>CM067323.1:51245000-54027500 GCA_034376525.1 Nicotiana benthamiana | reverse complement strand
GATCGAACAACCATCGGAGTACTTAAAGGATGTGTTCCATCCATGTAAAACTGTTTCAGTACCTTTTCTATATAGGTAGATTGATGAACAAAAATTCCGTTTGCCAAATATTCAATTTGCAAACCAAGACATAATTTTGTCTTTCCGAGATCTTTCATATCGAATTCATTCTTTAGATAATCAATTGCCTTTTGGAGTTCTATGGGGGTTCCAATAAGGTTTATGTCATCGACATATACGGCAAGTACAACAAATTCCGATGTTGCTTTCTTTATAAAAACACACGGGCAAATGGCATCATTTATATAGCCTTCTTTTAACAAATACTCACTAAGACGATTATACCACATTCGTCCTGATTGCTTTAGACCATACAAGGATCTTTGCAATTTGATTGAAAATATTTCCCGGGACTTTGAACTATGAGCGTTCGGCATTTTGAGTCCATCGGGAATTTTCATGTATATCTCATTATCAAGTGAGCCATAAAGATAGGCAGTAACCACATCCATTAAATGCATGTCAAGCTTTTCAAGGACAGCAAAACTAATGAGATAACGAAAAGTTATGGCATCCATTACAGGCGAATATGTCTCTTCATAATCGACACCAGGCCTTTGAGAAAATCCTTGTGCAACAAGGCATGCCTTATATCTTTGTACCTCGTTTTTCTCATTTCTCTTGCGTACAAAGACCCATTATAGCCAACAGGCTTAACACCATTAGGTGTTTCAACTATAGGGCTAAAAACTTCACGTTTTGCCAGCGAATTCAATTCTGATTGAATTGCGTCTTGCCATTTTGGCCAATCATGTCTTTTTCGACATTCTCCAACAGATTGAGGTTCAAGATCCTCATTTTCTTGCATAATGCTAGATGCGACATTAAAAGCAAAGACATAATCCACCACTATATCCACTCGATTAAAATTTGCCTCAATATCGATTGGATTTATGGATAGTTCCTTATTTTCCTGAGTCTCGGGCTCAAAGGATTCTTCATGAATCTCAGAGTTTATTAAATCATGAATTTCCTCATGATTCTTTCGCAGTGTCATTTTGATCGTTTGCTTTCCTCTTTCTAGGATTTTGATCTTTGGAACCTAATGGCCTGCCACGCTTCAGGCGTGCATTCGACTCATTGGATATGACACTAAATGATTGTCCAACAGGGACATCAATACGGATTGGAACATTCTCCGCGGGGATGTGGGATTTTGTTATCCTTTTCAAGTCCGTAAATGCGTCAAGCATTTGATTTGATATTCTTTGCAAATGGATAATCTTTTGCACCTCTTTTTCACAAATAGAGGTACGTGAATCAAGATGAGATAATGATGCATTTTTCCACAAAATTTCCCGTTTGGTTTCACCGGCTTCTCCACCTAATTTTGGGAAAAGTGTCTCATCAAATTGACAGTCTGCAAATCGTGCAGTGAACAAATCTCCTGTCAATGTTTCGAGGTAGCGAATAATGGAGGGCGATTCAAACCCAACATATATTCCTAACCTTCTTTGCGGACCCATTTTGGTGCGGTATGGCGGTGCTATAGGCACATATACTACGCATCCAAAGATTCTTAAATGGGATATATTGGGTTCATGACCCAAAACCAATTGCAACGGGGAATATTTGTGATAATTCGTCGGTCTGAGACGAATTAGCATTGCTGCATGCAAAATGGCGTGACCCCATACCGAAGTGGGCAGCCTCGTTTTCATGAGTAATGGTCTTGCAATCAACTGCAGGCGTTTAATTAAAGATTCTGCAAGACCGTTTTGAGTGTGAACATGAGCTACAGAATGTTCCACTTTTATCCCAATTGATAAGCAATAATCATTAAATGCTTGGGATGAAAACTCAGCAGCATTATCCAGTCTAATAGACTTGATTGGATTATCAGGAAATTGTGCTCGTAGTTGAATTATTTGTTCCATTAGTTTTGCAAACGCAAGGTTGTGTGATGACAACAGGCATACATGAGACCATCTACAGGATGCGTCTATTAGGACCATAAAGAATCTAAAAGAACCACTAGGTGGGTGAATAGGTCCACAAATGTCCCCTTGTATACGTTCCAAAAACGTAGGTGACTCAGTCCCAACCTTTGTTGGTGATGGTCTTGTAATTAACTTGCCTTGATAACAAGAAGTGCAAGAAAATTCATTATTTAAAAGAATCTTGAAATTCTTTAACGGATGCCCATATGAGCTTTCTATAATCCGTCTCATCATGATTGATCCAGGGTGTCCCAATCGATCATGCCAAAGTACAAAAGTATTGGAATCAGTAACCTTTTGGTTTACTGTTGAATGTGCCTCAATTGCACTAATTTTTGTCCAATACAGGCCACAAGATAAAGACGGGAATTTCTCAATAACCCTCTTTTGGCCAGAGACATTCTTTGTAATGATGAGATATTGAAGATTATTCTCATCTATTGTCTCAACATGATAGCCATTCCGGCGTATATCTTTAAAACTCAACAATTTTCTCTTAGACTTGGAGGAGAACATTGCATTCTCTATGATAAACATTGTTCCTCTAGGCAGAGTTATAGTTGCTCTCCGGAGCCTTCAATCAATTTACTACTACCAGAGATTGTAGTAACATCTGCCTTACACATACTTAGTTGAGAGAAATATGTCTTTTCTTTGAGTATCGTATGTGTAGTACATGAATCAACTAAACAAATATTTGATCCAAGATTGCTTTGTGAGATATCCATATTTGCTTAATTTTCTCAAGAGGATTCTTGAGACGGTAGAGTCTCGTGCTGATAACGTGTTATGAAATAATATAAGAACAAGAACAATAGAGAGAAAAGTAGAGAGAGGAGTATTCTTATTGATACTTAGGGATGATTTACAATGGAATAGAACCCCTTTATTTATAGGGAGGTGGTGACTTAGCCACCAAGTAGTAAACCCTAGAATCTCTCTAAATATAGACATTCACCTTAAATAGGATTCTATTTATAACATATCCTTATTATTTTTTTTCAACTTAGTCATATAATTATGTTTCCAACAGAAAATTACAAAATTTTCACTACCTACAGCCGCAATTGCCGGAAATTTTAATTTTCCGATACAATAATTTTTTACTCCATATTTTATGGTTTTTTTTAAACTAATAAATAATAACCCAATGAAAGATGACCGACCCAATTTATTAAAACAGTCAATGAATTAGGAAGAATTTATTACAAGATATTACTTTCAATGAACTTGTTTGGCTCAAAAGTTACTGATGTACTTCGTAAGCTTAAAAACAATCAAAAAATAAATGAGGAAAAACCATCGCAAATTGTAATACTCCATTGAAAAAATAAAAGAAGTGAAGATAAAATACTCAGAGTTAGGAGAAGAAACATTAAAAGCCTTTATTGATAATATTGATGTGGTCTGCCTCTCCATGGAGGGGTTCAAAGCCTTACAATGGTGTTCCCCTCTCCCATAATAGGGGTATCGTTACGTCTTTTCTCTCTTTCGTGAATAGTGGTGAAGAAGAAGCCCCATGTTTAGGGTTCCATCTATTGGTATTTATAGCTGTGTGCTTCATGAGCTGTCAATAAGTGGTCGTGACCACGTTGTGAGTTCGCCTTCATGATGGTGAATAGGCCGTGGCCTTGTTGGTCGAACCAGATAAGGGTTAAATACCGTCGACTCTGAGTGGTCATGCAACTTATTAATCATGAATTATCTTAAATCGGGATTAACTTCGTTAATTATCGTGGGATCGAATTCCGACCCATATAGTTAGTTCCTCCGCTTATTGAGGTCGTGCCTTGGCCGAGCTCGATGAGCGGAGCTCGTCGACTGTAGTTCGAGAAATTCGGGTAGGGAGGTCAACTGTCGATATGGTCGAGACCGAATTCTCTTTGGTGATAGTCTTTAACCTTAATATTGTCGACGACCTTAGCCGTTTACATACTAGAGATGGCCCTAGCCTTGTAGAGCCTCGGCGTTTTGTTATTGTGTTATCTAGTCGTTGTTCGATCAAGGTCGGACTCTCTTTCTTGGCGAAGGCATTTAGCCTTTTACATTAATTCGAGCGAGGTCGTGCTTTATTGTGCTTTGAAACTTACGTTTTCTTAGGAGCGTAGCCGTCGATCACGGCGGACGGGTCGTATGTTGTGCGGCCGAGGAGGGTGAGAGCATGCTTGATACGCTTTTGGTGACATCCAAAATTTCTAAGGCGTGCGGAACATTTCCTGAGTGTCCACAGGTCTTTATGACCGTTTTGACGGCGAGGCGCCAGTTGGTAACTGAAAAGTTGCTTCATGGAGCCTGTCATAATGACACACATTTCTGTAAAAATAAACTGTTTTGCAGTTGGTCATGGAGTTAATGATGGCTATTAGGGTTCGTGAAAGCCACTTGTGTACTTATAAATAAAGGGTTGAGACATTTATTTCTCATATTCTTATTGTTGGTCTGAGAGAGATTTTGAAGAAACTTTTCTTCTTGTTAATTCATCTTCATCTTTGTTCTTCGACTGTTACAAATTTCATCTTTCCCATCAAACATTCTTTTGTTCTCGTCAGTGAATCAGTGATGGCAACAAGTTCTTCTCAAAAAGTTCTCTCAATGAATTTTTCGGTTAGTTTTCCGGTGGTCGAGGGACCATCTCTGGCAATAGGAGGTGCAGGATTGGCGGAGATCGATGAAGTACTGTTGGTTGATGAGATAATATCTCTGCCCGGAGGCCTGATGATTGATTTGACCATTGATGGTTGAGAGGATCGGGTGGATGAGACCCTGTTAATGGGGGAAGTTGGGATGGCCCGACTACGGGAATAGTGGGGCATCCCCAGCTATGCCGATATCATTCCCTCTAGGAGCGAAGAAAGGGTACACACCGACCGCAGGGGATACTGCGTCTTCTATGCCTATCCCTTCAAGTTGGGAGTTAAGCTTCCGCTTCCCATGTTGGTAGTTGATTTTTGCTGTTACTACGGGGTGTGCCCGGGTCAGCTTGCTCCTTCTCTTTACAAATTGCTGGCGATGTTTATTAAGTATGCGGCATTGGCCGGTAGGGAGGTCACGCTGCAGCACGTGCATAGTCTCTACGCTCCCTAGAGAGTCTGCGGTACCATGATTAAAGCACGCCCTTGTGGGTAGAGGGGCCTGACTGTAGAACTGGATGACGAGGCCAATCTTTGCGCTTTTGAGCACTTCTTTTGTATCTGGACTAATCACTTAGTGGCGTCCCTACCTGGGTTCCCAGAGGCGTGGAACCATGCTCGTAAGTCTTTTAATCGTCGAATTCTCTTTTTTCCCCTCTTTACGTCTTGCACTCGAAGGCGTTAGCTTGTGTGAATTTTGTAGCTCAAAAGTCCCCGCCAGCTCCGCTAGTTGGGATATGTGAGTGGGTAGAGGCCGTGCTTCCCCATACGGTGGGGATACGCACTTGGGCGTCTTTCTGGGAGAGGCATGGCGTAGGCCCGTGACAGGCAAAACGTTGACTTCTTCTTTTGTCCCTTTTTGTTTCAGCTCTATTTATCAGCTTTGTTTTTTTGTGATCAATTATGGCATATCGCGTCAGGTCTCCTCTGTTGGCCTTCCGTCGGCCTGGTGCAATTGCTCGATTTACTGCAGCAGCGGTGCCGCGCCCAGTACCGAGGGCTGCATCAATTGAGTCTTCAGCGACTCCTTCTCCAGCACGGGCCGCACTTCGGGATGAGGGGCCATCAAGGGTTGTGCTCCCCAAAGCAAAATCTCCTTCACCTGAGGAGGAGCAGGAGAGTCCATCGGTAATAAGGAGGGTCGTATTCACACTGGCTCCACCTATAGTAATTAATTTGGACTCCCCCCAACGGATATGGAGAGGAGCGCGGCTGCGGCGCCTGCCTTTGAGGACGAACAAACATTGGGGGTTGCCCCGGTTGGCTTAGGCCGTGATGATACCGTCACTTCGACGAGTTAAACAAATTGTTTTTGACTAATTTTTTACATACTTTTTAAATATTTTTTTATTAATTAGTATACTTGTAGAAGGTGAAATTATAGACATTCATGGTCCTTTACATGAAAACATGAGTTTTCCGATAATTAGTACTTTTTGTGTTAGAATGGTGAAATTTCTGTGATTTTTCTTTTTAAAAAATATAGTTATGTGACTATGATAAAGAAATACTCATAATTATAAGAACATTTGTGGAATTTATATATATATATATAAAGGTGAGAATGAAAAAGGTGATGTGGCATGTCTCAAATGCTAGGCTTTGTATTTATTTTTTTCTCCTTTTTTTGCCTTTTTTTGTTGCTTTTTCCTTATTTATGCTATTGTAATAAAGTCTAATAATTATTACTCCACCATTTCATAAATGCAAGCACCGATTCATCTACTAATCTAATACTAGTTATTGTTCTAATATTTTATTTAACTAATTAAAGCACGGTTTCATTATCTAATCTATTCATATTCCCTTTTCCACCAATTCACCCATTAATAATTTTCAATAAATTTTTCTTTTCACGTATCTTGAACTGTGAGTATCTCTAAAACATAAGTTTCTCACTTTAGATAATAGATCGGAATAGGCAAAGAAGGCAACTAAGAAGCATGGAGAAGGAAGAAGAACGAGGGAATTCGCTGCCACGCTCCTTTTTGTTTTATACTACTTACTAACTAATATTATAGGTACGTAAGTTATGACTACTTACATTTTATTCATTTTGAGTTTTCCTTAGTATAATATCTTAATATTTTTTCCTTAATGTTTAGTTCAGTGTTGCTTCTGTTGTTCCTCAGGTGCAAAATACATTGTGTTACGGCATAGATATATAAAAAAGATTTGTAAAATCTTCACTAATTTAATGGTGTTCATTTGAGTTGCCTACGATCGGGTGACATAATCCAAATAAGCACAGTGGGTTAACATTATATAACTACTTTCTCTTAAGAAAGTTGTTAGTTCTTAAAATCTCTTTTATTTTTCCTCTTTTATTTAGTAACAGTAGGGATAATCATTTTGCTAATATATATAATATAAAATATCTTTATTTACTTTATGCTTATGAGGTTGTCATTTTTGAGACCTTGATCTACTTTGTTTTTTGTTTCAGTTTGATTCGCTCAGCGAGAGAGACTTATTGTATGTTTTTTATTTACTTTTTCTTAAGCATGTTTGTATGTTCTTATTTGTCTTTAACTTTTTTATTTTTTATTTATTTGTAGTTAATCTTTCAAATTGAATCACGTAAGTTGTGATATTAGTTTTTTCAATATGACACAATATATTTTCCTATTTAAGTAAATGATAATGCAAATTATTATTCATTTTCTTAATTAAATATTTAATTTTCTTTGCATACATCAAGAAATTTTTTAATTATGCTTGCAATCCGAACCCTTCATTTCCACCAATAAGGTTCTTGGGTATTGACAACAATTAAATATTAAAAAAGAATTACATGCAATGGACATTTTTCTTAAAATGAAAGAATGATAATAATAATAGTTATAAGTATACATCATAAAATTGAAGTTTCTGTATTTGACATGTACATAATAAGAATAACTATGAGAATGCAGTTCTAAGAAAAAGATTTATGTTAGTGATATAACTTTTGTTTTATACACATGCACATTATATTTTTAATCTCTCCTATCTCAACGGAACTTGTAAAATTAGTTTTATGATTATAATTAAACGACATGACGTTGAAGGTTCTATGTTTGACACGTTCATAAAAAGAACAACCATGAGAAAAAAAATCAGATGAAAAGATTTAAAATTGTCACATAAAACTAATTTTATAATTATATACAAAAAGAAATTAATCTCTTCTATCTCAACTAGAAAAAAAAATAATATTATGTTTTCATTATTGTTTTTATTTTAACCGCGGCAAAGCGCAAATACATTCACTAATTTTTAATATTTTCGGGGGACGAGATTCCAAATTAGGTGTCTCTTCTACTTTGGACTATCAAAAGGAAAGTTGAAGTTTAACATATATTTAAATAAAAGCGGGTTCAAAAGTTAAAATAAAGTCATTTCCGAAATATAGATTTTCTTTAGAATAAAGTAGGTCTTGATATATCTTTTCTAATAAATAATGTAATTTTGTTGATAAGTGAAAAAAGGTTTTAGACTAATCAGATCAGTCTAAAACAAAAATATATAATTAATCATTGGAAGGAGTAGTTCAAGACTTAAAAGTAAGGGTGGATTACACGTATTTATTTTGTCCATTTGTATAAAGTTTGAAAATTAGGTCCAAACGTATCTAATCCTTTATCCATGGCTTTTCACTTTAAACAAGTGGCGCACGTGCATGATGATGTTCGTCTGCCTTTTGGGTGGACAAGTTAAACATATTCATATAACACAATTAATTTGAATGTTCCATATGATACAGCCACCCAATAAACGTGTAATGATGCTCCCCTTGGAATATTTTTTAGCATAATTTAGAATTTAAAAAAAGTCCTTTTTTTATAGGAAATGCTTATTTACATTAGCTGCATAAACCAAGCTAACGTAGAATTATTACTTTATGTTCTTCGGTCAGGTAAAAGAAAATTCACGCTGGTCTAAACTCTATATTCCTAAAAGTACACTATTTCAATAGCACAAAAACTATGACCAAAGTCAATATTAGAATTTAGCCATTTTTTATATAAAAATAAATTTAAACGAAAATATTATTCAAAATCCGTAAAAATACTCCAATATAATATACTGGAGTTATACTGAAACTTCAATATAATGTACTGGAGTTCCGCATATTATACTGGAGCTTTTTATTTTGAAGTTCGCGCATAATATGCATGAAGTTTAAGCACATGCGTACTGATCTCCAATATATTATGCTGGAACTTTTCGTATTGTAGAAAAATAATGACTTTTTTTAATGACTTTATAAATACTGGCTATTTTTAAATGACAAATCCAAAAATTGGCTAGTCAATACTATTTTGGCCCATTTTTGTTTTGGCCCAAAAAGACATGTATTAAGCCCAAGTAGAAAGAAGGATATTTCGAAAGATCTAAATTGTCTATTTTCCTGTGAATTCTGCAGCCTTTTGTTTATTGGATATCATTCATTGATTTACAGCACTTTTTCATTGGAATATTAATGCTGCATATATTTCCTTTCTTTCACAGTAGTAGAGTTTTAAGGCTTTTCGTATTCATCTTCCCACAAGTGTCTGATATAGTAGCTAAGTTTAAAGTTATCTAGACTTAAATATCTCTATCACTCTCTCAAATGATTGCTTCGCTAGACTTGCTTTTCCATATAATCCAGTTGATGAGAAAATCTAAATGATCATTGACGGACCCTGCTTATAATTTTGGGCCTCAATAATGGGCCAACTAAGCAAACCAAGTTTTTCTACTTTCTTGTCCCCAAAAGTGGTCCATTTCTTGAAATAATTTCATGAGAAATATACATTGTACATGAATTTAGACTAGACTTAAAGAGTCCTTAACACCCTATAATTACTTGGCTTTGTCTGAACCATCCATTTGAATCAAGAGATTAGAAAACACAAAATAAATAATAATGAAATTGACTTGCTAACTACTCACCCAACAAATCAATCAACATCCTAAGAAGAAATGTGAAAAATAGAAAAGGAGGGATTTAGATTTATACGTGTAAGCATCCTTCGCCAACCATCGTGAGATTGCAGGTTTGAGTCACTAAGGGAGCAAAATAGGAAGCCTTACCTATTTTTTCTCTCCTGTTATGAGCTAATTTCAAACTGTCTTTAATGTTTTAGACTTTTCAAATAATTCAATAAACAATAAATCTGATTATCAGGAAAGCCCAAAAAGATCTACCTAATCACCGTTTCAATAAACTTACAATAGGTTATACCTTCCTGTCTATTTTAGGTGATTGTTTGATTCTTTTTACACATATTAAGAAATTTATTTTTAGTATTAATTAACAATGAAATTGATCATATTAACCTTAATTCGCTCATTGAATATCAATGTTTTAAAAGGCGTTCCTGGGGCGAGCCCTGGGGTGAGGCGTATCAAAAACACCCCGGGGCGATAGCGGGTGGCGAAAAGCCCAAGAGACATTTTTTTAAAAGGGAAATAAAAATATTAAATTTAAAAGTAAACTTTTTAATATTGATAAAAGTCCTAAATTATAAGTCTTTCCCAATTCGTTTTACTAGTCTGCCTCTACCAAGAGCAACGATTTATTACTTTTTTTGCAACAGAAAACTTCATTCTTCTCCGTATCTCAAATTCAACATGTTTGTTCTTTCCTCCATGTAAAAACTTTATTCTTTTGAACTCATTACTTTCCTTTTTTTTTTTTTATATTTCACTGTTAGTTTGTAAATATGTATGTCATTAGTTCTTTAAGTTCAGTGCTTCTCTTCCTCTCTTTCAAAATATAATATAGGATTATATGTATGTGGGCTTTTATATGTATTGATTAGATTTATATGTAATTTCACTTATTTATTGGAATTTATAATTTCATTAGATAATATGGGATCTCACTTATATATATAATTATTTGGCATTTATATGTAATTTCACTTATATAATTTTACTTTATTTGGGACTATATAATTTCATTAAATAATATGAGATTTCACTTGTATATATAATTGTTTGGCATTTATATGTAATTTCACTTATATAATTTCATTTTATTTGGAACTTCTATATAATTTCATTAAATAATATGAGATTTCACTTGTATATATAATTATTGGCATTTATATGTAATTTCACTTATATAATTTCACTTTATTTGGGACTTCTATATAATTTCATTAGATAATATAGGATATAAATAAGTTATATATATATATATATATATATATAATAATTTTTTATAATTATATTATTTTATAAAATATTAAAAATTAAATACCCATGGGGCTTACGCCCCGCTGAGGCATATGCAAAACGCCTCGCCTTATGCCCCCGCCTTTTAAAACACCGTTGAATATATAATAAACTAGTCCTATGCTCTTTACTCCAAGGGCAACTTTAGAAAGGAGAAATTAATTCCTTCTTGATATTTGAAAAAAAAATCAAAAAATCAATTAAAGTGAACTAAAGGGAGTTATTATTAATATGGTACTAATTTCTATCGTGTTAATGAAGGTATTAAAATGATCAATGAGGTCAATATTAATCTCGATGAGTTAAAATGAGTTGAATTTCCGAATGGATTATCTCCAAACTCAAGCAAGGTTCCTTACGACAAAAATGGGTTTATAAGTAGTCATAACTCAACTTGTTCAATTTTAGGATGTTTTTCAATTTGTTTTTCTTAAAACAAATTGAATGAAATGATGAGATTAAATATTTATGGATCAAATTTGTACTTGTACCTTAATGACGGCAGGTAAAAGTTTTGGGCAATATACTTGTGATTTACCCAAAGAAAAAGAAAAAGGAAATCAAAATAAATACAGAAGCATGATCTGTGGGGTCAATTTTCGGCAGAAGTTTCAGAGAAAAGATGGAAAAGCCATTTGAGGATATATGATTGGGTTGTTCTGAAGAAACAATGAGTTTGAGGTTTAACCGAACATTTAAAGTGATTGTGCCCATGAACTGACCTTAAATATCTAGGGCCCTAAATTGTCCAACCAACTTCACTTGCCATGCCTAAAAAGTGTATGGAAATTAAAGCTACTAGTACATTATTGTTTTTTTTCCTTCTTATTTTATTGTTGCATGAAAAGAAGGTCTTAGAGCTCGAACCGTAAAATTAGTCATCGATACTTATTTTAGGATAAATTTCTTACATCATACCCTTTAAAATATAAATATTTTTTAGGTCTTTTATAAATATAAAATACTTTGTACACTGTACTTTTTTTTCCTTTTCGGCTTTTGATCTAATCAAAGAATTAAAAGTAGGGCGTTATTTTTTTAAAAAAAAAAGAAAGTTACTTACTGGATAATCTCGAAACTCGGCTTTAGCTTTTGTCTTAAATATAAGATTTTTTCCAGTAGCTTTTTAGTTGAGACTACCTTCCATATGACAACAACCTTACCATACGTTTATGCTAATTGCACTATTTTCTTGAATTAAGGGTTCAAACATTAATTCCTCCGTTTTAAATTTATGTGAATTCATTTAATGGGATATATACAAAATTTAAGAAAAAATAGAAGACTTTTAAATTTATAGTGTAAAATAAAACACATATAGTTTGTATAGATATGAATCATTGAATAAAAGTAAATTATTTTCAATTAGAGAAAGACGTCATTCTTTTTGGCACGGATCAAAAAGAAAATAGATTCACATAAATTTAAACATATGAAGTAAATTTTATTTCAATTTTGAATTCAAATTTCATAGAATAAATCTCTCACACACACACAATAATTAATATATATATATATATTGATTTGGTTCTGCAGTTATACTATAGGTGACCAACGGGTGGGCCGGGCCGGGTCCGGGTCCAATTTTTCTGACCCGTCCGGGTCCGGGCCGGTCCGGTCCGGGTTCAATTAGAGGTGGGTTGTTAACGGGCTGGGTTGATCCGGGCCGGGCCGGGCCGGGCCGGTTTTTTTTTTTTTTTTTTGGAATTACGTATAGTATAAATATTAAGTTATATTAATACTTTGTAATAATTGAATGAACACAACAAAAGATGGGGAAAAAATTGCACTTATTGCAAGTGCTACTTTATTTCTTAAATTCAAAATTTCAAAACTAAAATGTATCATAATTAGTTTACAATTTACATCAAATGGTTTGCATTGCAATAGAAAGTTCTTCAAAATTAATATGAACCGAATGACCTTCTTCTGGAGAGTTAAATTCGGATGGGTTTCCGTGCGTTAATATATCTCCAAGTTCTATCTCATCAAAAAATTGCCAAACAGGACTTCTTTTTCTACGATTAGATTTAGAAGTTTGAGCGACTGGTGGTCTTCTACCCCTTGTTGCACTAGCAACTCCAACTCCAATACTACCAACATTTCCACTAGTAGGTGTAGGTGGTATCTCATCTTCTATTCCAATTTCGTTATCTTCTATTCCGAAATCTTGGTGTAATTGTTCATAATCAATATTTACATCTTGCAAATTAGGCGATGATTCAGAAACATGTGTTATTGGTTCATTATTACTATTACTACCAGAAGCTATAGGACTTTTTTTACTACTTCCACTTCCACTTCCACTCCTACCAGTAACTTTTCTACACGCTCTTTTAGCAGCATTCAACATATTGGAAAAATTAATATATAAGCTAAAATCAAATATGCAATTAAAATATTAAATAGGAGAAAGAGTTGGAGAGAGTGCACCGAATTCGACAATAAATTGAGCACTTGATTACGCAAATCCGGTGTTACCACGAACAAACGTCAAGCAAGTATTTCAATGTTGAACACTTGAACTTCAAGAATCAAGCTTCGAATGCCGATTTTCAAATAAGAAATTACGATAAATTAAATTCGGGAAAATAAAGACAATAAAATTATGAAAGTAGAATATGAATTCTTGAAAATTGAAGAGAAGAGAGTGATTGATATTTGCTAATTTGAGAATTGAGAGAGAGATAGATAATTTTGAGTGAGGAAATGAAGAAGAGGGGAGGGTATTTATAGATTTTAAGAAGGGTTAATAATGTAATTTAAAAAAAACAAAAAAAAACTCAAAATTGGCCAAAAATGCAAAAAGTCCCGTTGGGCAACGGTGCTGGACCGTTGCCAACGGTCAAGTGGGCCCCATGTTTTCAGAAAATTTTTTTTAAAAAAAAAAAAAAAAATTTTACCGTTGGGGACCGGTCCGGGTTGACCGGTTCGCCCGGAATTTTCCTTCCCGGGCCGGTCCGGTCCGGGTCAATTGGACGGAATCGCCTAACGTCCTAACCCCTTTCCTCCCCCTAACCCAGCCCGGCCCCCCCCTCCCCGCTATAAACCGGTCCGGTCTGGGCCGGGTTTGACCGGGCCGGTCCGTGCCGGTCCCGGGTCAACCCGGCCCGGTTGACACCTCTAAGTTATACTTGGGCTTTTTGTCAATCTTACCAAAATACCATTCATAAAGTCACTCAAGAGGGAAAAAAAGGGGGGGTGAGGGGCCCACCCCAAAAAAAAAAAAAAAAAGACTACGCTGAACTAGATGGTTGCCAATTCATTAATATATGAGTAACACAACAGTGAAATAGAATTATAAGGAGATTGAAAACAGCCTGTAAATAAAGATTCAACACTAGAATTATTAAAGATCTAGCTACCATATATTCCTTTTATTTTACGATGCTTCAAGTTTACATTTCCTGAAAATAATTATGTCCAAACAGCATGGACCTAAGCAATGAGAATCGGAAGGTTGCAACAGTAGATCGAGCAGTACCTATTTGACATTGTAGTAATTTTAGATAATTAATTATATTCTCTCTGTATTGAGATGGAATACAATATACGGAGAAATGTTTTTCATCTTTCTTGTTATATCTTAGATGGTTCTAGAGCTTTTATAACTCGTTCCTTCACAATCTTCATCTCAAAGTCTCATTAATCTAAAAGTTAACCATGGCAATAACAGAAGAAACTCCAGTGGTTTCCAGCCCTGGTTCTTCATCTACTACAGTCAATCAGGACTGTAATCATCCGTATTTTATTCACTCATCTGAGGCACCTAGTATGACTCTTGTGAACACACGATAGGATAGGTTTTCCAGGTTGGAGGAGGTCAATCCTAGTTGACTATCTACCAAGAATAAGCTTGGCTTCATCAATGAAAGTTGTGAGAAATCAAGTCTAGATTCCAGTGATCTTCCTCAATGGAGCAGGTGTAATGCTATGGTTACCTCATAGTACTGAATTCACTATCTAAAGAAATAGGAGACAGTGCCATCTACTCTAATTCTAACGGAACTTTGGAACAGTCTTGAGCACAGATTTTGTTGAAACACGTTCTCAAGGCACTAAACAAAACGTGTGTTCATATTTGTAGGTTTTGATAAATGACAAACGATGCGCAATTGACATATGACGAGGTCCAAGCACAAGCGCGCAAATGTCACGTAATGAAGTTCAAGCACAAGACAAACAAAGATCAAGATTAAACAAAGTTATACATGAGTCGTTCTTTAATTGTGATCTTGATCCGACAACTTAACTCAAGACTTGGCTTCTCTCGTAAAAATATTTTTATCAAATAATGCATATTTAATTTAGAGCAAAATAATTTTAAATCATGCATGTTTATTTTAGCAAAATGATTTTTAAACATGCCTCTAAAATCTGGACAAAGATAATCGATTATGTACTTATGATAATCGATTATGTGAAGGCAGCTGCAAGACAATCGATTGTGTACCTTATGACAATCGATTGTGTTGAGGCAGTGTCCATCAGATTTTTGAAATCTGTATGACAATCGATTGTGTACCTTATGACAATCGATTGTGTTGAGACAGTGTCCATAAGATTTTTCAAAGCTACAAAATAATCGATTGTGAACCTTATGACAATCGATTGTGTTGAGGCAGTGTCTATCAGATTTTTCAAAGATACAAAATAATCCATTGTGAACCTAATGACAATCGATTGTGTTGAGGCAGTGTCTATTAGATTTTTTCAAGACTGAAAAATAATCGATTGTCCATATAACATAATCGATTATGTAAATGACTGTTGCCAAAATATTTTCAAACTCCGTCAGATAATCGGTTATAGGATTTTAATAATCGATTGTTTGAAGGAAAATCTGGAAAAGATTTTTTGAACGTTGCCAAGTAATCGATTGTATATTTCTGATAATCGATTGTTTTACGTAAAATCTGGAAATAATTTTTTGAACGTTGCCAAGTAATCGATTGTATATTTCTGATAATCGATTATTTTACGTAAAATCTGAAAATGATTTTTTGAACGTTGCCAGTAATCGATTATACGTCTTAGATAATCGATTATGCTGCGTAAAATCTGGGAATGATTTTCGGAACGATTGGAAATCGATTGTGCCAACTTGACAATTGATTGTCGTAGCACAAAATCAGCAATTCTTAATTGGCAATTAGGCAATGGTTATGCATGCTTTTGACACTATAAATACATCTTCAAATCAGTCTTCTAAATACAACAACTGATCATATTATTGCTAAAGCTTGCATACTTTCTTATTCATCATTTTCTATTCATTACATAAATATTTGAGAGCCAAATTCTTGACGAAAGTTGTTGCGTTCTTGAGCGTATTTATTTTACTCATATCTACTCTTAAGGAGAGTCTTGTTTTGAGTGCAATGTGTTTTTATACACTTGAAGGGAAGTGTTAATCCCTTGTATTGTAAGAAGGAACGTTGTGATTCCTTTGGTTGAAGTCTTGAAGTGTTGTATCTTCGAGCAAAGGTTGTTGAGGCTTGTGTAACTCAAGTTCTCAGTTTGTAACAGTTTGTTAAGCACCCGTAAGCTTAACGAAGTTAGTGGAAATCTCGAGAGAGTCTCTCGGGGACTGGACTAGCCACGGATTGTGGTGAACCAGGATAACATCGGTGCGTTCGTTCCTTATTATTTACTTATCGCACTTATTTCATTCCTGCAATTTTTAAATTCCGCAAGTTTATGCTGTTTTTTATTATAACGCTATTCACCCCCCCTCTAGCGTTAAGCGTATATTCTAACAATTGGTATTAGAGCCCAACTCTCTGAAAAACTTAACCGTTTGAGAGAAACAATCCATGGCTTCTACTCGTGATTCTTTTGCAGGAATAGGTGAAGGACAATGCTCCACCCGACCACCACTATTCGATGGCACAAACTATTCGTACTAGAAGGAGAGGATGAGAATATTCATTCAATCGAATAATTTTCATCTGTGGAAGGTTATAATGAAGGGAGAACAAATTCCAACCAAAAAGGTTGAAAATGAATGGGTTCCAAAATCCGAAGATGAATACGATGCGGATGATTTCCGAAAAGTGCAGAACAATGCTAAAGCCATCAACTTATTATATTGTGCTGTAAACGCTGATGATTACAGAAAAATATCATATTGCACAACGGCGAAGCAAATGTGGGATAAGCTGGAAATCACGTACGAAGGTACGGACCAGGTTAGAGAGGCTAAAGTTGATTTTCTAACCCATGCATATGAACTGTTTCACATGAAGGAAGGCGAAAGGGTCGATGACATGTTTGAACGATTTTCAAAAATCGTTAATGACTTACATGCTCTTAAGAAGACCTTCACGAATAAGGAACTTGTCCGAAAAATTCTCGACGCGATTCAAGAGTCTATTGGCATTTCAAATGTCACCATCGACGGATTAAGAGGTAATCTTAAAACTTATGAATCTACTATACTTAACCCTCTTGTTAATGATCAAAGGAAACAAAGAATTGCCCTCAAGGCAAGCACAAGCCAACCTCAAAATAACGAGGACGGAGATAACGAGTTCGGACTCGTTATTAAGATATTTCAAAAGTCCATGCGAAAAGAGTATGAACGAAAAGGCAAACAACAAGGAGATCAAGTAAAGTGCTATAGGTGCGGAGAAATCGGGCACATTAAATCAAATTGCCCAAATGTCAAAAAGGAGAAGAAACCCTTCAAGAAACAACGAGCATACATATCATGGGGAGGCGACTCCGGAGATGAGTCGAGTGAGGAAGAAGAAGACGAAACCGCAAATCTTTGTCTCATGGCTCACGAAAACAATCAAGAAGAGGTATGTCAAATTTCTTCCAAAAACTTCTATTCTCTTGAGGAAATGCAAAATGCCTTTGATGAGCTGTATAGTGAATTCATTAAAGCTTCCAAAACTGTTAAGAACATTAAGGAAAATGCTTCTTTGAAAGAAAAAGATTTTGAAAAACAACTCTCTTTGAAAGAAAAGGATTTGGAAAAACTGATTTTGGAAAATGAGAAGTTGAAAGAAGAAAACAATTTTTTCGGCCAAAGAAGCGCCGACAAACCCGAGAGTTCTAGTAAAAATTGTACTTCTTGCATGCATCTAACAGATGAGATAGAAAGACTTAAGGGCACCTTAGATAAGTTCAATTCTTCTCATAAAAATTTGAATGAAGTTCTTGTTAATTTGAAATCGACCAAACACGGGATAGGTTTTAAAAACGAGCCTAAAGAAAAAGTTGAAGCCAAACCCCAACCACCTAAGGCTCAACCTAGGACAAATAAAACAAATGTTCATCCTAGAGATAACAATCCTAGAATCAACATGCATGATAGACCAAACACCAGAAGAAACTTTGAACATTTTAGGACACCTAGAAATGGCCTTCAACCTAGAAATGACTATTCTCGAAATGATGCATATCCTAGACCAAACACTAGAAGAAACGTTGAACATTTTAGGACACCTAGAAATGGCTTTCAACCTAGAAATAACTATTCTAGAAATGCTGCATATCCTAGAACAAATAGTAGGAGAAATGATTTTCATGAAATGCGCAATAGTCACATTGTCGAAAATAGAGTAAATAATTTTCGTCCGTCCAACTACTATCAACCTAGACGAATGCATAATCCTAATGTCATTTGTCATTATTGCAATCGAATTGGACATATTGCTCCTTCTTGCTTCACTAGACATAGACACTTAACTGCATGTCAAGCACAACAACATGTTACACCTAACTCTCAAGGACCCAAAACAGCTTGGGTACCAAAGACTCATTAATTTGTCTTGTAGGTATGTTTGAAGGGATCAAGTGTACTTTGGTACCTTGATAGTGGATGCTCCAAACACATGACCGGAGACGAATCCAAATTCCTTCAACTAGAACACAAGGAAGGAGGAAGCGTTATTTTTGGAGATAACAACAAGGGAAAAATTATCGGCATTGGATCGGTCGGTAAGGATGAACCTTCTTCCATTAAGAATATATTGCTAGTTAAAGGTCTAAAACATAATCTCTTGAGCATAAGTCAATTATGTGACAAGGGAAATCTTGTTTTATTTGATTCGGATGAATGCTTAGTTTTTCGCCGTAGCGATTTTAAAATTATCCTTCGTGTTTTTAGAATGGATAACATCTATATGGTTGAATCTCGAAAATTCTTCATCTGAGTATGTGAATTGTCTTATGAGCAAAGAAGATGATATGTGGTTATGGCATCGTAGAGTAGCTCACATCAACATGCATCTTTTAAACAAATTGGTTTCACAAAATTTAGTTATTGGTCTTCCAAATTTGAAATTTGAAAAGACTCCATTTGCGATTATTGTCAAAAAGGGAAGCAAATAAAAGCATCTTTTAAATCAAAAAATAGTGTTTCAACTACTAGACCATTGCAACTTCTTCACATGGACCTTTTTGGACCATCTCGCATTGAAAGTCTTGGTAGAAATCGTTATGCTTTTGTTATTGTTGATGATTATTCTAGATTTACATGGACATTATTTCTTGCTCATAAAAGTGAAGCTTTTCATAATTTTAAATGTTTTCTTAAACGTGTTCAAAATGAAAAGGACACAACCGTCACTTCAATAAGAAGTGATCATGGGGGAGAGTTCGATCACAATCTCTTTGCGGATTTTTGTGACGAACTCGGTATCGAGCACACCTTCTCTGCTCCATGCACACCACAACAAAATGGAGTGGTGGAAAGGAAAAATAGGTGTCTCGAAGAGATGGCTAGAACCATGCTCGATGAGGCTAAGATTCCCAAATATTTTTGGGCGGATGCCGTGAGTACCGCATGCTACGTTTTAAACAGAGTAGTCATAAGGCCAATACTCATGAAAACTCCCTATGAACTCTACAAGGGAAGAAAACCAAATATCTCCCATCTTAGAGTATTCGGTTGTAAATGTTTTATTCATAACAATGGTAAAGATAATTTGGGAAAATTTGATGCAAAGTCCGATGAAGGAATTTTTATTGGTTATTCTTCACGTAGCAAAGCATATAGAGTATTCAATAATAGAACCGAAACTGTGGAGGAATCCCCTCACATTGTATTTTCCGAAAATAATGCTCGCTTGGCGAGAAAGGATTCTTGTTTTGAACCTGCAGGTAGTTTAAACTCAATGAGTTCTCAATACAAAGTACAAGAGGAAACTCCTAAGGAAATTCAAGATGAAATCTTGGAACAATTATCGGAGGAAGCGCCACAACTGGAAAAAGAAACGAAACTGCCTAACGCGTGGAGGACAATCAAAGACCATCCTCTCGAACAGGTAATTGGCGACATTGAACAACAGGTAAGTACTCGAAACACTCTTAAGAACACCTTAGGACATACTGCTTTTGTTTCACAAATTGAACCTTCAACCATCTCCGAAGCAATTGGGGATGAATTTTGGACCTTGGCAATGCAAGAGGAGCTTAACTAATTCAAACGAAATGACGTTTGGGATTTGGTGCCAAGACCCGAAAATCATACCATAATTGGTACGAAATGGGGTTTTTCGAAACAAACTAGATGAAAATGGCGTAATCACTAGAAACAAAGCTAGGCTTGTAGCAAAAGGCTATAATCAAGAAGAGGGAATTGACTATGAAGAAACATATGCACCCGTAGCAAGGTTAGAAGCTATTCGTTTATTGCTTGCTTTTGCCTCTTCTATGAATTTCAATTTATATCAAATGGATGTAAAAAGTGCTTTTCTAAATGGTGTTATTCAAGAAGAAATTTATGTAGAACAACCCCCGGGCTTTGAAGATTTTAAATCTCCCAATCATGTTTTCAAACTTAAAAAGGCGCTTTATGGTCTCAAACAAGCTCCCCGAGCTTGGTATGAACGATTGAGCAAATTTCTTTTGGAAAATGAATTCATTTGGGGGAAAGTTGACACCACTCTATTTGATAAGCATAAAAACAATGATATTTTATTAGTTCAAATCTATGTGGATGATATTATTTTTGGTGCTACTAACAATGCTTTGTGCAAGGAATTTTCTGATTTAATGACAAGCGAATTTGAAATGTCTATGATGGGTGAGCTAACCATCTTTTTGGGGCTGCAAGTAAAGAAAATGAAAGAAGGAACCTTCATTTGTCAAGCTAAATATTGCAAAGAATTGCTAAAACGATTTGAAATGAGCAACGCAAAAGCAATGACCACTCCCATGAGCACATCCGACCATCTAGACAAAGATGAGAAAGGTAAGGAAGTCGACACCAAGAAGTATCGAGGTATGATTGGATCTCTCCTTTATCTTACTGCTAGTAGACCGGACATCATGTTTAGCGTTTGCTTATGCGCTCGTTATCAATCATGTCCTAAGGAGTCTCACCTAACTGCGGTGAAACGGATATTGAAGTATCTTGTTGGTACAGTAAATGTGGGTCTATGGTACCCCAAAGGTTCTTCATGCCAACTTGTTGGCTATTCCGATTCCGATTTCGCTGGATGCAAATTGGACCGCAAGAGCACTAGTGGCACTTGCCATTTCTCGGTAGCTCTCTAGTTTCTTGGTTTAGCAAGAAACAAGTAAGTGTTGCGTTGTCCACAACCGAGGCTGAATATATAGCCGCGGGGAGTTGTTGCGCTCAAATTCTTTGGATGAAACAGCAACTCTTGGACTATGGCCTAAGTATCGATCATATCCCTCTTAGATGTGATAATACTAGCGCCATATGCTTGACGAAGAACCCCGTTCTTCATTCCAGAACAAAACACATTGAAATTAGGCATCATTTTATAAGAGATCACGTTCTCAAAGGTGATGTCGAAATTGAATTTGTTGAAACCAAAGATCAATTGGCCGACATCTTCACAAAACCTTTAGAGAAAGAGTCATTCTTCCGAATTCGTAGTGAACTCGGGATTCTTGACTCCACATTGTTCTAAGTCATGCATTGCACTTTCCCTTTCACATGATTACTAACTTGAGCGTCGGAGGCGTCTAACGTATTTTTGCAGGTATCGCCCTAAAAGCAGGGGGAATTATAAAGACTGGTGCAGAATAATCGATTCCTCTTTAGAATAATCGATTTCTCTTTAGTATATAATCGATTATCAAGTATCAATAATCGATTATGTTGACATTATTTGCTTTATTATCCCTTTTATGAAGTTGAATTTTTTTGATTAATAAACAAGTTATTTACCAATTTTTATTGCTAATGTCAAAAGGGGGAAGAATAAGGGCTATGCACTTAATACTTATTGGCATAAATTGAGGGGGAATTCATATGTTGAGGGGGAACTAATTGCATATATATATATACTTGTCTTGGATCGTCATTTTGAATTACCTAATATGCATATCCCGATTAAGGTTTGCCATTATCAAAAAGGGGAAAATTGTTGAAACACGTTCTCAAGGCACTAAACTAAACGTGTGTTCATATTTGTAGGTTTTGATAAATGACAAACGATGCGCAATTGACATATGACGAGGTCCAAGCACAAGCGCGCAAATGTCACGAAACGAAGTTCAAGCACAAGACAAACAAAGATCAAGATTAAACAAAGTTATACATGAGTCGTTCTTTAATTGTGATCTTGATCCAACAATTTAACTCAAGACTTGGCTTCTCTCGTAAAAATATTTTTATCAAATCATGCATATTTAATTTAGAGTAAAATGATTTTAAATCATGGATGTTTATTTTAGCAAAATGATTTTTAAACATGCCTCTAAAATCTGGACAAAGATAATCGATTATGTACTTATTATAATCGATTATGTGAAGGCAGCTGCAAGACAATCGATTGTGTACCTTATGACAATCGATTGTGTTTAGGCAGTGTCCATCAGATTTTTGAAATCTGCATGACAATCGATTGTGTACCTTATGACAATCGATTGTGTTGAGACAGTGTCCATCAGATTTTTCAAAGCTACAAAATAATCGATTGTGAACCTTATGACAATCGATTGTGTTGAGGCAGTGTCTATCAGATTTTTCAAAGATACAAAATAATCGATTGTGAACCTAATGATAATCGATTGTGTTGAGGCAGTGTCTATTAGATTTTTTCAAGACTGAAAAATAATCGATTGTCCATATAACATAATCGATTATGTAAATGACCGTTGCCAAAATATTTTCAAACTCCGTCAGATAATCGGTTATAGGATTTTAATAATCGATTGTTTGAAGTAAAATCTGGAAAAGATTTTTTGAACGTTGCCAAGTAATCGATTGTATATTTCTGATAATCGATTGTTTTACGTAAAATCTGGAAATAATTTTTTGAACGTTGCCAAGTAATCGATTGTATATTTCTGATAATCGATTGTTTTACGTAAAATCTGGAAATGATTTTTTGAACATTGTCAGTAATCGATTATACGTCTTAGATAATCGATTATGCTGCGTAAAATCTGGGAATGATTTTTGGAACGATTGGAAAACAATCGATTGTGCCAACTTGACAATCGATTGTCGTAGCACAAAATCAGCAATTCTTAATTGGCAATTAGGCAATGGTTATGCATGCTTTTGACACTATAAATACATCTTCAAATCAGTCTTCTAAATACAACAACTGATCATATTATTGCTAAAGCTTGCATACTCTCTTATTCATCATTTTCTATTCAGTACATAAATTTTTGAGAGCCAAATTCTTGACGAAAGTTGTTGCGTTCTTGAGCGTTTTTATTTTACTCATATTTACTCTTAAGGAGAGTCTTGTTTTGAGTGCAAAGTGTTTTTATACACTTGAACGTGTTAATCCCTTGTATTGTAAGAAGGAACGTTGTGATTCCTTTGGTTGAAGCCTTGAAGTGTTGTATCTTCGAGCAAAGGTTGTTGAGGCTTGTGTGACTCAAGTTCTTAGTTTGTAACGGTTTGTTAAGCACCCGTAAGCTTAACGAAGTTAGTGGAAATCTCGAGAGAGTCTCTCGGGGACTGGACTAGCCACGGGTTGTGGTGAACCAGGATAACATCGGTGCGTTCGTTCCTTATTACTTACTTATCGCACTTATTTCATTCCTGCAATTTTTAAATTCCGCAAGTTTACGCTGTTTTTTATTATAACGCTATTCACCCCCCCCCCCCCCTCTAGCGTTAAGCGTATATTCTAACAGATTTTGCCAATCCAATAGGCCCAAACTATATCACCTGTAAAAGGAGATATCTAAGTCAGTTCGATAAAATAGCAGTGTAGCAGGTTATTTCAGAAATTTGAAAAGACTATGGGATGAGTTAGATTCTCAGAGCACACACGGAGCATATGTTACTATATGTCTGATGGAAAGAAGAAGTTCACTAAGTTATTAGAAAATCAAAGAGTTATTCAATTTCTTATGGGACTTAATAATGTGTATGGCAAAGAAAGAGGCAATATTCTCAAGGTGAATCCTCTACCCAGCTTAGACCATGCCTACTCTTTATTACTTAAGGATGAGAGTCAAAGAGAGTTATACAAGAGCCCTCAACACCCTTATGATGGAGCATATTTTATTGTAGGAACTCAAATAGAGTCTCAACAGAGGAACAACAATCAGACTCAGAAACTCTGGTCTGCCACTCAAAAGTTTGGGAACAATCCATAAAAGTTCAAAGGCGAGAAGTCTAAATACAACCCTAATGTCACCTGCTCTCACTGCATGAGGATAGGGCACGCGAGAGCAGACTGTTATAGATTAATAGGATTCCTAGAAGATTTTCAGTTCACAAACAACAAAACAATTATCAGGAAGCGGTGAAAGGAAATGCAGTGGTAACATGGCAAGATAAGGGTGTAGCAGCTATTAGCAATGAGGGAAACATGAACAATTAGCCATAAATATTTAGCAAGGAGCAAATTTCTGAGCTAGTTAACTTAATCAAGCAAGTTCAGATTGGGAACTCAGGACATGCAAGTTGAGAAATCAATGCCAATGCAGTGGCTGGTAAAATCCTTAAGTATATTGGAATTTGTCTTTCAGCTTTTTGACTCAGGAGCCTCTAAGCACATGTGTTTTTATTCGAATTCATTCATATATTTGACTCATCTACATGTTCCTTTATGTATTAGTCTACCTAACTTTCCAATTATATGTTACACATATAGGTAGCGTTTCCATTCATTCAGATATGATCCTTAAAAGAGTTCTTCATATGTTTTCCTTCAGATATAACTTATTGTTTGTTCATAAGTTATGTCATCAATTCAAATGCTCTTTAATGCTAAATTCAGATGGCTGTAAAATGCAGGTCCCTTTAATGAGGAGGGGACAACTTTTTGGTGAAGTAAGAGATGGTTTATATCTACTCAGGCCCACTAGTGTAGCTTCTGGCATTCTACCCTGTCAAGATTTTCATTTTAAAGGAAAAAAATTCCAATTACTGTTCTAGTTCTATTTATTTTTAAACACCATTAGTGGCTAATGTTAAGACAACGGCATGTCAGATTGGGTCGTCCGCCCTTTTCAGTAATGAAGAATCTTAGTTTTATTAATTTCCCTTCAAATTTTGATATCTATGTAACATTTGTCCTCAAGCCAAACAAACTAGACTTCATTTTCCTTTAAGTCATATTAAAACTCAGGTAATTTTGGACTTAATTCACATTAATACTTGGGAACCATTCATGATTGAGACATACAGTGGGTTTATGTATTTCTTAACGATTGTAGATGACTACAATACAACTATATGGGCTTTTCTGTTATGTTGCAAAAGTAATGCCTTTATAGTTATAAAATCCTTCTTGAGCATGGTATAGAGGCAATTTAACATAAAGGTAAAAAGGTTTTATATTGCACGGGAATTAGGCAAAGGATTACAAGAAGATGCTTGTCGCGCCCCCTTTTTCCTTCCCCTTTTTGACGGGGAAGAGGTTCGGGTTTTGACATTCAGGGGGTGTAATGGCTCATTTCTTTTGGGAATTAGGTATTTGAAGAGTCTCCACCTAAAGGATTATAGTGCATTAGGGCACCTAGAGCGATTAACTCTTGGGTTAGTTTGCATTGCTAGAAATTAGGGTAAAGGATCGAAGTAACCTCGATGGGAAGGTGTTAGGAACTCCTCTTGTTTCACAACTGTGGGTCCCGATCGAACTTATATTTACAAATTAGTCCATATAAACATCAAATAAATTGCAAGTAAAGCACATTAGATAATTCAAGTAATAAGATAAAGGTTTGAACAAGTTGTAAAACAAAGGTATAGATAAAGAAAGGATTTGGCAAGGAGGGGTCCTATGTTGGTTATCCTATAGGATCACCCCATGCAATATCCGGTAAACACTCTTCAATGATGGGATACACGTATTATTAACGTGTAGTCATGATATTCCATGTCTACCCTTCCCATCCCCTTTATTGGTCATGCAAAGTGAGTGTTTGGTCAATGATTCCTATAGCGTGTTGCTACCCGTCCCTTCTTAATAGTCCTGGAGGGAGTTAGGACCTCTACCTATAGGCAGTTCTAGACGTACCCCCAAGGTTTATAAAGACAAAAATTCTAAGGCGACATTAAACTCAGTTAGGACTTTCACATACAATGGGAGCAACTAAGAGGCTCAGAGTTCCTCCTCAAACAAACACACAAGCAGCACGGGCCAAATACAATTAAAGTCTTTTATTAATCATGTCCTAAAGCAGGATATCTAAGTGAATATGTAGAAACATACATAACTCATTTAGACTCAAAAGTTATACACTAGTAGTTGCCTAGAAACTCTTTTTATAAGCATGTTAGGATCATAAATGTTAGGCGACAGAGACAGTTTCAGAGAAATGCAATTTTCAAAAACGCCCTAAAGGCTTGCCTATATGTAGAATACTGGCGTATGTATTAATATAGAAGCAAACAAATTTTGAAATAGACCCGTATAGGCATGATATCTAATGAGATAAAGATTGAGGCAGTTTGAAAGAACTTGTTTCAGAAAATGCTTAATGCTTAGTAAGACTAACTCAAAAATGAACTAGGCATAATTAAACTGATTATTAGACTAAATTAGATAGAATTGCAAGTATAGATCCTTATAGGCATGATATCTAGGCATACTACTGATGGCTAACGATTTGCAGTCATAAAAACATACATAAATACTCTTTATAACTGAAATTAGACTTAAGTCATATAGGCATGGTCTCTATTGTTAAACTGATTTAAGACAAGATTGTTTGGAACCTATAAAAAGAATGTAAAACCTTATAGACATGGTTTCTACTTGATGAGTAAACAAACTTAAACGTGAAGTCCTATGGACATGGTTTCCATAAGGTAAAGCAAACATATTCAAAAGAGTAAAGTCTTATGAACATGTTTTCTATTAGGCAAAGCAAACAGATTAAAGAGTAAAGTAGATAGACTTTGAAAGTAAGGTTCTAAGAGCAGGATTTCTACCTGTATTACCCCATAAGGTATACATCTATCCATCCCTTTTTTTACTAAATACCCCAATATCTAATCACAAATTATTACTGACCAATGAATGAATTACATAAGTAAAATAGAAAATCAAAAAGCTATCCTATAGGGAGCCTTCCATTTAGGCCAGGTTTCCCAAAGCCTCCAATTGTCTCATAAGCCTCAATTCCATAGACAAAATCAGAGTATAGGTGCATCAAAGTTTCCCAAGGATCTCAAGGATCTCGAAAAATGCTTACACCTAGACATAGTAACCAAAGAATTAAACAAGTGAAGTGTGGAAAGGCCATCCTCAGTATGCGCCAGAGTTCAGAGGGTTCTCAAAAGAATCCCAAGGCAACACATACTAGAGGGGGCAGAACTTATGGACTAAGAGTAAAGTGAAAAGTGAAGGATACAAGTTGAAAAGATTTTAGTAAGACTGTACTTTACAAAAGTTGCTTTTGAAAGTAATTCAGTAAAGCAACAAAAATTGTTTTAAAAAGAGATTGGAGTAGTTAAAAAAGTTCAAACACCTTAGGATAGGATCATACACATCTAGTTCATAAAACCAAGTGAATTTAGTAGTCACACACACTGGTCAAGGGGTTTAGGATACAAAGAACATTTGGATGCAAACACATAACCCAACAAAGGTCTTATGACTTGTTTAGACATGCTTAGAGATAGTTGACACTGGCATAGTCACAGAACTAGTCATGAAGAACACAAACACATAGAGGGGTGATAGGGATTTGGGGATCTATGGGATATAGGATGGTAAGTAACAATAAGTAAGAGACAATTGGTAAGGCATGTTCATAAACACACATAAAGGGGAATGTACTAATCTATAGGAAGGGGAAGACATAATAACATGCTGATAATACTACAAATTTCACAACATAACCACAAATAGAAGCAAACTAGAAACAAGAGAAACTAAAACAATAGTAGAAGCATGTTGTTGTTGGAACTTTGAATTGAAACTAGGACATACCGGTGAAGAGGAGAATAAGCAGAATAAAAGAACAAAATAGCATAATTGGTTAGCCTTGGCTTGCAGCTGGCTAACTGTCGCTAATAGCACAAGAGAGATGGCAGAGATTTTTTAGTATAAGAGATAGTTTTTGAACCCAAGTGTTCGTGTCTTGTGCTAATGAAAGACTAGAGTACTTATAATTGAAAATAGGTAGTAAAATAAGATAAGAATCATAGTAGCATGGTAACTATGGAACTTAGAATCAGTCAGTCAACAATCAAGGCAAGTACTCCCTTAAATTAAGGGAGTTACTTTAAACGGTAAGAATCAGTAACATATAAGGCAAGAAAAAATCAGCAACTGACTAGTAAGGAAAGAATCATGGTTCAATAAGCATATGGTAGCCAATTAGGACCAAGTTCAGCAAACTCCAATTAAGGAAAGGATTCAGTCAAAATAAAATATGACATCAAATAAGGTAGGGAATCAGTCAATTTAATTAGACGAGGTAGAATTTTAAGGTTTTAATAGAAAATATTTCAATCAAACCATCTATTAAGGAAATCAAAATTAATCAAGAGGGAGTAATGACTATATACTTCAACATACAAATATAGAAGATCAAACAAACATAGCAAACATGTAAGATCAGCAATATTGACAGAAAGAGGCAAGAGATGAACAATCAAGATGAATATAATCATATAGGGGGTGATATAAATAGACTACGGACTCAGTAAAACCCATTAATCAATTAGTCATGCTAAATACATAGCCAAAGCAAAGAAGCTATAAAGAAATTAGGGATTTTAACAGAGGCGAGTTGAAAAAGTAGTAAGAACATAGAACCATTCAAGATTTGCAAGGAAAAAGGTTTAAACATAAAGAAACAGTTTAAACAAGTGTAGAAGAAACATTGAGAAACCCTAATTTTAAAGAAAGTAAAAAAGGCTTAAAGTTGATGATTTTTTCAAAAAAAGTTTAAGAATAGTGTAGAACATAGAAAGAAACAGGCTTGCATCGTTAAAAAAAGCACATATCTGAGAGATATAAATGAAAGTTAGGGTTTCAAAGGAAACCAAATAAAAACGGAAGAACCTGCCATAAACTTCAAAGATCGTAACAAGTATTGTGTGATTTTGCCCAAAATCACACCGGAGAAGCCATGAACAACCAAAACAGAAATCATAGATACAAATCTGCGTGGACCAGGGCCTTTTAAGGCTTCAGAGATGATGAGTGAGGCGATGGAGAAACCATTGGAGGCTCTGGGTTGACAGGGGGGTCGCCGTATATGACCGGAGAAGGAGGCAAAGATTGAAGGGGATTAGTATTAGGTTGAGAGAAGAGAGGAGATGAGAGAGTTTGTGGGCGGCGGAATCTCAAAAATAAAATAGGGTTAGGGTCTGTAGGATTAAAAAAGGAAAGAGCTCATTTGCACTGTTGATCTCGAAAATTAACGGTCAGGATTTGACCGGGTAGATGATTTTCGGGTTTGCGTAGGAGTTTATAGGCCAGTATCGGGTTAATTTGATAGGAAGTTGGGTTTGGGAGTGGGTTCAAATTAGGCTAGAATTGAAAGCCAAATCTGGCTATGAATTGAATAGCCAATTTTCCTTATTTTAATTTATAAAGAATAGTAAGTAATTTCTGGAAAATAAATTAATATGCCAAAATGATTCAAAATATGTAATTATCATATTAGAATATAGGGACCAATTTTATGCACATAAAAGGTAATTATACCTTAAAAGGGATAATATTGCAATTATATTATATTTAACTTAAAAATACTAAATGTAATTATAAAAATGTACGAAAAATATATTAGCCATATTTTGGCATAAGTATTAAATTGAAATGAATATATCATCATAACAATAATTTTGGAAATAATTATTGGGAATTGTATGAATAAAAAGGGAGAAATAAATTAATTTAAACCCTTAAAATTATGAAACAAATTATAAAACCTTGTGCATGCTTATATATGATATATATGCTATTTTGAAGATATTTATGCATATTTAGAATATATAGGGAAAAATTGGATATCAACATTGCTTTCCTTGAATCACAGGGATATTACATGAAACATCTTCCGTGGCAACACCCTAGCAGAATGGGGTGGTTGAGAGAAAGCGTAGGCGCCTTTTAGAGGTTGCAAGGGGTATATTTATTTAGTCTAAGTTCCCTATTCAATACTGGGGAGAATATGTTCTAACAGCCACTAATCTCATTAACAGAATACCTTCTATAGTTTTGAAAGGAAAAACACCTTATGAGGTTCTATTTGGGAGATCATCTAACTATGACTCACTTAGATCTTTTGGATGTCTATGTTATGCATCTACTTTGACTCATAATAGGAGTAAGTTTTAGCCAAGAGCTAAGAACTGTGTATTCTTGGGCCAGGCACTAGATAAAAAGGGTTATAAAGTTTTGGAAATTGAAACAAGAAAAGTGTTTATTTCTAGGGATGTCAAGCTCTATAAATATCATTTTTCATTCACTTTGTCAACCATAAAACCTCAGCCTTTGTTTTTCCCTTCTACCATATCATCTGACAATCAACCATCTATTCAACCACCTATCACCATTATGTCTACACCTGAAGCAGTTTCAGCTGACTACCCTTTATTTTTTACCCCTAGCAGGACATCTGGGATAGCGATCAAACCACTAACTATCCTTATCCCTCTTTCCCCTTGCTAAGCTTTGGCCTATCCAACTTACCACATCCTTCACTTAATACATCATCAACCTATGAACCTATCACTCTCAATCCTCATATCCCATCCGCTCTTCACACTTTTCACATTCCACTATCTCCAATCAGAAAATCTGATAGGATTACTCAAAAATCAGCATACCTCAATGATTATGTGTGCAACATCATATTCCTCACTAACCTCAACTCCTCATGTTTCACTCAGTCATTTAAAACTACTACTTTCTCCTTTGGATCTCTCACACTAAATAATCAAAATGTTCTAAAGAGTGTGTCCACCATTTCAAAACCAACAAGCTATTATGAAGCTTGTAAGGAGGCACATTGGAGAAAGGCAATGGAGGCAGAAATTGCAGCTCTAGAGCTGAATCATGTTTGGAATATGGTAACCTTACCACCAGGCAAGAAGGTCTTAACATACAAGTGGGTTTACAAAGTTAAACATAAGTTAGAGGGTACTATAAAAAGTCTGAACGCCAAGTTGGTGGTGAGGGGGGACATACAAAATTGAAGGAATTAACTACGTATAGACATTTTCTCCTGTAGTAAAAATGACCACAATTAGATGTCTCTTAACAATAGATGTAATGTGAACAATTCATTTTATTATGGAGACTTGCCAGAAGAAGTCTACATGAAATTTCATGCTGGTTTTTCCCTCCTAATTCTACTAAAGTGTGTTTACTGAGAAAATTATTATATGGTTTAAAGCAAGGCTCTAAGTTAGTGGTATGCAAGGCTTGCTGAGGTACTAAGCTACAAAGGTTATTCAACTTTTCTCAATGACCATTCATTGTTCTACAAACAATCTGGGGATTTAATTTCTACCATAGCAGTCTATGTCGATGATGTTTTGCTTATTGGCATTTATATTGAAGGAAACAATCAAATTTTAACTTTTCTCAATACATAATTTAAGGTCAAACATTTAGGATACACTCATTATTTCCTAAGAATAAAAATTCTTTGAGTAAAACAAGGGTTCGTTATTTTTCAAAGGCAATTTACCTTGGATCCTTTGAAGGAACTTGATTACTCTGGCTCGGCAGTGTCTTCACCACTTGACCCTTATTCCAAGCTCTGCGCTGATGTTGGGCCTCTTCGTTCAGATCCCAGCCTTTACAGGTATTTGGTAGACAAACTTAATTACCTCACAAATACCCGTCCTGACTTATAATTTGTTGTGCTTTGCCTTAGTCAATTCATGCAAAGGCCTGCCTTTCTCATTTCACTGCTGGCTTGCGTGTTCTACGCTATTTGTCTGCAGATCCTTCACAAGGAATCTTTCTATCCCCATGCCCTTTATTTAATTAGATTGCTTTTTGTGAAGCCGATCGAGCGGATTGCAAAGACTCTAGGAGGTCTATCAGTGGATTTTTCATCATGCTTGGCAGAGCTCCAATCTCCTAGAAATAGAAAAGGCAGACGTCAATATCACTTTCATCTGCAGAGGCAAAATATAGGTCTATATTGCAGAAATTACCTGGTTGGTATGCCTTCTTGCAGATCTATCTTCTCCACCTTCTTTTCCTATTCTAATTTATTCTGAAGCCAAGAAGCGATTGCCTGTAACTCTGTCTTTCACGAGCGAATCAAGCATATGGAGCTCGATTGCCATATAATTTGCCAACAATATTTCTCAGGTTTTATAACCCTTTCTTTCGTCCCACCGCAGCAACAACTCGCCAACCTTTTCATCAAACCTCTATGGAGAGCTTCACATAATCTAATCTTATACAAGTTGGGGGTACAATTTCTCTCCTCCAACTTGAGGGGGTGTGAGAAGAAGGAAGGCTTATAGATTTTGATCAATGAAAGAAAGAAAGGGAAAGAGCTGAGTTTCAGACAAGTATGTTAGGGATTTCGGATTTATCTATGCAGTGTATAGTTTGGTCACTTAAAATGTTGAGACACGTGGAAGCATCTTGGCCCTCAGCTGCATTTAATCTCGGCCACCGAAATTACACATTATGCTCACAAGAATGAGACGCATGGAAACTTCACTACACGTTCCCACGCATATGAATACATAATAGAGGAATAAAATTAGTTACTTGGTTATAAGAGTAGGGAATAAAAACATGACAAGTGTATATGGAATATTTTTTTAGTTTTCATTTTACATTTTTTCTTTTAGCATATATGCTTGTATATATGCATAGCTTGAGATGGAATACAATGTACAGAGAAAATTTCCTCATCTTTCTTGTTAAATCTTACATATAAAATTCACTAAAATTGTAATATATAATAGTAGGTCTGACCCCATAATTTTATAAATATAATAGGTTCAATACTAATAATCGTAAATGCTTAACCCATATAATTAAAATTTTGGATCAGTCTATGTGCGCATTAAATATTGATATCTAGTAGTAATATTTTTTAATACAATTTAATTTGTGACTTTCTTTTTTCTCTTTTTGTACGAGAAAAGATGTTAATGCTTGAAATCCTTCATATAATTTTTTGAAAAAGAAAAAAGTCCACATGTATTTGTCTCTTTTGTTTGTAAAAAATCTTAAGAGCTAGATTATAAAATCAAAAGCGTTGATAATAGACAAACCAACTGGAAATGTCGGTGAACAGACTTTTTGGCTGGTTTCGACCCAAAATAAGTCCCAATAATACAATTAGATAGGGATGTACGTAAGCAGGCTTCAGAGGCGGCTCAATGATATTGGAGGCCTAAAGCCAAGATGTAATAAGAGCTTTTAAATTTATTTACTAATTTTAAATATTTTTGTTAAAGTTTATTCTTTTTACTTTTTGAAATTGGAGTTTTATCTTGACGATATAACCAACCCCTTTAATCTTTGTTAAAACATTATTAACATTTGATACAAAGATTTTATTAAGTTTAATTTGATCTTTTTTCTTTTCACAAAATCGTCAACATAACTCACTATATAGCATTGTCTCCAAAAATAACATTCATGTGAAAATTTGTATTTACAAAGATGATAAATAAATTATTTATAGCTTTTTACGATCTAATTAAGTTGAAGTGTACCTACAGAGATCTTGAAAGAAAAGATCTTACAAAGTTAGAGTTGTAAATAAAATTTACTCAAGTTGGAGTAAGAAAAACTAGAAAGTAATTACATATTTACCTGCCTTTTACTTTCAATTGAATTTTCTCAACCAACCCCGAAAAAGACAACATAAAATATAAAACTATGTAATTAACGATGGGTAACAATGTAGCAAAAGATGATTGAATTTATCTCACTATTCAATAATAAATGCAATAAATATTTAGATTATACATTAAAAAAAGTACTTTTGGGGCCTCTAATTTTGTGAGGCCTAAAGCGACCGCTTTAGTGGCCTTGAGGTTAAGCCGGCTCTGGCCGGGTTGGTTCGAATTTTACAATTACCAAACTAAATTAATTTTGTCGGGTTATTAAATCTAAAAACCAAACCAAACCAATAAAACTCGGGGTTTTCAATATCGGGTTTTCTCTGGTTTTCGGGTTATTCGGTTTTTTCGGATTTTTTTCCGGTAAAATCTTCGTAGAACAAAACATATAACGTATGCTCAAAATATTTCTTTAATCCTAGTAAGATATAACTATATAAAGTATTTTTCAAGAAAATAACACAAAATATGAGATGTGTCATGACATTATCCTAAAATATTCAACAATAAAGATAATAAAATTATGTAATATAAATATTGCTAAATTAAAAGTCATAATAAAAATAAACATAATCTAAAAGCACTAAGTCATGCTAAAATAACCAGACTAATAAGGAAGTATTAATTACATGACTAAAAGCTAAAGCATAATAAAAATAGGTTATGCATTTTTATCTAAACTATTGCAAAAAAAAAAAAGATATCTAATACTTTCCCGTTCGTAATATTGAGTTGAATATCTTTTGTTAGCATTAGTATTGATTGTTAGCATTATTTAATTTACTAATATTAATGGCTATAAAACTTATTGGAATATTCAAAAGTTCTAAGTCCAACCTTGAAATAATACCTTAAAAGATAAAATTATGAAATTTTTTAAGAAATATTTATAAAGTACATTACAATAAGTATATTTATATATTAAATATATCTAAAAAATTTATATATCTAATATCAGGTTGGTTTGGTTTCGGTTTGATTTTCTTTAGTTAAAACCAAACCAAACCAATTATGGTCGTGTTTTTTTTTCCAACACCAAACCAAGTCAAACCAAACCATAGTCGGGTTTTTTTTCTCGGTTTGACTTGGATTATCGTATTGGTGCGGTTTGTCGGTTTTCTTTGTACATCCCTACAATTAGATCTATAACAATATCATTATATCACAGTCATTCATCATAAAACTCTAAGTTTTTCTTCAGAATCGATTTTTTAAGTTATATTTTATCTCTCTATAACAACTTTCTTAGCTATAACAGCAACAAATATATTTATAGAAAAATGCTCTTTGTAAAATTACCCCTCTATAACACCTATATAGAATTTTTAAGATTACTAGTAATCTAAAAATATGCACACAATCTATTCCATTAAACAAAGTTTCTATCTTGCATAACATATAAGATTTGAAGATTTGCACACGATATCTTTTCTATTGGAAAAATTCCAAAATATATTTAGATAAAAAAATTTAACTATTAATCTCTTAGATCGTCTTCACGGGAAATTTATTAGACACCTTTTTGCTGAAAATTTGGATACGAACCTTCGCCAATTCAAGCGTTATATTAGTAAGAGGATGAAATTTATAAAATAAATTACAATTCCAAAGTTCTTCCATCAATCTTCAAAGAATTTATTTTTCTAGGTAGTATTAAAATATCTGCCTTAGAGTTTAAATATGCATAGGTTTAATTATGAATTATGAATTAGCTTTCTTCTAAATTTAGCTAGTGAAATATGCATTTTGAGATTTAAATTTGAATAGTTTTCTTTTCTTTTATATAACATTAAACAAGTAAAAAATTAATTAATTTTGAATTTTTTAAAATCTATAACAAAAAAAAATATTTAAACGTCCAGCATTTTTATAGATGTATAACAATCATTCATTATAGAAGCCAAAAAATTTTGAACAAATAAAGCAATTATAAGGAGGGTTAACTGTATTCTAAAGTTTTGTTGTGCATATTAATATGTCTATCATCACATAGTTTTAGTTAGGGTTGACTGTATTCTAAAGAAAAAATTTTTGGTCTAGAATTGAATCTAAATGAAGAACAATATCACATAAAACATATAGCATAAAAAAGTATCAAAAAACGAGTTTAATTATGTCGGCGTATGCAGGATTTTGCACAAATATTTCCACCCGTTTTGAATAATGATCTTTGATCATGTCTAACTATGCCTTATAAAAAGGACTAAGAGGTTGTTGCAAATATAATTCGGTTTACAAGTCCGGAGTCGAATATCACAAAGAACTAAGGTTTATCTACAGCTGTCACCATCACCAAGAAGACAAGCTTGAACAATTTCTAACTTACAGATATTTAGATTCTTGTGTTTAACTAATTAACTAACAAATTAAAATATTAAATTAATAACTAAATATACTACGGGTTAAAGACAAGATTAAGGAGGTCTAGAGTTATGATTTCCCCGATTATCGAAATCCTTCCCGCTATGTCTTCTATAATTTCACCTAAGTATTCTCTACCGATCATGAGTACTCTTATTACCGTAAATTTCTACCGAGTAATTACGATAATTTATTAGACGCACTCTCCCGAGCTACGCTAGCTGGCATTTAATACAACTCACTTCAGATCGCACCCAAGGCTTTGTTATCCCTAATCCCACCTTTAAACCCTCGGTTATTGATCCCTCATATACTCTGAAAGTGGTGTTGTTCAATAATTACCTAAATATGCACTCTCTCCCGAGTTATGCATACTAAATAGAAACCGCTAATTGAGAGTATTTCAACCAACCAGAATATAAACGTAGTTGGACAATCAGAGAAAAGCCATGACTCAATTATATAAAAACATAACAAGAATTTACCATACAAAAGGTTCTATCAAAACTCTAGATAACAAATTAGCTATTCATAATAGTATGTAAAACTATAATTCTAAAAGTCATAACCAACAATGAAAAATAGGAAGAGGAAGGAAAAACTCGTAGAAGAATTCTCCGCCTTGTTTCCAATGTGTTCTTGCCTCCTTACGCCGAATTTATGTGTCAAGTCTATCCTCTCTAACAACACATGACTCCTTTGGGCGAAGTCTAGTGTTTAAAATAGGGTTTTGGGCTAAACATCTCGTATTTTGCACTTACGTCCCTGAAGTTTTCCAGTTCTGCTGCAGTTACGCCAGAACCGCAGCCAAACACCTTCTCTAATTATTCAATTGCCCACGACTGCACTCTGCCGCGGTTACGGTAGGGTCGCAGCAGTTCACCTTTAGGCTTGGCTTGAGCTGCCTTCGCGTGGTTCACTTGGCGGTTATTTTACAATTGGCCTCTTTTTCTCTATTTTCGATCCCAAAAGTACTCCATAATCTTCTCTTATCATATATAACCTGCAAAGCATGAAAAATGCTAATCAGAGCATTTTGTTATCACTTTTACTATCAAAACTATACAAGAAGGTGGTCTTTTAAGGCCTCATTATAGTTAAATTCACCTATTATTAACACCTAACACTTAAACTTTTGCTTGTCCTCGAGCAAGTTAAACCACACTTCTAGGCCTAACCGTTAGATGCATTAGCCCAAGTTTATGTCACACCTGCCATTATGAAAGAACAACCTAAGCAGTGTAACAATCATACCTCAGATGCAGACTCTAACACCATAACACACTCGTGCTTACTCTAGTTACTTTTTTTTTTAGCTTAACTGTCAATTTGTATTGATTCTAAAAAATATACAATGTAATCCTATGGTAGTAGTATGGACTCCTACTACTCATTTACACTTCCATTCTAACTACTATCAATTCTAACTACTCATCCATATACAATACTACTAGTAGTTAATGATAAAAAAAACTAAGGATAGAAGTTGAGCATTTGTAGCCCATCCTTCCACCTTTTACACTTCCTATTTCTTGCATGTATTAACATTGCTACCTCTTTGCAACACTGATCTTCATCAAAGACCTTGTTTTCAAACCTGATCGGATTTCGACTCCTCCACAGCAATGCAACAGTAGTCACAAATGCTGTGGCAGTGATTGCTTGCTTCCAGTTTTTACTCTTTACTTTGCTACAAATCCACTTCAATTCATCCTCCCAGCATCCAATGATCCTTGTATGACCCAACCACACACAGATTCTCCTCCATATTCTACTAGTAATAGCACATTCAAAATACAAATGTTTGAACTCTTCATCATACATTTTACAGAATACACAAACAGTTGGTATTTGAATGCCCATATTCTGTAGTCTCTCAATTGTGGGAAGTTTCTGTTGAGCTGCCAACCAGGTAGTGAACTTATGTCTAGGAAGAGTAGATGAGACAAGCATTATATTCTTCCATGCAATCTTAGGGAAATTAGGCAACAGAGCAATGTATAACTTGTGAATTTGAAATTTTCCTAGCTTGCATACACTCTGTCTGCTGATTATATTACCTTGCAACTGAGTATTCCCCATCACCGTTGTCCTACTGTCCAATATCTTCTTTACCACCCAAGAGGAGTTGGATGGTACAACAACTGATTCTATGTTCCTATTCTTGATATAGTAAGAATGTACCCACCTAACCCATAGACAGTCCTTTTTACTTGCCAAATCTCAAAGTAGTTTTGCAATAGCTTCTTTATTCCATACATCCATTCTCATAATATTTAGACCCCCAGCAGAGATAGGTTGACATGCCTTGTCCCAGGCCACAAGAGCTCTTCTGGATAATGAAGCTTTACCTGTCCATAGGTATGATCTGCAAACTGCCTCTATAGCCTTCAATACCTTCTTAGGAATTATAAACACCTGTGCCCAATAAGTCTGCATTCCAAAGACCACTGCCTTGATCAGCTGAGTTCTGCCAGCATAGGATAATAGTTTTGCTGACCAGCAAGTAATTCTTGCTGTGATCTTTTCAATGAGTGGCAAGTAATGTTATATAGCTAGTTTCTTAGAGTCCAGAGGGACTCCAAGATATCTGAAGGGAAGATGACCTTCAATAAAGCCTAAAGCAGCAATAATCTCCTCTCTAGTATCCTGTGAAACCCCAGCTAAATAGATTGCACTCTTGCTTACATTTGCCTGAAGTCCAGAAGCAGCTGAGAATATAAGAAAAGTGCTGTGCAGTATCTGAATAGAAACCATGTCAGCCCTACAGAACATTAGTAGGTTATCAGCAAAGCATACATGTGATATGTTAAGTTTCCTGCATCTAGGATGGAAATTGAAATTTCCATCCTTATGTAGTTGCTGAAGCAATCTGCTTAAGTATTCCATGGCCAAGACAAATAGATAAGGGGACACAGGGTCCCCTTGCCTTATACCTCTCTTAGCATTGAATGGTTTAGTAAGACCTCCATTCATTACTAGAGAATATGAGGCAGAAAGAGATACAAGCAATTATCCAGCCAGTGAACTTAGCAGGGAATCCCAGTGTAATAAGAACTTGTTTCAGAAAACTCCACTCTAACGTATCATATGCCTTCCTGAGATCCACTTTTAGAACACATCTAGGAGAAACCCCTTTCCTAGAGTGTCCTTTGAATATTTCATGGCTTAACAGGATATTATCCATGATGCTCCTTCCTTCAATAAATGCAGATTGAGCAGGACCAATCAAATCTCCAATTACTCCCTTCATCCTTCTAGTAATAACTTTGGAGATGATTTTATATAATGTAGTACAACATGCAATTGGCCTATAATCCTTCACACAGTGATAGGAGTTTTTACCTTTGGCACCAGTGCTATTGCAGTAGTATTAATCATGTGTGGCATTTTGCATGTTTCAAAGAATTCTTTAGTAGCAGCTAACACATCATTCTGTACTATCTTCCATCTCTTAGTAAAGAACTCAATGGGAAAACCATCTACTCCTGGTGCCTTATCCCTAGGCATTTCAGTGACTGCTGCATTTATTTCCTCCATGGTGACTGGCATAATAAGAGCTTGTTGTTGTTCAATTGTGAGACATCTTCCTCCTTTCATTATACTTGTGTCCACACAGGGAAGTTCAGAAGCAGACTTCCCCATTAGTGATTGGAAGACCTTTAAGAACTCCTGTTCCACTGCAATAGGCTCAGTTAACTTGATACCTGTGTCAGTATAGATGGAAGTAATATTATTCTGGCCTGTCCTGATCCTCCATTGTGCATGAAAATACTTGGTATTTGCATCTCCACATTCAATCCATGTAGCTTTGGATTTCTGCCTCATTACTTGCTCCTCCACATTGTTCCACTTTTCAAGTTCTTCTAGTAAGCATCTTTCATCATTAATCAGCTCCTGTGAAAGACAATTATTCTGCATTTGTAATTGTAGAATGTCAAGTCTTTCTCTTGTCTGAATAATTTGCTGCTTGTACTTGGCTAAGTGCTCATTTAACCCCTTTAGATGCTGCTTTACTGCCTTCAATTTGCTCCAGACCTGCTGCATATGTGAACCATAATATACCTTGTCCCAGACTTGCTCAACAATGTCATGAAACTGCTCATGTTCCATTACATTGTTATATAGCCTGAAAGGTTTAGGATGTAATGGCTTATACACACCAAATTTAACTAAAATAGGAGAATGATCTGATACCAATGGATTCATATAATCAGCTTCCAAGTGTCCAAACTGCTGTAGCCATTAATAGTTACCAAAAGCCCAATCTATCTTGCTATAGACTCTAGAATCAGCATCTTGTTTATTTGTCCAAGTATAGTGCCACCCTATTGCTCTTATAGCAGTCAGTTGTAAGTCATCTACTGTGCCATTGAAATCCCTTACTTCAGCCTCAGTTACTGGATACCCAATCCTGTCTTCAGAGCTCAGAGCACAGTTGAAATCACCACTTATAAGCCATGCATCTTGTTGAGTTATAGGAATTGATTTGAGGTCCCTCCACAATTGTTCCCTAAGTACTGCAGTATTTTGTGCATATATAACAGTGAAATTAAATCTGACCAAACTCCTTGTATCCTCTACTAAACAATGAATATACTGGTCAGATAAAGTTGCTACATGAATTTGTATATGAGCCTTCCATAAGAGCCATATTCTCCCATTAACAGCCTTTGCATAGTTGCACTGCCACAACCAACCCTTTGCAATTCTATCAAAAATTTTCTTAGATTTATGTTCCTTAACTCTGGTTTCAAGGATACCAATTACATCTACTTTATTATCAGCAAGGAATTGTTTCAACTCCTTCTGTTTTGGGGACTGATTAAGTCCCCTAATGTTCCAAGTGACTACAATCATGAATCATCATTTGTTAAGCTGTAAGAGGGTCCCGGATCATGTTGCCCTCTACTCTTAATATCTTCCATGGTTGCTTTCCCTCTATTACCTGTGCTAACCATCTGCTCACCATTATTAGTGATGGCCATATTTTCTTCACTCAATTGCTCTTCTGATATCTTTTGTTCATGTTGCTGCACAGTACCTTGCCCCTGCTGCATAGTACCTTGCCCCTCATTTGGTATGTTTAGCTCCTGATCAATCTGCACTTCTTGGGCTGATGATTGTTGAACTTCTTCATTTGGCACATTCTTCTTTACAATCCATTCCTTCTTTTTCTGATTCCCCTGCTTTTTATCTCTAGCATTCAAGTTTCTTATGTCCCCTTGCTCCTCCTTTTGCTTGTCTGAGTTGTCAGTAGAGTACCAACACTCAATTTCCTCATGACCAAACTTGAGGCAATGGTTACAAAAAGTAGGTTTCCAGTCATACTCAACAGTTTGAACCTTAGGTCCATAAGGAGTTTCAATTTCCAACTCATCTGGGAGATGATAAGCAGCATCAACTTCAACAAGTATTCTAGCAAATGAGATTTTATCATAATGAGCAGTATATTTATCAGTATACAATGGCTTCCCAATCGCACTTGCCAACTTGCTCAATACCTCTACAGACCAATACCCTACAGGAAGTCCTGGGAATCGAATCCAAATAGGAATTGTGCTGAGAATACTAGCCTGAAAACTGAAATCCACTTCCCATGGCCTCAACACCATAGGCCTACTCCTAAAAGTATAGGGACCAGATTGCATGACTGTATCTCTATCTTCGACACTATTAAATCTGAAGATACAGTACCCTTCAGCATGAACAAGTACTTGAGGTTTGGAAACAAAATTTCAAGCATGCATAACAAAGTTCTCCATATTTTGTTCACTAGGTCGATCTCCAATTACAAATCCAATCAAAGCATTTTGCCAATACTCTAACTGTGGTTTCAAATCTTCTTCACAGATCTTCACTACTTTTTTCCCATCTCGCATAGTAGGAGGAACAAAGGAGAGAGTCTTACCCATCTGCACATCTCTGTTGCCTCAGACCACTTCTGCAACTGTTGGCTTTGATTTTTCTGGTTCAACAGCTTCCACATGTGTTGGTAATGGTATTTCTGGTTCCATTACTGCTTAAAATTGTAATCTCCTCGCAGTTCTTTCAATCGTCACTTCATTTCCTTTCGATCTATCCTTAACTGCTTCTGCATGTGAATTTTCCTTCGATTGGTACTTCTGAGGGAGGAAGTTACCAAATGTTAAGGGTTCGAGAGTAGTTGTAATGCCATGCGCAGGTGTAACAAGCTTAGGAGGAACAGCAATAGCCATCGGAGCACCATTTCTTCTCTTTCTGGCCATTTCCGGCGACAATTTCACCGTGCTATTGTGCGCCGGAAGTGATACTGTTCTATTGAGTCGCTATTGTGCGCCGAGAGCGTTTCATCATATTCCAACCTCGATAACCCTCTAGTTACTTTAAACAGAGGTAAAAACTCACTTTTTTTTCCTGAGTCACATGTCCTCACATCAAAATTCTAAGAGAAGTTCCACACACATAAAATTCAAGCAACAAGGAACCAAAGATAGACAAAATTCATTCACTCTCAGCAAAGAACATTCACATGCCACATAGATACATCATAAGCTTTCCTCTAATGTAAAAGAACATTCACATGCCGCATAGATACATCATAAGATTTCCCCTAGTGTAATACTCTACTAATCGAGCTGTTCAGTCCAAGATCAAGAGGTCTTTATTTGGTTATAATGTAGGCTAAGGGACGGGTATGATAGATTTGGATATAGTGACTAACCTCCCTAAGCACTTTTAATACAAACTTTCTTTTATTCCAATTTCCATGTTCAGTCCAAGCATTCCTCCACATTTGTTTCACAGGTGACCCCCACTTTTCTTCAGGTGCAACTGGCTTTTTCCCAATATTTTTTTCTTTTCTTTTTGTTTTGTTGTGTTTTCTTCTCTTTTCTTTTAGCAGCCATTGCACCATTCAGGTAATTTTTCAGATTCCCCTTTTCTACTCCACTACAACCCCACAATTTGACTTTTATATGCTCTTTAATATGCTTCTAGGAGGTACATGTTCAAACAATCAAACTATTCAAATACGGGAATGTAGGTTATTATAGGATTATCAAAGAACATGCTTCAGGTTCGAAAGGGTTAACTATGGTAATATGTACATGTGGATTCACGATTATACAGTTTACACAAAGAAATGCCTCCATCATCTCTAAAACCCAACAACTTCTATTTCGCTTTACAAACACACATGGCAAGTTCTAGGTATCGCATGCAAGCACATAATACAGCTATTATCTCACACACACTCGGCATGTAACTCATTCCAAATCAGTTTTTCAACATACTAACATGAGCGTTCATGCAAGATAATATGTGCAAAATTAAGGCATCAAAGTATGAGTCTACAAATGAGCCTAGACGACGCACCCTCAATTTCGTTTTAGTTATTTGCAGGTGTATACATTAAGGATTGTATTCCAGCCTTCACCCATCTTGGTCCAAGAGAGTCCTAAGAGACCTAAACTATAAAAGAAAAATTTACCTAACCCGATACAATAAAAGCTCTTAGAAAAGAACAGTGGTCAAAAGAAAATCCAAAAGAGAATTACTACACTACCTAAAAAGGAAAAATAAAATAAAATACAAAATCTAAATGGACTACTTCCCTCAAGAGTACTATCCAAGTGGTACGTCCTCAGGAAGATTCCCCTACAATTTTTTCAGTTTTTTTTTCTAAAAAAAAAAATTATTCAATTAAACTAGCACAACTAAAATGGCATAAAAAGTCACTAAGTCAATATCCTCACCCCAAATTTAAAATTGTGCATTGTCCCCAATGCACACCATACTGATAAGAGGGTAAAAGAAACTCCCTGGTAGGCCAAAGGCCGAAGCATTAACAGCTCATGGGGTACTCTGACTTCTCCCAAGCTTGGCCCATTGTGCGGGTACCTCACGCTTAGTTCCAACCATTTGGTTTGTTGTTGCATCCTTCCAATACCTTTGTTTTCCACGCTCCTAGAAAATAAAAAAAATTAACACTACAAAAATAATATAATTAAAAAATACAAAAAAGATAAATAAAAGAAAGCAATAAAGCTGGGTTGCCTCCCAACAAGTGCTTGATTAAACTTCACGGCACGACGTGAATCACTTTCTGCCTCCACTTTGAACTTATGAACCGGACCCCAAGTTTTGATTCTACTATATGATCATGCTCCTGGGTTGGTGGAACGAATCTGACTGGCCCAATAAAATAATATAGTATTATGCACTTTTTGGCCTTTATATGAGGTGTGTAATCTCGACTTTCTGGCAAGAAGAATTCTAGAATGTAAGCACTTTGTTCCTCATTCCTTGAATCCTCAAATGGCTCAGGCGACTCTATTTTCATATCATCATCTAAACACAATGTGGAAAAATTCTTGGAGTGAGGACCAATGCGCTCAACTACATGAACATTGGGACTGTATGCATTCTCAACACTAATAACAATAGAGTCAACTAAATATCTATCCTCAATATCCTTGGTTTACTCTAGTATCTCTTCTACAACATCGACATCCTCAAAATCTAGTGTGATTGATCTACTCTAGCCTCCTCCTCTAGCTCATCCTCGTATTTTTTTTTAAATCCTCCAGTAATATAGCAATTTCTACAGCCCTTTCTTGCTCACATTGGCTACTATTCACAATGTCAACTTATTGCGCTTTACCAGGTTCAATTAATCTATTCGCTTGAGCCTCGAAGTTGTGAAATGTTGCCCCTTGCCTTTGTGCCCGCAGTTTTATCTCATCATATTGTTTCGTAAGGCTTTAGCATATCCTCGATCTCTTTCAGGTCCCCATATCAGGGTTCTTTGCTCCTATCAACTTCAGCAGAAAAAGAAGAACCATCAAAGTAAGGGGTTAGGGGAAGGTAAGAAATATAAGCACAACCGTAAAAGTGGGCATCTTGATCACCACACATTCCACACATAAGATTGAGTTAGTGCACAAAGCTCGATCTCAGGAATAGATAATTTTGACAAGGGTGGTTTTCATCACAATATGTATAAGGAGGATTAAAAGCAGAATTACCAACATCAAAAATTTCATAATTCCATGATACCATATTTTTTTAAAAAAATCAACAAGTAAAACAAAAAAATAAAAGAAAAAAATCAAATACAAAAAAGAAAAATAAAAAGTTCAAACTTGAAACCTAGGAATATGTACACCTACAACTACACCGCTAGTTCTCCGGTATCGGTGCCAAAATTTGATACGGCCAACTATGCCTTATAAAAAGGACTAAGCAATCGTTGCAAACATAATCTGGTTTACAAGTCTGGAGTCGAATACCACAAAGAACTAAGGTTTAGCTACAGCTGTCACTATCACCAAGAAGACAAGCTTGAACAATTCCTAACTTATAGATATTTAGATTTTGTGTTTAACTAATTAACTAATTAATTAAAATACTAAATTAATAACTAAATATAGTAAGGGTTAGAGACAAGATTAAGGAGGTCTAGAGATATGATTTCCCCAATTGTCGGAATCATTCCCCCTATGTCTTCTATAATTTTGCCTAAGTATTCTTTACCGATCATGAGCACTCTTATTACCGTAAATCTCTCCCGAGTAATTACGATAATTTACTAGACGTACTCCCCGAGCTACGCTAGCTGGATTTTAATACAGCTCACTTCAGATCGCACCCAAGGCATTATCCCTAATCCCACCTTTAAACCCTCGGTTATTTATCCCTCATATACTCTGGGAGTGGTGTTGTTCAACAATTACCTAAATATGCACTCTCTCTCGAGTTATGCATACTAAATAGTATAAACGTAGTTGAACAAATAGAGAAAAGTTATGGCTCAATTATATAAAAACATAACAAGAATTTATCCTACAAAAGATTCTATCAAAACTCTAGACAACAAATTAGCTATTCATAATAGTATGTAAAACTACAATATTAAAAGTCATAACCAACAATGAAAAATAAGAAGAGGAAGGAAAATCTCGTAGAAGAATTCTCCGTCTTGCTCCCAATGTGTTCTTGCCTCCTTAGGTCGAATCTATGTCTCAAATCTATCTTGCCTCCTTAGGTCGAATCTATGTCTCAAATCTATCCTCTCTAACAATACATCCCTCCTTTGGGCGAAGTCTAGTATTTAAAATAGGGTTTTGGGCTAAAAATTCCGTATTTTGCACTTAAGTCCCTGAAATTTTCCGTCTCTGTCGCAGTTTTGCACCGGTTACGCCAGAACCGCGGCCAAACACCCTCTCTGATTCTTCAGTTGTCCGCGACTGTACTCTGCCGGGGTTACGGTGGGACCACGACAAATTCACCTCCAGGCCTGGCTTGAGCTGCCTTCGCGTGGTTCACTTAGCGGATATTTTAATTTACGATTGGCCTCTTTTTCTCCATACTCGATCCCAAAAGTACTCCATAGCCTTCTTGTCATATATAACCTGCAAAGCATGAAAAACAATAATCAAAACATTTTGTTATCACTTTTACCATCAAAACTATACAAGAAGGTGATCTTTAGGATCTCATTATAATTCAATTCACCTATTATTAATATTTGGCTATAAAGGTGTTGAAATACGTTCTCAAGGCACTAAACTAAACGTGTGTTCATATTTGTAGGTTTTGATAAATGACAAACGACGTGCAATTAACATATGACGACGTCCAAGCACAAGCGCGCAATTGACACATAACGAGGTTCAAGCACAAGACGAACAAAGATCAAGTTTAAGCAAAGAAACAAAGTTATACATGAGTCGTTCTTTAATTGTGATCTTGATCCGACAATTGACTCAAGACTTGGCTTCTCTCGTAAAATCATTTTTATCAAATCATGCATATTTAACTTAAAGCAAAATGATATTCAAACATTTTATTTTAGCCAGAATGATAGTTATACATGAGTCGTTCTTTAATTGTGATCTTGATCCGACAATTGACTCAAGACTTGGCTTCTCTCGTCAAATCATTTTTATCAAATCATGCATATTTAACTTAAAGCAAAATGATTTTCAAACATTTTATTTTAGCCAAAATGATTTTTAAACATGCCTCTCAAATCTGGACAAAGATAATCGATTATGTACTTTATGATAATCGATTATGTTAAGACAATGTACACCAATTTACAAAGCTGAACAATAATCGATTATGTACCTTATGATAATCGATTATGTTAAGGTAGTGTACATTAGATTTTTCAAAGCTACAAGATAATCGATTATGTACCTTATGATAATCGATTATGTTGAGGCAGTGTCCATCAGATTTTTCAAAGCTGTAAGATAATCGATTATGCATCTTATGATAATCGATTATGTTAAGGCAGTGTCTATCAGATTTTTCAAGACTGTAATCGATTATGTACATTATAATAATCGATTATGTTAATGCAGTGTAGTCCGAAGTTTTCAAAACATCAAAGATAATCGATTATCCTTATAGCATAATCGATTATGTAAATGACCGTTGCCAAAGTATTTTTATACTCTGAAAGATAATCGATTATACACAATCTGATAATCGATTATGCTAAGTAAAAATCTGCATATGATTTTTTGAACGTTGTCAGGTAATCGATTATACGATTTGGATAATCGATTATTCTGCTTAAAATCTGGGAATGATTTTTGAACGATTGGAAGATAATCGATTATGCAAATCAGATAATCGATTATCTCAGCACAAAATCAGCAATTCATGATTGGCAATTAAGCAACGGTTTTGGATGTTTTGTACACTATAAATACAACTCAAAATCAGTCTTCTAAGTGCAACAACTGATCACATTCTTGCTAAGGCTTACATACTCTCATATCAATCATTTTCTATTCATTTCATAAGTTTTTGAGAGCCAAACTCTTGACGAAAGTTGTTGTGTTCTTGAGCGTATTTATTTTACTCATATCTACTCTTAAAAAGAGTCTTGTCTTGAGTGCTAAGTGTTTGTATACACTTGAAGGGAAGTGTTAATCCCTTGTGTTTGTAAGAAGGAACGTTTTCATTCCTTCTGTTGAAGTCTTGAAGTGTGGTATCTTCGAGCAAAGGTTGTTGAGGCTTGTGTGACTCAAGTTCTCAGTTTGTAACGGTTTGTTAAGCACCCGTAAGCTTAACGGAGTTAGTGGAATCTCGAGAGAGTCTCTCGGGGACTGGACTAGCCACAAGTTGTGGTGAACCAGGATAAATTCGGTGCGTTCTTTCCTTGTTATTTTTTTTCCGCACTTATTTCAATCCTGCAATTTTTAATTCCGCAAGTTTACATTGTTTTTTATCATAACGCTATTCACCCCCCCTCTAGCGTTAAGCGTATATTCTAACAATTGGTATCAGAGCCCAACTCTCTGAAAGACTTAACCGTTTGAGAGAAACAATCCATGGCTTCCACTCGTGACTTTAATGCAGGAATAGGTGAAGGACAATGCTCCACCAGACCACCACTATTCGATGGCACAAACTATGCGTACTGGAACGAGAGGATGAGAATATTCATCCAATCGAATAATTTTCATCTATGGAAGGTTATAACGAAGGGAGAACAAATTCTAACCAAAAAGGTTGAAAATGAATGGGTTCCATAATCCGAAGATGAATACGATGCGGATGATATCCGAAAAGTGCAGAACAACGCTAGAGCCATCAACTTATTGTATTGTGCTGTAAATGCTGATGATTACAGAAAAATATCATGTTGCACAACGGCTAAGCAAATGTGGGATAAGCTGGAAATCACGTACGAAGGTACGGACCAGGTAAGAGAAGCTAAAATTGATTTTCTAGCCCATGCATATGAACTGTTTCACATGAAGGAAAGCGAGAGGATCGATGACATGTTCGAACGATTTTCAAAAATCGTCAATGATCTACATGCTCTTAAGAAGACCTTCACGGATAAGGAACATGTCCGAAAAATTCTCCGAAGTCTCACTCCGGAATGGCGCTCCAAGGCCGACGCGATTCAAGAGTCTATCGGCATTTCAAATGTCACCATCGACGGACTAAGAGGTAATCTTAAATATGAATCTACTATACTTAACCCTACTTTTAATGATCAAAGGAAACAAAGAATCGCCCTCAAGGCAAGCACGACTCAACCTCCAAATGATGAGGACTCAAACAACGGAGATAACGAGTTCGGACTCGTTATTAAGAGGTTTCAAAAGTTCATGCGAAAAGAGTATGAACGAAAAGGCAAACAACAAGGAGATCAAGTAAAGTGCTACGGATGTGGAGAAATCGGGCACATTAAATCAAATTGCCCAAATGTCAAAAGGGAAAAGAAACCCTTCAAGAAACAAGGAGCATACATATCTTGGGGAGGCGACTCCGGAGACGAATCAAGCGACAATGAAGAAGACGAAACCGCAAATCTATGTCTCATGGCACACGAAGACAATCAAGAAGAGGTGTGTTTGAAGGGATCAAGTGTACTTTGGTACCTTGATAGTGGATGCTCCAAACATATGACCGGAGACGCATCAAAATTCCTTCAACTAAAACACAAGGAAGGAGGAAACGTTATTTTTGGAGATAATAACAAAGGAAAAATTATCGGCATTGGATCGGTCGGTAAGGATGAATCTTCTTCCATTAAGCATATATTGCTAGTTAAAGGTCTAAAACATAATCTCTTGAGCATAAGTCAATTATGTGACAAGGGAAATCATGTTTTGTTTGATTCGGATGCTTAGTTTTTCGTCGGAGTGATTTTAAAATTATTCTTCGTGGTATTAGAATTGATAACATCTATATGGTTGATCTCGAAAATCCTTCATCAAAGTATGTGAATTGTCTTATGAGTAAAAAAGATGATATGTGGTTATGGCATCGTAGAGTAGCTCATATCAACATGCATCTTTTAAACAAATTGGTTTCACAAAATTTAGTTATTGAAATTTAGTTATTGGTCTTCCAAATTTGAAATTTGAAAATGACACTATTTGTGATTCTTGTCAAAAAGGGAAACAAACAAAAGCATCTTTTAAATCGAAAAATATTGTTTCAACTACTAGACCTTTGCAACTTCTTCACATGGATCTTTTTGGACCATCTCGCATTGAAAGTCTTGGTAGAAATCGCTATGCTTTTGTTATTGTTGATGATTATTCTAGATTCACATGGACACTATTTCTTGCTCACAAAAGTGAGGCCTTTCATAATTTTAAAAGTTTTCTTAAACGTGTTCAAAATGAAAAGAATACAACCGTCACTTCCATAAGAAGTGATCATGGGGGAGAGTTCGATCACAATCTCTTCGCGGACTTTTGTGACGAACTCGGTATTGAGCACACCTTCTCTGCTCCACGTACACCACAACAAAATGGAGTGGTGGAACGGAAAAATAGGTGTCTCGAAGAGATGGCTAGAACCATGCTCGATGAGGCTAAGATTCCCAAACAATTTTGGGCGGATGCCGTGAGTACCGCATGCTATGTTTTGAACAGAGTAGTCATTAGACCAATACTCATGAAAACTCCCTATGAACTCTACAAGGAAAGGAAACCTAACCTATCCCATCTTAGAGTCTTCGGTTGTAAATGCTTTATTCATAACAACGGAAAAGATAACTTGGAAAAATTTGATGCCAAATCGGATGAAGGAATTTTTCTTGGTTATTCATCACGTAGCAAAGCATATAGAGTATTCAATAATAGAACCGAAACTGTTGAGGAATCTCCTCATATTGTGTTTTCCGAAAATAATGCTCGTTTGGCGAGAAAGGATTCTGGTTTTGATCTTGCAGGTATTTTAAACACAATAAGTCCTCAAGACAAAGTACAAGAGGAAAATCCAAAGGAAATTCAAGATGAAATCTTGGAACAATAATCGGAGGAAGCGCCACCACTGGAGAAAGAAACGAAACTGCCTAACGCGTGGAGGACAATCAAAGACCATCCTCTCGACAAGGTAATTGGCGACATTGAACAAAAGGTAAGTACTCGAAACACTCTTAAGAACACCTTAGGACACACTTCTTAAGAGATCACGTTCTCAATTGGCCGACATCTTCTCAAAGCCTTTAGAGAAAGAGTCCTTTTCCGAATTCGTAGTGAACTCGGAATTCTTGACTCCACATTGATCTAAGTCATGCATTGCATTTTTTTTTCCACACAATTACTAACTTGAGCGTCAGAGGCGCCTAATTCTCTTTTGCAGGTATCGCCCTAAAAGCAGGGGGAATTATAAAGCACTGGTGCAGAATAATCGATTTCTCTTAAGAATAATCGATTTCTCTTAAGTACATAATCGATTATCAAGTATCACTAATCGATTATGTTGACATTATTTGTTTTATTGTCCCTTTTATGTAATTGCAATATTGGTTAATCATTAAACTAGTTATTTACTTATTTTTTGCTAATGTCAAAAGGGGGAAGAATAAGGGCTATGCACTTAATATTCATTGGCATAAATTGAGGGGGAATTCATATGTTGAGGGGGAACTAATTGCATATCTATACACTTGTCTTGGATCGTCATTATGAATTATCTAATATGCATATCCCGATATTGGTTTGCCATTATCAAAAAGGGGGAAATTGTTGAAACATGTTCTCAAGGCACTAAACTAAACGTGTGTTCATATTTGTAGGTTTTGATAAATGACAAACGACGCGCAATTGACATATGACGAGGTCCAAGCACAAGCGCGCAATTGACACATAACAAGGTTCAAGCACAAGACGAACAAAGATCAAGTTTAAGCAAAGAAACAAAGTTATACATGAGTCGTTCTTTAATTGTGATCTTGATTCGACAATTGACTCAAGACTTGGCTTCTCTCGTAAAATCATTTTTATCAAATCATGCATATTTAACTTAAAGCAAAATGATTTTCAAATATTTTATTTTAGCCAGAATGATAGTTATACATGAGTCGTTCTTTAATTGTGATCTTGATCCGACAATTGACTCAAGACTTGGCTTCTCTCGTAAAATCATTTTTATCAAATCATGCATATTTAACTTAAAGCAAAATGATTTTCAAACATTTTATTTCAGCCAAAATGATTTTTAAACATGCCTCTCAAATCTGGAGAAAGATAATCGATTATGTACTTTATGATAATCGATTATGTTAAGACAATGTACACCAGATTTACAAAGCTGAACAATAATCGATTATGAACCTTATGATAATCGATTATGTTAAGGCAGTGTACATTAGATTTTTCAAAGCTACAAGATAATCGATTATGTACCTTATGATAATCGATTATGTTGAGGCAGTGTCCATCAGATTTTTCAAAGCTGTAAGATAATCGATTATGCACCTTATGATAATCGATTATGTTGATGCAGTGTCTATCAGATTTTTCAAGACTGTAAAATAATCGATTATGTACATTATAATAATCGATTATGTTAAGACAGTATAGTCCGAAGTTTTCAAAACATCAAAGATAGTCAATTATCCTTATAGCATAATCGATTATGTAAATGACCGTTGCCAAAGTATTTTTAAACTCTGAAAGATAATCGATTATACACAATCTGATAATCGATTATGCTTAGTAAAAATCTGCATATGATTTTTTGAACGTTGTCAGGTAATCGATTATACGATTTGGATAATCGATTATTCTGCTTAAAATCTGGGAATGATTTTTGAACGATTGGAAGATAATCGATTATGCAAATCAGATTATCGATTATCTCAGCACAAAATCATCAATTCATGATTGGCAATTAAGCAACGGTTTTGGACGTTTTGTACACTATAAATACAACTCAAAATCAGTCTTCTAAGTGCAACAACTGATCACATTCTTGCTAAGGCTTACATACTCTCATATCAATCATTTTCTATTCATTTCATAAGTTTTTGAGAGCCAAACTCTTGACGAAAGTTGTTGTGTTCTTGAGCGTATTTATTTTACTCATATCTACTCTTAAAGAGAGTCTTGTCTTGAATGCTAGGTATTTGTATACACTTGAAGGGAAGTGTTAATCCCTTGTGTTTGTAAGAAGGAACGTTTTCATTCCTTCTGTTGAAGTCTTGAAGTGTGGTATCTTCGAGCAAAGGTTGTTGAGGCTTGTGTGACTCAAGTTCTCAGTTTGTAACGGTTTGTTAAGCACCCGTAAGCTTAACGGAGTTAGTGGAATCTCGAGAGAGTCTCTCGGGGACTGGACTAGCCACAAGTTGTGATGAACCAGGATAAATTCGGTGCGTTCTTTCCTTGTTATTTATTTTCCGCACTTATTTCAATCCTGCAATTTTTAATTCCGCAAGTTTACATTATTTTTTATCATAACGCTATTCACCCCCTCTAGCGTTAAGCGTATATTCTAACAAAAGGTTCCAAATTCTAATGATCCACCATCGAGTCTAAGGAAGCCCTAAACATTTGACAGCAGTCAGCATCGCATATATGGTTAAAGCAATTGATACTCCGATAATGTAGGGCAAAGATTTGTTACCTGATTGAAAAAGGGGAAAAATTAATATGGATAATCAGATAAAGTCATGAATTATGAATGATATAGGGTTGGAAATTGAAAATTATATAAAAAGTGAAAAAGAAATGATGCTGGATCCCATCTCACTTTTTGCCTGGTGCTATACTGCAATAAAATGCAATTAGAAAATGGACTTAAACTGATCTGAAAATCATATCATGAGGAATATTTCTTAATATAATATGCCTGCTGTCCTGCAAATTATAATACATCATGCAATTAGACAAAAGTAGGACAATTTGGATGAGCAGTCAAAACTTTTTGTTAAAGAAGAATGGGGCAGTGAATAGAGACGTGAGAAAGATGAGCCTTAGTTGGATCCGACAAAGAAATTTAATAGCCTTAGTATTAGGACGAAAAACAACACAAGCAAATTTCTCGTAACACAATGAAAGTGGAAAAATAACGCAATTTCTCATACTTTTAATTGCGTATGAAGAAAGTCCTGTCAGCTGTCATATAATGGCATTGATTTTTAATTTTTAATGTTTATTGTTATTAAGAATATCTTCTTACCGCTAAAGATCAATATATAAAACTATCTTTACAACAAATAAAGAAAGAAAAAAAGAAACAAGAAGCGGGAAGGAAAGCCTATTATCCGACGAAATCAAGGATTGATATTTATAAAGGCATTATCCATTTCTACATTTCTATATCACGTGTGTGAATCTGCACAGTTGCCACTCTTGTCTCTTTTGGCGTAATTCTTTTGACCTCGCGCCACCCACTATGCTGTAGTTTTTTATTGTAAAAATTTACCACATTTACATCAAACCAGTAAAAACATGATAGATTATTGCATCTTCACTCTATTACTCTCTCCGTATCGATTTATATAAATATGTTTAACTGAACATGAAATTTAAGAAAAAAATAAAGATTTTTAAAATTTGTGGTACTAAATAAGGTCCAGAGTATTTGTGTGGTTATAAAAACTTCTCATTAAGGATAGATTTATAAGTTTAAACTACATTGTTAACAAATTTAAAAATCTTTTTGAAACGGACCAAAAAAGAAATATGTTCACATAAATTGAAACAGATGGATTATTACTTATCCATGATTGATTGATATATATTTTATTTTATTAAATCACTTATCCATAATAAATTAAATTGATTTGATTTAAACACTTAGTGTAAATAAGTATTTATCATTTTTATCCCTAGTGGGAAGCCTATTTTGCGTTTCTTAAAAAACTTCGTAATTCTAAACTTAGTAGGATGAATTTGGATTGAAATTCGTAATCCTAATTTGGAGAAATAATAATCTTTTTATATTTACGAAAAGTCTAGCTCGACCCGGAAAAATGTTTACATTTCTTGTAGTTTGGTTAACCATATTCATGAGTTCATTCTATTGATTTTATTGGGCAGCTAGTCGAGTTTGACTTCAATACTCAACTTTATCCATAGTGACAGTAAAATTAGATTTTATTAGGGGAATATTTTTTGTTCCAATGAATTTAAAAGAAGTGGAATGGACAGAGGAAAGAGGAGAAGAAGAAGGCAACCATCCAATGAAAATTTCACGGGACGGTTGTCCTGTAATACACAGTATACTGCTAATACTACAGTACCACTCGACCTATGCATGTGCCCTACACTCCACACTGCTAAAACGCCCACTGACACTACTGGGGACCACATGACAAGTTGGCGGTTCGGCGGTTTTTTACCTCCACTTTTTTTTTTTTTTTTTTTTTTTTTTTTCAAATTTACATAAATTTCAAATAAAGGTAAAATGTAAAAGGGTATATATTGCAGTGAACTATGAGAATTGGGACAAATATATTTGTCGTTAACAATTTATAGATATACTTAATCCGTCTAATACTTGCTCATTTTTATCCTTAGTTTAACGGAACTATTATTTTATTTTTCTCCAATTAAAATTTATTGACCCGATCCACCATTATTTCAGAGATATTATTTGATATATTATTTTATTTGATTGATAATTTATGTGATAATTATATTTATTTATTTGAATAATTTGATAATCGATTTTTTTGTTATTTATCAATTGGGATGTAATCCTACTAAAAGTAGTAACTGATATTTATTTATTATTTTAATAATATAATATTCGAATTAGTTTATGCCTTGTTCAATCATTTTACTATCTATTTTTATTTTTCTCACAATCTATTTATATTTTCACCAATATAAATACAAATAACTCCATATTCACTATAACTTAACTTGATGGATCAGTTTTTTTTTTATTTAGATAAGTGATTATTATATGATTAATTATTAATTTATTACATTATTTTCTGAATAATAAATTTATTATGAAATAATTAATAAATTATTAAAATAGTGGCGCTTCGTTTTTATTTTTATTAATTAATTATTTCATAACAAATATTATTTTATAAAAATAGTGGTGCTTCTTTTTTATTTTTGTTACATTATTTCATTGAAAATATTTATTTCATAACAAGAACCACTGTGCTTCTTTCTATTTTTATTAATTAATTCTTTCATAACAAATATTATTTCATAACAAGCACCACTGAGAAAAATAAAATAAATGATAAAATGATTGAAGAAAGCACAAATTAATTTGAATATTATATTATTAAAATAACAAAAAAAATATCAATTACTACGTTTAGTAGGATTACTTCCCAAAATGATGTATAACAAAAAAAAAATCGATTATGAAATATAATTACTCAAATAAATAAATATGATTATCACACAAATTCCCAATCAAAAAAAATAATATATCGAAAAATATCTTTGTAATAATGGTGAGTCGTGTCCAACGGATCGAGTCAGCATATTTCAGCCGGGTCCGGTTATTAATTATTTAAGAAAGATAAATAGTAATTCTATTAAACTAAGGACATGAATGAGCAAGTATTGGACGGACTTGACATATTTGTGCCAAAGTATTAACGACGAGCATTTTTGTCCTAATTCGCATAGTTCACTGATATATGTGACTCTTTTTTGCAGGTAAACTATAGTTAGATTTTGCTTCCATCGCGATTTAAAAATTGAAAATTATGCTTGATAAATCTTTTATGTTTATCCATTTAAAGTTTGATCCCGTTAAAAAGTCTTTAAAAAAAACTCTTAACTTAATTTTGAAGTATTCTGTTTCGGAATTTTGAGAAGTGATCGGGGCGATTGCCATAATTTTGAAGCATTATGAATTCAACTACAATGCTGAATTAATTAGGAAAATGACACTATATGCTGAAAAAATGTATAAAATTTATATTTTTTGTATATATATGCATTATGTATATTATATATATAAATTATACAAATTTTATATATTTTTGCCTACTAAATATAAATAATTTTTGGCACAAATTAAAATGATAATATCTCAATTAATTATGGTGATTCGTCGAGATATTGTCACAAATCTGACAAATCACCATAACTTGCTGAATTTCTGGCGAATGTGCTTTAATATATGGCGCCATGCCTTTTTTTCAAAACTTTTATTATCTGGGTCAAAAGATCAATAATGACACAAAAATATCCTATTTGTGTCATACTCCATTTAAAATTGGACTCAGTAAAAATACTCATCTCATGAGCTAATTCTATAAGTGAATTAGATCCGTGCTTTTATGCTTAATTAAACAAATTGACGTTATTAACTTGTTATTGTTCAATTGAGCATTTTTGTTTTCATTTTTTCTAAGTAAAAACAAATGGATGAACTATTATAAAATGTGTCCGTACATGTACATACGTGTGGACAGTTTTCTGTGTATATTTTCTTACTTCAGTTAGAAACATAATTTTTCTGACTTCTTTAATTGTCACGATCCAATTCCCAAATTCGATCGTGATTGCACCTCTCGTGAAGACGAGGCCAGCCAAACCGTTTCAGTTACACTACTTAAAGCAATTAATCAGTTATAACAAATCGAATCTAAGTTTATGACATTAATTAACATGAATATCAATACAGCCCGATCGGGGTGTCACAAGTCACGAGCATCTAAAAAGTAGAGATACTATTACTGGACCAACAATGTATAAATATACAAGGCAGAACCAGAATACAAGGATGGAGTGCGGCGGTGCGAACTTCGGCGGTCACCTTGCTCAACTACCAGAGTATGGCCTTCAATCCTGCAAATGACCCGCTATCGGGTGAACAATACCTGCAACTGCATGCAAGGTGCACGGAGTAAAGTGAGTACTTCCAACTCAGTGGTAAAAAGGGAGAATAATAATTGAGCGATAAGAAAACACGTATGAGCACACCAAACTGCTACAAAAGCCTGAACAACCTTTTTTTTAGAAAAACCGAAATACATTGAAAAATCCGTTTAGAAAAATCTCAAGTTCGGTTCAAAAATATCTTTTGAAAATATGCTTTTTCAACAATTTTAAAGGTAATTTCAACAAGTAGGAAATAATCAGAAACCTGCCCCTCGGGCTCAATATCAACTCACAATATCCAACATCAGCCTCTCGGGCTCAGCACTCCTTAACATATAACACTAGGGTATCTGGTCAACAAGGCAAGTAACCGTATGTATGCCAACGATATATGAGTGCTAGATGTCATGCCACGTAGTACAAACAGGAGTAAATGCATGAATGCACATGAATACGCTGCGGCGTGCAGCCCGAACCAACCATGCATATGATTTAACGTCGACGGCACTCACTGAGGGTGTGTACAGACTCCGTTGGGGCTCCTGCAACCCAAGCGCAATATTATATATTGCAAATAGTTACCACTGTTTCCATTACAATACACGGTGCCAATAGTTACCACCGTTTCCATTTCAATACACGGTGCCAATAGTTACCATCGTTTCCATGAAATAATATGCAGTCCAGAAAATAGTGAGATAATGATCGTCAGCCCGAAATATCATTTAAGAATCTTCTGTGTTTTCAAAACATAGAAATTTGGCTGAGTTTGCAAAACAGTATTTAAAACCTTGGACTGAAACCAAATGATATGCAAATCATGCTAAAGCAGAAATATCAATCCCTAAAGGATTATACAAGTCAGCACAAGGCCCTAAACACGGCAATGAGCCCAAGTCGTAATGATCACAATAAAATATTTACAATTTAGCGGTAAAAACCAACAACCGGGACGGACCAAGTCACAATCCCCAACGGTGCTCTACCCCACGCTCAGGTCCAACGTGCAAGTCACCACAATACAGCACTAGGATGTGCAAATTCGGGGTTTCAAACCCTCAGGATATCATTCCCAAATATTACTCACCTCGAACATGCAAAATCTCAAGCTCACGACGCCTTTGCCATTCAAATCGGCCTCCACTCGCGTCGAATCTAGCCAAAAATAGAGCGAATACATCACAATAAGCAAATGGGGCAATACCCAATCGAAAACAATCGAATTATAGCAAGAACCTCGAAGCTAGCAAAACCCGAGCTCCGGGCCTGCTTCTCGAAAAATTACGAAAGTTACATTTCTGGAATCCTCGTCTCACCACGAGTTTATACATACCAAGAACTCCCAAATCTGAGCTCAAATGACCTATCAAATTCCAATTTGAAAATGTAAAAAACTCAAGCCCTAGTTTCTTCAATTTCATACCCAAATTCAGAGAATTAATGGATGATTCTTCAACAATCTCATATATTAAGCTCATAAAACTTACCTCAAGTCGAATCCTAGGTGAAATCCTCTTATTCCCCCGTCCAATAGCTCCAAAATCGCTCAACAATGGAGGAAAAATGACTTAAACTCGCGGAGTAAAATGACTTTAAATCAATTCTGCCTAGGTACCAATTTACCCTACGCGAACGCGGTCCAAGACCCACGCGTTCACAATGACCAAATTATGCTGACCCCAATTATCCTTACGCGAACGCAACTACCGGCCCACGAAGAAAATGCTCTAGGAAATTCTACTACGCGAACGCGTCTGACCCCACGCGGTCGCGATGCTCAATACTCCTCTTAATCGCGAACGCGAACTAACCATACGCGAACGCGATAGCCAAAGTCCAGACTCACTTCAGCTGAATCTACGCGATCGGCGTTACTTCTCACGCGATAAAGAAAAGTCTGCAACATATGACAACAAAAATCTGATATTTCTTAAGGCCAAAACTAGTCCGTTTGAACACTCGAAATCACCCCGAGGCCCCCGGAACCTCAACCAAAGACATAAACATACCCCGAAACCTCATACAAACTTGTTCCAGTCATAAAAACACGTTCTTTAACACAAAAATATTCAAAATCACGATGGATTCAAGCTTAAATTATTCTTAAAACTGCCGAAACTCATATTTGCAGACTTCCGAATGACCTGGAAATTTGCATACATATCCAAAATTACCTAACGAAGCTACTGCAACTTCGGAATTCCATTCCAACCCTCGGATAAAAAATCTCACCTATCAACCGGAATTCGTCAAAATTTATACTTCGCCAATTCAAGCCTAATCCTACATCGGACCTCCAAATTCAATTCTGATCGCTATCCTAAGTCACAAATCATCTCCCAAAGCTAACCGGATCATCGGAAATCACATCCGAACCTTTTAACTCACAAGTCAATTTCCGGTTGACTTTTCCCAAACAAGCTTCCTTCTAAGAGACCAAATGCCTTATTTTCTATCAAAACCAATTCAATTACACCCGATTGACTCTCATACTGATATTGAAACATGAAGTAACATAATAAGGGAAAAACAGAACAGTAACACATAAGACGACGGTTCAGGTCGTCACGCTAATACTGTTGATCATTTCATTGCAAAGCTTTGTTGAAAACACTAATATAAAGAGTGTCTTGGAAGTCTGTATCCTTGGACTTTGGCTTGTCAATGACGTTTTACATTTCTTTGTACATATGATGTTTTTTTGGTTGTCATTCAGTATTCGGTACCCAAAGTCCGATTATATTTGAATTTGTATCGCGTAGGGCCCCATTCGGGAAGAAGTGCTCCTTATCAAAGATTTTTTTATATACCCAGAGATTGAACTCGAGACATCTGGTTAAGAGAAGAGCAGTTACATCCACTGTACCACATCTTTTGATGGTAATGTTCTTATTGAAAATGTATAGTATAGTATAAGCTTTCTTTGACCCAAAAAATATATATATATTTTAAAAAAAAAAAACTCCAAATAAGAAGAAGATATTAGGGTGCAGCTAATTTTTATGTCTTTAATTACTTTTATCGTTATTTTATTAATATATGCACTCTTGTTCCAGTTCTATTTCACACCAATATAATTTGTATGTTTTACATAAAATACTGTAGATATTACTATTACTACCTACAACGGCCAATTGATATAGTATTAGTTAATGTATATTTTGTTAATCCATCCAATCAGAAAATAATATCAGACAACATGAAGCATATGAGTATGATATTTATGTATTCATGTATAAAAGAATGTTGTCCAACCAAAGGCCAATGGCCTAATTCTATTCTCTTTTGGTTTTCATTCCTATTTAGAATTGGATTCGGTTTATTCCTATTTTGAGTGGATTTTGGCTTTAAGAGAAAGCACCACTCATGGTCTATAAATAGGATAACCTTGGATAATTATTCTATGACCATTGATACAAGTCTTTGAAAGACTTAAGCACATAAGAGTGATTTTTGTGAGAGCTTCATCAAGAGAGAAGAGAGAAAGATATTTGTTTTGCTGCAAATTTTTATTCTGACCAGTCAACTTCAAATTACGTTTACTGATTCATTAACCGTTGGATCGGGTTAAAATTTTGACTAAGTATTGATAACATCTTAATCTTGGATTTGAACGGTGCAGACAGGATTTGGTGGCTCGTAGCATCTTATTTTGAGCCTCTAATGGCAGCTTTATTTTGTGGATTTTCCTCTTTCTTCAATTGATTAGTTGTTGCTCTTTTTGTTATTGTTGCTCATCTTAATCTTGGATTTGAACGGTGCAGACCGGATTTGGTGGCTCGTAGAATCTTATTTTGAGCCTCTAATGGCAGCTTTATTTTGTGAATTTTCCTCTTTCTTCAATTGATTAGTTGTTGCTCTTGTTGTTATTGTTGCTCCGTGTTTCGCACTTGTTGTATTTTCAATTTGGAGAACTTTTGTAGCCCTCTTATTATTATAGTGGAGTTTTTTGGATCTTTGTGATCCCGTGGTTTTTACCTTCGATTTGAAGGGTTTTTCACGTTAAAACTTGGTGTTCTTTATCTTCTTTATTTTTGGGTTTGCCTCTTCCTCGACATAACAGTGGTATCAAAGCCTTGGTTATTTATCCGGGTTGTTATGGAATGGAGGAGAATATGAGTAAGATGGTATGTTTAAATGGGAGAAATTATAATGTTTGGAGAAGCAAGATGAAACACTTATTGTTCGTGAAGAAGATGCATCTACCCGTTTTTTCAGCTCATAAACCCGAGAGTATATCAGATGAATATTGGGATTTCGAGCACCAATGAGTATGTGGATATATACGGTAATGAATTGAAGATAATGTTCGCAACCATATTGCGAACGAGATACATGCGATATCATTGTAGAAAAAGCTATAGACTCTTTATGTTTCAAAAATCGGGAACAACAAATTATTTCTACTAAAACAATTGATGACCTTTAATACAAGGAAGACAACCCTATCCTTGATCACATAAATGACTTTCAGGGCATCCTTGATCAGCTGTCTGTATGGGAGTTAATTTTGATGATGAGATACAAGGACTTTGGCTTTTTTACTTTACCAGACTCCTTGGAAACTCTTTATGTTTCTTTGATAAATGCAGCTCCTGGATGTAAGGTGACCATTGAATATGCCAAGAGTGGTGTGTTGAACGAGGAAGTAGGGACAAAATCTCAGGGTTCATCCTCATAAGCAGATATCTTGGTTACATAAGACCGGCAGAATGATAGAACAAGAGGCCCAAGGAGTAGAGGTAAAAGTAGAAGTAAATCAAGGTCCAAATACTACACTATTACATGCAACCACTGTGGAAAGAAACGACACATCAAAAGGTTTTCCGGCAAGTTGAATCAAGACACTAGAGAAGGAAAAAAAGTTGAAAATAACGAGAACAATGTTGCTGCTATTGTTCGAGATGACCTTCTTTTTGCTTATGATGAGAATATCATCAATTTGGTATCCCATAAGATGAGCTGGATAGTAGATTCTAGAGCTACCTCACATATCACACCAAGAAAAGATTTTATCTCATCTTATACTCATGTTGATTATGGAGTGTTAAAGACGGGAAATGCCAGTGAAGTTAGGGTGTTTGGTGTTGGAACAGTTTGTTTGAAAAATAATAATGGTTCAACGTTAGTTCTTCAAGATGTCAAACATGCTCCAGACTTTCCTTTCAATTTGATCTCCGCAAGAAGATTAGACGATGAAGGTTACCATAATGCCCTCTTTAATGGCCAATTAAAGCTCACCAAGGGCTCGTTAGTAGTGGATCGAGGATTCAAGTCTGGTCAATTATATGTGACTCAAGGCTCTATTCTTAATGACTCCTTAAATCTGGTAGAAAGTGATACTTTATCAGAATTGTGGCACCGAATACTGAGTCATATGAGTGAGAGGGGGACTACTTGTTTAGCTAAGAAAACTTTGCTTTTTGGAGTGAAACACGCAAAGCTGAAAACATCATTTAGCTTGCAAACAGAAAAGGATTTCCTTTCATAGCCACCCCCCTCAAGAAATCCCGATTTATTGGAGCTAGTACACTCTGATTTGTGCGGTCCTTTTAAAGTAAAGTCAAAATGCGGTGCACTTTACTTTGTAACCTTCATTGATGATCATTCTTGTAAGCTCTAGGTGTATCCTTTGAAATCAAAAGATCAAATACTAGGCGTGTTTAAGGAATTTCAGGTTTCAGCTGAGAGACAGACAATAAAGAAATTAAAATGTATTCGCACCGACAATGGTGGTGAATATTGTGGTCCCTTTGATAACTATTGCAAGGAACAAGGAATTCGTCGTCAGAAAAATCCACCCAAGAGGATGAATATAACTCTAGTTGAGAGGATGAATATAACTCTAGTTGAGAGAGTTAGACGCTTGCTTTCAGAGGCTAAAGTTCCAAATACATTTTAGACGGAAGCACTTAAAACTGTTGCCTATGTTATCAATTTGTCTCCTGCGGTTGCTTTGGATGGTGATGTCCCAGACAGAATTTGGTTTGCCAAAGATGTTTTTTATGATCACATGAGAGTTTTTTGGTGTAAAGCTTGTGTCCATGTTCCTAAACATGAGAGGTCGAAACTGGATGTCAAAACAAAGCAATGCATCTTTATCGGTTATGGTCAAGATGAGTCTGCGTACCATTTTTATGATCCAGTTGACAATAAAATTATTAGAAGTCGTGATACAATATTCTTTGAAGACCAAACTATTGAATATATTAACAAAGCTGAGAAGATAGATGCTTAGAATAATGAGTGCTTAGTTGATATTGATCCAGTTTCAATTGCTAAGGTACCTATTGTACATGAAGGGTATCCATTACTATGATGGAGATAGTGTCAAGATCAAAATGATCATCATGGTGTAGATGTTATGGATGCTCCAGTTGATGAAGTTGTGGTTGATCAACAACCAATTCCTGCACAAGTAACTACTTCGAATGCTCCTGAAACCTCTCTTAGAAGATCTACAAGGGAGAAGCAAAAATTCATGCGCTATCCTCCGGATGAGTATGTACTTTTGACTGACATGGGAGAACCTGATAATTATGATGAAGCCATGCAAGATACTCACAAATATCAGTGGATCGAAGCGATGGAAGATGAGATGAAGTCACTCTATGAGAATGGCACATATGAGTTAGTGAAATTGCCGAAAGGTAAGAGAGCTTTATCTAAAAAATGAATATTCAGAATAAAGAAAGATAACCATACCTATGTGCCTAGATACAAGGAGATGTTATTTGTTAAAGGTTTTGACCAGAAGAAGGGAGTTGACTTTGATGAAATTTTCTCCCCTGTTGTGAAGATGTCTTCTATTCGTGTGGTTCTAGCATTAGCAGCAAGTCTAGACTTAGAGGTTTAGCAGATGGATGTCAAGACTGCTTTTCTTCATCGTGATTTAGATGAAGACATTTATGGATCAATATAAGAGTTTTGTAAGTAAGGGAAAAGAAAATTATGTCTACAAATTGAAAAAGATCCTGTATGGATTAAAACAAGCTGCAAGGCAATGGTATTTGAAGTTTGAATCTGTCATAAAAGAACAGGGGTACAAGAAAACTTCTTCAAAACACTGTGTATTATTCCATAAGTTCTCTGATGATGATTTTATTATTTTATTGCTCTATGTGGATGACATGCTTATTGTTGGCAAGAATAAATCCAGAATTGTAGTCCTTAAGAAGCAGTTGAGCAAATCGTTTGTGATGAAGGACTTGTGGCCAGTAAAGAAAATCTTGGGCATTCAAATCCACCAACACAGAGATAGAAAGGAGTTATTTTTGTCCCAAAATCAATACATTGAGAATGTACTCAAGAGGTCCAATATGACATATACAAAAGTGGTTAGTACTCCTCTTGCTAAACACTTCAAATTGAGTATTAGTCAGAGTCCATCTACTAATGAAGAGAAAAAGGAGGTGTCTCGTATTACTTACTCTTGTGTGGTTGGTAGCTTGATGTATGCTGTGGTTTGCACTAGACCAGATATTGCACATGCGGTTGGTACTGTTAATAGATTCCTTTCTAATCCTGGAAAAGAACATTAGGATACAGTAAAATGGATATTAAGGTATTTGAAAGGTACTGCAGATTTGAAGCTTTGCTTTGGCAATGGAAAGCCTGAACTTGTTTGTTACATAGACTCTGATTTAAGAGGCAACCTTAAAAATTCAAGATCCACTTCCGGTTGTTTGATCAGTTTGCAGGGGTAGCTGTTTCTTGGTAATATAGACTATAGAAGTGCATAGCTCTATCCACCATAGAAGCCAAATATATTGCTGCTACAAAAGGTGCCAAGAACTATTATAGATGAAGGAGTTTATTAATGATCTTGGCTTTGAGCGGCCAAGGTATATCTTATTTTTTGATAATCAGAGTGCCATCTGTGTCACCAAGCACTCCACTTTTCATTCTAAGACCAAACATATAAATAGAAAGTATCATTGGATAAGAATGGCAGTGGAAGAGAAATTATTTGAGGTTGAGAAGATACACACTGATAAAAATCCTTCGGATATGCTGATAAAAATCCCTCGGATTACTCTGGTGTCGTTGGTAGCTTGATATATTTTATGATTTGCACTAGACCAGATATTGCACATGTTGTTGATATTGTTAATAGATTTCTTTCTAATCCTGAAAAAGAATATTGAGATACAGTAAAATGGATATTAAGGTATTTGAAAGGTACTGCAGATTTGAAGTTGTGCTTTGGCAATGGCAAGCCTGAACTTGTTTGTTACACGGACTCTTTTTTATGAGGCAATCTTAATAATTCAAGATCCACTTCCGGTTATTTGATCACTTTGCAGGGAGAGCTGTTTCTTGGCAATCTAGACTACAGAAGTGCATTGCTCTATCTACCATAGAAGCCGAATATATTTATTCCTCTCTTGCTTCATTTTTAATGATATGGCTGACTTTGCATGTCTGATATGCCTGTTCATTCTTCTCCATTTATATGTCGAAGTGCAAAATCATGACTCCCTCTTAATTGATCTTGATTTTTTTAAGTTACAGTTTGATTGCAAGGTTTTCTTATGAACCCCTAAAATTTTACTCGTTTATTTAAATTGATTGATTCCATTCCCTTAATACTTGTGGTGCTTCATTCTTGCTGAATCCTTTCCCCAAATTAGTGTATTATGTACATAGACTCATTCATATGCTCTATACTTTTACTACCCCTTATATGGTAAAAACTAGTCTTTCTCAAACTGATTTTCTTTCCTTAGTTATCCCCGTTAGCATCCGTTTAAGATGTAATTTCTTGATTAAAGGAAGTACTTGTATTAATTGGATTCTAAGTATGATTACTTCCATATTTGTGCTAAACTTTTACTTGTTACCGTATTTTCTACCTGTATTCAAAGCTATAAATATCCTATGTCTTTCATTAATGAAACAAGACTTGGCTTTCAAAAAACTCTATCCAATTACTTAAAGAAAATTATGTTTTATTCTACGACTTTTGGACGGCTGCAAGCCATGGCTAATCATCTCTACGTCATGGTTCTTTCATTTGTTCACCTCTGTCTTTACTGGTATGTCCTAGTTTAATTTAAAGCTTCAACAATAATAGATTCTATTCCTGCTTCAGTTTCTTTTGAAGGTGCCAAAGAACTATTATGGATGAAGGAATTTATTAATGATCTTGGCTTTGAGCAGCCAAGGTACATCTTATTTTGTGATAATCAGATTGCTATCTGTCTCACCAAGCACTCCACTTTTCATTCTAAGATCAAACGTATAAATATAAAGTATCATTGGATAAGAATGGCGGTGAAAGAGAAATTATTTGATGTTGAGAAGATACACATTGATAAAAATCCTTCGAATATGCTGACAAATGTGGTGGTTGCAGATAAACATGAATTTTGTTGAAAATTTGCAGGCATGAAACCTGTCAATAGTTTCTTTACTTGAAGACACATTTGACCCCTTGGCGGGGGGGGGGGGGGGAGGGGGGGGAGGGGGGGGGGGGGGTTTGTTGGGCACATGCCCATGTTGTCCAGCCAAATGCCCATTGGCCTAATTCTATTCTCTTTTGGTTTCCATTCCTATTTAGAATTGGATTCAGTTTATTCCTTTTTCGAGTGTGTTTTGACTTTAAGAGAAAGCACCACTCATGGTCTATAAATAGGAAAACATTGGAGAATTATTGTATGCTCATTGATACAAGTCTTTGAAAGGCTTAAGCACATAAGAGTGGTTTTTTTAGAGAGCTTTCATCAGGAGAGGAGAGAAAAGTATTTGTTTTGCTGCATATTTTTATTCCGACCATCCTACTTCAAATCACGTTTACCAATTTGTTAACCGTTGGAATTGGTTGAAATTTTGAGTGAGTGTTCATAACATCTTGATCTTGGATTTGAACGGTGGAGATCGGATTTGGTAGATCGTAGATCTGATTTCGAGCCTCGAACGACAAGTTCATTTTGTGGATTTTTCTCTTTATTCAATTGATTAGTTGTTGCTCTTATTGTTATTGTTGCTCCGTGTTTGGCACTTGATGTGTTGCCAATTTGGAGAACTTTTGTAATCCTCCTATTATTATAGTGGAGTTTTTTGAATCTTTTGTAATCCCGTGTTTTTTACCTTCGATTTGAAGGATTTTTCACGTTAAAACTTGGTGTTCTTTATTTTCTTTATTTTCGAATTTGTCTCTTCCTCGACGTAACAAAAAGATATTTTTGCAAAAGGGATTATTGAATGAAGTTTTTTCTTTCTCTCGTTCTTTACTAAGAAAATGTTATCCCTCGAAACAAAAGGACGACAACATTAATCCTATACATAGGAAAACATTTAAGAAGCTTTGAATTATATATAAACCTTTAGTCAAAGAAGAACCTAAATATGGTTGTGTCCTTGCCTTCTGTTATATTATATGTCTACATATATATAGTATTGTTATGTCAATCGTCAATTAGAATATAAACAATTATTAAGATGCATATCCCAAAAAAATACATACATTATAGATAATGGACAATTATCCGTGAATCATTTGAGAGAACGAGGTTAAGTATAAATAATTTCCCATGGGATAGGACCACTTTAATTCATTTTAATAAAAGGAAATTATATGAATCATAAAGAAGATGCTATAACAAACAAAATTCATTTAACAAGAATCTGCACATGGAAATAGCATTAAAGAGATTTTGTACGATAAACCAGGAAAATTACATCCATGACAAAATAGTCTTCACCATATTGTTTACTTTTACCCTAACGTCATTGAGTTTTTGAGATTCAAACTCACGAGGTTAGAATTTTCAAGTGTAACATTTTGGTAATTTTATTATGTTAAAAGACATTCCTGTAAATCACTAATTACTAGCTGTAAACTTTGACAAATTTAGCTAACCAATATTGTCTCCATCATTCTTGGCTATTAATCAACATAGAACCGAAATAAGTACAACCAGAGGCGGCCCACCCTTATGGTAAGGGGGTCCGTGGCTCTCGATAATTGTAAAAAATATATATGTCTATATGTATAACACCTATATATTTTGATTGACATATTAAAACTCAAAGATTAGGCAGTTGCATTAGTTGATTGGGGGCACAACTTGACTTTAATTTCACTGTGTATGTTCGATTCCCATACTACTAGCATTTGCTTAAATTTTTATTCGATAGTAATGATTTCGCCACTTTTGGATCTTGAGTCCCCCCACCCTCCAACAATTTAATTGTTACATATTAACCGTGTAAACGAAGTGATAATTGTCTCTTACAACACACATATTAAAGTTTACTATTAACCTAAAAATTTTTAATGTATACATAAGTTAAAAGCCATAACGCATATGCATCAACGTACTATCTAATTAATCATTTTCTTTCATTGATTTCCTGTTATAACCAAAGTAAATCTTGAAACCCAACGTAATCTCTGTTTTCACACTCTCCAAGGAACTTGCAAACAAAAGCACCTTATAGAAATTCAGAAAAAAATCTTTTTACCGACCACATCTTACCAATTTACAGAAAACAATTGGATAGTAAAGAAAGAAAGAGAGCAGATTCTCTATATATATTTCTAATACGCTCTCCGGTTCAAAAATAAGTGATTTTTTTAGATTTTAAAAATAAATTAATTAAGTTTTTTTATATTGTTCTTGAAGTAAATAGTGTTAGAATATGTGTTAGGAGTGTTTACGTGAAACAATAAAGATTAATATAATCAATTCTATTGCTAATTAATGCTAAAAGATGAATTTCTTAATCTGTGTGAAAATATTAAAATATTTATTTATTTTGGACGGGAGGAAGTATAAGGTATAAACAAGTCACGATAAACAGACCCCATTAATAAATTTTTTATTTAATTTTTTTCATTTATCCATCAAGGGTTGCTACAAAACAACATGCGTTTGCTATTATGTCTATACAACTCTTCTCCTCCTATAAAGAAACCAAGATTTTGCCTCTCATTTCACAGCTTTTCTTCTTTGTTCTTCATTTTCATTTTTTTTTCTCTTTTCTTTAACAAGGCAATGGGCTTGACGTATAATAATATGAAGAAACAACACTCTGTTTTGCTCTGTTTCTTCTTTATTTTAGGCCATTTTGCCTTAGAATTCAAGCCAGTTTTTGCTCAAACTACATCTCCTGTTTTTGCTTGTGATGTTGCAAACAATCCTGGACTAAAGAACTTTGGCTTTTGTGATGTATCATTGGATGTGTCAAGCAGGGTAAATGATCTAGTAAAAAGATTAACATTGGAGGAAAAAATTAGTATGTTGGTGAATACTGCTGGAAGTGTAAGTAGAGTTGGAATTCCAAAATATGAGTGGTGGTCTGAGGCTTTACATGGGATTTCATACACTGGTCCTGGAGTTAAATTTAACGGTGTAGTTCCTGGTGCCACTAGCTTCCCTCAACCTATTCTTACTTCTGCTTCTTTTAATGAGACTTTGTTTGAAACCATTGGAAAGGTAATATCTTTTGCTTATTCTTTCACCTTTTTTCATCATTATTTCTTGTTATTATTAGATTGCTATCTTAGTGTTTATCTTTTAAATTAGTTCCTAATTTTTCAGCATACTAGTTTCAGTGATTATGCGCGGTCATTTTTAATTATTTTTTAGTTGATCCGATAGTGTAAAACTTTTTTTCTTCTTGAAGATTGAATTATTAGCCATTTCGTAAATAATGCTTGATTGGTGATTTGTTGTTCATTGGAAAACAAATAACCTATTAACTTCTAACAAGATAATAAAAATGTGAAGGCCAATTTGTAGACGTACGTCACCATCATGCATTATCTTAAGACCACTCTTTTTTTTTTTAAAAAAATATTCTTTAAATCATAGAATGTATTTTTTGAAGACGGCACTAACTTGTGTCCAATTTTATGACAAAAGCATGTTCATATGTCGTCTTGTTGATGTTAAATTGACTGTTAAAACTATTAGCCGTGTGAAATTAAAAAGGGCCAATAAACAGATCCTTTAGAGATTTACTTTTGGGAAGTAGGATGGAATCATTTATCGCACAATGGATTCTTAAATCAGCAAAAAGCATGTTTATTTAATAATTAAGTGGACATAAGAAACTAAGATATATGCAAATATTTTTTGTTGGAAAAGTTTCCCCATTCGGGCATGTATTTTTAAAAGAATTTCAGCTTGCAAAATATTTTATTTAGTCACGTAAAAGATTGCATTAAGTTCAAAAGTTCGGTTGAAATGTTTACATCTTTTCTGAATGACCATAATTGACAAATCCATGCACCAACCAATCATTCATTAACCAATCAATCATGCTAAATTGCCCATCCAACCATATGGTTATGATAGGGATATATTAGACTGTCCTGTTTGATAGGAAAATGACTTGTCCTGGTTAGATCTTCATGTGATCAATGCTCAAAAAAGCAGTTGGAAGTTAAAGATTTTAAAAAAATGGATTTACATTATATACAATGACAGTGTTAAGATTTATTTTACATTGATATGTCATAGCATGTTAGTTACCATTTTTGCTACTAGATTACTAATTTATGCTTGTCGCGCATATATACAACTTGAACTCAAAAGATTCTTATGTTTACAGGCGGTATCCACTGAGGCTAGAGCAATGTACAATGTTGGTTTAGCAGGCTTGACATATTGGTCACCAAATGTGAACATTTACCGCGATCCCAGATGGGGAAGAGGCCAAGAAACACCAGGAGAAGATCCAACACTCTCCAGCAAATATGGTGTATCATATGTTAAAGGTTTGCAGCAGCGCGATGATGGTAAAAAAGACATGCTCAAGGTTGCTTCTTGCTGTAAGCATTATACAGCTTATGATGTCGATGATTGGAAAGGAATCCAACGTTACAATTTCAACGCTAAGGTACTACTCAGTTATTGCCCTTTTCTTGAAAACCTGCAATATATATTTAGTCAATTTTTAGTATGATACTCAATAACATTGTGTTCTTTTTGTTGTGGTGAGTAGGTAACACAACAAGATTTAGATGATACATTTAATCCTCCATTCAAGAGTTGTGTTGTTGATGGAAATGTAGCCAGTGTGATGTGTTCTTACAACCAAGTCAATGGCAAGCCTACTTGTGGTGATTATGACCTTTTGGCTGGTGTTATCAGAGGACAATGGAAATTAAATGGGTATATTTGACTGTTTCATATGTAATATTATAGTCTTTAGAAAAATAATATTTGGAGGAATTCATGAGCTAATACAAGTATGGTACATACAGATACATTGTTACTGATTGTGATTCGTTAAATGAGATATACTGGGCTCAACACTACACCAAGACACCAGAGGAAACTGCAGCTTTGTCTCTGAATTCAGGTTAACCATTTTCATCCCCTTTTAGTTGCACTAAATCAACGATAACATTAGTCCCGAGCAAACATATATAATGTGACATGCTTATTTTGACCTTACTAAATCAAGAATTTGCTAAATGTGATAGGGCTGGACCTGAATTGTGGTTCTTGGCTTGGTAAATACACTCAAGGTGCTGTAAACCAAGGACTAGTAAATGAATCAGTTATCGATAGAGCAGTCTCAAACAACTTTGCTACACTAATAAGACTTGGATTCTTTGATGGTGATCCGAAAAACCATGCCTATGGAAGCCTTGGTCCCAAAGATGTGTGCTCCCCAGAACACCAAGAGCTAGCTCGTGAAGCAGCAAGACAAGGAATTGTCTTGCTTAAAAACAGTGCAGGATCATTACCTCTGTCCCCCAAATCGATCAAGTCTTTAGCAGTCATTGGCCCTAATGCCAATGTCGGCTATAACATGATTGGCAGTTATGAAGGTACACTTTGGATACTTTCCTACAAACAATCCCATTAATGAAATGAATTTAAGTCCTATACACTGACGGTGTAAAATTCATTACACATTCGGTGTGTATAAGTTTAAAAAACATTAGTTTCTTGTACTCAATTTCTTGAAAACTTGCAGGCACTCCATGCAAGTTAACAACTCCATTGCAAGGACTAAATGCATCAGTTTCTACAGTTTACCACCCGGGCTGTTTCAATGCCAGTGTGTCTTGTGACCCAGCACTAGCTGATGATGCCAAGAAAATAGCAGCTGCAGCTGATGCTGTAGTATTGGTAGTGGGATCAGATCAATCTATCGAAAGAGAGAGCAAGGACCGAGTAAATATAACACTCCCTGGACAACAATCACTTCTTATAACTGAGGTTGCTAGTGTTTCAAAGGGACCTGTAATCCTAGTTATCATGTCTGGAGGTGGTATGGATGTACAATTTGCTGTTGATAATCCTAAAGTTACAAGCATTGTTTGGATTGGTTTCCCTGGTGAAGATGGTGGTGGTGCCCTAGCTGATATCATCTTTGGATATTACAATCCAAGTAAGTTTTCTCTTTCCATTTGCAAGTAAACTTTCCAAATCAAGATCTAAATTTTCTTTTTTAAGAGGTTTAGTTCATCAACACTGCATAAATGGCTTTCATAGGGCAGCCCTCTCCCCACCTTATGGTGTTTTAAAGGCAAGTCGATGATGCCATAAGTCAAAGGGAGGGTGAGGCAAGAGTCCTTCACTGCGCTATCTAGTGAGGATAATATATCCTATATAGTAGCATAGTCTTATCCCACTATTAGTAGTTGAAGTGTGGGCGGACTAATTCAAGAAAAACTCACATGTGCCTTTAGTACCTAATATAGGCATATATCCTGAGCTGTGAGGTTTAAGGAGAGCCTTGCAGCAACGATAAAAGTTGTCTCAGTGTGACCTATAGGTCATGGGTTCAAATCAATCACTAATGTTTGTGTTCGGCTACATCACACCCTTGGGGTGCGGTCCTCTCGGACCTTGTCTGATCATGGGATACCTTGTGTACCGGTCTATCCATTTTTTTATCCTGATCCATGTGGTTAAGCCTCATTAAATCAAGATCCTAATTTTTAACACATCCCCCTATGACTAAATGCCTTGTAAATCTTATTGGAATGTTGCAGGTGGAAGGCTTCCAATGACATGGTATCCACAATCATATGCAGACAAAGTTGACATGACTAACATGAACATGAGGCCAGATCCTAAAACAGGATTTCCTGGAAGAAGTTATAGGTTCTACAAAGGTCCAACTGTTTTTAACTTTGGAGATGGATTAAGTTACTCTAACTACAAACACCACCTAGTACAAGCACCAAAATATGTCTCCATTCCTCTAGAGGAAGGACATGCTTGTCGATCTACGATGTGCAAGTCCATTGATGCTGTTAATGAACAGAGCTGCAGCAACTTAGAATATGACATTCACTTGAGAGTTAAAAATGTTGGGAAAATGAGTGGAAGTCACACAGTTTTCTTGTTCACTTCACCACCCTCGGTTCACAATGCACCTCAGAAACATTTGTTGGAGTTTCAAAAGATTCATTTGACACCACAAAGTGAAGGGATTGTTAAGTTTAAGTTAGATGTTTGCAAACATTTGAGTGTAGTTGATGAGGTTGGAAACAAGAAAGTTGCTTTAGGTTTACATGTGCTTCATATAGGAGATTTGAAACATTCCTTGACTGTGAGGATTTAAAGAAATCCTCATGGTCCTACTTCTTTACCTTTTTTTTTGGATCATTTGTTCCTTTTTCTCAAATAGGGGAATGGGAAATATGAAATTATCACTCAGTTGAGGCAATTGTAACAAAATTTCTTATTTTGTCAAAATGTCCAACTTATGTGGAAGAAAGAAAATGTTAAAAGTTAAATGAAGTTTCTTCTTATTTATTTCTTATTCTTTTTGTTCTCTCTCTGCCTTTTTATTTGGTATATCCACATTACAACAAAAGAAATTATGAAACAAAAAACTATGGATTTGATGTGTTCCAATGGTTCATGCAAGATGTGATAGAAAAGAAAACCCAAAAAAGAGCGATACTATAGACTTGTTTGCACTGACAAATTCATGTATAAATACATAACATCTAGATTATTGGTAAACTAAAGTATTATTATTATAACATAATACTAGCATAATAAAATGCCGGCGATGATGTGTATGTCCCTAGGTGTTAGTATTTCGTTCGTTACTCCATAAAAAAGAAATCAGAAATACCCTTACTTACAACTGCTAATTAACAATTAGCCATAATTTTAAAAGTAAATCAAATTTTGCCACATTTTTATGTGAAAATAATATTTGAACAAAAACATTACTAAAAATCCGGTAAAACAGCAGCATCATATGCTGGAGTTAGAAATTTTTTACATATGAGATTTCAGCATAATTTGATGGAATTCAATCATTCATAACATGTGGTGTTCCAACATAATATGTTAAGAAGTTTATACACATGAGTTCCATAATCCAACATATTATGCCTGAACTTTTTGTGTTTCAGCTAGAATACTTTTGTCCAGAATTATCTCTGTCTTAAATAGTGGTTGTTTTTTTAATAACATTGCAAACACTAGCTTTGCGTAACTTCAGACATACGAGCCTGAAATAGCAAAAAATTATGTCTGAAGTTTGAACTTCAGAATGTTTTGCCTAAAGTGTAGCAAAACTTCAAATACTTTTGTATGAAGTTTGACATGACTTGCAAAGGCAATCACGCAAACTTCAATTCATAGTGCAAATAGCAAACTTCAAAACTACAACATGTTTTGGCTGAAGTTTTTGTTTGTAAGTACTGAACTTCAACATTCTAGGAGCTGAAGCTTTGTTCTGTATTTGCTGAACTTAGCATGTTTTAACTGAAACTTTATTTTGTTTGTGATGAACTTCAGCATTCTATGGATGAAGTATGTTTTGTATTTGCTGAACTTCAGCATTCTTAGAGCTGAAGTTCTAAACAACAATGAATTTAATAAATCATGTAGCAGCGATTGATGCTGTTCATTTCAAAGATTAAAGAATGAAAAATATTTTCGACATGAAAATAAGTTACTGCAGATAAATTAGAACAAAAAACCAATGTGCCTGTAAAGCTAAAATATTTAAGAGGTTAAATTATTGTGAATAACACCAAAGCGAACATAATAGGACAATCAGATATATATGAATCATCAAGCTAGAACGCGTAACAATATCTCAAGCTTCAGCATTCATAAAATGAAGGAGGAGAAGTAGGAGGAGAAAAATGTTTAAAATTGTTTAAACAAGTTAAAACTTTTTTAAAAGTGGGTATAGGTTCAATAAGGGCGACCAAATAGGACGCCCCGTACAATTTTTACAATTTGGTCGCCACGTGCAATTTTTACCATAGAAATGGTTATGCCGTGCCATTTTGACTGCATTAATTTCCTTTGTGCCTTCGAATGGAAGTTTTACATTCCTATGCCATATAGTACATTATATTACCCTCCATGCTTAATATTAGTATAATTACCTTTCATATACCTAATTACCATTTATGTATATTTTAGGGATTTTAATGGTATTAATTAGTCTCCTAATTTAACTCCATCGTATATTCCCACTCCCCCCCCCCCAAGTTTCTTCTCCAAATCCCACCCCCTCACCCACGTATCAAATCACACCCCATGATTTCCTCTTCAATCACCCAATATTTCCTCTTCTAAAACCGCGAAAATCTGTAACCCCTTCACTATTGATAGCCATTAAAAATGCTTTGAATTCGAATTTGGATTTTCAAAAGACATTGTTTGTTTGGATTGGATGTTGTTGCCAAGAATTGAGAATTCTCTCTATCTCTCAATCCCAAATTTCAGTAATATAAAGTAAAGGAAAAGAGAGCAGCAATTCCACCATTGACATCCATTAAAAAGCTTTGAATTTGAATTTGGGTTTTTAAAAATTATTGTTTATTTGGATTGAGTGTTGCTGCAAATAATTGAAAATATTAGAGTTGATTTTGGTTGAATTTCAAATTGAAACAAGAAGAACAAGAAGAAAACGACATGACATACATTATACCGTAGAATTGTAGAAAATAGAATAATATTGTTCAAAAATTATATTTAAGTTGTATGATATTGCAGCTGTATATAATTGAGTAGAAATAATGTATGAAAATTATAGATAAGTTGTATAATATATAATTAGTTGTATGAAATTTATTTTTACTATGTGTAAAAAAATACAAAATATACAAAAGACATATTATATAAAATTTGTATTTAAGTTGTATGTTATTGTAGTTATATTTAACTGCGTAGAAATAATGTGTGAAAGTTGTAGATAAATTATATAATATATAATTAGTTGTATAAAATTTATATTTATTATGTATAAATCAGATACAAAATATACAAAAGATATATTGTATAAAAATTACATTTAAGTTGTATGATATTTTATTTATATTTAGTTGTGCAGAAATAATGTATAAAAACAAACACGTCGTAATAGCTATTGGAACTTTGAAACTGAAGCTAGCTATTCTATTCGTATTTGTTAAGTAAATAGTATTAGAAGATATGATACAATACGAACCAAGAGAGGGACAATTATTCGTTAATGAAAATTCAAATCCACTCAATTTGTCCTCGCGAACTTATGAAGACGTATGCCCATCTCAAAACTATACAAACATTACACATAAGTAATCATAGTTTCTGTTAACAAAAATCAGTGTCAAGAAAAATTGTATCAGTTTCTCTGGGTGCAACTCAATATTCTAGTAATTATTTTCAAAGTCATGAGACCTTTGGTAATCTCCTAAAACCTTGCACATTGAAAAATAAATATTATTCATTATTGAAGGCACTCAAACAAGTTTCCTCATCTGGTGAAAGTTGTAACCAAACGAGAGATGCAAAAGAAATGAAGGAAGAAACAGGTACTAAACGAAAATAAAAAATATGAGCTAAAAGTTATTTAGCGAAGACATGAAATGTAACTTTATTTGAAGCCATGAAATACATCTTTTAGCTTTTCTCTTCTAAGTGATAGAATCTATCGTCGGGAAAAAAAATATCAGTAAATGTATACGCACAAATATACAGAAGGAAAAAATATCAAATAAAAGTAAAACTAGGAAACCTTCTTGAAGAAATCAGCCGAACATAATGGAAGATCTGGAGAGAAAGGGGAGGGAGAGGGAAAAAAAAGGAAAAGGGTGTAACTAAATCCCTTAATTGAAGGCACTAATAATAGATTGGGAGCCTTTTAAGGCAAAATGTATATATTTTGTAAACAAAACTTGTGTATATAGGGTCATTTACTAAACATGAACATTTAGGATAATATAGTTTACTATATGACATATGAATATAAAGATCCCTTTTCGAATTGGGCTACGGCTACAGGTTGGGAGCTTCGTCCACTTGGGCCGTTTCCAGGAGGAGGGCATCTTTGGGCTTTGGCCCAGGTTATAGAAAAGAAACAAAAAATGAAATACAATTGGGCTTTTAACACATTTGATCGATTGATCGGAGATAATTACGACTGCTAGTGAAATATACAAAAATATACGCTAATTATTTATAAAATAAGTATATTAAATGTATTTATACATTAATATACAAAAAAAAATATATGTTTTACCTATTATTTTGGAGGATGATTATACATAGTAGATTTCTAATAAAAAAATATCCTCAGTTATCCAAACATTTGCCAGTGGAGTTTTTTCCTGGCAAGACCATATTACGTTCTGTATGTGCTGTATGTAAACTAAACCAATAATATGATTTTCGACAAAAGTAAATCTCAAAACAGAACAAACCTTACTTGCCTTGAAGAATGAGCAAGATAGCCTCTCCAAAACCCCAATATACCAAGCAAAATAACCTCTCTAAAACAACAGTAAAGAAGAAGAGAAAAGTATATATATACGAAGTTATCCAAATATTAGGTATAAGTTAAACTTTTTTTAGAAAGTGGGTGAAAATTCAATAGGTGGCGTAAAATTAGGCGCACGTAAATTTTTTATCTAATTTATTGACGGTAATAAGTTGACAAGGCAATTACGGTCCAGAATTATGCGTGGCCAAAAGTAGAGAGAAATTTAAAAATAGCCATATTTACCATCGGTTATTCAAAAATAGTCCAGTTTCAAAAGTAATCGAAATTTAGCCACTTTTCATGTAAAAATAAATTTGACCAAAAATATTATTCAAAATCCGAAAATACGCCTGTATATTGTAATGGAGTTCCAGCATAAGTATGCTTGAACTCCCGCATATTATACGGGGAGTTCCAGGATAACTATGCTAGAACTCTAGCATAATATGTTGAGTTCCAGCATAAGTACACAAGTACTCCAACATAATATATTGGAGTTCCAGCAAGTATAAATGTGCAGTATAACATACTGGAGTTTGGAGCACCGGTGCTCCGGTCTCCCGTATATTATACATGAGTCAGCAAAGTATACTGGTCCCGCATAATATGCTGGAGTTCGTACACAGATACACCGAACTCTCGTATATTGTACGGGACCGGTCTCTGTTGCAGCAAAATAATAGCTATTTTTCATTGACTTCTTAAACGGTAGCTATTTTTGATTGACCAGTCCGAAAACTGGCTATACCCTCAAAATTCATATAACATAGTCAAGGTTCATGGATTTCGATTTAATACGAGCAAAATTCATTTGTAGCCACTCGGCCAAAACTTATATCCTCCGCTAGCCACAAAATGATCCGATACAAGTCATAACTTAAAAATAATAATAAGTGCTATTTTTATTTCTACTCCTTTGGTCCCTCACCGCACATTACTGGAAGTCAAAGCTGAAACATCATACGAAGCTTTAGGAATGAAATTTTTTGGAATGCATGATTAGTCCATATCTCTGGAAAGAAAACCTATTGGTATAGAGGTTCAAGATCCAAGAAAAGCAATGGTGGATAAATGATGGGAATTTGTTTGTCCATCAAATAATGGGATAACAACCCTTTGATCAATCCCTTTGTTGACGAAGCACCAAAGCTTGAAGAAATGGCTTGTGATATGATTCTTGTTTGTGGTGCAGAAATGGATATTTTATTGTGAGGTGGACATGTTGTTTTTGTTCCTTACTGTTCTTTGATTTTGTTTTTATAGAAATGTCAGCAACTTTTTAATTATAAATTTCTATATAAAATAGTCTATACATATTGGATAGATAAGGTTAAGTTAAAAAAAATAATAGATATTTTATACAATAGACTATCATTATAAAAATATATACAAAATAGACTGTCACCATACAAATGATATAGTATAATGCCACTATATAAAATATATACCAAATAGACTGTCACTGTACAAAAATATACTAAATAGATTGCCTTTATATAATTTATATACAAATAGACTGTCATTATATAAAATATATACAAAATTGACCGTCACTATACAAAATATATACAAAATAGATTGTCACTATACAAATATATACTAAATAGACTGTCACTATATAAATTATATACACTAGACTATTATTATATAAAATATATACAAAATAGGCTGTCATTATATAAAATATATACTAAATAGACAGTCATTATACAAAATAGATTTCTACTATGCAAAATAGACGGTCATTATACAAAAAATATACAAAACAGATATTTCGGGCTACTTGATGCAATACGTTTGGGCCGAAGGGCCATTTTTTATAAATGGGCCAAAATATGGGCTATTAAAATTTTGATGGGCTATAGAGGATAGTTTTCTCATTTAATAACACGTTATGTAATTTTTCTGGGGAGCAGTGGTTAAAAATGGGGACAAAGTAATTGGACCATTCAGGCCCACTAGGTATCGGAAGAGATCCTCGATATGAAAAGGCTACCTTTGATGATTGAGATTTTTTCCTATCTACACCATATATCAAACCTTATTACCAATCATAGTTTGTTATTTACCCGTGTTGTCCACATTTTCTCTACAAATTATATACCAATCCAAAAATAGATAAATTTTGCCATAAATAACGCGCTAAAATGAAGGCACCATATCTACATGTGATTTAGTCAACATTAAATACGAAATTTGAAACGGAAGAGATCTCAAAGTTGAAAAATTCTTTTCTTCTCATATATTTTCCACCATTGATAACCATTAAAAAGCTTGAAAGCTTTGAATTCAAATTTGGATTTTCAAAAATCATTATTTGTTTGGATTGGGTGATGTTGTAAACAATTCGGAATATGTTTAGGAGTTTATATCTCAATTTTGAGGGGTTTTGGTGAAGATTAGACTTGGTTTTGACTGAATTTCACATTGAAACTCGCCGAAGAAGAAGAAGAAGAAAACATATTTCCAGAAATTGTAGATAAATTGTAGAATTGTAGATAAATTGTAGATAATTTGTAGATAAATTGTAGATTGAGAAGACTAAAACTTCTACAAGTCTTCTACAATTATGTCGAAAATGTCAGTTATACTATAATTAAAATGGGAATTGGGATATTAAAATTCAGTGTATTCAGTTTGTAGATATCTTGTAGATAAAATTTCTACAAATAAACTACAAATCAGTTTAAGTATTGTATAAAGTTGCATTGTTTTTAAGAGTATTTACAAAATTACTACATTTATACTACAACTAGTAAACTCATCCGCGCTTCGCGCGGTTAATGAAAATATATCCAATATCATAATATATTCAAAAAATCAATCTTTGCTGATTTATTAAGTATACTTTTATACGAAGTAGAGAACGATTTCTTTTACATAATTAATTAAATAAAGAAAATACAATTTATAGAGTCATAGTCCAGAAATAGCCCATGCAGTAAAATATTTTGAAGAAATATCTTCAAGATGCAATCTAAACTTGCTATACAAACAACGTTTCTCAAGACAAAGGATAGCTTCTGTACCATTAAAATCAATAAATAATAAAGTTATTTTTTTTGCAAAGGTAATGGAAGTTACGTCTATATTTGAACTAATAAAGCACATTACACAGTAGACACCATTTTGTAGGAGGAATTAACTGAAGGTAAATCGTGGGGGTGTAGGGTGGGAGGAGAGAGAGGCAGGTAAACTAAAATTGGAGAATATATGCTCCTAAAACCACGCATATAATAAATGAAGTAATAAATATACCCTTAATTTTAAATTATGGTATATAAATAGTAATTTGGTATGCTTAAATGTAATTAACACAATTATTAAACAATGAAGGTAATAAGATTTGGTATATGGTATAGGTACGTAAAAATCCCATGATGATTTGGACAGGAAAGGCCCAAAAATTCATTGTTGATTTCTTGCCTGCATTGATATCCTTTAAATGACGCATCCGGTATAAGAGAACGAATTAAAAATAATAATACGTAAGGTACCAGAAGTTCTACCCTCCAAAGTAATATATAGCCGTTAGACAATATATTGCAGATAGCAGAAAAAGCAATAAGCATGCTATATGGATTTGTATTTGTAATTCTTCGTAAAGTTTGACATATAAGTTTCATCATCATACATGATAATATGTTTGATTGATGAGATAGAATAGACAACCAATACATCTAAATGATTAAAGAGATAAAGTTTGATAGCATTAAATGGAAACACTCAATTTCTTGGGTTTATTTATCAAGTTGTCGTTCGCTATCACATTATCAAGCAAAATGTGTTATGGATTTTGTGGGTTAAAAATAAGAAAGGCTTCAACGAGAGAAGAGCTCACTTGTCTATATAATCTGCCTTTCAAGATGTTTATACACTTTTTAAAAAAGACATTTAATTACTTAATTCATAGGACTGTTTGTCCAAGGGCAACTAGAGGGTAAAGCCATTAAAGCGGTGGCTCTAGGTCTGTGAAGTTTGGGAGCCCCAACATTGTTTCCAAATTCCTATTTGATGTCCGATATTTAATATAAAGTCATGTTCGATTACTTAAGATCATACTGCACATGAGAGATTAAACATATATAAATTTTTAAGTAATTTTATTTTAAAAAGCTAGAAAAGTTTACTTCAACTAAAAATATATACTTATAATTTTTTTTAAAAAGGTCTCATATTAAAATTTGACTTTAGACCACAAAACTTATTGAGCCGCCTCTGTGTTTGTTTTGAACTTACTACTCCATCATTTATATCTCCCTTGAACCTCTTGTTTGACTAAGACATCACTAATTTGTGTAGTTTTTAAACGATTTAACTTATATGTATTGACAATATATAAAGCTTCATATCAACGAATGTATGTAAATTTGCTTATTATAGTAATGTATTTGCCATTTTTTCAAGTTTCTTTTTTGAATCTCACTGGCTATTTGTCTAACAATCACTTCTTTTTATTACCTCAAGAATGAGGAAGCGAGAAAAGTAAAGAGAATACAACTGTAGAAAGGGGAAACTTATTACATAATCTAGCCCTCAACTCCATCCCTATATATATCACGGACGAGATTATGTACGGTTGTACTTTAAATTACTAGCTATGTACACTCGCAACGCTCCACTTTAAATATAAGAAGAAATAATCTGTAATCTACACGGCCTACAGCCCTTATTCTAAGCTCCCCATCTCGAAACTGACCTATGGTACAGTGCCTATTTGCTTTCCATGCGGAAAGGGAATAAAGTTTAGTTCATAAAACCGCATCGCAGCAAAGTGGAGCAACCACAACCCGAAGTTCCTTACCTTAGTGGATCGATTGGTCTGAACTCTACTTCTCTTTCACTGCTCGGGTTATAATTGCTAACCTTTCCACGTTTCTGTGGCATATTTTGGGTGGTGTATCATAAAATATTCTATTTCAGACTTAATCAGAGTCCATCTACTGATGAAAAGAAAAAAAGAAAAAAAGAGATGTCACGTATTCCTTACTCTTCTGCCGTTGGTAGCTTAATTTATTCTATGGTTTACACTAGACTAGATATTGCACATGCCCTTGGTACTGTTAGTAGATTCCTTTTTAATCCTGGAAAAGAACATTGGGATGCAGTAAAATGTATATTAAGGTATTTGAAAGGCACTGCAGATTTGAAGTTGTGCTTTGACAATGGCAAGCCTGAGCTTGTTTGTTACACAGACTCTGATTTAGGAGGTAATGTTGATAATTCAATATCCACTTCCGGTTATTTGATCACTTTTGCAGGGGGAGCTGTTTCTTGGCAATTTAGACTACAGAAGCGCATAGCTCTATCCACCACAGAAGCCGAATATATTGTTGTCACAGAAGGTGCCAAAGAACTATTATGGATGAAGGAGTTTATTAATGATCTTGGCTATAAGCAGCCAAGGTACATCTTATTTTGTGATAATCAGAGTGCTAATTGTCTCACCAAGCACTCCACTTTTCATTCTAAGACCAAACATATAAATAGAAAGTATCATTGGATAAGAATAGCCGTGGAAGAGAAATTATTTGAGGTTGAGAAGGTACACACTGATGAAAATCCTTCGGATATGTTGACAAAGGCGGTGGTAGCAGATAAACATGAATTTTGCAGAAAATTGGAAGGCATGAAGCCTGTCAATAGTTTCTCTACTTAAAGATACATTTGGCCCCTTGGATGGAGGGGGAGTTTGATGGACTCACGCCCATGTTGTCCAGTCAAAGGCACAATGGCCTAATCCTATTCTCTTTTGGTTTCCAACCCTATTTGGAATTGGATTTGGTTTATACTTATTTTGAGTGGGTTTTGGCTTTAAGAGAAAGCACCACTCATTGTCTAAAAATAGGACAACCTTGGATAATTATTCTATGCTCATTGATACAAGTCTTTGCAAGACTTAAGCACATAAGAGTGGTTTTTCAGAGAGCTTTCATCAAGAAAGAAGAGAGAAAAATATTTGTTTTGCTGCAGATTTTTATTCGGACCAACCAACTTCAAATCACGTTTACTGATTCATTAACCGTTGGATCGGGTTGAAATTTTGATTAAATATTCATAACATCTTTTTATTGGATTTTAATGGCGGAGATCGGATTTGGTAGCTCGTAAAATCTGATTTTGAGCATGCTTCGTGCTTGTGTTATTGACTTTGGAGGTTCGTGGGATCAGTTTTGCCGTTAGCAGAGTTAGCCTACAACAACATCTAATAGTCGAGCATCCAGATAGCTCCTTATGAGGCTTTATATGGTAGGCAGCGTCGGTCTCCGGTTGGATGGTTTGAGCAGCTTTGTTTTGTGGATTTTTCTGTTTCTTCAATTGATTAGTTGTTGCTCTTGTTATTATTGTTGCTCCGTGTTTGACACTTGTTTTGTTGACAACTTGGAGAACTTTTATAACCATCTTATTATTATAGTGGAGCTTTTTTTATCTTTGTGATCCCATGGTTTTTTACCTTCGATTTGGAGGGTTTTTCACGTAAAACTTGATGTTCTTTATCTTCTTTATTTTCGGGTTTGCCTCTTCCTCGACATACAGTAGTATCAGATCCTTACTTATTTATCCGAGTTGTTACAGAATGGAGGAAAATTTGAGCAAGATAGTATGTTTAAATGGGAGAAATTATCATGTTTGGAGAAGCAAGATGAAAGACTTGTTGTTCGTGAAGAAGACCATTTTTTCGCTCATAAACCCGAGAGTATATCCGATGAAGATTGGTATTTCGAGCACCGACAAGTATATAGATATATACGATAATAGGTTGAAGATAATGTTCGCAACCATATTGTGAACAAGATTCATGCGAGATCATTATGGAAAAAGCTAGATACTCTTTATGCTTCAAAAACCGAGAAAAACAAATTATTTCTGCTAAAGCAATTGATGACATTTAAATAAAAGGAAGGCAGCCGTATCCTTGATCACATAAATAATTTTCAGGGTGTCCTTAATCAACTATCTGGAATGGGAGTTAATTTTGATGATGAGATACAAGGACTTTGGCTTCTTAATACTCTGCCAGACTCAGGGGAAACTCTTCGTGTTTCTTTGACAAATTCGGCTCCTGGAGGTAAGGTGACCATGGAATATGCAAGTGTGGTGTGTTGAACGAAGAAGTAAGAGAAAATCTCAGGGCTCGTCCTCACAAGCAGATATCTTGGTTACTGAAGAGCGGGGGAGAGATAGAACAAGTGGCTCAAGGAATAGAGTTAAAAGTAGAAGTAAGTCAAGGTCCAAATATTATAATATTACATGCAACCACTGTGGCAAGAAAGGACACATCAAAAGGTTTTGCCGCAAGTTGAATCAAGACAATAGAGAAGGAAAGAAAGCTGAAAATAATGAGAACAATGTTGCTGATATTGTTCGAGATGACCTTCTTTATGCCTATGATGAAAATGTCATCAATTTGGTATCCCATGAAACGAGCTGGATAGTAGATTCTGGAGCGACCTCACATGTCACACCAAGAAAAAACTTTTTCTTATCTTATACTCCTGTTGATTCTGGAGTGTTTAAAATGGGCAATGCTAGTAAAGTTAAGGTGTTTGGTGTTGACAGAGTTTGTTTGAAAACTAATAATGGTTTAACGTTAGTTCTTAAAGATGTCAAGCATGCTCCAGACTTTCCTTTCAATTTGATCTCCGCAGGAAGATTAGACGATGAAGGCTACCATAATGCCATCTTCAATGGCCAATGGAAGCTCACTAAGGGATTGTTAGTAGTGGCTCGAGGAGTCAAGTCTGGTCATTTATATGTGACAAAGGGTTCTATTCTTAATGACTCAATAAATCTAGTGGAAAGTGATACTTTGTCAGAATTGTGGCATCGAAGATTGAGTCATATGAGTGAGAGAGGGATTACGTATTTGGATAAGAAAAGTTTGCTTTATGGAGTGAAACAAGGAAAGCTGAAAAGGTGCATATATCGTTTAGCTGACAAACAAAAAAGCGTTTCCTTTAATTGCTATCCTCTCACAAGAAAACCTGATTTATTGGAGCTAGTACACTTTGATCTGTGTGGTCCCTTTAAAGTAAATCAAAAAGTGGTGAACTTTACTTTGTGACCTTTATCGATGATCATTCTCGTAAGCTCTGGGTGTATCCTTTGAAATCTAAAGATCAAGTTAGCGTGTTTAAGGAATTTCAGGCCTTAACTGAGAGACAAACGGGGAAGAAATTTAAATGTATTCTCACTAACAATTATGGTGAATATTGTGGTCCCTTTGATAACTATGGCAAGGAAAAAGGAATTCGTCATCACAAAACTCCGCCCAAGACACCTCAATTGAATGGTTTGGCAAAGAGGATGAATAGAACTCTAGTTGAGAGAGTTAGATGCTTACTTTCAGAGGCTAAACTTCCAAATACATTTTAGGCGGAAGCACTAAACCCTGTTGCCTATGTTATCAATTTGTCCCCTGCAATTGCTTTGGATGGTGTTGTCCCAGGCAGAGTTTGGTTTGCTAAAGATGTTTCTTATGATCACCTCAGAGTTTTTGGGTGTATAGTTTGTGTCCATGTTCCAAAAGATGAGAGATCGAAACTGGATGTCAAAACTACGCAGTGCATCTTTATCGGTTATGGTCAAGATGATTTTAGGTATCGTTTTTATGATCTAGTTGACAATAAACTTATTAGAAGTCGTGATGCAATATTCTTTGAAGACCAAACTATTGAATATATTGACAAAGATGAGAAGATAGATTCTCAGAGTAATGAGAGCTTAGTTGATATTGATCCAGTTTCAATTGTTAAGGCACCTATTGCACATGAAGGCAAGATAATGATGGAGATATTGATCAAGATCAAAATTATCATCATGGTTTAGATGTTATGGATGCTCAAGTTGATGAAGTTGTGGTTGATCATCAACCAATTCCTGCACAAGTAACTACTTCGAATGCTCCTGAAACCTCTCATAGAAGATCTATAAGGGAGAAGCAAAAATCCATGCGTTATCCTCCTGATGAGTATGTACTTTTGACTGACATGGGAGAACCTGAGAATTATAATGAAGCCATGCAAGATAATCACAAAGATCAGTGGATCGAAGCGATGGAATATGAGATGAAGTCACTCCATGAGAATGGCACATATGAGTTAGTGAAACTGGCGAAAGGTAAGAGAGCTTTATCTAATAAATGGATATTCAAAATAAAGCAAGATAACCATACATCTGTGCCTAGATACAAGACGAGGTTAGTTGTTAAAGGTTTTGGCCAGAAGAAGGGAGTTGACTTTGATGAAATTTTCTCCCCTGTTGTGAAGATGTCTTCTATTCGTGTGGTTCTAGGCTTAGCTGCAAGTCTAGATTTAGAGGTTGAGCAGATGGATGTCAAGACTGTTTTTCTTCAAGGTGATTTAGATGAGAAAATTTATATGGAGCAACCTGAGGGTTTTGTAAGTAAGGGAAAAGAAAATTCTATCTGCAAATTGAAAAAGGGCCTGTATGGAATGAAACAAGCTCTAAGGAAATGGTATTTGAAGTTTGAATCTGTCATAGAAGAACAAGGGTACAAGAAAACTCCTTCAGACCACTGTGTATTTTTCCAGAACTTCTATGTTGATGATTTTATTATTTTATTGTTTTATGTGGATGACATGCTTATTGTTGGCAAGAATAAATCCAGATTTGCAGTCCTTAAGAAGCAGTTGAGCAAATCATTTGGATGAAGGACTTGGGGAAAGCAAAGAAAATCTTGGGCATTCAAATCCACCGACACAGAGATCGAAATGAGTTATTTCTTTCCCAAAAGTAATACATTGAGAAGGTACTCAAAAGGTTAAATATGACAAATACAAAAGTGGTTAGTACTCCTCTTGCTAAACACTTCAAATTGAGTATTAGTCAGAGTCCATCTACTGATGAAGAGAAAAAAGGAGATGTCTTGTATTCCTTACTCTTCTGCCGTTGGTAGCTTGATGTATGTTATGGTTTTCACTAGACCATATATTGCACATGCCGTTGATACCGTTAGTAGATTCCTTTCTCATCCTGAAAAATAACATTGGGATGCAGTAAAATAGATATTAAGGTATTGGAAAGGTACTGCAGATTTAAAGTTGTGCTTTGGCAATGACAAGCCTGAACTTATTTGTTACAAGGACTCTGATTTAGAAGGTAATCTTGATAATTCCATATCCACTTCCAGTTATTGGATCACTTTTGCAGGGGGGCTATTTTTTGGCAATCTAGACTACAGAAGTGCATAGCTCTATCCACTACAGAAGTCGAATATATTGCTGTCACAGAAGGTGCCAAAGAACTATTATGGATGAAGGAGATTATTAATGATCTTGGCTTTGAGCAGCCAAGGTACATCTTATTTTGTGATAATCAGAGTGCTATCTATCTCATCAAGCACTCCACTTTTCATTCTAAGACCAAACATATAAATAGAAAGTATCATTGGATAAGAATGTCCGTGGAAGAGAAATTATTTGAGGGTTAGAAGATACACACTGATGAAAATCCTTCGGATATGTTGACAAAGGCGGTGGTTGCAGATAAACATGAATTTTGTAGAAAATTGGCATGCATGAAGCCTGTCAATAGTTCCTCTAAGATACATTTGACCCATTGGCTGAATGGGGAGTTTGTTGGACTCATGCCCATATTGTCCAGCCAAAGGCCAAATGGCCTAATCCTATTATCTTTTGGTTTCCAATCCTATTTGGAATTGGATTCGGTTTATTCTTATTTTGAGTGGGTTTTGGCTTTAAGAGAAAGCATCACTCATGGCTTATAAATAGGACAACCTTGGAAAATTCTTCTATGCTCATTGATACAAATCTTTGCAAGACTTAAGCACATAAGAGTGGTTTTTGAGAGAGTTTTTATCAAGAGAAAAGAGAGAAAAGTATTTGTTTTGCTGCAGATTTTTATTCCGACAAACCAACTTCAAATCACGTTTACCGATTGGTTAACCGTTGGATTGGGTTAAAAGTTTGCCCGAGAGTTCATAACATCTTGGTCTGTGATTTGAACGGTGAAGATTGGATTTGGTAGCTCGTAGAATCGGATTTTGAGCCTCAAACGACAGCTTCATATTGTGAATTTTCCTCTTTCTTCAATTGATTAGTTGTTGCTCTTGTTGTTATTGTTGCTCCGTGTTTGGAACTTGTTATGTTGCCAATTTGGAAAACTTTTGTAACTCTCTTATTATTATAGTGGAACGTTTTGGATCTTTGTGATCCCGTAATTTTTACCTTCGATTTGAAAGGTTTTCCACATTAAAACTTAGTGTTCTTTATCTTCTTTATTTTCTGGTTTGAATCTTCCTCGACATAACTAACCTTCCCACATTTCTTTGGCATATTTTGGTTGTGTATCTTTAAATATTCTATTTCAGACTAATTAACATGCCCATTAGATTCGTAGTTCAGCTGAAGTCACATCCTTTATTAGATTATATAAGTTGGTTGCTATAAATTACAAACTGCAAACTAAAAAGAAAGAGAAAAATAATATTATTAATTAAAGAAAACTATTAATCATATATTCATCGCCGAACAAACAGACAAGTCAGCCAGTTGGATTGCCATTTGAAGAAAGGAGTAAGAAGTTATAGTATGAAATACATATAAATAGGTATATTAAGTTGTTATTTTTGTATGATTTTAGTTGCTGGTTAAAGGTGGTAAGTTAAGAGTTAGAAAAATAAGTAGCTAGAAAGCCAAAAAGGTATAAAAAAATTTAGAAAAGGAAGAAAAAAACAAGAAAAAAAGAAGAAGAAGATATGAGGTCATCTCATGTTTGTTCCATCATTGTGGAAAGGCCACCTAATTTTATACCAACTCACACAAAAATCAAAGATATTAGAGGGAACTGAAATTAACAAGAGACGATAACATTATTTTTGGCGTTTTTAATTATAATAAGTAGTAAACAACCTTGTAATGATGAAAACCATTTTCATAGTTTAATTAATTAATAATACTTTGAGATACCCCAAAAAGGCACATAGAAATTGCAACTAAACTATCAGTAATTAATCCCAATATATATGTTGAACTTAATTATTCTAGAAAAGATTATGTCACTTAGATCCCATCATCCACAGTTAAAATTAGACCTTGTTTTGTTTCAAAAGAGAGCATCAATTTGAGGACCACTTGACCTAGTCCTAAATCAACAAGAAAATACATTGGCCTTTAATTATTTACTACTAGTTATGCGATTTTCTTCTCTCTCTTTTTTTTCTTCCTTGAATCCTAATTGAAATAATGTTGCAAGAAATGTAAGAGGGCGAGGTCAGGGGCGGAGCTAGCTACTATATTAGGTATATCTTCATCATTTTTTTTTAAATTTTGTATTTGTATTAAAAATTCATTAAATATGTATAACTATTTAATTGCAAACACAAAAACTAAAACGATCTATAAATTCAATAGCATACTCATAGTTTAACATATAAAAATTTAAATTTTGGCTTCGCCTCTGAACCACTGAAGTAGGTCCTTCATACTTTGATGATAACGTCAAGCGCACTATTAACTCCTAATTATGTTTTAATTAATCAACGGTGTTAGTTGGTTTAGAAGGTGATAGGGCTTACACACAGCCTATCCACGGCTTCCCACTAACTTGTACTATAGTATTACAAATAATAAGATTCTTCCTTATTATATGGGAATTGTCCTTCTCAGGTTTTGGTGATCACAGAAAATCGACTCTGATTCTTCATTGAATATTCCACAACTTGGGATAAGAAAGTCGTCTATTGCTTACGTTTGCATTTTCTTGAAGATTCTATGATTTCTATATTGCCCAATCAGAATATTTAATGAGAGATGCTATAGTTGCAATTAATTATTACACTAATACCCTTAAATTTATTATATTATATTTTTGGGGCTTTGAATTGTTGTCATCTAAGGGTTACACATGGTTGTGCACGATATACGAGGGACAACAATAATTGATGATCCTAACTTGTAGTGCATTTTAACCAAATCTAACAATTTCGTGTATTTAGGTTTCGTAAAACACAATTAGCTCCAAGTTAAAATAAAGGAAAAAGGGCTGTCATCACCTCTCGAAATATTGAAATGGAAAAGAAAAATACACATAATCTACAATTAGTCCAAATTAGTTCGGAATCGGAATACATTTTCTAGTATTTGGTTAGAGAGCATGTAGAAAAACTATTTTTAGGAAAATATTTTTTTATGATACTCTTCTTATCCCCTTCTCCCAAGTCCACATGTTTCCTGCCTCCCCCCACCCCACCCCCTCCCCCCAATTGCTCAAATACATAATATTTTCAGGACTCTGTTTTCTTCAAAAATTTAATTATTCTTTTAATAATTCACACAAATCCAAAGATTTACCTTTTTACGCAAAAATAATGTTGAAATTTTTGCTCCATAACTAAAAAGAAAATACTTTTTTTTTGGTTGAAAAAAAAGGTAGTCTTCTACAACATAAAAATAAAGTACTCATTTTATTAAAATAAAAAAATTATTTTTAATACATCATGAAAAAAAAACTCATTTTATTGAAATGAAAAAAAATAATATTTTCTACATCATGAAAGAAAATGATCATTTTGTTGAATTGAAAGAAAATATTTTTTCTACATCATTAAAATGAAATACTCTTTTTTTGAAGTGAAAGAAAATACTTTTTACTCCATCATTTTTTCTTCATTACGAAAAGAGGTAATTTTTAATGAAAAAAATATTTTTTTATATCATGAAAATAAAATACTCATTTGTTGAAATTAATAAAAACTATATAACATAAAAAAAGTATTATTAATAATATTTTTATTTAGGGTGGGGGTAATGGTGGGTGGGGCGGGGGTGGGAGTGGGGTAGGGTGGGTCGGCAGGTGGGGTGTGGGAGTGGGTTGGTGGGGATTGGTAGGGATGGGTAATAGGGTGGGAAGGTTGAAACGAGTTATGGAAATATTAATAGGAAAAGCATTTTCTTCCAATTGGAGAAAAATGAGTTCATGAGTATAATATGCTTTATGTTATAAATACACTTCTATTTAAGGTGAATGTCTTTAATTAGAGAGATTCTAGAGTTCTATTCTTGGTAGATAAATCATCCTCCTCCCTATAAATAGAGGTGCCCTCTACCATTGTAAATCACTCCTAACATTCTCTAAGTATCAATAAGAAGAACTCTCTCTACTCTTCTCTCTATTGCTCTTGTTCTTGAGTTATTGTTCTTGTCTTTTATATTATTTCATAACACGTTATCAGCACGAGACTCTACCGTATCAAGAACCATTCTCGAAAAATCTAAGGTATTTCCCTCTTCCTAATTTAATTTTCGATTATGTCTGACATTACGAAAAGAAAGTTCGTTGCCCTTGAAATTTCGGGCAAGAACTATATGACATGGGTGTTGGATGCTGAAATCCACTTAGATGCTATGGGTCTCGGAGACACCATCAAAGATAGAGAAAAAGCATCCACCCAAGAATGTGCGAAGGCCTTGATTTTCTTGCGCCATCACCTTGATGAAGGTTTGAAGATTGAATATTTCACCGTCAAGGATCCACTCATCTTGTGGAACGGCTTAAAGGAGAGATATGACAACCTGAAGTTGGTCACTCTGCCACAAGCACGATATGATTGGGCTCATCTGAGGCTCCAGGACTTTAAGTCCGTTTCTGAATATAATTCTGCAATGTTCAGAATTACTTCTAAATTGAAGCTATGCGGGGATAATATCTCCGATTATGATATGCTTGAGAAAACGTTTACAACGTTTCATGCCTCCAATATAGTACTGCAACAACAGTACAGAGAGAAAGGCTTTACAAAGTACTCTGAACTGATTTCTCTTCTACTAGTGGCTGAGCGAAATAATGACCTGCTCATGAGAAATCACGAAAATCGACCCACTGGGTCTACACCACTGCCTGAAGCAGATAAGGTGCACTCTCATGATGCCAAACATGAAAAGGACCATGGTCATGGTCGTATACGGGGTCATAGCCAGGGACGTAGACAAGGAAGAAATTCCAATGAAGTCCGTCAACCCCCAAGGAGAGATAACCGCCGAAAGCAGAAACGGGGTCATGAAGATCCTAAGGCAAATGGTTCAGAAACTATATGTTATCGTTGCGGTGGGAAAGGGCACTGGTCAAAGACTTGCCGTATACCAAGACACTTGGTTGACCTTTATCAAGCATCTCGAAAGAGAAAAGGCCCTGAAACAAATTTTGTCTATGACGACAATGAGGACACACCCACCTGGATGTGGCAGACTTATTTGAGCAACCCGAGGGGAAAATAGACCACCTAATCGGCGATGGGTCCGTGATGAAAGAAGATGGAGTTATTTGATTTTGTTCTACTTATTTGTATTAGTTAGTGAATAAACTAATAGTCATTAGTATTAGCTCGTATTAGTTAGTTCATGATGCAATGTTAGCAGTAGTTCTTTAGAATATCTTCAATATGCTCAAATATCAATAATATTTTTATTTTCCAGTAGGGGTAATCGACTAGCCTGAAAAACTAGTCGATTATCTACTATTTTCGCATTAAAGCTGAAAAATAATTGATCAACAATCGATTGTCTTTGTCTAACAATCGATTGTCGTTGAGACAGTGTAATCTGGAATTTTTCAAAAATCATCCACAATCGATTGTCTTTGTCTAACAATCGATTGTCGTTAAGACAGTGTAATCTGGAATTTTTCAAAAATCATCCACAATCGATTGTCTATGCATAACAATCGATTGTCTTAAAACAGTGTGCTCTGGAATTTTTCAAAATAGCCAACAATCGATTGTCTATACTTAACAATCGATTGTCTTAAAACAGTGTGTTCTGGAATTTTTTAAAATAGCCAACAATCGATTGTCTATACTTAACAATCGATTGTCTTAAAACAGTGTGCTCTGGAATTTTTCAAAATAGCCAACAATCGATTGTCTGTGCATTACAATCGATTGTCTTAAGACAGTGTGATCTGAAGTTTTTCAAAATAGCAAATAATCGATTGTGTGTGTTTAACAATCGATTGTCAATGTTCAAAAATCGATTGTTTGTGTTTAACAATCGATTGTTTGAAGAAAATGTTTAAACTTAAATTTTCAAACTGCAAAGTAATGGATAACATATCTGATTTTGTTAGTCAACTGTTAGCAGCAGATTTTGAAAATATTATGTGACACAAACGAATTGAACTTGTTTATTCTTATGTTCCTGTATCTCTTTTGTATGTCAAACTATGGGATAGCAAATATGGATATCTCACAAAGCGAACTTGGATCAACGTCCAACTGTAAAAGTATTTGCCTAGTTGATTCATGTACTACACATACAATACTCAAAGAAAGGAAGTATTTCTCTCAACTAAATATGTGTAAGGCAAACGTTACTACAATCTCTGGAAGTAGTAAATTGATTGAAGGCTCCGGAAGAGCAATTGTAACTCTGCCCAAAGGCACGACGTTAATCATAGAGAATGCAATGTTCTCCTCCAAGTCTAAGAGAAACTTGTTGAGTTTTAAAGATGTACGCCGGAATGGCTATCATATTGAGACAATGGATGAAGATAATCTTGAATATCTCGTCATCACAAAGAATGTCTCCGGCCAAAAGAGGGTTATTGAGAAATTCCCGTCTTTATCTTTGGCCTGTATTGGACAAGAATTAGTGCAATTGAGGCACATTCAACAGTAAACCAAAGGGTTACTGATTCCAATACCTTTGTACTTTGGCATGATCGATTGGGACACCCAGGATCGGTCATGATGAGACGGATTATAGAAAGCTCATATGGGCATCCGTTAAAGAATTTCAAAATTCTTTCGAATAATGAATATCCTTGCACTTCGTGTTATCAAGGCAAGTTGATTATCAGGCCATCACCAACAAAGGTTGGGACTGAGTCACCCACGTTTCTGGAACGTATACAAGGGGACATTTGTGGACCTATTCACCCACCTAGTGGGTCGTTTAGGTATTTCATGGTCTTGATAGACGCATCCTGTAGATGGTCTCATGTGTGCCTGTTGTCATCACGCAACCTTGCGTTTGCGAAATTAATGGCACAAATAATTCGACTACGAGCACAATTTCCAGATAATCCAATCAAGTCCATTAGACTGGATAATGCTGCTGAGTTTACATCCCAAGCATTTAATGATTATTGCTTATCAATCGGGATAAAAGTTGAACATTCTGTAGCTCATGTTCACACTCAAAACGGTCTTGCAGAATCGTTAATTAAACGCCTGCAGTTGATTGCAAGGCCATTACTTATGAGAACGAGGCTGCCCACTTCGGTATGGGGTCACGCCATCTTACATGCAGCAATGTTAATTCGTCTCAGACCGACGAATTACCACAAGTATTCCCCGTTGCAATTGGTTTTGGGTCATGAACCCAATATATCCCATTTAAGAATTTTTGGATGCGCAGTATATGTGCCTATAGCACCGCCATCCCGCACCAAAATGGGTCCGCAAAGAAGGTTAGGAATATATGTTGGGTTTGAATCGCCCTCCATCATTCGCTACCTCGAAACATTGACAGGCGACTTGTTTACTGCACGATTTGCAGACTGTCGATTTGATGAGACACTTTTCCCAAAATTAGGGGGAGAAGTTGGTGAAACCAAACGGGAAATTTTGTGGAAAAATGCATCATTATCTCATCTTGATCCACATACCTCTATTTGTGAAAGAGAGGTACAAAAGATTATCCATTTGCAAAGAATAGCAAATCAAATGCCTCACGCATCTACGAACTTGAAAAGGATAACGAAATCCCACATTCCCGCGGAAAATGTTCCAATCCGTATTGATGTCCCTGTTGGACAATCATCTAGTGTCATAACCAATGAGTCGAATGCACGCCTGAAGCGTGGCAGACCATTAGGTTCCAAAGATCGAAATCCTAGAAAGAGGAAAAAGAACGATCAAAACGACACCACGAAAGAATCTCATGATTTAACAAATTCTGAGATTCATGAAGAATCCATTGAGCCCGAGACTCTGGAAAATACGGAACTATCCCTAAATCCAATTAATATTGAGGCAAATATTAATCGAGTGGATATTGTGGTGGATAATGCCTTTGCTTATAATGTAGCATCTAGCATTATGCAAGAATGTGAGGATCTCGAACCTCAATCTGTTGAAGAATGTCGAAAAAGACAGGATTGGCCAAAGTGGCAAGAAGCAATTCAATCAGAATTGAATTCGCTGGCAAAACGTGAAGTTTTTGGCCCTATAGTTGAAACACCTAATGGTGTTAAGCCTGTCGGCTATAAATGGATTTTTGTACGCAAAAGAAATGAGAAAAACGAGGTACAAAGATATAAGGCACGCCTTGTTGCACAAGGTTTTTCTCAAAGGCCTGGTGTCGATTATGAAGAGACATATTCGCCTGTAATGGATGCGATAACCTTTCGTTATCTCATAAGTTTTGCTGTCCATGAAAAGCTTGACATGCACTTAATGGATGTGGTTACTGCCTATCTTTATGGCTCACTCGATAATGAGATATACATGAAAATTCCCGATGGACTCAAGATGCCAAACGCGCATAATTCGAAATTTCGGGAAATGTTCTCAATTAAATTGCAAAGATCCTTGTATGGTCTAAAGCAATCTGGACGAATGTGGTATAATCGTCTTAGTGAGTACTTGTTAAAAGAAGGCTATATAAATGACGCCATTTGCCCGTGTGTTTTTATAAAGAAAACAACATCGGAATTTGTTATACTTGCCGTATATGTCGATGACATAAACCTTATTGGAACCCCTATAGAACTCCAAAAGGCAATTGATTATCTAAAGGATGAATTCGAGATGAAAGATCTCGGAAAGACTAAACTATGTCTTGGTTTGCAAATTGAATATTTGGCAAACGGAATTTTTGTTCATCAATCTACCTATACAGAAAAGGTACTGAAACGGTTTTACATGGATGAAGCACATCCTTTAAGTACACCGATGGTTGTTCGATCACTTGATGTGAACAAAGATCCATTCCGACCACAAGAAAGGAATGAAGAGCTACTTGGCCCTGAAGTACCATATCTTAGCGCAATTGGCGCACTAATGTATCTTGCAAATACTACAAGACCTGACATATCCTTTTCAGTTAATGTCTTAGCAAGATTTAGCTCGGCTCCTACGAGGAGACATTGGAATGGGATCAAACACATATTGCGGTACCTAAAAGGAACTACTTATATGGGCTTATTTTATGGCAAGAATTGCAGCCCGGATCTTGTTGGTTATGCTGATGCTGGATATTGTCCGACCCACACAAGGCTCGATCTCAAACGGGTTATGTGTTTACCTGTGGAGAAACCGCCATATCTTGGCGATCGACTAAGCAATCAATTGTGGCTACTTCATCTAATCATGCCGAGATAATTGCTATTCATGAAGCAAGTCGGGAGTGTGTGTGGTTAAGGTCGATAATACATCATATCCAAGACAAATGTGGTTTGAAGTGTGATAAACTACCCACAACTTTGTATGAAAACAATGCAGCATGTATAGCTCAATTGAAGGGAGGATTCATAAAAGGAGATAGAACGAAGCATATTTCACCAAAGTTATTCTTCACACATGATCTTCAAAAGAATGGTGATATCAATGTTCAACAGATTCATTCAAGCGACAATATGGCTGATTTGTTCACAAAATCTCTACCAAAGTCAACCTTCAAGAAGCTAGTTCACAAGATCGGGATGCGAAGACTTAAGGACATAAATTGATGTTCTTATCAGGGGGAGTTAATGCGCGTTGCACTCTTTTTCCCTTACAAGGTTTTGTCCCACCGGGTTTTCCTTGCAAGGTTTTTAACGAGGCAACCAATAGGCGCATATTCAAACATGTGTACTCTTTTTCCTTACTTTAATTTTTCCCATTGGGTTTTGTTTTAAGGTTTTAACGAGGCACATCATTGAATAGACATTCAAGGGGGAGTGTTATAAATACACTTCTATTTAAGGTGAATGTCTTTAATTAGAGAGATTCTAGAGTTCTATTCTTGGTAGATAAATCATCCTCCTCCCTATAAATAGAGGTGCCCTCTACCATTGTAAATCACTCCTAACAATCTCTAAGTATCAATAAGAAGAACTCTCTCTACTCTTCTCTCTATTGCTCTTGTTCTTGAGTTATTGTTCTTGTCTTTTATATTATTTCATAACATTTTAAAATATTTAAGCCAATCAAATATAAAAAATTAATAAATATTTTCCATCATACCAAACACACCCTTAGTCATTCAGAACAAGTCAACTGCATTAATGACCATACATTTAATTAATTTCAAATTAAAATATACTTCAAACCAAAAAGCTCTTTATAAAAGGAAGTAATTAGGGAAATAGCCCTTTTTCTTCCCTTTTTATTTCTTACTCTTTTTCATGAAATGTGTTGATAGAAATACCTTGTTAACCTAGACCACTATGTTATTTCACTCAAATAGTCCAAAATGCCACCCATGTTTCTTGATTAAAATAGAATATAAATTCTAAACTTTGGTTATAGGGAGGTTATTGTAGATGGGTTTGGCACCAGCTATGAAGAAGAATCCATTGGTATGGAATCAGAGATGCATCTTTCTATGTGGGACCCACTGCTTACGTAAAAGGTTTAAAACTTATGCCTCCTGGAATGTTGTCCACACGCAGCCCATATTTAATAGAGTTAGTGGTTGCTTGTTACTCGAATTAAATTATTTCGAAAATATTTTTGGATTAATTTATTTTATTTTATAAGTGAGATAAAATAATCTCAAGTTTAATGGAATAATATAGAAAAATTTAGTATTAAATCAATAAATATTTGATTAATGGGATAAATTTATTTGGAGATAAATTTTTACCCTTAATCAAATACAGTATAAATTTAATCCTATAATTATCACAACTTATCACGTGTGCCAAACAACACCTTAATACATACATTGGTAAATAATGTAAAAAAGAATTTTATAACATTAGGTCTTTAGCGGCACAATTATAAAGTTGATGACAAGTACTACTCCATTCGGTCCACAATAAGTATCTGTTTTACTTTTAACACGTTCATTAAGAAAATACTAGATCCCTATACAAAATTACCTAATATGACTAAACTACCCTTATTTAGTAAGTTAATGCGACGACAGAGAAATTTTTTTAGGGATATGCACATAAGGGTAAAAGAGTAAAAAATAAATTAAATTTTTTCTTGATTACCTAACTAGACACTTATTTCAGACCAAAATCAAAAAGTAAAACAGACGCTTATTGTGGATCGGAGGGAGTAATTGTTTATCTTAAGCACTACTCCATTCGGTCCACAACAAGTGACTAATTTGCTTTGGACACATCCATTAAAAAAATACTAAATTCTAGACGAAAATAGTTGATGTAACTAAACTGCCCTTCATTAAATGTTGCACCATAGTTATAGTAGTACTTACTTCTCTTCTCAAATGTGAGGAGTAAATATTTTTTTAGGGATATGTACCTAAGGTAATTTTTTAAAAACAAATTAAAATTTTTTCGTTACATAAATGAATATTTGTTTTGGACCATAAAGCAAATTGATCACTTATTATGGGTCAAAGGAAGTAACTGCTATCATTAATAAAAACATGATACATGCAATAAGTTAAATCTAACTTGATTATTTCTTCTTTTTCCACTTCAATATTTTGATGACGGCATTGCCCTTTTGTAACTTGGAACATTGTTTAATTATTGTAGGAATAGTAAGTATGGGTGTGAATGGTATAACAGAAAAAAATTTCTGAAAAATATTTATCTATTTTTCACTATTTGATTGCATAAAGTAGTTTGGAAAATATTGTTTTTAGATATCACATTTTTCTGATATTAAAGAAAAATAATTTTCCTGGAAAAATTTAGGAAAATATTTTTCAAAAACTTCACCTACTCTCACATCTAAACCCAACCCCCTCCCCCTTCTCTTCCCTAGCCCACCTCTCCCGCCCCTCTCTCCAAAAATATTTTTTTTCTTGTCCGTCAATTTTTTGTTTTCTTCATTTTTCTGCACCACCCACACAATCCAATTCCTCCCTCATCCCGCGGCAAAAATTATTTTTTAAAATATTTTCAACTGTAATTTTTTTATTTTTTTAGTTTACAAGCTCGAATTTTACAGGTTCCAAAGTTATGAGTTCGCATGTTTATGTGTTTGGTAGTTTGCGGCGTTAGAAATTATACAGTTTACAGGTTCGAAAGTTTAAAGATTCAGAAGTTTATGAAATTGTGGGTTCGTAAGGTTGTTGGTTCGAAAGTTTATGGCTTTATGTTTATTGTATCTAAATTATTTGTGAATACTCTTGAGAAAGTTGTTTTCCTTAGCGTACCAAATACCAAAAAATATGTAAGCTTATTGCTTGTTTTCCAAAAAGATATTCCTCGTTATGCCAAATACACCCTACATATCTTCTGTGAGATTGCGTATATTGTGTTCGTAACACGCAGCGGAAGGCAATAACAATTATAGGTAGATTTTTCACGTTTAAAATTTATTTACGTGTCAAAGATCGGATCTAAGACGTACCTGGTGAAGAGAGTTTCTTTTTCAGAATTTCTTCGATAGTGCGAAGACTCTATGCATATCCACATCGAGACCGATCCTTGCTATCAACTCTTTGATCAATGAAACCCGCGAACAAATTGGACGAAGAATATTGTGTTGAAATTTTCTCAAAAAATTTCAACTCAAATTAGAAGAACAAGAAACACTTTTCTTGTAATTGTATTTTCTCTCTTGGCTTTGTATTGCACTCTCACTTTCACAAAGTTGGTTTTCTTCTCAAGAAAAATTAAAACTAAAAAAAAACTTTGCAAATTTTCTCCATCACCCTTTATATAGCATCACCTACAAACCATTTTCCTATTTGGTTGAGGTAATAATTTTTCTAGGATAAAATTTTATTCCAAAAATAAACTTATGGAAATTTTTGTTTGAAATTTCGAATTTTCCTTTCTTTGTTTGCCGAAATTTTTGGATCAAAATTCCAAATTTCCACTTCCTTCTTTAACGTGGATTCCAATTCCAAATTTTTTGGAATTACTAAAAAAAACTTTTATTAATATTATTATACATCCCATATATAATTGAATATTAATTATGAGTACTAAATATATATCACATATATATTCCAATCAAGAGATATTATTTAATTTCTATTCCAAATAGAAACTTCAATTTATTCACAATATTAATTATAATCTTTGTGCTAGCAAAGAATATAATAATATTTCATTTGGACTAATAACTAAATATATTTGACTAATTAAATTCTTTAATTTAATTATCAAATAATAAGTTAATTAATCCTTTAGCAAAGATCAGAGCACTCGTTAGTGTGCGACCCCATATGTTCAATACTAAACCGGTAGTAAATTGATCATATCAATATACTAATCAAGGGTGGCGTCTAGCAACACTCCTTAACGACCGGATAGCATGAACTATACAATTTACTCTCAAGAACCAGTTGAAGAATAATGTAGTAATTCCTTCTGTCCTTATAGCTCTGGATCACCCTAGGATATGGTTCAACTGTCAAATCCTAATAGGCGATCAACTACGTGTTCACGTCAAATATAATCGACCATTGAATGACCTACGAAACTCATTTCTTCTTTCATTCAATTGCCCTGGCCAAGGTCTTAGTTTGGTCGTTAATAATTCATGACAATATGGAGCTTAAACTCATTACCAAGAGTTGACAGATTCCGTCTTGATCAATCACTAATTCTACAAGTATTTAATCGTACCCAATATCCTTTCAACTATCGCCCTAGGGCCATATGTGTATAGTATCAAAGCACAATAAACAACTTGTCAATTACTATGACGATCTCAAGTCAAAGGAAACAGTTACATCACGTTCTTCAAGAAAATATCCTATTGACAGTTATGGTAATTCTAACCATTAGGAATTATCCAATGAGTCGGTTCAATGATCATATCTCTAGATGCATCATCTATCTATGTGATTTAGTTAATGAGATCAACTAACCTTTATCCGATAAAGATGATCACATAAATATTGATCTAACCGATTACTAATGTCCAAATTAATAATCCTACGATCAAGAACAAATTTAGATTAAATTGTAAAAGACTTTGCTCTAATTATCATGATCTCTATCACTATGACAAATCTCAAAATTTAATCAAGGACCTTATCAAATTAATCAAACAATTAATAATAATGATAAAAGAATATCAAATGCCATATATTTTATATCAAATGACATTCTCAAAAATATGTTCAAGTTATCAAATATGATATTGGATCTATGGGATATCTACTATATCCCTAACAATCTCCTACTTGCACTAGAGCCAATCGCTCTTGTACTTCATCCCCAATTTCTACTTGTGCTTGTAAAACTCCTTTGCGCCAAGAGCTTTAGTGAATGGGTCTGCAACATTTTTCTTTCCATCAACCTTTTGAGTCTCGACGTCTCCACGTTCAGTGATCTCTCTTATTAAGTGATACCTTCGCAGAACATGTTTGGACTTTTGGTGCGATCTTGGTTCTTTTGCTTGAGCAATGACTCCAGTATTATCACACAACAATGGAACCACACCTTCTATTGAAGGAACCACACCAAGTTCAATTAAGAACTTTTTCATCCATTCGGCTTCCTTAGCAGCTTCACTAGCTGCTATATATTCTGCTTCAGTCACTGAATCAGCTAGTGTAGTTTGTTTGGAACTTTTCCAACTCACTGCACCACCATTTAAGGTGAATATATAACCAGAAATAGATTTGCTATCATCCCTATCTGAAGAGAAACTTGCATCAGTATAACCTTCAAGTTTCAACTCAGAATCCCCATTAGATGAGGAATTGGTCTTTAGTCCTTCTTAAGTACTTAAAAATGGTCTTCACCACCTTCCAATGTTCCTCACCAGGATTTGCCTGATATCGGCTAGTCACTCCAAGTGCATAAGCCACATCAGGACGTGTACATGTCATGGTATACATGATTGCTCCCACTGCACTAGCGTATGGGATCCTACTCATGCGTTCTCTCTCTTCAGGTGTTTTAGGACAATCCTCCCTACTGAGAGAAATTCCAGTGCCTATCGGTAGATAGCCTCTTTTGGAATTATTTATGTTATACCTCTTTAAGATAGTATCAATGTACAAAGTGTTAGAAACACGTTCTCAATGCAATATACTAAACGTGTACTCTTTTGTAGGTTTTGATGAATGACAAACGAAGCAAAAATTGATATATGACGGAATTCAAGTACAAGCGCACAATGGTTGCGAATAAGATTGAAGTTCAAGATATAGCTTTTAATTGTTATTGAGTTGTTCTAAATTGTAATCTCGATCCTATAACTTGACTCATAGTATGGCCTCTCTCATAAAACTATTTTCCAAAATCATGCATATTTAATTCTGTGTCAAAAAGATTTTAAATCATGCATATTTACATTAGACAAAATGTTTTCTAAACATGCCTCAAAAATCTGGGCTAAAATAATCGATTATGTACTTATGATAATCGATTGTTTCTGAGCCAAGACTGCATGACAATCGATTATGAATTAATGGTAATCGATTGTGAGTAAGACAGTGAACATCAGGTTTTTCCAAATCTGCATGATAATCGATTGTGAACAAATGACAATCGATTGTTGTTGAGGTAAAGTTTTTCAATACTCAAAATAATCGATTATGAACTAATGGTAATCGATTGTGTTGAGTTGATGTCTTCCAGTGATTTTAAATTTAATTAAGTAATCGATTATGTCTTTAGATAATCGATTATCACTGAGACAGTAAGTTTTATGATTTTCAGAAAATAACAAGTAATCGATTGTTGCAAAGGACAATCGATTGTTGAAGCTAGCCGTTGTCAAATGATTTTCAAATACCATAAGGTAATCGATTATTGATTCTAGATAATCGATGTTCTGCTTAAAATCTGGAAATGATTTTTAGAACGTTGCTGAAGTAATCGATTATTGATTTTATATAATCGATGTTTTGCTTAAAATCCGGAAATGATTTTTAGAACGTTGCTAAAGTAATCGATTATGAACTTAGTGTAATCGATTATCTGATTTTGAATATTGCCAGTAATCGATTATAGATTATGTATAATCGATTGTGAAGCATTAAATCTGGGATTGATTTTTAAACTGACTGGCAGATAATCGATTGTTTGGTCTTAATAATCGATTATCACTGAGTAATTTCAGCAACTCTTAATTGGCAATTAGACAACGGTTGAACCAACTTTTTCAACTATAAATACAGCTTCATTTCAGTGTTTTAAAAACAACAACATACACAAACTGATCATTACATTGCTATAAGCTTTCATTCAATTGTTCTTCATTTTCTACTCATTTCATAAAGCTTTTGAGAGCCATATTATTGCTTAAAGTTGTTGTGATCTTGAACATATTCTTTTACTCATATCTACTCAATAAGGAGTACTTTAGTTAAGTGAGTGTCCAAGTATTTGATATACTTGTAAGAGAATTGCGATTCTCTTGTTTCAAGGAACTTGCGTTTCCTTGGGTGAAGTCTTTGAGATTGCGATCTCCGAGCAACTGTTTGAGGCTTGTGTCCTCAAGTGTGTAACGGTTTGTTGAGCACCCTTAAGCTTAACAAGATAGTGAAAAATCTCGAGAGGGTCTCTCGGGGACTGGACTAACCACGTTGGTGGCCAACCAGTATACATCTTTGTGTAAGTTTATTTTTCTGCATTTATTTTACTTCCTGCAAAGTTTAAATTCCGCAAGAAAACGCTAAATTCTATTAATACGCTATTCATCCCCCCCTCTAGCGTAAAGCGTAGTTTCTAACACAAAGACTGTGAAAGTCCAAGCAGCTTCCTAGATCTATCTCTATAGATCTTTATTCCTAATATATAAGTTGCTTCTCCCAAGTCTTTCATGGAAAAATGTTCAGATAGCAAAATCTTGGTATTTTGCTATGCCGGTACGTCATTCCCTATGAGCAATATATCATCAACATACAACACTAAAAATATAATTGTGCTCCCACTAACCTTTTTGTACACACAAGGTCATTCTTCGCATCTAACAAAATTGAACTTTTCATTGTTCTGTTAAATCAAATATTCCAACTTCGAGAAGCTTGCTTTAATCCATATATAGATCTTTGTATCTTACAAATTTTATTATGATCAGACGAAGATGTGAAACCTTCAGGTTGTGTCATATACACATCCTCTTCTAGCTCACCATTAAGGAAAGCCGTTTTCACATCCATTTGCCATATTTCATAATCATAGTATGCTGCTATAGCAAGAAAAATTCGAATAGATTTAAGCATTTCCACGGGAGAAAGTCTCGTCATAGTCGACTCCTTCTTTCTGACGATATCCCTTGGCAACAAGACGTGCTTTGTAGGTCTCCACCTTTCCGTCTGCTCCAATCTTTTTCTTAAAAACCCATTTACAACATATAGGTTTTATATCCTTTGAAGGTTCAACTAAAGTCCATACTTTATTTTCCTTCATGGATTCCATTTCGGACTCCATGGCCTTTTGCCACTTCTCATAATCAGAACTTTATATAGCCTCTTCATAGGTCTTAGGGTCATCATCATTATGATCAACCTCATTTGATAAATCATCTTTTACCAATAAATTTAATCTAGTTGGTACATGACGTTCTCGTGTAGACCTTCGAAGAGGTACTTGTACAACCTGTTCACCTTGTGTTGGATTTCGTTGTTGCTCAATTTGGTTTGGAACTGGTTCATTAACTTGTTCTTGAACTTCATTTAGTTCTTGAACTTCAACCGTTGAAGATGGCAATTTCCTTGGCAACTTCAAAACATCCAATAAAGGTTCTTCAACTTGGGTCTCATGATCTTCATATTGTGTTGATTCATTAGTTTCTTGATCTTCATCAAGTTCTATCTCTCCATTATAATTTCTTTCCAAAAGGAATTCCCTTTCCAAAAAGGTTGCTCCTCTAGCCACAAATACTTTATGGTCAGAAGGGTGATAGAAATAATATCCCCATGTTTCCTTGGGATACCCAATGAACCTACACTTATCAGATCTTGAGTCAAGTTTATCAGACTGTAGTCTCTTAACATAAGATGGACAACCCCAAACTTTAATATGTTTAAGGTTTGGCTTACATCCTTTCCATATCTCATATGGTGTTGTAGAGACTAACTTAGTGAGAACTTTATTAAGTAAGTATGTTGCTGCTTCCAAAGCATTTCCCCATAAATTTATTGGAAGATCAGTGAACCCCATCATAGATCTCACCATATCTAATAAGGTTCTATTTCTCCTTTCAGACGCACCATTGTGTTGTGGTGTTCCTGGAGGTGTCCATTGTGAGAGAATCCCATTCTCTTTGAGATATCTCGTAAAATCTTCACTAAGATATTCTTCACCTCTATCAGACCTTAGTACTTTGATACTTTTACCAATCTGCTTCTCAACTTCACTACGGAACCTTTTGAACATTTCAAAAGATTCAGACTTATGTTTCATAAGATACACAAATCCATATCTTGACATATCATCAGTGAAGGTGATGAAGTAAGAATATCTACCTCTAGCTTGAATTTTCATGGGCCCACAAACATCTGTATGAATTAGTCCCAATAATTCAGAAGCTCTTTCTGCTCTTCCAGTAAATGGAGATTTGGTCATTTTTCCTTTGAGACAAGATTCACAAGTTAGATATGATTCAAAATCATACTTGTTAAGGTACCCTTCCTTGTACAACTTGTTAATTCTTTTCTCTCCAATATGACCAAGCCTACAATGCCAAAGGTATGTTTGATTTACATGATCATCTCTTTTCCTCTTGAGACTTGAAACATGCATAATCGAATTAGCATTCACACTAGGTAAGACATAAATTTCATGTTGGAGATAGCCATTCACATATAAATTATCACTATAATAAATAGAGCAAATACCATTGCCTATATTAATGCGAAAACCATGTTTGTCTAACATAGAAGCTGAAATTATGTTCGAAACAAATTTAGGAACATAATAACAATCATCCAACATAAGTACTTTTCCCGCATGCATTATTAAAGAAATTGATCCTATTGCTACGACCGCAACTTTTGCACCATTTCCAACTTGTTGATTAATTTCTCCTTTCTTTTGCCTCCTACTTATCTTGAACCCTTGCAATATATTGCAGATGTTATAACCACTGCCAGTATCTAATACCCACAGTGAAGAATTAGTAGTAGCTAAGGAAACCTTGAAAACATTTTTCATTAATGTCTCACCTTGTTTCTTCTCCTTTAGAGTTGCAAGATACTCCTTGCAGTTTTTCTTCCAGTGCCCTTTCTTCTTACAATGACAACATTCAACATCATATACTGGTTGCAAGATCAAATCTTCAGAAAACTCTTTACCAAGCTTGTACCCCAATTTCTCATGTTCTTCAGTAAGAACGGTCATATGATTGACAAGGGGTCCTACTGGAGAGTTTTCAATGTCCAACTGTGCATCAATCATCTTCTTAAGATATTCAATGATTGCAATTGGATCTATATTCTGATGTTTCCTCTGGAGTTCAGAACTCATAGAAGCGAGAATGATGTGTTTAATAGCAAGGCATTCTTTCAAGTATTTCATGCAATGATATAACATACATATTGAGAAATCTAAAATATAGAAAAGAAAAAGGGCAATAATATAAGAACATATTTGCATATATCATAAAGACACGAACTTTTATCTAAATGATATTTCCACTAATTATTTTAAACTATTTACCCTCATTATAGTTTAAGAATTCTTTATTCTTTTAGTGGAGTAAAGGAATCATTTAACAATATGTATGAGCCCCTTGGAAATCAAGTCGTTTCTCACATATATTTAAAAGGTAGGTACTCTTACCAATTGTATCCCCATACAATTTCCTTAAATAGCTCTATGTCAAATAGTCCCCTGGTAGTCAGGTCGATCCTATTGGCATAGTTGAGTTCAACCATCATGATAGCAAAGAACTTATTAAATTTTATACTCCCCCGGGTAGTCCAGGCGTCTAGTGTAAAATTGAATAATTCTTTCAATCCATACATCTAATGCAATAAATAATTTTAACATATTCTCGAACTATAAGTCTCCTGGTAGTCAGGCCGCTCCTTATAAACAAGAAGTAAGTAAAATTAATTACCTTGATGGATAGCTCTATAATAAAATATATTAATATTTTATTATTTAAGAACTCAAATTTAATAAGAAGAAATTGTTACAAAAATAATTTTTAATAACACGAAGATCGAATCTTTTATAGCATGTGAATTTAGTTCAAGTTGTCTTCATGCTTAGCCCTAAATTAATTTACATCACATGTAATAAATAATTTAAAATTATGTAATGAACAAGCACATGACATAAAACAAAATTCAATATCCTCTAACATATTTATCTTATATATCACATAAAAAGAATTCATGCTAGAATATTATTATTAATTAACATCTCATGAACTAATAACAATTAAATTAACAATAGAATCATGTAACCTATTATAGATTCCAATTGTATCTAATACAAAATTTCAAATTCAAGTTATGAACTATCTCAATAGTTATATGAATGCATATTTTATCCATAATAAAATAATATCAATCATTCAAACGATTTGACTATTGCACAAGGCACATCTATTATGGTTTGAACTCTTCAAATATAATATTAAAATATTTCGTAAATAAATTTAAGACACAATAAACCACGGCTCTGATACCACTGTGAGATTGCGTATATTGTGTTCGTAACACGCAGCGGAAGACAATAACAATCCTAGGTAGATTTTTCATGTTTAAAATTTATTTACGTGTCAAAGATAGGATCTAAGACGTACCTGGTGAAGAGAGTTTCTTTTTCAGAATTTCTTCGATAGTGCGAAGACTCTATGCGTATCCACACCAGACCGATCCTTACTATCAACTCTTTGATCAATGAAACCTTTGAACAAATTGGACGAAGAATATTGTGTTGAAATTTTTTCAAAAATTTCAACTCAAATTAGAAGAACAAGAAACACTTTTCTTGTAATTGTATTTTCTCTCTTGGCTTTGTATTGCACTCTCACTTTCACAAAGTTGGTTTTCTTCTCAAGAAAAATTAAAACTAAAAAAAACTTTGCAAATTTTCTCCATCACCCTTTATATAGCCATCACCTACAAACCCTTTTTCTATTTGGTTGAGGTAATAATTTTCCTAGGGTAAAATTTTATTCCAAAAATAAACTTATGAAAAAATTTTGTATGAAATTTCGAATGTTCCTTTCTTTGTTTGCCGAAAATTTTTGGATCAAAATTCCAAATTTCCACTTCCTTCTTTAACGTGGATTCCAATTCCAAATTTTTGGAATTACTAAAAAAACTTTTATTAATATTATTATACATCCCATATATAATTGAATATTAATTATGAGTACTAAATATATATCACATATATATTCCAATCAAGAGATATTATTTAATTTCTATTCCAAATAGAAACTTCAATTTATTCACAATATTAATTATAATTTTTGTGCTAGCAAAGAATATAATAATATTTTATTTGGACTAATAACTAAATATATTTGACTAATTAAATTCTTTAATTTAATTATCAAATAGTAAGTTAATTAATCCTTTAGCAAAGATCAGAACACTCGTTAGTGTGCGACCCCATAGGTTCAATACTAAACCGGTAGTAAATTGATCATATCAATATACTAATCAAGGGTGGCGTCTAGCAACATTCCTTAACGACCGTATAGCATGAAGTATACAATTTACTCTCAAGAACCAGTTGAAGAATAATGTAGTAATTCCTTCTGTCCTTATAGCTCTGGATCACCCTAGGATATGGTTCAACTGTCAAATCCTAATAGGCGATCAACTATGTGTTCACGTCAAATATAATCAACCATTGAATGACCTAAGAAACTCATTTCTTCTTTCATTCAATTGCACTGGCCAAGGTCTTAGTTTGGTCGTTAATAATTCATGACAACATGGAGCTTAAACTCATTACCAAGAGTTGACAGATTCCGTCTTGATCAATCACTAATTCTACAAGCATTTAATCGTACCCAATATCCTTTCAACTATCGCCCTAAGGCCATATGTGTATAGTATCAAAGCACAATAAACAACTTGTCAATTACTATGACGATCTCAAGTCAAAGGAAACGGTTACATCACATTCTTCAAGAAAATATCCTATTGACAGTTATGGTAATTCTAACAATTAGGAATTATCCAATGAGTCGGTTCAATGATCATATCTCTATATGCATCATATATCTATGTGATTTAGTTAATGAGATCAACTAATCTTTATCCGATAAAGACGATCACATAAATATTGATTTAACCGGATTACTAATGTCCAAATTAATAATCCTACGATCAAGAACAAATTTAGATTAAATTGTAAAAGACTTTGCTCTCATTATCATGATCTCTATCACGATGACAAATCTCAAAATTTAATCAAGGACCTTATCAAATTAATCAAACAATTAATAATAATGATAAAAGAATATCAAATGCCATATATTTTATATCAAATGACATTCACAAAAATATGTTCAAGTTATCGAATATGATATTGGATCTAGGGTATATCTACTATATCCCTAACATCTTCCGATTGTACTCTATCCGTTTTCTTTTATTAGTTCAGTATATTAAAAAAAACTTTTTACTTGTTCATTATACCAAATCAAGACAAATTTATTTTTATCTTTAAATATTACCCTTATATATTAAGTACCGATACTTCTCCAGCATTACTTTGTTGGCAAAAATTTTACTATAAGTAATTTAATGATATAAACTTTTAATAAATTATAGTTTAAGGAAATTAAAAATGTTTCACGGACTAATAAAAGGAAAGGATGAAGTATTATTTTTAATCACCTCCAAAGTTGTAGCCAGATACGTAAGAGTGGGCATAGTTTGGGCAAACCAAAATTTAATTTTTATGCATTTTGGTTTGGATTTTCGGTTTACAAGTTGGATTTTGGATTTAATTCTTGAACTTTTTGGATTTCGATTGGATTTGATCCTTCCAATTTTTAAATATCTCAAAATTTAAAATTCTTATATTTTATATTTAGTCCATTATCCATATGTCAAAATAAGTTCAATACATTACCCATTAGATATTATCTCATATATTCAATATTATTTACTAAGTTAGTTCGAGAATACTTTCTATTTGGATATGGTTTTACTATTTCTATTTCTTATCGGGCATATTAATATCACTTTGGTATTTGTACACAATAATTTCATTACTTGAACATTTCATTTAGATGAGTGCGGTGAGAATGAGGAATTTTTCAGGCAGTTTAACATTAGTACTTCATTTGGATATTCATTTTTGTAGAAAGAAGAAGCATCTCAATTTATAAGTTCAAAATCGAAAAATCAAAATAGATTAATCCGAAATCAAACTTAGAAATCTGATCAAATTCGAACTTATTAGAATTAGATTTTAATTGTAATTTTTTAATTCGAAAATCAAAAATTCAAACCAAAATTTTACAATTCGAACTGTCTGAATGCTCACCCCTCCAAATACGCATGAAATAATATATTTTGTTTATGGGAGCACTGGAAATTTATGCTCCCTCACTATGCCAACTCTTCTGTGGAAGTCCTACTAAAGAGAGAAAGACAGGAAGAATTTATAATTGGGATAATATATAATTACCCCTTTAATTAGTTACACACTTAAACTTCAGGGAATACTATGATCCCCCAGACTATTTCAATGTAGAACTATTTTAGTTGGGAAGTTAAACTCAAGCAGTTTTACCTCGTCCTTTTTTTTTCACCTTATCTTCTAATCATCATATATTCATATTTCCACCATTTTGAACCGCAACCACCAAACCAAAACAACCAACAAACAACCACTAAAATACCCCAAATCAATACCAGGCCACAACACCAACTAAAAAATCAGTAAACCATATATAATATGTCCCAAAAATTAAAGAGAAAACCGGAAATACTAGTCTTATTTTCTCTGTGCTTGCTTAATTATGTATACAATTTCAAAGGCTGAATGTTATAACCCAATTAGTGAGTATTTTGACAAGGAGCCTTACCAGCTTAAAGAACAACATTTAATGAGGAATACTGAAACTGATAGGGACTATTATTTTTCTCAAATTAGAATTTTTATGATTTGAATTATTTTTCTATGACTCGAATAAAGAATTTATTAACGAGATAACATAGTTGTCTTTATGGGTAATAGGATACTAAGAGGATGAGTCTTTTAAGGATAAAGAAAAAAAAACGTACATGAAGTGAAAGAAAAGTGGAGCAGTGGAGCTTGACGGATAAAATGGAGTTTTCCGGTCAATAGTGCTCTTTTGCTACTCCTCACACGCTTCATGGAGAGTGTAATCACTCTCTTTATCATGCCATTAAACTTCAAACTAGTCTAGGGGTTATCGGACTCCGGCAAAATTTAAGCATGTAATTGGCAAATGGTATTAGTTGAAGAGGGTGATTATGTATTATCCCTTTATAATTTGTTTTTTTTTTTGCTAAATATAATTTGATGTTTATCTAGCTTGACATTATGCTTCTTGATTTTATAATAGATATAAAATAGTACTCCCAAAAATAAAATTTGAGATTGTATTTATCCCATTTTGATTTAAGTATTAGATAATCTTGAAATAAATTTATATTAAAATATTGGAATTAACTTTTTCATATAAAAAACAGGATAGCTAATAATATGGAATAATATTCATTTTTATACCACCTCTGTACCAAACTACCCCTTAGATATGTCATTTTTCGTCATACTAGATTCATATCGTCATGCCGCTAACAAAATACTACTTAATTTTATTAATTTCGGCAGTCAAAGTGCACAAATTTTAGAATAATTTTTTACGATATAGAAAGTTTCAAATACTTAAAATGGTAGATAATTTTGCAATTAGTACGTATTTATAAGTAGTGACATATCTTTCTCCGTGGAATATATCCAACACAACAAGTCATAATTAATTGTTCATCAGAATATGAATGATTGTTGAGATTTATCTTAAGCTTCCCATTAATTTGTAACTACTGTACCAAGTTATATATCATGTCTGTGTAAATCTGTGAAGCACCTAATGATAAGTTCATAATATATGCTGTTTATCTCAAAGTTCTCACATAATTTATAAGCATAAAACAACCATAATAAATTGAGGGTCAACCATAGTAGATCGTAATAAATCAAGAGACCAAACGAAAGAAAAGAAAAGCAAGCTTTTAGAATTAAGGAGAAATATATAAAGAGCTTTTTATTGACAATATTAGCTTGGTCTGCCTATTCATAGAGAGATTCAGAGTCTTACCATGGTGTTCTTTATGCCCATCATAGGGGTATTATTGTGTGTTCCCCTTTTCTTGCGAGTAGTGGTGAAGAAGAAGAAGCAGCCCCCTTTAGGGTTCTTTGTCTTAGTATTTATAGCTGTAAATCGGATGAGCTGGCGATAAGTGGTTGTGACCACGCTAATGTATGGCTCGTGCGACGATAGACATGTCGTAGCCTCCCTGATAACGTCCCGTACCCACGAATTATTAATGTAGACCACTTGTAATTTACACATTCGCTTTTAAAATAATTAATATCGTTAATTTTTGGAGCTCACATTTTGACCAATACAAATACTTTTTTAGTTGTTCAAAACCGTGCTTTAGGAAGTTTAATTATTTTATCTTTCAATTATTAAATGCTTTCTCCTAGGTTTTAATTTTTTAGATTTTTAATAACAAAAGCTTATAAATGGGCATCAACAAGTTTAATGTATCTTGTAGAAATAGCCATTAACGCTTATATTACGATACGGTATTTACAATATCACACCTTTTGGAATGTGATACTTTTCTAAATTTTAGGTGAATACCGAATTTTATGCACCGGACTACCACAAGTTTAATGGATTAATTTTTAAAAACTTCTACGTAATATAATTTTATTTTTAATCTTGATGACTATGCCAACTACAAAGATCAAAATAGGGTAATTTTTGGCTTCTTTGGTGGTGACAAAAGGCACTGTATTATGCGCTATTCGCTTCGCATTTATCCAATTATAAGTAAACAACTTTGCTTAGACACAATCTCTACACTAGTTCAATAATTCTCGAAACTAACATTGTAGAAATTAACCGATAGAAGTCTCAAGCAACAATAAATTGGCTGAATTTTTTTTGATTACATTTAATTTTTACATCAATTTAATAAACACGTTACACATGTAATTTACAGTAAGATAAATTTAATTTTATTTTTATAATTAATTACAATAACTTAATTATAATATGACCTGAATATCAGTTGCATTTTTTCCCCCACAACACTATGCGTCAGTCAATTAAGGAAAAAGTGATGACAATCATTGAGGGGGAAAATCTACCAATCATATATCGAAAGCTGGCATTACAAGTTTTTCCAACAGTACGGTGGCTGCAGCAAACTGGAGGCCCTCAATCATTTGATTTGATATGTTCAACTGCAACTATAAAGACAATAATTTCCCCCACCTCAGCAAATTGAGCCTCTTATGTCAGAAATGTGTTAAGTTTATCAATGATTTATTTTATACGAAAATAGTAGGTTCTCTCTACTAGTATCAAAATTCGACGCAAAACAAACTTCTTACGTCAGGATCCGCAAAAGTTTATAATGTGTGATTTACTGTTTCCTCAGCAGGGCGGCTCAATGGTAAAACTAATAAAGTGGCACTCAAAATGTCGAGACCCCAAAAATATATAATAATAAATTGTATTATATATATATATATATATATTTATTTATTTATTTTATATATATATATATTTATTTATTTTAAACATTGAATTAAAATATTTAAATATATATATATATATTTATTTTAAACATTGAATTAAAATATTTAAATTTTTATTTGGTAAATGAAATCTCTAACAACAAGATCTAAGGTAATGTATTGCATACACTTGGCAAAACTCTTATTAATTTGAATTAATCGTTATCAATATAAAGAATAATATTACAAAGTGAATTTAAATGTTTTATACATAAGAAAACTAGATTCCTTATGAAAAAATAATACACTATTGTATGGGTCAAAACTTGACTCTACGATAATTAACGGAACCAACCTGTTTTTAAATCCACTTATGATTAACAAATGGTACGACCATTTGTTAATAAGGTTACCCGATAGTTAACCGATTGGATCAGCAAGGTCATAACCTATCCGCCCTAATGAAGGCGTCCTCTCGACGTGACCACGGCCGCTCAGCGCCAGCTGGCAAGGTTCACAGCTATAAATACTAAGAGAAAAGAACCCTAAAAGGGAGGCTGCTTCTTCTTCTTCACCCCCACTTCTAAAGGAAGAGAATATATATCATTGTAAGGCTCTTAACCTCCCTCTTTCCCTTAACTAATAGCTATTGTGTCTTATGTTTTATTCGTTTGGTATTTTGGTTTATTGTGATATGCTATTATTGGCCCTACATTGGTTTTAATTGATTTTTGCATATAAAGTGTATGAGAGAACTTTGAGCTAAATAATTTGGCGCCGTCAGTAGGGATTTTGTAGCAGAATCACGTAGTTTATCCTTGGACCAAAAAAGGATAGAAAAAAACCCAGCTCGAACAAACCAAAGCGGCGCGTCGGATAAAAGGAATTCAAAAGCCTCGAGACGAGTTTGCTTCCACATTCCGCGTCTCCGAGCAAGGGGAAGAAGAAGGAGAAGTAGTAGATCCCCCATCCCAGTGGGAAAAATGCGCATAAGGTACCTCAAGCACAAAAGTATCTCGAACCAAGATCGGTAACGGGGTAACCTGTGCAAACTGGTCAAGAAGACTACAAGCACAAGTTATGAAAGATCCTAAACCAGAATCAAATCCCAACGCCCAGCACGAAGCGGGTTATGTGGGAGAACGAAAGTTCAACTATGAGTTGAACTGGGACTTAGGCAATGTGTCTTCGACATCAAAAAATTGCAAAGGTTCAACTACGGTTGAACAACAACTCAGGCTACGTGCCCTCGCCCAACAAGTTCAACTATGAGTTGAACTGGGACTCAGGCTATGTGCCTTCGACATCAAAAAATTACAAAGGTTCAACTACGTGCCCTCGCCCAACAAGTTCAACTATGATTTGAACTGGGACTCAGGCTATGTGCCTTCGACATCAAAAAATTATAAAGGTTTAACTACGGTTGAACAACAACTCATGCTATCTGCCCTCGCCCAACAAGTTCAACAATGAGTTGAACTGGGACTCAGGCCAAGTGCCTTCGCCATTAAGAAACACAAAAGGTTCAACTACGGTTGAACAACAACTCATACTACGTGTCCTCGCCCAAAAGTTCAACTACAAGTTGAACTGGGACTCAAGCCAGGTGCCTTCGCCATTAAGAAATACAAAAGGTTCAACTACGGTTGAACAACAACTCATGCTGCGTGCACTCGCCCAAAAGCTTAACTACGAGTAGAACTGGGACTCAGGCTAACACCTTCGTCGCAAGAGTCACAAACTCAACCACGGTTAAATCAAAGCCGAGAGTATACGTATCCGCAGCTACGAGCGGGGCCACGATCAGACGAGGCCGAGCGCCCCCAAATGTACAAACACGGTCGAACCCTAACTCGGGCCACGCGCCCCCACCATTTAAGTAAGTACGACTAACTTAATACTAAAGTTTCGGCCCATGCAAAGTTCGGCCTAAGTCAAACTACAAGGCCGTGCTTTTCATCACCACGGCCAGTAGTCCGACTAAGCCCGAACTGGGACTAAGGCTATGTGCCACAACCGACCAAACGTGACTACAACCCGCTCCCACCAAGTGGAAGAAGGAAATGACCTAAAGCGTCTACTTATGGCCAAAGCCATCTACACCAATTTCCTCTTAAGGCAAGGAACTAATTCGACAATGGTCAAAGTCACCTAACCGGTCAAGATCATTAGCATGCTTACTAGAAAAACCTAAGTCAAGGCCCACTTGAACGAGCGCAAAAAAAAAAAAAAGAAACGTACGAAATTGATACAAAACAAACAGAAAGGAAGAAAGTCGCATACATTTAAAATATCCGCAAGGGGCTACCCCCAGCTACATTGGCCCAAGGCCGGAAAAACAAATAGCCAAATGGCAACAAAAAAAGAAGAGAAAACAAGAATGAAAAAATATACAAATATTACAAACTTTTTCTTTGTTCACTCGGCGCCACCAGCGCCCCCTTCAACATTGTCAGCGCCCTCGGCGCCATTATCAGCCCCGGCCGTAGACGGGTCGAAATTGGAGTCAAGGCGAGCATCACGAGCCTTTTGGTGGGCTTCCTCATAGGTGGCCTGAGGCACAACGCCAGCTTCTCACAACCTCGTATACACGTCGAGTTGGGCCTCGGGATAAGTCCAAAGTTCGAGCAGGATCGAAAGAAGTGTCCTGGTCCCTCAAGCGTTAGTTCTCGGCATCCAAAGCCACAATCCAATCTGCCGCAGCACGGGAGTCCTGCTCAAAAATAGCAATGCGCCCCTCAAACGTCCTCTCTTGGAAGGTAGCCGCAGCCCTCTCCAACCCACGTTCTCTTACTTGGGAGCGGTTAGTCGCCTGCAGCGCTTCAATCCTCGCTAGGGCGTCATCTTCCTACTTCCTCAAGGCAGCAATCTCCGTCTCTATGGTGGCCACCTGCCTAGTCAAAGCCTCAGCGGCCTCTGCTGCCGTAGCTTGATTTGTTAGAAACTACGCTTTACGCTAGAGGGGGGGTGAATAGCGTATTAATAGAATTTAGTGTTTTCTTGCGGAATTTAAACTTTGCAGGAAGTAAAATAAATGCAGAAAAATAAACTTACACAAAGATGTATACTGGTTGGCCACCAACGTGGTTAGTCCAGTCCCCGAGAGACTCTCTCGAGATTTTTCACTATCTTGTTAAGCTTAAGGGTGCTCAACAAACCGTTACACACTTGAGGACACAAGCCTCAAACAGTTGCTCGGAGATCGCAATCTCAAAGACTTCACCCAAGGAAACGCAAGTTCCTTGAAACAAGAGAATCGCAATTCTCTTACAAGTATATCAAATACTTGGACACTCACTTAACTAAAGTACTCCTTATTGAGTAGATATGAGTAAAAGAATATGTTCAAGATCACAACAACTTTAAGCAATAATATGGCTCTCAAAAGCTTTATGAAATGAGTAGAAAATGAATAACAATTGAATGAAAGCTTATAGCAATGTAATGATCAGTTTGTGTATGTTGTTGTTGTTAAAACACTGAAATGAAGCTGTATTTATAGTTGAAAAAGTTGGTTCAACCGTTGTCTAATTGCCAATTAAGAGTTGCTGAAATTACTCAGTGATAATCGATTATTAAGACCAAACAATCGATTATCTGCCAGTCAGTTTAAAACTCAATCCCAGATTTAACGCTTCACAATCGATTATACATAATCTATAGTCGATTACTGGCAATATTCAAAATCAGATAATCGATTACACTAAGTTCATAATCGATTACTTTAGCAACGTTCTAAAAATCATTTCCGGATTTTAAGCAAAACATCGATTATATAAAATCAATAATCGATTACTTCAGCAACGTTCTAAAAATCATTTCCGGATTTTAAGCAAAACATCGATTATATAAAATCAATAATCGATTACTTCAGCAACGTTCTAAAAATCATTTCCAGATTTTAAGCAGAACATCGATTATCTAGAATCAATAATCGATTACCTTATGGTATTTGAAAATCATTTGACAACGGCCAGCTTCAACAATCGATTGTCCTTTGCAACAATCGATTACTTGTTATTTTCTGAAAATCATAAAACTTACTGTCTCAGTGATAATCGATTATCTAAAGACATAATCGATTACTTAATTAAATTTAAAATCACTGGAAGACATCAACTCAACACAATCGATCACCATTAGTTCATAATCGATTATTTTGAGTATTGAAAAACTTTACCTCAACAACAATCGATTGTCATTTGTTCACAATCGATTATCATGCAGATTTGGAAAAACCTGATGTTCACTATCTTACTCACAATCGATTACCATTAATTCATAATCGATTGTCATGCAGTCTTGGCTCAGAAACAATCGATTATCATAAGTACATAATTGATTATTTTAGCCCAGATTTTTGAGGCATGTTTAGAAAACATTTTGTCTAATGTAAATATGCATGATTTAAAATTTTTTTGACACAGAATTAAATATGCATGATTTTGGAAAATAGTTTTATGAGAGAGGTCATACTATGAGTCAAGTTATAGGATCGAGATTACAATTTTAGAACAACTCAATAACAATTAAAAGCTATATCTTGAACTTCAATCTTATTCGCAACCATTGTGCGCTTGTACTTGAATTCCGTCATATATCAATTTTTGCTTCGTTTGTCATTCATCAAAACCTACAAAAGAGTACACGTTTAGTATATTGCATTGAGAACGTGTTTCTAACAATTTCCCCCTTTTTGATAATGGCAAACATTAAGCGGGATATGCAATTTAGGCAAAAGATATTGACAATTCAAGACAAGTAACAATTATGCAATTTTGTTCTTGTTCCCCCTCAATTTAAGAGTTCCCCCTCAATTTTAGCTTATAAGCAATCAATGAATTAAGAGGTGGTGCATACCTGATATCCCGTTTTCTTCCCCCTTTTGCCATTAGCAAAAAAAATAGTAAGGAAAGATGCAAAAAGATGAAATAAACAAGGTTTATTTATTGGAAAAAAAAGAGGGTACATCAATGGGAACCAAAGAGAACAACAGCAAAAACCACACAAAACACAAAAAAAATTTATTCATTTCCGTTGTTGTCCACCTCGTTATCCGGCGCTGCTTCAAAAGGAACGAGAGCTGCATATGGATAATTGACATGATCAAAGTATCCATGGATCTCATGAGTGAGTTGAGCAAGCTGGTCGAATATGGTTTGGAGAGTAGGCTCTTGGGACGAACGAGCACGACGGGGTGGACGACTTGAAGAAGGAGCTGGAGCATGATCACCATCATGATGGAAAGAAGACTCCGAGATTTCCCAAATTTTGGTACTCCTTTTGAGAGGACCATTTTCCGTGACAAATCCGGATGCTTCAAGGAAGTTCATAATGAGGAGGGCATAAGGAAGAGGCATGTCATCACCGATGGCATCGAGCATATGAATTTTGATGAGCCGACACCAATTTATTTTGGCTCCGGTGACAATGGCATGCAGAAGTTTGGTATCCTCCTGGGAGATGGTGGTGTGATTGTGCCGTCTAGGCTTGAGGACTCGGGTGATGAAGTAAAGAATCAACCGGTAGTTTGGATCCATTCCCGTTATGGTAAGACGACGGGTAGAGATAGATGGATCATAGGAGGTTATACCGGCTTGGTGGAGAAGGATGGTTTCATCAAAGAGAGCCCCGGCCTTATCAATATACCGGTAAAGGTCTTCACCTTCATTTGGAAGGCGGGCAATGGTGTGGAGATTCTCTTCAGAGAGAAGAATTTGAACCCCATTAATGGAGGTGACAAGTTCGCCATCTTCATCTTTATGGAGGTTTGAGTAAAAAGCTTGAACGAGAGTTGTGTTTATGTGAGGATGAGTGAGAAGCAAGAAGTCATATAGTTGACACTCCTTTAACATATTTGTGGCAGGGGTGAAAGGCTCAAGGAGTTTACTATTTGAGAACCGAGGAGGAAGAATGGTGCGTTTCTCAAATTTTGATAGGAACCTTGTGAGTTCATTTTCAGTTTCAAAGAACAAGACGGAACCGTCTTGGTATGGAAAATTTAAAGGAGGAGGGGCGGTTGAGGCTGATGCGCCATGTTTGGATCGGGAACGTTTTGAAGATCGTCCAGACATGTTAGGAGAAAGACTGCTGGAATTTGGCAAAGAAAATAGAAGAGATTTAGCTTTTGAATACTAGAGATAGTGCTTGAGTGGGTGAATGTGAGCTCTTATGATGCCTATTTATAGAGGAAAGGATTATCAAGCATTGAATGGAGACATTTGCTGAGATTTTGGTTTAGGAGCAGTCAGAAAACGGTAAGAATTAAAATTACTGACCGTTAGATAATCGATTATTGAACTGAAATAATCGATTGTATTTACTGTTTGATTGAGATTTTGAATCTGACAAATCGATTCTTGAGTCAAACGATAAAAAATTTGAATGAAATAATCGATTGTTAAATTTTGGTAATCGATTATGGAGCATTTAAGACCTGACAGGAATCGATTGATGAGCCAAACGGTAACAAAAAATTAATATGAAGCAATCGATTGTCAATTCTTGGTAATCGATTATTTAGGGAACTAATTTGATACAGTGAACTTGGAGAATATCAGAATTTGTCAAATAATCGATTGTATGAAAAAATAATCGATTGTTGTAGAAAGCATTGCTGAATGACTGAGGCGGAAATCGATTATGCAATTTAGGAAGTAAAAAATTAAACACAGATGCATAATAGTAATAATCAGTCATAAACAATCGATTATTGATACTGATAATCGATGTACTGCACAGAAAATAATCGATTAGTGGCTTGAAATAGTCGATTATTTTGTGCTAAAACTTCATAATTCCCCCTACCTTTGGGGTGGTACCTACAAAATAGATTTAAACGTCTCCGACGCTCAAGTTAGTAATTTATAGCGAAATTAATAAATTACACTAGTGTTAACAAGTAATGCCGTGAACTCTTAAGAATTGTGTCCTAGAGTGTTCTTAAGAGAGTTTCGGGTACTTACCTTTTCTCCAACATCGCCAATTACCTGTTCGAGAGGATGATCCTTGATCGTTCTCCACTCGTTAGGCGTATTTATTCCTTTTTCTAATTGTGGCGCTTCTTCCGTTGGTTGTTCCCCAATTTCATTTTTGTTTTCCTTTGAAGGTTCTTCTTGGATTTTATCTTTCAAGCTATCCAAGATACCTGCAAGATCAAAACCGGATTCCTTTCTCGCCAAGCGAGTATTATCTTCGGAAAACACAACATGAGGGGATTCCTCCACAATTTGGGTTCTTTTGTTAAAGATCCTATATGCTTTGCTACGTGAGGAATAACCAATGAAAATACCTTCATCCGATTTAGTATCAAACTTACCCAATTGGTCCTTCCCATTATTATGAACAAAACATTTACAACCAAAAACACGTAAATGAGAAATGTTGGGTTTTCTCCCTTATAAAGTTCATATGGGGTTTTCATGAGTATCGGCCGAATTGCTACTCTATTTAAAACATAGCAAGCGGTACTTACGGCGTCCGCCCAAAAGTATTTGGGAATCTTAGCTTCGTCGAGCATGGTTCTAGCCATCTCTTCGAGACACCTATTTTTCCTTTCCACCACCCCATTTTGTTGTGGTGTCCGTGGAGCGGAAAAGGTGTGTTCGATTCCGAGTTCGTCACAAAAATCCGCAAAGAGATTGTGATCAAACTCTCCCCCATGATCACTTCTAATCGAAGTGACGGTCGATTCCTTTTCGTTTTGAACACGCTTAAGGAAATACTTGAAATTTTGAAAAGCATCACTTTTATTTGCAAGAAATAGAGTCCAAGTAAATCTAGAAAAGTCATCAACAATTACAAAAACATATTTATTTTTACCAAGACTTTCAATACGAGAGGGACCAAATAAATCCATGTGAAGTAATTGCAAAGGTCTAGACGTTGAAACAATATTCTTGGATTTAAAAGATGCTTTGGTTTGCTTCCCTTTTTGACAAGAATCGCAAATAGAATCATTTTCAAACTTTAAACTGGGAAGACCAACTACTAAGTTTCGAGAAAGAAGCTTGTTCAAAAGATGCATGTTCATGTGTGCTACTCTACGATGCCATAGCCAAGAGTTATCCTCTTTGCTTACTAAACAATCAACATATTCGGGTGAGGAGTTTGCAAGATCAACCATATAGATATTATCAATTCTAAAACCACGAAGTATGATCTTGAAATCACTACGTCTAAATACAAGACATTCATCCGAATTAAATAGAGCAAGATTTCCCTTGTCACATAATTGGCTTATGCTCAAGAGATTATGCTTCAAACCTTTCACAAGTAGTATATGTTTAATAGAGGAGTTTTTCTCCTTAGCGACCGAACCAATGCCGATGATTTTTCCTTTATTGTTATCACCAAATGTGACACTTCCTCCTTCTTTGTGCTCTAGTTGAAGGAATTTGGATTCATCTCCCGTCATGTGTTTGGAGCATCCACTATCAAGGTACCATAGTACACTTGATCCCTTCAAGCACACCTACAAAACAAATTAATGTTCTTTAGGTACCCATGCCATCTTGGGTCCTTGAGGGTTAGGCATGTTATAATGATGCAATTGATTTATATGTCTATGACGAGTAAAGCAAGCGGGAGCAATATGACCAATACGTCTACAATAATGACAAGTCACGTTGGGATTATGCATTTTTCTAGGTACATAGTAACTAGATGAATGAAGATTGCTTACTCTACTTTGAACACCATTGTTTCTCCTATTATGAGCTCTAGGAGGTTCACAAGTTTGTCTAAAATATGCATCATTTCTAGAATATCTATTTCTAGGTGGAGGGTCATTTCTTGGTCTTCTAAATTGTTCAAGGTTTGGCCTAAAATATGCATCATTTCTAGTAGAACCTTTAGGTTTATCAGCACTTCTTTTTCCATAAAACTTGTTTTCCTCTTTTAGCTTCTCATTTTCAAAAACCAGTTTTTCTAATTCTTTTTCTTTTAATGAAAGCTGTGTTTGAAAATCTTTTTCTTTTAGAGAAGCGCTTTCTTTAACACTTTTGACAGTTTTTGAAGCTTTGATAAATTCAGCATATAGTTCATCAAAAGCATTTCTCATTTCATCAAGAGTAAAGAAATTTTGAGAAGAGATTTGACTTACCTCGTCTTTGCCGTCTTCTTGAGTCATGAGACATAAATTTGCTGCTTCATCGTCTTCTTCTTCGCTTGCTTCATCTCCGGAATCTCCTCCCCAAGAGATGTATGCATGTTGCTTTTTGAAGGGTTTCTTCTCCTTTTTGATGTTAGGGCAATTTGATTTTATGTGCCCGGTTTCTCCGCATTCATAGCATTTTAGTTGATCGCCTTGCTTTTTGTTCTTGCGTTCATACTCTTTGCGCATGAATTTTCGAAACCTTTTGATAACGAGTCCAAACTCGTTGTCACCTTCCTCATCAATTTGTGGTTGGCTAGCCTTTAGAGCAATCCTTTGCCTTCTTTGATCATCAACAAATGGGTTAAGTATAGTTGATTCATAGGTTTTGAGATTACCTCTTAATGCGTCAATTGTGACATTTGTGATGCCAATGGATTCTTGGATTGCATCGGCCTTTGATCGCCATGCCGGAGTGAGACTTCTGAGGATCTTCCGGACAAGTTCTCTATCCGTAAACGTCTTTTTGAGGGCGTGTAGATCATTCACGATCATTGAGAATCGCTCAAACATTTCGTCTACTTTCTCTCCTTCCTTCATGTGGAATAGTTCATAAGAGTGAGTTAAGAAATTAATTTTAGCTTCTCGTACCTGGTCGGTTCCTTCGTATGTCACTTCAAGCTTATCCCAAATTTCTTTTGCTGTTTTGCAACATGATATCTTCCTGTAGTGTTAGCATTAACAGCACAATATAATAAATTTATAGCTTTGGCATTATTTTGAACCTTACGAATATCCTCCGCGGTATATTCCTCTTCGGTCTTTGGAACCCATTCGTCTTCCACCTTCTTGGTTGGAATTTGGTTTCCATTGGTGAATACTTTCCACAAATGAAGGCTATTTGATTGCACAAAGATTTGCATCCTCTCCTTCCAGTATGAGTAGTTTGTGCCATTGAATAGAGGAGGTCGTGTAGAGCATTGTCCTTCTTCAATTCCTGCAAAAGAGTCAAGAGTAGAAGCCATGGATGGTTCTCTCAAACGGTTAAGTTTTCAGAGAGATGGGCTCTGATACCAATTGTTAGAAACTACGCTTTACGCTAGAGGGGGGGTGAATAGCGTATTAATAGAATTTAGCGTTTTCTTGCGGAATTTAAACTTTGCAGGAAGTAAAATAAATGCAGAAAAATAAACTTACACAAAGATGTATACTGGTTGGCCACCAACGTGGTTAGTCCAGTCCCCGAGAGACTCTCTCGAGATTTTTCACTATCTTGTTAAGCTTAAGGGTGCTCAACAAACCGTTACACACTTGAGGACACAAGCCTCAAACAGTTGCTCGGAGATCGCAATCTCAAAGACTTCACCCAAGGAAACGCAAGTTCCTTGAAACAAGAGAATCGCAATTCTCTTACAAGTATATCAAATACTTGGACACTCACTTAACTAAAGTACTCCTTATTGAGTAGATATAAGTAAAAGAATATGTTCAAGATCACAACAACTTTAAGCAATAATATGGCTCTCAAAAGCTTTATGAAATGAGTAGAAAATGAATAACAATTGAATGAAAGCTTATAGCAATGTAATGATCAGTTTGTGTATGTTGTTGTTGTTAAAACACTGAAATGAAGCTGTATTTATAGTTGAAAAAGTTGGTTCAACCGTTGTCTAATTGCCAATTAAGAGTTGCTGAAATTACTCAGTGATAATCGATTATTAAGACCAAACAATCGATTATCTGCCAGTCAGTTTAAAACTCAATCCCAGATTTAACGCTTCACAATCGATTATACATAATCTATAGTCGATTACTGGCAATATTCAAAATCAGATAATCGATTACACTAAGTTCATAATCGATTACTTTAGCAACGTTCTAAAAATCATTTCCGGATTTTAAGCAAAACATCGATTATATAAAATCAATAATCGATTACTTCAGCAACGTTCTAAAAATCATTTCCGGATTTTAAGCAAAACATCGATTATATAAAATCAATAATCGATTACTTCAGCAACGTTCTAAAAATCATTTCCAGATTTTAAGCAGAACATCGATTATCTAGAATCAATAATCGATTACCTTATGGTATTTGAAAATCATTTGACAACGGCCAGCTTCAACAATCGATTGTCCTTTGCAACAATCGATTACTTGTTATTTTCTGAAAATCATAAAACTTACTGTCTCAGTGATAATCGATTATCTAAAGACATAATCGATTACTTAATTAAATTTAAACTCACTGGAAGACATCAACTCAACACAATCGATCACCATTAGTTCATAATCGATTATTTTGAGTATTGAAAAACTTTACCTCAACAACAATCGATTGTCATTTGTTCACAATCGATTATCATGCAGATTTGGAAAAACCTGATGTTCACTATCTTACTCACAATCGATTACCATTAATTCATAATCGATTGTCATGCAGTCTTGGCTCAGAAACAATCGATTATCATAAGTACATAATCGATTATTTTAGCCCAGATTTTTGAGGCATGTTTAGAAAACATTTTGTCTAATGTAAATATGCATGATTTAAAATTTTTTTGACACAGAATTAAATATGCATGATTTTGGAAAATAGTTTTATGAGAGAGGTCATACTATGAGTCAAGTTATAGGATCGAGATTACAATTTTAGAACAACTCAATAACAATTAAAAGCTATATCTTGAACTTCAATCTTATTCGCAACCATTGTGCGCTTGTACTTGAATTCCGTCATATATCAATTTTTGCTTCGTTTGTCATTCATCAAAACCTACAAAAGAGTACACGTTTAGTATATTGCATTGAGAACGTGTTTCTAACATGATTTTGGCGCTATCTATCAGTGGTCGCTCTCCTTTCAACATCTATCTCCTCATTCATTTAACGGGGCCGCCCCTCGAGAGCATTCACCCTGTTAAGGGTCTGTTGCATATGAAGTTCCCTTCTCGCCAGCTCTTCTACCAGCTCCCGGTTCCACGGGTCATTCCTTAAGCATTCACGTAAATCACGGCACTGTATCTGGTAGCGGCGGTACTTCTCCAATAATCGCACAAAGACAGCTTAGCAGACGTTGGCCCGGCAAATGTTCTCCACCTCCAATAAGAATGACTATATCAAACAAGACAGTAGTTAATATAAGAAGATTTACTAGGAAAAAAAATAAACTGAGACTTCACACGTACCTTTATACCCAGAGCAGCCACCTCGCCCATCAATCCAACATCTGAGATGCCTCTCAAGGACGCGCTCTCCACCTCCGAGCAGATAACCTCGAACAACGTCACCAGATTCTCCTCCTCGAGCAGCAGGTTCTTCTCATTAGGAATCTCCACATAGCGGTAATCCCCTTCGGCCTGCACCGCTGAGCAGGTATCACCCTCCTGGAACAGGCGAACGTCCTCAGGGTCCATGTCGGACTCAGAATCATCCCCTTCTCCTGAGTCGCCCCTTCCTTCCGCCGCCCTGGAAGTCGAGGCCTACGTCGCTCGGGAGGTTGAAGCACCCACACTCGCCAAATATCGGCGCCCGTCTCTTCCACCAAAACAGTTGCTGAGGAACTACCTTCCCTCTCAGCAATAGGAACTGAAATTCGAATTGCCGGAGCGATTGTGTCACCTTGACCTAAGCCAATCAGGGCAACCCCCACTGAACGCTCACCATCTGGGGAGGGATCCGCTGCATTCCCTTCCAATTCTAATGGCATAGAATCCAAGCTAATCACCACCGGAAGGACAGGGGTGAACGCCACCCTACGTTGAACCGGCGGCCTCTCCTCTTCTTCCTCATCTTTATTCGGTGGCAACTCCACCTGGGAACGAATCGCCCCTGAAGATTCTTCAACTCGGTGCATGGATCGTGCCAGAGAGTGAGCCGCACAGGATTTGATCCAAGTCGCCCTCGAAACTGGGCTAGGAGCCGGCATTGCAACCAATCGAACAGTCGCCCCCGGCCTGCGGAATGCAAGTTGAGGAGCCCTCATACGGCGTGGTCGCCATAATCGACAAAGGAAGAAAAGTCAAGGGAAGGAAACTGAGTATTATGAAATAAGAGCAACGCAGCAAGCCAGATTCATACCAGCAGTTGGTCTACCGCCAAGGGCCTCCCAAAAAGATGCCCACGTGCGAATTCCCGCTGTAACAGGAAGCATGTCCTCGACCCACTCACGGATGCCAAAAATCTGTTCCGGCGGTGCGCATCCAACTACGGCAGAAGGGGAAGGTCAGTACATACGAATGTGAAATAGGACATATAACCAAAAGAAATCGACAACGTAAAAGAAACTTACGTGCATGGTTCCATTCCTCTGGGAAGTCGGTAGCACAAGCCACCAGGTGTTCGGTCCTGATGTAGAAAAAATGTTCATAAGGACGGGCATCAATCTCATCGTCAAGCTCCGTAGTTAAGCCGTTGACACCACGAGGGACCAACCGAATCATGGTACCTCGTACCCTTTGGGGGCGTAGAGATTTAGTACGTGCCCAAGGGTAATATCCCTCCATGCCAACTCCGCATATTTTATCAACATCGCCAACAGTTTGTAGCAGGAAAGGACGAGCTGACCGGGGCATATCCTATAGTGACGGCAGAAGTCCACCACCAGCATTGGAAGAGGAAGTCTGAATCCCAGCTTGAAAAGGTAGGCATATAAGACGTAATACCCTCGGTGGTCTACATGTATGCTCTTCCCGCTCCTAGCAAGGATGATGTCAGCGAAATGAGGAATGTCACACAGATCCCTCAGTTGGGCGATGCCCACCTCTCCCATTAGTGGAGCTTCGTCTACATGGTCCTCTCCTTCATAATCGGAGAAATCAGTCGTCGGACCATCGAGCAGAGAAAGAATTCCGGTCATCGATGAGAGCCTGTCATTATACACCGAATCGGTGGTCCTCACCACCATAGACGAACCTCAGCCGCTAGAACCGCAACCGGAGCAATATCAGAATGAGAGCTATTCGCCATTGTCGATATATTAAAAGGAGATGAGAAAATTTCACCAGAAAAGCAAGAAGAGATGAAGATCGGACGATAAATGACGAAGAATGAAGCAACAAGAAGTAGAAGATAAAGTAATCTGAGAACGAGAAGAGTTGTCTCTCTCTCAAATTCACTTAGGCAAATATCGAATAAGTAAGAACTGAATGATACAACCCTTTATTTATAAAGAAACCATGAATGGCTTTCATGTATTCCTAAGGCTCTCATTAACTACCTTACCAACAACAAAACAATTCGGGTTTACAGTAATGGGCATCATTATGAGAGATACCATGGAACGACCATTCAACCATCAATCGACATGTCACCCTTGAAACGGTTGTAACGGTCCTAAGGCACCGAAAGTACGCCCCATGCGTCACTAAGCATATGACGCTTTCCTTATACGCGGCAAGCATGATCGTATCCTCACCAAACATATGTAATTGGCTACGACTCTCTAAATCAATAGTGGATATGGCCATCTTCAAAGTAATGCTGGCTACGGCCGCCTCTGAAAGTAATATCGATTACATGTATCTCTAAAGAAACAACGGCCACTGCCATCTCCTGATACGAAACGGCTACGGCCACCCTTATTAAGGACGACTACGGCCCTCTCAAAGCAACAAACGATTATCGTCGTCTCCTAAAAATAAGGTGACTACGTACTCTAACCCGAGGAAGAATGCATACAAAATAAACAGACACGACCATTTTAGATATATGAATAGCTATGGCCAACCAACCAAAGGACTGCGATTACGGTTGTCGAATGTGAATTCATCTAACATCAGCTCCATTGTAGTTGAGGATTGTCCATGCAAAGTGGCTACGGCCACCTTCAAGACAAAAATGGCTACGACCATTGTCAAAGTCTAAATGGCTACGACAATCTTCAAAGTATAAACGGCTACGACTATCTCCAAAATATAAACGGATACGACCATCTTCAAAAGTATAAATGGCTACGGCCATCTTCAAAGTATAAATGGCTACGGCCATCCCCAAAATATAAACGGCTACGACCATCTTCAATGTATTGGCTACAGCCATCTCCAAAATATAAACGGCTACGATCATCTTCAAAAGTATAAATGGCTACGGCCATCTCCAATGTATAAATGACCACGACCATCCTAGGTCATGACCAAAATGGCGTTCGATCTCCCCCTCCGAATTTCTTGAACTATACTCGGCAAAGTTCGCTCATCGATCTAGGCCGAATCCCGACCTCAATAAGCGGAGGGACTAACTGTATGTGTCAAAACTTGACATTGCGATAATTAACGGAACCAACCCGTTTTTAATCCAATTATGATTAACAAATGGTATGGTCATTTGTTAATAAGGTTACCTGATGGTTAACCGATTGGATCAGCAAGGTCATAACCTATCCGCCCTCATGAAGGCTTCCTCTCGACGTGGCCACGGTCGCCCAGCGCCAGCTGGAAAGGTTCACAACTATAAATACTAAGAGAAAAGAACCTTAAAAGGGGGGCTGCTTCTTCTTCTTCACCTCCACTTCTAAAAGAAGAGAATACATATCATTGTAAGGCTCTGAACCTCTCCATGGAGAGGCAGACCAAATCGATATCATCAATAAAAGATCTCTACCCTCTTCCCTTTAACCAATAACTATTGTCTCTTACGTTTTATTCGATTGGTTTTTTGGTTTATTACGATCTGCTATGATTGGTCCTCCATTAATTTTAATTTATTTTTGCTCATAAAATGTATGGGAACCTTGAGCTAAACAACTATAAACAACAATTATAATAATTAAAAGGGTGGCCACCAATTTTATTGAAATGCTGGTGCAGTAACAAAATCCTATGGACTAGTGCTGGAGTCTCATCAAAAATCTGATCCTCTACCTAATCCGCAAGTGGGTTTGCTGAAATTGTCGTAGTGCCACCACAGGCTCCGATGGGTACTCCACCTCTAGCTAAGACTATGCGATCCCTGAGGGGAGCTACGCCCCTGCCCAAGCCTCCCTTCCCGGCTATTGCTGGTGGTACTGCCTCTCCCTCACTTGCTGTTGAAACGCGCGTTCTTGCTGTCTGTGGAAGAGTGGGATGGAAAGATTTAGATTTAGACCAATCAACGGACGATAAGGAATGGAGGCACGAAAATGATAGTGCTCAAGTCAATCTATATTTGGTTTATTATTATTTTATTCTATTTTTTTATTTTTGGAATTTTAATTTATCATATATTGTGTATATAATTACCTTTTATAATAAGATCTTATAATTTTAATTTTGTATCCTATTTTTTGATATCTTACTTTTGTATATATCATATTTATATAAAAGTATAAGTTAATTTTATTATTATTATTGTATAGAAATAAATATATTCATTATTTAAAAATAAAAATTACAAATGTAAGATATCTAATGTTGCTAAAATTAAAAAGAGAAAACTAAAATTTAAAAAATAAAATTAACAATACATAAAATAAAAATACATTATAATTAATGTACATAAAAGGAGGATACATCAAAATTGAAATTACAATAATTGAAGATGCACGTGATCTTAATGCACCAATTGAAGATGCATGTGAATGTCCAGCTCCTACAGTAAAAATGGTAGTAGATGAAGATCACCAATTCGAATAATTTTTAACTCGACACAAAAGATTAAGGATAAAAATGCGCAATTCGCACTTCTTAAGGCATTAGTCGAGCAATTATAGTTAAATTTGACTATGATGTAATATTTATTTAATTATTTTTTATCAATGATTTCACTTTTTATTAATTTATCCTTTAAAATAATTTTATAATAAATAATTATATAAGTGGTGAATGTGAATTATATATAATGAATATGGAAAAAATAGAAAAAATATAATATTAGTTTGAAGAAAATAAAAAAATAAAAAGTAAATAGAAGATAGTATTATTATATAAAAAGAGAGAGAAGATTGGGTGTAAAAAGTAGTATATTGGTTAGAGTAAATTTGGTATTCCACCATTTTAGTATGAAATTTGGTGCAAAAAATAGTGCTAGCTGTTTGGCTCAAAAGTTATTGATATACTTTGCAAGCTTAGAAAACAATCAAAAGATAACAAGGGTAAATCATTATCAAATATAATTTGACATAGAGGTTAAATAGACGATATTGTAGTTATAGATCTTAAAGATAAAGAAAATAATCTTAGATTAAGAGAGAAGCAATTGTAGGAGACAGAGATAGAGAGAGAAGTTGTAATATTCGAGAATAATGATGGTACCTGTTACAATGTAAAGGTATCCATTATATAGTAGGAGACATTCCTCGAAATAATCAAAGAAAAAGTACAAAAGTTGGTGGCTTCCGCTTAGTGAAGAAGTTAAGTTGTAAACGACGTTGCTTTCATCTCCACGCCCGGGCCGTGCCCTCTCTCTGGCCGGTGACTACCCATTGGGCGTACATGCTGGCGTGGGCCAAATTTGACCCTATACAGTTAGTGCCTCCGTTCGTTGGAGACGTGCCCGATGGGCGTCTTCAATGGAAGAAATTGCGAACCTCGTCTTTTAGAGAATTTGACCTCGTGCTCAGGCGGTAACAGGAACGATGTGATTTTCCCAACGTTTTTTATCCGTTTACGTGTGATTTTCTTTTTAGGATGATGTCATTGCCCGCACGTGTCATTATTACTTTTGTTCCCGAGGTGGTTCGGGAGGTGATGTAGCGTTTTGGTTTCCCGCGCCCGTTTTGATCATGCCTTTTTTATTTCCGCAGAACGTCACCCTATAAATAAGGGAAAGGTTCAAACTGATTCATCGTTCAAACCGTTGAGAGTATTTTCTTATTCCCATTTCTGTCTTGCTTTCTTGTAATCGATATCTTGTGTGAGATCTTTCATGTTTCTGTGTGGTTATATTTCCTGTCACTAGTATTTTAAAACAAGTTTATATGGAGAAACGCCGTCAGAGCAACAAAAAGACTAAGGACACTACTCCATCTAGGGTTCCACCTTATTCCGGCGGCGAAGAGGATGAGGTGGAAAAGGCCCTTGTTCCTCTCTCGATAGACAATGTGCCCCCGAAAGAGATGCACGTTCGAAGTGATTTTAAAACAAAGAGCTTATTTATTCCTTGGGAGCACAGTGAACTGTTGCAATCCCACTTAGACACCCTTCGATCAACTTACAACATTCCGGGCCATGTAGAAATGGTTCCAGCTGAGATAGACTATGCCAATGTGCATAGGCCTGGGCTTTGTACTTTTTATGAGTATCCATTTAGGATCGAATACAACCTATCAATTAACCCTTCAGCGGAGGAGCACTGTCGCTTCTACAAGGTGTGTTTGGCCCAGCTCACGCCTATATGTTGAAGGTGTGTAGAATCCTTACTACGTATGCGGCCATGGCAGGGAGCGAGGTCTCGGTTCATCATCTTCTGCAGATGTTCAGCCCAAGCTTCTTGAGGGGTACCAAGCTTCATTTGAAGAGCCGTGGTACAAAGAACTTTGTAGTGAAGACTGATGATAAGACCAACCACGACTTCTAGAAAAGATTATTCTACATCAGGACGGAGCTCCTGGTGCCTGATCCAGAAGGGTTCCCAGAGAGGTGGAAATCAGAATGTAAGTATCCTTGTGTGGATTTCGTGATTGTTTGGTGTCCTGACTCTTCAGCCGTTGTGATTTCCTTTTCTCTTTTTTGTAGTGGCAACTTCTCCACCCCGGTTCATCAAAAATATTAGATCATGGGTGGAGAGGTTTATACCTTACGCGGAGGAGTACCGCACTAGACCAACTAGTACAACCCACCAGGTAGTATTTTTTTACTTATGCTTCGATTTTGAAGGCCCCTTAAATTTTTTTACCTGAATTGCTTGTGTTGGCAGGTCGAGTTGTTTCCTGAAAGAAAAAGATAGTAGTTGCCCCGTCTAGGGCAGAGGTTTACTCATATTACAAAGTCATATCTTGCAGCTCGCCCAGTGACAGCGCCCTTGCTGGTTCTCAATTGGGGGCTGTGCTGGTGGTGGCATTTGAGTCGACACCTGAGGCTGTGCCAGTGATGGATTTTGAGGCCGCACCCGCTAATGAGGTGGTAACTCTAGAGCCGTCCCTGAAGTCTATGGAGGAGGCTTCTAAAGGTGAGGAGCCGTTGGAGAGAAAGAGGCGACGACTGATCACTGGTAAGGGGATTGCGACGGAAGAAGTGAGGACCACTGAGCCCCCTCAAGAGCTAAGGCTAGTTTTCATGTCCGAGGCCATCCATTCAGGAAGGTTGGCTCATCGAAGGAGAACCACCGCCACTACCAGCTCAGCCCGCATTCCAGAGGGCAGTTCGCCATCTGCAGTTGGAGAAGCGGGCATGAAGGTTGAGAGGAGGAGCTTCGAGGCCGCTGCTGGAGATACAGACGAGGTGATGAGGGCTACACCCATGTGGGGATGATGCCTGGCAGGTCCAACCACCAAATAGTGATCCCTGTCGGGTATAACCTGTTGGAAAAGACCAAGCCGCAGTGGAAATGACCCTATTATGCGCGGCAGTGGAGCATGAAAGGTTAAAAGGTGTTAGTAATAGGGACCTGTCAAGAGGGTCGTTGGCGCAGCTCTTCTAGTAGTTTTCAGTTTTCCTTTATGGGTCGTGAAGACGACCTTGTTACGTACTGACTCATATTCCCTCTTTTTCTTTCCTTTTTAGACTCTCTCTTTGGAGGTGGAGAGGAGGCGGTGAGAGCAAAGGAGGGTGGCCACCTTCAACAAAATGATGAAGAAGTATATAGAATGTTGTGCCAAGCATCAGGCATTGGCAAATGTGTTCAAGCAAGGCCCTCAGTTTCGGGTGTTCCGTGAGGGTCTTGAACAATCGGAAGCTCAGTTGATGCGGAGGGTGGCTGAGATTAAGGAGGTCGACGAGCAACTGATGGCTGCTTTGGCTCGGAACATCGAGCTAGAGACTCTCCTTCAGTCAAAAGAAGATGAGCTGGAGATCAATTGCGGGGTAGAGGCAGAGGCGGATCAGTTGCAGACCAGAGTTGTCGCTTTAACCACTGAGCTCAACACCTAGCTGGTTAAGGTTGAGGCCCTTAAGCGGGCCGCTTTGTCAAAGTCCGAAGATGACGTGCATCATGAGGTGCACAAAATGTGGGTGTATGCCAATGCTAGATTGGTCATACTCGAGGAGTACTTATTTGCAGGTCGAGCCACTGAGGCGGAGGTTAAGTAGCAACTACACTTAGCATGTGTTGCCTATGCCACTTGTGGTTATAGCTCTGATTCCCCCGATAGGACGGGATACAATTTTAAAGATGAAAACCGCTTAGAGTCCGGCTCCTGGATCTCTAAGTCTTACCACCCCGGGGGCGATGGCGGACAAAATAGCGGCCAAGCGGGGCGTGATGGACGAAGCGGCGAAGGCCCTTAGGATTTGTATATATTTTTCTCTCTCCTCTTTTTTTGGATGTAACCGGGACCTTTCTCACGGTCAGATGTACATGTATTTTTGGATATAATAAAACATAGTTTTACTGCTAACTTATTCTTTTTCTTTGCACTTTTGTTTCTCTAATGCCCCGTCTCCGTAGAACGGGTGCTCGTTTACTTGTTTGACTTTTAATGCGTTTCTGCTTGTTGTTCAAGTGCTTTGTGTTGTAGTTGAACTAGGTCAGCGATTAGTGGAGAACGATCGAACTAGGTCATTGTTTTGAAATTGATGCCTTAGCCATACATGTGTCTTCGGCCTATGTCGGGTCATTAATTTGTTATATCCGATCTCAATGGCATTGGCTAATGATAGCGTGGATAGCCTTAGCCATATAACTTCGATGGCCTTTGTCGTGAGTGCGACTTCGACTGTTGTCGAGTCACTCGCTTATTTTCCATGGTCGATCTGGGTTGATGTTTGACGGCGATGACCCTGGTCGTATCGTGTTGATGGCCTTATGGGCGACTTCGACTATCTTCAAATCACTTTCGTGTCGTAGTAGAACTGGATCGACCATCGGCGGCAATGGCCTTGGCCATAATTAAGTTGATGACCTTGGTCATAACTTGTTGATGGCCTTGGCCATATGGATGACATCGACTGTCGTCTAATCATTTGGTTGCCGTAGTCGAACTGGATCGACTGTTGGCGGCGAGCCTTAGCCATGATGAAGTCACTGGCCTTGTCCAGAATTGAGTTGATGACCTTGGTCATAACTTGTTGATGGCCTTGGCCATATGGGTGACTTCGACTATCGTTGAATCACTTGCTTGCCGTAGTCGAACTCAGTCGACTGTTGGCGACAATGGCCTTAGCCATGATGAAGTCGATGGCCTTGGCCATAATTGAGTTGATGACTTTGGTCATAACTTGTTGATGGCCTTGGCCACATGGGTGACTTTGACTATCATCGAATCACTTACTTGACGTAGTCGAACAGGGTCGACTGTTGGCGGCGATGGCCTTAGCCATGATGAAGTCGATGGGCTTGGCCAGAATTGAGTTGATGACCTTGGTCATAATTTGTTGACGGCCTTGGACGTATAGCCGACTTCGACTGTCGTCGAATCACTTGCTTGCCGTAGTCGAACTGGGTCGACTGTTGGCTGCGATGGCCTCGGCCGCTTACGCACTAGAGATGGTCGTAGCCATTTGTGTATTAGAGATGACCGTAGTCGCCAATTCCTTGGAAATGGAGATATCCGTTTATATATTGGAGATGCCCATAGCCGTTTATACATTGGAGATGGCCGCAGTCGTTTATACATGGGAGATGGTCGTAGCCGTTTATACATTGGAGGTGGCTGCAGCCGTTAATATATTGGAGATCATGCTATCCCAGTCCCTTTATCATGTCGGCCTGGAGAGTGTACGGAGAGGCTGACATGATAAACGTGTTCTGCAAATATCTCCAGGTGTCCCCTCCGCCGCCTCGTTAAAAACCTCCCCGAGAAAACCCAATTGGGACAAAACTGGGTTAAGGAAAAAAGAGTACGACTCGCGAGATGCCTTTTAGAAATGGAAATACTTGATGTGGGCGACATTCCAATTGTTTTGTAGCATTTTTCCTTCCATTGTTTCCAACTGGAGCGCTCCTTTATTGGCTGCTGCTATGATTTTGTAGGGTCCGTTTAGTGCCCAATTTTCCTTTGCTTGGGTATTTGGAGGCCAATGTCTTGGCTTTAAGGACATAGTCTCCCACTTTGAGTGGTCTTATCTTGGCCCTCTTGTTTTAGTACCTTTCGACGAGTTATTTTTGTGCCACCATTCTTATGTGGGCCATTTCTCTTCTTTCCTCAGCTTCGTCGAGGTCTTGGAGCCTGTTCATGTCATTTTCGGTTCCACTGGTGTGCGAGTATCTCAAGCTTGGTTCGCCGACTTTGACTGGTATGACCGCGTCAGTTACGTAGACCAGTGAGTACGGTGTTTCCCCTGAGCTGGATTTGAGCATGGTCCAATGGGACCATAATACTTATGGTAGTAGTTCAGGCCATAGCACCTTGGCCTCCTCAAGTTTCTTTTTAGTATATTTAGTATTGTCTATTGGAGGATTCTGCTTGGCCATTGGCGGCGGGATGGTATGGCGTGGAGAGTTTTCGCTTGATATGCCATTTTTCGTAGTATTCTGTCATTTTTTGAATGACAAATTATCGTCCGTTATCGCAGCTGATTTCCTTGGGGATGCCGAACTGGCATATGATATTTTTCCATATGAAGGTGATGACTTCATGTTCGCGTATTTGAGTGTGCACACTTTCTTCCACCCACTTGGAGAAATAGTCAGTTAAAACTAGTAAGAATCGTACCTTTCCTCGTCCCGCATGTAGGGGTCCGACCACGTCATACTTTTGGCACTGTTCGCACCGGCAAACGTATTTCGCTGCTTCTTTCTTCATGGCCAGTAATAGTCGGCCCATATGAGGCACCATACGAGGGTGCGCTTACCTTGTGGGTGCCGTAGTGACCCTCGTGCACTTCTTCAAGCACTGTGCTCGTTTGGTGTGGCCCTAGGAATTTGGCCAAGAGGTCATTGTTTATCAGGCAATACTGGGTAGCTTGTATGCAGAGTTCCTTTGCCTCTTTCTTGTCGAGTGGTAGCGCTCCATCCTGCAGATAGCATATAAATTGGTTGCGCCAATCCCAAGTCAGATTTAAAGAAAATACCTTAGTAAGGTCGATGGCTTAATGGAGGAGGGTGACCACACTTTGTTTGTCGAAATTTTTAGTGGCCGTGGACAGTTTTGGTAGGCTTTCTTCTTCGATGTTCTGTGCCCTCTGAATTCTCTCGAAGCAGCACTCGTCAAACTCGGCCATTAGCCTATGGATTTCCGACTGGTATTTCTGTAGCCTTTGTTCTTTTATCTGGTAAGTCCCAGCGACCTGGTTCACCAAGTTGGGAGTCGCAATGGAGGACGATTTGTCGAGCCCCATACTTGATGGCTAATTTCATACCTGCAATAACAGCCTCGTACTCGGCCTCGTTTTTAGTCATTTTAGGGCATCGTATGGACTGGCAAATTGTTTCGCCCGTGGGAACCTCAAGGACGAGTCCCGGTCTCGATCCCGATGCATTGGCAGCACTGTTAGTATAGAGAGTCCATTGGTCGGTATTGGAAGAGGCATGTTGTGCCTCAAGTTCTGCCTCTGGCAGGATTTCTACCCTAAACTCGGCTAGAAAATCGGCAATTACTTGCGACTTTATGGCGGTTTTCAGGTGATACGAGATGTTGTGCTCGCTGAGATCAATGGCCTATCTGGCAAACTGACCTGATAATTCAGGCTTGTGTAGGACACTTCTCAACGGGAAGGTCATTACCACTTTTATGGGGTGGCATTGAAAATACGGCCGGAGTTTCCGTGAAGCCAGGACCAATGCCAAAGCTAATCTCTCATGGTGTGGATACCGCGTTTCGGCGTCCACTAAGGTTTTGCTAATGTTATAAATAAGATATTGTGTACCTTTTTTTTCTCGGACCAGGGCTGTGCTAACAATGATCTCGGAACCGTCAGATACACCAGTAGGGGTTCGCCTGGGCTCGCTTTGACTAGCAGGGGCGGTAAGGATAGGTACGCTTTTAGCTTTCTCAAGGCTTTGACACACTCCTCATTCCACTGTAACCTTGGTCTTTTTTTAGCACATTGAAAAATTTATGGTACCAGTCAGATGACCGCGAGATGAATCTGGATAGAGCGGCTATCTGCCCTGTTAGCTTTTGTAACTATTTTTTGTTGTTCAACACCTCAGGTATTGCGCCTATCGCCTTGATCTGGTCTGGGTTGACCTCGATGACTCGTTGTGATACGATAAACCCTATGAATTTCCCCGAGGTCACGCCGAAGGCGCATTTCTCAGGCTTCAGCTTCATTCCGTAACTCCTCAATATCTCGAAGGCTTCCTTCATGTGGTTGATGTGGTCTTCTTCGTTGATGATTTTATTAGCATATCGTCGATGTAGACTTCTATGGTCTTACCGAGTTGTTCTTTGAACATCCTTGTGACCAGTCTCTGGTACGTAGCTCCTGCATTTTTTAGCCCAAAGGGCGTCACCTTTTAGCAATATGTCCCTTGGTGGGTGATGAAAGTTGTTTTATCCTGATCCTCCTCTAAGTGACAAGGAAGCTTAGAAGCTCATGTCCTGTGGTGGCTTAGATCAGTTGGTCGATGTGGGGTAGTGGGAATGAATCCTTTGGGTACACCTTGTTCAGGTCGGTGAAGCCCACACACATTCTCCACTTCCCCCTTTTTTTTTTACCATGACAACATTGGCGATCCATTGGGGGTATTTTGATTCCCTGATGGAGCCGTTGGCCAGTAGTTGTTTTACTTCCTCGCTGGCCGCTTTGTTAATAGCGGCGTTGAATTTCCTTCTCATTTGCCACACATAAGGGTGTAATGGGTCAACGTTTAGCTTGTGAGTAGCGATAGCTTGCGGGATCCCTAGCATATCTGAATGGGAAAAATCAAAAAGAACTGCATGGTTAGTTAAAAATCTTGATACTTACTCGGATTAGTGAGGCCGTGCCAGATGTAGGCTTTCCTCGTGGGGTCAGTGTTGTCCAGTTGGACTGGGTCGAGATCTTAGACCATATCTTTACAGGCCCCTACAGTATCAGGATCTTCAATGGCGTCCTTAGTCGGGTCCCCGACATAGCTTATTGCTATGCCGCTGTCCTCGCCCCCATAAGTTGTTTGGTGTGGGCGCAATCTTGAGCTATTTTGTAGCATTCCCTTGCATTTTGTGGCTCGCCTCGAATGCTGAATATTCCCCATGGGGTAAGGAATTTGATCACTTGATAAAATCTTGACGGGATTGCTCGTATGGCGTGTATCCATGGCGTCCCATGATGGCGTTGTTTGTCATTTCCTGATTCATCACGTGAAAAGTTGTTTTTAGCATTACTCCTCTCGCTAAAACAAGCAAGGATATTTCTCCCGAGGTCCCGTTCCACTAAATTATTGAAACCAGTTACTGTTATGTATGGTACTATCTTGTCCTCGAGTCTCATTTGTACTAGGACACTCGGGTGGAAAATATAGGCGCCACTTCCATCATCAATCATGATTCTTTTAATATATGTATCTGCGATACGTAAAGTTAAAACTAAAGAATCATAGTGAGGGAAAGATAAATCGTTGGCATGAGACTTATCGAAGGTGATACTATCTTCGAAGTCGTCACACCATTCGTGGGTGATAATTCGCTTCATTTTGTGCATGGTGGTGAGTTTGACGTGGTTGATTGCTGAGTCGTTGCCGCCTCCGAAGATCATACTAATCGTACGTTCCGGGAAGGGCAACTTCGGTGGCCCATAGGGTTGCTCACGTCCGCGTGCAAAGTTGGTTTTCCCTTTGTCGTTGCGTAGCTCCCTCAGGTACCACTGATTCAGCATTCTGACCACTTTTTGCGGCAGGCCTATGCAGTCCTCAGGTTAGTGCCCTCGTTCCTGATGGAATCACATACGAAACTTGATTTCATTGTGGTGTGGTCTGATTTCATCTTCGTCGGCCATTATACCTTGCTGCCCAGCTTCTCCAGTGCGTACACTATCTCTGAAGGAGACTCACAAACGTTATGGGCGGATAATAAAGGAGGCATACCTCTTTTATTTCGGAATGGAGAAACATGTCGCTGTAATTCATCTGTGTGTCTTGGTGGCAGCGGATGGGAGGATCTGATGTAAGGCTAGTGCCTTGCTTTGTTGAGACGCATAATTTGTTCCTGTCGTCCCTTGATGCGTCGATCCCTTCTAATTTCTGGATGTATTGTCGTCAATCGTTGGGTCGGCCCATTGAGGTCGTCCTCGTCTTCTCTTACCTCGCCACATTAGGCATTATGGATTTCTTCCCATTTGGTAAGAGGGTACTTCATGAGATGGCTTAGTAGCTTTTTGTTCGCCCTCGAACCATCTCTGCTTAGTCCATTCTTGAAAGAAGCCACCACCATGCCTTCTAATACGTTGGTAAGCTCATCCTCACCTTATTAATCCTTTCTTTGAAGTCCCTAATTCCTTCTCCTGTGGTTTGACGGACGGCGAAGATATTGTTAACCCTCGCTTCTGCTTTCTTTACTCCTGCATGGGCGGTGACAAACTTGCTTGCCATTTCCTCGAACGTAGAAATAATCTTAGCCGGTAGGTGGGAGTACTATGTTAGGGCTTCTCCTGTCAGCGTTTCACCAAAATTTTTTAGCTGGACTAACTGTACCTATTCCTTTGATGGGTCGTTTCCCTTTACAGCCGTGACATAGTGGATCAGATGATCCTCGGGATCTGTGGTCTCATCATATACTCTTGGGTAGGGTGGTATTTTGATGGTCTTAGGAATGGAGTACGGGGTAGCCTCCTCGGTGTAGGGTTGTTCAACGAAACTTCCAACGTCACGTTTTGGCAACAACTTGGGGGCACCGGGGATCTTGTCTACCCTCTCCTGGTGTTCCTTCATCTAGTCACGAAGTGACCAGTTTTCGTTTTCTATCTGCTACATCTTCTTAAGAATGGCTGCGAGTGTGCCATTGTTGGCCCGTGCCTCGCATGGCATGTCATTTGCTAATGCCATTTCAGGTTCATCTATGTCAGCGGTGAGATCTACTGTCAGTGCACATCTGAAGTTACCTTGTGGTGACTTTTTGATTAGACAACTTGGGGCACCTGTTAGCAATTCTTCCAGTAGCTTTTTGACCTCCGGGAGGTAATTCTTCGGTTGCAGATGTAGAAGCACCATTTTGCCGCAAAATTGTCAGATCTCCAGGTGGGGGAGGTGAGATCTCCCCAATCGTTGTGGTGTTAGGGGTTGTAATCGAAACAACACCCTCTTCACCCGCTTCATTGAGAGGACCAATGTGGTTGGTTGCAACATCTATTATCGCTTTCATACTTGCATTGTTTTCGGCCATTTTTGTTCATGTGGTGTAGAGAATAGTTGTTGGTTGTTCTCTAGGTGCAAACTATGATTTTGATTCTCGAAATTCCCACATACGGCTCAAAAGTTATGGATATACTTTGCAAGCTTAGAAATCAATCAAAAAATAACAATGGTAAATCGTAATCAAATATAATTTGACCTAGAGGTTAAATGGACGATATTGTAGTTATAGATCTGAAAGATAAAGAAAATAATCTTAGCTTAAGAGAGAAGCAATTGTACGAGATAGAGAGAGAAGTTATATTATGCGATAATAATGATGATGCATGTTACAATGTGAAGGTCTCCTTTATATAGTAGGAGACCTTCCTCGAAATAATTAAAGAAAAAGTATAAAAGTAGGTGGCTTCCGCTTAATAAAGAGCTTAAGTTCTAAATGACGTCGCCTTCACCCCCACGCCCGGGCCGTGCCCTCACTCTGGCCGGTGTCTACCATTAGGTATACGCGTTTGTGTAGGGACGTCGATGGCAAAATTTGACCCTATACGCTAGCGTTGGAGATGGCCTGACATTTTAACCACCGGAATTGATTCCTCATTTTGATATGCTCACGTCACTCCACTTAAAATCTAATTAAACATCTTCTGCCCTGTGTTCCTATTCTTTCACATTTTCTCTTGGCATTTTGGGTGGTAGGGATGTCCAAAGGAAACTAACAAATCGTACAAACTCGATAATTCGAGTCAAACGAAAAAAAATTCAGCTATAATTTGATTTGATTTGGTTTGGTGTTAGAAAAAAATCCAATCATAATTGGTTTGGTTTGGTTTTCACTAAAGAAAGTCAAACCGAAACCAAACCAACTCGACATTACATATATAGAAATTTTAGATATATGTAATATATAAATATACTTATTGTGATGTAATTTATTAATATTTCTTAAATTTTTTTATAATTTTATCTTTTAAGGTATTATTTCAAGGTTGGACTTAGAACTTTTGAATGTTTTAATAAGTTTTATAGCCATTAATATTAGTAAATCAAATAATATTAACAAAAGTCCAAATCAAAATCAAATCAATACTAATGCTAACAAAAGACATTCAACTCGATACTACAAATCAAAATGTATTGAATATCTATTTTTTATTTTGCAATAATTAGATAAACTGCATAACCTATTTTTATTTTTTCTTTAGCGTTTATTGATGTAATTAGTACCCCTTATTAGTCTATTTTTTTAGCATGACTTGGTACTTTTAGATTATGTTTATTTTTATTATAGCTTTTTGATTAGCAATATTTATATTATATAATTTTATTGTCTTTATTGTTGAATATTTTAGGTAATGCCATGACACATCTCATATTTTGTATTATTTTCTTGAAAAATACGTTATATAGTTGTATCTTACTAGGATTAATAAAAGAAATATTTTGAGCACAAATTAATGTTTTGTTCTATGAAGATTTTACCGGAAAGAAACCCGAAAAAATCCGAATAACTCGAAGATCCGAGAAAAATCAAGATTGAATAACTCGTGATTTGATTTGGTCTTTAAATATAATAATCCGATACAATTAATTTGATTTATCAAATTCGAACCATCCGGCCTATATACACCCCTATTGGATGGTATGTCTTAAATCTTTTTAGGTTAACATGACCATTCAATTGCTTGTTCATCTGGATTCACCCATTTTTTAGGTTATCGATTTTTATTTTATTTATTTGGTTTCAACTTTTACTGATTGTTGTTTCAAAAGAAATGAATTCAATCAAAAAGGAAACTAATAAATTATATCTACAAACATACATCAATGATAGGCTAAACGTTTTTTTTAAAAAAAATATTAGATAATTACACGAAAAAAAGTTTGTACATATCAGTTGCTAGGTTTGATTTTCTACAACCGCAGAGGAAGTGGTCATATATCCTAAGTTTTGGCATTTTTTAGTTGTAAACCACCTTTTATGATGGAAATCACTTTCGTATATTGTTTAATTACAATTGCTCAAAGGCCCAGCGCTTTGCAATTCATAGAATTAGTAACTTCATTATCTTATACAAGTTCTACTTAAGCATATCTATATTGGAAAAAACTGAATTTATATTAAAGATGACGTGGCATGACACATGAACTGATCAAATGGTAAAAATATGATAATCAGTTAAGACGCACGAGTGACAACAGACATGGAGAGAAGAAAGCTAAATAGGCACGAGAAGCAATTCGAATAATTCAAGCTTCATACCTATTTAAGTTATTTAAAGCCGGGAGATCAGAAGACATTAAAGATATGGATCTGATGACGAAAAGGAGTCCAAATTCAGTATTAAATACCCAATACATTAAAAAATTGGTATTGAATATGAATGATTATGTAACGTTTCATTTAATGTCTTTTATTGCTCATAATTGCCTCATTAAGACTAAGGCATTACACATTTTCCTAGAATCAACTATAAAAGTAGGATGTCTCAGCATTTATAAGGAAACAGAATATCAATGATATTACAATGAAATACAAACTTATTTATTGCTTTATTGTTATGCTCAAAAGTCTATTATTCTTTTCGTCTCCTGATTATCAGTAACCCGAATTTCTCTTTATCTTTAGCTTTGACCAAAGAATAATGTTTTTGGTTAAACAAATTGGTTCCGTTACCGGGAATCTGATAATCTATTTTTTTAAAATTATATTATACTCGTTGTTATCATCGTGTCAAACAACAACGACAACAGCAATCAAGAAAAGCAAAACCATCAAGTGGATGGAGATCAACGTGATGATCTTTCCCCTCAAGTTTCTCCACGTGGATCTCGGGAAGGCACTCTTATTCCTAATGATCAATCTGAACATGTTGAAGGGAGAGACAAGACTTTACAAAAATTAATTGATGCACAGGTCAACAAAGCTCTTCAGGCTCTAGTTAGTCGATTGCCTGTTGCACCACCCACACCAACGCCTAATAATAATACATTGGAGAATCCTTGTTTTGGTCTTGTTAATTCTGAAAATGGAGGAACCACCAGTGAACCAAAGGAAGGGGAACCAGGTAATTCAAATAATTCTTATTTTCAAAATTTAGTACTAACCTTGCAGAAACAGATTAAGGAACAAAACTAGCGTATTGAGCAAATCCATGGAGTTCCGCCTATAATCAAAGGAGTAGATATGGGAAAATACACACAGCAACCTTGGAAGGCAAGTGCTGGCCCCCTTCCAATTCCGAAAAAGTTCAAAATGCCGACATCCCAAAATATGATGGTACAACAGATCCATGTGACCACGTGACTGCATTTATAACAGGCATGAAAGGAAACGACTTGACCAAATAAGAAATTGAATCTGTACTGGTAAAAAAATTTGGAAAACACTCACCAAGGGTGCTTTAACCTGGTAGTCTCTTTTACATGAAAATTCTATAAATTCTTTTGCTGATCTTACAGATTCTTTTATTAAAGAACACTCGGGAGCTCAAAAGATTAAGAAAAGAATGAAAGATATTTTCAAAATCAAACAAGGTGAATCAGAGTTGCTATGAGATTTTATTGATAGATTCAAGTGTTAAAGAATGACTCTATCCTGTGTACCTGACAACTGGGCTGCAATAGCTTTTGCAAGTAATTTAAATGACAAAAGTTCTGAAACCACGAGAAGACTCAAAAAAAGCCTTCGAGAATTCACTGCAACAAATAGAATGATGTTTAAAATAGGTACAATACGAAGCTGCGAATTGAAGAAGATATCGTACCTAAGTTTCATCACGAAGAAAGGAGCGGTTCCAGAAGAGATGAAACCGAAAAAAAGATTAGGTAAAAACAGGTACGATCCATATATGGGACCTGTAGGGAAAGACTCACGGTCAAAACAGGATAACCAACAATATGATCAAAATTTGAGGAACAGGGAATCTGGTTCTTCATCATGGTTCAGAAATGATCGAAACAGACAAGAGTCACAAGATGATGACAGAAGTTTAATCTTTAGTTTCACTACCTCCGAGCTTGTGGCTGTTTTGAGGAGCATGGGAGATAAGGTACGATGGCCAAAAAATATGCGGTCAATTCCAAATAGACGCAGTCCTGACCATTGGTGCGAATTCCACAATGATCAGGGGCACAAAATTTCAGAATGTAGATTCTTACAAAGCGAAGTGGATCATATATTGAAGCAAGGGTATCTCACTGAGTTATTTAGTAAGAAAGGTAAACAAGCCTATGAAAAATAGGCAGGAGCGACCAAAACCCCTTTCACCCAAGAGAACTGTGAATGTGATAAGCGGGGTAAAAGATATTCATGGCATAACCTATAGAACTTCCAACAAGGTTTCTAAAGTAACAATTACACACTGGAAACGGGTACGACAGTTTTTAGTAAATGAAAGTATTTCATTCGATGATGCAGGTATCAAAGGAGTGATAACCCCACATAATAACGCACTGGTAATATCTTTACTTGTACATAATACTAATGTAAAATGAGCTCTGATTGATCCAGGAATTCCGTAAATATTATACTACTAAGGGCATTACGTGAAATGCAAGGTGAAGAGAAAATGATATGCAAGGCGCATACCTTGTCCGGGTTCGACAAATCAAGTGTGGTAACAATAGGAGAGGGTATTTCTAACAAGTTTTGCTACATGTCTTGTTAAAGAAACTAAATTTCAGGTAGTTGATATGGAAATGGCTTACAATATGATCACGAGGAGCACTTGGATCCATGATGTGGATGTTGTTCGATCAACTCTACATCAAGTTATTAAATTTCCATCACCATGGGGGATTTGTCAAATTCGGGGGGGGGGGGGGGGGGTCAACAGACAACCAGGAGTAACAATGCTGTAACAGATACGAGCGTCGTAAATAAAGAAAAAATAGCAATACAGGAAACAGTTGAAGGTATCAAAAATCAATCCTCAACTGAGCGAGAAAAAACAGATTTAGACTCAATGCCCGATACAATTCAAGAACCTGAAGAGAATGAAAATATCAAAACAACAATCGAAGAACTCGAGGCTATGATATTATTTGAGCAATGTCCTGAATGAAAAGTTTATGTTGGAGCCAATTTAAACTCAGACATGCAAGGTATGTTAATTAAATTTCTAAAATCTAACGTGGACTGCTTTTCTTGGTCCCATGCTGACATGACAGGGATACCACTGGATGTGATGACTCACAAACTAAATGAAGACCCATCTTTTAAACCAGTAAATCAAAGAAAAGAAAGCAAGGGGCTTTTAAAACCAGGTGATTCAAGATGAGGTCCAAAAGCTATTAAAAATTGGGTCAATTCGCGAGATAAAGTATCCTAATTGGTTAGCTAATACAGTTGTTGTACTTAAGAAAAAATGGTAAGTGGAGGGTTTGTGTGGATTATACAGATCTTAACAAAGCCTGCCCAAAAGATTCTTTCCCTTTACCGCATATAGATCAGTTAATTGATGCAATGCAGGACATGAACTTTTAAGTTTTTTAGATGCATATTCGGGGTACACCAAATTAAAATGGACCCCGGTAATGAAGAAAAAATTTCTTTCATCATAGACAGGGGGACTTACTACTATAAAGTAATGTCATTTGGTCTCAAAAATGCCGGAGCAACCTATCAAAGATTGATCACCAAAATGTTCCAAGAACATTTAGGAAAAATAATAGAGGTATATATAGATGATATGCTCGTCAAAACACAGCTTTCTCATGATCATATTTCTCATCTATCTGTTACATTTGAAGTTTTACGAAAATTTAATATGAAACTCAATCCATAAAAATGTGCATTTGGAGTTGCATCAGATAAGTTTTTGGTTTTTCTCGTTTTTAACCGTGGTATTGAGGTAAATCCTATCAAAGGGATAGAAGAAATCCATGATTTCCATACGAATAAAAAAGAAGTTCAAAGGTTACGGGAAGAATTGCATCCTTGGGGAGATTTATTTCCAAATCTTTAGAAAAATGTTTTAAATTTTTCTCCGCACTCAAAAAGCAAGATCGTTTTTAATGGAATGAAGATCGTCAACAAGCCCTTACAAATTTGAAAGCTTACTTGTCAAACCCACAGTTATTGGCAAAACCAAAGGAAAGGGAAAAGCTTCTCATCTATCTGGTCGTATTTGAAGTTGCGGTAAGTGATGTATTAGTCCGTGAGACCAAGGTAAACAATCTCCTATTTATTATGTAAGCAAGTCTTTACTAGATGCTGAAACACGATACCCACAATTAGAAAAGTTAGTATTAACTTTGATCATGACATCTAGGAAATTAAGACCTTATTTTCAATGTCATCCCATTGTTGTAGATACTTTTGCATACACATGAAAAGTCAAGGAAATTAGAAAAATGGGATATAGAACTAAGTGAATCGGAAATCAGTTATCAACCTAGGACCGCTATAAAATCTCAAGTACTAGTTGATTTCGTAGTTGATTTTAGTCAGGGGATGCATTTAGAAGCAAAAAAACAATTACAAGTTTTTAATAGTGCAAACCTGGGGACTAGGATTTTATTCACTGATGGTTCATCAAATGTAAAAGGAGCGAGCGTGGGGATAGTTCTCATACCAAATACAGGTGAAACTATTCGACAGGCTACAAAATGTCATTCTATAACTAACAATGAAGCAAAGTATGAGGCTGTAATTGCAGGTTTAGAAGTGGCACGAGAACTCAGCATAACACAAGATTATTATCAAGAGTGATTCTCAACTCGTGGTCAATCAAATGCTAGGGACTTATACAGCCATGGAAACTCGAATACAAGAATATCTCGAAAAGGTACGGTAACTAATAAAGCAATTCCAAACTTAGAAGGTAATGCAGATCCTAAGAGATGAGAATGTTGAGGAAGATGTTTTAGCTAATCTCGCATTTGTAGTTGACGTAGCAAATGATGCAAATGCTTCAGTCGTACATTTATTTCATTCTGTTCTCGAACCTGATAAGAATGAGGTAAATTTTAATCATTTAATATGGGATTGAAGAAACAAAATTGTTGCTTTTTTACAGTGCGGAACCGTACCTGATGACAAAAGAAAGGCTCACGCATTTCGCAAAAAGTTGGTCGTTATTGTTTATATCAAGGAAATCTTTTTCAAAATATGCTCGGTGGACCACTAGCAAAGGTGCCTCAGACCTTCTCAAATAGAATATGTGATGAGGGAAGTACGTGAAGGACATTGTGGAAATCACGCAAGGGGAAGGTCACTAGTAAAAACGTTGATTCGAGCAGGGTATTATTGGCCTAAGATGGAAGAGGGAGAAAACAGTTTCATGTCCAAATGTGATAAATGTCAAAAATACGATAATAATATGCATAGACCGCCTGAGTTACTACACCCTGTTATAGCCTCGTGGCCATTTATGAATGGGGAATGAATATCATAGGTCCACTACCACAAGAAAAAGATCAGGTGAAGTTTCTACTTGTACTTACAGATTATTTCACTAAATGGATAGAAGCACGAGCATTTAAACAAGTACGAGAGAAGGATGTTAAAGACTTCATATGGAGAAATATAATATGCCATTTTGGATCCCCAAAGGAAATCGTGAGTGACAATGGACCGCAATTTATAGGAGCTCTAATCACAAAATTTCTACAAAGTTGGCAGGTTAAAAGGATAACATCTACGCCATTCCATCCAGTGGGTAATGGACAAGCGGAATCCACAAACAAAGTCATTATCAACAACTTGAAGAAGAGGTTACAGGATTCAAAAGGTAATTGGCCTGAGGTATTACCTAGAGTATTATGGGCTTATCGTACAACGACAAAAACAAGCACCGGAGAAACACCATTTTCAATGGTTTATGGTGCGGAGGCCTTAATATCAGTTGAAATAGGAGAACCAAGCACACGGTACGTTCACGCAATGGAGGAATCTAATGATGAAGAGATGCAGATCAACCTTGATTTGCTCGAAGGAAGAAGAGAAGTTGCATTAATAAGAATGGTAGCGCAAAAGCAAGTAATTGAACAATATTACAATAGGAAAGCACGCCTCAGATTCTTCAAAATTGAGGACTTCGTGCTTAAAAAGGTGTTCCAATTTAAAAAGGCTGCTAATTCAGGAAAACTAAGTCCAACGTAGGAAGGACCCTACAGAGTTCGTGACATGGCGGGAAAAGGAGCATACGAGTTGGAGACAATAGAGGACAAGGTTTTACCCTCACATTGGAATGCTATCCACTTAAAGAGATATTACTTCTGAAAAAGTACCCCACGGCTAGGTATCGCCATGTCAAAAAATTTTCTTTTGAATTATTAAAGTTTTACTAGCAATTTTAGATGTTAGGAAAAAACCCTAACTTGTGCCAAATGATGAGTCACGACCTGCACGGGAAAATGGAATATTATAAAATTCCTAGCCCAGAGTTACAAATAATCTGATGGAAATAACACGAGTTAGGCAGTCTTCATCTATAATCGCACCTTCGAGTCCCGAATATTTTTTCTGTTTTAGGAAAAGGACCAAATTGAGAGAAACAAACAAGTACTCGAGGCTTCATACTTCATCGCTCAAACACTTGGGGGACTACATAATATGCACAGATACGTGCAGAGAAATAGACATGATACGGAAATCGAAGAATGCAAATCGACAAAGATTGAGAAAATATTTAGTGGAAAAATCAAAACTACAAAAAGGCAAGTGTTGAGCAAAAGTTACGAAGTCTTCAGCATTCATCATAGTGTTCTTTCTCATGAGAAAAATAGAGTCACCTTTCAAACCCTTCCTAATACATGAAGATAGGGTCATGACTATGTACTGAAACAGGTTATAAGGAAAAACGTTGTTTATTTTATATTTTGTAAAAATCTGTTACAAGAAAAAAAATTGCGAGAAAGTTATTGATGTATTTTAATACATGTAATATTTAAAAGCTTATTCAAGTTCATGAATAAAAATGTGTCAAAGTTGTTTCACACAAAACATTGGTGTTCCTCTCTTTTTCATCGTATTATAACACAATTATGAAGTTGAGATGTCTTCTTCATTAAGTGTCGATATATATAAAAGGGCCCTCTTTTATAAACCTCATGTTAATAACTCGTAAGAAGAATCATAAAGCATTTTCAAAGGATAAAAATGCTAAGCTATTATGTAAGTTCTAAATAAATAAATAGGCAAGAATGGAATATATAGAAGTACTGAGAAAAATTCTTAATATAATTAAAAAAAACTAAGTAAAAGCTTAGTCAGCAAAATATCTTTTACAAGTGCCCCATTATGATAATTGGGAACTTCACCAAAAAATCCCTTAAAATTGCCAAGGGATAAAACCACAAATCAATAAAAAAAGACAACAGTAAAGTTTGAAACATATTCAACTAGCCACTGAAGGGGTTGGAACATCAAAAGTTGCAATCTCAGTTTCAGCTGGGCTTGAAGTGTTTAGATCACCGAAGGAAGCAAGAGTCACAGGAGCTTAAGCTTCATTAGACTGTGTCATAGAAGTTTCACCCTCGGTAGATGGAATTACAACATTTTCAACTTCAACTACCATAACAATGACTCCATCATTCAAAGGTTCTTCTGCCACAGGAACTCCTAGTGCTGGAGAAGGGAAGTCAAGTGGTTGTTGGCTTTATTCAATAGTTTTCAAGACTTTGGCCAATTCTGATTGGAAATTAATGTTTTCTTGACTGGCCTACATTAAAGCATCACGACGAGAATTTAGAAAAGCCCAACTCACTTCTATATTAAAGTTCTCCTCAAGAAGCCCATACTCCCTTTCCCACATAGCAAGATCATTCTTCAATATTTGGTGTTCAGCTAAATGGGAATCAAGGTAAGCTTCGAGGGAGGCACGAGAACTCACTCAAGCACGTATCTTGTCAATAGAGATCTTTAAGTCAGTCTGAGCTTGAGTCAAGCTTTGCACTAACTCCCTTGCATATTCTTCTTTCTTGTCCAAAAGTACCTTAAGTTCTCTAATTTCCTCATTGGATTTTGATAAATGTTTAGAAAAAGAGCACTCCAAAAGCTCCTTATCTTTTCCAAATTGGCTTGAAGAAGCCTTAGCAATTGCTAGCTCAAAAGTCAAACCCCGTTTTTGCTGCTCCAAGTAATTTCTACTTTCTTGTAATTCCAGTATGGTTCCCTGAGCATTCTCAAACTGCTCCTTCCAATTTGCTGCTTCTAGCTGAGCTTCCTTGGCTATTCTCTCAACCTCGGGGATAGCCTCTGCAGACTCTCGATCCTTCTTTTCTAGAACGGAGACTCTTCCCATCAATTTAGTGCCGATAAGATAAGCCTACAATGGTTGAGCATGAAAGTAAGAATCTGAAGATAAAAAAAACATCTAAGTTAAGGAAAACTACCTATAGAGTAGAATAAACAATGTAATTCATCAGAGTTAAACAGTTGTGGCTTGTCATCGTTTTCTTCTCCATGTATTAATCAAAGGCCCAAGCCAGGAATCTGATCCACCAGACTTCCTTAGAAGGGTATTGTTAGCAGGAACCTCAAGTGTAACGCTCCTCACAGCCAAGCCTCTTCTACCGGAACCCTCATCTGCGTGTTGGACAGAGGAAGGGGGAGCAATAGAAGGAGGAACTGTAGAAGTAGTATAAACAGGAGGCAAAGGAGTCAAGATTGAGATAGAAGAAATAGACAAGGGAATCAAAACAGGTAAAAAGGTAGGAGTAGGTAAAACAGGCAAGGAAACACTCGTAACTGAAAGAGGAATAGAAGGAATGGGAACAGAGGAAGAAAGGGGGATTTCATTTAAAAATGGACCAAGTTCTCCACTCTCAAAACCACTAACAAAGAGATGTTGAATAGATTCATTAGAGTCCCTTGGAATGGAGTCCTCATCAGAAGGAATCAGAATAGGCTCGGAGATAGAGGTTCGAGCTGGAGTATCTTCAGCTCTATCTTCAGAAATGACGCGTCTCCTGGCTCTCGGCCTAGCAATTAAGGAGGTATCCTCATCTCCTCATTCTTAGAGTCTTTTTCTATAACTTTCCTCTTTGACAGCATTACTTTAGTTCTTTCCAAAGAAAGTGAAGAGCTAGAAGAAGCTCGAAGGGCAACAACTACCTCAGCTGTCATACCCCTGATACCAAATCCTGATAAAAAGAAGAATGAAAGGTTGAGAGCAAGAAAGAATTTAACATACGGCAAAGCATAAGGAAAAATATACCGTGAGTTTCCACTCTCCAACCATGTAAACGGAAAATTTATTTCCAAGTTCTCGCCCCAATAGACGCATTTCAAAATTGAATCTACCCAACCACAAAAATTAGAAACGGTCCCACATCTCCCATGGTTTCTACGGAAAAGAAAATAGAGATGAAATTAGAAAAGACGTGGGAATTCTTAATAATAGGTACAGTAAGTAAAAGAAAACTTACGTGCAAAGTTCCACTTCTTAGGGAAGGGGATATTCCTTTCACCCAACAAATCCATCGTACGTACAACAACGTAACGAGCATACCACCCACGATTCTTGTCATCCTCGGGGTTTACCAAAACCTTCTTTCTTCTTCCAATCAAGGTAAAAATTCCATTGCGAAATAATTTGGGATATTATAAGTGAATAAGATGGAAAAAAGCAAAATTAATATTGGCTTTGGTAGACAAATACCTCAAACAAGCCACAGCTCTCCAAACAAGGGGACCTACTTGTGCTAAGCAATTTTTGAAAAAGCGGCAGAATTCAAGTATGACTGGGTCAATAGCAGGTTAGATCCCAAAGTGAAGGGATAAGTATAAACAAAAGAAAATCCAATTCCGAAAGAAGAAATTCTCTGGTTTGGGTTAGGAATCATCATATGAAGATTATTTCTCCAGTTACAATCTTTCCGAATAGTGGGAATCAAAGGTTCAGTTATTAGAGAAGGATAGGTGTCAGCTTTATCTAAGTTAATAACCTGTTCTTGAAGAGATTTTCTATCATTCCTAAAAGATAAGTCATTGGGTACAATTTCTTCAGCTAAGGGTTCTCGGAGAGGTTCAGAAAGTTCTTTACATTTAGAAGAAGAAGTTTTAGAGGTAGAACTTCTAATGCCAGAACTAGACAGAGGAGTAACAGAACCAGATGAACCATCACGAGTGGACCCTAGGCTACAAAGTCTACCTCCTCTGCCTTTTCTATGTCTTACGGGGGCGTTGGGAAAGTTGTCAAGAATTGGGACTTTCCTAGGGTTAGGGTTTGAAGATGACATTGTTAAAGAAGGATAAACTAAAGGAGAAAAAGAGCAAAAGTGAGTAATAAATTATTTGTTGAAGATCTATGAACCAGAAGACAAAAGAAAGAGGGTTAAGTATGTATATAATAGATACCGTCAAATAAAGAAGTGTAACAATGGAAAGCCTATAATAAAGGCAACTATTACTTCGTGAATAAAGGGGATGAAGAATCCTTGAAAAAAGGCTGCAAAATTATAAAGCCAATTAGAAGATGACACGTGTGCAGAGCATTAAATAGAAGAGACAACTAAAGTGTCAGTACTGGCATAGCATTAATTACAACAAAAATTCTCTTTTTCTGAAGATCCACTTCTCAAATATTTAATTAATAAATAAATAAATAATGGGGGAACTATCTGTATTGGAAAAAACTGAATTTGTATTGAAGATGACGTGGCATGACATGTGGGCTGGTCAAATGGTCAAAACATGATGATCAGTTAAGAGGCACGGGTGACAACAGATACGGAGAGAAGAAAGCTAATAGGCACTAGAACAATTCGAATAATACTAGTTTTGTACATATTTAAGTCATTTAAAGCCAGGAGATCAGAAGGCATTAAAGATATGGATCTGATGACGAAAAGGAGTCCAAATTCAATATTAAATACCCAATACGTTAAAGAATTGATATTGAATAGGAATGTTTATGGAACGTTTCATTTAATGTCTTTTATTGCTCAAAATTGCCTCATTAAGACTAAGGCATTACATCTTTTGCTAGAATCAACTATAAAATGAGGAGGTCTCAGCATTTGTAAGGACACATAATATAATTTATATTACACTGAAATACAAACTTATTTACTGCTTTATTGTTATTCTCAAAAGTCTATTATTCTTTTCGGTTCTTGATTATCAGTAACCCGAATTTCTCTTTATCTTTAGCTTTGACCAAAGAATGATAGTTTTAGTTAAACAATATGTAAGGCCACCTCATGTATCAAAATTATTAATTGGTGCATATTTGACTCAAAAGTTATTGATATACTTTGTAAGCTTAAAAACAATAAAAAATAAACGAGGGTAAATCGTAATCAAATATAATATGACCTAGAGATTAAAAGGACGATATTGTTATTATAGATCTGAAAGATAAAAAGATCATATGAACTTAAAAGAGAAGTAATCGTTAGAAATAGAGACAGAGATAGATAGATAGATAGATAGATAGATAGATAGATAGAGAGAGAGAAAGAAATTTTATTCGAGAATAATGATGAGCCCCTTTACAATGTTAATGTCTCCTTTATATAACATGAGACATTTCTCGAAATAATTAAAAATGTATAAAAATAGGTAGCATCCTATGAGTGAAGATGCTGAGTATTTAAATGACGTCGTTTTTATCACCACGTCCAGGTCTTGTCCTTTCTTTAGTCGACGTATGCTCAAAGACGTATCCATCAACGTAGAGACTTTTAGGATCAAATTTAGCCCTATATAGTATACAAAATTATCCCATCACAACCAGTTAAATATGAAACCTAATTTTTTACACAAGCGAGGACCCCACACACAAAGCATAGTCCTACTATACCATTTCGCCAAGAAAACACTGTCCTTTACATCCTATGCTAATTTTGTTTTTCTCTGAAATAATGTTGCAATAAAGAGGGTGAGATAGGTCACTATCATATTTAAATACTGACGTGAAATGTATTCTTATAGTAGGTATTGTTTCGATAATGAAGGATTTCTTATTAAAAAAGATACATGAGGCTTTCTGTTTCAAGTTATGCTGATTATAAATAATCAACTTTGGTCTTGGTTTGCGTCAGCATTGAATATTCCCCCCCCGCCCCCCGCCCCCCCCCCCCCCCCCAAAAAAAACAACAATGTTCCACAAGTCTGGGCGTTGTCTCCGTTTCTGTCTGTATATTCATTGAGTATTCTAATATGAATCTTCCAATAAGAAGATTGTAAAATTGGGGAATTTATTTTGGCTATTTAATATTAATATCTTACTGGTACTAGGGTTTGACTTGATGTGTACCGCGTGCCAACGTCATTTATAATTAATGAGCCGAGTTAAATTTTCTTATTATCTTTTGGTATTTTGGAGGTTTTCTTGGAATAATGTAAGCAGGTTCTAACTTCAAATGTACTCCAAAAAAGCCTCTAAATACCAAAAATAGGAAATTCTTTTATTCATATATCTAAGTATACACTCTCAAACAAACATGTACATCTAGGGTGATTTAATAATTTCTTAAAGAACTAAACTATTCAATCCACAACTGTAAATATGTTTGACTCAAAAGATATCAAAACTTTTTGAACAAATCAATCAAAGATGAAGGGATAATTTCAGTCAAACATAATTAATTCGGATTGAAACATTAACAATAATGATTGCATGTGGGACGAAAAAGGCATAATTGATCTTATTAAGATTCAACAGTGACTTTCGCATCGATAGATGAAAAAGTAAATTTACATGTATTCTTCGAGGTCATTTTCTCGTTTTCTAGGATACAAGAAAGGATCTTTTTGTCGCCCATTTTTCAAGAGAATGGAGAAGTCCCCCCCCCCCCCCCCTTCTCCCCCGAATGAGAGCCTTTATTGGCTATATATAGTCGGGGTCCCTTTACCCTTTGCTTGATTCAATGCTTGCTGGTCACTAATGTATCCTGGTCGCGATAGTAGGTGTTACTCTTTTCCTTTTGTTGGATGTCTCAGAAGAAAAATGGAGTGAGTTCTATTGACTTTCACTACCTAGTTACTTAGGTGGGGTATCGGGAAACCTGGTCATGGTGGTCATATTTTGACCAATAGAGCTAGTCCCTCAGTCTATCGGGGTCATCCTATGTCGGACTCGGCAGATGGATCATGTTCGTTACGAAGTTGAGAGAAATCTGGCCTACAACTTTCCATTCCTTAGTCGTATTCGGTGGGGTTTTGGCAGAGTGGCGGTATCCTTTCGATCCTTCTGGACTGTTGCAGCAGTTTTGGAATCAAAACGTCGGTTGCGTTGGTTCGTGGCTACCACCATTATGACACACATTTCTGGGAGACTAAAACGTTCCGTGCCCATCAGATTCGAATGGGGACTCTTGGGTTTCGTGCTCGGAGAATTTATGTCTTTTATAAATAGGGAGAACTTGTCATTTGGTTGATTCACTTTATCGTTCGCTTGAGAGAGTTCTTCAAATATAGCTTTTCTGACACCTCGAATTTCTGCTTACCTTCTTGCTCACTGATATCTTTCATCTCTTCTTCTTATTGCTTCTTTTGGCGCATTTTCTGCTAAAAAATGGCTAGTGATTCTTCTCGCAATAATCTTCCTGCTGCTAATTTGGTACCGGAGAGTTCTGTTCAGGTCATCGGAGGGGCAGATGTGGAGGAGGATGAGGGGGTTCCCTCAGGGGTTGAGATCTTGCCTCACCTCAGGAGAGAGGCGACTGACTTCAGTTTTAGCGGCAGAGCGAAGCCGTAACCTGTCCATTCCATCGTGAGGGAAATGGGGATTGTATAATTGACAGAAAGGTGGGGAATGCCTGATTACGTCAATATGCAGCCGGTAGAGGGGGATGACATAGTTCACTTCGACCATCTCGGGTACTGCATGTTCTACGCTTACCCCTTCATTGTAGGGTACACATTTCCTCTTTCCATGTTGGTAGTGGATATTTGTTGTTTCTACGAAGTGTGCCCCGCCCAGCTCTCGCCTTATTTATACAAGTTATTCCTTTTACTGCTCAAGTATGCGGATCTTCCCGGTCGTGAGGTCACTTTGGACCACATGCTCAGTATGTTTGCTCCTCAATTGGTTCGCGGTTTCGATAATTCAAATGCATCCTCGAGGGTCGAGGATTCTGGTGGTGAAGATGGACGATATGATCAACCATAATTTCTATGAGAATACGTTTATGTGCGGACCAAACACATTATGGCGGACCCAACGGGATTCCCCGAGATACGGAGCTTCGCATCTAAGTTTTCATCCTTAATAAGTGAAATGTTAGACCGTTTTCTACGAGTACTAAACTGTTCTGTCTTTGCAACTGAGAGATTTTCCCCGCCGCCTGTGAAGGGATTTGTGAATATGTGGAGGATATTCTTCCCCATAACGTAGGAATTCGCACATGTAAGTTTCGCTTCATGCTTTCGCCTATTTCAAAAGTACTAGTTTAACCCCGTCTTAATGTTTTTCAGACATACATGGTGGAAGTAGAAAGCATTTGTAGGGCCAACATCCGGGCAAGGGTCTTCTTGAATATGCTAAAGAAATACTGTCGCTACCGTGATAGATGTCGTAAGACGCATGAGCGGCTGAGAACGGATCCCCGTAATCGGACTCTTGGTGAGGAGTTAGGGAAAAGGACTAGGAATTGATGCAGACCATCCGCAGCAAGAGCGAACTCGGGGAGCAACTTCGCATTAGGGATGAGGACCTCGAGTTGGGTAAGGGGATCACAGTAGAGTGTGAGCATTTTCAGGGTAGGTTGAGGTCGATGCAGTTGGAGATGGACTAGAACTTGGTCAAGGTCGAGGCGATGAGCACGGAGTGGATTAGAAAACTGACCGCGGTGGATAGCAAATTCGCCGGATTGGAGGACATTTAGAGAGCTTGGTATGAGGCTTTGGCGAGGGCGAGGTCCCTAGAGAACACTATCTGCATACTCCAATCTTAAAAAAATCGGAGAGAGAGACAGCTACCCTTAGGGAGGCGAGGCTCAAGGAGCGCATGGGCGTGATCGATCAGGAGGCTTCTGTTCTGGGAGATTGGGTCGCAGACCTGGAGGAGGAAAATGAGACACTGCATGCTCAGGTTAAGTCATCTTCCGCTATCGTTCCTCGCCAAATGCGTAAGCTTTAGGTTTATGCTAAATCCCAGCGGGACATATATAAGAGTTTGTGGGAGGCGATTACTGTGGCTGAGGCTTCTTATGAAGAAGCACGAGCGAAAGCTTGTGAGGCCCGCCTTAACTCTGGATACGACGCAACGACGCCCAAAGCTAATAGGGATGTGGATGATGGAAATGGAGAACCTCTTGGAGACGGTGGTGATGATGACGGCGGTAATTACGTCGAATGAAGAATGTTGTCCTTAATTTTTATTTTCAATTTGTTTGTTGACTATCGTTTGTTCATTTTTTTTCTTTGGTTGGCCTGGGCCATATGTAAGCGGAGATAGCCCGCACCGTGACTTTTCATAAATAAAAGTTCTTTTCTTCGCTATTTGCCTTGTATTTCACTTTTTATTTCAACTGTTCGCGACTTTGGTGCAAGATAGAGGCTTGTCTGACCAGTCCCAATTTTTCTTTTCTTCCGATGGCTGTCGACCTTTGGTGATGTTGTTTCGAACTTATTAAAATGTCGGCCTGTCGAAGTTCGATCGAGGTCGAACCTATCTCTCTTTTTTGGCGAAGGCCTTTGGCCTTGAAGAGTGTTATTTAACATCTTATCAAAATAACAATCCATCATCGTTCGATCGAGGTCGAACTCTTTTTTTTTGAAGGCCCTTAGAGTAAAAGGGTGTTATTTCAAACTTATCGAAATAATAACCCGCCGTTGCTCGATCGAGGTCGAACTCTTATTTTATTTTTGTGAAGGCCCTTAGCCTTGAAGGGTGTTATTTCGAACTTATCGAAATAACATCCCGTCGTTGTTCGATTGAGGTCGAACTCTTCTCTTTTTTGGCGAAGGCCCTTAGCCTTAAAGGGTGTTATATTGAACTTATCGAAATAACAACCCATCATTGTTCGATCGAGGTCGAAATCTTCTCTTTATTGGTGAAGGCCCTTAGCTTTAAATGGTGTGATTTCAAACTTATCGAAATAACAGCACGTCGTTATTCAGTCGAGGTCGAACTCTTTTCTTTTGTTGCGAAGGATTTTAGCCTTAAAGTGTGTTATTTAAAACTAATCGAAATAACAACGTGTCATTGTTCGATCGAGGTCAAACTTTTCTCTTTTTTGGTGAAGGCCCATAGCCTTAAAGAGTGTTATTTCGAACTTATTGAAATAATAGCCCGTCGTTGTTCGGGTTTCTGGAGAGTTGTATATCTTTCGTGGGAGTCCCAGTTTATTTGGTATTGCTTGCACCAGATGGTGCAGCGCTAGTGAATACGAGGTATAGATGTTTCGTTTTGGGTTCGTGACGCTTATGCCTTATGGTTTTCTTGTCTAACTCCTGCCGTCCAGCTCGGGTATGTTGCTGGCAGAAGGTCTTTCAGCTATGTTGAAGCAATATTTGACCTTCAATCGAGATGTTCCCGTGTTAATTCGTCCACACGGGTCTTATTTGTTTTCCTTGAAAAAGTGTGAGAGGTGAGGATGAGATTTTCTTCGCTCTTGCCCGGTGGTCCGGTGGGGTAACATCGTTTGCTTTGTTTCGTATATCAATGGTTGATAGGGCGATGATTTTCGAGCCCGGGGATCTTGCTTAGCTCTTCTTCTTCTTTTGCGTTGTTCTTGTGTCCCACGTGTGTTGGATTTTTCCGCCGCGCTCCTTTTTGTGAGTGATTGTACTTCTTGGTTTCGATATGGGACAAACTAGAAAATTTTCAGTAAGAAATTCCCACATACAACGCCAAATTGTTTGACTCAAAAGATATTAAAACTTTTTGAACAAATCAAATAAAGATGAAGGGTAAATCCTAGCCAAACATAATTAATTCTTAATCGAAACGTTAACAATAAGGGTTGTGTATGGGGTGAAAAAGGCATATTTGATCTTGTTAAGATTCAACATTGTCTTTCTTATCGATTGATGTGAAAGTAAATTTACATTCATTCTTCGAGCTCATTTCCTCGTTTTCTTGGATACAAGAAAGGAGCTTTTTGTCACCCTTTTTCAAGATAATAGACAAGCACCTCGAATTGAGAGCCTTTCTAGGTTGTATATAGTTGAGGTCTCATTACCCTTTGCTTGACTCGACGCTTTCTGGTCGCTAATGTACCATGCTCGTGATTTTAGGTGTTTCTCTTTTCGATTCGTCAAGTGTCTCAGTGGAGAAATGGAGTGGGCTATATTGACTTTTACTACCTAGTTACTGAGGCGGGGTATCGGGTAACCTGGTCGTGGTAGTCAGATTTTGACCAATACAAAATATAGCATGAGAATTTATATTGTATACTTGGGATTGACAAGATATAATTGTGTCTATATATATATATATATATATATATATATATATATATATATATATATATATGCTGGCACTTTGTATTAACTACTTACTCTACCACACAACCTAACTCCTACAACGGGAAAAAATCCTCTCTTTCTCTTCTCCCCAAAGGTTTTCTCAACAGCATGGATCCCTCCTCAATAAAACCCCCACTCCCCCCAGAGCCCCCGGATAAGGAACTAGCAATGGAGGTGGAAGTATCCCAACACTCTTACAAGGATACACTCCTAGACAAACAAACGGGTAGGCAGTCAACCTACTATGACACAGATAACCAACTTGAACAGGCTAAAGGGAAACAAATAGAAGGCTCAATCCCTTTATCAACTGAAGAAAAGGAACGCCTATACGCTCCCTGGAGATACTCATTTATCGTAAAAATCTTCAAAAAAAAGAAGAAGCTTTACTATATGCTTCGCACTAAACTAATTGACCTATAGAACCCATCTGAAATGTTAATCTTGATTGACCTAGGATGAGATTTCTTCATAGCAAAACTTAGCTAGTGAAGAGTATGGTTAAGGCACTACACATGGGATCATGGTTTATCTCGGGGCACTTCCTTTCAGTTAGATAATGGGAACCAAAGTTTGTGCCTCAGGAAACCACCCTCCGCTCTACTGCAATTTGGATACGACTATCACAACTCCCAACTGAGTTCTACGATAAAGTAATATTGGAAAAGGTTAGAAGAAAATTAGGTAAGCTTCTAAAGATTGACCAATGCACATCCTCTACCTTTAGGGGGAGATATGCTTGTATTTGTATCCAGGTGCCTCTAGAAACGCCGGTGGAAACCTCAGTTATCATAGGTGATAAAAAACAATTAGTGATCTACGAAGGCGAGTTAACCATATGTACCAGCTTCAGTAGACTAGGACACTCTTCCCTATGGTGCAGCTATAAAATACATTCCATACCAAACAATGGCACACAGGAAGAAACAAACCATTCAAAGCCACTTATGGAGGATAGTGAATGGAAAATTGTCACCTTCCAATGGAGATGACATCATGTTCTTCCAAAGACACCCACCCCCAAGGATGACAAGACTCCGAACCAACAACACACCGACATGCAAAAGAGGTACAAGTAAATATGTTTAATGCAATTACAGGTAAATTTCTTCAAACAAAATTTTTTAATTATAATGTGATGAAAAACCCATCCCAAAACACCCTCAAGAGTAAAAAAAAGATCAGTGGTCCCTTTGAGAACCCAAATAGGGGGCCAACGGATGCCCAATCATGGGCCTAGCCAAAACCCATTAGAACAACCCACAATGGGGGCCAAGACAAAAGCGGGTCCAGACTCTGAAAACCCCATAAAGAACCCACTACCCAGATGTATGCTGGGCCAAACCCCAATGGATCAATCATTAAATCTGGCCTCTACCTTTACCTCAACCGGATCCTCCTCAGTGGGTTCCACTGTGACCCATTTCCAATACCCAAACCCCACTTCCTATGCCTCCACTACCAAATCCACCCATCTAACGAAATAGGAGAAATCACAAACGGCAGACATGATAATCGATTATCCTATCTGCAACCCTCCCAACCGCAGTCGAAAAGACTACAAGAGTAACCTCCACCATATCCCCAATTAATGACCAAGATTCACCCCTAATCCCAACACCCAAAAACTCTTCCACTGTCAAAGATGTGAAAAAAGAGGGTTTATAATGGGGGATCGGTCATTAATCTCAAATACCAGTCTTACCCAAAATAGAAAAAACACAAAGTGGAAAAAAACTCCACTATGACCACCCCTCCGACCACCATCTCCACCAACCCTCTGCTTCCGGACCACCAAGCGGCCTCCTGGTTGGAGGTAGCTTTGCAAGGTTAGGGAATTTCCTACGAGTTCACTCTGGAGTATAAGAAGTGACGGTGATAGTCCAAAGTCCGGCTCACCTAGCAAAAGTGAGTGTAGAAGCTCTAAACAAAGGGGTGGTGGCATTTGGGCCTCTCCTATGATAGTCGATGGCAAGCTCAGATAGCCCATCGCTAATAACAGACCCTCAAGCCCTCAACTACCATATTCTCCATAGTTTCTAGTCCATTCCCTTCTTCCCAAACCTAATGAAGGAGGACCTAGTAGAGGAGCAAATATTCACTCAAATCGAGTCCCTAGTGACTCCCTTTTCATCCCCACCAAAGAGAATGAGCAAAACCCCCCTCCATAACATCCGTCAAGGAGTTGCCAAAGCTTTGGACCTGCTGAAAAATAGCGGAGGATCTGGAGCAAACCTACCAAACACCAAGAACGGAGTCGATCGTGCTGGATTCGATAAGATTAATAGAGTTCATTATGGAAACGAGCGAAATAGTGGTGGTGCTCCGCCCCAAAACTATATCCAAGTGCGAATTGAGCCTAGTCTCAACCCACACTCAGGGTCAAGTTAAACCCCTGCTCAGCCTCACACCTATTCGGAGTCTGAAAAGGAAAGCACACCCCCTCAAGTTTCATCTCTTCCAGATCAGTCGAAACCCCAAGAGGGTGCTCATCCATCACCCATGTTTCCAATGATGAACTACATCATATGGAATGTTAGGGGTGGAAATAATACAGAGTTCAAAAGGCACTGCACGTACATGGTCAAGATGCACAAACCCTCTATGTTGGTCCTGCTCAAAACAAAGATGGTAGATCACTAGTCTTTGGCCTTGGCCCTCGATTTTGACATGATCATCCAATCATCTGCTGTAGGCTTGCCTGTGGGATAGTGTTTTTATGGAAGGAGGAACAGGTTGCTGTGGAAGAAGTGGCCACCACACCCCAAGGTATACTTCCAATGGTGAAGGTAAGACCAAATCAACCCCCATGGCTTTTTTCAGCAATTTATGCTAGAAACTTGTTGGTAAAAAGGAAAAATTGATGCGATCACCTTATCATGATCTCCGGTACTTTAAATAATAACTGGTTCATAGGGAGGAGACTTCGATGAAGTCCTAATGGCTGGGGATAAATTTAGGGATAACCCTATCAACCTGAGCCATAGTAATCACTTTTGGAACTGCATAAATAGATTTCAGTTAATTGACTTAGGGTATAAAGGAAGTAAGTTCACTTGGACTAATAAAAGGTACAAGAATAGGAATGTACTCATCCTAGAGAGAATTGACAGGTATTTTTCCAATGAGGGTTGGATTGATCAATACCATGAACCAATTGTCCAACACCTACCTAGGACCCACTAAGACCATTGCCCTTTGGAAATCCAAATGGATGGCCCCCCCAAGATCCAAATATCCTATTCCTTTCAGATTTGAAATAATGTGGGCTAGCCCCCTCCTTCGCCAATATCATTAATCAAGCCTTATCTGGCCAAACTCCTCTAATCCAATCCACTGTCAAATTCAAAGAATTGGCATCCTCTTAGAACCATCAAGTTATTGGCAATATTTTTCACAAAAGCAAGAATCTATGGCATCCAAAATTCACCTAGCTACCACTTCAGTAGCTTTTTACAGAAGCTTGAATCTGACCTGAATCATGAGCTAAACAACATACTCAAAAATGAGGAAGACTTCTAGAACCTGAAATCTAGAATAAGCTGGCTCAATGAGGATGATGCCAACACTAGATTCTTCCACACCTCCACTTTGAATAGAAGAAGAAGGAACAAAATCATCTCCCCCAAAGATGAGAATGGCAACTGGATTAATGATCAATCAGAGATCAAGTCAACCATTGTCACTTTCTTCAAGGAATTGTACACAACCTCTCAATCAGTAATTCCATGATAAACTACCCGCAGTACACAATGGAACCAATCCTGCAATAAAGCTATAAGGCTTTCATGGATAGGCCCCTTCACTTGAGTAAAATCAAAAGAGTTGTCTTCTCCAACAGACCCTATAAAGCCCCAGGGCCTGATGGGATCCATCATTTCTTCTACCAAAAATACTGGGACATTGTGGGGAACTCTATCATAGAGTTCTTCCAAAAAGGCTTCATACTTGCTCAACGGACAAGGCGATGAACCAAACTCTATTTTACCTTATTCCAAAATGCCCCCAGGCCTCCTTGTTAAAACACTTTCGACGCATTGGTCTTTGCAACACCATTTAAGAAAAAGATCACAAGTCTTTATGAATAGGATCAAGCCCATATTGAACCTCATCATAGGGCCAAGTCAAGCTAGTTTTCTAAGCAACAGAAGAGCATGTGACAATGCCATCATTTTTTAAGAATATATGAACCATTTCAGGAAAATGAAAGGAAGAAGTGCCAACATGATTCTAAAAATAGACCTTGAAAAAGCCTTCGATATATTAGAATGGTCTTTCATTATGGATACCCTTTGTGCTTTCAAATTCCCTGTGAGACTGTCTAAATTAATCATGTCATGCATCAGTATTCCTCTATCTCAATCCTTGTTAATGGAGGGAAAACTGAAGAATTCACTCCTTCAATTGACATCAGGCAGGGTGACCCTTTGTCACCATACCTATTCATTCTATGTATGGAAAGGCTTTCCAGAGCCATTGACAAGGCAGTCATCCAGAACCAGTGGCACCCCATCAGCATAAGTAGGAGTGTTCGAAAAATCTCTTACCTTTTCTTTGCTGATATCCTCACCTTGTTTGCCAAAGGCAACATTAGGAACTGTAATACAATCCTATCCATATTACAGAATTTCAATAGCCAGTCAGGCCAAAAAATCAATCTGGCCAAACCAAGGGTCATGTTCTCCTCAAACATCACACAAGACACATCCTAGCAATTGTACAATACCCTATCCATCAACCACTCCACATCATTTGGTAAATACATTGGCTTTCCAATCTTCAATAAAAGACAAGCTGCTTCTGATTTCTAGTTCATCATTGATAACATGCAAAATAAACTAGCAGGCTGGAAAACTAAATTCCTGAACATGGCTAGGAGATATGTGCTTATAAAAGCCTCTATGAATAGCATCCCAAACCATGTAATGCAATTCATAACTCTCCCCACTAAGATAACCAGCCGAATTGATAGGATTCAGAGGAACTTCCTCTTTGGAACCACCTAGGAAGAAAAAGTGCATATGATAAAGTGTGAAGTAGTTACTAGAACTAAAGTTGAGGGATGACTATGGCTGCAAAAAGCAAGCTTTAGAAATAAAGCCGCTTTGGCAAATTTGGCTTGGAGAGCTTACACAAATACCAATAGTCTCTAGGCTAGAGTCCTTATCCATATAACTGTAATATATCTAGACCTTCCAATGCTGGTAGGCACCTTGGAAGCATCAAATCCACTACCTAGAGGGGCTTGCTAAGCAGTTGGGAAACATGCATCAACGCCAGTAGATTGATTGTAAATAAAGGCAATGGGGTGAATTTCTTCAAGGATACATGGATTCCCTACCATCCGGCTATTAGACATTTAATAGAGGGGCCCTTAGCCCAAGATGACCTCCACATTAAGGTAGGGTCAATGTATAATAGGGGCTCTTGGGGCATAGGAAACCTCCCATTTGAACTACCCCCACCCCAACCCCCCATATCCAAAACGTTCTGAATTATGTGTTCATTCCCAATGTTACCACTAAGGAGCACACTAGTATGAGCTCTTACTCCAAATGGGCAATTTTCCCAAAGCTCTGCTTATTCCTTCATCCACAACGATGACCAACTTTGCTCTCAAGGGGAGATGGACCACTTCAAGTGGTTATGGAAGCTGCAAACCCCAAACAAGATAAAATACTTTACTTGGCTCTTAACCCACAAGAGGCTCCCTACCAGAGCTTTTCTATACTCAATTGGAATCAACTGCCCCATTCAATGCAAATACTGTAATTCTGGGTAAGAGGATATTGAACACATTTTCTTTCTATGCCCTAATGCTGCCCCCTTTTGGAATGCAATCAGGTCAAAATCTTCATCTTCACCCCTTTCTAACCCACTCAGCTGCAGCCACTTCTGGCAGACAGTTTGGCAAATTCTTAAAGGGGAGAAATTCAATGAATACCTTCACTGGGCAATACTTATTCCTTATTGCCTCTGGCACATCTGGCTAGCAAGAAAAATTAATGTGTTTAACAATAAAAAAGAATCTATCAATGCAAATAACACAATTGTCAAAGCCACAGAATACCAAGCCCTCAAGTGTAACAGTGACCAGTGTTGTACCCATCAAATCATGCTCAAATGGTCTAGCCCGCCTAGAGGTTATTTCAAACTAAACATTAATGGTGCACCTAAGGGCAATCCTAGAATTGGTGGTGGTGGGTCCATTTTCAGAGACCACAATGGTAACTGGGAGTTAGGGTTCATGGAAAACGTACCATATACATACAACTTAGGGGTTGAGTTTCGAGCCCTCATAAGATGCCTCCAATTAGCATACCAAAATAACTTTCTCCCGCTTCAAGTAGACACTGATTCTACGCAAGTAATCAATATATTGGCAGAAGGTAACTTGATATTTGACCCTCAAATTTGTGAATGCAGGTTGTTGATTCAAAGGATAGGCAGCGTGGTGGAGAGACACTCGTTCAGGGAGCAAAACAGGGTTGCTGATGCACTGGCAAAGGAAGCAGCCAAGGAAATTTTTTTGAATAGATTTGTACTTCTAGCAGTTCTTCGTGTTTGCCAATGATGTATTTTGGGAAGACAACCTAGGAACTAAACTATCTAAAAAAAAATTGGGTTATATATAGATTAAATCATGCAAAACATACAGCTATGGGTACCCTAAAGTACCCTAGTAACTCTCAAGGAAGTGTAACCTTGTTAACTTAATTACTAATATATTCCATTTTGACCAATTAGACAAGATGGGTTGTTCTGATGGTAAGCAACCAATCGAGAGGTTGTGAGTTCGACTTTCCCCAAGAGCAAGGTGGGAAGTTCTTGGAGGGAAGAATGCCGGGGGTCTTTGGAAACAGCCTCTCTACCCAATGGTAGGAGTAAGGTCTGCGTACACATTACCCTCCTCAGACCCCTCAAAATAGAATTATACTGGGTTGTTGTTGTATTTCATTATATTAATTATTTAAGCTATGCAATGTAAGACTTAACATCACTCTGAGCAATTTCACCTAAATATTACCGAACAAAATCGGATTGTATTCACTGTAATGAAGAAGAACTTCAAATACTTTTGTTTAGGGGTCGTTACTGGCCAGGTTTTTACTTTGATTGAAGAGGGATGTTAGGTGTCAACTACAATCAAGAATCCTATTGGTTATATGGAATCAGAGATGCATCTTTCACTACAGGCCAATGTGGTGGGACGAATGCTTACCTAATAAATAATCATTTTTTTCGTGGAATGAAGCCCCACAACCCACCCCACCAATAAATTGAATTATTTTCGCCTTAAACATTTTGCTGACGCCATGCAATAATCCAATAATTAGAAAATTAATTTCTAATTATTTTTTAAATTTAATTTCTTATTTCTAATTAAATTAAAATATGAGAAATACCTAGTAGTAGTATTAAACTACGTAGTGCTCTATTATTTGTACAAACTTGTTGGTATTTTGTAGTCTGTGTACACTTTACCGTATTGGAACATTTTGTTTGTTGGAAGCACTGACAATATGTGCTCCAATAATGTCTACTCTTTTCCAAAGTTCTACGAGAAAGGAGGAAGAACGATGAGAATTGAATTTACATTTATATTATCGGAAGCTAATGTCAATATCATTAGACCATGATTATTTTTTTAAAATTGTTTGATGTTTACTCCAATTGATTTTTTTTTGTGGGTCAATCTTCGACATTATAGATTAGAGTTTACCCTTTAAAGCGGAGGAAAAGGCAGCGAATATATTATTTCAGCAGGTCTTAGTTTTTCAGTATAGTTCATTAGCCAAGTCACACTATGTTAGACTTTTAAGCTATTGGACTTTAAAGTATAAATAGCGTGAATAAGAAATGGAGGGAAATAAAATGAAGAAAAATAAAAAATTTGAAGAAGTGAGTTTTTTGAGCTTTTGTCTTGCACTTTGTCCATCATTGGTGAGGGACAACTACAGTTGTGTGCTTATATATAGAATCACTTCTTAGACATCTTAAAAGGAGTTGAAGAGAATGAGCCCTCGTGTCGTCACTCGGCTTCGGCTTCGGATAAAATTTATTTAATTATTTAATAATTAATTAAACGTAAGATCACTGCCGAAGATTCAGTAGGATAGTCTGCCGCGGTCCTAGCCGCGCCAGAACCCTGCTGCAGATTCAGAGAGTCTCTCTGGCTGCGGTCCTGACGTAACCGCGGCAGAATAGCTTTTTCGAAAAGACATCTTTTCCAAACACCTCTTATGATAATTTCCTATAAATTCTGAAACCTGGATTTGTTTTCTGAATACGAAAAACGCAAGAAAATTCCTTCTTTCTAAAAATACTGCATTCTAATTCACAATCTCTCTCTCTCAAATTTGTAAGTGTGATTTTGCCCCGTTCTTTGAGTTTGTTGGTATCCTGCAGTTTGTATTATCGCTGTTGTAGGAAGGTTTATTCCGTTTTATCCTGGCAAGAATTAATCCATTATCTTGGCAACGTGTGAGGAGGTTAAAATTCCTTAAGGACGCAGAAGAAAATTGTAGACTCGGAATATTTCTGATTCTTTACTATTTTTCAGATTTCTTTATTCTTCTAACAATTTTTCTGATTTTTTGTTTTAATATACGATAACAAGCTTAAGAAATTTTTATCAATACTAACGTTTCTGTGTTGAACTATATACTAAGTTGTTTTCTATACTGCGTGGGAGACTAAAACTTTGGTGCTTTCTACTCCAAGTATGTAAAAACTTTGCCGGAATAATAAACGTACGGGTTTGAAGTATATAAAAACTTCACCATTGTTACGTGTTGTTTGTTTGGTTTTGTATTCAGTTTAAAAATATAAAAACTTCATTGATTTGACAAAGTTCTATTCTGTTTCCAACTCTACAGAAAAATGACGAATGAAAACCAAACTAATGGAAATGTTACGTGAACAGGTGCTACTGTTACGAGTGTTGCTACCTCGTTAAGTCGTTCAACTCCTGCTCATGCTATGGTACCAGCAGAAAAACCCAGAAAGTTTTTCGGTATTGACTCAAACGTTGGCAAATGAAGATGCTCTTCTATCTCACTACGCTGAGTTTGCAATGTTTCATCAAGGAGGATCCTCTGGTCTTGGCAGAAAATATTACGGACGATCAACGACTTGCTGTAACTGAAGCATGGAAACATTCTGATTTCTTGTGCAGAAACTACATTTTGAGTTGTTTGGAAGATAGCTTGTACAATGTCTATAGTGTCATGGAAACTTCAAAAGCGTTATGGAATGTGCTTGAGAAGAAGTACAAGATTGAGGATGCCGGACTTAAGAAGTTCGTGGCTGCAAGGTTATTGGATTTCAAGATGATTGACACTAGGTCGGTCATAACTCAAGTCCATGAATTACAAGATATTGTGCATGACCTCCTTGCTGAAGGTATGACCCGAATTAATAATTTTATTAATAAGATTTATCTTATTATTAATTTTAAATTTGTTATTGAAGGTATGGTCATAAATGAGACCTTTCAAGTCGCTACTTTCATTGAGAAATTACCTCCGTTGTGGAAGGATTTTAATAACTATCATAAATACAAGTAGAAGGAAATGACACTAAAAGACTTGATTGTTCGTTTGAGGATCGAAGAAGACCACAAAAATGCCGAAAAGAAGTCACGTGGAAACTCGACAAATGTGGGGGCAAACATTGTTGAGGAGGCACCACAAAATAAGAAGAGAAAGAAAGCTTCTGGAACAAAGAATTACCCAAGCAAGAAAAAGTTCAAGGGTAATTGCCACAACTGTGGAAAATCAGGGCATAAGGTTGTGTATTGTCGTGCACCGAAGAATGATAAGAAGAAAATGAATCAAGCTAACATGGTTGAAAATGCTGATAAAATGGAGGACTTGTGTGCCATGTAGTCTGAATGGGTAGGAATCCGAAAGAATGATGGATAGATTCTGGAGCCACCCGCCATATCTTTTGTAACAAGGAGTTATTTTATTCTTATGCCTATGCAGGACCCGATGAGACAATTTTCATGGGAAATTCGTCTACAGCCAAAATTGAAAGAGTTGGCGAGATTGCGCTAAAGATGACGTCGGAAAAAATAGTGACACTAAACCAAGTCCCCCATGTTCCAGAAATTCGCAAGAAACTTGCGTCTACCTCGCTTGTTGTCAAGAATGGATTTAAATGTATTTTTGTTTCTAATAGTGTTGTACTAAGTAAGAACGACTTATATGTAGTACAAGGTTACCTGAATGAGGGCTTTTTAAGCTGAATATAATAGCAACTCCTATCAATAAAGTAAATGCTTCTTTTTACTTACTTGAGTCAAGCACTTTATGGCATTCACCTTTAGGACACATAAACATAAAAACATTGCAAAAAATGATAAATTTAGAAGTATTGCCAAAATTTGATTGCATCAATTCCAAATATCAAATATGTGTGGAATCAAAGTATGCTAAGCATCCTTGTAAGTCCGTTGAAAGGAATTCAAGTCCTTTAGACTTAATTCACACAGATATTTGCGACATGAAGTCAACACCATATCGCGGTGGGAAAAAGTATTTTATTACTTTTATTGATGATATCACCAGATATTGCTATGTTTATTTACTTAACAGTAAAGATGAGGCCATTGATGCTTTCAAGCAATACAAGAGTGAAGTTGAAACACAACTAAACAAAAAGATCAAAATGTTGAGAAGTGATAGGGGTGGCGAATATGAATCTCCTTTAGAATAAATATGTTTGGAATATGGCATTATTCACCAAACAACCGCCCCTTACTCTCCACAATATAACAGAATTGCGGAGAGAAAGAATCGAACGTTGAAGGAGATGATGAATGAGTTGCTGATAAGTTCTCGCTTACCACAGAACTTGTGGGGGAAGATATACTTATAGCTAACCGAATAATCAACCGTGTACCTCATAGTAAAACATAGTCCATTCCTTATGAAAAGTGGAAAGGAAGGAATCTCAACTTGAAATACTTCAAAGCGTGGGGGTGTCTAGCTAAGGTACAAGTTCCTAAACCTAAAAGGGTTAAGATAGGTCCAATACCGGTTGATTGTGCATTTGGATATGTTACCAATACCAAGGAATATCATTTTCTGGTTCATAACTAAAAAAATCCTGAGATTCACGTTAATACGATAATAGAATCAGACAATGTTGAATTCTTTAAAATTATTTATCCGTATAAAAACGAAAGTGAAATGACCGACCAAAGGTCAAAATGACCTCGGGAGAAAATACTAGATGATATGCCTAATGAGGAAAATCTGAGAAGAAGTAAACATCAAAAGACATCTACTTCATTCGCTCCAATACCAAGGACATATTTATTGGATATGTAACCAATAACAAGGAATATCGTTTTCTGGTTCATAAATAAGAAAATCCTGAGATTCACGTTAATACGATAATAGAATCAGATAATGCTGAATTCTTTAAAATTATTTATCCGTATAAAAAGGAAAGTGAAGTGACCGACCAAAGGTCAAAATGACCTCGGGAGGAAATAACAGATGATATGCCTAATGAGGAAAATCTGATAAGAAGTAAACGTCAAAGGACATATTTATTGGATATGTAACCAATACCAAGGAATATCGTTTTCTGGTTCATAGATAATAAAATCCTGAGATTTACGTTAATACGATATTAGAATTAGATAATGCCGAATTCTTTAAAACTATTTATCCGTATAAAAAGGAAAGTGAAGCAGCCGACCAAAGGTCAAAACGACCTCGGGAGGAAATAACAGATGATATGCCTAATGAGGAAAATCCGAGAAGAAGTAAACGTCAAAGGACATCTACTTGACTTTTCGGTTAGAAAATAAGCCTCGTACCTTAAAGAAAGCAATGTCTTCTTCAGAAGCACAATATTGGAAAAAAGTTGTCAATAGTGAAATAGAATCCATATTGAGCAATCATACCTGGAAATTGGTTGATCTTCCTCCAGGTAACAAAACCTTGGGTTCTAAAAGGATTTTCAAGAAGAAAATAACGGACGATGGTACTATTGACAAATACAAGGCAAGAATTGTTGTCAAAAGATTTGGACAGCGAGATGGTCTTGACTATTTTGACACATACTCGCCGGTAATAAGAATTTCATCCATTTGGATGCTAATAGCGTTAGCCGCCTTGTATGGTCTTCAAATCCATCAAATTATGTAAAAACAACCTTCTTAAATGGTGATCTAAAGGAAGAAATTTACATGAACCAACTTGAACGATTTGTGATTCCGGAAAAAGAAAAGAAGGCGTGTCGTCTCGTTATGTCCCTTTATGGACTAAAACAAGCACCCAAGAAATGGAATGCGAAATTTGACCAAACAATGTTGTTAATGTCTTTAAGATTAATGAATGTGATAAATATATTTACATTAAGAATGTTCCAAATCATATAGTCATTGTTTGCTTATATGTTGATGATATGCTAATAATGAGCAAAGACATTGCTGACATTCAATCTACTAAGCGTATGCTTGCTAGCAAGTTTGATATGAAAGACCTTGGAGTTGCCAATGTAATTATAGGAATTAAATTCCAGAGGACTCCTCAGGGTATAGCTTTTTCTCAATCACATTACGTGAAAATGGTACTTGAAAAAATTCAATCACTTGACATTTAGAAGTGCAAGAACTCCAATTGACTTAAACAATCACCTTATAAAGAATAAAAGTAAAAGTATGTCACAATTGGGGTATGCTCGGGTATTGGGAAGCTTAATATACATTATGAATTATACACGACTTGATATAGCTTGTGCAATAAGTAAGCTTAGTCGATTCACAAGTAATCCCAACGAACATCATTGGGTGGCAATGAAATGAGTTCAGGGATATTTGGACTATACCCAAGACTACGCTTTGCACTACAATAAATATCCTGCAATTATCAAAGGATATAGTGATGCACATTGGATAAACGGCTCAACAGAAACAAAGTCCATAAGTGGATATGTTTTTACTATTGGTGGAGGAGAAGTATCTTGGAAGTCTTCCAAACAGACGTGTATTGCTACTCTACAATGGAATCATAGTTTAGAGCTTTGGATAAAGCCGGTGAAGAAGTTGAATGGCTTCGAAATTTCTTAGAAGACATTTCGTTCTAGCCAAAACCTTTGGCTCCTATATGCATACATTGTGAGAGTGAGGTTGCAATAGGACGGGCAGGGAGCGTTTGTATAACGGAAAGTCTCGTCATATACGACGAATACATAACACCGTTAGACAACTACTTTCTAGTTGAATTATCACTATTGATTATGTAAGATCAAAGGATAATATGACGGATCCGCTTTCAAAAGGCTTAACTAGAGAGGGAGTTGAGAAATCATCTAAGGGAATGGGAATATGGCCGAGGACAAGTCAACATGGCAGTAATTCTATCTAGAATTTTGGATGTTCCAAGATCTAGATTCAAGGAGCTCAAACAAAGTTGTGATTGACCGATTCAACATTATCAAAGTAAAATCTTTGGTCCATTCTCGTGATGAAGACAATGTTCAGTAACAAGGATAGAACTTTACACGTTCTTTAATGATTATCTAAGATTGATGTGGTATATCAAATAGTGTCAATCTAAAGGATTACAAGTTTAGGAATCACCTATGTAAGTGTGAAGTGAAGTCGCTTCAATGAGAATTCTATAAGGCCAATTGTCTATGCACTTATGGAACCATGTGGTGTTCATGGCTAAAAGAACACAACAATGAGAACCAAAAGACGGTTAAGGGTTGGTTGTGTGATATATGGTTGTCCAGGTATACACTAAAGTTCGACAGTTGAAAGATATCAAATCTACCGATTGACCGAGTTATCCGACATATGTTCACTACGAAAAGTTCAAACGGAAACCTACTTATCCGGATGCAATTAATCCTTACTTGCAAACCACAAAGCTTTCAACTATGATCTTTCTTGATTCATCCATTCCCATTCATATGGGGGATTGTTGGACTTTTAAGCTAGGGCTTTAAAGTATAAAGAGTATGAATTGGAAATGGAGGGAAATAAAATGGAGGGAAATAAAATGGAGGGAAATAAAATGGAGGGAAAATGAAAAATTTGAAGAAATGAGCATTTGAGCTTTTGTCTTGCACTTTGTCCCTCATTGGTGAGGGACAACTATATTTGTGTGCTTATATATATAATCACTTCTTAAAGCTCTTAAAAGGAGTTGAAGAGAAAGAACCATCGCGACGTCGCTCGCTCGCTTCGGCTTTGGATTTGGATTTGGTGATCTGCTGAAGATTCAGTAGGATAGCCTGACCGCGGTCATGGCATAACCGCGGTAAGACCGCGGCAGAACACTTTTTCCGAAAATACACATTTTTTCAGATACCTCTTCTAATAATTGCCTATAAATTCTAATACATGGCTTTGTTTTCTATATACGAAAAACACAAGAGAATTCCTTCTTTATGAAAATACTGCATTCTAATTTACAATCTCTCTCTCTCTCAAATTTGTAAGCATGATTTTGCTTCGTTATTCGAGTTCATTGGTATCCTGCAGTTTGTATTGTCATTGTTGCAGGAATGTTTATTCTGTTTTATCCTGGGAGGATTTAATCCATTATCTTGTCAACGTGTGAGGGGGTTAAAATTCCTTAAGTACGCACAAGAAAATTATGGACTCGGAATATTTCGATTCTTTAATGTTTCCCATATTTTTTTATTCTTTTAACTACTTTTCTGATTTTTTATTTTAACACAGTAACAATAACATGCTATATATCATACATTTGTCCACTAATTTTGGCTAGCAACGTTCTTCTGAGAGTTTATTGAATTTAGCTTGGCTAAGCGAAAATATAATTATAAGGTCTAAATGGAAATAAATGTTGATCAAATTGGGAATATAAAAACATGCTTCTACTATCCAAATAATGGCCAGCATCATAAAAAGAAATATTTTCAGAACTTAACCATGACATATTTTCCTATTAATGGCAATATGGCATATATAACATACCATAAGTCAATTTTTTTTTGGTTTCAAAGTCAAACATCCAAAAATCATTAGAATGTACATAAATTGTTGTGTTATACGTTTTAAGTTTCCAATTATTTTGTACAAAGAGTAACGTTAATATCATATTTGTGTCAAATACTGAGGTTTACTACGAGTATTTATGGGCATACACAATCGCTTTTCTTCGAGGGGAATCCACAGGTTTAATGTATACTTTCTTCAAAAGTACCTATAAAGTTAGTTTGGTGTTGGAAAAAAAAATTCGATCATAATTGGTTTTGTTTGGTTTTAATTAAAGAAAATCAAATTGAAACCAAACCAACCCGACATTACATATATAAAATTTTTAGATATATTTAACATATAAATATACTTATTGTGATGTAATTAATAAATATTTCTTAAAAATTTTTTATTATTTTATCTTTTAAGGTATTATTTCAAGCTTGGACTTAGAACTTTTGAATGTTCCAATAAGTTTTATAGTCATTAGTATTAGTAAATTCAATAATAATAACAAAAGCCCAAGTCAAAATCAAATTGTACCAATGCTAACAAAAGATATTTAGTTCAATATTACGAACATGAATGTATTGAATATTTATTTTTTATTTTGCAATAATTTAGATAAAAAATGCATAACCTATTTTTATTTTTTCTTTAGAATAGTTAATGCTCCCTTATTGGTCTATTAGTTTCGCATGACTTAGTATTTCTAGATTATATTTATTTTATTATGGCTTTTTAATTAGTAATATTTATATTACCTAATTTTATTGTCTTTATTATTGAATATTTTAGGATAATGCCATGACACATATCATATTTTGTATTATTTTCTTGGAAAATACTTTATACAGTTGTATCTTATTAGGATTAAAGTAATATTTTGAGCACAAGCTATATCTTGTTCTACGAAGATTTTATGGAAAAAAATTCGAATAACCCGAGTTCTATTGGTTTGGTCTTTAAATTTAATAATACGATATAATTGGTTTGATTTAGTAATTGTAAATCCGAACTAACCTGACCTATGTATAACCATAATACCTCGTAAAATTAGGGACAGTCAATGTTCCTTCTGTTGGTTTAATGTACGTAGCATGAGGTTGGATGATATATGTATTAATTTTAGTTGCTAAAGTAAACTTTATTAATTTGATATAAATATATTATGGTCGTAGATTTATACCGGCCGGTTTCATATACTTAGTACTAGAGCTACACGGTAACCCTAAAATTTGGTAAATTAAGATACTCCATTGTTTTTATAGCTTATAGTAAGTGGTAGATAACTAGCTATAACAGTCTCACACGCAACAAATGCTAATCAAATTTTCACTATATTCTCGTTTCTTTCTTTTTTAAAAAAAAAAAAAAAAGAAAAGACACGCGTCAGAATTATAATCGACGGATCATCAGCTAGGTATTCAGTTAACGTGTATAAAATTGAAAACATATATGCTCGTATAGTCGTATGCGTGGTACGTTAGTTGGTTCTTATCGTTATAGTTACGAAAATAGAAATAGAATTTCATTGGTCTAATTTGGATAACTACAAGGAAAATATATGGATCTATGCCGAACATTGCAAAATTAAGGGAAATAAAAGATTCCTGGAATCGCAATTATTATAGGGGGAATCAACGAATATGAATTCTTATTAGGTGGCAGTAAACTATATTCCAAACTGTTTCCTTTTGGATGCTGCGAATGGGGAATGAGTAAGCCTCCTGCCACCATCTTTTTTTAATTGTTGTTTGATTGACGTCATACCCAAAATTTGGTCAGTAGGCCTTTAATTGATATACTTCAAAAAAAATTATGTACTCGAATTTATTGTTTAAATCAATTCAACTGATTTAATATTTTAGAATATAATGCGAAAAATATATGGTAAAAGTATATGTAAAGAAGACTTATTTTACATTCAGTGATTTGATATACATATGAAGAAAATTTACCAAAAATCATAAAAGTTGATTTTTCGTACACATAGGATAGGGTCACATATACAGTAATTTATAGTAAATGAAGTTTATAGCAAGTCATGATAAGGCCAAAATAATAAGAACGTAAGCAGTAATTTCTAAACATGAGAAAACATGTCAAATGCTTTATGACACAGAAAAAGAGAAATGGTCGAAAATAAAATAAATGACGCTAAACAATCCGGAATGGAAGAGTATAAAATTACGAAAATGCCGAACAGGTTTTTTCTTACGTCAGGAACCGCTAACTGGAAAACCGTACTATGGTAGCTGCTCTATAGATTTTTTCGGGTAAAAGCTCTGAAATATTTTGGGTATGACACGACAAATTCACAGAGACCACAAATTCCACTGATATTGCTTATGTAATCTGAGTGTGACCTTCAAATTATAATACTCTCTCCGTTTGATATTGTTCGATATACTTTTTTTTTAGTTTGTTTCAAAATAAATATTATATTTTTAAATTTAAAAGTAATTCAACTTTAAGCTTTTTATTTTACTCTTTTTATTTTTAGTGAGAAATTTTTATTGACACATAAATAGTATGGCCCCATAAATCTTTTACCCCTTAATCTTTTAAGACCATAAATTTTAATAGTCATTTTTTTTTTTTAAATATCATGTCAAGTCAAACTATCTCAAACAATATAAAATAAAGAAAATAGTAATTTTTTTTTAAATTTACAGCTAAGCCCTTGCCCTTTGTTCCCCTTTTGAACTTCAATTAGGGGAAAAGGGTAAATACACAAAATGTCTCTATCACTAAAAAGTAAGCAACGTTCATATCGATGGGTCGCATACTTAAAACCATCCACAGAATACAGTTGAGCTATTGACGATAAAGAGCGTCAATATGGTGAAATATTTGGAATCACTTCGTAATTAGAAAGGGTGTTATGTTCGAGTTTCGAAAATCATTTCTTTAATTAAAGCGTATCGCTCAGTCTGGTGTATTAAACTCATGTTATGTATAAAGTTTGAAAAAAAATCGGGCCACAAATATTTATTTTAAACAGTCTTATTCTATATTTGTGTAAGAAATTATTTTCACACCTCGAATCCATAACCTTCTTTCGGCGCTGTGCCCCCTGTTGTTCGCCTTCGTGATAGATGCTCTAACCCGACATATCCAAGGGGATGTGCCTTGGTGTATGCTCTTTGCTGATGATATAATATTGATAGACGAGACGAAGGGCTGGTGTTAGTGAAAGGTTAGAGGTATGTAGACAGACCCTCGAGTCTAAGGGTTTCAAAATAAGCAGATCTAAGACAGAATATCTGGAGTGCAAGTTTGGCGACGAGCCAAGTGGGGTAGGCAGGGAAGTGATGCTTGGTTCTCAGGCCATCGCCAAGAGGGACAGTGTCCATCTTGGGTCTGTGATTCAGGGGGACGGAGAGATTGACGGGGACGTCACCCATCGGATAGGAGCGGGGTGGTCAAAGTGGAGGCTTGCTTCAGGGGTCCTGTGCGACAAGAAAATTCCACGCAAGCTCAAGGGAAAATTCTACAGAGCCGTGGTTAGACCTGCGATGTTGTATGGGGCGGAGTGTTGGCCCGTGAAGAACTCTAATGTTCAGAGAATGAAGGTTGCGGAGATGAGGATGCTTAGGTGGATGTGTGGGCACACCAGGCTGGATAAGATTAAGAATGAAGTTATTCGTCAGAAGGTAGGGGTGGCCCCGGTGGACGAGAAGATGCGGGAAGCGAGGCTGAGGTGGTTCGGGCATGTTCGGAAGAGGGGTCCCGATGCCCCGGTGAGGAGCTGCGAGCGGCTGGAGATTGTTGGTGGTCGGCGTGGGAGAGGGAGGCCTAAGAAGCATTGGGGAGAGGTGATTAGGCAGGACATGACTAGAATGCAGGTTACCGAGGACATGACCCTTGATAGGGGAGTCTGGAGGTCTAGTATCAGGGTTGGAGGCTAAGGGCTCATAGAGTTCTTCGTACGCCTCTCTCGGGGCTGGGTGTGGGATAGCAGGGTAACCCATTGATGATTAGTGTTTTAGCTTATGTTCCCTTATGGTTGTTAGTATGGTAATTACTGCTTGTTATTATTGCATGCGACTGTATTTATGTTTCCTATGTTTTCATAATTATTTACGTTATTTCTGCGGGATTACTTATGCTTTATTATTTTGTTTTGTCTTGCTTTTGTTTTTAATTTTGTCTTTGTTTTGATGCAGCTTTTCATTTTAGCCTATGCGCCGAGGGTCGATTGGAAACAGTCTCTCTGCCCTTTCGGGTAGGGGTAAGGCTCGTCTACATATTACCCTCCCCAAACCCCACCTGGTAAGAATATACTGGATAGTTGTTGTTGTTGTTGAATCCATAACCTTCTTGTCACGATACAACAACTTTACGAAAAAGACTCCCGTCCCAAATGTTTAGAGCATTGAAAGAAAAAAAAAACAAAGGGTAAAATTGGAAAGTTGGAATCCAACAAGAATCCCTTTGGGTGACGTTTGATCAAATAATAAAGAGGTGTAACAACACCTAATAATTATTATCTCTCTTCTCTTCTCCTTTTCTATTTTTCTTTTTCCTCCACTTTGTTGGAGCTGAACAAGGTTTCAGTTCTTCAGTTTCTCTTTCTAGAAGAAGAAGAATGCTAAATTCTGAAAGGATGCCTTCAATTGATTCTTGAAATTGTCAGCTTTGCTGAAATGGATATTTTGTCTAAAGGGTATTTTTCTTGAATTCTTTATTTTCATTCTTCAATCTCTTATGTTCTTTTTTTCTTTTCTCATTTCAATACCTTCAATTGAGTTATATTTGTTTTGTTGATAATTCTGTGTTGTTCTATGTTTGATTAATTACAGGAGTGGAACTCATTAATTGCTGTTTTATTATATTTCTGTTTACAGTAGCTCTGTTTTATTGCTCAATTTTCCAGCATAGACAGCTAAAGTTTCCTGTTTTTTGCATTTTTACTAGAACAACAAAATTCTATGTTTCTCCTTATTATGTGTAGAAAGATTTGACTTTTTTCCTCTTGTCAGTTGCAGTTTGCTTAATTGGAAACTATGTAATTGAATAGCTTTCTCTTTTTGGTTCTTTTTACCATTACTCAAGCCTAGTGCTTTTATTTTTCGTCCGAGTCTTGTTAAAATACTTAACTGATTAACACGGCCAATGTTTTGAATCTATGTTTTTTCCCCCATAGTTTTGGAGTTTCTGTTATAGATCCCGTTTTCTACTGGTTGGTTTTCTTTTCTACTCAAGAGGGAATCTTGGAGTTTAACATACTTGTTTTTATTGGAGATGGCCATAAATTGAGTTGCAAAATGAGGCTTGAACAATTTGCTTCTTTATAATATTAGTTTGTTAGTATTAGTGCGTGAAGTTAAAGGTCAACCCCAAAGTGCTTTCATCCACCGGTTTATAAAAGTTACATGTAGAAAGCAAACTTTAATTGGCGAAGGAAGCAAGAAAATAGAAGGATCTTGTTCTATGGTGACTAAATTGTTGTGGTCTAAGATCTTCACAGACATGACATACAAGGATTGATGCCTGTGCTGGGAAATCGGTTATTGATTAAAACACTAGAAAATGGATACCTTAACTCTCTTCTTAAAAGTATTAAATAACTCCGAAGATCCTCAAAAGTTTTTGCTCAATGTTACAGAGTTATGGACATGGTCAGGTTAAGAACAGTCATCTTCTACCTTTTTCAATACTTGCAATTTTACTAAGTTATGACAGCATGAATAGCCGGGGCGGAGGTAGTGTATTGTTTACGGGCTTGGACAAACATAATAGGTTTTTTTTTGGGATCATGTTTCTAATGTAGGAAACTCATTAAATATTTAATTACAAACCCAGTAACTAAACATGCTATGGGTTCGGTGGCAAATTCAGTACCCATTTCAAATCCTGGTCCTTTCTGGCGGATAGCATGGCATATCATCCTTATTAGCATTATTTTTAGAAATCTTGATTATAATCCAAGAAGTGAGCATTTAACACTCTTCTTAACTATTTTTAATGGTGATATTTGACACCATTAAATCAATATAGGGTCCTTAAAATTGTTTCCCAACGTTTATTGATTTATGGGCCTGGTAGAATTAAGTGCAGCTGTCTTCTATTCTCAGTGTAGGTGACTTTAGGTCACTTGCAAATGCCCAGATATTTTTTATACTCTCATGTGTGCATGCCTATTATGTAATAGTTTTAAAATTCTTTTGTTTATTTCAGTGCACTGGGTATGTTTTTGTTGTTTGTTTGTTTGCTTTCTTCGGTTACAATTTATATATTGAATTATTTGATTCTGGATATTATGTGTTTGAGGATTCTTTCTCACGTCCTTACAGAAGAGATCTTCATTTTTCCACACTGCAAGGCATGAAAGAGTAGAAATTCACTTGGAAAAAGGAAGCACCTTAATACCCTATACCTTTAATAATTTGAGGCCCTCCATTAAGTATTCAGAATAAGTTTCTAGACCATGGAAGATTATGCCGATTCTATAGATGACATGAATGGTGAGGTTGATGTGGATTGTTGTGAAAACTTCTTAAGTTGTAGCAAGTCATATACCTTGTTTGTAATGCTAGCACTCATTATCTGAATTCTTTAAATCCTCCTTTCGACCTCTATCTTTCTGCCCTTTGATCCTGTTGTTATCTCCCTCTCTTTTCGCACTTATTACAACATTCAACTTTCAAATATCAAACTGAGCTCTTTATTATTAAGTTTTATTTATGTGGCATGCAACTTGTCCTTGATATGTTAACAAAAGAAAAGACAAAGTTGCAATTTTGCCATCTGTATTCTTGTTGTTTATGTCTTTAGATGTATCTTCATGACGGAATTGACATCGCTCAAGGATTTGATTCTTCAAATTATGCTTGAAGGGGGAAACCTTTCCATCTCCCATATCGTTTGTAGTTCACGGATTCTGACATGTCGTTTTCTGTTTTTTTCAGGTTTTCAACTAATACTCTCTACTGTGAGACTTGATCTGCTATCGTCTTTTAGTATCTTCCTCATCAGTATGTATATAAGAGCATTTACACAACTATTGATGCCCCTCTACAAGATTGGATAAAATGGATCGATCAGACACATCAGGGTTTGTGAGTGGAGGAGGTAGCTCATTTAGGACTTACTTTACTTGCTTTCTTTTCTTTTGAATTTTGGGTTTCTCCATTAATATGTGAATAAATTATTCAGTTAATTATTTTCAGGTCAGCTTTTCCCTAATATAGTTTGATAACATCCAATGATCTTAATGAGAAAAATATGTGTCTTGTTCCAGATGCCGAGCTCACAAGGAGTGATACAACATTAAGATTGGATTGCTTTAGTTATGGAGGAAATGAGTTTATCAGATTTGGAGGTAGTGGAACCAGCAGCAGAAGCCGTGTTATGCAACAGAATGCTGTTGATGATGGGTTTAAATTGGTACTTGGTTTGGGCCCAACACCTACAATGTTTTCCGACGATTATTGCCCTGGTGGAGCTAATAAAAACAAAGGGTTTACAGCCTTGTTGAATCAGGGGCTATCATCTGAGAGTGATTCAATCCTCAAACTTGGCCTCTCTGGGAATACTGATGAAATTTCCAATGCACTTGATTTTTCTGCTATCACTCAGAGTACTGATGGTGCACCTCATCATCTTGATCAGCTATCTTCGGGTGGAAATAGACCAGTGCTCCCTGTCCTGGATGAAGGTTCTACAACGGCCAAGAAGTCGGGTGGATACATGCCTTCACTTCTTCTTGCTCCAAGAATTGAAAACAACCAACTATCCTTCCAAAACAAGGAACTTTTGGAGCTGGGTGCAAAATCGCATTTCCATCTCCCTGAGCTGAGCTCTGAACCTTCTTGTATCTCTGATTACTCAATGAGTACCATGTCCGAACCAACGACAATGGCTACATCCTCACGCAAGACAGCCAATCCCAAGAGATGCAAGTTTCCCGGGTGTCCCAAAGGAGCTCGAGGAGCAACAGGTCTTTGCATTGGACATGGCGGAGGACAGAGATGCCAGAAACCGGGATGCAACAAAGGTGCTGAGAGTAGGACCGCCTACTGTAAGGCCCATGGAGGAGGGAAGAGGTGTGAGCACCTGGGATGCACTAAAAGTGCAGAAGGTAAGACCGATTACTGCATAGCACATGGCGGTGGGAGGCGCTGTAGTTTTACTGGAGGTTGCACCAGAGCAGCACGTGGCAGGTCAGGCCTTTGCATCAAGCATGGTGGGGGAAAGCGGTGCAGTGTAGAAGGATGCACTCGTAGTGCCGAGGGGAAAGTTGGCTTGTGCATTTCCCATGGTGGTGGACGCCGTTGCCAATATCCTAGTTGTGCGAAGGGCGCACAGGGAAGCACTTTGTACTGCAAAGCACATGGCGGTGGAAAGCGTTGCGTATTTGCTGGTTGCACCAAAGGAGCCGAAGGGAGTACGCCTCTTTGCAAAGCACATGGTGGTGGAAAACGGTGTCTCTTTGATGGTGGTGGGATATGCCCCAAAAGTGTACACGGAGGCACGAATTTTTGTGTTGCACATGGTGGTGGGAAGAGATGTGCTGTTCCAGGATGCACTAAGAGTGCTCGAGGGCGTACAGATTGTTGTGTTAAGCACGGAGGAGGGAAACGTTGCAAGTTTGAAAACTGTGGAAAGAGTGCTCAAGGTAGTACTGACTTTTGCAAGGCTCATGGTGGTGGTAAGCGTTGCAGCTGGGGAGAGGGGAAATGTGAGAAGTTTGCTAGGGGAAGAGGAGGGCTATGTGCTGCTCACAGCAGCTTGTTACATGGGAGGAATGCTAATAAAGGAGGCATGATTGCACCAGGACTTTTCCACGGACTGGTCCCTGCTGCCTCCCCCGTAAAGACCACTTTTGAGAAGAACAATCGTTCCTCTTCTATGGTGAGCATGGTCTCAGATTCAGTTCATTCACTTGAGAAGCCGGCTGAAAGGCAGCAACTTATACCACCACAAGTATTGGTTCCCTTGTCAATGAAGGCCTTATCAACTTGTTCTAACCCCTTAACTTCAGAGAAGCAGGACGACAGAAGCACCGACCTTGGGATTGGAAGAAACAACACAAACAACAACTTTGAGTTTGTTGTCCCAGAGGGTAGAGTTCATGGTGGTGGGCTAATGTCATTGCTTGGGGGAAATTTGAAAAATGCAATAATGTGAAGCTGTTCACTTTGTTATTGGTGAATTTGTACTCTCATGAACTAGTATTCATTTCTTTTTTGAACTGTGTATAAATGTTTGTATCAGTTTTGTGGGACTCGTTTAAGAGTGTTCTGTTAAGTACATAGGTTATGCTATTGTAACTTGCAATTGTCATTTAGATATCCTATTGTCAGGTTGCCTTATTCCTGATTTTGCCTTCAAAACTCTCATTAAGAGCCCGTTTTGATTGGCTTATTTTAAGTGCTATTAAGCCATTTTGTAGTATCTGAATAAAGTAAAAAAGTGTTTTTAAGAACTTATTTTTAAGCTAAAATGATAAAAACAAGCTAAATGGCAAAAACTAGAATTCGTAACTTATGGCTTATGCTTAAAAGTCACTTAAAATAAGCTCATTCAAACAGGCTTTTAGTCCATCAAGTCGGGCAGAAGTTCAGATTTTTTCTTTAAAACAAATTAAAAGACCTGGACTGGTTATGTTATATTTCAGCCAGAAAACATAAAAACTGCAAGTTGGGGATTGGCAAACGTTCATTTATATTTAATGTCTAAATAGTGGACATATATTTGATAGCTGCTAGCTCAATAATGATGTTGCTAATATTACAATTTTATGTAAATTTCTGTGATAGTGTCAGTTGCATTAGTGAACTTAGACATTTGCATTGTTCAACTATTCATAAAAGCTTACAATAACAACCTAGTAAATCTCACTAATTGGTTCTTCGAGAGGCTGTTTCCGGGAGACCCTCGGCTCAACAGAATTCATCAAAGTTTCTGTCCACAAATTAACATTGGGAGGATGAGAAGAAGTTTATAAACTGAACTTTTGCATGTGTTTATGACCTATCAGCATTTTTCATCTTTTTGAAATGATTATTATTATTTATTTACTTATTTTATTCATTACTGGAAAAGTGAAAATCTCTTTGACGTTATTACTATTTCAATAAGCATAGCCCTTGAAATAATGAAAACTGATAAAACAAGATACTGCACAAGGTATTGTACAACTAGTTTCACATGGAAATAAGTTTCTCTTAGGTCAAGAAAGGGAAATTCCAATTGGTGAATCTAGGTTTTGTTGCATGATTTGGTGGATGAACTGTAGGTTTTATCCCAGCACCTGGGCTCACTTCTACCTATTCTTTTTCTTATATTATATAATAAGCCAAAATTACCTTAACTTGTCAAAATAATAGCACACAAATCTTAACTCGGTAGTTGTTGTTGTTGTTGTTCCTCTCTTTTCCCACAAGTCTCCTGGGAAAACAGAAGCTTAATCTGTCTTCCTTTACTTATCAGATGGCAGGCCTTGCGATTGGGGGTTGGCATAGTTTGGGCAAACCCGAAATTCAAATATTTTAAATTTTTAGATTATGGATTAAATTTTTTAAATTTTTGGTTTTTCGATTGGATTTTGGGGTTGAGACTTCGGATTTTTAGATATCAAAAAGTTTGAAATTTTTATACTTCATATTTAGCTTTATCTATTAGAGGCCTATTTTTCATGTGCCGAATATTAATAAGATTAATACCCACACATTAATCATTAGCTCATATGTCCAATACTAATTATTGTTAGGACCGAGAAAAAGCAGGTGTCATGCGGAAGCTAGCAAAACAAACCTTGAACGACGATAAATCAGACAACAAAAGAGACACAAGCATATAACGTGGTTCGGTCAACTGACATACGTCTACAGCTAAGATGAACAATCCACTATAGTAAAAAGAGAGTTACAAAATATCGAGAGAACAACCTTACGAGGAGGCAAGCACAAGTGACACACTAACACTTGTCCCAAGAAGTTCTCCCCCTAACCACTACTCTCAAGTCCCCTATGACTGCATTGTGGATGTTGTTGAATGAGAAGGAAGTATTCCCAATCTATAGAAGTCCAAACATTTTCCTACGAGAAAAAGAACCAGCCAAATATAGGAGAATCATAATTTTCTTCAACAAAAAGGAAAACTCAATTAAGGTAATTATATTGCCATTTTCTTTAACAAATAGAAAAAACCTAACAATTATTAACTTCAATATTGATACCCTCCTAGATTTAATATTATATGGTTCTTTTCATTCTTACCCATGCCAGGTTTCAAAAAATTTTGCGTTTGTGATACTGAAGGTTGAAGTTGCATTACTAAGTAATGCGTCTCTTGCTTTTCCTTAATAATGGTTTTATTGTTGGCATGAATACTTCATGGTTGTTATTGGAATGAGGAGCTATTAGGGCAGTTAGATATGAATATTTTAATTGGGTGTTCCTTTTTATACATAGAACGATGAATCTCAACTTAATTACCAACTCAAAATAAAAAATTTAAAATATTCAATCTGATTTATTTGAAATCAAACTTACAAAATTCGATCTTATTTGGATTGAATTTGAATAGTTATTTTTTCAATTCGAACGGCTCGAAAGCCCACTCCTACTTGTGAGATTCCCATACAAGCAAAGTAGGAATGTATTAAGGTATTAAGTTGGTCTTTATATTTATTTTGTAGAATTTGTCCGATCGATATTTACACTGAATTATATTAATATGTTATGATTAAGAAAATAATATAAGGATATGCATTACAATGTCATGCAGACATATATATTATACACTCATTGACTTGGGTGAGATAAGTTTATTTTCCCACAAACTACTTAAAAGTAGGATATATTTGGGCCTCCACGTGGCTCATGTCTAGTCATGTCAAATTCCTCTTCAACCGTTCAATTCTCTCTTGTTAACAAGCCTAATCCTATTGTTTCTATTATTGGTCTTGCACAGTTTTTTCCTTTAGTTTTATTCCTATCCAAACTCCATTAGTATTCTTAAGAATGCAAGTCATGACAATATAGTTAGGCAAAAAAGCATAGGCCATCAAATTATGAACTTTGGTGGAGGGAGGGGGGAGGGGTAAGAGGATAAAGATGAGTTTGTTTCTTGTCACTAACACTGAAAAAAGTGGCCCTCCACAAATCCATATTAAAGAGAAAAAAAAAGAAGTAAAAAAAGAAAAGAAATGACACAACAATGTAGTCATCACTTGTTCACACTACACAACTAGAGATTCAGTCACTTCAACTCAATTACGGCTCTATCTTTTTAACACACAAATATAAGAATGAATGACTCTTGAGTGCACCATTTGGTTCACTTTTCATTAATCTTTCTAATGATGGATTCTTGGCACGAATTGATCCATGTCATTTCTTATGAAAATAATAATTGTCCTACACGTCTTCTATAAAGATTAGGACGGGGTCTTTTGTGTAAGCAATATCAATAGCTAGGCTGAGCTGATTAATGTTTCACTTCTGCATCTTTCTGGAAAAGATTCTTATATTTTTTTTAGAATTGTTTTCTAAATTTGATTTTTTTTTGCATATAAAACATTTATCTAAACACGATTAGAGCGGCCATACACTATATTATCCATAATTATGCTGCTATTTGAAAAGAGAGGCATAAAATAAAAGTAACAAACTCTATTATCTTTGTATCGTGGAAAAACAAAAATTTAGGCGACTTTAATAATTATAACATGAATTATTTGTTTTGTACTAACGTACTTGACATTATGGTTGCATTAGGTGTAATAAAGCTGTTTGATTAAAAAATTGCATGCTGGCTGGTCTTATTTGTTTTACTTGTACTAAATCTATTTTTTAGGTGAGCTTTCAACTCAACCCTTAATTTGTAGTTTCACGTGATTGTTTCCATAAAAAAATTGAAGAAGAAGAATCATTTGGTGTAAAACAACCACATCTAATTATGCAAAACATAAATATATTTGGTGGATTTTGATATTTTTTTAGTGAAATCAAGTAACATCCGCTTAACGTGTAGAAAATTTTACATGCTCAATGTAATTTATCTGACTTTTAACTAGGTCACTTACCTTTTTTCTAGTTACCCACACATTTTAATTAGTATTAGATGCTTACCTTTCAATAGACTTTTAATTGATCTAATTGTGTAAATTGTTATGAAATCATATAAGAACAAGAACAATAATACAAGAACAAGAACAATAGAGAGAAGTAGAGAGAGAGAAGTATTCTTATTGATACTTAGAGATTGTTAGGAATGTATTACAATGGTAGAAGACCCCTTTATTTATAGGGAGGGGGATGATTTAGCTACCAAGAATAGAACTCTAGAATCTCTCTAATTATAGACATTCACCTTAAATAGGAGATTTCATAACACTCCCCCTTGAATGTCTATTCAACAATGTGCCTCGTTAAAACCTTAAAACCAAAACCCAATGGGAAAAATTAAAGAAAGGAAAAAGAGTACACATGTTTGAATATGCGCCTATTGGTTGCCTCGTTAAAAACCTCGCAAGGAAAACCCATTTGGGACAAAACCTTGTAAGGGAAAAAGAGTGCAACGCGCATTAACTCCCCCTAATAAGAACATCAATTTATATCCTTGAGCATTTGCATTCCAATCTTGTGCATCATCTTCAAAACGATCTTTGGTAGATGTTTGATAAATAAATCAACCATATTGACTTGAATAAATATTCCGCACCTTGAAATCATCATTCTTGATAGATATGAACATCTTCACATAATGTCGTGAAATGACTCTTCAATATCTCCATAGATGCATTCTCAATGCCATCATGCTTATAGTTATAGCAAGATACATATGTACACAAATTGTACTTAGGATGTGGTACTTCAGGACCAAGAATTGCATATGCTTCAAGCAACTTAAATCTTTCAAGTTAAGTCATATAAGCCATATAATAGACTTTAGATGCATATCAAGTTTTCCATGTCATGCTAGACAAATAAGATATCGAAAACTGATTATACATACCTTTGACTTTATACTTTCAAGCATTTGCACTATAGGTTCAAAACTACATGTCTTTCATATGGAATCAATTCTTCTTGAATTGTATCTCTTCCATTTAGTTACTTTCTTTGGGTCAGCAAATGCGTATAGCATGCTTTGCAATATGTTGCAATTGAATTATCTCTTTTATGAACTTCAGGTTCATATCATGATATTCGGGGATATACATATACAAATGATAATTCATCCCATGTAACCTTTTCTCAAGTGTTTATCATGTCTCCCCCTCATGTTAGAAAAGCTAACGTGTTTCCTCAACTTTGGGAAATCATCTTTGTGCATTATCATGTCAATATACACGGCACATTAATAATAAGATGAAATTATTTGGTTCCTGACCCTGAACCACTTGTGAAGGGAGAATATAATATACTCTCGTATACAACATATATCAAACTGATATATAGAACTTTGTTCTCATAAGAAACAGTTTAGCTATTAAGTGGAAGCACTCAATAATTATCTTGCTAAACCAACTTTGATATAAACCAACTTATCAAGATGAACTGTCTTGAGTAGAGAATCTGGAAACTATGCTCGAAGTTAGATTACTGAGCGATTTACCTCGCAAGCACCGGCCAGGCTGCGGGTTAATAACAATTGCGCATGTAACCATATCATAGATGCATCATATGTGGTATACATGGCAGGTGAATGGGCCCATATTCACCTTTGATATTTCCAGAATTTATGGGCTTCAACCCGAACTCTTTAGTTGGTCAGTTCATTAATGAGAACAAGAACTTCTAGTTCTTTGATATTCACCTATGTGAATTTGCACATCATACTTCAAATGAGATGGCTAACACGAATGTCAACTGAATAAATTATCAATATTGGTAAATTTCAAATTTACACCATGACATGTGCACTTATCAATAAACTTCGGGTTTATTATGACATGGGTTTTATACCAATAGATATCCACTTTATTGTGGCATTCTTTCGTTTGTGTAGTACAAACTGGAGAACAAAGCGGGTAGCTTTTCATATACAAATTACCCCGCTACAAGTTGTAGTAATAGGAGAATCAAAGCCTTCCTTTATTTATAGTCTCAATATCATCAATCGCCTTCGCGTGTACTTTTGGAAACTGAATAAGTTTCTTTGAGACTTACTACAGCACAATAGTAAATTGTGTTTCTCCAACATAGTAATAATTGGCTCTTCGAGAGCTCTCAATTAATTTTGTACTACCATAGACTGAGGTTCGAGATCCTCACATTCTTGCATTCCGTATTTTCAAGAGTCTCAGGCTCAATAGATTCTTCGTGAATCTCGGAATTAATCAAATCATGAGCGTCCTCATGTGATTCTTTCATAGTGTCATTTAGATCGTTCTTTTTCCTCTTTCTAGGATTTCGATCTTTGGAACCTAATGGTCTGCCACGCTTCTGGCGTGCATTTGACTCATTGGATATGACACTAGATATTTGTCCAATAGGGACTTCAATACGGATCGGAACATTTTCCGCGTAAATGTGGGATTTCGTTATCCTCTTCAAGTCCGTAAATGCGTCAGGCATTTGATTTGCTATTCTTTGCAAATGGATACTCTTTTGTACCTCTTTCTTTCAAATAGAGGTATGTGGATCAAGATGAGATAATGATACATTTTTCCACAAAATTTCCCGTTTGGTGTCACCAACTTCTCCCCCTAATTTTGGGAAAAGTGTCTCATCAAATTGACAGTCTGCAAATCGTGCAGTGAAAAAATCTCCTGTCAATGTTTCGAGGTAGCGAATAATGGAGGGCGATTCAACCTCAACATATATTCCTAACCTTCTTTGCAGACCCATTTTTGTGCGGGATGGCGGTGCTACAGGCACATATACTGCGCATCCAAAGATTCTTAAATGGGATATATTGGGTCCATGACCCAAAACCAATTGCAACGGGAATATTTGTGTCAATTCGTCAGTCAGAGACGAACTAGTATTGCTGTATGCAAAATGGCGTGTCCCCAAACCGAAGTGGGCAGCCGACGAACTAGCATTGCTGCATGCAAAATGGCGTGACCCCAAACCGAAGTGGGCAGCCGACGAACTAGTATTGCTGCATGCAAAATGGCGTGAACCCAAACCAAAATGGGCAGCCTCGTTTTCATGAAGAATTCAAGATTATTCTCATCTATTGTCTCAATATGATATCCATTTTGAATGATATCTTTAAAACTCAACAAGTTCCTTTTAGACTTGGAGGAGAACGTTGCGATTGATATCATTAAAACTCAACAAGTTCTTCTTAGACTTGGAGGAGAATATTGCATTCTCTAAGATAAACGTCGTGCCTTTGGGCAGAGTTACAGTTGCTCTTCCGGGGCCTTCAATCAATTTACTTCCCATGGTTTGACATATAAAAGAAAATATACGAACATGAGAATAAACAACTTCAATCCGTTTGTGTCACATAATATTTTCAAAATCTGCTGCTAACAGTTGACTAACAAAATCAGATATGTTATCCATAATCGATTACTATGCAGCTTGAAAATTTTCAGTTTAAGCATTTTCACACACAATCGATTGTTTAACATTGACAATCGATTGTTGATTAATTTTGAAAAATTCCGGATCATACTGTCTAACGACAATCGATTGTTAGACATAGACAATCGATTGTGGATGATTTTTGAAAAATTCCAGATTACACTGCCTAACGACAATCGATTGTTAGACATAGACAATCGATTGTGGATGATTTTTGAAAAATTCCAGATTACACTGTCTAACGACAATCGATTGTTAGACATAGACAATCGATTGTCGATCAATTGTTTTTCAGCTTTAATGCGAAAATATTAGATAATCGACTAGTTTTTCAGGCTAGTCGATTACCCCTACTGGAAAATAAAAATATTATTGATATTTGAGCATATTGAAGACATTCTAAAGAACTACTGCTAACACTGCATCATGAACTAACTAATACGAGCTAATACTAATGACTATTAGTTTATTCACTAACTAATACAAATAAGTAGAACAAAATCAAATAACTCCATCTTCTTTCATCACGGATCCATCACCGATTAGGTGGTCTATCTTCCCCTCGGGTTGCTCAAAGAAGTCTGCCACATCCAAGTGGGTGATGTCAAAGTTGTCGTCAGAGACAAAATTCGTTTCAGGGCGTTTACTCTTTCGAGCTGCTTGATAAAGGTCAACCAAATGTCATGGTATACGGCAAGCCTTTGACCAGTGCCCGTTTCCACCGCAACGATAATATATAGTTTATAAACTATTTGCTTTTTGATTCTTATCGTATCGTGCTTGTGGCAGAGTGACCAACTTCAGGTTGTCATATCTCTTCTTTAAGCCATTCCACAAGATGGGTGGATCTTTGACTGTGATATATTCAATTTTCAAACTTTCATCAAGGTGATGGCGCAAGAAAATCAAGGCCTTAGCATAGTTTCAAACCTTCATCAAGGTGATGGCGCAAGAAAATCAAGGCCTTAGCATAGTTTTGGGTGGATGCATTATTTCTGTCTTTAATGGCGTCTCCAAGACCCATAGCATCTAAGTGGATTTCAGCATCCAACACCCATGTCATATAGTTCTTGCCCGAAATTTCAAGGGCAACGAACTTTCTTTTCATAATGTCAGACATAAAATAAATTTACATCAAGAAGAACAAGGAAACAGAACCAAAGAATTATTAGACGGATACTTACTATACATGTAAAAGTAATACAACAAATTATAGAATAAATTAGAAAGGTGAAAAATACTATTATGGTTAAATACACCAAAGCACACCTTTTACCCATATTCGAAAAATTTAAAGTAAATCCTAAACCTAAACAAAGGAAAAACACAACATAAGAGGCACACTGTAAACATAAGAATATTGATAATAAAGAATATTAAATCCTAATGGAAAGACATGCGTAAAGAATCAAAACTAAGAAAACCACAAAAAATGCAGCCGTAAACAATCCTAATTCTGGAAGAAGTAAGAAATTAAATTCAATTGGTTAGAGACTCGTGCTGATAACGTGTTATAAACTAAAGCAAAAGACAAGAACAATAGAACAAGAACAATAGCAATAGAGAGAAGAGTAGAGAGAGTTCTTCTTATTGAGAGTTAGGAGTCTCAAGGGATGATTTAGCTACCAAGAATAGAACTCTAGAATCTCTCTAATTATAGACATTCACCTTAAATAGGAGATTTCATAACATAAATGTATTTTTACTATTAAGTGTACAAATTTTACACCCTGTCGCAAAATCGTTTTACTAGAGTAGTAAAAAGATTATATTTTTACCGTAGTTTGAAAAGATATCATATAGACTTATAATGGAAATTATATATAGCTAATGCGGTTATATATTATCCTAGTTGAGCTGTTGTGCTAGCGCTAGCACACTACTGCTTTGTAGCCTCAAACAGATTCCTTCATTCTCTCTGCCTTATATGAATTTAAAAGCTATTTTCATAAATTGGAATGAGTTATATATAGAGAGAGCTAATGAATTATCCTAATTGACTTGTTGCACTAATGAAGTTATATATTATCCTAGTTGAATTATTGCGATAACACGCTAGTGTTAGAGCACCACGGCTTTTCAGCCTCATACATGTCCATTCATTCACTCTCTCTTACATGAATTTAAAAGATATCCTCCTAACTATGAGTTTTTTTTAAAAAAAAATACCTATTGAGGTTATATATTATCCTAGTTGAGTGGTTGCGTTAACTCGCTAGTGCAAGCGCATTACAGTTTTTCAGCCTCTGGCAGGTCCTTCGTTCTCTTTGTCATACATGAATTTAAAAGTTATTCTCCTAAAGTGGGATGAGTTTAAAAAAATATATATCTAATGAGATTTTATATTATCCTAGTTGAATTGTTGCGCTAACTCGCTAGTGCTAGCGTAAGCCTCCGCCAGGTCCCTTTATTTTCTCTACCTTACGTGAATTTAAAAGGGTATTTGAGGCAGATTAGTGATTTAATTTAAAAAAAAAATTATTTATCGTAACTTTTAGACAGCTAATAACTAAGTCATTAATTATATCGCTAGTATAATAAAGTCGGGTTACTACCGAAACAAATAACAAACGGAAATAACATCAAATAAAGTGGTGTAAGAAACTGCGTGCTAAAGTGGTGAAAGAGACAGGCCTTGTATATTTCATTTTCAAGAAAATGTAGGCAGGAGAATTTAGCTTTCCTGCATAGGATTTATACCAAAGACCATGACCAAAACGAAAGGGCATTTTGTAAGGTGTACGTTATGGCCTTAAAAATCATTATTCCACCAGGCTCAGGCCAGTAATTTTCAAGTGAAAAAAGAGGCTCTGCTAATGCTTCATGGTCACTGTCTTGTTTCAACTTCCTAGTCTTTTTCTCATTATTACTGTCATCATATATATTATTCATAAACTCCGAAATGGTCAGCTGCTGATCTATATTTGCCCGTGGTCACAGTGGCGTATGTAACTTTGTCGGGTCATTTCAACCTATAACTTTTGATACGGGATATATATATATATATATATATATATATATATATATATATATATATATATATATATATATATGTAATGCTTACTAAAGTCTCAACAAATATTAAATTTGAAACCATAACTCTAATAGTAAAATGAGTTTAATAATAAAAATTTAAAATATTAAACCGACTAAATTTTAAATTGTGGATCTGTCTTTGCGTGATGGTCTGATGGACACATTCTTGAATGCACAAACTTGTCCATCAGAAGAAGCCTATAATAGTGGCATACACAGTGCCAATTGTGGCATGGCCACAGAGAAGATTCTTGGCACAAAATTTTGTGCAATCTTCCAATAAAAGCTTAACTGGATAAAGCCATGAACTGCAATTAGTCTTATATGCATTAATTAATTGTTGATCACTATTAGCAATAACCAGAGAGGAAAATTAAAATTCGCATACAATTGGTTTTGTAGCCCATTGCAGACTTATTTTTAGTTTTATGACTTTATTTATATTTTTACACATAAAAAATTTATTTTTACACATGAAAAATCGTAATTTCAATATTGTAAAAAGCCATAAAGGCCTAAAACCTCCAAGTTGGAGGTAAAAAGCCTTAATTCTTATTGGGGATTTGAGAGATATAGATTATGGTTGGTGAACTTATAAATCTTGGCTACTAATGAAATTACATATCCCATAATCATGATTATCTAAAATGAATGGTGGAAATATAAAAGAGAAAACATTGAGATAAGTGACTATATATCAGGGATTACTGGGACCAAGATAATAGTAATACTAGTACTTTTGTAACTTCATGATCCATACACATCTTGAGTAACGATTTTATTGTTTTTCTCATAACAAAGGGAGATATAGAACTATATAAGTATGAAGCATGAACTCAATTATTTCAAGAGATTAATTATGATAACTGTTGGGTTTTATGGACACGTGGATGGAATGAGGAGGATGATATAAGCATGATGTGTGATGATGACCCCACATTTCCAATAAGTTTACTAATAGGTACATTTATTATAGGGACCAAAAATGCCCATAGTAAAATTATAAGTACTTGCACCTTGTAAGGCTTGATTCAACCATCAAATGTGACCCCAACTTTTGTTCTGATATGTGAACTCATTATTTTGGTCCACGTATTTGTCAATAAACACTAAATATTCATGTTTAATTACAACCATATATAATCTCACCCACCTGTTAATAAGCCATCCAATTTCGCCCATATATATCGTTAATTTCTCAACAAGAAAAAAACATAACTCATTGGAAAAGTTAAATCTCCGGCACTGTACGTTTGTATGCTCACAACATATAGACTTTGTTCAACATCAACCATTTGACTCATAGAAAGAATGAGCATATGCGATCTCATTATATCCACAAATGTACAAGAAAGGAAGAAAGGGATGGATGTGTAGGAAACTCTACTCTTAATCAACCATCACTGTTCCATTGGCAGCCCTAAGGTACCTAAAAGAAGAATTATGAACTCAACAAGTTGCATCTACAAGTCAAACTCAAGTTGTAACATATTAAATTGTTTTAAAGGAGATTGATGAACAAGATAGGGCTTATATAAATTATATGAATACACCTTTCCGCATCAATATATATTTAATTAATATATAGTGATATAATTAGATAAACCTAATTTAGATCTTTAAATGGTAAGCCGCGCCATAATATGTGCAGATCTCTTGCAACTACAGTCACCTTGTTTATGAAGCTATGTCCTACCATAGGCCTAGCCAAGGATTAACAGACATTTAATAAAGTGATAACTTCCGTAATTAACTTATATACACTTCATTGATAAGAATTTTTACATGATCAATATGTTGTAACATGTTGTAACGCGTAACTTTATTTATTTTTAGGTCATTAATATCACTTTTTAGGATAATTTTTTATCATAATCTTTTACGTGGATTGATTGAGAAAATAATCTTATAGCTGAAGTCATAAAACATGTATATGCAAAGAGTTTTAAGTTATATACAGCCGGTGAAGCCACATGAAGAGACACTCCTTCATTGGAAAAATTATACTATCTAGCTAATTAATTTTGTAAGTATATACAATTATATATTAATATCTCTTGGCTTCTATTTATGAACGGTTAAGGGTCAAAACTGCCCTCAACCTATTGACTCCGGAACAAAATTGCCCTCCGTTTACCTTTGGCGAAGAAAATACCCCCACCGTTAACTTTGTGGCCTATTTCTACCCCTAAAATCTAACAGAATCTTGAATTTCATTTTTAATTTTTTTTTTAATGCCATGTGTCACGTTTTGATTGGGACATATAAAGAACGGAAAATTGGGACATATAAAGAACGGAAAAAGGGTCAAAACTGCCCTCAACGTATTGACTACGGAACAAAATTGCCCTCCGTTAACCTTTTTTGGGTCGGGTCGGTCGGGTTGAAGAGTAATGTGATTTCCCGCTTTCCAACAAATGTAAAGAGCTTGATATATCATATATATTCATCTTCAGTTAAAGTGGATTTGTCATTCCTATCCAATGGGGGGCTGGTTTTTCATGGCTTGGTTATGGGGGACGGGTTGGACGCCTGGTTCGTGATGGAGGGGGGCTGTTTGGTTGTGAAGTTTTCCGGCGATGTGAAGGTGACGGGCTGGACGAGGAAGATGAAGCAATGGGGTAGCCATGAGAGGTTGTTTGGTGGTTTAGGGTTAGAGAGGGTGTGTTGTGAGGAAGATGAAGAGAGGGTTTGGTGTTTTTTGGGTCTGGTCGGTCGGGATGCTTGTATTTAATTTTTAATTTTTTTTAATTCCACGTGTCACGTTTTGATTGGCCATTAAATAAACTTGACCCGAAATCAATTCTCACCCAAATTCCGACACAACCCGACCCAACCCGACCGACCCGACCCAAAAAAGGTTAACGGAGGGCAATTTTGTTCCGTAGTCAATACGTTGAGGGCAGTTTTGACCCTTTTTCCGTTTTTTATATATCCCAATTTTCCGTTCTTTATATGTCCCAATCAAAACGTGACACGTGGCATTAAAAAAATTAAAAATGAAATCAAGATTCTGTTAGATTTTAGGGGTAGAAATAGGCCACAAAGTTAACGGTGGGGGCATTTTCTTCGCCAAAGGTAAACGGAGGGCAATTTTGTTCCGGAGTCGATAGGTTGAGGACAGTTTTGACCCTTAACCGATTTATGAATTTACTTCTTCGTGAAAATTCTAGTTCAACCACTAATCATATATATCATTAGTATAAAAAATATTTAACACTAGCGGGTTACACAAAGGATATAAAGATAAAATGAGTGTGGTCGAATAGGAGGGAGGTCCCAAATGGTCTCACATGGATTTCGACCCAAACGTTCACATAAAGATAGGTGGTCACCCCGGCCCGCCGCCTTGGAGCAGAGAGCCGCCAGCCAAATCGACTATTTATCCATTAAATATCTAATCAAATGAAAAAGGAAAGCAAAACCTTCTTTGAAGCAAAACACACGCACAGAATTGGGAAGTGAAAGTATGGTGGTGCTGTTGATGATCTCCTAAAGCACCTTCTTTCTCACGTCAATTCTCTATATACTTTCTCTCTCTCCCTCCTTCCTTTCTTTCTCTATAAATAACCTTTCTCCAAATATTTACACCATTACTTTGTCCTTCTTCTCTATATATACTAAGCATTTTCCATCACTATATATATATATATACTTGTATTCTTCCAGCTCCTCCATCAGCTTTTTTATAACATTGATTGATAGATATATTATGGGGGATAATAATGTGAACCTACCACCTGGATTTCGATTCTACCCTACAGATGAAGAACTAGTTGTTCATTTTCTCCATCGCAAGGCTGCTCTCTTACCTTGCCATCCTGATGTCATTCCTGATCTTGATCTTTACCCTTATGATCCTTGGGATTTGGATGGTATGCTCTTAATTCCCTACTTTCACTTCTCCAACTCATGTTTAGTGCCACCATATGTGATGTGAAAGGATACACTTTTATTTACTTAATTATATCTTTAATACTTCTCCTTAAACTACACGTAGGCCTTATTCTTTTTCATGGGTTAATCATATCGATATTCATATGATAATGAGTTATGGGAAACTTGAATTCCACCGGTTCTCTCATCTAAAAATTTAAACTGTTAGAAAAAAGGTGTCAATCTTATTTATTTATATTTGCTTATTAGTTTTTTTTTTTGGTTGTTGCTGCATGATATGTGTTATTGGACAGGAAAAGCAATGGCAGAAGGAAACAAATGGTATTTCTATAGTAGGAGAACACAGAGTAGAATAACTGGAAATGGATACTGGAAATCATTAGGACTTGATGAACCAATATTGTCAAGTTCCAGCTGCGACAAAGTTGGCATAAAGAAATACTATGCTTTTTACATTGGTGAACCTCCTGAAGGTGTCAAAACCAATTGGATAATGCAAGAATTTAGTCTTTCTGATTCTTCTTCTTCTTCTGGAACTAGTCGTTCTTCTTCTAGAAGAAGAAGCCGTTCCAAAATTGTAAGTATGGAACAAAACATTCTCTCTCTTTTTTTATTTCTTCTGTTTGATCATGTTTTCTTAGTATTTTTTTCTTTTTAAATATATCTTTTTCAGGACTATAGTAAATGGGTAATTTGTAGAGTACAGGAGCGCAACTGTGATAATGACGACGATGATGGCCCGGAGCTTTCATGCTTGGATGAAGTTTTCCTATCACTAGATGATCTTGATGAGATTAGTTTGCCTCATTAATTAGCTATTTCTTATTTGTAATCCACTTAATTAATTAGATCCAATAAGCTAGGATCTAATTAACTTCGATCGGCTTTATTTTAGGTTTCTATTTTAATTGTAGCACTTACCAATTTAAATTTGCTACGTTCATAGTAAATGCAAAACAGTTTGACAATTTAAGGTCAATATGCAATGTCCATATGAAATTTTCCCGTATTTCATGTTTAGGATTTGTAGGAATACATCTGAAAACTATTATCACGTAGGCATAACGTCAATTTTGAAAAAAATGACATTTTATTGTTGGTTCAAAATAATGTGTGTATACATACACACACATTTATGTATATTATATAATTAAAATATATATATTCTGCGTTTTTTGTGGCTGCGAGCTAAAAGTGATATACTATGCGAAACTTCTAGGCAAATGTGAGAAGATTAACGGGCTAAGACGGGTACATGTCAAGTTTGTTTCTCTACTAATATTAGTAGAAATACTAGCTGGTATTGAATATTCATATCCTTATTAAGTTCATTTATATGCCAAAACATATAAATAATATATAGCATATATTTACGGTACTAAATTTAAAAGTTTTGAAATCATTCTTTCTCTTGTTTCTTTCCTTTTGATACTACTGCTACTGCTGCTAAGTATTGAGTAGCCTTTTTAGCTTTTGTGTGCTATGATTGTTATTTGGTAGTTGTCTTGTGTCACCAAGTTAAGGAACAATTTTATAATTTTTATTTCTTTTATATTCTTTTTTTTTTGTGGATTTAATGGTGGTTGATTACGTAAGCATTATATCATTTTTATGTAAGCATTCCCGTTCGCCCCTTCTTTCACACACACGTGATGGATCCATATTTATTGTTGATTCCTTACATTTTAAAACAATCTCTAAGACTTGACAAATGAAAAAACAAAGACATATACCATCAGTCATGTATTATTGATTGTACAGTTTCAAATATCTTTGAAACATCAAATTAGGTGAGAAACTAGACTTGTACTACTAGGTTATTGTGTCAATTTGTCAAAATGAAAGTATCAATCACACTAATTGAGTCTATTTTACATATATTGACTATTGTGTCGTTTCAAAAAAGAAATTAACAGCGACAAGTAAGAGTTTAAGTTAATTTGTGAATTGTGATATCTGAAATATTCATTTTTTTTACTTTCAAAAGGGCCACCACAGGACACATCCCATGTTCACTTAGAGTTCGAGGAAGGGTCGCACCTCCAAGGTTGTGACGTAAACTTTGAATGGATTAATAATGGATCAAAGAACATTGAAATTTTAATTTACGGCATAGTGCTAGATTGATTTTTCCTTTTTTTTTTCTGAATATATTAACAAAATTTTAGCGTAGAGATCTATGTCGTAATTATTTTGAAATAAGGAAGACCGATTTATTACCGAACAGGAAAATCATTATTTAACGTATCTTTTTAAAAGTGTAAACTGATGATATTCTTCGGCAAGTAAAGTATTTTCGAGAGAAAACACACAAGGAAGTGATTTTGTTTGAAAATAGACTTTTGTGGAGTGTGAACGAAGGTTATAGAAGTTGAATGGTAGACAAAGACGAAAGAAGAGTAAGAAAAGTAATTAGTTTTAATGTTAATAACAAAGATGAAAAACTCAATAGTAGAAAAATGGATTAAAGGAAGTGGCGACTAATTGCCTATGGAAAATGGTACTCTCCTCACCCTATTTTATTTGACACCATTTAATTGTATCTAAACCTAAGAAGTAAAAATTTAGTAAAGCATCACATAAAGTTCAATTAATTATACGAACTTAATTTCTAAAGTGGCAAACATTATATAAAAAATAGTTAGTAATATTTATAAAATCCAAAAAGAATCTTATAGTACAACTTATTTATGACAGAAAGGAGTAGGAAAGTGAATGATATATTCAAATTTAGTTCTGCTACTATATTTGTTTGCAGATAATTCTAGAAAAAGTAAAGTTTCTACTTTTAACAATTTTCATTAAATAACGACTTCTATGAAAAATTAAAGTGCTTTATTGAATGTGAAATGGGAAACTCATAACCTTGGAATTCAAATGTTACTTTTAAGGATTCTTAAAGAGTAATTACTCTTTTTGGCATTGGGATTCAAAGTGCTTTTTAAGGTGTTAATTACTGTTAAAACGTGATGAGCGTTGCTGTTATGTGTTAGGCATACATTAAAGCCTAAACTTGTGAAGAAAAAGATTGCTATGTCTCTGCTTCTTTTCCCCTTTCTATTCTTTGACTTTAGATCTGTTCACGGGGCCATTTCATTTCCATACTAGTCAAAAGTTTTACTGAGATAATCAATAATTTCAACGGAATTTCTTGGCCTTTAAATTATATTAAAAGATTACATGATTTACAGCCATATTGTCAAAGGCTCGCTTAAGTCCTGAAGTTTAGAAAACGTATTTTGCGTCGCTTAAGTTGTGAGTCAAGTAACACTAAACAACAAATATAATCAGAAATGTATTAGCTAAAAGAAAACATTATAAATGGACTTGTTACTTTATTCTTGAATTATATACATATTTTGTTTTATTCCGTAGTTGTGTTTCTTTTTTTTCACTAATAGCCTGTTTGACGAAGCTTATTTTTTGCCAAAAGTGTTTTTCTTTTGCCAAAAGAACTTTCGGCCGAAAATTGAGGTGTTTGGCCAAGCTTTTGGAAGAAAAAAAGTGATTTTGAGGAGAAACAGAAGATGTTTTGGAGAAGCATAAAAAAATATCTTCTCTCCAAAAGTACTTTTTTGAGAAGCATTTTTGAGAAAAATACACTTAGAAGCAGTTTTTTAAAGTTTGGTCAAACATTAATTGATGCTCAGAAGTGTTTGTCAAACTAATTAGCCAAACACAAAGTGTTTCTCACCAAAAATAATTTTGAGAAAAGCAAAGCACTTTTCAAAATAAGCTGATTTTTGTAGCTTGGTCAAACTGGCTAAGGCCCAAGTGCACTTTGCACGTGAAGCTCTAATAGATCTAGATCACTTTTTAGAGTACTTCGCCTTTGATAACACTGCTCTATAGGACTAAATACTTGTTACATTTTACTCATGTGGTTTTCTATATTTACGTTTACCTCCTTATAGATTGAAAAGAAGTTGAAATCCCCTCATAATTTAAGAAAACGCTCATTTTACACTTAAAATTGGTCCCAACTTGTGAGAAGCCAAATTGAAAATGGAAAGAGGGACTAAAGGAGCAATATCCAATACATAGTGTAGGAATCACTGATTTAAGTAGATAAAGCCGAACAAATTAAACCCAAAGAATGAGGCACGGCATGTTGGTTTCTTTGTATTAATAGAGAAAATAATTCTAAATATCAGCATAATCAAAAGTTTCGTCCTCCAAACCACGTGTAGCAATTCATAAATCCGAGAAGAAGTTCACTAGATTAAGACATAAACTATTACTTTGGAAGTATAATAAAATCATTTCATTGCTTAATTAGCTCGTAAGCACTGAGCACTTCTAATCATCTCACCCATACAATACAAGACTGCATTTACAAACAACTGCACATGTTGACATAAAAAAAAGAGATCAAGAACCAACCCCCCCCCCCCCAAACACAACCCACCCACCCCAAGTTTTGTTTGGTTGTTGCGGAAGTTTGCATGTGTAGGTATACACTTTTTAAACAAGATAGTTTCTTGTGAGCAAAGGCAACTCCATCATCTCTCAATATATATGTTGACGTTATGAGTTTCACCAATATAATTTGCTTTCTTTGGAACTTTGCTTTGTTTGGGAATGACCAAATCAAATTGAAAGCCATTATGATTGCACAAAAACATGCTGCTCTTCTCATGGCCCCTATCTCAACTTGTTTTCTAAGTTCCTTTATTTTGTTTCCTTGTTTTTATGTGATAAAGACATCACACAAGAAGAAAGATAGTACTACTACTTATTGGAAGGTACATGTATTTATATTGCTATGAAAACAAACTTCCTTTGTTAAGTCCCTTTCTTTTTAAGTTCTTTATTTATTAAATGTATTGGTAGGATATGATGATCTAAGATGAATTCGGCAGGGAGAAACTAACACAGAAATCATTATTGATGGGACCAAATGTAGCTTTTGAGTAAAGCTAGCTAATTATGCTTATCATATATGCATCTCAAAGATATCAATTCCAAGGTCAAAGCATGAAGCACTTGAGTCAAACACCCACTACACATCTTAGATCGAAAGTACGAAATATAACTAGTTTTTTTAGTAAACATATGAAAATGGGCACATTCATGAAAGGTATAATTGTGCCCAAGTGGAGTGGAGATACCACTTGTGGTAAAATTTGGCAAACGCCTCCAAAGTGAAAGCTTGGGCCTTTTCTTCATTATAACTCCTTTTTTCTGGGTGACTTCTTTTGACCTTTGATTAGATTATGTTAAACTTTGGGTACATTGCATTTCTAAGGAAGTTGCAAGTAAAATTATCTGCAAGCAATCATTTTTAAATAACTTAAAATGCTCGTGCTATTATATTTATGTGAAAACATACTGCATGCACCTTATATTTACTCCAACTCAATGAATACATATCTTCACTAGACCACATAGTTAATATATTCAAAGTAGAATCGATAAGAAGTTTAAGTTAATTTTTGTTGAGCGCTGGATTATTCGCATAGAAATTGAACCTGAAGGAGAGGAAAGGAAAGGAGTGTAGATGGTTTAAATAGAAGGCTAGTGTATTTTTAGACTGTCATTTATTCCTTCTCATTCCGAATCCTTGGTACTTATTAATAGGCTCGAACTGGTATAATTCCAGTTCAATTATTTACTTTGGTTTTTGTAAATAAGCAATTTGAACCAGAATAAGTTCAGTTTGATGCATCTTTTCTTTTCTTCGTTATTTATACAGCTATTCAGCGAAGGTAGTGCTACATGTATCTTACTAGCACTTGTAGATTGTCATGCTGCAAATCCCACTGCCATCAGAATAATCCCTCATATGACAGTATATCTTCATAGAAATATATATATATATATATATATATATGTATATTTTGGTTGCAGTTAGGCCAATCCAAATTGAAAAACTGAACCAGAATATAAATTCCAGTTATTTCCTCTTGGTTTTCAGGTTAAATCTGATTAACGCACATCCCTTGTTTACATGCCGAATTCAACTTATGTCACCTATGAACAGTTTCATAGGAGAATTACCCTTATACTCTACATTCTAAGCCCTAAAAGTACGCCGAGCCATGTTTTAGAAATATGATCACACCACAAACTTTCTTACCCTGTATTGCTTATCCTGCTTGAAATTCTCAATCCAACCTTAAGTCATTTGCCACTTTGTTCCCTTATGTTGGTCTCTCAAAGCCCCCGTACGTCTCCTGTCAGAATGCCCCACATTAGTTGAAGGAACATACCATTGACTCCTACATAAGTAAACTTAAAAAGTTAAGCGAGCCATATTAGCACGATGATATTGCAGAAGAGCTTGCTAACGGAAGCACATCAAAGATCAATGTGTTTAGCAAGACTACATTCCAGAAACGCCTTCAGATTGAATACTAAGGGAGCATTGACGTTATGCCTCCTAATACCTTTTTTCCCACTACTTTGGCATTAAATTTCAGTGACCACCGACTAATAGTTTCACCAATATCTATAGTTCTATATTATGGAACTTAACACTTCAGTCTCCATTTTCTGGCAGCGGAAACTGCAGTAGTACAACTATCATCTGATCGGGCATCTTTTTCTGTGGTGGACATGGAAAAGAATTAAAACGGTGATCTACAAGGACTAGGATTAAAAGATGCACTCAGACCTTCGACTTCGCATGCCTACCAATTTATAGGTGAATGAGCTGATACACCAGTTCAGTGAACAGAGATAATGCAATGCGCTTACCCCAGTAGCACAGACCCACTGTCTTGGCTTTCCAAGGTCATCTCCAGTAATCAGCTAACCAGCTGATTCCAAAATTTCTATCTCCAATAAGGTGGGAGGCAGATGGAGCTTTAAGTTCATCATCACTTGAAGCTGTCATCTGGATCTGTAAATTGTAAATAGTACAGTTACGATAACCTCAACGCTAATCTTGTCAACGGAATACAAAGAAGGTCCTCTAAGATTTTTTTGTTTTCACTACTTAGCAGTAAATTTTCAATGACCACCAACTAATATATTCACCAATATCAATTTTTTTACAAGTAACTAAAGAATTTATAAATTTATGCACTAAGCCAGTGCTTGGCATGATTAAAGATTGTGCAATCCTTCTACTGCGCCTAGCATTCCGTCTACCACATATTTAATAACCAGATTGCACCAAAAGGTTACAAAAATATACATCTGTTTATGACTGTACGTTTCCCCTTTGGCCTTAAAAAGTTCTATTGTTTCTTTCAAGCCAGAAAGTCTACCAAACGGCCTGAGGTATGGTATTCCAAGTTTTGAGAGATTTATAACCAAGCATCTCTCTGTTCCAACCTTGCAAGAGCTTAAATAATAGATTTTAGCATGGCCCAACTCATGCCAAGAATTACCCGAAACATGTCCACAGCTGGCTAGCGACCCTACAATGCAGGAAGAGTTGGAAAACTTCTACAGGATGCTCTTGACATTGTGGATATCTGCTGCACAACTGAAACCCCCTCAATTGAAGGCTCGAATGTGTGAGACAAACCTCCCAACCAACAATCCAAGAGAAACAAGAATAGTTCGAAGGTGCCTTGTTTCTCCAAATCTTTCCCCAAGGCCAAAATCTGATGTTCCTCCCATCACCAAGAATAAAGCCCACATTTGACCTGAGTTTGTTCCAATAGCCTTCATGTCATGGAAATTTCAAATGCTACCACTTTATTTGTAGTTCCTTTGACAGTGGAAATTACAGTACTACATATACCATCTAATGGGGAATAACCTCATTTATCTTTTTATGTGGACATGGAAAAGAACTAAAACAAAAATCTATAATAAATAGGGCTAAAAGATGCATTACAATGGTGCACTCTTTGAGCATACCAATTTATAGTTGAAAGAGCTTATTCCCCAGTTCAGTGAAGAGAGAGAATGCAGTGCTCTTATCCTGGTGGCCCAGATCCAAAGTCTTGGTTTTTCAAAGCCATCTCCAATAACAGGCAGCACATGCCAATTTCAGTTTCAAAAGTTTACACAGGTTTAGAGATGAGAATGATACTAAGTTGAGTCATTTATGGAGATGGCCATGAGATAACTTACCTTAATAACAACCAAATAAAGTGGAAGCATAAGGAGCTTAAGTCCATCATCTCTTTGAAGCAGTCATCCAGATCTATAGTATCTCAATAGTAAAGTTATGAAACCTCAATGGCTAATCGCTCAATTCATCAATAATGAGAAAGGAAAAGCATCAAAACGACAATAAATAGTGAGCTCTTGCTGCTCTATGAAACCTGGATCCACAGCTAGCTTCTTATTTAATGGTTGTCATTAGAACCTTTAAATGTACATAACCTTTTTCTTTTAAGGTTATGTTCTAAACGTGCAATAACAATAACTTTACAGCTGGATTATCTTTGACCAGTGCAATCACACTTTTTTTGTTTATTGATTGAATTGGAATCTTTACTTGTTGATTAAGCTAGTTTTTCTTGACTTCTCCTCAAGATGCAGAACAAATGAGAGGATGAAAACAAGAAAGACCCTGCAAACGTATGCTCCTAATGCAAAAAAGAACGATGATGAAGTAAGGTATTGATGATGTGCAGACGAATTATGCTGCTCTGCACATTATCACTCCCTTCATCATCATTCTTCTTTTCCACAACAGCAGTCGGAACATTCATTTGAAGGTCTCTTCTTGTGTAACCATCTTCCTCCTGTTTGTTCTATATTTTACTTTGAATAGAAGCCAAGAAAAAACACCTAAATTAATCGAAATTAAGATTCCAATCAATAAACAAAAAGGTAAGTGTAAGATAACTCGGGTTTAGAGATACCCCACCAATAAAATTATTGATAACGCATGTGTAAGAAGATACCAATAAAAAATATGCACAATTAAGATTCTTTTCTGTTTCATAGCAGGTTAGCATTATGCAATAACATAGCTGTCTCCTCATCATGAATATCATAGTCCTAAAGCCTTTCAAAATGTACATTAACAATAAGTATACAACTGATGGTTTACGCCTAATGTACAATTATAGGTTATGTTCGTGTATATGCACCTTCTCAGAGCAGCAACAACAACATCACTGATTAGCTAATCATCTGCTCCCTTTTCATCATCAGTCTTTCCCACAACAGAAACATCATTCTGTTGCAAATCATCAGTTCTTTCATAATCATCAGTATTTTCTGTTCCTGCGTAAAAATGAGGGAAGCAAGAAGCTACAACACATCACAATTGGGAGAACATGCTTCATAGTGAGGGATATCATTTTTTCAAGATTGTCGACTGTTTAACAAGTTGAAGATTGACAAAAATCTAGTGTGTTGCATATGTGTGTGTGCGTAGAGTGTGTGCGTGTATGAGAGAGAGAGAGAGAGAGATTGTACCTGATGTTTTTCATTCCATCAGGCACAACATACATTTCCATCTGCAGTTAAGAGAAAATACTGCTCAATGATGAAATAAGAACCCATTTAAGGTTTGATCATATTAAGAGCCTTCAACGAATTTAATTTAACCAAGTTAGTCAGCCAACGTGGAGATGAAGAATTTACTCTTGAATAGACGGACAGAGTTGCTAACATATTTGTATTTTAAGATAAAGCAGCATCTGGTTGGTTTTATCAGCCACTAATCTTGAGAAAGCATTTTAAGTCTCTTGCACTTGATGGCCAATCACAGAAACAGAAGATAAGATACAGTTGAAAAGGTATCACCATTTCCTTGTCCAAAAAATGCATAATGATGATTTTATTAGTAAGATGGAAATTTTGTTTACAAAATACAACACTAAGATGGTGATGTAAACTGTACAGCCAAACCCAAAAGGTATAGTTCTGTAGGGAACCAATGAGATCCAACAATAATTCAGCCTCATTTACAAATTGTATTCTACATATCGCATTCCTCCATGATGGAAACACACATAATGATAGACAAGTAATTCTTGTTCTTTTTTTCATGCGCACTACAATGCCTCCCTAACTTCAAACTGACCCTCCCACCCGCATCTCAGAAAGAAGAAAGGGAAGGATAAGAAAACAGAAAAGGCATTAAAATTATGTTGATAAGGCAATATCTGCACCATCCACCACTGCATCAAATGGACTACACTTGTGTAGCCATTTCTGGACAAGTACACCTTAAAAATTACTTAGTTCAATACTCTTTCACCTACATGCCTGAAGCATGGAAACTCAAATATTGGGAATTGAAAGCAACATTTAACCTGTTTTGAACCACTACATTTTGCATTTTAACAGATCTTTAAGGATCCAGTTTAATGGAGAAAGGAATGTTAAAATGCTAATACACAGAAACAAGTAGGTATGCCATTCCACCACATCAATTTATATAATAAAGACAAACACATAGAAGAATGTGCAAAAGAAAAAGAATTATCAAACATCAATAAATGTGAAACTACCATATGAATTCACTCTCATAAGAAATCGTCTAAAAACAGTAGTGATAGCAGAAAAATATATAGGATACTAGAAGAAGTATGATAGAGAACCAATAAGCAATTTAGTTGATGGGATGCAACGATTTCTAAAAAATAAGGATAAAATTTATCCCAGCTGTACTAAAATTTAAGAGCACAAAAGAAGAGGATTATGACCTGCCTATCTGATGCTCTTCATCTATCCCTTTTCGATTATGAAGTAATATTTAATAGTGCAGCCTCCTGAGGCACAACCCCAGCCTTCTCAGTCATTCCCTTCTCACAAATCCCGAGCAAGGCCGGACCAAATGATCTCAACCTGGGAAGAATCCCAAAATTATTCATTTGCTTAACCAAATCAAATGCCACATTCACGGTCTTGTGGCATTGTGCAATTTTCTGCTAAGGGAGTTGCAGTGGTACCGTAGTCCAGTCCATTTAAAAACACAGCCGAGTAAGAATTTGAAGAGTTAAGAGGTGAGTTTCCGGTTTTCTCAACAATCAGTAATTTGTATATAGATAATACTCCAGCTTCAGGTGACTTTCCGGTTCTCTCAAACAAATCTCAAAGAAAGTCGCCTCTTAATTTGAGTAAGTGCTGTAGATAGCACTACTGTAGTTTAATTAAAAGACGCGACTTTTCGATTTTCTAACAAATTAAATAAAAAGGGGAAAATCCAAAAATATGAGACAATAGAAGAAAAAAAATGGACTGGACTTTGTATACATAGGATCCTCATTGAGGTCGAGGGAATAGCATATTCCAGGGTAGTTGAATTAAGAAGTGTTTAACTCAAAAAGTAACTAAATACTTTGTCAGTGAAAACAATCAAAGGTAAATCGTAATCGAATATAATGAGACCTAGAAATATTTATTATGTTTCTTGTTGCTTCCAATAGATCGGATATTCAAGAGAGAAGAAATAATAGAGAGATGTTTTTAATAGAATATCAGATACCCCTTTGCAACATTGGGATCCTCCTTTATATAATAGGAGATCCTTCTTGAAATAATAAAATAATACAGAGGTTGGTCGCATTCCTTCGAGGAGACGACGGGGCCGATGATACACTTCACTCCCACACTCTTAGGTCGTGCCCTTAGTTCGGTTATCATATATTTGCTGGTCGTGCCTACCAACGTGGAGACGTAATGGGCAGAATTTGACCCTATACAGTTAGTCCCTTCGTTCATCGGCGACGCATCGAGGTGCATCCCCGATGGACGGAACCATGAACCTAATTATGGGCTAATTTGACCATGCTTTAAGGCGGCAATGTGAATGGGAGCGAATGAGTGAACATTTGAGTTTATTGAAATGCCAATGCGCAATCTCCTTCTTAGAGTGACATCATCACACGCATGCGTCATCATTATGTGTATTCCCGATGAAGCACAAAAGACGTTCTGATGCTCGGTTTCCTACGCTTGACTGAACTCCGTATCTTCGATTTCAACGACACCCAACCCTATAAATAGGGAATGGGTTTAACTTGATCCAACTTTCGATCATTTGTAAGCATTTTCTAACCTCCAAAGAAAGCACTCCCTTTCTTCGAAACCCAACCGTTTCTCAGAAAACACACTTTCTGTTGTGTCATACACCGCTTCCTGAACAGAAATTATGCAAAACCCTGACGGGATGATAATTCGAGGGTTCGTGATAATATGCCATCCGATGTACCGCCTCCGCCCGGGGTGATGAAGGAAAAGGGGAAGAGGACCTCACCCCTCTTACTGTGGACAACGTGTTGCCAAAGCAACTTCTTGTTAGAAAAGATTTCCAAAAGGACTCCCCCATGCCACCTTCGGATAGTTTTGAGTTAACACATAATCACTTAGATGGTCTTCGCACGTCGTTTGGTATTCCTGCTCATGTGGAGATGATCCCAGCGAGAATGGACTATGCGAACATCCACAGACCAAGATATTGCACATTCTACGAATATCCCTTCTTAATTGGTTATGGCCTTCCCATCTTTCCTTTGGCAGAGGAACCTTGACGCTTTTAAAGCATATGCCTATCTCAACTTACTCCGTACACTTGAAAAGTGTGTAGGATAATGTCTACATATGCAGAGCTGGCTAGGTGTGAGGTCTCCGTTCACCACATTTTGTACCATGCTGCATTTGAAGATTCGTGGCTCGAAAAGGCTGGTCATCAAGTTTGATGATCGAGCCAGCCACAGTTATTGGCGTAAGTACTTATTTATCAAAATGGAGCACCTGGTGTCTGACCCTGTCGGGTTCCCAGTAAGGTGGAATTCAAAACGTAAGTATTTCTATTCTTCGAATTCGTTATTCACGGCCTCGACGGTTCTGGACGTACCATCATTATGATTTTTCCTTTTATTTTGCAGCGATGGCTCACACACCCCGGTTCGTCACCGGTATCAAATAGTGGGTAGCTGGTTTGCTGCCTTACGTGGAGGAAACCTGCACATGGTCCGCATTTCTTCAACGCTACGGCCCCATAGGCCCTTCAGGTAGTTCTTCGACTTTAGTTAGTTGTTTCCACAAACTTCATCATCTGAACTATTTCTGTCGACGGGTCAAAACATTCCCAAGAAGAAGGCGACGGTATCTGCCTCTACTCGATCGGATGTTGGCCCGGATACTCATGAGATACATTGTGCATCCGTCAGAGAAGGTGTTCCCTATAGTTCCTTTACAAGAGGTTGCGCTTATGGAGGAGGCTACAATTGAAGCGACACCATCGACCCCATCTCCGCAGCCTGCGGATAAGCCTTCCGAGGGCGAGGAGCCTGATGAGAGAAAAAGGCGGAGGCTCGAGACGGGGAAGGCGGTGGCAACTGAGGATGAAAGGAGTAACGTGCCTCGCTAAACGCATAAACCCGTCTTCATGGCTGACGTTATTAGTTCGGGGAGGCCGGCCCATCAGGCGAGTGTTGTTGCTGGTGCCAGCTTAGTTTGTGCTGCTGAGGGTGATTCGACGTCCATTGTTGGCGGGGATGCTGAGGGGTCGGACCCTGAGATCGCCCAAGAGGATATAGACGGGCTGGCGGAGGATCTCACGCTGTGGCTGGAAGCGGCGGCTTGGTCCCGTAGCCGCAGATTCTGTCGTTCTAAGTCCCTGACCTGATCCGCCATAACTTGGGCCTCCTGCTCAAGAAGCGCGATCCGCTCCTTGAGCCCTGCTTCCCTATCGGCCGCCATAGCCCTCTCCGACTCACACTGAGATTCATGCGCGCGGATCGCCTCCTACAACCCTGCGACTCTCGACGAGGCAGCACTCGCCTGAAGTTTTAGAGTCGCAACCTCACTCTCCAAGCAGCCACTTTGCCGCTCCAAGCCACTTTGCCGCATTCAGCTACAACCCTCCTTCCCGCCTCGAGTTATTTGCCCTTCTGTCGAAGCTGCTCCTCGAGGGCATGCGTTTTACCAAGTATTTGCTGCAACTGAAGCTCCCGCCTCGCCAGCTCCTGAACCAAGGACCGGTTACGGGGGTCGGCGCTCACGCATCTCTCGGCACCGATCTCGGTAGTGGCGGTACTTCTCCGGCACCCGCAAAAATATCCTCGAGCGGATGTTGGCTCGACAGATGCTCTCCACCTCCAACAAATAAGGCCGCAAAACAAAAACAATGATTAAGATAAAGAATAAACTAAGGCAAGAAAAAATGGACCAAGGTCATAATATGTACCCTCAGGCCCATCACGTCCACTTCATTCACCAGTCTGATATCTGTGATGTCCCTCAACGATGCGTTCTCGTCCTCAAAGCATAGCACCTCAAACAACGACACCAAGCTATTCCCTTGGAGCAATAAGTTTGACTCCGTGGGAACCTCAATGAAGTGAGATCGCCCCTATGCACGCACTGTTGAATTGGTAAATCCTTCTCAGAACATACAGACGTCATCGAGGTCCAAGTCGGACTCGAACCCATGCTCATCTACAACATCCCTTCCTCCCTCCACCCTCGAAGGGACGCTTGATTCACCAACAATAGCAGTCGTTGAGGAACTGCTTCCCGTCTCGGCGACTGGAACCACCAACTGAGTCACCGAAGAGACGGTATCATCATGGCCTAAGCCAACCGAGGCAAGCCCCACTGTTTGTTCGCCCTCAAGGGCAAGCGCCGCAGCCGCACTCCTCTCTGTATCCGCTGAGGGGAGTCCAAATGAATTACCACATGTGGAGTCGGCGTGAACACGACCCTCCGTCTCACTAATGGCCTCTCATCCTCCTCCTAATGTGAGGGAGATTCCGCTCTAGGGCGCACAACTCCCGATGGCCCCTCCTCCCAAAGTGCGGCCCGTGCTGGAGAAGGAGCCGCTAAAGATTCAACTAATGCCGCCCTCGGTACTGAGCGCGACACCGCTGCTACAGTAAGCCGAGCAATTGCACCCGGCAGATTGAAGGCCAACTGAGGGGCCCTAACGCAGCGTGCCCTCCCTGATCACAAAAAAACAAAGCTGATAAACATAGTTGGAACAAAGAGGGATAGAAGAAGAAGTCAGCTTTTTACTTGACACAGGCCTACGGCCATGCCTTTCCCAGAAAGACGCCCACGTGCGTATCCCCACCATATGGGGAAGCACGGACTCTACCCACTCACGCATCCCAGCTAGCGGAGCTGGCGGTGTCTTTTCATCTACAAAATTGGCACAAGTTAACGTTTACGAGCACAAGACGTAAAGAGAGCCAGAAAAGAGAATTCGACGATTTTCCAAGCCTCTGGGAACCCAGGTAGGGACGCCACTGAATCGCCATTAAGTGATTAGTCCTGATATAAAAGAAGTACTCAAAGGGGCGAAGTTCGACCTCCTCATCCAGTTCTACAGTCAGGCCCCTCGACCTATGAGGGCGTGGTTGAATCATGGTACCGCGGACTCTCTGGGAGCGTAGAGACTAAGCACGTGTTACAGCGTGACCTCCCTACCGGCCAACTTCGCATACTTGATAAACATCGCCAATAATTTATAAATAGAAGGAGCAAGCTGACACGGACACACCCCGTAATAACGAATAAAATCAACTTCCAACATGGGGAGCGGGAGCTTGAATCCCAACTTGAAGGTATATGCATAGAAGACGCAGTATCTCCTACGGTCGGTATGTACACACTCTTCGCTCGTAGCGAGAACGATGTCGGCATAGCTGGGGATGCCCCACTGTTCCCGTAGTTGGGCCATCCCAACTTCCCCCATTAACGGGGCTTCATCCACCCGATCCTCTCCACCATCGACGGTGAAGTCAATCATCAAGCCTCCGGGCAGAGATACTATATCATCAACTGACGCAACTTCGTCGATCTCAACCGGTCCTGCACCTCCCATTGCCGGAGATAGTCCCTCGACCACCGGAAAGTTAATCGAAAAATCCATCGGAAGTCAATAAAAAAATGATACATGTTTAATCTAACTGCATGAGTCGGAATCCGACCCCATGATAAGTAACGAAGTTAATCCCGGTTTAAGCTAATTCATGATTAATAAGTTGTATGGCCACTCAGAATCAACAGTATTTAACCCTTATCTGATTCGACCAACAAGGCCACGTCCTATTCTCCATCATGAAGGTGAACCCACAACGTGGTCACGACCACTTATCGACAGCTCATGAAGCTCACAACTATAAATACCTAGAGAGGGAACCCTAAAACGAGGCTTCTTCTTCGCCACTATTCACGAAAGAGAGAAAAGACACAACGCTACCCATATTATGGGAAAGTGGAACACCATTATAAGGCTCTGAACCTCTTCATCGAGAGGCAAACCAAATCAATACTATCAATAAAGGCTTTTAATGTTTCTTCTCCTAACTCTGAGTACTTGTTTTTGCATCTTTCATTTGGTCCAACGATTTATTACGGTTTGCTATGATTTTTCCATGATTTATTTAGTTTTTACACTCATAAGGTATATGATAACTTTTGAGCAAACACTAACTATATTAGTACTTAATCACTGGTAACTTTTTTTTACATAATCTAAAATAATAATTAAATTTTTTTAGTAATCTAGTTAGCTATCAAAAACAACATCACTAACTTTCCAGATAATGGTACGGTCTGCGTACACATTACTCTCTCTCACATATGAAATTATACTGGGTATGTCGTTGTTGTATTCTGCTACGCTCTTGTAATGGTAAGTAAATCTGAAAAAAATATATTATCGTGAGAGAGCAAATATAAAAATTGAAACTGTGGTAGCCATAGTTATTATAATTTGCAGTCTGCCCAAGAGCAAGGTGGGAAGCTGTGGCCACAAACCACGGCTCATTATAAAATTTGCAGAAATTTAAAATTGCAAAAAAAAATTAAGGTAAAAAAATATTTTTTTTGCCGGGAAGGAGGGTGGGGGTGGGGGTGGAGGGGTAGTAGGGTGTGTGGTAAAGGAAAAACTGAACTTTTTTTAAAAAGGCTTTTTTGGAGAGGGGTGGAGTGAGTTGGTGAGGGTGGGGAAGGTTGAGAAAGAGTTTTGGAAAATATTTTTCCTTCTCTTGATAAGGAAAATATTTTTCTCCAATTAGAGCAAAATGAATTCATGAAAAAAATATTTTTTAAAATATTTAAACCAACCAAACATAAAAAAATTTAAAAATATTTTTTCGTACCAAACACACTCTAAAACTTAAAAAAAGTTAGGGAGGACTATGAATTTCTACATAGTGATCACTAAATATCATAAGATTCAAGTCACAGGATGCAACAAGAATCTAGAGAATGATTAGGAGGAAATAAAAGAAAGAGGATGACTGTTACCCTACCAGTTTGTAACATTAGTTATTATGATTCTACTAGCTTTTTTTAATTTCTTATCTATTTAAAATAAAACTCTTAGAAGACCTTAATTTATCTTCTATGGTTAATTTAATTAGATTTGGTATAAATATTCAGTGCGGCTAAGATTTTTACCAAGCAATTAGTATCTCCAATAACGTTTTGTCACATGTAAAATACCTGCTTATAGACAGATTTATTAGGCGTCTGGACATAAAATTAGTGACTTTTGGAAAAAAGTAATATCTGGAGTTACGTTGAAAAATGATACTTGAAATTTGTAGCAAACTTCTCAATCTTCCCATTCTCTTCTCTGACCGAATCAATTTATTGGTGGACTAGTAACTAATTTAGCTGATGATATCATGACTAGCTTAGCAGGCCCTACCGTCTTTCTCGCCACAATTACAACAAGCATTACATGGGGGCTGTCAAATCTTTCAATTCCCGCCTATGGATTTTCCTCATGTGCTATGTTGAACTAACGATTAACCAAATGCAGCAAGGGGCCAAAATATCCAATAATACGCACTAATTCGATTTTCACTGAATTTAAATAATAGACATTATTTTCATTTCATGGAAATTTTGACGTTTTGCTCATTATAAAATTCTCTAATTATCATTTTGAAGAGAATTTATATCTTCCACTACTTATTAGAAGATAATTTTATTAATTGGAATGTCAAATAGCTCTCTTTCATGTGCAGAGGCGGAATTAGGAAATAAGTTTAATGGGTTCAAACTTTAAGTTTGTTTTAGCATTGAGCACATTGTATGTTTAAAATTATGAGTTCAAATCTACTATTTGTTGTAATTTTAGTGAATAGTTACATATAAATATATGCTCTTCATCGAAAATATTGAATTCAATTGAACCCGATACTCGTGTGCTGCATCCACTTTCGTTTGACATAAATTTTTCTTTTATGCGTGTGTTCGATTATCTTAAATCACAAAAAGGAGCTCTCTCAAGGAAAAATAGAATGCATTTCTATTCCTTTATTTGGTAAACGATTTGATAACATCCTACATGTCAAAGTCTCTCCTTTGACAATAATTCTTTGGGGAATAACATGAAATGTTGAGACGGGAATTGCAATAGGAGGGGTCCAGGTAACTGACAATTGCACTATCAGTCCCTGTGTGACCATCAGACCATGTAGACATGTAGGAGCGTCCCCACAACTAAAATATTTGTAATCAAATAACGAATTGAAGAGCCATAGAAAAATATTGCCACAAGTATAAGGATAATGGTTTTTATCTTCTGCACACCTTTAGTTTTGCTGTTATCTATACCATTGGTCTAATTCGGTTTGTTACGAGCTTACTTATTAAGACTTAAGAGCTGATTGATAATTAATGGATGATATATTTGTTGTTGTTGTCTGGTAGTTATTTGTTGTCATTGTCTGATATTATTGCATGCTATTTTATTTATAATTTTTATGTTTATATAATTATTTACGCTATTTATGTTGAAGTTACTAATGCTCTTTTGTTTTTGTTTTTGTTGTTTCTTTACTTCACTGAGCCGATGGTCGATTGGAAACAACATCTCTACCCTTTCGGGTAGGGGTAAGGCTTGTCTACATATTACCCTCCCCAGACCCACTTTGTGTGATTATACTGGGTATTAGTTGTTGTTGTTGATATACCCTATCATATGAGATAGAATTAAGTAATAATTTATTTGCATGTTTTTTCCAACTTTTTCATTAAATCAGACTGTATTCTGCTTATGCGCTAACATTAAATTATAATCTCTCCAGTAAAATAATTTAAAAGAAGCTCGAATAATACTTTTAAGAAATAAAAGATATTCCGCTTAGCAATAGAAGTAATGCCAAAAAAGAAAAAAGGGGAAAAAAGCAAAACTCATAATGTGACCAACTGACAATGAGAGCGAAAGTGGAAAAAGACAAGTCCACGTCATCTTTTCCACCAGCTCCAAGTCGATAAAAGGTCAAAGTTTTCACCATTAATGTACTACTACTAATATACTATACTCGCTGTATTCAGCAATCTTTTATATTCTTATACTATTTCCGTTTGTTTAACTACTTTTTCAATCGTCCCCATTAGGCAATCCCAGAGGCACATCGAATGGGTCACGGGAGCTCGAAATCAGATTCCTCATCCGACGATTCCGCCGACGGCGGCTCGAAACCGTCGCGGATGAGAAGACTCGGTCGACGGCTTCACCTGCATAGTCACCATTTCCGTCGCCGTAGTCGGGCTCACACCACTTGTTCACATTCTCACACCTCCAAAATCCTAAAGGAGGAAGATTTTGCTGGCATCGCTCTCATCCGGATCATCAGTGTAACTTTCTCAGTTTCTCTACATAATTTCTAAAAAAAAAATTAAATTTTCTTACTCACTCTGGTAAACGTAATACGCATATGTGCTCGTTGTGCGTGTGAATTCGTACCTAGGCGTAAGTTTTGAAAAGATACATAGTTTGACTTTCTGTAGCTGATTCCTATTTCCTACAAATATTTGTTGAATTTTGTGCACAGAATGGTAAATGTAACGCGTATATGGGCATGTCGGTCGTGTGAATTCGTATTTACGCGTTTTTTTAAAGTTCTGAAAAGAATGAGAATGTGACTTTCTGCAACTAATCTCTACGAATTTGCATTTTTTTTTACATAATCTGGTAAATGTAATATGTATATGCATGTCTTGCGTGTGAATACTTATTTATATGTTATACATATATTTAAAGTTTGAAAAGATAACTAATTCATACAACTTTTGCAAAATATTATGCAAATTATGGCAAATGTAATACGTTTACTTATATAGAAGTTTTGAATGGATACACAATGTAACTTTTCTATTTCTAGAGTGTTACAAATTTGTAGATTAAATACCTATGTATGCATGTAATATTTTGGTTTTTGAAAGACAGAGTGTAGCAGGAGCTTAGTGCATCGGACTGCCCTTTTTAGTGTAGCCGCAGCTTTCTCTTACTAATTCCAGTGACTTTTACAAATTTTTACACTTACTCTCATAGATGGAATACTTATATGTTAATGTTTTGTGTGCCAATATGGATGTTTACGTTAGTTTTGAAAGATGCAGAATGTAGTTTCCAAACTTTTGTACACAATCTGGTAAATGTTATACCTATTGTGTCTATTAACTTTTGGAAACTTATGGATGAAGTTGTGGTTACTTTGTTTCAGGCAGAGATGAAATTCAAGGACAAATGGCTAGTCTGTATTTCTCTTGGTGAACAAACTTTTCGCACCCATGTGTCTGATCAGTTAAGTACCTGTGCCTGCAAACAGTTGCTTGGTATCGAATTTGTGTCTTGTACAATGTTCCCAGTACATACACACAGATACAAACATGTATTTTGCATACAAATATTTGGAGCATTCACTTCTGTCACTTCTTGTAATCCAAAGTTATAGTTGAGCGTGTGTGTGTTGTGGGGGGGGGGGGGGTTGCATATGCTATTTTTTGCTCAGAATGTTGGGTGTGGGTACAGTAATCAAAGGTTGTTTTGAATTATTTGAACAAGTTGAGGATAATTTGCGAAGAACGAAACTAGCTTTTACCTATTCTAGTTTTCAAGATAAAAAACAAATAGTATGAATTAGTTCAGTTATGACATAATTTTGTTTGACAAAACTGCCTTTGAGATGTGAGCATGTTAGCTATGTAGAAATTTTGAGTTTACCTGTGGGTCTTATTTTGTTGGAGCCAGACAAAGGTGTAAATTAAAAAGAGCCAGAACTTTGACTAGGTTCTTAATACATGCCTGGGATACTTCAAAATGCACTGATAGTAACAGACATGAAAAGTGAAGTTTCATTTGGAATTGCAACTGGCGAACTTGTGCATGCTATCTTACAGCAGTTCAGAGGATTATTTGCTTGATGTGCTGTATAGTTCTGTAACACAATTTATGGATTCTCTAAGATTCTTGTTATCTTTGGAATATTTCTTGCTTTGGATCAGTATTTCTTCAGAAAACGATAATATGCCAAGTATGATATGCACAGTACTCCATCTCCTTGTTATTTGGTATTCTTGTCAATCTGCAACTGCATGTTTACTGAATTAAGAATTGGAAGAAGACATGCAGATTCATGCCTAGGAGATGTCAATGACACATTTCTCCAATCATTCATAATGTTGGACAAAGAAAAAAAGGCATAGTTGTGCTCAGTTTCCCTACATTTTACACCACAAATTAGTAATTATTATTTTTTTTGTTTTGTTTTAATTTCTTTGCAGAACTGACAAGCCGACCTGGAACTCAGTGAGTAAACACTGTATTTTTTAAATATATTTACAATGAAATCCCATATTCTCTTTCCTTTTAATATTTTTAATATGATCAATCCATAGTATGTACACTTAGCAGATAAAAGTTAAAACCCTTTAGGCCACAATTATTGTTGCTTTCCCAGATTGATTAAACACATGTACTTATTTAAGATGTTTATGTCGATTATAGAAATATAGATTTCTAGTCCTTGTACATGCAAAATTTTCCTTGTGGGTGGCGTTGAGTGATCTTTCTATGCTTACCTTTCCTTTCGTTTGTCAAGCTAAGTAAGGCATGATAACTGAAGTCTAGTTATGCAAGTTACAGTTGGGCGTGCGCTGACCCTGCAATCCTGGGGATTTTTATTCTGATCTTCTTGCACACACTAATCTTGGTTGATCCATCTCATTGCATTAGGGTGTTTTATTCTTGGTTATGCTCTCTGTGAGAAAATCTGATCAATTCAGGTAAAATCTTAAGAAATGAGTGAATAGCCCAAGATCTCTATGACTACTTTTGGAAGCATGTCTACCTCCTCTCAAACTACATCCGATGTGCGTGGGATATTGTATATCTCTATCAACTTTCCATATGTGCTAGTGTTCACATGTGAAATTGAAAATAAAGGTGAAACTACAAGCTTATCAAAGTTTATTGTGATGCCATGTGCTTAATGGTTAGGTCCGAATTCTACAATGGAACTCAGAATAAAATTGGTTAAGAATTTAAGCATCCAGCCAAAAGCTTTCAGGCAATGTGCAAGCTGTGTGAATAGCCCAAATTTTTGTAAACCCCTTTGATGCTTGCATACACCTGATGGAGCACTTCGTATATTACTAACACACCCAAATTCTAGAGGATAATGGCAAGTTCCAGAAGCTATTTTTGACCTTCTTTAGTTTTTCTCTAACAATAATTTATGAGCTATTTCTGTCATGAGCTTTTGCTGATATTATTCAATCTTAATTCCTATAGGAAAAAAAGCTTCTTTTGGAAAGACATGGAGCCCATATTGCAAGAATATCTGTTTTTGAGGTGCGTAGTACTGATCGCTATGAAATTTATCTCTTGTGGTGTGCATTTCCTTGATGGTGAAAAACTTTGTATAATAGAATATACCTCATTAAGTTATAAAAGCTAAACCTAGTGTTGGATGTCCAACCTAGGTGCTGCAATGCATCAAAGAGCATCCTCAATGTTTATATATTTCATATTTGACCATGTTAGGTCTCAATAAGTTGAATTGAGGAATTTGAAAATTTCCGATCATCATGGTCTCATGTTGAGAAAGTTATCGGTAAAAACAAAAATTAGGGTACATGCTTTCTATCTTACCGAATCATCCATGAATTATGTAGCCCTACAGCTTCCTGGGATTTTATATACACTTCTCAGGGGAAAGATTAAGCCTCTCCTTTATCTTGATATGTTTGGAAGCAGAAAGTTCTTTGTTGATTTTTTGTTCCCAATCCTGTTCCTTGAGACCTCACGAGGAAGATATTGTTGTTTAATTTTCATCCTTGCATTATGTTGTACTTTGAAATGCCAATACTCGTTTTATCCTTCGAGTCATTATGAAAAGAGAAAAAAATATAATAGAAAGAGAAAATCCTCAAAACTTACTCATCACAATTTCATCCATGTTACAGACCAACAGGCTTTCCAAGAACAATCTGATTGGTTACTGTGAGATTGATCTGCTTGAATTTCTTTCTCAGGTGAGTTGCTTTTGTGATTGAAACAAAATATCTGCAACAAGTGGCACTTATGTCATGTTTATGTTGCTAACTAAGGAATAGTTGTTTGTAATGTAACTATGCAAGTTTGGGTTTTTCTTGTTTGTACTAATCATCTCTTTTGAGTTACAGTTTTGACAGAATGACATTTCTGTTCTTCATTTTTATTTTTTGCTTGAAAGGGTCATGTCAAAGAGAAGACTAAAACATTTGTCGAAGAGATGCCAAATCCACTTGTGAAGGAGGCGTTCCTCAAGTTATACTCACTTAACAATGTGGAAAAAGATTTTGAATCATCCTTTCCGATACTAAGCTTCTTTATGATTGTGCCCTATATCAATTGTGTATTTGCTTGTTTAGTGTTAGCTATGATGAGAGGTGGACAAAAGGTGGTCTTTGTTGACAAGTCCTAGGAATTTGGAAAAACATGTTTAAAGCAATTCGCTTGACCAAAAAATCCAAAGATGGAAGCAACATGGCCTTCACTATGCTTGGATTTAGTAGCATTTTAAAAGTTACCACTTCAAACAGCAGTTACTTTCATCAAGCGTTTGGATAAGGCAGTAGCCTCCGAGTCTCATATGTTCAGAAGTAGGATGTCTACCAATGCAAGAAGAAGGATGTTAATGTCGAGAATGATGGTAGTTTCATAAAATGATGATTTTAGAAGTTTTTACTCGTAAAGATTAACAGAAACCCGTTGGCTTGTCAAAAATGTTGGTGTAGTATTTGGAACTGCATTCCTTAGTTTGCAATTTTTGCACCTTTCCTCTACTTGGAGAAAGTAGTCTGTTGTCAGAGGGATATACTTAAATGATACTATGCTTCCAGATGTATCCCACATTTTTCGTGGTTAATATATGTCTGCTGAATAGTAAGTCCAAATGTGGATTGCTTAGTGTGGCCAAGTTCCTAATCATGAAATTTGGTTTTCCATCTCCATTTCAGATAAACTCTTAGCCCAATGCTAAGTGAATAACTTATCTTGCAGGATTCCAGTTCTGATACTGAGGTCTTTGACTTGTTAGACCCATCATCCTCATCAACTGTTGGCCGTATATCTATTTCATGTTGCATCGAGGTTCGTATTCACTGGGGAGCATCTACTTTTAATTGCTTATAGTAGGTTGCTACTGGCTATGATCCCAAATATGCGATTAAATTTTATTGGCAGGACCCTGTAGACACAGAGAAAAGCTTTGTTCGGCGCATCTTATCTATAGTGGTATGTGAAAATTTTACCTATGCCGTCGTTCTAGATGGAAGTGTTCTCTTAGTGGATCCTTCTAAAGAACAGTTTGCAGTATAAGCTGGCTAGAAGCGATCTCACCTATATAGGCGTGTCCCTTGTTCAATCTTTTCTTTCTCGTTTCTTGATAATTCAAAATGAACTGTTTCAATCTTTTCTCTTTCCTTTTTCTTATCAAGATCATCCTATTGCATATCACACCAAGACATGCTCAATTTTACTGAAGTTATCATTAATAAGTATCCAAAAATTCCATCCATTTATCTCTCAAAAAGTAATCGTTTTTCTTTGTGTAGTGCAATGTGGAACATCCCCTCCTCTGTCACTTTGACTTTCCACGCTGGATTCTTCACTCCCCTGAAAGTTATATTGTTTTATACTGAGTTCTGACCAGGTTGACCCAATAATGCACTCCTTTTGTGCTATTAGTAAAAAAGATAAAGTAAAGGGAAAGTAAGTCGATCTGTTTACAATATGTGAATGATTTTTTCAGTTTGTAATAATATACACAATCTCAGTTTTGCTTCTCTGTTGTCATTAAGTTATTATTATTTGGTAACGAGGTGACTTATGAATTAGTTATTAGAGAGTTGTTGCTCTTTGCAGGACTATAACGAAGATGGAGAGCTGTCATTGGCTGAGTTCTCTGCTTTGATTGCTGCGTTTGGAAATAAGCTGGCAGCTGAGAAGGTTCGCATCTGTAGAGTATCTTAAGCTCATACTGTAGTTTTTATAGATCCTCTCATGCAACATGCTATTGGACTTCATTTCTCATTCAGATCACATCCTATTCATATTGTTATTTCAATAATGACCTTTTCTCAACATAATATAAATGCATTTTGAATATCACCTAAACCAGCTAAGAATTCTAGATACAATTTGCGTAATTATTAAAACCAAGACACATCTTGTATTTTTTGTGAAGAATCCAAAGCTTAGGAGTCTTTATTCGATTTGTCAGAAAGAGGAGCTATTCAAACAAGCTGACAGAAATGGGGATGGTGTTGTCTGCTTGGATGAGCTAGCCACCCTTCTGGCTATACAGCATGAAAAGTAAGGCCTCGTAAAATTTGCCTGCCTGGAATCAATTGTGACTTCTTTTTGTAGTACTCCCTTCAATGCTCAAATTTAATGAACTGCAGCATCTACATGAGTTCTTTTATTTATTTGAATTCTTAGCTACTCTAGGGCAAGCAAAGTGGACCATTGAACCAAAGGCACTTGCCAGTTGGGGTTGTATTATGCAACTCTATTTTAAAAGTTCTTGCATTTTTCCTTCAATGTTGTGCTTAAAATTAACACTGCCGCTGTCTTTGTTAATTAAAGCCAAAGGTGATAAACACGCCTTAATACCTTATGAAACGAGTTACAGGATTTAGAAAAAACTTCCTAAGACCTAAAAGGTCGCATTTGAACTTGTGAAAACTTCAAACATAACAACTCTTTCAGATCAAAAACGAGAATTTAATTTTCAATGTATGTTCGTCTAATTCTTCTTTCTGATAAGTTTTGAGGATTTTATTGATATAGCAAAATGGGCATAAGTACTTGCTTGTGCATACTGAGTGACACAAAAAGTAAACCCCCTATTCCATCTTGGTCATCTTGGCACCAACGTGTGTGACAATCTGTGAGGAAAAAAACGTGTGAGACAATCTTTCAGTAAAGCTATTATGTTCATTAAAGGAAGGAAAAAGAAACAGAAAAAGATCAAAACCAGAGCAAAACAAAGCTATTCCTCTAGACCTAATACCATATGCAAACTTCAAATGATTTCCATTTGTAAATTCATGGTTGTCTGGCTAAAAAATTGGGGAGAAAAGTTAAATTGCAATATATGAAGTTTCCAGAATGTCTTTGCAAGGGTTTATTCAAAATTATGAATAGTATCTTCTGCAAAAAGAAAAATGTGAGGCATCATCATAAATTAGGTGCACAAGGCTTTTCATTTCTTAAAGATAACATCCCAATAAATATATGCTTTGAGTGAAAACTTGTAGCAATCATCACAAAATAGAAGCACAAGGCTCCCTTTTTTAAAGAGAAGAGAACATTCTGATGAAGTACTAAACTTCATGACGTATGATAAATCTAGATGCTTCACTTGAAGTAAACTGAAGGTAGTTAGTAAGGAATAAAATGGATGAAAGCAAAATGTTCCTACGTGTGCCTTCTCCTTGACCTGACTTTAGCTTAAAAGAGATTACTTCTTATATCATGCTCTATCGTGTGAAAACACAATTGTCTTTTAAACGTTTTATATGGTGGTATGTAGCCTGAAAGATTGTTAACGAGAAACCAATTATATCCTTAACAATGTACATGAGGAGTGGGTAGAAGTTAGAGACACGGAGAACAATTTAAATAGGGATGATTAGAAACCTCCTTGTAATTTCAACTTTTCAATTTGATGTCATCTTGTCTAAATCTTCTTTTGGACATTCCTAAACTTTTGTCCAGAGTTCTTCACCTCAAAGTGAATATACATGACATCTACAATTACTTACATTGAATTTCTTTTTCTTTTCTGGCAGATATAGATACTTCTGTCATTCGCTTCATGGTCTTCTATTCTCCTGTAGACTCAATGTTCTTCTCTTGCAGGGAACCACTAATCAATTGCTGTCCGGTATGTGGCCAAGTTCTTGAAGTTTCGGATGGGTTGAACAGCATGATTCATATGACCTTGTGTTTTGATGAGGGGACTGGGAATCAGGTTATGACAGGAGGCTTCCTGACTGAGAAGGAGGCTTCAAGTGGGTGAGAACTAAGCAACAGTTCTGAGTTCTAATTATTCCTAATAAAATTACTTCTGTCTTGATTATTATTAAATTATTTTTTTGAAATTCTGCTGATTTTATTATGAAATGTTGAAGTTCACATACTTGTATAATTCTGTGTAGATGGATGTTCAAACTGAGTGAATGGGCCCATTTCTCAACTTATGATATCGGTTTAAGGTCTGGTTCAAGTGCATCACATATCTTGGTATGCTCTTGTACTCACTCCACCCCTCAACATATATGTCTCTCGCCTTTCTGGTATGCATATATGGAAGGAACAACTTTTTTCTATAGAAACTGGGAGAAGGATCTAAGACATTGATGCGTACTTTACTTGCCTTGCCTTCTTACAAGTTCTTTTGCAAGCCTCTCGGACCTTTATATTTGTAATTTTCACACTGTTTATCAATTTAGGGTTCTGTTGTGAATTCTGAAGTGCGTATAATCCCACTGCTGGCGAAAGTAATTACTTTGAATTGTCCGAGGATCTTATATGATTTCTTCCTTTGAGACTCGCCTTCTTTTGAATCTTCTCATTTTATTTTTCTTGAAAATAGTTACCAACACACTCCAAGGGATCACCTATTTCCCCATGTTCATTTCCTGCATTCATGTAAAACCCATAAAGAACAACTCGGCAAAATGACCCCATAACTTCGGGCAACTGGATGTTTGTTTTTTTTCATTCGTTCTTTCTTTAGCCTTATGTGTAATTTCTGGGCAGAGTAGGATGGGAATTAGAACATGCTTTTGTCTTCTGATGGCATCTGATGTTGCATCCTGCACTTTTTAGGTTTATGATCGCAGAAAGAAAAGGCTAGTGGAGGAAATAATTGATCGGAAGATTGTCTTGTCAATGAGGGCTATCTATCAGTCTAAATTTGGCCTTGGCCTTATGGATAATGGTATGCTTTTGACTTAAATCAGTTATCAAAGGATCCTCAATTATGCGCAATTTTTGTATATATACACTTCTTCTATATGTAAGCCTATATGTAAACATCCTCATATCCATCTAGTTTGCCCTTATGATATAGATTAGTTTCGGTTTTCGGTCCATGTACTCAAAGTAGCTCTTTAGCATTCGATTATAAAAATATAATGGTTCTAGTCCATTTTTATTGTACGTATCTCAACCTGTTAAAAATCAGGGGTATTTGGTAACTCTCATAGTCAGAAGAAGAACAAACAGAAAGCAAACTCGTAAGAAGAAGCTTCGCTTTTTCTGTCATCAATGGGGTAGTAAGGGTGATTTGGGTAGTCTGGCTAGGGAAGGATGAGTCGGGAGTTTGAGAGGACGGAGGGTCGGGTTAATGGATGGCGGAGGAGCTTGGTGAGGGAGGAAGGGGAAGGTCTAGGGTGGATAAAGAGTCTTAATAGTATTTGGGGATAAAGATTCTACTATTCAGTTGGGGTGCTATAAGTACGCAATGGAGTATGCTAAATGTTAGCTAGTTTGAGTGTTTGAAGGATCTGTACTAGATACTTGTATGTCGTACTCGTGTTATACCCATTCAACCTGTGTAAATCAGGGGAAATGAAAGTTGCATTTAAATTAAGTCCGGGTAGTGGGTTGTTGAGGATGGGGATGAGCAGCACAGGAGAGAAGATTGGGTTGAGCCGTTGGGTTGAACCTGTGTTTTCTTTTTATTTCTTTCCACTTTATGTTTCACTTTATGCATATTAGTTTTTCCTTTCTTTTTTGCTTATTTATTCTGTTTGTTCGTGCAAAAGACTATTTTAAATGTGTTAAAATTTTCAAAAATCCAGATTTATTTTATCTTCGGTGTATGCTGAATTAATAAATTGCCCTGGATTTAAATCAGATCTAATTGTTCATGTTCATTCTTAACGGTTCTATTAAAAAATGAGCCAAAAGTTCCACTTCTGGATAAATGAGGACTGGAAGTGCAAGCAATAATAGCACAGGGGCCACCGAACTAGTTCTAGCAAATTTTAAGACATTGCTTTACATGTAAGTCAAAACTATCAATGTAGCATGGGCCACAAGTGCTCTTTATCCTGGAAAAAAGATATATCTAGCTGATGCTGGTTTCATAATACAGAACTCTCCCATCATCCTATCCATCTCTCATATTTTTCCTTTATCAGATACTATCAACTTGAGAAATGTACAGTGAGTATCTAGTACTCCCTTTGTTACAGTTTATGTGAACCTTTTCACTTTTCGAGAGTCAATTTGACTAATCCTTGAAGTTAAATTGGATTAGATTAACTCGATATTTTAAAGTTAAAATATAGATATTCAAAAACTATATGAAAAGTGCTATAAATTGCAATTCTTCTCATGTCAATATGCTGAAAAAATGCATTTCATAATGTTGGTCAAAGTTTACATAGTTTGAATCTCGAAAAGCGAAAAAGTTGACATATAGTGGAATAGCGGTCGACAGAGTTTATAAATTGTGTCCCCCGTTCTTTTCTGCTGTGGATTCTTGTTGCTGATCTTTACCATTTTAACTTTAGCACAGGTGCAAAAGAAATCTTACGGAGCCTCTCCGAAAAACAGGGCAAGAAAATGGATTCTGCTGAATCTGCGAAAGAAATACCTAACTTCATTGAATTTTTTAAGGTATTCTTCCTAGTTAATTATGATGTCATAATTAGTTCTGCTTATACATTATTCTTCTTTCCAAGAGTCTATTGGAAACAACCTCTCTGTCCTTCTGGGGTAGAGGTAAGGCTGCATACATCTTACCCTCCCCAGACCCCGCTTGTGGGAAATTACTGGACTTGTTGTTGTATACATTGTTCTTCTTTCATCCTAGTAGATTCACTAGCTAGGCTAAGCCAACTACAGCTAGATTCTGTATTTTTCTTCAATATAACAATTTTGCTGTAATATCTTGTAGCCAACTTTGGGCATGAAGTTCTTGTTTTTGGAGAATATATAAATAAGTATCCTTTTGCTTTCCCCATTTTTACACTCTGCTACTGTTGCAATATACTGTAGGTGCCTTGGAAGAGATTTAAATGATAAAAGCTATGTCCTTTGATTAAATGCAACTTTCCATGTGTTTTGTACAAAAAACTATCCCCTCTATCCTTAAGGACCCTTACCTTTTATTATGAAATATTGTCCATCTTCCTCATATTGGAAGAAGTCTGCTTCAAGCCTTCAACACTTAGTTACTTTTGATATTACACTATATAATCAAGTTAGAAATGCATCAAAACTCCGGATTTGGTCAACTTACCTCGGGTGCTTTGACTGCATCTATAACCGAGAAGTATAGATTGATTGGGTATTTGGTTTTATTTCTGGATTTATATAATATATGAAGTGTGAGAATGCTTGCTATTACACCAAATATCTTATGAATAAAATATTAAGTGTTTATAAGGAATTAAATTTTATTATTTTTAGTTCAATAACTTTAATTAATTGAGATATATACTCTATATGTCATAATATATATTATTGGTTGTATCCCAGCACCTGTATCCGCATTCGAATCCATATCCCTGTATCTTAAAAATTACATGATGAAGAATCCGATGACCTTTAGATCCGCACCTGCACCGGATACTCGCACCTGTGTCTGAGCAACATAGATCATAAAAGATGTGGAATCCTAGTATGTAATCATTGCAGAAGAATTCAATTGTCAAATAGGACCAAAGTTTTCCTAGTAAAAATTCTAGATTTATCCAAGATACAACTTTAAACTCTATTCTTGGGCCTATTTCTCTATAAAGTACTGTAAGATTTGAATTATAATCCTGATCCTTTATGTCTAAACTAAGACTACTATGAGAGTGAAAACTGGAGTGCTAGGCCAGAAACTGTTGAGAAGGAAGTACAGTGTAGTAGTTAGTTATAGGGTGTTAGAAGTTAGTTAATGGGTCATATATACAGCTGCCAACAGCTAATATATTATTATGTGATTAGGTGTTGTATATATATATAAACATGTACAGTACTTGAAGAAGTGATTCAATATTTTTCAATATTCAGCTCTTCCATTTTCTTCTTCTTTCTCTGCTTCCTTACTCTGTTGCTTCTAATGGCTATGACTGTCTTAACATGGTATCAGAGCTCGGCTTAATTCAAACGAGTTCATCAATGTCAGACGAGTAAGGAAAAGATATAATTGAGCTAATCGAATCCAGAATTGTTCTCTGTTTTTCATCTGGTTCAAGTTACAGTTGAAGATACGATTTCTCTTCCAATTAGGGTTTGTTGATCTCTGAACAATTCACCAATTTCTTTTGCATTTCACAACAATTTGAGTTAGTTATTCTCTTTACTATAGCGATTAATGAAAATGAGTCGATATCAACTACTATTACATCATCTACATCTGATAATCAGAATATTGACTTAGTTCATCATAATCACCCTTTCTATATACATCCTTCTGATACTCAAGGTGTTGTTCTCATCTCGATTCAGCTTCGAGGATATGAAAACTACTCTCTTTGGAGTAGATCTATGAAAATTGTGTTGCATGGCAAAAACAAGTTAGGTTTTGTGCTAGGAACCCGTAGAAAGGAGCTTTATGATCCCAGTCTTCATGAACTTTGGGATTGATGTAATGCGATTGGTTTAGCTTGGATAATGAACACTGTAGCTCCTAATCTGCTAAGTACTGTGATCTATGCATCCAATGCCTTCAAGGTCTGGGAAGATCTTCGTAAAAGGTTTGATAAGGTGAATGTTGCTAGATCATTTTATCTTCACAAGGAAATTGAAATTGACTCAAAATCTGCTAACGGTGTTAGAGTATTTCTCAAAACTTAGAGAGTTATGGGACGAATATGAAGCTTTAGCTTCTCCTTCTTCATGTGGATGCCCTGAATCTAAGCAACATGCAGAACACTACCAACTATAGAAACTATCAATTTTTGACAGGTTTAAATGATTCATTTGACACCGCTAAAGACCAGATTCTTATGATTCGGCCACTTCCTAATGTCAACCAGGCTTATGCTATGGTAGTTAATGTTGAGAGTCAAAAGAAAACCAGTGCAGCTCTAAGTGTTGGCATTGGTGAGTCTACAACACTAATGAGTAAAGCTAATGCAGGAAGTGGAAGTAGCAACTTCAAACCTAGAAATAGTTTTGGGAGGCCTACACTACAATGTGACTTCTGTCACAAGGTCATACAAAGGAGACCTGCTATAAACTTCATGGATATCTACTGATTTCAAGGTCAAGAGAAGGGGTTATTTAGGCCCACAGGTGAACAATGCATTTACTGCCAGAGAATTTCAATCTCCTGATCTTCCTCAGCCTACTCCACAACCATCTGCACAATCTACTCCTCAGTTTTCTCCTGCTCAGTTTTTACTCAAGAACAATATGATCAGATATTGCACATGTTGAACAAAGGAAAGCAGGTAGAATAAGTGACTAATGCAACAACTATGAATAACACAGGTACTATAAGAACCTCTATGACTCATCCAGTTAATGGTAACTGGATAGTAGATACAGAGGCTTCCAATCGTATGGTGCACAATTCCAAACTACTAAGTGAAATCAAAGATCTGGCTAGCATAGATCATAACAAGGTTCATCTTCCTAATGATGAGCAGATTGCTATCAGTCAATCAGGAGTGTCCACAATCTTCAAAACAAAATCATTACAGAATGTATTGTACATTCCAGACTTCAAATTAAGCTTACAAAGGAGTTAAGATGTCTTGTGTCTTTCTTTCTTGATTTTTGTCTTTTTCATGATCTCTTGAGTGAGAAGGTACTGGGGATTGGTAAGGAAGAATGTGGACTCTACATCCTGAAGCCAGAAACTCCTGAAGGATCAGTATAGTAGCTGAATGCCAAGCACATCAACAAGCTTGCATCTTCTGCAAATAATAGCTCTAGTTCAAATAAGGCAGCTTCTGTTAAGTCTACTAAGGATTGTAGTGTGTCTCTATGGCACAAGAGATTGGTACATGCTCCTTTAAAAGTTCTACCGAAAATTAAAGTTTACCTTACATTTCTTTGCAAGATCATCATTGTACTGTTTCTCCTATTGCTAAGCAATCCAGACTGACATTTCCTCACAACACCTCTAGTTCTATTCTTCCTTTTTAACTTGTGCATGATGATGTATGGGGTCCATACATGGTCCCAACTCATAATGGCAAAAGGTACTTCATGACATTGGTGGATGACTTTTCTAAGTATCGCTGGATTTTCTTGACGAACGCAAAGGCAGAATCTGTTGTTGTATTGAAAATGTTCTTAGCACTGGTTCAAACTCAATTTGATAGTAAGGTTAGATGTCTCAGATTGAGTTCTTCAATGGGCAGGTAACTAGTCTTCTGGTATTGCATGGAATCATTCACCAGAGTTCCTGTGTGTACACACCTCAGCGGAATGGTAAAGTTGAGAGAAAGCACAGGTCTATTCTCAACATGGCAAAGGCCTTGAGGTTTCAAGCCTTTATTCCACTCCACTTCTGGGGTGAGTGTGTATCCACAACAGTCTATCTTTTGAATAGATTTTATACTGTCTTATTGAAAGGAGCCTCTCCCTTTGAGAAACTTTATGGTAAGGTCCCTTCTCTCTAGCACTTGAAAGTTTTTGGAAGTCTTTGCTATGCTTCTTCTACTTGTAAATCTGATAAATTTAGAACCAGAGCTATTCCTGCTGTTCATTTTGGCTATTTTTGTGTCCAAAAGGGTTACATTCTCTATGGTCTTCACTATAAAACCTTTTTTGTGAGCAGGGATACTGTTTTCCAGGAAGATATCTTTCCTTTTAAACATGACATCTTTGGTTCCTCCCCTCTGTTTCCAGTCTTGTCTTGGATCTGATAGAACCTGATTCTTCTCCTCAATTCTCTTTTTCTCCTAACCCTTCTTCATTTGTTTCTCCTTCTTTTCCTTCAGCTCCACCATTTAGAGTTGATTCTCCTCAGCCATCTTCTTACCCTCCATCCTCCAGTCCGGTTCTTATTGCTCTTCCTCCTCCTATTCACCTCTGTTCCTCCTATATGGTTAAAAGACTATGTTGTTCCATCTAAAGGTTCTGTTTGCAATTATTTCATTTTTCAATATGTCTGTTATGACAAGCTGGCTCCTACCTATCAATCTTGTATTGCTACATATTCTGTTGTATCCGAACCTACCTCCTATGCTGATGCCAGCACTGATCCTAAGTGGATAGAGGCTATGCAGGCTGAATTGCAGCTCTTGAGAAAAATCAGACCTGGTCCATTGTTGACTTGCCTCCTGGTAAGTCTCCTATTGGTTGTAAGTGGGTGTTCAAAGTCAACTACAAGTCCAAGTCCAATGGGGAGGTGGAGAGGTATAAGGTTCGACTGGTTGCTAAGGGATACAGTTAGCTTGAAGGGTTGAATTACAAGGAGACTTTCTCTCCTGTGGCAAAAATGGTGACAGTTAGGTCTGTTGTGGCTTTGGCTGCAGCATCTGGGTGGTTCATCTTTCAAATGGATGTTCACAAGGCTTTCCTCCAAAGTGATCTTCTTGAGGAAGTCTATATGCAGATCCCAGATGGCTTTGCTAGCCAAGGGAGTGTCATCAGATGAAAGTATGTAAATTACATAAGTCCTTGTATGGACTTAAATAGGCTCCCAGACAGTGGAACCTGAAGCTAGCATCTGCTCTCAAAGATATGGGATTTGTTCAATCTCATTATGATTACTCACTCTTCACACAAAAGGTAGATGATAATCTAATAGTAATCTTAGTGTATGTTAATGATCTATTGGTCACTGGGAACAATGTGAAGCTCATTCATCAGGTGAGAAGAAATTTGCAGGCTAGGTTTAAAATGAAAGACTTAGGAGAATTAAAGTTCTTTTTGGGAATTGAGTTCTCTAGTTCTAAGGCATTCTGATGAATCAAAGGAAATATGCTCTTGAACTTGAATCTGAAATGGGATTGGCTGGCAGTAAGCCTGTTGCTACACCTCTTGAGTTTAATCATAAACTCACCTCAGTAGCATTTGATGAAGTTATGAACAAAGGGGAAGCCTCTACAGATGTACAACTTGAGGACCCAGGAAGCTATCAAAGGCTTGTTGGCAGATTGTTATACCTGACAATGACAAGGCCAGACATTGTCTTTGTTGTTCAAGTATTGAGTCAACATATGCATGCTCCTAAGCAGTTACATTTGGAGGCAGCTATAAGAGTTGTCAAGTACATCAAGAGAATTGTAGGTTTGGGACTGTTTATGCCAGCAAAAGGTAACAAGGAACTAGTTACCTATTGTGATTCAGACTTGGGTTCATGTGTGGAAACAAGGAAGTCCATCACTAGTTATATAGTCAAGTTTGGTGAAGCTATAATTTCCTGGAAGTCTAAGAAACAAAGCACAGTTTTCAGGAGCTCAGCAGAATCAGAATTTAGAAGCATGACAGCTACTGTTGCAGAAATTACTTGGATGATTGGTTTATTTGGAAAGCTTGGAATTGCAGTAACTACTCCTGTGCAGTTGTTCTGTGATAGTAAGGCTGCTATACAGATTGCAGCACATCTCATATTCCCAGAAAGAACAAAACACTTTGATATTAATTGTCACTTTGTAAGGGAGAAAATTCAGAGTGATAAGATTCAAACACAACACATAGGGACAAAAGAACAACCTGTTGATCTACTTACCAAAGAGCCTATGCAAGCCACAACATGAGCATTTGATTAGCAAGCTGTGAATGAAGAACCACTTCCATCCCTCGGCTTGAGGCGGAGTGTTGAGAAGGGTGTACAGTGTAGTAGTTAGTTTGGGTGTTAGAAGTTCGTTAATGGGTCATGTACAACTATCAACAGTTAATATATTATTATGTGATTAGGTGTTGTATATAAATATATACACATGTACAGTACTTGAAGAAGTGATTCGATATTTTCCAATATTCAGCTCTTCCACTTTCTTCTTCTTTCTCTGCTTCCTTACTCTGTTGCTTCTAATGGCCATGGCTGTCTTAACAGAAACTGAACAGTTGCTTGAGCTGAAACGGGAGCAGTAAATGTTTTATCCTCATTATCATCTTGAAATCCCAATTTCCAGATGCTGAAGATGAAATCATTTGTTTGTTGATTTGACAGCATATCTACTCTATGCTGAACATGTTTTGTGCTTGAATTTGTTGTAATTTTATAATTCATGGCAATATCTATGTATAGTGTCTTTCAACTGGTCACTTTTGCAGTGCACAGAAAGTTATCATCTTTATTCTTGTGAACAGCTGTGATTGACTTCAATAATTCTGTTTTAGGGTCAAATAAATATGGATGAAGTCAAGTATCCACTGGAGCAATTTAAGGTATGCCTACACCATCAGGCAACTCGGGCTTTCATTTGAAAGAGATTCTTTCTTTCTTCACTTAAATTTGGTATGCTTATTGTAAATCAAAGCTTTCCCGTTATCTAGAAATAGGTCTTTACTTTCTCTCAAAAAGAAAAACAAAGAAAAAGGGAATTTTCCAACTAGGTCTTTGGACTGATTGCAAGAGAATGAACTGATACTGGCAATATTATGAATTATGAAAAGAATGAACTTAATTTGGCCTATGGATTGCATACGCTTCAATTTGGTATTACACGTAGAATAAGATTGAGTAGAAGTCAGCGAGAATGATTACTTGTCACTAGGATGCGTTGTATCTTGATCAATCCAATGCACCTTATTCATACTTGATTATTGTGCTTATAATTTTCTGATCTTGTAATTTTCTATAAAGTTTGAACTATCAATGCGCACCATTGCTTAATGGTCTCGTAAATTTGGTTTCCAGACATTCAACGAATTTTTCATAAGAGAGTTGAAGCCTGGTGCAAGACCTATTGCTTTTATAGAACGTGATGATATTGCTGTATGTGCTGCTGATTGCCGTCTGATGGTATTCAACAGTGTTGCTGATAGTATAAGATTTTGGATCAAGGTAAATCCAATTTATTGTAAACAAATGTTTGTTTTTTATTGTTGCTTGTAAATATTCTGCTGTTTCTCATGATATCTATAAAGATCACTTACTGCAGATAATTTACGGATCCTATCCGGCAGTTCAATGTAAAACAAAATATTTCAACTTTTTATCACATGGCAGAAACTTTATAACCCTTGTTCACATTTGTCTGAATTGCTTTGTTTTGCTTCTCTTTTTTTGACTTTTGGCGTGTGTTGTGTATTGTGATGTCCAGTACAGAAATGCTAAACCATTTTCTCCTATAGCTAGATCTTAGAAGTTTCAAAAGCTTCTACTTAATTTAATTTTGATGCAACCTGCCTTGGTATCTTATGGATTACGTCAGGGTCGAAAGTTTTCCATCCAAGGTCTTCTGGGGAATGAAGCATGTTCCAGCGCATTTGTCAATGGAGCTCTAGTGATATTTCGCTTGGCACCACAGGTAGAATTGTTGCGAACCTTCTTCCTTGTTGGGGCTATTTCTCACTATTAAATATTTCTGTTAAGATTTCTCAATATTCAAAAAATTTTGGTTAAGTAAATTTCCACTGTTCTATTCTGATTTACACTTTGGGGATATGCTATACCAAATAACTGCAGGACTATCATCGTTTCCACTTTCCTGTCTCTGGAACTATTGAGAAATTTATTGAAATACCTGGATGCCTATATACGGTATGTAAAATATATTGCTTCCTTAAATGTAGCTTTTCTTGGTGGCTGCTTCTTTATCAGAGTAGTTTTTAATCCAAATGGTTCATGTTGTTCCACTCACCCCACTCCCCTTTTTTCTTTTCTTCTAGGTGAATCCTATTGCTGTGAATAGCAAATACTGCAATGTTTTCACAGAGAATAAGAGGGTTGTGTCTATAATTTCCACAGAATACTTCGGGAAGGTATGTCATTTTATGCAGCTGACTCCAGTTTTACACATAACCTTTCTTTCTTGAAAGATTTCTGTACTGTTTTGTTAATTTTGTCCCGCTATCCTTTATCAGCCATGCTAGTTAAAAGTAATTAATTCTGATACTGCTGTCAATAAGATGAGTGCTTATTTTTGTACCTAGATTTCTTTGAAATATCTAACCGAAGTGGACATCATAAATATCTGAAAATTCAGAATGATACGTCTATTCTCTTCTTTATCAGTAAGAGGTTTTTGATCATTATCTTTCAACATTTCTCTCGTTAGGCCGTGTTTGATTCGAAGCAAGGGATCTAGTCACAATCTCATTGATAGAGTTATCAGATTCATAGGCCACTTTGTTTGCGTGGCTCCTATTTTGAAATTGCCTTTTAGATAAAGTTAGCTAGTCTTTTTAGAAACTCTCCACGTGAGAATAACTCCACACTCTATCATCTCCTTGAGGCTATTTTTGAGTAATTAACCATGTTAGTCTTTAAGGTGTTGAATTAATCTTAGCGCTAAAGTTTCATTCCTTCCCTTTTCTGTCTATAGGAGCTCTAACGATACCTGATATAATGCTCAATTTTATAAAGTTGAGTCTGCATTCTGAACCACTGCTTTTGCCAGATTGTTGGCTAAGATATCGAACAATATGCCCTTTTTTTTTAAATACAATCTATGCCATTAGGAGGTGTAGTCCTTATATAAATCACCAAAAAATTACAGCGTAACAGAGGAGGGCATCTACCTAGCCCCTGTTCAACAAAAGATCCCTGTAATCACAACCAGGGCCATATACAAGTACAAAGATTAATAATCCAAGTTATAAACACTCCCATGATCCTATGGAAGATAGTACCCTTATACATCAGATTTCTCCAAGAAAAACCTGCGACAAAAAGAAAAACTTATGACAGCATGTTCCTACTTTGTTTATGCCTTATTGAAGCTATTTGGGCCTTCTACCAAATAGGGTCCAGCCGCACACCTGGGCAGATCTCTAGGATTGAGGAAAATGGATTCATTCTCCTCAATGCCCCCATTTAGCAAGATCATCTGCTACTTGATTAGCCTCACGAAAACAATATTGGATTACTTGTTGAAGCAGTTGTTTAGTATCCAAAATAATATCCTTCATTTTCCACGCTAATCTTGTGTTCCCTTTAATCATATTGATTACTACCATAGAGTCACATTCAAGGGAGATGTTTTGGAAGCCCTGTCAAATACACCACTTCACCCCAGCCTTAGCCTCCGCCAGAACTCTATGCCCTTACTGTGTCTTATTATACTCAATTTGGTGAAAGAAGCTTTGCTTAATTGCCTGCAGGTTGCATTTGTTGCAATTGGAGCAACCATGGTTGGCAGCATTAATTTCTCCAGGAAGGAGGGTGACTATGTTAAGAAAGGGGATGAGGTACTGCACTTATGATATGGGACTTTTGCTGCCTTATTATTAAAATATCCTGTTTGATGTCTCATTCATACTCCTTTTTCATGATTGCAGTTTGGATATTTTTCATTTGGTGGAAGTACTGTTATTTGTGTCTTTGAAAAGGTAGGTGCACAAGCATTTTTTTTCTACTTGAAAATGACATGGAAAATTCCATTTTGCAAGCTACATAGTGAAATCTTGCTGTAGAACTATTCTAGTCCTGCCTATTTCATGATGTTTAAGCTTGTTTTTTATCATCTGAAGTTTTTTCAAATGCTTTGCCATTCCTTTTCAAAATCCTGAAGTGATAATCGCTTTTATTGTAACCTTGGTTTTGTTGGTTATGTGAAACATTGCTGAAGTACCTCTACTCTTTACCTCCCCATATGTTACTATTACTTGAGTATATATAAAGCATATTGTGGCATGCTTTTAGGGGTCGTTGGTAGGAGGTGTGAGAAAGCACGGGAGAAAATATTATTCTAATAGGAGGTATTAGAAAAAACAATGCAAGCATTAGCTTTGTGCATTACTAATCCCTTATTTGGTACACTTTTTCAACATATGTGTAATTAATACTTGTATTAGTTAGACATCCTATTTGGTATTGTCCCATGTATAACTAATACATCGTTGGTAGGAGGTGTGGGAAAGCACGGGAGAAAATATTATTCTAACAGGAGGTATTAGAAAAAAATAATGCAAGCATTAGCTTTATGCATTACTAATCTCTTTTTTGCTACACCTTTTCAACATATGTGTAATTAATACTTGTATTAGTTAGACATTCTATTTGGTATTGTCCCATGTATAACTAATACATCGTTGGTAGGAGGTGTGGGAAAGCACGAGAGAAAATATTATTCTAACAGGGGGTATTAGAAAAAATAATGCAAGCATTAGCTTTGTGCATTACTAATCCCTTTTTTGCTACACCTTTTCAACATATGTGTAAATAATACTTGTTTAGTTATACATCCTATTTAGTATTGTCCCATGTATAACGAATACATAGCAAACTTTAGTATTAGCAATGCAAGGGGTTTTAACATTTGCATAAACATTAAAGACATGATTTCCCCTCAAATCCCTCAAAACCTATTCCAAATACTTCTCGCTATATTTTATAGAAACAACACTGCTCTTTCTTCTCTCTATACGGTTTGGGCATGGAAAAAATAGTGTACAAAGTTAAAGACAGTGGAGGGTATTTTTGTAAACAACCAATCTTTATAGAAATTATCCAATGCTTTAATACACCAAACCAAATAGTGAATAAGAAATAATCTCAGCATAACTAATGCCAGCATAACTAATCCCAACATTACTAATACTCAGCACTATTTTTATACCTCCTATCAAACGACCCCTTCGTATTAAGGTAATACACTTTTTCTTTTATATCAAAAAGACTTGAGTATTCTGCCAGCATAGAAATATATACCAAGTATTTATGTCCTGGTAGAGTAACATCTGCCCATCTAGTGGCCTCATTTTGGGCACAGACAATCGTGGTGATATCTCAATGCATGTTCTTGAAGTTCAACATGTATGTTTAGTTGAACTAGAGGTAGCAAACAGGCGGGTCATGTTGGATATGGGTAGGTCGAAAATAGGTAATACAAAACGGATAAATTATCCGACCCAACCTATATTTATTACATGAGAAGATTGATTAACCGGCGGATCATATGGATATTCATATTAACCATGGCTTCTTGAATATGATCACTTCTGGGAGAATTCTTAGTCTCTTAAATTTGAGGAACCCCCAATTTAAGTCCTTCCAAATGTAAAAGTTGAACCCATTGGTTATCTATTTTTTAAGTGGATAATATGGATCTCATCCATATTTGACTCATTTTAAAAAAGTTCATTATCCAACCCAGTTTTAACGTATAATATGGATGGGTAATTATTTTTTCTATCCATTTTGTCACCACTAAGTTGAACGATTTGGTTTGAGCCAAAGAGTTGTCGTCATAGGAAATATGGGTTTAAAGAGTTTATGAACTGCCACTAGGATTTATAAAACCAATGTGAGTAATCTATTTTGCAAGTAGAAGATATGGAGATTAGTTTGTCTCTTAGCCAACACCACTTTGGTCTTGTGAGCATGAAATTATACATGTATCAAAGTGAATAAACTGTCCAGCTGCCTAGGTTCTACTAGTCAGTAGTGAATAATACCTCAACGACATAGCATTGCTTGTTAGAAGGTATTATGTTTTTATCATATTGAATCAATGATTGATAAAAATGACTTTTATACCTATCTCAACCCCAAACTCTAGCTCCTGAGATTCCGAAGACCATATAAAGAAACTCATTTTTAAATCCACACCGAATGTGGGATATACAATGACCTAAGTTGCTCCGACACGGCAATTTAGGTGCCACACCCGTGTCGACACAACACTAGTATGGGTGTGGGTATGGGATCCGTACTGGATCTGGTCAAATAATTTTGGGTACTTTGACCACGATGGACGAAAAATTCGAGACGAAATACAATTTGATTCCGGAAATCAGAACCAAAACCAGGGTTAATTAGAAGAAATTAGCATACCTTATCTAGGAAGTCAATCATTTACTTATCTACAACTTGAGAATAAAAAAGAAATTCACACTTTACAAGCTATACGTAAGTATTCCACAAAATTTCTCATAATTTAGAATTTCTTTTATATTTTAATTTTTTTGAGTTATTTTTAGCTGGATCTCCGCACCCGTATTTATACTAGGATCCTTATCCCTGAATCTTAGAATTTACATCTTGAAGAATCCGACCTCCAGATTCGCACCCGTGTCAGACACACACCCGTGTCCGAGCAACTTAGACAATGACTAATGGATCCATAATTTTCAATAATATAAAGTAGGGGTATACAATCGATTTATCGATTCGATTTTGACCCTTATCGATAATTACTTATCGATTATCGATTTGTACATATGCTTATCGTTATCGTTTCAATAAGGTTTCGATTTTTTCGATTTCGATTTATCGATTACATCAATAAGAAATTTGCGGGATTCCACGGAAAGTATATCGCTATAAACGCGCCTAACTAATATGGACAAAAAGAAGCTAAAATAAGACGAACACAATTATAATATAAAAATTGTGTCAACGAGCACATGCAACAAACTAAAGTAAGGGATCAAATGTATGTCACCAATACTCCAACAGTATAAAAAAACAAAACAAAACATAATACACCATCACGGCTAATTTTATTTTTCACTAATTTGAACTTCATTCCCTTAATCTTTAGATATGATTAATCCTTAAATGTGGTAGAGGAAATAATAGGATAAGTGACTTAGGGTAAAGGAAAGGGTATAAATTAGGAAAAGTAATATTGTATAGCCGCTTTCAAAATAGTAGCGGAATATATATATATTTTGTATGTTATTTTAATCTACACAACTAGGTAATTACTCATTTAACACAGTCTAGGGGTGTGCATTCGATTTATCGATTCGATTTTGACCCTTATCGATAATTACTTATCGATTTGTACATATGCTTATCGTTATCTTTTCAATAAGGTTTCGATTTTTTCGATTTCGGTAACAAATAATCGATTCGATTTATCGATAAACCGATTCGAATGCACACCCCTAATATAAAGAAAGAAGGAAAAATTCCATAACTTGGAACTGGTATAAGTTGGTGTGACGTTTCGAAGATATATGCAAGGTTTAGGTGACTGCTGCAAGAAAAACAAAAAGGAAAAGAAAAAGAGGGGGAGAGAGAGAGAGAGTAGGTTCTACTTGGAATCCTGTCTAGCGTCGTAATTTAAGAGACTCTGGACTCTTCTATGGGTAAATATTTCTGATCATCCTCTGGTAGAACTACATGGGTTAACTTTAAGCTATAACAGATGACTATATACACGCCGCGTATTCTAATAAGTGTCTAATAATTTAGGGTGTTTTGGTTCACAAAGAACTTATACATGGATTATAATATGTGGATTGCAAAGACGATAAATCACTGAAAAATTTAGTGAACAAACATTAGAGGAATATTTGGTTCATTGTAATAAAGAGTGTATTTTTTGAATCTATTTCAGTTTCGCGTGTTATAAAAAAAATTTCCGCTAAAATATATTTTATGTTTCAATAAAGGATATCTATAAAAGGAGCCATCACTAGTGTGAAATCACAGTTGGAGGCAAAAAATATTTTTCCGTAACCCTGATCTTACAACAGGGATCGGAACTGAGCCCTTACTTAAACTAGTTATCGATAAGCTAACTAATACCATACAGGATGAGGTCATATTCTATATGCTATATGCATACGATATTGTGCTATTTGAAAAAACCAATGATAGTGTCAACCAAAAGCATGAGTTATGGAGAAGCACCCTAAAAGAAAGTGTTTTAATATAAGTGAAAGTAAAAATGAATATATGAAGTTGATGTGAGATTAGATGGGTTTGTGGTTTACATGCAAACAATTAATATATCTAGACACGATGCTCCAGAAGAATGGTATAATAGATGAAGATATTACACAAAGAATCAAAATAGGATGCTGAAATGGTGAAGTGTGTCCAGAGTGTTATGTACCGCCTGCTAAAGTAAAACACAAGTTTATAGAACAGCTGTAAGTCCAATAATGTTATACAGGCGTAAATGTTGGGCCTCGAAACTCAGTGTTGAGAAGATACAAATACTATGATGGATGTGCGGTCACAAGATTAGACAAAATTAAAAATGAGAACATTCAACAGAAGCTGGCATTTGTTTACAGTAATTACCAAAAACTTTTTAGGTATTGATGGTGAATTACTTGCCTCATAAGATTAGCCAGCTTACAATGTTCACTCCACATAATATATTTTGTGTACCTATACATAGAATTCATCACCCCTTCCCTTCCCTTCCCTCTTTTTTGTCAGTTGCGTCCGATCTAGTTGTACGTTTGGAAGCGCCATTCCTTAGAGAGAGTAGTAAGCAAAAATATGGAAATTTTTTGTTTTATGAAACTACTATCCTGCTGTTGTTTAGTGATTTGCATGGCATCTGATCTGTGGAAACGTACAGGATTCCATAAAGATAGACGAGGATCTCTTGGAAAATAGTGCAAGATCACTTGAGACCTTGGTATCTGTAGGAATGCAGTTGGGTCTCTCCGTAAAGAAGCAGGATTAACATGAAGCTGCCAAGTTTCAGAAACCTTTCATAGCTTGATATGTTCATCAACTGTGTAGAGATTAGTCCTAGATGATTGGAAAAATGATTTAAGCTGATTACTGTGCACAATTTGTTTGGGAATGAGGCATAATTGTTGTTGTTGTGCTGTGCATAGTTTGTAACTAAGGTCTGTCTTCTAAATTATGTGTTAGTAATTTTGTTCATTCCTCATTAAGATACTAATAACAAGAATTAGCATTTGCTATCACTCATTGCCGTGGTTAATTTATTATTTCTTATGATGTAAAATGCACGGCATGTTTATATCAGTTTGAGTAACCACTTTAAACTGAAGAAAGAAAAGAAGGAAAAAGAATAAGGTGACACTAGCAATTTGTTTTAAGAAAATGTCACATTCTGTACACTGATAATGGATGTTGTCTACATGTAGTTTTGCAGTTCTCATATTTCAATGTCGTAGCTTAGTTGACTTTCTGAGAAAGCTGGCAATGCAGACATTGATTAGATGTGAACTTGCATAGCTCTTCTTCCAGAATGCCACTTTCTTTCTGTACAATTTCATGACTTGTCTTTGAACTGAGATACCGCTGACCACAGGGAAAATGACATTACATTGTTGTGTATCTTATCAGTGAAAGCTTCAGAAGGTTTGCCTGTAACCACCAATATTATGTGGGTAAGGGTTTGGTTGTGCCTTGGCTAATGCTACCTGTCCTTGCATTCCATTTCTCTGATATTGTTGCCACATTAACTGCTCTTCAACTAGCAGTCTCTGTTTCTTCTCCATCTCTGACATCTGAACATATGCTGGTGGAGCTATAGCCAGTGATGCTGCAAAAGGATCTGTGCCTGCTGCGGCGGTACTAGCTCCACCATTCGCAGTTGGAGGTGCAGGCAATGCTAACATTGCTGGCCGTCCTGCTGAGCCAAATGCTACGCTGCTTGCACTTCCAGTAGCCACAACACCTGAGCTGGCTACTGCCTGTGCCACTGCTCCTTGTTGGTACATGCCATCTAGTGTTAATGTGTCAAAGCCTCCGGGAAAGGAAGCTTTCTGGTTTGACAAGTGGCTTGCGGATTGAACCAGTGCTGTCTCCCAATCTCCTGCATCGTTGAATGCTTGCCATGGTGAAATGCTTGTTGCAGGATTGGTTGTTGCTTGACCACCATCAAACAGGGCTAAAGCCAGTTGATCTCCATGTTCTTCCGTAGTTGGAACATCTTCACTCAAGTTCAACAAATCTCCTACTTCTTGGGTTTTCACCACTTCTTTCTTGTCATCTTCCTCTTTCTTTTCTTCTGTTTCTTTGGGCAATACCTCTGGTGCTGGTAATGCCTTCACTGCATTCATGTCCTCTTCGGGTTCAGTTTCAGTTTCCTGCTTTTCAGTTTCTTGAACATGCTCAGTAGTTGGTTCGTTGCGTATTGCCACCTTCCTGTTCTGTTCTCTGAAGGACTTTTCTCGTATAAGGTCATCCATACGCTCAAGTTTCTTCGGTGGAATGATCTCAATATCTGGATATTCAGAAGTGCGTGGAAGTCCAACTGTTTTACCCCAATCGTAGAACTGCTCGAGCTCCTCATACTGCTTATTAATTCTGAAGAAAATCTCGAGAACTTTTACAGAGTCGGGGATTGATAGTTCTATGAACTTATCAAACAGAATAGTTACAATTTCTGTTAAATCATAATATAGCTGGAAACTTTCCTTCACTAATGGATAAAGAGCCACAATCACGACTCTGTTGTTCTTTGCCAAACCTGAAACATATACTGGAATTTTATATTTAAAGTCTACCTTTAGAAAGGAGTCGATAAAATACGAGCAACCCCTTATGGTTTTTATAAGATGTTAACAAATCTCAAATTTTGTTAACCTCATTTATTATCTTCTCATCATTTCTTTTCTCTTCATTTCAGCTACTTTATTACTTCTATGCTAATTCTATATTGGCATTTGATATTCATTCCTTATAAGATGCATTGCTGATTGAATTACCAATATATTTATGAAATTGACAAGAAATATTAAAGCAAAAGTGGAGTTAGGAAATACTAACCTGCAGGCCGGCAAGCTAAGAATCGCTCTAGGAGCTGCATGAGATGATGAATCCTTGAGAAAACTCGATCATTCTTCATTTCCCTCAAAGGAGTGGCTTTTACCCCCTTGGCATTATGACGAGCCTCTTCTTCATCGTTGTATGAAAAGGCACTGCGTTTTCCCCTGCGGTTTTGCATCTTAAACTCCAGGTGTTCATCAAGGTACAAAGCATATGATCGTACAAATGCAGAACAATCCCAGGAGTTAGATCTTGAGTCACGAAAATCAGACATGTTAAGAAGCCTGGTTCCTCGCCTTGTGGCAAAGAAAATCTCCTCCTCATAAGACGGATCGCCATCAGAGAGCAGCCTATGGATCAACATGAGTGCCTTAAGCGCTACAACCCAATTCTTGGTCTTTCCAAGGCGTCTGGAAATGAAGCTAACACATGCACCAACATAGGCTCGAGAATAAGAAGTCAAGCTTAGAATCTCTCTTATATGCCTCTCCTCTGGTGGGTACTCTTCGTGTCGGGTCGCCTTCACAATGGCTACTTCAAGATCGGACAATGAGGCACTGCTGCCAACTTTGGCCAAGCTTATGCTCGTCTGGTCCTTCACTGCCCCAATTGCCTCTCTAAGCGTGCTTGGAGCCATGATGTTTCAGACTTGTAAGTCTCAGTAATATTTTAATATACTGCTGATTATTTTTCTCTTCAACTATTCACAAGGATGGCAGCACTATTAACCTGAAAGAAATGAAACAAAAACAACCCTTAATGACTGCAAGATTAAACATGCATGCATGGTATGCGACGTAAAATCTCATCAAAAACAGCAAATTAATTAAGGACATCGTAGAACATTATTTTACACCTGTTATACTGAATTTTGTGGTAAAACGGATGGAAAAGTATGAAAGATTCAGTTTTGCGACGAGAGAATAATTCAAAAGGAAGGAGAATTTACTGGAGTTGGAGAAAGAAGATGAAAAGGGAGAAAATGGGGTATGTGCAGCTCTTTCTTCTCTTTTTTCCTGATTAAAATTTTCGCTTTCTCCCTCTTGTTTTTCTCTCTGCTTGAGTTGCTCCAATAACCAAAGAAATACCCTGTGCTTTAGCAGCATATTTCGGGAGGCTAATGGAAATATTTTCATAACAGAGTTACACTTGCGAATTTGTGATGAATGAAAATTCTCTGTCTTAAACTTTTTTTCCCCCTTGTTTCTGAATTTCTGTGAAGAGAAAATTTTTTTAAGGCAACACCAATTATTTTGGAGATGGACCTGACTAACTCGCTTAGGATCGATCACCTGTGACGTTCTCTGCGTGCCACTGTATTATAATTACGTACCATGTTTGTATTATGTTACACGTACATTGATAGAAAATAAAAGACAAAATTATATAATAATGCATTCCATAAGTTAAACTTGTATTATTTTAGCCTACTATAAGTTTACAAATGTATAGCCAAATATCAAATAGCTTAGATCCGAATTTTTTTTTCCAGTTTTTTTATTCTCTATATATTCAGGCGTGAAATATTTCCATTCTCCTTTTTCCTCAAGTTTCTACATACCTATCACATCTACGAAAATTCACAAACAGACGCGAGAAATCTAAAATCTCATCTTCTTTAATGCTAATCTTGTTAGTTTTTTAATATGATTTTATGAGAAATTTGGAGTGGGTATTGTCTGAATTTATTAAAATTAGTCTAAGTAGACTGTATACAAAATTCGAAGTCATTTAGTGGATATTTGAAATAGTCTTAGAGCCTGTTTGGCCAAGCTTCTCGGAGGCCAAAAGTACTTTTTTTGGTCAAAAAAGTACTTTATGAAAAATTTAATGTGTTTGGCCAAAATAAAAAAGTACTTTTGGCCAACAGCAGAAGCAGTTTTTCTGCTTTTGGGAAGAAGCAGAAGCAGAAAATTAATTTATTCAAGACAAAACTATCCTCACCATAAATTTATATTTTTCAAATTGTCCTTTACATTTTCTTTCCATATATATATAATGTTGCCCCTACTTTAATGCGTTAGCAGTGTGAGTTAATAAGAATATCGAGCCATCTTCAGTTTGAACGGTATAGATGAGAAATTACTAATATTGATTGCTAAAAAATGAATAAATAAAACAAACTATTTTCTTATGTACAAGCGGTATTATTAAAATTGATCTCCAAATTTATTTTACTTCTGTACTTCCGATCCTAATGACGCTCGTTTCAAAACCCTTTTATATGTATATATGATCCATGTATTTGATATCTTCAATTTTTAAATAAATGGTAGAAATTTTTTTTAAAAAAACTATTAAAAACCAATGAAAAGACAAAACGAATTTGAAAGATTCATATATATATATATATATATATATATAAAAGATACATGAATCTTTCAAATTCTTTTATTGTCTTTTCATTGGTTTTTCCTTCTTCTTGAATAGTTTTTAAAATTTCTACCATTATTTTAAAAATTAAAGATATCAAATACATGGATCATCTTGTAACTTTTTAATTTCTTTTTTGATTTTTCTTGTTTTTGATGTTTTCTTTGACTAATCTTGCTTTTTTTATTTGTCTAAATTAATAAATTTCCTAGAATTCTCCAATATTCATCTCCTAGAATATTTTATGCAAAATGAGGAGTCTTATCATTTACTATAAATAAACTTCTTCTCCTTTTTTCTTGTACAAATTCTTCTTCTTTGTCTCTTATTTCTCTTTAAAAGAACAAACTAACAACTAGTACAAGTACTTTTTTCATAAGATTTTTTTTTGTAATGTACCAATTTATTATACGCAATGTCTAGTATGTACTTTTATTTTTATTCTTTTTTAACGTGCTTGCATGTAACAAGGATAACACTAATTTCTAATAATATGAATGATTAATAGTTGAACTATTTTTCCTTGATGCTCTTATTTTTCGTATCTTTCTCTTATTTTTATTTATTTAGTTCTCTATTTGTTTAATATTATTATTAACCACATGTTCCTTAATGCATGAAAGAAAATAAGCAAGAAAATGACATTGGATAACAACTCTGAGAAGGCTAAATGGGATGCAGAAACTACCGAACTATTTTTAAATATATGTGTGGAAGAAATTTTAGCAGGAAATCGACCTGGAACTCACTTCAGTAGATTATGATGGTCTAATCTGGTGCAAAAGTTTAATGACAAAACTGGAAGAAACTATGATAAAGTTAAGTTGAAGAACAAATGGGACAAGCGAGTGCAGATTGGTGGGATAGGAAAATAAATGTACTTGTAATTATACTACGTAATTTTCACTTAACATAATTTTATTTATTTATTTATTTTGGTATTTTAAATTCTCTTGTTCTTCTTTACATTTGCAGGAAAATCCAAATGTAGAGAAATTTAGAGAGAAAGGTTTACAACATCGACAACTGATGGAATACTATTTTAAGGATGTTGTTGCAACCGGTGAACATGCGTGAGCACAGTCATCTGGAGTGTTACCAGATGGTATACAAGGAAGCAGTTGGTTTCAACCAGAACAACCATTTGAGTTTGGAATTCCTGTAGACAATGAAGAGTTTGGGGATATTGATGGCATAGAAAAGAATACGAAAAAAGGATTTGAACAAACTAATCCAGAAGAATCGGATGTGATTAAAAAAGTGTGTGGTAGTGAGAGTGGAGAGAGAAGAAAAAGAAAAGCATCAACTGCTATAAATGAAAAGGAGAAAAATAAATTCAATACCAGTCTAAGAATTACATCATCAATAGAGAAAATTGCTGAAGCAATACAATCACGCTCTTCTATGAATATGGGGTCAAAAGACTCTTCACTTAGTATTAAGTATGCAATAAATGTTGTTCGTAATTTACTCGGTATGATTGTTGGTAGCGATTTATGGTGGAAAGCAAGTGTGCTACTAGTCAAGCAACCAATAAGAAAAATGTTTTTAGCACAAGAAGATCCAGGGTTACAATTGCAATGGTTAGAAAAGATGTCTGAGCTTCAAAAAGAATAAATTTAATTATATTACTATTATTATCTGCATTTTATTTTTCTAGTTATTGAAATTTTATATTTGCTTTAATGTGTTGTTCTATTTATGCTTTACGGTTATTGGAATCTATGCTTTATGGTCATTGGAATCTACATTTGACTTTTATTCAAGTTACTAAATTATTTTGAAATATTAGAACTTTATGTCGTTGTACTTAGGTGATTGTTATTTTTTTAAATAATAAGTATATAGATTGTTATTCAAGTAATTAATTTTATTCTTTTTCTTACAGATATGTCATTCACCATAAATAATGATGAGCATGTTGACGAAGTTCTTATAAAAGAAGTAGATTACGATGATGATGTACTTGATTAGATAATTTTCAGTGTAGCTCTCGCATATTATTTAAAATTTTGTCTAAAAACTCCATGGAGAAATTCTCCTCATACATGATTTTATTTCATCAAGGAGATACTTGAAGGACATGATAAGAGATGTTATGAGATGTTTAGGATGGAAAAACACATATTTATTGACTTATGCAAAATACTAAATGAACAATATGATTTGAAAGCAACAAGAAAAATGACTATAGAGGAGATGGTTGCTATATTTTTACTGGTGGTCGGACATGGTGTAAGGAATCGAATGATTCAAGAACGATTCCAACACTCTGGAGAGATCGTTAGCAGACATTTTCATCATGTTTTACTAGCATGTTTGAAATTTGCTATGGATGTTATTAAGCCAAAAGATCCAACCTTTTATGATATTAATCCTAAAATAAGAGAAGATGATAGGTATTTGCCTTATTTTAAAAATTGCATTAGAGCAACAGATGGCACACACGTGCCTTGTATTGTTCGCTCTAAGGAACAAATCAAATTATTGGTAGAAAGGGCTTCACTTCACAAAACATAATAGTTGTATGTGATTGGGACATGTGCTTCACATTTGTATGGCCTGGGTGTGAATGTACTGCACATGATGCTAGAATATTTGATCAGGCACTTAGAAGGCAAAACCTTAACTTTTCTCATCCTTCATCAGGTAAGCAACACTAATACTATGCCTTGTGTTAGTTTAACGTGTAGATTTTATTTTTATTTATCTTAATTAACTATTTTTTACTTGGTGTAGGCAAATATTATTTGGTTGATTCAGGCTATCCAACTACGATGGGTTACTTAGGACCGTATAAGGGTGAGCGATATCATCCGGATTTCAAGCACAACTCTAGTTTTAGAAATCCAAATGAAACATTTAATTTTTTTCACTCCAGTCTTCGATGTACAATTGAAAGAACATTTGGAGTCTGGAAAAATAAGTTTTCTATTTTACGCTCAATGTCATTCAAGTTTGACACTCAGATTTATCTTGTTACAACTACCATGGCTATACATAATTTCATCCGACGACGATCTTCTACTGATAAGGAATTCAACTATTATGCTAATGAAGACATTACTATAGAGATTGAGGAAGAAGATGGGCCTTCTGGTATTCCTTTAGAAATGCAAGACAAGTCTTCTACTATTATGGAGGCGTTGCGTGATAGAATTAGAGATGAAGTTGTTGAGAAATATTATCATGTCTGAGTGACTTTGCTTATTATTTCATGGTGTAAATAACAAGTAATTATACTAGATAATATTATTTCTTTTGTATAACTATATATATTACAATGATTTATATATTTAGTATGTATGTTTATTTTATGTTTATATTATAATTAAATTAAATAAAAAATAATAACAGTCTCTAATAATAAATATTAAAATTTATTTTTCTTTTTAAAATAATTATAAAAGTTTGGTACTATCCTTTTTGGTAAATTGACACTCAAAAGTGCTTTTTATAAAGATTGGCCAAACACAATTTGTTTATCAAATATTGTAAAAAGTACTTCTTAAATGAATTGGCCAAACACAAATTATTTTTTTCAAGAATACTTTTGAAAAAAGTACTTTTCAAAATAAGCACATTTTAGCAGCTTGGCCAAACGGGCTCTTAATCAAGAATTGCAAGTGAAAATCGTATAAAAAATTCGCCAGAGATGCTTATACACTTTTATACAATATTATACACTTTTATACAAAGAAGTATATTATATATAGTTGTATAAAAGTGTATAAAAATGTATATATAAAAATATCTAAGCGCAATAGTAAAAATGTTAGTGATACACCATGTATATAGGTGTATCAGTTGATGAAGAAGAAAAAGAAAAAGAAGAAGACATGTGAGAAATCCACCAAAACACATGTAAATAATGTATCAGCCTTGTATAAAATAATGCATAAGATGTGTTTATACACTATTATATATTACTTATACAATATTATACACTATTATACAAATGAATCATATTAATGGAGCTTCACTGGTTCTTCTTCTTCTTTGGGAATCTTCTGAAATTCAACTCAAATCTACCTCAAATTTGCTCCAAACCACTTCAAAATTGAGTTTTGAACTTCCCTTGACTATCCTAAGTAATTGGGCCAGCACCCAATCCAAACAACTAACAAAATCGAAAAATTTAATTTTTGAAAGTCAACTCAAATCTACCTCAAATTTACTCGAAATCACTTTAAATTTGAGTTTTGAACTTCCCTTGACAATCCCAATTATTGGGCCAACACCCAATCCAAACAACTAGAAAAATTCAATTTCTGAAATTGAAGCTATGAATGACCTTTAAGGTGACTCCAAAAATAATCTTAAGTGGTATTTTTACTTCTCATTTTAATAGTGATTATCAACTTTGAATCTGGAAGGAGAATTGAAGAATATATATAATGGTAGAGAAACTTTGGAGTGTAAAGTTGTGAAAGAGGAATAAGAAGAACGAAGAAAAGAAAAGAAAAAATAGGGTAGCTAACTGGTGAAAAATAATTTTCAGATCATGTACAACTTGGATCATATTATAAGGGCTTCAAACGTGGGCCATTACTTAAAAAAAATAATGGAGCGACACAAAGAGACATAAAAATTAGGAGAAAAGCAAGTAAACTGTTTTATTCAATTTGTTCCATCTTAATTTGTTTCAGGCTTTTTAAATATACTTTTTCTATATAGATTTAATTAAAAAAAGATTTCGGGCGTTAAATAACGTAATTCATGTTCATGGTATATATAGAAAAGGCAGAAAAGGTACTACAGATCTAAAGCGAACTGAAGGTATGTTCACGGGAATTCCTGTTTACGTATGTCATGATAACTCATGGAATATGATTCTCTTTAATTTGAGCATGTTGAACTCATTGTAATTGTTGATAAAAATGATTGGTGTTCCATTAATAGCACAAGAAAAATTAAAAGAATGAAGATTGAACTTATACCACTTGTTGGGAGAAATTTAAAATTAGCCAGATTTATAAGTAGTCATTCAAAAATAGCCCTAATTTTAGAAGTAAACGAAATTTAATCCCTTTTCATGTAAAGTTAAATCTGAACGAAAATGTTATTCAAAATGCGGAAAAATACTCCAGCATAATATACTGAAGTTCCAGTATATTATACTGGAACTCCAGTCTAATATACTAGAGTTCTAGTATAATATACCGGTACAACATAATATATTGGAGTTTGAAGCACCGGTACTCCAGTCTCCAACATATTATACTAGAGCTAGCAAAGTATACCGATCTAGCATAATATGCTGGAAGTTCATACATAGATGCACCGAACTCCAGTATATTATGTGTGAGCAGGAATTTTTTTTTTCTCTTGATATGCATAAAGTGACAAGTAAAAATGAAAATCTATTTTTAATACACATGCCAAATAAAAGTGAACAGAGAGTGTAAGATATTACTTATGAGATCATAAACGAAATACTACGGTTCTACCATAGTAGTATCTTTCTAAATATATTTTATTTTTAAGCGATTATAATTTAAGAACAACCTTACCAAAAAAATTTGCTGATGGGACTATGATATGATCGATGTAGGTCATATTGCGAGGTGTTTTAACCATTTAGAGGCGGAGTCATGATTTAAAGTTTATGAGTTCTGAATTACAACCTAACTCATAATTTGTCAGTTATTGGATTCGCACTTAAATTTTTATGCATATTTAATAGAGTTTTTAGTACACATACAAGGTCTAAGCAAAGTTTACTTGATCGTCCGAACTCGTAAATAGCACCCTCCCTCCATCGTACCCCTGTAACCACTTAGTACAAACTTCTAGTGCTTTATATGTAAAAGCTAAAGTATTCGTGTCAAGCAAATAACAGAATCAAATAATTACAATATATTGTTGGTATGTACATATGGTACTGCGAAGTGCAAACAATCTCTCACGCCCTAAAAGGAATACTGAGTTGAAGTGCTTTTATTTTGTCTTTGTTTTTCTTCTTCTTTTGAATACTTATTAAGATTTTGTAAAGAAGCGTGTGCAAATTGAAAATGATTTCACTCTCCAATAGGACAAGCATGTGAAACATAACAAAGATACCAAAAAAAAGTGCTGTCAATTTGGTTGTGTTTACTAATGTGGACAATAACGAATTAAAAAACTAACAGAACTTTATCTTCAACCAGAGAACTTTTTTGGCTTAACTTGTGTTCCAACCTCATCCTAGAGACTGGACTTGTCATATTAATCTTGGAAGAATTGCCAGCTCAATCTAAGTTGTAATTGTATAGACCTTTATTGTTTAGGACAAAACTCTTGACCCTTCAATAGAGAGTTTCCAAGAATTCATGGCATGTTCATGTTATTACCAGTGGCTGTGTGGCTTATTAGTTAGAGGTTCAACCAACAACAATAACCCATTACAAGTAGGATCTTGAAAGGAGAGTGGACCCAGACCTTATCCCTATCCTGGAAAGTAGAGAAGTTGTTTTTTTTTATTTGAACATTATATATCCATTAATACAGAAAATATACAAGATTAAGTTCTAGTAGTAGCTTTGACTTGCTACTACTCCTTTTCATCACAATCGAACTCTACTAAATACCAACCTGTCTTTCACTAATTACAACTTAGTATAGTATCATTCTATTACAATCTATAGCTATGGAAAACTGTTAAGTTGTCGTAGACCATTCTGCCATCGACTACAATTCCTGCCTCGAGTATGAATATGTAAAACAATTTCTCTGCATATCCGATTCTCCTCATAATCTTTCCTTTCAAATCTGATGATGTTCCTCTCCCTCCAGATTAGTGCAACAATACTGATAAACACACAGGCTGTTATAACATTGATCCCCACTCTGCTTTTTTGCTTTATTACATATCTATTTCATTTCATTTCCCAATCTCCAATAGTCCTCTGATGTCCTAGCCATAAACAGAGTCTAGACCACAGATTTCTTGTGATTAAGCATTCAAAAAATAAATGGTTAAAAGATTCTAGACTTTGTTTACAAAAAGCACATGCTATAGGTACTTGAATGTCAATTTTCTGCAATCTGTCCACTGTTGGAAGCCTCTGTTGTGCAGCTAACCACACTGTGAATATATGCCTAGGATGAACATTGGCAAGCAACATCAAACTTCCATTCAACTTTGCTGAAATTAGGAATCAGTGTTAAATACAGCTGCTTGACCTGGAAGTGATCCAGTTTGCACATTTCTTGCAGCCTGCTATGTAAACTCCCCTGAAGCAACTGATTCCCCATGATGGCATCCTTGTTGTCCAGTATTTTCCTCACAACCCAAGAGGCTGACTTAGGAGTGTTCATTGTTTCAATATCTTTTTGCTTGATGTAATAGATGTGCACCCATTTTATCCACAGGCAGTCCTTCTTTCTGGTTAAATCCCAAAGATGTTTACTAATTGTTGCTTTGTTCCATACCTTTATGTCTAAGATATGGAGTCCACCAGCTGCTATTGGCCTGCATACTCTCTCCCATGCAACTAATGTCTTTCTGGAGAAATTAGCATTTCCAGTCCAAAGAAAAGTTCTGCAAATGGTTTCAATAACTTTCAACACTTCCTTTGGCATAATGAATACTTGAGCCCAGTAAGTTTGGATATGACAGTTTTGATCAGCTGACATCTCCCTACATAAGATAGCAGTTTTGCAGACCAACATGTTATCTTTGCTGTTATCTTCTCAATCATAGGCAAGTAGTGACAGACAACAAGCTTCTTGGAGTTTAAAGGTATCACCAGATACTTAAATGGAAACTTTCCTTCAGTAAATCCCAATGTTTCCAGAATTTCCTCTCTAATATTCTGCTTTATGCCAGCCATGTATATTGCACTCTTGTTAACATTAGCTTGCAATCCAGATGCTTAAGAGAATCTGTGAAAAGCCTCCTTTAAAATCTTATTTGATACAAAGCCCCTCGACTCAAAAAAGAAGAAAAGAAATAATAGACAATAGAATAGAAAAAATAAAATAATATTAGCATCATAAGAAATAAAAAATAAATATAAAAGCAATAACATTAACCAATACTAGCTAAAGCTTCAACCAAACCAAATATTTTCAACATAGGACAGGAAAATAAATAAATAAATAAATATATATATATATATATATATATATATATATATATATATATATATATATATATATATATATATATATATATATATATATATATTATAAATTATGAACCTATTCAAAAGTGCAGTAAATTCAATGCTTAGAATTTTAAAAGTTAGAAGCCGTCAGATTCAGATCGTGGTAAAGACAGAGTGTAGAAACTAAGCTTCTCGTGAATTTTACATTCGGAATTCCACGGTAGAACATTGGGCAGAATTACAGATGACTGCAAGAATAAGCTTAAGGGCTAAGCGAAATTCATCATCAAATGAAGGAAATAGTTTAATTAGATAAGATATAGGGTCAAGAACCACAAAAAAAAAAAAGTATTTGTTGTGAGATGGGTGTCTTTATGTGGTTTTAGCGTCTAATCATCTGATCGAAAACAGGATATCATGGTATTATTTCCATCTCGATTGGTTTTGATCATGAAGTTAACTCGAAAGTCTATATATCAAAATTAATTAGTTAGTTCGTTACTTCTCTTCTCAGATTCTTGGATTCTGATATTGCACACTCCAAATTGTACCATTAAGTTTGTACACCAGACAAAGTAAAATGCTTAAGCAAGACCCAATGAGAAGGTAAAACTAGTAATTACAATTATAGCAATCAAAAAGCTGAACATACACGTCTAATTGTCCCTTGAAATCCTGTTAACACATTAATTCTACCCATTTTCACCATTGCATTTGCAAAATCAGCCTCAAATGATATCCCCAAAAATGGGCTAAACATCCCAAAGTAAGAATCCACAACACTTCTTGTTACCACATCTTCATATAAGCTAGCATCAGATTGTAACACAGCAAAACCACTCCTAATATTCTGCAAAATTTGGTTGTCAAATGCATCGTTGCTGCCTTGATCTATCGGTAATCGGACATTAACATTACCATTCTGTGGACAAGTAGCCATTAATTCTTGCAGGAGACTGGGATTTATTGATGGATCAGAACCTCCTCCAGGGAAGAAATTGTAAAGCCTTTTGGTCATGAAGAAACATGCTGTACTACCAATTGTATGTGCAGCTGCAAATTCATTATTTCTCTTAATTATGATAATTAATTGGATAAGACTGTTCATAATAGTGTAATGAAAGGTACATAAGAATCATGCATGTGTTGTAAATTGTTTTTTAACGTGGTCCATTTCCTATTTAAGCGATCTCGTGAACTTCAATTACTGAACAGTAGCTATATCCAAATTTCACCGCTCAGAAAGGAAAGATGTCTTTCTTTTTTCTTATTTTTGTCGCATTTACTGACCAAGGGTGAAGAATTTCATCTGACTTCGTTGATTTAACCTAATTATAATAACTCATTTCCAAAAGAATTTAATAAGTAAAATGAATTAATGGTGTATAAGACAAAATGAAAGTCATAATTACCTTAAAATCTGGCTTAAGGATCTAATTAATTAAGAAGCCCAAAATATAGTATTTGTATTATACAAAAAGCTCCAGAATCGTGGCTTAGCTAATGACAATATAAGTTCACATCCCTTCAATGTTTACCAACCTACAAAACCCACAATCTCTGCATGTACATATGCTTTACTGCTGATAAAAATGAAATTATTAGAACAATGGATGTATAAGAGAGTGTACCGCTGAGCACAACAAGGTCTTTCTCAGAGAGGCCTTTATCCAAGAACTTAGCTTTTAATATCTGAATGGAATCGCTGACGTCCGGCATATTTTCTGCTAATGATAAGTTTGATATCACTCCATCTCTTCTTCCTGTTTCCACCTCATATGAAGGTCCATTTGCCTGTTGCCACCACATATGTTAGTATTAAAAAAAAAGCTACAAATTTGTTCAACAGCGTAGTTAATGAACTGAAACATAACTGATGAGACAATTCAATTAAAAAAATAATTTACCAAAACAACAGAATCCCTAGCAGCCAAAGCAACAATGTCAGCACAAGACACAACACCAGGACACATTGCTTCTACTTGTGCTTTGGCTCTTTCTATCACTTCAAAACCTCCTACCCCTTGATGTCCAAATGCATGCCTCTCTGCATTTTCTCCATTATCTATCAATATGGATCCATCACACCCCTGTTCATCATCAACAATCAATAACAATAGTTTCACAATCTTTCGTCTCGAATCACTTACACATGTGTAAAAAGAATTCTGTTTATTATTAACCTACTGACTCTAAATTCTGAATTCGCTAGAATTTATTAAAAATGGTGACCTGAACAAAACAATCATGGAAATGAAGCCTAAGCAAGACAGGAGCAATATTTTGGTTGGAGGCAGCAACTTCACGGACAACAGCACTAACAATGGGCTCAACATTAGGACAAGTGCTTTCATAAAAACCAACTCTTAGTTGGCCTTGTGAGATCCCTGCTAGATAGCTAAAAATTACTATGAAAAATACAAGTACCATTGTGTAGAAAGTATTTTATTGGGTAATTGTAGTGAATTCTTGGAAATAAAAAAACAAAGAATCAAGTAAAAAGGTGATCAGAATGTAGGAAGCAGGAGTAATATGATTCAACAAATGGTGGTACCAGAAAAGAGAAGAGATGAAGAGAAAAATGGAGGAGGTGATGTTTGTGTAATGTACCTATCCACTATATTTCTACATAAAAGTTTCTTTATTTTATACTCCCTCTTACCACACTTAAGTGAATTAAGAGATGGCAGTGTGTGAAGCGCCAAGTTGCATGATTTAGGGGGTTTCCTTTTCTTTCTTGAATTTTCTTCTACGTCATCCCATTTTTTCATAGTTGATATTCCCTCGGTTCCATTTTATGTGAACTTATTTCGTTTTTGATCCGTTTTAAAAAGAAAAAATTCTTTTTAAATTTGGCAACAATTTGGCTTAAACTTATAACACTACCTTTAATGATAAGCTTTTATAACCACACAAATACTCTGGCCCCATTTGAATTTGTTTAGGATTATAAATTTCAAAAGTCCTCATTTTTTTCTTAAACTTCGTACCTAGTCAAACAAGTTAACATGAATTGAAACAGAGAAAATATTCATCGAAAACTATTCATACAAATTATGGTCTTATATATATCATGATATTTCCATAACTAAAAGAGCATTATTTAGTAAAGAGATAAGAATTTAAAGTATAAAATGGTATCTTTTTAAAAACCGATTAATAAGAAAAAAAATGTGACGGAACCAAGGAAATATTAAAAAAATTGTGATTGTTGTAATTGTTATGAAATAATATAAGAACAAGAACAATAATACAAGAATAAGAACAATAGAGAGAAAAGTAGAGAGAGGAGTATTCTTATTGATACTTTGGGATGGTTTACAATGGAATAGAACCCCTTTATTTATAGGGAGGTGGTGACTTAGTCACCAAGAAGTAAACCCTAGAATCTCTCTAAATATGAACATTCACCTAAAATAGAATATTTTATAACACTCCCCCTTGAATGTCTATTCAATAATGTGCCTCGTTAAAACCTTAACTAAAACAAAACCCAATGGGAAAAATTATAGAAAAGGGAAAAGAGTATACATGTTTGAATATGCGCCTATTGGTTGCCTCGTTAAAAACCTTGCAAGGAAAACCCAGTGGGACAAAACCTTGTAAGGGAAAAAGAGTGCAACGCGCATTAACTCCCCCTGAAAAGAGCATCAATTCACATTCTTGAGCATTTGCATTCCAATCTTGTGCACCATCTTCAAAACGATCTTTTGTAGAGATTTGATAAATAAATCAGCCATATTGATTTGAATAAATATTCCGCACCTTGAAATTATCATTCTTGATAGATATGAACATTTTCATATAATGTCGTGGAATGACTCTTCAATATCTCCATAGAGGTATTCTCGATGCCATCATGCTTATAGTTATAACAAGATACATATGTACACAAGTTGCACTTAGGATGTGGTACTTTAGGACCAAGAATTGTATATCTTCAAGCAACTTCAATCTTTCATGGATTGACATATAAGTTAAGTCATATAAGCAATATAATAGACTTTAGATGCATATCAAGTTTTCATGTCATGCTAAACAAATAAGATATCGAAAACTGATTACACATACCATTGACTTTATACTTTCAAGTATTTGAACTACATGTCCAAAACTACATGTCTTTCATATGGAATCAATTCTGCTTGAATTGTATCTCTTCCATTTATCCTATATTTTTGTTTGTATTCGACAAACATAAGATCCTCATCGATATTTAGCGCTATCATAGATGTCGTCGACGAACATTTTATATCCGTTTCAGTAAATTTTCATAAAGACATAACATGGAGATCTCTTTATTCATATATTCAGGTACCTAAATCTCTCATGAGATTTTATGAAGTGTTATGTCATGTGATCTTCTAGATCACTTGCCTCCCCATTATGATCACTTTGATCATTTGCTCATCTTCTTTATTAAGAAGTTATTTTGAAACCGATTTGTCTATACGCTTTAAGCATATAAAAGACTTTGTCCTTCTGGGACTTAATATGAGCATTTGCAGTGAGAATATAGTTACTTTCTTTGGGTCAGCAAATGCGTATAGCATGCTTTGCAATATGTTGCGATTGAATTATCCTTTTATGAACTTCAGGTTCATATTATGATTTTCGAGGATCTATATATACAAATGATAATTCATCCCATGTAACCTTTTCTCAAGTGTTTATCATGTCTCCCCCTCATGTTAGAAAAGCTAACTTGTTTCCTCAACTTTGAGAGTCCATCTTTGTGCATTATGGTGTTAATGAAAATATACACCGCACATCAATAATAATAACATGAAATTATTTGGTTCCTGACCCTGAACCACTTGTGAGGGGAGAATATAATATACTTTCGTATACAACGTATATCAAACTGATATATATAACTTTGTTCTCATAAGAAACAGTTTAGCTATTAAGTGGAGGCACTCAATAATTATCTTGCTAAACCAACTATGATATAAACCAACTTATCAAGATGAACTATCTTGAATAGAAAATCTGGAAATTATGCTCGAAGTTATATTACTGAGCAATTTACCTCGCAAGCACCGGCCAGGCTGCGGGTTAATAACAATCGCACATGTAACCATATCATAGATGCATCATATGTGGTATACATGGCAGGTGAATGGGCCCATATTCACCTTTGATATTTCCAGAATTTATGGGATTCAACCCGAACTCTTTAGTTGGTCAATTAATTAATGAGAACAAGTAATACAAGAGAATTCGTAAAGAACTTTCTAGTTCTTTAATATTTACCCATGTGAATTCTCTATTACTGCACATCATACTTAAAATGATATGGCTAACCCGAATGTCAACTAAATAAATTATCAATATTGATAAACTTCAAATTTACACCATGACATGTGTAATTATCAATAAACTTCAAGTTTATTATGATATGGGTTTTTATATCAATAAACGTCCACTTTATTGTGGTATTCTTGTGTAGTACAAATTGGAGAATAAAGCTGGTAGTTTTTCACATACAGATTATCCCGCTACAAGTTGTAGTAATAGAAGATATCAAATCTTTCCTTTATTTATAGTCTCAATATAATCAATCGCTTTCGCATATACTTTGGAAACTGAATAAGTTTCTTTGAGACTTACTACAACACAATACCTTATTGGTAATCAATTGTGTTTCTCCAACATAGTAATAATTGGCTCTTCTAGAGCTCTCAATTAATTTTGTACTACCACAAATTCATCAACATCCATGTGGTGAATATCTCTTTTAAAGAGAAAGTTATACCATTATGGTCATGTCAAAATTATATGCAAGATATGTTTCTTGCATTATTATTGTCCTTTGATAATCACATTGACAAATTATTTTGGCGTACAATAGGTACGTGACCAATGACTATTCATGCCATAACAATGACATTATTTTCATATATCATCTCAAACCTCCTTCTAGGGGTGAGTGTGGTATATTCAATACCAATTTCATGTTCATATTCTTCCAATAATGAATATGTATTCGTGAATCAGATGTTGTCACATTCACTGCGGGGATATGTGATTTTGTTATCCTTTTCAAATCTGTAAATGCGTCTGGCATTCGATTTGCTATTCTTTGCAAATGGATAATATTTTGCACCTCTTTTTCACAAATAGAGGTATGTGGATCAAGATGAGATAATGATGCATTTTTCCAGAAAATTTCCCGTTTGGTTTCACCAACTTCTCCCCCTAAGAAAAGTGTCTCATCGAATTGACAGTCTGCAAATCGTGCAGTGAACAAATCCCCTGTCAATGTTTCGAGGTAGCGAATAATGGAGGGCGATTCAAACTCAACATATATTCCTAACCTTCTTTGCAGACCCATTTTGGTGCAATATGGCGGTGCTACAGGCACATATACTGCACATCCAAAAATTCTTAAGTGGGATATATTAGGTTCATGACCCAAAACTCATTGCAACGGGGAATATTTGTGATAATTCGTTGTTCTGAGACGAACTAGCATTGCTGCATGCAAAATAGCGTGACCCCAAACCGAAGTGGGCAGCCTCGTTTTCATGAGTAAATGAGGAATTCAAGATTATTCTCATCTATTGTCTCAATATGATATCCATTTTGAATGATATCTTTAAAACTCAACAAGTTCCTTTTAGACTTGGAGGAGAACATTGCATTCTCTTAAATGTTGTTCCTTTAGGCAGAGTTATAGTTGCTCTTCCGGAGCCTTTAATCAATTTACTACTACCAGAAATTGTAGTAACATCTGCCTTACACATACTTAAATGAGAGTAATATTTCTTCTCTTTGAATATCGTATGTGTGGTACATGAATCAATTAATCAAAAGAGATATACGAACATGAGAATAAACAAATTTAATCCGTTGCTTCATAATTAAACAATATTTTCAAAATCTGCTGAGGTTAGTCGATTAACTTAGTTAATAGTCGAATAACTTGGGAAGCAGTCATTAGGTTAGTCGACTAACTAAATCAGATAGTCGACTATCTTGCCTTGCGGAAAAGTCCAGTTTTAATGCGAAATATTAGTTAGTCAACTAACTAAGTTGATAGTCGACTAACTTAGTAAACAGTCATCAGGTTAGTCGACTATCTAAATCAGATAGTCGACTAACTTAGCTTGCGGAAAAATCCAGTTTCAATGCGAAATATTAGATAATCGACTAACTGTTAGGTTAGTCGATTAACTCTACTGGAAAATAAAAATATCTTTCGGAAAAATCCAGTTTCAATGTGAAATATTAGATAATCGACTAACTGTTAGGTTAGTCGATTAACTCTACTGGAAAATAAAAATATCTTTGAAATTTAAGCATATTGAAACATTCTAAAGAACTAATACTAACATTATATCATAAGCTAACTAATACGAGCAGATACTAATGACTATTAGTTTATTCACTAACTAATACAAATAAGTAAAATAAAATCAAACAATTCCATCTTCCTTCATCACAGATCCATCACCAATTAAGTGGTCTATTTTCCCTTCAGGGTGCTCAAAGAAGTCTGCCACATCCAAGTGGGTGATGTCAAAATTGTCGTCAGAGACAGAATTGGTTTCAGGGCATTTACCTTTTAGAGATGCTTGATAAAGCTCAACCAAATGTCTTGGTACACGGTAAATTTTCGCCCAATGCCCTTTTCCACCGCAACGATAATATATAGTTTATGAACTATTTGCTTTTGGATTCTCATCGCATCGTGCTTGTGGCAGAGTGACCAACTTCAGGTTGTCATATCTCTCCTTTAAGCCATTCCACAAGATAGGTGGATCTTTGACTGTGATATATTCAATTTTCAAACCTTCATCAAGGTGATGGCGCAAGAAAATCAAGGCCTTAGCACAGTTTCAAACCTTCATCAAGGTGATGGCGCAAGAAATCAAGGCCTTAGCACAGTTTCAAACCTTCATCAAGGTGATGGCGCAAGAAAATCAAGGCCTTAGCATAGTCTTGGGTGGATGCATTATTTCTGTCTTTAATGGCGTCTCCAAGACCCATTGCATCCAAATGGATTTCAGCATCCAACACCCATGTCATATAGTTCTTGCCCGAAATTTCAAGGGCAACGAACTTTCTTTTCATAATGTCAGACATAAAACAAAATTACATCAAGAGCGTGTCCATACTTACGGGCTTTATTACAATTATCACATTCACTTCAGGGATGGATCATAATCATCTGTATGTGCTATATACAATCTCATGTCAAATATTACTTTCATAAAGTGAAAGATTATTTTGAGAATCTTTATTATTCTCATTATCATAATGATGGCGATTATAATTCCGTCTATTGCCACGTCCACATCCATTGATACCTTCACGGTAATAATTTTGTCTTCTTTCAGACTTATCACATACTGCTATCACATTCTCTAAAGGGAATGAGAATGAAACAAATTCAATGTGACGTATTTTCAATTCATTGCCCACAATCATACATGAATTTAATCATGGCAAGACATAGAACTTTTACCACTTCACGTGGTTATAATCCTTACAAACTCCATTAGAGTTATAATCAAACTTTGTTGTCTATGTTTGTATATGAAATCAAATCGTAGAATTTCAAGAATTTGAAAGGGAAAAGTAAATTACTTACCTTTAAGGTATACCAATAAATGTTGTGATATCAAATATACCTCTTGAGTTTCCATTCCGTTGCATTACTTTATGATGATACCATCTCTTCTATTTTTCCGTATAGAAATTCTGGAAGAAGGAAGAAATCAAACTCAATTGGTTAGAGACTCGTGCTGATAACGTGTTATGAAATAATATAAGAACAAGAACAATAATACAAGAACAAGAACAATAGAGAGAAAAGTAGAGAGAGAAGTATTCTTATTGATACTTTGGGATGGTTTACAATGGAATAGAACCCCTTTATTTATAGGGAGGTGATGACTTAACCACCAAAAAGTAAACCCTAGAATCTCTCTAAATATGAACATTCACCTAAAATAGAATATTTTATAACAGTAATTGAGTTAACTGCTGTAAACATCGAACGAGTGCCAAAATAGATGAACAATACAACTGTCAGTAGAGGGATTCACGTGTGGATACAGAACATATAGATTTTTGGGGTTTTGGATCTTTATGGGATGGATGAAGTCATTTAAGTTTCTCTGTTTTGTATTGTGTTCCCATGAAGCCATTTAGGTTTCTCGTCCTAAGTTCCCCAAGCCAAAAACCATTTGGTAAGTTTATTCCCCATGTTCTGTATACGTATGGATATATCCGTTCAGATTGATTTATTTTAAGTGTTTTAAAGTCAAAATAGTTTTTAAGTTATTTTATAGTGTTTGGATATCATGATTTGGATTTTTTACCTTTGAAAATTGTGATAGCGCCTACTAATAGGAGCTAGACAAGCCAACTTAAATTTCTTCTTTTAGCAAATATCGACCATTTAATTAAAACGAAGCATAATATGATAAAGTGGAAATCTCGAATATAATTAACTGAATGAAATGCGAAAGTTAATAAAATCCTCTACTCAAAATTGGTGTCACAATACTCACAAACGTCTAGAGAACACTAAATACAAGGTCTGAATGAAAATATGAAATTGTCTGTATCGGTACAAGAGATAACAAACAAAAGTAAGATAGAAGGGACTACGGGCCTGCGGACGTCAGCAAAGGCTACCTCGATGTCCTTGGACTGAAGGTCAGCTCCCAAATCCACTACTATTGTCCAAAAGTTGTTGCTCCGGCACTGTGATCTGTGCAAAAAGATGCATAGAGCATATCATCGGCACAACCAACCCCATGTATTGGTAAGTGCCTAGTCTAACCTCGGCGAAGTAGTGACGAGGCTAGACCAGACTACCAGATAAACTTGTGCAGTTATGAAATATATTGCGAAAAATAAACATGAAATAAGCAATTTATAAAGGGAGGGGGAATATGCTGTGGAGAGGCAACAGTTATAAACAAGAAGCCTAAATTCAAAGATAGGACAACCAACAGAAATTTAAATCTGGAATACACACTTAACAGAATCCCTAGCAGCCAAAGCAACAGTGTCAGCGCAAGACACAACACCAGGACACATTGCTTCTACTTGTGCTTTGGCTCTTTCTATCACTTCAAAACCTCCTATCCCTTGATGTCCAAATGCATGCCTCTCTGCATTTTCTCCATTATCTATCAATATGGATCCATCACACCCCTGTTCATCATCAACAATCAATAACAATAGTTTCACAATCTTTCGTCTCGAATCACTTACACATGTGTAAAAAGAATTCTGTTTATTATTAACCTACTGACTCTAAATTCTGAATTCGCTAGAATTTATTAAAAATGATGACCTGAACAAAACAATCATGGAAATGAAGCCTAAGCAAGACAGGAGCAATATTTTGGTTGGAGGCAGCAACTTCACGGACAACAGCACTACCAATGGGCTCAACATTAGGACAACTGCTTTCATAAAAACCAACTCTTAGTTGGCCTTGTGAGATCCCTGCTAGATAGCTAATCATTACTATGAAAAATACAAGTACCATTGTGTAGAAAGTATTTTATTGGGTAATTGTAGTGAATTCTTGGAAATAAAAAAACAAAGAATCAAGTAAAAAGGTGATCAGAATGTAGGAAGCAGGAGTAATATGATTCAACAAATGGTGGTACCAGAAAAGAGAAGAGATGAAGAGAAAAATAGAGGAGGTGATGTTTGTGTAATGTACCTATCCACTATATTTCTACATAAAAGTTTCTTTATTTTAGAGCGGAAGTAGACCAGTGTAATAGTCTCACCAGCCCGTAGACTAGTCCAGTAGTGGGTGAGTAGAGTCTGTGCTTTGGTGGGCACCGGGCATCCAGTAAGGGGAGTTGAATCTCTAACAATTCTACTTCAGAAGTGTTATTGAAATCTTGAGAGCGCATAGCGGTTTTACGAGACGATTTTGATGTGTTATAATAATAATGACCGGGGAGAATCTTGAACACTTCATCCCGTCCCGAGCTAGGCGCGGGACGCCCTCCAAAACCCGAAGTCCGTGTTGCAAGAAGCATGCCGGTAAGCAGGTGGGACCCATGACATAGGTCTGAAATACCGATTCCAGGCGAGTATCTAAAGCTGCTGCAGCAGTAGCTGCTATTCGCTGAAGTGCTACCGTCCTGATGACTTCTACTATTAAAGTGAATGAGTTGAACTATGTTCAACGAATCCCTTCGCGCAAGCTTTACCCGACCGGTAAGGTCTTTAGTACCATAGACTGATGATTAGACATCAAGCCAGCGACTAGGCCCCAAGGTCGGGGACGCCGAGACCTTTGCTTAAGTAATGATATGTTTAGTTATTCCTTTCAAGGGTTAGCTGGATCCGAAGCGGCTTGGCTAGAACAACCACGATCAAAGTGATTGGTCTCTATCTTCATTGCTCAGGACGAAACTCTGCCTCAATATTTGTATTTTTTCATAGTGCACTAAACTAATTCTTCGTTATCGCATTTCCTTTAAACTGTTATGATTTTATTTTCTTGAGTCGTTGGTCTATCAGAAATAATACTTTTATTTACTCAAAGTAAGCATAAAGTTTACGTACATGGTACCCTCCCCTAATCCTACTTCTAAGATTACACTAACAATATTGTTGTTGTTATTGTTATTTTGTTATATCAAACGACCCTAATAATAACGTTAAGAAATTGTGCGTTAAGTTTGTGATATTGCACTAATCTCTTTTTACTGTTAATCATTAATTTTTCTCAACCTTTTGAAATATTTTAAATTAATAATTGTAATCTAAAATCTTATTTGATTAGTTGATCTAATATATGTAAACATTTTATTAACATATATATCAATTTATGACTACTATATTTCCCGTAGAAATTGTTATACTATATTTTCAATAGAAATTTTTATGAAACGAAACGGCCTTACTATGCGTGCAAACTAATCATTTGAGTATACAAAATTATTCAAAAATAAATCTATCCAACTTAGGATTTATATTTCAAGGTGGATAAATTAAATATCAATGTATTGTCAAGAAACAAAGCATCGAGTGGACTCTTACCTTTTCCAAAGAAAGACGTGAATTTATGAGGGAACAAAGATAAGTACTAAGAGATGGGTGAGGAGTGGAACTCATATGGGGCCAAAAGCTAATAAGCATGCGCATTGCACACCAATCTACTTAACCGGACCAATCAACATAATCAATTTATTATAATTTACCAAAACGAACCTATAATGACCTAAATACCCCTCAGAATGCAACCAGACATGACGACCTTCAGCTGCTTTACTCACTATTCTATATTAGTAACACATGTTTTTTTGGTAATTAAAACTTTCCTTCACTAGGAAGAATATCTAAAAGTAAATCAAACGCTTACATATTTACCTATCAAACTAGTTTCACCCCTTAACCCCTATTCAGTATTTATTAACCGGATACCAGTTTAAGCTATGCACAATCTTTTCTATTTGCCTGTTACTACGATAATGTATCTCTTGGGGTGACGACACAAGGGGTCATCACCATAATTCTTCCTGTCTCCGTGCTTTCAGGGCCTCGAATATCTCCTGTTTAGTTACCTCGATTTGCGTGTGCAGTCTAAGCACAAAGCCGGAAAAGCTTTTATGTTTAAATGTGTGAAATGTGTGAAACGTTAAAGAATTTTGATAGTATTATTGTTAAAGTTGACTTCGGTCAACATTTTATGTAAACGGACCCGGACCCATGATATGACGGTCCTGAAAGGTCCGTAAGGAAATATGGGACTCGGGCGTATTCCCGAAATCGAAATTCGAGTTCCCGAGCCCGAGTAAAAAATTTTTGAAAGAAATTGTTTTTCTGAAAAGAATATGAAAACTTGAAATGAAAATGAGTTAGAAAATATAAGTATAGGGCCCGTAATTTAGTTCCGGCGCCCGGTACAAGTCTTAAATATGCGTTAAGCGCTTTATGTGAAGTTTGGTTGAAATCAGACGTCATTTGGCGTGTTTCGGACCTAATTACCTAAAGTTAGAAGTTTAAGAAGTTTGAAATGAAAACGATGATTTTGAGGCTTCACTCATTGATTGCGATGTTATTTTGGCGATTTGATCGCACAAGTAACTGTGTAAGGTGTTTTCAAGATTATATGTATATTTGGCTTGGAGCCCTGAGAGCTCGGGTGAGTTTTGAGTGGGGCCCTGGAGGTCGTAGACTTAAAGATAGCATGTTCAGGTGTTGCAGGCCCCAGCGCAGTCGCGGTCATTTCCGCGCGTTCCGCATCGGCAGCCAAGCGGCCGCGGTGTGTTTCTACTCGGTCCGTGTGGTGGAGTTCATAAGGTCGGTAGTTCAGGTCAACGAGCGCGGCCGCGTACCAAATCAGTACCGTCTGCAATGTATGGGTTCAAAGATCCCACTTCTTTCCTCCCTCGGCGCGGCCGCGGTATGTTTCTGCACGGTCCGCACCAACTCCCAGTAAAGTACATAAACTCGGGATTTACAGTTATTTTTCACTTTTCAAAAACCCGAAAACTAAGAGGCGATTTCCCAAACAACGTTTCTTCTCCAAAACGATTGGTAAGTGATTTCTAACTTAATTTCTTTATCCCTTAACATCTTTTAACATGATTTCAACTTGAATAAAAGATTTTCATAAATGGGAATTAGGGGTTTTGGTTAGAACTTAGGTTTCATTAAATTTGGGGGAGTTGGACCTCAATTTGAGGTCCGATTTCAAAACTAAACACATATTTGGATTCATGGGGGAATGAGTAATAGGGTTTTGGTCCGAACTTTGAGTTTCGACCATGTGGGCCCGGGGAAAGTTTCGGCCTTTTTTGGAAAAACCTTGTAAAAACTATTTTTATGCATTGGGGTTAATTCCAATAGTATTTATTAATACATTCAAGTAATTTATGGCTAGATTCGAGCGGTTTTATGGTGGAACCAAGCGGTAAAGTTATACTAGAGGCTTGAGTTGAGCTTGGAGATTTCGAGGTAAGTGTTTGATCTAACTTTGGCTTGAGGGAATAGGATTAGAGTGTTTTAATTGGTAATTGCTAAATGATCGAGTACGGTGTATAGGCATGATGACGAGCATCTATACAACAATGTCTAGCATGACCGTGAGTCTTTGTTTGAAATTATTTAATATTTTGGGACTCTTCCATGTTAATTGATGAATCCTATATGATGTGAAAAGTACGAGGATCGGTTATAAATTGTGAATTATTTGGAGCATTGATTCGAATGATATAAATATTATTGGATAAGAAGTTAAAGAAAAAGAAAGAGACGTGATAGATCCATTGCCGGGATGTGTAATTTATTGTGGTTGCTCCCTTGCTGGGAGGTTTTATTGGTATTATAGACTTATCCCTTGCCGGGGTTTTCTTGAGTTGATATTCTTCCTTGGCATGGATATTTCCTACTGTTTATTCTTCTCTTGCTCCGTAGTTGTGATTAAATGTTGGATGAGAAAGCATGATCTTAGTGGGTCGGGTTGCATGCCGCAACAAGAATAAATAATATCCGCACGGATCAGGTTCCGCGCTGCAACAAGGATACATATTATCCGCACGGATCGAGTTGCACGCCGCAACAAGGATAGATAATATCCATACGGATCGGTTTACACGCTGCAACATTACCATAAGTAAGTGGATAGGGTTGCATGCTGCAACATAGACGCACTGTATTGGAGGATTGTGTTATTTCCGGATTATTAGTTTTGTTGGTGGATTTACCTTTATTTAGAGACATGTTTTACATCTGTTTTCCCCCAGCATGTTTTCCCCCTCTTGTTATAGACTGTTTATCTCATGTTAATTTTTTCGCAAAGTATATTTTGTATCTGTATAGGTTTATCAGGTAGCCGGGTGTAGCCTCGTCACTACCTCACCGGGGTTAGGCCAGGCACTTACCAGCACATGAAGTTGGTTGTGCTGATGCTACACTTTTGTGCTTTTTGCATAGATTGCGATACCGGAGCAGCATTTGGACCACAACAGTAGCGTATTGATCGGGAGCTGACTTCAGTCCAGGGACTTAGAGGTAGCCTAGTTAGAGTTCGCGGGCCGGAGTCCTTATCTATGTTCAATTCGTTTTCATTGTACGGAGAAAGACATTTTGTATTTCTATTTTGACTTGTTTGTAGCACTCTTTAGTAGTCCGTGAGTTAGTGACACCAGATTTTGGGTAGAGATTAGTTTTAACTTCCACATTTTGAATTTTTGGTTTTATAAACATAGAGTCTTTCGCATTTATTTAATTTTTTTGTATAGTTATATTATTGAGAAATTACCAGAGAATGTTTAATGTTTGGATGGCCTACTAACGGAGCTAGGCAAGTTGGTATCAGAGTACTAGGTTACATAGATCTCACAACTCATGGACAAACTCGATAGAGTCTAAAGGATCGGTATGGAGACGTTTGCATTTATCCCCCTAAGGCTATAATGTTAGGAAAATTCCACTGTGTTCATTCTTGTCATACGATTTTGTTTCTCAAATGCTGATTTCAATTCTACTATATTCTTTCACAGATGGCGAGAACACATGTTTTTTCTTCTACCATGCAGCAGCCAGAGCCCCCAGCAGCAGCTCCTATCAGGGGAAAAGGGCGAGGCCGAGGCCGTGCCAGAGGTCGAGGTTTGGGCAGAGCTCAGCCCCGAGTAGCAGTCCTAGAGGTGGAGCCTCATGTTGACTATTATGAGGAGGTTCCATCATCATCAGGTCCGGTGGGGCCGACTCAGATCCCAGAGGGTTTCATAGCCACTCTAGTACTCCAGGACGCTTTGGTCCGGATGGTAGGAATTATGGAGAGCGTATCTACAGCGGAGTTCAGACTCTCGCAGCGCATACTCCGGAGCAGGAAGCTCCTCAGGCTCAGGTTCAAGCGGTCTAACAAGTAGTGCTAGCTCAACCAGGTATGCCATCTCAGGCCAGTGATGCTTTATGGAGGCTTGATAGGTTCACCAAGCTCTTCACCACCACCTTCAGCGGTGCTTCTACAGAGGACCCCAAGGATTTCTTATTCCGATGTCACGTGGTTCTCAGGACTATGGGTATTGTGGTGACCAATGGGGTCAACTTCTTCACCTTTCGACTAGCAGAATCCGCCAAGGCTTGGTGGAGGGACTATTGTTTATCTAGCCCAGAAGGGTCACGATTATTGACTTGGGATCCGTTTGCAGAGTTTTTCATGGAGAAGTTTCTCCCGCTGACTGAGCGAGATGCTCTACGTAGGCAGTTTGAGCGTCTTCATCAGTGTACTGTGAAAGTCACGCAGTATGAGACTCATTTTATAAATTTTTCACGCCATGCTATTGTTATTCTCCCCACTAAGAGGGAGAGAATGCGGAGATTTGTTGATGGGTTGGTTCAACCGATCTGGCTCCAGATGGATTTGGGATAGAGATGGCACTTGCACAAGGAGGTGGTCAGGGGTCAGATAAGAGGTCTCGTCATTCTGGTAGGTTCAGTGGTACCTCATCTGGAGGTAGTGATTCATATGGTAGAGGCCATCCTCAGAGGACCTTTCAGTAAGCACTCCAGGTCTCTCATGGTACTCTGGGCCGTATTATTTCTCAGCAGCACTATTTTGATCAGCAGCCTATCAGTGCATCGCCGCTTCAAAGCTGTCGAGGGGGTCATTCAGGTCGACAGGGTTAGTCTCACACCTCTCGGCTGTAGCAGTCAGTTGAGTGCAATGAGTGTGGTGAATATGGTCACATCAGGAGAGCTTGCTAGAGGTTTAGGGGTACACAGTCGCAGCAGCAGGGTCCTCGAGCTATGATCTATGCACCAGAGACTCCACAGGCTGCCCAGCCAGCTAAAGGCAGGGGTAGAGGCCATAGATGTGGAGGTAGGGAGCATAGAGGTGGAACACAGACCGCAAGAGGCAGGGGTTGGCCAATAGCCGATCTTCCCAGATACATAGTTCAGGGAGGTGGCGCCCATCCCTGGTGTTATGCTTTGCCATCCAGGCCAGAGGCTGAGTCTTCTTATGCTGTCATTATAGGGACCATTCTAGTCTATGATAGAGGTGCTTCAGTTCTATTTGACCCTGGATCTACGTATTTATATGTGTCGTCCTATTTTGCACCCTACATGGTTATGCCTAGCGATGCCTTGGGTGTTCCTGTTTATGTATCTACACCTGTGGGTGATTCTATAGTGGTTGACCGAGTGCATCGTTCCTGTGTAGTAGTATTTGAGGGTCCTGAGACCCGTGTTGACTTATTGCTCTTAGATGTGGTGGACTTCGACGTTATATTAGGGATGGATTGGTTGTCCCCGTATCATGCTATTTTGGATTGTCACACAAAGAATGTGACATGGCTTTGCCAGACTTTCCCCGACTTGAGTGGAGAGGGACCCTAGGTCATGCCACCCGCATTGTTATTTTTTATATGTTAAGGCTCTAAGCATGGTCGAGAAGGGGTGTAGCATATTTGGCGTATATTCGTGACTCCATCACAGAGGTCCCATCTATTGATTCAGTCCCTATTGTTCAGGAGTTCTCTGAGGTTTTCCCTTCAGACCTGCTGGGTATGCTACCCAATAGGGATATTGATTTCTGTATTGATCTGGCTCCAGACACTCAGCCTATTTCCATTCAGTTGTATTGCATATCCCCGCCAGAGTTAAAAGAGTTAAAGGAGCAGCTTTAGGATTTGCTTGATAAGGGTTTCATTAGACCCAGTGTATCGCCATGGGGTGCGCTGGTGCTATTTGTGAAGAAAAATGATGGGTCTATGAGGATGTGGATTGATTACCGACAATTGAACAAGGTAACGATAAAGAACAAGTATCCACTACCGAGGATTGATAACTTATTCAACTAGCTTTAGGGTGCGAGGATCTTCTCGAACATAGATTTGAGATATGGTTATCATTTAAGGATTAGGGCGTCTGATGTCCCTAAGACAACATTTTGCAATCGGTATGGGCATTATGAGTTTTTGGTCATGTCATTTGCGTTGACCAATGCCCCAGCAGCATTTATGGAGTTGATGGACCGAGTGTTCAGGACTTATTTGGTTTTGTTTGTGATTATTTTCATTGATGATATTCTGATATACTCACGCAGTCAGGAAGAGCATGCGCAACACCTCAGAGTGGTTCTTCAGACTCTAAAGGATAGTTAGTTATACGCCAAGTTTTCGAAATGCTAGTTCAGGTTGAGTTCTGTTGCATTCCTGGGTCACGCTGTTTCAGCAGAGTGTATTCAGGTGGACCCAAAAAAGATTGAGGTAGTAAAGAACTAGCATCAACCAGCATCAGCTACAGAGATCCGGAGTTTCTTGGGGTTAGTAGGGTACTGTCGATGGTTCGTGGAGGGGTTTTCATCTATTGCATCCCCGATGACCACATTGACCCAGAAGGGTGCACAGTTCAGGTGGTTAGATGAGTGCAAGGCGAGCTTCCAGAAGCTCAAGACAGCTCTGACTACGACACTGGTATTGGTTTTGCCATGGGATCAGGGCCTTATGCTATTTATTGTGATGCTTCCCATATTAGGCTTGGTGCAGTATTCATACAGGATGGCAGAGTCATAGCGTATGCTTCAAGGCAGTTGAAGATCCACGAGAAGGATTATCTAGTCCATGATCTAGAGTTGGCAGCCATCATTCATGCTTTGAAGATTTGGACGCATTATCTATATGGTGTGACGTGTGAGGTGTACACGGATCACAAGAGCCTTCAGCACTTGTTCAAGCAAAAGGAGTTGAATTTTATGCAGAGGAGGTGGTTAGAGTTGTTGAAAGACTATGATGTTTCTATCTTATGCCACCCGGGGAAGGCCAATGTGGTGGCCGATGCATTGAGTAGGAAGTTCGCCAGCATGAGCAGTCTTTCATATATTTTGGTCGGCCAGAGATCACTTGCTTTGGATGTTCAAGCCTTGGCCAATTAATTTGTGAGGTTGGATATTTCTGATCCTAGTAAGGTGTTGTCTTACACGGTCTCTCATTCGTCATTGTTGCAGTGCATCCACGAGCGACAGTTTGATAATCCCCGTTTGTGTGTCCTGAGAGACACAGTGCAACGCGGAGGTGCCAAGAAAGTGACCTTGGGAGATTATGGCGTATTGGGACTGCATAGGCGAGTTTGTGTGCCCAATGTTGATGGTATTCGGGAGTTGATCTTAGCGGAGGCCCATAGTTCTCGGTATTCTATTTATCCGGGTGCCGCGAAGATGTATCAGGATTTGAGGCAGCACTATTTGTGGCGAAGAATGAAGAAAGACATTGTTGCATATGTGGCTCTTAGTTTGAACTTTCAGCAGGTTAAGTACGAGCATAAAAGGCTCGGTTGGTCATTTCAGAGAATAGAGCTTCCTGAATGGAAGTAGGAGAAGATACCATGGATTTCATTTCTGGTTCCGATGACTCGGAAGAGGTTTGACGCGGATTGGGTCATTATGGATAGGCTGACCAAGTCAGCGCATTTTGTTTCGGTTGCCACACCTATTCATCCTAGAGATTAGCTGAGATTTATATCATGGAGATCGTTCGCCTTCATGGGGTGCCTATATCTATCATTTCGGACTGGGGTCCGTAGTTTACCTCGCATTTTTGGAGAGTAGTTCAGCAAGAGTTCGGCACCCAGGCTCACTTGAGTACAACATTTCATCCCCAGACGGATGGTCAGTCCGAGAGGACTATTCAGATTCTTGAGGATATGCTCCGAGCCTGCAGTATTGATTTTGGAGGCTCGTGGGACCAGTTTTTGACGTTAGCAGAGTTTGCCTACATCAACAGCTACCAGTCCAGCATTCAGATGGCTTCGTATGAGGCGTTGTATGTTAGGCACTATTCGATCCCCAATCGGATGGTTTGAGCCGAGAGAGGTTCGGTTATTGGGTACAGATCTAGTTCAGGAGGCCTTGGATAAGGTCAAGATCATTTAGGACAGACTTCGGACAACTCAGTCCAGACAGAAGAGTTATGCAGACCGCAAGGTCAGAGATGTTTCTTTCATGGTTGGTGAACGAGTATTGCTTTGTGTATTGTCTATGAAGGGCGTAATGTGATTCGGGAAGAAGGGCAAGCGTAGCCCTAGGTTTATTGGCCCATTTGAGATTCTTGATCGTGTGGGAGATGTGGCTTATAGACTTTCCCTAGCGCCTAGCTTGTTAGCCGTGCATCCAGTTTTTTATGTATCCATGCTTCGGAGGTATCATGGCGATCCAACCCACGTGTTAGATTGCAGCACTGTCCAATTGGACAAGGATCTATCTTATGTGGAGGAGCCGGTGGCTATTTAGACCGGCAGGTTCGACGGTTGAGGTCTAAGAGTTTTTCTTTCAGCGCGTGTTCAGTGGAAAGCTCAGCCTCCTATGGCGTCGACTTGGGAGTCTGAGTCTGATATGCGGAGCCGCTTACCCTCATTTATTTCCCGACTGAGCTACTTCTTTCTTTTGTCCGTTAAGGACGAACGATTGTTTTAGAGGTGGAGGATGTGACGACCGAAAGGGATCATAACCGTACTTCTTCCTTTCTCCATGCTTTCGAGGTCTCGAGTACCTCAAGTTTAGTTTCCTCGATTTGCGTCTGCAGCTTGAGCGTGAAGACGAAAAAGCTTTTATGTTGAAATAATCTTGAGGGAATATGGTAATAGTATTGTCTTACACTAAATGCAATTTTCTGACGAGACATGCAGCTAACCTAAATAATCCCATGTGACTAGGGGTGTATTCTGGCCCGGGCCCGGGCCTTAACGGGCTTGACGGGCCGGGCTTCGCGGTCCCCGGCTTCGTGTGCCGGGCCTGACAGTCCCGGGCCTGACGGATTTTTTTTAAAGGCAATATCTTGTATTGTTGTTATTAATATAGTGTAGAATATATTTTATATGGTGTACTAAGTTATTAGTATAGTATATATAATATATATTTCATTGTATATTGTGTTGTAATAATTAGTATATATTGTATACTATGTATATATTCTGTTGTAGTAATTAGTATATATTGTATATTATGTATATATTTTTATATAGATTATGCATATATTGTGTTATAGTAATTAGTATATATTGTATATAATGTATATATGTGTTGTAGTAATTTGTATATTGTGTTGTACTAATTAATATATTATATATATATATATATATATATTATATCTCTTATGTATAATGTATATATATTCTCTTATATCTCTTGTATCTTATGTATATATGTTATTACTTATATATTTTCTTGTATTTTAGGTTGTACGTTATGTATATATATTCTCGTATATATTTTATTGTAGTATATATTGTATGTTATATATTGTATGTTATATATATATTCAAGGATTGATATCGAAGTAACGACAAAGAAATATTGAGAAAAAAGATATTCAAGGATATGTCCTATAATTTTTATTGACCAAAATGACATATTTTTCTTAGTCTTCCTTCCCCCAATGGAATGAGCACAACAAGGTACTAATACCACCATTAAAAGGAAAGAAAACTAAAAGAAGATGTGCCAATGTACAAGTTACATCATAATCTACATTGTATCTCTAACAAATCTCATAAATCCGTCAAGGTTGGGAGGAGGTTGTGGTGGTGGTGGTGGAAACAAAGCTTGTTCATCACCACTTCCGGGCGAAGCCGAATCCTCCGAAAGTTATGCTATCATTTCTTCATATGCTTCATCTATCGCCAATTGTGATTCTGCAATTCCAAAGTTTCTTCTTTCTGCGCGGATCCAATCTCTAAAAAGCACCGATTTTCCAAGCTCTCCCTCATTGCCGCTCTATGATCCCCGATTTGTAGTCTTGCTTGACTGAAAGCGCTCTCCGATGCAACAGTTGAAGCATGAATTGATAAAACATCCCGAGCCATCCTTGCAAGAACCGTTCCCTTGACTTCCACCATTCCAAAAGATCGAAAGAGCTGCCTGGATTCTCCTTTTCAATTCCATGTGACAAGTAAACTTGAAGCTCAGTTAGATGTGAAATTTCATCATATTTTCACCTTGAGAACCCCGGAACTCCGTCCAAGATTTAAGAGTTGTTAAGCTCGCAGCTCTTTTAGACGATTGTGAGCTAGAGGAAGTAGGGGTTGGAATATTTGCCCTAGCATGCTCTAACGCATGTTCATAAGCATTATAAACAGTTTGAACATTAATTTTAATTGTTGTTTTTGCATCAGCAAGTGTAGCAATTTTCTCTTCTGAAAGATCTAAAGCTTTATAAATATTAGAATACCAAAAATGAGGACCTCCTAATTTCATTGTTGGATTTAACATTGCAGCTACACCAAAAATAGGAGGGATAGGGAAAAAATATTTTTTAAATTTTTGTTTCATTTCATTTATAGCAAGTTCATAAATATCCAACCCTCGCTAAATTCAACAAACAAATCAGCTAGTGCTGCAATATAAACTAAACAGTTTGAAATAGTAGGATAATATTGCCAGAAAATGTATTTGTAGCAACTTGAAATTGTTCTGAAAAATCTAAAAGAATTTTAACATTAGTCCAATCTTGGGTAGTAAGCATTTCATCATCATCCACACTTGTAACAGTTAGATAATCACAGTCATTATTTCTTCTACCAATATCAGTTATAATAGAAATCTGATTAGGTATATGAGTAAATAAATAGCGCAAATATTGTCCATATTCATGTTTGAATTTATAAATATCGGCCTTAACTGTTGCGCGAGGCCAACCTTTATAAGTAGGATTAAAACTCTTCTAATACAATGAACCCAATTAGGATTAGAAGCAAACGTATAAGGCAAGCACATCACAGTAATCATCTTTGCTAATTATTCACGATCTCTATTTGGATCGTAATATAAAATACCTCCGGTGACACTGTTAATTCCTGTTTGAACTAGATTTGAACCTGTACTAGGGTTAACTTGAGAATCTACACTTGTCCCCTCTTGCTGCGCTTGCATTTGAAAAAAATCTAGCCCTATCTCTAGGTTGTATTTTTATGTGCCTAACCAAACTATCTGTGCCGCTACGGTCTCCAGTAAATTTATGAACAAGTAATTTCCCACAAGTTTTACACTTAACCTTATTTTGTTCCCTTACTTGAGTAAAAAAATAAAAACTAATGATGTTTCTGCACGTTTAGTAGGTTGTCTACTAAAAGTTGGAGTTTCTACAAGTGGGTGTGCCGGTGCATTACTTGAGTTATGAACAGGACTAGTAGGTGTATCATCTAAATCTGGTGCTTGGGTTTCATCATCATCATTATCATCCTCATTTTCCTCTAAGATAGGTTCAATAGGACAAAGATCATTCATAATTTCATCATCTAATCTATCACCAACTGCAACATCATGCAGAAATTACTATCGGTAAATTTAAAACAAGGGTGATCACTATCAAAAATTACGGGAGGCGGAGTAGGACGTCTAGGTTGGCGACTACTTTCAACTTGCTTATCTTTTGTAGGTCTGGGAGTCGGGGAAAGGGTAGTATTATGGCCACTACTTTCACCGGTTTTACCTTTTCCTTTACCGAATATTTTTTTCAAAGAAAATGCCACACTAATTAGAATTATGCAAACTAAACAACACAAAAATATATTACTAAAACGTAAGAGTTGAAACGAGTTTACCGGATTGCCGAACAACTTCTTGAAAATTGAAAATCGTTGAACACTTGAAAACGTCAATTCAACAACTTTACAATTTTTCACGAATTTTCAACAATAAATTAAACAATTGTAGTAGAAAGATTGAAAGAGAGATTGAGATATATTGATGAATTGGTAAATAAAAATGAGAGAATGAGGGGGTATTTATAGTTGAGAAATGGGAAAAAGTGTAATTATATAAAGTTTGGGGTTAAATTAAAGTTTGGGAGCCAAATGGCTATTTTACAAAGTTTCAAACGGCTACTTTTGAAAACAAATATCAAATTGCTATATAAAAAGCTATTAATTACAGAGTTAACATCCAATGATGTTATACGGTTTCAATATTTGTTCAATACCTTAACAAAAAAACATCGCTAACATCCTGAGCTAAGCTATGATATCATGTTCTACATAATAATGAAGATGTGTTTCTTCTAAACTTTCATCTTGACTTGTAGCTTCAATCTTCAAAACCTACAAGTAAAAATTTTGAAAAGACGATGAATAACTATTTATGAAATAATATATACTATAAACTTACACAGGAATGGTTAAATCGGTTACTCCAAAAGCAGTCTAAATTCATCAAGTGTTATCCAGCAAGATCAACATTGCTACAAGAATATAAGGAAATTAATTAAAAAAGTTTTGGAACGGTAAATCAAACTTCGATCCGATAAAAAAATCAAATCGGTTATTTGTAAACTGTTAGTAAGTCCCTTTTCTCCTAGACATACTATTGTTAAAACCTGTAGACTTCATCACTTAAATTCTAAAAAAATTATCACTTTTGGAATTATAAGGCATATTTGGTTCATATCATCACAGCAATTGCAAAATGAGGATCACTCAGATACAACAGGAAATGGCCTAAATTGGCATGGAAAATTTTGCCCAGAATGTCAAAGAGAAGTGGACAAGTACATGAAACAAGGAAAAATAGATGGAGCGGACAGGCTACACTTACATATACAGACAAAAAGCACAAAAAGTCTAAGAGAATTGGGCAAAGGAAGCTGCGGACAAGAATCAAATGTAGAGCAGCAACAACAAAAGAGATATGATCTACAGGGAACCATACAACTTCATGCAACAAGGAAAGTTGCTGCTAGGAAGAATAAAGACAAACATAGGCATACTTGGACAATGCACTGTGATAGGCGCAAGATTATCTGTCATTATATGCAGGTAATACAGTGCAATAAGGCAGTCCACATAAAGAGAAGGATGATACAAGAGTTGTCAAGGAAGAGCAGGATAAGAGCTACCACAGTTCGTATAGTTATATTATTGAAAAATTACCATAGAATGTTTAATGTTTGGCTAGCCGACTAACGGAGCTACGCAAGTTGGTATCAGAGCACTAGGTTACATAGATCTCACAACTCATGGACAAACTCGGTAGAGTCTAAAGGATCAGTACAGAGACGTTTGCATTTATCCCCAAAAGGCTATAGAGTTAGGAAAATTCCACTTCGTTCATTCTTGTCATGCGATTCTGTTTCTCAAATGCTGATTGGCATTCTCCTTTGTTCTTTCGTAGATGGCGAGAACACGTGCTTTTTCTTCTACCGCGCAGCAGCTAGAGCCCCCAACATCATCTCCTATGAGGGGCAAAGGGCGAGGCCCAGGCCGTGCCATAGGTCGAGGCCGGGGCAGAGCTCAGCCCCGAATAGCAGTCCCAGAGGTGGATCCTCATGTTGACTATTATGAGGAGGTTCCAGCATCAGCAGCTCCAGTGGGGCCTACTCAGGTCCCAGAGGGTTTCATAGCCACTCAAGTAATCCAGGACGCTTTGGCCTGGATGGTAGGAATTATGGACATCGTCTCTAGAGTGGGTTTGCTTCCCATAGCACCAGCCACATCTCAGGCTGGGGGAGGTGTTCAGACTCCCGCTGCGCATACTTCGGAGCAGGTAGCTCCTCAGGCTCTGGTCAAGCGGTCCAACAAGCTGTTCTAGCTCAACCGAGTATTCCAGCTCATGCTAGTGATGCTTTGTAGAAGCTTGATAGGTTCACCAAGCTCTTCACCACCACCTTCAGCGGTGCTTCTACAGAGGACCCCCAGGATTTCTTATTCACGTGTCACGAGGTTTTCAGGACTATGGGTATTATGGTGACCAATGGGGTCAACTTCATTACCTTTCGGCTAGTACAATACGCCAAGTCTTGGTGGAGGGACTATTGTTTATCTAGGCCAGCAGGGTCATGATTATTGACTTGGGATCCGTTTGCAGAGTTGTTCATGGAGAAGTTTCTCCCGGTGACTGAGTGAGATGCTCTACGTAGGCAGTTTGAGCGTCTTCATTAGTGTACTCTGACAGTCACGCAGTATGACATTCATTTTATTGATTTGTCACGCCATGCTATTGTTATACTCCCCACTAAGAGGGAGAGAGTGCGGAGAGTTATTGACGGGTTGGTTCAACCGATCCGGCTCCAGATGGCTTTGGGAGCCGGTAGTGATATTTCTTTTCAGGAGGCGGCTAATGCGGCCTGAAGGATAGAGATGGCACGGTTTGATAATACGTCTCGTCATTTTGGTAGGTTCAGTGGTACCTCATCTGGAGGTTGCGATTCATATGGTAGAGGCCATCCTCAAAGGCCCTTTCAGTCAGCACTCCAGTTCTCTCATGGTACTTTGGGTCGTAGTAGTTCTCATCTGCACTATTCTGAACAACAGCCTATCAGTGCACCGCCGCTTCATAGCTGTCGAGGGGGTCATTCAGGTCGACAGGGTTAGTCTCATACCTCTCGGCTGCAGCAGTCAATTAGATGCAATGAGTGTGGTGAGTATGGTCACATCAGGAGAGCTTGCTCGAGATTTAGGGGTATACAGTCGCAACAGCAGGGTCCTCGAGCTATGATCTAGGCTCCAGAGGCTGCCCATCCAGCAAGAGGAGGGGGTAGAGGCCATAGAGGTGGAGGTAGGGAGCATAGAGGTTGAGCTTAGACCGCCCGAGGGAGGGGTCGGACAGTAGCCGATCGTCCCAGATACATAGTTCAGGGAGATGGGGCCTAGCCCTGGTGTTATGTTTTGCCAGCCTGGCTACAGGCTGAGTCTTCCGATGCTATCATTATAGGCACCATTCTGTGATAGAGGTGCTTCAGTGCTATTTGACCCTGGATCTACATATTTATATCGTCCTATTTAGCACTCTACATGGTTATGCCTAACGATGCCTTCGGTGTTCCTGTTTATGTATCTATACCGGTGGGTGATTCTATAGTGGTTGACCGAGTGCATCGTTCCTGTGTAGTAGTATTTGAGGGTATTGAGACCCGTGTTGACTTATTGCTCTTAGATGTGGTGGACTTCGATGTTATATTAGGGATGGATTGGTTGTCCCCGTATCATGCTATATTGGATTGTCACACTATGACTGTGACATGGCTTTGCCAGACTTGCCCCGACTTGAGTGGAGAGGGACCCCAGATAATGCCACCCGTAGTGTTATTTTTTATATGTTAAGGCTCGACGCATGGTCGAGAAGGGGTGTCTAGCCTATTTGGCGTATGTTCGGGACTCCAGCACAAAGGTCCCATCTATTGATTCAGTCCCTATTGTTTGGGAGTTCCCTGAGGTTTTCCATTTAGACCTGCCGGGTATGCTACCCAATAGGGATATTGATTTCTGTATTGATCTGGCTCCGGACACTTGGCCTATTTCCATTTAGCCGTATTGCATGGCCCCGCTAGAGTTAAAAGAGTTAAAGGAGCAGCTTTAGGGTTTGCTTGATAAGGGTTTAGTTAGACCCAGTGTATCACCCTGGGGTGCACTGATGCTATTTGTTAAGAAAAACGATGGGTCGATGAGGATGTGCATTGATTACCGGTAATTGAACAAGGTAACGATAAAGAACAAGTATCCACTGCCGAGGATTGATGACTTATTCAACCAGCTTCAGGGTGCGAGGGTGTTCTCGAACATAGATATGAGATATGGTTATCATCAGCTAAGGATAAGGGCGTCTGATGTCCCTAAGACAACATTTTGCAATTGGTATAGGCATTATGAGTTTTTGGTCATGTCATTTGCGTTGACCAATTCCCCAGCAGCATTTATGGAGTTGATGAACCGAGTGTTCAGGCCTTAATTGGATTTGTTTATGATTATTTTCATTGATGATATTCTGATATACTCCCGCAGTCAGGAGGAGCATGAGCAGCACCTCAGAGTGGTTCTTCAGACTCTAAAGGATAGTCAGTTATACGCCAATTTCGAAATGCTAGTTCAGGTTGAGTTCTTTTGCATTCCTGGGTCACGCTGCTTCAGCAGAGTGTATTCAGATGGACCCGAAAAAGATTGAGGCAGTCAAGAACTGACATCAACCAGCATCATCTACAGAGATCCGGAGTTTCTTGGGGTTAGTAGGGTACTACCAACGGTTCGTGGAGGGGTTTGCATCTATTGCATCCCCGATGACCATATTGACCCAGAAGGGTGCACAGTTCAGGTGGTTAGATGAGTGCGAGGTGAACTTCCAGAAGCTCAAGACATCTCTGATTACGACACTGGTATTGTTTTTGCCATGGGATCAGGGCCTTATTTTGTTTATTGTGATGCTTCCCGTATCAGCTTGGTGTAGTATTGATGCAGGATGGCAGAGTCATAGCGTATGCTTCAAGGAAGTTGAATATCCACGAGAAAAATTATCCAGTCCTGATCTAGAATTTGCAGCCATCATTCATGCTTTCAAGATTTGGAGGCATTATCTATAAGGTGTGACGTGTGAGGTGTACACGGATCACAAGAGCCTTCAGTACTTGTTCAAGAAAAAGGAGCTCAATTTGATGCAGAGGAGGTGGTTGGAGTTGTTGAAAGTCTATGATGTTTCTATTGTATACCACATGGGGAAGGCCAAAGTGGTGGCCGATGCATTGAGTAGGAAGTTCGCCAGCATGAGCAGTCTTTCTTATATTTCGGTCAGTCAGAGACCACTTGCTTTGGATGTTCAGGCATTGGCCAATAGATTTGTAAGGTTGGATTTTTCTGAGCCTAGCAGAGTGTTGGCTTGCACGGTCGATCATTCGTCATTGTTGGAGGGTATCCGCGAGCGTCAGTTTGATGATCCCCGTTTGTGTGTCCTTAGAGACACAGTGCAACGCGAAGGTGACAAGAAAGTGATATTGGGAGATTATGGCGTATTGAGACAGCAGAGGCGAGTTTGTGTGCCCAATGTTGATGGTATTCAGGAGTTGATCTTAGCAAAGGCCCATAGTTCTCGGTAATCTATTCATCCGGGTGCCGCAAAGATGTATCAGGATTTGAGGCAGCTCTATTGGTGGCACAGAATGAAGAAAGACATTGTTGCATATGTGGCTCATAGTTTGAACTGTCAGCAGGTTAAGTACGAGCATAAAAGCCTCGGTGGGTCATTTCAGAGAATAGAGCTTCCCATATGTAAGTAGGAGAAGATTACCAGTGATTTTGTTTCTGGCCTTCCAATGACTCGGAAGAGTTTTGATGCAGTTTGGGTCATTGTGGAAAGGCTGACCAAGTCAGCGCATTTTGTTTCAGTTGCCACCACCTATTCATCCGAGAGATTAGCTGAGATTTATATCACGGAGATCGTTCGCCTTCATGGGGTGCCTATATCTATCATTTCGGACCGGGGTCCGCAGTTTACCTCGCATTTCTGGAGAGCAGTTCAGCAAGAGTTCGGCACCCAGGTTCACTTGAGTACATCATTTCATCCCTAGACGGACGGTCAGTCCGAGAGGACTACTCAGATTCTTGAGGATATGCTCCGAGCCTGCGTTATTGATTTTGGAGGCTCGTGGGATCAGTTTTTGCCGTTAGTAGAGTTTGCCTACAACAACAGCTACCAGTCCAACATTCAGATGGCTCCGTATGAGGCGTTGTATGGTAGGCGGTGTCGATCCCCAATCGGATGGTTTGAGCCGGGAGAGGTTCGGTTAATGGATACAGATCTAGTTCAGGAGGCCTTGGATAAGGTCAAGATCATTTAGGACAGACTTCGGACAGCTCAGTCCATACAGATGATTTATGCATACCGCAAGGTCAGAGATGTTGCTTTCATGGTTGGTGAACGAGTATTGCTCCTTGTATTGCCTATGAAGGGCGTAAGTTGATTCGGGATTAAAAGAAAGCATAGCCCTAGGTTTATTGGTCCATTTGAGATTCTTGATCGTGTGGGAGATGTGGCTTATAGACTTGCCCTGGTGCCTAGCTTGTCAGCCGTGCATCCAGTTATTTTATGTATCCATGCTTCGGAGGTATTATGGCGATCCAACCCATGTGTTAGATTTCAGCACTGTCCAATTGGACAAGGATCTATCTTATGAGGAGGAGCCGGTGGCTATTTTAGACCGGCAAGTTCCACGGTTGAGGTCGAAGAGTTTTTCCTTCAGCGCGTGTTCAATGAAAAGGTCAGCCTCCTGAGGCATCGACTTGGGAGTCCGAGTCTGATATGCGGAGCCGCTTACCCTCATTTATTTCCCGACTCAGCTACTTCTTTCTTTTGTCCGTTGAGGACGAACGATTCTTTTAGAGGTGGAGGATGTGACGACCCTAAGGGGTCATAACCGTAATTCTTCCTTTCTCCGTGCTTCCGAGGTCTCGAGTACCTTAAATTTAGTTGCCTCGATTTGCGTGTGCATCTTGAGCACAAAGCCAGAAAAGCTTTTATGTTGAAATAATCTTGAGAGAATATGGTAGTACTATTGTCTTCCACTAAATGCAATTTTCTGAAAAGACATACACCTATTCTGAATCATCTCATGTGACCTAAAGAGAAAGAAAACAAAACCAACTATACATCAGTCTCTCAACAACATGAGAAAATTAGAACACCTCCAAATATCAAAACAGCCATTAAACCCCTCCAGTAAATTCAGTAACAATGAATATTTGTGTCAAAAGTTCATGTTGGTTAATATCGCTTCCATTTGTTGCTTGCATGCACATCTTAACAAAGTAAATCATAAACATTAAAAAAGGAATGAACAAAAACAACAAAACTAAAGAGAACATAAAAGAGTAAATAACTACTTTGTTCCCTTAGATAGATAAAAGTTGACATCATAACAGAGTAGCTTATTATCAAAATACAAACACAAGTCTCAGGCGATGTTGGTGCAGTCAGTGGCCTTGAACGAGACACGCATGTTTTCCAAATCATAAGAGACTAGAAAGTTTGTTTGGGTCACACTGCCGAAGAATGAACCTGATAGTATTCTTAATTAACATTCCTTCAACCCATGAACACTAAATTCCTTAGGACATTAATTTTTCAACTCAATTAAACCAAAATGTACCAATTTCCCTATCAGGAGGATTTTTAAATCCAAACAATAATAGTTTGGTATTTAATGAAGTTGTAATGATCCTTCTAAACTCTCGAAGCTCATCAAGCTAGCTAAGGTGATTGAATTAAAAAAGAAAAAAAAAATAGCATATTATAGTTATGTTGATCTTGTGCCATGATCCAATTTCATATGAGGCCTTGATGGCATTAGCACCGTTATTCGACGAGTCAACAACGAGTAACTTATTAACATTCCCATTTTAACGAATTCCCCATGCATTGATTTTCCTTAATTTATAAGATTTGACGAAATACCGACTTAAATTAATAAGTGAAGCAAGTAAAAATATTTATAACCATAAGGATAGAACCCAAAAACCAGTCTACTAATACATGACAAGATCAAGAGTCACAAGTATATAGGCAACTAAGTAGAACATACAAAAGATGTCTAACCTACCGTCCGAAGAAAAAACAAATAGACAACTTTGTATTTATTTTGAATCCTGGTATGTATTACTCTAGTAGTTCGTCAACTTGTGATACCAGGTTCAGAGAATTGTAATAAAAGTCTGGTTGATTTAGCTAATGTATTTATGGTTAGATTGTTCAGCATTTCACTATATTCTTAATAATTTCATCTAAACCGTCTAAAAAGGAATAAGTTGTCCTAATGTTGGCTTGCCTAACAAGAAAAATGTTAGGCGCTATCACGATCCCGACGTGGAAATTCCGCATCGTGATAGTGTGTTTTTACATTAAATTTATATTTTAACTAATAGACCTTGCACCTTTAGGTATATGTTTACGTTGGATTCCTTCATATAGTCTTTATGGGGTTGTTTGTGTTATCTACTCTACCTTTTTATCTGAGAGTACAGCGATGCAATTTTACTGCATTTTACGTGGAATTTTGGTTTTTAAAAGATTTTAAAAATAATTTATTTATTTATGTTTTTTGAAAAAAGGCAAACTCTACTGTACCTGAAAAGAGACTACAATTACAATGAGAGGGATATAATACCAACCTCTGCAGTGCATGCGGGATAAATCTATTCCTATGTGGTAATGTGATAAATCTAAGATTGTCTTAGCTATTGGTTAGCCCCTGCTCCCTAGTATGTTTTAGTTTCAGGAAAGTAAAACAAACTCTATTAAAGCAACTTGCCATGCTCCAGTTTTATTAAATGCATTACGTTCCATGTATAAATGTCAATTTTAATGCAACTTGCATTGACATCAGTTTTTCCTTTTAAATATATCCATTAATTACATGCTAATTAATTTAGTTAATAATCTTAAATGGTAAGTTTTGTTTCCAATTCTATATTTACGAAAATATTATAAATACCTCTAATGGATATTATGTTTTATTCATTGCTCGAAGCTGATAAATGTACATGTAATTTTTTCAGCTCCTCTTTATTATGAGATTTAAATAGTTATTTTTTTCTAATATTTATTACTTTTGAAAACAAATTCTTTTCGCTCTTTATTAAATCAATGTAATTTAATGGTTCCTTTGAATTGATTTTTTTTATATCAAAATTGGTTTGAAGTATTCGATAGATTATACTCCCTCCGTTTCAATTTATGTGAACATATTTGACTGAGCACGGAGTTTAAAAAAAGAGAAGACTTTTGCACTTGTGGTGTAAAATGATACAGCACGCGTGTTGCTATTTTAAGAATTTTGTAAATGCAACTCTGGATGCACCTAATACCATGCATTAACATTATTTTGTAACATTTGCAGTGTAAAAATGATTTCAAGATTACTTATGTTGTTGCTCTGGTGGGTGCTTTACTGTGTGGAATCAATGGCGAAGGGACTTATAGTAGGAAGCTGTACGGAGGTGGTGAGCGCATAACCTACTCAGATGGAGGTATTGATAGTTTCCCTAAAATAAATTGCAAACTGATCATATCACTTTTGTAATCAACATCCATTTGGTTTTGGTCCTGCAGTTCATCCAGATAATATACCTCCATCCCACTATCTATGTGATTACCGTCCTATGGTGGATAGAGATACCGTACTTCCAATTGGCGAGTTTTATCATCCTGAACTTTGGCAACACTGTGGTTCATTTTAATTTTCCTTCTGATCCAGCTAATAAATTTCTATTTGGCATGAATGATCTTCCATTATAATACCAGAATTATGATAAAATTATTAGTATGATAGAACCTGCTGAACAACAAGCATTCCACCTTGTTTGCCTTCTTAAAAGTTTGAAAAGAAATTAAATAAAATGAAATTCTCACGTTCCAACTTTGAATTTGTTCTAATTTTATTGAAGGCTAAATGTTTACTACAAAACATTAAATTAACAGTAACTCTTACGCCAAAAAAATTTCTTCTTTTTTTTTTTCCTCCCATGCATACGTCAATAATTGGATAGGGTTGTTTGATAGGAGATATTAGAAAAACTAATGCAAGCATTAGCTCTATGCATTACTAATACCTTGTCGGGTACATTTTTTCAACAAGTATTAGTTATACTCCTATGTATAAGTAATGCATAGAAAACTATGACATTAGCAATACCAATGCTATTAATTCATGTATAAAAACTATGGCATTAGCAATACAAATAATATTAATTCATGCATTAGTATGACTAAAGACAAAATTGCCTTTAGAATCCCTTAAAGCTAGACTTGTGTCACAAACATGTTGTCAACGGCTGAAGATTTCAAACCACATTACCCCTTTAAAAATAGATAGAAATATGACATATAGTATTAAGTTATTTGTTGAGCTGCCTAAGGAAAGCTCAACAAATGCTCAACTTCTTTTGCAAATCAACCCCGAACGATAGAGGGCATCCCCTTTGAAGGCGCCGTTCACTCGCTGGGAAACAACAAACTAAATTCCAACAGAAATTCATGTACTGGGCCAAACGGTCTAAGGAGCAGTGCCCGTGCGGGCTGAGCTCACGACAACGAAATAATATGTATTTAAGCCAAGCAATTAAACAATATCTTTCAATATCTCGTACTCCAGAAAAAAAAAAGAAAATATCGGCATGCTCAGGAGAATTCCCTGCATCGAATATGTCCCGAAATACTCGGAGACTTAACGTCACTCCGGGATTATAAGGGCCCAACGAGGCAATTCCGAACTCACGAGTCATGGACTTCGAGCCTAAGCAAACTCGATGACTTGGAGACTGTCGCTAATCGCCATACGCTGGAAAACCTAAGGCCGTAAGACCCAGAGCGGGTAGACTCGATGTAAGCCAGGTCTATTTTACATAGCAACAAAAACTGTAAGACCTCAATAGGCTTGAGAAACTGTAAGACTTCAACATGCACGACAAACTATAAGACCTCAACAAGCATGACAAACTGTAAGACCTCATCAGACATGAAACTCAACCAACTAGCGAAAGGGCATACCCACGATATAGATGCCTAAACTATCACTCGGGATCCAAACACATATGACTACGGTCAACACGGCTGCACCAACCAAATTAACGCGATTTGGGGACGCCCGACCGTTGCTAACAAAATCATAGGCCATTTCTTCAAATCTACTTAAAAAAGAACCGGTTAAAATAGGCTACCACAAAAGGAAAACGAGCTTTGACCATGTCAACTCCAAATCACAAGGCTTCGAGCTACTTGGACTACGAGCTAAACCATCCGAGGTGATCAAATATCACTGCTAATGACTTGAAATCGAGGTTCTCCCTGAACCGGCGATGGGTCAGGAAAAGTTATTCAAAAAGACCTTAACGAGAGGAAAACAAAGCCTACAATATGCCCAGGGGTAAAGGTGTAAGAGCTATTTTTGACAGCCAAATGAGCCTCAGGGCCGCACACTAAAAGGTCGCAACGACCAACAACTTAAGAGCCACTATCCCCAGCTTGAAAATTAAAAACTTGAGGATTAAAATGAGCTCGAGTCGTAACCCGATTAGCATACCAGATCCAAAATAGTTAATTATACGTGCTTAAGGGCAGAACGTAAGAGCTATCGTCGCCAGCTCCACGAAGGCTCCATGCCACATACTAGAAAGGTCGATTCGACCCAAGGCGTAAGAGCCATTGTCGCCCACCCATGCATGAAGAAAAAACTTGAGGGTCAATTAAAGCTCGAGTCGCAACACGACTCGGAGACTGAACCCAAAATAGTTAAAAACAAATGACCAAGTGCAATGCGCACGAGCCGTTATAATCCGCCTGCGCAGGAACATGGGATTGAAGGTCAGGTAAGCTGGGAAAAGCCCAAAAGTTATAATGTCGACTTGTGTAAAAATTCACACTTTACCAAGCACGAAAGAGCCTCCACGCCTGTCTATTGAGCTCTGGATCTATAGGGCTTCCTCCCAATGCCAAAACCATCCCGCCTGGCCAAAAGCAATGCAGAAAAAGATACAAAAGAGATAAAGCTTCAAGTTTTCCTTTTTTCACGTACAAAAAAGGATAGTTCTCCATCTATAAGCATTCTCTACGAATGTCAAATATAAAATTGTAAAATGGCAAAATCTATGCTCCGCCTCAGAAGGATACGACCTACTATCCCAGCTTCGCTCTTCGTGACGCCGAAAAGCACCTTTCTCTGGGATCTACAAAGAATATTTTCCTCGACCCTCTTTCCATAATCGAGGGCCCGCTTCAGCTCAACTTGAACATCAGTAGCTTATTTCAAATAAATCCCCATCTCCTGATCAAAGTATTAGTCCGACTCAATGCTTCTTCAGCCTGAGCATCGACTATTTCAGCCCTAACCTTCGAGAGATCGGACTCAAGCTTCTAGATCATACCTACTTGAACTGAAATGTTGTCACGAGCCAGGCACAGTTGGACCTCGAAGGCGGGAACTTTAGCCCAGGCACCCTCTTTCACTGAAGCTTGAGCCTGCACATGGGCCTTTAGTTCACCACAAGCGTTCCTAACTCAGTCGGCTTTGCCCCTATGGTACTCCACAGCCTCCATCTTTTTCTGCGGCTAAGATAGGCAGAAAGATTAATCCCAAGGGATAAAAAAGCAAAACATATACTATGAGAGGTTGCCTACTCTATCAAAAAAGATCTTTTAATTCGACCTCCGGTGCGCCTCATATCGCAAGTGCATCGACTCAACCTCCTTCTCCTTGCTAAGGAGACTAAGGGACTTAATCTCATCCAGAGCTTTCTGAAGCTTAACCCCGCGACAGAACAGCCTATACCTGAGTTTATCAAAGGCCTACAAAAGATAAATTTGATAAGGAAGGGAAGACGCGAGATGCAGAAGGACTATGTCGAAACTCATCGCAAAGTGAAGGCAGTGGACTTCCTCGAAGGCTGAGCACACTCCTCTTAGCCCAGCCCTCTCAGACTTGGAAAAACAAACCTCGATCGAGGGATAATCACTTGGAGGAACCACTGCTCAGAAACCAAGGATTCCAGGGACAACAGGCTCGGGCGATGTTCTCTCCTCGAAGGCTCAAACCTGTTTAACCCCGCTAAGAGCTCCAACGCGCTGCGAGGGCAAATCCTGTTTATCGCCATCGTCCCTTGGCTCGGAGGCTGACGACCCCTCCCCCTCTCCTGAGAAACACAGCCTCACCTCAATGGACCGCCCGATACCTGTGACAGCAAGGTCAGTACACAAAAGGGAAAAATGTTCTCTCAAATATATGAAGGCCAAGGTAAACGCACCATATGCACATGCCTTGGAATTTTTACCCATCCGCCTGGGGACACAGCTTTCCACCTATGCTCGCCGCAAGTCGAACGAATCACCAACCACTGGACCCAGCCAGGAAGAATAGGGAACTTCGCCGGTGCCCAAGAAGTTGCCGCAGAAAGGAAGAAGACATTGCTACTAAACCAGCTCGCATCATAGGTAGAACTGGAAAATCGCGGGGGCGCACCACCTAAGGGTGTAGCTCCATTCTTCAATAATAACAGCAGTACGCACCCGTGCGAAGCAACTTGTCCACATCTGGTCCCTATTGTCCTAAACAATGACGACATAGTGTGTAATCGGACAATGCCATAATGTTAGCAGACCCTGATGATCCCAAAGACAGGGGGCATAGCTCTACCCCCTTAATGGACGAACCCTTATATAGCCGCCGTGGCAGTCACAAAGGTGAAGAACTAAAAGGCGAAACTATATCCAGGCATGTTAATGCTAGAGTACCAAAAACATGGCACAGAAATGAAATGGCAACTACTTAAAATAGGGTAACCCCTGAGAAGGCGGGATCAGCCTCATAACGTATGTAAGGAAGGCGTTCGCCTACCTCAAACCTACAAGAAAAACATCCTTTAAGGAAGAGAAATCTGGTCCCTAAAGGTGAAATTCTGGTCATAATAGCGCAATTACAACGGGAAAAACTGGTTGCCACCCGTCGTAACAGGGTCCGACGAAAAATGGCAATAACGACGGGTTCAAAATGCCGGTCGTTAACTACTTTTTGCGACGAGTATGATATCTGGTCGCTAAATACATTTAGAGACAGCATATCTTGTCCTAGTAGGTGATTATTATATTATGATCCAGTCCCTATTGTCCTAAACAATGACGACATAGTGTGTAATCGGACAATGCCATAATGTTAGCAGACACCGATGATCCCAAAGACTAGGGGCAGAGCTCTACCCCCTTAACGGAGAACCCCTATATAGCCCCCCTGGCAGTCACAAAGGTGAAGAACTAAAAGGCAAAAATATATCCAGGCATGTTAATGATAGAGTACCAAAAACATGGCACAGAAAGGAAATGGCAACTACTTAAAATAGGGTAACCCCTAAGAAGGCGGGATCAGCCTCATAACGTATGTAAGGAAGATGTTGACAGTTCGCCTACCTCAAACCTACAAGAAAAACAGCCTTTAAGGAAGAGAAATCTGGTCCCTAAAAGTGAAATTCTGGTCATAATAGCGCAATTACGACTGGAAAAACTGGTTGCCACCCGTCGTAACAGGGTCCGACGCAAAAAGGCAATTACGACGGGTTCAAAAAGCCGGTCGTTAACTAGTTTTTGCGAACGAGTATGATATCTGGTCGCTAAATACATTTAGAGACAACATATCTTGTCCTAGTAGGTGATCAATATATTATGAAAAATATATATTTTCCCGTCGTTAAAATGTTATAGCGACCAGTATTCTCCTCCCTAGTAGACTATAAATAACTAGTTCTTGCAACCAACCTTTAACTGGTCGCGGATTGTCTTTTAGAGATATGAAGCGCTGGTCCCTATTTAAAATAATTGCAGTAACATTAACGATCATATTTTTTGTCTTTTATTACCCACAAGCAGTCCTAAAGCTTGACGTCACAAAAAAAGTTATTCTAATCAATAAATGTCAAATTGCTATATAAAAAAGCTATTAATTACAGAGTTAACATCCAATGATGTTATACGGTTTCAATATTTGCTCAATACCTTAACAAAAAAAGCGTAGCTAACATCCTGAGCTAGGCTATGATATCATGTTTTACATAATATTCCTAGCAAAATAATAATGAAGATGTGTTTCTTCTAAACTTTTATCTTGACATGTAGCTTCAATCTTCAAAACCTACAAGTAAAAATTTTGAAAAGACGATGAATAACTATTGATGAAATAATATATACTATAAATTTACACTAGCAATGGTTAAATCAGTTACTCCAAAAGCAATCTAAATTCATCAAGTGTTATCCAGCAACATCTACATTGCTACATGAATATAAGGAAATTAATTAAAAAAGTTTTGGAACGGTAAATCAAACTTCGATCCGATAAAAAAATCAAATCGGTTGTTTGTAAACTGTTAGTAAGTCACTTTTCTCCTAAACATACTATTGTTAAAACCTGTAGACTTCTTCACTTAAATTCTAAAAAAATTATCACTTTTGGAATTATAAGGCATATTTGTTCATATCATCACAACAATTGCAAAATGAGGATCACTCAGATACAACAGGAAATGGCCTAAATTGGCATGGAAACTTTTGCCCAGAATGTCAAAGAGAAGTGGGAAAGTACATGAAACAAGGAAAAATAGATGGAGTGGACAGACTACACTTACATATACAGACAAAAAGCCCAAAATTCTAAGAGAATTAAGAAAAGGAAGCTGCGGACAAGAATCATATATAGAGCAGCAACAGCAAAAGAAATATGGTCTACGGGGAACCAGACAACTTCATGCAGCAAGTAAAGTAGCTGCTGGGAAGAATAAAGATAAACATAGGCATACTTGGACAATGCACTGTGATAGGTGCAAGATTATCTGTCATTGTATGCAGGTAATACAGTGCAACAAGGCAGTCCACATAAAGAGAAGGATGATACAAGAGTTGTCAAGAAAGAGCAGGATAAGAGCTACCACAGTTCGAGTGAAAAAGGTGCAAAAATTCAAAAAAGGAGGCTATGCAGACAATACTGGAAAAATGGCTATAGGCTGCAAATGTTACCTATACAATTCAGGCAGATCTCAGCTGGAACGTGCATATAAGGCATTCAGAGGGCTAGGTCGAGCAATCACAGACTACAATAGACTAAATGTGGTATCATTGCTGAGCTCTTTGTGCAACTTTGGTAATAGGATGTAGTTTTCATAATTTATCTTTTCAAATTGTTACTCTCATGACAATCCATAATGTTACAATCTGTTAGATTCCTTCTATCCTGGAGGCAGATTTTTACTGGAGCAATTTAGTACTGAACATCATTCCTAGATGTGTACTGATGTGTGTCTGGAGGCTCATTCAATTATAATATTGCAACAGAGATAGCAATAAGATAGAAAAATAGCTATATAACAATCTACTTCAAAGAATTGAGAAGCAAGGTATACTGTTACTAACTTGATCGGTAGACAAAAGTAGTCATTCAGCTTAGCGATGTTGTTGGCGAGACATGTGATTGTTGAGCAGCGAAGTATTCCCTAATTTTCTTCATTTCTTTCATCTCATCTTCTAAGGTAGACAAACGATCTTGTAAGGATTTGTTTCCTTACTCAAAGATTTGTTTTCCTATCGAGTTGAACGTAGTGCGGACTGTAATACAGCCTTTGAAGAAACGTCACCTTTCAAGTCTTTCGCCGTTACTCCACCCGCAGTGCCAAATACATGACTACGAGTTTGAGGTCCACAACATTTTTCTACTATCTCTATGCTAGGTAGAGAAGGATCTGATTGAACCATTTCTTCAATCTGAGCCTACAAAACATACAAAGAAATATTTTATATGAGAATCCATAATAATTTGTACAAATATATTCAATTTACCAAACATACATATTTTTCAAGAGCTTCAGATTCAACAAGCTTGTTATTTTTCATACGAGTCTCAAAGAAAATTGTTGCCAAATCTGGTGGATTTCCATCTTTTCCGCCCTTTACATCAAAGACAGACGTGTCAAAAATACCTCGTAGATATTTCATTTAAAAAATAGAAATTTTATGATAACACCTTTTGATAATTATCTCTCGAATAAGCTTGCTACCAATATGATGAAGCATCTTCAACTTATATCGGTTTGCTGCATTTATGTTGCTTCTCGCCTTTGTGAAACAATAAACTTAAATCAAAATACAGATGCTCTGACAAAATAGACTATTAAATCACTAGGCATACGTGGAAACTTTCTGAAGAAAAATGTTCCTTCACTAACCACTCTCATTATTTCTTGTCAACTCTCTTTGGAATATTCTTAAGAGCCTGGTAGATTGGCTTATCCTCCATACATTAGGCATGCAAGTGTCCTCTCCATTTGTTCCATAACTCTTTCTTCCATTCCAAAATATGATCACGATGATCATTCATGTCAACACTCTCAAATTTATCCTACAATAATTAAAATATCCATTTAGTTAATGCACTGTTCAAAGAACAAGCAAGCATGATGAGATGGCGCTTAGCAGTAATAAAGTCTTAGGATGATTAGGATAAACACACACTTCAGTGCCGCACTTAATTATCAGGCTCAAAAGAAGACGAGTTTTTCTTTAGAACTTTCCCATGGAGAATAGGTTTCAATCCTCGGGAAGAAACTTCAAAAGCTATGGTTTGGATTTTTTTTGCCAGATCTGCCTGCAAATCTTTTGGCAAGGAAATCCTTATTATCCATAGCTTCAGCAATATGGAAGCCTCTTGAACTAGACAAGGCGACTAAAGATCGAACATGACCAAGCGCGGCACGGGTTAAAGTTTTGATCGATCTACTAGACAAAACTCATACAGGTCTTAATAATAAGGTAGTGAATCATGAGGTGCAAAAATCAGGACACAAAATAGTGTTGCAGACTGTTGTCTCTGCCGATTCAAAGGGTGATCAAGGCCAAATTGAGAAATAGGTGATTGATCTTGATGGTGAGGATTCTAATGCAAATCTGGAGATGGAACATCATGTTGAGAAAGAAGGGCTGGAATCTGCAGCAGACTCAGGACCAAAGAATACTGATGGAATAGGGTGTTAAAGCTAGTTAATGATTGTTAAAGCTAGCTAAGTTGGTGTGAATGAGAAATGGAGGGAAGAAGACAATAGAAGGAAAATGAAGTTTCAAAGCAAAGTTCCTTTGAAAAGGAGCTTTGTACCACATTGGTGGTAGAAAGGGAAAGTTATGTGCTTATATTGGAAAGCACTTCTTCTAGCTCTTAAAGGGTTAAGAAGAGGGACTCCCCTCGCGCCGTCGTCGTCGCTCGGCTCGGCTTCGGCTTTGGATTTGGATTTGGATTTGGTCAAATGATCTGATTGATTGATAATCTTTTTGGACCAAATTTATTTAAAATTCAATCTTCATTTTCTGAAATTATTTTTAATTCCCGCGGGAAAAAAATATTAATTTGTTAACTGTAAACTTCCCAACGTTCTTATTTTTCAGAAAAAGGCATGGCCTTTCCCGAACAGGCACCAAGCCTTTCCGAACAGTCACAATTCGAGGCTATATAAACTGAGGCAATGCATCATTTTCGGGTACTGGAAAAAAAAAATATATATTCGTGCATTAAAAATTCTGCATTCTTTTCTGCAAACTGAAACATATCGAGTTATAGTGTGATTTCGTTCCCGAATTTGAGTTCGTCGAAGTCGTAGGCGTTTGAGGTACCGCCACTCCTACGACAGGTATATCCGTTATATCCTGGGAGGAAATAATCCACAACCTCGGGTACAGTGAGGGGGTTAAATTCCTTAAGGACACACAGTGAATTCTGTGGTCTCGGATTTTAACGTTACATACGTTCTGTTTTTTGTGTCTCTTCTTCTTACTGGTTTCCAGTTTCTCGTTGCTTTGAACACGGACCAATCGATAACAAGCTTAAGGAATTTATATTATTATTTCCGTGTTCATCTGCTGTTGATTAAAACGTTACAGAACGATACAACAGTACAGGAAAAAAAAAATTCTTACATAAAACAGTGACTACATACAGTTTTTCCTAACATAAAATTGTGACTGTCCAGAAAATAAAAGAAACTTGTAATTTTGTTGTTTGCATGTAACGAACTTGTATGTTGTTTGGAGACTAAATCTTCGGATTTTCTACTCCGGTTGAGATTAAAGTTTTCAGAACTTTCTACTCATTTGGGTACTTGATTTGAAGATATAAAAACTTCATCAAGTATACTACATACAGTTTATTACATTCTATTTGAAGTTTGTTTTAATTCTGTTTGTGTAAATTTGATTCGGTTTGAAGAAATAAAATCTTCACCGATTATTAAAGTGTTCTGTTATTTCCTACGACAGAAATGGGAGACCAAACTCCAAATTTGAATGCTACTGCTACTGTTACTGCCACACCAGCCCCCGTGGTTGGTTCTACGAGCAATGCTGAGTCCTCCAGTCGTACTGCACCAGCACCGGCTCCGGCAGAGAAGCCGGGAAAATTCACCGGGATTGATTTCAAACGATGGCAACAAAAGATGTTCTTCTATCTAACTACTTTAAGCCTTCAAAAGTTTATTAAGGAGGATATTCCGGTTCCGTCGGAATCAACACCTGAAAATGAACGATTTGTTGTAATTGAGGCGTGGAAGCACTCAGATTTTTTGTGCAAGAATTACATTCTTAGCGGACTGGAGGATGATCTTTACAACGTCTATAGTAATGTGGGAACATCAAAAGAACTATGGGATGCGTTGGAAAAGAAATATAAAACAGAAGATGCTGGCTTAAAGAAGTTTATCGCTGCCAAGTTTTTGGACTACAAAATGGTAGATGGCAAGTCTGTTGTCACTCAAGTTCAAGAGTTGCAGGTTATCATCCATGATCTCCTCGCTGAAGGTATAAATTTAATTAATGCCTTTGTCAAAAGTATTCAGTGCCCCGTCACTTACATGTTGTTTGTTGTAGGTTTGGTGATTAGTGGGGCGTTTCAAGTTGCGGCAGTGATAGAGAAGTTGCCTCCTTCATGGAAGGACTTCAAAAATTACTTGAAACATAAGCGAAAGGAGATGACATTGGAAGATCTCATCGTCCGGTTGAGAATCGAGGAAGATAACAAGGCAGCGGAGAAAAAGGCAAATGGGAGATCAACCATAGGGGGAGCACATATAGTTGAAACTGCCCCAACTAATATGAAAAAGAGGAAAAAGGCATCGGGACCAAGGAACTATCCCAACAAGAAGAAATTCAAGGGAAACTGCCATAATTGTGGAAAAATCGGACACAAAGCTGCAGACTGTCGTGCTCCGAAAAAGGAAAAGAAGAAGGGTCAGGCTAATATGGTTGAAACAAACGAGGAGGTTGATGACTTGTGCGCTATGTTGTCCGAGTGCAACCTAGTGGGAAGTCCGAAAGAGTGGTGGATTGACTCTGGCGCCACTCGCCACATTTGTGCTGTTAGAGAAGCCTTTGCTTCATATGCTCCCGCCGGGCCCGACGAAACAATATATATGGGAAATTCTGCAACGGCCAAGATTGAAGGTTATGGAAAGATACTGCTGAAGATGACCTCTGGCAAGGTGGTGACTCTCAACAACGTCTGTCATGTTCCTGAAATTAGGAAAAATCTTGTATCTACCGGACTTCTAGTGAAGAACGGTTTTAAATGTGTTTATGTTTCTGACAAGGTTGTAATAAGTAAGAACAAAATGTACATAGGAAAAGGCTACCTCACAGAGGGCCTTTTCAAACTGAATGTAATGGTTGTTGCTAATAATAATAAAGTTTCTGCTTCGTCTTACTTGCTTGAGTCAAATGATTTATGGCATTCACGTTTAGGACATGTCAATTATAGAACCTTGCGAAAAATGATTAGTTTGGAAGTATTGCCTAAGTTTGAATGCAATCAATCAAAATGTCAAATCTGTGTTGAATCTAAGTATGCTAAACATCCTTATAAGTCAGTTGAAAGGAATTCAAGTCCTTTAGACTTAATCCATACAGATATTTGTGACATGAAGTCAATTCCATCTCGCGGTGGAAAGAAGTATTTCATAATTTTTATTGACGATAGTACGCGGTATTGCTACGTTTATTTACCTAATAGTAAAGATGAAGCAATTGAAGCGTTCAGGCAATACAAAACTGAAGTTGAGACTCAACTTAACAAAAAGATTAAAATGATAAGGAGTGATAGGGGCGGTGAATATGAATCTCCTTTTGAACAAATATGTTTGGAATATGGCATTATTCATCAATTAACTGCTCCTTACTCGCCACAATCAAACGGAATTGCGGAAAGAAAAAATAGAACACTGAAAGAAATGATGAATGCCCTGTTAATAAGTTCTGGTTTACCCCAGAACTTGTGGGGGGAAGCCATTCTAACAGCTAGCCGAATACTCAATCGAGTGCCCCATAGCAAAACAAAATCTATTCCATACGAAAAGTGGAAAGGAAGGAAGCCCAATTTGGAATACTTCAAAGTGTGGGGGTGTTTGGCCAAGGTGCAAGTTCCTAAACCCAAAAGGGTAAAAATAGGACCTAAAACCGTTGATTGTGTTTTCATAGGATATGCCACAAATAGTAAGGCATATAGATTTCTGGTTCACAAATCAGAAAATCCCGACATTCAGGTGAATACGGTAATTGAATCAGATAATGCTGACTTCTTTGAAACCATATATCCGTATAAAAAGGAATGTGTGTCGTCTAGCAAAGAATCTAAACGACCTCGGGAAGAAATAAAGGAAAACATTCCTGATGAGGAAAATCCAAGACGTAGCAAACGTCAAAGGACGACTACTTCCTTTGGACCAGAATTTTTAACATTTTTGTTGGAAAATGAGCCTCGAACGTTCAACGAAGCTACGTCTTCATCGGAAGCTCAATTTTGGAAAGAGGCAATCAATAGTGAGATAGAATCCATATTGAACAACCATACTTGGGAATTGGTTGATCTTCCTCCAGGGAATAAACCTTTAGGTTCCAAATGGATTTTCAAGCGGAAAATGAAAGCTGATGGCACTATTGAAAAATATAAGGCAAGACTAGTTGTTAAAGGGTTTAGACAGCGAGAAGGTCTTGATTACTTTGATACATACTCGCCGGTAACGAGGATTACATCTATTCGGGTGTTAGTAGCATTAGCCGCCGTGTACGGTCTTGAAATCCATCAACTGGATGTGAAAACAGCCTTCTTAAATGGAGAGTTGGAGGAAGAAATTTACATGGAACAACCCGAAGGGTTTGTAGTTCCAGGGAAAGAGAAGAAGGTATGTAGACTTGTTAAGTCTCTTTATGGACTAAAACAAGCACCAAAACAGTGGCATGCAAAATTTGACCATACGATGCTGTCAAATGGATTCAAGATAAATGAATGTGATAAATGTGTCTACATTAAGAACACTCCGAACCACGTCGTCATTGTTTGTTTATACGTGGATGATATGTTAATAATGAGTAACAACATTGCTAACATAAATGCTACTAAGCGCATGCTTGCTAGTAAGTTTGATATGAAAGACTTAGGAGTTGCCGATTTAATTCTGGGAATTAAAATCCATAAGACTCCTCAAGGTCTAGCATTGTCTCAATCTCATTATATTGAAAAAATACTTGAAAAGTTCAAGTATTTGGACTTTAAAGTTGCAAAGACGCCAATTGATATGAACCTTGCTCTTGCAAAGAATAAAGGTGAAAGTCATTCTCAATTGGATTATGCCAGAGTGTTGGGAAGTTTGATGTATATTATGAACTGTACGCGACCTGATATTGCGTGTGCTATAAGTAAACTAAGTCGCTACACGAGTAATCCCGACCAAAATCATTGGCTGGCAATGAAACGAGTTTTGGGGTATTTGAAACATACTCAAAACTTTGTTTTGCATTATAACAGATATCCTGCAGTTATTGAAGGATACAGTGATGCAAATTCGATCACCGGTTCAACTGAAACTAAATCCACAAGTGGATACGTTTTTACTATAGGTGGAGGAGCAGTGTCTTGGAAGTCATCCAAACAGACATGTATCGCCCGCTCTACAATGGAATCTGAGTTCATAGCTCTAGACAAAGCCGGTGAAGAAGCTGAATGGCTCCGGAATTTCTTAGAAGATATTCCATTTTGGCCCAAACCGTTGGCTCCTATATGCATACATTGCGATAGCCAAGCGGCAATAGGAAGAGCCGGGAACGTTATGTACAACGGAAAGTCTCGTCACATACGACGAAGACATAATACCGTTAGACAACTACTCTCTAGTGGAATTATCACAATTGACTATGTTAAGTCAAGAGATAATGTGTCGGATCCACTAACTAAAGGCCTAACTAGAGAAGTGGTTGAAAGATCATCGAGGGGAATGGGACTATGGCCGAGGACAAGTCATCGTGGCGGTAACTCTACCTAGAAGACATGAGATCCCAAGATCTAGGTTCAAAGAGATCAAACAAAGTCATTGATGACGGTTCAACATTGTCACAATAACTTTTTGGTCCATTCTCGTGATGAGACAATGTTCAGTACCAGGATAAAGCATTAAGGCTTTTTAATGGTTTCTAAGTTTGATATGGGGTATATCAAATAGTGTATCTACGGGATGACACATTTAGGAATCACCTATGTAAGTGTGAAGTGTAAGCCGCTTCAAGGAGAACTCTCTAAGGCCAGCTCTCTACGCACTTATGAACCAGGAAGTGTTCATGGCTGAAACGAACAAAACAATGAGAACCAAAAACGGTTAAAGGGTTAATTGTGTGACATGTGGTTGTCTAGGTATACACCAAAGCTCGACGGTTCAAAGATATCAAATCTACCGATTGACCGAGTATATCCGACATATGCTCACTACGGAAAGTTCAAAGAGAAATCTACTTATCCAGATGCAATTAATCCTTGCTTACGAATCACACAGTTTTTTTTGTCATGCATGTTTTTCATCATATAGCCATTCCCCATTCATGTGGGGGATTGCTAAAGCTAGTTAATGATTGTTAAAGCTAGCTAAGTTGGTGTGAATGAGAAATGGAGGGAAGAAGACAATAGAAGGAAAATGAAGTTTCAAAGCAAAGTTCCTTTGAAAAGGAGCTTTGTACCACATTGGTGGTAGAAAGGGAAAGTTATGTGCTTATATTAGAAAGCACTTCTTCTAGCTCTTAAAGGGTTAAGAAGAGGGACTCCCCTCGCGCCGTCGTCGCTCGGCTCGGCTTCGGCTTTGGATTTGGATTTGGATTTGGTCAAATGATCTGATTGATTGATAATCTTTTTGGACCAAATTTATTTAAAATTCAATCTTCATTTTCTGAAATTATTTTTAATTCCCGCGGGAAAAAAATATTAATTTGTTAACTGTAAACTTCCCAACGTTCTTATTTTTCAGAAAAAGGCATGGCCTTTCCCGAACAGGCACCAAGCCTTTCCGAACAGTCACAATTCGAGGCTATATAAACTGAGGCAATGCATCATTTTCGGGTACTGGAAAAAAAAAATATATTCGTGCATTAAAAATTCTGCATTCTTTTCTGCAAACTGAAACATATCGAGTCATAGTGTGATTTCGTTCCCGAATTTGAGTTCGTCGAAGTCGTAGGCGTTTGAGGTACCGCCACTCCTAGACAGGTATATCCGTTATATCCTGGGAGAAAATAATCCACAACCTCGGGTACAGTGAGGGGTTAAATTCCTTAAGGACACACAGTGAATTCTGTGGTCTCGGATTTTAATGTTACATACGTTCTGTTTTTTGTGTCTCTTCTTCTTACTGGTTTCCAGTTTCTCGTTGCTTTGAACACGGACAATCGATAACATAGGGAATTGTGCAGGTTATCCACGTACAGTGGGTGCACATATGAGTCATGGAATATCTGATAGAGTAGCAGGGGATCAGAGTAATGTAGGAAAGGATATGGCAAAGGTGGGAAATGATTTGACAGGTGATAAAACTGACATTGAGGCTGAATTATCACAAATATCACCTGAAGAATTCTATCTTGGCAGCTGGTGGTTCTTACCTTCTCTAAACATAATTCTGGAGAAGTTGAAAGTGTCTACATGCTCTAGAAATTGCTAAGATGGTTTTCCTGTCAGACTAAAAGGTTCTTGGATATTAAAAACTAACCTGTTTTCCTATTGGAACAGAGTCTGGAAACAAATCAAATATTCTGGAAACAAAAACAACAACTACCATATTCTGGAAATCAAATCACTCAACTACCATATCCAATACTGGAAACAAAAAGGGTATGTCGCAATTGTACCTCAATAGCTGCCCACATATGATTTAACTTTTCTTGCTTAATATCATTCCACGATGATACTCCAAGCGGACACATATTGCGGTCATGAACTATACTGCCCAAGTGCCTCAAAAATAGTTTGCTATTTGTTCCAACCATTCGATTGTTGTAAAAGGTTACTTTCAGCTTTTGTCCAACTTCAAGTGATGCAACATCTTTGCACTTGTTCTTACCTCGAGCTCTTTTTACCTTTTCGGGATTAGATGAACTACAGTAAATTTTGTAACACTATAGCAATAAAAATTAGTTTTTCAAATTAATAACACATGGATTCAAAACGTCATACCTGTTTCAACTGTTTGAGATTTTTTCATAGCTTGATCACTAGATGGAGACAATAAAACATTGGTTCGCATATGCTCTTTCTTATGAACCAAGTAGTTTTTATCCATTATTCGCATTTCTTGTTTAGAAGATATGGTAAAACTCGATATTATGCTTTTAGAAGGAGTTTGCATACATTGATTAGCATAAACTGCATTTTTATGGAAAGATCCCACCTCATTTTCAGAAATCCCTAAAGAGGAGCACAAATATATAGGTGTTTGCTCCCGTTTCATCCTTATAGCACCTGGACCCAAGAAATCATATTAGTAAAAAATATGGCATTTAATTATATATGCAATAAATTAACTAAATAGCTCTATGATATAAACTACAGTACAGATTAGCAACATTCAAGTATGAGCAACTCCAACAAGACAATAGGATTTAAACAAGCCATGATCCAACATATCCAAAATTTATGTGAATCGGAAGGTCTCACTCATGTTGTCTCTCTAGATGCTAGAACAAAAAAAAATCCTTGTTTGAGATATGCCTTCTATTGGACAGCTGTTCACCAGTTAATAATAGCTCAGATGTTGCAAAAACAGAATCATTTCATAACTTGCGATCGAAGTCAAGCAGTACCCCTAACCAGTGCTCAAATGGAAGTAGTAACAATAATGACATGGGCTCCTCGACAAATAATTTCTTTGTCAAACAAGAAACATTAACTGATAAGCCAATAACAAAACCTGCGAACATATAGAAGGATAACAGTGCTACTCGTTGACATAGTGACTAAGACCAACAGTTGCAAGAAGTTTACATATTGCTACTATCTGCAGAGTCCTAAAACTGCAAACTATCAGAAATCTTCTTGCAATTTACTAGTTTTGAAACTACAGCAATAAAAAACTTTCTTCCTCAGTTTTATCAAATATAGAAATCATCCAAAGTGCTGAACTCACCTAAAAGAGATCCATAGTTATCGTTGATGACCGAAATAAAAAATTTTAAACCACAACTTCAAACATTAAAGAAAGAGTTAAGTGAAGAAAGTTAATGCATTTAGGTGAAAGAGGATCCCTTGCAAATCCACATAAAGAAAATAAGGGATGGCACAAAACGAGTGATAGATAATGCCACGCTGAATGTAAAGGAAATAAATACTATGATAGGAAAGAGTACATAATGCACACAAATGTATAATATTGAAGACATCATTCGTACTACAAATGACCAGCAAAACAAGAGGACTAACTGCGCCACTGAACAAGATATAAGCACTAGTTGAACATATCAATGAGTAAAATCAGAGCCTTCTAAATTAGAGAAAATCTATCAGTAAACAAATAATCTTTACATGAGACAACCAACAAGAAAAGCACAGCTAAGGCTAAGACAGTTTCCCTTTTTTTTTAAAACAAAGTGTACCAATTGCAGTGACCTTTTCAAAAACATCAGTTTCTTACTAGACTTGAAAAAACTTACTTGTTTCAACTTTATGGGTGCGTTGCTTAACTTGATCAGTAGATGGAGGCAATGAAATATCAATTTGCATATCGTCTTTCTCAGGAACGATGGGATTTTTTTGTTTCATTCCTTGACTAACTGACATGGTAGAGTTTTTAAGCCCTTCTCCTCAGCCCTTCCCTATCGAACCTGGCAGAAAGAAATAAAATTATTAATACTTAAGCATTTAAATTCAGTTATGCAAATTAAAAATATTAGATTTAAAAAATCTTACTCGTTTCAATTGTTTGGATGTATTGTTTAAGTGGAGCACTAGATAGAGGAAATAAAATCTTAGTTGGCATATTCTCGTTCTCAACCAAAGATATAAGTCATCGTCCTTGTCCCTTTCTTATTGAACCTGGCGCGACGAATGAATATTTCGCAACAGTCTTCATAGTTGATTCCACCTTATTTTCAATCTTTGATGGTTTCATATTGAACCTGCAAAGAGCTAAAAGTAAAAAACAATTAAGAGGAAGTGTGTAACAATATAATATTTTAAAAAATCATGCCATGAGAATATTTGACCATGAATACACTAATTCATAAGGAAATACTTCACCTCATTATTTCGTTTTCGTTTCTTTTGTGAAGGATTTACTAAATCGATAGTATCATCATCCATTTGTTTCACAGTCTCATAGGAATCACGAGGTTGAGTCTTCCTCACTACATTCCAACCTTTGTTGGAATGATCATTAGTATAAAATACTTGACGTGCTTGCTCTGCTAAAATAAAAGGCTCATTTGTTTTCAAGAATCTCCTTAGATTAACACTCACGAAGTCATGCTCATCCTTTTTAACTCCTTTTTTTTATTATACACATCAAACCAATTACATCGAAATAAAGTCACTCGTCTACCCATGAATTGCAATTCAATCACATCTGTTAAAACTCCACAATAATCAATGTTCTCACTGTCTTTATCATTCTCACCAACTACAACAACACCACAATTTTGAGTCCTTAACTTTTTATCATAATCTTCTACATGAAATCTATATTCATTAACAACGTAACCATTAAAATGTGTCGTATATTGGGTAGGACCGCGTGAAAGTGCGAGCACATCTTCCATGATCGGACTATCATCTCTTTTATGCAATTGTGCAACCTATCAACAAGATTAAGTTAAATACTTTAGAATGAGTAATACAATATTAAAATGTCAAATTTGATGTTTATGTATTACTCACCCTAACTTTAAACCAGTCAATAAATTGTTGGTTCCATTCTGTATCAGACAAGTATTGTGCAGTATCTGCATGAGTTTGTGCAAACTCTCTACAATGTTGAAGTGAACCATAAATGTCATATAGAATAAAAAATGCTCTCAAGAAAATAAGGAAATAAGACAATACGAAAAAACTCTTCATACTCGAGATATGGTATGACTTCATTACAATTCTTCAATATGTATATATGTGCTTGATCCAAATCATTCGCTTCAAGATCACACTGATTTTTAGCTCCCAGAGTACTTTGATATTGACAAAATATAGATAATCCTATAATCCTCTATTAGATTTTTTTTAAACCCCCGTCATAAATTCCGTTCAGGCCTATTGAATTTTGTCTCGATCTTATGCAAATACCTTGAACATAAAGTCATACATTCATTTGCAAGCCTAGGTTCTACCGCAAATCCCCCATTTTTAACCATGAAAGCTTTGACTTAAGGATGAAATCATATTAGAAGATGATAAAGATTAAAGAAAACTAGTAAAAGTTGACTTACAAGTAGTTTGGGGATGAAGAGGTTCGAGAGAAATCACCTATGGTGGTTTTGGATTTTGAAAGATATGAAAAGTGAGGTCTGAATTTGTTTAAGTATCAGTTGCAGGGATGCAGATGTCGCAATTGCGACATTAACTTTGCATTTGCGAACTGGGGAGAAATGAAATGGACCTCGAAATTGCGAGAAATGATTCGCAATTGCGAACTGAGCAAGGGAAAAGGGAGAACTCGCATTTGCGAGGAAAATTTTGCAAATGCGAACATAGGCTTTGGTCTCAGGAAGTCGCAAATGCGAGATAGAACTTTGCATTTGCGAAGTCTGGCTGCCATGGGGAAATATCGCAATTGCGAGAAAAACATCGCATTTGCAATGTCAGGGCCAAACATGTGATGTTCGCAAATGCGAACAAGTCTTCGCAATTGCGAAGACTGCAGACACCAGCAGTTAAAAACATTTCAAATGAGCCTAACTCCTATCCAAAACTCACCCGAGACCTCGGGGCTCCAAACCAAACATGCACCCAACCTCTAAAACATCCTACGGAGTTACTCGTGTGATCAAATTGCCAAAATAACATCAAAATCAAAGAATCAACGTCCAAAACTCATGATTTTCATTTCAGAGTTACAAACTTTCAAGTTTTTCCACTTTTAGTCCGAAACACGTCAAACGGCGTCTGTTTTCAACCAAACCTTACATATAGCACTTAACACCCATTTACGACTTGTACCGGGCATCGTAACAAAAATACGATCCCGATACCGTCACTTTTGATCAAATTTCATTTCTATTTTTCCTTATGCATTTTCATAAACAATTTCACAGAAAAGCTCCGTACTCGGGCCTGGGACCTCGGATTTCGATTTCGGTAATACGCCCGGATCTGAAATTTCATTACGGACCCTCTGGGACTGTCACATCACGGGTCCGGGTCTGTTTACCCAAAACGTTGACCAAGTCAACTATAGCAATATTAGTATCAAAATTCGTAGTTTTTAACACATAAATCAAGATATTCTCACATAAAAATCTTCTAACTTCGCGCCCGGACTACGCACTCAAATCGAGGCAACCAAATAAGAGATTTTCAAGGCCTCAGAAGTGCAAGGAAAGGAAAAATTACGGTGATGACCCTTTGGGTCGTTACACTCGGGATATCAAGAGATCCCAGAATCATTATTGAGGATCATGTTTAGTGTTAATTTGTCAAGTTTGAAATACTATTTATTAGCAATATATATTGTGTTAGATTTCATTGTTTAACTAACAAAATATGAAGTTTGTTTGTTTGAGTTAGCTGGAATGGTTTTGGGTTCAAGAAATGAGTTTTAGAGATTGATGATTCGTGAATAGTAGGATACAAGGTTAGACATTACTTTGAAAATTCGCGTTTTGAAATAATTTTTCAATGTTAGGGACAATAATAAATCACGTGGTTAGTTCACCACTGGCTTGTCTAGTGGCGGCGTTGAGCGCCATCGCGTCCTTTAAGAGAATTGGATCGTGATAGGACTCTATATGGGTAAATGTATACATACACTATGCTTGTACCGTGTTTTATCACCAAAAAAGAGTATTAATATCTAAGCCTCAGTTTTTTATACGTTATTCTTCAGTATGTTCTCTGAAAATCAAATTCAAAATGTTGAAAAACTTTTTAACATTGCCAATATAAGAAAAATGTATTGCATCATATCATGTAAAAAAAAAGTTTTGTGCATTAAAAGATGTTTGATTACCTGTTGAAATTCTGACTTTTGATAAAAGAAAAGCGAGTCGAAGCAATTTGATTACCTCTTTTGTCCAGAAGTTTGAAATTAGACGCCCCTTAGATTTATCAATCCGTTGAATATATAAATTAGTACTGTTACGGAAGCCATCCCGATTTGGTGCCATATATCCAGTAAATTCAGTAACAATGAATATTTGTGTCAAAAGTTCATGTTGGTTAACATCGTTTCCTTTTGACGCCGCTTGCATGCACATCCTAACAGCAGCTGAAACTAAAGAGAAGGAAGAAAATCCGAGTCCCACAATGCCGGATATCCCTGGGTCCTCTACAGTTAATCTTGAGTTGCGCCCACACCCGAAAAGGATATCGGGAAAGGAGATTTCCTCACCAGATGATAAGTAGAGAGAGAGTGTGTCTGTAGCCAATACATCCGTCGAGAAACTCTCATCCACATAATCGACATAGTAGGTACAGGTACCTCCCTCGCAATGTGCAAACTCTGAGTCTGAGCATTTTGGCGAGTGGCAAGGTTGTTCCTCATAAGTAGAAGAATTTATGGGAGCATAGATTGGAAATTTCTGGTTGTAGCACTTACATGGCTGGCATTGTATCCATATGAATCCACTACCACTATCAGCAGCTGCAAGTTGAAATTGCGGAGGTGTTCCCACTGAAAAATTCAGTAGGTAAACACCATTAAGATCGGGTATCAAGTCTGTTGATGCTACATGGTTTACTAGAGGGGACAATTTTGATGAAGAGTGGATTAGTGCTATGCTAAATCCACTAGTTGTTTTTGTCCCAGCTACAACTAGTGAAGAGTAGAGGAGATTGTTGATAAGTGAAACTTCAAAAAGAGTAATAATCAGAAGGGAGGAAGAAAATAGATTGGAAGTAAGTTTTAGGGCCATAGTGATTCAGTACTGTAATGCTGGAGTTTTAGTTGTGTTTTGAAAGACAGATATATTATAGGCAAATTGTTCCCCACAACCGAAATTATAGTGTAAACTTCGACAATTACCATGAGAGCGATATGGTACCCAACATCTGTAGTCAACTCTATTAGTTAAACTTATAAGGCAACCTAGCTACCTTTGGCTGCCTACTAGGTGTAAATCAAATTGGTTTGCTGACAAAATCATGCAAGGCATTATAATACGGGCACTGTAATATAGTTAGTAGTATCATAGGTTAATGGCAATTCAGTCTTTTAATGAAATAATCTCCTGACCCAAGCATACTACATTGTTTGCCTTCTTAAAAGTTTGAAAAAAGAATACAATGAAATTTTATTTTAATTAACTTTGTACTATGGTTTTACAGCTAAAACTAACGAACTCTTACGCTAATGTTTTTCTTCTTTCTCTTTTTCTTCCATATGTCGAACTTTCAATTTCTATTCAGCTATCCTTCAGATTTACTAAGAGCACTTATATTTATTTTTTTCAAGTTTCAATTTGGTAACAAACAGACATGCTATATACGTTTTTAAAAAATTCTCCTTTTGTGTAATTTTTTTCTTTCTTTTATACTTCAATTTAAAACTAAAATGATCGAATGCATTATGAGTTTATAATTACGGTACGATCTGCCAGGTCCAGATTATACTGAACCTTATATGTCGTGCCTAAATGTGAATTTCCATGCCTTGCACCAGTTTTTCATTCAAAAGTTAACCGTTAAATGCTAGTAATTAATTTAGTTAATAATCTCAAATGTTGATGTAATAAAATAAATTTGATTTCCTTTCTTTATTTTCAGTCAAATTATAAAGCCGAGCCTGGAACCAAAGTAATATAAAATGCAACTTGTAGAACTAAAATAACGTGTTAAAAGAAAAAAAGAAAACGTGCCTATAGCACATGGTAGGCATGCGCTATACCTTTCTGGCCAAACGTCCCGCGCTAACGATGTCTAGTCAATTTTGATCGGGTATATGATTATACTAGATGGGCTTGGCCCGTGCAAGTACGGGCCCAATAATTCAGCTACTCCCTGTTAAATTTAAATTATTCTATAATTGGCCTACAAGTTTTATCTCTTTCTGTCGTGTATTGTTAATTTTTTTCTTCTGCAGGTTATTTGTCCATTTTTAATTTATGTATTTATTACCTTTTTTGCATTTATTACTTATTAATGGGTGGCTCTAACTCTTTTTTTAACTTTTGAAATTTAACCATGAATCGCTTATTCTTATTGATACTTAATAAATTGTTTTGTTACATAATTTATTTTTATTATACTTTTTTTAATCATTATTCAAGTACTAAATATTCTTTTACATAATCGAGAAGCAATTAATTTTATATTTTCAAAATATTCTCTTATTCACTCTCTACATATCAGTTTAATAATATACAAATTTTAATTAAAGATAATTTAATGAAAATACCAATTTCTTTCAGGAGTTAATATATTCTTAGGGATGTGATAAAGGTCAAAAAATTCACCTATTATGGATCAAAGAAGTAGTAATTAAAGTTGATAATGTCCAAGTCACATAAGAAGACTTTCTTTTTCAAACTGAGAATTCTAAAGTTTCTTATGTTATGCCAAAATATTTTTACGAAATTATTAAATTTATTTAAGCCGATTCTCCTTTAATTCTCATGCATTAAAATGCATGATTTTTCTTATGGCTCAGGCAGTTTTTATAATATGCCTGTGTGTTGAGTTTATTTTATTTTAATATTTTCAATTTTTTTTATTGATCATCACTTAACTTGTACCACACCTTATGCTGGTATGATCTATGAACTTCACAAATGTTAGTTATGATATTGTTGGAAATAGGTTAAATTGCAATATTTATGCGGAAATTTTATTTTTTAATATCTCTGGTTAAACACTGATTAGTTTATGCAATATATGTATTTTTTCCTAGTGTACTAAACTAATTCTTCGTTATCGCATTTCCTTTAAACTGTTATGATTTTATTTTTCTTGAGTCGTTGGTCTATCAGAAATAATATTTTTATTTAATCAAAGTAAGCATAAAGTTTACGTACATGGTACCCTCCCCTAATCCTACTTCTAAGATTACACTAATAATATTGTTGTTGTTATTGTTATTTTGTTATATCAAACGACCCTAATAATAACGTTAAGAAATTGTGCGTTAAGTTTGTGATGTTGCACTAATCTCTTTTCACTATTAATCATTAATTTTTCTCAACCTTTTTGAGATATTTTAAATTAATAATTGTAATCTAAAATCTTGTTTGATTAGTTGATCTAATATATTTAAACATTTTATTACCATATATATCAATTTATGACTACTATATTTCCCGTAGAAATTGTTATACTATATTTTCAATAGAAATTCTTATGAAACGAAACGGCCTTACTATGCGTGCAAACTAATCATTTGAGTATACAAAATTATTCAAAAATAAATCTATCCAACTTAGGATTTATATTTCAAGGTGGATAAATTAAATATCAATGTATTGTCAAGAAACAAAGCATCGAGTGGACTCTTACCTTTTCCAAAGAAAGACGTGAATTTATGAGGGAACAAAGATAAGTACTAAGAGATGGGTGAGGAGTGGAACTCATATGGGGCCAAAAGCTAATAAGCATGCGCATTGCACACCAATCTACTTAACCGGACCAATCAACATAATCAATTTATTATAATTTACCAAAATGAACCTATAATGACCCAAATACCCCTCAGAATGCAACCAGACATGACTACCTTCAGCTGCTTTACTCACTATTCTATATATTAGTAACACATGTTTTTTTTTGGTAATTAATACTTTCCTTTACTAGGAAAAATATTTAAAAGTAAATCAAACGCTTACATATTTACCTATCAAACTAGTTTCACCCCTTAACCCCTCTGCAGTATTTATTAGCCGGATACCAGTTTAAGCTATGCACAATCTTTTCTATTTGCCTGTTACTACGATAATGTATCTCTTGGGGTGACGACACAAATGAGTCATCACCATAATTCTTCCTTTCTCCGTGCTTCCAAGGTCTCGAATATCTCGTGTTTAGTTACCTCAATTTGCGTGTGCAGTCTGGGCACAAAGCCGGAAAAGCTTTTATGTTTAAATGTGTGAAATGTGTGAAACGTTAAAGAATTTTGATAGTATTATTGTTAAAGTTGACTTCGGTCAACATTTTATGTAAACGGACCCGGACCCATGATATGACGGTCCTGAAAGGTCCGTAAGAAAATATGGGACTCGGGCGTATTCCCGAAATCGAATCCGAGTTCCCGAGCCCGAGTAAAAAAATTTTGAAAGAAATTGTTTTTCTGAAAAGGATATGAAAACTTGAAATGAAAATGAGTTAGAAAATATAGGTATAGTGCCCGTAATTTAGTTCCGGTGCCCGGTACAAGTTTTAAATATGCGTTAAGCGCTTTATGTGAAGTTTGGTTGAAATCGGACGTCATTTGTCGTGTTTCGGACCTAATTACCTAATGTTTGAAGTTTAAGAAGTTTGAAATGAAAACGATGATTTTGAGGATTCACTCACTGATTACGATGTTATTTTGGCGATTTGATCGCACAAGTAACTGTGTAAGGTGTTTTCAAGATTATATGTATGTTTGGCTTGGAGCCCCGAGAGCTCGGGTGAGTTTTGAGTGGGGCCCTGGAGGTCGTAGACTTAAAAATAGCATGTTCAGGTGTTGCAGGCCCCAGCGCAGTCGCGGTCATTTCCGCGCGGTCCGCGCTGGCAGCCAAGCGGCCGCGGTGTGTTTCTATGCAGTCCGCGTGGTGGAGTTCATAGGGTCGGTAGTTCAGGTCAACGAGCGCGGCCGCGTACCAAATCAGTACGGTCCGCAATGTATGGGTTCAAAGATCCCACTTCTTCTCTCCCTCGGCGCGGCCGCGGTATGTTTCTGCACGGTCCGCGCCAACTCCCAGTAAAGTACATAAACTCGGGATTTTCAGTTATTTTTTACTTTTCAAAAACCCAAAAACTAAGAGGCGATTTCCCAAACAACTTTTCTTCTCCAAAACGATTGGTAAGTGATTTCTAACTTAATTTCTTTATCACTTAGCATATTTTAACACGATTTCAACTTGAATAAAAGATTTTCATAAATGGGAATTAGGGGTTTTGGTTAGAACTTAGGTTTCATTAAATTTGGGGGAGTACCTCAATTTGAGGTCCGATTTCCAAACTAAACACATATTTGGATTCATGGGGGAATGGGTAATCGGGTTTTGGTCCGAACTTTGAGTTTCGACCATGTAAGCCCGGGAAAAGTTTCGGCCTTTTTTGGAAAAACCTTGTAAAAACTATTTTTATGCATTGGGGTTAATTCCAATAGTATTTATTAATACATAAGTAATTTATGGCTAGATTCGAGCGGTTTTATGGTGGAACCAAGGGGTAAAGTTATACTAGAGGCTTGAGTTGAGCTTGGAGATTTCGAGGTAAGTGTTTGATCTAACTTTGGCTTGAGGGAATAGGATTAGAGTGTTTTAATTGGTAATTGCTAAATGATCGAGTACGGTGTATAGGCATGATGACGAGTATCTATAGCACATTGTCTAGCATGACCGTGAGTCTTTGTTTGAAATTATTTAATATTTTGGGACTCTTCCATGTTAATTAATGAATCCTATATGATGTGAAAAGTACGAGGATCGGTTATAAATTGTGAATTATTTGGAGCATTGATTCGAACGATATAAATATTATTGGATAAGAAGTTAAAGAAAAAGAAAGAGACGTGATAGATCCATTGCTGGGATGTGTAAGTTATTGTGGTTGCTCCCTTGCTGGGAGGTTTTATTGGTATTATAGACTTATCCCTTGCCGGGGTTTTCTTTAGTTGATATGCTCCCTTGCATTGATATTTCCTACTGTATATTCTTCTCTTGCTCCGTAGTTGTGATAAAATGTTGGATGAGAAAGCATGATCTTAGTGGGTCGGGTTGCATGCCGCAACAAGAATAAATAATATCCGCACGGATCAGGTTGCGCGCCGCAACAAGGATACATATTATCCGCACGGATCGGGTTGCACGCCGTAACAAGGATAGATAATATCCATACGGATCGGTTTACACGCTGCAACATTGCCATAAGTAAGTGGATAGGGTTGCATGCGGCAACAGAGACGCACTGTATTGGAGGATTGTGTTATTTCCGGATTATTAGTTTTGTTGGTGGATTTACCTTTATTTAGAGACATGTTTTACATCTGTTTTCCCCCAGCATGTTTTCCCCCTCTTGTTATAGACTGTTTATCTCCTGTTAATTTTTTCGCAAAGTATATTTCGTATCTGTACAGGTTTATCAGGTAGTCGGGTCTAGCTTCGTCACTACCTCACCGGGGTTAGGCCAGGCACTTACCAGCACATAAAGTTGGTAGTGCTGATGCTACACTTTTGTGCTTTTTGCATAGATTGCGATACCGGAGCAGCTTTTGGACCACAACAGTAGCGTATTGATCGGGAGCTGACTTCAGTCCAGGGACTTAGAGGTAGCCTAGTTAGAGTTCGCGGGCCGGAGTCCTTATCTATGTTCAATTCGTTTTCATTGTACGGAGAAAGACATTTTGTATTTCTATTTTGACTTGTTTGTAGCACTTTTTAGTAGTCCGTGAGTTAGTGACACCAGATTTTGGGTAGAGATTAGTTTTAACTTCCACATTTTGAATTTTTGGTTTTACAAACATAGAGTCTTTCGCATTTATTTAATTTTTTTGTATAGTTATATTATTGAGAAATTACCAGAGAATGTTTAATGTTTGGCTGGCCTACTAACGGAGCTAGGCAAGTTGGTATCAGAGTACTAGGTTACATAGATCTCACAATTCATGGACAAACTCGGTAGAGTCTAAAGGATCGGTATGGAGACGTTTGCATTTATCCCCCTAAGGCTATAAAGTTAGGAAAATTCCACTTTGTTCATTCTTGTCATACGATTTTCTTTCTCAAATGCTGATTTCAATTCTACTATATTCTTTCACAGATGGCGAGAACACATGTTTTTTCTTCTACCATGCAGCAGCCAGAGCCCCCAGCAGCAGCTCCTATCAGGGGAAAAGGGCGAGGCCGAGGCCGTGCCAAAGGTCGAGGTTGGGGCAGAGCTCAGCCCCGAGTAGCAGTCCTAGAGGTGGAGCCTCATGTTGACTATTATGAGGAGGTTCCATAATCATCAGCTCCGGTTGGGCCGACTCAGGTCCCAGAGGGTTTCATAGCCACTCTAGTACTCCAGGACGCTTTGGTCCGGATGGTAGGAATTATGGAGAGCGTATCTACAGCGGAGTTCAGACTCTCGCTGCGCATACTCCGGAGCAGGAAGCTCCTCAGGCTCAGGTTCAAGCGGTCTAACAAGTTGTGCTAGCTCAACCGGGTATGCCATCTCAGGCCAGTGATGCTTTATGGAGGCTTGATAGGTTCACCAAGCTCTTCACCACCACCTTCAGCAGTGCTTCTATAGAGGACCCCAAGGATTTCTTATTCCGATGTCACGTGTTTCTCAGGACTATGGGTATTGTGGTGACCAATGGGGTCAACTTCTTCACCTTTCGGCTAGTAGAATCCGCCAAGGATTGGTGGAGGGACTATTGTTTATCTAGCCCAGAAGGGTCACGATTATTGACTTGGGATCCGTTTGCAGAGTTTTTCATGGAGAAGTTTCTCCCGCTGACTGAGCGAGATGCTCTACGTAGGCAGTTTGAGCGTCTTCATCAGTGTACTGTGAAAGTCACGCAGTATGAGACTCATTTTATAAATTTTTCACGCCATGCTATTGTTATACTCCCCACTAAGAGGGAGAGAATGCGGAGATTTGTTGATGGGTTGGTTCAACCGATCAGGATTCAGATGGATTTGGGACACGGTAGTGATATTTCTTTTCAGGAGACGGCTAATGTGGCCCGAAGGAAAGAGATGTCACTTGCACAAGGAGGTGGTCAGGGGTCAGATAAGAGGTCTCGTCATTCTGGTAGGTTCAGTGGTACCTCATCTGGAGGTAGGGATTCATATGGTAGAGGCCATCCTCAGAGGACCTTTCAGTCAGCACTCCAGGTCTCTCATGGTACTTTGGGCTGTAGTATTTCTCAGCAGCACTATTTTGATCAGCAACCTATCAGTGCATCGCCGCTTCAAAGCTGTCAAGGGGGTCATTCAGGTCGACAGTGTTAGTCTCACACCTCTCGGCTGCAGCAGTCAGTTGAGTGCAATGAGTGTGGTGAGTATGGTCACATCAGGAGAGCTTGCTAGAGATTTAGGGGTACACAGTCGCAGCAGCAGGGTCCTCGAGCTATGATCTATGCACCAGAGACTCCACAGGCTGCCCAGCCAGCTAGAGGCAGGGGTAGAGGCCATAGAGGTGGAGTTAGGGAGCATAGAGGTGAAGCGCAGACCGCAAGAGGCAGGGGTTGGCCAGTAGCCGATCTTCCCAGATACATAGTTCAGGGAGGTGGGGCCCATCCCTGGTGTTATGATTTGCCATCCAGGCCAGAGGCTAAGTCTTCTGATGCTGTCATTATAGGCACCATTCTAGTTTGTGATAGAGGTGCTTTAGTGCTATTTGACCCTGGATCTACGTATTTATATGTGTCGTCCTATTTTGCACCCTACATGGTTATGCCTAGCGATGCCTTGGGTATTCCTGTTTATGTATCTACACCGGTGGGTGATTCTATTGTGGTTGACCTAGTGCATCGTTCCTGTGTAGTAGGATTTGAGGGTCTTGAGACCCGTGTTGACTTATTGCTTTTAGATGTGGTGGACTTCGACGTTATATTAGGAATGGATTGGTTGTCCCCGTATCATGCTATTTTGGATTGTCACACAAAGAGTGTGACATGGCTTTGCCAGACTCTCCCCGACTTGAGTGGAGAGGGACCCCAGGTCATGCCACCCGCAGTGTTATTTTTTATATGTTAAGGCTCTAAGCATGGTCGAGAAGGGGTGTCTAGCATATTTGGCATATATTCGTGACTCCAGCACAGAGGTCCCATCTATTGATTCAGTCCCTATTGTTCAGGAGTTCTCTGAGGTTTTCCCTTCAGACCTGCTGGGTATGCTACCCAATAGGGATATTGATTTCTGTATTGATCTGGCTCCAAACACTCTGCCTATTTCCATTCATTCATATTGCATATCCCCGCCAGAGTTAAAAGAGTTAAAGGAGCAGCTTTAGGATTTGCTTGATAAGGGTTTCATTAGACCAGTGTATCGCCATGGGGTGCGCTGGTGCTATTTGTGAAGAAAAATGATGGGTCTATGAGGATGTGCATTGATTACCGACAATTGAACAAGGTAACGATAAAGAACAAGTATCCACTCTCGATATGGGTAATCCTTAGTATACTCAAAAACTTCGTTGTGGTGTTAAGACCATTTTCGGAAGAGCGTGGAATAGTAGAGTTCTTCTTCCTTTTATTCCAAAATGAGGGCTACGAGGCCGAATCCTTCAATCCGAGGCGATCGAAGTGAGGCAGAGTTTCGTCCTGAGCAATGAAGATAGAGACCAATCACTTTGATCGTGGTTGTTCTAGCCAAGCCGCTTCGGATCCAGCTAGCCCTTGAAAGGATTAACTAAACATATCATTACTTAAGCAAAGGTCTCGGCATCCCCGGCCTTGGGGCCTAGTCGCTGGCTTGATGGCTAATCATCAGGCTATGGTACTAAAGAACTTACCGGTCGGGTAAAGCTTGCGCGAAGGGATTCGTTGAACATAGTTCAACTCATTCACTCTAATAGTAGAAGTCATCAGGACGGTAGCGCTTCAGCGAATAACAGCTACTGCTGCAGCAGCTTTAGATACTCGCCTGGAAGGTATTTCAGACCTATGTCATGGGTCCCACCTGCTTACCGGCATGCTTCTTGCAACATGAACTTCGGGTTTTGGAGGGCGTCCCGCGCCTAGCCCTTAGCTCGGGACGGGATGAAGTGTTCAAGGTTCTCCCCAGTCATTATTATTATAACATATCAAAATCGTCTCGTAAAACCGCTATGCGCTCTCAAGATTTCAATAACACTTCTGAAGTAGAATTGTTAGAGATTCAACTCCCCTCACTGGATGCCTGGTGCCCACCAAAGCACAGACTCTACTCACCCACTACTGGACTAGTCTACGGGCTGGTGAGACTATTACACTAAAGATTGATGGACTTACAAATTTGCTGATTGATTCAAGGAGTTAAGACTAGCGGTTCGGTGATCGAGCGAAGGCTTGGTTCCTCCCTCGCTGTACCGAGGGAAGCCTTTCCCACTTCATCTCTTATATATATATATATATATATATATATATATATATATATATATATATATATTATATAATGTAGGTGATGATTGATTGAAGATTTCCTTTCTACAATAAGCCTACGAGATGAATTGGACCTCAGCCCGAAGAGCACTTCCCTGGCGGAGAGATTGAAAGAACAGAACTCCAGCGCACTGACTCATACCCAAATGACGAGGAGATATGCGGAATGAAGATTTCCAAACTCATGTTCAAGAGTGAAAAAGACCGAAATAGATTCAATCAGGTGTCCCCATCAAGAGGAAACGGTTAGCTAGGCCGTTGGAATAGTTACGGAGATTCCCAAGGTACCCGAAACAGGATGCCCCTCCATGGAACATCTACATAATGATGGTGAGTGGCATGTGACCATCGAACGACCTCAAATTTCCTGGTGGTAGGAAGAACTGAAATAGGTTTCCTGAAGAAAAGAAGAGGCACCGCACCCCCTCACGAGGTACTCATAGAAGAGGCTCCACCCCCTGGGGAGACTATGAAAGGCCTTTAGTTGTTTTATAAGAACCTTCCAACATACTATGCGCTACGCCTCTGATTGCTATGCCTCGGGTCCCAGATCAATTGGATCATTGATCTATAACTTCACTCGTACATGCATATGGTAAACCTCGAGATCCCCTATTAGATCTTCTTCCAGAGAAGCCCCCCCCCCCCCATCTATTCATGATTCCGGATCCAGATATGGAACTGGAATGGGCGCTATTGGTTTTCAAACCAAAGCATTTTTTTGTCTTGAAATTGAAAAGGAATAGGCCCTGGATATTCTATCGATGACTCCGGAATAGGGATTTTTGGTTCAACCCAGGCAGGCAACGTCTATATAAATGCTTTGACAATGAATTCTTCATCTACCAATTTATTTTAACTATGATCACACGACTGCGGTTTTCCCTCCGTTCCGCATCCCTTGCTCAAGTCGATTTAGTAGCAGGAGCAGCTGTAGCTTTACCAGTTGTACCTAATCCAATTTGTTAGCTGAAGCAATTGCTGGGGGGGCCTATCCAACTATCTCCGCCGCTGGTGGAAATCCAACAATGATGGATTCGGACGTGAGCGAAGGGAAGCTTGGTTACCTGGTTCTCAAATCGGGTATTGAACCCTCTCTCCCTCCTGCTGCAACCTTTGCCTCTATTTCTACTTCTGGGTCTCGATCTAGGGATATGAACTATATCCGAAGGAGTTGAATGGAAAGATACGTAGGTTTGAGAAGAACTGAGATACGTGTCTTTCCGTTCGTTCTTGACGATAGAACCTGCTAAGCTAACTTGTCCACGTTCACGCGAAAGAGAAGGTAAGGCTTGACCTTGGCTAAGCTTAGTCGGATTCTTCCCCTAGGTGAACTACCTTTAGCTTTCGATAAGACAGTTCCAGCAGAATCCTAAGAAAACTTTCACCACTCCTAAAGCAAGCATTTCCCTTGCACCTGCTATTCCCTCTTCAATAAGTTAATCCAGATCCTCATCCTCATCTCTTGAACTCTCGGCTGATAAAGAATAGGAATAAATTCTCTTATCATAGAGGAAGCTCTTGTCTCTCTCTTGCCCAGGAACAGGTCAAGTCTATGTGACCAGAATAAATCAGTCTTAACTAAGCCAAAAGGCTAGCGATGTCACCTCCGGGTAGGAGTTCCATTCAAGAAGATAGATCCGTTTAAGCCGCTATTTCATCAGCATCTGCAACTGCTTGACTTGCTTTCACTGCTTTTTTGAGATTGAACGTGGAACTCAAGCTTCCATGTCAACTAAAGTCTGTTGAGGTGAGAAGTTTTTAGTACGAAAAATGGACAGGTTTCAAGTAAGGCGAGTAAGAGAAGGTTAGAGAGAACCGTTGCTTTGACATAAAGGTTTGCCTTAAAAAAAGTAGAATAAATAGATATACGTGAAATGAGCCCTATTCCTCCTTTCCAATGGCCAATTCACCACTTCACTTACTTACTACTTACTTAATATCGGAAAAAAGGCAGCAGGAGTTGGTTGGTTGCAAGAACTAGTTATTTATAGTCTATTAGGGAGGAGAATACTGGTCGTTATAACATTTTAACGACGGGAAAATATATATTTTTTATAATATATTAATCACCTACTAGGACAAGATATGTTGTCTCTAAATGTATTTAGCGACCAGATATCATACTCGTTCGCAAAAACTAGTTAACGACCGGCTTTTTGAACCCGTCGTTATTGCCTTTTTGCGTTGGACCCTGTTACGACGGGTGGCAACCAGTTTTTCCAGTCGTAATTGCGCTATTATGACCAGAATTTCACTTTTAGGGACCAGATTTCTCTTCCTTAAAGGTTGTTTTTCTTGTAGGTTTGAGGTAGGCGAACTGTCGACATCTTCCTTACATACGTTATGAGGCTGATCCCGCCTTCTTAGGAGTTACCCTATTTTAAGTAGTTGCCATTTCCTTTCTGTGCCATGTTTTTGGTACTCTGGCATTAACATGCCTGGATATATTTTTGCCTTTTAGTTCTTCACCTTTGTGACTGCCACGGGGGCTATATAGGGGTTTGTCCGTTAAGGGGGTAGAGCTCTGCCCCTAGTCTTTGGGATCATCGGTGTCTGCTAACATTATGGCATTGTCCCATCACACAGTATGTCGTCATTGTTTAGGGCAATAGGGACCGGATCATAATATATTAATCACCTACTAGGACAAGATATGCTGTCTCTAAATGTATTTAGCGACCAGATATCATACTCGTCGCGAAAACTAGTTAACGACCGGCATTTTGAACCCGTCGTTAACTAGTCTACGGGCATGATTTTGGGGGTTTCCTTTTCTTTCTTGAATTTTTTTCTACGTCATCCCATTTTTTCATAATTGATACTCCCTCTGTTCCATGTTACGTGAATTTACTTTATTTTTTGTCCGTTCCAAAAAAAATAAATTCTTTTTAAATTTAGTAGCAATTTGGCTTAAACTTATAATGCTACCCTTAATGAGAAACTTTTATAACGACAGAAATACTCTGGGCCCCATTTGAATTTATTTAGCACCACAAATTTCAAAAATCTTCATTTTTTTCTTAAACTTCGTGTTTTGTCAAACAGGTTCACATAAATTAAAACGGAAGTATTCATTAATTTTAAAGATGGTACTCCCTTCAGTTTATTTTATATGACGGTTCAAAAATTATTCATACAAATTATGGTCTTATATATATCATGATATTTCCATAACTATAAGAGCATATTATTTAATAAAGAGATAAGAATTTAAAGTATAAAATGGTATCTTTTTAAAAACCGATTAATAAGAAAAAAATTGTGACGGAACCAAGGAAATATTAAAAATTTTGTGATTGTTGTAATTGAGTTAACTGCGGTAAACATCGAACGAGTGCCAAAATAGATGAACAATACAACTGTCAGTAGAGGGATTCACGTGTGGATACAGAACATATAGATTTTTGGGGTTTGGATCTTTATGGCCCAAAGCCATTTGGTAAGTTTATTCCCCATGTTCTGTATACGTATGCATATACCCGTTCAGATTGACTTATTTTAATTGTTTTAAAGTCAAAATAGTTTTTAAGTCATTTTGTAGTGTTTGCATATTACGATTTGAATTTTTCATCCTTGGAAGTCTTAATGGCGTTTACTAATAGGAGCTAGGCAAGCCAACGTAAATTTTTTCTTTTAGCAAATATCGACCATTTAATAAAAACGAAGCATAATATGATAAAGCGGAAATCTCAAATATAATTAACTGAATGAAATGCGAAAGTTTAACAAAATCCTCTACTCAAAATGTTTGTTACAATACTCACAAACGTCTAGAAAACACTAAATACAAGGTCTGAATGAAAACATGAAACTGTCTGTATCGGTACAAGAGATAACACACTAAAGTAAGATAGAAGGGATTACGGGCCTGCGGACGTCAGCAAAGGCTACCTCGATGTCCTTGGACTGAAGGACAGCTCCCAAATAAGGGTGTAAAGTGGCTCCGGCCTGGGCCTAAACAGGCTTGACGTGCCGGGCTTCGCGGTCCCGGGATTCGTGTGCCGGGCATGGCGGTCCCGGGCCTGGCGGTCCTGGTGGTTGAGACCGGCCCATGACGGGCCTAAGCCTACAGTGGTCCCGGGCCTGGCGGGCCTAACGAGTATTTTTTTTAAGGCAATATCTTGTATATTAGTTATTAGTATAGTGTAGAATATATTTTATATGGTGTACTAAGTTATTAGTATAATATATATTGTGTTGTAGTAATTAGTATATATTGTATATTATGTATATATTGTATTGTAGTAATTAGTATATATTATATATTATGTATATATTGTGGTGTAGTAATTAGTATATATTGTACATTATGTATATATTGATATATATTATGTATATAATGTGTTGTAGTAATTTGTATATATTATATTATGTATATATTGTGTTGTAGTAATTAGTATATATTGTATATTATGTATATATTGATATATATTATGTATATATTGATATATATTATGTATATATTGTATATTATGTATATATATTCTCGTATATATTTTATTGTAGTATATATTGTATGTTATATATATATTCAAGGATTGATATCGAAGTAAAGACAAAGAAATATTGAGAAAAAAGATATTCAAGGATATGATAAAGAGCATTTTTATTGACCAAAATGGCATATCTTTCTTAGTCTTCATTCCCCCAATAGAATGAGCACAACAAGGTACTAATACCACCATTAAAAGGAAAAAAAAACTAAAAGAAGATGTGTCAATGTACAAGTTACATCATAATCTACATTGTATCTCTAACAAATCTCATAAATCCGTCAAGGTTGGGAGGAGGTTGTGTTGGTGGTGGTGGAAATGAAGCTTGTTCATCACCACTTCCGGGCGAAGCCGAATCCTGCGAAAGTTCTGCTACCATTTCTTAATATGCTTCATCTATCGCCGGTTGTGATTCTGCAATGCCAAAGTTTCTTCTTTCCGCTCGGATCCAATCTCTAAAAAGCACCGATTTTTCCAAGCTCTCCCTCATCGTTGCTCTATGATCACCGACTTGTAGTCTTTCTTGACTGAAAGAGCGCTCTCTGATGCAACAGTTGAAGCTTGAATTGATAAAAAATCCCGAGCCATCCTTGCAAGAACGGAAAAATATGTTTTCCTTGACTTCCACCATTCCAAAGGATCGAAAGAGTCGTCTGGATTCTCCTTTTCTAGTCCCTGTGACAAGTAAACTTGAAGCTCATTTAGATGTGAAATTTCATCAAAATTATTACCTTGAGAACCCGGAACTCCGTCCAAAATTTAAGAGCTGTTAAGCCCGAAGCTCTTTTAGACGATTGTGAGCTAGACGAAGTAGGGGTTGGAATATTTGGCCTAGCATGCTCTAACGCCTGTTTATAAGCATTATAAACAGTTTGAACATTAATTTTAATTGATGCTTTTGCATCAGCAGTGTAGCAATTTCCTCTTCTGAAAGATCTAAAGCTTTATAATTATTAGAATACAAAAAATGAGGACCTCCTAATTTCATTGTTGGATTTAACATTGCAGCTACACCAAAAATAGGAGGGATATGGAAAAAATATTTTTTTAAACTTTTGTTTCATTTCATTTATAACAAGTTCATAAATATCCCCACCCTCGCTAAATTCAACAAACAAATCAGCTAGTGCGGCAATATAAACTAAACAGTTTGAAATAGTAGGATAATATTGCCCAGAAAATGCATTTGTAGCAACTTGAAAATGTTCTAATAAATATAAAATAATTTTAACATTAGTCCAATCTTGGGCAGTAAGCATTTCATCATCATCCTTACCACCTACCCGAGAATTAAACGTAGCATTAATTGGGTTTCTATATTCATACGCAACTACTACACTTTCGTACATGCAATTCCACCTAGTCGGGCAAGGTGTAGGAACCTTTCTTTCTCTAAGGCCATATTCATCACATTTTTTAAAATATTCTCTAAGTCTAGTTCTACGGCTTGAATAAAATAGCCAATTAAGAGCCATTCTCACATTTTCAATTTCTATGTTTAATATTCGCATACCATCACCAACAATTAAATGATAAATATGACAAATACATCTAACATGGAAAATATTACTAAATGCAGGATTAAGGGTTTGTGTTAGAATGACCTATTGCACTAGTGTTACTAGAAGCATTATCCATAGAAATTGGCATTATTTTATCGCTAAAGCAAAAAATATCTACATATATCTGAAACAGTGTTAGCTATAAACCTACCTGTGTGACGTGAATTAATTATTCTATATGCAATTATGTATTTTTGCATTGTCCAGTCTTCATCTATCCAATTACTTGTAACATTTAGATAATCACAATCATTATTACTTCAACCAATATCAGTTGTAATAGAAATACGATTAGGTATATGAGTAAATAAATAGCGCAAATATTGTTCATATTCAAGCTTGAATTTATAAATATCGGCCTTAACTGTTGCGCGAGGCCAACCTTTATAAGTAGGATTAAAAACTCTTCTAATATAGTGAACCCAATTAGGATTAGAAGCAAAAGTATAAGGCAAGCACATAACAGTAATCATCTTTGCTAGTTCTTCACGATCTCTATTTGGATCGTAATATAAAATACCTTCAGTGACAGTGTTAATTCCTGGTTGAACTAGATTTGAACCTGTACTGGGGTTAACTTGAGAATCTACACTTGTCCCCCCTCTTGTTGCGCTTGCATTTGAAAAAATCTAGCCTTATCTTTAGGGTGTATTTTTACGTGCCTAACCAAACTACCTGTGCCACTACGGTCTCCAGTAAATTTATCAAACAAGTAATTTCCCACAAGTTTTACAGTTAGCCTTATTTTGTTCTCTTACTTGAGTAAAAAAATGCCAAACTAATGATGTTTCTGCACGTTTAGCAGGTTGTCTACGAAAAGTTGGAGTTTCTACAGGTGGGTGTGCCAGTGCATTACTTGAGTTATGGACAGGACTAGTAGGTGTCTCATCTAAATCTGGTGCTTGGGTTTCATCATCATCATTATCATCCTCATTTTCCTCTAAGATATGTTCATTAGGATAAAGAGCATTCATAATTTCATCATCTAATCTATGACCTACTGCAACTGTTAGAAAATACGCTTAACGCTAGAGGGAGGGTGAATAGCGTTATAATAAAAATTAGCGTAAACTTGCGAAATTTAAAAATTGCAGGAAATAAATAAGTGTGATAAGTAAATAAATAAGAACGAACGCACCGATGTATCCTGGTTCACCACAACCCGTGGCTAGTCCAGTCCCGGAGAGACTCTCTCGAGATTTTCAGTATCTTCGTCAAGCTTACGGGTGCTTAACAAACCGTTACAGTTGCTCAAGGATACCACACCTTAAGACTTCAACCACTAAGACTTTGGGTACTTAGCAAACCCGACAAATGAGAAGATATGTTCTTCTCAAACAACTCTCTTTGACAACAAATACTCTCTCAATAGAGTGGATAAAGAGAAACAAAATAAGCTCTATGAACAACACAAAGTTGTCTATCAAATGGCTCAACAAAAGCTCTAAAATGATGCTTGAAAATGATCAATATGTATATCAATATATGCAGGAGTTGTGTATTTAAAATCAGCTCAAAAGACCTCTTTTTATAGGTAAAAAAGTGGTGCTGACCGTTGCTTAATTGATAAATAAAATCCCTGATTCTGTGCTCAGACAATCGATTGCTTGGAGTAGACAATCGATTGTTTGACCAACGTTCAAAAAAATAGATTCCTGATTTTAGGCTAAACAATCGATTGTTAACCCTGAATAATCGATTGTTCTTCAACGTTCAAAAATCAATTTAGGATTCTGTGGGAACGGTCAAAATATAATCGATTGTATGAAGAGACAATCGATTGTTTATAATCGATTGTGGGACAAAGACAATCGATTGTTTTGATATTAAAAACTTTGGTTGCACACTGTCTCAAAATAATCGATTGTTAAAAGTAGACAATCGATTGTTTGTTATTTTGAAAAACTTCAGATCACACTGTCTTAATACAATCGATTGTTAAAACTGTAAAATCGATTGTTTGCTATTTTGAAAAACACAATCGATTGTAAGGAGTATATAATCGATTGTTTAGGTCCAGATTTAAAAGACATGTTTAAAAACCATTTTGATTAAAATACAAATCACAAGATGCATGTTTATGATAAATAAGATTTAATAAAAAGTTTTATGCATGTTTATGATGACCTAATGTTGAGCCAAAGGATAAGATAACTTAAACGTTGTCCTTACATTGGTTCTACCAAACGACCTACGTCTTGGGTCTTCGGTCTTGAACTCTTTGGCTCGTTCATGCAATTCCGTCATCAGTATGCTTCTCGCCATTTGATTGATTGTCATATCATATCGTTGTTTGACACTTGACTTCATTGTTTGTCATTCATCAAAACCTATACCTGAAAATCATGCTCATATAACCAAAGCGCACATATCATAGATATACATGATTTCCAACAGCAACATCATGTAGAAATTCACTATCGGTAAATTGAAAACAAGGGTGATCACTATCAAGCATTACGGGAGGCGGAGTAGGACGTCTAGGTTGGCGACTACTTTCAACTTGCTTATCTTTTGTAGGTCGGGGAGCCGGAGGAAGGGTAGTATTATGGCCATTACTTTCACCGGTTTTACCTTTTCCTTTACCGAACATTTTTTTCAAAGAAAATGCCATACTAATTAGAATTATGCAAACTAAACAACACAAAAATATATTATTAACACGTAACAGTTGAAACGAGTTTACCGGATTGCCGAACAACTTCTTGAAAATTGAAAATTGAATGCTTGAAAACTTCAATTCAACAACTTCACAATTTTTCACGAATTTTCAACAATAAAATAAGCAATTGTAGTAAAAAGATTGAAAAGAGCTTGAGAGAGATTGAGAAATATTGATGAATTGGTGAATAAAAATGAAAGAATGAGGGGGTATTTATAGTTGAGAAATAGGAAAAAGTGTAATTATATAAGTTTGGGGGCCAAATGGCTATTTTACAAAGTTTCAAACGGCTACTTTTTGCAAAGAGCTGTTACTAATTTTTCAAATTTTTTTTTTTAAATAGCCGTTGGGCCCGCCTGGCCAGCCAGGACCGGCCCAGACCCGCCTTGCGGTCCCGGGCCTGACGGTTCGAAGAGGAAGACCGGCCCGTCACTGGTTTTTTGGACCGGTAGGACCGGGACAGCCAGGACCGCGGTCCCGGTCCGGTCCCGAGCCTGAACCGGGCCACTTTACACCCTTACTCCCAAATCCACTACTATTGTCCAAAAGTTGTTGCTCCGGCACTATGATCTGTGCAAAAAGATGCACAGAGCGTATCATTGGCACAACCAACCCCATGTACTGGTAAGTGTCTAGCCTAACCCCGGCGAAGTAGTGACGAGGCTAGACCAGACTACCAGATAAACCTGTGCAGTTATGAAATATATTGCGAAAAATAAACAGGAAATAAGCAGTTTATAAAGGGAGCGGGAACATGTTGTGGAGAGGCAACAGTTATAAACAAGAAGCCTAAATTCAAAGATAGGACAGCCAACAGAAATTTAAATTCGGAATACATACTTAATCTATAATTTGTTGCGACGCGCAATCCGATCCAATCACTTAACAATATTGTTGCGGCATGCAATTTGATCCTCAATTATTATTGTTCTGAAGTGTAACCCGACCCATATAGTGTTGTTGCCACTACAAGAAATATAGGCTACATCCACATTTAATTGACGACATTTATTACAAATGTCATTAAACAGTTACGTCTCTAACAGTTAGAGCAATATGTGGTTAAATGAACGACATTTAGCATGAAAAACAATTAAATATTATGCATTTGATTCAAATAAGGTATTTTTCAATATGTTTATCGACATTTCCAGCAAACAGTGGGATATTTTATACGCAGTTGAATTTAAATCGCTCATTCATTTCTTTTTAGACGTAATAGACATTTAAATTAGGCATTATTTTTTACTTAGATATTTAAATTAGATCGCTTTTTAGTTAGATATATTTCTTCGGTAATTCTCATACCAATTAGATATATTTTTTGCTCGCTTATTAATTATTGTATAAAAATTTACTGCAGCTTCGAAAGAAGCAATGTTAAATTTAGAATGTGTGCCAGATATATCCGATCTAATTGACATAACAAATGAAAAAGAGAGAAAATGAGAAAATAATTTTAGAGGTGCTCTAAATGTAGTTCTGAAGTTAAGTTTATTTGTAACGAAATTTATAAGGATTTATTATATTATTCAAAAAATTAAAGTCATGTATTAGAACATAGTTTAAGTGTCTAATTGAAATGAGAATTATCTATAAAATGTATCTAATTGGAAAGAGGTCTATTTTAATTTTCTATATAAAAATCGTGCAACTTTAGGTGCCTTTTTTTTTCTCTATCTCCAGCCCCCTTCAGAATCCTCCTCCTTTGAAACCCTAAATTCTACGAGACAGTATCCATTATTCTCTGTTCATCTTGCTCGAAAGGGGCCATGCTATTTATGTCATATTTTATAGAATCATAGGTGATGGCAACCTCCACCTCCGTTCTCTTCTCTCGCCTCTTTAGGAGACCCCTTCCAAACCTCTGTGAACAAATTCAAATCGGACTGAAATCGAATATGCAGTCAATGGCTTCTCACCTTCAAGACATTCGAAGTTCGTAGTCTTGTGACCTTGCCAGAAGGAGAAGCCAGAGTTCAAGTCAATGTAATCGGTGCGAGGCTTTTTATTGAGACTTTGAAGAATCTTCAATTAATTTTTCGTCTTTTCATTTGAATTGTGGGTTGTTCATATTAAAAGATAGATTTGTAGTTCATTCACTTTGGGTATGAATGAATTCAGGATAGTTGATGCAACCTATTTCATATATGTGTGCCGCATTCCGATAGATGAGATATTGCCGCACGTCAGTGTATTACCTTTCTATAATTGAATTAGAGCACCTAATTATATTATGCATTTTAATTGATACGAAATTTACCTTTTGAGCTGTATAGTACTATATTAGTACTATATTGCCTTCTAACTGTTTGAGAGAATGCTTTAAAGTTCTGGATAAATTATCAAATGGATTTTGATAAAGAATCCATTAGAGGTTCATGTGTGTATGTAATCTTTGTTTATTATCCAGGTTTATTTAGAGGCCAACTCGCTGATTGAACTACACGGAGTCCACTTGAGGCTATGTAGCTGCCAAGTTCCACTTAATCTTCCGGATTGGTTAGTTCTTTTAATCTATCCCTTTCAAATTGTTGTATATTGTTTCAGCTTAGTCATTTACTTTGCTCTGCACCCTTCTGTGTGGTAAGCAATTGTACTTGTTATACTGATGTTTAATTGCATTGCCTCTGTTGGTTTATCATGTGTCACAATCTATATTAAGCAAATAGTTTGGTGCATTGTCTTGTTTAGAACTATGTCGCAAAGGCAACAAGGCCATTATGCCTCTATTAATGCTTTTCTTACTTTTTAATATTGTTTTTTTTGTTCGTTCCCTAACTAGTTTAGTATAATTCTTTTCTTTTCAGTTATTGGAGACAACACTTTTGAAGGATGGGAGCTACTATAGTGTGGGTGAGTCCTTGGCGTGGTGATATACCGATACCAAAACTTCTTCATCAAAGAACACGGAGACTAAAGCTTCAAATTGTATAGGCTGTTTTGGAGATGTTAATTAAGAGAAAAGTTACAATTATGTATATATTGTACTGAACTATTATTTTTAATTCATTTAAATTATCTGTGGTGTATGACACTTGAAACTTTTGACATGAATGTAAATGTTTACGGTACCGCGAGGAGCAAATAAATATATTTGTTAGTTTTCCTATTTTCACTTTATAATTCACTTTATCAACGAGTCATCGCTCCAAAGAGTCATTTCATATTATATGCCTTCTTAGTCCGTAGCACAACTCGAGCCAATGCTCCACGGAGCTTAGTAAACATAATTTCTTATGCTCTTTACAGTATATAGAAACTATCGAATAAGCATAGAAGAATCACAACAATTTAGGGTGAAATAGATGTACAACAAGTTCGTTCAAGTGATAATTTGGCTGATCTGTTCACTAAGGCATTGCCAACCTCAATATTTGAAAATCTGATATATAAGATTGGAATGTGTCGTCTTCGATATATTAAGTGATTTTTCACCAGGGGGAGTAACTACACGCTGCACTCTTTTCCTTAACCACGGTTTTTTCCCACTGAGTTTTTCTGGTAAGGTTTTTAATGAGGAAGCATGCAATGCATATTATAAGTAACTATGTACATCCCAATTTTTCTTTGTAAGTTCTTAATGAGGCACATTATCTTACATGGACATCCAAGGGGGAGTGTTATGAATAATTTGTACATTGGATACTATATTGGATACTACATTAGATGCTACATTGGATGCCCATATTGTGAATATCTTAAAGATTAAATCTCCTATTTTATGTCAATCATCTTTACTTTTTATGCCTATAAAAGGCCATGTAATTGCAATAGAAATGTACACCAAAGTGAAAGAAGAAAACTCTTCTCCCCTCTTTCTATCTCTTCTTATTTACATTTTACTGCATTGCTTTTATTTTATAACACACCAAACACTTGTTATTCGGTAAAAATTACTTGCACCTCACGTTCCTAGCATCAAATCAATAAAATCATGAGTTAATTTATTACTTTCTTGGTTAACTAATGCATATTATCACTTTATTAAATTATTTAACCATTGTAAATGTACTTGGCTTGATATAAATATATTTATCCTGGCTATACCCTTACGAAATATATGACAAATTATATAAGGTGTTTACGACCAATAACTCAGACAAGTAGCGGATCCACCCTTCTAGGTGAGGGTGGCATGACACCGGTTAGGTTGGCAAAATTTTTATATACGTGTGCTGAATTTGTTTTAAACAAAGTTAAATAGTTAATCTTGCCATCCTCAGTTTCAAACTAGACAAAGGTGTCATGGTTGAGAGGATGTTTTGCAAGGTTTGATTGTGTGTAGGGCTCATATTCTAAGGTGAATACCTATTTGTACCGATTATTTATACCAATCCAATAAATATACTACATATGTATTTAATAAAATATTTAACACTAAACTATAGTTAATTAATATATATTCTCATACAAATTTATCCGTTAACCATGATAAAAAAAAGGACACCCCATACACAAAGCATCTTTTGTTCCCACATGATCGGGGAAGGGTCACACTCAAAGAGTGTGATGGATATATAATAAATTAGTATATTTTAGTGTAAATACTTGGTATGGGTAAATAAAAGTAGTATTGCTCTTAATCTCAAATATCCAAGTCTTTTTCTTTTAAAATTGAAGAGATCAATTCATTTTTTATAATTTATTTTGTTTACCATATCATAATTTTGTACTTGTCTATGGTTGTGTAAAGTTTAAAACTGTTTAGTTTTAAAATTGTAATGAAAATTCCGTACGTATTGTACATAAAATTTTTGGTTTGAGTTCTGTAAATTATCGAAATTTACGTTTACTTATGGAGTGTTGTTTATCTATTGAAGACAATTTTATTATTTTTCTTATTCTGAATTGGTGTAATTCTCTTATCCAATATGTTAGTTTACTTGTAATTTTTTTTAATAGAGACGGTGTGATTCTTTAAATAAAAAATGTTACTATTAATTTTACATGTGAATTTTTTCTAATTTATAAGAAAGAATATAATTCCACAGATGAAAATGTTGATTTTACTTGTATTATTAAGATAGAATAGTTCAGGAGACACTTGTACTTATTCCGATTTGTCATTCCGATCCTTACACTTTATAAAATTTCATCCAGACACTTAAGTTCAATGAAATAAGAATTTTAAACACCTCCAGAATCATGTGATACTCACATGCTTGATGTGGATGACAAATCAGCATCCACATCAGATTCTATGCCAAAATAATATTATTTAACAAAATTTAATTTCATAAACAAAAAATAAAATAAATAAAGCAAAAGGTTAAAATTAAAGAAAACCCTCATTCCTTCTTCAAACTCACCCACTCAACCTTCTTAACAGAATAACCCACAACCATGGTTACTCCGCGAGTATCATTACTTCCTTCATTCATCTTTTAAAGAAAGTTATCTATCGTGAAAATATATGGAAAGAGAATTAAAAAATCTTATGAATTTAGACTTATTCCTCTACCCCAGTTTGGAAGAGCTTTTAAAAAATTTGAAAGCTCAAATCACCGAAAAAATGGAGGGGTCATAGATAAGGGAAATATGACATGATGGAAGAAGAAATACATACATGAGAGAAAATCGAATTAAAAAGGGATGAGGAAAGATAAAGAAAAATGAAAAGGGAGGGTATCTAAAAAAGAAGACAGGGTGCCGAAGCGGGAGAGAAGGTGGTCTGAGCAAACTTCTGAAGTGGTCATATCCTTTTTGCTTGAGATGAGTAAAGTGGCCAGACTAAAATAGATAATTAGTGAAGAATCTAATAACGTTTGTTGTATTTAATTTGGTTGAAGAAGAAGATGGGGGAGCATAACGAGGGGTCACTGCTAGTATTTTTTATTTATTAATTTTTAATTTTTAACAAAGAAAATTTATCAGCTCACACACTTAATGTGCGTCTAATCACTCATTTTACCCACTTTAGCTAGATCAACACCACATAAGCTCGATCAACGGTCAGAAGGTTTAAAAGTCTTGTTTTAATTAAGTTGAAGTTTTTAGATGAAACTCTATGAAGTGTATGGATCATAATGACAAATCGGAACAATTACAAGTGTCTCCTAGGCTATTATGCCTATTGTTAATAACTGAGATGTGATATATTGTACAAAATATTGATCCTATTTGTTTTTTGATATATAAAATATGTAATTTTTATAGTTGTAAACAAAAAACCTATTTAGTTGACTTGAATAAGCTTGGAAGAGATCGAACCGAACGGAATATACATTTCTAACAAATATTATCGTCAATGCAGTAAAGTTAATATGACACTGAGTCTCGTACCTAAAAGTTAAATCACAAAGAAGAGTGATTGATTACATCCGCTGTATGAGACAACTCAACACATTATAAGAATAAACTTCCCTTCAAATTAATCTTCTTGTGAAAATCGTTTTGGAAATTTGAATCGTGAAGAAAGATCCATCGTTTTTGTTGAACAAAGGTAACTGAAAGAAGGGGAAGATCCATAGCCGGGTCGGTTTTTTCTTTTCTGAAAAGACAAAAACCTCCTCTAGTTAAAGTGCTGCTAGCGTCTTTGTCAGGGGTATTTAAGGAAAACAAAAGCTTTTTAGGTGTTTCTGAGGTCAGAATTCCCTTCAATTGATTAGAGGATTGGGTTTCATGTTCTTATGCCTTGTAGTTGCCGAATCATTTAATTGCAGAGAAGACATAAAAAATGGTAAATTCTCCGGCTTTCATATCTCCAGCAACCCTTATCAGATATGGCATTATTAGTCCCAAAATTGGGACTTTAACTAGGGCAAATGAGGCATCTATTCCGAGACGATTATTCAGAGTTGAGGCTTTGCAAGATAATGGCGGAGGGCCTCGACGACTGGTTGATATTATTCGTGTCGTGCCAGAGATTTCAAGAAATTATTTTAAGAGCCCATCAAGGAGGGCACTATTTGGAGGTATATCATTGTTGGGTGGATTTTATGTGGCTCAGACAATTTCTCTATCTTTTGGTGCTTTAGGAGTTAATGATGTCATTGCTGCTGTAGTCTGCGTCTTAATTACCGAGTATGTGACGCGATTCTATTACAGTCGGCCTAAAGTGACTTTTCCAATTGCCCTTTTGAACAACTTCAAGATGGGTTTTACTTATGGCCTGTTCATTGATGCTTTCAAACTTGCCAGCTGAACTAATTGCCTCAATTTTGCAGCAGTAAGTATATTTTTACCTTGTAGTTTCCCCCTATTGTTGTATATCTCTTATAAAAGATCTACATATTGATGGAAATTAAAGCATTATGTAATCTTACCATTTTAAAAGCGATGCCCCGGTTTGGTTAGGGGCGGATCCAAGATTTAAACTTTATGATTTACAATGTCACTGAACACACTGACTATATGAGTTAAATGGTCTAGTGGATTTCATAATACATATACAGGGTCTAAGCCAAAGCAGTGTTGCTGAACCCGTAGTTTCTATACTGCATTCATCCCGGCACTAATCGCTAATTGTGCACCCATTACTGCAAAATAGTTCTACTACAAATATCCTTTTCTTTTTGCTAATCAGCATCTGTTCAAAAAACAACAACAACAACTACCCAGTATAGTCCCACAAAGTGGGGTCTGGGGAGGGTAATATGTAGACGAGCCTTACCCCTACCCGAAAGGGCAGAGAGGTTGTTTCCAATCGACCCTCGGCTCAGTGAAGGAAAGGAACAACAAACACAAAAACAACAAAAGAGCATTAGTAACTTCCACATAAATAGCGTAATAATTATCTAAACATAAAACCAAAAAATAAAAACATAAAATCTATAAATAAAATAGCATGCAATAATATCAAACACTAACTAGCATAAGACAAAATCCAATACACAAATCATCTATGAATAGCCTTACCAAGCCTCACCCAACCCCGGGTGAGGAGTATGACAAACTCTAGGGGCCCCTATCCCACAACCCTGATACTAGACCTCCATACTTTCCTATCCAGGGTCATGTCCTCAGAAACCCGCATTCTAGCCATGTCATGCCTAATCACCTCTCCCCAATACCTCTTAGGCCTCCCTCTGCCTCGCCGTAAGCCGACCATCGCCAGCCGCTCACAACTCCTCACCGGGGCATCATGACTTCTCCTCCGCACATGCCCGAACCACCTCAGCCTCGCTTCTCGCATCTTCTCATCCGATTTTAGGAAAAAAGAAACAGAACCCGGTCTAGTGAAGTCTACTGGTCAGTATATAGGCTCTAACAAGATTTTGCGGAACTTGTGGTCTTCGATATCCATTAGTTGTGTTAGTCTCACCCTCTGGAATTTCAATATAAGACAGGTCCAAAAGCTCAAGGCTTGACAATTTGGAAAAGAGGGGCCATAGAAACCTTTCTTTCTTAGAGTCAAAACTTGAATCCTGTTCAAGAAGCCAACCACAATGGTAGCTACCCATTGAAGCTGTTATAATCTAGTTTGCTGCTGCCTCGTCGTCATAGATTGACCGACTCTTTTGGCAAATCCTCATGCAAAAAGTTGCCACTTGTATCATGAGAAACAAGAAAACCTGCCTACGTTTAGAAAGATCGCACCAGAATAGATCCTTCTTTTACTCTTTTGTTTAATCTTAGTTGCTATTGCTTTTAAAAGAAGGCTAAGAACAAGAAGAAAAAGGAGCGAAGATAGTTTTCCTAATTCGTTAGGAATGGTACCTCCAAAACCCATCACCCATGTTAGAAACATCTATTTTACTTACTCTCTTGTGGCGAGCGCTGCAAGTGAAGCGCTCCCAAACCAGTGGCAAACTAGAACAAAACTAAACCAATTTTTTGCCAAGACACCTTGAGGGTCCGAAGTGATTTCAGCCTTCAAGGTAAGAGGGCAAATTGATCAGTGGTGATATTGGTTGTTGCCATGGCTAAGCAAACCAGTTGGCCATAGACCAACTGTTCAAGAAAAAAGAGGTGCATGGTTCTAAGTGAGCATATCTCCGGTTTTTGAGTTATGGGATTAATTACCGCTTACATACTGAACCACAAAGAGAGTGGAGCTTTTGTTAGTGATTATAGGAGCTGTCATGTTGTCTTTGTCAGTGAGAAGACAAATTTGTGCTGCAAATGACAGAAACTATTGAAAATTAAAATAAAGAAACTTTTTGATCTGTTGAGAGTCATATTGGAGGATTAACAAATGTACGAAGCCTCAGCCAAATGATGTAGAAACGAACCCAAAGTTGTTTCAAATTTTTTATCCTTGTTACTTGTTGGTGTTAGTGCATTTTAATATTAAAATTATAATATTAAAGTGCATTATTTCTTGTGAGATAGTAGTTATAAATTGGCAAGAAAGTGATTATTATTTTGGTGTAACTCTTAAAACCACTAATGCCATGATCTACCATTAATTACCCACTAAGGTTAAATTTTATAACCACCAACCATGTTCTATAATTTTTTTATCCCTCTACCTTATTATTTATCTTATGGAAGAGATTCTACACCTATAGATTGTGGCGTTTCTTCTTTGTATTGTGTACGAGAAAAGTGTTATGGTGTACATGAAAAAGGTGCGATTGGTATTGTGAATAATGCTGTATTCTGGCCCGGGCCCGGGCCTAAACGGGCCTGACGGGCTGGGCTTCGCGGTCCCGGGCTTGGTGTGTCGGGCTTGGCGGTCCTCTCGGTAGAGACCGGCCCGTAACGGGCCTAAGCCCACTGCGGTCCTGGGCCTGCCGGGCCTGACAGTTTTTTTATATTTTATTTTTTAAGTCAATATCTTGTATAGTAGTCATTAGTATAGTGTAGAATATATTTTATATGGTGTACTAAGTTATTAGTATAGTATATGTTGTGTTGTAGTAATTAGTATATATTGTATGTTATGTATATATGGACATATATGTTATGTATATATTGTGTTGTAGTAACTAGTATATATTGTATGTTATGTATATAATGTGTTGTAGTAATTAGTATATATTGTATGTTATGTATATAGTGTGTTGTAGTAATTAGTATATATTGTATATTATGTATATATTTTTATATAGATTATGCATATATTGTGTTATTGTAATTAGTATATATTGTATATAATGTATATATGTGTTGTAGTAAGTAGTATATATTGTATATTATGTATATAGTGTGTTGTATATTATGTATTTATTGTGTTGTAATAATTAGTATATATTGTATATAATGTATATATTGTGTTGTTGTAATTAGTATATTGTGTTGTATGTTATATATTGTATGTTATATATTGTATGTTATATAAATATTCAAGATTGATGTCGAAGTAAAGACAAAGAAATATTGAGAAAAAAGATATTCAAGGATATGATAAAAAGAGCATATTTATTGACCAAAATGGTATATCTTTCTTAGTATTCCTTCCCCCAATGAAATGAGTACAACAAGGTACTAATACCACCATTAAGAGGAAAAAAAAACTAAAAGAAGACGTGCCAATGTACAAGTTACATCATAATTTACGTTGTATCTCTAACAAATCTCATAAATCCGTCAAGGTTGGGAGGAGGTTGTGTTGGCGGTGGTGGAAATGAAGCTTGTTTATCACCACTTCCGGGTGAAGCCGATTCCTCAGAAAGTTCTGCTATCATTTCTTCATATGCCTCATCTATTGCCGGTTGTGATTTTGCTATGCCAAAGTTTCTTCTTTCCGCGCGGATCCAATCTCTAAAAAGCACTGATTTTTCCAAGCTCTCCCGCATCGACGCTCTGTGATCACATATTTGTAGTCTTACTTGACTGAAAGCGCTCTTCGATGCAACAGTTGAAGCTTGAATTGACAAAACATCCCAAGCCATCCTTGCAAGAACGGGAAAGTGCTTTTCCCTTGACTTCTACCATTCCAATAGATCGAAAGATCCGTTTGGATTTTCCTTTTCTAGTCCCTGTGATAAGTAAACTTGAAGCTCATTTAGATGGGAAATTTCATCAAAATTATCACCTTGAGAACCCAGGAACTCCGTCCACAATTTAAGAGCTGTTAAGCCAGCAGCTCTTTTAGACGATTGTGATGTAGACGAAGTAGGGGTTGGAATATTTGGCCTAGCATGCTCTAACGCCTGTTTATATGCATTATAAACAGTTTGGGCATTAACTTTAATTGATGCTTTTGCATCAGCAAGTGTAGCAATTTCCTCTTCTGAAAGATCTAAAGCTTTTAAATATTAGAATACCAAAAAAAAGGACCTCCTAATTTCATTGTTGGATTTAACATAGCAGCTACACCAAAAATAGGAGGGATAGGAAAAAAAAATATTTTTTAAACATTTGTTTCATTTCATTTATTGCAAGTTCATAAATATCTCCACTCTCGCTAAATTCAACAAACAAATCAGCTAGTGCGGCAATATAAACTAAACAGTTAGAAATAGTCGGATAATATTTGCCAGAAAAAATATTTTTAGCAACTTGAAAATACTCTCTAAGTCTAGTTCTACGGTTTGAATAAAATAGCCAATTAAGAGCCATTCTCAGCTTTTCAATTTCTATGTTTAATATTCGCATACCATCACCAACAATTAAATGATAAATATGACAAATACATCTAACATGGAAAATATTACTAAATGCTGGATTAAGGGTTTGTGTTAGCATGCCTATTGCACTAGTGTTACTATAAGCATTATTCATAGAAATTGCCATTATTTTATCACTAAAGCAAAAATATCTACATATATCTGAAACAGTATTAGCTATAAACCTACCCGTGTGACGTGAATTCATTATTCTATATGCAATTATGTGTTTTTGCATAGTCTAGTCCTCATCTATTCAATGACTTGTAACAGTTAGATAATCACAGTCATTATTACTTCTACCAATATCAGTTGTAATAGAAATACGATTAGGTATATGAGTAAATAAATAGCGCAAATATTGTTCATATTCATGCTTGAATTTATAGATATCGGCCTTAACTGTTGCGCGAGGCCAACCTTTATAAGTAGGATTAAAAACTCTTCTAATATAATGAACCCAATTAGGATTAGAAGCAAAAGTATAAGGCAAGCACATAACAGTAATTATTTTTGCTAATTCTTCACGATCTTTATTTGGATCGTAATATAAAATACCTCCGGTGACAGTGTTAATTCCTGGTTGAACCAGATTTGAACCAGTACTAGGGTTAACTTGAGAATCTACACTTGTCCCCCCCCCCCCCCCCCCTCTTGTTGCGCTTGCATTTGGAAAAATCTAGCTCTATCTCTAGGGTGTAATTTTATGTGCCTAGTCAAACTACCTGTGCCGCTACGGTCTCCAGTAAATTTATGAACAAGTAATTTCCCACAAGTTTTACACTTAGCCTTGTTGTATTCTCTTACTTGAGTAAAAAAATGCCAAACTAATGATGTTTCTTGACGTTTAGCAGGTTTTCTACTAAAAGTGAGAGTTTTTACAGGTGGGTGTGCCGGTTCATTACCTGAGTTATGAGCAGGACTAGTAGGTGTATCATCTAAATCTGGTGCTTGGGTTTCATCATCATCATTATCATCCTCATTTTCCTCTAAGATAGGTTCATTAGGATAAAGAGCATTCATAATTTCATCATCTAATCTATCACCTACTGCAACATCATGTAGAAATTCACTATCGGTAAATTGAAAACAAGGGTGATCACTATCAAGCACTACGGGAGGCGGATTAGGACGTCTAGGTTGACGACTACGTTCAACTTGCTTATCTTTTGTAGGTCGGGGAGCCGGGGGAAGGGTAGTATTATGGCCACTACTTTCACCGGTTTTACCTTTTCCTTTACCGAACATTTTTTCAAAGAAAATGCCATACTAATTAGAATTATGCAAACTAAACAACACAAAAATATATTTTTAGCACGTAAGAGTTGAAACGAGTTTACCAGATTGCCGAACAACTTTTTAAAAATTGAAAATCGTTGAACACTTGAAAACTTCAATTCAACAACTTCACAATATTTCACGAATTTTCAACAATAAATTAAGCACTTGTACTAGAAAGATTGAAAGAGAGCTTGAGAGAGATTGAGAGAGATTGAGAGATATTGATAAATTGGTGAATAAAATAAAAGAATGAGGGGTATTTATAGTTGAGAAATGGGAAAAAGTGTAATTATATAAAGTTTGGGGTTAAATTAAAGTTTGGGGGTCAAACGGCTATTTTTCAAAGTTCCAAACGGCTGTTTTTTGCAAATAGCCATTATGATTTTTCAACAAAAATTTTTTTTTTTTTAAAAATAGCCATTGGGCCCGCCAGGACCGGCCCAGGCCTGGCGGTCCCGGGCCTGACGGTTCAACGAAGAGGACCGGCCCGTCACAGTTTTTCTGGGACCTGTACAGACCAGACCGCCAGGCTCGCGGTCCCGATCCGGTCCCGGGCCTGAACTGGGCCACAATACAGCCTTAATTGTGAAAAGAGAGTTAAGAGAAAGAGAAAATCTATCAAACTTTTTCTCTACAAAAGAGAATATTATTTTTGTTAAAGGAAGATGTTCATTTTGGTGGAACTTTAAAATCAACAACTTGTCCAGAGTTTTTTCGAGTCATACTACGTTGTCGGGCTATTGTATCCTGGAGGGGATAAGTCAAGCGTATTACTGTTGGACCGTTGAAGATGCTACCGCAGTGAGCTTGAATCTCCTTAAAGAGAGCGAGATATCCGCTCCTCAGCCTTGAGAATATCTATTTATTTTTCTGCATCTTATTTTTCAACTGTCATTATTTGTAGTTTCACCAACATTACTAACTGCTACTTGATCCGGTCAATGTTGGATTTTTACTGGAAATTGCTTTCTTCTTGGAGTCATTGGATTTTAGTTGCCAAGTGTTAGTGATTGGGTGGGTAATCTAAGTACTTGGGAAAGGAGTTTTCAGCCTTTAGTTCTTTTCACCAATTAGGAACCACCGTAAATATTTGGGTTTTAAGTCTCCATTTCAATTGTTACTTGTGAGGGAGTGGCAAATCTGGACTGTATCTGTGCTTTCAATCTGCAGTCAAGCTCTTGGTAACCAAAAGAGCCTATAGCTTGTAGTTCAACATTTTACACTGCTCTTCGTCGACTCTTGAAGCTGATTCTACATAATAATGATCATCAACATTGTACAAGGCATTCTTCTATGCGTATACACTTATATATTAAAGGACATATACACTCAAACCTTAAACATGCACAAGAGAAAAGCACAATAAACAAGAAAAGTCCAATTCTCGCACCAAATATTGGTTGTCATCTCAATTGGTGCTAGCTACCAGTAGAAAAAGGCGGCACTACCTGTTCAAAATTAAAGGGGATCACACTTGAGTTGGCTCATTCATTATGGTTACAAACGCAAACATATACTAATTGTAACAGAGACTTTGAGTTATTTTCATATTTTTCATTTGATAAATGAAACTCTTAAATTTTTTAACTTTAATTTCTTTCGTAGTTTCGTTGGACTTATATTTCTTTCTTAGTTTCATTGGACTTTGTTTTCCTTTTGTGTTGCCTTCTTAAATGAAGACTCTTTAAAAATAGGTCATTCAATTCAGTTCTTTTTTTTTTTTTTACTACAAGGGATATATTTTTATGGAAAAACATTTTTTACATTTATATATGGTATAGACAAGAAATAATTATTTCTATCCAGACGACAGGAGAATATCGATGAAAAAGTATCCTAAGTTGGATACTTACCATCACATAAACCTTCCTATATCATTTGCGAAGAAATTTCAGCTTGATCTTCTTGATATGTGCCAGGACATCTTTCATTTTTAGCCTCTCATTAGAAAATTCAGCTGTGTAATTCAAACCCAACTTCAAATAGAGGACACATAATGCAACTTTTTCTTGAAATCAATCTCTTCTGGTTCCAATAAGGTGGCATCAATAATATTCTTTGGTGTTGCAGGTATTGAATTACAGATGCAAACTCCTCATGCTCAAATTTTCTTGAAACATTTCATCATATAGCTTTTTTCTTGTGAATGTTTCCATGAGCATTATGCCGTAGCTGTACACACCACATCTTCTAGAAACTAATCCTAGTGATCCATACTCTGATCCAATGTTAGTAGAGTAAATTAGTTTCTTAACAAATTAAATAATTAAATGAAAGCAATATCATTGTATTTGGAAGATATTAAAAAAAGTAATGAGTAAGCATACATATCGGAAAGCAAAGATGCCACCTCTCATTATTGATTTATTTTGAGAGAACTCAGTCCTTGATTTATGGCATGAAATTTTTTTTAAAAAAAAAATGAAAGTAGAACGGGAATGAACAAATCATTAGACAATCAAACGAAACGAAAAACTTGCAACAACAACAATAACCCAGTGAAATTTCACTAGTGGGGTCTGGAGAGGGTAGTATGTACGCAAGCCTTACCCCTACCCGAAGGGATAGAGAGATTGTTTACGAAAAACTTGCAGTTTTTTTAATTTTGATTTTAATTTTTATAATTGTTGTAGATGCATGTACATAGTGTTTGACATTGTCATATTTCCACGTTCTCGATAGCCTTTTTTCGTACAAAATCTGTGATATGTTACATTAAAACTAGCAGGCAAGCCCAAAAAAAAAACAGCTTAAAAGTCTTGTACTTTTAAATCAAGCTATAAGTTGGGCATATGCTATTTATTACTATGTTATTTCAATAAATAACTTTTATTCATTTAAGAAAATTTTATTTATTCAATTTATAACTTAATAATTTGTATCGGAAATGACAAGTCTCGCAATAATCTATTGTTTAATACTAAAATATTTAATGGCATTTTGGTCATTTTAATAGAACAAAAATGCTCAAAGAACTTTTCTAACTAACACATCTATTTACATATACATATACCATACTTAGCAAATTCAAGCCTAATTCTACACTAAACCTCCAAATTCAGTTCCAATTTCTCTCCTAAGTCACAAATCACCATCCGAAACTAGTCAAATCATCGAAAATCCATTACGAGCCCTCTAACTCAAAAGTCAACATTCGGTTCACTTTTCCAAACTAACCTTCTCGTAAAGAGACTAATTGTCTCATTTCTACTCAAACTCCATCCGAATTACTTCAAACTCCTCCAAACATATATAATGGAACATATGGAAACATAAACGGAGAAAACGGGACGGAGATACCTGAGACTGCGGGTCGAGTCGTTACATCTACAGAATTGACTCAACTGTCTTTGGCTCATAACATGATTGAAGGATCTTTTCCTGAGACATTTGGAAAACTGATTAATTTGGAAGCACTGGATCTTTCATATAACAATATGTCGGTATTATTCCAAAGTCATTAGAGGTACTTAAGCAATTAGACTCCTTTGATGTTTGATTCAATAGGTTACACGGTGAAATTCCGAATGGAGGACCATTTGCTGATACCAGTCTTTCATGTCAAATGAAGGATTATGTGGTAACCCTAAAATGCATGTCCGGGCCTGTCATGGTAAATCAAAGAAAAGAATCGTGATATTTATCATCGTTGCCTCTCTGTTATTGCTTTAGTAGGCCTTGCTTCAGTGATAGTTTTCGTGTTGATGAGACGTCACAGTAAAACAATCAAAGCTGATGATGAGTGGTTGCCAGATGTAGAACCACAACGATTTTCCTATTATGATCTTCAAAGAGCAACTCAAGACTAATAGAAATAACTTGCTAGGTAGTGGAAGTTTTTGTTCTGTTTACAAAGGAGCATTAACAGATGGGATGATAGTAGCTGCTAAAGTTTTCAATGTGCAGATGGAAGGTGCATTTCAAAACTTTGATGGAGAATGCGAAATTTTGCAGAATCTTCGTCATAGAAATCTCATCAAGATCATTAGCATCTGTTGTAAGATGGATTTTAAAGCATTGGTGCTTGAGTACATGCCAAATTAGAGCTTAGATAAGTTGCTATATTCTTGAGATTATCCTTTAAACATAAAGGAAATATTGAATATCATGGTTGATGTTGCATCTGCTCTGGAATATCTCCATCATGGTTACCCGGTACCTGTTATTCACTGTGATCTGAAGCCTAGTAACATCTTAATTGATAAAGACATGGTGGGACACCTGAGTAGCTTTGGCATTGCAAAACTCTTAACAAAAGAAGAATCCACTGCTCATACTACAACCATTGCCACAATTGGTTACATTGCCCAGGTGAGTTTTTTATTTAAGGTGTAACAAGGTTTTTTTATTAACACATTATAAGTTAATTACTGACATTTAGTTTTCATTTTTAGAGTATGGACCGGAAGGCCTTATATCCAAGAGGTATGGTGTTTATAGTTATGGTATTATGTTGCTCGAAACTTTTACAAAGAAGAAACTAATGATGAAATGTTCACGAGAGATGTGGACTTGAGAAGCAGCTTGCACTGTTCTGTTGTTGTGGTGAGTCTTATGTTAGAGGCGGACCTACGATAGGGGGTCGCCGGCACCCGAAAACTTCAGCAAAAACTCCATATATACTTGCTAATTTCTTCGAGAAATAGCCAAATATTAACAAAGGCCTTCATACCAATTTTTATTGAATGTAACAGTGCCCCGTAACCGTCGAATCTTGGGTCCGCCTTTGCTTATGTACAATGCATTGCTACAGTTAGGGGTTTACATAGGCCGGATGGGTTCGAATTTTAAAATTACCAAACCAAACCAATTGTGTCGCGTTATAAAATCTAAAAGACCAAACCAAACCAATAAAATTAGGATTTTTCAATCTTGAGTTTTCTCGGATTTTCGGGGCTTTTTTCGGGTAAATTTGTAGAACAAAACATATAGCGTATGCTCAAAATATTTCTTTAATCCTAATAAAATACAACTATATAAAGTATTTTCCAAGAAAATAATTCAAAATATGAGATGTGTCATGACATTTTCCTAAAATATTCAAAAATAAAGACAATAAAATTATGTAATATAATTATTTCTAATTAAAAAGCCATAATAAAAATAAACATAATCTAAAAGTACTAAGTCATGCTAAAATAAATAGACTAATAAGGGAGTATTAATTACATGACTAAACGCTAAAGAACAATAAAAAATAGGTTATGCATTTTTATCTGAATTATGGCAAAGCAAAAAATGGATATTCAATATATTCTCATTCGTAATATTAAATTGAATATCTTTTATTAGCATTAGCATTGTTTGTTGGTTTTCTTTGTACACCTCTGCGCCTGCGGTAAGGATCAACAGAACTCCATGCTTCTTTTAAGCAACATATATACTTTCCCCATGAAGACATTTAGGTTTGTCGCCCTAACCTTACAACCTCTCTTTTTATTTTCCCCTTAGGCATTCCAATCCAATACTTTAGGTAATGACTAGATATTACTTCGAAACACATATTTTAGCAAATCATCAGTAATAGTCTTCTTATTTTAACAATTCATGAGGAGAATGTTAAATTTTATATTTCTAATTTCATCTTAAGTTTCTCTATAAAGCTTTATGTACTAAAGTATCTCTTACATGATAGTGGGAGTATTTAGTTGAAGAGAGGGGAGTGTGATGTTCTCTGTAATAACGGTCGTCAACAATATCATCATACGTATGAGACATCCAAATTTGAGAACGGAGACTTCTAAAATACTTTTGCACATTAATATCAAATAACTACTATTCAATTTCAAGTTAATCAGAGTAGGTTATACGAAACTTATGTATCGATATCCTTTTGACCCGGTCCAATTCATTTCAACATTTGTGCTCAACAATATAAATTGCAAAGATAGACAAACTTCTTGAATCAACTTTAAGGGTTCACCTTGATATAAGATAACAATCAATTCAAGAGTAGTGGAAGCAGCCATTAATACTTACATTAGCGGGCTGCCAATTCAAGAGCTGCCCAATTCAAGAGTTCACTTATTGACATCAAAATATTGAAGATAAGTGAAAAGATGAAAGTAAGTTATACTTTTGACAGAAGAAAAATAAATTTACAAATTCAATGACCATCAGGCAATGGGAATACGAGTGGTATTAGGCAATCTTCTTCCATGAATGAAGGAGCTGAAAAGATGCAAAGCTCTAGATGGCTGTGCGTAGGGAACCATATGAGCAGCTCCTCTTACTGTTGCAAATGTGAGTTTATCACCATATTCAATTTGCCATCCTCCTACTTGCCCTTTGTGAAACCATGCTCCATATGGTACTGTTGTCTTCATCTTTAAATCATTAGCTAATTCTCGCACCAATGTTCTTGACCCTATTAGTGGTACCACTGAGTCTTGATCTCCACTGTCATATACAATAACTTAGAATCATGCGAATGACAACAAAAGAGAATTATTCAAGATTTAAACTTAATGAATGTAAGATGTTGAGTCCTATATGACAATGGGCGGGCAGAGGGCAATTTTATTATCTCATCTAGCTGCATGCGTTTCTAAGATTTTCAGTACATGGGTGCACTACTTAAAAAAATGGAAAAAAGATATATTAAGTGGGAATTGATCTTTATTCCTCTTGATAAATAGTTTAATCTTTAACAAAGTGCACCATTCATCCTTCTTGGAGAATGAGTGCCAAGAGTGGTATTATAATAAATTTAGAAGATATGTATATAAAATATATATTTAATTTTGAGGAGAGACCATGGGTTCACTTGCCCCATAGTCTGCCCTGTAAATCTACTCCTGAATCTAGTTCTTGTTGTCTCAAATAAATGGTGATATTTATTTATATATATATGTATGTATGTATGTATGTATGTATATATGTATGTATGTATGTGTGTGTGTGCGCTTTATGGATTCATATGATATGCAACATTATGTGGAGGCAGGGGCGTATGTAGTATGTTACAAACGAATTCAATTGTATACATAATTTTCGATATTGAGTAAAATTTAATTAAAAATTGCATAAATAGTAGATATGAACCCATAACTTAAAAAAATGTAATGAGTTCAACGCTAAAACCTTAAAAATTGAATCCATGAAATTTAAATTCTGGACCTGTGCCTATGCACACCGAGGACTTTCTTTGGAAACGTCAATCCGCACGACCCATTAATCCTAGTCGTCATTGTAATGCGAGGAAATAACATGTTTAATTACCTGAATATCCAAAGAGGAACACCATGTTGAATAATGTTTTTGAGGGATGGAAGCATATTAGTATCACCATCTGATTGAGAGTAATTCAGCACACTGTCTCATACAAACACCACCAAAAGGAAGATCGTATTAATTAAAAACCTGAAATATATGGTATTTGTTATGAAATAATATAAAAGACAAGAACAATAACTCAAGAACAAGAGCAAATAGAGAGAAGAGTAGAGAGAGTTCTTCTTATTGATACTTAGAGAATGTTAGGAGTGATTTACAATGGTAGAGGGCACCTCTATTTATAGGGAGGAGGATGATTTAGCTACCAAGAATAGAACTCTAGAATCTCTCTAATTAAAGACATTCACCTTAAATAGAAGTGTACTTATAACACTCCCCCTTGAATGTCTATTCAATGATGTGCCTCGTTAAAACCTTAAAACAAAACCCAATGGGAAAAATTAAAGTAAGGAAAAAGAGTACACATGTTTGAATATGCGCCTATTGGTTGCCTCGTTAAAAACCTTGCAAGGAAAACCCGGTGGGACAAAACCTTGTAAGGGAAAAAGAGTGCAACGCGCATTAAACTCCCCCTGATAAGAACATCAATTTATGTCCTTAAGTCTTCGCATCCCGATCTTGTGAACTAGCTTCTTGAAGGTTGACTTTGGTAGAGATTTTGTGAACAAATCAGCCATATTTTCGCTTGAACGAATCTGTTGAACATTGATATCACCATTCTTTTGAAGATCATGTGTGAAGAATAACTTTGGTGAAATATGCTTCGTTCTATCTCCTTTTATGAATCCTCCCTTCAATTGAGCTATACATGCTGCATTGTCTTCATACAAAGTTGTGGGTAGTTTATCACACTTCAAACCACATTTGTCTTGGATATGATGTATTATCGACCTTAACCACACACACTCCCGACTTGCTTCATGAATAGCAATTATCTCGGCATGATTAGATGAAGTAGCCACAATTGATTGCTTAGTCGATCGCCAAGATATGGCGGTTTCTCCACAGGTAAACACATAACCCGTTTGAGATCGAGCCTTGTGTGGGTCGGACAAATATCCAGCATCAGCATAACCAACAAGATCCGGGCTGCAATTCTTGCCATAAAATAAGCCCATATCGGTAGTTCCCTTTAGGTACCGCAATATATGTTTGATCCCATTCCAATGTCTCCTCGTAGGAGCCGAGCTAAATCTTGCTAAGACATTAACTGAAAAGGATATGTCAGGTCTTGTAGTATTTGCAAGATACATTAGTGCGCCAATTGCACTAAGATATGGTACTTCAGGACCAAGTAGCTCTTCATTCCTTTCTTGTGGTCGGAATGGATCTTTGTTCACATCAAGTGATCGAACAACCATCGGTGTACTTAAAGGATGTGCTTCATCCATGTAAAACCGTTTCAATACCTTTTCTGTATAGGTAGATTGATGAACAAAAATTCCGTTTGCCAAATATTCAATTTGCAAACCAAGACATAGTTTAGTCTTTCCGAGATCTTTCATCTCGAATTCATCCTTTAGATAATCAATTGCCTTTTGGAGTTCTATAGGGGTTCCAATAAGGTTTATGTCATCAACATATACGGCAAGTACAACAAATTCCGATGTTGTTTTCTTTATAAAAACACACGGGCAAATGGCGTCATTTATATAGCCTTCTTTTAACAAGTACTCACTAAGACGATTATACCACATTCGTCCAGATTGCTTTAGACCATACAAGGATCTTTGCAATTTAATTGAGAACATTTCCCGAGATTTTGAGTTGTGCGCGTTTGGCACCTTGAGTCCATCGGGAATTTTCATGTATATCTCATTATCAAGTGAGCCATAAAGATAGCCAGTAACTACATCCATTAAGTGCATGTCAAGCTTTTCATGGACAGCAAAACTTATGAGATAACGAAAGGTTATCGCATCCATTACAGGCGAATATGTCTCTTCATAATCGACACCAGGCCTTTGAGAAAAACCTTGTGCAACAAGGCGTGCCTTATATCTTTGTACCTCGTTTTTCTCATTTCTTTTGCGTACAAAGACCCATTTATAGCCGACAGGCTTAACACCATTAGGTGTTTCAACTATAGGGCCAAAAACTTCACGTTTTGCCAGCGAATTCAATTCTGATTGAATTGCTTCTTGCCACTTTGGCCAATCCTGTCTTTTTCGACATTCTTCAACAGATTGAGGTTCGAGATCCTCACATTCTTGCATAATGCTAGATGCTACATTATAAGCAAAGGCATTATCCACCACAATATCCACTCGATTAATATTTGCCTCAATATTAATTGGATTTAGGGATAGTTCCGTATTTTCCAGAGTCTCGGGCTCAATGGATTCTTCATGAGTCTCAGAATTTGTTAAATCATGAGATTCTTTCGTGGTGTCATTTTGATCGTTCTTTTTCCTCTTTCTAGTATTTCGATCTTTGGAACCTAATGGTCTGCCACGCTTCAGGCATGCATTCGACTCATTGGATATGACACTAGATGATTGTCCAACAGGGACATCAATACGGATTGGAACATTTTCCGCGGGAATGTGGGATTTCGTTATCCTTTTCAAGTCCGTAAATGCGTCAGGCATTTGATTTGCTATTCTTTGCAAATGGATAATCTTTTGTACCTCTCTTTCACAAATAGAGGTATGTGGATCAAGATGAGATAATGATGCATTTTTCCACAAAATTTCTCGTTTGGTTTCACCAACTTCTCCCCCTAATTTTGGGAAAAGTGTCTCATCAAATCGACAGTCTGCAAATCGTGCAGTAAACAAGTCGCCTGTCAATGTTTCGAGGTAGCGAATGATGGAGCGCGATTCAAACCCAACATATATTCCTAACCTTCTTTGTGGACCCATTTTGGTGCGGGATGGCGGTGCTATAGGCACATATACTGCGCATCCAAAAATTCTTAAATGGGATATATTGGGTTCATGACCCAAAACCAATTGCAACGGGGAATACTTGTGGTAATTCGTCGGTCTGAGACGAATTAGCATTGCTGCATGTAAGATGGCGTGACCCCATACCGAAGTGGGCAGCCTCGTTCTCATAAGTAATGGCCTTGCAATCAACTGCAGGCGTTTAATTAACAATTCTGCAAGACCGTTTTGAGTGTGAACATGAGCTACAGAATGTTCAACTTTTATCCCGATTGATAAGCAATAATCATTAAATGCTTGGGATGTAAACTCAGCAGCATTATCCAGTCTAATGGACTTGATTGGATTATCTGGAAATTGTGCTCGTAGTCGAATTATTTGTGCCATTAATTTCGCAAACGCAAGGTTGCGTGATGACAACAGGCACACATGAGACCATCTACAGGATGCGTCTATCAAGACCATGAAATACCTAAACGCCCCACTAGGTGGGTGAATAGGTCCACAAATGTCCCCTTGTATACGGTCCAGAAACGTGGGTGACTCAGTCCCAACCTTTGTTGGTGATGGCCTGATAATCAACTTGTCTTGATAACACGAAGTGCAAGGATATTCATTATTCGAAAGAATTTTGAAATTCTTTAACGGATGCCCATATGAGCTTTCTATAATCCGTCTCATCATGATCGATCCTGGGTGTCCCAATCGATCATGCCAAAGTACAAAGATATTGGAATCAGTAACCCTTTGGTTAACTGTTGAATGTGCCTCAATTGCACTAATTCTTGTCCAATACAGGCCACAAGATAAAGACGGGAATTTCTCAATAACCCTCTTTTGGCCGGAGACATTCTTTGTGATGACGAGATATTCAAGATTATCTTCATCCATTGTCTCAATATGATAGCCATTCCGGCGTACATCTTTAAAACTCAACAAGTTTCTCTTAGACTTGGAGGAGAACATTGCATTCTCTATGATTAACGTCGTGCCTTTGGGCAGAGTTACAATTGCTCTTCCGGAGCCTTCAATCAATTTACTACTTCCAGAGATTGTAGTAACGTTTGCCTTACACATATTTAGTTGAGAGAAATATTTCCTTTCTTTGAGTATTGTATGTGTAGTACATGAATCAACTAGGCAAATACTTTTACAATTGGACGTTGATCCAAGTTCGCTTTGTGAGATATCCATATTTGCTATCCCATAGTTTGACATACAAAAGAGATATACGAATATAAGAATAAACAAGTTCAATTCGTTTGTGTCACATAATATTTTCAAAATCTGCTGCTAACAGTTGACTAACAAAATCAGATATGTTATCCATTACTTTGCAGTTTGAAAATTTCAGTTTAAACGTTTTCTTCAAACTATCGATTGTTAAACACAAACAATCGATTGTTGAACATTGACAATCGATTGTTAAACACACACAATCGATTATTTGCTATTTTGAAAAACATCAGATCATACTGTCTTAAGACAATCGATTGTTATGCATAGACAATCGATTGTTGGCTATTTTGAAAAATTCCAGAGCACACTGTTTTAAGACAATCGATTGTTAAGTATAGACAATCGATTGTTGGCTATTTTGAAAAATTCCAGAACACACTGTTTTAAGACAATCGATTGTTAAGTATAGACAATCGATTGTTGGCTATTTTGAAAAATTTCAGAACACACTGTTTTAAGACAATCGATTGTTATGCATAGACAATCGATTGTTGGCTATTTTGAAAAATTCCAGATTACACTGTCTTAACGACAATCGATTGTTAGACAAAGACAATCGATTGTGGATGATTTTTGAAAAATTTCAGATTACATTGTCTCAATGACAATCGATTGTTAGACAAAGACAATCGATTGTTGATCAATTATTTTTCAGCTTTAATGCAAAAATAGTAGATAATCGACTAGTTTTTCAGGCTAGTCGATTACCCCTACTGGAAAATAAAAATTTTATTGATATTTGAGCATATTGAAGATATTCTAAAGAACTACTGCTAACATTGCATCATGAACTAACTAATACGAGCTAATACTAATGACTATTAGTTTATTCACTAACTAATACAAATAAGTAGAATAAAATCAAATAACTCCATCTTCTTTCATCACGGACCCATCGCCGATTAGGTGGTCTATTTTCCCCTCGGGTTGCTCAAAAAAGTCTGCCACATCCAGGTGGGTGATGTCCTCATCGTCGTCATAGACAAAATTTGTTTCAGGGCCTTTTCTCTTTCGAGATGCTTGATAAAGGTCAACCAAGTGTCTTGGTATACGGCAAGTCTTTGACCAGTGCCCTTTCCCACCGCAACGATAACATATAGTTTCTGAACCATTTGCCTTAGGATCTTCATGACCCCGTTTCTGCTTTCGGCGGTTATCTCTCCTTGGGGGTTGACGGACTTCATTGGAATTTCTTCCTTGTCTACGTCCCTGGCTATGACCCTGTTTACGACCATGACCGTGGTCCTTTTCATGTTTGGCATAATGAGAGTGCACCTTATCTGCTTCAGGCAGTGGTGTAGACCCAGTGGGTCGATTTTCATGATTTCTCATGAGCAGGTCATTATTTCGCTCAGCCACTAGTAGAAGAGAAATCAGTTCAGAGTACTTTGTAAAGCCTTTCTCTCTGTACTGTTGTTGCAGTACTATACTGGAGGCATGAAACGTTGTAAACGTTTTCTCAAGCATATCATAATCGGAGATATTATCCCCGCATAGCTTCAATTTAGAAGTAATTCTGAACATTGCAGAATTATATTCAGAAACGGACTTAAAGTCCTGGAGCCTCAGATGAGCCCAATCATATCGTGCTTGTGGCAGAGTGACCAACTTCAGGTTGTCATATCTCTCCTTTAAGCCGTTCCACAAGATGAGTGGATCCTTGACGGTGAGATATTCAATCTTCAAACCTTCATCAAGGTGATGGCGCAAGAAAATCAAGGCCTTCGCACATTCTTGGGTGGATGCTTTTTCTCTATCTTTGATGGTGTCTCCGAGACCCATAGCATCTAAGTGGATTTCAGCATCCAACACCCATGTCATATAGTTCTTGCCCGAAATTTCAAGGGCAACGAACTTTCTTTTCGTAATGTCAGACATAATCGAAAATTAAATTAGGAAGAGGGAAATACCTTAGATTTTTCGAGAATGGTTCTTGAGACGGTAGAGTCTCGTGCTGATAACGTGTTATGAAATAATATAAAAGACAAGAACAATAACTCAAGAACAAGAGCAAATAGAGAGAAGAGTAGAGAGAGTTCTTCTTATTGATACTTAGAGAATGTTAGGAGTGATTTACAATGATAGAGGGCACCTCTATTTATAGGGAGGAGGATGATTTAGCTACCAAGAATAGAACTCTAGAATCTCTCTAATTAAAGACATTCACCTTAAATAGAAGTGTATTTATAACAGTATTAATAGTTATATTCAATATTAAATATTTCAAAACATCTTAGATTACATACTCACTGCACATGGTCCATTCGTAAGGTAGATTAGTGCGATTAGCATGAAGAGCTTTCTGAACCTCAGGTAGGTTGAAGTAGAAGTATCTTTCTGATGTCATGCAAACATCTACTCCCACACTCATCTTTGTAACCTAAATTCCAACAAAATAACAAAATCAAATGTTACAAACATCTGAAAATATTCAAAAGAGCTAATATACATATGCCCACTGTAATATTGGATAAAGTTTAATGACCAAAAAAATTAAGACGTATGATTCTTACTTGTTTGTGTAAACGCAGCTCTTGCTGAACGATAGAAGGATAACAGACATCCAAAATTACGTCGTAGACATTAATATAGTCAGAAATTACTTTATATGCCTCATCAATAGCTTGGTTGCATGAGATTGGCTCATTATGAGGAACTGGGAATTCATAATCTTCAAAATTGCAGTGTTCTTTGATTCTCCAATATAATTCATCTGATATCATTCCATGTGACCAGTAATATTCGTACACTGCTGGAACATCTCTGTCTAGTCTCAAAAGTGGATTTCCAATCTGTAGAAATTGAAAATAGAAATTACTTCTAATTTAGGAGGGATGATTTTAATATATAGAGCAAAAATTATAGGAAATACTGTATATGGTTTTGAGTGTTCTTACAGCTACTCCCTTTAGGTTAAACTTAAAATCCTTGGACTGCTTGTTGTAGTCAAGTATAACATTTGCCAACTGTGGTATATAATGTCCTATCATCAGAATAAATAGGACATATATAGTAAGCTAATCTTTGATATAACATAAATAAAATATAAAAATTGTAAATGGGATATTTCGTACCTGCATAACTTTCACCTGTAAGGAACAAAGGTTTAGATTTTAATTCTGAAAACTTTTCGTACCATCTCAGCATGAAAGTGAGCATATCTTTAGCTGGAAAAAACAACACCACCACCAAAAAATGAGAACATGAGTTTTTCTTTTTTTTTTATCTTTTCCGTTAAACATATGTTTCACCAAATTAAAGGAGAAAATGTAGATATATATATACCAGTGGAGTAATCTCCGCAAGTATAATCACTAGATGTGTTTGAATAAGACCATCCAACACCAGCAGGAGATTCAATAAATAGAAGATTTGATGCTGTATCAATCAAAACAAACAAATATTACAGAAATTATAATTGGTAAGAATTAAATACTGATCTTTTGTCTTGGTATTGTGTAGTATAAAAATTAAGGTAATGTAATATTATACCTTTATTCCAAGATTTAGTATTTCTTCTAAGACCACGCCCGTCACCTCTAGGAAAGAAGGGTCCTAATTCTGTAAAGGCACCTCCTCCAATTGACGAACATCCTGGACCTGAAAATAATCAAGTTATTAAAGACTAGACGAAATAAAGAAATAATCCTTTATATATATATACACGAAATTACTAGAAGATCACTTTTAAAAGCTTCTAATTCAAATGTTGAGTATTTGATGTTGATTGCTCTATTGTATGAGAATCATCATTGCTACCAATACTAGTAAATTTAATTTTAATATCTTTTGACATAATAAAATACACCAAGCACGGTGTGGTTTGATTAGCTTTTGAGGCCCTTTGTGTGTGTGTATATATATATATATATATATATGTATAAGTGGTTCATTTGTGGAGGACTAATACAAATTGATATACATATAAGTAGTATCTCTTAAGATTTTTTAATTCTTTTTATCTTCTTTTTCTAAACAAGGTACAACAACTTTTGGGGTACTCCAAATTATTTTCTAAAGTATACTTTGAGAAAGATAGATATTTTAGTCACTTCCACTTCACTATAAATGTTTGATCAAATTAACTCTAAAAAGGAAAGATATAAAATAGAAATTGAATAAGAATCAGTTTGTACTTTGTAGTGATGAAGGTCATGTCCTCAAGCAAGCAAGAGACTAATTGTTGATGAGAGAATTTAATGCACCATATCTCTCCAAAATTCAGTTTGCGCATATATGTACCGAGTGTTTTAAATCATAATTCTACAACATAGATCAAAGTGGAATTGTAATGAACTGATCTATCGGATATAGATAAAGAAAATATAACATAACTCCCAACTTGCAAGACAAAGTTGTTTGACTATTATAGATTAATTAATATTAGCCAAATGACTTTCAAAATGGTAATTCGGTCCAGTTATCATCTAACCTCAGGTGACCTATGTATGCGGCGAACACAAGACAATATCTATCAAATATTCTTTATAGGTCTTCGCTCTGACTATAGGCTATGAGTTCGAGCCTTGAAATTGGTTGGCTACTTCATATACTAAATACTTAGGCTAGTATAGGTTGACTACATTATATCCATCTTAAGGTGCGGTCCTTTTCCGAATATGTGTGAACGCATAATACTTCGTCCATTAAAGTGTCTTTTATTTTTTTAAAAGATGAGTTAATAAGGTTGAATAGTTTTTCTTGTTTTCGATTTTATTATATATAAGATGCTGTAAAAATGATCACAAGTTTTGAAGAGATAAATCATTAAACAGATTGGTCCCAACCCTGCAAATATCACCAACCAACCAAGTTTTTAAGGTGTATGTCCACTAGTACAGTCCAGAGAATATATTGTCAACATATATACAAGGTAGTGATTAATGGAAAAGTCGAAAGTTGAATGCTCTTACATATTATTGCCCACATAGTTAATAATCTTTCAGTGTGCCATTAAAAAATGAGGGGGAAAAGTGGGTCAAGGAGGGAAACTGTTCCTTCAACGTGAAGGAAATAAAGGCTATCATACATGCAGATCAACTAGACCGAAAATCACCATTAAAAGATTTAAATTTCTTTTCCAAATAAACAAGAAAAAGAAAAAGAAACTAATCGCCTATTACCATACAAGCAAAATAAAATTCCATTAAGCAAGAGACAAAAATACACATATAATTGAATGAATATTTTTTAACAAGGATTTCATAGTTAATAATTTTCGATCAATATCATTACTCATACCGAAACTTACAAACATCGAATCTTTAAAAATTAAAGAAAATTTCCGACTTTGATAAAAATATATTTACTTTTGTCCTTTCAATTGACATAAACTCCAACTAATTCTCAAATACTCCACAAAATCAAGAATATTGGAACAACAACAACAATCACAATTATACTTTAGTACCAAAAAAGTTAAGAGAAAGAAGAAAAAGCAGACCTCCATTTAGCCAAAGAGTAAGAGGAAGTGTATCAGCATCTTTCTCAGCTTCAACAAAGTAATAAAACAAACTTCTCCCTGCCTTTTCATCTACATCTACATATCCAGCATATTGTTTAAACCCAACTTTTGGTTGCCCTGGTAAATTTTCCACCAGATTTTCTATTGGATGTCCATTTACAATATTCAAGATAATAATAAACCCAAATACTACAAGAAAAAGTGGATGATGAAAGCCCATTTGCATCTCCTTCTGTAAGTATAGCGTAAGTTGATGAAGTGGAAAGATAAGGAAAATATATAAAGAGATACCAATGGCGGAAAAGGAAACCCCTTTTAACTATTATATTGTGAGAAAAATTAATAGCCCATGCATGCACATAAAGAATGGCTTTTTTGAAGAACTTAAAGTAAAGATAAAGTCAGAGTAATAAGAAAATTTTAAAGAGTTTTTATGACTTTGAAATTCTATTGATGATAGAGGGCACGTGAAATCGGGAATTGCTTTCGCTTTCAAATATTTAAATTAGTATGATATATTCATATATAGCTGTATTTTCGCTTTTTTGAAATGAATTCCCTTTTCTTTACAAAAGGAAAAAGGGTTTTCCAAATTGGAAATAAATCTATGTATTTAACGGCCTTTTTTCTTTCATTTTGTTTATTCTTTTTTTGAACGTACTGAAAAGGTATGCTGGGTTTTAAATAAAAAAATAAGATTTCATGCATCGGGCTTCAAATCAGTTCTTTCTTAAATCAGCTACTCCCATTTTCTATTACTCTTTTTGCCATATATATACCATATTCGAGCTTACTAATTTATGTAATGGATTTAAGATATGGAGTATGCTTAAGGATAATATATTTTTTACACTATCAGTAAGATCTAATTTATCATAATATCTTAACAATGTATTCTAAGTATGTACAAATTCGGAGCTTTGTTCGTCCTTGTAATTTAATCATTAATTAAATTGAAAATGTGCAATTTGATACATTTTCAGATGAAAATTTACAAATTATTGAATTAGTTAGTATTAAGTCATGTTAAATTTGTAATATTACTTCATATTTAATAGTATATATATATAATTCTAGAAATAATCTAAACAATTGTTATAAATAGAATCCTATTTAAGGTGAATGTCTATATTTAGAGAGATTCTAGGGTTTACTACTTGGTGGCTAAGTCACCACCTCCCTATAAATAAAGGGGTTCTCTCCCATTATAAATCATCCCTAAGTATCAATAAGAATACTCCTCTCTCTACTTTTCTCTCTATTGTTCTTATTCTTGTATTATTGTTCTTGTTCTTATATTATTTCATAACACGTTATCAGCACGAGACTCTACCGTCTCAAGAATCCTCTTGAGAAAATTAAGGTATTTCCCTTTTTCCGAATTTGGTTTTAACTATGTCTGATATTATGAAAAGAAAGTTCGTTGCCCTTGAAATTTCGGGCAAGAACTATATGACATGGGTGTTGGATGCTGAAATCCACTTAGATGCTATGGGTCTTGGAGACGCCATTAAAGACAGAGATAAAGCATCCACCCAAGACTGTGCTAAGGCCTTGATTTTCTTGCGCCATCACCTTGATGAAGGTTTGAAAATTGAATATCTCACAGTCAAAGATCCACTCATCTTGTGGAACGGCTTAAAGGAGAGATATGACAACCTGAAGTTGGTCACTCTGCCACAAGCACGATATGATTGGGCTCATCTGAGGCTCCAAGACTGTAAGTCTGTTTCTGAATATAATTCTGCAATGTTCAGAATTACTTCTAAATTGAAACTCTGTGGAGATAATATCTCTGATTATGATATGCTTGAAAAAACGTTTACAACGTTCATGCCTCCAATATGGTACTGCAACAACAGTACAGAGAGAAAGGTTTCAAAAAGTACTCTGAACTGATTTCTCTTCTCCTTGTGGCTGAACGAAACAATGACCTGCTCATGAGAAATCACGAAAATCGACCCACTGGGTCTACACCATTGCCTGAAGCAGATAAGGTGTATTCTCATTATGCCAAGCATGGAAAAGGCCATGGATCTAGTCATGGTTGTGGTCGTAATCGGGGTCATAGCCGTGGATGTAGACAAGGAAGAAATTTCCCTGATGTCCGTCACCCCCCAAAGAGAAATAAGCACCAAAAGCAGAAACGGGATTATGAGAATCCAAAGGCAAATAGTTCAGAAACTATATGCTATCGTTGCGGATGGAAAAGGGCACTGGTCAAAAGCTTGCCGTGTACCAAGACATTTGGTTGATCTTTATCAAGCATTTCTAAAGAATAAAGGCCCTGAAACAAATTTTGTCTCTGACGACAATTTTGACATCACCCACCTGGATGTGGCAGACTTCTTTGAGCAACCCGAGGGAAAAATAGACCACTTAATCGGTGATGGATCTGTGATGAAGGATGATGGAATTGTTTGATTTTATTTGTATTAATTAGTGAATAAACTAATAGTCATTAGTACCAGCTCGTATTAGTTAGTTTATGATATAATGTTAGCATTAGTTCTTTAGAATGTTTCAATATGCTTAAATTTCAAAGATATTTTTATTTTTTAGTAGAGTTAATCGACTAACCTAACAGTTAGTCGATTATCTAATATTTCGCATTAACACTGCAAAACAATCGATTATATACTTGTTAACAATCGATTATATTAAGACAGTGTGATCTGAAGTTTTTCAAAATAGCAAATAATCGATTATGTATGTTTAACAATCGATTGTATTAAGACAGTGTGATCTGAAGTTTTTCAAAATAGCAAATAATCGATTATGTATGTTTAACAATCGATTATATTATGACAGTGTGATCTGAAGTTTTTCAAAATAACAAAACAATCGATTATATACTTGTTAACAATCGATTGTATTAAGACAGTGTGATCTGAAGTTTTTCAAAATAGCAAATAATCGATTATGTATGTTTAACAATCGATTATATTAAGACAGTGTGATCTGAAGTTTTTCAAAATAGCAAAACAATCGATTATATACTTGTTAACAATCGATTATATTAAGACAGTGTGATCTGAAAATTTTCAAATTAGCAAATAATCGATTATGTATGTTTAACAATCGATTACATTGAGACAGTGCTTAAACTGAAATTTTCAAACTGCAAAGTAATCGATTATGGAAAACATATAATCGACTATCTGATTTAGTTAGTCAACTAACCTCAGCAGATTTTGAAAATATTGTTTAAATGTGAAACAAACGGATTGAATTTGTTTATTCTCATGTTCGTGTATTTTCTTTTGTATGTCAAACCATGGGAAAGCAAATATGTATATCTCACAAATCAATCTTGGATCAAATATTTGTTTAGTTGATTCATGTACTACACATACGATACTCAAAGAAAAGAAATATTTCTCTCAACTAAGTATGTGTAAGGCAGATGTTACTACAATCTCTGGTAGTAGTAAATTGATTGAAGGCTCCGGAAGAGCAACTATAACTCTGCCTAAAGGAACAATGTTTATCATAGAGAATGCAATGTTCTCCTCCAAGTCTAAGAGAAATAAAGATATACGCCGGAATGGCTATCATATTGAGACAATAGATGAGAATAATCTTGAATATCTCATCATTACAAAGAATGTCTCTGGCCAAATGAAGGTTATTGAGAAATTCCCGTCTTTATCTTGTGGCCTGTATTGGACAAAAATTAGTGCAATTGAGGCACATTCAACAGTAAACCAAAAGGTTACTGATTCCAATACTTTTGTACTTTGGCATGATCGATTGGGACACCCTGGATCAATCATGATGAGACGGATTATAGAAAGCTCATATGGGCATCCGTTAAAGAATTTCAAGATTCTTTTAAATAATGAATTTCTTGCACTTCTTGTTATCAAGGCAAGTTAATTACAAGACCATCACACACAAAGGTTGGGACTGAGTCACCTACGTTTTTAGAACGTATACAAGGGGACATTTGTGGACCTATTCACCCACCTAGTGGGTCTTTTAGATATTTTATGGTCCTAATAGACGCATCCTGTAGATGGTCTCATGTGTGCCTGTTGTCATCATGCAACCTTGCGTTTACAAAACTAATGGCATAAATAATTCGACTACGAGCACATTTTCCTGATAATCCAATCAAGTCTATTAGACTGGATAATGCTGCTGAGTTTTCATCCCAAGCATTTAATGATTATTGCTTATCAATTGGGATAAAAGTGGAACATTCTGTAGCTCATGTTCACACTCAAAACGGTCTTGCAGAATCTTTAATTAAACGCCTGCAGTTGATTGCAAGACCATTACTCATGAAAACGAGGCTGCCCACTTCGGTATGGGGTCACGCCATTTTGCATGCAGCAATGCTAATTTGTCTCAGACCGACGAATTATCACAAATATTCCCCGTTGCAATTGGTTTTGTGTCATGAACCCAATATATCCCATTTAAGAATCTTTGGATGCGCAGTATATGTGCCTATAGCACCGCCATACCGCACCAAAATGGGTCCGCAAAGAAGGTTTGGAATATATGTTGGGTTTGAATCGCCCTCCATTATTCGCTACCTCGAAACATTGACAGGGGATTTGTTCACTGCACGATTTGCAGACTGTCAATTTGATGAGACACTTTTCCCAAAATTAGGGGGAGAAGTTGGTGAAACCAAACGGGAAATTTAGTGGAAAAATGCATCATTATCTCATCTTGATCCACGTACCTCTATTTGTGAAAAAGAGGTGCAAAAGATTATCCATTTGCAAAGAATAGCAAATCAAATGCCTGACGCATTTACGGACTTGAAAAGGATAACAAAATCCCACATCCCCGCGGAGAATGTTCCAATCCGTATTGATGTCCCTGTTGGACAATCATCTAGTGTCATATCCAATGAGTCGAATGCACGCCTGAAGCGTGGCAGGCCATTAGGTTCCAAAGATCGAAATCCTAGAAAGAGGAAAGCAAACAATCAAAATGACACTACGAAAGAATCTCATGAGGAAATTCATGATTTAATAAACTCTGAGATTCATGAAGAATCCTTTGAGCCCGAGACTCAGGAAAATAAGGAACTATCCATAAATCCAATCGATATTGAGGCAAATTTTAATCGAGTGGATATAGTGGTGGATTATGTCTTTGCTTTTAATGTCGCATCTAGCATTATGCAAGAAAGTGAGGATCTTGAACCTCAATCTATTGGAGAATGTCGAAAAATACATGATTGGCCAAAATGGCAAGAAGCAATTCAATCAGAATTGAATTCGCTGGCAAAACGTGAAGTTTTTGGCCCTATAGTTGAAACACCTAATGGTGTTAAGCCCGTTGGCTATAAATGGGTCTTTGTACGCAAGAGAAATGAGAAAAACGAGGTATAAAGATATAAGGCACGCCTTTTTGCACAAGGATTTTCTCAAAGGCCTGGTGTCGATTATGAAGAGACATATTCGCCTGTAATGGATGCCATAACTTTTCGTTTATCTCATTAGTTTTGCTGTCCTTGAAAAGCTTGACATGCATTTAATGGATGTGGTTGCTGCCTATCTTTATGGCTCACTTGATAATGAGATATATATGAAAATTCCCGATGGACTCAAAATGCCGAACGCTCATAATTCAAAGTCCCGGGAAATGTTTTCAATCAAATTGCAAAGATCCTTATATGGTCTAAAGCAATCAGGACGAATGTGGTATAATCGTCTTAGTGAGTATTTGTTAAAAGAAGGCTATATAAATGATGCCATTTGCCCGTGTGTTTTTATAAAGAAAACAACATCGGAATTTGTTGTACTTGCCGTATATGTCGATGACATAAACCTTATTGGAACCCCCATAGAACTCCAAAAGGCAATTGATTATCTAAAGAATGAATTCGAGATGAAAGATCTCGGAAAGACAAAATTATGTCTTGGTTTGCAAATTGAATATTTGGCAAATGGAATTTTTGTTCATCAATCTACCTATATAGAAAAGGTACTGAAACGGTTTTACATGGATGGAGCACATCCTTTAAGTACTCCGATGGTTGTTCGATCACTTGATGTGAATAAAGATCTATTCCGACCGCAAGAAAGGAATGAAGAGCTACTTGGTCCTGAAGTACCATATCTTAGTGCAATTGGCGCACTAATGTACCTTGCAAATACTACAATGCCTGACATAACCTTTTCAGTTAATGTCTTAGCAAGGTATAGCTCGGCTCCCACAAGGAGACATTGGAATGGAATCAAACATATATTGCGGTACCTAAAAGGGACTACCGATATGGGCTTATTTTATGGCAATAATTGCAGTCCTGATCTTGTTGGTTATGCTGATGCTGGATATTTATCCAACCCACACAAGGCTCGATCTCAAACAGGTTATGTGTTTACCTGTGGAGGCACCGCCATATCTTGGCGATCGACTAAGCAATCAATTGTGGCTACTTCATCTAATCATGCCGAGATAATCGCTATTCATGAAGCAAGTCGGGAGTGTGTGTGGTTGAGGTCTATAATACATCATATTCAAGACAAATGTGGTTTGAAGTGTAACAAACTACCCACGACTTTGTATGAAGACAATGCAGCATGTATAGCTCAATTGAAGGGAGGATTCATAAAAGGAGATAGAACAAAGCATATTTCACCAAAGTTATTTTTCACACATGATCTTCAAAAGAATGGTGATATCAATGTGCAACAGATTCGTTCAAGCGATAATATTGCTGATTTGTTCACAAAATCTCTACCAACGTCAACCTTCAAGAAGCTAGTTCACAAGATCGGAATGTGAAAACTCAAGGATATGAATTGATGCTCTTTTCAGGGGGAGTTAATGCGCGTTGCACTCTTTTTCCCTTACAAGGTTTTGTCCCAATGGGTTTTCCTTGCAAGGTTTTTAACGAGGCAACCAATAGGCGCATATTCAAACATGTGTACTCTTTTTCCTTTTCTATAATTCTTTCCCATTGGGTTTTGTTTTAGTTAAGGTTTTAACGAGGCACATTATTGAATAGACATTCAAGGGGGAGTGTTATAAATAGAATCCTATTTAAGGTGAATGTCTATATTTAGAGAGATTCTAGGGTTTATTACTTGGTGGCTAAGTCACCACCTCCCTATAAATAAAGGGGTTCTATTCCATTGTATACCATCCCAAAGTATCAATAAGAATACTCCTCTCTCTACTTTTCTCTATATTGTTCTTGTTCTTGTATTATTGTTCTTGTTCTTATATTATTTCATAACACGTTATCAGCACGAGTCTCTAACCAATTGAATTTAATATTCAGCAATTATCGCTCTCAGAATCTCGAGTTGCAATCAGATTCACCCACTCTAATTCGTGTTCCGTCGTTTGGGTTTTTCTATTCGAGTGAAACGAGATTTGTGATATTTTGGTTTCTGAAATTCTTCAATTTTTTTTTCTTTCTTGTTGTTTACTTTTGTTTTCTTTTTGTAGGTGAATTTCCAAGCAAAAGAGTATAATAACGATTGCTACTGCTCCATATGAGAATTTCTATACGGAAAAATAAGAGATGGTATCATCATAAAATAATGCAACGGGATGGAAACTCAAGAGGTATATTTGATATCACAACATTTATTGGTATAAGGTAAGTAATTTACTTTTCCCTTTCAAATTCTTGAAATTCTACGATTTGATTTCATATACAAACATAGACAACAAAGTTTGATTATAACTCTAATGGAGTTTGTAAGAAATTATAAACACGTGAAGTGGTAAAATTTCTATGTCTTGCCATGATTAAATTCATGTATGATTGTGGGCAAAGAATTGAAAATCCGTCCCATTGAATTTGCTTCATTCTCATTCCCTTTAGAGAATGTGATAGCAGTATGTGATAAGTCTGAAAGAAGACAAAATTATTACCGTGAAGGTATCAATGGATGTGGACGTGGCAATAGACGGAATTATAATCGTCATCATTGTGATAATGAGAATAATAAAGATTCTCAAAATAATCTTTCACTTTATGAAAGTAATATTTGACATGAGATTATATATAGCACATACAGATGATTATGATCCATTCCCTGAAGTGAATGTGATAATTGTAATAAAGCCCGTAAGTATGAACACGCTCTTGATGTAATTTTGTTTTATGTCTGACATTATAAAAAGAAAGTTCGTTGCCCTTAAAATTTCGGGCAAGAACTATATGACATAGGTGTTGGATGCTGAAATCCATTTGGATGCAATGGGTCCTGGAGACGCCATTAAAGACAGAAATAATGCATCCACCCAAGACTATGCTAAGGCCTTGATTTTCTTGCGCCACCACCTTGATGAAGGTTTGAAACTGTGCTAAGGCCTTGATTTTCTTGCGCCATCACCTTGATGAAGGTTTGAAACTGTGCTAAGGCCTTGATTTTCTTGCGCCATCACCTTGATGAAGGTTTGAAAATTGAATATATCACAGTCAAAGATCCACCTATCTTGTGGAATGGCTTAAAGGAGAGATATGACAACCTGAAGTTGGTCACTCTGCGACAAGCACGATGCGATGAGAATCCAATAGCAAATAGTTCATAAACTATATATTATCGTTGCGGTGGAAAAGGGCACTGGGCGAAAATTTTCCGTGTACCACGACATTTGGTTGAGCTTTATCAAGCATCTCTAAAAGGTAAATGCCCTGAAACCAATTCTGTCTCTGACGACAATTTTGACATCACCCACTTGGATGTGGCAAACTTCTTTGAGCACCCCGAGGGGAAAATAGACCACTTAATTGGTGATGGATCTGTGATGAAGGAAGATGGGATTGTTTGATTTTATTTTACTTTTTTGTATTAGTTAGTGAATAAACTAATAGTCATTAGTATCAGCTCGTATTAGTTAGCTTATGATATAATGTTAGTATTAGTTCTTTAGAATGTTTCAATATGCTTAAATTTCAAAGATATTTTTATTTTCCAGTAGAGTTAATCGACTAACCTAACAGTTAGTCGATTATCTAATATTTCGCATTAAAACTGGATTTTTCCGCAAGCTAAGTTAGTCGACTATCTGATTTAGATAGTCGACTAACCTGATGACTGTTTACTAAGTTAGTTGACTATCAACTTAGTTAGTCGACTAACTAATATCTCGCATTAAAACTAGACTTTTCCGCAAGGCAAGATAGTCGACTATCTGATTTAGATAGTCGACTAACCTGATGACTGCTTCCCAAGTTAGTCGATTATTAACTAAGTTAATCGACTAACCTCAGCAGATTTTGAAAATATTGTTTAATTATGAAGCAACAGATTAAATTTGTTTATTCTCATGTTCGTATATCTCTTTTGATTAATTGATTCATGTACCACACATACGATATTCAAAGAGAAGAAATATTACTCTCATTTAAGTATGTGTAAGGCGGATGTTACTACAATTTCTGGTAGTAGTAAATTGATTAAAGGCTCCGGAAGAGCAACTATAACTCTGCCTAAAGGAACAACATTTAAGAGAATGCAATGTTCTCCTCCAAGTCTAAAAGGAACTTGTTGAGTTTTAAAGATATCATTCAAAATGGATATCATATTGAGACAATAGATGAGAATAATCTTGAATTCCTCATTTACTCATGAAAACGAGGCTGCCCACTTCGGTTTGGGGTCACGCTATTTTGCATGCAGCAATGCTAGTTCGTCTCAGAACGACGAATTATCACAAATATTCCCCGTTGCAATGAGTTTTGGGTCATGAACCTAATATATCCCACTTAAGAAATTTTGGATGTGCAGTATATGTGCCTGTAGCACCGCCATATTGCACCAAAATGGGTCTGCAAAGAAGGTTAGAAATATATGTTGAGTTTGAATCGCCCTCCATTATTCGCTACCTCGAAACATTTTTGACAGGGGATTTGTTCACTGCACGATTTGCAGACTGTCAATTCGATGAGACACTTTTCCCAAAATTAGGGGGAGAAGTTGGTGAAACCAAACGGGAAATTTTGTGGAAAAATGCATCATTATCTCATCTTGATCCACATACCTCTATTTGTGAAAAAGAGGTGCAAAATATTATCCATTTGCAAAGAATAGCAAATCGAATGCCAGACGCATTTACAGATTTGAAAAGGATAACAAAATCACATATCCCCGCAGTGAATGTGACAACATCTGATTCACGAATACATATTCATTATTGGAAGAATATGAACATGAAATTGGTATTGAATATACCACACTCACCCCTAGAAGGTGGTTTGAGATGATATATGAAAATAATGTCATTGTTATGGCATGAATAGTCATTGGTCACGTACCTATTGTACGCCAAAATAATTTGTCACTGTGATTATCAAAGGACAATAATAATGCAAGAAACATATCTTGCATATAATTTTGACATGACCATAATGGTATAACTTTCTCTTTAAAAGAGATATTCACCACATGGATGTTGATGAATTTGTGGTAGTACAAAATTAATTGAGAGCTCTAGAAGAGCCAATTATTACTATGTTGGAGAAACACAATTGATTATCAATAAGGTATTGTGTTGTAGTAAGTCTCAAAGAAACTTATTCAGTTTCCAAAGTATATGCGAAAGCGATTGATTATATTGAGACTATAAATAAAGGAAAGATTTGATATCTTCTATTACTACAACTTGTAGCGGGATAATCTGTATGTGAAAAACTACCCGCTTTATTCTCCAGTTTGTACTACACAAGAGTACCACAATAAAGTGGACGTTTATTGATATAAAAACCCATATCATAATAAACTTGAAGTTTATTGATAATTGCACATGTCATGGTGTAAATTTGAAGTTTATCAATATTTATAATTTATTCAGTTGGCATTCGGGTTAGCCATATCATTTTAAGTATGATGTGTAGTAATAGAGAATTCACATGGGTAAATATTAAAGAACTAGAAAGTTCTTTACGAATTCTCTTGTATTACTTGTTCTCATTAATTAATTGACCAACTAAAGAGTTTGGGTTGAAACCCATAAATTCTGGAAATATCAAAGGTGAATATGGGCCCATTCACCTTCCATGTATACCACATATGATGCATCTATGATATGGTTACATGTGCGATTGTTATTAACCCGCAGCTTGGTCGGTGCTTGCGAGGTAAATTGCTCAGTAATATAACTTCGAGCATAATTTCCAGATTTTCTATTCAAGATAGTTCATCTTGATAAGTTGGTTTATATCATAGTTGGTTTAGCAAGATAATTATTGAGTGCCTCCACTTAATAGCTAAACTGTTTCTTATGAGAACAAAGTTATATATATCAGTTTGATATACGTTGTATACGAGAGTATATTATATTCTCCCCTCACAAGTGGTTCAGGGTCAGGAACCAAATAATTTCATCTTATTATTATTGATGTGCGGTGTATATTTTCATTAACACCATAATGCACAAAGATGGACTCTCAAAGTTGAGGAAACAAGTTAGCTTTTCTAACATGAGCGGGAGACATGATAAACACTTGAGAAAAGGTTACATGGGATGTCATTTGTATATATAGATCCTCTAATATCATAATATGAACCTGAAGTTCATAAAAGGATAATTCAATTGCAACATATTGCAAAGCATGCTATACGCATTTGCTGACCCAAAGAAAGTAACTATATTCTCACTGCAAATGCTCATATTAAGTCCCAGAAGGACAAAGTCTTTGATACGCTTAAAGCGTATAGACAAATCGGTTTCAAAATAACTTCTTAATAAAGAAGATGAGCAAATGATCAAAGTGATCATAATGGGGAGGCAAGTGATCTAAAAGATCACATGACATAACACTTCATAAAATCTCATGAGAGATTCAGGTACCTGAATATATGAATAAAGAGATCTCCATGTTATGTCTTTATGAAAATTTACTGGAACCGATATAAAATGTTCGTCGACGACATGTATGATAGCGCTAAATATCGATGAGGATCTTATGTTTGTCGAATACAAACAAAAATATTGGCTAAATGGAAGAGATACAATTCAAGCAGAATTGATTCCATATGAAAGACATGTAGTTCAAATACTTGAAAGTATAAAGTCAACGATTGAAGTTGCTTGAAGCATATACAATTCTTGGTCCTGAAGTACCATATCCTAAGTGCAACTTGTGTACATATGTATCTTGCTATAACTATAAGTATGATGGCATCGAGAATACCTCTATGGAGATATTGAAGAGTCATTCCACGACATTATATGAAGATGTTCATATCTATCAAGAATGATAATTTCAAGGTGCGGAATATTTATTCAAATCAATATGGCTGATTTATTTATCAAATCTCTACAAAAGATCGTTTTGAAGATGGTGCACAAGATTGGAATGCAAATGCTCAAGGATGTGAATTGATGCTCTTTTCAGGGGGAGTTAATGCGCGTTGCACTCTTTTTCCCTTACAAGGTTTTGTCCCACTGGGTTTTCCTTGCAAGGTTTTTAACGAGGCAACCAATAGGCGCATATTTAAACATGTGTACTCTTTTTTCTTTTCTATAATTTTTTCCCATTGGGTTTTATTTAGTTAAGGTTTTAACGAGGCACATTATTGAATAGACATTCAAGGGGGGGTGTTATAATAGAATCCTATTTAAGGTGAATGTCTATATTTAGAGAGATTCTAGGGTTTACTACTTGGTGGCTAAGTCACCACCTCCCTATAAATAAAGGGGTTCTATTCCATTGTAAACCATCCCAAAGTATCAATAAGAATACTCATCTCTCTACTTTTCTCTATATTGTTCTTGTTCTAGTATTATTATTCTTGTTCTTATATTATTTCATAACAGATTAAGTATAGTATTGCTATTTTAACTAATCTTGACCCTTTTACTTTATTTTATTACAATAAAATTTACAAAAAAATTTTCTCTTATTTAGCTAATTGATATCTTATTTAGTTATTTTTGGTTTATCTACCTTTCATACAATTAAAAATATACCAAAATTAGTTTCATAGTATTTAATTTTATATTGGTTTATTTTAATTAAAAATGATTTTTACACTTTATAGATATATTGAATTATTTGGTCTTCTTAGCCTAGATTCAAACCCAAAAAATATGGTCCAACACAATTTCCTAAATACAAGCCCCGACTAACCTAATCCTAAGACCTAATATGACCCCTTTTCTATAAGGGAGATCAGATTTTTAACCAAAAAAGGACCCAAAACCGCTTTTTTATGATATAAAAACCCTAAGACATCTTCTTCTTCTTCTTCACCCTTAAGACAACCTTCGGTATCTCATCTTCTTCATCAGAAAACCCTAGAAGATAACCCTAATCTCCAACTTCCAAAACACCATCGATCGGACCTGCCATTCCCACCAGTCGGACCACCAAATCTCATCACTTCAGCTCCTCTACCACTAGTTGGATCTGATCGCCGGCGTGGCTTGGACAATGATGATCTCTGAGGAAACCAGCCACCTTCTCATATCAAAACCAAGAAAACCCTTTCAACACCATAACTCCGGCGACCAAGCGTACACAACAGCCCCCCGTCGTCGTCGCTCACCAGACCCAACCTAGCTCGCCGGAAAATACTCCATTGAAGATGCCTAGATCTTCTTCTTAAACACTCATCTCCAAGACCTCTCATCCATCACATCACAACCGGAAACCAGCCACAAAACACTCCCCAAAAATAGCTCCAAAAAGACACCAAAACAGTTGTAACTCCACAAGTCGTCGCTACTGCTTCAGCTGTATAATCATCGTGAAAACCAGTTCACAAACACAGCGAACCACCGGTCCAAGAATTACCCTGAAACATTTCAAACAAATACAAAATCATAGAGAGACGTTCCCGCATAGAGGTCGTTGAGATTTTGAGATGCCGATTTCGTCCCAATTCACCAGCGAAAGCTCCGGTCAATAATCATCGAATTGTTTAACCTCCTGTAATTACAATTTGGTTGATTTATACCAAAGGCCCGTTCTCGCGTCTTCTCGACTGATTATTTTGTCCATCTACATTGTTATTTGTTAGTATAATTGTCAGACCCCTTTAACTAAAGGAAGACCTCTCGCCTCGAAAGAAGCCAAAACAAGAATATCCTAAAGGCTTGCCTACCCAAATGTTAGCGGCCTAGCATGCTCTTAGCGGATAAAATATAGCAAATAAAAATAATTAAGTAAATGGGGAATTCCATCATGCCCAAATTCTTTTAGTCTCTTAAATCCCAAACCCCATAAACCGTTATATCCAAAGAAGCAACAGTAATACAAACACAAATTAGGAGCAGCGAAATCAAGCGTCTAAAACAAAGAGGTATCCAGAATAAGTTAAATGAAGAAAAAAACAGGAGGGAAATTTCGCGCATACTGTAACAAAAAATGGATAATAATTCCCTACATGTACTCACTCAAATTAATTGGTGCAAACTAATATCTGGTCTGATTATGGCACAGAGAAGTGAGACAACGTGAAGATATCAAATTTTAGAGCTCTAACTAGTTTGATCAAACAAAAAACATTCCAACTCAATTAAACAACGAAACTGATTGAATGCGCCTCAAAGAATGACAATGCAGCAGGACACATGGACATGGAAAATTTAAGCATTTTAAGTTATTTCTGAATCACCTACTGCCCTTAACGACCTTCACGTTGGAGAAGAAATTGAACACATGGGCTTTACCGCGTATAATGAAATATTTTGACCAACTAACTAGCAAACACGAGAAGACATCTGAAATTACAACTTATTAGTCTATCATTTGTCTCACTCTTCATATGACCAAAAGAAGACCAAATCAGTGTTACCCAAAAATATCTACTTTCATTTAGTATTCACCCAAACCCAATGGCTTAACACCTGCCTTAATATTCAAACCACCAATCAATGTAATCAATTAGTTTAATTCTCCTAGTTATATTGTTAGTCTTAAGCCTTGAAACCTCTGTTTCTTAACGAAAGCATGGCAACAACTTTGAACCTTTAATTTAGCTATTCAAATTTATGAACTTACCCCAACGAAACAAAACTATGCAACACGAACAATGACCAAGAATAGAAAATCATCCAGTTAAAAGACAAGGGAAAAGAAACGAGCAGAAACAGTCATAGAAACTGCAGCGATCACGAGACAGCTTCACATTCTTGTTAACAATCACAGCAAATTCGAACTCATTCTTATTCGAAACCGAGAATACCAATTTCAGCAGCCAAAATTAAGACAAGTTAAGAGAATTGCAGGGAATGTAACTCATACCAAGGTTAATCAACAGAAGACTTCGATGACAAACCAATCTAACGGATTAGCAACTACAAGGACTAACATGTTGAAGACAAGATCAACTCCAATTAAGTCGCGATCCACTGGTTATACCTCAACAAACTTTCATGTTTACTCTTGAACTAAAACTGGTATGCATCGATTTCATGATACTACGAGAAACTCATGAGCAGTGAGCGATGTTAAAGCACAGAAAATGTGTGTGATCGGATTATGAAGAAATCAACAGTTTTCAGAACCAAAATCAATAGTGATAACAAAGAATTCCGATGAAACAACGAGGAACGAACATATTCCTATTTCTAGCAGCTAAACAAACATACGAGCAGTAATCGTTTTTTTTTCATCTCCAAATCCGCAAAGCAAAACTCCAAAATTTCAAAACCCATTCGTACCAATGGAATTTAGGCAAATGGATGCCTAGGATCCAAATATTTTGATCCTACGGGCCCCATTTAACTATCATCCATTAACGAATGGCCCGGATTCTTCAAACAATTGTGAAAAGCGCGTGAGATGAGAGAAAAACGCATAGAATCAGATTATAATGATGAGGGGAGGACCATGGAGGGGACCAGGTCTTACGTGGAACGGGATTTTGGGGTGATTTCCGGCTGGTTTGGGCGCGGGTCACAGGCGGAGAGGGTGAGGAGGGGGCGGCTGTTGGTGTTCTTTAGGTATTAGGGTTAGGGTTTTGGGAAATAATGGTTTTATATTGGGTGTGGGGAATTAATCTTGACCATTGGATTATTTAGGATGGATGGCTGGGATTTTTAAAGGAGTTGGGGCGGGTCGGCGGACTGGGTCAAAGGGGAGGATTGAATTGCCCAGATTTGGGCCTTGAATTTCGAAATGGGATTTTTACCTATACATCCCATATAGCAAACCTTATTACCATTATTGTGCCTTGTTTGGTTATTACCCGCATATTCCATGTTTTCGTTACCAAAAATGTACCAAAAGAAATCAATATGATTTTGTAGCCTAAAATGACGCCTGTTTTTAAGGCTCCCAACGAAATCAATCTGATTTGTAGCCTAAAATAGCGCCTGTTTTTAAGGCTCCCAATTAATATTTGATTCTGTCCCAATTAAATGGTCAATCAAATATTAAATTTAGCTTTCAATATTGGCCCTTCAACCTCATTACAATAAATCATGCGTCTGTTCCATTTTAGTCTAGGATTGCGTTTAGTGTTTTCCGGTTCACAGGCTCTTACAGCATAAGCATCTATTATTTGCTACTTATTCGCGTCTTATATTTACATCAAACTAAGGAATTTAACCTTAGCCGATAAGAATTAACGTAAAACATAAGAATGCATATAACTCAATCATATTAAAGTGATAAATATGTGTATAAAAACACAATTTCTGGTTAAGAAATATATTGTGTTAATTGTAGTATATTCACTTTGCTTATTAATTGTAAATCAAATCCCACCGAATGTGGATCACAATTATGGAAGCTTAGAATTAGGCCTAGATTAATACTTAGCATTTGTATATATATGCAGCTAATTCTGTAGATGAATATACATATCTTCAGTTATCTATCAGAATTTACAGCGTGATAGTCAATAAAATTGTTGTTCTTCTAGATTTCAGTTTCGGAAATCACTCATTCTTCTACATCAAATACCGAAAATCAGAATTGAAAGCGTGATAGTCGATCAGTGCGGAGCTTCTACAATGTCAAAAATCCCGATATATTGTAGTTAGTTGTAGTCAGTTTGTAGACAAAAGGGATTGCTCTGAGTAAGCAACCCCCACTTCCAACCGAGAGGTTGTGAGTTCGAGTCTCCCCAAGAGCAAGGTGGGAAGTTCTTGGAGGGAAGGATGTCGGGGGTCTATTTGGAAACAGCCTCTCTACCCCAGGGTAGAGGTAAGGTCTGCGTACGTACTACCCTCCCCAGACCCCACTATGTGGGATTATATTGGGTTGTTGTTGTTGTAGTCAGTTTGTAGTTAATTGTATTCAGTTTGTAATTAATCGTAGTTAGTTTGTAGTTAATTGTAGTCAGTTTGTAGTTAATTGTAGTGTTTAATAAATATATCTGAAAATTGGATTTTTCTGTAGCTACTGGCTTGTATGTGTACCTTGAATCACCTAATGTGAATTTGTAGTTAAACTGTATTTCAATTTATTTATATGCAAATGTAGTTATATTGAATTTTGCTTAGCAGTAGTTCAATTTTAGTAGTTATATGAACTTTGTAGCTAATTGTAGTCAGTTGTAGTTAAGTGTAGTATTTAATAAATATGTCTGACTAATGTATTTTTTTGTATCTACTCGCTTGTATGTGTAGCTGAAAACTGCAAATGGCATTTATAGGCAACGTCAATTCATTATTCTTCATTGTTCAAGATAAGAAGTTTTAGCCGAAAACACAACAGCCGCCGAATGGACGAAACAGTAGTTCTTTTTGTAGTTATATGAACTTTGTAGCTAATTGTAGTCAGTTGTAGTTAAGTGTAGTATTTAATAAATATGTAATGTAGATTGTAGTTATAATGTACTGTAAGTGATTTCTAAATGTGTTCCAAAATATGTTGTGGAACATCCCATTTGGCTTCATCAGGAAGAGGATTAACTGGTAATTCATATGTAAGAAGAAGGCTCTTCGTTGTGTAATACGGTGAGCAATAGTTGTCCGGCCGTTCATTCCTATGCCTTAATGCTGCCAAAGCATGTTCACATGGAAGTTCATCAAGTTGGAATTGTCCACAACTACATTTCTTGTTTTCCAAACATACAATGTACCGCTTCACACCATCTAACACAGTATGTATATGATCTGTTGAAGCCCTCACCTACAATTCAAGACCAAAAAGAAAATAATAAGGTGTCAATAAGTTAACTATGTTAGCAACAATCAGTTAACTACAAATCAACTACAAACAAACTGCATATAAACGTTAACTACATTTACCCACATTTGACTACATTTTAAAAACACACTGGAAACACTGCATATAAACGTTAACTACATTTACCCACATTTGACTACATTTTAAAAACACACTGGAAACACTGCATATAAACGTTAACTACATTTACCCACATTTGACTACATTTTAAAAACACACTGGGAACACTGCAACAGCTACTATTTTTTTTGTTTTTTTTCCTGCACCAAACAAGAATATATTACCTTTAGTTTCTGGGATAATGTATTGTTATCTTCCAATTCTTTGTTGAATTTGTGCCCAAGTAATGTTCTGCAATTGTAGACTGGAGAATTCCGTAGCTTGCATTATCATCAACCAAAATGGCTATCCCAATAACCATTACATTTCAGCATTATCGGAATATTTGATATTGTAGAAGAATGAGTGATTTCCGAAACTGAAATCTGGAAGAACTACAATTTTATTGACTATCACGCTGTAAATTCTGATTTTCAGTATTTGATGTAGAAAAATGAAAGATTTTCGAAACAGAAATCTGGAAGAACTACAAAATCTGGAAGATTTTCAGTATTTGATGTAGAAAAATGAAAGATTTTCGAAACTGAAATTTGGAAAAATTCGGAAATGGCGGATGAAATTGAAGCAGTGAGAGAGAGAAAATAGTTTTGTAGAGGGTTTGGAACTTTGATGCAACCGTAGCACTGAAAATATGGCGGATGAAACTCTCGATCTGAAACAATGGCAACCTTCGACAATGGAGGATGATAATGGAGGATGAAATTAAACCAGAGAATCAAAGAATATTGTTTTGGTAAATAAACGTGGGGGGGTGTAACTAAAAAAGGGGAGAAATACATCGGTTTTGGTTGGAAGAAAGAGAAAAACGTGTAAAAAAATATGAAAAAAGATTTTGTTCCACTAATCAAGCCTATAATAAATAAGTTGCCTTAAACCTTAAATATAAATTTTGGTACATAAATTGAAAGGTGGTATACTTAAATGTAATAAACACAAACCTTAAACATGATGGCTATAAGATTTGCTGTATGGGATGTATATGTAAAAATTCCTTTCGAAATTGTGCCAAAATTTGGGGTCCTAACCCCATTAAATTCACCAATTAAGAAAATTTAAATATTTTTATTTATAAAAATGACTTAAAAAGTAATTCTACCTAATAAAAGTAAATTATATATATATATATATATATATATATATATATATATATATATATATATATATATATATATATATATATATATATATATATATATATATATATATATATATACTATTTTTATATAAATTATTATATTCAAAATAAGAATAGAATTATAGTAAAACAAAAGATATTGCTAAAATACTAATGGCCTTAGTTAAAACATAAGAAAATGTATATAATGAAACTATTTTGTACTTGTTTTTTTTTTTCAATTTTTATGTTTTTAAAAATTGAATTAAAATTAATAAAAAGTGAAATCCTGTAGGAATAAGCCCAAATGAATATCCCAAAAACACTAGAATTATTAAAAGTAATTATAATGTGTAGGTCAAAAATTACATGTCTACAATAATTATCGGTAATAGTTCGTTTTACTGATGTTTGGATTGTTGATGAATTGCTAAAGCACTGCTGAAATGAGGACATACAGTCGAAACGTAGATGTCATACAAAGTATATTCTACCAGCCAAAATATTGATTTTACATGTAACTTAAAGCAAATAAACTTATATGATAAGGATACTTCCATCACTCACATTAGGGAATTAGCGAAGAGGCAATCTAATGTTAAGAATGTTATGAATGTACACTGTCTTGGATGCCTGTTGTTGGCTTTGTATGAGAATTTAAAGTTAGTTTAGTGGTCTTTTAGTATTGGTTCGAACAATGAATTTGGATTGGAGGGTATTAACAAGAATTTAAAAGTATCGTTGGGGTTATATGTTTAGTATCCATATTGAATGTGATAGGAGCTTTAGGCGCTCTTAATTAATCAAATTATCGCGATTATCTATACGTTTGCGTAACATAATTACGATTTTCAAAGTTAAACCAAGGTATACGTTCGGGTGACTTAGGCCAAATAATCTTAGTAATAATAACGTGTGATTAATTATTGACATGTACGCATGATATGATTTTTGTTTCTTAGTTTATTTTGTCCATTACTTTTCCCGAACTACGCTTGGTCTGACTCATGTAGAACATGATACATAGGCAACCTACATAAAATTCGATCGAATTATTTTTTAAAATTAAAAGAATAAGAAAAAAAGAAAAAAAGATGAAATTATGGGATGTGAGAAATGAGAGGAAAGAAAAGAGTGATAATTAGAAGAAAAAAGAGAGGGGAAATGAGCAAGCCAAGAAGAGCTAGAAAAGAAAAGAGAAGAGAAGATTCAAATGTACAAATTGGGATGATGCCAAGTGACCTTGTGACCCTCGAAGTCATTCTTGAACTATTAATTATTGCTAGGTGCATTGCACACAATATGATATTTTTACTTGTTAAATGCGCTAATGCTAACATGGCGACTTGATTTTGTTCCTCTTTGTTGTCCTCATTATAGTAGAAGGGTGGTTGGTTTGTGGTTCTTAAACTGGTAACTCTTCCATACAACACATGGTCAAAGAGCAAGGTAGCCATGGCTAGAAAAGATTTGGACACGGGAGTTATTGATCTATCTAAGGAGATTGTTGAATCAGAATCTGAGTTGAAAGAAGAGATCTTAAGGTTAAAAGGACAGATGGCCGAAATATACCAAGCATGGATTAGTGGGTGTCCTCCACCATTAGTTCTCGCTAACTACACTGAAAGCCCCGTCACCACCACTGTCACAAATCCAGCTTCATATTGTTGTTGATATCTTCCCATAACCTTTTCACACTCCACCCGCCAAAACCACATCATATCCCGCTCCTTTGGCCATTCATGTTTCTGTAGATCCTCCACCAGCTCGATCCTCTAGTCAGACTGTGTTCAATGTACCCGATTCCCAACACTATGCTCCAGAACCAACTTCACACGCTCCTCATTTTGAGCCTCCCAGTAAAGCTGAAAAGCCTGTTTAGACAGTGGAGCAAGATGGGAAATCAAAGAAGGTGAAAATCTTAGAGCAGTCTTTAAGAAACATGCAAGGGGTAGGGAGCCAAATGAGTGTATCTTACTAAGACTTGTGCTTGTTTCATGAAATCCAACTGTCTGTTGGGTTTAAGATGCAAAAGTTTGACTTGTATGATGGACATGTAGATCCCGTAGCCCATTTGAGAGGCTACTGCAGCAAGATGAGAGGCGTCTGTAGGAAGGACAAAGTATTGATGGCGTATTTCAGTCAGAGTCTAAGTGAGGTAGCTCTGGAGTGGTACACCCGCCAAAACTCTAGCAAGTGGTACACATGGGACAATATTGCTCAGGCTCTTGTCCCACACTTTCAGTACAATATAGAAATTGTCCCACATCGCATGTCCCTCACCAAAATGGAAAAAAATCCTAATGAACGCTTGAGGGAATACAGGCTCAGATGGAGAGAGCAAGCTACCTGAGTCAATTACCCCATGGAAGAAGACGAGATGGTCGAGTACTTTCTTCAAGCTCAAGAGCCAACTTACTTTGGGCATTTGATACCGGATGTGGGTAGGCCTTTTAATGATGTGGTAAAATGGGAGAAATGATAGAAGATGGGCTGAAGTCGGTCAAGATCATGAGTTATTCTGCTTTAAAAGCCACAACACAAACAATTCAGAATGGCATAGGAAGCTTGATGAGTCAGAAGAAACATGATGATGTTGCCATGGTTGTCTCAGGATCACGACATGGTCCAATGGGTCCGCCTTATCAATATAATCAGCCTCAACCCCAACCCCAAACCTATCCTCGAGCTCCATATAATCCACTACAGTATTATCCTCCGAACAGCCTCCGGTCATCTGTCCAATCACTGGGTCACTCCTTATGGCGAACGCCAGCACCTCATGATGCACCTCTGACTTCACAATATTTTTGATCATACAACAACCCTAGAAAACTAGGGCATGGAGGGTAACAAAAGGCAAAGAAATAGTTTCACGCCAATCTGAGAATCCTATACAAGCCGGTTTTAAAAGTTAAAACATTCTTACCTGATTCAGCCACTCCTCGGCTATACTCCAGACCCATATGAAAAAGATTTGATCCTACTGTACGGTTCATGTACCAATCTAATGTCCAAGGGCAAAGCATTGGAAATTGTTGTGCTTTGAAAACGAAAATAGAAAGAATTATTCAAGAAGGGATAATTATTATCAAGGACAGTGACAGGGAGTATGCAAATCCTCTTGAGAACTTTCTAACTCAAGTTAATGATATTGGAGTTGGTAATTGTCTTGATAATATTGATGTGGAACTCAATGGCTAAGATGTCGAGCTTGGTAATTGAAAATACGCTCTACTTTTTGGCTAGCCGGGGAAGAGTCTTGGTGGTTTATTTTCTTGTCATTTCTATTGTTTGTGTTATTTCAGGGTTGTAATTCGGATACTGTCTTGTGATTTAAACCCTTCTATCCTTTTATTTTTCCTAGTTCCTTTAGTCATAGTAACTCATTTAGTGTTGTCTAGGTTTGTTCCAAGGTTTATTTTGCTTGTTTTGTTGTTCAAACCCTTTCACCGTTTGTCGAATGCAATTTTCTATTTTCTATTATTTCTAGTCATTTTTGTTTAGTTCTCTTTTCCTTTTATAGTTCTTTTCATGTAGACTCTAGTGACATGACATGCAAACATAATTCTGGCATGGTCTTAAAAGTTAGTTTAAGCATGAATCAATTAAATAATTTTGAAGATGGTAGGGACATTTGAGGAAAATAAGTAAATGCATTTTGAGATCGCTTAAAGCCCGAATTGTATGAAACTGGGGCAGATAGTTTGAGGAGTTAATAGAGAATTTGTTACAATAGAGTGGGTCCCAACAATTTGAAGTGAATAACTTTGAGTTCAAGTGCATCTCAAGTAACAAGATAAACCAAGGGGAGTTTTCTCCAAACAGACGGAGTGTATCCGTCGTGAAGAAGAAATCACCCAATGAGAGTTTTGTACTTGACAAGGCACCAACAAAAACTGGAAAGCATATCAGTGATATCAATGCCGAAGTTGTAAAAGAAATATTGTGTGTGCTCTGTCTTTTCATTTTCAAGTTGCATGTGTAGTACTTGACATTTTCAGGGATTGGGAGGCCTCTTTAAGCTACCCAAACGGTTTATACTATTCGGTACCCCTTTTGAGTCTATGCTAATTTTCTTGACCTCCCCTCTTTTGGAAACGAGTTTAGTAAAAAAAAGTTCATGTCCCCATAGGTTTGTTTTGGAAAGATCATCCCCAAAATAAATTTAAGAAAAAAAGAAAGAAAAGAAAAAAGAAAAAAGAAAAAGAGAAAAACATAGAAACAAAAAGAAAGCATCTTTTTGAACTACGTTCGACCCAATTCTTTTCACCACAAGATACGTAGGCAACCTTACGGTTCAGTTGCACCAAATAAAATACTTCATAATCCCACGAAGTCGAGAGTGGGGCAATCTTTCTTAGAAACTTCATCTCAAAAATAAAAAAGGAAAAAAAATAATCAAATTCTCTTGTTTTAGAAGTTGGGGCAAAGTGTTTATAATAGATTCCAAAAGTGTTAGATATATTAACCCTATTGTTTTAGTTATTTTGAGGCTTTATGATATCCCTTCTTTCTAACTCTGTCCAAAAGTCACATTACAGTCCAAAAGACCTCTCAAATAATCTTTGAGAGTGTCGAGTCAGACATGCCAGGAGCATATGATATTTATATCATGGTTAATGCCTTATCATCTACGAAATCATAGGAATGAAAAGAAAAAGAACAAAATAAGAGAGACTTATCGGTGTAAATCTTCACATGTATCATAAGGCGACGGTAAGTTCAGAGAAAGAACAAAATGAGAGAGGCTTGATTGTGAAAACCCTTCGGGCACTACAAGTGGAATAAGGATAGTGAGTCAGATAAGATAATCGGAGGTACAACAAGACTTGAACATTAGACTTGCTTGACAGATTAGGCCACTTAATCCAAAGTGCATGTCATGGTCATTAAGTTGGTATCCACATCTAATAAGTTTCTACTTTGTAATTTTCTTGTTAGGTATCACCCTTTCCATTGTCCCATACTCTGTTCCTTTTGTTTTGTTTACTTCCTCTTCTTGAGTCTATTTGATTAGAAAAAGTGAGAAATGACCTCAAAATTTGCTACCAGCTTTTCAATTGCACAAAACGAAATATGGATAGCAAATCAAAGTGGCATAAGTCGGGAAAGAATAATATTCTTATTGAGTTGGTAACAATCAATGCGCTTTGGGATTCATGTGAAATGCAAAGGTTCGATAAATGTCAATTCATGAGTAAAATGCAACAGATAGAATATTAGGCTCGAATGGATCGGGGGTGTTTTTTCTGATAAGGGTTGAAAATAAGTGGTTAGTCAATAAACAAGCAAGGTATTCCAAGTTGAAATCAAAGTTATCATGGGAAGTGAAGGAGAAATCGCCCTCAAAGTCAAGGCCACAAACCAACCACCATGTTTAAACTCACAAGTTTTCTTTGTTTGAAATAGGGATGAAGATTGTGACCAAATCAAAGTTTCGAAGCTTGAACTTTTCAAGTGTTATGCCCAATTTTGTCAGCATAAAGGCTGTTTGAAAATGTTTTTATTCTATCTCCTTGGCATACTCCTAGTTGAGAAGATCATCATCTCCCAAAAATTTGCCCTAGGTGAGAAGAACTATGCCTCATAGATATTCTCCTAATTTTGAAGAATATTTAGTTTTCTTATGTTCAGGGGCCCCGCCTAGAAAATAGGGTCATTTTTTATTTTTCTTAAGTTGTTAATCTTTCATTTTCCTTGAGATCTGGATCCCACCTGGAGAATAAGGTCAGTTTTAAATTTTTTCTTAAGTCGTTAATCTTTTGCGTTCCTTTAGATCAGGGGTCCCGCCTGGAGAATAGCGTCAGTTTTTAGTTGCCTCTAGTTGTTAGTCTTTAGTTTCTTAAGCTAAGGGGTCCCACCTGGTTAACAGGGTCAAATTTTAGTTTCCTTGAGATGTTAGTCTTAGTTTTTCTTAAGTTTAGTGGTCCCGCCTGGACAATAAGGTCAATATTTAGTCAAGTCAAGCTCCATTTATATGTATCCACAAGCTCAATCTCAAACCTAGGAGACGTAATTCCTAGTATGAGTCTTTCAAGGTATATGTTTTTTTGAAGACGCACTTCCTAAATTGAGATTTTACCCCTAGGAGATGCACTACCTAGTTTTGGGTCATTTAAGTCCATTCATATGAGACACACTTCCTAGTTTGAGTCATTGGAGTTTTACCCATAGGAGACGCACTTCCTGGTTTGGTTGTTCCAAGTTATATTTTGTATTAGGAGATGAACTTCCTAAACTGAGATTTTACCCCTAGGAGATGCACTTCCTAGTTTTGGATCATTTAAGTCCATTCCTAGGAGACACCCTTCCTAGTTTGAGTTATTGAAGTTTTACCCGCAGGAGACACACTTTCTGATCGGGGTCTTTCAAGTTATTTTTTGTTTTAGGAGACGTACTTCATAAATTGAGATTCACCACTAGGAGGCGCACTTCCTAGTTTTGGGTCATTTAAGTTCATTCATGGTGTCGACGCCCGCTTTTTCTATGACAAAATCGGGTTTACGATATTATGAACAAAACAACTCTTATTCCCTTTTGAGGAACCGGGTTATGGAATTTGAAGAGTTTCCACCTAATGATTATAGTGAATTAGGACAATTTCTAAGAAAAGAAGAAGTTTTTTGAAAGAAAACCAGAGTTCGGGTAAGGTCTTGAGATTATCTCGAGGGGAAGGTGTTAGGCATCCCTCAAGATCCACTAGTATGGTTCCCAACCATACTTAATTGTGACTTTAAGGAGAGTAGAAAGAAACACATAGAGTTTGCATATAGAGACTACAAATAAGTTGAAAATTTTGAAAGAGGAAAGACATAAGTGATTTTGGAAAGAGAAAGATTAATTGAAGAAGACATTAATTTTTTCTTAAAAGAAAACATCACCTCATATAAATAAAGGAAAAGCAGCCCTAGGTATAAATATAATATGGATCACCTTGGTGCAATACCCGACAATCACTCTCGTAATAAGTCTAGTTTACTGATTGCATGCTAATACGCGTCCCAACCTATCAATCCCGGGGTATTTAGGACTTCTATTCCTAAGGGGAAGGAAAGGGAGCGTAGGCATATATGGAGTTTCAAAAGGATAAAATACTAGGGCGTCAATCAAAACAAATAGCAAATGAATAGGGACTGAAACAAACACACAAAGGCTCATATAAAACCCCGTAAATCATATAGCATTTAGTTTAGCATGTCTTACATGTACTGATCTGGTCGTTAAAAAAGATTAAGCGGAGGACAGATTGGTTCAATACATAGAATTGGATAAAAAGTCTACATTAGGCAACCCAGATCCAATTGTCAGAAGTTGAGGTACTTTAAACAAGTTACTGATTAAGAACCTAATGCATAAGAGTTTGAGACAGAAGCTTGAAAATTGCAGGAATTCACAGATGACTTTGAAATTGATAGAATTGTTTAACTAAAAACACAGCAGAAGTGCAAAGCAGTGTTCTAAGCAATGAGACGTTTTTTTTTAAAGATTGTTTTGATTAAGAGACAGGAGAATCATAAAAAGAGTTTAAAGAGTGCAGATACTTAAAAAGATAGAGTTGAAACTCTTTTTTGGAAAACAGCTTCAAAAAGTGGAGGAAAAATTCAGGCAAAAAGTTAAAAGACGTTATTTAGAAGAAAAATACAAGCTTAATAGGAATTAAAAGTGAATTTATTTTTGAAAACGGGCAGCTTTGGACGAATTGTACTGAAAATCCTGAAACCAGTTGGTAAATTATTATCGATTAAACTCATTAGACGGGTTTGAATTCCTATAGGCATGATTTCTACGTCCTGATATTTTTAAGGATCATTACTGTTATTAAACTGGTTACGAAATGAGTATTTGATTACCGTATAGTTTGCCTAGCGTTTATGCATTTTCTAGCCATGATTTCTATATGAAAATAGTTATTTGATTATTAGATCCTATAGATCCTATATATACTGATTTGCAACATGGTTGAACATTAAATCCTATAGACATGATTTCTAAATGATTGAATGAAAAGAATGCAAAATCCAATAGACATTATCTCTAGATGACTTAAAGCGTTGAACCTATAGGCATGATATCTAAGTGATTAAACAACAATATTGGTCCTATAGGCATGGTATCTACCCTTTAGAATATGCAAGTAAATATAAAACCCTCCCATGCCCTTTTACAAATATTTCCCCGAGTTCTTTGTCTACAAGATTATTGCAGAACCAGAAGAAAGGAAAGAAATAAAATACATCACAGCCTACAGCTTGATCCAAACTGCCTAATGCAATCTCAATATCCAATAACACGTGTTTCACAAAATCCGGATTCCAGACTCCAAGGCTTTCTCTTACTCAGAGTGTTTCAAAGTTCCTAGGATCCTTCGGGACCCCAGACAATGCTTACACTCTGAATAATAAATATTATAATAGAATAGTACAAGTGTGGAATTACCAGCCCTCAGGCATCTAAGTTCAGAGGGAACTACAGGGTCCCAAAGCATGGATTACCAAAGGGGGATAGAACTTAGGAACTAGGAATGAGTGCAAAGTGAGGGAGGAACCATAGAAGAGGGTGGTCATACCCAGCCATAGCATAGGCTGGCACACCCCTGACCCCTGCTTAGGTTAAACAAATAAGAGCAAACTCTGGGGAGTCAAACTTAGAGTCTGAGTGGTGATAGGTTACTACCAGACCCAAGTTAAAGCTCAACACATAAGGGGGGGGGGGGGAAGGAATGTGAAATCATTTGAGTAGAGACTCAGGAGAGTCTGATTCTGGATCATGGATAACACTATAAGATGATGCCATAGTTAATAGAGTACTAGCATGCAAAAGGGAATAGAGGGAAGGGATTTGCATGAAAACGTATTAAAGAGAGATAGGAGAGCATAGCAGACTGAAGGTGCAAAAAATAAAGAAAGGGCATAACAGACTTGAATGTAGTTGCATAGTGCATGAAACATAATAAACACATAGTGAAAGAGGTGTAGAAGAGGAGAAGTAAGCACATAATAGGAGGGTGATATTTAACTAGAAAAAACATAGCAGTTGCAATTCTAATATAGCAGAGAAACAGCAAGTAGACAGCCAGAAAAAGTTAACAGGAGCAACTCAAACTTCAGCGAGCACTTAGGAGTTCAGAGGAACTCCGGAATATCTAGACAGTAGGAGAGAAAGGAGAAGAGTACTCAGTAGTAGAGTGTAGAAGTAGTAGTAGAGTGTAGTAGTAGAGAATAGTAGTAGAGAAAGTAATAGCAGAGAAGGTAACAGTAGAGCAAGTAGTTACAGATTTCGAAGTCAGAGGTGTTCGTGTATTGAGTGTGTGTTGTGTCAAAAGAGAAGCAGGTATTTACACTTGAAGTGAGGCAAGAAGGCAAGGAAAGAAAACAGTCCAGTATCAATTAGGATCAATTAATTAACAAAGGTCCCTTTAAGTAAGAAATCCCAATTTGATCAGTAAAGAATATGCGATATTTAAGGAAAGAGGATAAAATAAACCATACTGTGCATAACATACAAATAAGGGTAAGTACATGTAGTCCATTTAAGGTAAGAAACCATAGTATACGGTTTTGATAGAGTAAGGAAAATATAGTAATCAAACAACCATGAATTTAAAAGCTTTGAATAAACTTAGTCAAGAAAATATGGGAGGAGGCTAAGTTGAAAAATCAGTAACAAATCAATTGAGCCTTAGTAAAAGGAGATTGAAATTAATCACAAATTCATAGAATCAATCCATAAGAGAAAATCCTTGTATATAAGCATACTAGTATCAACAAAGAGACGAACATAAGAGGTTTCGAATTGTAAGCAGGAAATTCCAAATTGATTGTAGGCTCTACGTGAGTTCGAGAGCCCAGGGTCTTTTAGAGCAGAACCCTAGAGTCAAACTTGCAAAGACCCAAACCCCAGGGTTTCAATCCGAGTGGAAAAGAGAGGGCAAGCCCCCACAACAAGCTTAGGGAACTCTTTTAGAGTTCCTTGAGGAAACACACAAACACACCTAGCAAATTAGAAGCAGCAGAGTGAAAGACTGTAAATAACAAGTCTAGAAGAACTCCCAAAACTCAAACAAGTTCAGTCACAGAACGTAGGAAATAGTAAAAGAAACAAGTTAACCCAAATGAATCCGGTAAAAGTAGACAATCTCCGTAGGAGATATAGTAAAAAGGATATGCAAGGTAGACGTGTAAAGAGTGCTTGTAGAAAACCAGCAGAAGAAGTAGTAGAACAAAGGTAGAGAAATGCATATTAGGAACGATTGAAAAAGCACATAAAGCATGGCATGAACACGTGGATTCACATAAAGAAAGAAGGATAAGAAGAAGAAGAAGAAGAAGAAGAAGAAGAAGAAGAAGAAGAAGAAAAAGAAGAAGAGGAGGAGGTGGAAGGGGAATCATTTATTTAAGATTTTGAAAACCCTAAATTGAACCGTCTAAATTTGAGAGAGAAAATTAGGGAAACACATCAAGAACTTTGAGAAGAACACAGGTCAGTTATACTAAGAAAACAAGGGAAGAAAAACCTCGAACAAAACTTTTTAGGGTTTCTCAGAAACCCTAGAAATGAGAAGGCCTGGAAAGATCTGGTCTTCGAACAAGTTTGGGCCATTGCTAAATCTTATCAAAGCTTGAACAAGCCAGAACAGAGCCAAAGAAGCCAAAAGAACTCAGACAGCGGAGGACCTGAACAAGTCTGTTGAAGATCGACCCTCGAAAACCTTGAATAATCATGGTTTGGGGTGAATGGAATAGGGTACAGGCTGTCCACGGCCTGGGAAGCCATGGACGCCGGTGGGTTTGGTCGGAGAAGACAGTAGGTGGCTAGGGTTTCGAATGGTGTTAGAGAGAGTATTGAGAGATGAGGGAATTTGGGGGCAGCTGTTTTGGATAATGAATTAGGGTTAGGGATTGGGTGGAATTAAAAAGGAAATAAGAGAGGGTGGTTGTTCCTCAAAATGATCAACGACCTAGATTGAACGGGGCGGTCAGGCGGGTTTATTTAATTGGGTTTAGGGCAGTTTGAATTGAAATTGGGTCGTCTTATTTGGGGGGTTGAAGTTGGGGTTAATTAAGGGAAAATTTGAGCTATAATTGAAATAGAAAGGGGCCAGCTCCTAAATAGCCATTGTCTCCCCTTTTAATTGATAAAATAGTTTAAAATAATTTTAAAATAAATTGCAAGCAATGAACTAGTTAATATTATGAAAAAATTAATCTAAAAATATTAGGAGTAATTTTATAATTATAAAACGTGATTAATTATAAACGAGGCTATAATTATAATTTCATGCAATTAAGCTTTGGAAATTTTGAATAAATTTGAAAAAATATGTAAAAATTATACTAATTATATTTTGCTATAAATACAAGAGTGAAATACGTTATTTATCAAAAACTAATAATTTGGAAACAATTTTGGATCTTGTACTTGTTAAAAATAGGCAGCAAATTGACTTAAAAAATCTTAAAAATTGAGGAAAAACTACCAAAAACTCTCTGGCGTGCTTATATATGCATACATAGGCTATTTTGAAAGTATTGTGAGTATAAAAAATACATGAGGAAAAATGGGGTATCAATACATAGGAGTCATTTCCTAGTTTGGTTCATTTAAGTTTCATCCCTAGGAGACGCACTTCCTAGTTTGGGTCTTTCGGGATATTTTTTTAGGAGACGCACTTCCTAAATTGAGATTTTGCCCCTAGTAGATGCACTTCAAGTTTGGTTCATTCAAGTTCACCCATATGAGTCGCACTTCCTAATCAAGATTTTTCAAGTTATTCTCTAGGAGACGCACTTCCTAGTTTGGTTCATTAAAGTTTCACCTGTAGGAGACGCACTTCCTGATTTGGGTCATTCAGGTTTTATTTTTAGCAGACGCATTTGCTAGTCAAAGTTTCTTGGCTTTTCTCATAGGAGACGCACATCCTAGTCGAGTCTTTAGTTTACTCTTATCATTGCATCAATAGTATAAGTGGCTTACAATTTTGCTAACAACTCACAAATCTTCCTAGTGCAAACTGGGGCAGAAAATTTTAGTTGTTTTGTTGTTTTGATTATAGGCACCCACCTGAAGAACAAGGGATTTCGATTTGAAATTATTTCAAGTTTCAAGTCAGCAACAAGCCCCCACCTGAAGAACAAGGAGAGCCATTTCAGAATTCAATTCATGTTAGAAGTAGCAGAAACTCATACCAAGGATGCGAGTCAACAGTCCGAGATGACCAACAGAAGTAGTCTCATTCCAAAAAAAAAGAGAAGTGAATCCAAAATGCAGAAGCAGAGCAAGATGTCAACTGCTCAACACATGGTTGAAGCCACGAGCATTACATGTCCGGTCATGATCCGAAGAAGCCGTGGAAGAATGAACCAGCACCTGCAGCTAGCAAGCATCAAGGTTCAAATCAAAACTATACATTAAGAACCCTTCAAGAATCAAGATCAAGATTTAAAAGACTTATAGATAGGAATCTTGTAACTCACAGCTGAAAGGCTTAGTTAGTCTTTTTCATTTTTTATTTTAATGTAATTGTCACGACCCGGATTTACCCACCATCGGGAGTCAATGGCGCCTACTTTCGAATCTAGGCAAGCCAACCCCTCTTTAATCATTTCACAATAACCTTAATCTAAAGCAACTAAATACTGAAATATTTAATTAAACACGCAGAAGACTTGTAGCAATAATAGAAATGAAATTAATACGGAAATTAACAACATGACTCTACCCAGTATCTAGTGTCACTGCTCACGGATGACTAAAAGAGTACTAAAACAACAGTCTGAAAGAAATACATAACCTGTCTGTTCGATACAATAAAAAAACTGAGAGAAACAGGTAGAGAAGACTCTAGGCCCGCGAACTACCTCAGAGTCTCTGGGCTGAAGGATCGCCCCCTAACTACTGCTGGGTCCGTAGGCCGCGTTCTGACCTGTGCACAAAAAGGCACAGAAGCGTAGTATAAGCACAACCGACCCCATGTAGTGGTAAGTACCTGGCCTAACCCCGGCGAAGTAGTGGCGAGGCTAGACAGGACCTACCGCAGTTAACCTGTGCAATAATGCTGTACAAGTTCGGGAAAGAAACAATTGCAATATAATACGAATAAAACTAGGGGGAATACAAAATAAATATGGAACATCAATAACAACAATAACTCTATCTCAGCTTTTCATGATCTACTCATCTACAGTGGACGGCGCGCCACACGATCGCATTGTGTAGTATACAAATGGACGGCACACCAGACAATCCCATAATGTAATGTATAAGTGGACGGCGCGCCACACGTTCCCATGACATCTCAGGCCAATTACAATAAGTGGACATCGCGCCACACGATCCCGTGACACATAAGGCCAATAATAATAAGTGGACGGTGCACCACATGATCCCGTGATGTATTAAATAAGTTGACGGCGTGCCTCACGATCCTGTGTTATAATTGAATAACTCCAACAATCTCCTCAAGATGGCCCCATTAGGGAAGTTCATCAACATAACTGTTAAACCCAGCAAGGGTACGGCTAATAGCGCAAGAAGATTTCGGCAAGGGAGACTAAATCAACAGCAAGTCCCGACAAGGGAAAGATAAATCAACAATAAGTCCCAGCAAGGGAAAGATAAATCAACACCAAGTCGCGACAAGGAAAAGATTAATCAACAATAGGTCCCGGCAAGGGAAAAACACCACACTTCCTCCTTTATATCATTTACCTTTCAACTATCACTTCATAATTTATTTAGCGGCCAATTAACTCAATTAATTCACATCTTTCGAATATAAAGACAATTACGACTCACGGTCATGCTAGACACCGGTGCATAGATACTCTTCATCATGCCTATACACCGTACTCGATCATTTAGCAAATAACAATCAAATACTCTAATCCTATTCTCTCAAGCCTTAGCTAGATCAAACACTTACCTCGAAAGCTTCCAACTCAACTCACGCCTCTAGAATAGATTTGCCCTTCGAATTCGCTTCAAAACAGGTCGAATCTAACCACAATTTACTTAAATGTATCAACAAATGCTTGTTAAATCAATTTGAATGCATAAAATGAAATTCCCAAAGTTTTACCCAAAAATTCCCAAAATGCCCCCGGACCCACGGGGTCAAAACTCGAGGTTCGAACCAAAACCGGGTTACCCATTCCCCCACGAGTCCATATATGTAATTTGTTTTGAAATCAGACCCCAAATTGAGGTCCAAAACCCCAACTTTATGAAAACCTAAGTTCTACCCCAAATTCCCATTTTTAACCATGAAATCTTTGATTTAAAGATGAAATCATGTTAGAAGATGATAAAGATTGAAGAAAAATATTAAAAGTTGACTTACAAGTAGTTTGGGGATGAAAGGGTTCGAAAGAAATCGCCAATGGAGGTTTTGGGTTTTTGAAAATATGAAAAGTGAAACTAAAATCGGTTAAGTACAAAATGCATAGACGCAGGTATCGCAATTGCGAGAAAGAATTGGCAATTGCAAACAAACCTCGCATTTGCGAGAGATGGTTTGCAAATGCGAACTGGATAGGGAAATGGGGGAACTTGCATTTGCGAGCGAAGGTTCTCAAATGCGAACACAGGCCAAGGCTGGGGACATTGCATTGGCGATAGAGGTCTTCGCATTTGCGAAGACTGGCTGGTCAAAGGGGTCATCGCATTTGCAATATATTACATTGCATTTGCGAACTGGGCATTCAAGAGGAAGTCTCGCATTTGCGAGGCTGGCTTCGTAATTGCGAAGATTGCAGCTCAGGCATACAAAAAGTCTAAACATGCAACCAAAATGAACTCACGGCCTATCCAAAACTCTTTCGAGCCCTCGGGACTCCAAAACAAACATGCACACAACTTCAGAAACATCCTACGGGCTAACGCGTGCGATCAAATCGCCACACTAACATCAAAATTAAAGAATCAACCTCCAAAACTCATATTTTTCATTTCAAAGTTCAAAACTTTCAAATTTTCCATTTTTGGCTGAAACACGTCAAACGACGTCTGTTTTCAACCAAACTATACACATAGCTTAACGATCATTTAAGACTTGTACCGGGCATCGGAACTAAAATACCAGCCCGATATCATCACTTTTGATCAAATTTTCATTTCTATTTTTCCTTAAACATATTCAAAAACAATCTCATAGAAAAGTTCCGTACTCGGGCCTGGGACCTCGGATTTCGATTCCGGGAATACTCCCGGGTCCCAAATTTCCTTACAGACCCTTCAGGATCGTCACATCTCGGGTCTAGGTCGTTTACCCAAAACGTTGACCAAGGTCAACTATAGTAATATTATTATCAAAATTCATAGTTTTTAACACAAAATTCAAATATTTCCTCCTAAAAATTTCTGGCTTCGTGCCTGTACTGAGCATGCAAATCAAGGCAACCAAATAAGAGGTTTTCAAGGCCTCACAAGCACAAGGAAAGGGAGAATTACGGTGATGACCCTTTGGGTCGTCATCCTCCACCTCTAAAACAATCGTTCGTGCCCGAACTAGAAAAAATAAATAAATACTTGAGTCGGGGAATAGATTTTGGGATAACAACTCCGCATATCAAACTCAGACTCCCATGTCGAAGCCTCAGGAGGCTGACCTCTCCACTGGACACGCACTGAAGGAAAACTCCGTGACCTCAACTGTCGAACATGCTGGTCTAAAATAGCCACCGGCTCCTCCTCATATGACAGATCCTTATCCAATTGGACAGTACTAAAATCTAACATGTGGGTGGGATCACCGTAATACTTCCGAAGCATGGATACATGAAAAATCGGATGCACAACTGACAAGCTAGGCGGCAACGCCAGTCAATAAGCCACATTCCCCACACAGTCAAGAATCTCAAATGGTCCAATATACCTAGGGTTAAGCTTGCCCTTATTACCTAACCTCATCACACCCTTCATAGGCGACACACGGAGAAATACCCGCTCACCAACCATGAAAGCAACACCCTTGACCTTACAATCTGCAAACTCTTCTACCTAGAATGAGGTGACCGAAGTCTGTCCTGAATGATCTTGACCTTATCCAATCCCTCCTGTACCAAATCTATACCCAATAACTAAGCCTCTCCCGGCTAAAACCATCCGACAGGGGACAGACACCGCCTACCATACAATGCCTCATATGGGGCTATCTGAATACTGGACTGGTAGTTGTTGTTGTAGGCAAATAGCTAACGGCAAGAATTGGTCCCACGAGCCTCGAAAATGAATAACGCAGGCTCGGAGCATATCCTCTAGAATCTGAATAGTCCTCTCGGATTGACCGTCCGTCTGGGGGTGAAATGCTCAACTGGACCTGGGTTCCCCACTCATGCATCACCGCTCTCCAGAAATGCGAGGTAAAATATGGACCCCGAACCGAAATAATAGATATAGGCACCCCATGAAGGCGATTGATCTCCCTGATATAAATCTCAGCATACCTCTCAGATGAATATGTGGTGGCAACTGGATGAAATGTGCTAATTAGTATGCCGATCAACAATTACCCATATAGCATCAAACTATTCCGAGTCATCGGAAGACCAGTAACAAAATCCATGGTGATTCTCTCCCACTTCCACTCGGGAAGCTCAATCCTCTAAAATAATCCATCGGGCCTCAGATGCTCGTACTTAACCTGCTGAAAATTTAGACAACGGGCCACATACACAACAATGTCTTTCTTCATTCTATGCCACCAATAATGTTGTCTCGAGTCATATTACATCTTCGCGACACCCGGGTGAATAGAATACCGAGAATTGTGGGCCTCCGCTAGGATCGACTCTTTAATACACATCAACATTGGGCATACCAACTCGCCCCTGCAACCTCAATACCCCATCATCTCCCAAAGTCATCTCCTTGGCACCTCCCCGGTGCACCGTGTCTCTCAGGACACACAAGTGGGGATCATTAAACTGTCGCTCCCGGATATGCTCAATTAATGACGAGCGAGCAACCGTGCAAGCTAACACCCTGCTGGGCTCAGAAATATCCAATCTTACAAATCTATTGGCCAAGGCCTGAACATCCAAAGCAAGCGGTCTCTAGCCGACCGGAATATAGGCAAGACTACCCATGCTGGTGGACTTCCTACTCAATGCATCGGCCACCACATTGGCCTTCCCCGGGTGGTATAAAATAGAAACATCATAATCTTTTAACAACTCCAACCACCTCCGCTGCCTCAAATTCAACTCTTTCTGCTTGAACAAGTAGTGAAGGCTCTTGTGATCCGTGTACACCTCACACGTAACACCATACAAATAATGCCTCCAGATCTTTAAGGCGTAAATAATGGATGCCAAATCTAGGTCATGAACTGGATAATTCTTCTCGTGGATCTTCAATTGCCTCAAATCATATGCTATAACCTTGTCGTCCTGCATCAATACCGCGCCTAGCCCGATGCGGGAAGCATCACAATATAGAGTATAAGGCCCAGATCCCGTGGGCAAGACCAATACCAATGCCGTACTCAGAGTTGTCTTGAGCTTCTAGAAGCTTGCCTCGCACTCATCTGACCACCTGAACTGGGAACCCTTCTGAGTCAATCTAGTCATCGGGGTTGCGATGGATGAAAACCCCTCCACAAAACGTCTGTAGTAACCAGCTAACCCCAAGAAGCTCCTAATCTCCGTAGCACAAACTGGTCGAGGCCGGTTCTTGACTGTCTCTATCTTCTTCGGGTCCACCTGAATACCTTCCACTGACACAAAATGACCCAGGAATGCTACTGAACTCAACCAAAATTCGCACTTTGAGAACTTGGCGTACAACTGGCTATCCTTCAGAGTCTGCATAACCACTCTGAGGTGCTCACCAAGCTCTTCCTGGCTGCGGGAGTATACCAAGATATTATCAATGAATATAATATCACAAATAAATCCAAGTAAGGCCTGAACACTTGGTTCATCAACTGCATGAATGCTGCCAGGGCATTGATCAACCCAAATGACATGACCAAAAACTCATAATGCCCATACCGAGTACGAAATGATGTCTTAGGGACATCAGATGCCCTAATCTTCACCTGATGATAACCAGACCTCAAATATATCTTCGAAAACACTCTGGCATCTTGGAGCTAGTCAAACAGATCGTCAATCCTCGGCAGTGGATACTTGTTCTTTATCGTCACCTTGTTCAACTGTCGGTAGTCAATGCACATCCTTATCGACTCGTCCTTTTCTTCACAAACAACACTGGTGCACCCTAAGGTGATACACTGGGCATAATGAAACCCTTATCAAGCAAGTCCTGAAGTTGTTCCTTCAACTCTTTCAACTTTAGCGGGGCCATGCAATACGGCGAATAGAAATAGGCTGAATGCCAGGAGCCAGATTAATACAGAAATCAATATCCCGGTCAAGTGGCATACCCGGCAGGTCTGAAGGAAAAACCTCGGGGAACTCCCGAATAATAGGGGCAGAATCGATAGATGGAACCTCTGCATTGAAGTCGCGAAGATACGCCATATATGCTAAACACCCCTTCTCAACCATAAGTCGAGCCTTGACATACAAAATAACACTACGGGTGGCATGACCTGGGGTTCCTCTCCACTCAAGTCTAGGCAAATGGGGAAAGCCAAAATCACGGTCTTGGCGTGACAATCCAAGATAGCATGATGCGTGGACAACTAGTCCATCCCCAATATAACATCAAAGTCCACCATGTCTAAAAGCAATAAGTTGACACGGGTCTCAAGACCCTCAAATAACACCACACAAGAACGATGCACTCGGTCGAACACTATAGAATCACCAACCGGTGTGGACACATATACAGGAATACCCAAAGCCTCACTAGGAATGATCAAATAGGGTGCAAAATAGGATGACACATAAGAATAAGTAGATCCCGGATCAAATAATACTGAAGCACCCTATCACAGACTAGTATAGTACCTGTACTCACAGCGTCAGATGACTCGGCCCCCGGCCTGGCACGCAATGCATAACAACGGGGTTGGCCCTCCACTTTCCTGAACTGTATCTCTGGGAAGATCTGTTGCGGGCTGACCCCTACCCCTGGTTGTATGAGCTCCACCTCTATGCTCCCTACCTCCGCCTATATGGCCTCTACCCTCGCCTCTAGCTGGATGGGCGGCATGTGGATCATCTGCTGCCTGAATCATGGGACGAGGACCCTCATGCTGTGAACTGCTGGAAGTGCAATACTTGGTAATGTGCCTCAGATCACCACAAGTGAAGCAAGCCCTCGGCTGCTGAGAATATTGAAGTGGTGGTGCATTGATAGGAGCTGATGGTAAGCTGAAGAGCTGCTGGTCAGAATACTATGGCTGAGAGATACTACCACCTGGAGCACTATGAGAAACCTGGAGTGCTGACTGGAAAGGTCTCGGAGGATGGCCTCTGTCATGGAACTCCCTACCTCCGGATGAGGTACCACTAAATCTACCAGAGTATCGAGGCCTCTTGTCTGAACCCTGGCTACCTCCTCGAGCCAATGCCATCTCTACTCGGCGGGCCGCATTGGCCGCCTTCAGAAAAATAATATCACTGCCAACTCCCATAGCCATTTGTTGGCGAATGGGCTGAATAAATCCATTAATGAACCTCTGGACCCTCTCCCGATCTATAAGGATTATCACTACTACCTGGCGTGCCAAGTCAATAAATCTGGTCTCATTCTGTGTAACTGTCATGGAGCCCTGCTGAAGGCGCTCAAACTGCATGTGAAGTGCCTTCCACTGAGTGAAGGGGAGAAACGTCTCCAAAATAACTCGGCAAACTGATCCCATGTCAAAGTTGGTGACCCCGTTGGCCAAGATATGCAATAATCCCTCCACCAAGTCTTGGCGGAACCCACAAGCCTGAAAGTACAAAAAAAAAACCATCGGTCTCTACTATCCCCATAGTCCTGAGGATCTCATGACAACTGCATAGAAAGTCCTGGGGATCCTCCGATGAAGCACCGCTGAAAGTAGTAGTGAAAATCATGGAAAAACCGATTAAGTCTCCACAAAGCATCCGAAGACATGGTCGTCCCATCTCCGGCCTGAGCTATGATGCCTGCCTGAGCTGCCACTGTGGGCTGAACCAATGGAACCTGAGTTTGGGAAGCTACCTGCTCCGGAGTACGTGTAGCAGAAGTCTGAACCCCTCCCCAGCCTAAGAAGTGGCTGGAGCTACTGAAAGCTATGCCACTCTAGCAACACTGTCCATAGAGCCTGTTATGCAGACAAGAGCTTCCCGAAGATCCGAAGAAAACATCACTCATCCTCGGACCTGAGCTGGGCCCACTGGAGCTGGTGGAGCTGGAACCACATCAAAGTCAATATGAGGCTCCACTTCTGGAACTGCTGCCTGGGGCTGGGCTCTACCCCTGCCACGGCCTCGGCCCCTTCCCCTTGCGGGAGTTGCTACTGGGGGCTCAGGTTGTTGCGCGGAAGAAGAAGACGCACGTGTTCTCGCCATCTGCGAAAGAACAGAGTAGAACGACAATCAATATTTGAGAAACAGAAGCGCACGACCAGAATGCACAAAGTGAATTTTTTTTCCTAGATCTGTAGCTTCTGAGGATAAATACAGACATCTGTGTACCAATCCCTCAGACTCTACCGAGCTTGTCCGTGAATCTTGAGACCCAAATAACCTAGAGCTTTGATACCAACTTGTCACGACCCGGATTTAACCACAATCGGGAGTCGGGATGGCGCCTACAGTCAAAGCTAGGCATGTCAACCCCTCTTTAATCATTTCACAATAACCTTAATATAAAGCAATTAAATACTGAAATATTTAATTAAACATGTGGAAGACTTGTAGAAATAATAGAAATAACAATAATGCGGAAACTAACAATATGCTTTTACCCAATATTTGGTGTCACTTCTCATGGACGATTAAAAGAGTACTAAAACAACAGTCTGAAATAAATACATAACATGTATGTTCGATACAATTAAACAAACTAAGAGAGATAGATAGAGAAAACTCAGGGCCCGCGAACGTCAGCGAACTACCTCAGAGTCTCTGGACTGAATGATCTCCCCCTAACTACTGCTGCGGTCCGTAGGCTGCGTCCTGACCCGTGCACAAAAAGTCACAGAAGAGTAGTATCAGCACAACCGACCCCATGTGCTGGTAAGTGCCTGGACTAACCCCGACGAAGTAGTGACGAGGCTAGACAGGACCTACCACAATTAACATATGCAATAATGATGTACAAGTTCGGGAAAGAAACAATAGCAATATAATGCGAATAAAACTGGGGGGAATACAAAATAAAGATAGAACCGTTCCTTTTCGAGGTTTTTAATATGGCCAGAACCCGAACGTCTCTCTTCTTACTTTCTCTCTCCTCTTTATTATTTTTTCTTCTTCTTTCATTACCTTATTTACTGTTTTTCATTTTTCATATAGGCATTTAGTTTATGATTCATCTCTTTGACTTTCTTTCAATTGTCTCTTACTTTGCGTTCTTGTTCAATTATTTGGTCCAACTAGTTGAAATATGAGGATTCGGAGGTTAGATTTCAGTCATTTTCATCATGTATAAATTTACAGATTGTAGTACTTATCTTTATACATTTATAGAATTCTTTTCAATCGACTCGAGCTTCACCTCGATCGACTTCGCCGCCTGCTTTTACTTTTCCGGTGTACCGCAAATGGTATGGCATCTAACTTTATGCACTTACCTTTTCCTTGCAGATCCATTTTCCATTCTTAGATTTTTCACCTTTCCATTTATTTAACGCAATATATAACCCTTCGATCTCACTACGACACATCTCTACACAATCCACTGCCTTTGACTTTACTCACAATAGTTTCATTTGTATAAACTGTTGATATCTCTGTTCTATTATGTTGATATTCTCTGTTTGTTACTGTCCTAGCTTTTTAGGCATTTGGAAATTTTCTATACTAAATAGTGAGTGTGTCTGTTGAAGACTAGCTTCATATCCCATACTACTGTCAGGGCTACACCAGTGGTAGCGGTGACAGCTCTTTTTGGTTTTGGATCAGGGTATTTGCTGTGTTTTTCAAGGAAATTCTCGAAGTTGTTGGAGACGAGTTAGCCCACGAGCAATAGCAAAGAATAGCAACCTGGACGAGCGTCAGCAAAGAGCGGTGGGTAGCGCTGAGTTAGCGTACAAGTACATCGAGTACAACAGTTCAACACAGGTTTGGTCCTCAGGACTTGGTACCTCCCGTTCTATTGTTTCCCTTTGGTGTTAGCTAAATTGTTGTTACTTTAGTTTGCAATAGTTCGATCATTCAAGTAGTGTACTTGCAGTTACGTGTTTCCTTCTAGTTTGATTCATTGTCCGTGGAGCACTAGCGAGTATTCTTTAGATTTATCGTAGAAGTAGTGGCTGAAGTCCGGAATGATAGATTAAGGGCATGTCCGCGGGTGGGGCAGAGTGTGGGGCCGGGTTCAGGGAGTGGGACAAGAGGAAGGGGAGGTATAGAGGGCAAAAGAGCCTACAGGTTGAGAATCGGGTCATGGAACATAGGTTCGCTTACGAGTACGTCTATAGAGTTGGCGAAGATCCTTCAGAAGAGGAAGATTAATATAGCATGTGTCCAAGAGACTAGGTGGGTTGGAACGAGGGCGATAAATGCGGATGGGTATAAGTTGTGGGTACTCTGGAGTCATGAGGGCTAAGAATGGAGTGGGGATCCTGATAGATAGCCATCTTAGAGAGTCGGTGGTAGAGGTCAGGTGGGTGAATGATAGACTAATGACTATTAAATTGGTGGTGCGTAAGTGCACTTTAAATGTTGTTAGTGCGTACGCGCTGCAATTGGTGTAAAATGTTGAAATTGAATAAAATGGGATGTGGGATTTGGGTTGAATAGAATCAAATGAATTTGAGCATGAGTTAGAATTTTTCTCTTATATATTTCTTATTTATTTATTACCTATAATTTTCTTATTACATCTTGCTAGGAGCATGTTTAGGCCGACCACACCCGGGTAGGCAAACTTTAGGATGTTGTTAGTTTTGAGGCGAAGGGTCGCTTCCTTAGTTAAATTTATCCAGGGAATGCCCGAAGTATTTGTATATATTTTATTCCGGGGTATGTCCTGAAGTATTTGTATTTGAAGGCCAGCAATGGAGCATTTTGAGGAAGCATAGAATAGTATTTTTGTTTTTACTTTATTTTTATTTTATTAGGTGGGACGACCTCGAGCTTCTTATGTGCTTATTTTACTTTTCTGTGTTTTCTACCTCAATTGAATATTTTAAAAGCCAACTTGGTCGAGCACGCAACCGTACAAGTTACAAGATTTGGGGAGTGCCTAACACCGTCTCCCCGAGTCAAATGAACCCCTTTACCAAATCTCTGGTGCGTATATGATTTTAGAGTCTGAAACGTTTTAAAAGGAAAAATTATTTTAAAAATGGTGACCTGGCACATCGAAATCAATGTCAGGTGGCGACTTTGAGTTAATCCTTTTGAAACACAATTTTATCACTTTCAAAATTGAAAAACCCTTTTCAAGCATTTACTAATTTTTTTTATTTATCTAAGAGGGTTTAGTAGAGTTTGGTTTTAAAAAAAAGGTGTGAAAGTAAACATATAATTCTTTCGTAGGAAATTTTCCAAGATTCCTTTTCATTATTAACAAAATGATCTCGAGCCAGAGTGAGGCATGTAAAAACTTAAATAAGTCCAGGCAGCAATACAAGCATGCGAAAATAACACTGAGGCGATGGCCTCATCCAACAGAAATAAATGTCCACTTGCCGAGGGTCGACAGTGCGCCTATGGATGCATCTATCAATCTGCCGAGGCGTTCGGCCCGTTCCAAAATAAACACACACAGACAGAAAATCAGTCAAGAAGTCAACATGAAGCAAATATTCAAGAAAGGCCAATTCTCTTCAATAATTTGTGAAAACGAAGCTTATGACTTTTTAGAAATCCATTTATTAATTTAATGTGATTTAAGCAATTCAAACCATCAAAGGGTTCACAACTAATCCAAGTATACATGTTTTTTGGTCCTAGACTACCCGGACAATAGCATAATAGTAGCTACGCACGGACTCTCATCACTTCGTTCATAGGTATCCCCCACAAATAGGAGCACTTAACCATTTTTACTCACCTATGGGGTAGATTTCCCCTCACAAGATTAGAAAGGAGACTCACCTAGCTTCGAAGACTCATAACTAGCATTCTTCATTCTTCCAAAGACTTATACCAACGCGTAATGCTCCAAAACTAAATAATGATCATACAAATCCATTACTATATGCTCAATTAAACTTTACAACCTAATTTGTAACAATTCCTAACCCCAAACGAAAAGTTGACAAAAATTCCATCGGGCCCACGTGCCCGAAATCCGAAACTTTTTCGAAGATAAAATTTTTCCATGACCTTAGGAACTCAAATATTTCTCTTAATTCTATATCCAAAATGTTAGTCAAAATCCAAGAACCCTAATTTTCTAGGTTTTCCACTAATCCTCAATTTTCTACCCATTTACATGCTAAAATCCAAACATAATCAATGTATTTAACTCATAATAGGTGAGAATAACATACCTTATCATTGATGATGAAGACCCTCTCTTGAAGCTCCCCAAATATCTCCCAAGCCATGAAAATATGAGAGAAATGACCAAAATCCGATTTTTAAAACAACTCTCTACCTTCAGCCTTTTTCGCACCTCCGGAACTATTTCTGCTTCTATGGTCCCGCTTTTGCGGACAAAACTCCACTTCTGCGGATCAGTGGCTCCAGCCCAAATTTCGCTTTCGCGGTCAGCCAACCGCTTCTGCGGTTCCGCATCAGCGGATCAAGGGCCGTTTCTGCGGTCCTGGCTGCTCCCATGCTCAACCGCTTCTGTGGCTTCCTCCTCGCTTCTGCGGGGTCGCTTCTGTTGTCCCATCTCCGTAGAAGCAGAAATACCATATATCAGCTGCTTCAGCTATTTCCAAAAACTCATTTTCGATCTGTTAACCACCTGAAATCCACCCGAGGCCCCCGAGACCTCAACCAAACCTACCAACAAATCCCAAAACACATTACAGACTTGCTCGAGAGACTCAATTCACATCAAACAACGCTAAAATAATCAATCGACCTCCAATCCAAGCTTTATACTCTCCAACTTATACTTCCGGTGATTAAACCTATCAAATCATATCTGATTGACCTTAAATTTTGCACACAAGTCATATTTAACATTACAGACATACTCCAACTTTTGGAATTAGATTCCGACCTTGATATCAAAAAGTCCACTTCCGGTCAAACTTCTCAAAAACCTTCAATTTCTATCTTTAGCCAAACGGCTTCAAAATGACTTACGGACCTCTGAGTTAACTTCCCATCGTGCTCCCAACTCCAGAAGTACCATACGGAGCTACTCCTAGTGTCGGAATACCAAACAGACATCGATAACACTGAAATGCACTTCAAGCGAAACTTAAGAAATTTTTCCAAAATGCTAATTTCCACAATAGACGCCAAAACACTCCCGAATTATCCAAAACCTGAACCGGACATATGCCCAAGTCTGAAATTATCATACGAACCTTCTGGAACCTTCAGATCCCAATTCCGATGTCGTTTACTCTAAAATCCAATTATAGTTCATTCATTCAACTTTAAGCTTCTAAAATAAGAATTCTCTTTCCAAATCAACTCCAAACTTTCCGAAATTCAACTTCGACCCCGCGTACAAGTCATACTCCTGAAATGAAACTGCTCATGGCCTCAAACTGCTGAACGACACACTAGAGACTCAAAACGACTGGTCGGGTCGTTACAATGCACATGTTACTATGTTATTATTTCTGTTGATTCAAAGCATGATATTTATTTTGCTTTTTTACTGTATTACTGTCAAATTTGATATTCCATTAAATTTTTGTTATTATTATATTCCCGCATATGATTTAACTATACATGTTTATATTGTTTTCTTATCCTTTCCTCATCACTACTTCACCGAGGTTAGGCTCGCCACTTACCAGTACATGGGATCGGTTGTACTGATACTGCACTCTGTAGTTTCTGTACATATTTCGGTGTGGGACCTCGTGAGTAGAGTTTGAGTTGCTACCTTTTCGTCCGCAGGAGACCCAAGGTAGATCTGCCGGTGTTCGTAGACCCCTGGAGGCCCCTTCCCTTTATCTTGGATCTCCTGTCTCTTTTCATTTCGAGAACATATGTATTTGTTTTAAAGCAGTATTTGTAGAAATTCTTAGTCATTCGTGGATTGTGACACCAGATCATTGGGGTAGTCGTGTTTTAGAGTTTTGAACTTCTATAAAATTTTTGCACTTCATATATGTTCAGCATTAATTATTATTTATTACTGTTTGGCTAATAAATAATTTGCTAGAGCCATAATTGTTGGCTTGCCTAGCATTCAAGCGTTAGGCGTCATCACGATCCCGATAGTGGGGAATACGGGTCGTGACACTCACCAAATATAAGGTTATCATGAGATGTTCCTTCCTACCTAAACCATAAAAATGTAAAAAACATATTAAAGTCGACAACATCAAAAATATTTTGAGTAGGATAACCTTTACGCCCAATATAAGGTATCTCTTGACCTTGAGGCAATCTTGCTTCGCATGTGTGCCATAAAATAATCCAATGCAATCCTAAAAATACATGCATAAACTAAATATAAGTTTACACAAGATAATGTTTTGAGTAAAAATATAAAAATATAATAATGTAATTATTAAGTATGTCACACTTACTTTAAAGAAAAGGAGATATCATTGATTACATGATTTGTAATCTCCTGCACCATTATTATAACTTGGATGTGGTTGAATTATGTCTCTTGCAAGCTTATCAATGGTCGTTAAAACACTATGAAAATGCCTATGAATTGTTTCTCCTCAATAATGAAAAATCTCTCGTAGCAATCGATTTACGGCACCATGTGCACAAATCATCAAGAACATCCCTAACTCTTCTTAGACAGACATCCCACGTGTGAGTTTAAGACCATATTTATCAGTTAGATATTTACTTAAATCCAGAAACACTGACTTCCTAAATCTAAAATTTTCATAACATCGAGTCTCATTTTCGTGTAATATCTCTTGGATAAATATATTCTCAGTGCATTTAGATGTACAACATGGTTCCTTGCAAATGTATTTCTCATAATATATCAATATACTCTTACATGATATTCGACATAGTGCCATTCGTATATATTTTCTTGAGTTTCCTCTTCTTCATTTTCATTATTTAACAAGTCATTGTTCCAGGAAATGAAACATGTTAGGATTTATGCCCGTCACTAGAGGGGGGGGGGGGGGTTGAATAGTGAGGCACGAGAATGTCAATAAATTTTGCGGAATTAAAATTGCAGGAGTAAAGTAAGTACAGTAATTAAAAGAGTAAGGAGAGGACACACCGAATTTATACTGGTTCACCACAACGTATGGTTAGTCCAGTCTCCCGAGAGACTCTCTCGAGTTTACACTAACTCCGTTAAGCTTACGGGTGCCTAACAAACCGTTACACTTGCTCGTAGATGTACGCTCTACAAGACTTCAACTTGCTCGAGGATACCTCACCTCAAGACTTCACCTTGCTCGTAGATACCGCACCTCAAGACTTCACACACTAAGATTGAAGGTACTTAGCAAACCCAACGCTCAATGAGAAGGTATGGTCTTCTCAAGAACCTTTCTCTTTTACAACAAGAACTCTCTAAGAAGAGTAGATAAAGAGATACAATATAAGCTCTATGAACAACACAAAGTTGTCTCTCAAATGGCTCAACAAAAGCTCTAAATATGATGCATAAATGTTATCAATATGTTCAAGAATAATGAGAGATGTTGTTCCTATAAAATCAGCTCCAAAGACCTCTATTTATAGGGTGTGGAGGTGATATAGCCGTTGCCCAACGTTTAAACAATAAATCTGATTTTGGCTCAGCATAATCGATTATCTAACTTGCATAATCGATTATCCTTTCCGTTCAAGAAACTAGGCGTTGGAAGGCAACGGTCACAAGGATAATCGATTATGCTAAGTAGATAATCGATTATCTTGTGGGACTTGTAAGCATAATCGATTATCTACTTAGCATAATCGATTATCCTTATGTTGTGGAATTTCCGGTTTAAGCATAATCAATTATCTACTTAGCATAATCGATTATGTGGCTATTCTGTCCAGAATTGACAACTTACTTCAAAAACCATTTTGGTTAAAATGAAAACGTTAAAAATCATTTTGTTTGAAGTATATCACAAATGCTTATGATGATTATGTTAGAAAATACGCTTAACGCTAGAGGAGGGGGTGAATAGCGTTATAATAAAATTTAGCGTAAACTTGCGGAAATTAAAATTTGCAGGAAATAAATAAGTGCGTTAAATAAACAAAAAGGAAAGAACGCACCGATATATTCTGGTTCACCACAACACGTGGCTAGTCCAGTCCCCGAGAGACTCTCTCGAGATTTTCCACTAACTTGTTAAGCTTACGGGTGCTCAACAAACCTTTACAACGTACGGACACAAGCCTTAACACCTTTGCTCGGAGATACAACACTCCCAGACTTCAACGAAGGAAACACAAGTTCCTTACAACAAGAGAATCACAATTCTCTTACAAGTGTGTAAAACACTTAACACTCAAACAAAATACTCCTTTATGAGTAGGTATGAGTAAAAGAAGTAAGCTCTAGATCACAACAACTTTGGACAAGAATATGGCTCTCAAAAGCTTTATGAAATTGAATATAAAATGATAAACAAAAGTATGCAAGCTTATAGCAATGTAATGATCAGTTGTAGTATGTTGTTGTGTTTAAAACACTGAAATGAAGCTGTATTTATAGTTGAAAAACTTGGCATTACCGTTGCCTAATTGCCAATTAAGAGTTGTTGATTTTACTCACTGACAATTGATTGTCAAACCCTAACAATCGATTGTCTGCCAGTCAGATCAAAATTCAATCCCAGATTTTACGCTTGATAACCGATTACTTACAATCCATAATCGATTACTGGCAACGTTCAAAAAATCCTTTCCAGATTTTACCACAAACAATCGATTGTCCAGAATCAACAATCGATTACTCAGCAAGGTTCAAAAAATCTTTTCCGGATTTTAATCAAAACAATCGATTATACAAAATCAATAATCGATTACCCAATAACGTTCAAAAAATCTTTTCCGGATTTTAATCAAAACAATCGATTATACAGAGTCAATAATCGATTACCTGACGGTATTTGAAAACTTTACGACAACGGTCAGCTTCACAATCGATTGCACAAAGTCAACAATCGATTACTTATCAGTTTTCGAAAAACATTTTAGACACTGTCTCTTTGACAATAGATTGTCCAATGTAACAATCGATTATTTAATAAATTTGAAAATCACTGGAAGACACTGTCTCAACATAATCGATTACCATTAGTTCATAATCGATTATTTTGAGTTTTGAAAAACTTTGATGGACACTGCCTCAGTCACAATCGATTGTCATTAGTTCACAATCGATTGTCATGCAGGTTTGAAAAACCTGATGCTCATTGCCTTACTCACAATCGATTGTCATTAGTTCACAATCGATTGTCATGCAGTCTTGGCTTAAAACAATCGATTATCATAAGTACATAATCGATTATCTTAGTCCAGATTTTTAAGGCATGTCTAAACATTATTTTGACTACTGTAAATATGCATGATTTAAAATCATTTGACATTTAAATTAAATATGCATGATTTTGGAAAATAGTTTTATGAGAGAAGTCATGTTACGAGTCAAGTTGTAGGATCAAGATCACAATTAAGAATGACTCAATTAAACTATAAAACTTTGTCTTGAGCTTGAATCTCGTTGTATATCAATTGTGCGCTTGTTTCTTGAACTTCGTCATATATCAATTTTCGCTTCGTTTGTCATTCATCAAAACCTATACAAAAGAACACACGTTTTAGTATATTGCATTGAGAACGTGTTTCCAACAATTTCCCCCTTTTTGATAATGGCAAACATTAAGCGGGATATGCAAGACAAGCAATTTATATTGACGATTCAAGACAAGTATATTCATGCAACAAGTATGCAATTTGTTCCCCCTCAATTTGAGAATTCCCCCTCAATTTAAGCTTATAAATACTGAGAGTGCATACCCTTATCTTCCCCCTTTTGCCATTAGCAAAAATAATAATAAGATGCCAAAGATGAAATAAACCTTGTTTATTTATTGGAAAGAAGGCGTGATTATTTAAAGAGAGTATAATAGCTCAAATGATAGCATTACAATCGATTATTGATACGAGATAATCGATTATTAGATGACAAAAACAGATTTTTCTGAAGAAGACTCGATTCTTGCGCGTCATGCTTTATAATTCCCCCTACTTTTAGGGCGATACCTGCAAAAAAGGATTAGACGTCTCCAAAGCTCAAGTTAGAAATCATGTAACAAAAAATGCAATGCATGACTTAGATCAACGTGGAGTCAAGAATCCCGAGTTCACTGCGAATTCGGAAGAAGGACTCTTTCTCTAAAGGCTTTGTAAAGTTGTCTGCCAATTGGTTTTTGATTTCAACAAATTCAATTTCGACATCGCCTTTGAGAACGTGATCTCTAATAAAATGATATCTAATTTCAATGTGTTTCGTTCGCGAATGAAGAACGGGGTTCTTCGTCAAGCATATGACACTAGTATTATCACATCTAAGAGGGATATGATCAAGACTTAGGCCATAGTCCAAGAGTTGTTGTTTCATCCATAGGATTTGAGCGCAACAACTCCCCGCGGCTACATATTCAGCCTCGGTTATGGACAATGCAACACTTACTTGTTTCTTGCTAAACCAAGAAACGAGAGAGCTACCGAGCAAATGGCAAGTGTCACTAGTGCTCTTGCGGTCCAATTTGCATCCAGCAAAATCAGAATCGGAGAAGCCAACAAGTTGGCATGATGAGCCTTTGGGGTACCATAGACCCACATTTGTAGTACCAACAAGATACCTTAAAAGCCGTTTTACCGCAGTAAGGTGAGACTCCTTCGGACATGATTGATAACGAGCGCATAAGCACACGCTAAACATGATGTCCGGACGACTAGCAGTAAGATAAAGAAGAGAGCCAATCATACCTCGATACTTTTTGGTGTCGACTTCCTTACCTTTCTCATCTTTGTCTAGATGATCGGATGTGCTCATGGGAGTTGCCATTTCTTTTGCATTGTTCATCACAAATCGTTTCAGCAATTCTTTGCAATATTTGGTTTGACAAATGAATGTACCTTCTTTCATTTGCTTTACTTGTAATCCCAAAAAGAATGTTAACTCAACCATCATAGACATCTCAAATTCGCTTGTCATTAGATCAGAAAATTCCTTGCATAAAACATTGTTAGTAGCACCAAATATAATATCATCTACATATATTTGAACTAACAAAATATCATTGTTTTCATGCTTAACAAAGAGAGTTGTGTCAACTTTCCCCCTAATGAAATCATTTTCCAAAAGAAACTTACTCAATCTTTCATACCAAGCTCGGGGAGCTTGTTTTAAACCATAAAGAGCCTTTTTGAGTTTGAAAACATGATCGGGAGATTTAAAGTTTTCAAAACCGGGGGGTTGTTCAACAAAAACTTCTTCTTGAATAAAACCGTTTAGAAAAGCACTTTTCACATCCATTTGATATAAATTGAAATTCATATAAGAGGCAAATGCAAGCAATAAGCGAATAGCTTCTAATCTAGCTACGGGAGCATATGTTTCCTCATAGTCAATGCCCTCTTCTTGATAATAGCCTTTTGCTACAAGCCTAGCTTTATTTCTAGTGATTATATCATTTTCATCTAGTTTATTGCGAAAAACCCATTTCGTACCAATTATGGTATGACCTTCGGGTCTTGGCACCAAATCCCAAACGTCATTGCGTTCGAATTGGTTAAGCTCCTCTTGCATTGCCAAGGTCCAAAATTCATCCCCAATTGCTTCTGAGATGGTTTTGGGTTCAATTTGAGAAACAAAAGCAGTATGATCTAAGGTATTTTTGAGAGAGTTTCGGGTACTTACCTTGTCTCCAACGTTGCCAATTACCTGTTCAAGAGGGTGATCTTTGATCGTCCTCCACTCATTTGGCACTTTTGTTTCTTTTTCCAATTGTGGCGCTTCTTCCGTTGGTTGTTCCTCAGTTTCATCTTTATTTTCCTTGGGTGGTTCCTCTTGTATTTTGTCTTTCAAGCTATCTAAGATACCTGCAAGATCAAAACCGGAATCCTTTCTCGCCAAGCGAGCATTATTTTCGGAAAATACAACATGAGGGGATTCCTCCATAATTTGGGTTCTTTTATTAAAGACCATGTATGCTTTACTACGTGAGGAATATCCAATGAAAATACCTTCATCCGACTTAGCATCAAATTTACCCAATTGGTCTTTGCCATTGTTATGAACAAAATATTTGCAACCAAAAACTTTAAAATGGGAAATATTTGGTTTTCTACCCTTATAAAGTTCATAGGGGGTTTTCATGAGTATCGGCCGAATTACTACTCTATTTAGAACATAGCAAGCGGTACTCACGGCGTCCGCCCAAAAATGTTTGGGTATCTTAGCTTCGTCGAGCATGGTTCTAGCCATCTCTTCGAGACACCTATTTTTCCTTTCCACCACCCCATTTTGTTGTGGTGTACGTGGAGCGGAAAAGGTATGCTCGATTCCGAGTTCGTCACAAAAGTCCGCAAAGAGATTGTGATCAAACTCTCCCCTATGATCACTTCTAATTGAAGTGAAGGTGGTTTCTTTCTCATTTTGAACACGCTTAAGAAAATATTTAAAATTTTGAAAAGCATCACTTTTATTGGAAAGAAATAAAGTCCAAGTAAATCTCGAGTAATCGTCAACAATTACAAAAGCATATTTATTTCTTCCTAGACTTTCAATGCGAGAGGGACCAAATAAATCCATATGAAGCAATTGCAATGGTCTAGAAGTTGAAACAATGTTTTTAGATTTTAAAGATGCTTTTGTTTGCTTCCCCTTTTGACACGAGTCACAAATAGAGTCATTTTCAAATTTTAAATTGGGAAGACCAACAACTAAGTTTTGAGAAATCAATTTGTTCAAAAAATGCGTATTGATATGTGCTACTCTACGATGCCATAGCCAAGTATCATCCTCTTTACTCATTAGACAATCAACATAATCGGGTGAGGAATTAGCAAGATCAACCATATAAATATTATCCACTCTAAAACCACGGAGGATAATTTTGAAATCACTACGTCTGAACACTAAGCATTCATCCGAATCAAATAAAGCAAGATTTCCCTTGTCACACAATTGGCTTATGCTCAAGAGATTATGATTTAATCCTTTAACAAGTAATATATGCTTAATAGAGGATTTTTCATCCTTACCGACCGAGCCGATGCCGATGATTTTTCCTTTATTGTTTTCACCGAAGATAACACTTCCTCCTTCTTTGTGCTCTAATTGAAGGAATTTGGATTCATATCCCGTCATATGCTTGGAGCATCCACTATCAAGGTACCACAGTACACTTGATCCCTTCAAGCACACCTACAAAACAAATTAATGTTCTTTAGGTACCCATGCCATCTTGGGTCCTTGGGGGTTAGGCATATTATAATGATGCAATTGAGTAATATGTCTATGACGTGTAAAGCATGCAGGAGCAATATGACCAATACGTCTGCAATAATGACAAGTCACATTTGGGTTATGCATCCTTCTAGGTTCATAGTAACTAGACGGATGAAAATTTCTTACTCTATTTTGAACACTGTGACTATTTCGCATTTCATGAGAGTTATTTCTCCTACTATGAGCTCTAGGATGGGCAGCATTTCTAGAGTGATTGTTTCTCGGTTGAAGGCCATTTCTAGGTCTTCTCAAAGGTTCAACATTTGGCCTAAAATATGCATCATTTCTAGGGTAACTATTTCTAGGTGGTAAGTCATTTCTAGGACTCCTAAAATGTTCAACATTTTGTCTAGCATGCATATTGGTTCTAGGATTGCTATTTCTAGGATAAGCATTTGTTTTATTAGTCCCAGGTTGAGCCTTAGGTGGTTGGGGTTTGGCTTCAACCTTTTCTTTAACCTCATTCTTAAATCCTATGCCATGCTTGGTTGATTCCAAATTTACAAGGACCTCATTAAAATTCTTGTGGGAAGAATTAAACTTATCTAAGGTACCTTTGAGTCTATCTACCTCATTTTTGAGATGCAAGAAAGAAGAACAATTTTTAGTAGAACTTTCGGGCTTATCGGCGCTTCTTTTTCCAAAAAACTTGTTTTCCTCTTTCAGCTTTTCATTTTCTAAAACCAGTTTTTCTAAATTCTTTTCTTTCAAAGAAAGCTGTTTTTGAAAATCCTTTTCTTTTAATGAAGCATTTTATTTTATGCCCTTAACAGTTTTTGAAGCCTTAATAAATTCAGTATATAATTCATCAAAAGCAGTTCGCATTTCTTCAAGAGTAAAGAAGTTTTTAGACGAGATTTGACATACCTCATCTTTGTTGTCTTCTTGTGCCATAAGGCAAAGAGTTGCTGCTTCGTCTTCTTCTCCTTCGCTTGACTCATCTCCGGAATCGCCTCCCCAAGAAATGTATGCACGTTGCTTTTTAAAAGGTTTCTTCTCCTTTTTGATCTTTAGGCAATTTGATTTGATGTGCCCGGTTTCACCACATTCATAGCACTTGATTTGTTCGCCTTGTTTTTTGCCCTTGCGTTCATACTCCTTGCGCATGAACTTTTGAAATCTTTTGATAACGAGTCCAAACTCGTTGTCTCCTTCCTCATCAATTTGCGGTTGGCTTGTGCTCGCCTTTAGAGCTATTCTTTGCCTCCTTTGATCATCAACAAAAGGGTTAAGAATAGTAGATTCATAGGTCTTAAGGTTACCTCTTAGTGCGTCGATGGTGACGTTTGAAACGCCAATGGATTCTTGAATTGCATCGGCCTTTGATCTCCATGCCGGAGTGAGACTTCTAAGAATTTTTCGCACGAGCTCTCTATCCGTGAATGTTTTCTTGAGAGCATGTAGGTCATTTACGATTATTGAAAATCGCTCAAACATTTCGTCCACCTTTTCACCTTCCTTCATGTGAAATAATTCATAAGAATGGGTTAGGAAATCAATTTTTGCTTCCCTTACCTGGTCCGTACCTTCGTACGTAACTTCTAGTTTGTCCCACATCTCCTTTGCAGTTGTGCAACACGATATTTTCCTGTAATCGTCAGCATTAACAGCACAATATAATAAATTAATTGCTTTAGCATTATTTTGAACCTTTCGGATGTCATCCGCGTCATACTCATCCTCGGACTTGGGAACCCATTCGTTTTCCACCTTCTTTGTTGGAATTTGGTTTCCCTTCATTATCACCTTCCAAAGGCGAAAGCTGTTGGACTGAATGAAGATCTTCATTCTCACCTTCCAGTACGTGTAATTTGTACCGTTGAATAGAGGTGGTCGTGTGGAGCACTGTCCTTCATCAATTCCTGCAAAAGAATCACGAGTAGAAGCCATGGATGGTTCTCTCAAACTGTTAAGTTTTCAGAGAGTTGGGCTCTGATACCAATTGTTAGAAAATACGCTTAACGCTAGAGGGGGGTGAATAGCGTTATAATAAAATTTAGCGTAAACTTGCGGAAATTAAAATTTGCAGGAAATAAATAAGTGCGTTAAATAAACAAAAAGTAAAGAACGCACCGATGTATTCTGGTTCACCACAACACGTGGCTAGTCCAATCCCCGAGAGACTCTCTCGAGATTTTCCATTAACTTGTTAAGCTTACGGGTGCTCAACAAACCTTTACAACGTAAGAACACAAGCCTTAACACCTTTGCTCGGAGATACAACACTCCAAGACTTCAACCAAGGAAACACAAGTTCCTTACAACAAGAGAATCACAATTCTCTTACAAGTGTGTAAAACACTCAACACTCAAACAAAATACTCCTTTATGAGTAGGTATGAGTAAAAGAAGTAAGCTCTAGATCACAACAACTTTGGACAAGAATATGGCTCTCAAAAGCTTTATGAAATTAAATATAAAATGATAAACAAAAGTATGCAAGCTTATAGCAATGTAGTGATCAGTTGTAGTATGTTGTTGTGTTTAAAACACTGAAATGAAGCTGTATTTATAGTTGAAAAACTTGGCATTACCGTTGCCTAATTGCCAATTAAGAGTTGTTGATTTTACTCACTGACAATCGATTGTCAAACCCTAACAATCGATTGTCTGCCAGTCAGATCAAAATTCAATCCCAGATTTTACGCTTGATAACCGATTACTTACAATCCATAATCGATTACTGGCAACGTTCAAAAAATCCTTTCCAGATTTTACCACAAACAATCGATTGTCCAGAATCAACAATCGATTACTCAGCAACGTTCAAAAAATCTTTTCCGGATTTTAATCAAAACAATCGATTATACAAAATCAATAATCGATTACCCAATAACGTTCAAAAAATCTTTTCCGGATTTTAATCAAAACAATCGATTATACAGAGTCAATACTCGATTACCTGACGGTATTTGAAAACTTTACGACAATGGTCAGCTTCACAATCGATTGCACAAAGTCAACAATCGATTACTTATCAGTTTTTGAAAAACATTTTAGACACTGTCTCTTTGACAATCGATTGTCCAATGTAACAATCGATTATTTAATAAATTTGAAAATCACTGGAAGACACTGTCTCAACATAATCGATTACCATTAGTTCATAATCGATTATTCTGAGTTTTGAAAAACTTTGATGGACACTGCCTCAGTCACAATCGATTGTCATTAGTTCACAATCGATTGTCATGCAGGTTTGAAAAAGCTGATGCTCACTGCCTTACTCACAATCGATTGTCATTAGTTCACAATCGATTGTCATGCAGTCTTGGCTTAAAACAATCGATTATCATAAGTACATAATCGATTATCTTAGTCCAGATTTTTAAGGCATGTCTAAAAATTATTTTGACTACTGTAAATTTGCATGATGTAAAATCATTTGACATTTAAATTAAATATGCATGATTTTGGAAAATAGTTTTATGAGAGAAGTCATGTTACGAGTCAAGTTGTAGGATCAAGATCACAATTAAGAATGACTCAATTAAACTATAAAACTTTGTCTTGAGCTTGAATCTCGTTGTATATCAATTGTGCGCTTGTTTCTTGAACTTTGTCATATCTCAATTTTCGCTTCGTTTGTCATTCATCAAAACCTATACAAAAGAACACACGTTTTAGTATATTGCATTGAGAACGTGTTTCCAACAGATTATGATTTGATAAAATGATTTTATGCATATTTTTGATGACCTATGTTGAGCCAAAAGACGAGATAACTTAAACGTGCTCTTTCATTGGTTCTACCTAACGACCTACGTCTGTGGTCTTCAAAAGCTAGAACTCTTGAGCTCGTCTTGGCTTGTCTATGCAATCCCTTCATCAATATGCTTCTTGGCATTCAGTCTTGATTGTTTGATTCATCATCATTGATTCGTCAACCATCTTGATCGTTTGCTAATGCATCTTCGTTGTTTGTCATATGTCATACACTAATATAGTTGTTTGACAGTTGACTTTGTTGTTTGTCATTCATCAAAAACTGCACTTGGAAATCATGCTAATACAACCAAAGAACACATATCAATGATATCAATGATTTCCAACAATTTCCCCCTTTTTGATAATGACAAACAATAGGAGATATGCATATATGATTCCCCCTAAATTCATGCTATATCTCAACATACAAGTCATGCAAACTATTCCCCCTTAATTGAATATTCCCCCTCAATTAAGGCATGCTAGAAGGTGGAGACATTCCCCCTTATTAGATGCATATCGCCTAAGTTCTTCCCCCTTTTGGCATTAGCAAAAAGAGAGTATACAAAGGCTACTTTCCCCTTTAGACACTTCCCCCTTTTTGGGTATTCAAATGTCAAAAATAAAATAGGAAAGACAATGAAGAATATGCATGATGAAGATTCCCCAAATAATTAAAAAACATACCAATTGTTAGAAAAGAAACATATCAAATGTTATTTTTATCAAAATGATACCAATTGTTATTGTTAGCAAATCATATTATTTATTTCCATATCAACTGTTAAATTTTAACAAAAAAAAACAAGAGTTATAATCATCAAAACATGAATCATTTATTATTTAAAAAAATATACCAACTGTTAACACATATCGACTCTTAGGCTTTTATCAAAAATGATGACTGACCGAAATTCCCCCTTGATGCAATAAGGTTTCGTGCTTGGTGCATCTACTACAACATTGTAGTCTTCAAGCACACCTGCAAACGTACCTAAAAATAGGTTTTAGGTACCCAACCACTTTTGGGTCCTTGGGGTTAGACAAATAATAATCATAGCCAAAAGATAAATCCCTATGTTTTGTAAAACATACGGGTGCTATGTGTCCTACCCGGTTGCAATAATGACATGTTACGTTCGGGTTGTGCATGTGTCTAAGTTGAGCCAAAAACGTTCTAGGTGATCTAAAGTCATTATTCCTAGAAGTGTTGAAATTCCTAGAGCCATTTCTAGGTGGTCTAAAATGATTAATTCTAGACTCATTAACAAGATTCCTAGAATTATTTCTAGGTTGTGCAACATCATTTATATCATGATTCTTATTCTTTTTAGGCCTTTTATATTTCCTGGGCTTTTTCTTCTTAATTTCTTCAACTGTTTTAGGTTCTTCTACACTATGTTTTTCTAGTGTGTTCCTAAGTTCTATGTTCTCTGTTTTCAAAGAATCACAAGAAGAACAATTAAAGCTTTGATCAATTGAAGAAGTTTCATTCATCTCCTTAATTTTATTCTTAAGATCAACATTGTCATTTTCCAAAAATTTATTTTCCTCTTCTAAAATTTTAATTTTAGCCTTGGCCTCTTTGGAGATTTTTGAAGTCTTTTTCAATTCACCATATAATTCTTGAAAAGCTTTTTGTAATTCTTCAAAAGTGTAAGAGTTAGAATTACTTACCTCTTCTTCCTCGTTGGCCATGAGGCATAGGGCGGCCGTTTCATCACCCGAGCTGTCTGAATCCCATGTCACGCGCCTTTGGTGTTTCTTCTTCTTCTTGTCCTTGGCTTTTGGACAATGTGACTTGGTGTGGCCAAGTTTTCCACAATTATGGCATGAAGGACTTGGTTCTTCCTTCTTCATAAACTTATAAAACTTTTCAATTAAATCGTTGAAAAAAGTATCGTCATCGCTTTCCGAATCACTTACTTCTACTCTTTTAGAAGATCAGGCTTTGAAGGCAATACCTGGACTTTTCTCATCTCCAAATGAGGGTTTAAGAATTGTGCTTTCATAAGTTTTGAGGTTACCTCTTAGTCCATCAATTGTGACGTCCGTGATTCCTATCGACTCTTGGATGGCATTGGCTTTGGAACGCCATTCGGGAGTGAGACTCCGCAGGATTTTTCGAACAAGATCTTTGTTCGAATATATTTTCCCAAGAGCATGGAGATCGTTGATGATCATTGAGAATCGATCAAACATATCATCGATGCTTTCAGGCTCCTTCATTCTGAAGAGTTCATATTCACGTGTTAGAAAATCAACTCTAACTTCTCGGACTTGAGGCGTACCTTCATAAGTGATTTCAAGCTTATCCCACATCTCTTTGGCGGTTGTGCAGCAAGAGATCTTCCGATAGTCATCCGGATTCACGGTACAATACAACATATTGATGGCCTTTGCGTTATTTTCAACCTTCTTGATGTCTTCTGCATTATATTCATCTTCCTCCTTTGGAACCATGATTTCCCCAACTTTCTTTGTCGGCATTTGTTCACCGTTCTTGATGATGTGCCATAATCAAAAGTTATTTGATTGGATGAATATTCTCATCCTTTCTTTCCAATATGTATAATTGGTTCCATCAAATAGTGGAGGCCTAATGGTAGAGTGTCCTTCGCTCATCATACCTGCGTTCAACATTCTCAACAAAAAAATATATATCGTTCTCTCAACCGGTTAATGCTTTCAGAGAGTTAGGCTCTGATACCAACTGTTAGGATTTATGCCCGTCACTGGGGGGGGGGGTTGAATAGTGAGGCACGAGAATGTCAATAAATTTTGCGAAATTAAAATTGCAGGAGTAAAGTAAGTGCAGTAATTAAAAGAGTAAGGAGAGGACACACCGAATTTATACTGGTTCACCACAACGTGTGGTTAGTCCAGTCTCCCGAGAGACTCTCTCGAGTTTACACTAACTCTGTTAAGCTTACGGGTGCCTAACAAACCGTTACACTTGCTCGTAGATGTACGCTCTACAAGACTTCAACTTGCTCGAGGATACCTCACCTCAAGACTTCACCTTGCTCGTGGATACCGCACCTCAAGACTTCACACGCTAAGATTGAAGGTACTTAGCAAACCCAACGCTCAATGAGAAGGTATGGTCTTCTCAAGAACCTTTCTCTTTTACAACAAGAACTCTCTAAGAAGAGTAGATAAAGAGATACAATATAAGTTCTATGAACAACACAAAGTTGTCTCTCAAATGGCTCAACAAAAGCTCTAAATATGATGCATAAATGTTATCAATATGTTCAAGAATAATGAGAGATGTTGTTCCTATAACATCAGCTCCAAAGACCACTATTTATAGGGTGTGGAGGTGATATAGCCGTTGCCCAACGTTTAAACAATAAATCTGATTTTGGCTCAGCATAATCGATTATCTAACTTGCATAATCGATTATCCTTTCCGTTCAAGAAACTAGGCGTCGGAAGGCAACGGTCACAAGGATAATCGATTATGCTAAGTAGATAATCGATTATCTTGTGGGACTTGTAAGCATAATCGATTATCTACTTAGCATAATCGATTATCCTTATGTTGTGGAATTTCCGGTTTAAGCATAATCGATTATCTACTTAGCATAATCGATTATGTGGCTATTCTGTCCAGAATTGACAACTTACTTCAAAAACCATTTTGGTTAAAATGAAAACGTTAAAAATCATTTTGTTTGAAGTATATCACAAATGCTTATGATGATTATGATTTGATAAAATGATTTTATGCATATTTATGATGACCTATATTGAGCCAAAAGACGAGATAACTTAAACGTTGCTCTTACATTGGTTCTACCTAACGACCTACGTCTGGGGTCTTCAAAAGCTAGAACTCTTGAGCTCGTCTTGGCTTGTCTATGCAATCCCTTCATCAATATGCTTCTTGGCATTCAGTCTTGATTGTTTGATTCATCATCATTGAATCGTCAACCATCTTGATCGTTTTCTAATGCATCTTTGTTGTTTTTCATATGTCATACACTAATATAGTTGTTTGACAGTTGACTTCGTTGTTTGTCATTCATCAAAAACTGCACTTGGAAATCATGCTAATACAACCAAAGAACACATATCAATGATATCAATGATTTCCAACAAAACAGATATACAAACTATTACGATAAAAAATGACAAATTCTAACTTCAAAGTTGATAGTATAATCATCAATTAAAATAAAACACGTAATTTCTAAACAAGAAATGATTAGACCACCATTATATCTAAACCTGAAACAAAACATTAAGAAAATATAACCTTCTGCACATACTTTAAAGGGCAAGTTAAAATGTCTAATGCTAATGTAATATGGGTAAAGCATCATCAACAACTTCTCAGATTAGATTAGATGGATTATTCGGCCTGAAGGATCGTTGGTGGTCGTACCCCAACCAAGATGTCCTAGCTTCATTAGTAGACAACGTAAAAAATGCATGTCATATCTCTTTCTGTATCAACAAGTTCACAGCACAATTAACAATATCACTCCCTCTGTAATGACCTAAGGGGTCATTTTATGAATTAGGACCCGTTATGGTTTATCCATAAAAACTAATTTTAAATACATCAATTTGCGAGCGCAGTTCAGGCGTGAAATCAAAAAGCTTTTATGTAAAAAAAATGTAAGAAATAATAATTTTTATAATTTAAGTTTGGTTTTAGTTGACTTTGATCAATATTTTAAGTAAATGGACCTGGATCAGTATTCCGACGATCCCGAAAGGTCCACAGTAAAATATAAGACTTGTACGTGTGCCCGAAATTTAAGTCCGAGGTCCCAAGCCTTAGAAATTAATATTTGAAAGAAATTATTTTGTTGAATTATTAATGAAATAAAAAAAAGAATTAATATTTGAAACCATTGGTGTCGGGCTCGTATTTTGATTCCAACGCTCGATACAGGTTTGTTATTATATTTATGTACTATCTATGAAATTTGGTGAGAATCAGAGTTTACTTGACGTGATTTGGACGTCCGGTTGAGAAATAGTGAAATTAAGTGTTCTTGAGAAAAATGATGAGTTTTGAATAGTTTTAGATGTTATTTTCATGATTTGATTGCACGAGCAAGTCTGTATACTTGTGTGCATGTTTGATTAGGAGCCCCGAGGGCTCGGGCGAGTTTTAGGTAGGCTTCAGGATCTTGTAAAAAAACCTATCACAACAGTTTTTGGTGCACTGGTGCTCCATGCTGTTCCATAAAAAAAGGAAGAATCACATAATCCAACTCGGGCAACAGCCATTTTTTTTATGTATATTCGAACTAAAAAGATCTAGAGGCGATTTTCTTTACAGAGGTTAATGCCCAAAGTGTTAGTAAACAATTCTAAACTCTTCTCTTTCGATTACCAAATATTTTTCATCACTTTTCAATCGAAAATCAAGAATTTCATGGCAAAAATTGGGGGTTTGGTTAGAATTAGAGAATTTTTTAAAATTAAATTTAGACCACGAATTGGGATCGAATTTCAGAACTAATTACATATTCTGGCTCGAGGGTGAAGGGGTAGACGAAATTTGGTCCGAACCCCGAGTTTGGATCAAGCGGGCTCGAGGTCAATTTTTAACTTTTTTGAGCAAACGTAGGAAAATCATAATTTTTCAGAAAAGTTAGTTCTTTTTGCATTAGTTAATGATAATGAACTAATTATGATTAGATTCAAGTGGGTTAGAGGCAAATTCTAAGGAAAATGTTGTGATTGAACGATGAGTGGCCTGTGGAATTGAGATAAATGCTTGGTTTAACCTTGAGTTGAGGGAAGAGGAACCCCCAACCTAATTGCTATCTGAATTTGCATGTGCGTTGTGCATAGGTGAGGTGGCGAGTACCTATGCACCAACAAATTATCTGTTAAGCATGATCCCTTCGCCGTTTCCAATTTAATCGATCTCTGGCTTAATTATTTTATGATCATTGATGTCTATATGCGTACTTGGTGTCGTTAACTTGTTGTTAAGTATTGTTTCAAGTATTTTGAAAGTGTTGGTTGTTCCTTTGGCTTCAATGTGATACATGCAAAAGTAATCTAGTAGACAATGTTTTAATATATATTACAGTTGATTTATTTGTGAAATGGTAAATGATGAAGTTATGAGTGGTACGGTTTACTGTTTATAATTATTGAGGCAAAAATATTATGAAAAGAATTTATTTGAAATTTGTGAAATCTTTATAAATAAAAGTGATATGGTTGTCAGGTGCGGAGCGGGTTGCACACCACAACAAGGAGTGATAAGGGTAAACAAGTGGGATTGGGTTGCACGCTGCAACAGGAGAAATAAGGGTGATATTTATATATGGGGGGGGGGGGGAGGGGATAAGGGTGGGAGCGAGTTGCACGCTGCAACAAGGAGTGATAAGGGAAAATATTTATGATTTATTGATTTTAAATATAAGGAACGAAAATCTCTCTATTTTACTCTACTGCTTATCCACCTACAGTTACTTTGAAAGCAAAATTTGAAATGTGGAAGCTTATGTGAGAAATTTGTTATGATTATATTCGAGCGGGTTAAAGGTAAATTCTAAAAAAAAAGTTGTGATTGAACAATGAGTGGCCTATGGAATTGAGGTAAGTGCTTGGTTTAACCTTGAGTTAAAGGAATAGGAACCCCCAACCTAATTGCTATGTGAATTTGCATGTGCGTTGTATACAGGTGAGGTGACGAGTACCTATGCACAAACAAATTAACTGTTAAACATGATCCCTTCCCGTTTCCAATTTAATTGATCCCTAGCTTAATTGTTTTATGATCGTTAATGTCTATATGTGTACTTGGTGTCGTTAAATTGTTGTTAAGTATTGTTTCAAGTATTTTAAAAGTGTTGGTTGTTCCTTTGGCTTCATTGTGATACATAAAAAGGTGAGCTAGTTGATAGTGTCTTAATATATATTATGGTTGATTTATTTGTGAAATGATAAATGATGAAGTTATGAGTGGTACGGTTCACTGTTTATAATTATTGAGGCAAAAATATTGTGAAAGGAATTTATTTGAAATTTGTGAAATCTTAATAAATAAACGTCATATGATTGTCTGGTGGGAGTGGGTTGCACGCCGCAACAAGGAGTGATAATGGTGAACATATGGGATCGAGTTGCACGTTGCAACAGGAGAAATAACGGTGATATTTATATATAGGGGGAATAAGGGTGGACAAGTGGGAGCGGGTTGCACGCTGCAACAAGGAGCGATAAGGGAGAATATTTATGATTTGTTGATTTTAAATATAAGGAATGATAATATCTCTATTTTACTCTACTGCTTATCTCGTATTTGACACCTACAGTTACTTTGAAAGCGAAATTTGAAATGTGAAAGCTTATGTGAGAATTTGGTTATAGCTGAGACCTGGCAAGAGGTGGTCGAGTTATTTCATTTATTGCTATAATTTATTGTTTTTGTTTGGTTTAGCATTTCTTTCTTTCTTTATTATTTTTATATTATTGTAGGTTATATTATAATTGCTCCACCGTAGCCTCGTCACTGCTTCGTCAAGGTTAAGCTAAGAACTTAATCAGTACATGGGATCGGTTATACTGATACTGCAATCTGCATTCTTTTGTGCGGATCCAGGTACCGTCCAGCACTAGAGAATTTAGTAGCGGTCATTCTTCATTTGGAGACATAGGTATATCTGCCGGCGTTCGCAGATTCCTGGAGTCTTCTCCTAGTTTTATAGAGACTATTTTATTTTACTCAAAAATAGGTATAATATTTCTTTCATCCCATTATTTGTAGTATTCTTAGAAGTTTGTGAATTGTGGCACCAAACTATCATGACTCAAACCCGGTCGTGATGGCACCCAACCATACAGTGTAAAAATAATAAGTCGATGTTTATGATAAAAACAGTACAGAACAGACCAAAATATCGGACAAAACACTCCCAACAGAATCTGAGGTCACGAGTCTAGAGCCTCTAAACAACTGAGTAACAATATTCGAAAAATATATAAGTCTAGAAAGAGGAAATAAAACTGAATAAAAGGAGAGAAGTCGGGTCCTGCGAACGTCAGGCAGCTACCTCGACAACTCTGATAAAACTCTAGAAGACAGCGACTGCTTAGGTAAGTCTCCAGAACACCTGAATCTGCACACAAGGTGCAGGGAGTAAAGTGAGTACTTCCAACTCAACGATAATAGACATGTATAATGACTTGAAAGTAAGAAATCTCAAAATATCACAATGTAAAGCTGAAACTACCCTCTTAGCACATTTAACGATAAACAACAATAAATCAATGACAGACATATATCAATGTATGAATGCAAGTTTCGGAAATCCAACCTAAACACCTCCGAATGACCTGAAACTTTTTACAAAGATCCAAAATCATCTAACGGAGCTACTACAACACTCATAATTCCATTCCAATCCTCAGATCAAAATCTCACCTATCAACCGGAATTTTCCAAAATTCAAACTTAGCCAATTCAATCCTAATTCTACACCGGACTCCAAATTTAATTCCGATTGCACTCCTAAGTCAAAAATCATCACTCAAAACTAGTTGTGTCATTGGACATCCATTCTGATCCTCTAACTCATAAGTCAACATCCGATTGGCTTTTCTAACTAACCTTCTCTTAAAGAGACTAATTGTCTCATTTCTAACCGAACTCTATTCGAATTACTTCAAATTCACCAAATATATATAAAGAAACATATAGAAGTATAAAACGGAAAAAGATGGGATGTAACTCACGTGACAACGGGCCGGGTCGTCACACAAACCCTGAGGAAGAGTTATATATATTTCGTTCGTGGCTCAGCTAAATATTCGATTATTATTTTATTTATGAGATCATTTTTTGGAATTTATTAGACTTAATTTATTCTAGATTTTATTATTATGTTTAAGTAAATATCCAAAGTAAAATGGATAATCAAGTTCTAACATTGGCTTGCCTAGCAAGTGTGATGTTAGGCCCCATCACGATCCCTAAGGTTGGGAATTTGGGTCATGACACCCTCCAAGAATACCAGGAATATTTTCTAAAATGTCCATGCACATCTCAATGGTGGTCTCTGAAGATTTAGATGTGTTGTTGTTAGATATGAGCTCAATTAGGGAGTGTATCTCCTCTTTTAGCGATAATGAATTATTTTTGTCTTGTGCTTTTTCACCTGACTGCTACTGCCACTGCCATCTATTGGCTTTTGCTTTCTAAGCGATGACCTAGGAAACGTAATTGAATCCATATTCTACATGTCATGACTTTCATCGCTTCTTTAATCATTCTATTTTATGTCATTATCATAAACATCATTTGTTCTATCATCATTTTGAGCTAACCCAACTTCCGATTCTGATTCTTGATTTGCTGCACGTGCTCTCTCTCCGATGGTAATGATATCAATAAATAAAGCATTGTAACGAAACCATATCAGCGAAAGGTCTTTGTTCCTAAATTTTTTGTATTTAGAATTCTCCTATAAAAAAGAATTTAAAATTACTCTAAGCAAACAAATGAAACTAATAATTAATAGAGTTATGAAATAATTATAGAAAAGGACAAGCAATGTACCTTAATTTTTTGCTCCCACCAATCATCTTCTGCAATAATTATTCCTTTTGTGGGATCCCATCCTAAATCTGTCTCACCTCTCAACTGCTTAAAAAGAGTTCACTTTGCTTTCATGTGATCCCAATAATTTTTTATTTATTTTCTAGTATATTCTAGCCTTGTCTTCTTATTGAACTCACTAACTATATTCTTCTATCCATCCTAATTTTTATTTTTAACTTCTTGCTGACATAATTCAATGACGGTCTCCCATAATTGAATATTAACAATCTGAAGAGATTACAAGATTTAGCTATAAATGTACATATATAATAATATTTATGCACAACTAAAAATTAACAAAGTTCAAAAGAACGCCTTTTTATTATTGTATGTCACATAATTTGCGAAGCTAATGAAACTAGCAGTTAGTAATAAAAGAAAAATAGTGTCATTGTTTCATCAAATGTGAACAGATTGAATAGTTGGCATAGAACTCCAAAATTTTGCATATATAATTTGCTCAGAATAGCAACCAGACATGTTAAATATGTCATATGTGGTAGTTGAAATACTGTTGAAGTAGAAAGTGACCAGTAAAAATTTTCACTTCAAAGTTTGTAACTGTTAATACAAAAAGGAAATCAAGATTATATTTTTCATAAAAACCACTTTCAAGATATATAGTCCTCGTATGCCGTCCAATAACCCACTTAGTGTCTATTGACAGTGACACCTCTAATCTCATCCTTACATATTCTTTCTTGTCCAACCTTATGTAAGGCCCCGTGAAATATTTACTCAAAAATTCAAAATCTCGCGGTTCGAACCTTTTGGATTGATATTTATAATAAAAAGTTAAAGAATAATATTTTTTACAAAAGCACATTTTTGCAGTCAATTATGCAATCGCATAATAGCTATGCGAACCGCATATTCGTCGCAAAGTGAGATAGTACGCTGGTTAGTTTTGAAGCCAACTATGTGGCCAATTATGCGATCGCATAATCAATATGGGGGCCTCATAATCTTCGTGTAAACTCCTTGGAATTTGCGAGGGACAGTTCTACAGTGCATTATGCGACCGTAGAATAGGTATGCAGGCTGCATTCTTGTCACATATCCGGGCAGAATATTCAAGTTTTGAGGGCCATTTTATGGGCCGCATGTCAATTATGTGATCGCATATGCGACCATAGATTATTTCGGGGCTCTTAGTTTTTAACTTTTAAAACCCGATCCCGTTCCGTTAAAAACACCCCGTTAGACCCCTTTTATGCTATTCTACTGCAATTAGAGCGAGAGGAAGAGCTCTATAGGGAGAAACCAACTCTCACCAAGTAACTACAATCCTTGCCCAAATCTTTGAAGATTTTCAAGTAAAAGTTGCTAGTCCTTCATCCTAAAAGGTAAGAATTTGTTCCCTAATTTAAGATTTCGAAATTTCTATTAAAATAAGTGATTAACAAATGGGTTCATGGGGTGTAAGAATTGATTATCTTGCATGCATAAATGATAATAGGGTTGGGATATTGTGAGTTAAAAACATATCAATTGGGGTGTAAGATGATAAAAATCTCACAAAAGGGTCCTAACATCACAATGCACACTTAGTGCTTGATAATATACTCAAAAGAACTAGAATCTGAATCATGTCTCTAATTTTTTGTTCAACTTAAGGAAAAACTCTATTGAGGTATGTATGACTAAAACCCCTCTTCTTAAAAATTGAGCTCCCATGGCGTCCATATAAATGTTGTAAGTCTGAAAATTGGCGTTGCAAGATTATATGTGAAAGGCATATTCCAATGTGCACATGCTATCCTTGATAAATTGAGAATGGGTAAAAAATGTGATCTATGTGCTAAAATGCCTAGATTCGAAGTCAAGTTTAAATTGAGATTGTTATGTCAAATTATGTGAAATTCTCTCCATGCTTACAACTTAATTTGCTCTGTATGTACCTATGATCTCAAATGACAAGGTTAATACTGAAAAAGGGAATAATATGAAACATGAGTTATGTAATGTGGCCTAGTGCCAAGTATGATATGGTAACTGTGCTCCAAGTGTCGATGAACTAATATATGTGAAACAAAAATTTAAGTGAGATGATTAATTAAAAAGAGCAACGTCTTGGTAAGGCGACCTGGCCGATCGGGTTATGATCGGACGCCATGCTACACACATAGTGGTATTGTGTTGATATTGAAACCGAAAAGTGAGAATGAAATAGTGATTGAGTTATATGTCTCAAATGAGACAGCTTAGCTAATCGGGCCGTGATCGGACTCCGCGCAAGAAAGTGTTGCTATTGTGAATGATGATGCAACAATATGAAATGCCTCAACCTAAAGTTATGGAAATTATGTGAAAGCTATGTAAACCTTTTTATTTGATGACATGGTGATTGTTTGAAGCTTTGTTAGTCCTTTGATTTCTTTACTCTTGTATGGTTGTTTTTTCTAACAAGATGGTGTTTAGTTATACATACTAGTACTATTTCATGGTACTAACGTTCCTTTTGCCGGGGAAACTATATTTTGAATGAATGTGGGTGGTTCTATAGCAGACAGTATCGATCGCAGGTAGTAGAGTGTCCTCCTCTCAGAAGTCTTGGTGAGCTCCTTTTCTTTAGGGGTTACGTTGTACACCTTTTGTTATAAATTTTCACTTTTGATGTATAGCTGGGCCTTGTTGTCGGCATTATCATAATTATCTTTTGTATCCTTAGAGGCTCCGTAGACGTTTGTGTGGGTTATGTTCGGGTATTGGATGGGTCACTAGACTATGTTGTAATTCTAAACTCTTGTTTCCTTAAATTGTAACTGCATAATGTTTTGGGAATATAACTATGGTTTAAGGGTTATAATAGAAAATGAACTAGAAATGTTGAATGGATGATCTTTCTTACTGTCTAATTTAAATGAAAGCATGATTTCTTGATCATAGTGAGTTGGATAGAAGGTGTCAAAAGGCTTGCTCAGTTGGGTTCACTCGATTGAGCGTCGATCACGCTTCCCGAGGTTGGGGTGTGACACCTTAATTTTTTTGAGGCCATTCTACACCCCCTATATTCACTCAAAAAAGGCAAATATTCAGGAAATCACCAACTTTTTATTCTACACATTTAAGAAGGATGAAATCACCACCAACTCATGTCTTCTTTAAACATAAAAGTATGCTTCTTAGGTTTCTTATATTCATACTAGGCATTTGTTCAATAAACAAAACTAACCTTTGTTGTGACCAACCTTTTGCCACCCTATATCTTCTTATTCTTCTAACCCTTCAATTTTTCCAGTGATTCAATCATCACTGACACAGTTAAATATGGAAGGGTATTTCAGTTTCAAGAATTTTGATTATGCGGCCAAGGACTTTGGCATTCTGTAGAGGTCGTAGTCATTCTCTAGAAAGCCAAGCTCAAGCTTACCTATTGCATGGCCACCGGACCAAGGACAAGATATATTATCTAGCAAACTTTTCTTTTGTGGACAAGAATGTCTCTTATTGCTTCTGCAATTCAATTTGTACAAGTACACAATAATATTGGAAACAACTTTGAGACCATATAAATTCCTTACAACTTATCGTAATTCCTCTCTTTCATCAAACTGCTATTACTAACTAAAGCAAGTTCAAGTTGGTTATTATAATTTGTCTAGTAGCATTAACACAACAATCAGTACTGTTGAAACAAAACAGTCTTAAGAAGACAAGTGAAATGCGTTCCCATAAAATATGTATGATAGTTGTAGAGGCGCGAATGGAAAGAGCTTTCCTTCAACAATGAGAGAGGTAGAATCAGAGTCAACCAATGGACAACCCATGAGTAGAGGAGAACAAAAGAAGGGAATTCCATGTAGCAGGGGAAGCAATAAGATCAACCCCTCTACTGTTGCAGAGGCACGGGTGGAAGGCAACATCTGTTCATAGGTTTTGAAGAGTTAATCTATACGAAGAGTCTTGTTTTAAAAAGAAGTATTTTAGGGATAGGATAATAAATATTTTGGTCAAACCTAAAGTGCATATAAGCTGAAATTTGATAAGTTGGGGGAGACCAACTTATGGCTTTTGGCTTATTTTTAGCTTATAACCATTTAACTTATAAGCAATTTTAATTTTACCAAACGCGCACATAAGCAGTAAAGTGCTTATAATCTAGTTTGACCAGCTTATAAGCTTAGCCAAACACCCTCTAAGTCTAAGCCAAGTTGAAAATTTTCATATAGACAAAAGTTCCAAATGAGTACACACAAGATCAAATATGTGCGTGTGTGATGTGCAACCTATCAAATAAAAGATTTTCGAGTTTAGTTTCTAACGCTTTAAACTATTCATCATTTGGACACTTCTACAAGAAGTTATGATCAAATTATCACACGCTGGAAGAATTTATACTGCCGCGCCAATAGGAAATTCCAGAACGTTCCGAATTTTCATTTCCAAACACTTTTTGCACAGCCGCACCATGCCACGTAGCGCCCCACGCGCGCACGACCGTAGAAAAATGGGTTTTTCTGACACGACCCCCCAATTCATTTAACTCGAATGGGGTTCATTTTTTAGGTAATTTTTGGTATTTTAGAGAGAAGGGAGAGCGATTCTAGAGAGTAAAAGGGGAGAACTAAAGATTTCACTACTCTCCCTTGAATTAAACATTAAAATCGGATCAAAGGTGTTGCTAGGACTTCAAAGAGGTAGGAATTTCTTTCCCCAATTCTTCAATTTCAAAATCTAACTAGAAATGGATAATTAGTAAGATGATTCTTGAATGTGAGAGTATTATTTATACATGCTTGTACCAATACGATTTGTGGGAAGATTATTGAGTTCAAATGGGTAAAGATTGAGTTGAAAATGGTAGAAATCTTCAAAGACTTCTATTGAAAATTTGAAAGGCAATCCAATATCAAAATTTGATAATTTTTGTGATGTTGAACTTGTATCGGAACGGGTGTTCAAATTTCATAAGTTTTTTTGGGATTCGAGATGTGGATCTTATGGTCGATTTTTAGAATAAATTTTGGATTTTAATCCGGAATATTAGTAATTTTTTATGGAATTAATTCTTGTGATTTGTATTGAGTATATTGAATTATTTGTGACTAGATTTGAAGCTTTCGGATACAAATTCGCGAGGCAAAGATTTATTGGAATTTTTAATTTAGTTGCGAAGTGAGGTAAGTATCTCGCTTAACTTTGTGTGAGGAAATTTTCCCTTAGACATTGAGTCTTAAGTGGAACTTGTGTGATATACGCGAGGTGATGAGTACATACTTGATTTATATATGCAATTTATATCGATTAAAATTCGTAAACACTTGTATGTATTTAATTGAAAATGTTTGGCACTTAGTAAATCCTTGATTTTCATGCTTCATTCTTTGTTTGTCGAATTGTTATTTATATGATAATTTGGTGTGATTGAATTTTTATGTGAATTATGTGCGTTTGTTGATTTAATAGTTCCTGAAAATAACTATATTATGGATTTTTCCATCTGTAAATAATTAATTAAATAAGTTAAAAAGGGACACTTATATAATTATCGAAAATTTGGATTCAAGAAGGTGTTGTCCTATGATGAATTATTTTTCATCCTTGTTATTATTTTGAGGTTTTATACGTTGTGTGGAGCCTTGTGTTTTTCGTTATGAAATTAATTGATTTTGTTGTATCTTTGGAATTGATTGTAGCCTATGGGCAATTTGTGATATGAATTGTTGTATTGTGTTATTGTGATAATATTCAGTGTAAATTATTGTGTAATTTGAGTTATTATTATGAGGACATAAGGGTGTCATTCCATAATTGATATTACGTGGTTATAAGGGTGGCATTTCGCGGTGGTTATGTATGTTGGGATATTGTCTGGAAGGAGTGATAAGGGCGCTATTATACGGAACAATAAGGGAGACTATTAAACGTAGTGAGAAAGAAGGTTAATATAGGAGCAATAAGGGTGGTTATAAGAGCAATAAGGATGGCTATTATATATTGTTACGGTGGAGTGATAAGGAAGGCTAGTATAAGAGTGATAAATATGGCTATATGAGAGATAAATGTGGCTAGATGATATGTGATGATGTAGGGTTATTATATTGGTAGTTATTATGTGATGATGTGGGGATACTGTGCTGATGATTTTTATGTGATGTTGTGATTTCCTTGTGATTTCTTTTATATATTGTGCAACTTATTTTGTTACTTCAATAAATTTGATAATAATCTGATACATGTTGAGATTGTGAGCATGTGGCTGTTGCTGGGCAGATTATGATATGGGCATGAGGCTCCGGACAAATATTATAATTTTATTAATGGCACATGAGTTGTCCATGTAGTTGTGATATAAAATATGGGCACGAGGTGCCCTTGTTATATAATAAAAATGATATTGGCACGTGAGTTGTCCATGCGATTTTGATACGAACTATGGTCACGAGGTGCCGTGGTTATATAATAAAAATAAAATTAGCACATGAATTTTCCGTGCAATTTTGATATGAAATGCACGAGGCGCCATGAGCAAATGATGATAATATTGGCACTTGATTTGTCCGTGCAGTTGTGGTATAAATATGGGCACGAGGTGCCATGAAAATATGAAAGTGGGTTGAGACCTGTGTAATTTATGATTATGAAATAAGGCGTCACAAGGTGACTTTTACTTGAAAGAATTATATTAAAAAAAATTTATTTGAAGGAAGTATATTTGAAATATATTTGTTGGAAAGGATTATATTCTAAAGATTTTTATTCGAAAAACTTATAGGTTAAAGACTTATATTTGAAGGACTTCATTAATTGGTTGTACTTGTATTCATTATTTGTTGAATAATATTTATGGTGTTCTTGTTGCCCAGTTGTTTGAGGGTGTTTGGCTAAGCTTATAAGCTGGTCAAACTAGCTTATAAGCACTTTTTGGCTTATCTATGCGATTGGTAAAATTAAAAGTGCTTATAAGCAAAAAATACGCCAAAAGTCATAAGTTGGTCTCCCTTAACTTTTCAAATTTCAGCTTATAGTTATAAGCACTTTAGCTTTGACCAAAATATTACTATTATGTCCGTAAAATATTCTTTTTTAAAACAAAACTTTTCGTATACATAATTTTTCAGCTGCTTATTATTAATTTTAGCATTTTTACCAAACACATAACTACTCATTTTTTAAATCAGTTTCAGCACTTAAAATTTCAGCACCTAATGCTTATTACTACTCTAAATCAGCTAAGCCAAACAGCTCTATATCTTTAGTTGATTATTATTTCTATTATTGCTATTTCTTTCCTATTATTTTTGTATGCTATATTGCACAGGTTATTAGATTAGTGAGTATCTTGACTGTACCTCGTCACTACTTCACTGAAGTTAGTCTTGATACTTACTGGGTACCAAGTGTGGTGTACTCATACTACACTTCTGTACATTTTTTTGCAGATCCAGATACTAGAGATATTGAATTTGACTAGAGTTAGTGTGTCGATCGTAAGGATTCAAGGTAGAGCTGCTTGGTCGTTGCAGTCCCTTGGAGTCTTCCCATTTTATTGCACTCTTAATTATTATTCAAACATATTGAGTATCCGATCTTTGAAATTATTTCATGTATTAAGTTAGAATTCGTGACTCGGTATTACCAATATTGGAAGGTTGTTTGAATATTTCGGATGTTGGTTTTGACACTTGTTTTTATTTCTATTTCATAAAAAACTTGCTTGTATTGTTATTATAATCAGCTTACTTAGTCTAAGAGAGTAAGTGCCATCACCACATATGAGGTGGTATTTTGGGTCGTGGCAAAGCGTAGCTAGTATAAATAATATGAAATTAAAATAAAGATTTTTAAAAATAAAATAATTTCATATATTTAAAAAGTTATGACTAAAATATTTTTCATTGAGGTCATTAGAAGTCGGGTTGCCCCGACAAGAACACAGCGAGCCCCCTTTGCCTCTATCCCTAAAATAATAGCACACCCTAATATTCCCTTCAGATTGGCTTTTCTTCTTTGGAGTAAACGCAACTAAAACTTTTCTCCATCTCTTCGTAGCCGCCTCCCTCTCATCTCCGAATCTTCATTATTTTCAAAGGTAACATTTATTTCTAGTAATCCAGTATCTACAACTTTTGTTTCGTACTATCTACGTTTTGCATAGATTGTCTCGAAGATCTAATTCGTTTTGCGAATTCTGAAGCTTTGGTGGCTTATTTGTGGCAATTGATGATTTGGATTTATATATATATATATATATATATATATATATATATATATATATATATATATATATATATATATATATATATATATATATATATATATATATATATATATATATATGTATGTATAAACAATTTTCTGTACTGTTATGTTTCAGTTTGTACTTTATGAATCGATAAAAGATAACGAATTTCTCTTATTAATCATTGAAAAAAGTATCCAACTCATGCTTAATGTTGAAGAATGTCTCAATTTGTTCTTTTAATGTTATATATTTTTGGCTATTTTTGTGCTGTGCATAATTTAATTTGGTGAAAGTATACTAAACAGTTAAAATAGTTAAATAGGGATGGGGTATTTTTAACTGAATTGGGGTGATTTGCATATGATTATTCTGTTCATATTTAGAAAAAATCATTCATGTTTCATGCTTAGGAAGGGGTCAATTTGTTTCTTGGTGTCTGACAAAATGTAGGTTTTACATTTTGTTGGTTGATGAGCTTTCTGCTTAGATTGTTGAATTATATTGTTGAATTCACAATTAGAACACATAAGCTAATTGAGAAAATGGATGTGATAGTATAATCCACATAAGCAGGCACTATTATCATAGGACTAAATTAATCTTTTGGTGTACTTTTTGACTCTTGGCTTGATTTTGCCCCCCCCCCCCCCCCACCCAAAAAAAAAATACCTCTCTCGTTCTATCTTCTTTTTCAGTAGCAGCGGTCTGTTTCAGAAATGGCAGATGATGAATATCGCTGTTTTATTGGTAACTTGTCATGGTCAACTTCTGATCGAGGATTAAAAGATGCATTTGAGAAGTTTGGAAATCTTGTTGATGCAAAGGTAAGGATGGTTTATTTTCAGGTTTTCGAATTGGTTAATTTGTCAATGATCTCTTTTTTTTTGCTTCTCTTTTTTCTTCTTTATTGTTTTTTGTGTATTGTTGCTGGGTGGATTATTTGCGAAGGAGTTTGCCTCATCCTTTAGACTAGGATTAGACCATTCATACCTCCAGATCTCCTTCCCTTTCAAGTGACGGTCAGGGTTTTGACCACTTTAGTGCAATCTCCCTTCTACTTATCTACCTATTTTTAACCTCTTTACGTGAACAATTCAAATCTTTTGAGTAATTTTCTTATTCTTGCTCTTTGAATGCTACAACATCTGCACTTTCATTGATATCATTTTAATCCTCAGTCCTGACCTCACTCCCAACTTCTAATGAGGAATATGAAGGTAAATCAGTATCTTTTCCCCCTGGATGCGCTCATACATCATCAGGGTATTCTGAAAATTCATGAAAATTTAGCTTAAGGTACTATATCAGGCAAGTATTACCACTAAACTTTATCATGGTGTATGCGAGATTAGACAAGATTGTGAATTCTTCTTGTCAAACTTCACCACAAAACATCATTAGAAGGTTTCTTTGTGTTGTGGAGGCTATGACAAGAGTTAGAATTGCAACTGTCTACCTCCGTTTTCTCTCTTTTTCTTATGTCATTCCCACTCTATTTTTTCTTTTTGTGGATGTTAAATTTCAATATTCCAATGCCTCTATCCTTTTTTGCTCAGGTTGTACTTGACAAGTTCTCTGGCCGATCTCGTGGATTTGGTTTTGTTACATTTGATGAAAAGAGAGCAATGGAAGATGCCATTGAAGCAATGAATGGAGTGGACTTAGATGGTCGTGATATTACTGTAGACAAAGCCCAGCCTGACAAAGGTTCAGGTAGAGATTTTGATAGTGATCGACCTCGTGACCGTGACCGAGATCGGGGTCGCGATCGCGATCGTGGTAGCCGTGATTATGGAGGTGGACGGGGATCTGGTGGTGGTGGAGACTGCTTTAACTGTGGCAAGCCAGGACACTTTGCCAGAGAATGCCCTAGTGAAGGGGGTAGAGGTGGTCGATATGGTGGCGGTGGCGGAGGTGGTGGTAGTAGAAGCAGTGGCTATGGACCTGATAGGAACGGAGATCGATATGGAAGCCGCAGCGGCAGAGATGGTGGTGGTCGTGGAGGAGGTGAACGATTTAGCCGTGATCGTTCCGGACCATACGAACGTCGCAGTTCTGGAGGCTCTCGAGCTGGCTGATGCTTTAAGTTGTGGTAAGTTTTAGGCTATTTGATTTTCAGTTATCCAATATTCAGGGTATTATTTACTTTTGAGCTGATTAAATTTTGATTCTTTCTGATGCAGCTGAAGAGTTAGAAGTCCTATAAGCTGGATGCAAGTGATTTGATGTATGTCTACTTGGTGCTGTTTCCCTGGCCTGAGCCAGCAAAATGGATGAATCATTTGAGCTCATGAAACCTGGCTCTTATAAACTACTGTTCTATGTCCGTAAATGTTCGATAATACAGTTTGATCGGGATTTTATGCTTGCTTAATTTGCAAATTTGAATATGGCCTTACACTTTTGAATGCCACTATGGTTGCTGGTTATTTACTAACTTGGTTTGGAAATTTGGAAACCATTGTTTGGTGCTGGATTTATAATGCTTTCTTGCATGGCAATCGCACCTCTGACACTTTGCCTGTGATTGATGGGTCTGATGAATTGCCTGAATTTAGTACTGGTGATAAAAAATCTGGGCCAGCAGGTGTTCATATCTAATTGGATTGTAGAGCTGGATTAGGAGTGGCCTTTGTTGTGTTCTTATAAAATCTCTTTTACAGTTAATGGGAGTTAGCCGGGTAATTTATTCCATTTTACCCTCTATTGGTCCATTCTAAGTTCTCAACTGCTATGATATTAATGTTGTTAACCTTTTGGCAGGCTATTTTGTTCCTTTGTCCTTTTCTGGGTACATGATTGGCTCTCTTGCTAGTTTTGGTGCGCATTTAAATTTATAGAGCGAGAATGCTTCTGCGCGGAAAGATCGTTGGTGGAAGAGTTAGTTTTCCTGTTAGATGGTGACATGTTTAGATACTCTTGGAGGGTTCAGCAATATGGGGCCGCTAATTTGTTCTGCTTTGGTGTTTCCATTTCGCGGGGACGGTTCTTGTTCTTTTCTTGTAGTCCTGGTGTCTTTTTTCAAGATCCAAATGAGTGCTAAACCAATACAGCAAGACTTCATTTGCCAATCATGAGCTCCTGGTTCTTGGTATCTTTTCTTTCTACTTGGCAGATAGTTCTGCTTTTGAACTCCAGTTGGTGACTTCGGCCTATTTTGAGTCACCAGTGCATTGAAGAGTGATATGTGTCTTTGAGTCTTAATCTTTCTCTTTCTTTCTAGTTGTGCACGTTCTTGGCTGCCTTACAATCAAGAGAGAGTTTTGGAGCTTGGAATATTTTTTCCCCTGGATTTGCATCTCTATACTGTGCTGGGAACTTCTTCATCTGACTATAGCTTCTGATCCATTTCCCTTCTGCATGCAGTCTAATAGTCTCTACTTAATAGATCAGCCATATGTAATATTATATCTTTTCTGTGCCATTGCTTCTACGCACATTTTTGTTCTTTTTTCCTGCAAAAATAAAATAAAATGAAATAAATGTGCTGGATCAGGTATTGCTCTCTTCTATGAAGGAGATGAAGCATGAAAGACAGAGGGTTAATACTTTAGTCATATATGAAAAACTTGTCATTTTTCCGTCAGGATTTAATTTCCCCTTTTTTATTTGGCTGCCAATTTTGACTTGGTCCTTTTAAAGTGCCTTGTTTCGTCTTGATATCTGACCTCTCTGCTCTAGTTTTAAGTACTGCTATTTACTATTGCTGTCAATTTGCCTTTAATCATAATAATCTCGGAGGTTTAGAGTTATTGAATGTTCTAATAAAAGATTGTTGTTTCTTCACCGAAACTCCTCTTTGGCAAAGCATATTGGTTCAGATTTCTGTCTTTCGTACTATCTCCCTCTTCTACCACTTTGTAGGTATTTAGTTAGCATAGCAAATTCCAGGGTTCTCCAGCTACGGCATTTCTGATGTAGAAACTAGCCTACTGAAATCCTTAATCCCAAATTTTAACTCACTATCTAACATTAAATGCAAAATCTAGTGATATGTACCACCGAATTTGTGTGAGGCGAATGCAAAGAGAAATTGAGACCTAGGAAGAAGATAAAAAGCGATTTGTACAAGAAGGGTACAAAGGTGAAATTTTTTATTTGGCGCGCTACTGACATTAGTTGTGCGAGATACTCCCTTCGTTTTATATTGTTTGAGGTAATTTGACTTGGCACGGAGACTAAGAAAAAAGAAGAAGACTTTTAAAATTTGTGATCTTAAAAAATTAAGGGGTAAAAGGTTTGTGGGGCCATACAATTTGTATGGTTATAAAATCTTCTCACTAAGGTCAAAAAAGGTAAAATAAAGAGTTTAAAGTTGAATAATTTTTAAATTTAGAAATGTGTCATTTATTTTGGAACAGACTAAAAAGGAAAGTACCTCAAACAATACGAAACGGAGGGAGTATTTATTTTGTCTTACAAATTTGTGTCATGTGAAGCACATAATAAAACTTTGTAACATGTCTTATAGTATATTGTATTGTATCTCTTATGAAAACGTTTAGAAAAATTATATTATTTGCTCTTGTCAAATATTTTTTTTGTTTGGTTTGATTATATTGTAATTAGGGGTGTACATAGGTCGGGTTGGTTCGGATTTTACGATTACCAAACCAAATCAATTGTGTCGGGTTATTAAATCTAAAGATCAAACCAAATCAATAAAATTCGGGCTTTTCAATATCGATCATTCTCGGAGTTTCGGATTATTCGGGTTTTTTTTTCCGGAAAAATCTTCGTAGAACAAAACATATAACGTATGCTTAAAATTTTTCTTTAATCCTAGTAAGATACAACTATATAAAGTATTTTTGAAGAAAATAATACAAAATATGATATGAGTCATGACATTATCCTAAAATATTCAACAATAAAGACAATAAAATTATGTAATATAAATATTGCTAAATTAAAAAGTCATAATAAAAATAAACATAATCTAAAAGCACTAAGTCATGCTAAAATAAGTAGATTAATAAGGAAGTATTAATTACATGACTAAAATCTAAAGCAAAATAAAAATAGGTTATGCATTTTTATCTAAATTATTGCAAAACAAAAATAGATATCCTATACTTTTCCGAAGGTAATATTGAATTGAATGTCTTTTGTTAGCATCAGTATTGATTGTTAGTAGTATTTAATTTACTAATATTAATGGCTATAAAACTTATTGGAGCATTCAAAAGTTCTAAGTCTAACATTGAAATAATACCTTAAAAGATAAAATTATGAAATATTTTAATATTTATAACTTACATTGCAATAAGTATATTTATAGATTAAATATATATGAAATTTCTATATATGTAATATCAGGTTGGTTTGGTTTCGGTTTGACTTTCTTTAGTTAAAACCAAACCAAACCAATTATGATCGGTTTTTTTCAAACACCACACCAAGTCAAACTAAGCCATAATCGGGTTTTTTTCTCGGTTTAACTCAAATTATCGAGTTGATGCGGTTTGTCGGTTTCCTTTGTATTATAACTAATAGAAAAACCCGGTTTAACTCAAATTATCGAGTTGATGCGGTTTGTCGGTTTCCTTTGTACACCCATAATTATAACTAATAAGTTTATAGAATACCTTCAATCATTTTAATTAAGTTATGAAGAATTACACATTAGAATGATTTAAGAAAATCTTTTTTAAAAAAATTAATTTATCACCTATTATGTATTGTAAATATATTAAACAATTAAATTATAAAGTAAATTCATAATTGAAAAGAAAATAAGAAACAATTCCCCACCCCAAAATTGGTTGGTGGGTAAACTAGGGCTTTCGGAGGTAACAATATATTATTAAAAGGAGAAGACAAAGCTCTCTCCTTAAGTCAAGTGGCATCCTAAAAAAGGACACATGGCATAATTCGTTATTAATTAGTTATTTAGTTGTTGATTATTAATAATTAAAAAAGAAATTAATTATCAAAATTAACTACTCAAACATGGTTGATGGTTGGTTTAGGTTAGTTAATTTCTTTATTTTATTTTATAAAATCATTTTCCTTTTTATATATTTTGAATAAAAAGTGTGATGATTCCAAATGTAACATCAAAAAATTAACAAAATGTCAAAATTTAGGACAAAACTCCAATAAATTTGAAGATTCAAAAATTATGTACAAAAAAATGATAAAAATAACAAAATTAACTACTCAAACATGGGTCATATAATAAAAATAAATACATAACAAAAAATTTATTCGATAATATAATAAAGAAAAATACATAAAAAAAAGTTATCGATGTTGTATAAGTACCTTTAATTTAATAGAAATTTTATATACTAAAATTTAGATAATATTATTAAGAAAAATAGAATAAAATTTAACATAGCAACTATTTCAATAGTAATAAATTATATATCTTCTCTTATGTTACAAAAAAAAAAAGCGAGCAGATGAACATATTAAACAAAGTAATATATTAATAAAAATTTCTATTAATAATGTAATAATACTAAACATTGGATAATATAATAAAGAAAATATAGAACAAAAAAGCTATTCACAGACTATATAAGTATCTTTAATTTAATAGAGACTTTATTATTGGATATATCGTATTAACAAATAAGATTACAATTAAAATTTATTAAAGCGATAAGATCTAATAGGATCAAACAAGGCCGATTACAATTTAATTTAGTTAATATTTTTCAAAATTCACCGCGTATCGCGCGGGTATGACTAGTATTATAAGTAATAACAAAGTACAAGAGAAAAACAAATTTAGTTGCGAGTACTAGAAGCATAGGAGGAGAAAGAAAGGTTAGCAAAATGAGGTGTGACTATGTATTAAGGGAGTGGGCTGGGGAGAGATTGATGTCCCTAGGATTGGGATTTGCAGATGTTCCTCATCTGATTAGTCTGTCTAAGAGCGCTGCAACACCTGCTGATCTTACTGTAGCTGTGATGAATCCACCCTAAGGCTGTTGGCTGAAGACGAAGAGGAATGGCTGCAGAATTTCTTAAGAGATGTTGGTGATTTAGAAGAGGTGGACCTTGAATTTCTTAAGGCACTCAAAATATTTGATTAATTAATTAAGGGAGTCTATGTTTGCTTATAGCTACTTGATTTCATGTTTATGACTCAAATAGTATCTATGTCTGTTGCTTTTCTTTTAACTTGTTCTAAGTTTTTATCCTCTATCTGTCATTATTCTTAATCTCTTCTCACTTCTTCATATTCCGTTGCTTCTTGAAGTATTATTTTTACAAGTTATCCTTGTCTCTTCATTGTGGTATGCTATCTGTTATAAAGTTATAGATGAGAGAATTAGAGGTATGCAAAATAATTTTTTAGAAAAAGAAAAGAATAAGAGGTACTCCTATTAATTACAACATAATAATAATCGTGTTTTTGGCTGCCAGTTTTGACGTGGTCCTTTTACAGTGCCTTGTTTCATATTGATCTATGCCCTATCTACCAATCGAAGTTCTTGTAAACTTCATTACATAATATATTGCCTTCTTTTATATTTCAAGATATAAACACATAGTAATATTTAGAGCAAGGAGTGGAAGTTGAAGAACCTCGGGCAATATTTTTCTATGACGATAATGAAGTGTAATCGATAGGGTTCTCTTTCGTTTCAGTAAAAAGAGTAGCTACTTGCCATTATTGCATAACTTGAGGGGTTAGCAGTGTTTGGGATTTTGCTTAAAAATGAGAAGGGTCATTATCCCACATTGGAAAAATATTCAAGAGTAGCTTGGAGGCTTGCCTATATAAGGGGGCTTAAGTTATGTTTTCAAATGTACCAAACTGAATGCATTTCTAACACTATTTGTTAGAAGAATGTACGGAGGTTTATGTGATTGTAAGAATTTTTCACATAGTGGTCGGTTGTTGTCTTTTGACAACGTTTGTGGTTTTTTCCCGGTTTTGGGTTTCCACGTTAAATTCTTGTGTTGTTTTTGTTTCTCAATTTTTCTCTTTACAAAAGGGGCGGAGATCTCGGGGTTTACGGAAAGGGTCATTTTTTTCCCCAACAAGTGGTATAAGAGCGAGGTCGCCTAGCTTGAAAGGGGAATCTTAGTATGCTCTGTGGTCGCAGCTTTGGCTGATCTTCCACATCAGAAAATATTTTCTGGTTCAAGAAGCTTGTAGGAGGGGAAGTTGGTGCAATTGGAGTATCGAGGCTTGTGGTGAATTCTGACGGTTAGAATCAAGTCTGGTAGTGTGGAGGTACATGTCTAGGTAAGCTCTGACTAGGAAAGACTTGGTAATTAAGTGGTCACGCCGGACCCGCCTCTCGTTCCTGGGAACTTACCTGGTGTTCTGTTCACGAGCTACAGACGAGGTTCTAAGCAAGTGTTTTTCATCCACGGATATTGGTCAGTGATACTGTTACAATGGAAAGCATCAAGTTTGATATTGAGAAATTTGATGGAAGAATCAATTTTGGCTTGTGGCAAGTTCAAGTCAGGGATATATTGATTCAATCAGGTCTATACAAGGCCCTGAAGGAAAAACCAGAAGCAGGTTCTAGCGATGATTCATCAAGCAAGAGAGATGAAGAATGGGATGATTTGGATTTGAGAGTTGCAAGTGCGATACGGTTATCATTGGCAAAGAATGTCCTTGCAAATGTGCATGGAATTGTGACGGCCAAGGAGCTATGGGAAAAGTCGGAAAAGCTGTATCAAACAAAGGGAGTCTCAAATCGGTGTACCTGAAGGAACAATTTCATACATTGCGTATGGGTGAGGGTACTAAAATCTCGGATCATTTGAGTGTTCTCAATGGGATTGTCTTTGAGCTTGAAGCTATTGGGGTGAAGATAGATGAGGAGGATCAAGCCTTAAGGCTCCTCTGGTCTCTTCCTTCGTCTTTTGCGCACATAAAGCCAATATTGCTCCATGGGAAGGAGCAGGTGGATCTTTCAGAAGTTATCAGCACGCTCATCTCTGAAGAAAGAAGACTCAAAGGAGATGGGAGGGATACTTCTTCTGAAGGTGTGTATATGTGCTATGGGAAAGGAAAGGAAAAGAGGAACCCCATGAAGCGGAATGTTGTTTGCTGGAAGTGTGGAGAGCCTGGACACATGAAGAAGGATTGTCCAGCAGATAGAGCAGGTTCGGCTACAGGTTCCAAGTCAAGTGATCCTATTGTTAGAATATACGCTTAACGCTAGAGGGGGGGTGAATAGCGTTTTAATAAAAATCAAGATAAATTTGCGGAATTAAAATTGCAGGAATAAAGTAAGTGCAGTAATTAAAGTAGTAAGGAGAGAACACATCGAATTTATACTGGTTCACCACAATGTGTGGTTAGTCCAGTCCCCGAGAGACTCTCTCGAATTTTACACTAAGACCGTTAAGCTTACGAGTGCCTAACAAACCGTTACACTTGCTCGTAGATATACACTCTACAAGACTTCAACTTGCTCGAGGATACCTCACCTCAAGACTTCAAGTCAAGGAACTAAGCTTTCCTTCTTACAACAAGGGATTAGAACTTCCCTTCAAGTGTATGCAAACACTTAGCACTCAAGACAAAACTTTCTTATAGAGTAGATGTGAGTAAAATTAATACGCTCAAGAACACAACAACTTCGTCAAGAATTTGGCTCTCCAAAACTATGAAATGAATATAAAATGATTGATATGAGAGTATGTAAGCTTAAGCAAGAATGTAATCAGTTGTTGTGTTTAAAAGAGTGATTTTGAGGTATATTTATAGTCTTCAAAGTCACCAAGACCGTTGCTTAATTGCCGATCACTAATTGCTGATTTTGTGCTAGGATAATCGATTATCCAATTTGCATAATCGATTATCTGCAAATCGTTCAAAAATTATATGCAGATTTTAAGCAGAATAATCGATTATTCAAATTGCATAATCGATTACCTGATAACGTTTTAAAAATCAGACGCTGATTTTATGCTAGCATAACCGATTATTGCCTTGTGCATAATCGATTATCTTTCAGCGTTTAAAAATACTTTGGCAACGGTCTTAACATAATCGACTACCTAAAAGACATAATCGATTATTTTGCTGTTTTGTAAATTCCGGTTATACACTGTCTTGACATAATCGATTATCAAAAAAGACATAATCGATTATTTTGCTGTTTTGTAAATTCCGGTTTACACTGTCTTAACATGATCGATTATCAGAAAAACATAATCGATTATTTCTGTCCAGATTTGAAAGACATGTTTGAAAATCATTTTGGCTAAAATGAAGATGTTTGAAAATCATTTTGTTTTAAATCAAAGATGCATGGTTTGATGAAAATGATTTTACGAGAGAAGCCAAGTCTTGAATCTATTGTCGGATCAAGATCACAATATAAAACGACTCATGTATAACTTTGTTGCTTTACTTGATCTTGTTCTTTGTTTCTCTTGTGCTTGGACTTCGGCATATGTCAATGTTCCATGCGCGTCGGTTTGTCATTTATCAAAACCTACAAAGATGAACACACGTTTAGTTTTAGCGACTTGAGAACGTGTTTCAACAGCTATTAATATGGTCTTTGATATGGACCCATATGACCTTATATGACTCAAAGACATGTACATCCTTATGGCATGCCGCTATTTGCCATGGTGAAGGATGTGAGATTAATAGCGGAATTACACACGGACATTGGTTTGGCAGGAATACAAGGTGTGTGATAAAACAGTTATGTCGATAGCTGATGGACTTCCAAGGAGAGCCAATAGTGGAGGTTGCACCATAATAATCAGCAAGGTGTTTTTCGACATGAGTCGAAGTGGAAATTCTTAGAATGGTTTATTCTAAGTGGCGATACTCTTTATGGTGGAGTATGACAGGTGTTCAGCAATGTGGAGTATGGCGGATAGCTGCTGCTATGATCATTTTTAATCAAGGTGGAGTTTGTTGGGATTTGGCTTAAAAATGAGAAGGGTCATTATCCCACATTGGAAAAATGTTGAAGAGTAGCTTGGAGGCTTGCCTATATAAGGGGGTTTAAGTTATGTTTTCAAATGTACCAAACCGAATGCATTTCTAATACTGTTTATTAGGAGAATGTATTGAGGTTTATGTGATTGTAAGAATTTTTCACATAGTGGTCGGTTGTTGTCTTTTGACAACGGTTGTGGTTTTTTCCTGATTTTGGGTTTCCACGTTAAATTCTTGTGTTGTTTTTATTTCTCAATTTTTCTCTTTACCAAAAGGATGAAGATCTTGGGATTTACGGGAAAGGGTCATTTTTTTTTCCAACAAGCAGGCCTAGGAATTCTTTGTTGGGATACTACCTTATTTGCGTAGCTTGCACCATATATATATATAGAAGGAAATGTTAACGTCCAATCAAAAAAGTGTTTTTGGAATTGTCATTTGAATGCATTCCTCAGCAAGTAGCGAAACAATGTTTGGGATCGTGGAACTTATGGAATAGAATATTCAAATTTTATAAAATAATACGAAGTGCTTCAACGAATGAATTTTAGATTATGACAGGTGTTAATGATGTCTCATCTAGCATATAGCAACATGGCTCATAAGTTCTATAACGTGTTACTTCACCCTAACTGCATACAGAAGCAAGATTTTGTGTTATAGTTGGTCTTTCCATTCCGACAGATATAAAATACGGAGAACGCGGCAATACCATTCTTAAGAATTCGCAGCAGAATTATAACACAGATATTTGCATTTATTCTATAGTCTTAGTCAGGAAATTTAGTCAACAGTGCAGCAGATATTTCTTAAACAGATAATTTGAAACTAAAACAAAGGACAGGAATCCTAAAGTTCCTATCACATCTCCAAGCCCGTAGAGCCAATCAATCTAGTGAGGCCAAAGGTAATGGCCATAGCCATCCAGCCACCAATTAAAACTCTGGCACATGATTTCAGCATAGGACTTCTGCCCAAAAAAGCACCGATCCCTCCAAATGCTAACAATGCCAAGCTCACTGCAGCCACAATCACACCTAGCCTCACCTTATGATCTGCTATAAATGCAGCAGCAAGAATTGGCACAATGGCACCCAGTGAAAATGCAATAGCTGAGGCTACGGCGGCCTGAAATGGATTTGGCAGCTGCTCCTTGTTGCCTTCTTCTTGTTGTTGATGTTCTTGATTCTGTCCTCCTGTTGTTTTGTCCCTCTTCATTTGAGCTAGCTCTATGTCTAGTTGAGAGTACACAGAAACAAACTCCCCTATGGCCATGCTACAAGCACCAGCAAACAACCCAGCAAAGCCGGTTAGGATCATGGTGTTGACATTCTTTTGGACAGCTCCAACACCCATCATCAAAGATGCAGTTGAAACCAATCCGTCATTGGCTCCTAACACAGCTGCTCGAAGCCACTGACCCCTTTGGGAGTAGTCAAAGTCTTCTTCAGGGACTTGGTTTTGGTTGTCATGTTCTTTAGGGATGGTAATTTGCACATGGTTTTGAGCAGCCATGAAGAAATTTTTTAAAGAATTGTTTTGAGAATTGGAGGACTTCTTGTTTTTGAAGACTCAATCTTCCCTCTGATGGTTATATATAGGAGAGAATGACTAAATATTAATCAGTCTAAGCTGAAAGTGGTGCCATAAAAAAATAGTAGTGTGGTGAGCACTGAGCACAAGGCAAGGTGGCATGTTTGGTTGTTACTTTTGTTTGCTGATTGCATGCTTGGGAAAACCTTTCATTTGTTTATTAACACATCTCCAACTTTGCAAAATGAATCTGCAGTTTCATACTGGTTCCGCATTGTCCAGTTAAAACCTTATTTCTTGTGACAATTCCCTGTATAATTGGTCACAAATAGGAGTACTTTTTATCTTGTAGTATTTCAACTTAATGGTTCTCTTTTAAGAGTCAAAACCTGAGATTGAGAGATAGACACCATTCGAAGTACGGCTTTAATTTCCATAGCTGATTATGAAGTGGCTTCATGATTTCTGGAAAGAGGGACTTGTGAACATGGAATGTCGTATAGGAAACCACTTTGCATGAATAGAGACACAATTTTTTAATTTGGTGGAGTATATAAAATAGAGTGGAGTGTGCTCTCCACACTAAGACTGAGTAGGCAAAGATTATAGTATTTCAGGGAGTGTGCCATTCACATAAAGGCCACAAGCTCTTCATTTTTTTAAATCCAGAGATCTAGTAAAGTTACCTCCTTTAGACCAAATATATCCGCTATAAGATAACACCTAACTCAACTAAGAGATACCCCTGCATTGAGTCTTATCATTTTTTTTATTTTTTATTTTTTAATGTTTTACCCTTTTTTATTTTTCTTAGTAGTATTGGTTACACAATTTACATGTTCTTGTAAGAGCCTCATATGCCATCTTTCCTTTGTATTACGATAGGGAGCATAATACAGATAGCTTTGCCTTGCTTTCTAAATTCTTGCATTTGTGTAGTCAAAAATCAGTAAAAATTTCCAAATGAAGTTGGTGTTTACTTCTAAGCAAGTTGGAGTTGAAATAAAGTTGAAAATGGTAGTAAAAACTTTGAATAAGGTCATAAGTCTACTCCCCAGAACCATGCTCACTGCAGCAAATACCATGTCTGCGACACTCCAACCATATTTTAATTTTCATGAAAAATGTATCATTCATTCTTTCATTTTCTGTAGTATCAATCCGTTAATGGCAAAAAGTTGCTTCTTCTGACAATACGTTAAAATGAGTGCAGTGCTGCAAAATGGGAGGAAAAGAGTAATATATAAAGGAAATGTACATTCTAGCTCGCTCCCAATTTCACCAGTCTTGCTTGAAAAAACACTATCATGCAAAATCCATCAGATGCCTAGGCATATATTGTGCGCTAACTTTGTATACCTGGTGGTTAAACCAGTTTATTTCCTTGTACTCTCACGGTCACATATTAACATTATGTTCTGAACTAAGAATTAGAACCTTCTTGCAAATATCTTATATAATTTTTGCAATGATTTCAAAACTGATAGATGTCGTATGGATTACTGGTACTACTCTTTTTTCTTCCTCTCCTTGTACAAGTGGACTGCAACTCTGCTACAAAATAAAATTCCGCAAGATTTGATAATGCGAAGCAAATTTAAAGGAGCAAGATTTCGTGTTATGGCAAATCTTTCTATTCCAATATAAGAGTATGTATATACAAAATTCAGAAAATACGTCAATTTCATTCTTATACATTCTCACAAGAACCATAAGACAGATTTCTTACATTTATTCAAGTCTTACCCAGGAGTTTTGGTTTAACAGTACAGAAATTTCTTAAAAAGATGACTCTAAACTAGGAAAGAGACAGGAACATAAAGTTCCAATTACATCTCCGTGCCAGCAGAGCCAATCAGTTTGGTAAGCCCAAAGGTGATGGCCATAGCCATCCAACCACCAATTAAAACTCTGGCACAAGACCTAACTGCAGGAGTTCTGCCAAGAACAGGACCAACCCCTCCAAATACAAACAATGCCAAGCTCACTGAAGCCACCACCACAGCCATTCTGACTTTATGGTTAGATATAAATCCAGCTGCAAGAATTGGTATTATCCCAACCAATGAAAATGCAACAGCTGAAGCTATAGCTGCCAGAAATGGATTTGGGAGTCCTTCCTTCTTGTCTTCTTCTCCTTGCTCTTCATGATTCTGTCCTCTTATTGTGTTCTCTCGCTTAATTTGAGCTATCTCTATATCTAGTTGAGAGTACACAGAAACAAACTCACCTATAGCCGTGCTACAAGCACCAGCATTCAGTGCTGCAAAGCCGACTAGGATCATGGCGTTAACGTCTTTTTGGACAGCTCCAACTCCCATCATCAAAGATGCAGTAGTAACCAATCCATCATTGGCTCCTAATATACCAGCTCTAAGCCCTTTTGCCCTTTGGGAGTAGTCAAAATCTTTTTCAGGTACTTCGTTTTGGTTATGGTTATCATGTTCTTTAAGGACAGTGTTTAGCTCAAAGTTAAATCAAGGGTCAATCATAGAAGATCGTAATAAATCAAAGGATCGAATAAACGAAATGAGAAAAAGGCTTTTTGTATTAAGAAGAGATATACGGAGAGCTTTTTATTGATGATATTGATTTGATCTGCTTCTCCATGGAGAGGTTCAGAGCCTTACAATGACCTTCTCTCTTTTCTCGAGAATAGTGATGAAGAAGAAGAAGCAACCCCCTTTCTAGGGTTCCTTCTCTTTTTATTTATAGATGTAAGATGTATGAGCTGGCAATGACGGCCGTGACTACGTCGAGGTTCAGTCCTTACGATGGCAGATAGGTCGTAGCCTCAATGGTCGAATTGGTTGATAATCGGGTCTCGTAGTTAATGAGTGGTCATGCCATTTTATCAACTATGAGTTAGCTTAGGATATAACTAAAAGTGCAACCCAGTATAATCCCACTTAGTGGGGTCTGGGGAGGGTAGTATGTACGCAGACCTTACCCCTACCCTAGGGTAGAGAGGCTGTTTCCAAATAGACCCCCGGCATCCTTCCCTCGAAGAACTACCCACCTTTGCTCTTGGGGAGACTCGAACTCACAACCTCTCGGTTGGAAGTGGGGGTTGCTTACATGATTAGCATAGGATGTAACTAATCATGTTAATCATTTTGAGGTCATATTTTGACCCATACAGTTAGTCCCTCCGCTTATCGAGGTCGTGCCTTGACCGAGCTCGATGAGCGGACTTCTCCAGACGCAGTTTCAGTCGAGGTCAATAAATGACCTTAGCCGTTTTTATGTGGGAGATTATGCCGTCGGAGTGGATGGCCTTAACCAATTTGTGTTGATAACCTTGACCATGCGAGTGACTTCGATCGTAGTCAGGTTGCATGCATGCATACTAGGGATGGCCGTAGCCAGTTATTCCTTGGGAATGGCCATAGCCTTAATACTATGGACGACCTTAACCATTTACATACCTGAGATGGCCATAGCCTCAATACTGTGGGCAGCCTTAGCTGTTTACACACTGGAGATGCCTCTAGCCTCAATACTGTGGACGGCCTTAGCCGTTTACATACTGGAGATGGCCGTAGCCTCAATACTGTGGACGACCTTAACCGTAATGGAGTCAAGCTGGTGATCTTGGTTACATTTCGTTGAGGGTCTTACCCGTTCATTCATAGGAGAGGGCCGTAGCCGTATATATTTATATATGGGGAGTGGTCATAGCCATTTTCGACCCGGGCGGTATATTCATACTGACGACCTTCGGCCTTGTAAGGTGTTATCATTATCTTAGGTGGTCAACTCGTATGCGGTGCGGCTGAAAGGAATATGGGTGCGCCTGGCACGCTACTTGGCGGCGTCCGAAGTTCGAAAGCTTATGGAACGGCTTTTCGGTAACATCAGGTCGTTGTAACCGTTTCGAAGGTAAAGTGTCAGTTTCCAACTGAAAAGCCGTTTCGTGGTGCTCGTCATAACGACGCACGTTTCTGTAGAACTGAACCGCTTTGCGGTTATCAAGTAGTTAATGATAGTTATTGGAATTCGTGACAGCCACTTGTGTTGCCTATACATAAGTGGTTGTGTCATTCATCTCTTACATTTCCATCTTTTGTTTAAGTGAGATTTCTGAAGAAGCTTCCTGTTTATCATCTCATCTTCTTTCTTGTTCGTCGTTTTTCTTCATTCGATACCATCTTTCCTTTCCTTTCCTTGAATCTTATTATGTTTTCGTTTATCTATCAACAAATGGCAACCAGTTCTCGTACCACCCTTTCTCCGGCGACTATACCGATGGCTGAAGGGCCATCTACCGCAGCGAGAGCCACTGAATCGGCAGAAATCGGAGGGGGGTGGTCCCGTTGATGGCCAATATCCTATCCATGCCCGGAGGCCCGGTGACTGAATTCACCAATGATTCGGGGGAAGATCAGGTGAATGAAGCCCCATTGATAAGGGAAGTGGGTATTGATCAGCTACGGGCGCAGTTGGGTATTCCCCGTTTCGCCGATATATCTCTTGCTAGGCATGAGGAGAGGGTCCACACCGACCGTAGGGGTATTGCATTTTCTACGCTTATCCTTTTAGATTGGGGTTTAGGATCCCCCTTCTGATGTTGGTGGTGGATTTTTGCAATCATTACAGAGTATGTCCTGGCCAACTCGTTTCTTCCCTTTACAAGCTTTTTGTCATGCTCATAAAATATGCCGAGTTGGCACGGAGAGAGATCACGTTGCGGCATCTGCTGACCCTCTACGCCCCTCAGAGGGTCCACGGTACGATGATTCAGGTCGTCCCTCGTGGGGCGAGGGGCTTGATCGCGGAGTTGGATGATGTGGTCGAGCCTCACACTTATGAAAATTTCTTCTACATCAGGACTGAACATATGGTGGCGTGTGCCACTGGATTCCCAGAGACGTGGAACTATGCACGTAAGTCTTTTTATTCATCAGATCCTTCATTTCGTCTTTTTTGTCCTGTTCTGATAAGTGCTAACCTTACCTCTTACTCGTAGCTGATCGAACGCCGCTGGCTCCACTGACCAGCATTCGCGAATGGATCGAAGCCGTGCTCTCTCTCACAGCGGGGATTCGCACGTGGCCGTCTTTCTGGGAAAGGCACGGTTGTAGACCTATTTCTGGTGAGAATTTTAGCTTCATTTTGCCTCCGTTTTATTCCTGTTTTCTTCTTCTTAACTTTTGTTCTTTCTCTGATTGTAAGAGGGCACGCCGCGTGAGGGAGCCTCAATTAGCCTTCCGTAGACCGGCCGTGACTGCGCGACCTATAACAATGCCGACACCACGTACAATATCTAGGGAGACTTCGGTTGAATCCTCAGCGGCACATTTCCCAACACAATCTGCACCTCAGGTTGAGGAGCCTTCGGGGACCATACGCCCTAGGGAGGAGTTGCCTCTGAGCGAGGATGAGGAGGAAGAGAAGAGGCCACTGGTCAGGCATAGGGTCGCATTTACACTGGCTCCGATGGTGATAAACTTGGATTCCCCACCATCGGACATGGAGGAGAATCCAGCGGCGGTGCTTGCCTTTGAGGGCGGGCATTCAGTGGGGGTTGCCCCGGTTGGCTCAGGCCAAGGTGACACTACTGCTTCGGTGGTTCAATTATCAGTTCCGGTTGCTGAGAGTGGAGGTAGTTCCTCAGCAACTGCTTTGGTTGGAGAATCAGGTGCCATTGTGTTGGCGGAGGCGTGAGCCTTAACTTTACGATCGGCAGGAGGAGGAAAGGGTGCCGTGGGCGAAGGGTCTAACTCTGAGTCCGACCTAGACCCTGACGACGTCCGCATACTTCAAGACGGCCACACCCGCACAACAGTGCATGCGGAAGGGCAGTTTCGTTACGTTGAGATCCCTACGGAGCAGAACTTGCTGCTTCAAGAGGAGAATCTGGTGCCGTTGTTCGAGGTGTTTTGCTCCGAGGCGGAAAGTACGTCACTGGGGGGTATCTCAGATGTCGTGTTGATGGGTGAGGCAGTCGCGCAGGGCCTGAAGGTACGTGTCGTGACCTTTAGTTCATCTTTATTTTTGTTTTACTTGGTCTATTTTTCTGTTCTGATTATTGCTTTGTCCTTGTAGCTCTTTTTGTTGGAGGTGGAACTAACATCCGTTTGGAGATTTGCTCGCAGGTGCTGGAAAAGTACCATAGTTACCGGGACCGGTGCCGCGAGATGCATGAGCGCATAAGGAACGACCCCAGAAACTGGGACCTCATTAAAGAGCTGGCGAGGCGGGAACTTCAAACGCAGCAGGACCTTGGCAGGGTCAACACTCTTGTGGAGCAGCTTCATTGTAAAGACGAGGAGATGAAGGCCGAGTGGGGGGCTGCTGCTAAGAGGGTACGCCAAGATCGGCTAGGGCGGTAGAGGTCTTTGAAGTTTTGATTAGGCAGGTGGTCGCTTTGGAAACCGAGGTCGCTGCCGTGAGGCTGCAGGCGAGGGATGCTGTATCGAGGGTTGGAACATTGGAGACGACCGACCGTGTTCGTGATCGGGAATGGGAGCTGGAGAGGGCTTCTGTGGACTTTTGAGAGGGAGAGCTAGAGAAACGCATTGGTGTTTATGAACAGGATGCCCTAAATGCGGCGGCCCAGATTACGGCCTTAGAGGCTGAGAATCACCTCTTGAGGGATCAGGCTTCCTATTTCGGCCCAACTCGAGATCTTTGGACGTTTGCCTAGGCTCAGCTCGACGTGTACAAGAGACTGTGGAAGGCCAACATTGTGCCTGAAACCTCTTATGAAGAAGCCCGTCAAAAGGCTCGTAAGGCCCATGTCGATTGCGGCTTTAACTCGTCTACTCCTGGGGCTGACGATGGTGCCGAGGGCGCTGGCGGTGTTGATGGTGGCGCGGGTGGTGCCGAATGAAAAGGTTTTGTAGTGTTTGTTTTATTTTGTTTTTCTAGTTGTTGTTGCCGTTTGACTATCTTTTTCTTTGTTTGCCAGCCTTGACCGGATGTAAGCGGCGGTGACCCGTTGTAAATAAAAATGTACATATATATGCAACTTTACTTTCCTTTTCCTATTTTGTATCTTTCCCCATGTCTTTGACCGTAATGGTGGCAATGGCCTTGACCATGATAATGTTGGCTGCCTTGGCTAGGTAGTTGTCTTCGACTGTCCTCGAGTCATTTGCTTGCCTTAGTAATAGACTAGGTCAGCTGTTTAGCAGTGACGGCCTTGGCCGTGATTAAGCGCTTTTTGTTTATCGCTTCTATTTTACTTGGTGTAAACACGTTGTGGACATTATTTGGCGATAATGGCACTTAAACTTAATCCTAGTTCGGGCATGGTAAAACTAATGGCCGTGACGGTAGGGAATGAGACCTTGTACTTCGACCAGGGCCGAACTTTCCATGGCTCGAATTTTAGCTCGAGTTGGGTATACTTACTTGAATGGCGAGGGAGCTTAACTTGTTTCTCCATCTGTGGTTCTTTAGGCTTGAAGAGGAAGGTGTTCGGCCTTGTTGTTGGAGCAAGATTAGGATTGTGATGGTAGAGGCATATGGCCTGAGTCGCTGTTCCACAGTAGTTGAGTCTTGCGACTTTTACTGGCGAAGGCACGCGGCCTGAGTCCCGGTCCAACTTATAGTTGAACTTTTTGGTGAAGGCACGTATCCTGAGTCGTCGTTCATCCGTAGTTGAACCTTGTAATTTTTGGTGGTGAAGGCGCATAGCCTGAGCCCCAGTTCAACTTGTAGTTGAATTTTTTGGTGAAGGCATGTAGCCTAACTCGCCGTTGAACCGTAGTTAAACCTTGTAATCTTTGTTGGCGAAGGCACATAGCCCGAGTCTCAGTTCAACTTGTAGTTGAACTTTTTGGTGAAGGCACGTAGCCTAAGTCGTCGTTCAACCGTAGTTGAACCTTGTAATTTTTTGTTGGCGAAGGCACATAGCCTGAGCCCCAGTTCAACATGTAGTTGAAGTTTTTGGTGAAGGCACGTAGCTTAAGTTGTCGTTCAACCGTAGTTGAACCTTGTAATTTTTTGTTGGCGAAGGCGCATAGCCTGAGTCCCAGTTCAACTTGTAGTTGAACCTTTGGGTGAGGGCACGTAGCCTGAGTCGTCGTTCAACCGTAGTTGAGCCTTGTAATTTTTGTTGGCGAAGGCGCATAGGCTGAGCCCCAGTTCAACCTGTAGTTGAATTTTTTGGTGAAGGCACGCAACCTGAGTTGTCGTTCAACCGTAGTTAAACCTTGTAATTTTTTGTTGGCGAAGGCGCATAGCCTGAGCCCTAGTTCAACCTGTAGTTGAATTTTTTGGTGAAGGCACGTAGCCTGTGTTGTCGATCAACCGTAGTTGAACCTTGTAATTTTTTGTTGGCGAAGGCGCATAGCCTGAGTCCCAATTAAACTTGTAGTTGAACCTTTCGGTGAAGGCACGTAGCTTGAGTCGTCGTGCAACCGTAGTTGAACCTTGTAATTTTTGTTGGCGAAGGCGCATAGCCTGAGCCTCAGTTCAACCTGTAGTTGAATTTTTGGTGAAGGCACGTACCCTGAGTTGTCGTTCAACCGTAGTTGAACCTTGTAATTTTTTGTTGGCGAAGGTGCATAGCTTGAGCCCCATTTCAACTTGTAGTTGAAGTTTTTTGTGATGTCACATAGCCTGAGTCGTCGTTCAACCGTATTTGAACCTTGTAATTTTTGTTGACGAAGGCGCATATCCTGAGTCCCATTTCAACTAGTAGTTGAACTTTTTGGTGAAAGCATATAGCCTGAGTCGTCGTTCAACCGTAGTTGAACCTGGTAATTTTTTGTTGGCGAAGGCGCATAGTCTGAGCCTCAGTTCAACCTGTAGTTGAATTTTTTGGTGAAGGCACGTAGCCTGAGTTGTCGTTCAACCGTAGTTGAACCTTGTAATGTTTTGTTGGAGAAGATGCATAGCCTAAGTCCCAGTTTAACTTGTAGTTGAACCTTTCAGTGAAGGCACGTAGCCTGAGTCGTCGTTCAACCATTGTTGAACCTTGTAATTTTTATTGGCGAAGGCGAATAGCCTGAGCTCTAGTTCAACATGTAGTTGAATGTTTTGGTAAAGGCACGTAGCCTGAGTTGTCGTTCAACCTTAGTTGAACCTTGTAATTTTTTGCTGGCAAAGGCGCATAGCCTGAGTCGTTGTTCAACTTGCAGTTGAACCTTTTAATTTTTTGTTGGCGAAGGCGCATAGCCTTAGTTCCAATTCAACTCATAGTTGAACTTTTGTTGAAGGCGCATAGCCTGAATGCTCGCTCAACTCATAGTTGAACTTTTGTTGAAGGCGCATAGCCCGAATACTCGCTCAACTCATAGTTGAACTTTTGTTGAAGGCGCATAGCCCGAATACTTGCTCAACTCATTGTTGAACTTTTTTTGAAGGGGCGTAGCCTGAATACTTGCTCAACTCATAGTTGAACTTTTGTTGAAGACGCGATGCCTGAATACTTGTTCAACTCATAGTTGAACTTTTGTTGAAGGCGCATAGCCTAAACACTTGTTCAACTCACAGTTGAACTTTTGTTGAAGGCGCATAGCCTAAGCACTTGTTCAACTCACAGTTGAACTTTTGTTGAAGGCGCATAGCCTGAATACTTGTTCAACTCATAGTTGAACTTTTGTTGAAGGCGCATAGCCTGAATACCTTTTCTCCCGCGCGACCCATCGTCGTGTGTATGGGGTGTTAGCTATCAGTTTTGGTTTCAGATTTCGCACGGTTTATGTGCTGTCTTTTCGATTTGTTTGCGTAGGTTACCCCGCTGTGGATATCGGTTTTGAGATGTCTTTGTGCCTTTTCCCGGCGGGTTCTTGCATCGGGGACACGGGAGTACCTTAGATGTGTTTTCCCCGGGGGGGGGGGGGGGGGTTGGTGGTGGCTTACTTCTTCTTCTTTTTCTCCTTGCACTTATTCGAGAATGGAGGGGTGAGGGGTTCAGGTTCTTGTCGAAGCCTTTGGTTTCCCTCCACCTGAGATGCTGCTTTGGCTCGTTCGTGCTGAGCCGCTTTCCTTTTCCGGCATTTCTTACCTATTGGTCCAAAGAAGAACTATGCGATTCTGCTATGAAATCCCCACAGACGGCGTCAAATTGTTTAGCCCCAAGTTATCGTATACTTTGCAGGCATAAAAATAATTGAAATAAATCAGGGGCCAATCATAGCAGATAGTAATAAATCAAAGGACCGAATAAAATAAACGATAAGGAAGCTTTTTTATTAAGAAGAGATGTATGGAGAGCTTTTTATTGATGATATTGATTTGATCTGCCTCTCCATGGAGAGGTTCATAGCCGTACAATGACCTTCTCTCTTTTCTCGAGAATAGTGATGAAGAAGAAGAAGCAGCCCCCTTTCTAAGGTTCCTTCTCTTTGTATTTATAGATGTAAGATGTATGAGCTGGCAATGACGGCCGTGACTACGTCGAGGTTCAGTCCTTACGATGTCAGATAGGCCGTAGCCTTAATGGTCGAATTGGCTGATAATCGGGTCTCTAGTTAATGAGTGATCATACTATTTTATCAACTATGAGTTAGCTTAGGATTTAACTAATCTTGTTAATCATTTCGAGGTCATATTTTGACCCATACAGACCGTAAGTTGGACATCGTTTGGAGGAGCCATGCATTAAGAAATTATTTAAGGAATTGTTTGAGAAAGGATGACTTTTTGTTCAGGATTTCTTGTTTATGAAGATTCAATATTCCCGCTGATGGTTATATATAGAGCAGGATGTCTAATACATAATCACCCTGAGCAGAAATTGGTGCCATAAATTAAAGTAATATTAGTGTGGTGAGCACAAGGCCTGGTGGCATGCAGTTATGGATTTTATCTCTTTTTGCTGTTTGCTAGCTAAAAGCTTGCATTTGTTTATTAACAGATTTTAACTTTGAGAAATGAATTTGCAGTTTCATATCTGCCATTGATTCACCATTATTTCGGTCAAACCTCATTTCCGGCGACAATTCGTAGAATGTGGACTGTGAACATGGAATGTGTATAGGAAGGCACTTGCATGCATGAATAGAAACACAGGACATACTTTCTTTGGTATATTAAAATACGGTGGAGTGTGCTCTCCACATTAAGGCTGAGAAGGCAAAGATTATAGTATTCTCCATTCACATAAAGATCACAAGCTCTTCATTTTGTAAATCCATATATGGTTTTAATAAATTTAATTACTTCCTTTAGAACAAATATATCTATTATAAGATAACACCTACCTCAACAGATTTCCACTGCATCATTTTATGAATATATCGTTTGAATAGATTATTTTGTCAAATACTAATATTTTTAATGTTTGGTTTGGCCTGTAACTAATAAGTTTATAAGAATAGCTTCAACTGTTTTAAATATTAATTTTATCAAGAATTACACATAAGAATGATATAAACCTTTTTTTTTTGTTAATTTATCACTAATGATAGCTTGTAAATATAATTAGCAATTAAATTAGAAAGTAAAGTATAATTGAAAACAAAAATAAGAAATAATTTACCACACCAATTTAGTTGCTTTGTAAAGTAGGGCTTTCCGAGGTAACAATGTAATACTACTTAATAACCACCCAAAATAAGTTGTTACTATGTGAGTAGTAGAAGGACAAGGAAAATTGTTTGCAGGACTGACAAAGATTAGAAAAAAATGAGATGTGAGTATGTATTAAGGAAATGGGCCAGGGAGAAATTGATGTCCCTAGGGTATGGATTTGCGGATGTTCCTCATCTGATTAGTTTTTCTAAGAGCGCTGCATCAGTGATACAAGAGGCAATGGAACAGTACGGAAAAACAGATAAAGGGAAGAAAGGAAAGGAAAAGATAAATGTAGATGATAAAATTAGGGCAACATAAAAGGGATCTTCATTCATACTAACAAGACGAGATAATTACATCCTATATAGAGAGAGAGGAAAATGAGAAAATGACCTAAGCAACTACAGTTGTGTACGTGACTTCTTCTGCCATGTCCGTGACTAACTGGGCCGGGCCTATTTTATATCAGACAAAGGAAATTAAGTGGCCAATGTGCAATTTGAGAACTATCTAATTTAAAAGATAAGGGACTTAAGTAAACACCTTAGAAATATCTATCTACTCTTATATCCTAACGGTTAACTGTTATGTATCATCTTCTCCGCTGAATGTACAACTTATGCAAGCATCCTCTCTTTAATCCGTATCAGATCCCCCTGTCAAAATCTTCCTTGTCCTCAAGAAAGGAAGGAAACATAACCATGAGGGAGTGATAATCTTCCCAAGTAGCCTGCTCAGAAGGTAATTGATTCCATTGCACCAAAACTTGAGTGACTGCCTTATTCCCTTTTTGTACTATGCGCCTATCAATGATTTTATGAGGATTTGGGCAGTAAGGACTAGATATGTCAAGTACGGGAGGATGAGAGATGTTTGCAGGCAAGTGGTGGCATAGTTTGAGCTGCAAAACATGAAATGTGGGGTGTAGAAGTAACTGAGGTGGAAGCGATAATTTGTACTCAACATAGCCAACCTTTTGTAAAATTTGGTATGGTCCATAGCCTAGATGAAAGTTTTGAGAAATGAGAACTGATAATGTCACTTTCCTGTAAGGTTGAATTTTGAGGTAAACCCAGTCACCCTCCTTAAATTGCATATCTGAGCGATGTTTGTTAGCCTAAGCAGTCATTCTTTGTTGTGCTCGTAGGAGATGATGTTTGAGTAGTTGTAGTTCAAATTCTCTTGTCAATAGGCTTCTATCAACTACTTCTATTGCCGAGAATCTTGCTACATAGGGTAAATGGAGAGGTGGAGGTTGGCCATAAAGAGCCTCATAGGGCGTGGTTTGTATGGAATAGTGAAAGGTAGTATTACACCACCACTCATCATAAGAGAGGTATGAGCACCAATTAGATAGAGTGTCCTCCCACAAGGGAATCATGCCACAACTGCATAATGGTATTTCTTAAGTCGGGATCTGGACCAATTACCAACTTTTCATTTCTCCTAAGTCGATCATGGAGAAAGGTGTAGCTTTGTAATTTTGTCCATTCCTTAGAATTTGCATCAAACCAGTCAGGTCTGTGTCTAATTCTCATCTTTGAGTGATCAATGTTAGCAGGTCAATCTGAATGGAGAAGAGGGTAAGTCCAGCTAGTTCAACTGCTGATAATCTAGACAGGGCATCAACCACCTTATTTTCCTTGAGGAGAACACTTGGAACTGTCTTTCTTCAGTAAGTCAGTAAGTGGTTTGCTGTGAACTTCACATCCTTTGATGAACCTTTTGTAGTACCCAGTTAGGCCCAAAAATCCTCATAACAGTTTGATGTTCACAGGTTCAGGCCAACCTCGAATTGCCTCCATTTTCTTGGGGGTCTGTTGTCACTACTTCAGTAGAAATATAGTGCCTTAATTATTCAATCCTAGCTGCTGCAAACACATACTTACTTTCTTTAGCAAAAAGTTGGTGTTGGACTAACAAATCGAAGGTGGTTATGAGGTATTGCACATGTTCAGCCAAGGTTTTGTTGAAAACTAAGATATCATCGAAGAATACTTGGATAAACTTCCTCAAACATTCTTGAAAGATATGGTTCATAATCCATTGAAAGCTAGAAGGAGCATTGGTCAATCCAGATGGCATGACCAAGTAGTCGTAGTGTCCCGAGTGTGTCTTAAATGTTGTTTTGTGTACATCGTAGGGTGCCATCCTAATCCGATGATAAACTGCTCTTAATTTTATCTTTGACTAGATTTCTGATCCTCCAAACTCATCTAATAACTCTTCAATGATATGTATTGAAAATTTATCTTAAATAGTGACCTTGTTTAGAGCCCTATAATCAACACACAATTGCCATGATCCATCCTTTTTTTTTCTAACTAATACCACATGAGATGCATAAAATCTAGAGCTATACTGTATGATTCCTTGAGCCATCAATTCCTGCACCATATCTTCAATCACATTCTTATGTATTGGGGAGTACCTGTATGGTTGATAATTAACAGGTGAACTACCTTCTACTAAGGGAATGTGATGGTCAAATACTCATCTTGAAGGAGGCAAATGTTTAGGTTCCTGGAAGAGCATTCCATATTCATTAAGCAATTATTGAACTGTTACTGGGATTTTCTCATGGGCCTATGAGTCTGCAGTTTGGGGTACATTGGAGAGAAAACTTTGATTATAAAAATTTGAACAGTGTCAACATAAATATTGTTCAAATCCTTGGCATCAACAGTTTTGAATGAAGGGTAAATACCCTGTAGTGTGACAGATTTCCCTTGATAAAGAACTTCATAAAAAAGCTTCTTAAAATTGACCTTGATGTCACCTAATTTGCATGGCCATTGTATTCCCACTATGACATCACAACCGCCTATGGGAAGTACTAAGAAGTCATCTTGAAAAAGAACCCTTGCATGAGCCACTTAAATTTCTTGTTTCCCTTAACAAATTGAATGACTCTATCATTAGCTACAGATACATCCTGAGGGTGTATTTGGCTGATTTTTCACCCTATTCTCTTGGCATCCTTATTATTAATGAAGTTTTGGGTGTATCCATAATTAATAAGAACATTGATAGGATTTTGTTTAAAGAAGCCTTATATCCTGAGAGTTCTGTATCTCTTAGTGCCATTCAAGGCTTGAAGTGATATCTCACAGTTCTCAAGAAGGTCTTGTTCTTCTTGTGGTTCCTTAATGCTCTCACCTCCACTTCTATTCCTCCACTAATCCTCCAGTTCTGTTGTACCTATCTCCATAGAATATAAGTGCCTTTTAGCCTTGCACTTATGCCATAGTATGAACTTTTCATCATAGAAAAAACAAATACCCTGGGCCCTCTTTTCATCCATTTCAGCTAGTGTAAACCTTCGTTTCCTAAAACCATCAAGGTTAGCAGAAAAGGTGGTTTGTAGGTAGTGTATAAGCCTTTGCCAAACATGTAGAGCCTTGCCATTGAGATGTCCTTACAGTAAAGTGAAGGTGTGCTGCCGATACTGCCTTGATTGCTTTGCTTTGTGTAGGAAAGCTGGCCTCGTGCAGCCTGGCTAAATAGTATGCTAGTGGTAAACTGGTAGGATTACTACTTCTCACAGTGTTGCTTATTTCATATTTAAGATTGTTCAAGAAGATGCGAATGACACGCTCCACTGACAAGCTCATCCTGGTCATGACACTATTGAAAGCCAATTGGTAATCTTTCCTCCCAATATGCTTGCCATTCATAATTTCAGCCATAGGGTCAGAGTATTCAGCCCCAAAACTATCGCATAAAGGCCACAAGTATTCATCCCAAGTAGAAAGTGGCATTTACCCTCTACTTCTCATGTATTTTAAATGCCATTGCAAGGCATCCCCTTCAAAATGCATGGAAACCAGTTTCATTTTCTACTGAATAGTAAGGTCCTCATCAGAAAAAAATTGCTCGACTTTGTACAACCACGTCCTAAGGTCTTCACCATTGAATTTGGAAAATTAACCTTATAGTAATTGGTAAAGGATATGTAAGACAGTTTCACATTATGAGTATGTGGGTTGTGGTAGTGATTGGTAGTTGAAACATTCTGATATGGATATGGGGTAGATATATATGGGGTCTGGTGGTATAAGTGTGGAGGTATATGTGTGTTTTGGTTATAGTAGGCAGAAAAAAATTGGCTGTCCTGGTTGTATGTTTGATAAAGTAATGACATGACTAGTGGGGAGCCCTGGGGTGGTGGTGGTTGATAATACCTTCCTTGATTACTAGAAAAATTGCTCGACGTTGTACAACCATGTCCTAAGGTCTTCACCATTGAATTTGAGAAATTTAACCTTATAGTAATTGGTAAAGGATATGTTGGACAGTTTCACATTATGAGTATGTGGGTTGTGGTAGTGATTGGTAGTTGGAACATTCTGATATGGATAGGGGTAGATATATATGGGGTCTGGTGGTATAAGGGTGGAGGTATATGTGTGTTTTGGTTATAGTAGGCAGAAGAAAATTGGCTGGCTTGGTTGTATGTTTGATAAAGTGATGGCATTACTAGTGGGGATCCCCGAGGCTGTGGTGGTTGATAATACCTTCGTTGATTACTAGAAAGATGGGGTACTGTAGGTACTGATATTTTAGGAAAGGGGTTTTGGAAATTTTGCAACCCCGGGGTTGGAAGGGAGAAGGTTTTAGCTGAGAAGTCCTTTGATTCTGGATATGCAGGGAAAGGCTAGAGTTTATGGAATTTGAGGAGCTAGTGTTGCTAGTGTAGTAGTTAAAATAGTCTGGGGGTTTGGAAGATTGGAGTTGACAGTAGGGTGGCTCACATGTATAGCAGAACTATTAGCCTCATTTGAGCTAGGAGAAGCTAAGTCACCACGATCGAATAGTTTGTCATTAGGAGAGTAAAGCTCACCGCCAGTTTTAGTTTACAAATTTATCATGTTCCGGCCTCTTTTCTCCATGGATGACTTCATTGAGCACCTCTCTAAGATCACTCATGGCTTCCTCTTGATTTTTGCTATCTTGTTCTTGGTTTGCCTCTAACAAATCTTGTCTAGCTGTGAAACTTGAAATATCAAGTGAGATTTTTTTGGGCACCTGTATAACAATGTTCATATTATAAGACATTGTTGCCCACAGAGCCAAGAATTTCTCTGATACCATTGATGCAAGAGGCAATGAAAAAATACAGAAAATCAGAGAAAGGGAAGAAAGGAAAAGAAAAGATAAATGCAGAAAATAAAAAATAGGGCAAATAAAAGGGATCTTCATTCATACTATTGGTGTTTATCGGGCGGGCTGGGACGGGATGAACGGAAAAAAACCCCAGCCTATTCGATTAGCGGATGGGCTAGAAAAATGGGCTGCTGGCGTGTTGGGAAATTTCGGGGTTTTTAGGGCCCGTACGGGTTCGTGCTAAGCAGGTTCGGGCGTGGCGGGCTACAATTTTTTTTAAATTAAATTTTATTCTTCTTATTCAATGTTATTGATAGTTAAGTATTTGCAAACTTTTAAGGGTTAGAATTAAACTTTAAAGCTTAAGTTTTAAATTTGAAATTTATATTTTAAAATTATAAAATTTAAAATTTAAAGGTAAAAAGTAAGTGGCTACAAAAAATTATTTAATAAGACCAATAGGCATTATGTAAGGAACAAACTTCGAACTCCGAAGCTTTCATTTTATATTCTTCATACTTCAAATTAATTTGCAAGTTCTTTTTTAATTTTTTTAATTTTTGAACTTGTAAATTAAAAGTTTACAACAATTATAAAAATAAGAAATAGTACATCACATATTTTGCATCATTTTACTAAGTTCTTCCATGTCAGCATGATGTTCTAGGTTTCTGGTATTGGTTGAATTGGAACCACAAACCATTATATCTCTAATTTTTTGGTCCTCCTCTTCGTCTACCTCGGCACGCCCTTGATTTTGTCATTCTAATATTATCCAGTCTCTGAAGCACACTAGAATTTTCAAAGCATTGCTGCCCAATGAATTACGGGTATCTCCTAGTTGCTGTCTTGCTTGGCTAAATGCGCTCTCTGATGCGACTGTTGAAATCGGCACATTTAGCATGTCTCGAGCCATGGCCGAAAGAATAGGAAATTGATTTGAGTTACTCTTCCACCAACCTAGCGGTAGAAAATTCTTTGTAAGGGGCTCTGGTGACTTTTGCAAGTAGAATTGTAGTTAATCAATGTTCCTACTACTTGTTTGTTGATGCTCTCCTAGTGTAGACTAAATCAGATAATCTTGAACACAATCATCATTATCCATAGTTGTTCCAAATATTGAAGGATTAGCTGAAGGAATATTTGCATCTACAACTGAAGAAACATTAACAATGTTAGCATAATAATTATATAAATTTTGTAAATGTGTGTGTGGCTTAGAAATACAAGTGTCAATATCAGGAGTTTTAGTTTGTCCAATATCCATATAAGTATATAAAGCTCTAATTAATTGGCGACACTTTATCATTTTGACAGTAGGGTTTAAAATAACACCAATTAGGTAAATATAGGGAATTGGGTAGAAACACTTTTTTAATTTACCTTGTTAATTTATCTAGCGTAGATTCAACAACAGTAGCATATCCTTCTTTCTGCTTCAAATTATGTAGTAAAAGAGAAATTTTCGCAATATGAATTAAACCATTTGCAATAGTAGGATAATAAGCTCCAGAAAACTCAAGTGTAGCTACACAACTTTATTGTAAAAATTGTACAACATCATAAATGACATCTCAAGTTTTAGATGTTAACAAACGGCTAGGATCGATACAATGAGAATTAGCAACTTTAGTTATAGGCATTCTATATTTATAACAACATCTTAAGAATAAATAAGCATAATTCCACCTAGCATGAGTCTAGGTATTAGTCCATATTGTACCCATTTTTTCTTAAATGCACTTAATCTAGCACTTTTATTTTTTCCTTGAATTACACCAACAATTCTCCTAACTAAAGTAATTTCATCTCTAAATAATTCAAGACCACTCTTCACAATCAAGTTAAAAATATGACATGCACATCTAACATGAAATATTTCAGGAAGTGGTGGGTGTATATGCAATTTTAATATTGTAATAGCAACATTGTTGTTAGAAGCATTATCAAATGAATTACACAAAACTTTTTCTGCAAGATTATAGAATATAGCAACTTCATATATAGTATTACTTATAAATGCACCAGTATGACTTTGATCTTCATCATATTTAAAAGCAATAATACGTTTTTGCATACAAAAATTATCATCTATCCAATGGCATGTAATAGTTAAATAATCATTTCCATTTACAGCACGACCAATATCAGAAGTAAGAGATACTTTACAAGGAATACTTGCAAACAAATAACATATATATGTCTGATATTGTCCAAAAAGCCTAAAAATATCAGCTCTACAAGTACTTCTAGGAATATCTTTAAACATAGAGTAATAAATTCTTTAAATATAAGTAACAAGATACGGTAAAGAAGCAAAACTAAAAGGTAAACAACCTAAGATAATCATTTTAGCTAATTCTTCCCGGTCTTTCTTAATATCGTATTTACCAAATAACCCCCAGAACTAGCCATAACTTTTTGTTGCCTAGATGACTCATCTACTGTCCAATAAAAAGGGTGTTCTGTTCCATATGCCTACGAGTTGACCCGTTCCCCCTCCCTTAGCGGGCTCCAAATTTACATAATTTTTTTGATCTTCTAGTCTTTCAAAAAATATCCAACACTTACTTCTTAATCGTCGATTCTTCTTAATAGGGAGAGAAGGCCTACTTGTTCCACCCCTAATATTTTGAGTTTGACTAGTATTATCAGGTGTTGGTGGTGGTGTTTCAAGATTATCGGTTGATTGAGTATCATCTAAATCATCATCTACACCAAAATTTTCTTGCATTCGCTCATAATCTACATTTAAATTTTCAGGTGAACTTTCAAAAATATGGGTAAAGCTACTAGAAGAACCAACATCACCTCTTGATTTTTTGAAAGTTTTTTTACTACCACCTCTACTATGCATGCTTTTTTGGCCGCTCTAAGTGTTCGTCCAAAACCCGCCCCCTACCAATACGCCCAATAGTAAATAGTAGCGGACTAAACCGGGCTGATCCTGATTAAAGCGGGCCCGACCCGATTAACAGTTATATTTCATACTAACAAAAGGAGATAATTACATCCTATATAGAGAGGAAAATGAGAAAATGGCGTAAGCAACTACAACTGTGTACTCGACTTCTTTTGCCATGTTAACTGGGCAGGACCTATTTTATATTAGACAAAGGAAATTAAGAGGCCAATGTATAATTTAGAGAACTATCTAATTTAAAAGATAATGGACTTAAGTGAACACCCATGAAACGTCTATCTATCATATCCTAAAACTTAACGGTTATGTATCATCTTCTCTGCTGAATGTACAACATCCGCAAGCATCCTCTCTTTGCTCCGTATCAATCACCTGCTGATCTTATAGTTGAGTTTGTGAAACTGGGAATGTCCTTCCCATTCTCTTACTGTTGCTGTGATGAATCCACCCTAAGGCTGTTGGCTGAAGAAATGTTTGCTAGGGTTAGAGTTGAGTGCCGCGAAGAGGCTCTGGATTTTGAGCGAAAAGTGGCGGCCGCAAAGTTGAAGGAGCGTAATTATGATGAAATCGAAGACGAAGAGGAAAGGCTGCAGAAGAGACTAGAAGATTTCTTCAGAGATGATGATATAGACGAGGTCGACCCTGATTTTCTTAAGGCACTCAAAGTATCTGATTAATTAATTAAGGGAGTCTCTATGTTTGCTTATAGCTACTTGTTTTCATGCATGTTTATGACTCAAATAGTTTCTTTCTCTGTTGCTATTCTTTTAACTTATTCTCTCTGTCCTTTTTCTTAATCTCTAGTTAGTTCTTCATATTCCGTGATATCTGTGATAAAGTTGTAGATGAGAGAATTAGAGGTATGCAAAACAATCCCATAAAAAAAGAAAAGAAAAGAATAAGATAATCGTGTTTTTGGCTGCCAATTTTGACGTGGTCCTTTTAAAGTGCCTTGTTTCATCTTGATCCGTGTCATATCTGCTCTAATTTTAAATACTGCAATTTTGACTACTGCTGGCAAGCGCCTTTAATCATAATAATTTGGGAGGTTTTGAGTTATTGAGTGTTTTAATAGGGGATTGTTGTTTCCTCACCAGAACTCCTCTTTGGCGATGCATAATGGTTCAGTTTTCTCCTTTTTCTACCATTTTGTAGGTATTTAGTTAACATAGTAAATTCCAGATTTCTTCAGCTATGGACCTATTTCTGGATGTGGAAACCATCTATTACCTATTTCTCCTGCTATAATTGCCTAGCTTGCACCGTATACATACATACATACATACATACATACATATACATACATACATATATATATATATATACATATTAACGTCCGGTCAAAAAAGTGTTTTTGGAATTGTCATTTGAATGCATTCCTCATTAAGTAACGAAGCAATGTTTGGGATCGTGGTGCTTATGGAATAGGGTACTTCAAATTTTATAAAATAGTACCTCCAATTGTTTTCAAAGTGCTTAAAATTGAATTTTACATTATAACAGGTGTTAATGATGTCTCATCTAGCATATGGCAACATGGTCCAAAACTTCTATAGTATTACTTCATCTAAACTGCAAGTCTGCTACAAACAATTCTACCCAGCAAATGGAAGAAGCAAGATTTTGTGTTATAGTTAGTCTTTCAGTTCCGACAGATATAAAATTTGGAGAATGCGGCAATACCATTCTTAAGCATTTGCAGCAGAATTATAACACAGATATTTTAGTCTTGGCCAGGAAATTTTAGTCAACAGTGCCGCAGAAATTTCTTAAAAAGATGATATGAGATGACAAGGGACAGGAATCATAAAGTTCCCATCACATCTTTATGCCAGTAGAGCCAATTAGTTTGGTAAGCCCAAAGGTAATGGCCATAGCCATCCAACCACCAATTAGGACTCTGGCACAAGATTTGACCATAGGACTTCTCCCTAAAAAAGCACCAATTCCTCCAAATGCTAATAATGCAAAGCTCACTGCAACCACAATCACAGCTAGCCTCACCTTATGATTTGCTATAAATGCAGCAGCAAGAATTGGCACAATGGCACCCAGTGAAAATGCAATAGCTGAGGCTATGGCTGCCTGCAATGGATTTGGCAGCTGCTCCTTGTTGCCTTCTTCTTGTTGCTGATGTTCTTGGTTGTGTCCTTCTGTTGTTTTGTCTCTCTTCATTTGAGCAAGCTCTATGTCTAGTTGAGAGTACACAGAAACAAACTCCCCTATGGCCATGCTACAAGCACCAGCAAACAACCCAGCAAAGCCGGTTAGGATCATGGTGTTGACATTCTTTTGGACAGCTCCAACACCCATCATCAAAGATGCAGTTGAAACCAAGCCGTCATTGGCTCCTAACAAAGCTGCTCGAAGCCACTGAGCCCTTTGGGAGTAGTCAAAGTCCTCTTCACGGAGTTGGTTTTGGTTGTCATGTTCTTTAAGGATGGTAATTTGCACGTGGTTTTGAGCAGCCATGAAGAAAATTTTCTTAGGAGTTGTTTTGAGAAATTGAAGGACTTCTTGTTTTTGATGACTCAATCTTCCCTCTGGTGGTTATATATAGGAGAGGATGACTAAATATTAATCAGTCTAAGCAGAAAGTGGTGCCACAAAAAAATAGTAGTGTGGTGAGCACTGAGCACAAGGCAAGGTGGCATGTTTGGTTGTTACTTTTGTTTGCTGATTGCATGCTTGGGAAAACCTTTCATTTGTTTATTAACACATCTCCAACTTTGCAAAATGAATCTGCAGTTTCATACTGGCTCCGCATTTTCCAGTTAAAACCTTATTTCTTGTGACAATTCCCTGTATAATTGGTCACAAATAGGAGTACTTTTTATCTTGTAGTATTTCAACTTAATGGTTCTCTTTTAAGAGTCAAAACCTGAGATTGAGAGATAGACACCATTTGAAGTACTGTTTTAATTTCCATTGCTGATTATGAAATGACTTCGTGATTTCTGAAAAGAGGAACTTGTGGACATGGAATGCCGAATAGGAAACCACTTTGCATGAATAGAGACACAATTTTTTAATTTGGTGGAGTATATAACATAGAGTGGAGTGTGCTCTCCACACTAAGGCTAAGAGAAGGCAAAGATTATAGTATTCCAGGGAGTATGCCATTCACATAAAAGCCACAAGCTCTTCATTTTGAAATCCAGAGATCTAATAAAGTTACCTCCTTTAGACCCAATATATCCACTACAAGATAACACCTAACTCAACTAAGAGATACCCTACATTCTGTAACACCCCAGGCTTTAGACAGAGTCCCACATCGGCAAAATACAAGAGGGATACTGGGTATATAAGTTAACAAGCCTTAGACCCTAGTGACGCGTTTTAAACCCGTGAGGGTCCAAGCCCAGAGCGGACAATATCACTAGTGGGCTGGGTTGTTACAGATGATATCAGAGCCACTCTTGTGTCAGCCTTGCCGATGGTGGGTCAGAGTTCAACCGAATTTAGGCAAATCCCAGTTAGGCGGGGCAATCCTCGGTGCTGAGTCTAGGCAAATCCCATGCGGTGGGGCAAACCTCAGCGAGGACGCTGAGTCCATAAGAGGGGGTGTCTGTAACACCCAGGCTTTATACAAAGTCCCACATCGGCAAAACATAAGAGGGATGCTGGGTATATAAGTTAACAAGCCTTAGACTCTAATGACGCGTTTTAAACCCGTGAGGGCCCAAGCCCAGAGCGGACAATATCACTAGTGGTCTGGGCTGTTACACATTCAGTCTATCAATTTTCTTTTTTCTTTTTTATGTTTTACCCTTTTTTCTTTTTTCTTGATAGTATTGATTACACAAATTGCATGTTCTTGTAAGAGCATCATATGCCATCTTTCTTTTATGTTATGATACGGAGCATAATACAGATAGCTTTGCTTGCTTTCTAAATTCTTCCATTTGTATATTGAAAAATTAGTAAAATTTTCAAAAATGAATGTAAAGTTGATTTCGTGAGTTACTCCACAAAACCAATAAGCATGATAATGCAAAAGCTCAAAGGTAATAGCCATGGCTGGCCAGTCTCCTGTCTGCAGTCCTGCAGAAGACTTTAGTGTAACTGCAAAAACCATGCCTACTGCAGAAAATACCATGTCTGCAATAGTCGCACCATATTTTAATTTCTTCGTTAAAGTTGCATCATTCATTCTTCCATTTTCTGTAGTTTCAATCCCTTAATTATAATTAGTTGCTTCTTCGGACAATATCGCTAAAACGATTGCAGTCCTGCAAAGTGGGAGCAAAAGAGAAATACATAAAGCAAATGTTAATTCTAGCTCCCTAGGCATATATTTCATTCTAATTTGGTATCACTGGCAGGTTTACCTGTTTATTTCCTTGTACTATCACGGTCACATTACTAACGTTATGTTTTGAACTAAGAACTAGAACTTTCTTGCAAATGTCTTATATAACTTTGTCTTTCACAATGCTTTCAAAACTGATAGATGTTGTATGGCTTACTGGTACTGCTATTTTTTCTTCCTCTCCTTTTTTGGTGGACTCCAAAATGACGTAATTTTGGAAGCTTGAAGTGTTCAGATGGCTTTTTGATCTTTGGAGAAATGCGCTTGTGAGGATACAAAAGTATAGGGAAGCCCTTGCTTGAACAGATATACAGGAAATACACCTAGAATTAGATAAATTTGGGTGCAGTTTGCTTGGATATGGGAAATATCAATGAACGGATTACTGGTAGCTGTTGTTTTGCATCTCCTTTTGTACAGAAAACTCCATTATATGACAATAGCTTCACATCCATTTCCCTGACAGTCGTGAGTCCGGTGATCATCCATATGCTTTATTAGATGTATGTTTGCCAATTTTACTTTTTTTTTTTTAACTTTGATTTGTTGATCTGTGTCATTGCTTAGTCACAGGTGCTTGTGGTTCCATTGAGGAACTAGTTTGTGGTTCTTCAGATAAAATTCTTCTCTAGTATGTAATGTAACATTTAACTGCAACTCTTTTTTTTTTTTTTTTTTTTTTTTTTTTTCGACCCAGTACAATACCACTCAGTGGTGTCTGGGGAGGGTAGTGTGTACGCAGCCTTACCCCTACCCTGGGGTAGAGAGGCTGTTTCCAAATAGACCCCCGGCATAAATCCCCAGAATTTGCTCCTGGGGAGACTCGAACTCACAACCTCTCGGTTGCAACTCTGCTACAAAAAAAAAAATTCAATAAAATTTTATGATGCCAAGTATATTAAAGGAGCAAGGTTTTCTGTTATGGCTAGTCTTTCAGGTCCTTCATATGACTGAGTATACAAAATTCAGAAAACGCGTCAATTTCATTCTTAAGCATTCATACCAGAACCATAAGACAAAGATTTCTTGCATTTATTCAAGTCTTATCCAGGAGATTTAGTCCAACAGTACAGAAATTTCTTAAACAGATGACTCTAAACTAGGAAAAGAGACAGGAACATAAAGTTTCAATCACATCTCCATGCCAGCAGAGCCGATCAGTTTGGTAAGCCCAAAGGTGATGGCCATTGCCATCCAACCACCAATTAAAACTCTGGCACAAGACCTAACTGCAGGAGTTCTGCCAAGAACAGCACCAACCCCTCCAAATACAAACAATGCCAAGCTCACTGCAGCCACCACCACAGCCATTCTGACCTTATGGTTAGATATAAATCCAGCAGCAAGAATCGGTATTATGCCACCCAACGAAAATGCAACAGCTGAAGCTATGGCTGCCAGAAATGGATTTGGGAGTCCTTCCTTCTTGTCTTCTTCTCCTTGATCTTCCTGATTCTGTCCTCTTATTGTGTTTTCTCTCTTAATTTGAGCTAGCTCTATGTCCAGTTGAGAGTACACAGAAACAAACTCTCCTATGGCCATGCTACATGCACCAGCAAACAATGCTGCAAAGCCGACTAGGATCATGGCGTTAACGTCTTTTTGGACAGCTCCAACACCCATCATCAAAGATGCAGTTGTAACCAATCCATCATTGGCTCCTAATATACCAGCTCTAAGCCATTGTGCCCTTTGGGAGTAGTCAAAATCTTCTTCAGGTACTTCATTTTGGTTCTGGTTATCATGTTCTTTAATGACAGTAAGTTGGACATTGTTTTGAGCAGCCATTAAGAAATCTTTAAGGAATTGTTTGAGAAAGGATGACTTCTTGTCTAGGGCTTCTTGTCTATGAAGATTCAATATTCCCTCTGATGGTTATATATAGAGCAGGATGTCTAATAAATAATCACCCTGAGCAGAAAGTGGTGCCATAAAATAATAGTAGTGTGGTGAGCACAAGGCCTGGTGGCATGCAGTCATGGATTTTATCTGTTTTTGCTGATTGCACGCTTACTAAAACCTTGCATTTGTTTATTAACAACTTCTAACTTTGCAAATGAATCTGCAGTTTCATATTTGCCATTGATTCACCATCTTTCTGGTCAAATCTCATTTCCAGAAACAATTCCTAGAATGTAGCCAGTGAACATGGAATGCTGCATAGAGAAAGCACTTGCGTGCATGAATAGAGATATAGGACATACTTTCTTTGGTATATTAAAATTGGGCAGAGTGTGCTGTCCACAGTAAGGCTGAGAAGGCAAAGATTAGAGTATTCCAGAGAGTGTGCCATTCACATAAAGGCCACAAGCTCTACATTTTTTAAATCTATAGTTTTAATAAAGTTACTTCCTTCAGACCAAATATATCCACTATAAGATAACACCTACCTCATATAACAGATTAAAAAAGGTCACAAGGATTAATCAAGTACTGTTTTTCTTTGCATGTGTGTGTTTTTACTTTAGGTGACCTAATTTTTAGGAGCTAGAAGCCTTAAGATAGTTTATTTGACCTTTGCAAAATAAAGGGAGCAAATGAGGATGCTTTGCTGTATAGGAAAGCACTTGCTTGAACATAGATATGGAAATATTTGTTTTGCATTATTTAATTTTGGGTGCAGTGTCCTTTCTGTACTAGAGGTTAAAGCAAAATATTAGAGTATACCAAGAAGTGTGCCGTTCCTACAAAGGCCACAAGCTCTTCAATATTTTCTTTTGTCTTTTCTGATCCAGAATGAAGTGGAAGTTACTGTCTTTAGGCATAAATAAAAGTTTAAACCCACTAACGAATCCCATCTTCATAATGTGTCAGCACTAATTCTTCGACATCAAACAAATGTTTTTCCTGGGTCTCATGGATTTTTAGCCTATATTAAAAGATTGAGATCTGTGGAGGTCCTTTGGAAATGTAAAAATAGAAGAGATCGAAATTTTATACGCTTGAAGGTTGTGTAGAACTCGTTGCATACAAGAGTAGTCTTTAGCATTAGCATTGTGCTCAAGTCCATAAATAACCATAATATGATTTTTCATCACAGGTACAAACAACAATTAGTATTTATAGTCTACTTTGGATTATGGAGCATAAGAAGGCTGCAGACTTCAAGCCATTGCGATATTAGGAATTAGGACCGCAGTGCTTTGAAAAAATGTACTTATGATTGAGCTCTATCCATCGACGACATAAAAATATGTATACAATTGGGTAGTTATAAGGTAACTACAAGTAAATATAAAGTGTTAATTGGTAATCTGTCCAAAATGATAATTGATCTGCTATTACTGGTTACGTGCACTGATATTATTTAAAATCTTTACAGTCGGCGTATATAACTAAATCCATACTTAATAGATTTGAAGTGCTTAAATAATATAGGAGTATTGGTCTTGCTCAAAGTTGATTTATGTGGAAGTTGCTTTATGTGTTGCGATAGGTGGATAGCTAGCGTAAGCATTATCAGGTCAAGATGAATCTTCTTCTTAACGAATTTGTTGGAACTTTGGGTACTAGTAGAAGCAGCTACAGAAGATCAGTTGCAGAAGGTTGATTGCTAAAGTAAACATAGACAAGTTAAGCAGTTACAGAAGATTCATATAATTGATTTAGTTCATTGAAATATTGGATTATGACAGTTGCCTGGTCTATCATGAATAAGCTGAAGGTTGTGTGGAGTAGCTAATGCTTTCAGCAATGCAATCATAAATTGGCCTTCAATACATTCTTAAGATTTCACTCCAGAGTCATTACACAAGGAAATTTATTTGACGTGCAACATCAATTTCTTGAGCAGATAAACTAAATTAGCTAGGACAGGGAACAGAACATAAAGTCCCCATCACATTTCCAAGCCCATAGAGCCAATCAATCTAGTGAGGCCAAAGGTAATGGCCATGGCCATCCAACCACCAATCAAAACTCTGGCACAAGATTTGACCATAGGACTTCTGCCCAGAAAAGCACCAACTCCTCCAAATGCTAACAATGCTAAGCTCACTGCAGCCACAATCACAGCTAGCCTCACCTTATGATCTGCTATAAATGCAGCAGCAAGAATTGGCACGATAGCACCCAATGAAAATGCAATACTTGAGGCTCCGGCTGCCTGAAATGGATTTGGCAGCTGTTCCTTGTTACTTTCTTCTACTTGTTGCTGTTGATGTTCTTTGTTCTGTCCTCCTGTTGTTTTTTCTCTCTTCATTTGAGCTAACTCTATGTCTAGTTGAGAGTACACAGACACAAACTCTCCTATAGCCATGCTACATGCACCGGCAAACAACCCTGCAAAACCAGTAAGGATCATGGTCTTAACATTTTCTTGAACAGCTCCAACACCCATCATCAAAGATGCAACTGATACTAATCCATCATTGGCTCCTAATATAGCTGCTCGAAGCCATTGTGCTCTTTGAGAGTAGTCAAAATCCTCTTCAGGGGCTTGGTTTTGGTCATCATGTTGTTTAGGGATTGTAATTTGTACTTGGTTTTGAGCAGCCATTAAGAAAGGTATATAATTTGTGAGGAACTGTCAGCTAAAGAAGGAGGATTGTTTTCTTTCAAGATGGGGTTTAATGAAGACTCAATCTTTGTTATTTATAGAGTAGGATGACTACAAAGCTCTTCATTTTTTAAATGCAGAGTTTTAAGATAGTTACTTTCTTTAGGCCAAAATCTTTTTTTATAGAATCCAGTAAAAGAACACCTATATACCCATATAACGAAATATCATGTAGTCAACAACAACTACTCACTATAGTCTCACAAAGTGGGGTCTGGGGAGGGTAATATGTAGACGGGCCTTACCCCTACCCGAAGGGCAGAGAGGCTGTTTCCAGTCGACCCTCCGCTCAGTGAAGGAAAGGAAAAACAAAAATAAAAACAAAAGAGCATTAGTAACTCCAGTAGAAATAGCATAAATAATTATCTAAACATAAGAACCAAAAATAAAATAGCATGCAATAATATCAGACACTAACTACCATAAACAACTACCATAAGAGAGACACAATCCAATACACAAATCATCTATGGATAGCCCTGCCAAGCCTCACCCAACCCCGGGTGAGGAGTACGAAAAACTTTAGGAGCCCCTATTCTACAACCCTAATACTAGACCTCCAGACTTTCCTATCAAGGGTCATGTCCTCGGAAACCCGCATTCTAGCCATGTCATGCCTAATCACCTCTCCCCAATACCTCTTAGGCCTCCCTCTGCCTCGCCGTACGCCGACCATCGCCAGCCGCTCACAACTCCTCACCGGGGCATCAGGACACCTCCTCCGCACATGCCCGAACCACCTCAGCCTCGCTTCTCGCATCTTCTCATCCACCGGGGCCACCCCCACCTTCTATCGAATAACTTCATTCCTAATCTTATCTAACCTAGTGAGCCCGCATATCCACCTGAGCATCCTCATCTCCGCAACCTTCATTCTCTGAACATGAGTGTTCTTCACTGGCCAGCACTCCGCCCCATACAACATGACAGGTCTAACCAAAGCTCTACAAAATTTCCCCTTGAGTTTCTGTGGAACTTTCTCACACAGGACTCCTGATGCAAGCCTCCACTTTGACCACCCCGCTCCCATACGATGAGTGACGTCCCCGTCAATCTCTCCGTCACCCTGAATCACCGACCAAGATATCTGACACTGTCCCTCTTGGCGATGACCTGAGATCCAATCACGTCCCTGCCTACTTCGCTCGGCTCGGTGCTAAACTTGCACTCCAGGTATTCTGTCTTAGATCTGCTTATTTTGAAACCCTTAGACTCGAGAGTCTGTCTCCATACCTCTAACCTCTCAATAACACCGACCATCGTCTCGTCTATCAAGAATATGTCATCAGCAAATAGCATACACCAAGGCACATCCCCTTGCATATGTCGGGTTAGAGCATCCATCACCAAGGCAAACAAGAGAGGGCTAAGCGTCGATCCTTGATGGAGCCCCATAATCACTGGAAAATGGTCTGAGTCGCCACCCACCGTCCTAACCCTAGTCTTAGCTCCATCGTGCATTCCTTGATTATTCTGATGTAGGCTTCCGGCACGCTCTTCGCCTCCATGCACCTCCATAACACCTCCCTTGTGTTAGAATATACGCTTAACGCTAGGGGGGAGGGGGTGAATAGCGTTATAATAAAAAACAGCGTAAACTTGCGGAATTTAAAAATTGCAGGAATGAAATAAGTGCGATAAGTAAATAATAAGGAACGAACGCACCGATGTATCCTGGTTCACCACAACTCGTGGCTAGTCCAGTCCCCGAGAGACTCTCTCGAGATTTCCACTATCTTCGTCAAGCTTACGGGTGCTTAACAAACTGTTACAGTTGCTCAAGGATACCACACCTTAAGACTTCACTTGCTTGAGGATACCTCACCCCAAGACTTCAACCACTAGGACTTTGGGTACTTAGCAAACCCGACAAATGAGAAGATATGTTCTTCTCAAACAACTCTCTTTTACAACAAATACTCTCTCAATAGAGTGGATAAAGAGATACACAATAAGCTCTATGAACAACACAAAGTTGTCTATCAAATGGCTCAACAAAAGCTCTAAAATGATGCTTGAAAATGATCAATATGTATAACAATGTATGGAGGAGTTGTATTTTTAAAATCAGCTCAAAAGACCTCTTTTCATAGGTGAAAAAGTGGTGCTGACCGTTGCTTAATTGACAAATAAAATCCCTGATTCTGTGCTCAAACAATCGATTGTTTGGAGTAGATAATCGATTGTTTGACCAGACTTAAAAGACATGTTTAAAACCTTTAACATCATTTTGTTTTAACACAAAGATGCATGTTTATGATAAATATGATTTAATAAAATATTTTATGCATGTTTATGATGACCTAATGTTGAGCCAAAGGATAAGATAACTTATACGTTGTCCTTACATTGGTTCTACCAAACGACCTACGTCTTGGGTCTTCGGTCTTGAACTCTTTGGCTCGTTCATGCAATTCCGTCATCAGTATGCTTCTCGCCATTTGATTGATTGTCATATTATATCGTTGTTTGACACTTGACTTCATTGTTTGTCATTCATCAAAACCTATACCTGAAAATCATGCTCATACAACCAAAGCGCACATATCATAGATATACATGATTTCCAACAATTTCCCCCTTTTTGATAATGACAAACAACGGAAGATATGCGTATTGAATTCCCCCTAGATAGATGCTATATCTCAACATACAATTTATGCAACCAATTCAATTCAATATAATTCCCCCTTAATTGAATATTCCCCCTCAATTAAAGCATGCATATCGCCCATATTCTTCCCCCTTTTGGCATTAGCAAAAAGAGTATACCAAAGGTTATTTAAACCATTGACAATACCAATCGTTATAGACAAGATCATATAAGAAGTTAGTAAACGGCATACTAATAATAATGATCATTTTTCTCAACTATGCCAATTGTTATTTAAACTAAATATATTCATCAAAACATGAATCAATCATTTATAAAACCAATTGATAGTAATTGTTATTCAAAAATAAAACTTATTAAAGCATGTATCAACCAAAACTGATATAGATTATTTGCACATATCAACTTATTGCGTTTTTATTCAAAAGATGATAACTAACCGACGTTCCCCCTTAATGCATTAAGGTTTCGTGCTTGGTGCATCCACTACAATATTGTAGTCTTCAAGCACACCTGCAAAAATAACCTAAAAATAGGTTTTTGGTACCCAACTTCTTTTGGGTCCTTGGGGGTTAGGATAACAATAGTCATAATCAACACATAAATCTCTATGTTTAGCAAAACAAACGGGTGCAATGTGTCCTACCCGATTACAATAGTGACATATAACATTAGGATTGTGCATATGTCTAGGTTGAGCCAAATGCGCTCTAGGTGATCTAAGGTTGTTCCCCCTAGAAGCGTTGAATTTCCTAGAGTCATGTCTAGGTGGTCTAAAATTATTCATTCTAGACTCATTTATAAAATTCCTAGAATTGTGTCTAGGTGGTCTAAAGTTATTCATTCTAGACTCATTAACAAAAATGCTAGAGTTGTTTCTAGGTGGTCTAAAACAATTAATCTTATACTCATTAGTGAGGTTCCTAGAATTCATTCTAGATGGTCCGACCTTACTTTCATCCTTTTTAATAACTTCAATTTTAGGACTATCAACACTACGTGTTTCTAGTGCTTTTCTAAGTTCTGTGTTCTCTAGTATTAAAGAACTACAAGAAGAACAATTTGAACATTTATCAATAGAAGAGGCTTCATTCAATTCCTTGATTTTATTTTTAAAATCAACAATGTCATTTTTCAAAAATTTGTTTTCTTTTTCTAAAACTTCAATTTTATTTTTAAGAACATCATTTTCATTAGTCAATTTTTCAAAATCTATTTCTTTCAAAGAAGAGGATTTTTCCAACTCTTTTTCTTGTAAAGAAAGTGTTTTCTTCAATTCTATGATAGTTTTGGAAGCATTAACAAATTCACCATACAATTCATCATAGGCATTTTGTAATTCTTCAAACGAGTGAGAGTTAGATGTACTTACCTCTTCTCCTTCGTTAGCCATGAGACACAATGCGGCGGTTTCATCGCCTGATCTGTCCGAATCCCGTGATAAGCGCCTATGGTGTTTCTTCTTTTTCTTGTATTTTTTCATAGACTTACAAAACTTTTTAATTATATCATTGGAAATATTATCATCATCCCTTTCCGAATCACTTACCTCTTCTCTTTTAGAGGATGAGGCTTTGAAGGCGAAATTCGAATTGCTTCTAAGATAAGGATTAAGAATTGTGCTATCATAAGTTTCGAGGTTACCTCTTAGTCCATCAATTGTGATATCCGTGAATTCCATCGACTCTTGGATGGAATTTGCTTTGGAGCGCCATTCGGAGTGAGACTCCGTAGGACTTTTTGAACAAGATCTTTGTTCGTGTAAACTTTTCCGAGAGCATGGAGATCGTTGACGATTCTTAAAAATCGTTCAAACATAACACCAATGGGTTCCTTCTCCATTTTAAAGATTTCATATTTATGTGTTAGAAAATCAATTTTGGCTTCTCGGACTTGAGGCGTACCTTCATAAATGATCTCGAGCTTATCCCACATCTCCTTGGCGGTTGTGCAGCAAATGATTTTTCGATAATCATCTGGATTCACCATACAATATAATACATGGATGGCCCTTGAATTATTTTCAACTTTCTTGATGTCCTCGGCATCATATTCATCTTCCTTCATTGGAACCGTGGTTTCTCCAACTTTCTTTGTCGGCACTGGTTCACCGTTTTTGATGATTTGCCACAACGAAAACTGTTTGCTTTGAGGAAGATACTCATCCGTTCTTTCCAATATGAATAGTTTGTTCCGTCAAATAGTGGAGCGCAAGTGGTGGACTGTCCTTCATCCATCGTTCCTGCATTCAATATTCTCAACAGATAAATATATATTTCTCTCAACCGGTTAATGCTTTCAGAGAGTTAGGCTCTGATACCAATTTTTAGAATATACGCTTAACGCTAGAGGGGGGGTGAATAGCGCTATAATAAAAAACAGCGTAAACTTGCGGAATTTAAAAATTGCAGGAATGAAATAAGTGCGATAAGTAAATAATAAGGAACGAACGCACCGATGTATCCTGGTTCACCACAACCCGTGGCTAGTCCAGTCCCCGACTCTCTCGAGATTTCCACTATCTTCGTCAAGCTTACGGGTGCTTAACAAACCGTTTCAGTTGCTCAAGGATACCACACCTTAAGACTTCACTTGCTTGAGGATACCTCACCCCAAGACTTCAACCACTAGGACTTTGGGTACTTAGCAAACCCGACAAATGAGAAGATATATTCTTCTCAAACAACTCTCTTTTACAACAAATACTCTCTCAATAGAGTGGATAAAGAGATACACAATAAGCTCTATGAACAACACAAAGTTGTCTATCAAATGGCTCAACAAAAGCTCTAAAATGATGCTTGAAAATGATCAATATGTATAACAATGTATGGAGGAGTTGTGTTTTTAAAATCAGCTCAAAAGACCTCTTTTTATAGGTGAAAAAGTGGTGCTGACCGTTGCTTAATTGACAAATAAAATCCCTGATTCTGTGCTCAAACAATCGATTGTTTGGAGTAGATAATCGATTGTTTGACCAACGTTCAAAAGACAGATTCCTGATTTTAGGCAAAACAGTCGATTGTATGGACTAAATAATCGATTGTATTCAACGTTCAAAAATCAATTTAGGATTCTGTGGGAACGGTCAAAATATAATCAATTGTATGAAAATGACAATCGATTGTTTATGAATATAATCGATTGTATGACAAAAACAATCGATTGTTTAGATGTTTAAAAACTTCGGTTGCACACTGTCTCAAAATAATCGATTGTTAGAAGTAGACAATCGATTGTTTGCTATTTTGAAAAACTTCAGATCACATTGTCTTAATACAATCGATTGTAGGATTCAAATAATCGATTGTTGAGGTCTAGACTTAAAAGACATGTTTAAAACCTTTAACATCATTTTGTTTTAACACAAAGATGCATGTTTATGATAAATATGATTTAATAAAATATTTTATGCATGTTTATGATGACCTAATGTTGAGCTAAAGGATAAGATAACTTATACATTGTTCTTACATTGGTTCTACCAAATGACCTACGTCTTGGGTCTTCGGTCTTGAACTCTTTGGCTCGTTCATGCAATTCCGTCATCAGTATGCTTCTCGCCATTTGATTGTTGTCATATTATGTCGTTGTTTGACACTTGACTTCATTGTTTGTCATTCATCAAAACCTATACCTGAAAATCATGCTCATACAACCAAAGCGCACATATCATAGATATACATGATTTCCAACAATTTCCCCCTTTTTGATAATGACAAACAACGGAAGATATGCATATTGAATTCCCCCTAAATAGATGCTATATCTCAACATACAATTTATGCAACCAATTCAATTCAATATAATTCCCCCTTAATTGAATATTCCCCCTCAATTAAAGCATGCATATCGCCCATATTCTTCCCCCTTTTGGCATTAGCAAAAAGAGTATACCAAAGGTTATTTAAACCATTGACAATACCAATCGTTATAGACAAGATCATATAAGAAGTTAGTAAATGGCATACTAATAATAACGATCATTTTTCTCAACTATGCCAATTGTTATTTAAACTAAAAATATTCATCAAAACATGAATCAATCATTTATAAAACCAATTGATAGTAATTGTTATTCAAAAATAAAACTTATTAAAGCATGTATCAACCAAAACTGATATAGATTATTTGCACATATCAACTTATTGCGTTTTTATTCAAAAGATTATAACTAACCGACGTTCCCCCTTAATGCATTAAGGTTTCGTGCTTGGTGCATCCACTACAATATTGTAGTCTTCAAGCACACCTGCAAAAATAACCTAAAAATAGGTTTTTGGTACCCAACTTCTTTTGGGTCCTTGGGGGTTAGGATAACAATAGTCATAATCAACACATAAATCTCTATGTTTAGCAAAACAAACAGGTGCAATGTGTCCTACCCGATTACAATAGTGACATATAACATTAGGATTGTGCATATGTCTAGGTTGAGCCAAATGTGTTCTAGGTGATCTAAGGTTGTTCCCCCTAGAAGCGTTGAATTTCCTAGAGTCATGTCTAGGTGGTCTAAAATTATTCATTCTAGACTCATTTATAAAATTCCTAGAATTGTGTCTAGGTGGTCTAAAGTTATTCATTCTAGACTCATTAACAAAAATGCTAGAGTTGTTTCTAGGTGGTCTAAAACAATTAATCTTATACTCATTAGTGAGGTTCCTAGAATTCATTCTAGATGGTCCGACCTCATTACTTTCATCCTTTTTAATAACTTCACTTTTAGGACTATCAACACTACGTGTTTCTAGTGCTTTTCTAAGTTCTGTGTTCTCTAGTATTAAAGAACTACAAGAAGAACAATTTGAACATTTATCAATAGAAGAGGCTTCATTCAATTCCTTGATTTTATTTTTAAAATCAACAATGTCATTTTTCAAAAATTTGTTTTCTTTTTCTAAAACTTCAATTTATTTTTAAGAACATCAGTTTCATTAGTCAATTTTTCAAAATCTATTTCTTTCAAAGAAGAGGATTTTTCATACTCTTTTTCTTGTAAAGAAAGTGTTTTCTTCAATTCTATGATAGTTTTGGAAGCATTAACATATTCACCATACAATTCATCATAGGCATTTTGTAATTCTTCAAACGAGTGAGAGTTAGATGTACTTACCTCTTCTCCTTCGTTAGCCATGAGACACAATGCGGCGGTTTCATCGCCTGAGCTGTCCGAATCCCGTGATAAGCGCCTATGGTGTTTCTTCTTTTTCTTGTATTTTTTCATAGACTTGCAAAACTTTTTAATTATATCATTGGAAATATTATCATCATCCCTTTCCGAATCACTTACCTCTTCTCTTTTAGAGGATGAGGCTTTGAAGGCGAAATTCGAATTGCTTCTAAGATAAGGATTAAGAATTGTGCTATCATAAGTTTCGAGGTTACCTCTTAGTCCATCAATTGTGATATCCGTGAATTCCATCGACTCTTGGATGGCATTGGCTTTGGAGCGCCATTCTGAAGTGAGACTCCGTAGGACTTTTCGAACAAGATCTTTGTTCGTGTAAACTTTTCCGAGAGCATGGAGATCGTTGACGATTCTTAAAAATCGTTCAAACATAACACCAATGGGTTCCTTCTCCATTTTAAAGATTTCTTATTTATGTGTTAGAAAATCAATTTTGGCTTCTCAGACTTGAGGCGTACCTTCATAAATGATCTCGAGCTTATCCCACATCTCATTGGCGGTTGTGCAGCAAGAGATTTTTCGATAATCATCTGGATTCACCACACAATATAATACATGGATGGCCCTTGCATTATTTTTAACTTTCTTGATGTCCTCGGCATCAAATTCATCTTCCTTCTTTGGAACCGTGGTTTCTCCAACTTTCTTTGTCGGCATTGGTTCACCATTTTTGATGATTTGCCACAAACGAAAACTGTTTGCTTTGAGGAAGATACTCATCCGTTCTTTCCAATATGTATAGTTTGTTCCGTCAAATAGTGGAGCGCAAGTGGTGGACTGTCCTTCATCCATCGTTCCTGCGTTCAATATTCTCAACAGATAAATATATATTTCTCTCAACCGGTTAAGGCTTTCAGAGAGTTAGGCTCTGATACCAATTTTTAGAATATACGCTTAACGCTAGAGGGGGGGGGGGGTGAATAGCGCTATAATAAAAAACAGCGTAAACTTGCGGAATTTAAAAATTGCAGGAATGAAATAAGTGCGATAAGTAAATAATAAGGAACGAACGCACCGATGTATCCTGGTTCACCACAACCCGTGGCTAGTCCAGTCCCCGAGAGACTCTCTCGAGATTTCCACTATCTTCGTCAAGCTTACGGGTGCTTAACAAACCGTTACAGTTGCTCAAGGATACCACACCTTAAGACTTCACTTGCTTGAGGATACCTCACCCCAAGACTTCAACCACTAGGACTTTGGGTACTTAGCAAACCCGACAAATGAGAAGATATGTTCTTCTCAAACAACTCAATACTCTCTCAATAGAGTGGATAAAGAGATACACAATAAGCTCTATGAACAACACAAAGTTGTCTATCAAATGGCTCAACAAAAGCTCTAAAATGATGCTTGAAAATGATCAATATGTATAACAATGTATGGAGGAGTTGTGTTTTTAAAATCAGCTCAAAAGACCTCTTTTTATAGGTGAAAAAGTGGTGCTGACCGTTGCTTAATTGACAAATAAAATCCCTGATTCTGTGCTCAAACAATCGATTGTTTGGAGTAGATAATCGATTGTTTGACCAACGTTCAAAAGACAGATTCCTGATTTTAGGCAAAGCAGTCGATTATATGGACTAAATAATCGATTGTATTCAACGTTCAAAAATCAATTTAGGATTCTGTGGGAACGGTCAAAATATAATCGATTGTATGAAAATGACAATCGATTGTTTATGAATATAATCGATTGTATGACAAAAACAATCGATTGTTTAGATGTTTAAAAACTTCGGTTGCACACTGTCTCAAAATAATCGATTGTTAGAAGTAGACAATCGATTGTTTGCTATTTTGAAAAACTTCAGATCACACTGTCTTAATACAATCGATTGTAGGATTCAAATAATCGATTGTTGAGGCCCAGACTTAAAAGACATGTTTAAAACCTTTAACATCATTTTGTTTTAACACAAAGATGCATGTTTATGATAAATATAATTTAATAAAATATTTTATGCATGTTTATGATGACCTAATGTTGAGCCAAAGGATAAGATAACTTAAACGTTGTCCTTACATTGGTTCTACCAAACGACCTACGTCTTGGGTCTTCGGTCTTGAACTCTTTGGCTCGTTCATGCAATTCCGTCATCAGTATGCTTCTCGCCATTTGATTGATTGTCATATTATATCGTTGTTTGACACTTGACTTCATTGTTTGTCATTCATCAAAACCTATACCTGAAAATCATGCTCATACAACCAAAGCGCACATATCATAGATATACATGATTTCCAACACCTTGAGACCTTGTCATTCGCCTTCTCCAAGTCGATAAGCACCATGTGCAGGTCCTTCTTCTTATCTCTGAACTGCTCCACCAGCCTCGTGACAAGGTGGATAGCTTCTGTAGTGGAGCGACCCGGCATGAAACCAAACTTGTTCACAGATATAGATGTCATCTCCTTCACCCTCGCCTCGATCACCCGCTCCTAGACTTTCATGGTGTGACTTATTAATTTGAATTCCTCTTACATGCAACCGAACGCCGCGTTTTTAGCTTCCGTAACTGCCAGCTTTGCTTCTTTCCTCTCCACCTTGTAGATCTCCATGTTCGCTCTACGTTCTTCCTCGCTAGTGCTCCCTGCCAACTTAGCAGACGCCGCCTTCTTCACCTCCACTTTTCCTTCGACTACATCGTTCCACCACCAGTCACCCTGATGCCTTCCTGAATAGCCCTTGGCTACCCCGAGCACATCCCGTGCTACCTCCCTAACTAAGTTCGCCGTCTCTGACCACATAGCGTCCGCTTCCCCAGAACTTCTCCAAGCTCCGCCTTCAGCTAACCTCCTCTCCAACTCCTGTTCTTTCTCCTTAGTCAAAACACCCCTTCTAATCCGCGATTGTCCCCGATCACCCCTCCTCTTCCTCTTCACCCCAGAGACCGACATCCATCACTAGGAGTCTATGAAGAGTCGAAAAGGGACTATCACAGAATAACCTTGCAGTCCTTGCACATACCCTTCTGAGGAGGAGGTAATCAATCTGAGTCCTCGCCTCCGAACTCTTGAAGGTGACCAAATGCTCCTCCCTCTTCTGAAATGTCGAGTTCGCAATCAGAAGCTCGGAAGCGTTGGCGAAATCAAGCAGTGACGTGCCTCCTCCATTCCTAACCCCAAAGCTGAAGCCACTGTGCATCTCACCATCACCACCAACATCAGCCCCAATATGACCATTACAGTCCCCTCCAATAACTAACTTCTCAGATTGGGGAATACTACTCACCAGATCATCCAAGCCCTCCCAAATGCGCCTCTTAACCTCCTCGTCTAAGCCCACTTGCGGGCGCAAGCGCTGATGACGTTGAGGACGCAACACCCAATAACCAACTTAATAGACATTAACCTATCATTCACTCGCCTAACCTCGACCACGGACTCCCTTAGATCCCTATCTACCAAGATGCCCACTCCATTCTTACCTGTCACGACCCCAGAATACCATAGCTTAAACCCGTCTGCATTCCTCGCATTCGACCCTTTCCACCTAGTCTTCTGGACACAGGCTATGTTAACCCTCCTCTTCTGAAGAACCTTTGCCAACTCAATGGACTTACCCGTCAGAGTGCCTATGTTCCACGACCCAATCCTTAATCTATGAGCGTCCGCTACCCTCTTCCCACCCTTACCTCCCGCCCTACCCGCAGGACCACTCCCTGCCTCCCTACTCACCCCCGCCACCGCCCCCACCCCCCAAGGACATGACCTTACACTATCATCCCCCGCTGCGGCCACTATCCCTCTAACCGATTATGGAGAGTAGTGACGCACACACGCACTATAGCGAGAATACGCAAAAAGATGCAAACTAGATAGCAACAGAGTAAACCTTACACGGAATGCTAGCTAGAATACATAAAAAGGTGTACAGAGTAAACAAGAGAGCGGGAGGTACCAACTCCCGGTGGAAAAACCTGAAAAAAGGCTTTGATGCGCCCGAAGTGAACTGCTACTAACTCTTGCACGTCCCGGTCGGTGTTGCTTAGCTCTTCACTTCCAAACGCCGCAAACTGGCCTCGCCACCGCGACTAGTACGTGGGGCAAGTTTTCCTGAACCTTTCCTCTGCGTCCTGCCGAAAATCTGAATGGGAGTCGCTGGAAGTATTGTAGCTTGCCGGAAATCCTCACCGGAAAAATAATGCACCTGTCCAAGAAAACAGAACATACCCACACACACCCACAAAAAGCAGAAGAGAGAATAGGAAAAACAGAAAGAGAAAAAAAGTGAGCAAGAAATCAATAATAATCAATTAAATGGTTACCGACGGAGTGAGTGAGCGATAAGGTTCGCTCTATCAAATTTTATTTATATTTTACCCTTTTCTTGGGGGTGGTATTGGTTACATTTTAGATGTTCTTGAAAGAGCCTCATAGCAACATGTTATATTTTATACGGAACTATACACTTCATTTCTATATAGTGGTTTCTGATTGCCAGCTTTCTGAAGTCTTGCATTTCTATATTCAGAAATCAATACAATCTTTCAGAATGAATGCATCTCGCCATAATTTGATTGTAGTTTTACTATTTCTGAAAAATGCATCATTCATTCCTTTTTTTTCTGGATTATCAATATTAAATGGTAAAGCTGCTATTCTGGACAATACCCTGAAAATGAGAGGACTACAGAAAAATGGGAGGAAAAGAGAAAGAGAGCAAAAAAGTCTAGCTTAAGAAAACACATTATTGTCATGCAGTATTCTACAGAGCCTAGGCATATATTGCATGCAATTTGTACCGCTGGGATTTAAACCAGTTTGCTTGTATTAATTCTAACATGATCACATACTTAGACTAGCAAATGTCTCATATACACAGAATGCCTTTAAAATTGAAAGTCATAAGGATCACTGGATTACTGCTTTTCTCTTTTCTCTTTTATATTTTGTGTATTGTGTGTGCGTGTTTTACTTCTAAATGGCCTAATTTTCAAATATCGGGAATTCAGATGGCTTTTTGACCTTTTGGTAAAGGAGCTTGTGAGGATGGATTGCTGATAGGAAAGCACTAATTACTTGAATAGATATATTGGAGATATTTCTTATTAGTAAATAAAATTGAGTGCAGTGTTCTTTCAACACTAAGGTTAAGCATGCATATATAAGTGTGCCACTCACACAAAGGCCACAAGCCCTCCATTTATTTATTTATTTTAATCTAAAGTTGTTTTCTTTAGGCCATAATAACTTTGAAAACCACTAGGAACCAGCTTCATGATGTGTCTGCACTCTTTATTTTATTTAGTAACGAATTCAGAATTTTAAAGTTGTGGATGCTCACTTCTTTTAACATAATCAACAACATAGTAAAAAGTTGCTATCAAGTACATAGTTTATTCGAAAAAAAAATTCTAGTCACAAGTCAAGTAGGAATCAAACTTGCGCCTCTAGCTTCAGACACGCCTTTAATTCAACCTCAACTCCATATCACCCATTAGTCTTTTTTCTTCATGGGTGGGTGCTTGTTGGGATCTTCTATCAGTTTTCTTATATTTTTTATGTAACTAGCCTTAGGGGTATGCGCGATACTCGTGTATCTCGTGCATGGATTATATATTTTTTTTAAATGATATAAATGCTATTACAAATGTATCGTGAGTTATAATAAAAATTAAAAAGGGAGAGTGTAAGTTCTAAAGAATGATGAGTGTTGATTATGTTTAGCTAATTCTATAACGAAAAAATATTGTCCAACGTAAGTTTTCATATGCTTTACTGAAATACCGACACATAGATTTTGTTACATGATTTCGAAGTTCAAACAGAGTAAGCACAATGTGTTAAAATTATATTATTGCTGTTAACCTTTAAGCATGCTATTTGTTCCTTTGTCCTTTTTTGGATACATGATTGGCTCTATTGCTAGTTTTGGTGCGCATTTAAATTTATAGAGCGAGAATGCTTCTGCATGGAAAGATCGTAGTGAGATCCCCGACAAGTGTCACCAGTTCTAACAAGACCAATTTCTTGATTCAAGCCTCTACATGTTTCACCGTTGTCACAAGGGTGTTCAATATATTTTATATACTTCTAAAATCTTATGTTTCACTTATATATATATATATATATATATATATATATATATATATATATATATATATATATATATTCGAAAAATGTTGTTCAATTGACCACCTTCAGATAATATAGCTTCGCAATAGTGTATACCCTATTTGAAATAAACACGTTTACATCATGCCTATGGAGACTGAATATTTGAAAAGCTCTCATTTGTCACTTGTAGATTTTGCATATATTCTTAAAATTTGGAACATGATAGAGCATGATCGGGGCTCCTAGTGTTTTTCGTACGCCTCATCCGGGGTTGGGTGTGGGTCGACAGGGTTACCCATAGATGATTTGTGTTTTATCTTATGTCCCCCCTATGACTGTTAGTTATGGTAGTTACTGTATGATATTGTTGCATGCAATTGTATTTATGTTTCGTATGTTTAGAGAATTATTTACTCTATTTCTGCTGGAGTTACTAATGCTCTATTGTTTTTGTTTTTGTTTTTGTTTTTGTTTTTGTTTTTGTTTTACTGTTGTTTTTCCTTTTATCCTATGAGCCGGGGGTTGATTGGAAACAGGCTCTCTGCCCTTTCGGGTAGGGGTAAGGCTTGCCTACATATTATCCTCCCCAGACCCCACATGGTGGGAGTATACTGGGTAGTTGTTGTTGTTGTTGTTGATAGAGCATAATTTAACGTGATTTTCTATTATTACTTTACTTCAGGAAGTATTTAGGAGCTGTCTTTTTTTAAAGTTGGACTGTAAATGATATAAAGAGGTCCTCGTAAACTATGTTTCATTGCTATTTGCTGCAGTAATAATAATGCAATATAGTATCGTTTTCTTTGAGGAAAAATATATTTATTTTATGATTAAAAATAACATTTTAAATGAGGGGGAGTACAAGTTAAATATATGTAAAGAAAATATTTTTCCCTTATCGATGACATGCATTTTACTTGTGAAAAACATTTTCAACCATTGTTTAACCAAATACAAAAAAAGGATTCTTGTAGAGAAATGTTTTATCTAGCTTTCCTTTTAATTTATTTCTCATTTTTACTCTTATAGGATTTTATTAGACGAAAGAAATGTAGCAGTACTCATCCGCTGTCTATTTCAAATTGACTCAAGATTATGCCTATTTATAATTTGTTCTTTTTTTAAAAAAAGGAAAGAGATTCTATCCAGCATTGCTGAGCGTTTTATTATTTTATTCTAACATTAATAATCTTAGACTCGCTCTTATTTAAAGAATATCTGAACCATTCCAAAAAAAAAATATCTTTACTGATTGATAATTTCACGTTAGGTTAGCGAATAGTTTGATAACACTATATTGTTTCAGTATGATTTTAGAGGAGTACTAGCAAGTAAGCTAATGGACTAATTTTCCCTCCCTGTTAGGGCCGTATAATAAGGTAAATACTGAATTATTTTACCAAAACTAATTTTTTGGATATTCAGTATGGTATTTCGCTTAAGATTTTAAATAATTAGTGTTAAGTATGGTATTTAAAGATAATATCGAATTATTGATATATCGTACCGAAATATAATGTTATCAATACACATATTAACTCAATATATAATGTTATCAATACATATATTGTTGTTGTAATATACTAAGTTACATAATGCTTTTCTTTTGCATTCATGTGGAGGTTGACATTCCTTATTGTATTCTCTAAGTTCACAAATATAATTACCTCTAAGGAAGTATCAAGATATTTTCAATGATCAAATTGATTTGTTTATGTGCCTTTTTTCTCTCTATGAGTTGATACTTTAGGACAAAGATTTCGTCAACAATCAGGTGAGCTTAAGCTTTCATTTTGTATTAAATGTAGTTTACAGTTTTATGCATTAGTTTCTATTTAAGCGAAGTTACCAGACAGTAAACGGAAATCGAAAGGAAAAAGGCAAACCATATGGAATAAATCAAAATCCGAACCGAAAGGAAAAAAGACGAACCATGATCAATTTAATTAAGTATAATGTTGGTATAGCATTTTGAAAAAATCAAATACCAAAAATATCGAACCGATATATCTGAATACATTGTTGTACCGCTCGACGAACGCCCCACCTCCTTATGGATGGACATCCTCGTACTAACTCGATGAACTAAAAGAGAAGAATGTGCTATAATATTGGTGCTGAGTTAAGAAAATTATATTAATTGAAGTTTGTGCAGAGCGGTCGTAGTATTGCTTTTAGCGCCAAGAAAAGAGCAAAATAGATATTTGTGTTTTTCCACAGCTCGTGGTTTTCCCATTACATGTGTAGACAGCAGAAAACGTTATTGAAACTTTAGTTCTCGTCTTTTTACTTTTATTCTTTCGGCTCTATTGTCCCTAAATCAATAGGTGTGGCTCATTCTTGCAAAGTTAAAAAGACTACGTAATTACTTTTCAAAATTATCTTATTATAGGATTAAAATATTTTTACCGCTATACTCAAGAGACTAGTTTTTTTTTTTTTTTTTTTTTTTGTCTTTCAATTGCTTCAAACATTTTATAAAGCCACAAAAGTTGGCTCTTTAGATGAAGATTAGTATGAAGCTATCAGTGTGATTGATCAGACAAGTATCAAGGACTTTCGGTAGACTTCTTTCATTTCCGAATTAGCTTGCGACAAGTCCTAACATTAGTATGAGTTCGTTGACCACGTAAGGGCGATCCATCTTGATGACGAATACCACTCCTTATTCTTATTTCTTATTTAGTATTTCGGATTAATTCTTATTTCTATTTATTTTATTTTTTATTGAATTTTATTTTACAGAATAAACCTAAACTAAAATTAAACTGAACTAAATGAAGCGAAATTTACTGAAATAGTGTACTTGTACTATTACTATAAAGAAAAGAAGAATGGGATGAATTGGATAGATATACAGACCCCCTTCTATTATATATATAACCTTTTCCTGACATAATTGGAAGTTCCTATAATAAATTGATAGCTTTTGGAAATGGAATAAAAACAAAAGAATAGGGGAAAGCCGGCAATCGAATCGAACCGATGACCATCGCATTACAAATGCGATGCTCTAACCTCACAAGGTTTCGGCATTCAAAGTCAAACGATTCTTTGTTTAAGTTTAATAATAAAGTAAAGGAAATCGGCCTGCTCTTCTCTCTTTTCTCTATTGAACTATGGAAAGCACTTTATAGTAGCGACACGGATTCACCACAACTTATGACTTCGCCAATGGGGCAAACGAAGGCTAACCCGTTCTGGTTGTTATGATTGGCAAGAATCGGTAGGTTCTTTCAGTGCACTTTGGTCCTTCTTACAGAGACTATCCTTTGTATAAGTTATGATCCATCCAAGGAATGAGCTTCCCCAGAGTAAAATCCCTTGGACTACAAGGAAAAGATAGCATCTCGCCCGGCAACAGCAGCTGATTCAATAGCAGATGGTCTTGGAAAGAACCTTTCATTCGATGCTTCTGATTCAACTCCCAGACAACCAAGGAAGTATGCGCGAAGATAGGGTTAGCCCCTGCGGCAAGCATTATCCGGGAATGATTATCCAGGAACTGGAAGATGGTTGGCGTGACACGCCTAAATCCCCCACAATCAATCCACAAGGCTTCAGGCGACTGGAGCAACCTTTGAATTTATTCTCTTAGCACGCTTAACAACAACCCAGTAGAATCTCACTTAGTGGGGTCTAGGGAGGGTAGTGTGTACGCAGACCTTACCCCTACCCTTGGGCAGAGAGACTATTTCCAAATAGACCCCCGACATCCTTCCCTCCAAGAACTTCCTACCTTGCTCTTGGGGAGACTCGAACTCACAACCTCTCGATTGGAAGTGGGGGTTGCTTACCATTAAAAAATTAAAGCCCCTCATAAAATTTGGCTTTAGGCTCCAAAATTTGTCGAACCGCCCCTGCCTGGAGGATACAACTTCACTTGGGTTGTGGTTATGTTCTTAGTCAGTGCCTGCTCAATGGGGAGGCCATTAAAGCAATTGCTTTAGGCCCCCCAAAGTTGAAGGCCCAAAATTGTGCTCATTTTTTGTGCCACATTTTAACTTGTACTCGCTTTGCAAAAAAAAAATTGCAAGTCTACCCGCTTTTTCATATAACTTCAGTCCACGGGGCTGAAATTTTTTTTTGTACTGGAAAACTTCAGCTCTAGCTCTAAAGCTTAATTTTTCCAGTTATAAAATAAAAACTTAAGCTCTAGAGCTTAAGTTTTTTAGTTATAAAATAAAAACTTAAGATCTACAGCTTAAGTTTTCCAGTGATAAAATAAAAACTTAAGCTCTAGAGTTTAAGTTTACAACAACAACAACTACTACCCAGTATAGTCCCACAAAGTGGAGTCTGGGGAGGGTAATATGTAGACGAGCCTTACCCCTACCCGAAAGGGCAGAGAGGCTGTTTCCAATCGACCCTCGGCTCAGTGAAGAAAAGGAAAGACAAAAATAAAAATAAAAACAGAAACAAAAACAAAAGAGCATTAGTAACTCCAGCAGAAATAGCGTAAATAATTATCTAAACATAAGAAACATAAATAAAATAGCATGCAATTATATCATACAGTAACTACCATAAATAACAACCATAAGGGAGACACAAGCAGAAACACAAATCATCTATGGATAGCCCTGCCAAGCCTCACCCAAACCCGAGTGAGGAGTACGAAAAACTCTAGGAGCCCCTATCCTACAACCCTGATACTAGACCTCCAGACTTTCCTATCAAGGGTCATGTCTTCGGAAACCCGCATTCTAGCCATGTCATGCCTAATCACCTCTCCCCAATACTTCTTAGGCCTCCCTCTGCCTCGCCGAACGCCAACAATCGCCAGCCGCTCACAACTCCTCATCAGGGCATCAGGACTTCTCCTCCGCACATGCCCGAACCACCTCAGCCTCGCTTCTCGCATCTTCTCATCCACCGGGGCCACCCCCACCTTCTCTCGAATAACTTCATTCTTAATCTTATCTAACCTGGTGAGCCCGCACATCCACCTAAGCATCCTCATCTCCGCAACCTTCATTCTCTGAACATGAGAGTTCTTCACGGGTCAGCACTCCGCCCCACACAGCATCGCAGGTCTAACCACAACTCTATAAAATTTCTCCTTGAGTTTATGTGGAACTTTCTTGTCACACAGGACTCCTGATGCAAGCCTCTACTTTGACCACCCCGCTCCTATACGATGAGTGACGTCCCCGTCAATCTCTCCGTCTCCCTGAATCACCGACCCAAGATATCTGACACTGTCCCTCTTGGCGATGACTTGAGATCCAATCATCACGTCCCTGCCTACTTCGCCCGGCACGCTCTTCGCCTCCAAGCACCTCCATAGCACCTCCCATGGGACCTTGTCATACGCCTTCTCCAAGTCGATAAGCACCATGTGCAGGTCCTTCTTCTTATCCCTGAACTGCTCCAGCAGCCGCCTGACAAGGTGGATAGCCTCTGTAGTGGAGCGACCCGGCATGAAACCGAACTGGTTCCCAGATATAGATGTCATCTCCCTCACCATCGCCTCAATCACCCGCTCCCAGACCTTCATGGTGTGACTTATTAATTTGATACCTCTATAGTTGTTGCAGCACTCGATGTCCCCTTTGTTCTTGTACAAGGGCACCACTGTACTCCACCTTCACTCATCCGGCATCCTTTTGGTCCTGAAGATCGCATTGAACAACCTGGAGAGCCACTCCACTCCTGACCTACCCATGCACTTCCAGAACTCCACCGGGATCTCGTTAGGCCCGGTCGCTCGACCCCTACTCATCCTACGCAAAGCCCCCATGACCTCCTCCGCTTAATGCGCCTGCAGTACCGAAGGTCTCTATGTTGCTCTGAATGCCCCAACTCCCCTAGCTCTATGTTACGATCCTCCTCCTCGTTAAGTAAGTCTCGAAAGTATGCCTGCCACCTCTGCTTGACTTGAGACTCCCCATCAGAACTCTACCATCCTCGCCCTTGATGCACCTAACTTGGTCAAGATCACGTGCCTTCCTTTCCCTTGCTTTAGCTAACCGGAATAACTTCTTGTCCCCGCATGTCTCCCCTAGTTCCTCGTACATGCGACCAAATGCTGCGTTTTTAGCTTCCGTAACCGCCATCGTTGCTTCTTTCCTTGCCACCTTGTAGATCTCCCTGTTCGCTTTCCGTTCTTCCTCGCTTGTGCTCCCTGCCAACTTAGCAAACGTCGCCTTCTTCACCTCCACTTTTCCTTCGACTACATCGTTCCACCACCAGTCACCCTGATGTTTGCCTGAATAGCCCTTGGCTACCCCGAGCACGTCCCGTGCTACCTCCCTAACCAAGTTCGCCGTCTCGACCACATAGCGTGTGCTTCCCTAGAACTTCTCCAAGCTCTGCCCTCAGCTAACCTCCTCTGCAACTCATGTTCTTTCTCCTTAGTCAAAACACCCCATCTAATCCACGGTTGTCCCCGAGCGCCCCTCCTCTTCCTCTTCATCCAGAGACCGACATCCATCACTAGGAGTCTATGAAGAGTCGAAAGGGACTCTCCCGAAATAACCTTGCAGTCCTTGCACATACCCCTAAAGCTTAAGTTTTCCAGTGATAAAATAAAAACAAGCTCTAGAGCTTAAGTTTTGCTAGTTGTAAAATGAAAACTTAAGCTCCAGTTATAAAATAAAAAACCTTAAGCTCCAGTTATAAAATAAAAACTTAAGCTCTTATAAAGTGGAAACTCAAGTTCTAAAGCTTAAGTTTGCCAGCTATAAAATAAAAACTTAAGCAAATTTAAGCTCTAGAACTTAAGTTTTCCAGTTGTAAAATGAAAACTTAAGCTCTAGTTATAAAATAAAAACTTAAGCTCTAGAGCTTAATTTTTCCAGTTATAAAATAAAAACTTAAATTCTAGAGATTAAGTTTTCCAGTTATAAAATAAAAACTTCAACTAACTGGAAAACTTCAGCTCTAAAGCTGACATTTTTGGAAGAGAAGGGGAGGAGAAAGGAAGCTGAAGTTTTTAAAAAGTGGGTACTGGTGAAAACAAAAAGACAAAGCGGTTACAGGTTAAAAAGGGGCGCCTACCCAAATAGGGCGCCCTGTACAATTTTTACAAACATGAATTTATTAATAAAGAGATTAGATTTTATACCTCATTTTTTGGAATGTAATAGAGGTTATTGAGTTAAATAACTGAATTTTATAAGAAATATGCAATATATGAAAATGAATAACTTGACGACGACTTGCAATATACATATGTATAAAAAATACATATTGTGTATATTATACATTAATATACATTTACATACTATTATTTTTAGAGCAATAATATTATGCAGTTTCTTCATTGTTTTATATGGTCTAAACTATAAAAGTTCATCTGAACACATTTAAGACCATAAGTTTAATAAAAGTCCAGCTCGATATACAAAGCATCTTACATTCACGCAGGGTCCAGGGAAAGACTGCACCTTAAGGGTTGCGACATAGACAACATACCCTTATGCAAGTTTAAGGCTACAATTTAATAATTCTCTTAATAAAAAACGTTTATAACCATACAACTAATATGACATATTTATGACCATAAATTTCAAAAGTTTTATAATAATCACAAGTAGTATGACACATATAAGGCAACAAAATTTTAAATTCTTCCATTTTATATGAAATGTTAAGTCAAACACCAACAACAACTACCCAGTATACTCCCACCAGGTGGGGTCTGGAAAGTCAAACACCAAGAACATAATTTATTTATTCTCTCGTGTTTAGTTATTGTCATGTTTATACCATGATTTAAAAAGTCAGTACCCATTTCTGCCTTTTAATTTGTTTTAAGTACCTTATTTGTTTTAGATTCTGAATTATCACTGCATATTCTCCTACATTCTGATAAGCAAAAGCATACAAAAATTTCACTTCATGACCGTCTTTAACTTCAACAACACGGGATTGCAACATTCCAAGCCATGTACTCTTTATGGAAGAAAAAAAAAATCATCTACATTACAGATTTACAGTACAGTATCTGATATCCGGTAGTTATTCATAGGTGAAGTTTCCTGCCAGAAAGAAATATAAAATGCAAATTAGAGATAAATCCCAGTGAATAATGTTGTCAAGAGATCACTGCACTACTTTTCATCCATAATTTCTCAAATATCCTTATGATATATTGATGGGTTAAAAAATGCCCCATATTATCGCATTCGTTTATTCGAACAAAACAAACTCCAAAGGGAATCTAGTTACCATAAAATATTTCTCGTCAAAAAAAAAAAGAAGAAGAAGAGGAGTTAATGCTTATCAAAATCACCAATATCTTGATTCAATAAGAGGCTGGTCTAATAAGATATGTCCCTTTCAGCAGCTATTACGCCTACCACAAGCCAGCTTACAAAATGCATATAACCTATGAGCTCAGCAGGATAAACGCTGTCCTTTGACATACTCTCTCCTTCTGTAACTAAGACAACACAAACCCAAACAATCCCTCTCCCGGTCTCCCCCAACCCGGGCCCAAGGAGAACGGGAAAACAGCCTATACTTCCGATTTCCTGAACAGCAAATTATATCCTTTTTGTACCACTGTGTACATTATGCCGAACATGAACATCAGAAGTGCATATTTAACATAACATGATTCCCCTGCTACATATTTCTATTTGGTCCAAGGTGCACAGATGAGTATGCGATCATAGTAATGAAGTTCTCTCTTGGAAGCTGCTTAATGAAAGATTTGTTGACGTCAGCTTTTATGAACGATATCGCTATTCATTAATATCTTCATTGCATCTCTCTGGGAAGCTGCTTTTTCATTCTAGGATTCTGAACTGTACGACGGAATCACCTCTTATATACTATCCACAAAAGTAACACACTTTAAAATCCAAAGCCTTTGCCCCCAAGGCTTTGGTCTAGTGGTAAAAGTGCAACGGGTGATGTGTGGATTAGGCGCATATCACGCGTTCGACCTCTACAAAAGCTTGGTATTTAAGTGGAAAAGGGCCGAGAGGCGGGCACATCATCCACCGAGTTTCAAACCTTGCGCTATTTGCCCTCGGGGCATTCTCAGTATCAAAAAAGGTTCAAAGCCTTACAAATATGCAATCTAGTTATCACTTACCAATACGGGTGAAGCTTTTTCACTAGACATGAAGATAATGGACTTCATTTTCCTTACAGAATAAGTATATTAACTATTCAAGTTTGTGTCGGATTTCAATTTGATGAGACGCATCGCACCATACTTGAAACAGTTCCAAGCAATTCAACTTTTTATACTAGAATGCGGTCTGTAAATAATTATAACTGTATCATCAGTGTTGTATGCTCAAAAGTGTCCAGAAAAGGAAATAGCGAGCAAGTAACAGGAAAGAGGGAAGAAAACAGATACAAGAAAAAAACAACTGGTCAAAAAGAGAAAAGTTGTTGTAGCTAAAATTACTGTCCCCACTCGGAGAAATCATTTCGTAAAAGGAATTTAGGATTTTGCAGAGATAATATGAGCTAGACAAGCCTATTTAGATTTGGGCGATTTCAAAATCTAAAGATAGTACTATGGCTCCAAACATCTTTCTAATTGTAAGATATCAATTCATCAGCTTTTGAAGGAAATGGCGTAGTACATTGTAATTGTAAAGATTACAAGATCTGACTGAAAATGGTAAATAGCCTTGTCGATTAGTTCTCATGTCCTTCCTAGTAAAACATTGCATGTTCGAACTTTAATCATTTTATACCGAGAAAGCGGGACCACCATCTAAGCCTAAGTACTCTTCCATATCTGATAATGTACATAACAACAACAACAACAACTACCCAGTATAGTCCCACAAAGTAGGGTCTGGGGAGGGTAATATGTAGACGGGCCTTACCCCTACCCGAAAGGGCAGGGAGAGTGTTTCCAATCGACCCACGGCTCAGTGAAGGAAAGGAAAAACAAAAACAAAAACAAAAGAGTACTAATAACTCCAGCAGAAATAGCGTAAATAATTATCTAAACATAAGAACCATAAAGAAAAGCATGCAATAATATCAGACAGTAACTACTATAAATAACTACCATAAGGGAGACACAATCCAATACACAAATCATCTATGGATAGCCTAGCCAAGCCTAACCCAACCCCGGTTGAGGAGTACGAAAAACTCTAGGAGCCCCTATCCTACAACCCTGATACTAGACCTCCAGACTTTCCTATCAAGGGTCATGTCCTCGGAAACCCGCATTCTAGCCATGTCATGCCTAATCACCTATCCCCAATACTTCTTAGGCCTCCCTTTGTCTCGTCGAACGCCGACCATCGCCAGCCGCTCACAACTCCTCACCGGGGCATCAGGATTTCTCCACATGCCCGAACCACCTCAGCCCCGCTTCTCGCATCTTCTCATCCACCGTGACCACCCCCACCTTCTCTCGAATAACTTCATTCTTAATCTTATCTAACCTAGTGAACCCGCACATTCACCTGAGCATCCTCATCTCCGCAACCTTCATTCTCTGAACATGAGAGTTCTTCACTAGCCAGCACTCCGCCCCATACAACATGGCAGGTCTAACCACAACTCTATAAAATTTCCCATTGAGTTTCTGTGGAACTTTCTTGTCACACAGGACTCCTGATGCAAGCCTCCACTTTGACCACCTTGCTCCTATACGATGAGTGACGTCCCCGTCAATCTCTCCGTCCCTCTAAATCACCGACCCAAGATATATGACACTGTCTCTCTTGGCGATGACCTGAGATCCAATCATCACGTCCCTGCCTACTTCGCTCGGCTCGCGCTGATAATGTACATACACGACAGGAATTAAAAAGACCATATTTAGAGTGATAGAGAACCTATGATGCAACCAGAACAGTCAATCCACGAGTGGAGCTTATATCCTTTACTTTGTGTAAAGTGCATTCTGATCGCGTACCAATCAAGATGAGATAAAGCTATTTTTCGCAAAATCTATATAAATAGGGTGTATGAAGTCAATGGCCCGAGCCGGAGCACACAATGGTCTAGGGTGACCACTTTCATTTAGGTGAAACAATACGTTCAAATAGAAGTAACTAGGGAAAAGAAAAAGATAACTTTTATTTTCAAAACTCCACATGCATACCCAATCCAAACTTAGGTGAAACAATACGTTAAAAAGGGAAGTAACTGGCGGCACAACCACAACTTCCACTCCCTTTCCCCTCATTAGTTTTTATCAGTTTTACATCTAACAGCTTCAGAACAACTTCAAATGGCAGACAATCAAGGGCGGGCATCAGCAGCCCCAAAAAATGAAAGACAATTAGCCGAAAGAGATTGTAGTTCATACAAGTCGCTAAGTCAAATTCGGCACCGCATGTGATGCCCCGCCTCAGAGAAATAAGCTAACAAGGTAAATGAATTTCACAAATGATAAACAACGCACTCATAGATCAAGATAAAAAGTACTACAAGATTATCGAAGAGAATGATGAATCCTTTTACCTGTATAATTCAGACTTCCGGCGAAGAACCACTTACGCAAGTACTAGCTCAAATGTCAGACATTTGATGATGTCCTGGATTCCACAGACCAATTTGTAGGTATGCCAGGATCAGGGGTTGGATGAGGAAACATACCTTCATGCACATCTGACACAGGCTCAGAGCATTTTTTCCTTTTGCTGTACTTTAACAAACAGCGGTCCTCCTGCGCAATGCAGCTTTCGGCCTGCATTGTATTTTTTGCACAAATCTTGCCAACAGTATTATCTCCATCAAAACTCAAGGGGCACAAGGTGATAGAATCCTGCAAATGAAAGTTATGCTGTGAACCTTCTCGCTGAGAAATTCGAAGACCACAAAAATCTCTACAGTCATCACCAAGATTGTGCTCCGCTTTAATAAGGGCAGATAAACCAACCCTTTCTTCGCAAATCTCCCTCTTTAGTCTGCTCCGCTTGTAAGTAAGTAACTCAGCTTTTGAACAATCAGAATCAACACAAGAACCATGCTCCTTCATTGTAACACAAGGTGGGGCCTCTAAACTAGTCTGGCCGACTTTTTCCTTTAACCTAGTGCGAGAGTACACCATAACACAAGGAGGGCCTTCTGAAGTAGTCTGGCCGACTTTGTCCTTCAACCTAGTGCGAGAGTACACCATAACACAAGGTAGGGTCTCTGAAATAGTCCGGCCAACTTTTCCCTTTAATCTAGTGCGAGAGTACACTATAACACAAGGCTGGGTCTCTGAACTAGTCTGGCCAACTTTTCCCTTTAACCTAGTGCGAGTGTACACCTTAAGCCTCTCACCTGGATCATTAGAGATAGTTTGGCCTAACTCTAACAATTTACGGGACACATTACTCGATTCCAGCATTTCTGGAGTATCCACATAGCTGGAATCCGTAGGGCATAAGGATCTTGAAGTTCGTGGCGAGCTGTTCATGGCGCGATGCAATTGAAACGCTAATTCTGCGTCTTTTACAACCTCAGTTTCATTAGTATCATCACTGCTTATACTACTGCTTTTCAGTAACACATTATCCTTATTCTTCATGGAAGCAACTAATTCCGATGCATTCTTAGCCATGTTCACGGCATTTTTTGCCACGACAGCCTTTCGCAAAGTCTTATACTGCACTTCCAGCGCCAGTACAACTGTCTTTGTGGCTTCAAAGTTAGTAATTTCTTCAAATGATTTAACATAACTACTAGTATAATTTTGTGTCTTTAACACATGCTTTTTACAAACACCAATTGATTTCCTAAAGAATGTTGGAACCCAACAATCTATACAAACCGAAAATCCTGACTTTACCCCTTCTTCTTCTTCTTCTTCCCTAGAAGAATAAGACCAAGGTGCAGAATTCTCATACCTGATAACACAGTCCTTGTGGACACGCCTTTTGCAGCTGCTGCATTTGAAACAATCAGAATCAGCCGTGTTGTTGAAACAGTAAGGGCATGTTTGGCCGGAATTAACACTCCTGATGCACTTCTTGCAAAGAAGGACTATCCGCCAAACGCTGTCTAGGGTTTGAAGGCGGTCGCTGGGATCAGTGTGGTTGATTCGGAGACGGCAGCCGTGACAATCAGACAAATTGGCCAAGTCCCTCGTGACCTTTTTGGGCAATTGATCAAACGCGGATGATGATGAAGAAGTCGAATTTGTGGAGTGAATTGGAGCTAAATTTTTAGGGTTTGTTGAAGGATTAGCAGTGGAAGATGGTGGTGGAGGTGGCGGTGGACGCGGAGGAGGATGGCGGAAAGATTGTCTGTTTTCTGGATGGAGCGAAGGTGTCATCTTCAGGAGATCGTTAGGTTTTTGCGCCATAACCGTATTTTCTCATCGTTTCGAGTGGTAGATTCACATAAACCGGCCGGACACGGTACTAACTCATCCTTTGAATACATTCATCATTTTAACTCTGTTGGGTGTTGGTTTAGTTAAAAAAAGAAAAGGAAATTCAAATATCATTTCATGAATAGTATAAGTTACTTAAAAAAATAGTAGTTTCGATTACATGTTTATAAGAGTGCTGAAAAGCAAATATTTCCTAATAATTCAGTCCTCAATGCCTTATATCATCCAAATGTTGGATATGATGAAGTATATACTGGAGGTTTGAATTAGGGATGTGAATTAATTAATAAGGATGTGCGCAAGAAGGAAAATACAAGAGTTATAACATAGGCGTTTTGTTCCGAAGATGTTAATGACAGGTTAAAGAAAGATTAATATGACATTACACAAAATCTAAGAACTATGTATAGGTAAAATTGGGATACTATATTAGGAAATGAGATGTTTAATGGTAGTGATTGAAGTTTATCAAATATCCAATTCATAAATCCTTTTGGGATTTCCTTAGGATGCTGGGGATTGAAATAAGCTTAAACATTTTTTACCCATAAATGATGACTTGCTAAGAGAATGGGGGATGGGTTGTGTGAATTTGTCCTTCTAGAGAATGAGAATGTGGAACATATGTTATTTAGTTGCCATTTTTCTCAACTTGTGTGGAAATTGAGTAAGAATTTGGTGACCTTTTCGTGTGCAAGTAACTGTTGGTCTCAAATACTAAACTTTTTTTTTATTTTATAAATCAGCAGAGATACTCATTTTGAGTGTCACAGTTCAAACGTTTTATGTTACATACAGGTAATCAATGCATAAAAAGAACAAGAATGTAAAAATATCATGCAAGCTGTTTGACCAAAAAGTGTTAACTTTCAGTTAAAACGATTATATTTATATAATGATAGATTAAACCTAGTTAATAATAATATTTCTAAATGACGAATCCGAGAATGCAGCTAACTTTACACAAATCTAGTGTGAGCAATAATGAAGAGATAATTAGCAATAAATAACAATAAATGACATTTAAGTGAATAAGAGACGTGGTTCATCCATAAAGAGTGATAGATAAATCCTAGAAAGGTATGGAATAATGTGAACATGAATCTTGATAAAAAGGTAGTGTTTGTGTCTTTATTTAGAGAATCTATATCAGAGACATGTTCTTAACAAATAAATATCACATGCCTCCATTCATTATCTTTTTTCCTCATTATATGGGACATATCCCAACAAAGCTGAATGGTACAAGTATAGAGAATATCCAATGGAATATTCTCTTTAATGTCTTATTTTAAAGAAATTAGTCGTTATGGCTCTGGCACCTCTGTCGCGAGTCTCGTTGCTTCTTGGTCGACCTTTACTAACTCTTTTCTCGATATTATTTTGCTCTAAATATTCTGAGACAGATTTCGACTTATACACATGTAACTACTAATTAGTGAACTTTTATAACGATGGTCTAAAGTTATAAAAAATGAATTATCTAACAGTAACAATAACCAAACTTTTGCCAATCCAAAGCTCAAAAAGATTTTTAGAAGGTTAAAAGGTCTGTTAAGGTCTGTATACACGCTATCTTCTCCAGATTTTACTAAGTAGGATTATATTGGGTTGTTGTTGTTAAAAGGTCCGTTAAGCGCATCAAGGCTATGTCATAATAGATTTGAACAATTGCCCTGGATCGAATTTAAAATTATAATTGCTCTTATAAATAACTAAAGAAAACAAATACATGAAAGATAGAAAAATGGGAACAAAACAAACTAATTTTAGAAATAACTGTCTCTAAGCTTCACTAATTAGTTGATCGTTGGTAGGTCTTTTTGTATGTGTTGCCCAGAAAAGTTAAAGTTTAGATAGATAGGTTTTCACTTTCTTATATACTATATGAAACCTTATTAACCTTCCTAACCAATATTTAATTTAATTAAATTTTTATATATAGGGCTGTTCAAAATCGAATCGTAACCGTTAACCGAACCGAAACAACGGCTTATTAGCTTATTGACATTGTTTTATCGGGGTAACAGTAACGACTTGAGATTTTATAATTAATGGCTTAATGGTTTGAGGACGAATTACTCAATTTCGTTATTGGATAAACCGTTAAACCGTTAAGAATTTTTATATTTTTAAATTTATCTAATGAAAGATGTTATTCTACGATTGTTGTTAGGCATGTCATGTAAAGTTCTCTCTGTCTCTCTTGCAAAAAAATGGTTTCTTTTTAATAATTGAATTATGTTTACGCCATACAAGTAGAAGGTGTTGTAAGGAAAATTTAATATGTGTATTGGCCAAAATTTGATCACACGTCCTCGACGTAAATAACCCCATCCTTATCATCTTATAAAAAGTCAACACGTTCGACTTCGACTCGTGATTGTTATTTCTGATATTAGCAACAAGGCCAAAGGACCATGAACAACAAAAGAATACCTCCCCGACCTAACCATGATAAATCACGGCTGGATCAAGAAATGTTCGACTATAAATACAAGGTGAAAGACCTGAAAGAGAGCCCCGGCCCTAGGCTCCTTCTCCACTACTCTGACAACCCAAAAAAGGGATAGAAAAACTCTATGATTAGAACCTTGAACTTATGGGCAAGGGAGATCTATTTTTCGATTACCCATAAATGGGACAATATGATTGTAATTTCCTGAACCTCTCCAAGGAGAGGCAAGGTGAATTTTTATAATCAATGAAACACCTCTAATAATGTTATTTTTGTCCAATATTTCTATGTTTCGACTCTGTCTTTCGACCCAGTATTAATTATGATTGGCTATGATTTATCCCTTCATCTCATTTGATTGATTTGCTTAAAAAGTTTTTAATAACTTTTGAGTTAAACAATTTGGCACCGCATGTGGGAATTTCCTAGCAAAAATACTTAGTTCTTCCTGGATCAAAGCCAAAGAAAGACCAAAACGAAAATCCAACTCAAACAAGAGTCAATAGAAGGGCATCGAGATAGGAAGAATCAAACGCATCAACGGGAGCTAAAATATCCTGTCCTATCGATCCCGAAAAGTCCAAACAATGAGAGAAGTGATTCAAAGCATCCCTCCTTCCTCAGGGCAGAAGTATGGAGCATCTCCCTCATCCTCAATATAGTATCATGCCGAAATCCAGCGCGAGGATGTTTAAAATCGGGAATCGAAAATCACCCGGAGACAACCGGAATGCCCCAGTTAGGCAAACAACAACGACAACACGTGCACAACACAAAACCACTGGTCAAGACAAACTCTTGAATCCTAGTTCCTGTGGCGTTGAACCATCAAAGGTTGATAAGTTCGACCTTGCTCGAACTAAGCTAAGGCTAAGTGCCTTCTCCATCAAAGTTTGATATGTTCTACCTCACTCGAACTAGGTTAAGGCTAAGTGCCTTCGCCATCAAAGGTTGGTAAGCTCGACCTTGCTCGAACTAAGTTAAGGCTAAGTGCCTTCGCAAAAGGTCGATAAGTTTGACCTCGCTCGAACTAAGTTAAGGCTAAGTGCCTTCGCCATCAAAGGTTGTTAAGTTCAACCTCTCTGAAACTAAGGCTAAGTACTTTCGCCATCAAAGGTTGATAAGTTCGACCTCGCTCGATGTAAGTTAAGGATGTGCCTTCGCCATCAAAAGTTGATAAGTTTGACCTCGCTCGAACTAAAGTTAAGGTTAAGTGAATTCTCCATCAAAGGCTGATAAGTTCGACCTTGATCGAACTAATTTAAGGCTAAGTGCCTTTACCATCAAAGTTTGATATGTTTGACCTCGCTCGAACTGGGACTTAGGCTAAGTGCCTTCGCCATCAAAGGTTGATAATTTTGACCTCGCTCAAACTAAATTAAGGCTAAGGCCTTTTCCATCAAAGGTTGATAAGTTCGACCTTGCTCGAACTAAGTTAAGGCTAAGTGCCTTCGTCATCAAAGATTGATAAGTTCGACCTTGCTCAAATCAAGGCTAAGTGCATTTTCCATCAATGGTTGATAAGTTCGTCCTCGCTCGAACTGAGTTAAGGCTAAGTGTCTTCGCCATCAAAGGTTGATAAGTTCGACCTCGCTCGAACTAAGTTAAGGCTAAGTGCCTTTGCTATCAAAGGTTGATAAGTTTGACCTCGCTCGAACTAAGGCTAAGTGCCTTCACCATCAAAGGTTGATAAGTTTGACCTCGTACGAACTAAGTTAAGGCTGTGCCTTCACCATCAAAGGTTGATAAGTTTGACCTCTATCGAACTAAAGTTAAGTCTAAGATCCTTCGCCATCAAAGGCTGATAAGTTCAACCTCGCTCGAACTATAAGGCTAAGTGCCTTCGCCATCAAAGTTTCATATGTTTGGCCTCGCTCGAACTTGGACTCAGGCTAAGTGTCTTGGCCATCAAAGGTTGATAAGTTCGACCTCGCTCGAACTAAGTTAAGGCTAAGTTCCTTCGCCACCAAAGGTTGATAAGCTCGACCTCACTCAAACTAAGTTAAGGCTAAGTGCCTTTTCCATCAAATATTGATAAGTTCGACCTCGCTCAAACTAAGTTAAGGCTAAGTGCCTTTGCCATAAAAGTTTGATATGTTCAACCTCGCTTGAACTGGGACTCAGGCTAAGTGCCTTCGCCATCAAAGTTTGATATGTCCAACCTCGTTTGAACTGGGACTCAGGCTAAGTGCTTTCACCATCAAAGGTTGATAAGTTCGACCTCGCTCGAACTAAGTTAAGGCTAAGTGTATTCGCCATCAAAGGTTGATAAGTTCGACCTCGCTCTAACTAAGTTAAGGCTAAGTTCCTTTGCCATCAAAGGTTGATAAGTTCAACCTCGTTCAACTAAGGCTAAGTGCCTTCACCATCAAAGGTTGATAAGTTTGAACTCGCTCGAACTAAGTTAAGGCTATGCCTTTGCCATCAAAGGTTGATAAGTTCGACCTCTCTCGAACAAAGTTAGGGCTAAGTTCCTTCGCCATCAAAGGTTGATAAGTTCGACCTTGCTCGAACTAAGGTTAAGTGCCTTCTCCATCAAAGGTTGATAAGTTCGACCTCACTCGAACTAAGTTAAGGCTAAGTGCCTTCGCCATCGAAGTTTGATACGTTCGACCACGCTCGAACTGGGAATCAGGCTAAGTGCCTTCGCCATCAAAGTTTGATATGTTCGACCTCGCTCGAACTATGACTCGGGCTAAGTGCCTTCGTCATCAAAGTTTAATATGTTCAAACTTGCTCGAACTGAGACAGAATGTGCCTTCGCCATCAAAGTTCGACGAATTCGACCTCGTTTGAACTCAAGATGGGTTGCTACCTCGATAGATTTGAATGCACCCTCAAGGCCAGGACCCTTCGGCACAAGAAGAAATAAAACTGGGACTCGTTTGAGTAGCCCACACTCCGCGATAAGATCACATGTTTGCCAAAAGAAAACTGAAACACAAGACAAGTAGCGAAAAATAGAATTTATCGTTTATCAAGTTAGGAATATGGGTTATCTCTGCTTACACCCAGCCCAGGCCGGTCAACAAAGAAGAAAAAAGAAAAAGGAGGGAAAACAACAAGAAACAAACGAACACCAATCGGCGTACGAAACAAAAAGGAAAATAAAGAACAATTTTTTGTTTACTCGGCGTCATTAACGTCGTCTTCATCACTGTCCCCATAGAGCTCATCATTATCACCAGCATCCCAATCAGCCTCAGGAGTCGCCGCATCATAATCGCAGTTAACACGAGCTGAACAGGCCTTCTCACTTGTCTCTCCATAGGTAGCCTCGGTCACAGTGCCCGCTTCCCACAAGTTATTGAAAATATCCCTCTGGGATTCTGCATAGATCCAAAGCTCGTGAGTCTAACGGGTTACGGAAGCGCGAGGTGGACCACCCTGAGCCCTTAGCCGCTCATTCTCCTCCTCCAAGGCTGTGACTTGCTCTGCCAAAACCCCAGCCTCTTGATCGATCGTGTTGATCGGCTCTTCGAGCCTCACTTCCTTAAGAGTTACAGTGGCCCTCTTCGGTTCTTGCTGTGACTCAAGCACGCGAATGGCTTCCACAAAAGCCGTCGACTTCGCCAAAGCATCTGACCAGGCCCTCTCCATGTGCTCTAACTCGGTAGCCTTGTTCTCCAGTGCGACCAACTTTCCCCTCCATTCGGCACTCATCTCCACAACCCTGACCCGACTCTACTCCATTTCCAACTGCATTGCTCTACGCTTACCCTGCAGGTATTCACATTCACGCGACACCTTTACCCTCCTCGAGCTCTTCATCCTTAAGGCGGATTTTTTCTTCAAGCTCACTCTTGCTGCTGAGCGCCTGTAGTAGCTCACGATCTCTCTTCCCCAACTCCTCACCAGAGCTCGGTTGCGGGGATCTGTGCTCAGCTTCTCGTGTAACTCATGAAACCTGTTGTGATAGCGACGATAATTTTCCAGCATCCGCAAAAAGATCCTCGACCGAATATTAGCCCGGCGAATGCTCTCCGCCTCCAACAAGAGTGTCTAAAAAAAGGAGGGAAGAAAGAAATTAGTTAGACCAATGCTCGTCCCGCGACGAAGGAAAAGTAAAGCAAAGTCGAAAATAACATACCCGCAAGCCCATCACAGCCACTTCGTCCCTCACTTCGGGCATCTGAGACATTCGGTAGGGACTCATTCTCGGCTTCCGAGCACAACGCACTAACTGCGACACCAAGTAATCCCCTTGCACCAATAGATTCACATCGGAGGGGATCTCGATCATACGGGCCACCTCTCCTGCATGTACCACTGAGTGAGTAATGCCCTCCTTAAACATTCGAACATCATCAGGGTCCAAGTCGGATTCAGACTCGTATTCATCAATCATTACACTCTTCCTTCTCTCAGCCGCTGAGGGGAGAACACGACCGACCACGAATGAAGAAGGCGCGCTTGAGGTCACCACGGCAGCGCTAAGGGATGGTTTATCAATTCCAGTAGGAAGTCCCATATTGTCCGCAATAGGAACGTCAGGCTGAACCGGCACAACGACTACATTTATCTAGCTCTAAACACCAACATCAACATATCAACTACCCACTCCACCCTTGTGGAAGACAGTGCAACAATATTTTCCTCTTGGCCCGTCGGAGGAGAATCCAAATTGATCACATTAGGGGGTGCCATCTCAAACTCCACCCTTCTTCTCTTCGATGGCCGTTCGTCTTCCCCGGTCGACGACGAATCATTTTGAGGGTGGATACCACCACAGGGGACCTTGCCTTGAGACGCGGCGCAGGTCGGCGTGGTCAAAGCAACAGACTCAACCGACGCCACCCTCGACGGAGGATGAGAAGCAGCTACTTCACTGAGGCGTGCAGAAGTGGCCGGTCGTTGGAAGGCTAGCTGAGGGGCTCTGGTTCTGCGAATCCTCCCTGACAACGATAAATGACAATTTGAGAAGAAAGATCAAAGATTAAAAAGAAAAGAATAGAAAATAAGGGCATTATCTTACCCGTAAGGGGTCTACAACCATATCTCTCGTGGAAGGTCGACCATGTACGAACCCCCGCTGTATGAGGCAACCATATCTCTCGTGGAAGGTCGACCATGTACGAACCCCCGCTGTATGAGGAAGGATGGCTTCGAAGAACTCCAGGATCCCCTCCAAGGGTGGAGGGGGAAGCATCTCGACTGCAAAACAATAAAGTAAATCAGTATACGCTTAAATAAAAGGTGTAAGGGCCTAGACAAACCGAGTACTCCACTGGTCGGGGGTAGAAGCTTATGGGCGAAATTCCACACCGCCGGGAACCCAATAAGATTCGCCACAGGATGCTCGGTCCGCACATAGAAGAATTTCACAAAAAAGCAACGATTGGTACTATTATCCATCTTTACCACCAAGCCTAATCGACCCTCGAGGGAACGCATGAATCATCATGCCGCGAATATTCTGGGGAGTGAACAGGCTAAGCACGTGCCTCAGATTGACCTCACGACCGACTAACTCCGCATATTTGATGAACATGAAAACAACTTGTGAAGGTAAGGGGAGAGCTGGGCAGGGTACACCTCATATAACGACATAAATCGACCACCAGCAGGGGAAGCGGGAGTGTGTACCCTACAAGAAAAGAGTAAGCATAGAACATACAGAATCCGGGATGGTCGTATTGGACCCGATCGTCTCTCCTTGTCGGTACCATTTCGACATAGTTGGGAATGCCCCATTGATCCCTTAGACCCGCTATCCCTGCTTCCCATATGAGAGGAGAAATATTTACCGGCTCTTCCCCGCCGTCGGTGCTGAAGTCCGCCACCTCTCTCCCCGGGCAGGATAAAATTTCCTCCACTGAAGGAACATCTTCGCTTTCCACCGGTTCTGTGTCTACAGCTGCCGGAGCAGGATTCTCAGCTGCCGGAGCAGGATTCTCAGCTGCCGGAGGGGTAGCCGAGATTTTCATGGGAGGAGGTTCCTGCCATCTTAAACCCACAAAAAAGAGAAGAAAGAATTTTGCGGAAGACATGTAAAAATTGGAGATTGTCGCAATCAAGGGAATAAAGAAAGGCTCAAATTAACAGAAAGGGAGATATCCTAGAAATTCTCTCGAAGATGAGCGATGAAATGTGAAAAGTAAATGACAAATTTCTTCAATTTATAAGACACATATTTTTTGAGCACGAAACCCAATAGTCGCTATTGGTACCTGACCAGGCGCGAAACGGTTCAACTCATCGGAAACATGCGCCATTATGACTTTCTGCACGAAGCGACGTTTTATTTACCAACCGGCGTTTCAGCTTCTAAACCGTCGTGACGGTACACGAATACTAGAGAGATGCCTACGGGCAATTTCGAAATTCATAACGTGAATAAGGAACAAAATGCAAATCTGACCTCCCAACCATGTAATACATATGATCCGCCTACCGAAATCGGCAAGGCACGACCCTAACGAATGGAGGGACTAACTGTATTTGCCAAAATCTGACCATACGGCCTCGACGGGAATAACCCCCGTCCTTATCATCTTATAAAAAGTCAACACGTTCGACTCCGACTCGTGATTGTTATTTATATTAGCAACAAGGCCAAAGGCCCATGGACAACAAAAGAATGCCTCCCCGACCTAACCATGATAAATCATGGTCGGCTCAGGAAATGTTCGACTATAAATACAAAGTGAAAGACCTGAAAGAGAGCCCCGAACCTAGCCTCCTTCTCCACCAGTCTGACAACCCGAAAAAGGGATAGAAAAACTCCATGAATAGAATAGAACCTTGAACTTATGGGCACGGGAAGATCTATTTTTCGACTACCTATAAATGGAACAATATGATTGTAATTTTCTGAACCTCTCCAAGGAGAGGCAGCGTGAATTTCTATAGTCATTGAAATACCTCTAATGTTATTTCTGTCCAATATTTCTATGTTTCGAAGCCTGTCTTTTGATCCAGTATTAATTATGATTGGCTATGATTTACCTCTTCATCTCATTTGATTGATTTGCTTAAAAAGTGTTTAATAACTTTTGAGTCAAACAACATGTTTGTTGTTTTCCTTCTCATTTATTTGAGATATAATGAGTTAATAACCACCATGTGTTGGTAATTATGTGGTAAATTTTGATATGAACTGCTCACATTTTGTCATCAGCATTTCCTTCTTACAATTGATGGGTCAGTTATGTAACAGTTCTAAACAAAATGCGAGCTTATTGTTTTCTTCTTGAGCTTGTCCTGCTTGATCATTTGTCCCGACCTCAATCACTGTGGCTTCCTGCAATTAATAAGGCAACATAAAAAATTTATTCTGATTGAAAAGGGACTTTAGAGGCACTTTCATATGTCGGACAGTATAATATTGGCTTGCTCTGGATGTTAATTAAGAGGTCAGTTACTTGGTTCGGTCATTGCAAATCATGAAATCTTTTCTGGACACAAATTTTTCCTGTTCTGGACATTAAGAAAGAAAAAGCTCCTAGTTACCTCACTATCTAAGTCATCAAGAAATTCTGATAAAATATTCTTAGCTATGCAACCCATAGAACTAGCGTACAAAGTTCTTTTATTTGATTTAGCCGATAAACCGCCTGATAATTGTTAATCTAATACCAATTCGCACGTTGTCTTATTGAATGGCTAGTGGTTTATTATATTTATAATCTGATTAAGCCAAACCGTTAAGCATAATAATCCGTCCAGTCCGTCCGATAAGCACCCCTAGTCATATACAATTTACCAATTATATACGAATAACTTTTAAATTATCATCCCTTTATATTAGGAATCAACGGATTTTAATCGTTTTAACTTAGCAATTTCCTTTCATGTTGCATAATTGGGGTTCAAATTGAAATTATTAATTAATAAAATTTGAAGGTATTTGACTCTCCACCATTGACAGCCATTAAAAAACTTTGAAGTTTTGAGATAGAATTTGGATTTTCAAAAATCATTATTTTTCTGGATTAGGTGTTGTTACAAATAATTGAAAATATTGCTTGAAGTTTATATAAAAATTTTGAGGTTGTTTTGGTGAAAATTAGACTTGATTTTGGCTGAATTTCATATTGAAAGAAGAAGAAGAAGAAAAATTATATTATAATTGTATGTAAATTGTATTCTGTTATAGTTATATATATTTTTTATTTGAATATTGTATGAAAGTTGAAAAATAGTTGTATAGTGTATGAATCGTTGTATAAAATTAGTATTTAAGTTATCAATAATACCTTTTTACATAAAGTTGTTAATAAAAATTATATTAAGAGAGCAAGTTTTTATTTAAATTTTAGAGAGGAAGACGCACACACCACATACAAAATGTATCCAAATCCGATACAAAATATATACAAAAGACATATTTTATAAAAATTGTATTTCAGTTGTATGATATTGTAGTTGTATTTAACTGAGTAAAAATAATGTGTGAAAGTTATAGATAAGTTATAAACAAATTGTGTAATATAATTAGTTGTATAAAATTTATTTTTACCATGTATGTTATTGTAGATATCCAAGTTTGCATTAAATTTGTATGAAAAAGTTTTTTAATCTATATTACGTATATTGTTGTATATATCTAAATTAGGATGTTTTCACTTCCAATGGTATATGGTGCAGAGATAAATCATCTGATCCAAAAATGCCACATACCCTAACCCCCCGCCCTCTTCTTTCCATACCCCACCTCTCACACCCCCTCTCTCAAAAAAAAAATCTTTTTTAAAAAAAAAAAAATCAGCTCTTTTCTCCGTCATCACCCACTCTGCTCCCCTCCCCTCTCCCCTCACAATTTTTTTTTTTTTTTTTACTTTTCTTATATTTTAAAATTTTTATTTTTTTATTTTTTTGCACCACCCTACCCCACCCCACCCTACCCTCATTTCCCCCACCCCTTCCCACCCCCGCACAAAAAAAAGTTTTTTCAATTTTAGTTTTTTTCATCTTTTAGTTTATAGCTTCGAAATATTATAAGTTTCAAAGTAATGAGTTCGAAGGTTTATATATTTGGAAGTTTACGTGTATTTAAAAATTATAACGTTTACGGATTCGAAATTTCGTTGTTCGAAAGTTTAGCGGTTCCGAAGTTTATGAAATTCTTGGATTCAAAAGGTTGTTGGTTCAAAGTTTATGATTTTATGTTTATTGTATTTAATAACAGTGATTTTGAGAAGATCTCTCGAAACGTATTTAGTGCATATTTCGGTCAATTCTCCATCTTCTTCGACTGAGCGTCATGTATTTCTATGGTGCTCAATTTTCTAATTATGAAGTGTGACTAAGTAATTTAACTCGCATTAGGCCTAGCCCCTTGGTGGTTTGGCAAATACTAGGCTAAGAATTATTAAATGGTTATGTAGGCTGTAAAGAATTGAGAAATGGAATTAGAAAGAAGAAGGGATTTAGAAAGTACAGAAAAGGAAATAGGGTTAAATGAAATTAGAAAGGGGCGGAGTTAATAAGGCGGTGAAGTAACAAATAATGAACGGATGAGATTAAAAGGAGTTGGGTTGATCCAAGGGTTAAGATTAGTTCTAACCCAACTAAATAGTTAGTTGGGCCAGCCCAATAATCAGTTTTTGGCTGGTACATTTCCTAACCGCTTCTCCCCCTCTATTCTTCTTCTTTCTCTCATCTCTTTCATTTCTCTTTCGCCATTAATCTTCTCTTCTTCTTCTCACTTCTAATTCACCATTTTCAGGTTGATTCACTCATATTGGAGCTACAAGTTGGAGGAACAAATAGTATTGTACCTATTATAATTCTATAGTAATTGTAATAGAACTTCATAGTTACAACTAATAAAGATCATTTGGTTTTGGTTGAATTTGCATACTAATATATTACAACTTGGTCTCAGAGCCCAATCCTGGCCCAATGACGATTATAGAAACACGATCGAAAAGTGTAGAAGAATCTATTAGGAAATTGGATTTACAATTTCAGAATTACATGGAGTCCAATGGTGCTAAAATGGAGGACCTAGCTAAGAAGATGGATCTTCTAATGGAGAAATCAATTCCCATACAAGATGGAGTTTTGGGGAATGCACCAGGTCTTCAATTGGATGCTTTTGGAAGTAGAACCCACAGAATGAGCCGTTCGAGCAGAATCGAGGTCCCAGAAGTAATCATCATGGCAGATTTGAATTTCCCTTCTTTGATGGAGTTGACCCCTGTTCATGGTTGAGGAAAAGGGAGAGGTATTTCCACTATAATCGAATCATTGATCCTGATGAAAAGCTGGAAATTGTTGTTCTGCATCTTACAGGTAAAGCTGAAGCATGATTTTTCTCATATCATGTTAGTAAGGGTGTAATTAAATGGCAGGAATTTACTAAAGAAATCTGTAAAAGATTTGAAGGAGCTAATAATAGAAAATTCAATTTAATTAGGGAATTTAAGAAAATATACAGAAGGGAACAGTGGAGGAATATTTGGAGAAGTTTTGAAGACTTGAAGGCATGAGTTTTGATAAGTAACCCTACTATACCAGAAGATTCTTTTCTGGAATTCTTTGTAGAAGGCTTAGAGGAAGAAATAAGGCACACAATTAAAATGCTTAACCCTTACACTCTGAGTCAAGCCATGGATAAGGCTAGACATCAAGAGAGACTAATCCAAGATTAGATTAGAAGGGAGAAAACACAGTGGGGAAGGAGCAACACTACAGGGCCTAATCAAAATGGTGGGGTGCTTGTGAGGGGAACTAATTCTATAGGGGGAGGTTTGAGTACCAAACTCTTTGGGACAAGAAGGGCTCAAGGTTTATGCTATAAATGTGGTGAGAAATATCATGTGGGGCACTAGTGTAAGCCTAAACAGTTGAATGCCATGTATGCTTCAGTGGATTCAACTGAAGAAGAGCAGAATGAAGAAGGGGTCAGGGAAGTTAGAGAACTGGAGGAGATTCCAGAAGAAAAGGCAATGGATGAAGCCATTAGTCTAAATGCATTGTCAGGCACTGAAGCTCCAAATACCATCAAGCTAAGGGGGTAAGCAAAGAAGAACAAGATCACTATTTTACTAGATTCAGGGAGTACTCATAGCTTCCTAGATCTAGAGACTGCTAGGAAGATAGGATGTCAGATTGTTGAGGCAGTGCCTATGAGAGTGACTGTGGCAAATGGGAATCACATTACCAGTTTACATTCTTGTCCTATATTCAAGTGGAGAATACAAGGGGTAGAATTTGAGGATGTTATGAGATTGGTCAGATTGGAAGGAAATGATATGATACTAGGGAGAGATTGGATGAAAGGACATAACCATGTACTCTTAGACTTCATTGAGTACAAGGTTCAGGTGACACACAAGGGTAAACGGGTGGAGCTTAAAGATATTTACAGCCAGGGAGAATTGAAAAGCATGACAGCAATGGGGGTGAAACAACTATTGAAGAAAGGGAAAGCTATATGGGCACATTTATTCACCATTTCAGCTCAGGAGATACCAAGATCATAGGAGTTACCTGCAGAAATTTCTGAAGTGCTGACAGACTTCACTGATGTATTTTCTGAACCCAAATCTCTTCCACCAAAAAGAGGTCATGATCACCACATTCCCCTGAAAAGCAATGCAAATCCAGTAAGCTTGAGGCCTTACATGTATAACTATTTTTAGAAAAATGAGATTGAGATACAAGTTAATGAGATGTTAACTAATGGTATAATACAAACCAGTCATTCCCCCTTTTCTTCCCCAGTGTTATTGGTTAAAAATAAAGATAGTAGTTGGAGGTTTTGTATAGACTACATGGAACTTAACAATTTGACAGTTAATGATAAGTTTCCTATACCATTAGTGGATGAATTAAAGGATGAATTAGGTGGTTCTTGTGTCTACTCTAAAATTGATCTTAGGGCTGGGTATCATCAGATTATAATGGGTGAGGAAGATATATATAAAACTGCTTTTATAACACATTTGGGGCATTATGAGTTTAGAGTCATGCCTTTTGGTTTAACTAAAGCCCCTGCTACCTTTCAAAGTCTCATGAATCACATTTTTTAACCATTTCTTAGAAAGTTTATACTAGTTTTCTTTGATGATATTTTAGTATATAGCCCAAAGAACTATGTCCACACAGTTCATCTCAGGAAGGTTCTAGAGATTCTGAGAAAAGAGCAGTTGTATGCTAAGCTGTCTAAATGCTCATTTGGGAAGAAAAAGGTGGAATACTTGGGACATATTATTTCAGGAGAGGGGTGTGGCTACTGACCCTGCCAAGATTGAGGCCATGGTTAATTGTCCTAGACGAAAGACTATCAAGCATCTAAGGGGATTTCTGGGTCTCACAGGCTACTATAGGAGATTTGTAAGGTCTTATGGAGTTACAGTAGATCTCTAACCAACCTCCTTAAGAAGAACTCTTTTCAATGGTTAGAAGAAGCAGAGAAAGCATTCCAACAACTCAAGACAACTATGTAATCACCCCTAGTGTTAGCCTTAGCTGATTTCACAAAACCATTTATTGTGGAAGCTGATGCTTGTTCCACTGGAATGGGAGCAGTGTTGTTGCAGGAGGGCAGACCATTGACATATTTCAGCAAGGCCTTATCTTAGAACAACAGAGGATTATCAACTTATGAGAAGGAGTATTTGGCTATGTTAACAACAGTAGATAGGTGGAGGCATTATTTGATTGGGGGGGGGGGGGGACACTTCATTATCAGGACAGACCACCAAAGCCTCAAGTACTTATTAAAGTAAAAGATTACTACTGCTCTTCATCAGAAAGGCCTCACTAAACTATTGGTCCTAGACTATGAGGTCCAGTACAAGTAATGTGCTGAGAATAGAGTTGCTGATGCTCTATCAAGAAGAGAAGAGGAAGAACCTATGCTGTGTGCCATTACTACTATTGAACCCAATTGGATACAGGAGGTACAAAGCTATGAACATGACCCTGTAGCCTAACAACTACTGCTAGAGTTGATCACAAACCCTTCAGGTAAACCTGATTATACCCTTCAACATGGCATTATCAGGTATGACCAAAAGGTTTGGATAGGGAGAGGAGCTGGTGTGAGACTGAAAATATTTGAAGCCATTCATCAGTCTCCATTGGGGGACACGCTGGTCAACTGCGGACTTATAAGAGAATCAGAATGAGTTTTTATTGGCATAACATGAAGACTGAGATTTCTAAATGGGTGGCTGAATGTGATACATGTCAGAGGGTAAAAAGTGAAAATGTCCATTCACCAGGACTATTACAACCTCTTCCTATCCCAGAAATGCCTTAGAAGGATATTTCCATTGATTTCATAGAGTGGTTACCCTCTTCTAACCATAAAGATGTGATACTCGTGATCATTGACAGATTAACTAAATATGGTCACTTCCTAGCCTTGAAACATCCTTATACAGCTAATGATGTAGCTGAACTATTCTTACAAGACATCTATAGATGGTATGGGCTCCCTAAATCAATTGTGACTGATAGAGATACAATGTTAACCAGTCTATTTTGGCAGAAACTATCCAGATCATTGGGTACTAAGTTTAACATGACCACATCTTATCATCCCCAGTCAGATAGTCAAACTGAACGACTCAATAGATGCTTGGAGACTTATTTAAGGTCTATGATTTTTGCTTGTCCCAAGAAATGGTGCAAATGGCTGCCCTTTACAGAGTGGTGGTATAATACCAACTACAACCGACCACTCAAGTCTACTCCTTTTCAATCATTATATGGGTTTTCACCTCCACAGATTCCTATGGGATCCCTACCCCATACCACACAATCTATGGGTGTGTATTTGGCTCAAAGGCAGCAGATGTTAGGAGTACTTAAGGACAACTAAATGCAGGCTCAAGCAAGAATGAAGTTCTATGCAAATAGAAACAAATCAGATAGAACTTTAGAAGTGGGTGATTTAGTCTACTTGAAGCTACAGCCTTATAGACAATCATCAGTAGCAGTAAGAATGAATCTGAAGCTAAGTGCTAAATACTATGGTCCTTACAAAGTCTTTCAAAAGATTGGTTCAGTGGCTTACCGTTTGGAGATGCCTTTGAGTTCTCAGATACGCCCTATCTTCCATGTTTCTCAGTTGAAGAAGAGGGTGGGACCTTCTATCACACCTATGCAGCATCCCCCTATTTGTGATGACACTGGTCGTGTGCTAGTCCAACCAGTGGCTATACTGGATCGTAAGATTGTTAAAGTCAACAATGCGGCTCAGGTGAAGGTGTTGATGCAGTGGGCGAATCTTGGACCTGACGAAGCAACGTGGGAGGATTGGGGCTTTATCAAAGGTCAATTCCCAGACTTTATCGCTCGTTCTTGACCTTGAGGACAAGGTCTGTGTTGATCGGGGAGGTATTGTAAAGAATTGAGAAACTGAATTAGAAAGAAGAAGGGATTTAGAAAGTACAGAAAAGGAAATAGGGTTAAATGGAATTAGAAAGGGGCGGAGTTAATAAGGCGGTAAAGTAATAAATAGTGAACGGACGAGATTAAAAGGAGCTGGGTTAATCCAAGGGTTGATCAGTTCCAACCCAACTAAATAGTTAGTTGGGCCAGCCCAATAATCAGTTTTTGGCTGGTACATTTCCTAACCACTTCTCCCTCTCTATTCTTCTTCTTTCTCTCATCTCTTTCATTTCTCTTCCACCGTCAATCTTCTCGTCTTCTTCTCACTTCTAATTCACCATTTTCAGGTTGATTCACTCATATTGGAGCTACAAGTTAGAGGAACAAATAGTATTGTAGATATTATAATTTTGTAGTAATTGTAGAACTTCATAGTTGCAATTAATAAAGATCATTTGGTTTTGGTTGAATTTGCTTACTAGTATATTACATAGGCAGGGGGTTTTGAGAAATATCCTGTATTTTTTTAATCAAATTCAGCAAGTATCTGGAATAAATATTGTTGTATGGTGATGTTGTAGCGTTAAAAAAAAAAAGTATGACCAAACTTTAGACATGATGAGCTAAAGTTGTCCGAAAGGGCTAGAATAAATTTTGTAGTGCATGTATTGTCTTTGTAAAATAGAGATTGAATATAAAGAGTAACTTAAAAGAGGCTACTCGTGCGCTTCAGCCCCTAATCAGTACGTATGTAACGTTCACCATGTCCATATCCCACAACTTTAGCTGATTCTAGGTTCTATCGCAGCTGGACAGACTCTCTGGAATTCTCCATCGGCGGGCTCAACTTTATTCCGTAGACTCTGATGTTATAATTGGTAAAGTTATTGCTAGGTGACTAAAAAATTATGGATTTGAGCCGTGGAAACAGTCTCTTTCAGAATACAAGGTAAAACTACGTATAATAAACTTTTATAGTCCGGTCCTTTCTCGAATTCCGCACATAATGGAAGCTTAATGCACCGGCTGTCCCTTTTACTGTGGTGTCATTTATCGAGCCCCGTTAATGGGTCTACGCTTATTGCCCACACACATGTCATCATGTGTCTAGGATTTGACAGTAATTTTGTAAAAATTGTACGGCGCACCCTATTTGGTCGCCCTCATTTAATCTATACCAATTTTTTTAACTTGTACCGACTTTTTAAACAATTTCAGCCCCCTTTCTCTTCCTCCTTCTACTTTGTTTTCTTCTTCTTCTTCTTCTTCTTCTTTTTTCTGTTGTTGTTGGTGCTGCTATGAAACTTGCCATAAGTATGTTTATCATATTATTTAAAAAAAAATTTAAATAATAATGCAAGTTAGTAAGATAATAATTTGTGAATATTTTCACGTACGGAAAGTTTAAGATCACATTTGGTGATTCTTTTCATGATAATTCTGTTCTTTTCAAGTTTATTATTTCCAAAATTTATGATTTAGATAATGTTGGCAATCTGATTATTTTATAGTATTAATACACTATGAAAGAATAAGGTGATTATTTATCTAGTATATTAGAAAGTTTTTTCAAAAATTTCAGCTTATATAGTGCTGAAGGTTTTACAAATGAACTTTTTTGAAAAAAGCTTTATGACAAAACTAATGAATCCAGGATAAAAAAGCTTAAGCTTATTTAGTGCTGAAGCTTTTTTACAAATGAACTAAATAACTTCAGCGAAAAAGCTTTATGACAAAACTAATGAATCCATGACAAAAAAACCTTCAACTTATTTGGTGCTGAAGTTTTTATAAATGAATTAGATAACTTCAGCATCTTCTGCTAATATTTTTGAAAAAGCTTAATGACAAAACTAATTAATCCAGGACAACAATTCAGCTTATTTAGTGTTGAAGTTTTTTACAAATGAACTAAATAACTTCATCTACTAGAATGCTTAAGTTCAATAATTACAAATAAGACTTTAGCAAATAGAGAACAAAACTTCAGAACTACAATGCTTAAGCTCAGCAATCAGAAACAAAAATTTCAGCACTCTTAGTTCAGCAATTTTGCTATTTCATGCTCGTCTACTAAAATGCTGAATTTTGCGTGATTGCCTTTGGTACTTCAGGCCCGTATGCTGAAGTTACGCGAAAAAGTGAGTACACTTATAAATTTTTATTTGCAAAACGTGTACAAATTAAATGTGACCCAAAAAGCAGGTATAGATGCAAATCCCCCATTGGCATTGATGAAAAAAAATACAATGATACAACCAATTAAATCAATGCGTATTTCTAGAGAAGGTAATTAAATTCGATACCAAGGAATACAAAAAAAAAAAAACTTCTTGTAACTTGGCTCTAATGATAATATAAAATTGTACCTTAAAATACCTTCCATAATACCACCCACTAATAAAACTAAGGCCACAAATTAAAAAATTAAATTATATATATATATATATATATATATATAGATATATATATTAAAACAATATATATGTTACTATATATAATTGACATTATGTTAAGCCAAGTGCATATTATATATATATATAAATATATATATATATATATATATATATATATAGATATATATATATATATATATATATATATATATATATATATATATATATATATATATATATATATATATATATATATATATACATACATACACACACACGAAATTTTAATTAAAAGATAATTTTAAATTTATAGATAAAGGTTAATGATCATATGCAACCATGTTAGGAACTTTTATTATTTTTTATAATTATTTAAATACTACTTCGCCTCTAGCAAAAAAAAATTCTATATGTATAGTTCCTTGAAACACTGTAGCTAGATTTGAATAAAATAAAATTCTTTTAAAATAAATGTAATATATATGGTACAAGTCTATATTATCTAAATAACAAAAAAGAGTTTACAAAGCCAAATAAAAGTTTACTTACATATATAATAAATTCAACATAAATGCTAGAGAAAGAAACATCACAAAATCAGTCAATATTAAAAAATTTTAAAAAAATTGTTGTTTTTTTCTTCTTGAAGAATATTTATTGAAGAGTCAATTTACATAAATGGACATCAAACAAATAACAAAACTTTGGCTATACAATTGCTATCATTAATTTCAATTTAGCATATTCAAGAAATTAAAGGGTATAAGCTGAAACTCCTTCATTTAGCTGTAGTCAAGCCAATATTGCAAGGGTATAATATTTGTTTCGTTGAAGAATATTAGTTTTGAATCATTAGATTATGTGAAAGGTTTTTTTTTTCAAACTCAACAATCGATAAATTTATTTCTATCTTATAGTTTCTATAGCGTCTTTGTCACGACCCAAATCCACTGAGGTCCGTGGTGGCGCCGGACACCGCTGTCAGGCAAGCCAACCAAAATGCTTAATAAAATTCTCGTTTAATTATTTTCGTAAACAATTCTTTTATCCGTTTAAAGCAATACATAGCAAATTCCTCCGATTAAATAAAGAAACATTTAAAAACTTTTAGAATTTCTGAAAAAGCCCAAATACATCCTAGAACCCGGTATCACAAGTACAGAGCAATTTCTAAGAAAAATCGAATAAAGTACAATGGCTGTCCGGAATACAATTGGACAGAAAATAAATAGAATCCTGAGAGAGACTATACTAGCTGTGGGTCGCCGCGAGAAAATACAGCTCACCTAGTCTCTGTGTCAACCATGCCGCTATGCCACTAAGTCATTAGCCATACATAAACCCGTGCAACAAAAATGTACAGCAAGTGTAGTATGAGTACGAAAAATAACGTGTACTCAGCAAGTATCCCGTCTAATCCATAAGAAGTAGAGATGAGAGGTTGACTTCAACACTTGCTAGTGGTCAAATAATAGTATAATAAAAACGTGAGAAAATCATGAATTTATATAGCAGTTCTAACTCACAAAGCCGGAAAACAGGGTAAACACCTTTAACAAATAATAAAGGAATTTCTAGATTTATTTTTTCATTATCTTCGTCAATTTATATCGGGTCATGACAGGCAATATCAACATTTAAAATCCTCAGGCAAACAATATAAGCACACGCATATCATGCCGAGGTCGATGGCCCGCTATAGCTGAAATATAAAATGTGCACTGCCGAGGGTCGAATGTCTCGAACCATAGATGCATCTATTTAATCTCCCGAGGCATTCGGTCCGCTGTCGACGCCCCCCTTTTTCCCAAAAGAGCAAAATCGGATTTACGACATTATGGGCAAAACAACTCTTATTCCCTTTTGAGGAATCGGGTTATGGATTTTGAAGAGTCGCCACCTAATGATTATAGTGTATTAGGACACTTAAAAGAAAGGAAGAAGTTTTTTGAAGGAAGACCATAGTTCGGGTAAGGGCTTGAGATTATCTCGAGGGGAAGGTGTTAGGCACCCCTAAAGATGCCCTAGTGTGGTTCCCGACCGTACTTAGTTGTGACTTTAAGAAGAGTAGAAGTAAACAAATATTATTTGCACATAAGGAATATAAATAAATTGAAAGTTTTGAAAGAAAGAGAGAAAAAGGACATAAGTGGTTTTGGAAAAAGATTAATTGAAGAAAACATTAATTTTTAAGAAAAATATCACATCATATAAATAAAGAAAAAAGGGGTCCTAGGTTTAAATATAATATGGATCACATTGGTGCAATACCCAACAATCATTCTCACACGAAATATTAGCGCACCAGTCATCATATCTATATTCTACCCTTCCCACCCCGTTAAGGTATTAAACGCGATTAGTCTCATTTACTCATTGCATGCTAATACCCGTCCCAACCTGTCAGTCCCATGGTTAGGACTTGTAATACTAAAAGAGGGAAAGGAAGCACAGGCATATGTGGAGTTTCAAAAGGATAAAAGACTAAGGCGACAAGCAAAACAAGTAGCAAATATGGAGGGACGAAATAAATACACGAAAGGCATATTTAAATCCCATGAACCACATAGCAATTAGTTTAGCATGTCTTGCATATACTGATTTGGTCTTGATTAAAACTTAAGCGGCGGACAAACTAGTTTAACATATTGAATTAGCTAAAAGGCCTTCATTAGGCAACCCGGATCCCATTGTCAGAAATTGAGGTATTTTTAAAAGATAATTCAGAAGGTACTGATTTCATACAAGAGCCTAATGTAGAAGAGTTAAAAAATAGAAAGTTAAAAATTGCAGAGGTTCGGAAATGACTTTGAAACCTATAGATTTGCATGAGTGAAACACAAGAGAGTTGTGAAAAGTGATAATACTTTAAAAGAAAAAGTGAGCTAAGGGACTGTTTTGAAAGATAGTTTCAAAAGATAAATGGAATTTAGGCAGAAGGTTTAAAAGAATTGTTTCAGATAGACTTGCAAAGTTCGGAAAGCACTACATGCTCATAAGAGTTTTTAAAACATGATACTGAAATGTTAATACCAGTTAGCTAATTATTACTACTTAATATATTAAGCAATATGGACTTGTTCTGGATTTTAGAACTTATTACGGAGTTAGTAAATAGACGGCAGGTCTTGTTATCCTACAACTTTGCCTACGCGTATGCATTCCCTATAGACATGGTTTCTATATGCAACTAATTTGAATGAATATTAAGTCCTATAGGCAGGATTTATAATGAATTGCAATATGACTGAATATTACACCTTACAGGCAAAATTTCTATATGACCGGATTGTGTGTTATGCATTAAATCTATAGGCATGATATCTAAGTGGTCGAGTTCAAACATTAGAACCCTATAGGCATGATATCTAAATGATTGAATTGCAACATGAATCCTATAAGCATGGTATCTAAGTATTTAAACAACTATATTGATCCTACAGGCATGCCATCTACCCTTTAATATATGAAAGTCAATATAAACCCCACCCATACCCTTTACTAATATACCCCAGAGTTCTTTTTACAAGGTTATTACAAAACTAGAAGAAAGAAGGTAATTAAAATACATCATAGCCCACAGCAAGATCCGAGAAGCCTAATTCAATCTTGATATCCAATAAATGTGTTTCACCAAGCCCGGATTCCAGATTCCAAGGCCTTCTCTATTCAGAGTGTTTCAATGTTCCAAGGATCTTCAAGAGCCTAGGCAATGCTTACCATATGAAGATTAGATATTGTAACAGAATAGGTGCAAGTGTGCAATTACCAGCCCTCAGGCATCCTAGTTCAAAAGGAACTCCAGGGTCCCTAAGCATGGGTTACCAAAGGGGGGTAGAACATAAGAACTAGGAATGAGTGCAAAGTGAGAGGGTAACCATGGCAGAGGTTGGTCATACCCAGCCATGGTATAGGCTGGCACACCCCTGACCTTTACTTAGGTCAAACAAATATGAGTAGACTCCGGGGAGTCAAACTTAGGGTCTGAGTGGTGATTAGGACAGTACCAGACCCAAGTTAAAGCTCAACACATAAATGGGAAGAGGGAATGGGAAAGCATTTAAGTAGAGACTCAGAAGAGTCTGATTCTGGGTCATGGACAGTAATGTCAGATGCTGCCATGATTCAGAACAGTACTAGCACACAAAAAAGGAATAGGGGAAGGAATTTCCATACAAAAGCATACACTGACATTAAAAATATAAGAGCATAGCAGACTGCAGATGCAAAGACATAAAAGAACAAGCTATAGAACATGAACACACAATGAAGAATGGGTAGAAGAGAGAAGTGAATACACATAGTAGGAGAGTGTTATTTAACTTTGAAATACATACCAGTTCTCAGTTCTAGTACAATAGAGAAACAACATCAAATAAACAGCCAGAAAGAGTTAACAGGAGCAACTTAGAACTTCAGCAAGTACTTGGGAGTTCAGAGGGACTCCAGAAATATTCAGACAGTAGGAGATAAGGGAGCAGAGTGCTCAACAACAGTAAAGAAGGTAGTAGTAGAGAGAGTAGTAGTAGAGAGAGTAGTAGTAGAGAAAGTAGTAAAGTAAGACACGGATGATTATGTATTGTAAGGGTGCATAAAGTATTTTGAGAGCTGTGTTTTGTTCGAGTGTTTGTGTAGAAGCTGTTGTTTTTTGAACTTGTGAGAGCTGTGCTTTTATAGTGCAAAAATGAGTAGAAAAGAAGACAAGGAAATAAAATCTCAGTCAATCAAATAAAATCTCCCTTAGTCAAAGGGATTTGATTTCAAACAGGAGTGATAATTAAGGGAAGAAAAACCTTTCAGAGTAGCATAATAAAGTGCATGTTCATACAAAGTATATTTAAGGTAAGAAACAATAGTACACGGTTTTGAAAGAATAAAGAAACAAAGTAATCAAACAGTCGGAAATTCAGAAAACCTTGAATGAACTTAGTAAGGAAAATAGGGAAAATGCTAAGTTGTAAAAATCAGTAGCAAATCAATCGAGCCTTAGTAAAAGGAGATTGAAATCAATCACAAGATAATAGAATCAACTCAGAAGAAAACCCTCGTATATAAGCATGCTAACATCAAGCAATAAAGAAGAGATTGGATAAACAATTTTTGAATCGTAAGCAAAAGAAAACAAGTTCCAATTCAGTCTATGAACTCAACATGAGTTTCAGAGCCTAGGGTTTCTAGGGTAGAACCCTAGAACCAAAAGCTCGAAAGAATCATAGACACATGGCTTTAGTTCGAGTAGGACACAGAAAAGAGAAAGCAAATTTTCACAATAAGCATGGGGAACTATTTAAGAGTTCCCTGAGGAAATACACAAACACACGTTGCAATTAGAGGCAGTAGAGTGACAAAGTTCGTGAAGAACAAGTTCTTTAGAAAAACTCAAACTCAAACCAGTTCAGAAGAGAGAGGAGATGCCATAGAAATTTAGGAAGCAGTAAAAAAAGAAAGTTCATAACCCAAATAAATACAGTAAAAATCAACACTTTCTAGAGGAGAAATAGTAAAAAAAGGACAGGCAAGGCAGGCGTGTAAACATGCTTATAAAAAAATCAGCAGAGGCAGTAATAGAACAAAGGCAGAGGAACATGCATATTAACGGCAAATCATAATAACCAAACAAAACCCCCTAAAGCATGGTATGGACACACATATTCACACAAAGAAAGAAGAAGAAGAATCGTTTTAGGATTTTTGAAAATCCTAATTTGAACAGCCTAATTTTTGAAAAGGAAAATTAGGGGAAGTCGTTAGAACATAGAATAGAGCACAAATCTGCTACAGATCTAAGAAAAAAAATAAATAAAAACCTCGAATCAAGATTTTTAGGGTTTATTAGAAAACCCTAGGGACGAGACGGCCTGGAATGGTCTAGTCTTGGAACAAATCTGCGCCATGACTAAGCCTTTCAGAGCTCGAACATACCGGAACGGAGCCGGAGAAGCAAAGGGAACTCAGGTCAGCAGAGGACCTGAACAGGTCTATTGAAGGTCAGTACTTGAAAGCCTCGAATATTCATGGCTTGGGGTGAAATGGGGGAGAATATAGGATGTCCATGGCCTGAGAAGCCATGAACGCCGGTGGATTTGGTCGGAGACGAAGATAGGTGGCTAGGGTTTAGATGGCATAGAGGAGAAGGGATTTGGGGGCGACTGTTTTGGAAAATGATTTAGGGTTTGAGGGGTTTGGAGAATTAAAAAGGTGGTCGTTGATTAAAACAATCAACAGCCAAGATTAAAAGTAGGAGACGAGCGGGTTTGGTTAATTGGGTTTGGGTCGGGTAAAAGTCAAAATTGGTTATCTAATTGGGCTGAGTTGGGGTCAAAATTGAGGTTCAATTGTGGCTAAAATTAAAATGTAAATGGGCCATCTTTAAAATGGCCATTTTTTCTCTTTTTAATTAATTAAAATAGTTAAAAGTAATTTTAAAACAAATTAAAAGTACAGCACTAATTGATAATATATAAAAGTTTATCTAAAAATATCTGCAAAAATTTTATATATAAAGCGCATTTAATTATTAAAATAGGTCATAATTGCAATTTTGAACAATTTAGCTTAAAAATATCAAATAAATTTATGAAAAAGATGAAAAAATTACATTAGTTATATTTGGTGCAAATATAAGGGTAGAAAATAAATGGTTCACAAAAATGGTAATTTGAAAATAATTATTCGGGTTTTATACTGCTAAAATAGACAATAAATTGATTCAAAAAATCTTTAAAATTAGAAAAAATACCAAAACCTTTGGGGATGCTTATATATGCATATAAATGATATTTTGAAAGTATTTTGAGTGTATTAAATATATAGGAAAAAATTGGGTATCAACATCCGCTCCATAAATAAACACACACAAACAAACAACCAAGAAGCCCACACAGAGAAATTTTCCAAAGAAAGCCAATCCTCTTTTAACTATTTAAGAAAAATAAAGTTTAATCAGTTAAGAAATTCATTTAATAATTCAATATGACTTAAACAATTCAAGCTTCCAATAAGTTCACAAATAATTCAAGTATTACATGCTCTTGGGTCCTAAACTACTCGGACAATAGCATAATAGTAGCTAAGCACGGACTCTCGTCACCTCATGCGTACGTAGCCCCCACAAAAAGGAGCACATAACCAATTATTTTACCTATGGGGACAATTCCCTCTTACAAGGTTAGAAAGGGGACTCGCATCGCTCCGAAGATCCACAACCGGTGTTCCACGCTCTTCCGAAGACCGGAATCGATGCTAAATGCTCCAAAACTAGCCAAATAACGGGTAAAACAATGAAAATACACCCTAATACTTATAACTATTCAATTTATGTAAAATCTCAACTCCGCTCGAAAGGTTGACAAAATTGCCCTCGGGACCACGTGCCCGGATTTCAAAAAATTTCGAAGATAAAGTTTACCCACAATCTCACGAACTAAAATACATAATTGGCGCTCAATTTCATTTTCAAAAAACGTGGTCAAAATCCAAGAATATAAATTTTCTAGGTTTTCTTCAGAATTCCAAAATTTCTACTAACTTACATGATTTTCCATGTTAAAATGTAGATATAATCCAAGAAATTAACTTGCAATAGGTGGGAATCACTTATCGTGACATGAATGATGAAAATGAAGCTAAACAATCGCTCCTAGGTCGGCTCCCATGGAGGAAATGAGATGAAATGAGCCAAACCCATTTCTTTACACTTATACACTGCCCAGACGAGTCTTTTACGTGTTCGCGAAGAAGAAAATTCCCAAAAACCATTTTCCAAACTCTTCTCAGACAGTCTCTAGTATAATAGCCATATCTTTTGCACAAAACTCCAAATGACAAATGCTTCAATGTTTTGAAAACTAGAAACCAAGACCTACAACTTATATATTTTGATCATCTCCCAATTCCTTATAGATTTTAAGCTATAAGCTTCCAAAGTCAGCCCTATGCAACACAAATTTCTTCTTCATCTTTCCGGATAGCCTATAGTGTACCAGCCATAACCTTTTGTACATAAATCCAAATGCTAAACGAATTACTTTTGTGAAAAGTAGAGACAAAGAGCTACAACTTTCATTTTTGGATCATCTCTAAATTACTTATAGATTGCAAGATATGAGCCTCCGAAGGCTGACATGTGCAGTAGAGATTTCCTTCTTCACGAACGCGAAGAACATAGTCCCTATGGCCAAATCCTTCTTCGCGAACGCGAAGAACAACACCAGATACCAGCATCAACTATGTCAAAACATCCCGAAATTATCCAAAACCACCTCAAAACATACCCGAGGCCTCCGGGGCCCCGTCCAATCACACAAACCAATATCATAACATAACATGGACCTGCTCGAGGCCTCAAATCACATCAAACAATATTGAAATCACGAAACACACTCCAATACAAGCTTAATGAACTTTAGGATTTCAAACTTCTATATTCGATGTCGAAACCAATCAAATCATGTTCGATTGACCTCAAATTTTGCACACAAGACATATTCGACATTACGGACCTACTTCAACTTTCGGAATCAGATTCTGACCCCGATATAAAAAATTCCACTTCCGGTCAAACTTCTCAAAAACCTTCAAAAGTATATCTTTAGCCAAACGACTCCAAAATGACCTACAAACCTCCGCATTCACTTCCGATCGCGCTCCCAATTGCAGAATCACCATATGGAGCTACTCCCTGCCTTGAAACATTGAACGAACATCGATAACACTGAAATGCACTTCAAGCCAACTTATGAAATTTCTTCCAAAATGCTAACTTCCACAATAGGTGCCAAAACTCTCCCGGGTCACCCAAAACTCGATCCTGGCATATTCCCTAGTCCAAAATCATCATACGAACCTGCTAGAACCTTCAGATCCAGATTCCGAGGTCGTTTACACACAAATCCAATCCTAGATAATTCTTTCAACTTTAAGCTTCCGAAATAAGAATTCTCTTTTTAAATCAACTCTGAACCTCTCGAATTCAATTCCGAACATGCGTACAAGTCATAATTCCTGAAGTGATGCTGCTCATGACCTCAAACCACTGAACGACACTCTAGAGCTCAAAACGACCGGTTGGATCGTTACATTCTCTCCCACATAAATATATGTTCGTCCTCGAACGTGCTGAGAACTTTACTGAAGTAGTCTGAAATCATTGTTTAACCACTCATGCACCTTCCCGTGCTACCACAACTCAGTTGAGCACATCAGCTCAATCAATTCTAAAGATATCCCTTTTTATTCCAGCAAATAAGCCTTAGAGCCCAATTCCAACATCCGAAATTCTATGCCGACCTGTTTCCAACATACGGTCAGCGTATCAATCACTACTCGTTGTATCAAAACATGACTGCACAACTTTGCTGAATTCACACCTTTCATCACTTTACTCTCCGAACCACAATAACACTTTCTGATAAACTTAGTTGAAATTCCACGAGTTTGATGCGCCCATTGCACCTCTTGACATACATAGGTCTTACTCTAACTCATACAATACCGCCACGATGGAAGAGATGCGCAGAAATCCATAACCAACTGCCGAATCAACAAATCATTGGTCCTATTCTCCTGACAAGAACCGTCACTTCATTCATAGTCGAATAATGATCTTTGATCCTTAATATACTTCATATAATTAGATTGCGATGACCCTAAATGCAATAATATAGTTTTACCAGTACGAACTGCTTAGACAATAAGCCATCCCGAACATGATCAAAAGTCTCATATGATGCTACAATGTGCCAATAGGCTACCAATTAGAATGCGATACAAAAGGAAAACGAACTCTGAAATGTAGATCCAACTACCCCACTCGTGAATCATACATGCGACGCGGCAATATACTAAATAGACACCCCACTCACGAACCATACTTGCGACGCAGGCTCACATCTATTATGAGATTTCCTCAGAAAAATAGGAAACACAACACATAAAAATAGATATGGGAAATTGTACTGAAAATCACATTGATGCGGCGCGCAACCCGATTCAAACAGCGTAACCATGGCGGCGTGCCACCCGATCCACATAACATAACCATGGCGGCGTGCCACCCGATCCAAATAACATACCCATGGCAATGTGCCACTCGATTCATATGTAGAACTCACATAAGGAGATGCACATCGAGCTAAATTTCTCATTACAATAAAATACCAAATTTCGATCACAAGCACGCTAGGTGCATAATACCATTTCCCTGGGGAGACATATAACGGTATAATCCTCAAACTCGAGCATAATTGAGGTACAATATATGATCCAAATCTCAAGAGCCATTCTGCTCATATAATATCATCTCTACGCGGAACCTCAATACATAAGAAATTCACCAAGTCGTCTCACAACTCATAAGGTGCAATACATCATTACAAGAAATAGATGATGACGAAATAGCAGCCCAACTACCCTTCCATATGGAGCGCATTGTTGAAATGAACACTTCTAGCATGATATAGAGCCCATATTCACATTTTAACCCATCAACCGGCCTCAAGTCGATTTTTGATCGTACCAAACTAGGCTAATAACCTTTCAAAGGTTTATACTAATTCCCCTTTTTCATAACACATAAGAACAACCATCATAACTAGAGTAATCCTTCATAGTCCACAACCCATTAGACCGAGCGCCCTCTGGGAATCAATTTTCAATTTAACGTCATCACCGCAATCTTCATACTTGGTTTAACTTCTTCAATCAAACAAGTGACTACACGCCATACTTATACAACCTTTCTGTGGGACACGCTCCCACAACTTTCCGCATCAGATAACCGGTCTGCACATCCATACCACCGGCCGCACTAACGCTGAAAAGAGATCAACAATCCATAACCAAGATACAAACCCTTTTTTGCAAAACATCGATCTTAGGTGGCGTTGAAGACAATACCAACTTATTCAAAACATCCAAACTCCTTTCTTGCTCATCCGAGCTCGTGACATCCTTGTCAACACCGAAATGCAAAATTGATCCTCACTTCAGATTCCATACCACTCACTGCACCCCGTTATGTCAATCTACGGTAGAACATGATTTTTCCTCATAACTCTGAACCATTAATAGATTAATACTTCATCATAAACAAAAATACTTCACTTAGCTCCCTTCAGGAGGACCATAGCAACACACATGCAAATTCTTATAACCCTAAAATATGCAAATCTCTAAGTAGTGTTCCAAGTCACCATAGCCCTTCTGGGATCCGCCTACACATAACAGACCATAGCAGAAGAATGCTTCTGAATAACATCAATTATGGCGGCTGACAAGCCTTACACGTACCGCCACAAATCACATGCATGACTTGATCACACAGAATGAACTGATCACTACCACCAATATGCCAAGTCAACTTTGGCTAACCAATCTATCTTCTTTCAACACATAACACGCTCCATCTGCACTCACCCCCGAGTGACCTTGAGTCGCGAGACCATGCTGTCTCAAATACCATGATCCTTTTCGTACCTCCCAAATGCTACACTGCAAAACAAAACGTCATACAACATTTTGTGCCTCTTCTAATAAGCTGCTACAGAGCTTGATTCTCAACCGTACCCATAGGCTCGAAATCATTAGGCACCACACCTTACCCCTTGAATCTACTAGGATCATTTCTAAAAGCCACCCGCTCTGACTTGGCCGCCAATATAATCAACTCCACAAATCTTCTAGCAAATGAATACCCTCTCGACGAAGCACCTGGCAGAATCACTTCCCTTGGAATCCGCATCTATACAAGCACAATTCCTGAATCCTTTCTAAATCTGGAATAAGCCAACATGGCCAACCATAGCACACCTTTAACACTCTTTTTGCTTAAATGACAACTTATGCTCTTCTCCCGTGGCTGAAATAACCCATCAACATGCTAATGACCGGAAACCTCGCCAGTAGCTAACCATGCCACCCGCGGTGGGACTCTCCCACTTTGCTTGAAGCCACTATTAATAACTCTGGAATTTACCAGGATTATATGTCTCTTACTAACATAACCTTGCGCAACCAATCACCAAATTACTTGGACTCTTTCTGTATAAACCCCTTTTTTATACTCTGAATCATCAACCACGTTTGTACGATCGATCTCTTTGCTATATAACCAATAGAATTCTTCACAGAAGCTTCGCCAACCACGCGACCGCTAACCTGCTCACAGGGAATAACCCACCCGTGGAAATCACTTCCCAACATATTCCAATGTTGCTGCACGGGATACAATTACTATGACATCATTAACCCATCCTGAGTCCAAGCTCACTCTCCAGATGCACCAGTCCATTTACCCTCGTGGACATCAACTAAATGTGCGAAAATATCCTTCCAATTCAAAGTTATTTTGCATCCTTCTTCAATTTTAAGCAGCTCATTTCTGTTATATCAAATCTCCTGCCGCATAATAGTCCATACTTCAAATTAGATCCGTAGACCCCAATCACAAATCTTTGAAATTCTCAAATCATTCCAAACTCTCCTTAATATGCATAATCAACCTACCACAATGCCCATATGTAACTCCGCCACTTTGTCGGAACTCATCCCTTTAATCGACTACTTGCCCTTTGCTTCTTATACTTGGCCTTCTAGAAATCTTAGCCACTGACGGACACTTCCTAAGTGTCTTTCCTCATTCTTTGCCGCTCAATTTTTGCCTTAGATGAAATCTATCTTTGTGGCAATTGAACCCAAAATCGCTACTAACTTCAAATCTTTCAGAAGATCATCCTTCTTGAGTCGTCGACATTAGAAACACCGGCTCCATCCTGAACCATCTCAACCTGCAATATCTAATAGTCGTTTCTTCAGTACTGGACGGCAATTACCAAGTCTTGTTACCCCATCAATGTAAATCTGAACATTCTCAGCCCGATTGCCTTTCCCCTTCCGGAAATAAAATACCGAATCTCTAGATCATGCACTGAGTAAACCTCCCTTCAAGTCATTCACAGCCCCAACACACAGGCAAACATCCTACCATCATAACAATACCGCAGAACAATTCCTCATAAGCACCACGACAACTTGTGCCTAGCTTTAGATCTCTCAGAATCACTGCTACTAGGTTGAAATAATAGAATATCCTTCCACAAGGCGACGATAATGGCCCAATCAACTATACCAGGGGAAACACCCCGCACCACATCTAAAGTACCATCACGATTCCTCAATTCTCGATTTATAACAAGCATTTCACGTCGCGTAAGATTGAGTAGAAAGGAAATAAGGACATAAGCCACAAGGAAATCAAATCCCACAATGAAGAATCAAGAAGGGAAGTACTCCTAACAGCCTTGTAGCCTCCCGAAGATAAGCACAGACGTCTCCGTACCGATCCGCGAGACTCTACTAGACTTCATCATGACCCGTGAGACCTAAGGGAACCTAGAGCCTGATAACATATTGTCACAACCCAAATCCACTTATGGTCGTGGTGGCGCCGGACACCGCTCTTAGGCAACCCAACCAAAATGCTTAATTAAATTCTCCTTTAAATATTTCCGAAAACACTTCTTTTATCCGTTTAAAACAATACATAGAAAATTCCTACGAATAAATAAAGAAACATCTAACAACTTTTAAAATTTCTTAAAGATGCCCAAATACATCCCAGAATCCGGTGTCACAAGTACATGAGCAATTTCTAAGAAAAACGGAGTAAAGCACAAAGGCTATCCGGAATAGAATTGGACAGAAAATAAATAGAATCTTGAGAGATACTATACTAGTTGCGGGCCGCCTCAACAAAATATAGCTCACCTAGTCTTCGTGTTAACCATGCCTCTATGCCACTAAGTCACTAGCCACAGATAAACCTGTAGAACAAAAATGCACAGCAAGTGTAGTATGAGTATGATAAACAATGTGTACTCAGCAAGTATCCCATTTAATCTCGAAGAAGTAAAGACGAGAGGTCAAATTCAACACTTGCTAGTGGTCAAATAATAGTATAATAAAAATATGAGGAAATTGTGGATTTATATAGCAATTCTAACTCACAAAGCCGAAAAACAGGTAAACACCCTTAACAAATAATAAAGGATTTTCAAGATTTAATTTCTCATTTATCTTCGTCAATTTACATCGGGCCATAAAAGGCAAAATCAACATTTAAAATCCTCAGGCAAACAATATAAGCACAAGCATATCATGCTGAGGTCGATGCCCCGCTCCAACAGAAATATAAAATGTGCACTGCCAAGGGTCGAACGGCTTGAACAATAGATGCATCTATTTAATATGCCAAGGCGTTCAGCCCACTCCAAAAATAAACACACACAGACAGACAACCAAGAAGTCCACACGGAGAAATTGTCCAAAGAAATCCAATTTTCTTTTAACCATTTAAGAAAAATGAAGTTTAATCAGTTTAGAAATTCATTTAATAATTCAATGTGATTTAAGCAATTCAAGATGCCAATACGTTCATAAATAATCCAAGTATAACATGCTCTTGGTTCCTAAACTACCCGGACAATAGCATAATAGTAGCTACGCACGGACTCTCGTTACCTTGTGCGTACGTAGCCCCCACAAATAGGAGCACATAATCAATTGTTTTACCTATGGGGACAATTCCCTCTAACAGGATAGAACGTAGATTCACCTCGCTCCAAAGATCTATAACAAGCATTCCACGCCCTTCCGAAAACTCGAATCGGTTCTAAATGCTCCAAAACTAGCCAAATAACGGACAAACCAATGAAAATACACTCTAATACTTATAAAAATTCAATTTATGTAAAACCTCAACTCTGCTCGAAAGTTTGAAAAAATTGCCCTCGAGACCACATGCCCGGATTTCGAATTTTTTCGAAGATAAAGTTTACCCACAATCTTACAAACTCAAATATATAATTGGCTCTCAATTTTATGTCAAAAAACGTGGTCAAAATCCAAGAATATAAATTTCCTAGGTCCTCAAAATTACAAAATTTCTATTAATTTATATGATTTTCCATGTTAAAATCTAGATATAATCTAAGAAATTAACTTGCAATAGGTAGGAATCACTTACCGTGACATGGATGATTAAAAAGGAGCTCCAAAATCGCTCCTAGGTCGGCTCCCATGGAGAAAATGAGATGAATGTTAGATCATATTTTAATGATTCAATTAATATACGTGTGCATGTATTCAAAGAAGGAAGCAGAACTATTGAAATTGATGTAGCAAACAAGAAAAGAGCTACTCCTAAAAGGGAAGTTGCCATTATTTTCAAACAAGGAAGCGGAATTGCTGTAGCAAATGAGGAAGAAAATCTTCCTAAATGGAAACTGCCGTCGTTCAAGGAAAGGATCAACTTCTCATCAGCAAATCAGGAATTTCCCCATGATTTTGGAAAATCAAATCTACCCGGATGAAATAAAAGATTCAACGCAATCCTTAATGGACGAGTAACTCTAATCACTGATAGAAATCAAGAATGGAAGGCCCAATAATCAAGGAAGAACTTTGTCAAATCATATTTCTAGCTAAAGAGAAAGGATCTGAAATGAAGCAATGTCTAGTGCCTTATTCTTGAAAAGAACCAACTCTTTCCATGGATCAAAACCCTTGGGTTGACAAGCCTTTACCATCCTCATGTTGTATAAATTCCTAGTGCAACCTTAACCTTAGTATACTTTGATCGAACCAAAATAACTCTCTTCAATTTACTGCAAACAAGTATAGTAGTCTAGATAAATTGACTGTGTAACAAGTCAGGGATAGAAAGAGAGTTTTCAACTGGTGAGGCATTGTATCAAAGTGAGTGATAGAAGACTGTGCGAAAAATATCGAATCTGTACTCAAAAGAAAGTCATTTATATGAAGAGAAATCCCTTGCAACCCAAGGAGACTGGATTAGGATTCACATTGAATCCGAGCAAGTAATAAAATTCTGAGTGTCTTTACATTTCTGAACTTACTTTCTGCATAACTTTCCTTAATCTTTCCATCTACAACATTTCCATATTAAGTCAACTAATAAAGTTTTAAGTTAACTTATTTACAATTATTTTAATTATTCACCATTCACCCCCCCCCCCCCCTCTTGTACTTTCAATTGGTATCAGAGCAAGGCTCACACCTTTTACTTTTGCTTAACAGCTTATAAGAAAAAGATCATGGCAAATCAGGTTATTGTTGGAGCTCTGTTTCAAGAAGGAACCTCTCAAGTGAGGCCACCCTACTTCAATGGACAACACTTCTCCCACTTGAAAATTTGCATGGAGATTTTCACTAAAGCATACAATGTCAAAGTATGGATAGTTATTAAGAAAGGGAATTACCCATTGCCTAACAGCACTCCTCCGCTCGCTGACCCTGATGGCATTGATTCATATTCAAAGGAACAATTGGAAGCTGTTCAAATAAATCACAAGGCACGGAATCTACTTCACAATGCAATAAGAGGTGAAGAATATGAAAAATTTTCCAGTTGTGATACGGCAAAGGAAATGTGGGACAAACTCAAAGTCATCTAGGAAGGTAGCAACAAAGTAAAAGAAACTCACATAAATATACTCGTTCATGACTATGAATTTTTCTCCCTGAAAGAAGGAGAATCCATCGAAGAAATGTTTTCCAGGTTCAGCAAGATAATCAGTGATTTAAAAGCTTTTGGCAAACCCTACACCAGTGGCGATCAAGTCAGGAAAGTGCTCAGAAGTATACCAACCACTTGGCAGACTAAAGTTTTTACGTTGGAATCTCAAGATCTGAATAAACTATCTTATGATGAACTGCGAGGAGAACTCATTTCTTTCGAAAGAACACATTTAAAGAAGAAAAATCAAGAAGAGATAAAGAAAATTGTTGCATTCAAAGCTACTACTGAGGCAGCTGAAAATGAATTGATGATCCTGAAGCCCTACAAGAAGAAATTGCTATGATGTCTAGAAACATGGACGGGCTAATGAGAAGATAAAGAAATACAAAGAAAGGAAGATTTCCACCAAGAATATATAGACAATAGAACGATCAAGACAAGAACGATGGAAAGTGCTATGAATGTGGAAAGTTTGGACACATCCAAGCGGAGTGCCCAGAACTAAAGAAAAAGATATCTAGTGGATTCAACAAGAACATGTCGTTTGGAAGCCGGAGTGATGAGGATGATTCAGACCATGAAGATATAGCAAATCGATGCTTCATGATGATTCTGGAAAACGAGATAAATAAAACTTCAGGATGCTGGACGGATGAAGACGATTCAGATGATGAAAATTGTTTCATGGCAAAGGGAGAAACTAGCGAGGTATGATCATATGACAGTGAAAGATGCAATGAATTGCAAGAAATTCTTGACTCCACCATTAAAGAATCTCAAAAGATGATAAATGATCTTTAAAAACTCACCAGGGAAGTCAAAGACTGGAAACTCAAACATGAAGTATGTGAAATTGAAAAAGTACTTCAAGAAGAGTTTGAGGAATTGAAAATGCAATTTAACAGCTTGCGCAAATCCATCAGACACAGTTATGTTAGGTCTAATCAGACGACTTACAAGTCAACTGAAAAAGAACAAATCAGAACTAGATCGACCAGTCGACTTACAAGTCAACTGGAAAGGAGTCAGCAAACCCCAGAACTGCTAACTCCAACTCTCATGAGAGACCTAAAAAGGGGTCTAGTGTTAAATGTCATTACTATAATAAAAGCGGACATAAATATTCTGGTTGTCACATTCATAAATCTCATATGTCCGGATGGATTTGGAAACCTAAGAATTCTGAATCTTGTAACACTAACTCACCAGGACCCAAGCAAGCTTGTGTACCTAAAAGAAAGTAATAATTTTGTTTTGCAGGAACACCACAGAGTAAAATGCAAAGGAAAATAGTATCTAGACAGTGCGTGTTCCAGTCACATGACATGAGACAAAAACCTGTTTAAAGAATCACAAAATAGATGGAAGAAGTGTAAAATTTGGAGACGACTCAAAAGGCAAATAGTTGGCACCGAAACTGTTCCGTTCAATAACAGCTGTGATATTATTGAAGTGTATTTAGTTGATGGACTAAACTACAACCTCCTTAGCATAAGTCAACTCTGCGACTCGGGATATGAAGTAAAATTCAAGAGAACTGGATGTGCCATCGAAGACGAATCAGGTAAAATAATTCTTCTTGACTCCACCCTTAAAGAATCTCAAAAGATGATGAATAATCTTTAAAAACTCACCAGGGAAGTCAAAGAGTGGAAACTCAAACATAAAGTATGTGAAATTGAAAAAGTACTTCAACAAGAGTTTGAGGAATTGTAAATGCAATTTAACTGCTTGCGCAAATCCATCCGTCACAGTTCTGTTAGGTCTAATCAGATGACTTACAAGTCAACTAAAAAAGAACAAATCAGAACTAGATTGACCAGTCGACTTACAAGTCAACTGAAAAGGAGTCAGCAAACCCTAGAACTGCTAACTCTAACTCTCATGAGAGACCTGAAAAGGGGTCTAGTGGTAAATTTCATTATTGTAATAAAAGAGGACATAAATATTCTGGTTCTCACTTTCGTAAATATCATATGTCCGGATGGATTTGGAAATCTAAGAATTCTGAATCTAGTAACACTAACTCACCAGGACCCAAGCAAGCTTGGGTACCTAAAAGAAAGTAAAAATTTTGTTTTGCAAGAACACCACAGAGTAAAATGCAAAGGAAAATGGTATCTAGACAGTGCGTGTTCTAGTCACATGACAGGAGACAAAAACATGTTTAAAGAAATCACAAAATTGACGGAGGAAGTGTCAAATTTGGAGACGGCTCAAAAGGCAAAATAGTTGGCACTGGAACTGTTCCGTTCAATAACAGTTGTGATATTACTGAAGTGTATTTAGTTAATGGACTAAACTACAATCTCCTTAGCATAAGTCAACTCTGCGACTCGGGATATGTGGTAAAATTCAAGAGAACTGGATGTTCTAACGAAGACGAATCAGGTAAAATTATTCTTCCAGGAAAAAGGTATGTAAACATTTATATACTTGATGGTTTTGAAAATATAGATGGTCATATATGCTTAACATCTATATATGATGATCCTTGGTTATGGCACAGAATATTAGGACATGCTAGCATGCATTTAATCGAAAAATTGTCCAAACATGATTTAGTCATTGGATTACCCAAACCGAACTTCTCTAGAACTCATATCTGTAATGCATGTCAGATGGGTGAGCAAACTAGAAACTCATTAAAAAATAAAGACATAGTTTCTACGTGAAAACCTTTGCAATTACTTCATATGGATTTTATTTGGCCCAACTAGAACTGCTAGCATAGGTTGCAAGAAATATGCATTTTTTATTGTTGATGACTTTTCACGTTTTACTTGGGTGATCTTTCTGTCTCACAAAGATGAAGCTTTGTGAAACTTTGAAATTTTCTGTAAGAGAATTGAAAGAGAGAAGGGCAATCAAATCTCCATAATCCAAAGTGATCATGGAGGCTAGTTCGAAAGCAAGGCATTCGAAGATTCTGTAACGACCATGGTCACACCCATAACTTCTCTGCTTCCCGATCACCTCAGCAAATTTGAGTTGTTGAAAGAAAGAAGAGAACTCAGCAAGACATGGCCAAAACTATGTGTCACACCTCCTTTTGGTCCGCGCCCACAGGGGCGCAGAGGGATTAGGGAGTTTTTCCAAGTTAAGGACAATCGAAATGAGATTCAATTATAAAGATTCAGAGTCGCCACTTGGGAGATTTAGGGTGTCTCAAGTCACCGGTTTAATCCCGAATCGAGGAAAAGAATGACTCTGTTTAACAGTCCGCGAACCAGAAATCCGGATAAGAAATTCTGTTAACCCGGGAGAAGGTGTTAGGCATTCTCGAGTTCCGTGGTTCTAGCATGGTCGCTCAACTATCATATTCGGCTTATTCATCTGATTTTAAAGCATATTGTATATTTGTTTAAACTAAAGCTAAAACCAAAAGTGAAAGTTAAAGCTAAAGCTTAAAGGGAAAGCAAAAGCCAAAGTTAAAGCAAAAAGCAAAAGTTAAAGTAAAAGTTTAAGCAAAAGCTAAAATTAAAGCAAAAGTTAAAGCAAAAGCGAAAGTTAAAATTAAAGCAAAAGTTAAAGCAAAAAGGGTGTTAGTATTTTAATGGCTTTTAACATTTCGGGAAAAGTTCAAGGTTATTTAAACCATCTCAAGCCATGTCACCTGCCATTCACGACACGCTTTATTTAACCTTGTTCAAAATTGGAGCCGAATAACATGAAATGCACCCCCATTTCCTTTAATCTAAGCTAACACAACTAATGAGTCCATGCCAATCTAATCGATTCAACATCCCTTTTAACATGAACAAACACTCAAATTTTATGAATAATCTTATCATAAGTTGAATCTTAAGCCGTTTATACAACCTTCAGTTCTCTTTAACTTTTCCCATTCATTAAGTTCCAAACAAAGAAAAATCTAATAAAAAATTAAGATATCATGCTGACTTAAGAATTAAAAAAAAAATCACAACTCCACTGCCCAGTCACACTCGTTCTTTTAGCGAACAGTCATCAAGAAACAAAGCCATTAATCACACCATGGTGCATGAATAACACATATTTGCATGAATAATCAATCAGAAAACTTAAAATATAGATAATGACAAACGAAGATCACACATAAACCAAACATCTAACAACATTATAAACCAAAATATGCCGTGAATTCATCACGCATCTAGAGAAGAAGATAACAAGAACATTGTACCATCAATGGTCTTTAACGATTTATGTTTGGGAATGCAAGTAAAAGCCGGCAACCGGGGACCTCGACGGAAATCTCGACGAACTTTAACCAGACTGCCTCGCTTGTCTTCCGCCCATCGTTACTGTTTTCCGAACTCCAGCCAGCTATGGTGAGGATGAGCAATGGCAATGAGGAGAAGAACGGGTGGTCGTTTGGAGGAGGTTTTGAGACGACAGTGGCGCTGGGACTGGTCGTTTTGTGTGAGGGTCTATCCGGTGGCATGGTGAGGGACGACGAGTGGTGTTTTCCGGTGACTGCTGGGGACTGGCAGTTGTTTGGGTGGTGTGGCTGTTTAGCGTGGTCGACTGTCGTTTGGTCGTGAGGGTGAGGGACGAGTTGGTCGTTTGGACTGTCTGGTTAGAGACGAGGAAGAAGCTGGCTGGCGTTGCTGGGGTGGGTCGACGACGAAGAAGTAGGTGGTCGACTGGGTGGTCTGCTTGGTTTTTCCGGCAGGCTGGTTTGGCGGAGGAAGCTGGTTGGAGATTTTTTCTTTTGTTGTCCTATTTTTGTTCTTTGTTTAAATGAAGAAGATGATCATGGCAATCCACTCCACAAAAATTGTGTATCTGTGTCCCTGTGGTCTCGTGTTATGTGTAAGGTGTGGTGAATTTGGATTGTTATGGGCAAGGTCTAAAAATTAGGTCTATAAATGTTATTCTTTCTCTACAATCGAGAATAAAAACACGATATTATTTAATTAATCCTACGTAAGCAAAATAAATATTAAAACGAGACTGACAATTGAAATAAAACTATTTTTGTATTATTTTTTTTAAAGTTCAAAATGACTACAAAATATTAATAAAATTATTTTTTTTGTATTTCGAAATTATATAAAGATAAAATATAAAGTACTATTTTTTGTAGTTTTTAAGCTTAACATGACTAGAAAATATTAGTGAAACTATTTTTTTTGTATTTTCGAAATTATATAAAATAAAATATAAAGTACTACTGTTTTGTATTTTTAAAATTTATGAGAAATACATAAACTAAAATTCATATATATATTTTTTGTAATTTTTCATTTTATGACGAAATAAAGTAAAATAGTCAAAATTTGCTGAAATAGTTATATTAGGCCTAAATTAAATATTTACACGCTAAAAATATGAAAAATCTCGGGGAGGGTCAAAAATCACATATCTACAGCTGCCCCACTTTGATTGAAAATACGAAGAGTTTTCAGACAAAGACCGGCTAGACATGTTTTTTGACCCGACCCTTATCTAGGGGGACTAATTAAAGGAAAGGAAGAGAATGTGACCGAGCTCTGGTATCTGAGATGCCTACATATCCTTGGCTATAAAGGAATCAGGTCACGTGTAGTTCGGAAGTGAGTGAAAATATGGAGTATGCCGAGGTGGAGAGCCGATCGAGGTTCTGGTCCGCGGTCCTGTTGTTACACATCAACTACTAGTTACGAGGTTCCTATCTATGAGTCTTCTAAAGCTTGATCTCGAGTCTTGAATGATGATTCATATGGACTCTGATATGAATATTGGTATTAGCCAGTTGTAGGTACTAGTTCATTCTTTTCGGCTTTCTGGATCAGGACCCGGCTTGCAGTTCTTGTGACCTCGATTATGTCTTGAGCAAACCACATCTTTCCTCCACTTCTGCACTTTGGATTCATCATTTTTTCATCTTTTCTTTTTCCTTCTTTTGGTTGTGGCTAACTTCCGTGGATCATCTCAGACCGTTGACTCGCACTCTTAGGGCGAGTTTCTGCTACTTCTAACTTGGATTGAATGCTGGGAATTTTTTTATTTTTTTTATAACCCTCTGCTCTCCGGGCGGGATCCTACAACCAAAATAAACAAAACAAATGAAATTTCCTACCCCAGTTTGCACTAGGAAGATTTGTGATTCATTAGCAAAATTGTAAACCGCTTATACTACTGTAAAACTAGGAAGTGCGTCTCCTATGAATAACTCTCATTTCAGGAAGTGTGTTTCCTAAAGGAAAAATTGAAAGACCTTGATTAGGAAGTACATCTCCTATAGGTAAAACTTTGATGAACGAGACTAGGGAGTGCGTCTCCTAAGGTCGAACTTTAAATGACTCAAACTAGCAAGCACATCTCCTAGGGGCGAAATCTCAATTCAGGAAGTGCATTTCCTAAAAGAAAATATAACCTAAAAAAGAAGACTGGAAGTGCGTCTCCTAGGGGTGAATTTAAATTTAGGAAGTGCATCTCCTACGACTGAACTATTGATTTAGGAAGTGTGTCTCCTACGACTGAACAATTGATTTATGAAGTGCGTCTCCTATGGTGAAAATAAACTTAGGAAGTGCGTCTCCTTGGGGTAAAAATAAACTTAGGAAGTGTGTCTCCTAGGGGTGAAACCTTAATGATTTTAAACTAGGAAGTGCGTCTCCCATGAATGAAATCTTAATTTAGGAAGTGCGTCTCCTACAGGTGAAAATAAACTTAGCAAGTGCATCTCTTATGGGTCAAAATAAACTGAGGAAATGCATCTCCTAAGGGTAAAAATAAAATTAGGAAGTGCGTCTCCTATGGGTAAAAATAAACTTAGGAAGTGCATCTCCTACGGGTAAAAATAAACTTAGGAAGTGCGTCTCCTCTGGGTGAAACTTTAATAATTTTAAACTAGGAAGTGCGTTTTCTTTGAATGAAATCTTAATTTAGGAAGTTCATCTCCTATGCATGAAAATAAACTTAGGAAGTGCATCTCCTATGGGTAAAAATAAACTTAGAAAGTGCGTCTCCTATGGGTGAAACTTTAATGATTTTAAACTAGAAAGTGTGTTTCCTATGAATAAAATCTTAATTTATGAAGTGTGTCTCCTATGCATGAAAATAAACTTAGGAAGTGCATCACCTATGAGTAAAAATAAACTTAGGAAGTGCGTCTCCAATGGGTAAAAATAAACTTAGGAAGTGCGTCTCCTACAGATGAAATCTTAATTTAGGAAGTGCATCTCCTATGCATGAAAATAAAATTAGGAAGTGCGTCTCATAGAGAAAAATATAGCTTGAAAGACTTAGACTAAGAAGTGCGTCTCCTACGGATGAAAATAAACTTAGGAAGTGCATCTCCTATGGGTAAAATATTAATAATATAAACTAGGAAATGCGTCTCCTATGAAGAAAAAAAATCTTAATTTAGGAAGTGCATATGCGTGAACCATTTCCTTCGTCCTGAATTACCTTCTTACATAACTGCTTCTCGTGCTGTCTTCCCTCTAAACTGCAAGGGATAACACTGCTGGGAATTATTTACTTACCTGCTGGGGATGATACTACTGGGGGAATCTCCTTTCTTCCCCCCTTTTTTTCCAAAACTACTTCCTCAAAAACTTTTATTTTCTATCAACATTGTTGGGGATAAAAATGTTACTAACTGGGGATAACTCCTTTGAGGATAACACTGCTGGGGGATTTTCATTCCTTCAATACTGGTGCTTCATTCTTCTGAAGGCTTCTGGGAATGACACTGGCCTTTTGCTTTTTCTGAACACAAGTTTCATCCTTTTGTTCTGTCCGCTGGGGATACAACTTCCTTCATTAAAACTTGTTATAATGGGGATAACACGGGTTCAAAGACCACTTCCTTTGAGACTGATGTTATCTTTCTTCTTCCCCAAATGGGTACCTGACTTCCAAAAAATTTTCAAAATAAAAGGAAATTTTTTGTCCCGGTTTGATAATCTTCCTTGTGTCACGCCTTTCCGCCATCAGTGCCATTTCCTTTACCTGCTTCAAATCAACGAAGATTTGTTAGTTTAAAACGTGGTGAGTGGTTGTGTCATTCCTGCTGGGGATGGTTTTTCCCTTTCTCCTTCCCTGCTATGTGTTCCATTACACTATGAAAACTTGATGGGGATGATATTATTTGTTAGGGATGCTATTCCTGCTGGTCTTAGAACGACTTTTCCTATTTTGCGTCGTCCGTCCATCTTGAAACTCGGCTTATGACTTCCGACCTTCTTGATGATTCCTTATTCACCAACTTCTCACTGTTGTTTTCCACTTTATCCTCTTTTCCACTTTATCCTCTTATCTGACCCTGTATATTTTCTATGACAACTGATGCCCCTTTGTTCAATCGTGTCACTGAAAATACCCTTTCTGTTGGGGATAACCCTCTTCTTTTTGTGGCACAACTAGGGTATTGGCATTTCCCCTACCTTTGAGTCTCATATGAGTCTCCCAATTATGTCCATCGATCTCCGCGTTGTTCTTTCTTGATTTGTCTATTGGCCTTGGCCTTGAGGTCTATAACCTTTGATTTCTACGGGGGATATCATTCTTGACAATGGTTCATCCCTTTGTTAATCTCTTGTTGCTGGGGATATCCATCTTAATACTGGCCTTGTGCTGGTTTCTGTCCAATTTATACTACTTGGATGTACTATTCAAATCTCATCTTGCATAATTGGAAAGCTGATGGCAGATTTTGAAGTCATTTCTCACTTGTTCTGACCAAACAGACTCTACTGGGAATTTTTTCTATGAAAGGAGAAAGATAAAAAGGAACAGAATAAAATACAAAGGAAAGAGATGACTTTCTAACAAGAGAAACTATAAAATAAAAACCTATCAAGCGCGGATACCGACTCTAATGGTCATGACATGCACATATGCCTATCCTCCGTCGTCAATCGTCTTTCAAGGTCTTCGTTTGGTGATTCCCTATCTGATTCTCACCCTTATTCAACTTGCAGTGCTCGAAGGTTTTTACTATCAAGCCTCTCTCATTTAAGCTATTCTCTCAACTTACAGTCGCCTCAAGGTGCCCGTGAAGGTTTTCACTTATAAGACTCTCTTAGTTGTATTACTTTTCAGCTGGGGATTGGGTGTTACCGATAAGACTCTCTTTTCTATTTCTTTTCTGCAGGGGACCAGAGTCTTTTTTACTGGGGATCAGTGTCTTTTCTGCATGGATATCAGAGTCTTTTCTGCTGTGGATCAGAGTATTATGTTCACCAGTAAGACTCTCTCATTTGTCTTGGCATCTTTTGAAGACTGATCATAAGGTCTTTCTTTGGGCCGTAATGTGAAATTTTGGCTAGGCTAGAAAGAAAGGGTATTAGAGGCTCAAAAACGCATCAATTTTGGGTTCAAAATTACAACCTTCGGAACTAGATTTATTTACAATTGCCCCGGTTTCTTGCTTGGGGATATTTTTTTTTTGTTACACTATGACCGAGCTGTGAAGCGCCTACGTATCCTCCTTGAGGAATCAGGTCAAACGCAGTTCCCAATTCCTTGTTGTTATAGTTTTCCTTCTTTTATTTTTTTTCTTTACCTTTTTCTTTTTCTTTTCTCATTTCTCTTTTTTTTTCTTTTGTTGTTTTTATTGTTTTTTCTTTTCCTTTTCTTCTTCTTTTTTTCTTATCCTTTTCTATTTATGTTTCTTCTACTCTTTGTTACTGGTTCCGAAAGAGGGGTATGAAAGAAAATAAATAAGGCTCAAAGGGTTAACGGAGGATAAAGTGTTTGGATAGCAAAACAAAATGCCTCCGTCATTCTAATCTCCAAAACATGCCAAGCACAAGCAACATAGTTAAACATTCGTCTCATTTTCTGATTGTGTCAGGCTTGACAGCCCCATCCACACATAACATCGTTGGGCAACACTATCATTTTCATTACCACGGACGACCCCATGTCAATTTGTCTAGGTTGCCTTTAACGGTTTTCTTTATCTTTACTTGCCCAGTTTCTCATGACTCGGGCTCCAAATAATCTCAAACCATTCTGATTTCCTTTATGCGTCTCGATCACCTCCCAATGGTTTTATGATTAACTTTTAAAATTAGGATCAAACTGTGCGCGCATGTCATGTCACTAGAATCGGCGGTGAATAAAGGACACAATAAAATGATAAAAGAACTAAACGAAAAGATGACTATAAATAATAAAAGACCGAATTTTGCATTAGACTAACATTGAAATGGTTTGAATAACAAAACAAACAAAAAATAACAAAAATACAATCCCAAAACAAACCTGGACAAAACTAACCAAACAACTATGAAAGAAATGGAAAGATAAGAAGGTTTGACATACGATAATATCTTGATTACAACCCTAAGAATAATCCGGACAACAGAAATAAAAACAAAATAAGACATCAAAGCTTCTCTCCTGCTAACCAAGGAACGGAGCGTCCTCCCAATTATCAAACATGGTGTCTTAGCCACTGAGCTTCGCATCAATATTGCCAAGACCATTACCAACTTCAATATCATCAACCTCAGTCAACAAGTTCCCAATATGATTTGAGTGCTCTCTGTCATCAGGCCTCATCCCCACAAAGTGTACATCCTGATGTGCAGGTAAATGATTCTGTGTTATATTCGGGGTGTCATTGTCTTGGATTACAATCAGGTTTTTCTGGATCTTGTGTTTTCGTCTTACCGCAAACCAACCACCTTAACCTTCTTTGCGATTCAAATCAAAACATGTTAGAATTGACTTAGTCGGTCCTCATTATTAACAACATCTTTCTCCTTTTTTATATTTTTTTTTCATTTTTTTCATTTTTTTTGTTGTGGTCGAATCTTATGGAGATTGCTTACGTATCATGACCCCGCATGAATCAGACCTTGCGTAGTTCGGATAGATACAAGGCAAATAACAATAAAACATTTTTTTGGAATTCAATCTTCATAAAAAAAACAAACTAGGTTTCAAAGGTTTAAAGATGACCTACAAACTCGAAAATCAAACTACCCACATATTCTAACCAAAAGAATTACAAATTTAAGAACAAATGGCCAGCTACCTTTCCCTGTTTGCCAAATTCAACCAAATGGCTCTTTTTGCAAACCTGGCCCTTTCACATGAATTTTGAGGCCGAAGAGGATTATTTTATGATATTTCACACACTCGTTCATTCTTTTACGAAAATAACCTTTTAATAACTGAAAGATATTCTAAGGCTATCTCGGCAAGAACAGATTAGTACATTGCCAAAGTTGGCTCGGCTTTTTGACCAAAAAATTCGAACGTGATTACTTGCCCACTGACTCGTTTTTATCAAATTAAAGTAAAAAGGCTAGGTTTTACAAAGACGGCCTTTCAGTACTTCGGGGACGAAGATTTTAAGGCTGTGTGGGTCAATTGGCCAAAATCTAGAAAATGACCCAAAGGTAGCATTTTATGCAAAGTCAGCCTTCTGGCGTCCCCTTCGGGAACATTAGGCTATTTTTGATTAAAACAGCATCACCCGACCTATTTATGACTCTTTTTTTGTTTTTCAAAATAGAAGACACGATATTGCAAACACGGCCTTTCAGCATTTCGGGGACGAAGATTTTAAGGATGTATGGTCCAATCTGCGAAAATCTAAAAAATGACAAAAGGTGACCGTTTATGCAAAGTCAGCCTTCCGGTGTCCCTTTCGGGAAATTCATCTATTTTTGACAAGAAAGCTTCACCCGACTTAAAACTTTGATATTTTTTGGCTATTTTTGCAAAAGGGGAGGTTGAACCTGATGAGGGTTGCCGATGTATCTCACATCCGGTGAGAATCAAACCTGCATAGATCGGGCGAAGAAAATAACTAAAAACAAGACTCCTTTCTTTTGTTTTTCAAATAAATCACACTAAAAAATATTTCTTCTCTCCTTTTTTTTTCATTTTCTCAAAATTTTGGGTTTATTTTTTTCTAAAAAGAAGTAGTTATCTCTCTACACTGTTATTTTTTTTTCTTTTTCACCAATTTCCAATATTCCTAATTTTTAGAAGCCGGTAAACATGCAAGTCTGACGCAAATAAATGCGTAAAGCAAATAGGATGCAACAGGATGGTATTTTCAATTTCAGGTTGCTTATCCTAGACGGACCCAACCCCTATGTTGAGTCCCCTAGGTCAAATGCAACATGATGAAAATAAGCGTTCCTAGTAGGGATCCGGCATGAAGCTGTGTTATTCTAAGTTCAAAACCTGGGTGGTTCTAAACCTGACTTACCCGAGCGGATAACTCGAGCCGAGGACGGCCAGCGTATCTAGTAGCATTTCTTTCCGGCTTTACTGGCGGCGCTCCTCGCCTAAAATATATGTGACTAAAATCCTTCACTGGGTGTCAAGCACCTCAGCTATCTCAAAAAAAGCGGGCGATGTCAAGCAAATGTCTAGTTTTAATTTCAAGAAGACTCAGGGGGGGGGGTGAAGATAGTTTATATGCATAGTTCAAAAATTATCAAAGCGGTAAAAGCAACATTTAGCATATTAGCCAAAACATATAATAAGAATCAGATAATAAATAAGCCAAATACAACAATTATTCTAAGCTCGAATTCCTGAACCCTGAACCAGTGGTTCTGGGTTTTGGATCCCCAGTATAGTCGCCAGAGCTGTCACACCTCTTTTTGGTCTGCGCCCGCAGGGGCACAGAGGGATTAGGGAGTTTTTCCAATTTAAGGACAATCGAAACGAGATTTGATTATTAAGATTCAGAGTCTCCACTTGGGACATTTAGGGTGTCCCAAGTCACCGGTTTAATCCCAAAGCAAGGAAAAGAATGACTCTATTTAACAGTCCGCGAACCACAAATCCGGATAAGGAATTCTGTTAACCCGAGAAAATGTGTTATGCATTCTCGAGTTTCGTGGTTCTAGCATGGTCGCTCAACTGTCATATTCGACTTATTTATATGATTTAAAACATATTGTACATTTGTTTAAACTAAAGCTAAAGCCAAAAGCAAAAGTTAAAGGTAAAGCTTAAAGGGAAAACAAAAGCTAAAGTTAAAGCAAAAAACAAAAGTTAAAGCAAAAGCAAAAGTTAAAGTTAAAGCAAAAGGTTATAGTTAAAGCAAAAAGTTATAGTTAAAGCAAAAGTTAAAGCAAAAAGGGTGTTATTATTTTAATGGCTTTTAACATTTCGGAAAAAGTTCAAGGTTATTTAAAACATCCCAAGCCATGGCATCCGTGATTCACGACACGCTTTATTTAACCTTATTCAAAATTGGAGCCGGGTGACATGAAATGCACCCCACTTCCTTTAATCTAAGCTACCACAACTAATGAGTTCATGCCAATCTAATCGATTCAACATCCCTTTTAACATGAACAAACACTCAAATTTTATGAATAATCTTATCACAAGTTGAATCTTAAGCCGTTTATACAACCTTCAGTTCTCTTTAACTTTTCCCATTCATTAAGTTCCAAACAAAGAAAAATCTAATAAAAAATTAAGATATCATGCTGACTTAAGAATTAAAAAAACAAAAAATCACAACTCCACTGCCCAGTCACACTCGTTCTTTTAGCGAACAGTCATCAAGAAACAAAGCCATTAATCACACCATGGTGCATGAATAACACATATTTGCATGAATAATCAAGCAGAAAACTTAAAATATAGATAATGACAAACGAAGATCACACATAAACCAAACATCTAACAACATTATAAACCAAAATATGCCGTGAATTCATCACGCATCTAGAGAAGAAGATAACAAGAACATTGTACCATCAATGGTCTTTAACGATTTATGTTTGGGAATGCAAGTAAAAGCCGGCAACCGGGGACCTCGACGGAAACCTCGACGAACTTTAACCAGACTGCCTCGCTTGTCTTCCGCCCATCGTTACTGTTTTTCGAACTCCAGCCAGCTATGGTGAGGATGAGCAGTGGCAATGGGGAGAAGAACGGGTGGTCGTTTGGAGGAGGTTTTGAGACGACAGTGGCGCTGGGGCTGGTCGTTTTGTGTGAGGGTCTGTCCGGTGTCATGGTGAGGGACGACGACTGGTGTTTTCCGGTGACTGCTGGGGACGGGTAGTTGTTTGGGTGGTGTGGCTGTTTAGCGTGGTCGACTGTCGTTTGGTCGTGAGGGTGAGGGACGAGTTGGTCGTTTGGACTGTCTGGTTAGAGACGAGGAAGAAGCTGGCTGGCGTTGCTGGGGTGGGTCGACGACGAAGAAGTAGGTGGTCGACTGGGTGGTCTGCTTGGTTTTTCCGGCAGGCTGGTTTGGCGGAGGAAGCTGGTTGGAGATTTTTTCTTTTGTTGTCGTCTTTTTGTTCTTTGTTTAAATGAAGAAGAAGATACATCATGTCAATCCACTCTCAAATTGTGTATCTGTGTCCTGTCTGGTGTTATGTGTAACATGTGATGAGTTTGGATTATTATGTGCTAAGTTTGAAAAATAGGTCTACAAATGTTATTTTTTCTCCGTAATCGAGAATAAAATACACAATACTATTTAGTTAATCATACGTATGCAAAATAACTATTAAAACAACACTGAAAGTTGAAACAAAGCTATTTTTGTATTTTTTTCAAGTTCAAAATGACTACAAAACATTAATGAAACTATTTTTTTTGTATTTTCTAAATTATATAAAGATAAAATATAAAGTACTATTTTTTGTATTTTTAAGCTTAAAATGACTAGAAAACGTTAATGAAACTATTTTTTTTTTTGTATTTTCGAAATTATATAAAATAAAATATAAAGTACTACTTTTTTGTATTTTTTAAATTTATGAGAAATATATAAACTAAAATTCATATATATTTTTTGTAATTTTTTATTTTATGACGAAATAAAGTAAAAGAGTCAAAATTAGTTGAAATAGTTATATTAGGCCTAAATTAAATATTTATACGCTAAAAATATGAAAAATCTCGGGGAGGGTCAAAAATCACATATCTACACTATGCTGTTGGAACACTCAATGCCAAATTATTTTTGGGCTGAAGGTATTAGTACTGCTTGCCATATTCTTAATCGACGTCTTATAAGGCACATTCTGAAAGAAACTCCATATGAACTCTGGAAAGGTAAACGTCCTAATATCATTTACTTTCATCCATTTGGAAGCAAATATTTCATTCATAACAATGGTAAGGACAATCTTGGAAAATTTAATCCAAGAAGTGATTCAGGTATTTTTCGTGGTTACTCCTTAAATAGCAGATCATTTAGAGTTTTTAATAAACGCACTTTATGCGTAGAAGAATCAGTTCATGCTATGTTCGATAAAAATAATCCCTTGGCCGAGAAAGGCGTTAATGCAGGTGATTAAGATCAAGCTCAAGAACTTCAGGACAAATAAAAATCACAGGAGTCAACTACTCCCACATCAGCGGTTGAGTCAATTGAACAAACAAATGATAACACTTTAGAGCAACGTTTAGAGTCAACTACAAACACTGTTTCACTAAACGAGTGGAGAAATGAAACTGAATATCCACAAAAATTCATTATTGGGGATCCAAAATAAGGAATGAAGACCAAGGCAGCTCTTAAAAAGAAAGCAAATATTAATCTGATCTCTCAAATAGAGCCAAAAAAGGTAGAGGAAGCTCTGAAGGACTCAAGCTGGGTAAATGCTATGCAAGAGGAACTACATCAATTCAGCAAAAATCAACTTTGGAAGCTAATACCCCGACTTGAAAATGCTTCAGTTATCGGAACCAAATGGGTATTCAGAAACAAATTAAATAAATAAGGACAAGTTGTAAGAAACAAAGACAGACTAGTCGCTCAAGGCTACTCACATCAGGAAGGAGTCGACTACGACGAAACTTTCGCTCCAGTAGCCCGATTAGAGTCAATACAGATCTTGTTAGCATATTCTTTATTTAAAGGATTCAGATTATTTCAAATGTACGTCAAAAGTGCTCTTCCAAACGGATTCATCGAAGAATAAGTATTTGTGAAACAACCTCCGGGTTTTGAGGATTCAAAATTCCCATATCATGTGTACAAGCTTACTAAGGCGTTGTATGGTCTAAAACAGGCTCCACGTGCTTGGTGTGACAGGTTGAGTACTTTCCTTATTGATCATGGGTTCACCAGAGGTAAAATTGATACAACTCTTTTTATTAAACGATCGTCACAAGGTAATCTTATTATTCAAATTTATGTTGATGATATTATCTTTGGTAGTGCTAACCCTCTTATGTGCAAGGAATTTGGAAATCTAATGCAAAGCAAATTCGAAATGAGCATGATGGGTAAACTCACTTTTTTCCTTGGGTTTCAAATTCATCAATCTGAAGAGGGAACTTTTATTTGTCAATCTAAATATACCAAGGAGCTGATTCAAAAGTTCGGTATGAGCAATGCAAAATCCATTAGAACTCCGATGAACCCTGCTACAAATTTAGATAAGGATGAATAAGGCACTCCGGTTGAAGAAACCAAATACGTAGAAATGAATGGATCTCTATTGTATCTGACCGCAAGTCGACCAGATACTATGTTCAGCATGTGTAAATGTGCCAGGTTTAAGTCAGCTCCTAAGGAGTCACATCTAACTGCTGTAAGAAGAATTCTTCGATATCTTATTGGCATAGTATCTCATGGATTATGGTATCCTTGATCTAATTCTTTTAAATTAGAAGGTTTCTCAGATGCAGATTTAGCAGGTGATAAAGAAGACAGGAAACACACAAGTGGCACATGTCAACTACTAGGAAAAGCTCTAATATCGTGGAATAGTAAAAAACAAGCATCAGTCGCATTGTCAACTACTGAAGCTGAGTACATTGCTGTTGGACAATGTTGTGCAGAATTGCTATGGTGTCACATCAACTGGGTGACTATGATCTTTCGTTCAAGCCTATAAAAATTTTTTGTGATAATTCTAGTGCTATTTGCCTTTCAAAAAATCCTGCGCATCACTCTAGAGCAAAGCATATAGACATCAAACATCATTTGATTAGAGATCATGTCCTTAAGGGTGATATAGAATTAGCTTTTGTTGGCACTTCCGCTCAATTAGCCGATATTTATACTAAACCCTTGTTGGAGGAAAGATTTTGTCCTCTAAGGGAACTACTTGGGATTATTTCTTTTTCAAAAAACCCTTAGGGTTAAAGTACCAATTTTCAAAAACTTGTAATAATTATTTTTTGTTCAGTTCATTAATTACGCCACATATTTTCCCTTTCCTTCTTCTCTAATTTCCCATCAGTTTGCAGCCAAAGTTGGAAAGCCAATCAATGCGTCGGTCCATCTGACAATCCTTCCTTTTCTACTCAACCGTCAAGTCTCTCTTCTTTAGATAGTCCCTTTCATCCCTTTTCTTTTCATCATCTCCACCAACTCCTTACATTCCCTGTTCCAACCCTCTATTTCTCCATGGCCAAGTCCTCCAAAAACCTTTCTTCCTTCACCAAGAAAAGTACTCGATCTTAAACAAAACCCTCCTCCGCTCCTCCTGAGCAAGTAGACCTGGGGTCTGACCGGTATAAGGAGTATGACTCTTCCCAAGGTGCGTACTCCGAAAACTCTCTGTCGTTAGGTGACAAAGCCGCTGGTAAGCGTCCTATGGATGATCCCCTGTCTCCACTCCAAAGAAATCCAAGTTCCATTTCTCCGCTTCTCTTGAACTCGACCTAAATTTCTGAGATTCCCCAAATAGGGATTTTTTATTTCTCTCAAAGACAAGTCGATAGCCCATGGTAGATTGGTTGACCTAGAGGGTATGGAATCCCTCAACTGTAAGATAAAAGATCTTTTTGTGTATCAAGGGTGGGAAAATTTCTTTCTATTTCTTCACCTAAGGTGTATGAACCCCTAGTTCGTGTATTCTATGCTAATCTTCGCTCCAGTAAACCTGACAGACTTGAAACCCTTGTTCTTGGTAAACGCATTGTTCTTGATTGTGGTCGGTTTGATTCTGTTTTTCTTTGTCAATGCTCTGGTTTTCCTAATGTCTTTAAAAATGTCTAGCCTGAAGACTTTGAAATCACCATTGATCAGGCAAAACATATTATTGCAAAAAACCTTTCTGAAACTCTTCCAAATCAATTAGGGCCCAGTGATGTTAGCTTTGAGACTAGAGTTATTTCTCACATTGTTGCAACTACTCTCCTTCCCAAAACTGCTTCCTTCTTAACTCTATCGCAAAGGGACACCTTCTTCGTCTACTGTCTCATCTCCAAACTTATGATCAAGCTGTCCTCCTAGGTTATCAATTTTATGATTGAGAGTGCTGAAGACCCTACCAGCCTTCCTTACGGTATGTCACCCAAATTCTGGAAGCCCATCAAATTTCGCTTTCAGACTACCCCTTTGTTTGTGTGTCCAAATGTTATAACTCTAGAGCCTTCTGTAGAATGGGGTATGTGAGTATCAAGGGGGTCTGGGTAAAGAAGGGTGAAAGTGATGCTAAGCCCACTCCTGAGGAAACCAAGACCTCCCCCACCGTCCTACCCTCCTCTATTCCCACAGACCTTAGTGAAAAACTGCGCTCTTTTGAATCTCAACTCTTCGACATCAAGTCGACTATGGAAGTAATTCATGCTATTTCCAAGGAAACATGGTATGATGTCTCTAGAATCAGGGTAGCTGCGCAAAGGGTAAGGAAAATGCAGTCAAGGCATTCAAGGAGGTGCATGACATGCTGGATGGAATGAGCGTTGCAGCCAATACCAGCTTTGACCAGTTGAATGAGGCTAATCTTCAACACCCTTACTTACTTCTTGTGTCGTTAAATGACTGTGGTTTAAGGAAAATCTTTTTTGTTGTTTAAACTTGTTTTTGTTGTGGTTGCGCTATGCCCGTGGATGCTTTCTTTTGTTGTTCTTTCTCCGGTGGATAATATTTTGCTGTTTCTGCTCCCTCTTTGCTGATGTCAAAAAAGAGGGAGAAATATATACTTTTCTCTCATATGCAGGATGAATATGTTGTGGGATAATCTCATCTAAACAGGACAAGTACTATGCAATATGCATAGACAATACCCCTTGCTATTTAAATTAGTTAAAACTTCCTTAGATAATAATTGACAGGTACTAATTGACTGCACCCTTTGAGGGGGAGAACAAGTTAACTGCACATAATGAAGGGGAGATCAAGTCCAGTTGACCATACATTGAGGGGGAGCCAAGTCGACCAATCCTAAACATGGAAGTCATCTGTTATTTACTCTCTTGTGTATATTAATTTTGCCGTCATCAAAAAGGGGGAGATTGTTAGATCATATTTTAATAATACAATTAATATACGTGTGCAGGTATTCAAAGAAGGAAGCGAAACTAGTGAAATTGATGTAGCAAACAAGGAAAGATATACTCCAAAAAGGGAAGCTGCCGTTATGATCAAACAAGGAAGCGGAATTGCTGTAGCAAATGAGGAAGAAAATCATCCTAAAAGGAAGCTACTGTTGCTCAATAAAGGATCAACATCTCATCAGCAAATCAGGAATTTCCCCATAATTTTGGGAAATCAAATCTACCCGGATGAAATAAAAGATTCAACGCAATCCTCAATGGACGAGTAGCTCCTATCACTGAAGATAATTGATAGCGGAAGATCTAGACAGCAATCAAGACTGGAAGGCCCAATAATCAAGGAAGAACTTTGTCAAATCATATCTCTATCTAAAAAGAAAGGATCTGAATTGAAGCAACGGCTAGTGCCTTATTCTTTGAAAGAATCAACTTTTTCCAAGGATCAAAACCCTTGGGTTGACAAGCCTTCACCATCCTCATGCTGTATAAATTCCTAGTGCAACCTTAACCTTAGTATACTTTGATCGAACCAAAATAGCTCTCTTCAATTTACTCCAAACAAGCATAGTAGTCTAGATAGATTGACTGTGTAGTAAGTTAGGGATAGAAAGAGAGTTCTCAACTGGTGAGACATTGTATCAAAATGAGTGATAGAAGACTATACGACAAATATCGAATCTGTACTCAAAAGAAAGTCATTGATCTGAAGAGAAATCCCTTGCAACCCAAGGGGTCTGGATTAGGATTCATATTGAATTCAAACCAGTACAACACTCTGAGTGTCTTTATATTTCTGCACTTACTTTCTGCATAACTTTCTTTAATCTTTCCATCTGCAACAATGCCATATTAAGTCGACTAATAAAGTTTTAAGTTAACTTATTTACAATAATTTTAATTATTCATAATTCACCAACTCTCTTGTAATTTCAATGAAATGAGCCAAACCCATTTCATTACACTTATACACTGCCTAGACGAGTCTTCTTCGCGTTTGCAAGATCCCCATCACGTTCGCGAAGAAGAAAATTCCCAAAAACTATTTTCCAAACTCTTCTCAGATAGCCTATAGTATAATAGTCATAACTTTATAAACAAAACTCTAAATAACAAATAGTTTAATGTTTTGAAAACGCGAAACCAAGACCTACAACTTTCATATTTGGTCATCACCCAATTCCTTATATATTTTGAGATATAAGCTACTAAAGTCAACCCTGTGAAACATAAACTTCTTCTTTATCTTTAGCTGTAGTGTACCAGCAATAATGTTTTGTACACAAATCCAAATGCTAAAAATTTTTCCTTTCTGAAACCTAGACACAAAGGGCTACAACATTCATTTTTGGATTATTTCCAAGTTCTTTATAGATTGCAAGATATGAACCTCCAAAGTCAGACCTGCGCAATGGAGATTTCCTTCTTCGCGAACGCGTGAACCTCTTCGCGAACGTGAAAGAACAAAGTCCCTAAGGCCTAATCCTTCTTCGCGAACACGAAGAACAACACCAGATACCAGTATCAACTATTTCTAAACAGCCCGAAATGATCTGAAACCACTCCGGAATACATCCGAGGTCCCCGGGGCCCGTCCAATCACACAAACCAGTCCCATAACATAATAAGGACCTACTCGAGGCCTCAAATCACATCAAATAGCATCAAAATCATGAATCACACTCCAATTCAAGCTTAACGAATTTTAGAATTTCAAATTTCTTTATTCGATACCGAAACCTATCTAATCACGTTCGATTGACCTGAAAATTTATACACAAGTCATATTTGATTTTACGGACCTGCTCCAACTTTCGAAATCGGATTCCGACCCCGATATCAAAAAGTCCACTTCCGGTCAAACTTCTCAAACACCTTCAAAATTCTATCTTTAGCCAAACAACTCCAAAATGACCTACGGACCTCCGAATTCACTTTCGATTGCGCTCCCAACTCCAGAATCACCATACGGAGCTACTCCCAATCTTGGAACCCTGAATGGACTTCGATAACACTGAAATACACTTCAAGCCAACTTATGAAATTTCTTCCAAAATGCTAACTTCCACAATAGGCTCCAAAACTCTCCCGTGCCACCCCAAAACCCGATCGAGGCATACACCCAAGTCCGAAATTATCATACAAACATGCTGGAACCTTCAGATCCCGATTCCGAGGTTGTTTACTCATAAATCCAATCCTAGTGAATTCTTTCATTCCGAAATGAGAATTCTCTTCCCAAATCAACTCTGAACCTCCGAAAATTAAATTTTGACCACGTGTACAAGTCATAATACTTGAAGTGATGCTGCTCATGAACTCAAATCACTGAACGACGTGCTAGAGCTCAAAACAATCGGTCGGATCGTTACATTCTTTTAGGTGTAACAAAGAGTATATATAAAGAAAAAATAGGTATGATGTGAAATATTTTTTTAAATGTAAACAAATTATTTGGAAAAAACTCTTTAGTTTTTTTAATTCAAAGATAATAAAAAGATAAGATATTTTTGAGCATTAGTAGAGAGTTTAAAATTATTATATCAAAGTTATATCATAGATAAAGTCAAAAATTAAATTCTTATGAAATATTTACATAATATCCCGCCATATTTATATTTTACTTTTTATAGCTAATATAAATAGATGATATATCGACAGCACACGATTATACACATATATATATATATATATATATATATATATATAGATTACACCATAATTCAAAATTTTTTTAATTTAAGTGTTCACGTGAGCACCTATTTAGGCTGGTTAGATAAAGCCAAAAGAAAATTATGAAATAATTTCAACCAAAGACTATAAATATAATTAAAGTTCATACGTAGACAATTTTTAATAAAACGCATCATTTTGTAGTGAAATAAATTAATTTTTTGTAACAAAAGAAATAATGACTTAAAAATAATATAAAAGAAAATAAATATTGGGAAAAATGTTAGAAAGATCTAAAAACGAAAAATAAAAGATGACAGCAAGTTTCTTCTTATGTTTCATCTTTGCTGAGTATAAAAAATTTAAAAGTTAATCTTATCGATTTAAGTTTTTTTCAACTCAAATACATAGATTATAAGATGAGGATATTTTCGAATATTTTTTTAATTTATATTATGTGTCATATTTTAAAAAATCACTATTACTAACAAACTGATATGATATTCGAATTTGAATTAGAATGCAATTTGAGTAGTTTGCATTGAGGTTAAGCCAAGTATGGTGTCGAAAAATAAACTACTTGACAATATATGCAATATTTTATGATGTTTTATACATAAATATCACTCAAGAGGGGGAAGGGAGGTGATTTGTATGGTACCCAATTTTTCGCTTAGACTGCTTATGAAGGACCTGGTTCTTCTGTGTTCCAACTACTGCTGTTGCGGAATAATTAATACAGAAAATAAAGAACACAAAGATTTTTACGTGGAAAACACCTAGCTCAAAAGGTGAAAAACTCACGACTTACTACTCAGTAGGATTTTTCCAAACTTCCACTAAAATCACTGAGCGAAAACAACATTTACAAACTCTTTGTAAACCTAAGGCTTACCTCTGATCCCTTTGTGGCAACCAGCCTCTAACTGTTGCGATAATTTCAAGTTAACTCTAACTTGGTGTATGTTATTTGCTGATGATATAGTATTGATAGATGAGACGAGGGCCGGTGTTATCGAAAGGTTAGAGGTATGGAGGCAGACTCTCGAGTCTAAAGGTTTCAAATTAAGCAGATCTAAGACAGAATACCTGGAGTGCAAGTTTAGCGCCGATCCGAGCGAAGTAGGCAGGGACGTGATGATTGGCTCCGAGGCCATCGCCAAGAAGGACAACGTCCGATATCTTGGGTCGGTAATTCAGGGGGACGGAGAGATTGACGGGGACGTCACGCATCGTATAGGAGCAGGTTGGGCTAAGTGGAGGCTTGCATCAGGACTTCTGTGTGACAGGAAAGTTCCACACAAACTCAAGGGGAAATTCTATAGAGCCGTGGTTACACCTGCGATGCTGTATGGGGCAGAGTGCTGGTCCGTGAAGAATTCCCATGTTCAGAGGATGAGGGTCGCGGAGATGAGGATGCTTAGGTGGATATGCGGGAACACCAGGCTGGATAAGATTAAGAATGAAATTATTCGAGAGAAGGTGGGGGTGGCCCCGGTGGACGAGAAGATGCGTGAAGCGCGACTGAGGTGGTTCGGGCATGTGCTGAGGAGAAGTCCCCATGCACCGGTGAGGAGCTGCGAGCGGCTGGAGATTGTTGGCGGTCGGCGCGGCAGAGGGAGGCCCAAGAAGTATTGGGGAGAGGTGATTAGGCAGGACATGGCTAGAATGCAGGTTTCCGAGGTCATGACCCTTGATAGGAAAGTCTGGAGGTCTAGAATCAGGGTTGTAGGATAGGGGCCCCTAGAGTTTTTCGTTCGCTTCTCCCGGGGTTGGGGGTGGGTCAGCAGGGTTACTCATAGATGATTTGTGTTTACTGTACGTTACTATTACTTGCTATTGTATATTGGTATTTTGTTTCCGTTTTCCAGATTATTATTAACGCTATTTATGCTGGAATTTTTTATGCACTAATGCTATACTGTTTCTGTTTTGTTTTTGTCTCTGTTCTGTTTTACTACTGTTTTCCCCCTAATCCTATGAGCCGAAGGTCGATTGGAAACAGCCTCCCTGCCCTTTCGGGTAGGGGTAAGGCTCGTCTACATATTACCCTCCCCAGACCCCACCTGGTGGGAATATACTGGGTAGTTGTTGTTGTTGTTGTTCTAACTTGAATACTAAAATACCTATTACAATTGCTTCTACGAAAGCTGAAAGGTACAATATGAAAACACCTACTACATTTGAACAAGAAATAAAGAAAGACACATAAAACTCTTCATGGAGCTGGTTCTTCAATCTGGTTCATGTAGCTTCAGGTTTGCACATTTGAATCACACACGAATTGCTTGCAAAAAGCCTTGCTATTTTGCTCGCAATTCACATTTAACTTATGCGTTTTCGTGCAACACCTTTAATGTGAGAACATCCTGCAATTTATAGAGTTATTAGATGAAGAAATAACTAGAGTTATGATGCAACTCTTCCTTGCTGGAAGAGTTCTAGTTGATTTCAACTTCTAACTCCTTCCCTATCTTGGATAATGTTCTCTTTGGTTAAGGACTCCTTCTCCTTATCATTATGCAACCTTTTCGATCAGAAGATATTAAATATACCAAGTTAAGCTTATCTCATTCACGTTCAACCCACATGCTCAAATCTGCCCATTTTAAAAACCTAAGGGGCAGACCACTAGGATTGACCTGGTTCATCCCGAGTTCCTTTGTCAATCTTCAAAACTTAACCTTGACTTGGGCCAATATTTAATAATAATTGTCACAACCTGGATTTACCACCATCGGGAGTCATGATGGCGTCTACTATCGGAGCTAGGCAAGCCGAAAATTAAAAACATTTTTCTGATGACGTTTTCAATATAAATAAATGGAAGCAATATAATAAAAGCGGAAGACATTTAAACTTGTATAACTGAAATCAAAATGCGGAAGTTGAAACACATTTCTTCCCAGAGTCTGGTGTCACTAGCTCATGGACTGCTAAAGAGTGCTACAAACAAGTCTGAATAAAAAACACATAATGCCTGTCTCGGTACAATGAAAACAAAACGAAAATATGAAAAGTCCTGCAAACACTAACTAGGCTACCTCGTAAGTCCCTGGACTGAAGTCAACTCCCGATCAATACACTACTATTGTGGTCCAAAAGCTGCTCCGGTATCGTGACTTGTGCAAAAAGCATAGAAGTGTAGCATCAGCACAACCAACCCCATGTGCTGGTAAGTGTCTGGCCTAACCTCGGACAGGTAGTGACGAGGCTAGACAGTACCTACCAAAAATAATATATATATATATATATATATATATATATATATATATATATATATATATATATATATATATATATATATATATATATATATATATATATATATATATATATATAGACACACACAGACACAAACACACAGACACACAAAGGCAACAGAAATAACAACAGAAATCATCAAATAAAATTGGGAAGGGCATGCTCGGGGGAGATACACTGAAAACAGATCAACGGGTATAACAACGAAACTACATCAATACTATAGCTCATATAAGTGGTCGGTGTGCCACACGATCCCCTAGTATATATTCGTAAGTGTTCGGCGCGCCACATGATCCCAATTCAGAATTCATAAGTGGACGATGTGCCACACGATTCCATTTCATAATTCATAAGTGGACGGCATGCCACACGATCCCATATCATAGTTCATAAGTGGACGGCGTGCCACACGATCCCATTTCATAGTGAATAATACATATAATCTTCCTAGAGGAGGCCCCATTAGGAAAATTCAACAACATAACGATTTAACCCGACAAAGGTACAAATAACAGCCCAAATATCCCGGCAAGGGAGCAACAATAAAAGTAGACTACGTGTCCCGGCAAGGAAAATAATCCCAACACTTTCTCTTTTAATCACTTCTTTCTCAATTATCAAATTCTATATCGAGAAAACGCTCCAATAATATACCAATCACAATTTGTTTCCTCAACAATTCACATTATATGAAACTTAGCAATTAGACAAGAATGATGTATCACAAAGTTCGAACCAGACACGTTTATGACCCAGGGTCATGCTAGACTCTGGTAAATAGATAACCGTCACCATGCCTATACACCGTACTATTCATTTAGCAATTAGCAAATAATATCCTAATCATATTCCCTCTAACCAAAGTTAGAACAAACACTTACCTCGGTCCAGGAATAACAATCAACTCTCTAATACCACATTTCCTTTACAATCCAACTCTGAAATAATGATATCTAGGCATAATCAATTCAATAATATCAATAAAGGCTAAAAAACAAAATCTCATAGCCTGGAAAAAACGCCCCTAGCATTCTTCCAAAAATACCAAAATCCGACCCCAGGCCCACATGGTCCAAACTCAAGGCTCAGACTAAAACCCGTTCACCCATAACCCCACGAGTTCAAATATATAATTTATTTCAAGATTCGACCCCAAATTAAGGTTGAATCACCCAACCCGCCCCTTCTCCAAAGCCTTAATTCAACCCAAAACCCCCAATTTCTATTTTGAATTCATGATTTAGGGCTAGGAGATTAGTGATTAGATGAAGAAAGTAAGAGAAAATGAAGTTAAGAATACTTACCCAAGAACCTATGGAGGAAAATGAGTTTCAAAATCATCTATGCGGTGTTGGAGTGAAGAGCTCGTGTGAAATAATGGTTAAATCCCGAGCTACTATTCTATTCTAAACTTTAAAATTCACTGGGTAAAAATTCCCTTTGCATTTGCGGAAATGAAGCCGCGTTCGCGAAAGGTGGAATGCTCAAAGCATCGTGAATGCGAGATGCTAATTGCAAACGCATTGAAGAAGGGGCTGGGGTCTGGGACTGGCTTGTACGCGAACGCGAGAGGGGACTCGCGAATGCGATGAAGGGAAAACCTGGGCTACGCCAACCGCGAAGAAGGGAGACCACTGAAGCTATGTGAATGCGGACTGAAGCGCGAATGCGAAGAAGGGATTTGCTGGGTAAAAGTTGCAGAAAATCTGCTATGTTTCCAAGAACGAAATCACACCGAACCACCTCCAAATCACTCCCGAGCCCTTGGGTCTCCCAACCAAACACACACACTAACTCAATAACATCCTACGAACTTAGTCGAGTGATCAAATCGCTAGAATAACATCAAAATCAATGAATCACTCCCCAAAATCACCATTTTTCATTCTAGCTTCATAAACTCTCAACTTTAGATATTAAGGTCTAAAATACGTCAAACGACGACCGATTTCAACCAAACTTCATAGAAAGTGCTTAACACATATTAATGACCTGTACCGGGCACCGGAACAAAAATATTGGCCCTATACCTGTATTTTCTAACTCATTTTCTTTTTCAAAATTCCATATCATTTTCAGAAAAAAACTCTTTCAAAAATTCATTTCTCAGGCTCGGAACCTCGGATTTCGATTCAGGGAATATGTCCGAGTCCCATATTTTTCTAAGGACCCTCCAGGCTGTCACATCATGGGTCCAGGCCTGTTTATCCAAAATATTTACCAAAGTCGACTTTAACAATATTAATATAAAAATTCACCAAAGTTTTTCACTTAATTCAAATATTTTAACTTAAAAGCTTTTCGGCTACACGTCTGAACTGCGTGTCACGACCCCAATCCTGGTCGTGATGGCGCCCAACACAGATGCTAGGCAAGCCCCACTAATTAACACTCACAACCCAACTGCTCAACACATTTCCAATTTATACCATTAAATTATCAAGTATTATAGTTCAAACCAGCTAATAGGCAGAAGAATTATGAAAATCGAAACAACTGGTAAATAAACTCCCAAAGACCTGGGGTCATGAGTATAGAGCCTCTACGATAACAAAGTAATAAATACTCAGTAATAGTGATGTTCATACATGCAGAAATGATAAAGGGATAGGGGAGGAGTCGGGTCCTGCGAACGTCATGCAGCTACCTCGAAAACTCCTCAGAAGCTATGAAGCAACAAATAGCTCAACTATGCTCCGAGGCACCAAAATCTGCACACATGGTGCTGGGAGTAAAGTGAGTACTTCCAACTCAGTGGCAATAGACATGTACAATGACTGAAAGTAAGAAATCCCAAAATACCACAATGTAAAGTTGAAACTTACCACTTAGCACATTTAACAATGAGACAACACTAAATCAATGATAGATAGACAGATATATATCAATGTATGAATGCAATGCAATGAACATGACCGCTTCGGGGTACAACCCGATCCATTTGGGTGCTCGCGCTCACTGTTGGGGTTCAGACTCCAGAGGGGCTCCTACAGCCCAAGCGCAATATCATTGTAGCATTCGCTGCAGCGTGCAGCCTGGTCCACAATCAGTCACATTATATTCATGCAAGCCACACGAGCACAATCAAGATTACCATTTTCAGTTCCATTTAGCAGGTATTATAGCTTAAGTATTTTAAAACCTTAGAAGTTTACTAATCATTTCTAGACAGTGTTTAACTTAGGACTGATATCATAGAAACATGATCAATATCATGGAAACAGTGATAATAATCCCCAAGGGATCCAAATAATCAGCACGCAACCCAAATATCCTCATAACATTCCAAGAAGGATGTTTACTAATCAATTTCTAGTCATTAACACAGTATGAAAATCACTTGGACGGGCTAAGCCATAGTCCCCGTCCACAAAACGATCCCGCACTCACTGTAGAGTACGTGTCTCACCACAATACAATGTGTTACTTATCTTTCCACGATTCCATAGATACCAAATCCACAAAAAACGGAGTCCATTTGACCCCTCAAATCACAATTTCTCACTTAAAAACCCAAGCCCTAGTTCTTCACATTTTTAACCCATTTTCATGAATTTTAGTGTTGATTCTTCAACAAAAATATGTTTATATGTCGAGAGACTTACCTCCAAGCAATACCCATCGAAAACCCTCTTCAAATATACCAAAAAGCTCTTGAGGCGAAGTAAAAATAGAGGAAATATGACATGGGTTGCGGATGAAATACACTTAAAACCATTCTGCCCAGGCATTTTTTACCCTATGCGATCGCATCACTACCATTGCGATCGCATAGCACAAATTTCATCTTCCTAGAATAACCCTATGCATTCGCACTACACCCCCGCGTTCATATAGACCAAACCCCTGCCAAGGACCCCGGGCCCAAATACCATATGCGATCGCACCCGTCCTTGTGCGAACGCACTACACAAAGTTCCCAGACCTATGCGATCGCATGGCCCCTAATGCGACTGCATAGCACAAAAGAGGCTTCTCTCCCAGCCTTCGATGCGATCGCAATGCCCCATATGCGATCGCATAAAGCAATTCCTCTACAATATTTCTGCTGCATTTCTGCAACTCCCAAAAGCCAAAAACCATCCGTTTAACAACCCGAAACCACCTCGAGGCCCTCGGTACCTCAGCCAAAAGCAAAAATAAGTTCTAATACCTCATTTAAACTTGTTCGATCCATAAAACACTATCATTAACATCAAAATCGCCAAGTTTCATCAAATCAAGGCTTAAGTTAAACTTATACTTTCAAACTTCTCATTCAATCAAAACCCCGACCTAAACACCTCCGAATCAACTGAAATTTCGCACACAACTCCGAAATCACCTAACAAAGCTACTGGAACTATTAGAATTCCATTCCGACTCCCAGATCAAAATCTCACCTATCCACCGGAAATCGCCAAAATACTAACTTCGCCAAAGTAGGCTAGTTTTTCACCGTGCATCCAAAGTTCATTCCGATTGTGCTCCTAAGCCTTAAATCATCCCCCCAAAGCTAACTGAATCATCAGAAATCCATTCCGAGCCCTCTAATCAAATAGTCAACTTCCAGTTGACTTTTCTAAACCAGCTTCCCTTTAAAAGACTAAGTGTCTCATTTCAAACGAAAACCAATCCAATTCTACCCGATCAACTCAAATGCTGATATTGAAACATAGTGAAGAATAATATGAGGGAAACGGGTTGGTAACTCACGTGACAATGGGCCGGGTCATCATATCCTCCCCAACTTAAAAAATCGCTCGTCCTCGAGCGTTCCCAGAGTTGTACTAGAAGCCAACCAAAATATGAATGACCTTACCAAACATATACCCCGGGGTGATCCCACGTCCCCTTATCTCATATAGGTCTGATAACACATTTAAATCAAGTTTATGCAATCCACCCTAGCCCATAAATCATTGAACACCCTTGTTACTTATGAAACCATCAACATGATCAAAACCTCACACTATACTTGAATAGTCTCGAACCAGTTGTAATTACCAATAAATGCAACCTTGGGTGAAATAATATAGGATATACCGCATAATCCAACACCCGAAACGATAGTCTCTATTCACAGAAGTTGCCCAAAATACTCAAATATTGATATGAACATCTTATTAGCTAAATTCTTATTCCCACACTTTCATATACTGCCAATGATAAATAAAACACGCGGTATCCCGTAGCCATTCCTCAGATCATCCATACATGAAGCCACTTCCCTTTTGACCAGTACCACAACAGAGTTTTGGTCCAAACCTCAATATTATCCTTCTAGCCAACTGAAATTAAATCTGTTCATATTCATTAATGACTTCATGGCAAATGATTCAAATGAAAGAGTTGTACCTCAAGCTCTTCAGTACTGTCACAAAACAAGGTGGAGACCCCTTCTCACATCATAGGAATAGAATCCCTGAATCCTCTTTGAAGGGTCATAACTTCACACAACATGCGATCCTATCCAAACACTGTTACACCTGAAGCACCTCGAGTCCACATGCTAAAAATAGACCGCCACACATAGATTAATGTCTGAAACCAAGCAATCCACCACACCCACAGCGAAGAAAGTAATATACACCATTTACTCCTGAATGGACACAGCCGATGCGCTATTCGCTGAGCAACTCCCAATACGGACTTTCCTCAGAAACCAGGAAGAAAAGCATACAAAATAACATATGGAAAACTATTCTCAACATCACATTGTTGCGGCATGCAACCCGATCCAAATAACATACCCGAGGCGGAGTGCCACCCAATCCACACAAATATCTCACATAGAGAGATGCTCATCAAGCCAAATTTGCTCATATCGGTCATAAGCATACTGAGTGCATAATCATATCTACTTATAGCGTTGTAAGCTACAAAACTCAGCTTCCCTATGAATATCGATAGCACCGCAATATATGTGCCCACCGTCTGAAAATCATAGCGCCTCACAGCATAAAAAGTAACTCGTAGATCTTTCCAGATCACTAGTAGGTCCAATAACGATCGAATCAACCCGTCCTTTGTCAATACAATGCGAGACTAACCAAGCCAACTCAAGCTAAACACGTATCCAATCAGTTTACCAACAAACTCATTACCAAGAAGCCTGAAGCTTCTTCTTCCACTACTATAACTCATGCTAGAGCCGAACGATATGGTGCCCGACACCAAATAAATACTGAAAGCCACAATCTCGCCCGACGACTTTCGCGCCACAAGTAACGCATCTGAAACGGTCCTTCAATAGTGGAATTGAATCAATGGTAGAAACCTCTATACTGACTTTCGTCACAAGGCCCAATTAAGTAAAACAATCCTTCGCAACCGTCCGCTAGTCTTTGGAACACAACCATTCTGCTAGAACAAGTCCGATGCACCTCACCATGCAACATGTGGCATTTTCCGATATGACCCATAGCACAATAGTTCTAGAATAACCCAACACGGAGACAACAAGTCTACACACCAATATCATATCAAAAATCTAATATACCAAGCAAAGAAAGATCCAATCGAGCTTCTAAATCCCATTAGCCGCTAACGACACCAATACACATGATCCACAACCATTACATAGACAGTATCGGAGAACCCCCAGTCTCCAACTCCATATAACATACAAATCACTATACTTGATCCCACATTCCGCCATATGATTACCTATCACACATCAAGTACATATTCATTCAACAAAAAATATTCTAATGTTTCCCTATGCCATCAACAACTCAACATCAACAGTCGCTCCAATCAAGGAAATGCTGCAATCCCACCGAAGTATTATTAGTTTGCATTACCTTCCCGTTTTACAAAACATATACCCCCGATCCAATCACTAAAATAATAATACCTTTTTCCTTAATCATCTGAAGGTCGATTCTTAAATTACCTACAACTGTCCGTATTGCTTAAGAATTTAATGACTTTCCATTCTGAACTGAACCGAAACCTTGCAAACGCAAATCCCAATCCTCCACAACATATCGCATATACCATACCGCACTAGGTTAATCATGAGAACTCCATCTCCCTTTTCTCAACTGCAGACATATACGCACTCAACTAGCTGATCCCATTTAGAAGAAAATCATTACACACTCCATGCTCTGCACGTCCATAGAAAACATACACCTCTGACCACGATGAAACCCAACAAGAATTCTCTCCCATTCTCTTTGCACAATTTAAATTGTCAGTACTGAATCTTTCTAACTAGACCGAGCTAATCAAGCTATTAGAACTCAAAAGCTTGGCTGCAAAATACATGTACGAACTCATTCCCTCGAACACACACAAAGAATTAATCACATCCTTATCATACCGATTCGGTCCACTAACAAGCTACTTCATTTGTCTAGGTTTCCTTCTGATTCATTTTCAACTTGATATACTCTCTTGATGTAGCACCACAATGCCTCAAACCAGGCTTGCTACCCGAGATCCAAGCACAAGACCACGCTGTCTAAGACCCACATGGCACTGAATACTCTCGCAAATATTTCCCAGGAACACCACATTCTCAAAATAATCTACTAGGAAGAACTTCTTGTGAATCCAGCTATGTTACCTTTATTTATTTATTTTTTATATTGATGCATAGAATCCCACAATTAACATAAAAATACCACAAGCCTTGACATTTTTCCAATGAAAACACAGTCTTTAACCACATACACAACCATAAAACACCTGATCATTACATGTAAAATCTTGAACATATTAAAATCATTCTCGAAAGTCATTCACTCTTATTCAACTGCAATTTACCTGACTCAATAAACAAAACCACTCATGCCTTATTAGCACTCTGACACCACAAGATATGATCTCACTCCAATACAAACAAACATCCTCCTTCTCTATACGCTGAGCATTCTTTATCATCAACAACTCAAGACATCCTATTATTTCTACACATCTACGAAGCACCATATAACCTTCATCAAAGCTTTGCTTTACTCGTGACATCCTCGGCTCAATTCATGCAACCCGAGTTGATCCGCCAGCATGCATCGAAAAGGAACCAACATAGCACATAAGCGTGCAATCAGCTAATCAACAGCAACCTCCCCAACTTGGCTCGAAGCCATATATCAAGACACACTTAACAACTCATATTACCTTTACTCTATTGCTACCACCATGCCATAGTGAGATTAAACTCAAATCGTTTACTAGTTTATGAAAACTCAGATCCTCGGATACTGAAATCCTTGTCACTCACATTCATCGCTCACATCAGCCTATCCCATTCTCTAAAGCGACCCGAAATTTTCAAATTACAACTCGTACCTTTAAATTATACACGAGATCTTCTAACAATATACAAAAGAATTGTACCCCTTAAGAATACTCCACAGGGGATAAACCACATGTTTTATCTCAGTTTAATATTTCATCACACCTTCCACCGTCATATACGCTACACAGTCAATTTAGTCCTCCTGAGTTGGAACTCATACCATAATATGCTATTTACCTCACTCCTAACTAGGAGATCTGAAAAGATTCTTCATGCAACCATAACTAGGGGCGACACATCCAATCACAGTGGAAATCAAACACTTAGTGATTCATCTATCACCTATCAGACCTTTTTTGACACTTCCAAGTCACATAGACTCATCAGACAACACCGACATACGCGTCGCGCACCTATACAGAGCCATTTCACCCATTAGGGACAATACTGAACATATAAGATCATAACACCATCTCGCAAAATTAGCACCTCGGTGCTAACATTTGGCCTCAGGTCCTCCAGACCAGCCCAACATCAACTCATAGAAATGCATCTCGCCCCTCGATCGGGGAATCGCAAGCCATCAAAGCACATCTAATACTGAGCGCTCATGCGCGCATACAGACGCGAGGAAGGAATTTTGAGAGTTGTGTTTCCAAGCTGCAAGTACTCACGATAAGAATTCCAAGAAAGTGAAGTTTTTCCTAAAGGTTATGCAGCCTCTCGAGGATAAATACAGACGTCTCCGTACCGATCCGCGAGACTCTACTAACCGGCTCATGACTCATGAGGCCTAGTAACCTAGGCTCTGATACCAACTTGCCACGATCCCAATCCTGGTCGTGATGGCGCCCAACACAGATGCTAGGCAAGCCCGACCAATAAACACTCACAACCCAACCGCTCAACTCATTTCCAATTTATAACATTAAATTATCAAGTATTATAGTTCCAACCAGCCAATAGGCTAAAGAATTATGAAAATTGAAACAACTGGTAAATAAACTCCCAAAGACCTAGGTCATGAGTCTAGAGCCTCTACGATAACAAAGTAATAAATCCTCAGTAATACCGATGTTTACACATGGGGAAATGATAAAGGGATAGGGGAGGAGTCGGGTCTTGCGAACGTCAGGCAGCTACCTCGACAACTCCTGAGGAGCTCTGAAGTAGAAAATAGCTCAACTATGCTCTGGGGCACCTGAATCTGCACATATGGTGGAGAGAGTAAGTGAGTAATTCCAACTCAATGGTAATAGACATGTATAATGACTGAAAGTAAGAAATCCCAAAATACTACGATGTAAAGCTGAAACTTACCACTTAGCACATTTAACGATGAGACAACAGTAAATAAATGATAGATAGACAGACAGATATCAATCTATGAATGCAATGCAATACACATGACCGCTGCGACGTATAGCCCGATCCATTTGGGTACCCGCGGTCACTGTGGGGGTTCAGATCCGGAGGGGCTCCTACAGCCCAAGCGCAATATCATCGTAGCATTCGTTGCGGCGTGCAGCACGGTCCACAATCAGTCCAATTATATGCATGCAAGCCACACGGGCACAATCATGTTTACCATTTTCAATTCCATTTAGCAGGTATTATAGCTTAAGTGTTTTAAAACCTTAAAAGTTTACTAATCATTTCTCAGTGTTTAACTCAAGACTGATATCATGGAAACATGCTCAATATCATGGAAACAGTGATAATAATCCCCAAGGGATCCAAATAATCAGCATGCAGCCAAATATCCTCATAACATTCCAAGAAGGATGTTTACTAATCAATTTCTAGTCGTTAACACAGTATGAACATCACTCGGACGGGCTAAGCCATAGTCCCCGTCAACAAAATGACCCCGCACTCACCGTAGAGTACGTGTCTCACCACAATACAACGTGTTACTTATCTCTCCACGAGTCCATACATACCAAATTCACAAAAATTGGAGTCCAATTGACCCCTCAAATCACAATTTCTCACTTAAAAACCCAAGCCCTAGTTCTTTGCATTTTTAACCCATTTTCATGAATTTTAGTGTTGATTCTTCAATAAAAATATGTTTATATGTCGAGAGACTTACCTCCGATCAATACCCATCGAAAACCCTCTTCAAATATACCAAAAAGCTCTTGAGGCGAAGTAAAAATAGAGGAAATATGACATGGGTTGCGGATGAAATAACACTTAAAACCATTCTGCCCAGGCATTTTTTACCCTATGCGATTGCATCACTACCATTGCGATCGCATAGCACAAATTTCATCTTCCTAGAATAACCCTATGCATTCGCACTACACCCCCGCGTTCATATAGACCAAACCCCTGCCAAGGACCCCGGGCCCAAATACCCTATGCTCGCACCCGTCCTTGTGCGAACGCACTGCACAAAGTTCCCAGACCTATGCGATCGCATGGCCCCTAATGCGACTGCATAGCACAAAAGAGGCTTCTCTCCCAGCCTTCGATGCGATCGCAATGCCCCATATGCGATCGCATAAAGCAATTCCTCTGCAATATTTCTGCTGCATTTCTGCAACTCCCAAAAGCCAAAAACCATCCGTTTAACAACCCAAAACCACCTCGAGGCCCTCGGTACCTCAGCCAAAAGCAAAAACAAGTTCTAATACCTCATTTAAACTTGCTCGATCCATAAAACACTATCATTAATATCAAAATCGCCAAGTTTCATCAAATCAAGGCTTAAGTTAAACTTATACTTTCAAACTTCTCATTCAATCAAAACCCCGACCTAAATATCTCCGAATCAACTGAAATTTCGCACACAAGTCCAAAATCACCTAACACAAGTTCAAAATTCCATATCATTTTCAGAAAAAAACTCTTTCAAAAATTCATTTCTCAGGCTCGGAACCTCGGATTTCGATTCAGGGAATATGTCCGAGTCCCATATTTTTCTAAGGACCCTCCAGACTGTCACATCACGGGTCCAGGTCTGTTTATCCAAAATATTTACCAAAGTCGACTTTAACAATATTAATATAAAAATTCACCAAAGTGTTTTCACTTAATTCACATATTTTAACTTAAAAGCTTTTCGGCTACACGTCTGAACTGCGTGTTGTTGGAAACACGTTCTCAATGCAATATACTAAAACGTGTGTTCTTTTGTATAGGTTTTGATGAATGACAAACGAAGCGAAAATTGATATATGACGAAGTTCAAGAAACAAGCGCACAATTGATATACATCGAGATTCAAGCTCAAGACAAAGTTTTATAGTTTAATTGAGTCATTCTTAATTGTGATCTTGATCCTACAACTTGACTCGTAACATGGCTTCTCTCATAAAACTATTTTCCAAAATCATGCATATTTAATTTAATGCTAAATGATTTTAAATCATGCATATTTTCATTAGTCAAAATGATTTTTAAATGCCTCTGAAAAATGGACTAAGATAATCGATTATGTACTAATGATAATCGATTGTTTTAAGCCAAGACTGCATGACAATCGATTGTGAACTAATGACAATCGATTGTGTTAAGGCAGTGAACATCAGGTTTCTTCAAACTTGCATGACAATCGATTGTGAACCTTATGACAATCGATTGTGATGAGGCAGTGTCCATCAAAGTTTTTCTAAACTCAGAATAATTGATTGTGAAGCTAATGACAATCGATTGTGAAGAGACAGTGTCCTTCAGATTTTATAAAGTCACAAAATAATCGATTGTGAACTAATGACAATCGATTGTGTTGAGGCAGTGACTTCCAGTGATTTTCAAATTTATTAAATAATCGATTGTGAGTATATAACAATCGATTGTCAAGAGGCAGTGTCTAAAATGTTTTTCAAAAACTGATAAGTAATCGATTGTTGACTTTGTGCAATCGATTGTGAAGCTGACCGTTGTCGTAAAGTTTTCAAATACCGTCAGGTAATCGATTATTGATTCTGTATAATCGATTGTTGTGATTAAAATCCGGAAAAGATTTTTTGAACGTTATTGGGTAATCGATTATTGATTTGGTATAATCGATTGTTTTGATTAAAATCCGGAAAAGATTTTTTGAACGTTGCTGAGTAATCGATTGTTGATTCTGGACAATCGATTGTTTGTGGTAAAATCTTGAAAGGATTTTTTGAACGTTGCCAGTAATCGATTATGGATTGTAAGTAATCGATTATCAAGCGTAAAATCTGGGATTGAATTTTGATCTGACTGGCAGACAATCGATAGTTGGGGTTTGACAATCGATTGTCAGTGAGTAAAATCAGCAACTCTTAATTGGCAACTAGGCAACGGTAATGCCAAGTTTTTCAACTATAAATACAGCTTCATTTCAGTGTTTTAAATACAACAACATACTACAACTGATCATTACATTGCTATAAGCTTGCATACTTTTGTTTATCATTTTATATTCAATTTCATAAAGCTTTTGAGAGCCATATTCTTGTGCAAAGTTGTTGTGATCCAGAGCTTACTTCTTTTACTCATATCTACTCATTAAGGAGTATTTTGTTTGAGTGTTTTAGTGTTGTATACACTTGTAAGAGAATTGTAATTCTCTTGTTGTAAGGAACTTGTGTTTCCTTGGTTGAAGTCTTGGAGTGTTGTAACTCCGAGCAAAGGTGTTGAGGCTTGCGTCCTCAAGTTGTAAAGGTTTGTTAAGCACCCGGAAGCTTGACACGTTAGTGGAAAATCTCGAGAGAGTCTCTCGGGGACTGGACTAGCCACACGTTGTGGTGAACCAGGATATATCTGTGTGTAAGATATTATTTATCGCACTTATTTACTTCCTGCAAATTTAATTTCCGCAAGTTTACGCTAAATTTTATTATAACGCTATTCACCCCCCCCTCTAGCGTTAAGCGTATTATCTAACAATTGGTATCAGAGCCCAATTCTCTGAAAACTTAACAGTTTGAGAGAACCATCCATGGCTTCTACTCGTGATTCTTTTGCAGGAATTGAAGAAGGACAGTGCTCCACACGACCACCTCTATTCAACGGTACAAATTACACGTACTGGAAGGAGAGGATGAAGATCTTCGTTCAGTCCAACAGCTTTCACCTTTGGAAGGTGATAATGAAGGGAAACCAAATTCCAACAAAGAAGGTGGAAAACGAATGGGTTCCCAAGTCCGAGGATGAGTATGACGCGGATGACATCCGAAAGGTTCAAAATAATGCTAAAGCAATAAATTTATTATATTGTGCTGTTAATGCTGACGATTACAGGAAAATATCGTGTTGTACAACGGCAAAAGGAGATGTGGGACAAGCTAGAAGTCACGTACGAAGGTACGGACCAGGTAAGGGAAGCAAAAATTGATTTCCTAACCCATTCTTATGAATTATTTCACATGAAGGAAGGTGAAAAGGTGGACGAAATGTTTGAGCGATTTTCAATAATCGTAAATGACTTACATGCTCTCAAGAAAACATTCACGGATAGAGAGCTCGTTCGAAAAATTCTTAGAAGTCTCACACCGGCATGGAGATCAAAGGCCGATGCAATTCAAGAATCCATTGGCATTTCAAACGTCACCATCGACGCACTAAGAGGTAACCTTAAAACCTATGAATCTACTATTCTTAACCCTTTTGTTGATGATCAAAGAGGCAAAGAATAGCTCTAAAGGCGAGCACAAGCCAACCGCAAATTGATGAGGAAGGAGACAACGAGTTTGGACTCGTTATCAAAAGATTTCAAAAGTTCATGCCCAAGGAGTATGAACGCAAGGGCAAAAAGCAAGGCGAACAAATCAAGTGCTATGAATGTGGTGAAACCGGGCACATCAAATCAAATTGCCCAAACATCAAAAAGGAGAAGAAACCTTTTAAAAAGCAACGCGCATTCATTTCTTGGGGAGGCGACTCCCGAGATGAGTCAAGCGAAGGAGAAGAAGACGAAGCAGCAAATCTTTGCCTTATGGCACAAGAAGACAACAAAGATGAGGTATGTCAAATTTCGTCTAAAAACTTCTTTACTCTTGAAGAAATGCAAACTGCTTTTGATGAATTATATGCTGAGTTTATTAAGGCTTCAAAAACTGTTAAGGGCATAAAAGAAAATGCTTCATTAAAAGAAAAGGATTTTCAAAAACAGCTTTCTTTGAAAGAAAAGGATTTAGAAAAACTGGTTTTAGAAAATGAGAAGCTGAAAGAGGAAAACAAGTTTTTTGGAAAAAGAAGTTCCGATAATCCCGAAAGCTCTACTAGAAATTGCACTTCTTGTTTGCTTCTTAAGAATGAAGTAAGTAGGCTTAAAGGCACATTAGATAAGTTTAATTCTTCACACAAAAACTTGAATGATGTTCTTGTTAACTTGAAATCAACCAAGCATGGAATAGGCTTTAAGAATGAAGAAAAGGTTGCAGCTAAACCCCAACAACCTAAAGCTCAACCTAGGATTAACAATAGAAATGCTTATCCTAGAAACAACAACTCTAGAGCCAATATGCATGCTAGACAAAATGCTGAACATTTTAGAAGACCTAGGAATGACTTACCACCTAGAAATAGTCACCCTAGAAATGATGCATATTTTAGGCCAAATTTTGAACCCCTTAGAAGACCTAGCAATGGCCCTCAACCGAGAAACAATCACTCTAGAAATGCTGCCCATCCTAGAGCTCATAGTAGGAGAAATAATTCTCATGAAATGCGAAATAGTCATAGTGGTCAAAATAGAGTAAGCAATTTTCATCCGTCTAGTTACTATGGACCTAGAAGGATGCATAACCCAAATGTTACTTGTCATGATTGTAGACGTATTGGTCATATTGCTCCTGCATGCTTTACACGTCATAGACATCTTACTCAATCGAATCATTATAATATGCCTAACCCCCAAGGACCCAAGATGGCATGGGTACCTAAAGAACATTAATTTGTTTTGTAGGTGTGCTTGAAGGGATCAAGTGTACTATGGTACCTTGATAGTGGATGCTCCAAGCATATGACGGGAGATGAATCCAAATTCCTTCAATTAGAGCACAAAGAAGGAGGAAGTGTTATCTTCGGTGATAACAATAAAGGAAAGATCATCGGCATCGGCTCGGTCGGTAAGGATGAAAAATCCTCTATTAAGCATATATTACTTGTGAAAGGTTTGAAGCATAATCTCTTGAGCATAAGCCAATTATGTGACAAGGGAAATCTTGCTCTATTTGATTCGGATGAATGCCTAGTATTTAGACGTAGTGATTTCAAAATCATACTTCGTGGTTTTAGAGTTGATAATATTTATATGGTTGATCTTGCTAATTCCTCACCCGAATATGTTGATTGTCTAATGAGTAAAGAGGATGATACTTGGCTATGGCATCGTAGAGTAGCACATATCAATATGCATCTTTTGAACAAATTGATTTCTCAAAACTTAGTTGTTGGTCTTCCCTTTTTAAATTTGAAAATGACTCTATTTGTGACTCGTGTCAAAAGGGGAAGCAAACAAAAGCATCTTTCAAATCTAAAAACATTGTTTCAACTTCTAGACCATTGCAATTGCTTCATATGGATTTATTTGGTCCCTCTCGCATTGAAAGTCTAGGAAGAAATAAATATGCTTTTGTGATTGTTGATGATTACTCGAGATTCACTTGGACTTTATTTCTTGCCAATAAAAGTGATGCTTTTCAAAATTTTAAATTTTTTCTTAAGCGTGTTCAAAATGAGAAAGAAACAACCGTCGCTTCAATTAGAAGTGATCATGGGGGAGAGTTTGATCACAATCTCTTTGCGGACTTTTGTGACGAACTCGGAATCGAGCATACCTTTTCCGCTCCACGTACACCACAACAAAATGGGGTGGTGGAAAGGAAAAATAGGTGTCTCGAAGAGATGGCTAGAACCATGCTCGACGAAGCTAAGATACCCAAACATTTTTGGGCGGATGCCGTGAGTACCGCTTGCTACATTCTAAATAGAGTAGTAATTCGGCCGATACTCATGAAAACCCCCTATGAACTTTATAAGGGAAGAAAACCAAATATTTCCCATTTTAGAGTTTTTGGTTGCAAATGTTTTGTTCATAACAATGGCAAAGACCAATTGGGTAAATTTGATGCTAAGTCGGATGAAGGTATTTTCATTGGATATTCCTCACGTAGTAAAGCATATAGGGTCTTTAATAAAAGAACCCAAATTGTGGAGGAATCCCCTCATGTTGTATTTTCCGAAAATATTGCTCGCTTGGCGAGAAAGGATCTTGCAGGTATCTTAGATAGCTTGAAAGACAAAATACAAGAGGAACCACCCAAGGAAAATAAAGATGAAACTGAGGAACAACCAACGGAAGAAGCGCCACAATTGGAAAAAGAAATGAAGATGCCTAACGAGTGGAGGACAATCAAAGATCACCCTCTCGAACAGGTAATTGGCAACGTTGGAGACAAGGTAAGTACCCGAAACTCTCTCAAAAATACCTTAGAACATACTGCTTTTGTTTCTCAAATTGAACCCAAAACCATCTCAGAAGCAATTGGGGATGAATTTTGGACCTTGGCAATGCAAGAGGAGCTTAACCAATTCGAACGCAATGACGTTTGGGATTTGGTGCCAAGACCCGAAGGTCATACCATAATTGGTACGAAATGGGTTTTTCGCAATAAACTAGATGAAAATGGTATAATCACTAGAAACAAAGCTAGGCTTGTAGCAAAAGGCTATAATCAAGAAGAAGGTATTGACTATGAGGAAACATATGCTCCCGTAGCTAGATTAGAAGCTATTCGCTTATTGCTTGCATTTGCCTCTTCTATGAATTTCAATTTATATCAAATGGATGTGAAAAGTGCTTTTCTAAACGGTTTTATTCAAGAAGAAGTTTTTGTTGAACAACCCCTCGGCTTTGAAAACTTTAAATCTCCCGATCATGTTTTCAAGCTCAAAAAGGCTCTTTATGGTTTAAAACAAGCTCCCCGAGCTTGGTATGAAAGATTGAGTAAGTTTCTTTTGGAAAATGATTTCATTAGGGGGAAAGTTGACACAACTCTCTTTGTTAAGCATAAAAACAATGATATTTTGTTAGTTCAAATATATGTAGATGATATTATATTTGGTGCTACTAACAATGTTTTATGCAAGGAATTTTCCGATTTAATGACAAGCAAATTTGAGATGTCTATGATGGGTGAGTTAACATTCTTTTTGGGATTACAAGTAAATCAAATGAAAGAAGGTACATTCATTTGTCAAGCCAAATATTGCAAAGAATTGCTGAAACGATTTGAGATGAACAATGCAAAAGAAATGGCAACTCCCATGAGCACATCCGATCATCTAGACAAAGATGAGAAAGGTAAGGAAGTCGACACCAAAAAGTATCGAGGTATGATTGGCTCTCTTCTTTATCTTACTGCTAGTCGTCCGGACATCATGTTTAGCGTGTGCTTATGCGCTCGTTATCAATCGTGTCCGAAGGAGTCTCACCTTACTGCGGTAAAACGAATTTTAAGGTATCTTGTTGGTACTACAAATGTGGGTCTATGGTACCCCAAAGGCTCTTCATGCCAACTTGTTGGCTACTCCGATTCCGATTTTGCTGGATGCAAATTGGACCGCAAGAGCACAAGTGGCACTTGCCATTTGCTCGGTAGCTCTCTCGTTTCTTGGTTTAGCAAAAAACAAGTAAGTGTTGCGTTGTCCACAATCGAGGCTGAATATGTAGCTGCGGGGAGTTGTTGCGCTCAAATCCTATGGATGAAACAACAACTCTTGGACTATGGCCTAAGTCTTGATCATATCCCTCTTAGATGTGATAATACTAGTGCCATATGCTTGACGAAGAACCCCGTTCTTCATTCGCGAACGAAACACATTGAAATTAGACATCATTTTATTAGAGACCACGTTCTCAAAGGCGATGTCGAAATTGAATTTGTTGAAACCAAAAACCAATTGGCAGACATCTTCACAAAGCCTTTAGAGAAAGAGTCCTTCTTCCGAATTAGCAGTGAACTCGGGATCCTTGACTCCACGTTGATCTAAGTCATGCATTGCAATTTTTTATTACATGAGTTCTAACTTGAGCGTCGGAGACGTCTAACGATTTTTGCAGGTATCGCCCCAAAGGAAAGGGGAATTATAAAGCTTGACGTACAACAATCGGTTTCCGTCGTCTAAAAATCGATTATTTAGTATCAATAATCGATTATGTTGCTATTATTCGGGTTGATGTTGCTATTTTTTTTAAATAAACAAGTTTTATTTACATCTTTAGCATCTTACTATTATGTTATTTGCTAATGGCAAAAGGGGGAAGATAACGGGTATGCACTCTCAATATCTATAAGCTTAAATTAAGGGGGAATTCATATATTGTGGGGGAACAAATTGCATACTTGTTGCATGTATACACTTGTCTTGAATCGTCAATATAAATTGCTTGCATTGCATATCCCGCTTAATGTTTGCCATTATCAAAAAGGGGGAAATTGTTGGAAACACGTTCTCAATGCAATATACTAAAACGTGTGTTCTTTTGTATAGGTTTTGATGAATGACAAACGAAGCGAAAATTGATATATGACGAAGTTCAAGAAACAAGCGCACAATTGATATACATCGAGATTCAAGCTCAAGACAAAGTTTTATAGTTTAATTGAGTCATTCTTAATTGTGATCTTGATCCTACAACTTGACTCGTAACATGGCTTCTCTCATAAAACTATTTTCCAAAATCATGCATATTTAATTTAATGCTAAATGATTTTAAATCATGCATATTTTCATTAGTCAAAATGATTTTTAAATGCCTCTGAAAAATGGACTAAGATAATCGATTATGTACTAATGATAATCGATTGTTTTAAGCCAAGACTGCATGACAATCGATTGTGAACTAATGACAATCGATTGTGTTAAGGCAGTGAACATCAGGTTTCTTCAAACTTGCATGACAATCGATTGTGAACCTTATGACAATCGATTGTGATGAGGCAGTGTCCATCAAAGTTTTTCTAAACTCAGAATAATTGATTGTGAAGCTAATGACAATCGATTGTGAAGAGACAGTGTCCTTCAGATTTTATAAAGTCACAAAATAATCGATTGTGAACTAATGACAATCGATTGTGTTGAGGCAGTGACTTCCAGTGATTTTCAAATTTATTAAATAATCGATTGTGAGTATATAACAATCGATTGTCAAGAGGCAGTGTCTAAAATGTTTTTCAAAAACTGAAAAGTAATCGATTGTTGACTTTGTGCAATCGATTGTGAAGCTGACCGTTGTCGTAAAGTTTTCAAATACCGTCAGGTAATCGATTATTGATTCTGTATAATCGATTGTTGTGATTAAAATCCGGAAAAGATTTTTTGAACGTTATTGGGTAATCGATTATTGATTTGGTATAATCGATTGTTTTGATTAAAATCCGGAAAAGATTTTTTGAACGTTGCTGAGTAATCGATTGTTGATTCTGGACAATCGATTGTTTGTGGTAAAATCTGGAATTCCAGAAAGATTGAACGTTGCCAGTAATCGATTATGGATTGTAAGTAATCGATTATCAAGCGTAAAATCTGGGATTGAGTTTTGATCTGACTGGCAGATTCAATCGATTGTTGGGGTTTGACAATTGATTGTCAGTGAGTAAAATCAGCAACTCTTAATTGGCAACTAGGCAACGGTAATGCCAAGTTTTTCAACTATAAATACAGCTTCATTTCAGGATTTTAAATACAACAACATACTACAACTGATCATTACATTGCTATAAGCTTGCATACTTTTATTTATCATTTTATATTCAATTTCATAAAGCTTTTGAGAGCCATATTCTTGTGCAAAGTTGTTGTGATCCAGAGCTTACTTCTTTTACTCATATCTACTCATTAAGGAGTATTTTGTTTCAGTGTTTTAGTGTTGTATACACTTGTAAGAGAATTGTAATTCTCTTGTTGTAAGGAACTTGTGTTTCCTTGGTTGAAGTCTTGGAGTGTTGTAACTCCGAGCAAAGGTGTTGAGGCTTGCGTCCTCAAGTTGTAAAGGTTTGTTAAGCACCCGGAAGCTTGACACGTTAGTGGAAAATCTCGAGAGAGTCTCTCGGGGACTGGACTAGCCACACGTTGTGGTGAACCAGGATATATCTGTGTGTAAGTTATTATTTATCGCACTTATTTACTTCCTGCAAATTTTAATTTCCGCAAGTTTAGGCTAAATTTTATTATAACGCTATTCACCCCCTCTCTTGCGTTAAGCTTATTATCTAACACGTGTCACGACCCCAATCCTGGTCGTGATGGCGCCCAACACAGATGCTAGGCAAGCCCGACAAATTAACACTCACAACCCAACTGCTCAACACATTTCCAATTTATACCATTAAATTATCAAGTATTATAGTTCAAACCAGCTAATAGGTAGAAGAATTATGAAAATCGAAACAACTGGTAAATAAACTCCCAAGATCTGGGGTCATGAGTATAGAGCCTCTACGATAACAAAGTAATAAATACTCAGTAATAGTGATGTTCATACATGCAGAAATGATAAAAGGATAGGGGAGGAGTCGGGTCCTGCGAACGTCATGCAGCTACCTCGAAAACTCCTCAGAAGCTATGAAGCAACAAATAGCTCAACTATGCTCCGAGGCACCAAAATCTGCACACATGGTGCTGGGAGTAAAGTGAGTACTTCCAACTCAGTGGCAATAGACATGTACAATGACTGAAAGTAAGAAATCCCGAAATACTGCAATGTAAAGTTGAAACTTACCACTTAGCACATTTAACAATGAGACAACAGTAAATCAATGATAGATAGAGATATATATCAATGTATGAACGCAATGCAATGAACATGACCGCTTCGGGGTACAACCCGATCCATTTGGGTACTCGCGCTCTCTGTTGGGGTTCAGACTCCAGAGGGGCTCCTACAGCCCAAGCGCAATATCATTGTAGCATTCGCTGCAGCGTGTAGCCCGGTCCACAATCAGTCCAATTATATTCATGCAAGCCACACGAGCACAATCAAGTTTACCATTTTCAGTTCCATTTAGCAGGTATTATAGCTTAAGTATTTTAAAACCTTAGAAGTTTACTAATAATTTCTAGACAGTGTTTAACTTATGACTGATATCATGGAAACATGCTTAATATCATGGAAACAGTGATAATAATCCCCAAGGAATCCAAATAATCAGCATGCAGTCCAAATATCCTTATACGTTCCAAGAAGGATGTTTACTAATCAATTTCTAGTCATTAACACAGTATGAACATCACTCGGACGGGCTAAGCCATAGTCCCCATCGACAAACGACCCCGCACTCACTGTAGAGTACGTGTCTCACCTTAATACATCGTCACAATCTGAGATATCGGGGTTTCAAACCCTCACGTCATCATTTACATTTATTACTCACCTCAAGCCTGCCGTAGATTAGTCCGCAATGCCCTTTCCTCTTGAATTGACCTCCTCGCGCATCGAATCTAGTCAAAACCACAATGAATACATTACTATATGCTAAAGAAACATAACCCAATCGAAATTACTCGAAAACCACTAAAAATCACGAAGTTGGCAAAAATCGAGCCCTGGGCCCACGTCTTGAGATCCATAAATTTTTATATCAAAATGTTCCTTATATTTCAATGAGTCCATACATACCAAATTCACAAAAATCGGAGTCCATTTGACCCCTCAAATCACAATTTCTCACTTAAAACCCCAAGCCCAAGTTCTTTACATTTTCAACCCATTTTCATGAATTTAGGTGTTGATTGTTCAATAAAATGATATTTCTATGTCAAGACACTTACCTCCAATCAATACCCGTCGAAAACCCTCTTCAAATCTACCAAAAAGCTCTTGAGGCGGAGTAAATATGGAGGTAATATGATATGGGACACGGATGAAATAACACTTAAAACCATTCTGCCTGGGCATTTTTAGCCCTATGCGATCGCATCACTACCATTGCGATCGCATAGCACAAATTTCATCTTTCCAGAATAACCCTATGCGTTCGCACTACACCCCCGTGTTCGTATAGACCAAACCCATATCAAGGACCCCATGCCCAAATACCCTACGCATACGCACTGGTCGTTGTGCGAATGCACTGGTCAAAGTTTCCAGACCTATGCGATCGCATGGACCCTAATACGACCGCATAGCACAAAACAGGGCTCCTCTCCAGCCTTCTATGCAATTGCAATGCCCGCCATGCAATCGCATAGAGCAATTTCTCTACAACATTTCTGCTGCATTTCTGCAACAATCAAAAGCCAAAAATGTTCTGTTTAACCACCCGAAATCACCCTGAGGCCCTCGGGACCTCAGCCAAAAGCACAAACATGTTCTAATACCTCATTTAAACTTGCTCGAGCAATAAAACACTATCATTAACATCAAAATCGCAGAGTTTCATCAAATCAAGGCTTAAGTTAAACTAAAACTTTCAAACTTCTCATTCAATCAAAAACCCGGCCGAAACACCTCCGGATCAACCGAAATTTTGCACACAAGTTTAAAATAACCTAACAAAGCTACTGGACCTGTCGTAATTCCATTCGACCTCCCATATCAAAATCTCACCTATCCACCGGAAATCGCCAAAATACTAACTTCGCCAAAGTAAGCTAATTTCTTCACCGAACCTTCAAAATTCATTCCGATTACGCTCCTAAGACTTAAATCATCCCCCGAAGCTAACCGAATCATCAGAAATCCATTTCGATCCCTCTAACTAAATAGTCAACTTCCATTTGACTTTTCTAAAACAAGCTTCCCTTGAAGAGACTAAGTGTCTCATTTCCAACTAAAACCAATCCAATTCTACCCAATCAACTAAAATATTGATATTGAAACATAGTGAAGCATAATATGAGGGAACGAGCTAGGACATCACACTGCGCACACATATTGAGGAAACTAAAGCGGGGTTTTCAAAGCCTAGGAAGCACGGAAAAGGAATAAATTCGGCAATGACCCTTTGGGTCGTCACATTCTCCACCTCTAAAATAACTATTCGTCATCGAACGGAGAAGAGAAAGAAGTACCTGAGTCGGGGAATAGATGAGGATAATGGCTCTGCATATCGGACTCGGACTCCCAGGTCGATGCCTCAGGAGGCTGACCTCTCTACTGAACAGGCACTGAAGGAAAACTCTTTGACCTCAACTATCGAACCTGCCGGTCTAAAATGGCCACCGGCTCTCCTCATATGACAGATCCTTGCCCAGTTGGATAGTGCTGAAATCTAACACGTGGGATGGATCGCCGTGATACCTCCGAAGCATGGATACGTGGAAAACTGGATGCACGACTGACAAGCTAGGCGGCAAGGCAAGTTTATAAGCCACCTCTCCCACACGATCAAGAATCCCAAATGGGCCAATGAACCTAGGGCTAAGTTTGCCCTTCTTCCCGAATCGCATCACGCCCTTCAAAGGCGACACTCGGAGCAACACTCGTTCACCAACCATGAAAGAAATATCTCGAATCTTGCGTTCTGCATAGACTGACTGTCCGAAGTCTGTCCTGAATGATCTTGACCTTATCCAAGGCCTCTTGAACTAGATCTGTACCCAATAACTAAGCCTCTCCCGGCTCAAATCATCCCATTGGAGACCGATATCGCCTACCATACAACGCCTCATATGGAGCCATCTGAATGCTGAACTGATAGTTGTAGTTGTAAGAAAACTCTGCTAAACGCAAGAACTGGTCCCACGAGCCTCCATAATCAATATTGCAGGCTCGGAGCATATTCTCAAGAATCCTAATAGTCCTCTCGGACTGACCTTCCGTTTGGGGATGAAATGTTATACTCAACTGAACCTGGGTACCCACCTATTGCTGAACCGCTCTCCAGAAATGTGAGGTAAACTGCGGACCCCGGTCCAAAATGATAGATATAGGCACTCTATGAAGGCAAACGATCTCCCTGATATAAATCTCAGCTAATCTCTCGGGCGAAAATGTGGAGGCAACCGGAACAAAATGCGCTGACTTGGTCAGCCTATTCACAATAACGCAAACTGTATCAAACTTTTTACAAGTCATCGGAGGGCCAGAAACGAAATCCATGTATCCTCTCCTACTTCCACTCGGGAAGCTCGATCCTCTGAAATAATCCACCAGGCCTCTGATGCTCGTACTTAACCTGCCGAAGTTTAAACAACGAGCCACATATGCAACAATTTCTTTCTTCATTCTGTGCCACCAATGATGCTGCCTCAAGTCCTGATACATCTTCGCGGCGCCCGGATGAATATAATACCGAGAACTATGGGCCTCCGCTAAAATCAACTCCCGAATACAATAAACATTAGGCACACAAACTCGCCCCTGCAATCTCAATACACAATAATATCCCAATGTCACTTTCTTGGTACCTCCACACTGCACCATGTCTCTCAGGACACACAAATAGGGATTATCAAACTGCCACTCACGGATACGCTCCAACAATGATGAACGAGCGACCATGCAAGCTAACACCCTGCTTGTTGGGAATATTTTATTCAAGAAATTTATCTTTCATCCTACCCACAACCGTTGTATCTAATATTCTAAACTTTTTACATATAGTTAAACAAAATAGATGTAAACATAATTAACTTCTTCTGGTTTAAAAAATTCCTTAGCTGGGTAGTAAGTATTAGTTATTGGGGTTTTAAGTATATTAATGTTTAAAAGAGTGTGAATAAGAAATGGAGGAAAAATAAAATATTTGAGCTTGAGATTCCCTTCTTGATGAATGAACATGTCCCATATTAGAAGAGGAAGAGGTTTTTATGGGTATATAAGCAATTGCTCTTCTTCTAGCTCTTTAAGTTTTGAGAAGAAGGCAAGCCTCGCGTCGCTTGCTCGCTCGCTCGTCTCGGCTTCAGATTCGGCTTCGGGTTTGGATTTGGATTTGGTTAAATGATCTATTGATTGACTAATTTTTTGGACCAAATTTATTTGTTAATAGTAAACATAAACATAAAGGTTATTAAATATCTGTTTCAATAACAAAATACTAATATTAAAATCCAACTGTTTCTATTTTTTTGTTTTTTATTTTGGTAACAGAAAATTAACTACCCTCTTCAATTTTGCCTCTTTATTTTCCCTCTTTATTGTTGAATAAATAGCCATTTATGTTATGACATTTATGTTGTGATCGTTTTGCATAAAAGCCATTCTGAAGAGTTGCACCTCTTCAGATTTCAGCCCAACATTGGTTATAAATACAAGTCCATTTTCTCAGATTTTCCATCCGATTTTTTGAATTTCTCCTACTCCTTCTGCATTATTTTAACTTCAAAGAAAGCAACAGTAAGTGTGATTTGCTACCGAACTTTGTGTTCGCTGAAACAATGGGGTTTCAAGTACCACTACACTATTGTGTAATTTGTTCTTTCCAAGGAGAAAATAATACATTACCTTGGGTACTATGAGGGGATTAAATTCCTTAAGAAAATACTCTGAATTCAGTGGGCTCGGATTAACTTTTGTTTCATTTATATTTCTGTTTATTTTATTTTATTTTCTCCAAATTATTTTACAAATACAATTAATATTTTCTTGTGTCATTCTTTTACAGAAATAACCAATGATAACGGGAACTAGGTTGTCCCAGTGGTGACTACCAACACATCAACAAGCCAAACACTGGCTATGGCACCGGCGGAGAAACCCCAAAAATTTTCCAGGTTAGATTTCAAGCGGTGGCAGCAGAAGATGTTCTTCTACTTGACTAATTTAAGTCGGCATAATTTCATCAAGGAAGATGTACGTGTTCTTCCCGATGAAACTCCAGAGAATGAACGCTTTCTCGTGATTGACGCGTGGAAGCATTTGGATTTTCAGTGCAAGAATTATGTTCTTAGAGGACTAGAAGACGATTTGTATAATGTCTACAATGGCTTGGAGGCGTCAAAAGAATTGTGGACTGTGCTTGAAAAAAATACAAAATTGAAGATGTCGGGTTGAAAAAATTCATTGCCGCCAAGTTTTTGTACTACAAAATGGTAGATAGCAAGTCTATAATTACCCAAGTCCAAAAATTGCAAGTGATTGTTCACGATCTCCTTGCTCAAGGTATAAATCAAATTAATATTGATGTTGAAAGTAGTAATCTCAGTATTTTTACTAACAGAATTTTCATTGAAGGTCTTATCATCAATGAAGCATTCCAAGTAACATCGATGATTTAGAAGTAGCCTACTTTGTGGTAGGACTTCAAGAACTACTTGAAGCACAAACACAAGGACATATCTCTTGAACATCTCATTATTCGGTTGAGAATCAAAGAGGAAAACAAAGCTGCTGAAAAAAGAGACCGTGAAAACTCAACAATAATGGGAGCAGACATTATTGAGGATACCTCTAAAAATAAGAGAAAGAGGAAGTAGGCTTCCGGACCGAATAACAAACCAAGCAAGAAGAGGTTCAATGGAAATTGCTACAATTGTGGGAAAGCTGGGCACAAATCTACGGAGTGCCATGCTCCAAAGAAAGACAAGAAGAAGGGTCATGTCAAAACCCGGAATTCCCACCATCGAGAGTCGTGATGGCGCCTACAGTCAGAGCTAGGCAAGCCAAACCATACAACATTTCTACTGTTTTTCTTTAAACAATTATGACAAACTGAAATAATAATCAAAGCAGAAGACTTATAACTACTTAATTAACTGCAAACGGAAATGCGAAAGTTTCAAAATTCCCTCTACCCAGTATCTGGTGTAACTACTCACGGACTACTATAGAATACTACAAACAAAATCTGGGAAAGAAATACATAGTGTTTGCCTGATACAAGATGAACAAACAAAAGTAAGAAAGGGACTTCGGCCTGCGAACGCTAGCTAGGCTACCTCGAGAGTCCCTGGAATGAAGATAGCTCCCAGAAAAACTACCGCTGCGGTCTGAAAGCCGCGTCCTTGCCTGTGCACAAAAAATGCATAGAGTGTAGCATTACCACAACCGACCTAATTTGCTGGTAAGTGCCTACCTAACCCCGGGGAAGTAGTGACGAGGCTAGACAAGGCCTACCAAAATTAACCTATGCAAATATATATATATATATATATATATATATATATATATATATATATATATATGTATGTATGTATGTATATATATTTATATGTATATATATATGTACAAGGCAACGGAAATAACAACAAAGAAATACCAGCAAAAAAGGGGAAAGGGAAATGCTCGGGGAGATACAGTAAAGAACAAATCAACGGATATAACAACGTAACCATCTCAATACTATAACTCGTATATATGTATAAGTGGACGGTGCGCAACACGATCCCATTTATCATAAGTGTTCGGCGTGCCACATGATCCCAATTCATATTTCATAGGTAGACGGCGTGCCACACGATCCCAATTCATATTTCATAAGTGGTCGACGTGCCACACGATCCCATATTATAATTCATATGTGGACGGCGTGCCACACAATCCCATATTATAATTAATAAGTGGACGGCGTACTGCACGATCCCATATTATAATGAATAGCACAAATAATTTCTCCAAAAGAAGTCCCATTAGGGAAATTCAACAACATAACGATTAAATCCGACAAGGGTACAACTAACAACCCAAATATCCCCGCGATGGAGAATACAATGGTAACACTCTACTCGTCCCGGCAAGGGAATCATTGCATCACATTCTCTTTTAGCGTATTTCCTTCTTATCTAACAGTTTACATGGAATTCATCAATTTAACAGAACAGTTGTACCACATCTTTCGAATAAAAAGCAATTACAACTCACGGTCATGCTAGATGCCGGTGTATAGATACTCGTCACCATGCCTATACATCGTAATCGATCAATTAGCAAATAGCACTCAAAACACCCTAATCATATTCCCTCAAGCCAAAGTTAGATCAAACACTTAACTCGAAAGCTCCAAACTCAACTCAAGCCTCTAGTATAGCTTTACCTTTCAAATTCACCTCAAAACTGTTCGAATCTACTCACAAATTACTCAAATGTATCAACAAATGCTTGTTGAATCAATTTGAATGCATAAGAATGAATTTTCCAAAGTTTTGCCCAAAAATTCGCAAAATGCCCCCGGGCCCACGTGGTCAAAACCCGAGATTCAAACCATAATCGGGTCACCCATTCCCCCACGAGTTCACATCTATGATTTGTTTTGAAATGGGACCTCAAATTGAGGTCAAAATCCCCAATTTAGTGAAAACCTAGGTTCTACCCAAAATCCCCATTTTCACCCATGGAAAACCATGATTTTAAGATGAAATCGTGATAAGTGATGTTAAAGATTGAAGGAGTTGAGTAAAAGTTGACTTACAATTGATTTGGAGAAGAGGAAGTCGTGAGAAATTGCCAATGGGTGTTTGGGTTTGAAATTTTGAAAAATGAGCTTCAAAATCGTGTAAGTATGAAATAGGCAGGTGCAAGTATCGCAATTGCGAAGCTGGGTTCGCAATTACGAAACCAGCATGCTTGGGATTTGCGAGAAATAAGTCGCATTTGTGAACTTGCACCATTTGGGGAAGGTTCACATTTGCGAACATTTGATTGCATTTGCGACCATAGGTCAAACTCCCCTTCCTCGCATTTGCAAAAAGAAATTCCCATTTGCGAACACTGGCCTGCCTGGGCTGGTTTCGCATTTGCGAACCAGCCTTCGCATTTGCGATAGCTGGGCATTCGCTTTTGCGAACTCTGGCTTTGCATTTACGATAATTGCAGAAGCCTCATACCAAAATGTTAAAACATGAGAAATGCAATCCGATGCCTATTCAAAACTCACCCGAGCCCTCAAGACTCCAAACCAAACATGCACACACCCTCAAAAACATCATACGGACTTACTCACGCGATCATATCGCTAAAATAACATCACGATTTATGAATTAAGCCTCAAAGCACAAAATTCTTCTTTCAACTTTCAGAAACTTCAATTTTCCATTTTTTGTCTGAAACACGTCAAACGATGTCCATTTTCAACCAAACTTTACAGATAGAGCTTAACACCTATTTAAGACTTGAACCGGGCATCGAAACAAAAATACGAGCCCGATACCACATGTTTCTATTTCATTTTCCTTTCTAATTTCCTTAATTAATTACAGAAAACAATTTCTTTTAAATATTCTATACTCGGGCTCGGGACCTCGGATTTTGATTCAGAGAATACGCTCGAGTGCCAAATGTTTTCTACGGACCTCCCGGGACCGTCCCATCACGGTTCCAGGTCCGTTTACCTAAAATGCTAACCAAAGTCAACTATATCAATATTAATATAAAAATTCTTCAAAATTTTCACAGATTTCACATATTTTAACATAAAAGTTTTCCGACTTCGCGCTCAGAATGCACACGCAAATCGTGGAAACTAAAAGTGAGGTCTTCAAGGCCTCAGAAGTACAGAAAAGGGGAGAATTATGGTGATGACCCTTTGGGTCATAACATCCTTCACCTCTAAAATAACCGTTCGTCCTCGAACAGACAAAAGAAAGAAGTATCTGAGTCAGGGAATAGATGAGGATAGCGACTTCGCATATTAGATTTGGACTCCCAGGTCAATGCCTCAGGAGGCTGACCTCTCCATTGAACACACACTGAAGGAAAACTCTTCAACCTCAACTATAGAACTTGCCGATCTAAAATAGCCACCGGCACCTCCTCATATGACATATCATTGTCCAATTGGATAGTGCTGAAATCTAATACGTGGGATGGATCGTAGTGATACCTCCGAAGCATGGATACATGAAAAATTAGATGCACAGAGGACAAGATAGGCGGCAAAGTAAGTCTATAAGCCGCCTCTCCCACTCGTTCAAGAATCTCAAATGGGCCAATGAACCTAGGACTAAGCTTTCCCTTCTTTTCGAATCTCATCACGCACTTCATAGGCGATACACGGAGCAATGTTCGCTCACCAACCATGAAAGAAACATCTCAAACCTTGCGGTCTGCATAAATCTTCTGCGTGGACTGAGCTGACCGAAGTCCATCATGAATGATCTTGACCTTATCCAAGGCCTCCTAAACTAGATCTGTACCAAATAACTGAGCCTCTCCCGGCTCAAACCATCCGACTGGGGATCGACACCGCTACCATACAACGCCCTACACAGATCCATCTTAATGCTGGACCGATAGCTATTGTTGTAGGAAAAATCTACTAAAGGCAAAAACGGGTCCCATGAGCCTCGAAATCAATAACGCTGGCTCGGAGCATATCCTCAAGAATCTGAATAGTCATCTTGGACTGACCGTCCATCTGAGGATGAAATGTTGTACTCAACTGAACCTGGGTGCCCAACTCTTGATGTACCACTCTCCAAAAATGCGAGGTAAACTGCGGGCCCCAATCTGAAATGATAGATATAGGCACCACATGAAGGCGAACGATCTCCCTAATATAAATCCCAACTAATCTCTCGGACAAATAGGTAGTGGAAACTGGAACAAAATGCGCTAACTTGGTTAGCCTATCCACAATAACCAATATAGCATCAAACTTCTTCCGAGTCATCGGAAGGACAGAAACAAAATCCATGGTAATTTTCTCCCACTTCCACTCGAGAAGCTCAATCCTCTGAAATAAACCATCGGACCTTTGATGCTCGTACTTAACCTGCTGACAATTCAGAAATGAGCTACATATGCAACAATGTCCTTCTTCATTTTTCGCCACCAATAAAGCTGCCACAAATCGTAATACATCTTCGTGGCGCCTGGATAAATAGAATATCGAGAACTATGGGCCTCCGCTAAGATCAACTCCCGAATACCATCAACATTAGGCACACAAACTTACCCCTCCAGTCTCAATACACCATCACCTCCCAAGGTAATTTTCTTGGCACCTCCACGATGCACCGTGTCTCTCAGGACCCACAAATGGGGATCATCAAACTGTCGCTCATGGATACGCTCCATGAACGAAGAACGAGCAACTATGCAAGCTAACACCCTGCTAGGCTAAGAAATATCCAACCTCACAAATCGAATTGCCAAGGCCTGAACATCTAAAGCAAGCGGTCTCTGGATAATCGGAATATATGCAAGACTACCCATGCTGGCAGACTTCCTACTGAATGCATCGGCTACCATATTGGCCTTCCCCGGGTGGTATAAAATAGAAACATCATAGCTTTTCAACAACTCCAACTACCTCCTCTGCCTCAAATTCAACTCATTCTGCTGGAACAAGTATTAAATGCTCTTGTGATCCGTGGACACCTCACACGTCACACCATAGAGATAATGCCTCCAAATCTTCAATGCATGAACAATAGCTGCCAACTCTAGGTCACGAACTGGATAATTCTCCTCGTTGATCTTCAACTGCCTCGAAGCATATGCTATGACTCTGCCATTCTGCATCAACACTTCGCCAAGCCCAATACAGGACACATCACAATAGACGGTATAAGGCCCTGATCCCGTGGGCAAAACCAATACTGGTGCCGTAGTCAAAGCTATCTTGAGCTTATGGAAGCTCGCCTAGCACTTATCTGACCACCTGAACATGGCACCCTTCTGGGTCAATCTAGTCATCGGAGCCGCAATGGATGAAAACCCCTCCACGAACCATCGATAGTAACCTGCTAACCCTAAGAAACTCCGGATCTCTGTAGCTGACGTGGTCGAGGCCAGTTCTTGACTGCCTCAATCTTCTTCGGGTATACCTGAATACCCTCTACTAAAATAACGTGACCCAGGAATGTAACAGAACTCAAACCAAAACTCGCACTTCGAGAACTTGGCGTACAACTGACTATCCTTCATAGTCTGAAGTACCACTCTGAGGTGCTGCTCATACTCCTCCTGACCTGGCTGTGGGAATATATCATAATGTCATCAATGAATACAATCACGATCAAATCCAAATAGGGCCTGAACACTCGGTTCATCAACTCCATAAATGTTGCCGGGGCATTGGTCAACCCAAATGACAGGACTAAAAACTCATAATGCCCATACCGAGTGCGAAATGTTGTCTTAGGGATATCAGACACCCTAATCCTCAAGTGATGATAACCAGACCTCAAATATATCTTCGAAAACTCCTTAGCACACTGAAGCTAGTTAAATAAATTGTCAATCCTCGTCAGTGGATACTTGTTCTTTATCGTCACCTTGTTCATCAGCCGACAATCAATGCACATCCTCATCGACCCATCCTTTTTCTTCACAAATAACACTGCCGCAACCCAAGGCGATACACTAGGTCTAATGAAACCCTTATCAAGCAAGTCATGAAGCTGCTCTTTCAACTCTTTCAACTCTTGCAGGGCCATGCGATATGATGGAATGGAAATAGGCTGGGTTCCAGGAGTCAGATCAATGCAGAAATAAATATCCCTGTCGGGCAGCATACCTGGCAGGTCTGAAGGAAAAACCTCAGAGAACTCCCGAACAATAGGAACAGAGTCAGTAGATGGAACATTTGCGCTGGAGTCACGAACATACGCCAGATATGCTAGACACCCCTTCTCGATCATGCGTCGAGCCTTGACATATGAAATAACACTACGGGTGGCATGACCTTGGGTCCCTTTCCACTCAAGTCGGGTAAGTCTGGCAAAGTCAAGGTCACGTTCTTAGCGTGATAATCCAAAATAGTATGATACGGGGACAAGCGATCCATCCCCAAAATAACGTCAAATTCCACCATATCTAAGAGCAATAAGTCAAATCGGGTCTCAAGACCCTCAAATACTACCACACATAAGTCAAATCGGGTCTCAAGACCCTCAAATACTACCACACATGAATGATGCACTTGGTCGAACACAATAGAATCACCCACCGCGTAGACACATATACAGGAATACCCAAGGCCCACTAGGCATAACCAAATAGGGTGCAAAATAGGACGACACATATGAATACGTAGATCTCAGATCAAACAACACGGAAGCACCTCTATCACAGACCAGAATAGTACTTGTAATCACAGTATCTGATGACTCGACCTCTGGCCTAGCTGGCAAAGCATAACAATGGGGCGGGGGCGCACCTCCCTGATCTGTGTCTCTGGGACGATCAACTACTAGCTGACCCCTGCCTCTGGCGGTCCTAGCTCCTCCTCTATGATCCCTACCTCCACCTCTATGGCTTCTACCCCTGCCTCTAGCTGGCTAGGCGTCCTGGGGATCACCTGCTGCCTGAATAATGGGACGAGGACCCTGCTGCTGAGAGTTGTCCGATGCTCGAGGGTAATATCTGGCAATATGTCTCGTGTCGCCACATGTGTAACAAGCCCTCGGCTGCTGAGAATAATGGAGTTGTGGTGCGCTGATAGGTGATGATGGTGAGCTAGAAAGCTATTGGTCAGAATACCAGCTAGGAACCACGACCACTTGTAATACCATGTGAAACCTGAAGTGTTGATTGAAAGGTTCTTTGAGGGTGGACTCTACCATATGAATCCCTACCTCCAGATGAGGTACCACTGAACCTACCAGAATGATGAGGCCTTCTATCTGACCCCTGACCGCCTCCTCGTGCAAGCGCCATCTCTATCCTGCTGGCCGCATTAGCCGCCTCCTGAAAAGACATATCTGTTGGACAATACGCTTTACGCTAGAGGGGGGGGGGGTGAATAGCGTTTTAAAAATATTAAGCGTTTTAGTGCGGAATTTAAAAACTTTGCAGAAATTAAAACAAGTGCAGTAGAATAAACTTACACAATGATGTATCCTGGTTGGCCACAAACGTGGTTAGTCCAGTCCCCGAGAGACTCTCTCGAGATTTCCACTAAACTTGTCAAGCTTACGGGTGCTTAACAAACCGTTACAGCTGAGGACACAAGCCTCACCTAGTTGCTCGGGGATCACAATCCCAAAGACTTCAATTGCTCGGGGATACCAATCCCAAAGACTTCAATTGCTCGGGGATAACAATCCCAAAGACTTCAACTGCTCGGGGATAACAATCCCAAAGACTTCAACTGCTCGGGGATAACAATCCCAAAGACTTCAACCGAGGAATCACAAGTTCCTCAACAAACGAGAATCGCAATTCTCTTACAAACACAAAACACACTCACTTTACAAAGCACTCCTTAATGAGTAGATATGAGTAGAAATAGTACGCTCAAGATCACAACAACTTAGCTCAATAGAATGGCTCTTCAAAAAGCTTTATGGATGAATGGAAAATGATGATCAATGTAAGAAAGCTTTTAGCAATGAAAATACTCAAAGTGTATATGTTGTTGTTGTGAAAACACTGAGTTGAAGCTGTATTTATAGGTGAAAAACTCAGTCTTACCGTTGTCTAATTGCCAATTAAGGATTGCTGAAATTACTCAGTGACAATCGATTGTCAAGACTAAACAATCGATTGTTTGCCTATCAGATTAAAAATTCAATCCCTGATTTTACGTCAACAATCGATTACTTCAAATCAATAATCGATTATTTATAACGTTAAGAAATCCTTTCCAATTTTTGGCATAAAACATCGATTGTCCGGAAATCAACAATCGATTATTTTAACAACGTTCAGAAAATCTTTTCCAGATTTTAAGCAAAACATCGATTGTTAAATATCAACAATCGATTACCTGAAGGTAATTGAAAATATATGACAACGGTCAGCTTCAACAATCGATTATCAAATGGAATAATCGATTATTAATTAATTTCAAAACTCTCTGTCTCATATATAATCGATTATCAAAAGCCACAATCGATTATCATTTTATTTAAAATCACTGGGAGACATTTTTCTCATTCTAATCGATTACCATTAGTTCATAATCGATTTTTATGAGTTTTGAAAACATTGCCTCAGTTAACAATCGATTATCATAAGTACACAATCGATTGTTATGCAGTTTGCAAAAACCTGATGTTAACTGACTTACTCACAATCGATTATCATTAATTCACAATCGATTGTCATGCAGTCTTGGCTTAGAGATACTCGATTATCATAAGTACATAATCGATTATCTTAGCCCAGATTTTTGAGGCATGCTTGGAAAACATTTTAACAAGTGTAAATATGCATAGTTTAAAATCATTTGACACTTAATTTAAATATGCATGATTTTGGAAAAATAATTTTAGTAGAGAAGCCATGTTATGAGCCAAGTTGAGGAATCAAGATCACAATTAATATTGACTCAATTATAACATTTCTAAACTTTGTCTTGAGCTTCTTGTAATGCATCCATTTTGTGCTTGTCCTTGAGTACTGCTATATATCGCTTTTTGCTTTGTTTGACATTCATCAAAACCTACAAAAGAACACACGTTTAGTATATTGCATTTGAAACGTGTTTCCAACAATTTCCCCCTTTTTGATAATGGCAAACATAAGCGGGATATATGCAATAATTATTTTGATAATCCAAGACAAGTGTAAAGTATGCAATTTGATGTTCCCCCTCAATTCATGTTCCCCCTCACTTTAAGCATGAATGAAGTTGAGAGTGATATAGCATACTTCTTGATATCCCGTTTCTTCCCCCTTTTGCCATTAGCAAAAATATATACAAGGGAAGAATATGCAAAAAAAACATATGAAATAAACAAAAGTTTATTTATTGGAAAATAAAGATAACAAAAGTAATCGATTATTGATACAGTAATCGATTGTTTGACGGCGATTTTCCTGTAGAATACTTGAGTATTTTGCGTCATGCTTTCATGATCCCCTTTTCTTTAGGGTGATACCTGCAAAAAAGTGTTAGACGCCTCCGACGCTCAAGTTAGAAATTATGTAAGAAATAAAATGCAATGCATGACTTAGATCAACGTGGAGTCAAGGATCCCGAGTTCACTACGAATTCGGAAGAAGGACTCTTTATCTAAGGGCTTTGTACAGATGTCTGCCAATTGGCTTTTTGTTTCAACAAATTCAATTTCGACATCGCCTTTTAGAACGTGATCTCTAATAAAATGATGTCTAATTTCAATGTGTTTTGTTCGCGAGTGAAGAATGGGGTTCTTCGTCAAGCATATGGCACTAGTGTTGTCACATCTAAGAGGAATGTGGTCAAGACGTAGGCCATAGTCCAAGAGTTGTTGTTTCATCCATAGGATTTGAGCGCAACAACTCCCCGTGGCTACATATTCAGCCTCGGTTGTGGACAACGCAACACTAACTTGCTTCTTACTAAACCAAGAAACTAAAGCGCTACCAAGCAAGTGGCAAGTGCCGCTAGTGCTCTTGCGGTCCAATTTGCATCCAGCAAAATCGGAGTCGGAATAGCCAATAAGTTGGCATGAAGAACCTTTGGGGTACCATAGACCCATATTGGTAGTACCGACAAGATACCTTAGAATCCGCTTTACCGCAGTAAGGTGAGACTCTTTCGGACATGATTGATAACGGGCACAGACGCACACGCTAAACATGATGTCCGGACGACTAGCAGTAAGATAAAGAAGAGAGCCAATCATACCTCGGTACTTTTTGATGTCGACTTCCTTACCTTTTTCATCTTTGTCGAGATGATCGGATGTGCTCATGGGAGTTGCCATTTCCTTTGCATTGTTCATATCAAAACGTTTAAGCAGTTCTTTGCAATACTTGCTTTGACAAATGAATGTACCTTCCTTCATTTGTTTTACTTGTAATCCCAAAAAGAATTGTAACTCACCCATCATGGACATCTCAAATTCGCTAGTCATTAAGTTTGAAAATTCCTTGCATAGAGCATTGTTAGTAGCACCAAAAATGATATCATCTACATATATTTGAACTAGCAAGATATCATTATTTTCATGCTTGACAAATAAAGTTGTGTCAACTTTTCCACGAATAAAATTATTTTCTAAAAGAAATTTACTCAACCTTTCATACCAAGCTCGAGGAGCTTGTTTTAAACCATAAAGGGCCTTTTTGAGTTTGAAAACATGATTAGGAAAATTAAAGTCTTCAAAACCGGGGGGTTGCTAAAATGATGAGACTTAATTCTATCAAGCAATGTAAACATTCAACAAGATTTCATGACAAAAAAAATTGAATCAACAAATAATCGATTATTGATACTGATAATCGATTGTAAGCATAAATAATCGATAATGATCGATTTTTCTTGTATCAAGACAATTTATACTTTCCTCTTACCTTTTGGGGGATACCTTCCCTTCGACTTTGCCAATTACCTGATTTTGAACATCCTCCGTTCATTTTGGTCTTTTGGCTCATTCTTCAATTTAAGAAGCTTCTTCCACAATTTTGCCTTTGTCTTCCTTGTATTTTGTCTTTTAAATTTTTCGAAAATACTTCCGATTTTGAAAAAAAATGCCTAAATCGACTTTTCCGTCTCTTCCTCCTTCTTTGTGCTTTAATTGAAGGAATTTTGAATTCGTCTCCTGTCAAGTGTTTGGAGCATCCATTACACTTGATTCCTTCAAGCACACCTGCAAAACAAATCAATGCTCTTTTGGTACCCATACCATTTTGGGTCCTTGGGGGTTAGGCAAATAACGACCATAATAATATGAGGAATCTCTATGCTTTGTAAAACACATAGGTGCAATATGACCTATACGATTGCAGTAATGACATACTACGTTCGGGTTGTGTTGATGCCTAGGTTGAGCCAACAAAGTTCTAGGCGAATGAAAATGATTAACACTAGACATATTGTTCCCATTTCTAGTATAATATCTAGATGGTCTAAAGTCATTAGTGCTAGACTTGTTGAAGGACCTAGTGTCATGTCTAGGTGGTCTAAGCTCGTTCCTAGAGTTATTTCTTGGTTGCCGAAAATTACTATTTGTAGGCTTGTTTGCAAGAATCCTAGATTCGGATCTAGGTTGTCTAAAGATATTAGTTCTACCCTTATTTTCATACATTCTAGCATAATGTCTAGGTGGTCTAAAAGAATTTGTTCTAGGCTTGTTTAATACCTTAGAGTTATTTCTAGGTGGAGTAGTGAAGTTTTTGTTTTTATGCCGTTGATATTTCTTAGGCGTTTCTTTTTCAACAACTTTAGGAACTTCTTTACTACGTGTTTCTAATGTTTTCCTAAGTTCTGTGTTTTCTAGTTTTAAGGACTCACAAGCAGTACAAGTAGAGCATTTATCAACACAAGAGGCTTCATGCATAGTCTTGATGACTTGTCTAAGTTCTATACTATCATTTAACAAAAATTGATTTTCATTTGCAAGATTCTCGTTATCACGAGACAGATTTTCAACACCTTTTTGAGCTAAAGAAAGACGTTCTTCAAAGTCCTTGTCTTTTAAAAAGAGTTGTTTTTGAAAATCCTCTTCTTGTAAAGAAAGAGTTCTTTGTAAATCTTTAATAGTCTTAGAAGCGTTTACCAACTCATCATGCAGTTTGTTATAAGCAATTTGCATATCGTTAGATGTACTTACCTCGTCTTTTTCGTCTGCCATGAGGCACTGACCAGTTGATTCATCGTTTGTGCTGACCGCTTTTTGAGGCGTGTTTTCGTGCAATTCCTCAAGTTTGTCCCACATTTCCTTAGCAGTTTTATAGTGGGAGATTTTTCGCCAAAGTTCCTGGTTCAAGGCGTTATGTAATATATTCATAGCTTTAGTGTTGTATTCACTTACCTTATCTTTCCCGACTTTTGTCGTCAGTTGATCACTGTGTTTAATAGCTTGCCATAGATACAAATCGTTTGCCATTGTAAAAACTTGCATCCGATATTTCCAGACTGAGTAGTCGTTTTCGTCTAATATTGGAGGCGACATGCTGCATTCTCCTTCACCTATTCCTGCAAAGAAATTTAGAGTAGAAGCCATGGATGGTTCTCTCAAACGGTTAAGTTTTTCAGAGAGTATGGCTCTGATACCAATTGTTGGACAATACGCTTTACGCTAGAGGGGGGTGAATAGAGTTTTAAAAATATTAAGCGTTTTAGTGCGGAATTTAAAAACTTTGCAGAAATTAAAACAAGTGCAGTAGAATAAACTTACACAATGATGTATCCTGGTTGGCCACAAACGTGGTTAGTCCAGTCCCCGAGAGACTCTCTCAAGATTTCCACTAAACTTGTCAAGCTTACGGGTGCTTAACAAACCGTTACAGCTGAGGACACAAGCCTCACCTAGTTGCTCGGGGATCACAATCCCAAAGACTTCAATTGCTCGGGGATACCAATCCCAAAGACTTCAATTGCTCGGGGATAACAATCCCAAAGACTTCAACTGCTCGGGGATAACAATCCCAAAGACTTCAACTGCTCGGGGATAACAATCCCAAAGACTTCAACTGCTCGGGGATAACAATCCCAAAGACTTCAACTGCTCGGGGATAACAATCCCAAAGACTTCAACCGAGGAATCACAAGTTCCTCAACAAACGAGAATCGCAATTCTCTTACAAACACAAAACACACTCACTTTACAAAGCACTCCTTAATGAGTAGATATGAGTAGAAATAGTACGCTCAAGATCACAACAACTTAGCTCAATAGAATGGCTCTTCAAAAAGCTTTATGGATGAATGGAAAATGATGATCAATGTAAGAAAGCTTTTAGCAATGAAAATACTCAAAGTGTATATGTTGTTGTTGTGAAAACACTGAGTTGAAGCTGTATTTATAGGTGAAAGACTCAGTCTTACCGTTGTCTAATTGCCAATTAAGGATTGCTGAAATTACTCAGTGACAATCGATTGTCAAGACTAAACAATAGATTGTTTGCCTATCAGATTAAAAATTCAATCCCTGATTTTACGTCAACAATCGATTACTTCAAATCAATAATCGATTATTTATAACGTTAAGAAATCCTTTCCAATTTTTGGCATAAAACATCGATTGTCCGGAAATCAACAATCGATTATTTTAACAACGTTCAGAAAATCTTTTCCAGATTTTAAGCAAAACATCGATTGTTAAATATCAACAATCGATTACCTGAAGGTAATTGAAAATATATGACAACGGTCAGCTTCAACAATCGATTATCAAATGGAATAATCGATTATTAATTAATTTCAAAACTCTCTGTCTCATATATAATCGATTATCAAAAGCCACAATCGATTATCATTTTATTTAAAATCACTGGGAGACATTTTTCTCATTCTAATCGATTACCATTAGTTCATAATCGATTTTTATGAGTTTTGAAAACTTTGCCTCAGTTAACAATCGATTATCATAAGTACACAATCGATTGTTATGCAGTTTGCAAAAACCTGATGTTAACTGACTTACTCACAATCGATTATCATTAATTCACAATCGATTGTCATGCAGTCTTGGCTTAGAGATACTCGATTATCATAAGTACATAATCGATTATCTTAGCCCAGATTTTTGAGGCATGCTTGGAAAACATTTTAACAAGTGTAAATATGCATAGTTTAAAATCATTTGACACTTAATTTAAATATGCATGATTTTGGAAAAATAATTTTAGTAGAGAAGCCATGTTATGAGCCAAGTTGAGGAATCAAGATCACAATTAATATTGACTCAATTATAACATTTCTAAACTTTGTCTTGAGCTTCTTGTAATGCATCCATTTTGTGCTTGTCCTTGAGTACTGCTATATATCGCTTTTTGCTTTGTTTGACATTCATCAAAACCTACAAAAGAACACACGTTTAGTATATTGCATTTGAAACGTGTTTCCAACAATATCACTACCGGCCCCCATGGCCATCTGAAGCCGGATCGGATGAATCAACCCATCAATAAATCACCGCACCCTTTCTCTCTCAGTAGGGAGTATAACAATAGCATGGCGTGCCAGATCAATAAAACGAGTCTCATACTGTGTGACCATCATAGTACCCTGATGAACACGCTCAAACTGCCTGCGTAGAGAATTTCGCTCAGTCACCGGGAGAAACTTCTCCAAGAACAACTCTATAAACTGATCCCAAGTCAATAATGGCGACCCTACTGGCCTAGATAAACAATAGTCCCTCCACCAACTCTTGGCGGATTCTGCAAGCCGAAAAGTGATAAAGTCGACCCCATTTGCCTCCGCAATACCCATAGTCCTGAGAACCTCATGGCAGCTGAATAAGAAGTCTAAGGGATCCTATGTAGAAGCACCACTGAAGGTGGTGGTGAAGAGCTTGGTGAACTTATAAAGCCTCAACAAAGCATCCTTGGACATTGCTGCATCTTCGCCGGTCTAAGCTGGAATACCCGGCTGGGCTGCCACGGCAGCTGAACTGCTGGAACTTGAGGTTGAGGAGCTGCCTGCTCCGGAGTGCGTGTAGCGGGAGTTTGAACTCCTCCCCTAGTCTGAGATGTGGCTGGTGCTACGAGAAGTAAACCCGCTCAAGAGACTCTCTCCATAAAGACTACCAGTCGGACTAAAGTGTCCTAGAGTACTGGAGTGGCTATGAAACCCTCTGGTACATGAGCTGGGCCCACTGGAGCTGCTGGTGCTGGGAACCTCCTCCTCATAGTCGACATGAGGCTCCACCTCTGGGATAGCTGCTCGGGGCTGAGCCCTACCCCGGCTTCGACCTTGCCCTCTGCCCCTAATAGGAGCTGCTGCTGGGGGCTCGGGTTGCTGCGCAGTAGAAGAGGAATCACGTGTTCTCGCCATCTGCAAAAGAACATAGTAGAATGACAATCAGTATTTGAGAAACAGAATCGCACGACAAGAATGAACAAAGTGAAATTTTCCTAACTCTGTAGCCTCTGGGGATAAATACAGACGTCTCCATACCGGTCCGTCAGACTATACCAAGTTTGTCTGTGAATTGTGAGACCTAAGTAACCTAGTTCCCTGATACCAACTTGTCACGACCCGAATTTCCCACAATCTAGAGTCGTGATGACGCCAATTGTCGGTGCTAGGTAAGCCAAACCATACAATATTTCTAGTGTTTTCCTTTAAACAATTATGATAAACTGAAAAAATAATAAAAAAGAAAGACTTATAAATACTTAATTAACTGCAAACGAAAATTCGGAAGTTTCAAAATTCCGTCTACCCAGTATCTGCTGTCACTACTCACGGACTACTACCGAATATTGCAAACAAAGTCTAGAAAAGAAATACATAGTGTTTCACTGATACAAGATGAACAAACAAAAGTGAAGAAAGGGAATTCGGCCTATGAACGCCAGCTAGGCTACCTCGAGAGTCCTTAAGTTGCATTCTGATATGTGCAAAATAAATTAATAGATTGTAGCATCAGCACAACCGACCCCATGTTCTAGTAAGTGCATGGCCTAACCCCGGCGATATAGTGATGAGGCTAGACAGGGCCTACAATAATTAACCTATGCATATATATATATATATGTACAAGGAAACAGAAATAACAACAAAGAAATACCAGCAAAAAAAGGGGAAGGGACATGCTCAGGGAGATACAGTAAAGAACAAATCAACGAATATAACAATGTAACCATCTCAATACTATAACTCGTATGTATGTATAAGTTGACAGCACGCCACACGATTTCATTTATCAGTGCATAAGTGGTCGGTGTGGCACACGATCCCAATTCATATTTCATAGGTGGACGGCGTGCCACACGATCCCAATTCATATTTCATAAGTGGTCAGCATGCCACACGATCCCATATTATAATTCATAAGTGGACGGCCATGCCACACGATCCCATATTATAATTCATAAGTGGACGGCGTGCTACATGATCCCATATTATAATGAATAGTACAAATAATCTCTCCAAAAGAAGTCCCATTAGGGAAATTCAACAACATAACGATTAAACCCGGCAATGGTACAACTAACAGCCCAAGTATCTCGGCAATGGAGAATACAATGGTAACACTCTACTCGTCCCGGCAAGGGAATCATTGCATCACATTCTCTTTTAGCTCATTTCCTTCTTGTCTAAAAGTTTACATGGAATTTATCAATTTAACAGGATAGTTGTACCACATATTTCGAATTATAGGCAATTACGACTCACGGTCATGCTAGACGCCGATGTATGGATACTCGTCATCATGCCTATACACCATACTCGATCATTTCGCAAATAGCACTCAAAACACCATAATCGTATTCCCTCAAGCTAAAGTTAGATCAAACACTTACCTCAAAAGCTCCAAACTCAACTCAAGCCTCTAGTATAGCTTTAACCATTGAATTCACCTCAAAATCGTTCGAATCTAGTCACAAATTACTCAAATGCATCAACAAATGCTTGTTAAATCAATTTGAATGCATAAGAATGAATTTCCCAAAGTTTTCGCCAAAATTCCCAAAACGCCCCAGACCTACGTGGTCAAAACCCAAGGTTTGAACCAAAATCAGGTCAGCTATTCCCCCACGAGTCCATATCTATGATTTGTTTTCAAATCGGACCACAAATTAAGGTCCAAATCCCAGATTTAGTGAAAACGTAGGTTCTACACAAAATCCCCATTTTCACCCATGGAAATCTTGATTTTAAGATGAAATCATGATAATTATGGTATAGATTGAAGAAATTGAATAAAAGTTGGCTTACAATTGATTTGGAGAAGAGAGAGTTCGTGAGAAATCGCCAATGGGTGTTTGGGTTTTGAAATTATGAAAAATGATCTTTAAAATCGTCTAAGTATGAAATGCGCAGGTGCAGGTATCGCAATTGCGAAGCTGGGTTCGCAACAGGCTTGGGATTTGCGAGAAATAAGTCGCATTTGCGAAATTGGGCCATTTGGGGAAGGTTCGCATTTGCGAACATTTGATCGCATTTGCGATCATAGGTCAAACTCCCCTTCCTCGCATTTGCGAAAAGAAGTTCGCATTTGCGAACATTGGCCTTTCTGGGTTGGTTTCGCATTTGCGAACCATCCTTCGCGTTTGCAATAGCTGGTCGTTCGCTTTTGCGAACTCTGGCCTCGCATTTGCGAAAATTGCAGAAGCCTCATACCAGATTTTAAAAACATGGGAAATGCAATCTCATGCCTATCCAAAACTCACCCGAGCCCTCGGAGCTCCAAACCGAACATGCAGACAACCTCAAAAATATTATACGGACTTACTCATGCGATCAAATCGACAAAATAACATCAAGATCTATGAATTAAGCCTCAAAACACAAAATTCTTCTTTCAAATTTCGTAAACTTCAAATTTCCAGTTTTTAGTTCGAAACACGTCAAACGACATCTGTTTTCGACCAACCTTTACAGATAGCGGTTAACACCTATTTAAGACTTGTAACAGGTGTCGGAACATAAATACGAACCCGCCACAAGTTTCTATTTCATTTTCCTTTCCAATTTTCTTAATTAATTACAGAAAATAATTTCTTTCAAAAATTCTATACTCGGGCTCGGGACCTCAGATTTTGATTCCGAAAATACGCTCGAGTCCCATATTTTTTCTACAGACCTCCTGAGACCGTCCCATCATGGGCCCGGGTCCATTTACCCAAAATATTGACCAAAGTCGACTATATTAATATCAAAATTCTTCAAATTTTTCACAGAATTTACATATTTTAACATAAAGTTTTCCGACTTCGCGCTCGGACTACGCACGCAAATTGAGGTAACTAAAAGCGAGATATCAAGGTCTCGAAAGTACAGAATAGGGGGAATTACAGTGATGACCCTTTGGTCATTGAGGGATACTGTGATGCAAATTGGATCACCGGATCAACTAGTTCACGTCCACAAGTGGATATATATTCACTATTGGTGGAGTATCGGTATCTTGGAAGTCGTCCAAACAAACTTGTATCGCCCACTCTACAATGAAGGCTAAATTCATATCCTTAGATAAAGCCGGTGAATAAGCTGAATGGCTCCGACATTTCTTTGAAGACATTCCATTTGGCCCAAACTGTTAGCACCAATATGCATACATTGCGATAGTCGAGCAACAATTGGAAAGGCTGGGAGCGTTATGTATAATGGTAAATCTCGTCATATACGAAGAAGACATAAAAACGTTAGACAATTACTCTCTGTGGGAATTATCAAGATTGACTATGTAAAGTCAGGTGATAATGTGTCGGATCCACTTACAAAGGGCCTAACTAGAGAGGTAGTTGATAAATCATCAAGAGGAATGGGACTATGGCCGAGAACAAGTCATTGTGGCGGTAACTCTACCTAGAAGACTAGAGATCCAAGATCTAGGTTCAAGGAGATCAAACAAAGTCATTAATGACGATTAAACATTGTCACCAAATATTTTGGTCCATTCTCGTGATGAGACAATGTTCAGTACCAGGGATAAAGCATTAAGGCTTTTTAATATACGGGTTATACCAAATAGTGTATTTACGGGATGCCATATTTAGGAATCATCTATGTAAGCATGAAGTGTTAGTCGCTTCAAGGAAAATTTTGCAAGACCAATTCTCTATGCACTTACGAAATCAGGCGGTGTTCATGGTTGAAACGAACACAACAATGAGAACCAAAGACAGTTAAGGGTTGGTTGTGTGACTTATGGTTGTCTAGATATACACCAAAGTTCAACGATTCTAAGATATCAAATCTATCGATTGATCGAGTATATCCGACATAAGTTCACTATGACAAGTTCAAAGGGAAACCTACTTATCCAGATGCAATTAATCCTTGCTAGAGAATCACACAGTTTTCCATGCATATTTTCGTGATATAGCCATTCCCCACTCGTGTGGGGGATTATTGGGGTTTTAATTATATTAATGCTTAAAAGAGGGTGAATGAGAAATGGAGGGAAAGAGTTTCACTTGAGATTCCTTCTTTGATGAAGGAACAGTGTCCCATATTGGAAGAGGAAGAGGTTTTTATGGGTATATAAGCAATTTCTCTTCTTCTTGTTCTTAAACAGTTGAGAGAAGGCAAGCCTCGCGTCGTCGTCGCTCGCTCGGCTCGGCTTCGGCTACGGCTTCGACTTCGGATTTGGATTTGAAATTGGCCAAATGATCGATTGATTGATTAATTTTTTGGGCCAAATTTGTTTGTTAATAGTAAATATTAACATAAATATTATTAAATATCTAAAAAAATATTAATATTAAAATCTAATCGTTTCCATTTTTTCGTTTTCTGTTTTGGTAACAGAAAATTAACTACCCTCTTCAATTTTCCCTCTTTATTTTCCTTCTTTACTGTTGAGTAAATAACCATTTATATTATGGCAATTATGCTGTGACCATTTTGCATAAACAACCATTCTGAAGAACTGTACCTTTTTAGGTTTCAACACAACATTGACTATAAATACAAGTCCATTCTCTCAAATTTTTCATACGATTTTCTGAGTTTCTCCTCCTTCTTCTGTATTGTTTTAACTTCAAAGAAAGCAACAACAAGTGTGATTTGTTACCTAACTTTGTATTTGCTGAAACATTGGAGTTTGAATTACCACTACACCAATGTGTAATTCATTCTATTCATGGAGAAAATAATCTAAAACCTTCGTACTAGGAGGGGTTAAATTCTTTAAGAAAACACAGTAAATTCAGTGGGTTTGAATTAATTTTTAGTTCGTTTATATTTCTGTTATTATTTTATTTCTCCAGAATTATTTTATAAATACAGATTGATAACAATAATTGATGTAATTCATACTCACAAATCACTATGGCAAGAGAGGTAAGACATTAATCAATTGCAGTTTGATAACAACATAATATCTAGTGCGCGACAAGATATCAAAATGGCGGACCCAAAATACAAGCTTGTTTAAATCCATCGAATGAAAAGGAGGGAGTGTGGCATCAACACGAAAGGCAAAACAAAAAAAGGGGGAAAAAAGGTAAGAAATTAATTAATTGCAATTCAATGCTAAGGGATACTAATTACTATCATCAAGTGCGCGGCAAGATATCAAGATTGCTGACAAAGATACCAACTAATTAAAATCCATTGAAATAATTAAAGGGAGAAAGTGTGGCATCCACACGAAAGCAATTTCTATTTTTTTTTTATTTTAGTTTTCCATTAGCTATTTTGTACTCACATTGAAGCCCGATTATATTCGTATTTATAGCGCATAGGACCCCATTTGGGATGAAGACTCCATGCCAAAAGAAATTTTATACCCAATAAACGAATCTGAAATCTGTAATTAAGGAAAAAGCAGCCACATCCGTTGCACCACATCCTTTAACGATTACTTCTATTTTTATTGATGGTAACAAAGACGATTATTTGAAGTTGAAAAGAAAAAAGAGTAGGAACAACGAACATCCCCGGGCCACCAAAGCAAAAGAGTTTTTCTTTTCCAGCTAATTGATATCAATTGTGTAATGGGAAAGAATTATTTTCCTGTTTAGATAACTTGCGGGGAAAAATTGAAAATTTATTTTCCAAAAGAAGTTTATTGAAAAAGATGGATCATTGATGAAAGAGCATACGTATATCGTACACTTGAATATAGAAGGGGAAAAGAAACAAATATCACAACATAAAAATTTGTTTACTAGATTGTACATTTTCTATTTAAGTTTTCTTTTTCTTAAAGGAAAAAAAGCATTTGAATATAGAAGAAGAATATATAAATAGATAAAAAGTTGAATGGTGGAAAAATTATGTTGGGTATCCGACATGTGTTCCTGCCCCGAATGGTACATACAAAAACATGTACTGACCACAACAAAAGCTCCATTTTAGAATAAAATTTAGGTGAAACTCAAATAAACTATTTAGACATAAGTTGATTTTCATATTCTGCTGTGCACTGTTTAGCAGTATATTCTAACTAGTGGGAATCAAAATATACTCTTCGGCTAGCTCCACACTCAAGTCCGATGCTGTTCAATGTGAAATATCACATTGAGTATAGAATTTTTTTTTAAAAAAAGTTTTAAAAAGAATTATGAAGATGATAAAGCTGAAAAATAGGAACTTACCTTAAAATTGGATTCAGAAATTATCTCCATCAAATTAAGTAATCAAACCTCATATAGCATCAAAAATATTAGAGGAAAGATCTCAAATTCCAAATTAAGGTACCACCATTTTAAAATTCACCTGATTATTTGATGCATAAACAAGTGAATTAACTATAAATTAATTGGCGTTGCTTTCATGTCACCTTGTCTAATCATCCAATCCTCTCCAAAAGTACCTTCTTTTCCATCACTTTTTGACAATGGCTATTGGGGAATATTTTCTTAGAAGAAAAAAGAGAAAAAAAGAAAAAGAGAACCTTAGCTTTTGATGCTGTTCTTGACCTATAGATGTATGTCTAAATTGGCTTAGATTTGATACTTTTTAAGTTGGGATAGAAGAATACTTCCATAAATATAAAAAAAAATGAACGAAATTTGAATTAAGCACGTCTGGATGTTTATAGCTTGACAAACCGAAAATCGAATTACAAGAAACAAATTATGGAAATAATATCATTCCTCCATTAGGTAAAAGAACATAATACAATAATCAAACAATAGTATGGAAATTCATGGGATAACCAGCTTTACATTTTATCCTATGCGTCGAGGGTCGTTTGGAAACAGCCTCTCTGTCCTTTCGGGTAGGGATAAGGCTCGTCTACATAATACCCTCCCCAGACCCCACCTGGTGGGAGTATACTGGGTAGTAGTTGTTGTTGTTGTAGTATGGAAATTATGGTTTATCATTCAGTGGTTATGATTTGAGTTCGAGAGAGTTCGTAAATTACTTGTACAAAATACACAAGTTAATAAGACAATAGCATTTGAAAAGATAAAATGCATTAAGAATTCAACAAATACAACAACAAATTCAGTGCAATCCCATAAGTAGATCTGAAAAAGGTAGCACATACGCAGATCTTACCGTTATCTTGAAGGTAAAAAGGTTGTTTCCATAGACCATCGGCTCAAGAAACAAAGACAAAATACAATATAACATTTATATACTAGCTATCTCTACAAAGTTCGTCTTCAAAGCATAAGATACAGAAAGTGCTCTCAAGTAAGCTTCATCGGTAATTTTACAGAAAATCGGGCAAAATTTTCCATGTTTTTGGACCATCCCAAAAATTTTCCCTGTCTCAAATCAACAACCAAACATCCTAATATCATACCAAATAATTGATATGTCAACACAAGTCTCCAACATGACCAAATCACCAACTAACAACCAGAAATACTAATTATCTTCAACTTTAATGCTAAAGAACGATACTCAACATAAGAATAATAGCAAATAACACTAATGACACTAAAAGAATGACTATGGAGCGACTCTAAGGGTTCAATGAAAAGACCATATCAGTAATTAAAATGTCTGCCTATGCGAACAAACACGAGACTCACCGTGAATTTATAAACCTGTGCGCTCTAATTAACGAAATCCTCGCATGCGTCAACTGCTGTCTCTGTAAAAAAAATTAGCGGGGAATGAGTCGCTAGCTCAGTGAGTAATAACACTTAACCACAGCCGTTTTTAATTAGGGACAAGTAAGAAAACATACTTGCATAATAATCACAAAATAAAATGCCCTTTTTAAAACGGTAATAATAATTAGTCTCATCATGTGTTTCATGTAATAGAAATCAATTTAACAATTCAGTAATAGACTCGGTAAGCACTGTGTCATATCAAATTTTTATGTTTTGGAGGTTTCCAAGAAAGGATCGTGTAATCTGTATCACTGTATGGACCCTTTCGTAAAAGGAATCAATTATAACTGTAGGTCCCTACTCGAGAGGAAATTGTAACTGTATGCTAGTTCTACCTTCCCACTAGCAAGAGCTATAACTGTAATCGGTACTCGGTGAATACAAGGTGCACCAGATCTAATGAACCCGCCGTTCGCTACGGGATCCTTCAAAGTCTCCTCCCATTTATACTCTTTCTTGTAAACAGTAAATACTCGTACAAAAGCATTTTCAAAATAATAAAAGGGCATATCGTTTCTTATGAAATCTTGTAATTTTTATTTCGGTAACGGTAATCATGACTCAAGTAACACTAAACATATCTAGTAACAGTGAGAATAATTCAAATAACTGTAACATCTCAAGTATTGATAAAATATATCTAGTAGCGGTAAAAAAACGTTTAGATTAACTTATAAACATTTCAAGTAAACTGTTCGGTACCATATCAAGTAAAGGACTTGTCCCACATGAAATTTCAAAGCATCGATAACACATTTATTTTTCAAAATCATATATAAACCATGCAGGTTATGAAAACACAAGTTGTTGTGAGATTACTACTCACAGTACTCGTGCCGAAATACCAAATGCTTCACCTCGAGTGATTCGAACAAATTTCTCCAATCAATCTATAGTTACATAATATCTATCTCATGTTAATTTTCTTATTTAGGCTAATTCATAGCTATTTGAATACCCAACCCCCGAGGTTTCATGCTTGACTCTTAATTTGCCCAGAATAATTCTTTTTAGTATTTAATTTCTTATACCTTGTGAAACCCTTCAAATATATGAACTGAGATAAAAAGAATTACTAGAAGAAAAGAACCCGGATAAAAAATTTCGAATGTTACCCGTAAAAATCAGTGCGTATTTAAAATTTCTCAAGATTTGGTTCTAGCCTCTTTCTTCTTTTCCCTTTTTTTCCTTCTCTGTTTTAAGTTTCTGCTGCGTCGAGAAGACCTTTCTTGTATTTTGTTTTTGTCGTTTGAAGCTTCTGTTTCTTTTCCTTAGTTAGGTGCATATAAACCTTTTAATTTTGTAATGGGCTTCGGCCCTTTGTGTTACATCCTTTTTTTAGTTCTTATTTTATTTGTAATAGATGGTTACTTATTATATTAATATTACTATTATTATTACTATTATACTGTTGGCCAATATACTCTTATTAAAATATAGGGTATTAAATCCACCCCACCTTATGAAATTCGGTCCTCGACTTTACTTAAGTTTGTACCTGTAGACTGAAACAAATAGGGGTACTTGACTCGCATAGTGTCTTCTATTTCCCAAGTAGCTTCTTCAACTATATGATTTCTCCATAAGACTTTCACGAACACGATTTCTTTTGATTGTAGTTTCTTATTTGTCTATCAACAATAGCCATCGGCTCTTCCTCATAGGACAACTTCTTATCGATCAATATAGTCGGTGCTTCAATCACCTGAGATGAGTATGATATACATTTTCTTAGCATTGAGACATGAAACACTGGATGAATAAAGGACAACTCAGGAGGAAGTGCCAAACGATAAGCCACCGCTCCCACTCGGTCTAGTATCTTATACGGCCCTATAAACCTGGGGCTCAACTTGCCTCTTTTCCAAAACCGCATCACACCTTTTATTGGGGAGACTCGTAGGAACACTTTGTCTCCAATTGTGAATACTATATCTCTTCTTCTCTTATCAACACAAGACTTTTGTCTATTTTGAGCTGCAATCAATCTCTTTCTGATAAATTGGACCTTGTCCCTAGCTTCTTGTACTAGATCAGATCCCAATAAGTTAGTCTCACCAGCTTCAAACCATCCCATAGGAGAACGACACCTTCTACCATATCGTACGGTGCCATTTGAATATTGGACCGGAAGCTATTATTATAAGCAAATTCAGTTAAAGGTAGATAAGCATCCCAACTACCTCCAAACTCAAGAATGCAAGCTTTCAACATATCCTCCAAGATCTGTATAGTATGTTCCGACTGCCCGTCTGTGTGTGGATGAAATGTAGTACTAAGATCTACTCGTGTACCCAATGCTTCTTGAAAGGATTTCCAAAAATGCGAGGTAAATTGTGATCCTCTGTCAGAGATGATGGATACTGGAACTCCGTGAAGTCGGACGATTTCATTCATAAATATCTGTGCATACCTGACTCCACCATATGTAGTCTTCACTGGCAAAAGTGTGCTGATTTCGTTAATCGACCTACAATCATCCGTACCGAGTAATAACCTAGTTCCTGGGGGTCGCTGATGCTCAGCCTTGACCTGCTGACAAGTTAAATAACAAGAGACAAAGTTAGCAACATCTTTCTTCATACATTCCCACCAATTAAATTACTTCAGGTCATGGTACATTTTTGTGGATCCGGGATGTATAGTGTATTTAGAGTTGTGGGCTTCTTCAAGAATAGCATGTCTCAACCCATATATGTCTGCTACACATAGCCTGTCACCCATTCGAAGAACACCATCACTTTCAACAATCATATCCTTACTTTTACCAGCTAAGGCCTCCTCTATATATTTGCATAATCGTTCATCCTCATATTGGGTGGCCTTAATGCGCTCAAGTAATGAAGACTTAGCCTGAGCACAATCCAACAATGCCTTCGAATTTCCGACTTTATATCTGATACCTGTATCTTCTAGTCTCTGAATATCTCTAGCCAAAAGTATCTTTGGGGCTATATGTGCCAAACTCCCCATAGATTTTCTACTCAATGCATCAGCCACCACATTGGCTTTTTTAGGATGATACAAAATAGAATAAGCACAGTCTTTGAGTAGTTCCATCCAACGGTGCTGCCGAATATTTAGATCTCTCTGCTGAAAGATATACTTAAGACTTTTATAGTCAGTATAAATCTCACAAGTTTCTCCATATAGATAATGTCTCAAAAATTTTAGAGCAAATACCATTGCAGCCATCTCCAAATCATGTGTAAGATAGTTTTGCTCGTGCTTTTTCAATAGTCTCGAAGCATAAGCAATAACACGACCATTTTGCATGAGAACACATCCTAATCCTAGCCTCGAGGCATCACAAAATACTGTAAATCCTCCAAGGCCTGATGGTAAGGCTAATATTGGTGCAGCTGTCAAACATGTTTTGAGTTTTTGAAAGCTCTGCTCACATTCTTCCGTCCACTGAAACTTTGTATTTTTCTATGTTAGCTTGGTCAGCGGTGCTGCTATTTTAGAGAAATCCTGCACAAAACGCCTGTAATAGCCTGCTAAGCCTAAAAAGCTGGAATCTCTGTAGGAGAAGTAGGTCTGCGCCATTTTTGCACAGCTTCAATCTTCTTAGGATCTACCATAATTCCATCTTTGGATACAACATGCCCCAAAAATGCTACCGAGTCTAGCCAGAATTAACACTTCGAGAACTTAGCATAAAGCCGATGTTCACACAATGTGTGAAACATAGTCCTGAGATGATTCTCATGTTCTCCTTGGCTACAAAAATATATCAGGATATCATCAATAAATACTATTACAAATCTGTCCAGAAACGGCTTGAACACCCTATTCATTAAATCCATGAATGCAGCTGGAGCATTTTTTAGTCCGAAAGGCATCACAAGAAACTCATAGTGCCTGTATCGAGTCCTAAAAGCAGTCTTAGAAATATCTTCATCTTTGATTCTAAGTTGACGATAACCATAACGGAGGTCAATCTTTGAAAAATGGGCAGCTCCTTGTAACTGATAAAACATGTCATCTATACGAGGCAAAGGATATTTATTACGTATTGTTATCTTGTTCAACCGTCTGTAGTCAATGCAAATTCTCAAGGTTCCGTCTTTCTTCTTTACAAACAGTACTGGTGCACCCCATGGCGATATACTAGGTATAATAAAACCCTTGTCTAACAAATCTTGTAACTGATACTTTAACTCCCTCAACTCTGATGGTGCCATTCGATATGGGGGTATCGATATGGGTTGTGTGTCAGGTAGAAATCAATATCAAAGTCTATTTCTCGTACTGGAGGTAATCCTGGTAAATCCTCAGGAAGTACATCATAAAATTCTCTCACTACTGGTACATTCTCTATGCTAAATGTTTCCTTTCTTGTATTATTTACAATAGCTAAGAGACCCAAGCAACCTTTCTTCAGAAGTCATTGAGCCTTCATAAAAGATACAATTTTGCAAGTCTCTGGAACCTGACTCCCTCTTAGAATAAAACTAGGTTCATTTGGTATCTCAAACCTTACTATCTTTGCATGACAATCGACTATGGCATAGCAAGAAGATAACCAATCCGTTCCCATCAGCATGTCAAAGTCAATCATATCAAGTACAACAAGGTCAGCTAGAGTATCTCTACCCTCAACCCAAATCCGAAGGGCACGATATACGTATTCAACTGATAGAGACTCTCCAACAGGGGTAGCAACTAGAAAAGGATCATTCAATAGCTCGGACTGTCTACTAGATCTCAAAGCAAAGTATGAGGACACATAGGAGTGAGTAGATCCCGGATCAATCAACGCAAGTGCATCAAATGAAAGACAGAAAGAATACATGTAACCACTGCATTCGAGGACTGAGCATCCTGTCTAGTAAATGCAAAAACTCTCGCCTGACCTCTACCAGCATTTCCTTGTCCTTGATTCATAGTAGCACGATTTCCAGCACCTCAATTTTTATTTCCTGTACCTGTAGCACCTGAAGTATTACGAGTAGTTTTAGTCGGTGCAGCTGACTTAAGAGGAGCCTGGTTGAAATTTCTCAGAGGCTGAGGGCAATCCCTCAAGTGATGCCCCAAATGGCCACACCGAAAGCACTCTCCAGTTAGAACACGGCATTGGCCCAAATGTGATCTACCACAAGTCTGGCAGACTGGAGTAGTGGCATATATCTGCCCCGAATTATGATATCCATAAGATGATGGTCCCTAGTTACCATGTTTGTAAGGTGGTCTGTATGTGGACTGTGAAGCATGTGTGTCCCTGTCTGAGGACCCTGTTGTTGTTGTCCCTGATTTCCCGCTCTTCTATTTTCACTAAAACCACCACTGAGATCCCCTCTTGTCTTGGCCTTCTTACGTAAATCACTAGTTGCACGCTCCTCACGCCCCTTATTTTCAATCTTTCTAGCAAGGTCGACTATATCAGAGTAGGATAAAGTCTTCATCTAAAGGGATACTGCAGTGTATAAACGACCAACCAATCCATTAATAAACCTCTAAACTCGAGCTTCTTTGGTAGACACTAAGTGAGGAGCATATATAGCCAGCTTACAAAACTTAGTGTTATATGTTGACACATCCATATATGGAGTCTAAACCAATCTCTCAAAGTCTCTGGTATATTGTTGCATCAGACTGTTTGGAAGAAAGTGATTCTTGAACAACATAGTGAACTCGTCCCATGTCAGTGGTACTGCTCCTGCTGGCCTTCCTAGCAATACAGTTTCATACCATGTGTTGGCCATATCCTCTAGTTTGTATGCTGTGAGCTCCACGGCTCTCTCACTAGAACATCTAAGAGCACGTAATGCCTTGAGTGTACCATGCAAGAAACCTTGATGATCTACTGAATTATCGGAACCTATGAATTTTGGTGATTTCAATTTCAGAAACTCTTGTAGGGATACTTCCTTATTTTCGAAAGTCTGAGTCTGTGCCGGTGCTCGTGTCTGTAAAGTAGCCTGAGGAGCTGAACTTCCTCCCTGAGTAGGTACCCATGCCTCTCACACATTTAATAACCTTGCCACTGCATCTACAGGTAAGGCAACGGTAGGAACAATAGTTGGCACTGGTGGTGGAGTGTTCTGAACTCCGTACTCTTGCACTTGATCTGGCATAACGTCTTAGGTTTGACCCATGTTCCCAACTTGAGGTTGAGGAGCAGTCTGTCTTCTAATTTGTTGAACCCCAACTTGGCCTCCACCCCGGGTAGTACGACGTCCAGAAGATGAGGGTCTGTGTGTCCTAGCAATCCGCGAAAGAAATATTTCAATGCCAATCTCAAGTTATCTCAACGCACGATCAAAGAATGAAAGAAGGGAAAACATTCCTAGATGTTCAGTAGCATCAAGCTCATAAATATGGGCACCTACATACCCATGAACAAGACTCTACTAAAAATTGCTTCATGACTCGGGACTTAAAGCCTAAGCTCTGATACCAACTTTGTCACGATCTAATTTAGGATTGTGACCGGCGCTTAGGAGCAAGTGCTCCCAGGTAAGCCTCATCGCTAATTTTACAGAATATCAGGCAGAGTTTCTCCTATTTTTGGACCATCCCAAAAATTTATCCTGTCTCAAATCAACAACCAAACATCCTAATATCATACCAAACAATTGACAACATGTCAATTAACCAACACAAGTCTCCAACATGACTAAATCACCAACTAACAACCAGAAATACTAATTATCTCCAACTTTAATGCTAATGAACGATACTCAACATAAGAATAATAGCAAATAATACTCATGACACTAAAAGAATGACTATGGAGCGACTCTAAAAGTTCAATGAAAAGACTATAACAATAATTAAAATATCTGCCCACGCGAACTAATGCGAGGCTTACCGAGAATTTATCAACCTGTGTGCTCTAATTAACAAAATCCTCACCTGCGTCAACTGTTATCTCTGTAAAAAAATTAGCGAGGAATGAGTCACTAGCTCAGTAAGTAATAACACTTAACCACAACCGTTTTTAATTGGGGACAAGTCAGAAAACATACTTGCATAATAATCACAAAATAAAATGCTCTTTTTAAAACGGTAATAATAATCAGCATGATCATGTGTTTCATGTAATAGAAATCAAATTAACAATTAAGTAATAGACTCGGTAAGCACTGTGTCATATCAAATCTTTATGTTTGGGAGGTTTCCAAGGAAGGATCATGTAATCTGTATCACTGTATGGACCCCTTTGTAAAAGGAGTCAATAATAGCTGTAGGTCCCTACTCGAGGGAAACTGTAACTGTATGCTAGTTCTACCTTCCCACTAGCGAGGGCTATAACTGTAATCGGTACTCGGTAAATACGAGGTGCACCAGGTTTAACGAACCCGCCGTTAGCTACGGAATCCTTTAAAGTCTCCTCCCATTTATACTCTTTCTTGTAAATAGTAAATACTCATACAAAAGTATTTTTAAAATAATAAAAGGGCATATAGTTTCTTATCAGATCTTGTAATTTTTATTTCGCTAACGGTAATCATGTCTCAAGTAACAGTAAAGCATATCTAGTAACAGTGAGAATAATTCAAATAACTGTAACATCTCTAGTAATGGTAAAATATATCTAGTAACGGTAAAAAAACGTTTAGATTAACTAGTAAACATCTCAAGTAAACTGTTCGGTACAATATCAAGTAAAGGACTTGTCCCAACATGCAATTTCAAAGCATTGGTAACACATTTATAAACCATGCTGGTTATGAAAACACAAGTTGTGGTAAGATTACTACTCACAGTACTCGTGCCGAAATAACAAATGCTTCACCTCGAGTGATTCGTACAAATTACTCCAATCAATCTACAATTACATAATATCGATCTCATGTTAATTTTCTTATTTAGGCTAATTCATAGCTATTTTAGAATACCCAACCCTCCAGGTTTCATGCTTGACTCTTAATTTGCCTAGAATAATTCTTATACCTTGTGAAACCCTTCAAATATATGAACTGAGATAAAAAGAGAAGAAAAGAACCCAAATGAAAATTTCTAGTATTACCCATAAAAATCAATGTGTATTTAAAATTTCTCAAAATTTGTTGTATTTTGTTTTTGTCGTTTGAAGCTTCTGCTTCTTTTCCTTTGTTAGGTGCAGATAAACCTATTAATTTTGTAATAGGCTTCGGACCTTTGTGTTACATCCTTTTTTTTAGTTTTTATTTTATTTTTAATAGATGGCTGCTTATTATATGAATATTACTATTATTATTATTATACTACTGACTAGTACACTCTTATTAAAATATAAGAGATTATATATATATATATAGTTAATGTTAATCATTTTTTATATAAAATTTCAAAAAATTTATGGTTAATGTTAATCGTTTGCACTTTAGTACAATTCTTCACTTTTATATTCTAGTTTGAGTGATAGTTTTCTTTTGTTAGATGTAAGAATCAATTTTATATTAAAAATATTTTTTTTAATCGAGCCCTTAAATTGTTCATCACTATTTGATTCAATTATCATCAATATATTTTAGTAAATAATAGATTTCTCAATGGGCAATTGATTAGATAGTGTTACGTTGAAAATATGGTCGCCGAAATATGTGTTTGGTAGTGTATGTCTTAAATAAAAATCGACAATTAACCGAAAAAATCGAAAAACCGACAAAACCCAACATAAACTGTATCGAAAAATATCTGACTTAATTAATTTGGTTTGGTTCTAATATTTGAAATACCGACTTACTTTGTTTTTTTTTTATTATGGAAAAACCAATTCAAATCTAATCAAGAACACATTGTGCTTATCGCTGTAGTCATGGTTGTGTCTAATTCTGAAATAAAGACTGAAATATTCCATAGAGATCCAATTCTAGTTTCCATTTTCAAGTAATGTCCCCTCGTTCTATTTCTTTATTGATCTTTATTTCACTCAATCTCTCGATTGTGGGAAATGGAAAATGTGAGAATCAAAGAATCTCTTTTTCATTTATTGCTGATCACATTGCTCCAGATTACCAAAGAATATTATTGTCCACCCTTTTCACAGCGTATGGCAAAGTCTATGATAAGTACATTCAAAAGGCAAATTTTAAGAGAAATAGTATATTTTTGTGAGGAAAATAAATACGAAATTTATGCTGAGTCAAAACTAAAGTGACTGTTAAACATTAGCGGGCCCTCCTTTTTTTTTTAGCAACTACAAGGGATATGTTATGAAATAATATAAAAGACAAGAACAATAACTCAAGAACAAGAGCAAATAGAAAGAGAATAGGGAGAGAGAGAAGTATTCTTATTAATACTTGGGGTGATTTACAATGGGGTAAGACCCCTCTATTTATAGGAAGAGGAATGACTTAGCTTCAAGCTAAAACTCTTAGACATTCACTCTAAATAGACTTCTATTTTATAACACTCCCCCTTGAATGTCTATTCAATAATGTGCCTCGTTAAAACCTTAAAACCAAAACCCAATGGGAAAAATTAAAGAAAGGAAAAAGAGTACACATGTTTGAATATGCGCCTATTGGTTGCCTCGTTAAAAACCTTGCAAGGAAAACCCAGTGGGACAAAACCTTGTAAGGGAAAAAGAGTGCAACGCGCATTAACTCCCCCTAATGAGTACATCAATTTATATCCTTGAGCATTTGCATTCCAATCTTGTGCATCATCTTCAAAACGATCTTTGGTAGACGTTTGATAAATAAATCATATTGACTTGAATAAATATTCCGCACCTTGAAATCATCATTCTTGATAGATATGAACATCTTCATATAATGTCGCGGAATGACTCTTCAATATCTCCATAGATGCATTCTCAATGCCATCATGCTTATAGTTATAGCAAGATACATATGTACACAAATTGTACTTAGGATGTGGTACTTCAAGACCACGAATTGCATATGCTTCAAGCAATTTAAATCTTTCAAGTTAAGTCATATAAGCCATATAATAGACTTTAGATGCATATCAAGTTTTCCATGTCATGCTAGACAAATTAGATATCGAAAACTGACTATACATACCTTTGACTTTATACTTTCAAGCATTTGAACTATAGGTTCAAAACTACATGTCTTTCATATGGAATCAATTCTTCTTGAATTGAATCTCTTCCATTTAGTTACTTTCTTTGAGTCAGCAAATGCGTATAGCATGCTTTGCAATATGTTGCAATTGAATTATCCCTTTTATGAACTTCATGTTCATATCATGATATTCGGGGATATACATATACAAATGATAATTCATCCCATGTAACCTTTTCTCAAGTGTTTATCATGTCTCCCCCTCATGTTAGTAAAGCTAACTTGTTTCCTCAATTTTGGGAAATCATCTTTGTGCATTATCATGTCAATATACACAAAACATTAATAATAAGATGAAATTATTTGGTTCCTGACCTTGAACCACTTGTGAGGGGAGAATATACTCTCGTATACAACGTATATCAAACTGATATATATAACTTTGTTCTCACAAGAAACAATTTAGCTATTAAGTGGAAGCACTCAATAATTATCTTGCTAAACTTACTTTGATATAAACCAACTTATCAAGATGAACTGTCTTGAGTAGAGAATCTGGAAATTATGCTCGAAGTTAGATTACTGAGCAATTTACCTCGCAAGCACCGGCCAGGCTGCGGGTCAATAACAATTGCGCATGTAACCATATCATAGATGCATCATATGTGGTATACATGGCAGGTGAATGGGCCCATATTCACCTTTGATATTTCCAGAATTTATGGGCTTCAACCCGAACTCTTTAGTTGGTCAGTTCATTAATGAGAACAAGTGATACAAGAGAATTCGTAAAGAACTTTCTAGTTCTTTAATATTCACCTATGTGAATTTGCACATCATACTTAAAATGAGATGGCTAACACGAATGCCAACTGAATAAATTATCAATATTGGTAAACTTCAAATTTACACCATGACATGTGCACTTAATAAACTTCAGGTTTATTATGACATGGGTTTTTATACCAATAGATATCCACTTTATTGTGGCATTCTTTCTTTTGTGTAGTACAAACTGGAGAACAAAGCGGGTAGCTTTTCATATGCAAATTACCCCGCTACAAGTTGTAGTAATAGGAGATATCAAAGCCTTCCTTTATTTATAGTCTCAATATAATCAATCGCTTTCGCGTGTACTTTGGAAACTGAATAAGTTTCTTTGAGACTTACTACAGCACAATACTCAATTGTGTTTCTCCAACATAGTAATAATTGGCTCTTCTAGAGCTCTCAATTAATTTTGTACTACCACAGATTCATCAACATCCATGTGGTGAATATCTTTCTTAAAGAGAAAGTTATACCATTATGGTCATGTCAAACTTATATGCAAGATATGTTTCTTGCATTATCGTTGTCCTTTAATAGTCATATTTCCAAAATACTTTGGCGTACAATAGGTACGTGACCAACGATCATTCATGCCATATATCATCTCAAACCTCCTTCTAGGGGTGAGTGTGGTATCATCTCAAACCTCCTTCTAGGGGTGAGTGTGGTATATTTAATACCAATTTCATGTTCATATTCTTCCAATAATGAATATGTATTCGTGAATCAAATGTTGTCACATTCACTTCGAGGATATGTGATATTGTTATCCTTTTCAAATCTATAAATGCGTCAGGCATTTGATTTGCTATTCTTTGCAAATGGATAATCTTTTGTGCCTCTTTCTCACAAATAGAGGTGTGTGGATCAAGATGAGATAATGATGCATTTTTCCACAAAATTTCCCGTTTAGTTTCACCAACTTCTCCCCCTAATTTTGGGAAAAGTGTCTCATCAGTCAATGTTTCGAGGTAGCGAATAATGGAGGGCGATTCAACCTCGACATATATTCCTAACCTTCTTTGCAGACCCATTTTGGTGCGGGATGGCGGTGCTACAGGCACATATACTGCGCATCCAAAGATTCTTAAATGGGATATATTGGGTCCATGACCCAAAACCAATTGCAACGGGGAATATTTGTGTCAATTCGTCAGTCAGAGACGAACTAGCATTGCTGCATGCAAAATGGCGTGACCCCAAACCGAAGTGGGCAGCCGACGAACTAGTATTGCTGCATGCAAAATGGCGTGAACCCAAACCAAAATGGGCAGCCGACGAACTAGCATTGCTGCATGCAAAATGGCGTGAACCCAAGCCGAAATGGGTAGCCTCGTTTTCATGAAGAATTCAAGATTATTCTCATCTATTGTCTCAATATGATATCCACTTTGAATGATATCTTTAAAACTCAACAAGTTCCTTTTAGACTTGGAGGAGAACATTGCGATTGATATAATTAAAACTCAACAAGTTCTTCTTAGAATTGGAGGAGAATATTGCATTCTCTAAGATAAACGTCATGCCTTTGGGCAGAGTTACATTTGCTCTTCCGGAGCCTTCAATCAATTTACTTCCCATGGTTTGACATATAAAAGAAATACACGAACATAAGAATAAATAAGTTCAATTCGTTTGTGTCACATAATATTTTCAAAATCTGCTGCTAACAGTTGACTAACAAAATCAGATATGTTATCCATAATTGATTACTTTGCAGTTTGAAAATTTCAGTTTAAGCATTTTCTTCAAACAATCGATTGTTAAACACAAACAATCGATTGTTGAACATTGACAATCGATTGTTAAGCACACACAATCGATTATTTGCTATTTTGAAAAACTTCAGATCACACTGTCTTAAGACAATCGATTGTTAAATATAGACAACCGATTGTTGGCTTATTTTGAAAAATTCCAGAGCACACTGTTTTAAGACAATCGATTGTTAAACATAGACAATCGATTGTTGGCTATTTTGAAAAATTCCAGAGCACTGTTTTAAGACAATCGATTGTTAAACATAGACAATCGATTGTTGGCTATTTTGAAAAATTCCAGAGCACACTGTTTTAAGACAATCGATTGTTAAACATAGACAATCGATTGTTGGCTATTTTGAAAAATTCCAGATTACAATGTCTAATGACAATCGATTGTTAGACATAGACAATCGATTGTGGATGATTTTTGAAAAATTCCAGAACACACTGTTTTAAAGACAATCGATTGTTAATCATAGACAATCGATTGTTGACTGTTTTTGTAAAATTCCAGATCACACTGTTTTAAAGACAATCGATTGTTGATCATTGACAATCGATTGTTTTGCAGTTTTTATGCGAAATATGAGATAACCAACTAGTTTTTCAGGTTAGTCGATTACCTCTACTGGAAAGTAAAAATATTATTGATATTTGAGCATATTGGTACATTCTAAAGAACTAATACTAACATTATATCATGAACTAACTAATACGAGCTAATACTAATGGCTATTAGTTTATTAATTCACTAATACAAACAAGTAAAATAAAATCAAATAGCTCCATCTTCTTTCATCACGGATCCATCACCGATTAGGTGGTCTATCTTCCCCTCGGGTTGCTCAAAGAAGTCTGCCACATCCAAGTGGGTGATGTCAAAGTTGTCGCCAGAGACAAAATTCGTTTCAGGGCGTTTACTCTTTCGAGATGCTTGATAAAGGTCAACCAAAAGTCATGGTATACGGCAAGCTTTTGACCAGTGCCCGTTTTCACCGCAACGATAATATATAGTTTATAAACTATTTGCTTTTGGGTTCTTATCGTATCGTGCTTGTGGCAGAGTGACCAACTTCAGGTTGTCATATCTCTTCTTTAAGCCATTCCACAAGATGAGTGGATCCTTGACGGTGAGATATTCAATCTTCAAACCTTCATCAAGGTGATGGCGCAAGAAAATCAAGGCCTTCGCACATTCTTGGGTGGATGCTTTTTCTCTATCTTTGATGGTGTCTCCGAGACCCATAGCATCTAAGTGGATTTCAGCATCCAACACCCATGTCATATAGTTCTTGCCCGAAATTTCAAGGGCAACGAACTTTCTTTTCATAATGTCAGACATAAACCAAAATTACATCAAGAGCGTGTTCATACTTACGGGCTCTATTACAATTATCACATTCATTTCAGGGAATGGATCAAAATCATGTGCTTTACACAATCTCGTGTCAAATATTACTTTCATAAAGTGAAAGATTATTTTGAGAATCCTTATTGTTCTCATTACCACAATAATGACGATTATAACTTCGTCTATTGCCATGTCCACATCCATTGATACCTTTACGGTAATTAGTCTTCTTTCAGACTTATCACATACTGCTACCACATTCTCTAAAGGGAATGGAGCAAATTCAATTGGACGGAATTCTTTGCCACGTCCAGATTCATTGATACCTTCATGGTAATATTTTAGTCTTCTTTCAGACTTATCATATACTGCTTCCACATTCTCTAAAGGGAATGGAGCAAATTCAATGGGACGGATTTTCAATTATTTGCCCACAATCATACATGAATTTAATCATGGCAGGACATAGAGATTTAACCACTTCATGTGGTTATAATTTCTTACAAACTCCATTAGAGTTATAATCAAACTTTGTTTGTATATTCAATCAAATCGTAGAATTTCAAGAATTTGAAAGGGAAAAGTAAATTACTTACCTTTAAGGTATACCAATTATATTTTCAATGTTTTCTTCCTTTTCTCCACTGATGCAGACGACGGCGGCTCCGATGCGGAGAAATTGACGACGGCTTAATCTTCTTAAAGAGCTTCTTGAGACGGTAGAGTCTCGTGCTGATAACGTGTTATGAAATAATATAAAAGACAAAAACAATAACTCAAGAACAAGAGCAAATAGAGAGAGAATAGGGAGAGAGAGAGAAGTATTCTTATTAATACTTGGGGTGATTTACAATGGGGTAAGACTCCTCTATTTATAGGAAGAGGAATGACTTAGCTTCAAGCTAAAACTCTTAGACATTCACTCTAAATAGACTTCTATTTTATAACAGGATAACTTTTCTTTCTTTTGTTTAGTATTATAAATAACACTAAGCGAGATAAACAATCTCCATCAGTAGGTTCTGTGTTTGCGGTGTCAAATTTTCAAGAGTTTCGACTAAGAGTAAAAAAGAAGGTTTACCATCAAATTGTACTTTCATTTGATTATAAAAAAAGAGACTAGAAAAAGGAACACTAAAGTTCTAAAAACGAAGAGTTCTCAAATTAAACTTCGCTACTTTCTTAGTCACATTCCTTACATACAATATGATTAATACACTTATTCTGATAATCTTTACGCCCAGCTCATCAACAACCAATATGATTTATTCGAATTTTCATCTCACAAATTAAACTTAAACATCAAAATTACGAAAAGAAATCACAAAAACCACTAGAAATTAATGTGAATGCATCAGATTCCTTTACATAAAGAGTACTCCACTAGTTAAAGCCTCTTCGTATATCTCTCCACACTATGTCCTATAAATATCACCACCCTGGCGTGTGCCCTCCACACTTCTCCATATCCTTAGATATATTAAATCACAAAGTTATTTTCTCTTTATTTTTTTCTTCTTCTATGGCATCCATAACATATAGCCAAGAATTAGCCAAAAATAATGACATAGAGAAACAATCCATGCAAGTAGAACAAAATCTTGATGAGGTTGAGATAGCTGTAGATTACTCCAAAAGAGCACAGTGGCTTAGGGCTGCAGTTTTAGGTGCAAACGATGGTTTACTCTCAACTTCATCTCTAATGATGGGAATTGGAGCTGTAAAACAAGATGCAAAGGCCATGATTCTCACCGGAATCGCCGGTCTCGTGGCCGGAGCTTGCAGCATGGCCATCGGAGAATTTGTCTCCGTTTACTCTCAATATGACATAGAAGTGACACAAATGAAAAAAGAAAATAATGCAACTAGACATGAGTTAGAGGAAAAAAAGAAGAATTTGCCAAGTCCATTGCAAGCTGCTGCAGCATCTGCTTTTGCATTTGCAATAGGTGCAATTGTGCCATTGTTGGCTGCTGCTTTTGTGAAAAATTATCATGTTAGGTTAGGGATTGTGGTGGCTGCTGTAAGCTTTGCACTTTTGGTGTTTGGAGGGTTAGGTGCATACTTAGGGAATGCACCATTGATGAAGTCTTCATTTAGAGTGTTGATTGGAGGATGGATGGCTATGGGAATCACTTTTGGACTAACTAAATTAGTTGGTGTTACTGGACTTTATGGTTAAAATTAACTATAGACTTTGCCTTTACATTATTTTTCCATTGAAATATATTAAGGTCATGTCCAAGTACCTAGATTTGTTAGTCCCTTTTTTTTCTCTTTTTAATATGGTATAACATGTATTTTGGGTGGGGGAGTTTTAGTTTTTCTATGGTCCTCGACTCCATATATACATGTCAATTTGAAGCAGCATGTAATGAAAGAATCCTCTTGTTATCTGCTTTTTACATATACATAGTGCTGGGTGTTGCAAATAATCTGCATTCATCTTTATATTCCCAATCCAGCTTTCTTTTATTTTTTATTTGATAAAGGTGGTTCTCAAGCCAATTTGACTATTTAAACAATTTTATTTAACAAGGCATTTGATTACCTAGTGACAGTTTTTGTCTCTATTGAATATCTAATTAGACGCTGAATTTGTTATTGTTATTGTTGAAATTTTATCTCAATATATATGATTTCCTGCCATTTCATTAATCGCTATTAAATCACACCTTCAAATGTCTAATCCCTTCTTTTTATTACCAATCTGGGATTATTTCAGTCACTTTTTAATTTCTCATTCTTTTTGTTAAATCTTTGTTGTGGCAAAAGCTAAGGAGGGGGAAAAGATTTTTTCCCACGCTAATAAAAGGAACCAAAAAACCCCATAGATTACATTGTTTATCGGATGTGACCAATAGAACAATAACAGAAGGTTATTAATCAAAAATTGGTGTCTTCTCAATATATGTTCAATAGTTCAAGCAATCAACGAAATAATTTCTTTATACAGGATTGGCAAAACATATAAGTTACCACCTGAATTATAGACTAAATCCCTTTTACACATTTTCTGATGGAAAAAATTAACTTACACACTCAACCTTTCAAAAGTATGTCTTTAACACACCACTTTGCTTAGCTGCTACTCACGTGTTATACATAGAAAAAGGGCGAGTAAACTCCAAAACTTTATGAAAAAAAGAAAACTAAAAACTTTAACTCGGTTTTGAAATCACAAGAGCTTAACCATGAAAGTTCAGAATTTTTTTTTTTTGATTTAAATTTAGCTTTCATTGATATCAACAGAAATTACAATGAAGAGTTCATAGTAGTAGTATGGACTAACTACTACTTTACAGTTCAATACTATGCTAATACAAAAATTTACACCTAAGGCTAAGGGTAATGGTTAAGTTGTCGCAATCCTGCTTGCCAACGCTTACAGTTTCTGCCACGAATATGAATGAGCATTGCAACCTCTCGGCAGAATTGGTTTACCTCTAATGGTTTCCTTTCAATTCTAATATAGTTTCTATTTCTCCAAATAAGTGCAACTATAGTCACAAAGGCAGTAGCAGCAATAGCCTTATGCCACACTTTACTTCTAGCTAGGCAGCATATCCATTGGACTTCAGTATCCCAACTACCAATTGTTCTATTATAGCCCAGCCAACAGTAGATTCTATGCCACAGTCGATTAGTGACTGGACATTCAAAAAACAGATAAGCAAAGACCTCTACCTGTTGATCACAAAATACACATTTCTCATCCACATTCACTCCAATCTTCAGTAATCTGTCGACAGTAGGGAGTCGACCTTGAGCAGCAAGCCAAGCAGTGAATTTGTGTCGAGGCAGAACATTAGAGGTCAATAGCAGATTCTTCCATTCCACCCTAGGATAGATAGGAAGCATAACATGGTATAGTTTCTGAATATGGAATTTGCCAAGCCTGCATAGTCCATCCAGTCTAAGCATGAGATCACCTTGCAATTGTTGCATATTCAGAAGAGGAATTCTGCTATCTATTATTTTTCTAACTACGCAAGATGCTGCCTTGGGAATGGGCATTGTAGCAATGTCACTGTTCTTAATATAATAGTAGTGTATCCACTTGATCCATAAACAATCCTTCTTCCTAGCCAAATCCCACAGTAGCTTAGTGATAGCAGCCTTATTCTATACCTGCATGTCTATAATGTTGAGTCCTCCAGCAGTGATAGGTCTACAGATTCTTTCCCATGCTACCAGAGCTCTTCTAGATATTGTTGCACTTCCAGTCCACAGATAAGATCTGCAGACAGCTTCTAAAAATTTCATCACTTTCTTAGGCAATATGAATATTTGTGCCTAATAAGTTTGGATCCCAAATATCACAGTTTTGATCAATTGACATCTACCTACATAAGATAATAATTTGGCAGACCAGCAGGTGACTTTGTCTGTTATCCTCTCTATCAGTGGCAGATAATGGTGGATGGCAAGCTTCTTAGAATGGAGAGGTATCCCTAAATATTTGAAAGGTAATTGACCTTCAATGAATCCCAAAGACTCTAGTATGACCTCTTTGACAGTCTGATGAACCCCAGCCAGATAAACAGCACTCTTGGTATTTTTTGCAGACAGCCCAGAAGCTGCAGAGAATGAAAGGAATGCACCATGCAGAATCTGAATAGATATAATATCAGCTCGACAGAATAGGAGAAGATCATGAGCAAAACAAATATGGGAATAGTTCAGCTTCCTGCATCTTGGATGGAAATTGAAGTCTCCATTCCTATGAAATTGAGCCAACAGCCTATTTAAGTATTCCATAGCTAGGACAAACAAGTAAGGTGACATGGGATCACCTTGTCGGATACCCCTTCTAGCAAGGAAAGGCTGAGTGAGACCACCATTCATCACTAGTTTAAGTCACAGAAGAGACACAAGCCATTGTCCAATTAACAAACTTAGCAGGGAACCCTAGATCAATAAGTAATTGTTTGAGGAAGCTCCATTCAAGAGTGTCATATGCATTCCTCAAATCCACCTTCAAAACACACCTAGGGGATATACCTTTTCTGGAGTATCCCTTGAATATTTCATGGCTGAGCAGGATATTATCAATTATGCTCCTCCCTTCAATAAATGCAGACTGGGCTTTACCAATAATATCATCAATGACAGATTTCAGCCTCCTAGTAATGACTTTAGATATGATCTTATAGATAGTGGTGCAGCATGCAATGGGTCTATAGTCTTTCACTGTTCTAGGAGCTTTAACTTTAGGCACAAGGGCAATGGCAGTAGTATTGACCATGTAAGGCAGCTTACAGGTAGTAAAGAAATCCTTTGTAGCAGCATATACATCCTCCTTGACAATCTCCCAGTTGCTAGTAAAGAACTCCACAGGGAAGCCATCTACACCTGGTGCTTTGTCTTTAGGCATATCTTTGATAGCTTCAGTGATTTCTTCCAGAGTAACATCCTGAATAAGTGACCTTTGCTGTGATAAGGTCAGACAGTGTCCTTCCTTAATAATAGCAATGTTAATACAAGGTAATTCATCAGCACATTAACCCATTAATGACTTGAATACCTCAACAAATTCCTGCTCCACAGCCACTGGATCTGTCAGCTTCATACCTGCATCAGTGTATATAGAAGTAATATTATTCTGACTGGTTCTGATCCTCCACTGAGCATGAAAATATTTAGTATTGGCATCCCCACAATCTATCCAGCATGCCTTTGATTTCTGCCTCATAATTTGCTCTTCTATATTGCTCCATTTCTCAATGTCATTAAGAGCTTCTTTCTCCTCTTTAAACAGCTGCTCAGAAAATGGATTATGTAGAAGCTGATTCTGTATAATATCCAATGATTCTCTAGCATGGATTAGCTTCTGTTTATAGGAAGCCATATGACTATTCAGTTCTCTTAAATGCTGCTTCAAGTTCTTTAATTTGTACCATATCTGTTGCAAAGGTTAACCTTCATACTTCTGATACCATACATGCTGCAAAATAGAAGAAAACTGAGGATCCTCCATAATAGCCTTATAAAACCTGAAAGGTTTAGGATGCAATAACTTTTGACTCCCAAACTGTATGAGAATAGGGGAGTGGCAAGAAACTGAGGGATTCATAAAATCAGCTTCTAGATGTCCATACTGCTGAAGCCACTAAAAATTACCAAGTGCCCAATCAATTTTGCTATAAACCTGCTTATTTGTCCATGAATACTTCCACCCTTTTGATCTGAGGGGAGTCAATTGAAGATCAGAAATAAGCTCTTTAAACCCTCTAACTTCAGCATCTGTAACAGGAGATCCAATCCTATCATCAGAGTATAAGACAGAATTAAAGTCACCACTGATTAACCATGCATCTTGACTGGGAACATTAACTAATCTCAGATCATCCCATAACTGCTTCCGCGGAATTGCAGAATTGTGAGCATAAATGACACTCAAGTGTATTCTGATTTTATTCAAAGGATCTTCTAACAGGCAACGAATAAACTGGTCAGTCACACAGGATATATGGATCTGAATGTGAGGCTTCCAGATTAGCCATATTCTCCCATTGACAGCTTTGGAATAGTTGTACTGGACCTTCCACCCTTTAGCAATCTTATCAATAATTCTATGTGCTTTATGTTCCTTAACTCTAGTTTCAAGGCATCCCAGGACATCAACTTTATTTCTAGCCAGAAATTTTTTCAGTTCTTTCTGTTTATGGGCTTTATTAAGCCCCCTAATGTTCCATGTAATTATAATCATGGATCATTAGACAGTAAACTCCAAGAAGGACCAGGATCCTGCTGTTGCCCCCTCCTACCATCATCAAGAAATCCAGCAACAGCCTTGCCCTTATCTTGGTCAACCAAAACCTCAGTATCACCACAATCAATACTCTCATGATTGCCAGTGTCATCTAATTCATTCCCCTGACTTGCAACCATATCAGTATTAATCTAAACCCTCTGCATCCTCTCATCATGATGAGCAGATTGTACTGGCAAGCTAGGCAATGTAGTTACAGGCATTGCCATGCTTTCCAGTGTATCTGCATTAGCTTTAGGTATCCATTCCTACCTTGTAAACTTTCCTAGTTTCTTGACTCGAGGCTTTTGTCTTATTTCCTTTCATTGCTCCAGCATCTCCTGAACCCCTTCATTATGACCATTGTACCAACAGTCAAGAGAGTCATGACCAAACTTCACAGTGATTGCAAAATACAGGTTTCCAGTCATACTCAATCCCTTGTATCTTCATCCCAAAAGGAGATTCAATTTCAATTTCCTCAGACAAAGGAAAGGCAGCATCTACTTCAACCAATACTCTGGCTAATGAGATCTTCTCAAAATGAGCTGTGAACTTATCTGTGTACAGAGGCTTACCCACTGCACAGGCTAATTTGCTTAAGATTTCAGGAGACCAGTAACCTACTGGTAGACCAGGAAACCGAACCCAAACAGGTACAGTACTAAGAACATCATTTTGAAAAGAGAAATCAACATCCCAAGGTTTCAGCACCATAGGCTTGTTCCTGTACGAGTATGGTCCAGATTGGAGAACTAAGTTCTTATCCACAACATTATTGAATCGAAAGATACAATAGCCTTCAGAGTGTAGTAGAATCTGTGGTTTAGCCACAAAATTCCGGACATGCATAACAAAATTCTCCAAAGTTTTCACAGTGGGATTATCACCGATGATGTATCCAATTAATGAAGCACTCTAGTACTCCGACTGAGTTTTCAGTTCAGATCACTGATAACTACTTTTTTCCATCCCTATCAATAGGCGGAACAAATGAGAGAGCCTTACCCATATTACTATTACCCCTGACAACCTCGGCAACAGTAGGAGAGGAGTGCTCAAATATGGCGATATCAGAGAACTGCAATTTTCTTACAGCCAAGCTTGCAGGATCTGCATCGTTCACCTTCAATTGAGGCTCGACATTGACAATTTCATCTGCATGCAAATTATTGGTTGCTTGTAATTTCTGTGGTAGAAAGTTTCCAAACGTTAATGGTTCAAGTTCTTTAGTTACCCCCGGAGCTGGAGTAGCGATTTGGGCAGTGGAGATGCTGGGCGAGAAAGCTTCGTGCTAACTTACGCCGAATAGCACTGTTTCATTGGCTAAATGTGCACCGAGAGGTTACGCCCCTTCCAATTCTTGTTAATCATATGAAAGTTCAGAATTCCTCATGAAATCACTCCATCCAAAAGGTTTTAAGCTCGAGGATTAGTTTGATATGGTGTCCATCTTATTCAATTGATTTAGTAGTCAATTTTGTTGACTTGGTTTGGTTTGGTAGCCAACGATTGAATTGCTATGGTTTGGTAGCCAATTTTCTTGACTTGGTTGGTTAGGTAGCCTACCTTGTTGAATTTCTTTAGGTTGGTAGCCAACTTTGTTGAACTGTAAAAAGTGTGTGTAAATTGTCAAATATTGTAGGCTTTAGAGAGTGAAGCTTTGGCTATAAAAGGAGAGCTTCAATTCTCATTTCAACATATCAACAAAGAGAGAAAAAAGAGAGCAGGGTGTTCCATAAACTGTAAGAAAATAGTTTATCAAGAAAAATAGAGTGTGAGAGATATTGTAGTGAGGTGGAAAAAACAAAAGGGTGTTTACTTCTGTTGAGGGTGTAGCGGTCTTAAGAGTATTTTTACTCGTTACTACACAGTGTAAAATTCCTCGACATAAGTTGCTCCTCTTGGCCGTGGTTTTTCCCTTTTTTCAGAAGGGTTTCCACGTAAAATCTTGGTGTCATTTTTGCTGCTTTCTATTCTTGCTGATTGAACCATAACTTAGTATTCTGCGTTTATCACTAATACCGTGAATACTATTTTTTCGGGGTTCATTCCCAACAAGTGGTACTAGAGCCAAGGTTCTGTCTAAGTATGCTCTGTGGTTGCAGCCCAGTCTGATCTTCCACATTAGAAAAGAATTACTTTAGTCTCATAACAAATAGTATTTGTATTTGTGATAAACGATGGAAGCCAACACTTGTAGAATGGTTACTTTGAATGGCACAAATTATGCCATTTGGAAGGGCAAAATGGAAGAAGAGTGGAGTTTGTTACACAGGCATGTTTGCGGCTTTATTAGACAGTGGGTTAACGATAATGTTTTGAACCATATTTCTGGGGAAACACATGCTTGGACCCTTTGGGAGCACCTTGAAAGTTTGTATCTCGTAAAACTGGAAATAACAAGATGTTTCTAATAAAGCAGATGATGGGTTTAAAATACCATGATGGTTCCGCGATGACAGATCATCTGAATAATTTTCAGGGGGTCATGAACCAGTTATCTACTATGGGTATTAAATTTGATGAAGAAATTCAAGGTCTGTTTCTTTTTGGTTTCCTACCAGATTCTTGGGAAATTCTTAGAACTTCATTATCAAATTCTGCTCCGGATGGTGTGATTTCTATGGATCTTGCCAAGAGGAGACTTTTAAATGAAGAGATGAGAGGAAAATCTCAAGGTTCCTCCTCATCAGATGTTTTGGTGACTGATTCTAGGGGGCGAAACAAGAATCGAGGTTCTCAAAATAGAGAACATAATAGATGCAAATCCAAAAGCAGACTTAAAGATATTGAGTGCTATCATTGCGGGAAGAAATGGCACAAGAAATTCTGCTGGATTTTTAAAAAGGAGAATAGAGACAAGGAAGAACAGGAAGAAGATGGAAATCGTATGGCCACCGTCACTACAGAAGATCTTGTTACTGTCCTTGATGCGGATCTGATAAATATTGCTTTTGATGAGTCAAGCTGGGTTGTGGACAGTGGTGCGCATCTCATGTGACATCAAGGAAGGAATTTTTCTCATCCTATACTCAGGGTGACTATGGAACTTTGAGTATGGGTAATGAGACTGTATCTAGGGTGGCTGGTGTTGGAGCGATTTGTTTGGAAACTAGTATTGGTACTAAACTAGTTTTAAACAATGTAAAGCATGCACCTGATGTTCGTTTGCACTTGATCTCTGTTGGTGTTTTGGATGATGAGGGATATGTTAGTACTAATGGTACTGGAAAGTGGAAGCTCACTAAGGGCTCCATGATTGTGGCTCGTGGGGAAAAACGTTGTGGTCTATATTGGACTACAGCCTCTACATGTGTTGATATGGTGAATGCCATTGAGAGCCATAACTCTTCGACGCTATGGCATAAGAGGCTTAGCCACATTAGCGAGAAAGAACTAAATGTTTTGGCTAAGAAGAAATTGTTGTCAAATTTTGAAAGGGCAAAATTAGAAAAATGTGAGCACTGCTTGGTTGGAAAACCAAAAAGAGTTTCTTTCCAATCTCATCCTCCTTCAAGAAAGATAGAGTTGCTTGAGTTGGTGCATTCATACTTATGTGGTCCAATGAAGACAAGAACTGTGGGTGGTGCACTTTATTTTGCTACCTTTATTGATGATTGTTCAAGAAAACTTAGGTCTACATCTTGAAGACCAAATACCAAGTGTTGGGTGTCGTTAAGCAGTTTCAGGCTTCAGTTGAAAGAGAAACTGGAAAGAAGCTGAAGTGTATTCATACTGATAACGATGGTGAATATTGTGGAGCGTTTGACGAATACTGCAAGCAGCAGAGTATCAGACACCATAAGACTCCTCCTAAGACTCCTCAGCTTAACGGTTTAGCAGAAAGGATGAATAGAACCTTGATGGAAAGAGTCAGATGTTTGCTTTCTGAAGCAAAGTTGCCGAATTCCTTTTGGGGTGAAGCTTTGTTGACCACCACACATGTTATTAATCTATCCCCTGCAGTTTCTTTGCAAAGTGATTTTCCAAACAGAGTTTGGTATGTCAATGATGTTTCCTATGACCACTTGAAAGTATTTGGTTGCAAATCTTTTGTACATGTGCCTAAAGACGAGAGGTCAAAATTAACTGCTAAGACAAGGCAATGCATCTTCATTTGTTATGGCCTTGATGAGTTTTGTTACATGCTATATGATCCTATTGAGAAGAAGGTCGTGAGAAGCCGTGATGTTATCTTCATGGAGGATCAAACAATTGAAGATATTAATAAAGCGGAGAAGCTAAAAACTTCAAGTTCTGAAGGCTTAGTTAATGTTGATCAAGTTCCTCATACAAATGCGGATGACGTTGGTGGGCTCAATGATGCTGATGCCCAGAAACATATTCCGGATCAGCATATTTATGGTGATGGTGAAAATAATTCTAAAGCTAATGAGATAGATGCTCCTACTCACGAAGTTGTGGAAGAGTTAGATATTCCACTTAGGAGGTCTTCTAGACCTCGTACTCCTTCCTCCCGTTATTCACCCAATGAGTATGTACTACTCATTGATGGGGGAGAACCTGAATGTTATGCGCTGGTCAAAATGATTCACACGAGTAAAAATCCTACTGATATGTTAACAAAGATGGTACCAAGATACAAGTTCAAGATATGGAAAGAACTTTTTGGCATGGACTCAAACTAGAAGACAGTGCTACCTCATCTAGATGAATGAGACTGGAGGGGGAGATTGATATGGTGTCCTTCTCATTCAAATGATTTGGTAACCAATTTTGTTGACTTGGTTTGGTTTGGTAGCCAACCTTTGAATTGGTATGATTTGGTAGCCAATATTATTGACTTTGTTTGGTTAGGTAGCCAACCTTGTTGAATTTCTTTAGGTTGGTAGCCAACTTTGTTGAATTTTGAAAACTATGTGTAAATTGTCAAATATTATAGGCTTTAGAGAATGAAGCTTTGGATATAAAAGGTGAGCTTCAACTCTCATTTCAACACACCAACAAAGAGAGAAAGGAGAGAGCAAGGTATTCCATAAACTGTAAGAAAATAGTTTATGAAGAAAAATAGACTGTGAGAGATATTGTTGTGAGGTGGAAAAAATAAAAGAGTGTTTATTTCTTTTGAGGGTGTAGTCGTCTTAGGAGTATTTTTACTCGTTACTACATGGTGTAAAATTCCTCGATATCAGTTGCTCTTCTTGGCCGTGGTTTTTCCCTTTTTTCAGAAGGGTTTCCACGTAACATCTTGGTGTCATTTTTGATACTTTCTATTCTTGTTGATTGAACCATAACTTAGTGTTCTGACTTTATCACTAATACCGTTAATACTATTTTCCGGAATTTATTCCCAATATAGTTCTTAATAAAATCCAAAAAGCAAACAATCCACATAGATTATAGATCTCAAATTAGCATCAACCTTGAACTTAGTAACTATTTTTGTATTCTGCTCGCCATTGAAGTCTTTTGAAATTAGCAGTTGCTCTCAAATTTCAACCCTTATCCATTGATGCCAACTATAAATTCGAGTTCAAAATTAAATTTTATCTTTGACTCGAACAATGGAACTCATCTCAAGTCTATTACAATAAAATTAATATTTTTTAAAATCAACAAATTATTTTTTAAAATTGTGGTATTGTGAGATCGAAAATTAATTTGTAATCACTGTTTGGGATGAGATTTGGGTGGAGTAATATTCAAATAAACCCTTGCCGGCAAAGCTTCAAAGGATGAAGTCGGAATAAAATTTGGATATGAAACTTCATGTTCAAATTAAAGTGGGTATTCAAGGTCCTTGATGAAAAACACTTGCATAAAGCTAATATGATGTTTGGAATGAATTGAAATTCATTAGGATGGCTTTGAAAGAAAACAAAATCACTAAAAAGAGAACTTGAATCCGAAAAAAAACATCCAGAAATCTAAGAAGGAGAAGAGGGTATATTTGTAAATCTGCGTAGTTTTTGCGTTAAGGACACGTATCGAAACTCCATTGGTGTGATATAGACATGTTTTGTGAAATTGGTCAATTACAAAAGTGGTGTGTCATGAACACGCTTTTAAAATGTTAAATATATAAAATAATTTTTGCTGTTAAAGTGAGCGGATACGAGCGATTTTTGCCCGTTCGAGTACTCCGTGTGAAGTGATTGTTTGAAAGATTTGACCGAACCTTTGCTTTGAAGGTTTCCTACATATCCCTGGCTAAAAGGGAATCAGGTCAATGAAGTTCGGGAAGTTTTGATAGCTGGGACTACTACAGGATTACAATTCTGCTGTTACTATTGTTGTATGCTGTTACTACTGCTTACTGATCTCCTTATTACACCATGCTAAAAGAAAAATCAAGAAGCTAGGCTAGACTACAGATCACAAGATTTTATCTATCTTCAACTTGTTCTTGCTGCCTTGCTTTCTTGTCGGCTTTTGTTTCTTCCGGTTCTTTTTCCTTCAAAAAGCTGACGGGGCTGATACTGGCCTTTTGCTTTATTGAACACCAGTTTTCCTCATTTTGTTCAGTCTGCTGAGGATACTGCTTCCTTCACTATGATGGGGACTTTTGTTGTAACCTTCTGCCCTTCGGTGGGTTATTGATTTCAAGACATGAAATGTTAAGACTGAAAAATATTTCCTTGTTATTCAAGGGGGCGCCTAACTTCATCAACAACTTTGAAAATAAAATGCATTTGGAAATGATTTACGAAATATATATTTTGGTATGATTATACAAGCTGGACCATTAGAATCGAAATAAATTATATGTCCTTTTGAGGAAGGATTCACTTCAATATCCTATTCGAGGGCGGAGACACGATATATCCTATTTGAGGGTGGATAGAACCATTATATCCTATTCGAGGGCGCATGAACCCAAAATATCCTATTCGAAGGTGGACAAACCTATAATACCCTATTCGAGGGCGGATGACCCAAAATATCCTATTCGAAGGCGAATGAACCTAAAATTATCCTATTCGAAGGCGGATGAACCTAAAATATCCTATTCGAAGGCGGATGAACCTAAAATTATCTTATTCGAAAGTGGACGAACCTATAATATCCTATTCAAAGGTGGACAAACCTATAATATCCTATTCGAAGGTGAACAAACCTATAATATCCTATTCGAGGCGGATGAACCTAAAATTATTCTATTCGAAGGCGGATGAACCTAAAATACCCTATTCGAAGGCGGATGAACCTAAAATTATCCTATTCAAAGTTGGAAGAACCTATAATATCCTATTCGAAGTGGCACAAACCTATAATATCCTATTCGAAGGTGGACGAACCTATAAAAGCCTATTCGAAGGTGGACAAGCATATAATATCCTATTCCAGGGCAGATGAACCCAAAATATCCTATTCGAATGTGGACATATCTATAATATCATACTCGAGGGCGGATGAACCCAAAATATCCTATTCGAAGGCGGATGAACCTAAAATTATCCTATTCGAAGGCGGATGAACCTAAATATCCTATTCGAAGGCGGATGAACCTAAAATTATCCTATTCAAAGGTGGAAGAACCTATAATATCCTATTCGAAGGTGGACAAACCTATAATATCCTATTCGAAAGTGGAAAACCTATAATATCCTATTCGAGGGCGGATGAACCCAAAATATCCTATTCGAAGGCGGATGAACCTAAAATTATCCTATTCGAAGGCGGATGAACCTAAAATATCCTATTCGAAGGCGGATGAACCTAAAATTATCCTATTCGAGGTTGGACGAACCTATACTATCCTATTCGAAGGGGGACAAATCTATAATATCCTATTCGAAGGTGGACGAACCTATTAAAGCCTATTCGAAGGTGGACAAGCCTATAATATCCTATTCGAAGGTGGACAAACCTATAATATCCTATTCGAGGATGGATGAACCCAAAATATCCTATTCGAAGACAATTTGAGGGCGGATGAAACAAAAATATCGTATTCGAAGGCGGATGAACCTAAAATTATCCTATTCGAAGGTTGATGAACCTAAAATATCTTATTCGAAGGCAGATGAACCTAACATATCCTATTCAAAGGCGGATGAACCTAATATTATCCTATTCGAAGGTGGACGAACCTCTAATATCCTATTCAAAGGTGGACAAACCTAGAATATCCTATTCGAAAGTTGACAAACCTATTATATCCTATTCGAGGGCGGATGAACCCAAAATATCCTATTCGAAGGTGGACAAACCAATATCCTATTCGAAGGTGGACAAACTATAATATCCTATTCGAAGGTTGACAAACCTATAGTATCCTATTTGAGGGCAGATGAACATCCTATTCGAAGGCGGATGAACCTAAATTTATCCTATTCGAAGGCAGATGAACCTAAAATATCCTATTGGAAGGCTGATGAACCTAAAATTATCTTATTCGAGGGTGGACGAACCTAAAATTATCCTATTAGAAGGTGCAAAAACCTGTAATATCCTATTCGAAGGTGGACAAACCTGTAATATCCTAATCGAAGGTGGACAAGCCTATAATATCCTATTCGAAGGAGGACAAACCTATAATATCCTATTCGAGGGAGGATGAATCCAAAATATCCTATTTGAAGGCGGATGAACCTAAAATTATCCTATTCGAAGGCGGATGGACCTAAAATATCCTATTCAAAGGCGGATGAACCTAAAATATCCTATTCAAAGGCGGATGAACCTAAAATTATCCTATTTTAAGGTGGACGAGCCTATAATATCTTATTCAAAGCTGGACAAACCTATAATATCCTATTCGAAGGTGGACAGCCCTATAATATCCTATTTGAGGGCGGATGAACCCGAAATATCCTATTCGAAGGTGGACAAACCTATAATATCCTATTCGAGGGCGGATGACCTAAAATATCCTATTCGAAGGCGGATGAACCTAAAATATCCTATTCGAAGGTGGACGAACCTATAATATCCTACTCGAAGGTGTACAAGCATATAATATCCTATTCGAAGGTGGACAAACCAATAATATCCTATTCGAGGGTGGATTAACCCAAAATATGCTATTCGAAGGCGAATGAACCTAAAATTATCCTATTCGAAAGAGGATGAACCTAAAATATCCTATTCAAAGGCGGATGAACCTAAAATTTTCCTATTCGAGGGCAGATAGACCCGTTTTTGAAACTTGAAATTATCTTACTTCTTACTGTCTCTCTTAAAATTGTGTTTTCTTTCCATCCCTTAAAGCTTGAATTGATTTCCTCGTTCCTCCGAGAAAATATTCGACAATGGCAGAAAATTTTATGCCCCAGTTTTGGTGATCTTTCTTGTGGCATGTTTTTTCGCCATTAATAAGATTTCCTTTTCCTGCTTCAAATCAAAGAAAATTTGTTAGTTTTAAAACATGGTGAATGGTCGTGCACTCCTAGTGGGGATGGTTTTTCCTTTTCTTCCTTCCCTGCTTTCTGTTTCATTACGTTATCAAAACTTGTTGGGGATTATTTTGCTGGGGATGAATTTTCCTTTTCTTCCTTCCTCGCTCTGTGTTGTCCGACCCTCTTGGAACTTGGTCGAAAATTTGTTGGGGATGCTCCTACATCTCGTTGATCTACTGGGGACCCTCTTGGAATTTGGTCCACAATTTTCTCAACTGTTGTTTTCCTGTTTTTCTCCATACTTTCCTTGAAATTTTAGATCAATATATTATTCGACCTTACAACAAACCTCTTTTTGCCTTGTATCTGGCCTGTTCTCTTTCCAGTTTTCTTCGTACCATTTTGGCAACTGGTAGTAAGCTCTGAAATATCTTTCTCAAAAATAAATTTCTAGAAAAAGTATTTTAAACAAAGAAATGAAAACATAAAAAAAGAGAATCTTTCTGATCAAATGCTGGGGAAAAGAAAAGAAAGGAACTTATCTGGGTGGTATAACCAATCCCAACGATCATGTCGTGCATTCCGGATTAATCAACCCAGTCTACTTGTATCAATCAATCTTTCTGATGTCTTCACTTGCTGGGGATAAACAAGTGCCCAACTCTTCGCAAAATGCGGATCCCTTACGCCAATCTTATCTCGTCGCATCATAGTGCCCTTCGAGGGGTTTTCACTAATAAGACTCTCTCATTTTGCTTCTCTCAGCTTACGTCGCCTTGTGGTGCTTGTGAATGTTTTCACCGATAATACTCTCTCATTTTATTTTCTCAGCTGGGGATTGGAGTGTTGCCGGTAAGATTGTCTTTGCCGGGAATTCTTATGGCTATCAATTCTTTTCAGCTCAGGATCCTCATTCAGTCGGGGACCAGCGTGTTATTCTCGGCTTTCATTTGTCTATCTTGGCACCTCTCGGATACTGGTCGGGAGGTCTTTTTTGGACATCAATATGGGTTTTATGTGGGGCTTAAAATAAATGGAGATAAAAATTGAAAATAACTTTGATGGGTAAAATATTACAACTCTTGGAATCAAACCTTTTTTAAAAATTTAAAAACATAACTTCTGCCCACTTTTCTTGCTTGGGGGATTTTTATTTTTTGTGACACTTTGTCACGTTATGACCGAGCTGTGAAGCGCCTGTGTATCCTCTTTGAGGAATCAGGTCAAACGTATTTCACTTGATTCCTTTGTTTTTCTTGTGATTTTTCTTTTTTTTTTTTGTTATTATTATTTTTTCCTTTTTTTTTCATTATCGTTTTTTCATTTTCATTAATGATTCAAAGAGAGGGGTATGAAAGAATAAATAGGGCTCAAAGGGGGAAGCAAAGGTTAAAGTGGTTGGATGGAAGTAATAATCGCCTCCATCATTTCATTCTCCGATAAATGCCAAGTACAAACAAATAAACAAACAACAATTACAATCAAAGAAATTACACATAATATCTCTTGACTATGTCTGAATTGATAGTCATGTCGATACATCTTACCTCGGTGTATGCCATCCTTAGTTGGCCATGACATACTGATGCCAATATCTTTTCATCAATCAAGTTCAATTGCTCCAATCGGGTTTGGACCCACTCATCACCATCAATCTACCTCTTGTAGTATTAGTTCAGAATCAGATTGATTTTTTTTAGACTGGCTTGAAGATCCATCGCGCATGCCATGTCATTAGAATCGGTATAAAGAGAAGTGTTCAGAAAGAGAAAAAAAGAAAACAAATTAAAATAAAGTAAAAGTAAAGAATTCTTTCCGTCGAATAACGGTATAACAAGGTTTCACACTTTGACAAGTACAAAAAATAAAAGAAACTGGATTACAACCCCGGAATAATCCAGAAAATAAGAAGAAAAATCAGAGCCTACTACTAAGACTCCCTCCGAGCGGGAAGAGGAGTAACCGTCAAATTATTGATATTGACACTAGGCCCCACAAACTCTACATCTGCCCCACTGGACCCTTCTCCTAAGACCATAACTGGCTTGTCATCTACCTTTTCCAACTATACCACAACTTTTCCACCGGTTGACTTTTCTTTTGAACCGGCATGGACCATCATCACTGTTTGTGAGGGTTTCTTTAGCTCCCCTCCTTCGTGCACTAGCTCGATCATGTGGGCTTCATGGTGTGCCGGCAACGGGTTCTGATTGATGTTGGGTGCCTCTGGTGTCTGAATCTCGATCTTGTTGGTGTCAATAAGATTTTGCCTGCATGTTTCAACTTCCAACACTTCTCGGTATCATGTCCGGGAGCCCCCGAACAATACTCACAGCTTACCGAGCGGTCCATATTTTTGGGAAGGGGATTTGGCAATCTGGGCTCAACAGGACTCAACAAGCCTAACTGCCTTAATTTGTGGAACAAAGCAGTATAGGTTTCTCCCAACTCTGTGAATGTTCTCTTGACCCTTTCATTTCTGAAAGCCTGATTCCCGCGGAAACCTGGCCCTGAAGGGTTCCTGTAGGACCTTGGTGGTTGATAGGTGTTTCGTGGAGATGGATGTGTATTATGTGGAGGTGGGTAGGTATTTTGTGGAGGGTCATTTGGGTGATTTGGGTGGTGGGGTCAGGATTGGTAGCGAAGGGAAGGACCTCTCGATCTAGACCAAGTACTTGCCTCTACCGTTGCAAACTCTTCTCTTCTGTTCTTCCCGAGCGCACCTCCCGTGCCGCTCTGAATGTACTGAGTTGTTGCTTTTATCTCCGAAAAGACAGGATATTATTGCACTTAAATCCCTCTTCTATAATACCGCCCATTTTCACCACCTCCTTGAAAGATTTGCCAACTGACGTCACCAAGTGACCAAAGTAAGTTGGCTCTAGAATTTGCAGAAAGTAGTCCACCATTTCTCCCTCTCACATCGGAGGATCAACTCTTGCTGCCTGTTCTCTCCATCTGAACCCAAATTCATGGAAGCTTTCCCCGAGCTTCTTCTCAAACTTCAGCAATGTAAGACGGTCAGGGACGATCTCAAGGTTGTAATGAAAGTGACCTGCAAATGCTTGTGCTAGGTCATCCCATGTGTATCACCTGCTCGGATCCTGTTTGTGTACCATTACAGTGCAGAACCGCTCAAACTCTGACCAAAGTAAGCTATCAACAGCTCGTCTTTGCCCCCTGCTACTCTCATCTTGCTCAAAATCCCCGCATATGGCCATAGGATTGTCATGACCTTCGTATAAATTGAACTTGGGCATCTTGAGCCCTGACGGCAATTGTACGTCAGGGAAAAGGCATAGATCCTTGTAAGCCACGCTGACCTAGTTGCCTAACCCGTGCATGTTCTTGAAGGATTGCTCCAGGCTTTTAAATTTCCGCATCACCTCGTCCTGCACTGGGCTCTTAGCCGGCTTTTCAGCCTCCGCCGGGATCTCAAAGTGGGTACTATAGGTATGTGGCTCGGGTGCTTTAAATGTGAGTTCAGGGGGTAATATTGTGCATCGTGAGCTTGATACAATGGCTCACTAGATGATCTGTGCAATGGGGCTGGGGGACGCGCCACAAAGATAGGGACATTTGGTGGAGGAGAGTTTTGATTGGGTGGTGGAGCTTGGGGTTCATAAGCACCTCTTCCCTGATAGTAGTGATGGCTTGGGAAGCTTGTTGAGGGACCAGGGGAAGGGTATTCTGGCGTGTGTCCTGGTTGGAGAGTGGGAGTAACGGGTAGTTCAGGCCCTTTTTGTGCTTTAGCAAAGGCTAAATGCATTTCATTCATTTTCAACCTCATCTTTTCCATTTTTTCCATAGCCTCCTTCAACATTTGACTTGTCATCTTTTCCGACTCAACAATGTTGTCTGATTCAGTCATGCTTTCTGGTATGGGCCCTTTTGATCTTGTCTGATAATGGTGCGATGTTAGTACGCTCTAACAAACTAATTGATTGAATTTGCAAAAATTAACAAACTTGTCAGCGTCAGAGTTTTCACAGATATTGCAATTGCACATTGGGGGATGCAATGCTCTTAGGCAGTTAACCATTTCTAACATGTTTTTGCTCCGACCGCATGCATCATCCTTGCTTATAAATGATTCCCTTTTTTAAAAAATAAAATAAAAGACCCGGTATTGCAAACACGACCTTTCAACGCCTCGAGGACGAAGATTATAAGGTTGTGTGGGTCAACTGGCCAAAATCTAAAAAAATGACACAAAGGTGGTTGTTAATGCAAAGTCAGCCTTCCGACGTCCCGTTTGGGAACGTTTGGCTATTTTGACAAAAACGGAGTCACCTAACTTATTTATAAAGAAAATTAAAACTCAGACATTTTTTTGGCTATATTTGCAAAAGGGAAAGTTTGACCCAATGAGGGTTGTCTATGTATCTCACACCCTGTGAGAATCAAACCAGCGTAATTCGGGTGAATTAAACAAACTATTTCAAAATTAAGACTCTTTTTCATTTTCATTTTTGGCATTTCATAAGCAAATAACAAAACCACTTCCAAAGCACGACTCTTTTCATTTTTATTTTGGGCATTTCATAAAATAAAATAAAAAATTATTCTTAAAACAAGACTTTTTTTCATATTCATTTTTCATGGCAAGACAAACTATTTTTTTTTTGAAAACAAGACAAAATAACGACTATTTTTTTCTTTTCTTTTTTCAAAAAACAATAAACAATCTATTTTTCCCAAACTAAAATAAAGACTCTTTTCTTTTTCTTTTTTAGCAAAGAATTTTTCAAAAATGAAAGAATTTTATTTTTCTATTTTTCCTTTGCTTTTAATAAAAAAGACTATTAAAAATAAAACATTTTCCTTTTTTAAAATTTTTAAAATGTCGGCAGAGTTTTGCCAGTACTTGGGCATTGGTTTTTGTAAAACTAAATAATTAATTTCCCACATTGCTATTTCTCTTTTTCTCATTTTTACAATATTCCCGATATTCAAAAACCAGTCAGTATGCGAGTCTGAAACAAATAAATGCGTAAAACAAACAGGATGAAACAGGATGGTCTTTCTAATTTCAGGTTGCTTGTCCTAGACGGACCCAACCCCTGTATTGAGTCCCTTAAGTCAAAATGTACATGATGCAAATAAGCGTTCCTACAAGGGATCCGGCATGAGCCTGAGTTATTCTAGGTTCAAAACCTGGGTGTTTGTTCTAGACTTGGCTTACCCGAGCGGACAGCTCGAGGCAATGGGGGAGCAGTGTACCGGGGATACAGAAGCTCAACCCGGCTTTGCAACTTATCCGAACCTCATTCTAAAAATGGAATTGAATCTAAATAGAAACGAAGTCACACGAAGTGCACCCTTCTTCATGATTTAGGAGACTTAGAGAGGAGATAGGTTTCGGCACAGTTTATATACAGTTAACAAAATATCAAAGCGGTAAAAGTTGTTAGTCACATTAAGCACAGGTCATGTAACAAAATCCGATAAAGCTAAACACAACAATTATTATAAGCTCGATTTCTAACCCTGAACCAGTGGTTCTTCGTCTTGGTCCCCAGCAGAGTCGCCAGAGCTGTCACACCTCCTATTTTAGCGCGCCCGCAGGGCACAAGGAGTTTTTTCAATTAAAGGACAATCGAAATGTGATTTATTATTAAAATTTAGCGTCACCAATTGGGAGATTTATGTTTTCCCAAGTTACCAGTTGAATCTCGAATCGAGGAAAAAAAATTAAAGAATGACTCTGTATTACAATCCGCGAACCAGAAATCCGGATAAGGAATTTTGTTAACCCGGGAGAAGGTGTTAGGCATTCTCGAGTTTCGTGGTTCTGGCACGCTCGCTTAACTGTCGTATTCGGATTATTTATTTGATTTTAACAGTTATGTACTTAGTGCAAGTCATGACTCTTTTAACCGCTTTTATCATTATTATAATTATTTTATAGAAAATTGCAACGTCATGGAAATGCATCTCGAACCACATTACAACCAGTGTACTCGTGGTCATCGGCACATTTCGACTCCGTTGAGATTTGGATTTGCGTCACATAAATGTGCACCCGAGTTTAGGGAGATAATATTATTAAAGTACGCGCCTGTAGAGTCTAGCGCATTATTATTTTTGAGAATGCCGCAAAAGTTTCTAAGACGGCATGTCCCGAAGTCTATGCAATTATTATATCCAATTATCGAAGGCCCTGCAGCTTGTGTATTTTATTTGGCGAGGCTTATCTCATTTATTTTAAAATGATAATCCTAAAGCGATTATATTTCTAATTAAATTCGTCTCCAAAATAAAAGAGGAGAAAACCCTGATTAATTACATGTTAAAAAAATAAAAATAAAAATATAACACACTAATTGCTAGATTATGGCAAACATTAATGGAAAGGAACTCTACTAAAAAAAATTCGAAATTATAAATGAAAATAAAAAATTCTAAATTATGAATAAAATACGAAATTCGACAGTTAATATTCAAAAGAAATCAATTAGAACTAGATTAAAACTCGCATTGTTATATAAAAAACTATTGGAGTTAATTATTCACAACCGTTTGAAACTAGATTTAACCATAATTACTAAAGCTTATTAGAAAGTTTACTAAACTTAAACGTTAGCTCATATTGCTCCAACTCGTGCCTATGGATTAATATTTTTAGCCTTGCTACGTGCAATCATACTTCGAATACGTCAAATCTACTGATTCTATTATTAACCAAATATATTTCTCTAAAATTCGTGGATCTTCGAAGATCACCCACCTCAAGTTGTTTCTATTCTAATTTTTGCAAATTCAAATTCGGATTTTTACCTATCAATTAAATTAATTTGAAAGGAAAGAGATCACGAACTACTTTATTTTAAACATGAGAACTAGTAAAGTTGAAGCTATTAGTTATGCGATTCTTGCAACCATACGTTATATAATTCAATAATCTAACAACTTGCTCAAATTAAGCAAGAATATCGTAATATTCACGCCATTTCAAGGATCTTAGTTTCTTTATCTAATAGGGAACAGTCTTAACTATGTCTACCTCTATCATTCGTATAGCAGAAAAATATATAATAATGTTTCACTAAAATACAAATGTACTATGACTAAGTACATAAATTTATGCCACTTCATTTCATCTTCAAGGCGTACATCAAAGTGATTCAAAGTGGTGTACCTGGTATTGGAATACAAAGAAGATGAAGATCAGTAGGAAGCAATAGCAACACACACACAGAGCAACATCAGTTCAACCAAGCAAGAAAACCAAGAACTTCCAAATTGTAAAACCAACCAAGAATAAACCCGATCAACTATACTTGAATACCAGTAACACTGGAATATGAACCAGACCAATAAAGAAGTATCCAGTTGCCAAAAAATAACTTCTGATTTTTATCACTAAAGAAAAAAAGGCTTGAAGCTTTAATGAAAAATAACAGTTGATGCCAATTGATAATAATGAAGAAGAACAGATTTTTTTCTTTAATTTCAAACTTTCAAACACTTAAAAATTCTTAAGATTCAAAAATCTTTTTTCTTTCTTCCCTCTAGTTACTGAAAATATTTTTTCTCTCTAAATTCAGTCCTCCCTCTAAGTGTCAAATGACTCTTATATATATCTAAAACATGATTCTCTTCCCCTACTTTTAAATTATTATTACTACCCTCTTTTTATTATTACCCATCCAATTACCCCTCCCTTTTCTTTAATTTTCAGCCCCACTATATTCCTTCCTATGTCTATCTTTTTACCTTTTATCAGTACTGATACTATTCCTAATTATAATTAAGCAAAAAGTAGTCAACACGGACGACGCAGTCCCCCATTTCAATGGTCAAAGAAGACCATATTATTACCCCCCTCTTTACATAATTATGTCTTGTCCTCCACTATATTATTTTAATAATAATTTAATCTAGTGGACAAAACACTTAAATTAAATAATTTGTCCAAATTTTTAATTTCAAAAATACCCCCAAAATTACTGAAAAAATTATTATTCTACCCTATCAGCTATAACCAATTCACCTAAATCAGTTAACTAAAATATAACAACTATAGCCAATTTTTAATCAAATTTAATCAACAAATTCAAATTATATGATGAACAATAAATAACCAACTAAAAATTATTTTGACTGAACAACATTTTTAACAACAAACATACTTTCAGATCCAACAACAATAACAAACGAGTAAATTCAAATCATTAAACTCAAATTCAAATTAAACCTAACAGAGCAATAAAAAAAATTCAAATCACTAAACTTAATCAACAATTGAACTTCAAATTAAGCCTAAAAACATTACAATCAAGATAAAAAATTCAAGTGATTAAACTAAAACACTTCTATATTAAAACTAACAAGAACAAATGAATCAAACAAACTGAAGAAATAATCAAGAAATGAATAAGAAATAATATACTGATTTAAGATCCGACAATATCAAAAAAATACGAACAGAAATGGAACTTAAACCAGCTAACCAGATCGAAACAACGACGAACTCTAATAGAAACAAATTTGCCCGGAAACTTTGAAGCCAAAATAAACTCGAATCTGCTTGGAATCTCAAGGTTGTATTGGAAGTTCAGGGAGGTCGACGGACTGTTACAACAGGGAAGGGGGCTGGTAGGTTTCAACTGGTTAGGCCATGGAGGGAATGATTTGGTTGTTTAGGTTTTCTATGTGTTTTTTCGTCCCTGAAGAAGATGACTTCTTCTCTTCCATGTCCCATATTTTCATTAATGAACACAAAGTGAATTAGTAGCCTCCTCATCCAAGTGTCTGTCCGTTTGATGCTCGCCTGGGTCGTGGGTGGTGGCTGGGCATCAACGTCTAGCTGGTTGATTGGAGCGGCGTTTGGAAGTTGGTTCATGAAGGAGAAACGGGTAGTCGTCAACGAGAAGAAAACAGAGCAAAAAGGGTGGTTGTTAACGGCTACTTGTTTGTTGAGGGGTCGTTGATGGAGGACGGGGCTGGAAGATGAAGAACAGGACGACGTGGGGGCTCGTTTGGGTGCTGGTTCACGTCGTGGGTCATGTGGTCGAGCTGTGACGATGGGCTGGATGGGGTGCAGTAGGGTATTGGTGGTTTTATGGTTTGGGTAGTTAGGTAGGGTGGTATGGAGAAGACTAAGAAGAGGGGGTGAGGTGTAGGGTGTGGCGGCTAGGGAGTTTAGGGCGTGTTTAGGGTTTGGGTTGTTTGGTTGAGTGAAAAGAATAAAGTGAGAATCTGAAAAATCAAGAGGGGTGGGGGTGAAAATGGGACGGTTCAAGGAGTTTTGGGTTGGGCAGAGGTGTTTTGGGCCTAGTTAATTCAAATTATAATAAGAGGCCCAATTCGATTCTTCTTTCATATTTTTTTTCTCTTTTCATTTACTATTTAATAAAACTAAAATGCTAAGATTAAATTATAAAAATCAAAATTATATTAAAATACTAATTAACTCCTAATAATAATTATCACTTAAAATTAAATAACAATTAAAACATAATCACACAATTTGGACATTAAAGGCTAAAAATGCAAAAGATGCCTATTTTTGTAATTTTTATTTTGTAAAACAAACGTGATTACTCCTAATTGTAGAATTAAATTCTAAATGCAAATACAACATATTTTTACATTCTTTATTAATTTAACGAATAAGCATGCCCATATAAATGTAAATAATATAAGAAAAATAACATAAAATTCACAAAAATTGCAAGCACACAAAAAATGTAGATTTTTACCGTTATTACTTACTGAGTTGGAGTACTCACTTTACTCCTTACACCTCATGTGTTAATGTAGATATTTGTTCACCCGTTAACGGATTTTGATTTGGTTGGAGATTCTGCTATCGTAGTTGAGCAAGGTGACCGCCAGCATTCGTGAAACCGGATTTTTCCTTTGATTCTAAATTCTATTCTGTATATCACTGGGTTGTAGTTGTATTTAGACTCTTCTAGATGCTCGTGACTTGTGACACCCCGATTAGGGTTGTGTTTTGGGTTGTTTCTGCAATTAAATGAGAACTCTTCTGTTTACTTTGTGGTTATTTAATTATATTAAATTTGAGTATTATTTTTAATTAATATAAAAGGGTAAAAAGGGTTGGTTGGCTGGCTTTGTCTTCACGAGAGGCGCCATCACGACCGGATCGGGGTTTTGGTCGTGACAAGTTGGTATCAGAGCTAGGTTACATAGGTCTCACGAGTCATGAGTTGGTTTAGTACAGTTTCACGAGTCATGCGCGCTCAATATTAGATTTTCCTTGATGGCTTATTATTCCCCGATCGATGGGCAAGACGTAATCTCTGTGAGTTGATATTTTGGCCAGTCTGAAGGACTTGAGGCCGGATCTTTGCCTACGGCTGGAGCACCGAGGTGCTGATTGTGTGAGCAAGTATTTTGAACATATATGTTCAGTATTGTCCCTAATAGTGGGAACGTCGGCTTTATAGCCTTGTGAGGAGTATGTTAGTATTGCGTGATGTTTCTATATGACTTGGAAGTCTCGATAAAGATCTGCTGGATGATAGGTGGACTACTAAGAGTATGATTTCCATTGTGAATGGAAGTGTAGCTCCGAGTTATAGTCATGCGAAGAATTATTTCAAATCTCCTAGTGGGGAGTGAAGTAAATTGCATAATATGAAAAGAGTTCAGACTCAGCAAGACTAAGTGATTGTGTAATGTGTATGATGGTTGAATGTATACATGAATGTTATATTGTGGCGAAACAGGTGGGTTATCTCATGCAGAGTGTTCTGAAGTGGTGTTATCCTTATGTGTATGTTGGAAGATCTCATGTGAAAGTGAAAAATATATGTTGGAATTTGGAATTTTGGGTCGTCTAAGAGGGTGGGCTGAACTGTTGCGGGAATGAATGCGAGATTTGCAGAAGGTTTACAGTACTAGACAATATGAGTTTCGCAAACTTATAAATGATTTGAGTTTAATCTCACAATGTTATTGTGGTATAAATAGAGTGAAATGTTATGAGTTATTGAGTATATCTTGATCTATGGCTTCGAGCCAAGTAGGGGAGTCTTCTGTGAGCAGTTGAATTGCACAATTTGGTGCTATATTGGCTCCAGGGGGCGTGCGAGTGAATTAGCTATGGTTAGAGTGAAGGAAAATTTTGACAAGGGTTATACTATACTTCATAGGGTATGAGAATCAGGAATATCTAGAGTTGTTGTTGGCAAAGAATGCTCGGTGCATAGAGCAGGAAGTTTCTTGGTTGTATTGGGATGAGGATTTAATTCTGCGTTATCGGTGTGCCAATGAGGCACGGGTGGTTCTGTTCGTTGGGTCAGGTAAATTGCAGTGAATAAGAGGAAACGACTTGCGAGGATGACTCTAATGTGTTAAAGATTCTACAGGGAATAATCAGGTATTTCATAATTGTATGGTGGTTAGAACTGTGTTTTCATTGGATGAGGTCCAGATTTGTGGTATTTCTATTTTAATTGTGGGATTTTAAATATTAGTGTCAGGAAAGTAAAGGTAACAGATTTAGTTTCACAGGAAGTTGTTCAGAGTAAAGTATTCTGGAATATGGTATTTCTGGGAATAATTGAGAGAGTATTCAGCAACTTATGGGTCTTAGACAGTGTGGTTTTATGCTTGGGTCTCGTATGGTAAGCCTGGGTCGAGGAATTGCGGTTGTACTGTAAGAAGGAATATCAATTGAAAATGAACCAAAAGAAATTTAGAAAGATGGAACAGCTTGATAGTATACCGGATCGGCATGGTAAGGATATGATTAATTCTTTGTATGTATTCGAGGTAATGAGTTCATACAAGTATTTTGCAGCAATACTCTTGCGTTTTGACAAATTGCTTAGCTTGGTCTAGTTATAAGGATTCAGTCCTGGCAGTTTAGTTGGTGCAAATAGAACTGGAAGAGTTCTTGTTGGGTTTTACCGTGGTTTGGAGATGTATATTTTCTATGGGCACGCAGAACATGGGATGTATAGTTGTTTTTATTCTAGATGGGATTAATGGAAAGCTCTTGACTAGTTGAGTGCATAGATGTTTGTGGCTCGGAAAGGGAGGTAAGGTTTTCATGCCACAGATCGAATGTTATATGCGGTATGTTGTGGAGGATCGAGACTTGTGTGTGTTAGGTTAAAGTTTAGTTCAGAAAGGATGTTTATAAAACACTTAGGCAGTGGGTAGCCTCGGATAATCAAGGAAAATGGTACTGCTATTTGAAAGTAATTTGACGAGAGTATATGTTTCAGAAAAGGGCAATTTGATTAAGTGGATGGCACTTCGGTGGTATTGTGGCACTTTCTTGTTAGATCGATATTCAGGTCGGCTTGGTGGCACAGAGAAATTTTATAATATCTATCGCGGAATTAATTATTAAGGTGTGGTATGCTTTTAGACGGCGAAATCGGTATTAGGTACTATGATTCGTGTGCTATATGGAGTTGAAGACTGGGAGTTCTGATGTTCAGGCCATGTTGTGGTTGTGGATCATGTGTATCAGCACTGTTTAGGGACTAGCGAGGTTTAGAGGCCCGAGTAGATCTCTCTCTGCTTGGTATGTTCGATTCTGGATATGATATTGGGTTTTAGACTAGTTTTCTCAATGTTGGGTTATTTTGGATTATTGCGCTATGGGTTATGCCGAAAATGCCATAGGGTGAGTGGAAAGGTGCGTCGGAGTACGTTCTAGTGGAGTGGTTTATGTTTCGAAGAACCAGCGAACGGCTGGGAAGGATTGCTTTTCTTAGTTGGACCTTCATGATGGATGTCAGTGAAGAGGTTTCTATCATTGATTCAGTTTAGGTTTTGAGGGACTTTTTAAATGTGTTTCTTGTGGCCGGTCATGTCATCGGGTGATGTTGTAGATTTCGGTATTGATTTGGTGCCAGGCACCGCATAGTATGACTCCGGCTGGAGTTATGGTAGTGGAAGGAGCAACTTCAGGCTTCCTCGGTAAGGAGTTCATTGGCAGGCTAATGTGGATGCGTCTTCTAGTTTGAGTCAGCTTGGTTGGCTCCGAATTGTATTGTCGAGGGATAGGTTGACTTGACCGTTATTGAGCTTATTAGTGATTGGTAGGTCTGATAATTGTGAATTGTACATGTTTTATACCCTTTCTTACTTGAGCCTTGTGCATTAATTGCTACAACTTACAAGTATGCTTGATTGTAGCTTTGAGCGACAAGATGATAATTATCACAAACTGGCTCAAAGAGGAGTGAAACCTGCCAAGCGTCAAAAGATGATTGGAAGTGGGAAATAGGTGACATGCGCGGACCGCACTATTTTGATGTGCGGCCACACAGGAAAGTTCTGAAAGTTTCCAAGTTTAAGCCTAACTTGCGCGGTCCGCACAGCTTTGCCATGCGGCCGCGCAGGAAAGCTCAGAGAACCATCAAAAGTGAAGAAGATCCACGTGGACCGCATCCATTTCCATGTGGTCCGCACTGATGAGTGATCAGAGGCTCAGCAATTCAAGGCAAAGTCCCACGAAGCCACACACAAAAGCAGTGCGGTCCACGTGGGTAGAAGTTCAGAGAGTCAACAATTCGACAAGTTCTACTGTGCGGCCGCGCACCATTTCTGCACGGTCCGCATGACTTAACCTTTGCGGCCACGCACTATTTCCACGCGGTCTGCTTGACTCAACCTATGCGACCGCGTTGCATTTCTATGAGTTCCGCATCCCCAATCCCAGAAGCACAGATTTGAAGACCATATGCCCTACGCGGCCGCATGACTTTTCTATGCAGTCTGCGGCAGACCCTCAGGGTATTTTTGTTCGATTTTTCCACTGTAGTATAAATAGAACATTTTACTTTTTTAGGTGATGTTTTGTAATCTGTTTTAGAAGCTGAGAACGAGACGCTTCGTATTAGCCTACATTAGGTAATTTTCTCTTGTAATTAATGTGGATTCAAGTAGATTAAGCTTGTAGTTAATGATTATGTTAATTTCTTCTCGTATTTACTTTATTTCTACTTCTTCCATGTCTAGCTAAACCCATTAGCTGGGGTTGTGGCTCAACCCTAGTATGGGTAATTAATGGGTGTTTTTGCTTAATGCTTGGATGATGTCGGGTGTTTGGTATTTGGATTAATTATATGTTTTCACTTATATTTAGTGGTTGCAAACACTAAGTCTAGCTTAGTGGTTCTTGTCTCTTCTTGAGAAAGAGAGTCTATGACCTCACAATTAACCAACAAGGATTTGGGATGGACCTATGAGAATGGTAGTCCTAAGTAACGGGTTAAACCTCGAGAGATCGAGAGAGTAATTACATCACTTGAACCTTAAAGTTGCTTGGGAAAATTAGCCTACCCAATTGGTCTTGAGAGAGTCAATTGGGCAAAATCACTCTCTCTACCGAGTGGTGTGACAGTGAAAGCTAAAGTGCAAGGTTATCCATATTCCCCTTAATTATCATCTATGTATTACAATTATATACCTGTTAATTAGTCACCAAGGTGAGTGCTACGGCCCTAATGCTTTTCTCTTATTGCATACAACTAGCATCATTACCTTGCATAATTTAGTTTATAACTGTAGTTGATAAATATAGTTGTTAAACAAAAGGAAAAAAGCAAAAATTATAGAAGATCAAATAGAAGCTAAAACACACTTCTAGGTTTAACAAATAATCAACTTCAATCTGAAGCTCTCTGTGGAAAAATTGACCCTGATACCATTATTGGGTTATAAGTCGTCGCGCCCACTCTTCCTTAGGATTTAGTCCACACCGATAACTTTTGGCGTCGTTCCGGGGAGCTTTACGGTGTTTGACTATTTGTTGGCTAGTTTTGTGTTTTGCTTCTTTTTCCTTGTTTTTACTTACTTTGTTTGTGTTAATTCACTCAGGTTCCAATGGATTTAAATGCACATGATCTTATTAATGTGGGGGTGGAGAAGGTGGAAGACATGGAATAAGAGGAGATTTTACCCCCAAGCACAAAGATGGGGTAGAAATGCTAATTCTAATGCTAATGACAACATACCAGGCCCTCGTTCACCTCCACCAGGAGTAGCTCCAAGATTTCTACCCAATCAAAGGTACGCAAGTGCAATAGTTCCTCCTCGAATCCGGGCAGGGAATTTCCAAATCACCAATGTCACGCTCACTTTTCTCGAACAACGAAGGTATTTCACAGGAGCCTCGGACCAAAAAGCCTACAAGTATTTCAAAGGGTTTTTGGATACTTATTGGGGGAGCAAGCAGACAAATGTTTCGTAAAATGCACTGAGGTTAAGGCTTTTCCACTTCTCACTTCGGGGGAAGGCACTGGATTGGTTGGAGAGACTGCAAAATCATTCCATCACTACGTGGAATGAGTTGGCGGATAAATTCATTGCAAAGTTCTTCTCGCCTAGTCATATGGTGGCTCTTAGAGATGAGATCCTAGCTTTCAAGCAAGAGCCGGCGAAGCCTTTACATGAGATATGGGAGAGATCTCGGACAATGGTAAAAGAGTGCCCCAACAACGATATGAATGATGTTATGATCCGACAGACGTTCTATCGGGGTATAAACACAACAAACCAGTGCATTGTCAATCAGTTGGCCGGTGGTAATTTTATGAAGCTTCCATACAACGAAGCTTGTGATGTTCTTGGTGAAATAGACGATATGTTTTCGGCAAGGCAAAGCCGGGATAATGTTCCTCAAGGTGATCCCAATGTTATACACTTGCATAAGGAGTTGCATGATCACGACCAAGCCATTGCCAATCTCACAACAACAATGAACCAATTGGCTAAGGCACAACTTCGTCAAGTTCAAATTCTGCACCAAGTCAATGCCATGAAGGAAGTGAATATGATGAGAAGAAAGAAAAGAGGGCAACAACAACCTCAAGAAAATTTTGACAACTATGATGATGGTGGTGGATATTCGAATGAAGGTTTTGATGACCAAAGTGAGGAAGTTAAATATGTCAACAACTACCAAGGGAATAGAGGTAATCAACAGAATCAACAATGAAGACCTCAACGTAATTGGGGTAATCAACAAGGTGGCAATTGGAATTATAACAACAATCAAGGAGGCAATTGGGGGAACAATAACTCGGGAAATCAAGGTAATTGGAACGGAAACAACAATTGGAATAAAAATAATGGTGGTGAAGGTGGGTGGAATAATAATGGTGGTCAAGGTAATAGGGTGCAAGGCTTTCAAAGGCCCCCAATGTATCAAAACCCCAACAATCTGTCTCCGTTTCAATCTCAAGGGTCGAGTTTGTCGGGTAATGACATGGGTCGAATAAAGAACATGTTTGAGCAAATGATGAAGAAGAATCATGACACCGATGCTCAATTGGCCTCCCATAACACTTCAATCCGTAACTTGGAAGTACAACTCGAGCAAATTTTGCAATCTCTCAACACTCGCCCAAAGGGTGCTCTACCAAGTGATACGGTAGTAAATCCCAAGGGTGGGGATAGCAATCAAGTGATGGCGGTGACCACGAGAAGTGGAAGAGGCGGTGATGTGCAAGCCTCAAGAGGAAATTGAGTTGTGAATGATGAAGAAGAGTTGCAAGAGGATGAGACCCCGTTGGTAGTTGAGGATATTGTTGAACCAAATGCAAGTAATGATGTGAGAATTGAAATTAATGAGGGTGAGGAGGAGACTCAAGTGGCTGTGAACCCGTCTAGGGAACACGTCATTGATATGACTGAACCGGTGGTGCCTAAAGCCAAGGAACCCTTGCCTAGACCTCTTCCGCCATATCCTCAAAGGTTGTCCATGCAAAAAGGTGAAAACTATTTTAAAAAATTCATTGAGATGAGGAAGAGTTTGACTATAAATGTGCCCTTGGTGGAGGCACTTGAACAAATGCCGCGATATGCAAAGCTCATGAAGGACTTGGTTACTAAAACGAGAACGATGGAGTGTGAGACAATCAAGATGACGCACCAAGTGAGTTCCATTGTACACTTTATGGCTCCAAAGCTAGAGGATCCCGGAGCATTCCCAATACCATGTACCATTAGAAGTGCCGATGTTGCAAAAGCCTATGTGATTTGGGGGCAAGTATCAATCTCATGCCATATTCAGTTTTCAAGACTTTGGGTATCGGAAAACCTCGTCCAACTTCTATTAGGCTTTAAATGGCGGACCGGTCAATGAAGCGGCCCTTGGGAATTATTGATGACGTCTTTGTTTGTGTTGACAAGTTCATATAGCCGGCCGATTTCGTGATCTTGGATTGCGAAGTGGATTTTGAGGTGCCTATTATTCTTGGAAGGACTTCCCTAGCTATGTGGAAGGCCTTGGTTGATGTAGAGGTGGGAAAATTGATCTTCCGTATGGGAGATGAAAAGTTGGTGTTCCACGTATGCAAATCATGAGGCAACCAAATAGCACAGCGGTGTGCTGTTAGTTGACATTGTCACAGCGGTGATAGTGGATAACGCAATCGCAATGGAAAATGTTGAAGACCCACTTGAAGCCGTACTATTTAACATGTATGTTGATGATGATGTCAGAAGGGTGGAGTGTGTGAACGCATTACATGGCATGGGCTCGTATTCTTATGATCTAAGGAAGTTGTCCTTTGATCTTGAAAATCGCAAAACTCCACCCATCAAGCCGTCCATTGAGGAGCCACCGGTGTTGGAGTTGAAAACACTTCCTCCTCACCTCAGGTATGAGTTTCTTGGTCCTAATTTCAATTTTCCAGTTATTCTTTATTCTTGCTTGATTAACGTGCAGGTGGATGCCACTTTGGCGGTTCTTCAAAAGCGGAAGGGAGTGATTGGATGGACCTTGGTGGATATTCAGGGTATTAGCCCCGCGTTTTGCATGCATAAGATAATCTTGGAGGAGGATGCTAGACTGTCTTTTGAATATCAAAAGAGACTCAATGAGGCCATTAAAGAGATGGTTAAAAAGGAGGTCATCAATTGGCTTGACGCAGTGTATCTAATTTCTGACAGTTCGTGGACTTCTCCGGTACAGTGTGTGCCAAAGAAAGAAGGAATGATGGTTGTTACCAATAACAACAATGAACTTATTCTGACTCGTACTGTGACGGGATGGGGGTATGCATGTACTACAGAAAATTGAACAAGGTGACAAGAAAAGACCATTTCTCATTGTTGTTCTTAGCCAAATGCTTGATCATCTTGCGGGCCGAGCTTTTTATTGTTTTCTAGATGGGTATTCAGGCTATAACCAGATTCCCATTGCCCTGGAGGACCAAGAAAAGACAACCATTACATGTCCTTATGGAACATTTGCCTTCTCTTGAATGGCATTTGGATTAAGTAATGCTCCAGCGACCTTCCAAAGATGTATGATCGAAATCTTCACCGACATGGTGAAGGATATATTGGAGGTCTTCGTGGACGAATTTAGTGTGGTCGGGGATTCATTTGGTGAATATTTGCAAAATCTTGATCGTGTGTTGGACCGATGTGAAGACACAATTTGGTGCTCAATTGGGAGAAATGCCATTTTATGGTAGAAGAAGTAATTATGTTGGGTCATAAAATTTTGAAAAGAGGGATTGAGGTTGATAAAGCAAAAATTTAGGTAATCTCAAGGATTCTTCCCCCTAACTCTGTCAAAGGGGTGAGGAGCTTTCTTGGACATGCGGGTTTCTACCGGAGATTAATCAAAGACATTAGTAAGGTAGTGAACCCCTTGTGTAAATTGTTGGTGAAAAATTCCAAGTATGTGTTTGATGAGAGATGTATGGAGGCTTTCGAGCTTCTAAAGCAAAAGTTGACGACTACCCCCATCATTACCGCACTGAATTGGAGCTTGCCTTTTTAGCTCATGTGTGACGCTAGTGTTGTTGTGGTGGGGGTAGTCTTGGGTCAAAGAATCAACAAAATGTTCCATCTGGTGTACTACATAAGTAAGACTATGAGAAAAGCTCAAAGGAACTATACGGTCACCGAGAAGGAATTGCTTGCCATTGTATTTTCCATGGAGAGCCAAAGTGATTATCCATACCGATCACACCGACCTTCGGTACTTAATGACTAAGAAGGATTCAAAAGCAAGGTTGATGAGATGGGTTCTTTTTCTACAATAATTTGATTTGGAGATCATCGATAGAAAGGGAAGTGAGAACCAAGTGGTGGACCACTTATCTCGATTGGAGGAGGGAGGGAGGCCTTCGGACGGCCTTCAGATAAATGATTCTTTTCTGGATGAACAACTCCTCTCTGTTTCTATGCTTGACATATCATGGCTTGCTGACATTGCAAATTATTTGGTTACCGGTGTGGTCCCGTATGAGCTCTCTTCCAACCAAAGGAAGAAGCTCAAGCAAGATACTTTGGACTTCTATTGGGATGAGCCGTTCCTTTTTAAAATTTGCACCGATGGTGTAATTCGCAGGTGTGTTCCCGAAGAAGAGCAATGGAGTATTGTGGAAGCTTGTTTCTCTTCGCTCTATGGTGGCCATTATGGCGGGGCGACGACAACATCTAAAGTGTTGAGTTGTGTGTCCTATTGGCCTTCATTGTTCAAATATGCCGGTGACTTTGTGAAAAGATGTGATGAGTGTCAACGTGCCGGAGGGATTTCAAAGAAAGATGAGATGCCCCTTTAACACGATTCTTGAGGTCGACATTTTTGATGTTTGGGGGATAGACTTTATGGGTCCATTCGTGAGTTCTTGAATTTCGGTTTCATGCATACTCCAGCTTGTCCTTGTACAAAGATAAGATGAAGTATCTCCATGACAAGTATGCCCGGGGGAAAGAATTCAAGGTTGGCAATATGGTTCTTCTCTTTAATTCCCGGTTAAGGTTGTTTCCGAGTAAGCTAAAGTCCATGTGGAACGGTCCTTTTGAAGTGGTTGGTGTTACTCATTTTGGTTCCATTGACGTCAAAAACAAAAATGGTGAAGTGTTCCGGGTCAACGGGCATCGTGTCAAGCATTACTTGAAAAAGTTTGATGACAGCCACGTGGTGACGATGATTCATTTGAAATGACTATGATGGTAATATCCGTCGTGCCACAATGTTAAATCAGGCGCTTCTTGGGAGGCAACCCATGTCTTTTGAATTTCTTTGTTTTCTGTTGTAGAGTAGGATTTTTGAGTTGATGGGGTGTGAACTGTTGTAGGGATAATGTTGAATCAGTGCAGGGAAAAATGACAAGTGAACAGTCTCTGAACAGCGCCTACGCGGCCGCACCCCAAAATAGTGCGGTTTGCATGGGCTCTAGCTACTAAAGGAGTTAAACTCAGAAGACCCAGTGTTGCCGCATGACATTTTTGTGTGGTCGCGCTGGAAGAACAAAACTTGGCATCTCTTTGAAGTCTTCCACGCATCCGCGGACCAAAGCAGTGCGGTCCGCGTGGAAACTGCCGAAATAGATAAGTCTCTAAAGTTTCCCAAGCGGCCGCGCACCAAAGCACTGCGGTCTGCGTGGGCTGTGCTCACGGTCTGAGGATGAAAATCCTACACAGTCCGTGTGACATTTTTGTACGGCCGTGCAGGTAGGTAGGAACTAGGTCCCACGGTTTTCTATATATATGAGCCTTGGGCCTCCTTTAAACCTTTTCGCAAATTTTCATCTGGCTCTCATTTCTACTGTTCACACACAACATTTGTGCACATATTTTCATTATCATTAATCCTTGGTAACATCTCATCTTCATTTCAATTCATAGTTTAATTTGTGTTTACTTTACTTGATTTCTACTAGTATAACTTCTTAATTTCTTTCTTGTTCGTCGTAGTTAACTGTTAGAATAGTTTTATATGAACTTTTGTTGAACTTGGGAATATATTCTTGTTAAAACAACTAAGTAGGGACACCTAGGACCCATAATGTTAAAAGTTGGACTGAAAAGAACAAAAAAGGACCTACCTAGTTATGTTTGCCCTACGCGGCCGCACAACATTTGTGTGCGATTCGCGTGCCTTTAGTTGATATTGAACAGTCTCTCTGCACGGTCCCTGTGACCATTTCTATGCGGTCTGTGTGTATCCAGTGCAGTCCGCATGACCATTTTTATGCGATCCGCGTTAACCCAGTACGGTCGCGGTCCAAATCAATGCGGACCGCGTGGCTAGAGTTCAGAGATGTTGCATTTTCGTAGACTTATCTGTGCGAACGATGTACACTTTTATGTGGTGCGCGTCAATCCTACGTAGCTGCAAGCCAAATTAGTGCCATCCGCATAGGTTCTTTTAGAGAACTGATGTTTGGCATTATTAGCCTGTTTGGACCGCGTGACTTTCTGTGCGGTCCGCGCCCCCTATATGTAATACTATGTCTGCAAATATGCATTGAACTTTAAACTATCTACTCCTTTTGTGCTTCCACTAACAACGTTAGACTTGTATCTATTTCGGACAATGGTACGTGGAGGAAAAAAATACAAGGTGGGGGCAAGGAGAAGCAAACCAGAGAGGTGGTTCCTCCCGGAGGAAACAATGAGGAGGGTTGTGAAACTCACTGGCAAGGACAAGGAGATAATAAAAAAGAGCAGAATGATAATTCGGGAGGCCGACAGATCTGTCTCTCATTCAATAGGCAATGAGTATGCACCCTCCCGGAGTGTGACATCAGAGCCCGTCCCCACACACATGTCCGTAGAGATTCCAGAACCAGAGCCATCTTCCCTTGATCAGGAAAATGTGGCCACCTCCAAGAATCCAGTGAATGTAGTCTCGGACTCATCTAATGAGTCCGGAGCTGAAAAAGGAACAGAAGAGTAGTACTCCACTTCTCCCATAGCTTCACTATCAGGGGAGAGTGGAGGGTATGCCGAGGGTGGTGAGCCACAAGTCAGAGTCATAGAGCGGACCAGGAAGCCTGAGGCATGGGCAGACAGGTTCATCAGCGAGGTTGTATTCCACCAATTCAGGGAGTGGTGACCAAAAAGGAAGTTGATCCCTGAAAGGCAATTCATAGAGGCTGATCTACTTCCTCACAACCCTCACGTGCAAGCAAAATTATGCACGAGAGAGGTTTGTAGCTTCATCAATGAACGGGTTGGGTTGGAAAATGATCATATGGTAAAGGAATTTCATTGCAATGTTCACAACATAGTTCGGGACTCCAAAGAACGAAGGTGAGGGACAAAACTGTGCTTTTTGATGGGAAGTCGCTGAATGACATCTTGGGGTTCGAGAAAGAGGATAAATCTCAATACTTGGAGAAGTTAGCTATAAAAGAGGAGGTACGTCCATGGTTGGCTGAGCATTTGGCAGGCCTAGGCACAGTCCCTGTGTGGTTGAAAGCAAATGCGGAGATTTTCAGGAACATGTTGAACTTCGAAGCCAAGGATGGTTGACATTTGTAAGTAGTCGACTCTACCCTTCAGCTCATGATAATTCTGTCCCCTTTCCCCGACCTGTATTGGTGGCATCCATCATGGTTGGCTTTCCTCTAAATGTCGACAATTTCATGTCGAGAGTGATCTCTCAAGTCAAGTACGAGACCAAGCCCAACTACTCATTCTCGAACACTCTCTCCATGTTCTTCAAAGATTTGGGTATGAAGAAGAAACAATATGACATGAAGGTGCCTCCGGTAGCCCCCTGACAACCCAAAGAATGCCAAGAAGAGTTAAGCCTCCACTTCTTCCGCAGCTGGCCAGTCTGAAGTCCCAGATGCCACTGAGCAGCTCACTCAGCCCACTTCATTGCCCCCAGGATCTTCCACAGCACCCCCTTCTGTCATAGTTGATCTGGTGATCCCGGTATCAAAGACTCATAGATTCACCGCCAACCACCTCAAGCACTCACTTGCCAGTTTGAACAACTGGATGTCGGCAGCGACATCCAAGTTGTCTACATTGATCACAACCCTTTAGGCATAGGGAACTCTGGTTACTATTGAGATTTTTGGACCCATTGATGACACTTTGAAGAAAATCCTAGCCAACTAGGAGAAAATGATGGCATAGCAGGAAACCTTGGCCAAGGCAGTCGGTGATCATAACAAGGCTTTAAAGGATTTGGCTAAGGAGCATCAGAAGCTGAGAAAGCCAAAGGCTTCAAAGGATTTGGTGGCGACATTGAAAGTTCAGGTAGACAAGTTGTTGGGGGATCAGTTGCCGCAAGATTTGCTATTTGAGGAGCTATCGTAGAGCCACCAGTTGAGCAGCCACATGAGGAGGAGCACAGGCCGAAGAAGAAGAAAAAACTCCCTAGTACTGAGGGAGTTGTCATAGCAGTCGCTCCAGAGCATGAGGGTCCCTCTAGTGCCCTTTCAATTGATGAGCCAAACCAGGAGTACGCACTTGTCCCAGTAGCACAACAATAGCAGGCTGGGGACCAGTCTGAGGTCCCTGCCAGTACAGAGCACACGGGAGCCATTAACCAGCAGAGGGAAGCTAATAAGGCTTGAGGGGCCGTTCTATATCCTTTGCCTATTTTTGATGCTTTATTTGGCAGTTAGCATTGGGGATAATGCTAGATCTTATTCGTGGGGGTGTGTCCATATTTTTTGATTGACAGGATGATTGTATATATTCTTTACTTTCAGTACATTCATAGATATAGATGATTTGTACATAAATTTTCATTCTGAACTCCCTTAGTTATATATTCTACTCTCTTTGTGTACATATTCATTTGGTTGTCATTGAAGCTTTCTTTCTATTTTTGTTATAATTTTTCGTTTTAGTTGCAAAATTAGGCTCGTAGCCTCTTTTTGGTTTTGCTTTTGTGTTGCAATTAGCCCTTGGTTTTCTTAATGTCACGGTTCTTTCCAAAGGTAGAGTGTTGTGTGAACCCGGGTGGCTCTTCCCAATGATAGATAGTGTGACAACTTTCTCTACGGTTGAGTCAGTTTTTGATTTTTATTTTTGATTTTCAATTTTTTTGTAGTTAAGGGCACCTCAGGTAAAGCTTCACTTGGGCCTAGCATATTTGCCTTTGATCTTATGGTCAAAAACATTAAGTTGTGTTTTTAGGGTGGTGAAAGTCCTGGCCTTGAGACTCTTGTGTTGACCGAACAATCATCACATGGTAATTTTGAGCCATTGTGTGCTTGAATCGTATCTAAGGTTGTTGTGGTCCCTCGACTCCATCTTTGGAAATCCTTGATCATGTGGTGAGAATTTGATTTATTGAGCCCAAGTACCATGTCAATGGTCTAGAACTTGCCCCGAATGTTTATTGACGCGAAATCATAGGTGGAACTAAATTTGAGAAATGATTTTAGGCTCTCCTTGATCCAAAAATGCCAAATTGAACAATTCCATGACCTACCAATCAAATGATCCCTAGCTCACCCCTTTTGAGCCTTGAACCTTTTTCTTTCATAATCCAAGTTACAAGCCTATACCAATTCTCACCTTCTCTTTGCACCCAAATCTTCCCTTGAGTAGTGGCAAATAACTAAGTTTGGGGGGGGGGGGGGGAGGAAGGCACCAATGTGGTAGAAAGGCACAAAAGTAAAATAAAAGGAAGGCAACGAAAAAGAGAACAAAAAAAGAAAGACAAAAAAGAGAATAAGAATCAAAATGGGTACCAAAAGGACAACAAAAAGTGAAAAAGGTGTGGAAAAGTGTACAAAAGGAGAAAGGTTTTGAATTGGAAATGAAGGAGTGATAATGTATCCCTCTAGCCCCTTGAAAGAAGTGAACTACTCAATTGAGTCAAGAAAGTGCGCCAAAATGAATCAAAAGAAGTGCTTAAGGGAAGATTGAAACCACTTGAACAACATCATATCCTACCTTCACCCAAACGCCTTCACAATGATTCCTGAAAAGCCATATTTGATCTTGAGATAAGGGAAGCCTACATTAGTGGATACTTACATGAAGGGCAATCATATGTAACTTAGAGCCGGACTTGGGGCCATCTTTTTGTGAGAGATGAAAGAGAGTTCATTCACCTCGATTTGAGTGCAACTATTCTAAAATGTAAGGTTCACTTAGGGAAACTCGAGGATGCATGAGTTTAGGATCCACAATGACCAGAGTGTCACGACCGAAATCCGGTCGTGATGGCACCCAGCCCTAAAGCTAGGTAAGCCTGACCAACAATCGCTTTCAACGTAACACTTAAAACTAAGTCTCAAAATCGACAAATTAAGAATAATAATCCAAAATTATTAATATAGTAAGAAGGGCAAATACGGAAAACTGATAAACACCCATAAGATCAAGGGTCACGAGTCTAGAGCCTTTAAACTAAACTGAGTAATAATAATAGTATCTGAATAACAATATAAAAATCTGGGAAAGTATATAATAATGAAGAACTGAGAAAAATAATGAAGAGCAGCCAGGTCCTGCGAACGTCATGCAGCTACCTCAACGACTCTGGAAATAGCGGGAGACTATGAGCGTCAGCTAGGTCTCCTGTGTACCTGAATCTGCACACAGGGTGTAGGGAGTAGGGGTGAGTACTACTAACTCAATGAATAATAAGTATAGAAAATGACTGAAAGTAAGAAATCCACGAAAGACCACAACGCAAAGGTATAACTAACAAACATATAACTTAACTACAGGCTAAAAGCATAACAGTATCACAACAACAACCAAGTATCAGATAAAGATGCAATGCAATGCACTTGAATACGCTGCGGCGTGCAGCCCGAGCCAACCATGCAAATAACTTAACGTTGACGGTGCTCACTGGGGTGTGTACAGACTCTGGAGGGGCTCCTTCGGCCCAAGCGCAATATCAGCCATGTATCGGCTAAGCATAGGCATTCGGCCTCAATATCAATATATAACCGCTGCAGCATGTAGCCCGAGCCAACCATGCGGTCCACAGTATGCATGTATGTCACATAACAGATTCAATCTGATTCCTTGCCATTTTCCAATTTATTAAGATGAATATAGTTTAACTAGTCAATTTCAGAAATAAGGTGACTTAACATTTATTAACAGTGAATAATATAGGACTGAGATCAATGATTATGCAAATCATGTTGCCACATAGATATTCTCCCTAGACTGGTACTACAGGACGGCACAAGGCCCCAAATTTGGTATCAATACTAATTATCAACAACACAATGTGTGTATCAGAAGCTAATAGTTCATATTGAGCTTTCGGGATGGACCAAGTCACAATCCCCAATCATTTACAATCCCGCACCTGCCATGGGGTGCGAGTCACGCCCTAACATAGTGTCACGATGTGATAAACCGGGGTTTCAAACCCTCAAGCCATCATCTATAAAAACTACTCACCTCTAACCGGTCGTAGCCTGGTCTGCAATACCTTTTCCCTTCGAATCTTCTCCTACAAGCGTTGAATCTATTCAAAACCATAACGAATAGGTTATTATAGGCTAAATAAACATAACTCAATTGAAGTTATTCGAAAAACGTTAAAAATCATGAAGTTGGTAAAACCAGAGCCCCGAGCCCACTTCTCAAAAAACTTTGAAAATTACACTTTAAATTCCTCGTCTCGCCACGAGTCCGTACATATAAAGTTCACCAAAAACGGGGTCCGTTTGACCCTTCAAATCCCCAAAATTTGTTTCTAAAAACTAAGCCCTAGTTCTTCAAAATTTCTACATAATTTCATGGAATTAGGGGTTGATTCTTAACAAAAATGATGTTTTTAAGCCAAGAGACTTACCTCCAATCGATACCAGCTGAAAGCCCACTTCAAATCGCTCAAAAAGCCCTCTTGGTTGCTTAACAATGGGGAAAATATGTTTAAGTCACGGATGAAATATCATATAAAAGCCATTCTGACGCCCAGTTTACCTTACGCGAACGCGGTCCAATCCACGCGTTCGCGATGAAAAAATTTTCGCTGACCTCCATTTACTCTTCGCGAACGAGGCAACACCATCGGGACCGCGATGCTCTGAGGCCTCCCACTACGCGAACGCGACCCCCTTCCTCGCGAATGTATTTAACAAACCAAGCAGGGCCCCAGGCCCTCTCTACGTGAATGCGATCAGCTGTGCGCGATCACGATGCTTCAGGCCATCCACTCTATGCGAACGCAAGCCTTCCTTCGCGATGGCGAAGGCCAAAAATAGGCCTGCACTGCTGTTGCATTTTCTGCTGCACATTTTCAAGTTTAAACTCTCCGTTGTCCATCCTAATTCACCCGAGGCCCTCGGGACCTCAACCAATAGCACAAATGTGTATTAATACTCATTCAAACTTGCTCGTCGCATAAAAGTGCCACCATAAACATCAAAATCATCCAATTTACACGAATTCAAGCCTAAGTTAAACTAAAACTTTCGAATCTTGCATTTGCTCCAAAACCCGACCTAAACACCTCCGAATGATCTAAAAATTTTCACACATTTCAAAAATCACCTAATGGAGCTACTGCACTTGTCGGAATTCCATTCTGACCCTCGGATCAAAATCTCACCTATAAACCGGACTTCACCAAAATTCTAACTTTGTCAATTCAAGCCTAATTCTACATCGTACCTCCAAATTCAGTTCTGATTTTGCTCCTAAGTCAAAAATCACCATCCGAAACTAGTCGAATCGTCGAAAATCCATTCCGAGCCATCTAACTCATAAGTCAACGTTCAGTTGACTTTCCAAACTAACCTTCTCTTAAAGAAACTAATTCTCTCATTTCTATCCAAACTCCATCCGAATTACTTCAAACTCTCCAAATATATATATATTGAAACATATCACAGCATAAAACGAGAAAATGGGCAGAAATACACGGGGCGACGGGTCAGATCGTTATACAAAGTGCTTGAGAAAGGTTTCTTGATGAGATGTGTCAACCCTTGATCCTCTTCTGTCACCCTTGATCCACAAGTTATTCAAAGTTTTAAATGTGTTAATGATACATTAGCATTGAGGGAAATTGTTAGTCCCATTTGAGGCTCGTTGAGGTTACCTTAGGAAGAACATGAATTACTTGGGTGTTTTTCATTAAGGGATAGGTCTCATTTCATTTTCTTGAGGATAAGCAAATGTTTAAATTTGGGGGATTTGATAACTATGTTGTACATGTTTTATACCCTTTCTTACCTGAGCTTTGTACATTAATTGCTCTAAATCAGTCCTGAAAAGCTTACAAGTGTTCTTGATTGCAGGTTTGAGTGAAAAGATAATAATTATCACAAATCAGCTCAAAGATGAGTGAAACCTACCAACCGTCAAAAGATGATTGGAAGTGGGAAATAGGTGACATGCGCGTACCAGACTATTCTTATGTGCGGTCATGCAGGAAAGTTCTGAAAGTTACCAAGTTCAAGCCTGACCTGCGTGGTCCGCACTGCTTTGCCATACGGCCACACAGGAAAGTTCAGAGAACCATCAAAAGTGAAGAAGATCCACGCGGTCCGCGCTGATGAGTGATCAAAGGCTCAACAATTCAAGGCAAAGTCCCACGCGACTGCACACCAAAGGGGTGTGGTCCGCATGGGTAGAAGTTCATAGAGTCAACAATTGGACAAGTTCTATTGTGTGCTGCACACAATTTCTACGCGGTCCGCATGACTTAACCTGTGAAGCTGTGCACAATTTCCACACGGTCTGCTTGACTCAACCTATGCGGCCACATTGCATTTCTATGTGGTTCGCATCCCCAAGTCGAGAAGCACGGATTTGAAGACCATATGCCCGACGCAGCCGCATGTCATTTCTATGCGGTCCACGCCAGACCCTCAGGGGTATTATTGTTTGGTTTTTCCTGTGTATTATAAATAGAACATTTTACTTTTTTAGGTGAAGTTTAGTAATCTGTTTTAGCAGCTGAGAACGAGACACTTCGTATTAGACTACTTTAGGCAATTTTCTCTTGTAATTAACATGGATTCTAGTAGATTAAGCTTGTAGTTAATGATTATGTTTATTTCTTCTAGTATTTCTTCTATTTCTACTTCTTCTATGTCTAGCTAAACCCATTAGATAGAGTTGTGGCTCAACCCTAGTGTGGGTAATTAATGGGTATTTTTGCTTAATGCTTGGATGATGTTGGGTGTTATTTGGGTTGATTGTATGTTTTCACTTAGATTTGGTGGTTGCAAACATTAAGTCTAGGTTAGTGGGTCTTGACTCTTCTTGAGAAAGAAAGTCTATGACCTCACAATTAACCCAACAAGGATTTGGGATGGACCCATGCGAATGGTAGTCCCAAGTAAAGGGTTAAATCTCGAGAGAGTAATTACCCCACTTGAATCTTAAAGTTGCTTGGGAAAATTATCCTACCCAATTGGTCTCGAGAGAGTCAATTGGGAAAAATCACTCTCTCTACCGAGAGGTGTGAGAGTGAGTGCTAAAGTGCAATTGTTATCCATATTCCCCTTAATTATCATCCTTGTATTAGAATTCTATACTTGTTTTACCGTGGGTGTAATGATTAGCTTTGGTTTCTGACATCGAAATTGTGCGTGGTTGTCAATTTCAAGCATATTGACTTTAGATATCTCATTTGGGACAGTGTTGGATAGTATCACGCAATGCAGCAATGCTATATGGAGATATGACTTTGCAGGTTAGATTTGTGTGTTATGTTCTATGATGTGAGACAGGTTCTCAGCCTTTTTTTATGTGGTACTGGTGAGCTTGAAATACAGGTCTTTCAATTGAGTCAATTTTCATAGTTTGAGTATGTTCAGACTGTTGCTTATTGGTGCGCGTATTATGCTAGTTGTGTCTTAGGACTCTATTGATGTGTCATGTCATTAGGGTAGTGTGTTTGGTCAGAAAGGATCGTTGGCATCATTAGTGAATGCAGATGGATTCGATTTCCAAATGTTTGATGAGTAAATATCGAGGTTCAGTTCAAATATTTGCTATTGTAATTGCCAAAGGAGAAAAAGATTCATAAATGACTGATATGAGAAACGGTTATGGTTCATTGCGTGTTTCATTTATCTTGGCAGTATAGGAAGGTGTTGGAATGAGACTATAGCTGATTAGAGGTTTTCTATCGGTATTTGGTTGTGTGGGAAACTGCTGTGAAAGGACGTTATCGCCACATGAGTTTGAGTTATGGGGTATATCATATAATTTCACCTGAGGCTACAGTCATGGGTTACTACAACCAGTTCGGGTCTATTTAGAGTATCAGTGTGAGGTTTTGATCGTATTGATGATTTTAAAATTGAAAAATGTGAATTCTATGGCTTATTGGCCAAACTTGATTACGTAATTTAAGATGCAATGTGCTATCGGACCTATATGAGATATGGTGACATGGGATCACCCCGGGGTATATACTTGGAAAGGTTATTCAGCTATTGGTTGGCTTCTAGAATAACTCCAAGTACGTTCGAGGACGAACGTGTAATTAAGTGGGGGAAGATGTAACAACCCGACCGGTCGTTTTGAGCTTTTACACTTTGATCACCATTTCTCACGCATGACTTTCCCTGTGTTATGTATTATGGCTGATGTGGATCGTTGGTTTTGGTTTTCGGAAAATCGGAATGAATTTGAAAGAATAGTCTCATTTGGAAGCATTGAATTTGAAGTATTTGACCAAGAGTTAACTTGAGTGTATACAAGCTTGGATCGGAGTTTTTATGATTTGGCTAGCTTCATTGGATTTATGACTTAGGAGCGCGATCGAAATTGGTTTTGGAGGTCCGGTGTGGAATTTGGCTTGAATTGGCGAAACTAGTATTTTAGCGATTTCCGGTTGATAGGTGCAATTTTGATCCAAGTGTCGGAATAGAATTTCAAGAGCTATTGTAGCTTCATTATGTGATGAACAGATGTGGTCAACCTTGATTTTCTTGAAGGAAGAAGAGAAGCTGCATTGATAAGAATGGCCGCATAAAAGCAAGTAATTGAACGATATTACAATAGGAAAGCACGCCTCATATTTTTCAAAATTTGGGACTTCGTGCTTAAAAAGGTATTCCAATCTGCAAAGGCTCCTAATTCAGGAAAGCTAAGTCCAACATGGGAAGGACCATACAGAGTTCATGATATTGCGAAAAAAGGAGCATACGAGACGGCAAAGTTTTACCCTCACATTGGAATGTCGTCCATTTAAAGATATATTACTTCTGAGAAAGTACCCACGATCAGATATCGCCATGTTAATATTTTCCTTTTGAATTATTAAAGTTTTACTATCGATTTTAGATGCTAGGCAAAAACCCTAACTCGTGCCAAATGATGAGTCACGACCTACAAGGAAAAATGAAGTATTCTAAAATTCCCATCCTAGGGCTACAATTAATCTGATGGAAATATACACGAGTTAGGCAATCTTCATCTATAATCGCTCGTCCGAGTCCCATATATTTTTCTATTTCAGGAAAATGACCAAATTGAAAGAAATAAACAAGTGCTCGAGGCTTCATACTTCACCGCTCAAACACTTGGGAGACTACATATTATACATAGATACGTGTAGAAAAACAGATACAAATATCGAACAAAAGTCGGTCAAGTTCGAGCAAGATTTAAATGACATTCCAGCCACAAAGAGACAAGTGTTGAGAAAATGTTTCGAAGTCTTCAGCATTCATTATCGTGTCCAATAAACACAAGACATTCATTATAATATTTTTCCCATGAGAACAACAGAGTCATCTTCCAAACTCATAAATGAAGTCACCTCTCAAAACCTTCCTAATATATAAAGATAGGGTCATGACTATGTACTGAAATATGTTATGAAGAAAAACCTTATTTATTTTATATTATGTAAAAATCTGTTACAAGAAAAAAAGTTACGAGAAAGTTATAGATGTATTTTAATACATGTAATAGTCAAAAAACTTGTTAATATTCATGAATAAAAACTTGTCAAAGTTGTTTCATACAAACATGTGTATTCCTATTTCTTTTATCGTATTATAACACCATTATGAAGTTGAGACGTCTTCTTTATTAAGTGTTGATAAAATAAAAGGGCCCTTTTTTATAAGCGTCATGTTGATAATCAATAAGAAGAATCACAAAGCATTTTCAAAGGATAAAAATGCTAAGCTATTTTATAAGTCCTAGATAAATAGGCAAGAATAAAATATACAGAAGTACCGATAAAACTTCTTAATATAAAAAAGACTAAGTAAACTTAGTCAGCAAAATATTTGTTTTTTACAAATGCCCCATTATGATGATTGGGGACTTCATTAAAAGCCACGGTAACAACTTCTGAGGGAGCAGCAGCAGGAGCAATTTCAACTGGCCTTAACGTGCTAAAATCATAGAGGGAAGCATGAGTCACGGGAGCTTCAGCTTCCATGGACTATGTCATAGAAATTTTACCCTCGGGAGCCAGAATTGCAACTCCAATCACCACAGTAGCCATCTCTTCATTTAAAATCTCTTCTACCCCAGGAGTTCCAAGTGCGGAAGAAGGAGTATCAACTGGCTGTTAGCTCAATAGTGTCTAAGACTTCTGCTAATTCAGATTCCAAATCAAAGTTTTCTTGAGTAGCCTCCATCAAAGCATCACGGCAAAATTTTAGAAAAGCCTATCTTACCTTTATGTTGAAATTCTCCTCAAGAACTCCATATGCCCTTTCGCACATAGCAAGATTGTACTTCAATATCTGGTGTTCAGCTAAGTGGGAATCAAGGGAAGCTTTAGGGGAGGCATGGGAACTCTTCAAGGAACATATCTCGTTAGAGGAGATCCTTAAGTATGTCTGAGCTTGAGTCAAGCTTTGCACTAACTCCCCCGCATATTCTTCTTTCTTCTCCACAATTGCCTTAAGCTCTCAGATTTCTTCACTGGCCTTTGACAATTGTTCTGAAATGAGCACTCCAAAAGCTCCTTATCTTTTTCAAATTGGCTTGAAGGAGCCTTGGCAATTGCTTGCACAGAAGTCAAACCACACTTTTGCTATTCCAGTTGATTTCTACTTTCTTGCAACTCCTCTATGGCTCTTTGAGCATTCTCAAATTGCTCCTTCCAGTTTGCTGCCTCAAGCTGGCTTCCTTGGCTATTCTCATAGCCTCAGAGATAGCCTTCATAGACTCTCAATCCTTCTTCTCTAGAGTGGAGATTCTTCTCATTAACTCAGTTCCAATGAGATTAGCCTACAAGGGAAAGGTATCAAATGTGAGAATATAGAGAAATATAAAAAAACTTGTAAGTTAAAAGAGAAGTACCTTTAAGGTAGAATGAACTATGTCATTCATTAGATTTAAGCAACTGTGGCTCTCCATCTTCTTCTTCTCAATATCTAAAATTAGAGGCTCAAGCCAAACATCAGCTCCACCAGTCTTTCCCAAAGGCTATGATTGGCAGGAACTTCAAGCGTAACACTTTTCATAGCCATGCTGCTGCTGCGAGAACCCGCCTCAATATGCTGAACAGAAGGAGGAGGAGCAATAAAAGGAGGAGTAGTAGATGAAGTAAAAACAATGGGAGGTGTCGGAGTCAAAGCAGGGACAGTAGGAGCAGATATGGGAACCAAAACAGGTAAGGAAACAGGAGTCGATAAAACATGCAAAGAAACACTCATGGCTGTCAAAGGAATAGAAGGAATAGAAAAAGTGGGAATGGAGGAAGAGGGGGGAGTTTCATCAAGAACCGGTCCAAGCTCTCTACTCTCAAAACCACTAACAAAGAGACATCGAATTGATTCATTAGAGTCTCTTGGATTGGTATCCTCATCAGAAAGGATTTGAACAGGCTCGGAGATAAAAGCTCGAGCAGGAGTATCTTCAACTTCATCTCTAGCAACAACGCGTCTCCTGGATCTTGGCCTAGCTATCAGAGAGGTATTCTCTTCTTCCTCATTCTCAGAACTTCCTTCTACAGCTTTTCTTTTTGGTAGCATGGCACGAGTCTTTTCCAAATCAAGCGCATCGGTTGAAGACACTCGAATGGCAACGACTACTTCAGTTTTCACACTTCTGATACCAAACCCTGATAAAAAGAGAGATAAAGAATTAAATATAAGAAAAAATTCAGTATACGATAAAGCACAAGGAAATACATACCTTGGTCTTCACTTTCCAATCATTCAAAAAAGAAATTAATTTCCAAGTTCTCGCCTTTATATGCGCAATATTCAAAATTAAATCTACCCAACCACGGAAGTTAGGAACGCGTTCCACATCTCCCATAGTTTCTACAAAAAGCCAAGATACGAGATTAGAAAATAAATCAAAATATTAAAAAATAGATACGGTAAATAAAAAAAAACTTACGTGCAAAGTTGCACTTCTCAGGAAGGGAATGTTTGTTTCACCCAACAAATCTACTTTACGTACAGCAACGTAACGACAATACTACCCTCGATCCTTGTTATCTTCGGGGTTTACCAAAACCTTCTTACGTCTTGCAGTTAAGGCAAAAACTCCATGGCGGAATAATTTGGGGTGGTATAGGTGAATAAGATGGAAAATGGTAAAATTAACATTGGCTTTGGTAGATAAATACCTTAAGCAAGCCACAACTCTCCAAACAAGAGGACCTGCTTGTTCTAAGAAAATTTTAAAAAATCGCAAAAATTCACGTATAACTGGGTCAATGGCAGGATTAAATCTCAAAGTAAAGGATAGGTATAAACAAAAGAGAATCCAATTCTGAAAGAATAAATTCTCTTATTTGGATAGGAATCATCATACGAAGATTATCCCTCCAATTTTAGTCTTTACTATTAGTGGGAATTACAATTTCAGTTATTAAAGAAGGATGGGTGTCGGCCTTCTCTAAATTTTTAACTTGTTCTTGGAGAGAAGCCTTCTCTAAATTTTTAACTTCTTCTTGGAGAGAACTTCTATCATTCCCAAAAGATAATTTATTGGGTACGATTTCTTCAACTAAAGGAACCTAAGTAGGTTCAGAAAGTTCTTTACCTTTAGAAAAAGGGGTCTTTGGGACACAACTCCTAATACAAGAAGAAGAAGCAGAACCAGATGAACCACCATGAATGGATCCTAGGCTCAAGCTCCAAAGCCTACCTCCTCTTCCTCTTCTATATCTTACAGGGGCATTAGGGAAGTGATCTAGAATTGGAACTTTTCTAGGGTTAGGGTTTGGAGACGACAATGTTGAAGAAGGGTGAACTAAAAGGGAGAAAGAGCAAAAGTGAATAATAAATCGTTTGTTGAAGATCTATGAATAAGAAGACAAAAGAAAGAGGGTTAAATATGTTTATAATAACAACCATCAAACTTAGAAGTGCAATGATGGAAAGCCTATAATAAAGGCAACTATCACTTCGTGAATAGAGGGGATGAAGAAGCCTTGAAAAATGGGCGCAGAATTGCATAACTAGTCAGAAGATGGCACGTGTTTAGAGCATTAAATAAAAGGTGACACGTATGCAAAGCATTAATTAGAAGGGACAATTGAAGCGTCAGTACTGTCATAGTATTAATTACGGCAAAAATTCCCTTTTTATGATGATCCACTTCTTAAATATTTAATTGATAAATGAATGGAAAGTGAGGGGGGACTATCTGTATTGGAAAAAAACTGAATTTACATTGAAGGTGACATGGCATGACACGTGGACTGGTCAAATGGTCAAAACATGATGATCAATTAAGAGGTACGAGTGACAACAGATACGGGAAATAAGCTAAATAGGCACGAGAAGCAATTCGAATAATACAAGCTTCGTGCCTATTTAGCTCATTTAAAGCGAAGAGATCAGAAGGCATTGAAGACAAGGATATGATGACGAAAAGGAGTCCAAAACCAGTATTAAATACCCAATACGTTAGAGAATTGGTATTAAATAGGAATGATTGTATAACGTCTTATTTAATGTCATTTATTTCTCATAATTGTCTCATTAAGACTAAGTTATTACTCCTTTACTTAGAATCAACTATAAAAGGAGGATGTCTCATCATTTGTAAGGACACTGAATATCATCGATACTACACTGGAATACAAATTCATTTATTGTGTATTTGCTATTCTCAAAAAGCCTATTATTTTTTCTTTCTCCTGATTATCAGTAACCCGAATTTCTATTTATCTTGAGCTTTGACCAAAGAATCATATTTTTGGTTAAACACACACTGAAAAGGATCAAGCAAAAGCATTGGAGCAAATTCAAGAAAGAAGCGATGGCAACAGTGGTAGGGGCAGTGATCTACAATATTTTGGCAGAGCAGGAATTTATTCATTTTTAGGAAACAAAAGTGATAGGTTACATGTGTGTCCCTGCTATATTTTGATGATCTAAAAAACTTACTTACTATAAAAAACCAGCTAAGGAACCAAATACACTTCCTCGGGACCTTAAAAAGATATACATGTCTCTAGTTGGGACACAGTTCAACTCGTCAGAGTAAAAGGACAGCAGAGAGAACATGTCACTACCAGCTCCTGATGTAACTGTACGAAGTCAATTCTCTATATAGAAAAGTTACGGCATGCACACGCTGCAATACAGGAATAGTGCAATAGTCAACTTTATGGGGAAGGCCTTTTACCTACCTGGCTTACATCATTGTAAGTGTGTCACACATGTATTATTAACATCAAGGAAGGTAAAACAAATAACTTGAATACTTAGAGAATTTACTCGAGCACTCTCACATGATTCATCATCAAGCAGAGAATTCTCGAGTGCATCAATAACAAAGAACAATACTGCTACGGACTAGTTCCCCATATCAAGTTGTTGTATGTCCTTAGTTGAGTTGTAACTTTATATAGTTCTTCAATTGTAGTTACTACTCAGATTGTTTAGAAGCATTGCATAGGAAACTCTTTGTAAATCATAAACTCTTGTGTTTGTGTCTTGGCTAGAGTTAGTCAAGCTATAAGGTCTTTGTAATAGAATTATTACAAAGTAGCTTGTAATAGAGTGTTACGAGTTAGTGGGGGATTAAGAGGTTAATTCCTAAGTTGCATTAGGTTGTAATCTGAAAGTTGCTCAACAATAAAGTTGAATTCCTACAAGGGTAAACCGTGTTTTTTAGTCACGTTGAGCTGGGAAGTTTTCATGTAAAATTTCTCTTGTTATTTATTTACTGCAGTGTGCATGTATTTTGTTGTACCTCATAGAGAACCTGATTCTCTATAGAGTTTGATAGATCTTTAAATTCTATTAATAGGAACTTTGTAATGCTATAGATAAAAAGTAGAGAGCTGGATTCAAATGTTTAGGAGGGGAAAGCTAGATATGAAATGTATAGATTTCACTGATCACATTTGTAACTAGAGTTTGAGGCCTACTGATCCAGCCCCTATTGTAGTGCATGGCTCGTTTTTAGGTGCTTTTTAAGTGTATGATCCAATGTGGTTTGGAAATGGTAATATTCAGGGAGAATTTCAAAAATAGTCAGATTTACAAGTGATTATTCAAAAATAGCCATTGTTCCAAAAGTAATCGAAACTTGTCATTTTTCATGTAAAAATAAATCTGAACAAAAATACTGTTCAAAGTTTGGAAGCTACTACAGCATAATATATTGGAACTCTAGTATTATATTGGAACTCAGTATAATATACTGGAGTTCCAGTATAAGTATATTGGAACTCTGTATGTATAATATACTGGAGTTCTAGTATGATATAATGCACTTCCAGCATAATATACTAGAGTTCCAATATAATATATCAGTCTAGCATAATATGCTGGAAGTTCATACACAAGTGCTCCAATCTCCAGTATATTATGCTGGAATTTTTCGCGTGTTGGAGTTCCAGCATAATATGTTGGAATTTCATATCATACACAGGTGCACCGATCTCCAGTATATTATGCTGGAACTTTTAGTGTTATAGCAAAACAGTAGTTATTTTTTAATGACTTTACAAACGCTGACTATTTTTTAATTACCAATCCGATAACTGGCTAGCCCGTGTTATTTTTACTAATATTCATTGTTATTATCAAGAGAGGGAGAGAAAGATAGTGGGCTCTCACCAAAAAATGGTAGGTGACTCCTGATAGAGTAAAAACTGTACGAGACGTCCTATTTGGTCGTCCCATTTAACTTATAACCATATTTTTAAAATTATTTAACATATACTCTAATTTTTACAACTTTAGGCGCCTCATATGGTTTGGTATAATGTTGTGTTTTTTCAGGTACCCCGTTATGGTGCTAGTTTGAGGAAGCAGATTAAGAAGATGGAGGTCAGTTAGTACAACAAGTATTTTTGTGAGTTCCGTAGAAAGGTACAACTTTGCTTATATGAAGTTCACCAAATAGAGAACAAAACATCAGTTAGTACGACTGTAGGACGAAAATTCAGCTTATTTAGTGCTGAAGTTTTTACATATAAACTAATTAACTTTAGCATCTTCTGCTGAAATTTTGAAAAAGTTTTACGACAAAACTATTAAATCCAGGACAAAACTTCAGCTGAACACGCTAAAATTCAAGAAATAGAAAACAAAACTTCAGCTAGTAGAATGCTTAAGTTCAACAATCTGTATATATCTATAATTGAAGGCCATTAGCCCGGTGATGTGGCACTCTTCTAAGACTGGATTTCAAATTATCTTTTTTCTCCATTTTTTCTTATCTCTCACCCATTTTTTTAAATTTATTTTAATAATGTAGGAGTCCAAAAGACATGTCTCTTCAAAATGAATTCCAAAAGCCATTATGACTGATAAATAACCGTTCCACACATTTTAAAAGACTCGTAACAATTATATAACGAATCTAATGGTTCATCACAATAGTGAGGAATTTCTTCACTATGTACAAATGGTAACAAAAAAGGTTTTTTCATATTTGGCTTTAAAATTCATTGGTCATCTTTTAAATATTTTCTCCATCTCTATTGAGCGGATGCATCCTCTCCCCTTTTTAAAAAGTTTGTTTGTTCTCATACGTACCTTCGTTCAAACATGCATTTTTTTTACTCCTTTACTTACTTATCCCATTTGAATGGATGTCGGCATTTGAATTTTAATCTTATGTAGATTACTGTTTGCGTATTCCCATTCCACTTAATTTCTACATATTTTATTTCTCTCTATCTGATATCAACAAAATAATTCAAAAAAAAAAAGGTAAGTACTTTTGGGATTTTCTATTAATATAGCAATTGTAGTTGTACAGATTTCACAAATATCTCGCATAAACTTGGTTGTTTTCAGGTTCAAATAATCACTTGAATCATGCTAACATATGTTATTACGAGGAAGTTAACATCATCTTGGAAAGAGGTAAGTTTTCGTTGAGACCATTAGTGATGTATACAAAAGAATGTGCATATTTATTTGGAATAGTGTTTTGTTCTGTGTTCAGAACTTGAGTTTTAAGTAGAGAGATATTCACAAATGGTGTTTCAGTAGGCTCCTGATAGTGGTAATTTGAACTATTCATGGGCGGTAATATTGATTTCCTCGCTTGAGATTATTTCATAATTGAAATTAGTCATTCGTTAATTGAAATTAGTGGCTGAAACTGGTGTCAGGCTCTCTCCTTTCTATATGTTTGCTTCCATTTGAAATTTATCTATTGAAATTAATATTATATTTAAATATAAAACAAGTTCAGGTAACTCGCCTATTTCTAAAATAAGAAAATGAATTTTTTAAATATTTTTTTCTCCTCTTTTCATTTTCAAAAAATCAAAAAACTGATAGAAATTTAGAAACTTATACATGCAAGACCTAAAAACTAAATAACTTATTTAATTTCTAATTTCTAATTGAACAAAAATTAAATATATCTAAACTAGAATAATAAAAGTCTTTGAGTATTATACTTTTAAAACTATAAATAATTATTAGAAACCGAGATGGTAAAAAATACGTGTCTAAAAAAGTTCATCAACACTATTAGGGTTTAATTTAGTTGCAGCTCTACGAAAAACTCTTTTGGAGATTTCTGTTGCTTTTGAGAATCAAATATGAAAGGAAAAACGTATATATAGTATATTGAGTTATACCGGTTCTTCTATGAAAATTAACAGTTATTTGGCGTACATGTCCCTTCTCTCTAAGGGAATTACAAAGACATCTATACACAAAAATTTTATCGCTCATTACGATTTCTATATATTTACTGTCCTTACAAGAATGTAATGCAAGTTAACATTAAATAAAAAGATTGATAATATTTGTCAAAAGTTTGAAAACAGATAAAAACACAAGACTTTACAGTAGTATTTGGCTGAAAGGAAGGTTCGTGGTGCTATTTATCCATCGGAATTGATTAGTAATATTAGACGAGGTGTGCGTCCGCTTCGTCATTCCGGCGTACACATGTTTGAATATGCGCCTATTGGTTGCCTCGTTAAAAACCTTGCAAGGAAAAATCCATTGGGACAAAACCTTGTAAGGGAAAAAGAGTGCAACGCGCATTAACTCCCCCTGATAAGAACATCAATTCATATCCTTAAGTCTTCGCATTCCGATCTTGTGAACTAGCTTCTTGAAGGTTGACGTTGGTAGAGATTTTGTGAACAAATCAGCCATATTATCGCTTGAACGAATCTGTTGTACATTGATATCACCATTCTTTTGAAGATCATGTGTGAAAAATAACTTTGGTGAAATATGCTTTGTTCTATCTCCTTTTATGAATCCTCCCTTCAATTGAGCTATACATGCTGCATTGTCTTCATACAAAGTCGTCGGTAGTTTATTACCACATTTTTCTTGAATATGATGTATGATAGACCTCAACCACACACACTCCCGACTTGCTTCATGAATAGCAATTATCTCGGCATGATTAGATGAAGTAGCCACAATTGATTGCTTAGTCGATTGCCAAGATATGGCGGTGCCTCCACAGGTAAACACATAACCTGTTTGAGATCGAGCCTTGTGTGGGTCGGATAAATATCCAGCATCAGCATACCAACAAGATCAGGACTGCAATTATTGCCATAAAATAAGCCCATATCGGTGGTCCCTTTTAGGTACCGCAATATATGTTTGATCCCATTCCAATGTCTCCTTGTAGGAGCCGAGCTAAATCTTGCTAAGACATTAACTGAAAAGGTTATGTCAGGCCTTGTAGTATTTGCAAGGTACATTAGTGCGCCAATTGCACTAAGATATGGTACTTCAGGACCAAGTAGCTCTTCATTCCTTTCTTGCGGTCGGAATGGATCTTTATTCACATCAAGTGATCGAACAACCATCGGAGTACTTAAAGGATGTGCTCCATCCATGTAAAACCGTTTCAGTACCTTTTGTATATAAGTAGATTGATGAACAAAAATTCCGTTTGCCAAATATTCAATTTGCAAACCAAGACATAATTTTATCTTTCCGAGATCTTTCATCTCGAATTCATTCTTTAGATAATCAATTGCCTTTTGGAGTTCTATGGGGGTTCCAATAAGGTTTATGTCAACGACATATACGGCAAGTACAACAAATTCCGATGTTGTTTTCTTTATAAAAACACACGGGCAAATGGCGTCATTTATATAGCCTTCTTTTAACAAATACTCACTAAGACGATTATACCACATTCATCCTGATTGCTTTAGACCATACAAGGATCTTTGCAATTTGATTGAAAACATTTCCCTAGACTTTGAATTATGAGCGTTTGGCACTTTGAGTCCATCGGGAATTTTCATGTATATCTCATTATCAAGTGAGCCATAAAGATAGGCAGTAACCACATCCATTAAATGCATGTCAAGCTTTTCAAGGACAGCAAAACTAATGAGATAACGAAAGGGTATAGCATCCATTGCAGGCGAATATGTCTCTTCATAATCGACACCAGGCCTTTGAGAAAAACCTTGCGCAACAAGGCGTGCCTTATATCTTTGTACCTCGTTTTTCTCATTTCTCTTGCGTACAAAGACCCATTTATAGCCAACGGGCTTAACACCATTAGGTGTTTCAACTATAGGGCCAAAAACTTCACGTTTTGCCAGCAAATTCAATTCTGATTGAATTGCTTCTTGCCATTTTGGCCAATCATGTCTTTTTCGACATTCTTCAACAGATTGAGGTTCGAGATCCTCACATTCTTGCATAATGCTAGATGCGACATTATAAGCAAAGACATTATCCACCACTATATCCACTCGATCAAAATTTGCCTCAATATTAATTGGATTTATGGATAGTTCCGTATTTTCCAGAGTCTCGGGCTCAATGGATTCTTCATGAATCTCAGAATTTGTTAAATCATGAATTTCCTCATGAGATTCTTTCATAGTGTCATTTTTTTCATTTGCTTTCCTCTTTCTAGGATTTCGATCTTTAGAACCTAATGGCCTGCCACGCTTCAGGCGTGCATTCGACTCATTGGTTATGATACTAGATGATTGTCCAACAGGGACATCAATACGGATTGGAACATTTTCCGCGGGGATGTGGGATTTCGTTATCCTTTTCAAGTCCGTAAATGCGTCAGGCATTTGATTTGCTATTCTTTGCAAATGGATAATCTTTTGTACCTCTCTTTCACAAATAGAGGTATGTGGATCAAGATGAGATAATGATGCATTTTTCCACAAAATTTCCCGTTTGGTTTCACCAACTTCTCCCCCTAATTTTGGGAAAAGTGTCTCATCAAATTGACAGTCTGCAAATCGTGCAGTGAACAAATCCCCTGTCAATGTTTCGAGGTAGCGAATAATGGAGGGCGATTCAAACCCAACATATATTCCTAACCTTCTTTGCGGACCCATTTTGGTGCGGTATGGCGGTGCTATAGGCACATATACTGCGCATCCAAAGATTCTTAAATGGGATATATTGGGTTCATGACCCAAAACCAATTGCAACGGGGAATATTTGTGATAATTCGTCGGTCTGAGACGAATTAGCATTGCTGCATGCAAAATGGCGTGACCCCATACCGAAGTGGGCAGCCTCGTTTTCATGAGTAATGGCCTTGCAATCAACTGCAGGCGTTTAATTAACGATTCTGCAAGACCGTTTTGAGTGTGAACATGAGCTACAGAATGTTCCACTTTTATCCCAATTGATAAGCAATAATCATTAAATGCTTGGGATGAAAACTCAGCAGCATTATCCAGTCTAATAGACTTGATTGGATTATCAGGAAAGTGTGCTCGTAGTCTAATTATTTGTGCCATTAATTTTGCAAACGCAAGGTTGCGTGATGACAACAGGCACACATGAGACCATCTATAAGATGCGTCTATCAAGACCATAAAATACCTAAAGGACCCACTGGGTGGGTGAATAGGTCCACAAATGTCCCCTTGTATACGTTCCAAAAACGTGGGTGACTCAGTCCCAACCTTTGTTGGTGATAGTCTGATAATCAACTTGCCTTGATAACAAGAAGTGCAAGCATATTCATTATTTGAAAGAATTTTGAAATTCTTTAACGGATGCCCATATGAGCTTTCTATAATCCGTCTCATCATGATTGATCCAGGGTGTCCCAATCGATCATGCCAAAGTACAAAAGTATTGGAATCAGTAACCTTTTGGTTTACTGTTGAATGTGCCTCAATTGCACTAATTTTTGTCCAATACAGGCCACAAGATAAAGACGGGAATTTCTCAATAACCCTCTTTTGGCCAGAGACATTCTTTGTAATGATGAGATATTCAAGATTATTCTCATCTATTGTCTCAATATGATAGCCATTCCGGCGTATATCTTTAAAACTCAACAAGTTTCTCTTAGACTTGGACGAGAACATCGCATTCTCTATGATAAACATTGTTCCTCTAGGCAGAGTTATAGTTGCTCTTCCGGAGCCTTCAATCAATTTACTACTACCAGAGATTGTAGTAACATCTGCCTTACACATACTTAGTTGAGAGAAATATTTCTTTTCTTTGAGTATCGTATGTGTAGTACATGAATCAACTAAACAAATATTTGATCCAAGTTTGCTTTGTGAGATATCCATATTTGCTTTCCCATGGTTTGACATACAAAAGAAAATACACGAACATGAGAATAAACAAATTCAATCCGTTTGTCTCAATGTAATCGATTGTTAAACACACATAATCGATTATGTCTTAATCTAATCGATTGTTAAACATACATAATCGATTATTTGCTATTTTGAAAAACTTCAGATCACACTGTCTTAATATAATCTATTGTTAAACACACATAATCGATTATGTCTTAATATAATCGATTGTTAAACATACATAATTGATTATTTGCTATTTTGAAAAACTTCAGACCACACTGTCTTAATATAATCGATTGTTAAACACACATAATCGATTATGTCTTAATATAATCGATTGTTAACAAATGTATAATCGATTGTTTTGCAGTTTTAATGCGAAATATTAGATAATCGACTAACGGTTAGGTTAGTCGATTAACTCTAGTGAAAAATAAAAATATCTTTGAAATTTAAGCATATTGAAACACTCTAAAGAACTAATACTGACATTATATCATAAACTAACTAATACGAGCTGATACTAATGACTATTAGTTTATTCACTAATTAATACAAATAAAATCAAACAATTCCATCATCCTTCATCACAGATCCATCACCGATTAGGTGGTTTATTTTCCCATCGGGTTGCTCAAAGAAATCTGCCACATCCAAGTGGGTGATGTCAAAATTATCGTCAGAGACAAAATTTGTTTCAGGGCCTTTACTCTTTCGAGATGCTTGATAAAGGTCAACCAAATGTCTTGGTATACGGCAAGCTTTTGACCAGTGCCATTTTCCACCGCAACGATAACATATAGTTTCTGAACTATTTGCCTTAGGATCCTCATAATCCCGTTTCTGCTTTCGGGGGTTATCTCTCCTCGGGGGGTGACGGACATCATGGAGATTTCTTCCTTGTCTACGTCCACGGCTATGACCCCGATTACGACCACGACCATGATTGGATCCATGGCCCTTTTCATGATTGGCATAATGAGAATACACCTTATCTGCTTCAGGCAATGGTGTAGACCCGGTGGGTCGATTTTCGTGATTCTCATGAGCAGGTCATTGTTTCGCTCAGCCACAAGTAGGAGAGAAATCAGTTCAGAGTACTTTTTGAAGCCTTTCTCTCTGTACTGTTGTTGCAGTACCATATTGGAGGCATGAAACGTTGTAAGCGTTTTCTCAAGCATATCATAATCAGAGATATTATCTCCGCAGAGCTTCAACTTAGAAGTAATTCTGAACATTGCAGAATTATATTCAGAAACAGACTTAAAGTCTTGGAGCCTCAGATGAGCCCAATCATATCGTGCTTGTGGCAGAGTGACCAACTTCAGGTTGTCATATCTCTCCTTTAAGCCGTTCCACAAGATGAGTGGATCTTTGACTGTGAGATATTCAATTTTCAAACCTTCATCAAGGTGATGGCGCAAGAAAATCAAGGCCTTAGTACAGTCTTGGGTGGATGCTTTATCTCTGTCTTTAATGGCGTCTCCAAGACCCATAGCATCTAAGTGGATTTCAGCATCTAACACCCATGTCATATAGTTCTTGCCCGAAATTTCAAGGGCAACGAACTTTCTTTTTGTAATGTCAGACATAATCGAAAATCAAATTAGGAAGAGAGAAATACCTTAGTTTTTCTCGAGAATCGGTTCTTGAGACGGTAGAGTCTCGTGTTGATAACGTGTTATGAAATAATATAAGAACAAGAACAATAATACAAGAACAAGAACAATAGAGAGAAAAGTAGAGAGAGGAGTATTCTTATTGATACTTAGGGATGATTTACAATGGGGTAAGACCCCTCTATTTATAGGCATAGAAAAGACTTAGCCTCAAAGTAAAACTCTAGAATCTCTCTAAATATAGATATTCACCTTAAATAGAGTTCTATTTATAACAATCTTAGATTTATGGCCTAAATCTATTTAATTTTTTTTGTAATCAAATTATTAGTCAATTCTATTTTTCCCGAAAGCATGAACAGTTTCGACGACACTGTTACTTTAGCCTTTCTATTGTTGTGTCGTCGTGGCTATTATCTTTTTGTGTTCAATTTAGAGGTTTGTTTTGATATGACGTATGGTTTAGCTTTTGAAAAATTAAATATAGAAAAGTACCTTTGTATTGGAGCTTTAAAACTTGTACGCTTAGACTATCTTTCAAAGCAAAATTAAAAATATTTCTAGTTTTTGCAAAGCTCAATTTAAATTACTTTTAATATTCGAGTACTAAAAAGTATTTCGTGAATGAAATGATGATGTTTTGTGACCACGTAAAGTGCGGACAAATTAACTAGTTACAAATAACTTCAGACACATTTATTAGAATGCTAAAGTTTGTGTGATTCTATTTGTTATTTCAAATCGGTATGTCTGAAGTTTACGCAAAAAATAAGTTTGCTTTCAGTATTTTTTACAAAATAAATATAAATTAAAATGTGATTCAAAAGCAGACGTAGATACAATTTCCCTCCCAATATGTGTGATAGGAAAGATACATATGCTAATCCCAAGTAGCTTTGTAGCTTTTGGCGGGTCGCAAACAATGGGCTCAAATGTAAATTTATGACATCTGGACCAAAGCCTAAAGCCTTAGGCTAAAACAGAACATACCCTCTTTCTTTCTTTCTTTTTTTCTTTCATTTTTAAAACGTCTCACTCCGCAACCTGATTTTTTGTTAAATCCAAAATCAACACCCCCACAAAACATAAACGTCATGTGTATGTTTTTACCATGATTGTATATATTTTGTTACTATAATATTGCTACCTTTTGAAATACAGTTTCTTCCGTTAAATAGGGTATGTGCTAACTTTGTATGAGGTAAAATTCGATCGCCCCGTCCCGTCTAAGCGGATACGTCTTTCATGACAAAGCCTTCCTTGAATTGTGTTGACCCAGGCAAGGACGGCCCGAGCAAGGATGTCCTAATTAACTAGATGGAGGAATGACGTCGTTTAGGGTTCGACTTCCTCCGTACGAGGAAGTTACCAACTTTTGTACTTTTTTTTGATGATTTCGAGAACGGTCTCCTCATATATAAAGGAGGCATTTACCCTGTAATAAGATATGTACATTATTTTGAGTAATATCATCATTCTACTTTCTCTCTCTACTGTTAGCAAGTAAGCTTCTCTCTATCTTTCTTTGATACTAAAACTCTCCATAACCTTTCACATTTCAGATCTACTACGATCTTAGCTAGATAATCTCTTCTAGGGCTTATTATACTTGATTATGATTTACCCGTATACTATATTGATTGTTATTAAGCTTACAAAGTGTATATCTCTTTTGAGCCAAACATTTGGCGCCATCTGTAGGGATTTCGAGAATCAAAGTTATAGTTTGTGCCTAGAAAACCGCTGACAACCATCCCCTACATCGCACGAACAAGAATGGCTGACCGCTGATCAAAAAAGTCATGGATTCTCTCAATGAAGCAGGTGAAGATAACATCCTGAACGCAACTCCCAGCACTACGATGAGTTGAGGAACCTCACCTCCACCCAGATATCTGATGGATCCACGAGAAAGGGGAGCTTCCACATCTACATCTAAGGAATCACCCCCAGAAGTCAAGGAGCTACTGAAAGAGTGGCTAACAAACACTCTACGCGACTTGGTCGAAAAGTCACCATAACATGGCGTAAGGCGCACGCCAGTAATGGACCTCACTACAGCCGAAGATGAACCCGAGATCGCGCAAGCAAACAATATGCTCACCGACACTCGAACCAACAGCGATGCGCTCACAACCATCCTGAGAAAGATGGAGGAAATGGAACACAAAAAATAAGTCGCTCTGTGGCCAAATGAAGGAACATCAAGAAATGGTAGACAAAATCCCGGGTGCTCTTAAACTGCTGCCAAAGCGCGACATAGGCAAGTTTGTGGAGCAACCATACACAGAGGAGGCCGCACCATACTCTATCCCAAAGAACTTCAAAATTCCTCCCTATTTGAGGGTATACGACGGGACTACAAATCCCGAGGACCATCTAATCCATTACGTCACAACTGTGAAAGGTAACGACTTGGCAAAAGAACAGGTACCATCCGTGATTCTGAAGAAGTTCGGCAAAACATTGACAGGTGGAGCTTTGACATGGTAGTCCCAGCTGCCGGCTAAGGGCATCTCCATGTTCGAGGAAATGGCGGATAAGCTTGCCACCGCACATGCAGGAGCAAATAAAGCAGAGGCAAGAGTCAACGACATCTTCGTTGTTCGGAAAACCATGGGAAAGGGCTCAGGGACTTCTTGGCCAGATTCAACAGGGTAAGAATGAGCCTACCAAACGTATCAGAAGGTATGGACCGATTTCCAGGACGAGCTAAGCAGGGACGGCTCGAGGGAAACCAAGAAACTGCTAAGTCGCCTCATGAAGTACCCTCCCACCACATGGGAAGAAATCCATAATGTCTACTGTGTTGAGGTACGTGCAGATGAGGATGACCTTAATTTCCCTACCCAGCGACTAACGACGATACTCCCAGAGATCAGGAGGGACTGACGCAATAAAGGGCAACGGGAAAAAATCCTGCATCCTAATAGGAAAAGGCATCAACCATACGTCAAATCATATCATACGTCGTCGCCATGGCATACAGACGCACTATAGCGAACTGTCGCCCCCTACGAAACGAGCAACGTATGCCCCCTTTATTATCTGCACATAACTTTTATGTTTCTCCTTTAGAGGTAGTGTACGCACTAGAGAGGCTGGGAAACAAGGTACAATGGCCAGCAAAGATGAATTCGGACCCTACCTCCCGAAAGTCAAATGCCCTATGCGCGTTCCACCAGGAGCGAGGGCGTCAAACCGAAGACTGCATAGGTCTACGGCAGGAGGTGGTCAGGATGCTGAACCAAGGGTTCCTGAGGGAGCTACTCAGTGATAAAGGAAAACTCAACTTTGCATGGGGACGGGAACAAACACAACGGGCCGCCAAGGCTTCCCTCACCAACAAGCACAATCAACATGATCATCGAGGAAGACAATGACATGGCAATCTGTCATGACCCGGATTTTACCCCAACATCGGGAGTCCTGATAGAGCCTACTGTCAAAGCTAAGAAAGCCAACCCTTTTTAAACATTTTCACAAAAAACCTTAATCTAAAAGAATATAAATACTGAATTAATTAATTAAAACCACGCGGAAGACTATTAGCAACAATAGCAATGATAATGTGCAGAAATTAGTAACATGCCTATACCCAGCATCTGGTGTCACTACTCACGGATGACTAAAAGAGTACTAAACACAACAATCTGAAAGAAACACATAACATGTCTGTTTTGATACAATAAAAACAAACTGGAAGAGATAGAGGAGACTCAGGGCCCTCGAACAGCAACGAACTATCTCGGAGTCTCTGGACAGAAGGATAGCTCCCTAACTACTACTGCGGTCCGTAAACTGTGTCCTGGCCTGTGCACAAAAGGGAAAAGAAGTGTAGTATCAGCACAACCGACCCCATGTGCTGGTAAGTGCCCGGCCTAACCCCGGCAAAGTAGTGACGAGGCTAAACCGGACCTACCGCAATCAACCTGTACAGATATATGTGCAATAACGGAAAGATAACAATATTTTAACAGATAATGGGGAGGGGACATGCTGGGGGTATAACACTTCAATTATAAGTCCAACGAACAAGAAATGGAACTGAATATATTACATTAAATAGAGAAAGCCAGTGAATCAACAAGTGCACGGCACCACCCTTCGTGCTTTTACTCTCATTTCTCACAAAAACTATCAAATTTAATGCACGGCATCACCCTTCATGCTTTTACTCTCAATATACAGTGCATGGTATCACCCTTCGTGCTTTTACACATACATAGTGCACGGCATCACCCTTCGTGCTTTCCTCACATAACTCTCAAAACACAAGGTGCGGAATGACCCTTCGTGCACAAATAATCAAGAAACATGGCACGGAAAGACCCTTCGTGCATAATCTCTCTCTTCCTCACCCAATCAATGGTCACAACCAAACGGGAAAGGAATATATAACAAGATAAAATATCCCGGCATGGAGAATAACTCAACAATAAGTCCGGCAAGAATACAGGTCAACAATAAGTCCCGGCAAGGGAAAACACCTCAACAATAAGTCCCGGCAAGGGAAAAATACCAAAATTCCTTCTTAATCTCATTTTTCTTCTCAACTACCACTTCATAGTTCATTTAACAAGTAGTTATCAAAATTGTTCATTTCTTTCGCAATTTTAATAGCAAATAAGACTCACTGTCATGCTAGATTCGGGCGCATAGGTAATCGTCACCATACCTATACACCGACTACACATAGCACATAGCAAATATCATCTTAATCCTATTCCCTCAAGCCAAAGTAAGATCGAACACTTACCTAGAAAGTTTCAAATCTCAACTCGCGCCTCTAGAATAGCCTTACCCCTCGAATTCGCCTCAAAATTGGTCGAATCTAACCATAATTTACTCAAATGTATCAACAAATGCTAGTTAAATCAATTTGAATGCATAAGAATGAAATTCCCAAAGTTTTACCCAAAATTTTCCAAAATGCCCCCCAGGCCCACGTGGTCAAAACTCGAGATTCGAACCAAAACCGGGTTACCAATTCCCCCACGAGTTCATATATGCAATTTGTTTTGAAATCGGACCCCAAATTGAGGTCCAAATCCCCAATTTTTATAAAACCTAGGTTCTACCCCAAATCTCCATTTTTACCAATTGAAAGCTTTGATTTTAAGTTGAAATCATGATAAAAGATGTTAAAGTTTGAAGAAATTTAGTAAAAGTTGACTCACAATTGATTTCGGGGAGAAGGAGTCGAGAGAAAATCGCCAATGGAGGTTTGGGTTTTGAAAATATGAAAAATGAAGTGTGAAATCGTCTAAGTATAGGTTGCAGTCGCAGATGTCGCAATTCCGAAGTTTTTTTCACAATTGCGGAGAATGCAGGAGAAATAGCGGATGTCGCAATAGCGAGAAATGGTTCGCAATTGCGAAGAATGCAAGTTTTGAACTGGGTTCGCATTTGCGAGAATGTCTTCACATTTGCGAAGACTGTGCTGCAAAGGGGGAATCGCATTTGTGAAGATTTCTTCGCATTTGCGAAGATTGGCTATAAAAAGGGGAAATCGCATTTGCAAGTTTTTCCTCGCATTTGCGAAGAAGCAGGCCAAAAGGGAAGGCTCGCATTTGCGAAAATTGCTTCGCAAATACGAAGACTGCAGATACCAGCTGTTAAAATGCTTCAAAATGAGCCTAACACCTATCCGAAACTCACCCGAGCCCTCGGGGTCCAACTCAAACATGCACCCAACCTCAAAAATATCCTACGGACATACTCGCGAGATCAAATCGCCAAAATAACATAAAAATCAAAGAATCAACCTCCAAAACTCATGATTTCACTTCTAAGTTCAAAACTTTCAAATTTTTCATTTTTAGTCTGAAACACGTCAAACGATGTCCGTTTTCAACCAAACTTTACAGGTAGCGATTAACGCACATTTAAGACTTGTACCGAGTGTCGGAACCAAAATATGAGCGCGCTACCATCACTTTTGATCAATTTTCATCTTTATTTTTCCTTAAGCAATTTCAGAAAATAATTTCTTAGAAAAGTTCCGTACTCGGGCCTGGGACCTCAGATTTCGCTTCCGGGAATACACCCGGGTCCCAAATTTCCCTACGGACCCTCCAGGATCGTCACATCACGGGTCCGAGTCCGTTTACACAAAATGTTGACCAAAGTCAACTATAGCAATATTATTATTAAAATTCATAGTTTTTAACACCTAATTCGAATATTTCCACATAAAAATTTTCACGCTTCGCGCCCGCACTGCACACGTAAATCGAGGCAACCAAATAAGAGGTTTTCAAGGCCTTAGAAGCACAAAGAAAGGGATAATTATGGTGATGACCCTTTGGTTCGTCACACGATCAATCACGTCAAATTTACCACCACTGACAAGTTAAAGCGAACCATCGCCCACGAACGGTATGACGACTTCGAAGATAGTATCACCTTCGATATGTCCAATACCGACGATTTGTCTTTCCCTCATTGCAATGCGTTAGTCATTAGTTTACGCATTGTAGATACAGATGTTTGGAGAATTATGGTTGATGACGGTAGCGGCGTACGTATTATCCACCCAAGGGTCATTACACGTATGGGACTCGAGAATAAGATAATACAGTGCTGCATAACGCTAACTAATATTAAAAATGCAGCGGGAAGAACCTCTGGTGAAGTAACACTACCCGTCCTGGTGGGGGAGTCACGCTAGAAACCATTTTCCATGTGATGAACCAATAAACGGCATACAACGCCATCATTGGACGTCCGTGGATACATGCCATGAAAGCAGTCCCCTCCACCTTTTATCAAGTAATCAAATTCCCTACCCCATGGGAGGTGTTCACCATACGAGGTGAATCTCACACCGCCCAGGAATGCTACAAAATAGTTCAAGACTACACCCACACCAAACAACTCGAAGGGGCAAGCACAGAAGCATAACAATCAGCCCTGTCGGGGACTATGTTCCATCCGGTAGAGGACGCCATCAATGATCCTGGCATCATAGAGGCTAGCAAAGCCACGGTCGAGAACCTCAACCCTGTTCAACTAGATAACGACGACCTCATGAAGAAGGCCTACATCGGCCACGGCCTTTCAAACCCAAGTAAGTATCGTGAATTTTATCTAACCATGCAGACATGTTTGCTTTTTCCCATTCAGATATGCTAAGGATTCCGTGAGAAATCGCCACTACAAACTGAAAGTTGATCCATTACACCCACCCGTGTGGCAAATGAGGACAAAATTCAACGCCGCCATCAGCGAAGCGGTGAGTGGGGAAGTAGACAAACTACTGGCAAATGGTTCCATCAGGGAATCCAAGTACCCTGAGTGGGTCGCCAACGCTGTTACGGTGGGAAGTGGCTAATCTGCGTGGACTTCACCGACCTGAACAACGCATGCCTAAAAGATTCGTTCCCACTGCCCAACATCGACCAACTAATAGACGCAACGGCCGGACATGAACTATTGAGCTTCCTAGATGAATATTCCTGCTACAATCAAATAATGATGGCCGAAGATCAGGAGAATACGACATTCATCACTCACGGAGGAACATACTGCTACAAAGTAATGCCCTTCGAGCTCAAACATACGGGAGCCACGTACCAAATATTGGTGACCAAGATATTTAAGGAGCAGCTCGGTAAAAAATGGAGGTCTATATCGACGAGATGTTAGTAAATTAGTCAAGAAAAGAAGACCACCTTGACCATCTGAAGGAAGCCTTCAAAATATTGAGAAGATACAGGATGAAACTAAACCCCGAGAAATGCGCCTTCGATGTGGCCTTGGGAAATTTCTTGGGATTTATCGTATCACAAAGACGTATAGAAGTCAATCCAGATCAGATCAAAGCAATAGACGCAATCCCAGAAGTGCTAAGCAGCAAAAAACTAGTGTAAAAGCTGACCGGCCGGATAGCCGCCCTCTCCAAGTTTATCTCATGATCCTCCGACAGGTTCCATGAATTCTTTAGTGTGTTGAAGAAAGAACAGGGGCTACAATGGAACGAGGAGTGCATCGAGGCCCTAATGAATTTGAAGACGTACCTATCATCGCCGCATCTGCTAGTCAAAGCAAGCCCAGGTGAACCACTTCTGGTGTATATGGCCATGTCTGAGGTTGCTGTTAGCGCCGTCTTGGTACGCAAAAACAAAGGTACACAGTCTCCTAGCTATTACATTAGAAAACCACTAGTGGATGCCGAAACTCGGTACCCACATCTTGAGAGACTGGCGCTAGCACTGGTAATAGCTTCACGGAAGTTACGACCTTATTTTCGATGTCATCCCATAAAAGGGATAACGACCTTCCCGCTAAGGAGCGTCTTACACAAGCCTGAACTATCAGGACGGCTCGCAAGATGGGCCATTGAGCTCAGCGAGCACGATATCTCATACCTTCCAAGAAACACCAGCAAGTCTCAAGTCCTAGCTGACTTCATAGTGTACTTCAGTGCGAAAATCCTGCTGAAGGCAGAACTCTAGGCCCAACATGCCTCCCCAGTAACGACTAATGGGTCCTCCACACTGATGGCACCGCCAACGCATTAGGATGGGGACTGGGACTCCTCCTCGAGGTCGCAGCGGGCAAAATAATTTGACAGCCCATACGAAGCCCTAAAATGACTAACAATAAGGCAGAGTATGAGGCCGTTATTGTAGGTATGAAACTAGCAATCAAATATGGGGCTCGACAGATCCTCCTCCATTGCGATTCTCAACTCGTGGTAAATCAGGTCACCGGGACTTACCAGATCAGAGAACGAAGGATATCAAAATACCAGAAAAAATCCGCAAGCTGATATATCCGTTCGATGAATGTCGCTTTGAACAAATTCCGAGGGCGCGAAACATCAAAGCGGACGACCTGGAAAAATTAGTCGCGGCCACTAAAACCATCAACAAGGAAAGCTTGGTCACCCTCCTCCATTCAGCCATCGACCACACTGAGGTATTTTCCTTAAATCTAACACGGGACTAGGGCAACTAGTTCGTGTCCTATCTACAGGACGAAACTCACGACAAGAAAGAGACGAAGAAACTCCGCATGCAAGCCGTCCGGTACTGTCTGATCAACAACGTCCTCTACAAGAAAATGTTTGGCGGACCCCTGGCCAAGTGCCTAGGCCCGCACCAAACAAGGCCAGTACTCGAAGAGGTGCATGAGGGTCACTGTAGCGCCCATACAGGTAACCATGCCCTTGTACGATGCATCATACGTGCCGACTACTACTAGCCCACCATGAAGAAAGAAGCTGCAGAATATGTCTGCCGATGTGAGCAATGCTAGAAATATGCCCCAATGATACACCAGCCAGGAGAACCCCTACACTCAGTCACCTCTCCCGGGCCCTTCATCATATGGGGAATAGACATAGTCGGCTCCCTACCCGCAGGACGGAGAAAGGTACGGTTTTTACTTTTTTTAAGTAATTATTTCTCCAAGTGTGTGGAAGTACGTGCGTAACAAATACGCGAACAGGAGGTCATCACCTTCATATGGAAGAATATTATATGCCGCTTCGGTATTCCCAAAGAGATCAGTTGTGATAACGGACGGTCAAAAAATGACCGAATTCTTCGAAAAATGGCGCATCAAGAGGATACTCTCCACGCTATACCACCCCGCCGCTAACGGCCAAGCAGAATCCTCCAGTAAAACAATAGTGAAGAAGAAGCTTGAAGACGCCAAAGGGCTATAGCCTGAACTACTATGCGAAGTGTTGTAGGCACACAGGACCACACCCAAGTCCAGCATAGGGGAAACTCCATACTCATTAGTTTATGGAACTGGCCTCCCACAAGTTCTTATCAATGTCACGTTGGGCCTCAGCATAGACCAAAAGATCACAAGCCTAGCTGGAAGCAACAGGTTGGTCCCGTACCCACTGATTCTCTCCTTCTAAGGCTACAATCCGATCCACCATGACTTGGCCCTCCTGCTCGAGAACGTCAATCCGATCCTCGAACTCTGCTTCGCTATCGCTGTCGTAGCCCTCTCCGACTCCCGCTGAGACCCGTGCATGCGGATCGCTTCCTCCAACCCTACAACTATCGCCGAGGCAGCCCTCGCCTAAAGTTTCAAAACCGCAACTTCACCTTCCAGCGAAGCCACTTTCCCGCTCCATACCGCACCGAACTCCGCCACCTTGATATGGCTCTGCACCGCCTCCGACTCCATTTCCCTCAACTTGCTCTGCAGGCACTCGCACTCAGCTGCAACCCTCTTTCCCGCCTCGTGCTCCTCATCCTTCAGACGGAGCTGCTCCTCGATTGCACTTCTGCTGTCAAGTGCCTGCTGCAGCTGATGTCCTTACCTCGCCAACTCCTCACATAGAGCCTGGCTATAAGGATCGTTCCTTAAATGCTCACGCATCTGCCAACACCGATCACGGTAGTGATAATACTTCCCCAGCTCCTGTGGAAAGATCCTCGAACGAACGTTGGCTCTACGGATGCTCTCCACCTCCAACAAGTAAGTCTACAAAATAAAGGCAAAAATTAAATTAAAAAATGAGCTAAGGAAGAGAAGAAACAAACCAAAGTCGTATTACATACCCTCCGGCCCATCACGGCCACTTCATTCATCACCCCTATCCGATATGTCCCTAAACTTCTCGGTCTCCGTGCGCAGTAACTCAATCTGTGCCACCAAGATATTCCCTTGGAATAGTAAATTCAACTCCGTAGGGACCTCGATGAAGCAAACCTGCACCTCCGCGCGCACCGTTGAATTGGTGAAACCTTCTTGAAACATACGAACGTCGTCGGAATCCAGGTCATATTCGGACTCATACTTTCCCTCTACCACATTCCTTCCCCCTTCTGCCACCAACAAGGTGGAACAAATCGCAGTAGCCATCGAAGGGCACTTAAATCAACAACAACAGCCGATGAGGAACGACCTTCCACCTCAACGACAAAAATATCCAACTGGGCCACCAAAGCGATAGCACCCTCCTAGCTTAAGTTAATTGGGGCAACCCCCACTACTCGCCCACCCTAAATGATAGGCACCGCAACTGCACTTCTTTCTGAATCCGAGAAGGGGAGTTCAAATTAATTACCGTGGGAGGAGCTGGCGCGAACACCACCCTCCGCCTCTGCAATGGCCTCTCTTCCTCCTCGTTTGATAGAGACTCCGCTCGAGGGCGAACAGCCCCCGGATGCCCTTTTATCTCGAAGAATAACCTGTGCCAGAGAAGGGGCCGCTGATGACTCAACTGACGCTGCCCTTGGTAATGGGCGTGGCACCGATATTGCAGCAATTCAAGCAATCGCAGTCAGCCAAGGAAAGTTCAGCTGATGAGCCCTCACGCGGCATGCCCTCCCTGGCCATAACAAGCAAACAAAGTCAACAGATGGAATCAAAACAAAAATGAAAGAGAAGAGAAAGACAATATTTCACATGTCATGGGCCGGTGGCCATGCCTCTCCTAGAAAGATACCCATGTGTGAATCCCCATTGTAGGGGGGAGAACGGCCTCAACCCACTCTCGTATCCAAGTCAACGGAGGTGGCGAAAACTTTTCGGCTATAAAAATAGTAACATGAGTCAACGCTTACGAGAATTAGAAGAAAAGAGAGTTAAAAGGGGGTATTTTATGGTCGGGAACTTACGTGCAAAATTCCAAACTTCTGGGAACTTAGTCGGGTCTGCCACTAGATGCTCGGTCTTGATATAAAAGAAGTTCTCAAAGGGGTGACGATCGATCTCGTCATCCAGGTTTATGGCCAAGACCCTCGACCCACGAGGGCGTGCATGGATCATGGTGCCGCGGATTTTCTGGGGAGCGTAGAGGCTAAGCACATGCTGCAGCGTGACCTCCCTACCAGCTAGCTCCACGTACTTGATAAACATCGAGAGCAATTTGTAGAGAGAAGGAGAAAGCTGGGTCGGGTACACCCTGTATTAAATACATAAGTCGATCACCAGTATTAGAAGCGAGAGCGTGAAACCCACCTTGACGGGGTAGACATAAATCACACAGTACCCTCTACAGTCAACCTGGAGCATGTCCTCCCCGTTAGCAGGGGCAATGTCGACATAGCTCGGAAGGCCCCACTATTCTCGCATTTGGGATATCCAAACTTCCCCCATTAATGGAGCCTCATCCACCTACTACACTCAACCATCTGTAGCAAAGTCAACCCCCGGGCAGAAATACGATCTCATCGACTGAGAGAACTTCATCGCTTTCCACTAGTTGTAAATTTCCCATCACCGGAACTGGGTCTTCAACCATCGGAAGGTCCACCGAAATATCATTATGAGAAAGATTTCCTGCCATTGATAACTCACCAACAAAGGAAAGATATGATTTTGATAGAAAAGACGAAGGTTTTAACAATCAAAGAACAGAGATGAAGAGAGAATTACAGACATAAATGTTTCTCCAGAATCTCTCAGTTGATCAACGAAAGTATGAGAAGAAAATGCCCAACCCTCTCTATTTATAAAGAACAAAATCGGCCTTCACGAAACCCATTGGCCATCATTAAATACATGGTTGGCTGTAAAACAGTTCACTTCCACAGAAACGTGTGTCATTATGACAGACTCCACGAGGCGATATTTCAATTACCGATCAGCGTCCACCCCCAAAATGGTCGTAACGATCCACAAATTCCGGGATGGTGTGCTATGCAGTTTAAAATTTTCAAATGCCGGCAAGTGTATGGAAAGCATGCCTTCCCTCTTCTTGGCCACGCAACGTACAGTCTGTCCGCTGGGGCCGACAGGTTACGTCCCTAACGAACGAGGGCTAACTGTATGGGTCAGAATCTAACCGCATGTTATTTACGAAACTAGCCCTATCCTTAATAATCTACAATTGATAAGTGGTACGACCACTCTGAATGAATGACAATTGACTACCATATGGTGCAATTAACAGGGTTACGACCCTCCCATGCTTCGGAGGCATAACCTCAACATGGCCATGACCATTTATTGCCAGCTCACGAAGTTCACAGCTACAAATATCAAGAGAGAGAACCCTAAGAAGGGGTTTCTTCTTCTACACTATTCATAAGAGAGAAATACACAAAAGTACTCATATTATGGGAGAATAGAACACCATTGTAAGGCTCTGAACATCTTCAAGGAGAGGCAGACCAAATCACTACAATCAATAAAGTCTCCTTATATGTTTCCCCCTAATTCTCAATGCTTGTTCTTCATGTCTTTGGCTTGGTCCAGTGATTTATCACGATTGGCTATAATTTATGTTGAAAATAAAATTAAAATAAACTTGATTTTGTAATAATTATTTGGGCTTTAGAAATTATGAAAATAAAGAGCCCAATTATTCTATTTTCTAGAATGTGAGCCCATTTGGCCCATGTTCTAGAAATGTGCTCTAGAAATATCTTTAGAATAGTAGAATGATATAGATAAGTATAGAGTGATCTAGAGAGTGGATATTTTTGTAGAATTGTGTAGAAGGTGATTTGTAGCCATTAGATTAAAGTTATGTTGGATAAATCTCATTGATTGAGGAAGTGGCCAAGTATAAATAGGTGTAGGATTGCTTATTTTGTATCAAGCCAAAAAAAAATCAAAAACAAGTTTGAGTAATAAAAGTTTCTCTTCTCCAAAATCTTTCTGCTCTTCCAAAATTCCCTTAGCCTAAAAGCCTCCCTCCAAATATTAACAGCATCCTCTTCCAACAAAGTGGTATCAGAGCCACAAGATTCTAACCAAAAATTTCTAAAATCATGGCAAATGGTGTTGCATCCTTCCAAGTTCCTATGCTCAACAAGAGCAACTATGATAATTGGAATATCAAGATGAAGGCTCTCCTAGGTGCACATGATGTTTGGGATATTGTAGAGAAAGGCTACAATGAGCTCCGAGATGAATCTACATTATCCAAACTCAAAAGGATGGTTTGAAGGATTCAAGAAAGAGAGACAAGAAAGCTCTCTACCTCATCTACCAAGCATTGGATGATGATGGATTCGAGAAGATCTCAAGTGCAACCACTGCTAAGGAAGCATGGGAGAAACTCCAAACGTCTTGCAAAGGTACCGAGCAAGTAAAGAAGGTACGTCTCCAAACATTAAGAGGAGAATTTGAGTCTTTACATATGAAAGAAGGGGAGTCCATTTCCGACTATTTTTCAAGAGTTTTGGTGGTTTCAAATCAAATGAAAAGAAATGTTGAAAAATTGGAAGATGTTAGAATTATTGAGAAGATACTCCGGTCATTAACTTCCAAATTCGAGCATATTGTCATAACAATTGAAGAAGCTAAAAATTTGGAGGGGATGTCAATTGATCAATTAATGGAATTCTTACAAGCATATGAAGAAAAGCATAAGAAAAAACAAGATATAGTGGAGCAATTATTCAAGATGCAAATAAAAGATAAGGAAGAAAATATCGGAAATGGACGAGGTCAATATGGAAGAGGTCATGGTCGTGGACGAGGTCGAGGCCATAGGACGTGGACGAGGAGGTTTCAACAACAATGAAGAAAGAAGAGAATACCCAAGTCGTGGGAGAGGCAACCAAGGTGCAAGGTACGATAAATCTCAAATCAAATGTTATTCTTGTCAAAAATATGGACACTACGCTTCATAATGTAGAGGGTCTCAAACCAAAGTCGAAGAGACCGCCAACCTTGTGGAGGATAAGGGCCAAAAAGACGTGACCCTACTTCTAGCATACAAAGGAGAAGAAGGGAGACAAGACAACACTTGGTACCGGGGCGAGCAACCATATGTGTGGAAAGAGGAGCATGTTCGTGGAGCTCGACGAATCGGTGAGTGGTAATGTTTCTTTTGGTGATGAATCCAAAATACCAGTGAAAGGCAAAGGTAACATCCTAATCCGCTTGAAGAATGGAAATCACCAATTTATCTCAAATGTCTACTATGTGCCCAACATGAAAAATAATATATTGAGTTTGGGGCAACTCTTAGAGAAGGGCTATGACATTCACATGAAAGATCATAGTCTTTCCATAAGAGATAATAAAAATAATTTAATCACTAAGGTGCCTATGTCCAAAAATAGAATGTTCTTGTTGAACATTCAAAATGATGTTGCAAAGTGTCTTAAAGCTTGCTACAAAGATGTATCTTGGCTTTGGCATCTTCGATTTGGGCACTTGAATTTTGGAGGCTTGGAGCTACTATCCAAAAAGGACATGGTGCGAGGACTACCATCCATTAGCCACCCCGATCAATTGTGCGAAGGATGCCTACTCGGAAAGGAATTTCGGAAGAGTTTTCCAAAGGAGTCAAGCTCGAGATCCCAAAAGCCATTGGAGCTCATACATACCGACATATGTGGTCCGATCAAGCGAAGCTCCCTCAGTAAAAGCAACTATTTCCTTCTATTTATTGATGATTTTTCTAGAAAGACATGGGTGTATTTCTTGAAGCAAAAATCGGAGGCATTTGAAGTATTCAAAAAATTCAAAGCGGCAGTGGAGAAAGAAAGTGGACTACACATAAAGGCCATGAGATCCGATCGTGGAGGCGAGTTCACTTCTAGAGAGTTCCAGAATTTTTGCGAGGAGCATGGAATAAGGCGTCCACTAACGGTACCAAGGTCCCCCCAACAAAATGGAGTGGCGGAAACGAATAACCAGACAATTCTAGACATGGCGCGGAGTATGCTAAAGAGCAAGAAGCTACCAAAGGAATTCTGGGCCGAAGCAGTAGCGTGTGCAGTCTATCTACTCAACCGATCACCAACAAGGAGCGTGTGGGGAAAGACACCACAAGAAGCTTGGAGTGGAAGGAAGCCAGGAATCTCCCATCTAAGAGTCTTTGGAAGCAAAGCATACGCACATGTACCTGACGAGACACGGAGCAAGCTCGATGACAAAAGTAAGGCGTTCATCTTTATCGGTTATGATTCCAACTCCAAAGGCTACAAATTATATAATCCAGATACTAACAAGCTTGTGATAAGTCAGGACGTGGAGTTTGATGAAGAAGGAGAATGGAATTTTGGTTCTCACGAGGACTTTAATTCCATTATTCCAACCGAAGAAGAAGAACAAAAATCTACAGCAGAGGATGCCCAGCGAGAGCTAACTACTCCACCTACCTCGCCAACAGCAGTTCAAGATGACTCGCCACCATCGTTTCTGAATGAAAGGAGCGAGGAACGCGCAAGGAGTTTGGAAGACATTTATGAAGACACTGAAAGGTTAGAGGACCTAACTCTTCTTTGTCTATTTGCTGATTGTGAACCAGTTACCTTTGAAGAAGCCGTACAAAGTAAGAAATGGCGAGATGCAATGGATGAGGAGATCCAGTCCATCGAAAAGAACGACACCTGGGAGCCGACTTCACTTCCAAAAGGGCAAAAGGCGATTGACGTCAAGTGGGTGTACAAGGCAAAGAAAAACTGTAAGGGAGAAATCGAAAGATACAAGGCAAGGCTTGTTGCAAAAGGATACAGTCAAAGAGCCGGCATCGACTATGATGAGGTATTTTCCATTGTAGCCCGTTTAGAAACTGTAAGACTAATCATTTCTCTGGCATCTCTAAATAAATGGAAGATACACCAAATGGATGTAAAGTCGGCGTTCTTGAATGGTGTCCTTGAGGAAGAAGTTTACATCCGACAACCTATGGGCTATGAGGTTGAGACGTAGGAAGACAAAGTCTTAAGATTGAAAAAGGCGTTATATGGACTAAAGCAAGCACTAGGGGCGTGGATCAGTAGGATCGACAAGTACTTGCAAGAAAATGACTTCGCCAAATGCCCACATGAGCATGCGCTCTATGCCAAGATGAAAGATGGAGATATCTTGATCGTTTGCTTGTACGTGGATGATTTAATCTTTGCAGGAAATAACCATAGGATGATCAATGAGTTCAAGCAAGCGATGGCTAAAGAGTTCGAGATGACCGACATTGGGCTTATTGCGTACTATCTTGGCATTGAAGTCAAACAACTTGAGGATGGAATTTTCATCTCACAGGAGGGCTATGCGAAGGAGATTCTAAAGAAATTCAAGGTGGATGATTGTAACCCAGTCAACACACTGGTGGAGTGCGGGATCAAGTTGTCGAAGCATGATGAAGCTGAGAAAGTGGACACGACGATGTTCAAGAGCTTAGTTGGGAGCTTACGATATTTGACTTGCACGAGACCCGACATTCTCTACGCCATCGGCCTCATAAGTCGCTACATGGAGAATCCAACTACTACACACTTGAAGGCTGCAAGAAGACTTCTCCGCTACCTCAAAGGTACAATCAACTTTGGCTTGTTCTATTCAACTTCTAATGATTATAAGCTTGTTGGTTATAGCGATAGCGATTGGTCCGGAGACATTGATGATAGAAAAAGTACCACGGGCTTCGTGTTCTTCATGGGAGACACCGCCTTCACTTGGATGTCCAAGAAACAACCAATTGTCACTCTATCCACATGTGAAGCTGAGTACGTTGCCGCTACCTCATGTGTATGTCATGCAATTTGGATGCGAAGTTTGCTAAAGGAGCTCGGATGGCCACAAGAAGATCCAACTACAATTTGCGTGGATAATAAGTCGACGTTGGCGTTGGCGAAAAATCCGGTGTTCCATGATCGAAGCAAGCATATTGACACACGCTATCACTACATAAGAGAGTGCATCACAAGAAAGGATGTACAAGTAGAGTACGTGAAGTCCAAAGACCAAGTTGCGGATATCTTCACCAAGCCACTCTAGCAAGAGGACTTCATCAAGTTAAGAAGTTTGCTTGGAATGACAAATCAAGTTTAAGGGGGGTGTTGAAAATAAAATTAAAATAAACTTGATTTTGTAATAATTATTTGGGCTTAAGAAATTATGAAAAATAAAGAGCCCAATTAATCTATTTTCTAGAATGTGAGCCCATTTGGCCCATGTTCTAGAAATGTGCTCTAGAAATATCTTTAGAATAGTAGAATGATATAGATAAGTATGGAGTGATCTAGAGAGTGGATATTTTGTAGAATTATGTAGAAGGTGATTTGTAGCCATTAGATTAAAGTTGTGTTGGATAAATCTTGGCCATTGATTGAGGAAGTGGCCAAGTATAAATAGGTGTAGGATTGCTCATTTTGTATCAAGCCAAAAAAAATCAAAAACAAGTTTGAGTAATAAAAGTTTCTCTTCTCCAAAATCTTTCTACTCTTCCAAAATTCCCTTAGCCTAAAAGCCTCCCTCCAAATATTAATAGCAATTCTCTTCCAACAATTTACGCTCATTTATTTGATTGTTTATGATTGTAATGTATCTTGATAACTTTTGAGCAGAATAATGATTAATTCACAACATACCAAATAACAATATTAAGGTCCAAATTCAGTGATTTTTAACAATTCCTGACCAATATTTAATGGATCTATCTTACTATCGATTACCGATTCAAAAAATAAACATAAATGTATGGTATAACAACTTTTGTTTAAAATTCTTACATAATTTCGTCAATGTCGGTCTGAGTACACCCATCAAATTGATCTAGAGGTTCATAATGGGTACTTTGTTTGACCAAAAAGAATTAAATTTTTATTAAACTAATTGATAAGAATATAGAATTTAAATCTTATACGAGAATAACTAATTCTAGATTAAACATTAAAGCATATCGAGTATAGAAGAATAAGATATAGTCAAAACTCATGAACTTTCAATATATATAGAAGATACCAAATTTAAATAATATGCTTACATTAGTCATGTATTCTCCCGCAATACATGAAAATAAAGGAAGGACAGAACAAACTCATTGAAAGCTACAAGATCTATCTTTTTTCTTTCAAGAAAAGTGATTACAAAGATTTGTCACCTAGATCCGTGACTCTTTTTTCTCTTATCTTGTTCTTTGGTTATTCTCCTTTTTCTTCCCTCGGAGGGAATCGTCTCTTTCTTGTTCTCTCCCTCCTATTTATATAGCAATTATATCATTTTATCCAACGGTTCTTAACTAGAGGGCCTTAGTCTGTTCATTGTGCATTGGGGCGTCCCCCTTAAATGTCATGACATATGCCTCGCCATACGATCTTTTAAATAGTTTGATCTCAGCAACGGCTGAGATATTCGTCGTATGATGTCCTATGAATACAACCATGGCTCAGTCGAGTCCTCGCCATTCCTTTTAGTCTAAATCACATGTGGTTAGATTTTGATCCATATAGTTAGTCCCTCCGCCTATTGAGGTTACCTCTTGGAGAGCTCTTTGGGCAGACTCTGTTGATTCTAAAATTGGAAAAATTCGCACGCTCCATGTGAAGGGCGATAACCTCATGACTAGTTTGCGATGTGACGCTTCGAGAATTGCGTTTGACCATTACGTCAGTTGAGGATGGGACCGTCGCATTAGTTCAGGATATCATCAATATTCCTCATGCGTCATTATGGCACATGTTTTCTAGGTATTGTATCTTTTCTAGTGCCCTTTCTATTGCTTTACTGGTGGCTCTTGGTTTTCCCGCTCAAGGCATTTATATGCCTATAAATAGGGGGAGCCTCTCATCTGAATGTTACTTTTTCAATCATTTAAGAAAGAACCGAATTTTTCTCCTTCTTTAGTCTGTCATACTTCCGCTTTTGCTAGGATTCATTGCGACCATTATCTTTTTACTTCATCATTTTTCATTTCTTTAGATCAAAGAAAACAAATGGCAAGTGCTTCTTCCCGCTATGATAAAGTTGTAGGTGCTCCGTTGTTGGAAAATGACATATCCCTACTCGAAGAGGGAGTGGAAGTGGTGGAAGACGAGGGGTTTCTGACGGTGGATAAGGTGGTTCCCCGCCCGGGGAAGGTGATGACCGATTTTAATTCCTTCCACGATGGATGCTACGGCGATCGTGGCATTCAAAGACAAATGGAGAATCCTCAATCACATTTAAATAGTACCGGCAGAGAAGGACATAGTACATTTACACCGCTCGGGCTACTGCACGTTTTACGCGTATCCCTTTATCATCGGGTACATTTTTCATCTATTCGCCCCCCGTTTTCTTTGGGGTATGATGATTCATATGCGTCATCAAGGGACAAACAGTTTGGTGGTGAATATGGATGACAATACCAACCGTCGCTTCTAGTAAAAATACTTCTATGTCCGGACAAAGCACGTCGTATCGAACCCGTTGGGGTTTCCTAAGACGTGGAATTTCGCTCGTAAGTTTTCCTTTTTGTTTTTTTGTGCAATTTTTCTTAAGTCAATTGTCGGTTGTATCCCTTTAATGACTTCGCTGAGAGTTTGCTATTGCTTTTGTAGCTAATAGACTACCTCCCCCGCTAGTTGCCTGTATCCGCGAGTGGGTGAGCACAATTTTTCCCCACATGATGGGCATTCGTGAATGGGAGTCTTTCCATGAGAAGTTTTGTCACAAGCCTGTTACCTGTGGGTTGGCTCATTGTGCTCTTGCTTTGGTCTTTGCTTCGTAGTTCCTTTAACTTTGTCATTATATGGTCGATTACCTTCTTAAGGACAGGTCAGAGGGGAATGACAAGAACGAGGGATCCTGCACTCGCATTTTGTCAACCGGCCCCCTCCGCCTGGCCTGCTCCAAAAGTTAGTCGGACCACGCCCGCGGCCAAGAACATACGCTTAGAGGTTGCTCCTCAATGAAGATTCCAGTCCCTGCCGCCCGTTCAATGGGCGAACTATTACTCGTCAATAGTGGAGAGAGCTCATCGAAGAGGAGAAGGGTAATGTTGGAAGGGGCTTCTTTAGCCGAAACTCCATGGAGGCGACCTCGTTTTGACGGCACCCGATACCGGCAGTGCTGCCAGCCTATATATGGAGGCGATGCCCGTTTCGAGCGTTCAAGAGGTTATTGTGATGGAGGGACAATATTCTGAGGCTGCTGTTATTGTTTTGAGTAGGCCATTGTCCTTTCGGCTGAACCGCCCCCCTTCTTCTCCAATGAGAGGGTAAAGGAGTCGTGGTTGAGGATTATGAATCTGAATCTGACATTGACCCTAATGACATGAGGATATTCAATAAGGGCCTTACACAAACTGTGGTAAGGACGGAAGGCCCTTCCCGAATACTCGATGTCACACCCTTTTTTCCGTCTTCATCTCACTAATCCTCTTAAATATAATAAAAGGATTTGTAAAGCTTAAAAGGATTTTCAATTAGAAAGTGACAAAGAATTGTGTTCAAAAGGACTTTTCAGAGTCCCCACCTGACATTTAATTTTAGAGTGTCAGGTCACCGATTTTAGAAATGATATTTTCTTTTAAAACACTTAAGACTCCAAAACTAAGTCCGCTCCAGAGATTCGAGTAAGGGGGTTCATTTGACTCAGGGAGAATGTGTCAGGCATTCGTCGAATCCCCTGAAAATTACGGTTGCGTACTCGATCCAGTTGGCTTTTTACAATATTCAAATGAGGTAAAACACATAGAAAAAATAAGAAAACAAGAGGCTCGAGATCGTCTCCACCTAATAAAGAAAGTATAAAATAAGAAAAGTAAAGCAAAATCCTAAACATTAATACATACTATACTTTTTCACGAGGTAATCACGACCTCCAAATACATGATACTATGGGGCATACCCCGGATAAAATATATTTACAAGGTCCTCTAGACGTTCCCCGGATATAATATCAATTAACGAGAACAACCTCTTACCTCAAAAATAAAATAAACACAGCGTCCTAATATTTGCCTACCCCGCAACGGCCAATTCTTCTTTTATTTTAGTCCTAACCTCACTGCCCAATTCTTAATCTACATATCATTAAGCTTTGGTATCTAATTAAAATAGAGAAAAATCTTACTGTATTCTCCCAAACTATTTAGCATACTCAAAATATCAAATCAACAAGTATAAGATTGTCAGTGTCAACATAATCTAGTCAACAACAAATCGTAATTAACTCAATCAAATAACACCCTATTTACAAAAAAAAACCTCATGCCATTTTCACTTTTGTTGAATAAAAGATTAAGACAAAGAGAGAATTGGACATTTACAACTGCTGAAAATTCCTCAAAAATGGACTAAGTGAAACGTTGATCGGAACCTCGGTTGGAAATCAAACGAGACAGGAATCGTTGATCCATGAACGAAAGCCTCACTTATGACTAAAAATGATAGTTTGTCTCCACAGATCAAGAGTTAAAGTAGCAGACTGATATTCTATTTTGGAAATGGAAGATGTCGTGAAATTGCTCAAGATTTGAAATTGGAGAATTTTAACTCAACCTTCTCTCTTAATTTGGTCTTTCTTATTATGGCATGCTTCTGTTTTGCATTCTCTTAAAGTTTTTCTTATTAACTTAGAAGCGATTGAAATCAGCAATGAGCTCCCCAAACCAATTCATTAGTGGCCAAAATTAGTTCAACAATCTGAGCTTCTATGGGTAAAAGGATTCGAAAGGTGTAGAACTAGAAGTAGAAGATCTTTTAATTGCGAAATTAAAGCTTCATAGGAGAAGGGGTGTGGCGGTTTGGTCTTGGAAGAAGGGGGTGGTCGGCTGTTGTTGAACGGCGATTGGGCTGGTTGGTCGACTGTTAGTGTTGCTGAAGCTTAGGGGTGTTCTTTTGGGGTTCAGAGGTATTCTCTAGTATTAGGTTTTAGGTTGTAATTAGGTAGATATATGTGGGTGGGATTAGTTTTCACCATTGGATGAAAGAGAGTGAATGGCTAGGATTAAATTAAAAAGAGCTTATGGGTTAAAGGGACTTGGGCTTCATATTTGGGTTTTAAAATTTGACTAAAAGAAAATGTCCGAACTTTAACTAAATACTTTTTAATATAAGCTAAATATACTATATATTTAAAAAATCTATCTAATTAAATAAATTAAATTATATATAAAATATGCAACTATTTTTTTTATACTTTTCTAATGTCAAACTAAAATAATAACAAGATTAGACTAAAATCATCGCAAAATTAAGATAATACTACTACCCAAAATACTAATATTCTTGAAAATAAAGTGTAACTATTTTTGTATTTTTGAATTTATGTAAGGTAGATAAACTAGAAGTAATAAGATAAAATATAAATAACCTAAATAAAAGAAAATATTTTTGCACTTTTTATTTTTGTGACAAAAATAAAGTAAAATAGTTAAAACTAGGTAAAATAAGGCATAAACTAAATATCTAAAAGCTAAAATGTGTAAAATTTTGGGGAGGGTAAAAAATTACATGTATACAATTGCCTCTCTTTGACTTAAAATACGAAGAGTTTTTAGACAAAGAATGATGAGACAAGTTTTTTGACCCGGCCTTTATTTAGAGAAATCAAAAACTAAAAGAAAGGAGAATGTAACTGAGCCATGGTATCTGAGCTGCCTACATATCTTTGGCTATAAAGGAATCAGGCCACGTGTAGTTCAGAAGTAGGAATGGTGAGGGAGTATATCAAGGTGGATAGCCGATTGAGGTGTCGTTTCGTCGAGGTTCTGGTCCGCGGTTCTGTTATTATATCAAAATCAAAAATAAAAAAGATTAACTAAACTTGTCAGCTATGAGTTACAAGATTCCTATCTATAAGTCTTCTGAAGCTTGATCTTGAGTCTTGAACGATTCTTCATGCAGACTTTGATTTGAACCTTGATGTTTGCTAAATGCAGGTGCTGATTCACTCTTCCACGGCTTCTTCGGATAAAAAATCGGGCACGTCGTGCTCGTGACATCAGCACGTCTTGAGTTGTTCACATCTTTCATCTGCTTCTACATTTGGGTTTACTTCTTTTTCTTTTCTTTCATTATGGTTGAGACTACTTTCTGTTGGTCGCCCTGGACTGTTGACTCACATTCTTGCCGCGAGCTTCTGCCACTTCTAACTTGAATTGAATTCTAAAATAACTTTTCTTGTTCTTCAGGTGGGCGCCTGCTACTGAGTTGAAACTTGTAATAATTTCAAAACAAATTCCTCGTTCTCCAGGTGGGTGTCTGCAATCAAAATAACAAAACAAATAAAATTTTCAGCCCAAGTTTGCACTATGAAGATTTGTGAGTTGTTAGCAAAACTATAAACCACTTATGATATTTATGCAATGATGAGAGAAAAATAAAAATTTGACTGAGGTTTGCATCTCCTATGGATAAAACTTGAATGAACCAAACTAGACAGTATGTCTCCTAGGGGTAGACTTGAATGAATCAAAACTAGGAAATGTGTCTCCTTAAGGATAAAACTCGAATGACTTAAACTAAGAAGTGCATCTCCTAGGGATAAAACTTGGATGAACCAAAATAGGAAGTGTGTCTCCTAGGGATAGAACTTGAATGACTCAAAACTAGGAAGTGTGTCTCCTTAAGGATAAAACTCGAATGACTCAAACTAGAAAGTGCATCTCCTAGGGACAAAACTTAAATGAACCAAACTAGGATGTGTATCCTAGGGGGTAGAACTTGAATGACTCAAAACTAGGAAGTGCGTCTCCTTAAGGATAAAACTCGAATGACTCAAACTAGGAAGCGCATATCCTAAGGATAAAACTTGAATGAGCCAAACTAGTAAGTGCGTCTCCTAGGTTTAATATTGAGCTTGAGGAAAACTATAAACTAAGCTTGACTAAAGTAAAAACTGGCTCTATTCTTCAGGCGAGACCCCTGATTTAAAGAAAATTAAAGATTAATAACTTAAGAAAACTAAAAATTGAGGCTTTTTTTTTCAAATCCAAACTTCCCTTTATTCATCAAACTAGGTTTTTTATCCTCGGAGAAAAATTCATCAGACTAAGATTTTGATCTCAGGAGAAAATTCATCAGACTAGGTATTAATCTTAAGAGAAAATTCATCAGAATAAGATTTTTATCCTAGGAGAAAATTCATTAGACTAGGTTTTCTGTCTTAGGAAAAAGATTCATCAGACTAAGATTTTGATCCTGGGAGAAAATTCATCAGACTATGTCTTCTATCTTAGGAGATAGATTCATCAGACTAAGATTTTGATACTAGGAGAAAATTCATAAGACTAGATCCCTTCTTCTTTTTTTTGTTATCTTAGGAGAAAGATTCATCATACTAAGATTTTTATCCTAGAAGAAAATTCATCAGACTAGGTTTTCTTATCTTAGGAGAAAAATTCATCTGTATTAGATTTTTATCCTGGGAGAAAGCTTATCAGACTAGGTTTTCTATCTTTGGAGAAAAATTCATCAGACTGTGATTTTTATCCTAGGAGAAAATTAATCAGACTAGGTTTTCTATCTTAGAAGAAAGATTCATCAGACTAAGATTTTTATTGGGAGGAAAATCCATCAGACTAGGAATTTTTATCCTACGATCAAAAATGTGAAAAGCAATGGCAACATTTTATGCACACTAGCAAGGCAAATAGAGGAAAAGATTTGAGAAAAACTTTCCTTTGTCGACTCTTCTCTTATTTTTTTTCTTTCTCTTTTTTTTTTTGTTTTGTTTCTGAACAAATTTTCTTGTACTTCTTTGTTCACATTTCAAACAAAGAAAAGTTGTGAGTTTAAAATGTGGTGGTTAGTTTGTTTACTTGATTACAAGGGCGATTTCTCTTGCACTTATCACGATCAACTTGATTTCAACTTGGAAGATAGTGCTTGCTTTCGACTACCCTTTTTCTTTCAACCCTTATCATATAAAACACATCCACTCCATTCGATCCTAATATCCTCTATCTGTTGCATTTTTCTCATGAATTAACATTTACGGAATCTTTTCATTTCACGTGAATCCCAAAGGATGTTGATTATTACCAACTCAGTGCGCATAACACTTTTCCTAACTTATGTCACTTTGATGTGCTAGCCAAATCCGTTTTGTGCAATTAAAAAGCTAGTAGCAAATTGAAGTCATTTCTCACTTGTTCTGACCAAACAGACTCAAGAAGGGACTCAAACAAAATAAGGGACAATGGAAAGAAATGATACCTAACAAGAAAATTACAAAGTAGAGACTTATTAGATGTGGATACCAACTCTAATGACCATGACATGCATAAGTGGCCTAGTCTCTCAAGCAAGTCTAATATAAAACTCTTTTTGTACCTCTGAGTCGTGAAACTGGGTTTCAATGCTCCGATTATCCTATCTAACTCTCTAACCTTATTATCAAGCCTCTCTCATTTTGCTCTTTTCTTAACTCACTGCCGCCTTACGGTGCCCATAAGGATTTTCATCGATAAGACTCTCTCATTTTCTTATTTTCTCTTTTTCTGAGAACAAAGGTATTACCCATGATTCAGGAAGGTCATACTTTCGCCACACACTTGATTTGACATCCTCAAAGATTGGTCGGAAGGTCTTTTTTATACCGTAATTTGGGCTTTTGGATAAGGTTAGAAATAAATGGTAGCATGAAGGCTCAAAATAATATAAGATGAAAGGGTTCAAAATTACAACTTTTAGAATCAGGTCTTTTGGAAAAATTCAAACTTCTGCCCCCAATTTCTTGGAGTTTGGGGAATTATTTTTGCTTTTTATTTTGTTTTTATGAGATTTCTAAGAAAATCTGCCCCACTTTTGACTCCTTGGGATTATGAAATATTTTATTTGGAGTGACCGAACCATATGACTGCCTACGTATCTTGTGGTGACAAGAGTCAGGTCGAACGTAGTTCAAACACAAAGTTGGTTTTTTCTGTTTCTTTCTTTTTTTTCTTTTTTTCTTTTTTTCTCTTTTTTCTTTCTTTTTCTTCTTTTTCTCTTTTCTTTTCTTTTTCTTTTTTTTCTCTTTTTTTCTCTAGTTCCTAACTTTGTGTCTGATTCCAAAAGAGGTGTATGAAACAAAACAAATTAAGGCTCAAAAGTGTAGAAAAAGATAAAATTGTTTGGGTAGCAGAATAAAATGTCTTCGTCATACCAAACTTTAAGAATGACATATACAAACATGCAATCAAATAGAAGCTAAGAAATCATAAATAGTATCTATTGATGGCATTAACACAAATACAAAGTGCCGAGGGCAATACCTTTGTCGCAATGAATGATCCTTAGTTCGAAGCAGACTTGATTCAAACTTATCTTGATGTGGAAGAATGCATTTCAACACAGACTGATCTACCTCAAACTGCTTGAGACACATTCCCTTGTTGTATACTCTCATCAACCTCTTGATTTTTCATACTAACTGCATCAGTTTCACTCAATTCAAGCTTCGGGTTATCTCAGAATGCATGAATCTTTACTTGTTTCCTCAAATGCCTCCTTTTATCATATTTTAAATCGTCTCATTACCTCATGATTAGACTAACTTTTAAGAATAGACTGAGAATTATGTGTGCATGTCATGTCACTAGAGTCGGAATGCAAAGAACTATAAACGAAAAAGTGACCTAAACAAAAACTGACTAGAACTAACAGAAAACAAGAGAGTGCATTAGACAGATGTTGAAAAGGGTTTGAATAAAACAAGCAAAATAGACATGGGTTACAACCCTAGAACAATCCTAAAATACTGGATGAGTTACTACAGCTAAACGAACTAGACAAAATAATAAGAAGAAGAGTTTGAGCCACAAGACAATATCCGGATTACAACCCTGAAATAACCCGGACAACATAAATGATACAAAATAAACCACCAAAACTCCTCCCTGGCTAGCGAAGAAAGGAGTGTCTTTCCAATTATCAAGCTCGACATCTTAGCTACTGAGTGGCACATCAAAATTACTGGGACCTTCACCAATTTCCATATCATTAGCTTCCGTCAACAAATTTTCAAAAGGATTCTCATGCTCCCTTCACCACGCATCTTCCCCACAAAATGTGTTGATCCAGGTAAATTTGGATTCCTAAACTTTAGCAGGGTATGAGATTGTTTTGGCTGGCGGAGCATGGAAAATTTGGGACGAAGTGCTGGGGTGAAGCCCGGGGCGTGTTGCGGGGAAAGATCAACGGTATTGGGGATCTGGTCTTCGGACAGCGGAATAGAGGCATGGTTTTCTGTATAGTTGGTAGGGATTGAAGGTGGAGGATGCCCCCCGATCCAAAACTGATGCATTTCTACTATCTGTTGTTTCAACCTTTGGACCTCCTCTTTCAATTCATATTCTGACTCCACAAACTCCCTCGAGGGGTTAACAACTCCCGTGTCCAAGTCTTTGTTAGCTATGATTACCTTACTCTTTGACCTTGTGTTGTACGGATAACTCGTCAGAATACCACAAACAAACCACCTTCTTTTATGATAACAATTAAAGTACCAAAGAGGGCAAATCAAAGCCAACATGTTAGTGTTAGGATATTTATCAGATAAAAAAAATATCACATTGCGTGAAATGCACCTTATAACAATTAATATTTCTAGAATGACTTCGAGTGTCACAAGGTCATTTGGTGTCATCCCAATTTACTCTCCTGGCCCTTTTTCTCTTCTTTTCCTCCTTTACGCTCCTTAATTTGCTCATTTTTTTCATCTCTTTATTTCTGATTATCGCTCTTTTTTCCTCTCATTTCTCACACCCCACAACTTTTTTATTTTTTTCCTTTTTTAACTCTTAAAAATAATTTGATCGAACCATATGTAGGTTACCTATGTATCATGTCCCCCGTGATCCAGATCAAGAGTAGTTCTCGAAAATTAATGGACAGAATAAACTAAAAAAAACAAAAATCTTTATGAGTTTTTCATTTATCTTTTTTTTTTTGGGTTTTTCAAATACAAAATGGGAGATAATATAACAAAAGACTCGATATTACTATACAAGACTAGGAAGTAAAATACAACATGAATGACAGACTCAAAACATAAAAGTATCTATAAGCAGCTCCTAAATGCAGTGGTCTTGGGGTATTTGTCAAGCTCGAGCTCTAGTACACTGATCCATACCTGAATGAGAAAGTAATACCAAAAAGCGTTAGCGACTCAAGACACTATGCGATGCCATAACACCTCTTATGGAACACAAGCAAGACGCGATTAGGCTATTTGTGAAAATTAACTTATGTGGGCAAGAATGGATAGAAGTGTAAACTCCAGAAGAATGACCTCATAGACATGGGAAATGCTTCACTAAGGCTTATATGGATTCAAACTCCCAATAATCATGGTCCAAAATTAATTTGCAGAAATGACCCATTTTGCAGAAACGGATAATACAGCCAGAAGTGCTAATGATGGAAACTCAATAAGGACATACCTTAAAGTAATATGACACCTAGTTGTGGACTCAAATCATAATACATGGGTCACTAAACCACTTTAGTGCAAATGACCCAATTTTTGCAATAATGGCCAATGTGGCAAAAAAATGGCTAAACATGCAAGATTTGGCTAAGACACCGCGAAGTCAAGAACCTAAGACTCACTAGCAAGAAGATCGGGCCCTATGTGGGTTCCCTACATATCCCGTCCCGAAAGACAATAATCATGTTCGTGTAGCTCGGGAAGATTGGACGCGGGAAAGAATTTAAAAAACTGATTTGGAGTAAACATGTTTTTTTTGAAAAAATCATGAAATATATAAAATCTTTTTGGATTTTATTTTCTCTTTTTTTTTTTTGGAAAATGATGGGAAGTACAAAATCTTTTTGGATTTTTTATTTTTATTTTTATTTTTTATAAAAAAAGTTGTGAAAAAAATATAATTGGGCCCTACTTACTTTGTTTTCCTCCCTTCCTTTCCAAGCATCAGTCTGTTAAATGACCTTTTTACCCTCAAGGATATAACATGTATCACATAGGGATGATTGAATGTCTTTTGGGTCACGGGGCCATTTTTGACAAAATTTGGATAGGCTTCCTATAAAGGGACACGATGCTTGGGACCGAGCCCTACTAGGTAAAATGACATGATGCAAATAAAAATGACATAAAGGCTGACCTAAGTTTGGGGTTCACTAACAAGGCAATTCGTAACGGCACGTGGTCGATGGCGGCTGCTCTAGTTGTTCACCCACTTCACGGTTTCACGCCACTCCCTAAATACACGAGTGGCTCAAAAAATACCGTGTACACTCAAACATACTCCGTCAGACTTGTTCAGAAAGAAGACCCATTTATTATGCAAATGATGACAATTTAAAAAGCAGTAACACATAAGAAAGCCAATAAACAAACAACTAACAAAACAGAAAATAAGACAAACTAACTAATTAAACAAAGAAAATAAAGAAAAAAAACACCTCAACCAAATATCATAAAAGCTAACAAGATCAAGTATCAGCTCGAACCTGCAACTCCCCATCAAAGTCGGCAGAGTTATCACACCCTTTTTTTCACATTCATCTCACTTACCCTCTTACAAATAATAAAAGGACTTGTAAATCTCAAAAGAGTTTTCAATTATAAAGTGACAAAGAATTTTGTTCAAAAGGACTTTTCAGAGTCGTCACCTGATATTTAATTTCGGTGTTTCAGGTCACCAGTTTTAGAAATGATCTTTCCTTTTAAAACACTTAAGACTCCAAAACTAAGTCTGCTCCAGAGATTCGGGAAAGGGGTTCATTTGACTCGGGGAGAAGGCATTCTCCGAATCCCATAAAAATTACGGTTGCGTACTCGATCGAGTTGGATTTTTACAATATTCAAATTGAGGTAAAACACATAGAGAAAATAAGCAAACAAGAGGCTCGAAGTCGTCCCCACCTAGTAAAGAAAGTATAAAAAAATAAAGTTAAATTCTAAATACTAATATATACTACACCTTTTCGCGAGGTTCGTTACGGCCTTTAAATACATGATACTACGGGACATAACCCGGATAAAATATATTTAGAAGGTCCTCGGGACATTCCCCGAATATAATATTAATTAACGAGGACAATCTCTTACCTCAAAAATAAAATAAACACAACGTCCTAATATTTGTCTACCCAATAATGGCCTAAGACATATCCTAACGCCCAATCAATGAACGCAAAATAGTAAAAAATTAAGCTCAAATATCCGTTTATTTTAGTCCTAACCTCACTGCCCAGTTCTTAATCTACATATCATTAAACTTTGGTATCTAATTAAAATAGAGCAAAATCTATTCTCCCAAACTATTTAGCATACTCAAAATATCAAATTAACAAGTATAAGATTGTCAGTATCAACATAATCTAGTCAACAACAAATTGTAATTAACTCAATCAAATAACACTCAATTCACAAAAAAATCTCATACCATTTTCACTTTTGTTGAATAAAAGAATAAGACAAAGAGAGAATTGGACCGTTGCAACTGCTGAAAATTCCTCAAAAATGGACTAAGTGGAACGTTGATCGGAACCTCTGTTGGAAATCAAACAAGACCAGAATCGTTGATCCATGAACGAAAGCCTCACTTATGACTGAAAATGACAGTTTATCTCCACAGATCAAGAGGTAAAGTAGCGGACTGATATTCTATTTTGGAAATGGAAGATGTCGTGAAATTGCTCAAGGTTTGAAATTGGAAAATTTTAACTCAACCTTCTCTCTTAATTTGGTCTTTCTTATTGTGGCATGTTTTTGTCTTGCATTCTCTTAAAGTTTTCTTTGTTAACTTAGAAGTGATTGAAATCAGCAATGAGCTCCCCAAACCAATTCATTAATGGCCAAAATTAGTCAACAATATGAGCTTCTATGGGTAAAAGGATTCGAAAGGTGTAGAACTAGAAATAGAAGATTTTTTAATTTCGAAATTGGAGTTTAATAGGGGAAGGGGTGTGGCAGGTTTAGTCTTGGAGGTTGGGGGTGGTCAGATGTTCTTGAACGACGACGGGGCTGGTTGGTCGAATGGTTGGTGTTGCTAAAGCTTGGAGGTGTTCTTTAAGGGTTTATGGGTGTTCTCTAGGATCAGGTTTTAGGTTGTAAATAGGTAGATATAGATTGTGGGATTAGTTTTGACCATTGAATAAAAGGGTGTGAATGGCTAGGATTAAATTAAAAGGAGCTTACGGGTTAAAGGGTCTTGAGCTTCATATTTGGGTCTTAAAATTGGACTAAAAGAAAAATGTTCAAACCTTAGCTAAATGCCTTTTTAATATAAGCTAAATTGTCACGATCCAAACCCGGTCGTGATGGCACCCAACCCTAAAGCTAGGTAAGTCTGACCAACAATCGCTTTATTTTAAATACTGAGTCTCAATACTGACAATTTAAGAATATTATTGTAATTTAGAATAGTTGTCGGATAATAATAATAATAATAGAATATTACGAAATCTGAATAATCACTCCTAAAGATCTGGGGTCACGAGTCTAGAGCCTCTAAACAAAATTGGATAATTATATCTGAATGGAAATAATAAGATCTGGAATGTATGTAATAATAATAAATTGGAAAAATGAAGAGCAGCCAGGTCCTGCGAACGTCATGCAACTACCTCAACGACTCTGGAAATATCTAGAGACTATGAGTATCAGCTAAGTCTCCGGTGTACCTGAATCTGCACACAAGGTGCAGGGAGTAGGGGTGAGTACTACCGTGTTAGTGAATAATAAGCATAGAAATATGTCTGAAAGTAAGAAATCCACGAAGTTCCACAAAGCAAAGCTAAATTTACCAGTCTTATTCCTTAGCTACGAACTAACAGTAAAACAATATCAAATATAACAGTCAAGTATCAGATGAAATGCAATGCAATGCACATAAAAACGTTGCGGCGTGCAGCCCGAGCCATCCATATTTATTTATCGTCGACGGCGCTCACTGGGTGTGTGTACAGACTCCGGAGGGGCTCCTTCAGCCCAAGTGCAATATCAATATATAACCTCTGTGGCGTGCAGCCCGAGCCATCCTCAGTTCACAGTATGCATGTAAGTCACATAACATATTCAATCTTATTCATTGCCAGTTTCCAATTATTAAGGTGAATATAATTTAATTAGTCAATTTCATAAATAAGGTGACTTAGCATTTAATGACAGTTATTAAGCACATGACTGAGATCAATGATTATGCAAATCATGTTATCACACATATATTCACCCTAGACGGATGCTAGATATCGTCACACGGCCCCAAACATTACATTAAGCCTAATTATCAACAACACAATGTGCGTATCAGACGCCAATAATTCATATTCATCTCACGGGATGGACCAAGTCACAATCCCTGATCATTTACAGCCCCGCACCTGCCATGGGGTGCGAGTCGCGCCCTAACATAGCGTCATGATGTGATAAACCGGGGTTTCAAACCCTCAGGCCATCATCTATACAAACTACTCTCCTCTAACCGGCCGTAGATTGGTCCGCAATGCCTTTTCCCTTTGAATCTATGTCTATGAGCGTCGAATCTAGTCAAAACCACAAGAAATATGTTATTATAGGCTAAATAAACATAACCCTATCGAAATAATTCGAAAAACGCTAAAAATCACGAAGTTGGTAAAACCCGAGCCCAAGGCCCACTTCTCGAAAAATTCTGAAAATTACATCTTTGGATTCCTCGTCTTGCCACGAGTCCAGACATATAAAGTTTATCAAAAACAAACTCCGTTTACCCTCTCAAATCACCACTTTACTCTCTCTTAGGTTTCAAGCCTTAACCACCATTTTTAACATTAAAACCCTTGAATTTCAGTGTTTAATCTACTATTTTATACCATATAGGCATAATCCGAGGCCAAGAATCATTACCTGAAGGAAACCCTCGAAACCCTCTTCAAAATCGCCCACAAAGTGTCTCTTTTCGAAGTCAAAAGTGTTTCCTTAACTTATGAAATTTGCAAACATTGTTTTATTAATTCCCTGCGATTTTTGTTTCAGCGATACCCAGACCGCTTCTGCAAATGACGCTTCTTCGGCCAACAAACTACTTCCGTGGTTTTGCTTTAAGTCGATAGGGCCGCTTCTGCGGTCTTAGAACGCTTTTGCGGTCCCCGCTTCCGCGATCTAATTACCACTTCTACGGTCCCCTCAAGAAGTCCTTGACCGCTTCTACGGTCTCTTACCGCTTTTGCGGTAGCCGCTTTTGCTATGCTTCGTCCGCCTTTGTGGAAATACCAGAAGCCTCATGCAACAGACCTATTGCAACTTCAAAAATTCTCGTTTTTTATTATCCGACATCACCTCGAGGCCCTCGTGATCCCAACCAAATGCACGGATACATCTTATTTCTTCATTCAAACTTGTTAGTAACATAAAAACACTATCATAAACATCAAAATCATCAGATTACAACGGATTCAACTAAAACATATGAAACTTGCATTTGATCCAAACCCCGACTAAACGATGTCCGAATGATCTGAAAATTAGCACGCATATTCAAAATCACCTAACAGAGCTACTAGAACTCTCGGAATTCCATTCCGACCCCCGAATAAATATCTCACCTATCAACCGGACTTCGCCAAAATTCTAACTTAGCCAAATCAAGCCTAATTCTACATCGGACCTCCAAATTCAGTTCAGATTTCGATCTTAATCAGAACATACCATCCGAAACTAGTCGAATCATCGGAAATCCATTCCGAGCCCTCTAACTCATAAGTCAACATTTGGTTAACTTTTCCAAAATAACCTTCTCATAAAGAGACTAATTGTCTCATTTCTATCAAAACTCCATCCGAATTACTTCATACTCTCCAATACATATATTGAAACCTATAACAGCATAAACGGGGAAAACGGGGCAGTAATTCACGGGACGACGGGTCAGGTCGTTATATCCTCCCCAACTTAAACAAACGCTCGTCCTCGAGCGTGCTCAGAGTTGTACTAGGGGCAAACCAATCTTTGAATGACCTTACCAGCATATACCCGGGGTGATCCCACGTCACCCTAACTCACATATGCCCAATAATACAACATAGCTAAAATTTCACATGCCGTCTAGACCATAACCATAGAGTCACATTGCACCTTTGAAACCATACACAAGATCAGAACCTCACATTTATACTCAGAATAAGCCTGAACCGGTTGTAATAACCCATACCCTCAACCTTAGGTGCACTCACATGATATACCGCATAATAATAACACTCGAAACAATAATTTATATCTACACTAGATGTCCACGACAACCATGTACCGATAGAAACCCCTTATTAGCTGGAATCTTTTCCCAACACTGCTATATTCTATCAATGATAATGAACACAGAGTAGACCATAACCATTTCTCATATCATCCATTCACGAAGACATTGGTTCACCTTTGACTAGTACCACAACAGATCTCCGAGCCGAAACTCGATATTAACCTTCCAACAAGCTGAAACCAAATTCGTTCATACCCATTAATGACCCCAAAGGTCTCTTCTGACCAAACACACCATCCTGGTGACATGACACTTCAATATGGCCTAAGCCCCAACTTACATAATGCACACACCAATAAGAGACGGTCTGAACATACTCAAGTCATGAAAATGGCTCAAACAAAAGAGATGCACCTTAAGCTCATCAATAACATTACAACACAAGGCTGAGACCCCGTCTCACATCATAGGAATAGAATACATGAACCTTTCCCGAAGGGTCTAATCTCCACGTAGCCTCGCTATAATGCGCGATCTCATCCAACACCATGCCACATGAAGCACCTCGAGTCGTTATACTCGAACTTGAGAACCACGCACAGATTGATGTCCGAACCCAAGAAATCCATCACACCCATGGTGAAGCAAGTTATATACACCACTCAATCCTGAAAGAACCCAGTCGATGCGCTATAGGCAGAGCAACTCCCAATACGGACTTTCATCCGAAACCAGGAAACAAGGCATACAAATTAACACATGGAAACTATCCTCAACGTCACACTGTTGCGGCACGCAACCCGATCCAGATAACATACCCTGTGGCGGCGTGCCACCCGATCCACTCAAATATCTCACATAGGGAAATGCACATGAGCGGAATTTGCTCATAATCACAGAGTACCGAGTATCGGTCCCAAGCACGATGAATGCTTAATCATGTCTACTTGTGGCGGTGTAAGCTACAAAACTCAACTTCCACTATGAATCTCGATAGCGCCGCACCATATGTGCCCATAGTCCGTAAATCATAACGTCTCGCAACGTAGAAAATAACTCATAGATCTCTCCAGATCGCTGATAAGCTCATCAATGGTCGAGTCAACTTATCCCTCGAAAATACAATTTGGAACCAACCGAATCGACTCAGACTGGAACAAGCATCCGAAAAGTCCCTTAATGCCAGAACTGAATCACTGGTAGAAACATCTACACAGCCTCCCGCCTCAAAGGCCTAATTACGGAAAGCAACTCTTACTAGCCGTCTGATGGTCCTTGGAACCCTACCATTCTGCTAGAACATAGTCCGATGCACCTCGCCACGCAACCTGTGGCATCTTCCAATATGACCCATAGCACAATGGTCTAAAATAATCCAACACAGAGACAACCAATCTACATACCAATATCATGTCCAAATCTAACATACCAAGCAAGGAAAGATCCACTTGGGCTTTCAAATCCCAATAGTCGCTTACGGTGCCAATGCACATGATCCACAACCACTACATAGACTGCATCGGAGAACTCCAGTCTCCAGCTCCATATGATATACAAATCACTATACCTGGTCCCACATTCCGTCGTATAAATAATTATTACACATCTAGTACCCATTCATTCCATGAAAGATATTCTAAGATTTCCCTGTGCCACCGATATACTCAATTGCCAACAGTCGATCCAATAGGAAACTTCCGCAATCCCACCAAATTGTCATCAGTTTACATCATCTTCCCCTCTTACTGAACGTATACTCCCTTCAAAATTACTAGAATAGTAATACCATTTTCCTTAATCATCTGAGAGTCGCTTCTTAAATCACATGCAGTTGTCTGAGGTGCATAAGAATTAATGGCCTTCCATTCGAAACTTAACCATACTTTACACACATAACTCTCAATCTTCCACAACAGACCGTGCATATCATACATACTAGAACAACCTAAGAACTCCGTCTCCTCCTTCCTAACCACAAGCTACACTGCTAGGACTAAATCCTTCCACACCAGCCTAAGAAAACTATCCGAGCTCAAAATCTCTGCCGCCCAATACCCCGTAAGGGCTCATTACCTTGAACTTAAACAAGGAATTGATTGTATCTTTACCCTACCGATTCAGTCCTCTAACAAGCTACTTCATTTGTCTAGGTTCCTTTCTGATTCATTTTCAACTTGATATAACTCTCTTGTTGTAGCGCCACAATGCCTCAACCCAGGCTTACCACACGAGACTAGAACGTCAACCCACACTATCTAAGACCAATAGGCCACCGCACACTCTCTCAAACGTTCCCAAAAATACCACTTCTAAAATACCCTGCTTTGAAGAACTCCTTGCGAATCTAAGTCCGCTTTACTTCCATATACTGATACATAGAATCCCGTAATTAACGTAAAAATACCACAAGTCTTGACTTGTTCTAATAAAAACACTGACTTGGTCACATACTCAACCTTAAAACACTCGAGTGCTACATATAGAATATTGAACACATCAAAACCATCCTCAAGAGCCATCCACTCTTATACACACTGCAGTTTACTTGACTTAACAAATCGAACCATTCGTGCCTTATTAGAACTCTAACACCGCAGGACATGATCTCATTCCGGTTCAACCAAACCACTTCCTTCTCTTTACACTAAGAACTCTTTATCAACAACTCAAGACATCCTATTATTTTTCTTACATCTACTAAGCACCGTATAGCCTTTGTCAAAATATTGCTTCACTCGTACCATCCTCGGCTCAATATCTACAACCAAAACTGATTCATCTGTATGCATCAAATCTGAACTAACATAGTACCTAATCGTACAATCAGCTAATCAACCGCAACCTCCCCAACTTAGCTCGAAACCATATATATACCACAACACATGTACTCTTTTGCTGTCACAATATCATGGTGAAATTAAACTCCCTCTTTCATAAGCTTGTGGAAACACGAATCATTAACTCTTCTGCAATTCACGCATTCATTCACACAACGGTTAAGCCCCCTCTTTCGGCGACAAATTTTTTTTACTAAGTCCCAGATTTTCCAAAAATTTTGGCAGAGTTCCCTTTGTAGTTGAACCTGCCCACCTGTTAGAGAATCACCAAAACCATCCAAACGACACGTCCACAACTTGACAAAGCATCACAATGTATATCAACAACATTAATCTCAATACTATATGTATTCTATTATCAAAATTTATGTATGGACATGCGTTGTACCTATTAATCATAACACATAGAAAAATATTTTCCAATTACACACGAGATCTTCTAACATACACATACAAGAATCGCATAACTTCATATCACTCCGCAGGAGATAACCCACCTGTTTCGCCTCAATATAAGATTTCTGTATACCTTCCACCGTCATACATACTACATAGCTACTTAGTCTTCCTGAGTCTGAACTCATATCGCATCGTGCAATTTACTTCACTCCGACTAAGAGACTCGAAAAGATTCTTCACGCTTCCACAACTCGGGCTACTCATCGGACCATCATAGGAAATGAATCGCTTGACAGTTTATTCATTATCTAGCAGACTCCTTCATCACTACCAAGTCATATAGTTTCATTTCGTAGTATTAGCATACTCATCACACGATCACCAAACTATAATTCCGGCTAATAGCGATAATGCCAAACATATACGTTCAAAACACTTGATCAAACGATCAGCACCTCAGTGCTCAGCCTTAGGCAAGGCCCGACCTCAAGTCCTCCAGACTGGCCCAATATCAACCTCATAAAGACTACATCTCACCCCTCAATCTGGGAGTCGCAAGCCATCGAAGCACATATAATACCGAGCGCTCATGCATGCATGCGAACACGTGGAAGGAATTCCAAGTGTTACTCTTTCAAGCTGAATCAAGGACGCACGATATGATTTCAAGAAAGTGGAGTGTTTCCTAAGAGTTCTGTAGCCTCCTGCTTATAAGTGTGTGCAAGACACACCCATAAACAAGACTCTACTAAACCGGCTCATGACTCGTTAGGCCTAGTAACCTAGGCTATGATACCAACTTTTCACGACCCAAACCCGGTCGTGATGGCACCCAGCCCAAAAGCTAGGTAAGCCTGACCAACAATTGCTTTCTATTAAATACTGAGTCTCAAAACCGACAGTTTAAGAATATTATAGTAATTTATCATAGTTATCTGATAATAATATTAGAATATTACGAAATCTAAATAATCACTCCCAAAGATCTGGGGTCACGAGTCTAGAGCCTCCAAACAAAACTGGATAATAATATCTCAATGGAAATAAGAATATCTGGAATGTATGTAATAATAATAAACTGGAAAAATGAAGAGCATCCAGGTCTTGCGAACGTCATGCAGCTACCTCAACGACTCTGGAAATCTCTGGAGACTAAGTGTGCCAGCTAAGCCTCCAGTGTACCTGAATCTGCACACAAGGTGCAGGGAGTAGGGGTGAGTACTATCGACTCAGCGAATAATAAGCATAGAAAAATGTCTGAAAGTAAGAAATCCACTAAGTGCCACAAAGCAAAGCTAAATCTAACAGTCTTATTCCTTAGCTACGAACTAACAACAAAACAATATCAAATATAATAATCAAGTATCAGATGAAAATGCAATGCAATACAATGCACATGAATACGTTGCGGCGTGCAGCACGAGCCACCCATATTTATTTATCGTAGATGGCGCTCACTGGGGTGTGTAGAGACTCCAGAGGGGCTCCTTTAGCCCAAGTGCAATATCAATATATAACCGCTGCGGTGTGCATCCTGAGCCATCCTCAGTCCACAGTGTAAGTCACATTATAGATTCAATCTGATTCTTTGCCAGTTTCCAATTATTAAGGTGAATATAATTTAATTAGTCAATATCAGAAATAAGGTGACTTAGAATTTAATGACAATGATTAAGTAGGATTGAGATCAATGATTATGCAAATCATGTTATCACACAGATATTCACCATGGACGGGTACTATAGATCGGCACACGGCCCCAAACATGGCATTAGGCCCAATTATCAATAACACAATGTGTGTTCCAATAATTCATTTCAGCTCTCGGGATGGACCAAGTCACAATCCCCATTCATTTACAGCCATGCACCTGCCATGGGGTGCGAGTCACGCCTATACAAACTACTCACTTCTAACCGGTCGTAGATTGGTCCGCAAAGCCTTTTCCCTTTGAATCTCCGTCTACGAACGTCGAATCTAGTCAAAACCACAACGAATAGGTTATTATAGGCTAAATAAACATAATCCAATCGAAATAATTCAAAAAACGCTAAAAATTACGAAGTTGGTAAAACCCGATCCCCGGGCTCACTTCTCAAAAAATTCTGAAAATTACATCTTTGGATTCCTTATCTCGCCACGAGTCCGTACATATAAAGTTTATAAAAAAACGGAGTTCGTTTACCCTCTCAAATCACCACTTTACTCTCTCTTAGGTTTCAAGCTCTAAGCACCATGTTTAACCTTAAACCTTGAATTTCAGTGTTTAATCTACTATGTTACACCATATAGACATAATCTAAGGTCAAGAATGATTACCTGATGGAAACCCTATTCAAAATCGCCCACAAAGCATCTCTTACCGAAGTCAAAAGTGTTTTTTTAACTTATGAAATTTGAAAACACTGTTTCATTAATTCCCTGCGATTTTCGCTTCTGTGACACCCAGATCGCTTCTGCGGTTGTCACTTCTGTGGCCAACAAATTGCTTCCGCGATTTTGCTTTAAGTTGACTAGGGCGCTTCTGCGGTCATAGACCGCTTTTGCGGTCCCCGCTTCTGCGATCCAATTATCGCGTCTGTAGTCCCCACAGGAATTCCTTGACCTCTTTTGCGGTGCTTCGTCCGCCTTTGTGGAAATACCAGAAGCCCCATACAACTGACCTGTTGCAACTTCAAAAATTCTCATTTTCATCATCCGACATCACCCCGAGGCCCTCGGGATCCCAACCAAATGCATAGATACATCTTATTACTTCATTCAAACTTGCTCGTAACATAAAAACACTATCATAAACATCAAAATCATTAAATTACCACGAATTCAAGCCAAAGTTAAACTAAAACTTCCGAAACTTGCATTTGATCTGAAACCCAACCAAATGATGTCCAAATGATGTGAAAAATAGCAAACATATCTAAAATCACCTAACGGAGCTACTGAAATTGTCGAAATTCCATTCCAACCCCCGGATCAAAATCTCACCTATCAATCGGACTTCGCCAAAATTCTAACTTAGCCAATTCAAGCCTAATCTAAATCGGACCTTGAAATTAAGTTCAGATTTTGCTCTTAAGTGACAAATCACCATCCGAAACTAGTCGAGTTATATGAAATCCATTCCGAGCCCTCTAACTCATAAGTCAACATTCAGTTGACTTTTCCAAAATAACCTTCTCATAAAGAGACTAATTGTCTCGTTTCTATCCAAACTCCATCCAAATTACTTCAAACTCTCCCAATACATATATTGAAACATATAATAGCATAAAACAAGGAAAAGGGGGCGGTAATTCATGGGACGACAGGTCATTTCGTTACATAAATATACTACGTATTGCAAAAATCTATCTAATTGATTAAATTAAATTATATATAAAATATAAAACTATTTTTTATATTTTTTAAATATCAAACTGAAATAATAACAAGATTAGATTAAAAGCATTGTAAAATTAAGATAATACTACTATCCAAAACACTAATATCCTTGAAAATAAAGTGAAACTATTTTTGTATTTTCGAACTTTATGTAAAGTAGATAAACTAAAAGTAACAAGATAAATTATCAATAACCTAAACAAAAGAAAATATTTTTTTAATTCTTATTTTTGTAACAAAATAAAGTAAAATAGTTAAAACTATGTAAAATAGTGATATTAGGCATAAACTAAATATCTAAAAGCTACAATGCGTAAAAACTCGGGGAGGGTAAAAAATTATATGTCTACACTCGAGATTCCATCGGATCTCAACTGTTGCGAGACACGGTCGATTTGGTGCCACAATTCGATCTTCTATGCTAAGTTGTTGAGAGAGAATCTCTTCAGGAGGTCAACTATTATGGGAAATCATGTGGTGTGGCCGCGATGGCCTTAAAGGTGAGTTCCCTTTTGTTTTCTTCGTTTTGTGACCTTTATTTTTACACTGCTTCTTTCTTCTCTCTCTTTTTTTAAGACTTACACGCTGGGGATCAAGAGTGCTTGTAGGGCCAAGATGTGGGCCAAGATTTTTTTAAAAATGGACGAGAAGTAACGGCAACATCAAAATAGATGACGTGAGATGCACGAGAAGCTCAGAACGGGCGCTAGTAACCAGTCTGTCGGGGAGGAGTTAGAGTGGAAAAGATGAGGAACTGATGCGATCTATCTGCAGCGAACATAATTACAATGTATTAATGAGCTTGAGGATTTGCTTCATGCCAAGGATGAAGAGCTTGAAGTGGGCAAAGGGGTTGTTGTGGAGTGAGAGGACCTTCAGGAGAAGGTGTAATCTTTACGAGATAAGATTGAGAAAAATGCTACTAGGATCGAGCTCTGAGTGAAAAATGGACAGGGAATGTGTCCGAGCTAGAAAAGAAAGTGGCCGAGATAGAGAGAGCCTATGATGATCGAGTTTCGGCTATGGCAAGGGTGGGGCACTAGAGGAAACTATCCATGTCCTCAAGTTTGAGTAGGAATTTGAGAGGGTGACGTCCATATCGAGGGAGGCGCGGCTCGATGAGTATATTGGTGAAATTTACCGAGAAACTTCGAGTTTGGGATACCAGGTCGCAACTCTTGAGGTCAAGAAGGCGCAACTGTTGGCTCAGGCCAAATTTGCCTCTGCCTCTATCCCCTTGAGACATCTAAGGGCCCATTTGGCTATATTTTTATTTTTTAATCAGTGTTTTGCCACGAAAATTTCAAACTCACGTGAAGTTAAGTTTCGAAAATTTTAAAAACTTGAAAAACTCCAAAAAGTTATTTGTTAACATTTTAACTTCTAATAACTCAAAAAAATTAAAATAACTCCATATTATTTTTTGACTCAAAAGATATCGAAATCTTTTTGAACAAATCAATCAAAGAAGATGAAGGAGTAAATCTTAGTCAGATATAATTAATTCCAGATCAAAGAGCTAGCAGTATGGATCGCATGTAAGATGAAAGGAATATAAATGATCTTATTGAGATTCAATATTGTATCTCCCAATGATCGATGAGGAGATAGCTTTACATATTTTTCTAGAGATCACTTCTTCTCTATCAAGAAAAAGAGAAAAGAGATTTTTAGCTTCAGGGAAGGATAGGAGGAGTCGCCCGCCTTATTGAAAGCTATCCCTTGCTATATATAACCGAGGCACCCTTGCCCTTTGCTTGATCTGACGTCCGCCTGCCTCCAATGTGTCTTGGTCGTCCCTTTGAGCGCTTCTCTTTCTGGCATAACGGATGTCGGGAAAAGGGGTGTAGAGTGCGCTATGTTATCTTTCACTGCTCGGTCCCTTAAGTGGGACGTTGATCAGTTCAATCGTGACAGTTAGATTTTGACCAATATAATTAGTCCCCCTGTCTGTCGGGGTCATCCTTTGTCGGGCTTGCCAGACGGATCATGACTGCTACGAAGTCGAAAAAAATATGACTCTTAACTTCTCGTTCCTTAGTTATATTTTTTTGTTGGGCAGGGTGGCGGCATTCTTTCGATACTCGTGTACCGTTGTAGCGGTTTCGGAACCAAAACGTTGTTGTCATCAAAGCGCCATTTCATGGTCACCACCATTATAACATATGTTTCTGGGGAACTGAAACGTTTCATTCCCTATCAGATTCGCTTAAAGACTCTTGGGTTTCGTGCTTGGGGGCTTTATAACTCCTTTAAATAGAGGGATCTTGTCATTTCATTGACACAGTTCCTTTACTTTTTTCTGTCGTCTCAATTGTATAAATTGCTGACGATTCCTCTTGCGCCGATCTTTCTATCACAGTTTCGGCACCGGAAAATAATGTTCAGTCCACCAGAGGGGTGGACGCTGTGGAAGACGAGGAGGTCCCATCGGTAGTTGAGATTATGCCTTGCCCTATGAGAGAATTGGCTGACTTTAGCAGTCCCGTCGGGGGACCCTTATGTTCTAAGAGAAGCAGACATTGTAGAGTTAAAACTAGGTGTGGGATTCCCGGCATGTCGACATGCGACCGGTGGAAGGAACCGACATCATCCACTTTGACCATCTTAGGCACTGTATTTTAAGCCTACCCCATATTGGTTGGATACATGCTTCCTCTCCCTCTACTGGTGGTATAATTCTGTCGTTTTTATGAGCTATGCCTCGCTCAACTTTCACCGTACTTGTACAAGCTATTTCTTATGTTGATCAAGTTCGTGGAACTCACCGATCGTGAGATCACTTTGGATCATCTGTTCAGTATCTTCACCCCTCAGCTAATCTACGGCACGATGCTTTACATGCGTCCTCGGGGATCGAGGAGTCTGGTGGTAAAAATGGATAACACGACCACCCGTCGTTTCTACGAGAACTACTTTTACATGCGGATAGAGCACATTGTGGTGGACCCAACGTGATTCCTTGAGAGGTGGAACTTTGCGCGTAAGTTCTTGTAATTTTAGTCGATAAGATGCTTTTCTATTATGGTGCTAAACTTTATCATGTCTTTGCAGCTGAGAAATTTCCAACTCCCCTGGTTGAAAATATTTGTGATTGGGTGAGCATTATCCTCCACTATACGACGGCGGTTCGCACATGTGTGGCCTTTAATGACAAGTATGGACGCAAGCCTCTTTCTAGTAAGATGCCATTTATGTTCACCGTTCTTCTCTTCTCATTCTTTGTATTTAATTCCTCACGGGATATTCGACGATGTCAGGGAGGGTGAGGAGTGTAAGGGCTCCTCCGTTAGCTTTCCGTTAACCAGCCTCATGTACTCACCCTATCGCGATACCTATCACCCGACCTTCGTCGAAGGCTGCTTCAATTGAGTCTGCTTCCTTGGTTACTCCTGCGAGGGCAGCTTCTCAAGACGAAGTCCCAACCGTGTTGCTCACCCGATGGGTTAATCTTCTTATACTAGGGAAGATGAGGGTCAATTAAAAAGACGAAGAGTGGAGTTTGAGATTGTTCGCCCAATAGTGATTCATCTAGATGACTCTTCCACGATAGGCTCTAGAGAGGGAGTTATCGTGCCCCCCCACCCCCCCCGGTAGGGATGAAACCATTTATTGCCTTGGCTTAATCAAAAATTCCTTCCATTATCAGTGATAAGCAACCTGTCATGATGGAGAATCAGACTTCTTGGTCTGCCTTTATAATTTCAGACATACCCTCATCTTTTGTAGTTGGTCATGTTTCTTATTCTGCTGCCGAAAAAAGGAAAGGCATGGTGGTCAATGATTACGAATCTGAATCGGACCTCGACCCTGATGATGTCAGGATGTTTGAGAAAGGCATTACTCACTCAGTGGTCCGTGCTAGAGGCTTGGCTCATATTTTTGAGATCCCTTCAGATAGAAATCTCTTGGGGGACACGGAGGATCTGGTGCCGCAATTTAGCATCTTATGCTCCGCAGCCGATAATGAGGCCCTTCGATCCATTCCTGATGTTGACCTAATGAATGAGGTGGCCACTATGGGTTTAAGGGTATGCTATGCTTGCTTTTCCCTCGCCTTTCTTGATGATACGATTTTAACTTGTCTTTTTATTTTTCAGACGTATATGGTGGAAGTGGAAAGCATTCGCAGGGCCAACGGCCAGGATTTTCTAGAAGATGCTGGAGAAATATTGTCGCTACCATAACAAGTGCCGCGAAATGCATGAGGGGCTGAAGGCAAACGGTAATCGGGCTCTTGGTGAGGAGTTGGAGAAAATGGACCAGGAGTTTATGCAAGCTATCCGCATAAGGAGTGTGCTTGAGGAGCAACTTCGAATCAAGGATGAAGAGCTCGAGTTAGGCAAGGGAGTTACCGAAGAATGTGAGCATCTGTATAGGAGATTGAGGTCAATGCAGTCAGAGATGGATTAGAACTTGATCGAGTTAGAGGCGATGAGCGTGGAATGGATGGGGGAATTGATCGTGCTGGAGAACAAGGTCACTAGGTTGGAGAGCATCGAGAGTGCTTGGTCCGAGGCATCGGCGAGGGAGACGGTCCTAGAGAACACCATTCACATCCTCTAGCCCAAACAAGAGTCTGAGAGAGCGACAACTACCCTTATGGGGGCAACTCTAGAGCAGCGCATCAGTGAGATTGATCAAGAGGCATCAGTTCTGGGAGATCGGGTCGCAGCACAAGAGGTAGAAAATGGGTGACAATTGGCTCATATTGAGTCTTCCTCTATTGTTATTACCCTCCATATGCATGAGATTTGTGTCTATTCTGAAGCCCATGGGATATATATAAGAGTTTGCGGGAGGCGAGTACTATGATTGAGGCTGCCTATGAAGAAACACGAATGAAAGCGCGGGAGGCGAGTACTATGATTGTAGGTATGATGCGGAGGCGCCTGAAGCTAATGGGGGTACGGATGATGATAATAGAGGATTGTTTGGGGATGGTAATGGTGATGGCGATGATGATGCCAAATGAAGAATGTTGTCATTGGATGTACTTACTTTCAGTTGTTTTTTATAGTTGTTCGTCATTTGATGTCGTTTCTTCTTTCCCCTTTTCTTTTCATTCTTATTTCTTCCCCTTTTTCCTTTTTTTATTATTGACTTTGGCCATATGTAAGTGGCGATATTCCGCACAATGACTTTGTATAAAGAAGAGTTTTTTATTCGTTATTTGCCTTGTACTTCACCTTTATTTTAACTATTTATGGCTTTGGTGCGAGATAGACGCATGTATGGTGAGTCCCAGTTTTTTTCCTTCTATTCCTCCTGATGGCTCTTGGTCTTAGAAATATTTTGACCTAATCGAAATAGTGACCCGTCATTATATGATCGAGATCGAATTCTTTTTTTGGGCGAAGATCCTTGTCGTTTGATCAAGGGCGAACTCTTTTTTGTTTGGCGAAAGCCCTTGGCCTTAAAGGACCCGTCGTCGAGATCTAACTCTTCTCTTTTTGGCGAAGGACCTTGGCCTTAAATGGTGTTATTTCGATCTTATTGAAATAGTAAACTGTCGTCGTTTGATCGAGGTCGGACTCTTCTCTTTTTGGAGAAGGCCCTTGGCCTTAAAGGGTATTATTTCGAACTTGTCAAAATAGTAACCCATCGTTGTTTGATCGAGATTGAACTCTTCTCTTTTTGGCGAATGCCCTTGGACTTAAAGGGTGTTATTTCGAACTTATCGAAATAGTAACCCGTCATCGTTCAATAAAGGTCGAACACTTCTCTATTTGGCGAAGGACCTTGGACTTAAAGGGTGTTATTTCAAACTTGTTGAAATAGTAACTCGTCACCATTTGATCGAGGTCGAACTCTTCTCTTTTTAATGAAGGCCCTTGGACTTAAAGGGTTTTATTTCAAACTTATTGAAATAGTAACCCGTCGTCTTTCAATGGAGTTCGAACTCTTCTCTACTGAGCGAAAGCCCTTGACCTTAAAGAGTGTTATTTCGAACTTATTGAAATAGTAACCCATCATCGTTCGATCGAGGTTGAGCTCTGCTTTTTTGGGCGAAGTCCCTTGGCCTTAAAGGGTGTTACTTCAAACATATTGAAATAGTAACTCATCGTCGTTCGATCGAGGTCGAACTCTTCTATTTTTGAAGAAGGCTCTTGGCCTTAAAGGGTGTTATTTCGAACATATCAAAATAATAACCCGTCGTCATTCGGTCGAGGTTGAACTCTTCTGTGTTTTGCGAAAGCCCTTGGCCTTAAAGGATATTCTTTCAAACTTGTCAAAATAGTAACCTGTAGTCAGTCCCAGTTTTTGGAAAGCCAGATATCTTCTTGGAGAGATCCAATCTGTTTGGCATTGCTCGCAATGGAGAGTGCAGCGTCGGGGAATGTGAAACACGATTGTTTTGCTTAGGTTCATTCTGAGCACATATTGTAGTTTCTTTTTCTGACTCTCGCCTTCCGGCTTGGGGTTATCACCGGCGGGGGTATCATAGTTGTTTTGCGGTTGTTTTTTTGTCCTTTTCACTGAGGTGTTTCTCTATTTATTGCATGCGTGGCCTTTGTGTCCCTACTTGAGTAGAGAGAAAAAGGTGAGTTAGAGTGATACTTTCTTTGCCTCCATCCAGTGATCCGATGGAGGATAACAGGTTGGTAATGTTGTTCGTCATATTTGGCATATCGATGGTTGATGGGGTGAATATTCTAAGTTTGGTAATTTTGCTTGGCTTTTCTCCCCCCTACTGCACTGCGCCTTTCCCTCGCGTGGGTTGGTTTCTTCCTTCGCGCTCCTTTTGGTGGATGATCGTATCTCCTATCTTTGATCTGGGAGAGACTAGGGAACTTTACTAAGAAATTTCCACAGGCGGCCCAAATTGTTTGACTCAAAAAATATCGAAACCTTGTTGAACGAATCAATCAAAGAAGATAAAGGGGTAAATCTTAGTCAGACATAATTAATTTCAGATCAAAGAGTTAGCAGGATCGCATATAAGATGAAAGGCGTACATATGATCTTATTGAGATTTAATATTTTATCTCCCACTGATCGATGAGGAGATAACTTTACATACTTTTCTAGAGATCACTTCTTCTCTACCAAAAATACAAGAAGAGAGCTTTTTGGCTTCAGGGAGGGATAGGAAGAGTCGTCCGCCTTATTGAAAGCTTTCCCTTGCTATATATAGTCGAGGCACCCTCGCCCTTTGCTTGGTCTGATGTCTGCCTGCCTCCAATGTGTCTTGGTCGTCCCTTTAAACACTGCTCCTTCCGGCTCGACGGATGTCGGGAAAAGGGGTGTAGAGTGAGCTACGTTATCTTTCACTGCTCAGTCCCTTAGGTGGGACGTTGATCAGTTCGATGGCGACAGTTAGATTTTGGTTAATACAATTTTGTTCATGTCCAAATACAACTTTAATATTCAAATACATTTTTATTTAGATTTGTGTAGAGTGGGCTATGTTATCTTTCATTGCTCGGTCTCTTAGGTGGGACGTTGATCAGTTCGATCACGACGGTTGGATTTTAACCAATACAACTATATTTATGTCCAAATATAACTTTAATATTCAAATACCATTTTTATTTAAACTTTTTTCTTACTACTTTTTCGAAATTTTACAATTCTTATGTTGAAAAGCCCACTAAATAAGAAGTAGAGATCTTTCCTCTTGCATTGGTGATTGCACTAATCTATCTATAATTAAAAGCAGGGGATAAAAGTCCCATGTTTAACCAAGTGGCAGAATACCGTAACAACACATGGCACATTAGGACATGAATCCTACATTTTAGGAATAAAAAATCGATACCCAATTTGAATTACATTAGGTCTTTTTGTTTGAAGTGATTTGTTCAGATTTGTTTGGAAAACAGTTCCAAAACCGCCGGTAACTCTTATCTGTTTTTATTACATTTTTATTTTTAATTTGGTAAAAATAATTAAATGCAACTGGGATAACATAATAACCGTTTAGCAATTATGTTTTAATGCACAATTAATTCAAAACAGTCGCTTCAGATTCCCTTCTAAATATCTGGGAATTTATTATTTTAAAATTGTCTAAGAATCATTACTTGAACGTGGGTACAACACACAAACCATTCTAACTTCCATAAATATATCTAAAATATATTTTTTTAATTTTTTAAATACAAACGTGGCTGGAATCGTGTTACTCCAGGCCAATTAGTAAATTTTTTTACTTAAATTAAGCCTAACCAATTGGTAAATTTTTTTACTTAAATTAAGCCTAAATTTTCTCTGAAAAATCACCTTTTTTCTCTGCAAAGTCACATTCTTTAGAACTGTCTTACCCACGTTTTCATATAGTGGGTAAACTGCTGAAATCTCAAAATATAAATTTCTTTCAAACGTACAACTCCTTCAATTCCAATGTTCGTTCTTCAGAGAAAATTTCAAACACAATTACTCATTACCGAAAAAATGGCCCCCAACAATGACTTCATCAAGGATATAACTATATCAAAGATGCAATGAAATTTGAAAGTTCGCGTTGTCCGTATGTGAAAGAAACCAGATCGTTTTAATCCTGGCTCTATATTTTCTATTGAATTGGTTCTTGAAGATGAAAAGGTTTTTTTTTTAAAACCGTTGATGCTAATTCCTTACTGCTATTCCAAATTTAAATGTCCATATCTATGCTTATGTTTTGCTCTTCCAAATTTATATGTCGATATCTATACATATGTTTTTTTTAATTGGTTTGCTAATTCCATTCTGCTATTCCAAATTTAAATGTCGATATAGATAGAATCTTTTTTCTGTTCCAGATTGTTATATTAAGGTTTTGTTAACTTTGAACTGTAAAAAAAGTTTGTTAGAATTGAAGCAGTTGTATACATTCTTATAATTTAACTACTATTCAAACAATCTATCTAAGATTGTTTTCACGTTGGAGTAATTGATGGATAGTAAACCATAATACATTCTATCCAAATTGCAAAATTGCGCAGTCAACTAAATTTTATTACCAATGGTTACCTATATATGCTTGATATTTCTGGATAGTGTGTAGTTATTTTTCTTTAACAATTGCTCGCAATTAGCTATTTTACTTCAAGGACATAGTTATGGAATCAGAGTGAAGGAAAGAATAGCGTATTACTATTTGTTGTCTCTTATAATTTAGTTTAACTTCACACCTGATCGTGTTTTTTCATGCGCGTTAACATATTCAAGTAATTTCTGCTACACTTTATCCTTCTTTTAACTTTGCTGGATGTCTCGAGTGTACATTGCGCAAAATGGGCTAAGCATCTTTTATGTAGATTTGTATCATTTGAAATTCTGTATATTTTTAATGTTTTTTAAACATTTAAATGACTTGCAAATCTGCTTTTTGTTAGGAATTAGTGTCTCTAATTAAATTGTTTAACTGTATTGTTTAAAACAAATTTATTATAAATACTATAATATGTAGATTTGTAATATCTTACATTTATTGTAATTTATTTGTAGGGCGATCGTATACACCACAAAACATAGATTGATGCTGACGTTTACTCAACAGACAACAATGGCTGAAACAATTGATCCAGATTTTCCAATGAATATCTTTGACCTGCGACCATTTCATCAATTGATAAATAAAGTTGATGTCAACGAGAGTGAATTATTTGGTAATATTTGTTTTTATTTGAATTTGTTTTTATATATACTAAGTTAATACATTGATGGTAATTATTTTAACATGTTTATTATTATGTAGATGTTATAGGTGAAATTGTCAATTTTAGTGAGGTCCAAACACAAAAACAAGGTGAATTTACTAGGAAGTATATGGATATCGAACTAGAAGATGATGAGTAAGAATAAACAGAAAACCATCAATTACATACATATTTTTCATAAATACATATACTAAACATTATACACTACTACTATTTTACAGGAGGAACAAGTTATTTGCTACATTCTGGGGGGAGTTTGTTGATCAAGTTTTACCTCCCATTTTAAGTTCTAACAACGAGCCCATTATTGTTGTTATGCAGCTCATTAAAGCCCATAAATTTCAAGGTAACATGCAACTATTAAATTTGACTTTACTTTTTGAAACTTATTAAGCACATGTTACATATAATTTTTTTTATTGCAGATTCATGTTCTGTGCGGAACACTTGGAATACTTCAAAATTGTGGATTAATCCTACTTTTCCTCAAGACGAAGAGTTTAAAAAACGGTAAAATATATTTCAATCATGTATGTACCACTTAAATCTATCGTTTTATGTATATTTCAGGGCTGTGTAATGGAACAAGATTAATCATAACTAGACTGGAAAATCGGGTAATTGAAGCAAAAAATTTATCGGAAAATATGGCTAGACAAAAGGTCTGCATTCCAAGAATATCATTAAATCCATCTGATGCAAGAATACCTTTCAAGTTCAAAAGAAGACAATTTCCAATAGTTGTATCGTTTGCAATGACGATAAATAAAAGTCAAGGACAATCTTTATCGCAAGTTGGGTTATATTTGAAAAAACCGGTGTTCACACATGGCCAGCTTTATCTATCTCAAGTTACAAAAAGAAAGGGATTAAAGATTTTGGTTTATGATGACGATGGTCAAATTTTAAATGAAGCGATAAATGTGATTTACAAAGAGGTTTTCCGTAATTTACTTGGAGAATGAAAGGTAATCTTATACCTTTTTGCCAAATTATTTTTCTCATGTATCTGTCTTTTCGAAAATCATATTGTAAATAATCTTCACAAACAATACTTGAGAACTTCAGTAGGGATGGTTAACTGGCAGCATATGTTTATTTTTTTTGGTATTGTCCATTTGTTTTTAACCACATTCATAATTTTACTTCTTACAAAATGTTGTTCTTGCCAGTTGTTGCTGTGAAAATTCTTACGAGTACATTGTCTGGCGGAAACAAACTTGCAAAGCAGCCATGGCATTTAGCTTCCTCGACTATGCATGTAAGTTCAATTTAAACATAACTTTCTACCTCACATTTGAAACAGCCTCTCTGCCCTTTCGGGCAGGGGTAAGGCTCGTCTACATATTACCCTCTCCTGACCCCACCTGGTGGGAATATACTGAGTAGTTGTTGTTGTTGTTGTATTTAGTTTTTATAGCTGAAATTAACAGATTGATTGTCATGCGAGCATCTATATGGATTTCAATGTATGTTCCTTTAGTTTCTTGATATTTATTTAACTATTAGGAGAGATTAAACTGTGCTCATGCCTAATCCAGTTTGTTTGCATATGAAAGACTTTTCATGCCTTTTTCAATTAAATGCTTTTCTTAGTTGTTTCAGATTGGCTATTATATCCTGATATCAAAGAAATGTAAATTCCTTGGCAACAGAGCATAGATGCAGTTCTGCGTACTGTCGCTTTTGGTATGAAGCTTCGTAAGAATGTTTCCAAGTTCCATGTTTGTTAACTCTCTCTGTTATTTGAAAGATAAAACATTCTTTTGTTCACAGAAAGCATTTCAGCAATTCTTATTATCTAAGAAGAGCAATTGAAATTGTAAAAGGCAACAACCATCTTGGACACCTTGGGATCCATCGAACACTCATCCATGCGCTTTTTGTCCTGATCGCCAGAACCGTGGTTTTCAGCAGTCGTGGATATGGGAGCGAGCATCAATGACTCGAGTCCTTTCCAAAGGTTTGTAACTGTCAATATTAACTTTATAGAATTTGTTGCCAGTAAAATTACAAAATTTGTCTGATTAACCATATTGGAAGAAATATAGTAGCTTAAGTTTTATGTTGTCTCTATAGTATAATTATTTCTTCATTCAAATTTATTACAGGTTTTGTATGCTAGCCACCTTTTACTCACAAATCGTAAAATTATATTTTGTTAGTTATAATAAAAAATACAACACCAGATAAAAAACAGTGTAAATATCTAAGGTAAGGGGGAATAAACAGTAGAAAGAAAGTGAGGAGATTAAGACATTGCTCCTACAGTTGTCAAAAAACAGCTTCTTCAGGGGAATTGCAGAAGATTTTTAATACTACAACAACAACAACCCAGTATAATCTCACTTAGTGGGGTCTGGGGAGGGTAGTGTGTACGCAGACCTTACCCCTACCCTTGGTAGAAAGGCTGTTTCCAAAGATTTTTAATACTAATCCTATCAAATATTGACCTCCAGATAAACCTAATATACATTTTGAAAAAACAGGTTGGATAAACTTCAAATATTGGTGGAACTTAGAAAGGGGCAAACTGTGATGTTGCAGAAAGAATCTGCTAGTTTTGGAGCTTCAGTTGAATTCATTCAAGTTACAATACAGCAGCAGGAGAAACACTTAGCAACCAAACATTTGTTGCAGCAGTAATCAAACTTCATGACAACACAAAACAGTCATACTTTCAACAGGTATGCAGCTGCAATTAATTTACCCAATGTCAGTCAGAGGAAACTATTATGTTGGATAGAAAAGTCTGTCAATTCATTGTCGATCAATTTTCCAAACTTATCAGTCAACAAGGTATATCTATTTCTACAACAGTGTTTTAGGAATAAATGAATTCACACTTATATGGAACTAAGATCCACAGTCTGTTTAAAAAAAACTATGTCATTTGAATGTCAAACTGATCGACATTTGTTTATTCTTACATTTGTAGGTCGTTAATAAGATAAGGAGTTTATCGATATAGCAAAGACGTCAGGCAACCTACGTATATGTGTTGCGGCAACAGTAGTCGAAGAAGCTTTGAAAGCAAGGTTAAATATTTCTGAAATTGTTCGATAGCATCTTCTCTCGAAATTTTACTCCATAAGAAAGGTATGATTTATATATCGATTTGGACTTTACTATGTAGAGGAAGATTACTGTTGTGAAGTTATTAATATAGTACGTTATCAGAATTAGCAAAATAGGTTTTAATTACAATACAGTTGTTTTTTTTAAACCAGAGTTGTAACATGTCTTCAATTGCTAAACTTATGAATTTCATATTTTATTTTTAATTTTCTTAATATTTTATTTTGTTTCACAGTGTGATTTGATGTGCTGTAGCATTCGAAATAGGATTAGCAAAGTTTTGTTAATTTTTTTTAACTCTTAATTGTCAACCAGCGAAACTTATATCTAATTTTTATGTTTGTGCTTCTTTCAGCAATCAATGTCTATTGAAATATTGTTTAAGTATATTCAATGTCAATATATATAACATTGACATGTTGTATCGTTACTTATTGTTTCATTCGTCATATTTCAGATATGGCTAAACAAGGACAAATTCTAATTAGTCCAAATGCGACTTCTCAAATTCGAAAAAGGGGACAATGTATCAGGGTACGATGTCGCAGCGTTTATTCCTTTAATCATTCTTACTCAAAAAATGAAATGATACGTAATGTCCCTGTTGCAATACAAAAAATGTTAAGGGCTCGAAGAGCTGCTCGAAGGGATAGAGAAAAGAAATTTAGCGCGCTAATGACTTCAGTACATGAAGACTTTGCTAAATATGAGGTTACTAGAGATGCGCTATTTGATGCTATAGATAAGAAGATACTATCGGATTGGTATGCATTAGCAATATTAATAGATTCAGTTGGACAATCTTCAGGTAGTATTTTAACTGAAATTTATCAAGAGGTTTGGCCAAGTAAACATTTTTCTGTGTATATTTTATATTTGAATCTGAGTGAAAGACTCGTCTGTACAACTATTTATAATATGCTTAATTAAGCAAAGTTTGATATAAACTTCCAATTTACTAAAACTTTTATGATCATAGCATTACATGAATTAATTAATAAAATGGAATAATACTAACTTATTCCTATATGAGGGGAGTTGCTATTAGGCATAATTTTTCAACTTAAAGAAAAATATAATTCTTATTGATCTACAAAAAACCATTAAATGTTTGACAATATATATATATATATATATATATATATTTATGTATATATATATATTTTATATAAGACATTAGCTGAGCGCCTCTTTTTATTATTTCTCATTATATAAAAGAAATAACTTTACATTTTTAATTTACCAATTTCGTTTATTATCCTTATGTTATGAAATATTAGATTATGGTGGATGTCCATAACTCCTATAACACCCACTATTTTTATCCATTATCTCCATAACTCTCACTACTCCAGTACTTATGGTTGTAACTCCCACATATCCATGATCTCCCCCATGATCTTCCTCCATGATCTCAAAAACTTAATGACATATTTATGGAATTCTTTTAGTATACCTCTATGTAGTACTATAAATAGAGGATGAGAAATCATTTTGTAATACACTTGGATACATAGAAGAAATATATTTACTTCTCTATTTCTCTCTACTTTGTTGTCTATCTTTTTGTTTATTACTTTGAACTAAGTTTTGTAACACGTTATCAGCACGAAGCTCTACTATCTCAAGAATCTCTTTGAGAATATTAAGGTATTTTTTTCTCCTCCTTAATTTTGTTTTAATTATGTCTGACATTATGAAAAGAAAGTTTGTTGCCCTTGAATTTCGGGCAAGAACTACATGACATGGGTGTTGGATGCTGAAATCCATTTGGATGCAATGGGTCTTGGAGACGCCATTAAAGACAGAAATAATGCATCCACCCAAGACTGTGCTAAGGCCTTGATTTTCTTGCGCCATCACCTTGATGAAGGTTTGAAAATTGAATATCTCACAGTCAAAGATTCACTTATCTTGTGGAATGGCTTAAAGGAGAGATATGACAACTTAAAGTTGGTCAATCTGCCACAAGCACAATATGATTGGGCTCATCTGAGGCTCCAAGACTTTAAGTCTGTTTCTGAATATAATTCTGCAATGCTTAGAATTATTTCTAAATTGAAACTCTGTGGAGATACTATAACTGATTATGATATGCTTGAAAAAACGTTTACAACGTTTCATGCCTCCAATATGGTTCTGCAACAACAGTACAGAGAGAAAGGTTTCAAAAAGTACTCTGAGCTGATTTCTCTTCTCCTTGTGGCTGAGCGAAACAATGACCTGCTCATGAGAAATCACGAAAATCGACCCACTGGGTCTACACCATTGCCTGAAGTAGATAAGGTGTATTCCCATTATGCTAAGCATGGAAAAGGCTATGACTTTAATCATGGTCGTGGTCGTGGTCGGGGTCATGGCCGTGGACGTGGGCAAGGAAGAAATTTTCCTGGTGTTAGTCACCCCCCAAAGAGATATAACCACCAAAAGCGGAAATGGAATTATGAGAATCCAAAAGCAAATAGTTCAGAAACTATATGTTATCGTTGCGGTTGAAAAGGGCACTGGGCAAAAATTTACCGTGTACCAAGATATTTGGTTGAGCTTTATCAAGCATCTCTAAAGAGTAAAGGCCCTGAAACCAATTTTGTCTCTGACAATAATTTTGACATCACCACTTGGATGTGACAGACTTCTTTGAGCACCCTAAGGGGAAAATAGATCACTTGATCGGTGATGGATCCATGGTTAAAGAAGATTGAGCAGTTTGATATTTTTATTTTTACTTATTCGTAGTAGTTAATGAATAAACAATTATCATAGTTTACATAAGTTATCTATTATTGTGATATGGTTCAAGTTTTATATTTTCTGCTATAAGCTAGTAAAGCTAAGTATCAAGCAAGTATTTGTTAAAATTATAATATGCTTGAAATAAAATAATAAAAAATAATATATTAAACAGAATGATTAGTTTCATTTTTTTTGTAATTCTTTCTAATCTGCTCGGTGTTAATGTGTTAGCACATTAAAGGTGCTATTATGCTAGTAGTATTATGAAACTGAAATAGATTCACTGCCAACAGCTATTAACTCAATTAGTTGAATCATTATAGGTGAAACATTCAGTTCAAAACAATTCAATCAATGATCAAATATCGATATGTACCTTAAGAGTTTTATCAACTTGACAAATAATCTGTATTATGGTTTTAAAATATATAACTTTGGATTACACATTCATCTTATGCTTTATTTGTAATGATTTTTCAGTAAGTTAATCGATTAACATAACAGATAATCGATTAACCAATATATTCTATTAAACTGGACCTTTTCCGCAAGGCATGTTAGTCGACTATCCGATTTAGTTAATCGACTAACCTCGGCAGATTTTGAAAATATTGTTTAATTATTAAGCAACGGATACAACAGTATTAAAAGGAGAATAACTATGATAAAAGATTTTTTTTTTCATAATGACCGCACTGAAATTATGTTGAATCATAGACTTAAATTTGTTTATTCTCATATCTATAAAAAAAAAATACTAATATTTTTCGTATATTTCTTTTGTATGTCAAACCATGGGAAGCAAATATGGATATCTCACAAAGCAAACTTGGATCAACGTCCAATTGTAAAAATATTTGTTTAATTGATTCATGTACCACATATACGATATTCAAAGAGAAGAAATATTTCTCTCATTTAAGTATGTGTAAGGCAGATGTTACTACAATTTCTGGTAGTAGTAAATTGATTGAAGGCTCCGGAAGAGCAACTATAACTCTGCCTAAAGGAACAATATTTATCATAGAGAATGCAATGTTCTCTTCCAAGTCCAAGAGTAACTTGTTGAGTTTTAAAGGAATCCGTCAAAATGGATATCACATTGAGACAATAGATGAGAATAATCCTGAATACCTCATCATTACAAAGAATGTCTCTGGCCAAAAGAGGGTTATTGAGAAGTTCCCATCTTTATCTTGTGGCCTGTATTGGACAAAAATTAGTGCAATTGAGGCACATTCCATAGTAAACCAAAAGGTTACTGATTCCAATACTTTTGTACTTTGGCATGATCGATTGGGATATCCTGGATCAATTATGATGAGACGGATTATAGAAAACTCATATGGGCATTCATTAAAGAATTTAAAGATTCTTTTAAATAATGAATTTTCTTGCACTTCTTGTTATCAAGGCAAGTTAATTATTAGACCATCACCAATAAAGGTTGGAACTGAGTCACCTAATTTGTGGACCTATTCACCCACCTAGTGGGTCCTTTAGATATTTATGGTCTTAATAGACGCATCCTCTAGATGGTCTCATGTGTGCCTATTGTCATCACGCAACCTTGCGTTTGCAAAATTAATGGCACAAATAATTCGATTACGAGCACAATTTCGTGATAATTCAATTAAGTCTATTAGACTAGATAATGCTGCTGAGTTTTCATCCCAAGCATTTAATGATTATTGCTTATCAATTGGGATAAAAGTGGAACATCCTGTAGCTCATGTTCACACTCAAAATGGTCTTGCAGAATCTTTAATTAAACGTTTGCAGTTGATTGCAAGACCATTGCTCATGAAAACGAGGCTGCCCACTTCGGTTTGGGGTCACGCCATTTTGCATGCAGCAATGCTAGTTCGTCTCAGACCGACGAATTATCACAAATATTCCCCGTTGCAATTAGTTTTGGGTCATGAACCTAATATATCCCATTTAAGAATTTTTGGATGCGCAGTATATGTGCCTGTAGCACCGCCATACCGCACCAAAATGGGTCCGCAAAGAAGGTTAGGAATATATGTTGGGTTTGAATCTCCCTCCATTATTCGCTACCTCGAAACTTAACAGGGGATTTGTTCACTGCACGATTTGCAGACTGTCGATTCGATGAGACACTTTTCCCAAAATTAGGGGGAGAAGTTGGTGAAACCAAACGGGAAATTTTGTGGAAAAATCCATCATTATCTCATCTTGATCCACGTACCTCTATTTGTGAAAAAGAGGTGCAAAATATTATCCATTTACAAAGAATAGCAAATCAAATGCCTGACGCATTCACGAAAATGTTGCATCTAGCATTATGCAAGAAAGTGAGGATCTTGAACCTCAATCTGTTAGAGAATGTCGATAAAGACTTGATTGGCCAAAATGGCAAGAAGCAATCCAATCAGAATTGAATTCACTTGCAAAACGTGAAGTTTTTGGGCCTATAGTTGAAACACCTAATGGTGTTAAGCCTGTTGGCTATAGATGGGTCTTTGTACGCAAGAGAAATGAGAAAAACAAGGCACAAAGATATAAGGCACGCCTTGTTGAACAAGAATTTTCTCAAAGGCCTGGTGTCGATTATGAAGAGACATATTCACCCGTAATGGATGCTATAACTTTCCGTTATCTCATTAGTTTTGCTGTCCTTGAAAAGCTTGACATGCATTTAATGGATGTGGTTACTGCCTATCTTTATGGCTCACTTGATAATGAGATATACATGAAAATTCCTAATGGATTCAAAATGCCAAACACTCATAATTCAAAGTCCCGGGAAATATTTTCAATCAAATTGCAAAGATCTTCGTATGGTCTAAAGCAATCAGGACGAATATGGTATAATCGTCTTAATGAGTATTTATTAAAGGAAGGCTATATAAATGATGCCATTTGCCCATGTATTTTTATAAAGAAAACAACATCGGAATTTGTTGTACTTGCCGTATATGTCGATGACATAAACCTAATTGGAACTCCCATAGAACTCCAAAAGGCAATTGATTATTTAAAGAAGGAATTCGAGATGAAAGATCTAGGAAAGACAAAATTATGTCTTGGTTTGCAAATTGAATATTTGTCAAACGGAATTTTTGTTCATCAATCTGCCTATATAGAAAAGGTATTGAAACGGTTTTACATGGATGGAACATATCCTTTAAGTACTCCGATGGTTGTTCGATCACTTGATGTGAATAAGGATCCATTCCGACCGCAAGAAAAGAATGAAGAGCTACTTGGTCCTGAAGTACCATATCTTAGTGCAATTGGCGCACTAATGTATCTTGAAAATACTACAAGGCCTGACATAACATTTTCAATTAATGTCTTAGCAAGATATAGCTCTGCTCCCACAAGGAGACATTGGAATGGAATCAAACATATATCGGTATCTAAAAGGGACTACCGATATGGGCTTATTTTATAGCAATAATTGCAGTCCTGATCTTGTTGGTTATGCTGATGCTGGATATTTATCTGACCCACACAAGGCTCGATCTCAAACAGGTTATGTGTTTATCTGTGGAGGCACTGCCATATCTTGGCGATCGACTAAGCAATCAATTGTGGCTACTTCATCTAATCATGCTGAGATAATCGCTATTCATGAAGCAAGTCGAGTGTGTGTGTGGTTGAGGTCTATAATACATCATATTCGAGACAAATGTGGTTTGAAATGTGACAAACTACCCATGATTTTGTATGAAGACAATGCAGCATGCATAGCCCAATTGAAGGGAGGATTCATAAAAGGAGATAGAACAAAGCATATTTCACCAAAGTTATTTTTCACACATGATCTTCAAAAGAATGGTGATATCAATGTGCAACAGATTCGTTCAAGTGATAATATGGCTGATTTGTTCACAAAATCTCTACCAACGTCAACCTTCAAGAAGCTGGTACACAAGATTGGAATGCGAAGGCTCAAGGATGTGAATTGATGCTCTTTTCAGGGGGAGTTAATGCGCGTTGCACTCTTTTTCCCTTACAAGGTTTTGTCCCACTGGGTTTTCCTTGCAAGGTTTTTAACTAGGCAACAAAAATGCATTTTGTTAGATATGTGTATTTTTTTTCCTTTTCTAGAATTTTTTTTTCCCATTGAGTTTTATTTTAGTTAAGGTTTTAACGAGGCACATTATCTTTGGACATCAAAGGGGGAGTGTTATGAAATATTAGATTATGGTGATGTCCATAACTCCTATAACACCAACTATTTTTATCCATTATCTCCATGACTCCCACTACTCCAATACTTATGGTTGTAACTCCCACACATCCATGATCTCCCCCATGATCTTCCTCCATGATCTCAAAAGCTTAATGACATATTTATGCAATTCTTTTAGCATACCTCTATGTAGTACTATAAATAGAGGATGAGAAATCATTTTGTAATACACTTGGATACATAGAAGAAATATATTCTCTTCTCTATTTCTCTCTACTTTATTGTCTATCTTTTTATTTATTACTTTGAGCTAAGTTTTGTAACACCTTAATATTTATATCTAATTTTTATAATAACGTATTATTATTTTATACTTTATTTTTTAATATTTTCGATCATCGCGCGGGTAACGTCCTAATTTAAGATAATGGCCGAAACATCTTTTGATAAAAAGAAAAGGTCGGCGGCCAGGTAGAGCAACCACCGGCCTAGGGTGGCGGTCCTACATTTGAACCAAATAAGATTGACGTGGAAATTAGTATATTCCAGACTGGATGTCGAAATATTTTGGCTGGATTCCATTACTATCCAGACCCCATCTTTTCTTTTCTAGCAAAGAAAAAGTTTTGCTTTCAAACTTTCACATCTGATTCTTTCTTCTTGTTTTTATATTTTTTATTCCAATTTTAAATTCTAGTTTTCCCTTTTAATTAAAGTTGCTTAGTTGGCAATCTTTTGCTTTCTTAAGAATCTTCTAAGATGACCTGGACTAGTTAACATCCACCTCCTTAATTTGAACAAATAACTTTGGCGATATCATTTTGTTCATGGCTTGTTTATTTATCCTCTAACAAATTATATTTATTTTTATTTACCTACTTAGCTTTTTACAATAAATCTTTTATTTTATACATACGAGATTTAAAAATAGATGTTAAGGTCGAGGATTAGGGTAGAAGGTTGGTAGATAATTTATAGTGTTTTACCGATAAATTTAATAGCGTGCATATCTATTCATATTCTTAGATTTTTATTACAATATGTGCTTGTTCGCATCAAGTAGTTTCTTCGCATCAAGTATGTATTCCCTTGTTATTATTTGATATCACTTATCTTTTATCTCCCTTTTTTCTCTTCCATCTTCCTTCCTTCCTTATTTCCCTCTTCCTCTTTTTGCCCTTCTTGAATTTAGGGTCTATTGGAAACAATATATTTACTTGCATTAGTAGGAGTAAGGTCTGCATACAGACTACCCTTTTCAGATTTCATATTTTGGGATCAAATTATTTTTTTTTCTTATTGCTGTTGAAATTTAAAAATAACACATAAGAGATTTGAAAAAATTATTTTCTTTTATTCAAATCGTAAGTGGCCATAAGAGATCATTTCCTCTCAAGTAAATGAACAAAGAACTAGTTTAGATAATCACCTTCAAAACAATCAGTTTCTATTTTTGAATTCGTTCCTAATATTATTTTCAATATACACAATCCTTAAAGATGCTTTTCTCAGCATAATATCCATTCTAAAGGTTCATCGACATATGTTTACTTAACATAGTACTTCACTCGTTCCAAACAGAAAATCCACTTTACTCTTTAATGTCTAATTTTAATTTAAATCTTTTAAGCAACACCCTCACAAGAAAAAGTTACACAGGACTTATTATTACAATTCTTCGTTTAATGTTTTTTCTTTCTAATTTATGCTTATGAAAATTCTATGGTTCTACAATATATTCACTCAACAAATATTACATTATTTGTATTTTTAGGCCATGTCCTAATTGTGTGGGTCAAAATCAAATCTGAGAAATTCGGCACTCGAGGTTTGATAATCATGAATAAGGCCGAGGTCGAATAGTGACGAAATAGCTCATTTGCTTTGGAATCCTCAAAAGAAATATTCTATTGAATATTCCCTCTAATTGTATTTTTTTTAGGATTTTATGTGGATATCCATGATAAATAGGAGGAGAGTACTTCCAAAAATGGGACTCTCCATGTCTCCCTCTCCATCTCTCTGGAAAATATGTACACACATATCTTTAAAGAGATCAAAAGATATGTGATCCCAGACCTTCATAGATCCAAATAAGGCCCTAAGATTTTTATATTTATCTATCATTCACCTTTATCAAATAAAAGAGAATCCGCCTCATTCAAAATTGGGTGAATCTTTTCCTTTTTTTTAAATTTTATTGTCATTTAATATTACTTAATACATCTCTTTATGCTATTAAATCTAGCCATAATCACTACCATCATTTATATTCAGCTATATTTTTCTATTCATATATTTATTTCGAATTTAAAATTAATTATGCTTAACTAGAATTTACCCTTCATTTTTATTTTAATTAATTTAACAAAAAAGATCACATACTTTTTTGCTCAAACACTCATTTTGTGCAAGGACAAATAAAAAAGCAACATACACATAGTCCTATAGTGTGAGTGGTGATCAACAAAATAACAATGTGGTTTCTGGTTTGTAATAAAAATAATGGAATTAAAAAAAAATAAAAACATAGCCTCTTTCAAAACTAATTAACTGGCATAATTTTATCTTAATGTGTAATTTACCCCACCCTCATCTTCCAAAGGAAAAAAGAAAGAAAAAGATACGAGAGATGATAAGATCCTTTTGCCTGGCTTTTAGTGAGCAGCCAAACATGCCACAATATTTATTTGAAGCACATTTCATTTGGATTTCAATTTCATTTATCAGCAACCCCCCCCCCCCCCCCCCCGACCCCTCTTCCACGCCCCACACTAACGTCACACTATAGTCTCTACAATATCAATGCTGGCTTTAAATAGAGAAAACCACGTATATTCCCATTCTTCATTTTCAACAACACTCCTTAAACCCTTCCTCTTCTCTACTTCTCCTTCCTTAGACCCACCGTAATCTTTAACTGGTACGTCTCAATTTTTCTTTCTGTTGATTGATCTGTCGGTTCTTCTTTAAGTTCTTTATTACTGTTGGATGCAAAAAAATGTTCTTTATGACGTGGTCCTTTTTCCAATTCTTGCTTAAAATGAGTAAATGACTGTGTATCCGTTTTTGAGATTTTCTTTCGTTTTCTGTGTTTTGAGTTATCTACAACTTGTGAGTATTTTTCTTGTAGATGTTAATACCATGCTTACAAGTATAAAGTTAGAAAGATACTAGTATCAAGTATCAATTATGCAACTAAGATCAGGATCTGTAAATCAATTGGTGGTAACAAGTAAATAGTCAATGTGTGTCTGTAAGATCTCATGTGGTTAATTTGGGTTATTTCTACGATGCTAAACGATCTTGAATGAAAGTTATTATCTTTTGAATTTCTTGCTCCATCGGTAGGGTAGTTCTGACTTGATCATGAGATTCCAGAGATCAGCTAAATTGAGTCTCATTTTTGTTTAGATTGAGGCGTAGTTGTCGATTGATTGGTTAATGTAACTCCATGAGTATCTATCTATGTGTTCTTCTATTTGTTTATCTTCTTCTTTTTCTACATAGTACATGCATGATCTGTCTTCTCCTTGCAACTTATATAAAAGTAAAGTAAAGTACAACCCAGTATAATCCCACTTAGTGGGGTCTGGGTAGGGTAGTATGTACGCAGACCTTACCCCTATCCTGGGATAGAGAGGCTGTTTCCAAATAGACCCCCGGCATCCTTCCCTCCAAGAACTACCCACCTTTGCTCTTGGGGAGACTCGAACTCACAACCTCTCGGTTGGAAGTGGAGGTTGCTTACCATCAGAGCAAGCCCCTCTTGTCTTATATAGAAAATTTAATTATTTAATAGAACTCCTTGCAACTTATATAGAAAATTTAATTATTCTACCCATACTTTGTTACATCTAGATCGATTACTAGAATGGTACTTTTCTTATTTTAGTACAGTTCTTCACTAATACCACCTTGTGCCAGGTTTTAAGAGATGGCTGATTCAGAAGATATTCAACCCCTTGTCTGTGATAATGGAACAGGAATGGTTAAGGTTATTTCTTAAGCTGTTATTCCCCTTCAGATGATACTTTATTATCATATAAGTCTTTTGGTTTATACCAGAGGCATGTAACTCTTTTGGGCAATTAACTGTAAATTTAGCATAATATTATCTTATATTAGTAGGAAAAAAAGAAGCAAGTCTTTTGGTCCCCATTGGTTTGACCCCCCAAAGATATGCACCCTTGTATTTCAAGTTTTATAGTCTGGTTCTGATTATCGGGAATAAAATCGTAATACTTCACTTAATTAATGTTTCTTTTGACCTATTTACCTGCAGGCTGGATTTGCTGGTGATGATGCTCCAAGGGCTGTTTTTCCTAGTATTGTTGGCCGACCTCGACACACTGGTGTTATGGTTGGTATGGGTCAAAAAGATGCATATGTTGGTGATGAAGCTCAGTCCAAAAGGGGTATTCTCACTTTGAAGTATCCCATTGAGCATGGAATAGTAAGCAACTGGGACGATATGGAGAAGATCTGGCATCATACCTTTTACAATGAGTTGCGTGTTGCTCCTGAAGAGCATCCTGTGCTACTTACTGAAGCACCTTTGAATCCTAAGGCCAATAGAGAGAAGATGACACAGATCATGTTTGAGACTTTCAATGTGCCTGCCATGTATGTTGCTATTCAAGCTGTGTTGTCTCTATACGCCAGTGGCCGTACAACAGGTGCGACCTGAGTCTTACCCTAATTTTACAACCAAGTTTTGATTTGTAGATTGATTATTTGACAGTCAGAATATCCATTACGATATTGTTTTAGTTAAAAGTTTCAAATGACTCGGACATGGAGAGAAATCTGGTTGATCTTGACCTCGTTCAAGCTTTTAAATTTTATGTTTGGTTATCTGATTTGGCATAGCCTGTGATTGTTGCCAAATTATGAATCTTCATGTTTTCCTTCTAACTATGCCTTTGCCCATCTCAACAGGTATTGTGTTGGATTCTGGCGATGGTGTCTCACATACTGTACCAATTTATGAAGGTTACGCCCTTCCTCATGCAATTCTTCGGTTGGATCTTGCTGGTCGTGATCTTACTGATTGTTTGATGAAAATCTTGACGGAAAGAGGTTATTCATTCACCACTAGTGCTGAACGGGAAATTGTCCGCGATGTTAAAGAGAAACTGGCATATGTTGCACTTGACTATGAGCAAGAGTTGGAGACTGCAAAGAGTAGCTCTTCTGTTGAGAAAAGCTATGAGTTACCAGATGGGCAGGTGATTACCATTGGCTCAGAGAGGTTCAGATGTCCGGAAGTTTTATTCCAGCCATCACTTGTTGGAATGGAAGCTGCTGGAATTCACGAAACAACTTACAATTCCATCATGAAATGTGATGTAGATATAAGAAAAGATCTTTATGGAAACATCGTCCTTAGTGGTGGAACAACAATGTTTCCTGGTATTGCAGATCGTATGAGCAAGGAAATTACTGCTCTCGCTCCCAGCAGCATGAAGATCAAGGTGGTGGCGCCTCCAGAACGCAAGTACAGTGTCTGGATTGGAGGATCTATCTTAGCTTCCCTCAGCACCTTCCAACAGGTAATGCATAATAATGAATTCTCCTCGAACTCTGATATGGTTTAGCTGTATTCCGAAATTTGGTTTGTTGGGATCCTTGCTGATTTTGTTTCTTGAACTACAGATGTGGATAACAAAAGGTGAATATGATGAATCTGGTCCTTCCATTGTTCACCGGAAATGCTTCTGAGTTGATAAAGGGAGGAACTCATCTGCTCATTATCTGCTTCAACAATTTGGTTGGAGTTCTGGTCAGGCTTTGTTAAAGTTGAATGTATTTGAGCTCAAAAAGACGAAGATTAAGTAATGTATAATGGGATGTAAGCTTTTAAACTGTACACTGGTTTTCTTAATGTTATTTGAGTCCTAGTGTTACTATTGTTTTTTATGTTAGAGGTTATCTTTTTTCTCTCCTCTTTTAATCTTCATGTTACTCTGGATTTGGTTTCCTGTGTATGCTCTTATACTGAGTAATGTCAATTCATGGCTGGCTTTGAAATCTTTGGTATTTCGTAGTCTCTTTTCTTCTCAAGCTTTATAGACATGTGCTCTTAAAACAGACAATTCAGACATAGCAACTCATGCATTACTATTAATTCATGATAAAAACTTTTTTTAAAATTTAACATGACATAACAAAGAGGAAATTGGACATTGTTGTTCATAGTAAGTGAGCTCCTATATTACATTACAATCACTATAATAATTCGTCAATGCTCTAGTTCCTTTCAAATGTAGATGTCCTCTGGTTCTCTTAAGGTACTAAATAGTAAATACTAGGAAGTATAGACTCTTTATGCAAATTAAATTGACGTACTATAGTACTCCATTATTAGCTAAAGTTTGAACGTACTTCTATATTTATGACAATGATTTGTATTTCCCAATATACTTAGAAGAAAACCACTGGTGCCACTTTTACAATTCTCTGTTCCCAGTTGGCAACTTTTCCCTATTTAAAACCCAAAAAAAAAGAAAGAAAGAGGGGGCATAGATTTAAACTTGGGCTCCACCTGCCAAGTTTTTGTAGATTTGTTTTTGCATCAAACAAGATAGTCCGCAGTCAACTCACATGGGCTTCTCGTCCTTGTAAATAGACCCTAAGATGTTTTAGGGTGTTTTCCATTTCCACCCCAAGATTTTTCACTGATGCGCTAAATCATAAGGTAATGTTTTTGTGGGCAAATTCCAGCATTCATGGCGGAGGATGAAAAATCTACTGGTTCCAGTGAAATCTAGTGGAGAGATGAATATGGGTTGGCTTGGTTTCTATGTCACACGGATGTGTTCGAATTTGAGTTGCTTTTGAAAATGTATTTTGAAGAATCCATAGTCATTCTTAGAGTTTTGCTGCCACTATGTGGCATGGGACATGGCACAGCATGGCACGGCAGCAGATAAGATGGCAGGGAAAACGGTGAAACCTCAAAAGTTTCTGTAGCCAGGACCAGTAACCCTCATGACCTTGAAAGTAGCTGGACTGGAATGTCAAAAGCAATGCAGCAGATATAGTCATCCACTAGATAAAGATTCTAATATGCAATGGTTGTCCTAAAAGAGGAAGGAACATGGGGAAGCACTTGAATTTATGGCCCTAGTATCCAGATGAATTCCTTGCCTTAAACTAGAGAAAACATGCCCATTATCCTGTGGAGAAGCAGCAACGTGAATCTGAAGGTCAGCCAGATTGAGTATTGGGATCTCTGAAGGATGAGACAGGAAATTGAGTGCATGAATCTTGGAGAATAAGTTCTGACAGAAATAAGATAACAAGATATGGATGCACATTCAAGTGAACTGAGAGTGAGCTCGACTTTTGACATTCAGATGCCATATGCATGCTTCCTACTTCATCGTCTCACTTTGCTTTGGATATGGACTCCTATTAGATTATTTTCCATTAAAAGTGAACTAACTTGGCTATGCTGGTCTCATGAGATGCACATCAGATTTGCTGTATTAAGAAATGGTGTACCAAATAGCTGCTGGCATAAACACTTTTTTGTATAGAGCTTCAACGGCATGTGCTCTTCATCGGTATGAATAAAATTTAAGTGCTTAATGCTTTCATGCATGATATAGGATTCATAAAACAAATCATCCATGCTCTTGTTTGTTTATCTGATTGATTTCCAGTTACTTATCGAGTTATTAGTTTGATAACACATAATGGAGAAGCTGTAAAAGTTACAAGCAAAACTTAGTCTGCTGAAAAAAAAAAACTTTTAAATGTAATCCTGAGTTTTGGTTTGCTATATTTGAATTACTGTCCATCGTCTTCATACTGTGACCTAAACTCGCTGCCTGTACCTCTTTCTCTCTGTCCTCCCCTCTGATCGATTTCTTTTTTCTTAAATGCTGATTAATTTCTCTGTTAAGTTCCTCTTTTAGTGCACCAGAAGATTGCCTGTTCATTCACTACTGCATACACACTATTCAATGAATCATTAGAGGCACTCCACGAAATGAAACAGAGAAGATATAAATGGAAAGCAGAACAAGAAAAGAAGTAAAATAATTAAAAGGATCGTGAAGTTCTTGAGGGAAGCTTACTCTATTACACTTGAAGCACATCAATCCCTATGTTGCATGCTGTTGATAAAATTATAATTTTAATGTAATGACTAAAGCTCCTAGTTGAGATGTCATCACTTGGATGATGATAATGAACTACAGCAACAGGAAAAAAATTGAAGCGACACCTTGCCTCCAACCATGAGATTGGGGATTCAAGTCGCCACACACACATATTTGATGATAGAATGCCTTTTCTTTCCCTTCACACCTTATCTCTGACAAAATTATTCATCATTTATATCTGGATCTATTAGTTTTTCTTTATCATGTTCAGATAAAATTTGGGGAATCAAAGTTGATAAAGGTAAAATTAAGAAATGAAAGAAATGTTTGTAAAGGGTATATACACAACGAAATTTAAATATATGAAAGAAGCAAAAGGAAAGAGGAATAGCTAATAAAGGCAACAGCTAGGCTACAGTCAATGAAAGCCAGTAGGCATTACTTGTCTCTGCAAAATTTATCAAAGGATGGTTGTTCAACACAAAGCATATAATATGATATATTATTTCTATCCAAGCCTTTTTGTCCGCTAGGTCAAAGAGATCTGTAATAAGTTTGATATTTTACATTCTGTATTTAGCATTCTGCCTTTGTGCTAAAGTAAAGTTGAGAGCAGTTTTATCAACTTGGCTGTGAGTTGATTTAAATGTACTTTGCCTGGAACCATTCTTTAGAAAATGTTGTTGAGTTTCAAAGTTATTTATTTTATTTTTTTCTTGAAAAAACTAGGGAGAGAATCGGTGGTTGACGGGGTGGAGGAAATTAAGGCTTATATTTTGTCCTTAATCAGCTCTAAAATATTTCCCAGAATGTGTCTGGCATTTATTTTTTCAAAATTAGTATGCTGATTATGCTTCTTGTTTGAACTTGTAATACATAACTCTGACTCATTTATGGATTTGGTGAGCGAAAGTGTGAAAGCATTCTCACTTTAAACCACCTGTTACTTTCATCGTCCAGATGTCAGCAGCAATGGCCCTTGTTTTACAAACCTTGTTTCTACATTAAATTCTCCTCTTCCCTGGGCGATCAAAACAATGTGTTTCAGGAAGCGCTCTTAGAGTACTCTCTTAATGCATGTGGCTCTTCCTTATAAGTAAGCAAGAACTTATATTCTAAAGGTTTGAAAGATTTACTCTCTTTGAGACTGGTTATATTTATTTTATAGTTTCATCTTTTTTGCTTTATATCTGCATTGGCATGATGTGTTTGAATCAATTCTTTCCCTTTCTTGTTAGTTCTTCATAACTATGAGCGTCTTTTTTGTAAGTTAAACATAGCAGGAAAGTCTTATGTACTGTGTGTTATACGTCTACTAGCCCTAGTACTCCTCTTTTCTAGTTGCAGATCTAGTAAAATCCAGAATCCACTTTTTAGCATCTTTTTGTATGCATGAACTTAATCCCGAGAACTTATCTGTTTATTCTCTGATGAATGGGCAAAATCGTATATGATCTGAATTTTTTTTTGGACTTTATTAATGGATAGTGATGATTCATATAGCCGATTCCAACTTGCTCGGGGTTGAGATGTAGTTGTTTACTTTATTAATGTTGCTGCTCTACTACTGTGAACATAAAGTCATCACCTTGCTTTTTATGGCTCCAGGTTAGTCAGTGGAGAGCTAGCGTTGTTCAGTTCAATGCAAGTCAATCACCAACTAACTGATCACCCTAACCAGGGTCCCGTGGTTCTTGGGCAGCATGCTCCAGAAGTGATGTCCTTTGGTGTAAGCAACATGGGAGACATTGACCAAGAAATGCAGTTGCTTGATTCTATCAAACTCAATAGTGTCGAGATGCCTGAAGCGTATCATGAGGATATGAATGAGGTGACAGAAGTCCCTGGACATGCTGAAGAAAAGCAGCCAGTATATCATCGTATGAAATGGACAGATGAGATGGTTAAGCTTTTGATTACTGCTGTTTCTTACATCGGAGAAGATGTTTTGTCCAATGGGGTTTTCATCAAGAAGGGTAAATGGAGGGCCATTTCCTGTGTTATGGCTGAAAGAGGTCATCACGTCTCTCCTCAGCAATGTGAGGATAAGTTTAATGATATGAACAAAAAGTTCAAGAGACTGAATGATATACTTGGGAGAGGCACTGCATGTCATGTCGTGGAGAACCCAGCACTTCTAGAAATGATGGGCCTATCTGACGATTTGAAAGAGGAAATGAAGAAGCTTTTAGGTAGCAAACAGTTGTTCTACCAAGAAATGTGTTCATACAACAATCAGAATAGATTATTCCTTCCCCATGATCAGGAAGTTCAGCAATCTGTGTTGTTGGCTGTAAAGGGTAAAGACAAGTGTGAAACCGAAAATGTGTTGCAGGATTTGCCTTTGAAGAGGAAGACAAGTGGAGAAGAAAGAGTTTCAAAAGATAAAAGAGTTTCTATGAACAATGAGGAGAGAGAATTACAGGACGAGCATAGTCTCCCTCGCTTACTACAGTTGGAAGAACAAAAGCTACAAATTCAGGCTCAAATTCTGGAATTGGAGAAGAAGAGGTTCAAGCACATGAGATTCTGCAGTAAAGAAGACGAGGAGCTACAAAAGATGATGCTGGATAATGAGGTTATCAAGCTTGAGAATCAGCGGTTGGTGCTTGAACTCAAACGCAGTGGAATGCGCCCTTTTGACTGAATCATGTACCAGTGCTGCAGTATATGTGGGTCAGTACTTGTTCTTGAATCACCCTCTGTTAAACTTGGAACATGTATTATCTCTGCTTGATTTTGTTTGCTTTTTTTCGATGTAGGAAGTGCAAACTTTTAATCTCTTCTTGTTCAGCCTTAGGACTGAAGCATAACCATGTTAGCACGTAATTGGACTATATTATTTATGATGTGTTAGATAACTTTCACTTTGTTTTTTGCTTTTACCTATATAAATGCTTTAATTGGCAACTCGTTCCCCACTGCGTAAAAGGCTTGTTGAATTATCACAGCCATTATCACAATGCACCTATGTTGGATCTTAGCTTAATCTCCATTGTAACCATGTTGTAATAACCTTTGGTATACTTGGCTGGTGCTAGCATCTAAACTAGTGGTTGTTCTTCTGGTGTGGTTAATTTTTTAAATCTTACAACATGGTGGTTATTCATTCCCATATGCTGAGCGATCCTTGCTTGGAACTTTGCATTTCTGTCGTAGAAAATTACTGGGCATGCTGTAGCCAGAGCTGGCCAGAACTCTGTGAACTTGTCAATGTAATCAGTGCACTAAGCTCCCGCTATGCGCGGCATCCGGGGAAGGGTTAGACCACTAGGGTCTACTATATGCAGTCTTAACCTACATTTCTGTAAGAAGCCATTTCCACGGGTTAGAATCTGTGACCGAGGTCACATGGAGGTAACTTTACCAGTTACGCCAAAGCTCCCTTCAAACTTGTCAATCTAACCACTTTTCTTAAATTTGCTCTCTAGAAATTGGGAAGGCCCGGTAGTATCTAAGTCGTTATTTCATAATAGGCGATTAGCTCTCACTTCTTCTTGTTTTACGCCCTGCCCTGCAGATGGTTATTGATTGAGAAGGATCCCATGAGAAATGAAAGGAGTAAATCAACGAGGTTTTGTGTTTAAGAAAATCTTCTATAAAATCGTACTGAGAATTGAACACATACCCCCATTGTGCAGGGATTCGGTCGACGGTAGGGGTGTGAATATCAAAAGAATTTAAAGAAAAGATTAAGAGAACACCAATAACATGAAACACCAAAGTACATGTAACTATAGATACTTCAAAAACAATATCCACCATATTATAACCCACGCAAGTTCCTATATATGTTCCAATCCCATATATTTTGCTACACAATTTTTTCTTGACCCTCAAGTAACCAACAAAAAACATATGCATTTATCATTTGAAGCTCTCTTGAGACCATGTCTTGGATTAAACTCTATGTTGATTTCTTTTCAGCCTCTTCTGCAGCAGCAGCTGGTTGTTGAGCATCAGTTTCTTTCTTGACATCTGATGCTGGAAGTTCCTCCACCTTTGCTTCTTCTGGTTTTTTGTCTGTGGTTTCCGAGCTCTTTTCATCTTTAACTGACTCCTTTTCTACTTCGGTCTGTGCCATTCATTTTCAAAGCATTAAAAACGTAAACATTTTCTATGTTTGATTGTTAGAGTTAAAATAATATATTAAACATTAATGATATTAGTAGCTGAAGAAAGTAATATAAAGCTATACATTAAATAATTGTTAAAAAGATGACCGCCATAATTTTTTTTTTATTTTTAAAAATGACTTCTTCATACTAAATACGGTGCCATTACCTCGAGAAAATAGGGTTGTATTCGAAAATTATTATCATTAAAAAAAAATGATGTACCTCATTGAGCAACGTCCCAAGAGAATTGGATTTGTTAATATCCCCGGCCACCTTCTCATCCTCCTCCTCTGGCTTAGCAACATCACCATCTTCCACCTTCTTTTGTTCATCTTCTCCGTTGACCTCCTTGTCAACCACCGTCACCTCCGGGGCCGCGGTGGTGGTGGTGGTGCTCTCCTCCTCCTTTGGTTGCTCCGGCAGAGGGGCTGCCTTGGCCTCACCCTTGAAGTCCTTTGGTGCACTAGTACAAGCTCCCATTTTTTGGGTTTTTAATTTTTTTTCCCCCTCTTTTTTGGTGTTGAAAGGAACTCTTTATATATGCTCCTCTCACAAACTCAAATATAATGCGGAATCTTTGGAGAAAGAAAGGTGGAAAATAAAATGAATGTAATTGATGAATATTTTCTTGCTCCAAATACGAATAATATATATGGGAAATGAAATATGTATTTGAGGTAATTCCGGTTTTCAATCTCAGTCAAAGAAAGTTTTAAGGAAAGTAAATGTTAATTTATGGAGTGTTATCAATCACAATCACAAAAATGGTTGTCATTTCCGTGTTTGGACCTCATTTTAGGCCACGGAGAATTGGAAAAATGCGTGTGTACATATAACAAAGAAATTAAAGAGTGGTGTAGAGTAAAAACCATCTTGGATAGAGCAATAGTATATTGTGCTCTTTTTTGACCACTAGGTTTAGGTTAATAAGTACTCTAATTTTAAAAATTACGTTAATATTATATTAATGAATAATCTTTGAGCTATAAAATATTTAAATAAAAAAAAAGTTCTTCAAAATAATGTTTCTTGATCTTATTTAGCTAACTCGACAAAGAAAATGATGACACTAAAAGGTCCTCAATCATCTTGGTTGATATATTCAACTAAAAATTTATTTTATTTTATATTTCATTACTATTTTAAAAAATTTTCATTTTTGTAGCAAGGATACATAAACTCTTGAAGATTTAAGAGTTTTTTCCAATATTTTTTGAATGATATATATTATTCTTAATAAGACACAAACAATGTCAACTAATTAACAATTTTCTTTTTTTTTTTTGAACAAATTTCTTTTTGTTTGGTATTAGGAAAGCTAAGAAAAAATAATGTCACCTAATTAACAATTTTATTTTTTTAGAACAAACTTCTTTTTGTTTGGTATTAGGAAAGCTAAGAAAAAATAGACGAATGACCACAAAAAGAGCCTTGAAAAGCTTGGACCTTCATATGATAAAGCTAAAGTTAAACTCCAAATAGAAAAAACATTTAAAAAAAAAAAACCACCCCTCTTTGTCAATGAGATCAAGTCTTATATCGAGATTTAAGAAACATTAGAGATCATTAAAGTGCAAACAAATTTAGATCCGATATTAATTATTAATGAATTGTTATGAAATAATATAAGAACAAGAACAATAATACAAGAACAAGAACAATAGAGAGAAAAGTAGAGAGAGGAGTGTTCTTATTGATACTTTGGGATGATTTACAATGGTATAGAACCCCTATATTTATAGGGAGGTGGTGACTTAGCCACCAAGTAGTAAACCCTAGAATCTCTCTAAATATAGACATTCACCTTAAATAGAGTTCTATTTATAACACTCCCCCTTGAATGTCTATTCAATAATGTGCCTAGTTAAAACCTTAACTAAATAAAACTCAATGGGAAAAAAATTATAGAAAAGGAAAAAGAGTACACATGTGTGAATATGCGCCTATTGGTTGCCTCGTTAAAAACCTTGCAAGGAAAACCCAGTGGGACAAAACCTTGTAAGGGAAAAAGAGTGCAACGCGCATTAACTCCCCCTGAAAAGAGCATCAATTCACATCCTTGAGCATTTGCATTCCAATCTTGTGCACCATCTTCAAAACGATCTTTTGTAGAGATTTGATAAATAAATCAGCCATATTGATTTGAATAAATATTCCGTACCTTGAAATTATCATTCTTGATAGATATGAACATCTTCATATAATGTCGTGGAATGACTCTTCAATATCTCCATAGAGGTATTCTCGATGCCATCATGCTTATAGTTATAGCAAGATACATATGTACACAAGTTGCACTTAGGATGTGGTACTTCAGGACCAAGAATTGTATATGCTTCAAGCAACTTCAATCATTGACTTTATTATGATCACTTTGATCATTTGCTCATCTTCTTTATTAAGAAGTTATTTTGAAACCGATTCGTCTATACGCTTTAAGCGTATCAAAGACTTTGTCCTTCTAGGACTTACTATGAGCATTTGCAGTGAGAATATAGTTACTTTCTTTGGGTCAGCAAATGCGTATAGCATGCTTTGCAATATGTTGCAATTGAATTATTCTTTTATGAACTTCAGGTTCATATTATGATATTCGAGGATCTATATATACAAATGATAATTCATCCCATGTAACCTTTTCTCAAGTGTTTATCATGTCTCCCCCTCATGTTAGAAAAGCTAACTTGTTTCCTCAACTTTGAGAGTCCATCTTTGTGCATTATGGTGTTAATGAAAATATACACCGCACATCAATAATAAGATGGAGTTATTTGGTTCCTGACCCTGAACCACTTGTGAGGGGAGAATATACTCTCGTATACAACGTATATCAAACTGATATATATAACTTTGTTCTCATAAGAAACAGTTTAGCTATTAAGTGGAGGCACTCAATAATTATCTTGCTAAACCAACTATGATATAAACCAACTTATCAAGATGAACTATCTTGAATAGAAAATCTGGAAATTATGCTCGAAGTTATATTACTGAGCAATTTACCTCGCAAGCACCGGCCAGGCTGCGGGTTAATAACAATCGCGCATGTAACCATTTCATAGATGCATCATATGTGGTATACATGGCAGGTGAATGGGCCCATATTCACCTTTGATATTTCCAGAATTTATGGGCTTCAACCCGAACTCTTTAGTTGGTCAGTTCATTAATGAGAACAAGTGATACAAGAGAATTCGTAAAGAACTTTCTAGTTCTTTAATATTCACCCATGTGAATTCTGTATTATTGCACATCATACTTAAAATGAGATGGCCAACCCGAATGCCAACTGAATAAATTATCAATATTGGTAAACTTCAAATTTACACCATGACATGTGCACTTATCAATAAACTTCAGGTTTATTATGACATGGGTTTTTATACCAATAGATATCCACTTTATTGTGGCATTCTTTTGTTTGTGTAGTACAAACTGGAGAATAAAGCGGGTAGCTTTTCATATACAAATTATCCCGCTACAAGTTGTAGTAATAGAAGATATCAAATCTTTCCTTTATTTATAGTCTCAATATAATCAGCGCTTTCGCGTGTACTTTGGAAACTGAATAAGTTTCTTTGAGACTTACTACAGCACAATACTCAATTGTGTTTCTCCAACATAGTAATAATTGGCTCTTCTAGAGCTCTCAATTAATTTTGTACTACCACAAATTCATCAACATCCATGTGGTGAATATCTTTCTTAAAGAGAAAGTTATACCATTATGGTCATGTCAAACTTATATTCAAGATATGTTTCTTGCATGATCGTTGTCCTTTAATAGTCATATTTCCAAAATACTTTGGCGCACAATAGGTACGTGACCAACGATCATTCATGCAATATATCATCTCAAACCTCCTTCTAGGGGTGAGTGTGGTATCATCTCAAACCTCCTTCTAGGGGTGAGTGTGGTATATTCTATACCAATTTCATGTTCATATTCTTCCAATAATGAATATGTATTCGTGAATCAGATGTTGTCACATTCACTGCGGGGATATGTGATTTTGTTATCCTTTTCAAATCTGTAAATGCGTCTGGCATTTGATTTGTTATTCTTTGCAAATGGATAATCTTTTGCACCTCATTTTCACAAATGGAGGTATGTGGATCAAGATGAGATAATGATGCATTTTTCCACAAAATTTCCCGTTTGGTTTCACCAACTTCTCCCCCTAATTTTGGGAAAAGTGTCTCATCAAATTGACAGTCTGCAAATCGTGCAGTGTACAAGTCCCCTGTCAATGTTTCGAGGTAGCGAATAATGGAGGACGATTCAAACTCAACATATATTCCTAACCTTCTTTGCGGACCCATTTTGGTGCGGTATGGCGGTGCTACAGGCACATATACTGCGCATCCAACAATTCTTAAATGGGATATATTAGGTTCATGACCCAAAACTAATTGCAACCGGGATTATTTGTGACAATTCGTCAGTCAGAGACGAACTAGTATTGCTGCATGCAAATGGCGTGACCCCAAACCGAAGTGGGCAGTCGACGAATTAGCATTGCTGCATGCAAAATGGCGTGACCCCAAACCGAAATGGGCAGCCTCGTTTTCATGAGTAAATGAGGTATTCAAGATTATACTCATGTATTGTCTCAATCTGATTACCATTTTGAATGATATCTCTAAAACTCAACAAGTTACTTTTAGACTTGGAGGAGAACATTTTGACTGATATCATTAAAACTCAACAAGTTCCTCTTAGACTTGGAGGAGAACATTGCATTCTCTAAAATATTGTTCCTTTAGGCAGAGTTATAGTTGCTCTTCAGGAGCCTTCAATCAATTTAATTCCCATGGTTTGACATACAAAAGAAAATATATGAACATGAGAATATACAAATCTGTTTGCTTCATATTTAAACAATATTTTCAAAATCTGCTGAGGTTATTCGACTAACTAAATCAGATAGTCGACTATCATGCCTTGCGGAAAAGTCCAGTTTTAATGCGAAATATTAGATAGTTGACTAACTAAGTTGATAGTCGACTATCTTAGTAAACAGTCATCAGGATAGTCGACTATCTAAATCAGATAGTCGACTATCTTAGCTTGCGGAAAAATCCAGTTTTATTGCGAAATATTAGATAGTCGACTAACTGATAAGTTAGTCGACTAACTTTACTGGAAAATGAAAATTTCTTCGAAATTCAAGCATATTGAAACATTCTAAAGAACTAATACTAATATTATATCATAAACTAACTAATACGAGCTGATACTGATGACTATTAGTTTATTCACTAACTATTACAAATAAGTGAAATAAAATCAAACAATTCCATCTTCCTTCATCACAGATCCATCACAGTTTAGGTGGTCAATTTTCCCCTCAGGGTGCTCAAAGGAGTCTGCCACATCCAAGTGGGTGATGTCAAGATTGTCGTCAGAGACAAAATTTGTTTCAGGGCATTTACTCCTTAGAGATGCTTGACAAGGCTCAACCAAATGTCTTGGTACACGGCAAATTTTCGCCCAGTGCCCTTTTCCACCGCAACGATAACATATAGTTTATGAACTATTTGCTTTTGGATTCTCATCATATCGTGCTTGTGGCAGAGTGACCAACTTCAGGTTGTCATATCTCTCCTTTATGCCATTCCACAAGATAGGTGGATCTTTGACTGTGATATATTCAATTTTCAAAACCTTCATCAAGGTGATGGCGCAAGTAAATCAAGGCCTTAGCACAGTTTCAAACCTTCATCAAGGTAATGGCGTAAGAAAATCAAGGCCTTAGCATAGTCTTGGGTGGATGCATTATTTCTGTCCTTAATGGCGTCTCCAAGACCCATTGCATCCAAATGGATTTCAGCATCCAACACCCATGTCATATAGTTCTTGTCCGGAATTTCAAGGGCAACGAACTTTCCGTTCATAATGTCACACATAAAACAAATTACATCAAGAGCGCGTTCATACTTACGGGCTTTATTATAATTATCACATTCACTTCAAGGAATGGATTATAATCATCTGTATGTGTTATATACAATCTCATGTCAAATATTACTTTCATAAAGTGAAAGATTATTTTGAGAATCTTCATTATTCTCATTATCACAATGATGACGATTATAATTCCGTGTATTGCCTCGTCCACATTCATTGATACCTTCATGGTAATAATTTTGTCTTCTTTCAGACTTATCACATACTGCTACCACATTCTCTAAAGGGAATGGAGCAAATTCAATTGGACGGATTTTGTCTTCTTTCAGACTTATCACATACTGCTACCACATTCTCTAAAGGGAATGGAGCAAATTCAATTGGACGGATTTTGTCTTTATTTGTATATGAAATCAAATCGTAGAATTTCAAGAATTTGAAAGAGAAAAGTAAATTACTTACCTTTAAGGTATACCAATAAATGTTGTGATATCAAATATACCTCTTGAGTTTCCATCCCGTTGCAACAAATTCCGGCAACTTTGGTCGACTCCCGCGGCCAATTTGATGCCGGAGAACGCGACATATTTTCCGTATAGAAATTCAAGATTGCCATTGGACCTCCAAACTATCAGCAAACTTTAAAATCGAGAAACCCATTGTTTGCATAATTGAACAGAAACGTTCCACTATACAACAAAATTAAACCAGTCATCAATTCAATTGTAACAAAGAAAGGAATAGCGGAAATAAATAGCTAGGATCACTTGTATGTAATATAGACAACACATAATTATAGATTTTAATCGAACATAAAATCGATACTTATCTCTTGAAGCGTGACCCGGATAATGCCCGGAATTAGCGAAATTCGTGTGGGCGAATTACTCCTTAATCTTCTCAAAGTGCTTCTTGAGACGGTAGAGTCTCGTGCTGATAACGTGTTATGAAATAATATAAGAACAAGAACAATAATACAAGAACAAGAACAATAGAGAGAAAAGTAGAGAGAGGAGTATTCTTATTGATATTTTGGGATGATTTACAATGGTATAGAACCCCTATATTTATAGGGAGGTGGTGACTTAGCCACAAGTAGTAAACCCTAGAATCTCTCTTAATATAGACATTCACCTTAAATAGAGTTCTATTTATAACATGAATTATATTTTAAGATTGTAATCTTTTGGTGGCGGTCATATTCCTAGCATCTCCAATAATGCTGTTAATTTTAGTTCTTATGTATTCTTCCGCCATACACATTATCAATTGTACTACTTTGTTATATTTTTCTATATAAAGTTTGATTGCTCTATTCTTAAATATTTCAAGCTCATTCTTTCTAATTTTATATAAACGCTTTTTTTTTTTACATATTTTTTCATACAACAACAATTACATGCTCACGAAATAAATTTGCTAAACACATATTTCTCACCCGTAATATGTTTAAATACAAATAAAGTACTTGTTAAAACCAACTACAAGAATATATGTTCTAGTTATATAAACTTAAACCTTTATTTATTTAGATTATAGACTTGAATTGATACTTATGTAGAAAATGCAAGAATTTTTGTTACTACAAAACTTGAAGAACGTCTATTATTACGAAACTTCAAGAAACAGTCTAAACGTTAAAAAATTGACCTCAAAGCACAAGCAAATTACCTCAAGGCTTATTAACAAGAATTTATGATAATAAGTATAAAATATTAGCTTCTTTAGAAGTTTTTAACCCCTTTTTCAAAAAATTTAGTTTTTGTTATAAATAGAACTCTATTTAAGGTGAATGTCTATCTTATAAGAAGAGTCTTACTTCAAGGCTAAGTCTTTTATCTTCCTATAAATAGAGAGGTCTTACCCCATTGTAGATCATCCCAAAGTATCAATAAGAATACTCCTCTCTCTACTTTTCTCTCTATTGTTCTTGTTCTTGTATTATTGTTCTTGTTCTTATATTATTTCATAACACGTTATCAGCACGAGTCTCTAACCAATCGAAATTTTCGATTGTCTTAACTTTTGTTTGTGTAGGGTCTCACGTGAGGTTCTGCCGTAACCAAATCCCAAAAATTTCTATACGGACAAAAAGGAAAAACAAAGAAGAAAGAAACAAAAACAGAAAGAGAAAAACGTGAGAGAAAGAAAGGAATTTACACAAGAGGTATATTTGATATCACAACATTTATTGGTATACCTTAAAGGTAAGTAATTTACTTTTCCCTTTCAAATTCTTAAAATTCTACGATTTGATTTCATATACAAACAAAGACAACAAAGTTTGATTATAACTCTAATGGAGTTCGTAAGAAATTACACTCACATGAAGTGGTAAAATTTCTATGCCTTGCCATGATCAAATTCATGTATGATTGTGGGCAACGAATTAAAAATCCGTCCAATTGAATTTGCTCCATTCCCTTTAGAGAATGTGGTAGCAGTATATGATAAGCCTGAAAGAAGACAAAGTAATTACCATGAAGGTATCAATGAATGTGGACGTGGCAATAGACGAAATTATAATCGTCATTATTGTGGTAACGAGAATGATAAAGATTCTCAAAATAATCTTTCACTTTATGAAAGTAATATTTGACATGAGATTGTATATAGCACATACAGATGATTATGATCCATTCCCTGAAGTGAATGTGATAATTGTAATAAAGCCCGTAAGTATGGACATGCTCTTGATGTAATTTTGTTTTATGTCTGACATTATGAAATGAAAGTTCGTTGCCCTTGAAATTTCGGGCAAGAACTATATGACATGGGTATTGGATGCTGAAATCCATTTGGATGCAATGGGTCTTGGAGACGCCATTAAAGACAGAAATAATGCATCCACCCAAGACTATGCTAATGCCTTGATTTTCTTGCGCCATCACCTTGATGAAGGTTTGAAAATTGAATATATCACAGTCAAAGATCCACCTATCTTGTGGAATGGCTTAAAGGAGAGATATGACAACCTGAAGTTGGTCACTCTGCCACAAGCACGATATGATGAGAATCTAAAAGCAAATAGTTCATAAACTATATATTATCGTTGCGGTGGAAAAGGGCATTGGGCGAAAATTTGCCGTGTACCAAGACATTTGGTTGAGCTTTATCAAGCATCTCTAAAGAGTAAAGGCCCCGAAATAAATTTTGTCTCTGACGACAATTTTGACATCACCCACTTGGATGTGGCAGACTTCTTTGAGCACCCTAAGGGGAAAATTGACCACCTAAATTGTGATGGATCTGTGATGAAGGAAGATGGAATTGTTTGATTTTATTTTACTTATTTGTATTAGCTAGTGGATAAACTATTAGTCATTAGTATCAGCTCGTATTAGTTAGTTTATGATATAATGTTAGTATTAGTTCTTTAGAATGTTTCAATATGCTTAAATTTCGATGGTATTTTTATTTTCCAGCAAAGTTAGTCGATTAACTAATAAAATTGACTATCTAATATTTTGTATTAAAACTGGAATTTCCGCAAGCTAAGATATTCGAGTATCTGATTTAGATATTCGAATAACCTGATTTAGTTATTCGAATAACCTGATGACTGTTTACTAAGTTAGTCGAATAACTAATTAGTTATTCGACTAACCAATATTTCGCATTAAAACTGGATTTTTCCGCAAGGCAAGATAGTTGAATATCAGGTTTAGTTATTCGAATAACCTAATGACTGCTTCCCTAAAGTTAGTCGACTATCAATCCAGTTATTCGAATAACCTCAACATATTTTGAAAATATTGTTTAAATTAAGAAGCAACGGATTACATGACATTTCAACTTGAAACATTGTACCATATACAGAGATATTATTAACACAGTGTACTGTCACATGTCTGCATTGGCTTATAAATGTACACTTCTATACTATTCACATATTCATGTCAATTGCTTAGTTCCAAATTTGTAATTATGTGATCGTCCATGATAATGTGCTAAATTATTCATCACATAACTTTTACACATTCTTTACATATTACATACACTACTCGAGTTTTATGATACGCTGTCATCTATTCACTGTATTACCTGTGTATATGTCCGTAACATACATGTGTGCACCTTTGTAACTACTGCACAATATAGTTTCCACTTCTATATGTTCATTCATTTATGCATCACATTCATGTACCACACACACGATACCGGAAAAGCAACTTTTCCCAAAATTAGGGGGAGAAGTTGGTGAAATTTTGTGGAAAAATGCATCATTATCTCATCTTGATCCAAATACCTCTATTCGTGAAAAAGAGGTGCAAAAGATCCATTTGCAAAGAATAACAAATCAAATGCCAGACGCATTTACAGATTTGAAAAGGATAACAAAATCACATATCCCAGCAGTGAATGTGACAACATCTGATTCACGAATACATATTCATTATTGGAAGAATATGAACATGAAATTGGTATTGAATATACCACACTCATCCCTAGAAGGAGGTTTGAGATGATACCACACTCACCCCTAGAAGAAGGTTTGAGATGATGTCATTATTATGGCATGAATGGTCATTGGTCACGTACCTATTGTACGCCAAAATAATTTGTCAATGTGATTACCAAAGGACAATAATAATGCAAGAAACATATCTTGCATATAATTTTTGACATGACCATAATGGTATAACTTTCTCTTTAAAAAAGATATTCACCACATGGATGTTGATGAATTTGTGGTAGTACAAAATTAATTGAGAGCTCTAGAAAAGCCAATTACTACTATGTTGGACACAATTGATTACCAATAAGGTATTGTGTTGTAGTAAGTCTCAAAGAAACTTATTCAGTTTCCAAAGTATATGTGAAAGTGGTTGATTATATTGAGACTATAAATAAAGGAAAGATTTGATATCTTCTATTACTACAACTTGTAGCGGGATAATTTGTGTATGAAAGCTACCCGCTTCATTCTCCAGTTTGTACTACTTGTTCTCATTAATTAATTGACCAACTAAAGAGTTCGGGTTGAATCCCATAAATTCTGGAAATATCAAAGGTGAATATGGGCCAATTCACCTGCCATGTATACCACATATGATGCATCTATGATATGGTTACATGCGCGATTGTTATTAACCTGCAGCCTGGCCGGTGCTTGCGAGGTAAATTGCTCAGTAATCTAACTTCGAGCATAATTTCCAGATTGTCTATTCAAGATAGTTCATCTTGATAAGTTGGTTTACATCATAGTTGGTTTAGCAAAATGATTTATTGAGTGCCTCCACTTAATAGCTAAACTATTGCTTATGAGAACAAAGTTATATATATCAGTTTGATATACGTTGTATACGAGAGTATATTATATTCTCCCCTCATAAGTGGTTCAGGGTCAGGAGCCAAATAATTTCATCTTATTATTATTAATGTGCTGTGTATATTGACATGATAATGCACAAAGATGATTTTCCAGAGGTGAGGAAACATGTTAGTTTTCCTAACATGAGGGGGAGACATGATGAACACTTGAGGAAAGGTTACATGAGATGAATTATCATTTGTATATATATAGATCCTCGAATATCATAATATGAACATGAAGTTCATAAAAGGATAATTCAATTGCAACATATTGCAAAGCATGCTACACCCAAAGAATGTAACTATATTCTCACTGCAAATGCTCATATTAAGTCCTAGAAGGACAAAGTCTTGGATACGCCTGAAGCGTATAGGCAAATCGGTTTCAAAATGGAACTTCTTCATAAAGAAGATGAGCAAATGATCAAAGTGATCATAATAAGGAGGCAAGTGATCCAAAAGATCATACGACATAACACTTCATAAAATCTCATGAGAGATTCAGGTACCTGAATGTATGAATGAAGAGATCTCCATGTTATGTCTTTATGAAAATTTACTGGAACCGATATAAAATGATCGTCGACGACATCTATGATAGCGCTAAATATCGATGAGGATCTTATGTTTGTCGAATACAAACAAAATATTGACTAAATGGAAAAGATACAATTCAAGAAGAATTGATTCCATATGAAAGACATGTAGTTTTGGACATGTAGTTCAAATACTTGAAAGTATAAGGTCAAAAGTATGTGTAATCAGTTTTCGATATTTTATTTGTTTAGCATGACATGAAAACTTGATGTGCATCTAAAGTTTATTATATGGCTTATATGACTTAACTTGAAAGATTTAAGTTGCTTAAAGCATATACAATTCTTGGTCCTGAAGTACCACATCCTAAGTGCAATTTGTGTACATATGTATCTTGCTATAACTATGATAATGTGATGGCGAGGATATCCCTATGGAAGTATTGAAGAGTCATTCCACGACATTATATGAAGATGTTCATATCTATCAAGAATGATAATTTCAAGGTACGGAATATTCATTCAAGTCAATATGGTTGATTTATTTATCAAATATCTACTAACGATTTCTTGAAGCTAGTGCACAAGATTGGAATGTGAAGGTTCGAGGATGTGAATGGATGTTCTTTTTAGGGGGAGTTAATGCGCGTTGCACTCTTTTTCCCTTACAAGGTTTTGTCCCACTGGGTTTTCCTTGTAAGGTTTTTAACGAGGCAACAAATAGGTGTATTTCTAAACATATGTACTCTTTTCTTTTTCTAGAATTTTTCCCATTGGGTTTTGTTTTAGTTAAGGTTTTAGCGAGGCACATTATTGAATAGACATTCAAGGGGGGGTGTTATAAATAGAACTCTATTTAAGGTGAATGTCTATCTTATAAGAAGAGTCTTACTTCAAGGCTAAGTCTTTTATCTTCCTATAAATAGAGGGGTCTTACCCCATTGTAGATCATCCCAAAGTATCAATAAGAATACTCCTCTCTCTACTTTTCTCTCTATTGTTCTTGTTCTTGTATTATTGTTCTTGTTCTTATATTATTTCATAACAGTTTTAAAATTCTAATTTAAGAAGTCGACCTACAAACAGTCTTTTATATGTAGATGAAATTAGTGACCATCCAAAAAACTAAAAGAAAGTGTCCATGGAAAATAAAAATTGGGATATTAACTTCTTTTTTTTACACTCCTTAATTTCGATATTAAAGAATAAATTTCCTACTTATTATTTATTCTTTTTTCCTTTTTAACCTACAAAATTTGACTTTTTTAATAGGGAAATTAATTAATGAGTTTTCTACTTATTGTCTTGATCTTTTTTCTTTATAAACTATGAAAATTTTGACCTTCGTAGTTATTGTCTTATTCTTTTAGCATTTTTCCTCCGAAATAATGACTTTCCCTGCAAACTATCAAACGGACCGTCTTTTACCTTTTATGTAGTTGGGGATATCAAGCAAGAAGAAGTTTCCTACTTTCTATTCTTTTATTCTCTCTTCGTACGGCAAGTCTCTTCAAAAAAAAATATTTTACTTGTATTGTAATTTTATCCAACATATAATACAATTATTAATAAATATTATATGAATTAACTAATGATTAACGTGATATTATAGAAAATATTCAAGAGTAAAATGCAAATTACTTAACTTTTTAATTAATAGTAAATATTATATGAATTATTTTTGACGTATTAGAAAAAAAATTATTATAGCTCATTGTAATTATCAAATTGCATAACTAAACCAAGAAACGTATGAATTCGTGCTCCAAGTATGGGCTCTTGCCCTCTCTCCATAAAGGAAAAAGAAGGCAAGACTAAGTCATTTAGTTGTTTTCTATTTCCATTCTGCCTTTACCATGCCTATCCTGTAAAAAGATTCTCCAACTGATGATTTTTAAGTTTCGGATGTGAAGGCTTAGGCTTCCATTTTTGTTCTAGGTTTTCTTTATTCGCCAGGACGCTCAGTTCCTTCATGTTCCCAGAGTTGAGGCATTGTAGTGCAGCTCCTGCTGAAGGCTGCTTTGTTTGGGAAGACGTGCTCTTGTTGTTTTCTTGCTGCTGCGGCCTCAATACAATTCTGGCTATCCTCTCTTTTCTTTTGCGTGCGGCCCGTAATGTTTTGATCCTTTCTTTCTTTCTTTCTTTCTTTCTTGCTGTATCGCTTTTTTTTAGGGCCTCCCGGACCCCATTGTCAATAGTGTTCTTTAGCGGGAGGTATGTCTCGGCTAATGCTTTTGTTTCAAATAAAAGCATCTGCTCTTTCGACATCTCTTTCGCTTGTCCAGTAACCTCTTCTTTCTCAAAAAGAAAAAGTAGGAACCCGGTCTTGACGCCCCTAAACAATAGCAATAGCACGAATCCTAAGCTACGGCACGCGAAGGAATGGTTCCATGAATCATGGGCGGATCTTAACAGATTTCCCATTAGAGGACTACTACGACTACATCAACGTCGAGGCGCCCCGGTCTGAACATGCCAGGTTGGTTGACAAACCCAAGGGCAAAGCCAGGGGAAGGGGGCAGCCGGAAAGGATAGTTCCTGAGGTTCTAGAAAAAAATAAACAGGAACGTGGGTACATTCAAACCTAACGAATGGGATAAGAATCATTTTTTGGGCGATCAACCAACCCAACCCCAACACTGAAATTCTGAAAAGAAAAAGGAAAAAAAACACTACTGAAACTTTTTAACGAAAAGAAAAGAGCTCGTCAATAATTCTTAAACAAAAATTTTTACAACAAAAAGATAATTATATGATTTTCCATATCAAAGTCCTAAATATTTGGCATTTAATTAAATGATTGTCCCTACATGCTAGAAAAATAATTAATGGCCATTTCTACATATTAGGAAAATAACTAGAATTATTATTTTGTCCAATATAAAATATATTTTTAAAGGGCAAATATATATATATATATATATATATATATATATATATATATATATATATATATATATATATATATATATATATATATATATATATATATATATATATATATATAGATATATAGATTTGGCGTTATCGTCACCACATTACAAAATGAAAACAGACTTGCAAGCCGCTGGCATTATAGTGACCAACAATATCTTTATTTCTTTAAATAGTACCATCAAGACATACGATAAAAAAAATTATCTGCACAGGTATTTACACCAAATCATATTATTTTATTGTTGTTAAATGATAAATTAAGTTAAGAATATATGTCAATTAATAATAATTTAGTAATAACATTGTTTGTAAAAATATATGTCATATATTTATTAGGTCCGTGTCAACATCCAGTGAGTAAGTATTTATCAAAATTCAAAGCGCATAGTATTTGTAATAAACTACCTCGCCGAGAAAGTTACAAGGAGGATCAAATCTTAATTATGAGGACAAACTCTTCCGGTGAAAACTTACTCGCACCGGGTGTTTACACCAAACGATTAGATATATAATATGTGTCTTGCATATGGACTTCAATCAATTAATCAATAGTACATTTCATGTATTTTTATTTGATTAAATTAACTAACTATAGTGAGTTAATATAATTTGGATAAGCACTCGATAAGTGTAAGTATTTACCAACTCTTCCCTAACAAACATGTAACCAGTACAATTTACAACATAATTATGATGGTACGCCGTACGTACTAGCTAAACATGATGATAGTAAAATAATATTATAAAACCAAAGCAGGAAATAAAATTGAGTAGGTATATACATATTTGCACATGTGATGATACTGGAAATGACCAGAACAATCCATTTTCATGCATGCTAACTTATGGCTCTCTATCCTCATGCTTCAAGCTGCCCAAATCCGAAAGAGCTTTATACTTTTGTTCATAATATTTAAATATACGACCTGGATTACAAACATACAGGTTCCGAGATAATAATATTTCGTCCAGGATCACGTTATATATATAGAAGTAATGTTTGATTTAACTTGTTTTTCTTCAATCTAGTAAAAATCACTTAAAATGAATATTAGTTTGAAAGTCATTTTCATAATGAATAAATTTGAGGAATAATCAATAAAATTCATTAGAAAAATAAAATTTAAGGGACACAGTCATTTTTGTTAAATTGAAAAAGGATTGTTTACATAAATTACACCTATGTATACATACATACACACATACATATACATATTACATAAATTATATACATATTAATATCATATACTATCAATTATTTTTATTTTAAATAATGGGATAAAGTTTAAGTCTTCTTCGAATAAAAAGGTGCCTGTGGACTTCCCCAGACTTGGGTACTTACTTGGTTTCCACCTTTTCCAACTGTGTTGTAACACTATAAATATGACAGTTAGGAAAATAGCTAGCTTTTTGTACATATATAGATACGTATTCATCATCTCCATACATGTGTATACTTTTTTTTCGCTTCTTTTGCCCCAAGTCTCGTGATTTTCTACGACAATTTTTTACCAAGTACTACTACGCACCATTTTCTCTCACCCCCCAAATGCCAAAAATCTCTTCTAAACATTTTTCCCTGTTCAAAATCTTTGAATCTTTGATTTTCATCTTCTCTATCTGCATGCAAAACAAGAACGTAAGAAGAAGAGGAGGATTATAAAATTAAACCCTTCTTTTTCTTTCTTGCTATCTTGTTTTGTCCATTCCTCTTCAAGAAATTAAACATTATCATCTTTTTTTGGAAGAGGGAAAGAGCAGAAAAAGAATAATAATGGCTAGCATGGAAAATATATGCAACGTGGTGCATGAGATGAGGCCTCTTTTGCTTATGATTTTAGGGCAGATAATACTTGCAGGAATGAATATTGTGTTCAAACTTGCCACCAGCGATGGGATGAATTTTAGCATTTTGATCTTTTATCGCTGTCTCTTCGCCTCTGTGTTCATGGTCCCTCTTGCATTTTTCATTGAAAGGTCCAATCTTTAATTCTTAAATTTGTCAGTTAATTGTTTTTTTTTCAATAAGAATTTAATAAATAAAGTAAAATACAACAGGGAAATCCTTTACTTTTTGGGGGGGGGGGGGGGTTTATCTTTGTATTTTAGCTAGGTAGAGTTTGTCTAATGACTAATATAGATTCTTGGAGACATGAAATTTATGCTTGCTTTCTTGGAATTGGGGGGAGGGGAAGGGTAGCCCGTGCACTAAGCTCCCGCTATGCGGGAAAGGGTTGGACCACAAGCGTCTATCTTGCGTAGCTTTACCCTATCTCATTGAGCTTTGAGTTTCTTACAAATGGTTCTCTTTTCTAATTTCAGGGGAAAAAGGGCCAAGCTAACAAAGATGGTTATATTTCAAGGATTTCTTTGTGGTCTACTAGGGCAAGTTGTTCTATCTTTACTACTGATTTCTTCTCCATGCTCTTTTTACACTATTTTCTTTACTGTATAAGTTGACACCCCTATCTATTCTAAGTCCAGTTGAAGAATGAAACAGTGCTTGGTCATAGATTTCTTGATTTTTTATTCTTGACTGAAAATTATGTAGTATAAATATATTTTTTGCCAAAATTTTGGCAATTTGATAAGATATTGTAGTGAAGAGGTTTCTGTTGCAGGGGTTCATTAGGACAAAACATGTACCTACAAAGTTTGGTCTACACATCAGCAACTTTTGTCTCAGCAATGTTCAATCTCATTCCTGCCATAACATTTGTTGTTGCCATCATATTGAGGTATTTTTGTTACGATCCTCGAGTTTAGTTTCATAAATTTCCAAAACAAATGAGGTATTACACACATTCTGTATTGTCCAGGTTAGAGAAGTTGGGCTTGAAAACACCAGCAGGTAAAGCAAAGGTATTGGGGACAATCGTTTGCATCAGTGGAGCGATGCTCCTAACACTATACAAAGGGCCAGAGATAAATATGGGGAAAACAAACATTAACCTGTTGCATTCCACACATCATAAGGGAGAAAGTAAACCTTTAGTAGGGGCTATTCTTGCCCTAGCTGGTTGTACTAGCTATGCACTGCTGTTGATTGTTCAGGTGAGTTAGTGATGCAGAATGATGCTTGGGACTGTCTCTTTTATTAGTCTGTCTCGTTTCGTTTGTAAATGCGTAGTTTTTTAAGACAGTTTAACTTAGATTTCTCTACAGCCAATTTTAGAAAGCATTTTGTAACGTTTTGAAGTTACAGACATTCATTTAGCATTTGCGATAAGTTTGTGCTGGTGGGAGGTAGCTGGTGGAATAGTCGAGACACGCACTAAGTTGGCCAAAACACCACCATTAGTACAAAAGTTTTCTGATAAGTTAGCCTTGGTTCCAAATGTGTTATAATAAAAAAGATGGATGTAATAATGCAATAAATATCAGATATTGAATTTTGATCAATTCAAGGTATGAACAGTTATTCTCTATTAGTTCAAGATGAAGCTGTCAAAACAATGTTTTAAACCATTTTTCTGTTTATACAGGCTAAGGCAGCTCAGCGATATCCATGTCCTTACTCATTCACTGCTCTACTGAATGTAATGGCAGCAGTTCAATGTTTTGTTGTTGCAGTAGTTGTGGAAAGAGATTGGAAGGAATGGAAATTGGGATGGAACGTTCGACTTCTTGCTGCAGCATATACAGTATGTACTAATGAGAATATATCATTTCTTTTCTTTGTAAGAACTCATAGCTAAAATTGAAATTGAAGTTCAGAATTGATTTTCTCACACTGTTGAAGTTGTGTTTCAGGGAATATTTTGTTCTGGAGTACTTTTTACCGTCATCGCATGGGTTGTCCGTATGAAAGGCCCAGTATATGTATCCGTTTTTAACCCTTTGATGCTTGTGATGGTGGCAATTTCTGGATACTTGTTCTTGGATGAAAAACTATATCTTGGAAGGTATGTGCTTTCATAATGAGGCTGAGAACATCGCAAGAAATCGTGTTTTTGAGCAAGAACATCATAACACTTAGTTCTTGAGTGTTTATATAATCGATAACAAAGTCTAACTAGTTGAGCTCTAACGTTGTATACTGCAGCGTGCTTGGATCAATTGTGATAGTGTGTGGACTATATGTTGTCTTGTGGGGTAAAGATAAAGAAATCAAGAAACTCAGCCAGTTGGTGCCTGATAAAGAAGAGATTGACAAAAAATCTTCATCATTTAAAGACAGTAGCCATGGTGGAAGCAGCAAAAGGGAGGAAAAAGAAGATGAAGGAGAAGAGAACAAAAGGGATTCTCAGGCTGGTTCTGAAATTCTAGGAGGCATTTACATTTATCACTAACAGATGAAGGATTATAAACATCAAAAAGTGATGAAACAAGAAAACACAATTTATTCTTTATAATGGCCGATAGAGGCAGTTTATAAAGCTGCAGTGTGCAACATTAGCACAAACTAGCTTAAGTTTTGCATTGACTATATGACATGCTAAAACTAGCAATGAACTAGCCATTTTTTATCATCTTGTTCAATCATTATTTCTCAAGTTTTTTTTCTTCTTTTTGGCCAGAAATGATATAAAATGTATATAAAGGAAATGAACAAAATTTAATTGCAATGATAGGCATCATTCTTTCTCAAGTACAACTGCTCTTCCAAGAACAGGCATCATTCTCCTTCAATTTTGATTTTCATTTTAACATGGCCGAGAAAAAGTAGATGTATTTATACCAATTGCAATATGTAGAAGAGATCTTCTGGAGACTTGAGAAATAGGAAATGATCAGTGGTTTTTGGAGGAAAAAACCTATAACAAAGCATTGTTTCATAATAAATTGTTTTATTATGAATCAATTGTTAGTTATAGGTTTCTTCCAAAATTCGGACAAAAATCATTTGCTTGATTATTGTAAGTTGTTATTTGAAATGCAGGAATAACAGGATCAATATATAGATAGACGAAGAAAGCTATATGTGATAAGTCTGTCACACTTCAATGGACTTTGTAGAATTAATTGTGTCAATTTATAGACCAGATATATAGACGTTTTGGCAAAGAAAACATTTATTGTTTTAAGGAAAATATAGTATTTCTACTACATAGCTAGTTAGGGGAGAAATTAAAATGGTCATTCAAAAATAGCCATAATAGTGTCCAATCTGATCCATATATGTATAACTGTTGCGGCGTGCAACCCGATCCCTATATAATAATGTTGTGGCACGCAACCCATTTCAAATATTCAGTCAACGATAATCATAATACTGTCCCGACAAGGGATCAACAATAAGCTACACTATCCCCGCAAGGAACTCAACATAACAAGTATATACATCCCGGTATGGGATAATCGGCTATAACCAATCTTAACTCAACTCCTATTCATCTCAGCTATCACCATTACTCAATCATAAGTAGACTTCTCAAAAATAAACTAAGTCTTTGCTCAATATCAAGGATTTATTACTATTGCAACTATAGCATCATTCAAGAATACAACAAGTATCAACTTAAGACTCGCGGTCATGCTCGACATCAACGTATAGATACTTGTCACCATGCCTATACGTTGTATTCAACAAGAAACAAGTATCAAATAGGACTCAACTCCTAATCCCTCAAGCTAAGGTTAGTCCGAACACTTACCTCAAACTTCCACGGCCAACTCAAACCTCAATTAACGCCTTTCCTTTCGAATTTGGCTCCAACACAATCGAATCTATGCATAATCGATTTAACAACATCAACAAATGCTAAACAATCCAATTCCAATGCTTAATTATAGCTTTCTAATCACTCTTCCCAAAATCTAAATATCCACCCCGGACCCGCTTGATCAAAACATGAGGTTCGGACCAAAATCAAATTACCCATTCAATCACAAGCCCAAATATATAATTATTTTTAGAATTCGAAAAACGAGGTCTAAATCACAATTAATCAAAAATCTCTAACTCTACCGAAACCGCTAATTTTCTACCCTTAATCACATGTTTTAGGTCTAGAAATCTAATAGATGTTGATGAAAATGGAAGAAAACAAGTTAAAGATTACTTATCGAAGAGATTGTGGTGAAGGAATGCTTCAAAAATCGCCTAAGAGCTTTGGAGAAGAAGGGGTTTATCAATTTTTTATGAAATACCGTAAGGCTACAGTTCTGAAATTTTAAAATTTAACTAGGCAATTTAATTTACGCGATCGCAACAGACCCCCGCGTTCGCGATGGGTCGGGTTGGTTATGTTGGAAACACGTTCTCAAGGCTTTATACTAAAACGTGTGTTCTTATGTGTAGGCTTTGATGAATGACAAACAAGCGCAAATTGATATATGCGAAGTTCAAGTACAAGCGCACAATTGGTTTTGATGAATGACAAACAAGCGCAAATTGATATATGCGAAGTTCAAGTACAAGCGCACAATTGGTGGATAACGAGATTCAAGCACAAGACAAAGTTTTATAGTTTAAATGAGTCGTTCTTAATTGTGATCTTGATCCGACAACTTGACTCATGACATGGCTTCTCTCGTAAAATTATTTTTACAAAATCATGCATATTTAATTTAATGCTAAATGATTTTAAATCATGCATATTTTCATTAGTCAAAATGATTTTTAAACATGCCTCTAAAAACTGGACTAAGATAATCGATTATGTACTTATGATAATCGATTATGTTAAGCCAAGACTGCATGACAATCGATTGTGAACTAATGACAATCGATTGTGTTAAGGCAGTGAGCATCAGGTTTTTCAAACCTGCATGACAATCGATTGTGAACCTTATGACAATCGATTGTGATGAGGCAGTGTCCATCAAAGTTTTTCAAAACTCAGAATAATTGATTGTGAAGCTAATGACAATCGATTGTGAAGAGACAATGTCCTTCAGATTTTTCAAAGTCACAAAATAATCGATTGTGAACTTATGACAATCGATTGTGTTGAGGCAGTGACTTCCAGACTTTTTCAAAGTTATTAAATAGTCGATTGTGAGTATATAACAATCGATTGTTAACATTGCACAATCGATTGTGAAGCTGACCGTTGTCGTAAAGTTTTCAAATACCGTCAGGTAATCGATTGTTGATTTTGTACAATAATTGTTGATATTAAAATCTGGAAAAGATTTTTTGAACGTTGCTGAATAATCGATTGTTGATTTTGTACAATCGATTGTTGAAATTAAAATCTGGAAAGGATTTTTTGAACGTTGCTGAATAATCGATTATTGATTTGGTATAATCGATTGTTTTACGAAAAATCTGGAAATGATTTTTTGAACAACCAATGGAGGAAGCGCCACAATTGGAGAAAGAAACGACAATGCCTAACGAGTGGAGGACAATCAAAGATCACCCTCTCGAACAGGTAATTGACGACGTCGGAGAAAAGGTAAGTACCCGAAACTCCCTTAGGAACACCTTAGGACATACTGCTTTTGTGTCTCAAATTGAACCAACAACCATCTCCGAAGACCTTGGCAATGCAAGAGGAGCTTAACCAATTCTAACGGAATGACGTTTGGGATTTGGTGCCAAGACCCGAAAATCATACCATAATTGGTACGAAATGGGTTTTTCGAAACAAACTAGATGAAAATGGTGTAACCACTAGAAACAAAGCTAGGCTTATAGCAAAAGGCTATAATCAAGAAGAGGGTATTGACTATGAAGAAACATATGCTCCCGTAGCTAGATTAGAAGCTATTCGTTTATTGCTCACTTTTGCCTCTTCTATGAATTTCAATTTATATCAAATGGATGTGAAAAGTGCTTTTCTAAATGGTGTTATACAAGAAGAAGTTTATGTTGAACAACCCCCCGGTTTTGAAGATTTTAAATCTCCCGATCATGTTTTCAAACTCAAAAAGGCTCTCTATGGTTTAAAACAAGCTCCCCGAGCTTGGTATGAAAGATTGAGTAAATTTCTATTGGAAAATGATTTCATTAGGGGGAAAGTTGACACCACCCTTTTTGTTAAGCATAAAAACAATGATATTTTATTAGTTCAAATATATGTGGATGATATCATATTTGGTGCTACTAACAATGTCTTATGCAAGGAATTTTCCAATTTAATGACAAGCGAATTTGAGATGTCTATGATGGGTGAGTTAACATTCTTTTTGGGATTACAAGTAAAGCAAATGAAAGAAGGTACGTTCATTTGCCAAGCCAAATATTGCAAAGAATTGCTGAAACGATTTGAAATGAACAATGCAAAAGCAATGGCGACTCCCATGAGCACATCCGATCATCTAGACAAAGATGAGAAAGGTAAGGAAGTCGACACTAAGAAGTATCGAGGTATGATTGGCTCTCTTCTCTATCTTACTGCTAGTCGTCCGGACATCATGTTTAGCGTGTGCTTATGCGCCCGTTATCAATCGTGTCCAAAGGAGTCTCACCTTACTGCGGTAAAATGGATTTTGAAGTACCTTGTTGGTACTAAAAATGTGGGTCTATGGTACCCCAAAGGTTCTCAATGCCAACTCGTTGGCTATTCCGACTCCGATTTTGCTGGATGCAAATTGGACCGCAAGAGCACTAGTTGCACTTGCCATTTGCTCGGTAGCTCTCTCGTTTCTTGGTTCAGCAAGAAACAAGTAAGTGCTGCGTTGTCCACAACCGAGGCTGAATATGTAGCCGCGGGGAGTTGTTGCGCTCAAATCCTATGGATGAAACAACAACTCTTGGACTATGGCCTAAGTCTTGATCATATCCCTCTTAGATGTGATAATACTAGTGTCATATGCTTGACGAAGAACCCCGTTCTTCATTCGCGAATAAAACACATTGAAATTAGACATCATTTTATAAGAGATCATGTTCTCAAGGGCGATGTCGAAATCGAATTTGTTGAAACCAAAGACCAATTGGCCGACATCTTTACTAAGCCCTTAGAGAAAGAGTCCTTCTTCCGAATTCGTAGTGAACTCGGGATTCTTGACTCCACGTTGATCTAATTCATGCATTGCATCTTTTTATATTACATGATTTCTAACTTGAGCGTCGGAGACGTCTAACGAATTTTTGCAGGTATCGCCCTAAAGTTAGGGGGAATTATAAAGCATGACGCGCAATAATCAAGTCTTCTTCAGAAAAATCGGTTTCTGTCGTCTAATAATCGATTATCTCGTATCAATAATCGATTGTTCTACTATTACTTGAGTTATTGTACTCTCTTTATGTAATCACGTTTTCTTTCCAATAAATAAACAAGTTTCATTTACATCTTTGGCATCTTCTTATATTATTTTTGCTAATGGAAAAAGGGGGAAGATAACGGGTATGCACTCTCAATATTTATAAGCTTAAATTGAGGGGGAATTCATATATTGAGGGGGAACAAATTGCATACTTATACTTGTCTTGAATCGTCATTATAAATTGTTTAATTTGCATAACCCGCTTAAAGTTTGCCATTATCAAAAAGGGGGAAATTGTTGGAAACACGTTCTCAAGGCTTTATACTAAAACGTGTGTTCTTATGTGTAGGTTTTGATGAATGACAAACAAGCGCAAATTGATATATGCGAAGTTCAAGTACAAGCGCACAATTGGTTTTGATGAATGACAAACAAGCGCAAATTGATATATGCGAAGTTCAAGTACAAGCGCACAATTGGTGGATAACGAGATTCAAGCACAAGACAAAGTTTTATAGTTTAAATGAGTCGTTCTTAATTGTGATCTTGATCCGACAACTTGACTCATGACATGGCTTCTCTCGTAAAATTATTTTTACAAAATCATGCATATTTAATTTAATGATAAATGATTTTAAATCATGCATATTTTCATTAGTCAAAATGATTTTTAAACATGCCTCTAAAAACTGGACTAAGATAATCGATTATGTACTTATGATAATCGATTATGTTAAGCCAAGACTGCATGACAATCGATTGTGAACTAATGACAATCGATTGTGTTAAGGCAGTGAGCATCAGGTTTTTCAAACCTGCATGACAATCGATTGTGAACCTTATGACAATCGATTGTGATGAGGCGGTGTCCATCAAAGTTTTTCAAAACTCAGAATAATTGATTGTGAAGCTAATGACAATCGATTGTGAAGAGACAATGTCCTTCAGATTTTTCAAAGTCACAAAATAATCGATTGTGAACTTATGACAATCGATTGTGTTGAGGCAGTGACTTCCAGACTTTTTCAAAGTTATTAAATAATCGATTGTGAGTACATAACAATCGATTGTCACGAGGCATTGTCTAAAATGATTTTCAAAGTCTGATAAATAATCGATTGTTAACATTGCACAATCGATTGTGAAGCTGACCGTTATCGTAAAGTTTTCAAATACCGTCAGGTAATCGATTGTTGATTTTGTACAATCGATTGTTGATATTAAAATCTGGAAAAGATTTTTTGAACGTTGCTGAATAATCGATTGTTGATTTTGTACAATCGATTGTTGAAATTAAAATCTGGAAAGGATTTTTTGAACGTTGCTGAATAATCGATTATTGATTTGGTATAATCGATTGTTTTACGAAAAATCTGGAAATGATTTTTTGAACGTTACCAATAATCGATTGTTGATCTTGGACAATCGATTGTTAAGCGTAAAATCTGGGATTGATTTTTGGAACGATTGGCAAACAATCGATTATGGCTTCCTGACAATCGATTGTCACAGAGTAAAATCAGCAACTCTTAATTGACAATTAGACAACGGTAATGCCAAGCTTTTCAACTATAAATACAGCTTCATTTCAGTGTTTTAAAAAAAACAACACACAACAACTGATCATTCTATTGCTATAAGCTTGCATACTATTGTTTGTCATTTTATATTCATTTCATAAAGCTTTTGAGAGCCAAAGTCTTGTCCATAGTTGTTGTGATCTTGAGCTTACTTCTTTTACTCATATCTACTCATTAAGGAGTGCTTTGTTTGAGTGTTTAGTGTTTTGTACACTTGTAAGAGAATTGTGATTCTCTTGTTGTAAGGAACTTGTGTTTCCTTGGTTGAAGTCTTGGAGTGTTGTATCTCCGAGCAAAGGTGTTAAGGCTTGTGTCCTTAAGTTGTAAAGGTTGGTTAGGCACCCGTAAGCTTAACAGTGAAGTCTTGGAGTGTTGTATCTCCGAGCAAATGTGTTAAGGCTTGTGTCCTTAAGCTGTAAAGGTTTGTTGAGCACCCGTAAGCTTGACAAGTTAGTGGAAAATCTCGAGAGAGTCTCTCGGGGACTGGACTAGCCACGTGTTGTGGTGAACCAGAATACATCGGTGCGTACTTTATTATTTATCGCACTTATTTACTTCCTGCAATTTTTTAATTCCCTTTTCTGCAAAGTTTATGCTAATTCTTATTATAACGCTATTCACCCCCCCTCTAGCGTTAAGCGTCTTATCTAACAGGTTAAGCTTACACGTTCCTGTTAACAGGCTCGCGTTCGTGAAGCTTTAGCTTATCGATCCCTCGCATTCGCGTCCAAGGGGTCGCGTTCTCTACCCTACTTGGTTTCCTGCTTCAAACAAAAAAAGATTTGTGAATTTTCAAAATGGTCAATTTGTGGCCTTGAATGCCCTGAGCAGTTTGAATATGCGGCCACCTCGTTGTTAGAGAACTGGTTTTCCAGTAATGGTACCAAAGGGCTAGGAGGCTCTATACCGTGTTCTGTACACTTTAGCTTTCTAATGTCACCTCCGACTGTTTATAGAGTAAGTCTTCACTTGGGTGGTTTTTTCCTTTAAAATCAAATTTGATTATTTTTCACCCGATATCAGTTTGTGTCTGTGGTGGTATTAGTTTTGCCCATGAAGAAAATGTTGCTTAGCGACCTTTTCGATTTCTTTGAAATATTTTGTTTGGCTTATCATAGGAGATCGTGCCTTTGTCGATGTTGCGTATGTCCCACATCCTTTATTTTGCACTTCTAGGAAATAATGACCAATTTTGTGGCCCTTTATTTATTGGCTTCTAAACAAATAGACCATGAAACTTTTGGAACTTCCGTTGGCATGAACCCTCGGATCTCATTTAGCTTTAACAAACCTATTGTGCATGTTGCTTCCTGAGTATGTCCTTTTCGATGTGCCAGGATAGAACTCGCTTTGTATAATTAGAAAGCTGGTAACAGATTTTGAGATCATTTCTCATTTTTTTTAACAAAGACCAACTCAAAATAAAAATGCAAATGGACAAAATGACATGATGTACAAGTGAAAAGGAATAGTATTTAACTAAAAATGCCACTTTATGGGGAGAGAAAGAAAAAAGAGGCTCCTTTGAATATGGGTTGCTAACTTTAATGATCATGACATGCATTTTGGACTAAGCAGCCGAATCCATTCAAACAATATACCTTTTATTCTTGGTGTTCCTTTTCGTCTTTGAAGTTGGTCGCTTTGTGCCAATCATTTGCATCAAATCACAACTCACATTCAACCAGTAGTGCCTGAATGATTTTTATCAACCGGCCTCTCTCATTTATTTATCTCTACTTACTATCTCCTAATAGTACCCATGAGGATTTTCACCAATAAGACTCTCTCATTTCCATTCATTATCTTTACTTTGTTTGTGCCTTTTTGTGCGAGTAACTTGACACTGTCCTACGTTGTGTGACACTTTTTCCCTTGGCATTCTTAAGACTATTTGGAAGGTCTTTATTTGAAAGACTTTTGGAGAAGGTTAAAAAGAAAGGGTCACATTAAGGCTCAAAATAGACTCAAATGGTAGGGTTGTATATATTTACAACTCTTGGAATCGACTCTTCATAAAAACATTGCAAAAAAACTGCCCAATTTCAAATACTAGGAATTTTTATTTTTTGATTTGGTTAGACTGAACCCTAGTGTAGAGCTGCCTACGTATCCTTTAAAGGAATCAAGTCAAACGTAGTTCAAACTAACACGATATATTCCTTTGTTGTTTTTCTTTTCATTTTTCTTTCTTTCTTTTCTCTTCTTGTTTTCTTCTCTTCTTTTTTTGTAACAAATTGCCCCAACGCCTATTTTTTCGTGGCATAGATCTTCAATTGTTTTGACTCTATACTTGATTCCAAAAGAGGAGGGTCAAAGAAAAATAAAACAGGCTCAAAAGGGGTAACGAATGGTATAAAGTGTTTGGGTAGTGATCGGAGCGGACTCAATCCTAAGAAAGAGCGGGCACTAATACTTTTACCCAACAATGGTATCGGGGTCAATTTTCATAGAGAGCTTCGATTTGGAGTTGAGTATTTACTAAGCCTAGAAGCGTGTTTTGGCTTCTAATTGATCTTCTAACATTTTTGATTTTCTCTTGTGTAATAGCTACAATTTATCAACTACAATTGTAAAACTAAGTTTCTAAGTTGTACGCAATATAGAGAAAGACACTAGTATTGTGGCATGTACCTAGGTGGTCAACTAACAGGTAGAGATTCCTAATGCACAAATGATGAATATGAGACTTAAGCTATAACTGTTGCACTTCTGTACCCACTCTAACATCTCTCGGTAGAGAGAGTGATTTTGCCCAATTGACTCTCTCGAGACCAATTGGGTAGGCTAATTTGGCCAAGCAACTTATGGTTCAAGTTGGATAATTACTCTTCGAGGTTTAACCCATTAATTGGGACTACCATTCTCATGGTCCATCTTAATTCCTTGTTGGAATTAATATTGGGATCATAGGCTCTCTTTCTCAAGAAGAGTCAAGACCCACTAAGCTAGACTTAGTGTTTACAACCACCAAATCGTAGTGAAAACATAAGATTAATCCAAATAACAAATACCCAATATCATTCATGCACTAATCAATCACACCCATTAATTACCCACACTAGGGTTGAGCCACAACCCTAGCTAATGGGTTTAGCTAGACATAGTAGTAACAGAAATTAAAGAAATAATAGATAAAGTTGACATAATAATTAACTACAATGATAATCTACTTGAATCCACTTTAAAACTAGAAGAATTTACCCAAAATAGGCTAACAATATGAAGTCTCAAACTCAGCAGCTCTTCTGATAAACCAAAACTTAACCTAAAAAGGTAAAATGTTCTATTTATACTACACATGAAAAACTGGATAAAAATACCCCTGAGGGTCTGGCGCAGACCGCATACAAATGTCATGCGGCTAGGAAGGACAGTTGGTCTTCAAATCTTTGCTTCAGGAACTGGGGGGTATGGATTGCGTACAAATGTCACGAGGCCGCAAAGGCTGAGACATGCGTACCGCGTAGAAATGAGGCGCGGCCGCGTAGCAGATTTTGCCAAAAAGTTAACTCTCTGAACTTTTACCCACGCAGACCACACTAATTTGGTGCTCGGACGCATGGGCTTTTACCTTGATTTTTTGGGTCTCTGAACTTCTATCAGTGCGGATTGCGTAAAAATGATTGCGGACCGCGTGGCTTGTCATGAAAATTGCAAGGTCTCTAAACTTTCCTGCACGACTGCGTGGTAAAGCAGTGCGGACAGTGCAGGGTGAACTTGAACTAGTCCAGCCTATGAACCCTCCTGCCCGGCCGGACACCAAATTAGTGCGGTACGCACAATTCATCTTGTTCCCCTCTTCAGTTGTCTTTTGACACTTGGCATATCTCACTCCCTTTTTTGAGCCGATTTTTGATATTTATCATCTTGTCGCTCAAACCTGCAATAAAGTGCAATTTATAAGCATTTTGAGGCTAATATATGGCAATTAATGCACAAAGCTCAGGTAAGAATGGGTATAAAATATGTAGAAATTACAGTTATCAGGTAGCAGAAAAATAGCCTCCCAACTCAAGAATGTCAAGCATATCATCTCTTCTCAGGGTTGGTATTGATGGACATGACTCTCTTCTTCATTTTGTCAGTTGTATAGTTCCGTAGTGAGTATATTGTTCGCAACAAATGACTTTTGATAATTTGGAGCGACCTTTTCTTGGTCCTTGTCTTGATATAGTAGAGTGCACTTCAGTACCAGCTAATCATATTAAATTCCCTAGAATGCACCATCTTTGGGATTTGGGTCATCTTCCTTGATATGATAAGATTATGCCGTCTATGGCAAAAAGCCTTTCATCGATTAGCCCAACAAATTTTCAATTATCCTTACACCGGTATTCATGATAGGTTTGAGATAAATATTTTTAACCTCTTGGATATGACATGTGACAGGTGTATCATCAAAGTTCTTCAACCTCTTATTTATCTTCCAAGTGTTTTTTCTTGATTCAATTCAAGATTGGACAAGCTTTCTAAAATGTAGCCGAAAAATCCGCATGTATGTCATGTCACTAAAATTTGCGTGAAAATAACTATATATACAAGAAGAACTAAACACAATCGATTAAAATAACACAAATAAAAAAGGTGTATTTCATTGATTAAAGGATAGAGAGGCTTGGAAGAGGGTCGGTGATTGAGAATTCTATCATCGCGGATGAAGGTATGTTAAAGCTGGGACCCGCATCTGTTGTCGATTGGATGGTTTGGCATAAGACTGAGCATGGAATGTTCCATACCGTGGAGCAAGTGATCATAGTGGATCCAGGGGTTGAGATGCTCCCCTTTGGCCTTTTTTTGCCCGTGATGCCATTGTGACCTCCTCATCTTTCTTCGTTTGGTTAACAAGGTTGTCCGCCTTACTCTGGATTGCTTGAGTGATTGCTTTAAGAGACTCTTGACTTATAATTCGGCCAGTATTGAGGCCATTCTAGACCATTTCTCCTATCTTAATTGCATCAGCAAAATGTCTTCCCATTGCAGACATCATATTTTAAAAATAATCAGGGTCCTGATCCTGAAGGAAGACAGTGATTAACTCATGCTCATCCATGGGTGCCTTAAATCTAGATGCTTGCTCTCTCCACTTAATAGCATACTCCCTAAAGCTTTCAGTTGGCCTTTTCTTTATATTGGTCAGGGAATTGCGATCTAGCACAATATCAATATTGTACTGAAATTGTTTGACGAAGGCTTGGGCCATATCATCCCAAACATGGCAGTGAGAGGTATCTTGGTCAATGAACCATTCAAAGGCTACCCCTACCAGACTCTCCCCAAAATAAGCCATCAGCAACTCTTCATTTCTTCCTGCACCCCTCAGTTGGTTGCAGTACCTTTTAAGTGGGCGATAAGGTTGCCATATCCATCATATTTCTCAAATTTTGAAGTTTTGAACCATGGTGGCAAATGGATGTGAGGGAACATGCATATATCACTGAATCAAACACTTTTGTGATCACCTAGTCCTTGTATGTTCAAGACTTTTCATTTTTCTGGCCAACTCATCTGGCTCGCATATCTTGATAGCTTTTTCAGTTTCTACAGGTGACTCATACTGAGGATTCTAATTGTATAGAGCCGAGACCCTGAAATCCATGTTTGGAGATTAGTATTTTCCATCATAAGCATGAGATGTTGGCTCATTATTTGGCCTCATTAATGGAGGTGGCGGCGGAATTGTATACACAGGTGCACCAGACACGACGAGAGGTGTGTTCCTAACCGATGCGGCAGGAGGCTGCACATTGGAGGTACCATGGCTAGCATGGAAGCTATAGTTTAGCGTATACACTGGTGGTAGAGTGCAATCACTTGTTGCAGGGAGCGGTGGTCGAGTAGCCTGGGGTATGGTGGAAGTTCCCTCAAAGGAACTCTAAGGCGGAGACTGACTAAAGACCTGAGCCTGATACACATCACTCAGTTGATGTTTCAATCTTTTTACTTCCTCCAACTTTTGCTCAACCGATTGACCCAGAGGGTTGTCACTCACCAACTCAATTTTATCATTGTTAGTCATCGCTACCTTCTCTTTAGATGATGTGTTTCCAGTTTCACCGCAAATCACCACCTTAAGCTTACTATATAAGAGGCAACAAACGTGTTAGGACTAAGCATTTTATAGATATGAATTCTATGTGATATGTCATGATCCTAACATCGTTACCGCCTCTAACATGCGTTTGCAAGGCTTCAACGTTTCATTATGTATTATTCGGTTGCTTCTTATTGACGCTCTTGTTTTGTTTTTTTTTGTTTGTTTTTTTGTTTTACTTTTCCTTTCATTCCCTTCATTTTACATCCTCATTTTAGAGTCGTTGAAGAAAATTTCGATCTATCATGTCACCACATGAATCATATCATTACGTAGTTCAACTGTATTAGGAATAAAATAATAACTAATTCTTTTTCCCCATTTTTTTACTCATAGACAAATCAGACCAAGAAAAGTATTATTGACTTTTTTTTGTGTGGAAATTATTGAAAGAAATACTTCTAAAGAAGAAAGAATTTTTTTGACTTTCAAAAGAAAGACTTCTAATGAAGAAAAATAATATTTTTGGGGCTTTGAATTTTTGCCGTTGAAAAAGAATATCTTTGGATTCTCAGTTTTCTGTTTAATTTTTGAAAGAAAAACTTTTAAAGAAGAATGAAATTTTATTTTATTTTGAATTTTGATTTTTTATTGGAATTTTCGAAAGAAATACTTCTAAAAAAGAAAAAAAATATTTTTGGATTTTTTAATTTTTGCCTTTTATTTTCCGAAAATATTTTTAGATTTTGAGTTTTATTTTTAGTTTTGAAAAGAGAAACTTCTGAAAAAGAATGAAAGTATTTTAGAATTCAAATTCTTTTTGTTAAAGTTTCTGATTTGATGCATCAAAGATCAAAGGAAAATACATTTGGATTACGAAAATTGGGGGCTGGACCTGATAAAGGTTGCCTACGTAGCTCACATTCATTGAGAATTAAAGTCGCGTAATTCGGTGAAACCAATTTGTTTTTTGAAAATTAATCTATACACCTCATGCCAGACTACTATAAATCTTAGTAAAAAAAGGACTTTTTGTACTAAACTAGGAAAATGATTCTTTTTTAAAAATTTCACTCAACTAATTTTTTAAAGCCGGTCAACAATGCAAGAAGGCCTTCCAAATGATGTAGTGAGTGGTACAGAAGTGAACATGATGGTCTCAAAGAGGATATCTGCCTTATACGGACCCTTCCCCTATACCGAGTTTCGCTAATTCAAATGCAATGATGCACATAAAGTGAACCTTCTAGTGGTATCTGGCATGAAGTTTGTTCTTCTAGGTTTAAATCTTGGTTGAAAAAGTATCTAGACCGGCTTACTCAAGCGGACAAATCGAGTCGGAGAGGGTATGTGTACCGGTAGCATTGCTTTCCAGCTTAACTGGTGGTGCTCTCCGCCTAAAATAGGTGGGACAAACACCTACTTTATCTAAAAGAAAGAGGGATATATCAAGCAAATGCCCAATTTAATTTCAAGAAGACTCAGAGGGGGTACGTGAGAAAAAAATTTATATGTACAGTTCAACAATAGCAAAACGGTAAAAATCGAACAGGTAGCACATTGCACAAATAAATCATAATATACACAAAACTAATAAAGCCAAATAAAAAAATTTACAAGCTCGAATTCTAGTTATCCCCAGCAGAGTCGTCAGAGTTGTGACACCCTTTTTTTACCCCCAGAAAAAGATATATGTGTTATGTATTGTTGCGGGTTAAAGAATTTTTTCGATTAAAGTGACAAATTTGAGTAGGGATTATTTCATTTATAGAGTCGTCACTTGGAATTGATTTTCGGTGTTCCAAGTCACCTTTTATTTGAATCCCTAATCAAAGGAATGTTAGACTCTATTATTATTGGTATGCGAAAATAAAGTGCGGGTAAGGAATTCTATTGAGCGGGGAGAAGGTGTAAGGCATACCCCGAGTCCTGTGGTTCTAGCATGGTCGCTTTATTGACAACATTTGGCTTATATTAATTTGGGACAAACCGTATTTTATTGGACTTCCATATTTTACCTATCCGTTATTAATTATTAAATCCATCAGAGAAAGATTCGTATAATATTAAATTATCCTAACCACACCACGCAAGTTGTGACGACCCAAAGGGTTATCACCGTAATTATCCCTTTCTCCGTGCTTTCGAGGTATTAAAAACATCTTTGATTGGTTGTCTCGATTTACGTGCGCAGTCGGTGCGCGAAGCTGGAAAATTTTATGCTAAAATATATGAATTTTTTGCTAAAAACTATGAATGTTAATAATAATATTGATATAGTTGACTTTGGTCAATATTTTGGGTAAACAGACCTGGACCCGTGATATGACGTTCCCGGAGGGTCCGTAGGAAAATATGGGACTCGGGCATATTCCCGAAATAGAAATTCGAGGTCCCAAGCCCGAGAAAAGAATTTTTCCGTGAAATTATTTTCTGAAAATATTTAAGGAAAATGAAAAAAGAAATTTGGTCAAAAAGTAATGGTATCGGGCTCGTATTTTGGTTCCGACCCCCGTTACAAGTCATATATGGGCGTTAAGCTCTTTCAGTGAAATTTGGTCGAAATCGGACGTCGTTTGACTTGTTTCAGACTAAAATGGTAAATTTGAAAGTTATAAACTTTGAAATGAAAATTATGAGTTCTTGGGGGTGATTCTTTGATTTTGATGTTATTTTAGGGATTTGATCACTAGAGCAAGTTCGTAAGACGTTATTGAGTTAGTGTGTGTGTTTGGTTGGGAGCCCCGAGGGCTCGGGAGTTATTTCGGGGGTGTTTCAGAGTGTTTTTGATCTTAGGAAAACATCATATTTCTCAAAGTTGTTGCAGACCCAATTTGTTCATCGCGTTCGCAGCAGTAGGCCGCGTTCGTGTACCTTTGGGCTTCTCTTTCATCACATTCGCGGACATGCCCCGCGTTCGCGATGCCTAGGTATTCTCCTCTCCGCGTTCGCGCGCTTTATATTGTGTTCGCGTATATGACCCCACTAGACCCCAGCCCCTTTGTTCTACGCGTTTGCGTTGCCCCCTTCGCGATCGCGAAGCTTTGAACCAAGTTACCCTTCGCGAACGCATCCCACCCACGCGAGCGCGAACAGAATTTTTGCCCAGCGATAGGACATAACTTTGGCTTGAGTGAATAGAATTAGGCCATTATTTGCTATGTGCTATGTAGAGTCGGTGTATAGGCATGGTGACGGTTATCTATCCGCTTGAGTCTAGCATGACTGTGGGTCTTAAATTGCTTTAATTCGAATAATTTGGTATGACTTGTTGCTTAAATTGATTAAATTCACATGATATGGTCGGTTGAGGGCAAATAGATACTTTTATATACTCTTGGAGCAGTGGCTCGACTTAGAGTTGTTGGTAGTTAAGTGTTAGAAGTAGAAGTTGTGTGATTATTTTCCTTGCCGGGATTTTGGTATAAATTGAACCCTCCCTTGCCGGGATAATTGAGATGTTAGTTATATTCCCTCGCTGGGACTCTTGTATTTTGATGTTGCTCCCCTCGCACTTAAGTTGCGAAAGATGCTGGGTGAGTTTTGTTGGTAATTGTCGAGGATCGGATTACACGCCGCAACGGTACTAAATATTGAGGATCGGGTTGCACGCCGCAACGGATTAATTATCGAGGATCGGGTTTCATCCCGCAACGGTATTACATGTTGAGGATCGGGTTGCCCGCCGCAATGGGAATATGGATTGGGTATATTGTTCTGTGTATTGAGCTTTCCGGTATTTCTTTAACAGTTGATATATGCTCAGTTTTTATTCTTGTTAGCAGATTTCTGTATTTGAACTGTTGTACCCCACAGCATGTTTCCCTCCCCTTTTAATTATTTAGACTAGCGTATTCTCCTGTTGTTGCATATATCTGTATAGGTTAAATTGTGGTAGGTCCTGTCTAGCCTCGTCACTACCTAGCTGGGGTTAGGCCAGGCACTTACCAGCACATGGGGTCGTTTCTGCTGATGCTACACTTATGTGCCTTTTCGTGCACAGATCAGGGAACAACTTACAGATCGCCGCAGCAGTTCTAGACTGGGAGCCGACCTTCAGTCCAAAGATTTTTAGGTAGCTTAGCTGACGCTCGCGAGCTCGGAGTCTCTTCTATGCTATTTCAGTTTGTTTTATTGTACCGAGACAGACTCATGTATATTTCCTTCCAGACTCATATTTTTAGTACTTCTTAGTGGTCCATGAGTGGTGACACGAGATACTGGGTAGAAATGTAATTTGAGAACTTCTTATTCTATGTTTTCAATTCTTAAGTATTTAAAAGCATTCTGCATGTTTAAGTATTTACTTCAGTATATTGTATTTTTTTAAATAATAACGTGTGAAATGTTTAAATAGTTGGCTTGTCTAGCTCCGATAGTAGGCGCCATCGCGACTTCCGATGGTAAAAAAATTGGGATGGTGCCGCTGAAAATATTTTCTGTATCTCCAGCCATGTCTTCTTGATCTCCTCGCCCCCCCCCCCCCCCCTCCCTCCCCCAACCGAAGAAAGACCCCTTTTTTTGTAGGAGATGAAGGTTATAGGGATTAGGTTTTGAGTTAAACAAAAAATCTGCCCAAATGAGTGAGAAAGGACTGTTCTTTTCTCCAATTTCAGAAACAAGCAAGGAGTAGATGTACTCCCAACAACTCCAAAACGGTGAAAGAAACCAAATATGTACCCTTCACAAACTAACGAACCAATTCAAAGCAATGTAAAAGCAGAAAATTCAGTATTCAACTTAGCCAATTAAACTAATGTTTATATGATCAATCCAAGGAAAAAGATAAAAATCTGCGATTTGGCAAAACACGTACTATAGTGAAGTTGTTAATCACAATAAAACTAAACGAGTGTCGAAATAAGAAATAATACTATACGAAGTAGTGGATCAATCATTATCAGAACTTTCATGTTCACAACGGGAATCTTTTTTACTATTTTATAAAAGGATTAGACATTTTAGTGTGGAAGATAAGATATGAATAGGAATAGCTAATCGAATCGTGAATTAGTTTGGTATACAGGTCTTTTTGGTATGATAAAAAATAAAATTTTGAAGGAACTATTTCTTGTGTTTGATAGTATATTGTGTAGAAATGATTTATTCGAAGAACATATTTTTCACCAAAATGGGAAAAAATGAATTTTCTTATTTTTGCATCGTAGTTAATTAATTTTCTTAACAAATAGTATGTTTAGTTTTCCTTTTCATCGGTTGCTTCCAAGTTCCACCATATTTAGACATTATTGTCCACCTTTACTAATCGGAAATACTATTATCCACCTCTTTTAATCGAGGTTTGCGGTTCAAAATTGTCCAATTGCATATATATATATATATATATATATATATATATATATATATATATATATATATATATATATATATATATATATATATATATATATATATATATATATATATATATATATATATATATATATATATATATATATATATAAAAAGTCAAAAGACTTTGAATTGGTCGAAAAAGGGAGAATTTTGAAATAGTCAAAATACAGCTCGATAAGTTTGAGTTTGACTATGAAAGTTAGACACATCACTTGATTTTGAAGTAAAGTTTGTCACGGCTTTCTCGTAAGGCAGATTCATACATAAATAAATAATAACGAAAAATAAAATAGAAAAAGAAAATGTAAAGAACTGAAACAAGTGGAAAAAAACATACAAAATGTCCTGTTGCGCATTTAATTTTTCACTTCCCAATAATTCTTGCAAAAAAATTCATTGGAACTCTTTTAGTTGTAAAGCCTGGAGTTTATATCTAAAAATATTCGTGTCATTGCTAACTCAATATTTATCTTACTAACAAAGAAAAACGAAAGAAAGATTAGGCCAAATGCGGATTAGAGGTATAGATATGGATTATTGTTTATGTGATGATCAAGTAATTGAGACTAGCCAGCATTTGTTTGGCAACTGTCCTGGCTATTAGAAGATCACTTTTGTAATGGACATATACTCAACTGCATCCTAGGGAGCCTAAATTGGTAATGATTCAGTTAGAACAAAACATTGGCACAAACATAAGCAGAAAGTGGTGGCTGTCATATGAGGAACAACTATCTACCACGTATGGACTGTCGGAAATAAAACATTATTTCAAAATGGAATTGTACCGGAGGATAGGTATGATCAAACTATCAAATAGAGGAAGTAGGAGTAGAGGATTCATACAGAGACTATTGTGTAATTAGAGATGTGGAATTCCAGTTTCTTTGTGGAAGCTAGGAGCTCTTTTGGTGTATTGCTTAATTTTTCTATCAATAGTAATATTTATAGTTGTTTTTTTTTGTGCAAAAGATAAAACATATATATAGATATCAACTAATTCATACAGAGAGAACTATTACAATACCTAAATAAGCTACCACCATATAGTCTAATTCATATTACTACTACCTTCATTACTACTAGCTTCATTGTTCATACTATTTACATAAGCATTATGACCAAAGTCATACATTGTCTGGGTTAGGGTTTCATTCAAAATACAGTGTTTGTCATCATTCAGAGCTTTTGTTACAAAAAGAGGTGGCACGTGATACACAAAAGGATCCGTTGTAGGAGCAAAAATTTTGGCTGCCTTTGCTAGCTGATCTGCTACCATGTTTTGCTCTCTGTATGCATATTGTACCTGCGGATTACTAAGCTGGCGAAGGAGGTACCTGCAGTCAGCTATCATATTAGAATAAGGATGGTTATCAGTTTTCAATACGGAGATTATATGTTTAGCGTCCAATTCCACTTGTAAGGTGTCAAGTTATACTGTAAGACTAATTTATGGCCTACAATCAGTACATATAATTCAGTAGATATCACAGATGTCTTGTGTATGCATTGTGCGAAACCTAGTATCCAGATCCCTCTTGAGTTACGTATTAAACCCCCAATACCATTGGCATTTGTACTCGTAGCCCCATCAATATGTAGCTTATAATAGCTTCGTGTGGGAGGTTGCCAATGAAGGTTTAAGGGTTGCTTTTTCCTAGGTTTATGAAAATAAGCTGTAAGATAAGTGAGCTTAATGGCTTGCACAGTTATTGTAGAGATATGTACTTTATCCTTTGTTGAGTTGAAATTGTTGTGATTGCGAGTTAACCAAATATTCCATAAACATGTAGGAAGGAAAATTTTGGGGCTTATTTTATGTGGAAAAGTGATATTAGTTACGTGAATTGGAGCATATAACCAATTAGTAGTGCTATTAATGGGAAGAATATATCTTATAAGACTAGTCCGACCTAATTCCTCCCAAACAGTTTTTGCGTTAGGACATTCTAGGGAAATGTGGCGTATGGTTTCTTCAGCTTGTTGGCAGTATACACAACTGTTAGTTTGTATAATTCTGATATGCGCAAGATATACTTTAGTGGGTAGCAAGATATACTTTAGTGGGTAGTCTATCATGGCAAAGCAACCAAAGAAAAGTTCTAATTTTTTATAAGAGTGGCAGCTTCCAAATCCAAGTAAAGTTAGAGTAATTAGAACTTAGTGACGTTTGTGGAATTTCCTTGTAGGCTATGGTAGGTAGAATGCGTTGTAAATGTACCAGTTGTAGATAGCCCCCAGTAAAGGTAGTATGGGGTAGTCATTGTACGTGAAATGTAGGTGCTATGCATTGCCTGTAAGATATCTGTAGGTATCTCAAATGACATTAGCTTCCGGTCCTAGTTGGAGTTATTAAGATAAGAAGAAAGATTAATATTTATAGCCTCTATGTCTAGTTAAGTATTTGTTTAGAAGTATCTGAGCCCACATTGTATTATATGATGGCATGTTCCAATTCTCTATTGTAGGCCTCGTTGGCATGATCTCCAGCCTCGTAGAATATTCGACCAAATACGGTACTGCTTATAGCTTCTATATCTAGTTAAGTATTTGTTTAGAAGTATCTGAGCTCACATTGTATTAGGAGATTTAAAAACTCTCCAAGCCAAATTAGCTAGGAGCGCTTCATTTTTAACTTGCAGTATTTGAATTCCCAAACCTCCTGCTTCCTTGGGATTGGTGACAGTATCCCATTTGAAAAGGTGAAGTTATTTCTTAGTAGAAGTAGTGCCCGAGAGGAAATTACTCTGGTATTGATTCATTCTTGCCATAATAGCCGGTGAGATACTAATATATTGCATGATATGGCTAGGTAAGTTGTTTAAAGTGGATTTAATTAAAGTAGCTCTGCCTGCTAAGATAAGAAATTTTGTTTTCCATCCGACCAGTTTGTTTTTAAAATTGTCAAGAATAATTGAAAATCTTTTTTTTTTTTTTGGTTTTCCTTGGAACATATGAAACCCCAAATATTTTTCAAAGGACTTGTCTTCCCTTATATTGAAAGAGCTTGTGATAAAATGCTTGTCTTCCTACTTACAATTTTTGGAGAAGTAAATCTTTGATTTTTCAAAGTTAATCTGCTGCCCTAATTGAGACATAAAATCATTTAGCACATCCACAATAGTATGTCAGCTTTTGGTGGTTACTTTTGAGAATAATATAATATCATCCGCAAAGAAAAGGTGTGAGAGAGGTGGTACATTGGGTGAGAGTTTAAGAGGCTGCCATTGAAGGTATTCCACCTCTCTCGAAATTTTATGGGATAACATTTCCATAGACATTATGAATAAGTAGGGAGATAAGGGATCCCCTTGCCTTAAACCTCTAGTTGGTGAAAAATATTGGGTCCTAGTACCGTTAATAATGATTGATGTATAGGTAGTAGTAACACAAGAAATAATTAAAGATGTCATAGTTTCTGGAATATTGAAATAATGTAGTGTTTTCTTTATAAAGGACCATTCCAGGCGACCAAAGGCTTTTTCCAAATCAAGTTTAAGTATCATGGCTGATGATTTGCCTTTCAATTTTGAAAAATAGTTAAGGGCTTCTTAGACAATTATGGCATTATCGGAGGCTCTTTTGCCTTGTTGAAAGCTAGTTTGAGTAGGGCCTATTATTTTATTAACTATAGGTTTCAGTCTAGTAACTATAATCTTTGTAATTAGCTTGTATAAAGTACTGCATAGACTAATATGACGAAATTGAGTAATAGTAGAAGGATGTTTGACTTTAGGTATTAAACAAAAAAGAGTTTTATTCAGCTCCGCGAGAATACTCTGAGTGTAGAAAATATCCTCACATAACCTAATGACCTTATTTTTTACCTCTGTCTAGTATTTTTGGAAAAAATAGGGGTGTAATCCATCTGGCCTAGGAGCCTTATAAGGCTTAAAATCAAACATAGCATTTTTAATTTCCTCCTGGCTAAACGGAGATGTGATATCATAAAAATCTTGATAAGCAGGATTCCAAGTATTAGGGCTCGAGTAAGAGTTAGCAGTATGTGAATGTTGGGTAGTAAAAAGATTTTGATAATAGTCAAGGATAAAATTATGAAGCTGGGTATGGTCGTCTAACCAATTTCCAACTGAATCCTTTAAGGCCGTTATTTTATTCTTACGTTGTTGATGAAGAGTAGACATATGGAAGAACTTAGTATTGGCATCACCATCATTAATCCAGTAAATTCTAGATTTTAGTTTCCAATATTCTTCTTCTATACGAAGTAAATTACTATATTCTAAATTGAGCTGTATTTCTAAATTTTGGAGGAAGATGCTAGTTGGGTAATGCATTGATTGTTGTATTCCTCCTAGTCTTGCTAAAATCTTCCTTTTTTCTTTATAAATGTTACTAAAAGTTTATTTATTCCACCTAGATGCTACAGTTCGGAATATATGGATATTGGAAAATAAAGGTTGATCCTCCGACCAGATGTTATGGACTAGCATTTGGAATTGAGGATGCGAAGTCCACATATTTTCAAATCGGAAGATATTTTGATGTACTTTTATAGGAGGTTCTAAAGTAAGTAAAAGCGCATGGTGGTCAGAGTGTGTTCGAGGTAAATGACTAATTAATGCTTCAGGATATAGGTTTAACCAATCATAGTTAGCCAAAAACCTATCAAGTCTTTCTAAAATTGTGAATCCAGGCCTACGTTTATTTGTCCAAGTATACTTGCTACCCTGAAAACCTAAATCGATTAGATTGCAATAGTTAATAATATTAGCAAAGTTGTCAGCTCTATTATTATTAATGGGGAGTCCCCCAAACTTTTCATTAGAGTTAATAATTTCATTAAAATCACCACCAAGTAACCAAGGCATAGAAACATTTTCATGCAAGTATACTAAATTATTCCATAATTACTTACGTAAATGATGATTCGAACTAGCATAGATGGCAGATAAAAGCCAGGAAGGTTTATTAGGACTTATCTGCACCACACAGTGGATTTCCTAATCAGTGAAGCTCAGTTCTGTAACATTTATGCTAGCCTCATTCCATAACACCAGTAAATCCCCAATAAGCCCATTAGCCGGCACTTGTGACATGTTAGTAAAACCAAAGTCCTCACGAAGTCTACTGTGATCTTGCATGTGTGTTTCAAGTAGGATAGCTAACACCGGCCTGTGATTATCAAGTAAGGACCTAAAGTGTCTACAAAACTCAGGGCTATGTGACCCCTTACAATTCCACACTAGAAAGTTCATGTAAGAGTTAGGAGAGGTTGTCCCCCTCCTAGGAGATGGATTCATCTGACTGACTGTCTGTATCACAGTCGGTCCTAGACTCAGAGAATGACTGTTCTGTAGTAGAGTAGGAAGTATTACCATAGCATACTTGCCTGCCACTGGTTTGTTGTTTGATGGAAATTTAGGCTGCATGCTATCATTTATGGGGGCATTTGAGAATGAATTTTTTTTCGAAGTGCTCTTGTAGGGTGTAAAGACCCTTTAGCCACCAAAATTTTGTCCTCGTTTCTACTAATATCTCTGCTATCTCCTGACTTGTTTTGAACATCTAGTACGTGAGGAGATTAAGGAGGTGTGTCGTGTGGGCTGTCTAGTGGAGTAAGGTGCTCTAATGGACTGATTGGGCTCGCATATGGGGAGAGGGGGTTGAATGTGTCCAGAGCTTGAAACCAGGGTGCATAGATCTGTCCCATATGATGGGGAGGGTAGAAGGGTAGGAGATGGAAATTTTGGCTCCCCATTGGAGGCAGTGGAGGTGGACTGTACTGCCAGTGTGCATGCATGGAGGAGGAGGCTTGGCTGACTAAGAGGAGTGGAGACTGGGTCGAGAACCATTGGTTTTCATTGTAGGCTTTCATCCCTATTCTCATTCCCTCGGTTATTATCTTCGCTAAATGAGTAAGGTTCTGAATTAGAAGTACTACTTCTTGGTTGTTCAACTCTATCGTGAACATTAAGGCATACCCCTGAAGGCCCATCTCAAGCCATGACTGAAGAGGTTGGTCCATACTGATCTGCTTAGAGATGTATATCATGGGTGCTGAGATATGAGGGATTTGAGGACCTTGCATGATCAGCCTTGGTAGTTGGAAGAAGTGGTTGTTCACTTCCATGTTTTCCTTGAAGTTCTGGTTCCTGTTGAGGTTGGTGAAGATTGTCGCTGCATCTTTGTTCTGTAGGTTTTGAACTAAGGGATATGTATTGATTGAAGTATCTGTAGCAATGGCGTTAAACAGTGGGTATATGATAGAGGATTGTATTGGGGTAACGTTTGATGGTGGTGGGTGATCACATAGGGGTAACTATTATCCATGCATGTAACAGTAGATTTGGTCTTATCGAAAGTTACTGTGGCATGCAAACAATCAGTATTACTATTGGATGGTAAGGAGGACGTGGCTAAATGGGATGAGGTGAATGGAAAAAGATGAGGTAATTGTGGGTCCAATTGAGTATTGTCCTAACATGTGTTATATCCAGCTTAGGTTGCTTAAAAGGAAAAGGAGACGTGTAAGAGTTATTTGGTAATTCTGATGCAGCTTAGTTGAGGGGGTGAATTGTTGATTGGTTATGGAGGGTGGCAGTAATAATAGGAAAGTTATAGGTGTGTTACTACTTGAGTTAGGTTCGACTTGTGGTAAGATAGCTGATGTAGCAAGATTATTGTTCAATGGGCTAGTGTCTATAGATTCAACGTGAGGCCCCAGTGGATCAACTAGAAGGCTGAACGAATTTTGTAAGCCATTACCAGGCTTTAACGGCCCACTAGACAGTAGCTTATTTGAGCCCAAATCTGGGCCCTTAAGATTAGGAAACTTACCTGGTTGCGCAGTCGCTGGCAGTTGTTCCCTGCATGGTGTAGATGTAGTATTTGTACTCCATTGTTGACTATACCTTGTGTTGAGTTTTCTTGGAAAAACAACAGTTTTCCATTCATGGTCAATATTGGTAGAAGAGGAAGGTGTTGCCGTTGTAGGAGTTATTGTATTTGGGGTAGGTGTTGAACAAGTTTGGAGTGTATGGACAAGATGGCCACAACTCGTACACAGTATATTCACACCTTCGTCGATAAGGCTTTGTCTCTGATTATTTATATTGATATAGGATTTAAGGGGACGTTCCATAGGGACCTCTATACAGATACAAACATAACGTCCTCATGTAGTTGTAGAAGTGCAGGTGTCGATTTTTATGAGTTGTCCAAGTTTAGAACCAACTCGTTGTAGAATTTCTACATCATAGAATTTCGTTGGCAACTCCGGAAGCCTTACTCAGATGTCCGAGTAGGTTAGTTGGGTAGTTGAGGTTGTAAACTTTGGTTCCCATCGACGTACTAATAAGAAATGATTCAAAACAAACCATGGACCTCCCTGAAGAGCTTTTGGCATGTTATCTTGTTGTTGAAATTTAATGAGGAAGAAATCCGATCCTAAATCAATAAGGGGGGATTCTTCTATAGGTTTCCATAGTTCCTTGAGCTTTGTCTTCAAGAGCTGATGCGCAATTCTTCTGCCAAATAGCTTAACTATTACTGAATTCTTCCAGGGCTCATATAGTCTCTCCTTATCAGTAGTTGTTATTGGGATAAAGGTGTCTTCTTCCTCCTTATCCTGAGTTATCTCTTCAGTTAAGTCATGGTTAGGTATACTCGGTTGATGATTGGTTATAGAGGATGATAGATATTTATTTGTCAGTAGGGTTTGTAGGAAAGAAGGTGTTAGTGAAGGTTTGTCGTCAATTTGTATAAATGTTAGATCTGGTGGTTCCTCAATGGTATGGTGGGGGGATGTGTTTGAAGTAGTCATTTAGAAGATGAGTTTAATGGTAGGGTTGAAAAAAGTGTAGAAGTAGCAATACTCTGGTTGCCGAGTGAAACGAAGATAGATATTCGTTTACATGGGAGAGAATTTCTTCTACTCTTGAATTCTAGGACATTGCTAGTTAATGTGATCTATTTACAGTTGTTACAAAAAAAGATAACAAAGAAAAATGTTTGCAATTAGATAGCGGACTTATCTAGCAATAAATAAAAGAGCTAGTAACGAACAAAAATAATAAGTGTTTCGCACCTTATAGTATCAAGCATTTTAAAAAGAGAAAATTTCACAAATAACTATTGTTTAGCAGTTATTAGCTAGTTGTAGCTACTATTTATTATATTACTTCCTATAATTATGTTTTCAGTTTTTTTAGAGTGTATTCGATGTATTTAAACTATTCTATTCATGAATACAGTAGCAAAACTCGGCATGAAACATGGGATTCCATCTAGACAATTATTGTATTCGAGTGTATTCATCATATGTTATGATTGTATTCGATTGTATTCGCGATATGTATTTGTGAATACAGTAACCAGCTATTTTTAAACGGAAAATGAATCAATTAACACAATAGACTCCTAATATAACTCAACTAACTCAATTACGTCACCTATAATCTGTATTTGACGCAAAATATGCTGAATATTTTTTCTAACCGATAAATACAACAAATCATAGCAATGTGAATACATATATACATCCAAAATACATGGAATACAACGATATACATTTAAATACAATGAAATACATGAAAATACATCGAGATATATTGAAATACATTGAAATATATTAACAGAATCTTCAAGTAGCTCAGCCCCAAACTCTGTCGTCTTTATTCAAGAACAACCCTAATATCGTCTTGTTGAGGGAGCCGTGATTTTGACTCGAAACACCATTGTTCCCGTTTCGATCAAGAACCAAGTCTCGTTTTGATTTGTCTTTGGCAGCAGCAGTTCGCCATGAAGTACAAACATCACCAAAAGCAATGAAATCTTCAATCACTTTAATAATCTTTGCAATCATAGTAATGAGTTCGTGCGACATTCTGCCTAGTTTGTTATAACAGAAGTTAATGGATGAGGAAGGAAGATGTACTATAGATTCAGTATGAGCTTTTGAAATAAGGTCCAATTGATTAGGGCACAATATATAAGAAGCGGCATTAACACAAAAATAGCAATGGGTGCGGTGGAAGCAGAGAGCTATATGGAGTTCAATGGGTGGTTTTTTCTCACTCTGTCATTCTCTTCCGTTGATGATTGCTCAAATGAAAATTATTAGACAATGAAAATGAATAAGTGGAGAATCGTGATTGTATTCGTAAAAAAAGACTGTTGAGATAAAAAAAAGATGGTGGAGAAAAATATAAAAGGATGAAAGAGAAAAATAATACAAAGTTATTTAAAATAATGCATGAGGTAAAAATCCCTTTTAAAAATTCGGTTTGCTCATTGTAAAGAAAAAAGGCACGGAAGATCCAATATAGTCGGTATCAAAATAAAATAAAGTTTGGACTTAAGTTTTGTACTCGATTCCCGTCAAAGTTTATCAAAATGGTCCAACATAAGCGAAAATTATTAATATCTCACTTCCACGTGTCCACTAATAAAAGTGAGTACAGGCAACGAGATATATAAATAAGGTTGGAGAATGGATATTAAGATAGAAGAGTCCAGAAAAGTAGTAATTAAGATGGAGAAGAAGAAAATGATAGGAGTGGCAGCTACGGCTATGGTGCTCCTCATCCTCTTATCTGCTAACATGGACACTGTCGATGCTCAAGGCGTCAATTGCTATGACTCTTGCGAAACTGCCTGTGTTGGTCTTCCACGTATGCCCCTCTTTTCTTTTCTTATTGGTGAAATCAGTTTCTCCATATTTAGATTCTTACTTGCTTTCCTACCAATATAAGAATTGAGTAATTCTGTTCACATAAATAGAAGTATTCATTGGAATTGGATCACAATCTCTTATTATTTTATCCACTTTACTGGTAATTATTATTTATGAACTTTTCAGAGAGAGAGTACCTGCGTTGCGCTCGGAAGTGCCAGATTAGGTGCGGACCAGGTAATTCTGCTACTTCTTCTTCTTCTTTTTTCTTTTTTTCCTTTTTCGTTTCCCAACTTTTTATTTTAGTTTTTGGGGAGTTAATTGGAAATTTTTAATTTTTCTGTGATGAAGCTCCCTTAACAAAAGGTGAGGGGAACTTTCCTCCAGGTTAACCAACCACCTTGTTTAGAAAGGTAGGAAAAAATTATACTTAATAACTGATGGATTATAATAAGTAGCGGAATCAATCCCAGTATCAAAATCACATGTAATCTAGACAATTAGCATAAACGAGATTTCACGGGTTACTTTTTGAAGCGTGAACATATCTTTCTGCTACGTGAGCCTTCTGTTTCATAACTTCTCAATGGAATCTCCATCACCCGCACAATAGTGATCCTCGAACGTTCCGCGATCTTTTACTGTGTTACTCAAATAATACCGAAAATAGTAATTTCGTGTGGGCGAAATTTCTAGGAACACTTGGCTGATTTCAGCCACCATCTTCTTCTCTCCCTAGGTGGAAAATCTTATGTATTTATAGCATGAAGTTTTAAGGGTTAAGACCCTTTTTCAAAACCTGTTGGGTTTTCTCTTCCACTAGAAAAAGGATTCCTTTATTTCCTATTATTTAGGCACAATAGGGACCACAGAATTTAATTAACAAGGTTTCAATTATGGAATTAATTTTTAATTTTCGAAATTAATATTTATCATAATTAATTACGAAGTTTTTATTTTATAACTGGAAAAAGCTGAAGTTTTTGTTTTATAACTGGAAAACTTCAGCTCTAGAGCTTAAGTTTTCCAGTTATAAAATTAAAACTTCAGCTGCAAACTGCTTAAGTTTTTATTTTATAGCTGAAAAACTTAAGCTGGACATTGCTTAAGTTTTTATTTTATAACTGAAAAACTTAAGTTGGAAAATTGCTTAAGTTTTTCGGTTACAAAGACAAAACCTTCAGCTGAATTTTTCCAGTACAAAAGAAAAACTTCAACCTCGTGGGCTGAAGTTATATGAAAAAGTGAGTATGGTTGCAACTTTTTTTTTGCAAAGCAGACATAAGTTAAAATGTGACACAAAATAGGTTTAAATGCAAATGTCCCCTTCACTATAGCTTTCATTAGACCGCGCGTTTGGGCCCGGATCAACCTATAATACCCAAATATCCCAATGTATTATCGTTATATAGTTCGTCTTCAACTTCAGCAACATCATTTTCGAAGAATTAACCCAAATATATGCCCATCTAACAATTTAAATTAAAAATAATCGGTGGAAGTATAATATATGCATAATTTATGTATTATATGTGTATAATCAATATATAATATATGTATATATGGATTGAAAAAGTAAACAATAAATATGACAGGCTATCCGTGTGAAGATTCCCTCGCCAATTTTCGCAATAATAGCTTGGGCCACAGCAGGATTAACTGCATTTATATGTGAAGGGCATTTAAACGTTCATTTTCAAATTATGGTGGGAAACAAAGAAAACCTTTTTATTCACTATCTCTATGGGGTAAAAACGGAATTAAGAAAAACTCTTTGTTTATTAACTACGCATAATAATGAAAGCACTTATTTTTTTGGCAAAAACTAAATATTCAATTGATAAAATGAAAGTAAGATGACACGACATTTTATGACTATCGCTCATTTTGAGCATAAAGCGATATATTCATATCCTTATGAATCTTTTTAGGACAAGTTACATATTGGCCCGTCAGCCAAAAATAATTATATCGCTAGCTAATGTACAAAAATATACAATTATTAGGTATTATATATATATATATATATATATATATATATATATATATATATATATATATATATATATATATATATATATATATATATATATATATATATATATATACGGTATATTATAAATGAATACAAAAAATACATATATTTTGCAAGTTATATTTTCTATAGTGGTTAAATTATATAGTTTTCCCTTCTTTTGCATTCTCTATTGATCTGTTGATTTTTGGAGACTTATCATTAGACAAGCAAAGATTAATTTCCGAAGAATTTTCAGATTTTTATCCGTATAGACTTCATTTATTTGTTGTCCTGAGTAGCCATGTATCCACATATTTTACCTTGCAGCGCTTAAATTGGAAATTTAACTTTAGGACTGTTTCATGGTATTCTTATGCAGATGGCAAAATTGATGCAAACCTGGGCTGAAAGTGCCCAAAAGGAGCAAGCAGCTGAACCGAGGCTATTATTTAAGGAGTTGCACAATTTTTGTGTAATTCACAATAAAATCTTCATAGTTTGAGAAAATAAACCTTAATTATTACGTGTATGTTTAATTAATATGAAATTTTATTGTTGTGTGACATGATGGTGAAACGTGATTGTTTAGCTCAAAAATTATACTCGTATACAATCTTAAAAACAATTGACAATATATAAGGCTAAATCATAATCAAATATAATGTGCCCTAGAGATAATTATTGTTTCAAGATTGTTCTAGATTTGAAAGTGTTAGGAAAAATGAACTTAGCTTAGAGAGGCAATAGTTGGAAAACAAAAAGAAGTTGTATTATCCAATAATAATAACGATGCCTATTACAATGTGAATGTCTCCTTTATATAGTAGGAGACTTTCTCGAAATAATCAAAAAGTACAAAAGTTGGTGGCTTCCACTCAGTAAAAAGGTTAGGCACTAAACGATGCGCTTTCTTCTTTACCAACTTGGGTCGTTCCCTTACTTGGATCGACCTTGTCATAAGGGACGTGCCCACTCGACGTAGGGGCGTTACGAGCCAAATTTTACTATGCAGTTAGTCCATCCGTTTGTTGGAGACGTACTCGATGACCGTCTTCAATGGAAGGACATGCATAATTCATTTTTAGAGAAATTTGGCCGCATCCATAGGCACCTATTTCAAAAAACGTGAGCGTGGATAATATTTGTTGAGCCGTTGACATGCGGCTCCTTTTTTAGAGTGACGTCGCTGGTCACATGCGTTGTCATTATACTTGTTCCTGAGACTGTTCAGAGCATGACGTGACATTTTGGTTTCCCGAGTCAGTTTTAGAATTGTGCCTCTTCGATTTCCGTGTACCTTATTCCTATAAATAGAGGAGTGGTTCAATTGGATTCATCTTTCGAACCTTTGAAGAGTTTTCCTTTGTCTCTTTCTTCATCTTTCTTTCTGGTAATCGTTGCATCGTTAGGGAACTACCATTTCTAAGGATCGTATCTCTTTTTATTAACACCTTTTCTTATAAATCTTATTATGGTGAAGCGTCGTCAAGACAGCAAAAGGACCAAGGATAACGCTCCTTCTAGGGCTCCGCCTTCTTTTGATGGTGAAGGGTAAGAAATGGAGAAAATCCTCGTTCCTTTAACGGTGGATAATGTTCTTCCGAAGGACCTGAGTGTTCGAAAAGACTTCAACTTGACATGCCCCTTTTATCCCTGAGAGCATAGTGAGTTACTTCAGTCTCACCTGGACGCCATCAGAACAACGTACAACATCCCCGACCATGTTGAGATGGCTCTGGCTCGGACAGACAATGCCAATGTGCATAGGCCCGGGTTTTGTACGTTTTATGAATATGCGCTTAGGATCGGATATAGTTTTTCGCTTAACCATCTAGAGGAAGAGCTTTACCGTTTCAATCATGTGTGCCCGGGTCAGCTCACATCATATGCCCTGAAGGTGTGTTGAATTCTCACCACGCTTACGGGCGAGGCCGGGACGGTCGTTTCTGTTCATGACCTACTTCAAATGTCCATCCCTAGCTATATGAGAGGTACCAAGCTCCAATTGAGGAGACGTGGTAAGAAGAGCTTCGTGGTAAGGGCTGACGACAAAGCTAACCGTAACTTCTAGTGCTAATACTTTTACGTCAGGACGAGCCTTCTGGTATCCAATCCCGAAGGGTTCCTAGATACGTGGAACGCGGGATGTAAGTATCTTTGTATGTAATTTCGTGACGCTTTGTTTTGGCCGATCGATCATTCTGACCTACTTTATTTCTTCTTGTAGTGGTGGCTCGCTCGCCTCGTCCCATTAACGACATTAGGTTGTGGATGGCGGGGCTGATGCCGCATGCGGAAAAATGCCACACTTGGGCTGAGTTTCGTAGATTGTACGACCCAAATGGTAAAAACCTTTCGTGTTCTTCTCTTTCGCTCTGTTTTGGCTTGGAGACATTTTTATTCAGTGTGCTTTCGTTTGGCAGGTCGGGGTACTTCTACAAAAGTGAAGAAGAAGAAAACCGATGTTGGTCTATCTAGGGTATAGTCCGACTCCGATGGGGGGATATATTTGTGGGAGGCTCACCTAGAGATAGTGCCCTTTTGACCTCTCAGCAGGGGGCTACACCGGTGGCTGCATCTGTGGTGGTGCCTGAGGCTGCTTTCGTAGAGACACATGAGGTCGTACTAATAACGACGCCTGAAACCGTTCGTGTGTCGGTACCTGAAGTCGCTCCAGCGGAGGCAGCTTTTCTGAAGAAGAAGAGCCGCATGAGAGAAAGAGGCAGCGACTGACTACTGACAAGGGAATTGCAACTGAGGGCGCGAGGCCTAGTGAGCCCCTCCAAGAGCCGAGGCTAGTTTTTATGCTTGAGGACATTCGTTCGGGGATATTGGCTCCTCAGGGAACAACCGCCGCCGCTCGGCCCATGCCTAAGAAGGTGGGTTGTCTTTCGCAGTTAGGGGAGCGGCCATGGAAATTGAGAGGACGGGCTCTGAAGCCACTCTTGGAGAAGCAACGGGGGGCTCGGGCCGTGTGGAGAGGAGGGAGGGCAGGTCTACTTGCCGTATCGTCATCCCAGGCAGGTATAGTTTGTTAGAAGACACCGAGCAAGCCGCAGCGGATATGACCTAGTTATGTGTAGATGCGGAACATGAGATGCTGAGAAGTGTTAGCAATAGGGATTTGTCGAGGCGGATCACTTGCGCAGCTTTGCAGGTAGCTTTTAGCTTTTCTTTTATGAGTTGTAAAGGCGACTTTGGTATGTATTGACATATTTCTTCTCTTCTTTTTAGACCCTCATCTTGGAGGTGGAGAGAAGGTGGCGTGAATAAAAGAAGGCAGCCACCTTCAATATAATGACGAAGAAATATAAGGAGTGTCGTGCCAAGTATCAGGCGTTCGCAGACGTACTCAAGCAGCACCCCCAGTTCTGGACGTTCTGTGAGGGTCTTGAGGAACCGGAAGCTCTTTTGAAGAAGAGAGAGGCCGAGCTTGAGGAGATTGATGAGCAACTGATGGCTGCTTTGGCTCGAAATATTGACCTGGAGACCCTCCTCCAATCAAAAGTGAAGGAAATGGAGATAAGCCATGGGGTAGCGGCAGAGGCTTTGGAATTGCGGACCCAAGTCACGGCCCTTACAGCTGAGCTTGATGTTAGGACGGCCGAGGTTGAAGTTCTTAGGCAAACTGCCCCACAAGACACTGCTCATCATGATACGCATGAGATGTGGGTGTATCATGAAGCCAGGTTGGTCGTTTTTAGGAGTTTTTGGCTGCAAGTCGAGCTTCTAAGGAGGAAGTCAAAAGGTAAGGACACTTAACCCGTGTTGCCCGTGAAGCGGCCGGTTATAGCTCCGACCCGCCTGGTAGGAAGGGTTGTAATTCTGAGGACGTCAAGAGTTTGAACTCCAGTTCAGGGATCTCTAGGGCTTACCAGCCTAAAGATGGCAACATATTGAACGACGATCATGTGGGTCGTGATGGGCAGAGCGGTGAAGGCTATTAACACTATATCTTTCTTTTGTAAATGGGGCCTTTTTTCTAAGGTCAGATTTATGTATACCTTTATAGATAACGAAATATGACTTATTGATGTTGTTGTTTTTTGCTCCTTAGAGCTTTGTTGCATTTTCGGTTGTTGTTTTTACCGTAGATTAAGCTTGGTCGGCATGAGCGGCTTTGACTATCGTCGAATGACTCGTTCGTCGTAGCCGAACTGGTTTGACCATCTGTGTTGATGGCCCTAGTCAGACTTAGATTAACGAGCTTAGTCATGATGTAGTCGATGGCCCTAGCCATAAAGGCGACTTCGACTGTCGTCGAGTCATTTGCTTACCGTATTCGAATCTAGGTCGAACGTTTGACGGCAATGTCCTTAGCCATAATAGAATCGATGGCCTTATCCATGTAGGCGACTTCGACTGTCGACGAGTCATTTCCTTACCGTAGTCGAGTATAGGTCGATTTTTAGTGGCGATGGCCTTAGCCATAATAGAATCGATGGCCTTAGCCATGTAGGCGACTCTGACTATCGTCGAGTCGTTTACTTACCGTAGTCGAATCAAGGTCGACCCTTGGTGGCGATGGCCTTAGCCATATAGAATTGATGGCCTTATCCATTTAGGAGACTTCGACTATCGTCTAATCATTTGTTTGCCGTAGTCAAACTAGGTCGACTATTGGCAGTGATGGCCTTGGCCATATGAAGTCGATGATCTTTGGGCATAGCTTATAGATGGCCTTGGCCATATGGTCGCCTTCGACTGTTGTCAAATTACTTTTTTGCCGTAGTTGAACTAGGTCAACTGTTGGCGGTGATGGCCTTAGCCATATGAAGTTGATGACCTTTTGTCATAGCATATAGATGGCATTGGCCATATGGTTGCCTTCAACAGTCATCAAATCATTTGTTTGCCGTAGTCGAACTAGGTCGACTGTTGGCGGTGATGGCCTTAGCCATATGATCATTAGAGGTGGCCTTAGACATTTGTACATTGGAGATGTTCGTAGCCTTTCATACATTGGAGATGGTCGTAGCCTTTCATACATTGGAGATGGTTGTAGCCTTTCATGCATTGGAGATGGTCGTAGCCTTTCATACGTTGGAGATGGAGCTAGTCCAGTCCCTTTATCATGTCGACCTGGAGGTCGTAAGGAGAGGCTGATATGATAAACTTGTGCCGCAAATATCTCCAAGCATTTCCTTTGACGCCTCATTAAAAACCTCCCCGAGAAAACCCAATTGGGACAAAACTCGGGTAAGGGAAAAAAGAGTATTAGTCGGGAGACGCCTTTTAGAAGTGAAAATACTTGAGGTGGGCAACGTTCTAGTTGCTTTGGAGCGTTTTTCCTTTCATTGTTTCCAACTGGAATGCCTCTTTGCTGGATACTGCTGCGATTTTGTAGGGTCTTTCCCTGTTGGTGCCCAATTTTCCATCACTTGGGTCTTTGGATGCCAATATCTTGGCTTTGAGGACATAGTCTCCCACTTTGAGTGGTCTTATTTTGGCCCTCTTCTTGTAGTATCTTTCGACTTGTTATTTTTGGGCCACCATTATGATATAGGCCATTTCTCTCCTTTCCTCAGCTTCGTCAAGGTCTTGGTGCTTGTTTGTATCATTTTTTTTTCCACTGATGTGTGAATATCTTAGGCTTGGTTCACCGATTTCGAGGGGTATGACCGTGTCGGTTCTGTTGACCAGCAATTACGGTGTTCCCCCGTGCTGGATTTCGGTTTGGTCCTGTACGCCCACAGCATTTCGGTAGTAGCTCAGGCTGTAGCCCTTTGGCGTCTCGAGCTTCTTCTTTAGCAAGTTTAATATTGTTCTGTTGGAGGATTCTGCTTGGCGGTTAGCGGTGGGGTGATATGGCATGGAAAGTATCCTCTTGATGTACCATTTCTCAAAGAATTCGGTCATTTTTTGACCGATGAACTGTCGTCCGTTGTCGCAACTAATTTTTTTGGGGATGCTTAAGCGGCATATAATATTTTTCCATATGAAGGCGATCACCTCCTGTTCGCGTATTTGCGCGTACGCACCTGCTTCTATCCACTTAGAGAAATAGTTTGTTAAAACTAATAAAAATCGTACCTTTCCCCGTCCTGTGGGTAGGGGGCCGACTATGTCCATTCCCCATTTGATGAAAGGCCATGAAGAGGTGACTGAATAGAGGGTCTCTCTTGGTTGGTGTATGGTGGGGGCATATATTTGGCATTGTTCGCATTGGTGAATTTCTGCTACCTCCTTCTTCATGGTGGTCCAGTAGTAGCCGGCTCATATGACGCATCGCACGAGGGCGCGGTTACTTGTATGGGCGCTGCATTGGCCCTCGTGCACTTCTTCGAGTAACGACCTATTTTGGTGCGGTCCTAGGCACTTCGCCAAGGGTACGCCAAACATTTTTTTGTAGAGGTCGTTGTTTATTAAGAAATACCGAACAGCTTGCATGTGAAGTTTCTTTGCTACTTTTTTGTCGGGTGGCAGTGTTCTATCCTACAGGTAGGATATGAACTGGTAGCGCCAGTCCCAAGTAAATTTAAAGAGAATGCCTCAGCATGATCAATGGCGGAGTGGAGGAAGGTGACCATGCTTTCTTTGTTGAAGTTTTTAGTGGTCGAAGCCAGCTTCACTAGACCGTCTGCTTCGATATTTCATGCCCTTGGGATCTGTTCCAAGCGGCATTTGTCGAACTCAGCTATTAACCTGCAGATTTCTGACTGGTACTTTTGCAATATTTGTTCTTTGATCTGGTAAGTCCGTGTGACTTGGTTTACTATGAGTTGGGAATCACAACAAAGGATGAGTCGGCGATCCCCATATTTTATGGTCAGTTTCATCCTGCAATAACGGCCTCATACTCTACCTCATTATTAGTCATTTTAGGGCATCGTATGGACCTAGTGGGGACCTCGAGGATGAGTCACAGTCCCGATCCCTATGCATTGGCGGCGCCATCAGTGTAGAGGACCCACAGGTCGTTATTGGTGGACGCATGTTGTGCCTCAAGTTCTGCTTTAGGCAGAATTTCTGCGCTAAAGTAGGCTATAAAATCGGCCAGAACTTGCTACTTAATGGTGGTTCTTGGAAGATAAGAGATTTCGTGCTCGCTGAGCTCAATGGCCCATCTTGCGAGCCGACCCAATAATTCAGGCTTGTGTAAGACGCTCCTTAATAGGTCGTTACCACTTTTATGGAGTGGCACTGAAAATAGGGCTGTAGCTTTCGTGAAGCTACGGTCAGTTCCAGTGCCAATATCTTGAGGTGTGGGTACCGAGTTTCGGTGTCCACTAAGGTTTTGCTAATGTGATAGATAGGGGATTGTGTATCTTTGATCTCACGAACTAGGACGACGCTAACAGTGACCTCAGACATGGCCAGATACACCAGCAGAGGTTTGCCTGGGCTCGCTTTGACCAGCAAGGGCGGCAAATACATGTATGCTTTCAGCTTTCTCAAGGCTTCGATGCTTTTCTCGTTCCACTGTAGCCCTTCATCTTTTTTCAGCACGTTGAAAAATTTATGGCACCTATCGGATGACCGCGCGATGAATCTGGATAGGGCGGCTATACGCCACGTCATCTTCTATACATGTTTTTTTGCTACTCAACACCTCAGGTATTGCATTTATTGCCTTGATCTGGTTTGGGTTGACCTCGATGCCTCGTTCCAATATGAGGAACTCTAAGAATTTTCCTAAGGCTACACCGAAAGCGCATTTCTCGGGGTTCAACTTCATCCTGTACCTCCTCAGTATCTCAAAGTCCTCTTTTCGGTGGTCGATATGGTCTTCTTTCTTTGCCGATTTTACCAATATGTCGTTTATGTATACTTCCATGGTCTTACCGAGTTGCTTTTTGAACATTCTAGTGACTAGCTTTTGGTACGTGACTCCTGCATTTTTGAGTCTGAAGGGCATTACCTTGTAGCAATATGTCCCCTGGTGGGTGATGAAAGTTGTCTTTTCCTGGTCCTCCTCGCCCATCATGATTTGGTTGTAGCCAGAGTATGCGTCTAGGAAACTTAGCAGCTTATGCACTGCGGTCGCGTTTATCATCTGGTCAATGTGGGGCAGTAGGAAGGAATCTTCGGTGGAGTCCACACACATTCTCTACTTCCCATTTTTCTTTTTAACCATGACGACATTAGCGACCTATTGAGGGTATACTTTGATTCCCTGATGGAGCCGTTAGCCAGAAGTTTGTCTACCTCCTCGCTGACCGTTTCGTTGATAGCAACATTGAATTTTCTTCTCATTTGCTGCACGGGCGGGTGTAATGGGTCTACGTTCAGCTTGTGAGTGGTAATTTCTCGTGGGATCCCTGGTATATCAGAATGGGAAAAAGCAAAAAGGTCTACATGGTTAGATAAAAATTCACGATACATACTTGGATTTGAGAGGTCGTGCCCGATGTAAGCTTTCCATGAAGGGTCGTCGTTGTTTAGTTGGACTGGGTTAAGGTCTTCGATCGTAGCCTTGCAGGCTTCTATGACATCAGGGTCTTTAATGGCATTCTCTATCGGGAAAACCTTAGTCCCCGACATAGCTGACTACTATGCATCTATGCTCGAAGCTGTTTGGTGTGGGTGCAGTCTTGAGCTATTTTATAGAATTCCTAAGCGGTATGAGGCTCGCATCGAATGTTGAATACTCTCCACGGGGTGGGAAATTTGATCTTTGATAGAAGCTTGACGGGACCGCTCTCATGTTATGTATCCACGGTCGTTCAATGATGGCGTTGTATGTCGTTTCTTGGTTCATCATGTGGAAAATTGTTTCCAGTGTGACCCCTCCTTCTAGGACGGGTAGCGCGATATACCCGGAGGTTCATTCTACTGCATTATTGAAACCTGTTAGTGTTATGCAGCGTGGTATTATCTTACCCTCGAGTCTCATTAGTACGAGGACCCTTGGGTGGATAAAACAGGGGCCGCTACCGTCATCAACCATAATTCTTTTAACATCCGTGTCTGCAATACGTAAAGTGATAACTAAAGCATCGTAGTGAGGGAAAGACAAACCTTCGGCATCGGACTTATCAAAGGTGATACTATCTTCGAAGTCATCATACTGTTCGTGGGAGATAGTTTTCTTCAGCTTGTGCGTAGTGATGAACTTAACGTGATTGATTGCCGAGTCGTTGCCATCTCTAATGCTCATGTTGATCGTGTGTGTTGGTGAAGGCGTCTTTTTTAGCCTATGGGGTTGCTCCCGTACACGTGCAAAGTTGATTTTTCCTTTGTCACTGAGCAACTATTTCAGGAACCATAGGTTCAGCATACCTCTTGCCGTAGGCCTATACAATCTTCGATTTTGTGCCCTCGCTCCGGGTGGAATTCGCACAGGGCGTTTGATTTCCTGGTGATGGGGTCTGACTTCATATTTTCCATCCATTATACCTTGTTGCCCAGCTTCTCAAGTGCTTATACTATCCCTGAAGGGGACATACAAATGTTATAGGCAGATAATAAAGAGGGCATACCTCTGTCGTTTCGTAGGGGAGCGACATGTCGCTGTAGTCCGTCCGCGTTTCTGGGTGGCGATGGGTGAGAGGATCTGATTTAGGTTCTGTGTGTCTCCCTAATGGGACGTGGGACTTGTTCCCATCGTCCTTCGTTGCGTTGTTCCATCCTGATTTCTGGGTGTATTGTTGTTAAATGCTGGGTCGGGCCATTGAGGTCGTCTTTGTCTGCATGTACCTCAGCACAATACGCATTGTGAATCTCTTCCCACGTGGTGGTCGGGTACTTCATGAGACAACTAAGTAGTTTTTTGGTTGCGCTCGAGCCGTCCTTACTTAACCCGTTCTGAAAAGCAGCGACTGCCATGCCTTCCGAGACGTTTGAAAGGCTCATCCTTACTCTGTTAAACCTGGATAGGAAGTCCCTGAGTCCTTCTCATGTAGTTTGTCGAACAACGAAGATATCGTTGACTCTTGCTTCCGCTTTCTTTGCTCCTGCGTGGGCGGTGACAAACTTATATGACATCTCTTCGAACGTAGAAATAATTTTGGCCGGTAGCTGGGAATACCAGATTAGTGCTCCTCCTATTAGTGTTTCACCGAAATTCTTCAGCAACACAGACAGTACATGTTCTTTTGATAGGTCGTTACCTTTTACAGCCGTGACGTAGTGGATTAGGTGATCCTCGGGATCTATGGTTCCATCGTACACTCTTAGATAAGGAGGCATTTTGAAGATTTTTGGGATGGAGTATGGTGCAGCCTCTTCCTTGTAGGGTTGTTCAACAAACCTCCTCACGTCGCGCTTTGGCAGCAGCTTGGGAGCACCAGGGATCTTGTCTACTCTCTCATGGTGTTCCTTCATCAGGTCACGGAGTGACTTGTTTTCGTTTTGATTTCCTCCATCTTCTTGAGGATGGCCGTGAGTGTGTCACCGTTGGCCCGAGTATCAATGAGCGCATTGTTTGCTCGTACGATCTCGGGTTTACCTTCAGTCGTAGCAAGGTCTGCTGTTGGCATGTATCTGATGTTATTTTGGGGTGACTTCTTAACCAAGCCACTTAGAGTACTCGTTAACCACTCTTCCAGTAGTTTCCTGACCTCTAGGGGTGCTTCTTCAGTTGCATATGTAGAAGCGCCCTTTTCCCGCAAGATCGTTAGATCTTCGAGTGGTGGCGGTGGGATTTCTCTGCTTGTGGTGCTTCTAGGGGTTGCAATTGAAACATCCTCTTCATCGGCCTCGTAGAGAGGACTGATGAGGTTGGTTTTAACATCTGCTATCACTTTAATTCTTGCGTTGTTGTTAGCCATTTTTATTTTGTATGTTGTAGAGAAAGGTTTTCGATGGTTCTCTAGGTGCAAACTATGGCTTTGATTCTCAAAATCTCCACAGACGACGCCAAATTGTTTATCTCAAAAATTATACTCGTACATTATAAGCTTAAACGATCGAAAATATATATGGGTAAATCGTAATCAAATATAATGAGCCCTAGAGATAATTATTGTTTCAAGATTGTTGTAGATCTGAAAGTGTGAGGAAAGATGAACTTAGCTTAAGGGAGAATCAATAATTGGAAAACCAAGAAAGAGATAGAGATAGAGAGAGAAGTTGTATTATCCAAGAATAACAACGATATCTATTACAATGTGAAGGTCTCCTTTATATAGTAGGAGACCTTTCTCGAAATAATAAAAAAATACAAAAGTTGGTGACTCTACTCAGTAAAAAGGTTAGGCACTAAACGACACCGCTTTCTTCTTTATCAACTTGGGTCGTGCCCTTACTTGGATCGATCTTGTCATAAGGGACATATCCACTCGGCGTGGGGCGTTACGAACTAAATTTTACCCTATACATGAATTGATATAAATTAAATTACCAACTGTTTATGAACTCAAATCATTCTTTGTCATGTTATATTTACCAACAGATTAGAAATAACTCGGCAATAAAATAAAAAAGGAAAAGGAGAACTAGCTCTATTTTTGTTATTATTTCGGTTCTCGGAACTGAAAAATGATTAGGTTGGTCACGAGTTTGTCTCAAAATGCGGAAACCCCTCAATGTCCTGGTTTAAGGCAATATGATACTTTGGTCGGAGTAATTATATTTGTTTACTGTAAGATTACAGAAGATTGCATGTGTACAGAGGATTAATTAAGTAATAAGTGGACATCCGTTAAAAAAGAGATGAGATGTATAATATTTCATTTTCATATTTGGATTGTAAGAAAGAGGGAGAAGAAAAATATTAAACTATAATTAAACATAGCACTTAACAATTCATAACCGTACTTGTGTGTACTTACATATATGATATCGCTACAAATTTAAAAGTGGTTATACAAATCTAATGAGGCGTGTAAATGAAATAGAATCCGCAAACGTAAAATTTTTAAATAGTTAAATATATTTCATTCCAACATGACCTGCATTAAGCATTTAATAACTGTAAATATTATTCACGCCGGCAGGGGCTCAATGATATTTGTGGCCTAAAGCCAAACTTCAATGAGGAGCCTAAGTTTATTGTTATAAAAAAAAAATATTTTTCTAATTTTTTGAGATATAAAATTATTAACTAAGGATCTCCTTTTTGGAAATATCAAATTTTCTAGCTTTTCTTCTTTAAGGGTATGTTTGGAAAGTCATCAGGCAATTGAAATTAGTATAATTACCCGCCTAATAATTACATAGTTGTATATTACGACGACCTGTTTGTTTATCATAGTATAATTATAAGTGTACTGTTTGGTTGCACAAATATAATTACACATTTAAACTAAATTTTAAATGAAGTAATTGTCAAAATTTAAAAGTTAATATAATAAATATATGCCTATAAATTTTTATAAGTATAAATAATATTATGTTTGATATTTAAGATATATATTTTTTCGTGAATATATATTAATTAGTAATCATATATTTATAACTAATATTATAAAATATATTTTTATATATATTCCAAATTAATATTTTTTAGTTTAGATACTTACAAACATCATCGAATTCATGTTTAATAAAATAAATTAATATTTATAAATATAATATCATAACCTTATTCAAATGTTTGACAAATGCAAAAAATAAACAACATGCAATGTGAGCAAATACTACTAAAACAAGTAAACTGAAACCATGAAATAACATAATTTCAAAGTGCAAAAAATAAAATGAAAATAGTTTAAGATATGTCAAATTCCAACATAATAATAGTAAATTCCATTATAACTTAATTAGGAAACACAATAAGTTTGTAATCACATTCTGTTTGACTCAAAAGTCATCGAATATTTTTCGAGAAAATCAATCGAAATAAATCAAGGGTAAATCATAATCGAATATAATAAGACCTTGGGATATATGATATATTTGTTCGTTTCGATCTCAGCAGATTGAAAGATAAAGAGTGCGGTTTTTAGAGAGAGAGAGAGAGATTCAGTAATAATCATCTCCCTTTACAATCCTAAGATCCCCTTTATATATTAAGGCACCCTCATTCTTATAGAAACTAAATGTACACCCTTGAAGGGACGTCGAAATCTATGGCATCGTTTTTCCTAACACTACTAAGTCGTACCCCTGTTCTGGTTAATGCACGTTCGTCGGTTATCCATGCTTGACACAGATACGTGGTTGGTCAAATTCGATCCCGTACAGTTAGTCCTTTCGTTCGTCGGGGTCGCAGCGAGGTGTGTCCTCGATGGACAGAATCGATAATCTCATTAAGGGAGAGTTATGACCATTGGCTAAGAGTAGTAACGTAGCAGGTGGGGGACAGCATTCGAGACTGCTAAAATGCTGACACACAATTCCTTTGTTATGGTGACGTCAGCACTCACATGTATCATCATTATGCATGTTCCCGAGGTAACACAAAAGGCGCTCTGGCATTTGGTTTCCCGCGCCGATTCGAAATCTGGCTCTTCGGTTTTAGTGCCACCCAACCATATAAATAGGGGAAGGGTTTAACCTAAAATAAGTTTCGATTAATTATGAGAGATATTCTATTCACTCAAGTAGCGTTTCCGTTCTCCGGCTTTTCTCCGTGGTTGGAAAATTCCCTTTCCTCCATTGTGTTACGCACATTTCTTTCTTGAACGAAAATGATAGCTAAATCTCGGCAGGATAACCCAAGGGTTACTGATATTGATCCATCAAATGTACCACCTCCCTCTGGCGGTGGTGAGAAGAGGAAGACCTCAGTCCTCTCACAGTGGACGATCTGCTACCGAAGAGCCTCCTATCTCGGAGCGACTTCAACAATGAATCACCCGCGCAACAATCGGAACGCTCTGAATTGTCACAAGATCATTTGGATGACCTCCGCGAGACATACGACATATCTACTCACGTGGAGATAGTTCCAGCGGGGGAGGATCATGTAGACGTACATAGATCGGGGTATTGCTCCTTCTATGACTACCTATTCGTGATTTTCTATGGTATCGCCATTTTCCCTTTAGAGGAGGAGTTCTGCCATTTTTACAACATATGCCTGTGTCAGCTTACGTCGTATGCCTTAAGGTGTGCCTAATACTGACCAAATATGCGGAGCTGGTCGGGTGTGAAGTCTATGTCCACCATCTTCTGCAACTATTCAGTGTCGGCTACCTGAGAAGCACCATGTTGCACTTGAGAAGCCGTGGTACAAGGGGTTTAGTTATCAAGATCGATGACCGACTTAGCTACGGGTTTTGGCGTAGATACTTTTACGTGAGGTCCGAGCATCTAGTCTCTAACCCTGTCGGGTTCCCAGAAAGGTAGAATTCAAAGCGTAAGTGTCTTATCCGTTGAATTCCTCGCTTTTTATGCCTACAAATCCTATAACTCTCTTTTTTATTGCAGCTAGAGCTCATGCACCTCAGCTAACTACCTGCATTAGTAGGTGGTTACTGACCTGTTGTCGCATTTGAAAAGGACCCGCACATGGCCCGCTTTTCTCCAGCATTATGGACCGCGGCCCCTTCTGGTAGATTTTTGGCTTCTTTTTTTAACAGATTTTATGAATTTTACTGGCTGGGTTACCTTTATGGCGACAAAACGAGCTGCTCCTAGGAAAAGGGCTATAGTACCGGCTTATACCTGGTCTGGTGCTGCTTCGGGTACTTAGGAGATACTCTGTGCATCCGTCCGAGGAGGCTTTATTGTGGTCCCTTTGCAGGGGGTCACGTCGTCGATTATCTTTCTGAGAGAGACAGCGTCATTGCTACCAGCTCCGCAGCCCATAGATATATCTCCTTAGGGCAATGAACCGATGGAGAGGAAAAGGCGGAGGCTTGTGACGGTAAAGATTGTGGCTACTGAAGATGAAAGGAGTAGTGTGCCTCGACAAATTCCCAGACTCGTCTTCATGGCTGAAGCCATCCGTCCTGGGAGGTCGTCCCAACATTAGGGTACCACTGATGGTACTTGTTCGGCACCTACCGCAGAGGATGGTTCGATGACCAATGTCGATGGAGCTAGAGGGGAAGTTAATGGATCAGACTCTGAGATAGATCAGGAGGACGTGGACGAATTTGTAAAGGGTCTCAAGCAGGTGGAGGTGACGAAGGATGGGTCCGACCGTCGGATTAAAATCCCAGGGGATTATAACTTGCTGCTCAATAGTGAACTGGTTTCTTTAGAGCTTACTTTGCTATACGCTGCCCCTAAAAATGCGATGCTCAGGGCTGTCCGCGACGTGCGCGGACTTATCTCGAAGGGTCGCTAGCATGGCTTTATAGGTAACCCTTTATTATTGTTCTTTGCTTTATCTTGTTGCTGGCTTGATGTGTGCTAATTTTTTACGTTCTTTTTAGACCCTAATTTTGGAGGAGGAGCAGAGGTGTCGTGACAAGAAAAAGGCGACCATCTTTGGCAAGATGGTCAAGAGATAAAGTCGTAACCGCTCAAACATCAAGCGGCAGTGAACCTTTTCCAGCAAGACCCCGAATTTCGGGTGTTCCGTGAGGGTCTTGAGCAGAGAGAGGCCCGGCTAAAACATAGGGAGGTTGACCTAGAGAAGGCAGAGAATGATTTGGTGAGATCCATAGCTCGTAGTAGCAAGTTGGAAGCACTTCTCAAGGAGAGAGAAGATGAGGTTGAACTGAATCGGGGGGTGGTGGCGGAGAATGCCGACCTTCAATGTGGGGTAGAAGATTTGACCGCCGAACTTGAATCTAGGCGACGGTAGTTAGCGCCCTTAAGCAGGGTGCTCCCCCAAGGTGTCAGGACGTTGTTCGACCTCCACAGCTTTCGCCATTTCGCCCCACGTCTAACCAAAATGCACACTGCAACGCGCATGAGATGCGGATTTTTGCGAAAGCCATATTTTATATATATAGCTAGTTTTTTGCTGTGGGTCGGGCGACGGAGGAGGAGGTCGAAGCGCGGCGGAGTGAGGCTCGCGTCGCTCGTAAAGCTTGTGGATACAGCTCTAACTCCCCTGACCGGCAAGGCTACCCTTCGGAGGACACCGACTGTCTAGACTCCAACTCATGGTATAATGATGTTTATTGCTAAGGAGGCGACGTGCAGGGTGGCGAGGAGCTTTGAACTTGTACATGTTTTGTTGCTTTATTTGTTTTGGGATGTAATGGGGACCCTTCGCTGGCTTAATGTAGATACATTCTTTTGTTGTAATATATGAATTATACTTTTGCTGTTATTCCTTTCTGGTTGTTCTTCATTTTTTGAAACTTCACCTTCACAGAGGTAATGTTCGTCTGTTTGTATAAAATTTATCGTGACATTGAGAAATATCAAAATAATGTAGACGGTCTTGGGGGTAGCTTAATTAGGGGTGATCCCTGGGGACTAACCGTCGTCGTAGGCAAGTCAAAGTTTAATCTTAGTAATCAGATAAGACGTAACTACGATCGTCATCAGAGTGTTAATCATCACAGTAGAGTCGGGTCGACGCTTAATGGCGATGGCCTTAGCCAGTAGGATATTACTTCAACTATCGTTGAAGTGTTGCCCGTTATGAACGAACTGGGTCGACACTTAATAACGATGGCCTTAGCCAGTAGGATACAACGTCGACTGCCGTCAAAGTATTTATTCATCGTGGTCGAACTGGGTGGATGCTTAATGGCAATGATCTTATCCAGTAGGATACTACTTCGATTGTCATTGAAGTATTGTCCGTCGTGGTCGAACTTGGTCGACGCATAATGGCAATGGCCTTAGCCAATAGATTATGACTTCGACTGTCGTCGAAGTGTTTTCTCTCATGGTCGAACTGGGTCGACGCTTAATGGTGATAGCCTTAGACAGTAGGATACAACTTCAACTATCGTCGAAGTGTTTTCTATCCTGGTCGAACTAGGTCGACGCTTAATAGCAATGGCCTTAGCCAGTAGGGTATAACTTCGATTATTATCAAAGTGTTTTTTGTCGTAGTCGAACTGGGTCGACGCTTAATGGTGATTGCCTTAGCCAGTAGGATACAACTTCTACTGTCATCGAAGTGTTTTCCCCCGTGGTCGAACTGGGTCGATTCTTAATGGCGATGGCCTTAGCCAGTAGGATACAACTTTGACTGTCATGGTCAAACTGGGTCGACGCTTAATGACGATGGCCTTAGCCAGTGGGATATGACTTCGATTGTCGTCAAAGAGTTTTTCATTGTGGTTGAACTGGATCAACGTTTAATGGCGATGGCCTTATCCATTATTGATTTTCACACGGCCTTGGCCATTTGCATCAATGGAAACCGTGGCCTTAGCTGCTTAAATAATGGAGACATTAGCCTTAGCCGCTTACATAATGGAGACAATTCTGTAAAATGTTCACTTTTGCCCATACGATGGAGATTCAACTAATGTAGTCCCTTTATTATATCGGCCCGGAGACCGTGTCGACTGGTCGATATGATAAACTTGCTCTCAGATACCACTAGGTGTCCCTTCCGCCTCCTCGTTAAGAACCTTCCAGAGAAAACTCAATTGTGATAAAACTCGAATAAGAGAAAAAGAGTACAACTCAGGAGACGCCTTTCATAAGTGGAAGTATTTGAGGTTGGCGACGTTCCAGTTATTTTGGAGTGTTTTTCCTTCCATTGTTTCTAACTGGAATGCTCCTTTATTTGCTGCTGCTGTGATTTTATATGGTCCATCCCAGTAGGTTCCCATTTTTCCTTCATTCGGATCCTTTGACGCCAATGTTTTGGCTTTGAATACGTAATCACCCACTTTGAGTGGCCTTATTTTGGCCTTCTTGTTGTAATACCTTTCAACGTGTTGTTTTTGGGCCGTCATTCTTATGTGGACCATATCTCTTCATTCTTCGGCCTAGTCCAAGCCTTAAAGTTTGTTCTTATCGTTGTTTGCCCCGCTGGTATGTGAATATCTCAGGCTTGGCTCCCCGATTTCAACGGGTATGACTGTGTCAGTTCCGCAGACCAATGAATATGGCGTTTCTCCTCTGTTGGATTTGGGCATGGTTTGATGTGCCCACAATAGTCTTGTAGTAATTATGGTCAAAGTCCTGTAGCTTCTTCGAGTTTCTTTTACAATATGTTCAATATTATTTTGTTGGAGGACTCGGCTTGGACATTGGCGGTGGGATGATATGGAGTGGAGAGTATCAGCTTAATGTTTCATTTCTCGAAGAACTCAGTTGTCTTTTTCCGATGAACTGGGGGCCGTTATCGCAACTGATCCCTTTAGGGATGCTGAAGCGGCATATGGTGTTCTTCCATATAATGGTGATGACTTTCTGGTAGCGCATCTGTGCATACGCACCTGTTTCTACCCACTTGGAAAAGTAATCAAACAAAACTAGAAAATATCTAACCTTTCCTCATCCCGCTGGTAGGGGACCGATTATATCCATTCCCCACTTGATGAAGGGCCAAGGAGAAGTGACTGAGTGGAGAAGCTCTCCTGGTTGGTATATCATGGGGGCGTACATTTGGCACTGTTCGCACCTATGAAAGTAGTTTGCTGCCTCTTTTTTCATAGTGGGCCAGTAATAACTGGCTCAGATGAGGCAGCGGACGAGGGTGCAATTACCTGTATGAGCGCCACAATGGCCTTCGTGCACCTCTTATAATACTTTTCTCGTTTGGTGCGGCCCAAGGCACGTATTGAGGGGTCCGCCAAACGTCCTTCTGTAGAGATCATGCTCTATCAGGCTGTATCGGGTGGCTTGCATGTAGAGTTTTTGGCTTCTTTCTTGTCACGTGGGAGTGTCCCGTCCTGCAGATAGGATATTAACTGGTTGCGCCAGTCCCAAGTAAGGTATAAAGATAGTACCTCAACGTGATCCATTGTCGAATGGAGTAGCGTGACAACGCTTTCCTTGCTGATATTCTTGGTAGCCGTGGCTAGTTTTGCTAAGTCATCTACCTAGACATTTTTTGCCCTGGGTATTTGTTCGAATCGACATTCGTCGAATTCGGTTATCAACTTGTGGATTTCCGATTGGTATTTTTGTATCCTCTGTTCTTTGATTTGGTAAGTACTGGTGACTTGGTTTACTACGAATTAGGAATCGCAATGGAGGATGAGTCGTCGAGCTCCATATTTGATGGCTAATTTCATACATGCAACCAATGCCTCATACTCAGCCTCGTTAGTCATATCAGGACTTCGTATGGGCTGGTGAATTATTTTTCCCGTGGGGACTTCGAGGATGAGTCCTAGTCCCGATCCCGATGCATTGGCGGCACCGTAAGTGTAAAGAGTCCAGAGGTTAGTGTTAGGGGAGGCATGAAGGGCCTCCCGTTTCGCCTCTGGTAGCAACTTCAGAAATGGCCAGATATATTGCTTTGACCAGTAACGGTGGCGACGATAGGTAAGCTTTCAGTTTTCTCAGGGCCCTGATGCATTATTCATTCCACTGTAACCCATAATCCTTTCACAGTACGTCGAAGAACTTATGGCATCTGTCAGAGGATCGTGAGATGGATCTTGATAAGGCGGCTATTTGCCCCGTTAATATCTGTACCTGCTTCTTGCTGTTCAAAGTCTCGGGTATTGCATCTATTGCCTTGATCTGATTCAGATTGACTTCGATACCTCGTTGTGATATGAGAAAGCCCAAGAATTTTCCCGAGGCCATGCCGAAGGCGCACTTTTTAGGGTTTAGCTTCATCCTATATTTGTCTCAGTATCTCAAAGGCTTCTTTTAAATGATCGATGTGATCCTCTTTCTTTGTTAACTTTACTAGCATGTCGTCGATATAAACTTCCATGGTCTTACTAAGCTGTTCTTTGAACATTTTGGTGACCAATCTTTGATATGTTGCTCCTGTGTTTTTGAGCCTAAATGGCATTGCCTTATAGTAGTACGTCCCCTTGTGAGTAATAAAAGTTGTCTTTTCTTGATCTTCTTCGGCCATCATGATTTGGTTGTAGCCAGAGTAGGCATGTAAGAAACTTAGTAGTTCGTGCCCGAAGGTTGCTTCTATCAGCTAGTCGATGTGGGGTAATGGGAACGAATCCTTTGGGCATGCCTTCTTCAGGTTGGTGGAATCCATACACATTCTCCATTTCCCATTTTTCTTTTTGACCATGAGGACATTAGTGACCCGTTTGCGGGTACTTCGATTCTTCGATGGAACCGTTGGCTAATAATTTGTCCACTTCTTCACTGACCACCTCGTTGAGTGCCATGTTGAATTTCCTCCACATATGTCATACAGGAGGGTATAGTGGGTCAACATTTAGCTTATGAGTGGTGATGTCTTTCGGAATTCCCGACATATCTGGGTGGGAGAAGGCAAATAAATTTGTGTGGTTAGTTAAGAATTGGTGATACTTACTTGGGTCATAGAGTTGTGCCGGATGTAGGCTTTCTTTGAGCTGTCGGCATCGTCCAGTTGGACCGGGTTGAGGTCTTCGATCGTTTCTTTGCAGGCTTTTACGATTTTTGGGTCCTTGATGGCTTCTGCTATCTGGTTGGTTTTAGCCCCTAACACGTATGATTGATATGCTTTTGCGCTTGCTCCTTTCAGCTATTTGGTGTGTGTGTAATCTTGGGCTATCCGGTAGCATTCTTGAGCGGTGCGTGGCTCGCCTTGGATGCTGAATACTCCCCATAGGGTAGGGAATTTGATCACCTAGTAGAACCTCGAGGGGACTGCCCGCATGGTGTTTATCCAAGAGCGCCTTATGATGGCGTTATAAGCCATTTTGTGGTTCACCAGATGGAACATGGTTCCCGGTGTATCTCCCCCTGCTAAGACTGGCAACGATATCTCTCCGGAGGTATGCTCCACTACGATATTAAAACCTGTTAGTGTTATGCAATGCAGTATTATGAGGACTCTTGAATGGATAATACAAGTGTCACTCTGTCATCTACCATGACTCTCTTAACATTAGTATCGGCGATACGCAAAGTTATAAATAAAGCATCATAATGAGGAAAAGACAAACCATTGGTGTCGGGCTTATCAAAGGTGATACTATCTTTGAAGTCGGCATACCGTTCATGGGCGGTTGTGCGCTTCAATTTGTGCGTGGTAGTGAACTTTACGTGGTTGATTACCAAGTCGTCGCTACCACCGACGATCATATTTATGATGCGTGCGGGAGAAAGTGGCTTTGGTGGTCCTTGCGATTGATCTCGTCCTCTGGCACAGTTTGTCTTTCCCTTATCACTAAGCAGCTCTTTCAGTTACCCTTGGTTTAGCATCCTGACTACTTGTCGTAGACCTATGCAATCTTCGGTCTTGTGTCCCCTTTCCTGATGGTATTCGTACTAGATGTTTGACCTCTTTGTGCTAGGATACAATTCCATTTTCTGCGGCCACTGCACCTTTATGCCCAACTTCTCTAGTGCGTACACTAGTTCTGAAGGGGACACGCAAAAGTTATGGGCAGATAATAAATGGGGCATACCGCTTTCATTTTGGAGTGGGACGACATGTCATTGTACTGCATCTGAGTGCCTTGGAGGAGGTGGATTGGAGGTCCTAACATAAGGCTGATGCCTTTCTTTATTGAAGCGTAGGGGTTGTTCACGTCGTCCATCATCTTCTTGCTTCTAATTGTATCGTAGTTAGCCATTGGGTCGGCCCGTTGAGGTCATCCTCGTCCGGTCTTACTTCACCACATTAGGCATTGTGGATCTGTTCCCATGTGGTGGGGGGATATTTAATGAGTCGGCTTAGCAGCTTCTTGGTCACTCTTGAACCATCTCTGTTCCGCCCATTTTGGAAGGTCGCGACTGCCAGCCTTCCAATATGTTTTGCAGGCTCATTCTTACCCTATTGAATCTGGCCAAGAAATCCCTGAGTCCTTCACCTTTGGTTGTCTGACGGCAAAGATGTCATTGACCCTAGCTTCATCTTTCTTTGCTCTTGCGTGGCCTGTGCCAAATTTGTCCGCCATTTCTTCGAACGTCGATATTGTGCTAGCTGGTAGTTGAGAGTACCATGTCAGGACCCCTCCTGTCAGTGTTTCTCTGAACTTTTTCAGCAGTACGGATGGTACTTGTTCCTTAGACAAATCGTTGCCCTTCATAGTGTTCACACAATGAGTCAGATAATCCTCAGAATCTGTGGTCCCGTCATATATCTTTAAGTATGGCGGCATCTTGAAGGTTTTCAGGATTAGATGAGGGGTTACCTCTTCATAGTACGCTTGTTCGACGAATCTTCCTGCGTCGCGTTTTGGCAGTAACTTAGGGGCTTCAGATATTTTTTCAACTCTTTCCTGGTGCTCTTTCATTTGGTCACGAAGTGCTTTGTTCTTATTCTACATCTCTTTCATTTTCTCAAGGATGGTTACAAGTGCACCATCACTGGTATCGGCATCGACGTATGTGTTGCTCGCTCGTACAATGCCGAGTTCACTGGTGGCAGTAGTGACATCTTCCACAGGCGAGTCCCTAGTATTCCCTTGAGGTGATTTTTCGAGCAAACTACTCAGAGTGATCGTCAACCATTCTTCCAGTAGTTTCTTAACTTCTGGGGTTGTTTCTTTGGTGATAGATGTAGAAGCTCTTTTTTCGTGCAAAATCCTTAAATCTTCAGATGGAGAGGGTGACATCTCCCCGTCTGGTGCACTATTGGGTTTTGTGCTTATGATATTTTTTCTACCGGCCTCGTTGAGGGGGCCTATGAGATTGGTTGCAACACCTGCTATTTCTTTAATTCTTGCTTCATTTTTTGCCATTGCCCGGCTTTTGTAGAGTATAAAGAACGGTGATTCACTGTTTTTCTTGATACCCTAAAATAAACGGCTTTTGTAGAGCAAATCAATCGAAATAAATCAAGGGTAAATCGTAATCGAATATAATAAGATCTTGGGATATATAATATGTTTGTTCATTTTCGATCTCAGCAGATTGAAAGATAAAGAGAGCGGTTTTTAGAGAGAGAGAGAGAGAGATTCAATAATAATCATCTGCCCCTTACAATCCTAGGATCCCCCATATATATTAAGAGACTGTCATTCTTATATTAAAATAAATAGAAACTAAATGTACACCCTTGAAGGGACGTCGAAATCTATGGCGTCGTTTCTCCTAACGCTACTAAGCCGTACCTCTGCCCTGGTTATTGCACGTTCGTCGGTAATCCATGCCGACGCAGAGACGTTGTTGGTCAAATTCGACCCCATACACATTCAACAGCAAAATTTCACTTTAATCGCATCACACTTATATGCAAAGTTTGTTAATGATCCATTATTTCTAATGTTAGGAGGTGTATTTCCAAAAAAATAGAATAATAAAATAAATAATAAATAAAATATAAGTAATTACACGGAATCACAAAAAGTAAAAGTAGAGAAATAAAAGATAAATAATCTACAAAGAAAAACATATTTAAAGTTTCAAAAGATATTAAAAATAAAATTTAAAAAATAAATTAATAGAAATAAATAGTCATAAAGAATAAATTAAAACAAAAACAAAAAGGCAAGAAACTAAAAGGCAACATTCGAATTACACATACCACAATATAATTACTATCAATTCTCATCTCTCCTTGAGAATTGGAGAATATAATTAGATCCCTTCACTTACATTCAATTCAACGGACCAAATAATTATTTTGACAAACGAACATATCAAATTATATAATTACATTTAATTACGTTCAAATTCAATTCATAGGTGTCTTTCCAAACAGGCTTACAATCTGATTCATATTTTCTTGTTGAACAATTAAAGTCTAATAAATAACTAAAAGAACCATCTATACTTACGAAGAAATAATATAAAAGAATATCTGCACAATAATAATAATAATAATATAGAACAATCGAGCTTGATTCAGTAAATAGATAAATTGATACTGTGATACGCTTGTTGCTTTAGTATTCTTGATGCGACGCCAAAAGATTATAGAGAAAACAAAAGAGGTGCCAATTGTGTTTATAATCTTTAGTTTTATGATTTTTATAATATAGTTATTCAATGACAATAAGACTTAAATTTTGGAGAAGGCCAATTCAATGTAGAATAGTAGAAGTGAATAGATTTTTCTAGAAAAAAGTTAAGAGATAAAAAGGAAGTGAGCCTATTAATAATGATGATTATGTATAAATGAGCCATGAAAGTAATGTTCATACGTTAAATAAGGAGTGAATCCCAAAAATACTATCCCTTTCCAAATTTTTCTCCAATAGTCCCATTTTTCCTTGAAAATTATATTTTTGTTATAAAATAATAAAGGAAGAAGAACAGTATTGTAGAGAAAGAGAGAGAGGAAATTCTTATTAAATTTGGAATGAATTACAATGGAGTATAATCCTCTATTTACAGGGAGAGACTGATTTAGCCACCAAGTAACAAACCCTAGAATCTCTCATAGTCATTCACCATAAATAAAATTCTATTTATAACACTCCCCCGTGAATGTCTATTCAACAGAAAATGTGCCTCGTTAAATCCTTAACTAAATAAAACCCAATGGGAAAAAATTTTAGAAAAGGAAAAAGAGTATACATATCTAATAATAAGCCTTTTAGTTGCCTCGTTAAAAACCTTGCAATGAAACCCCAGTGGGACAAAACTTTGTAAAGGAAAAAGATTGCAACGCGCATTAACTCCCCTGATGAGAGCATCAATTCACATCCCTGAGCCTTCACATTTCAATCTTGTGCACCATATTGAAAATATCTTTGGTAGAGACTTGATAAACAAATCAACCATATTAACTTGAATGAATATTTTGCACCTTGAAATCATCAGTCATGATAGATATATAATGTCTTCACAAATATCGTGGAATGACTCTTCAATATCTCCATATAGGTATCCTAGCTATCATATTATCATGCTTATAGTTATAGCAAGATATAAATTTGCACAAATTGCACTGAGAAAGTTGTACGTAAGGATCAAGAATTTTATATGCTTCAAGCAACTTAAATCCTTCATAGATTATCATATAAGTTAAGTCATATAAGCCATATAATAGACTTTAGATGCATATCAAATTTTCATGTCATGCTAGACATATAAGATATCGAAAACTGATTGCACATACTATTGACTTTATACTTTCAAGTGTTTGAACTACATGCCCAAAACTACATGTCTTTCATATTAAACCAATCCTATTTGAATTGTGTAGTGTCTATTTGGCCAATATTTTATGTCTGTCTCGACAGCATTAAGATCCTCATCTATACTTAGCGCTATGATAGATGTTGTTGACAAATATTTTATATCGATTTCAATTTTTTTCGTAAAGGCATAACATAGAGATCTCTTCATTCATATATTCAGGTACCTGAATCTCTCTTGAGATTTTATGACATGTTATGTCATGTGATATTCTAGATCACTTGCCTCCTTATTATGATTACTTTGATCATTTCCTCATCTTCTTTATCAATAAGTTCTATTTAAAACCAATTTGTCTATATGCTTTAAGCGTACCATAGATTTTGTCCTTTTAGGACTTAATATGAGCATTTGCAATGAGAATATAGTTATTTCTTTGGGTCAGCAAATGCATATGGCATGATTTGAAATATATTGCAAACGAATTATCATTTTATGAACTTCAAGTTCATATTATAATATTCGAGAATTTATATATACAAATGATAATCCGTTCTACGTAACTTTTTCTTAAGTGTTTATCATGTCTTCCCCACATGTTAGAAAAACTAACTTGTTTCCTCAACTTTGGGAACCATCTTTGTGCATTATCGTGTTAATATACAATATACATCAATAATAATAATAAGATGGAATTATTTGGTTCCTTATCATGAACCACTTGTGAGGGGAGAATATAATATACCCTCTTATATAACGTATATCAAACTTATATAGATAACTTTGTTTTCATAATCAATAGTTTAGCTATTAAGTGGAGGTACTCAATAAATTATTTTGCTAAACCAGCTGCGATGTAATCCAACTTATCAAGAAGAACTATCTTGAATAAAAAAATATGGTAAATATGCTCTACATTAAATTATTGAGCAAGTTACCTCGCAAACACCGGCCAGGTTGCGGTTTAATAATAACCGCGCATGTAACAATCTCATAGATGCATCTTATTTGGTATACATGGCAGGTGAATGGGTCCATATTCACCTTTGATATTTCCAGCAGTCATGGAATTCAATCCCAATTTTAGTTGGTCTATTAATTAGAGAACAAGTAATACAAGAGAATATGTAAGGAACTTTCTAGTTCATTAATATTTACCCATGTGTTTTGAAATAAGAAAAGAAGAAGAAGAATATTGAAGAGGAAAGTAGGGGGATGAATTACAATGAGATAGAATCCTCTATTTAGGGAGAGATTAACTTAGCTACCAAGTACTAAACTCTAGAATCTCTCTAAATATAGACATTCGCCATAAATAGAATCTATTTATAATGCTCCCCATTGAATGTCTATTCAACAGATAATGTGTCTCGTTAATACCTTAACTAAATAAAACCTAATGGAAAAAAATTTCTAGAGAAGGAAAAAGAGTACACATATCTAACAATACGCCTTTTGGTTGCCTCATTAAAAACTTGCATGAAAAACCCAGTGGGACAAAACCTTATAAGGGAAAAAGAGTGCAACGCGCACTAACTCTCCCAGATGAGAGCATCAATTCACATCCTTAAGCTTTACGTTCCAATCTTGTGCACCATCTTTTAAAAGAAATTTGATAGAGACTTGATAAATAACTCAACCATTGTAACTTGAATTGTCACGACCCAAACCCAGTCGTGACAAGTTGGTATCACATCCTAGGTAACTAGGCATCGCGATTCATGAGCCGGTTCAGTAGAGTCTCACGGATCGGTACGCAGATGCCCGTATCTATCCTCGGGAGGCTACAGAACTTTTAGAAAACACCTCACTTTTTTGAAATTCATATCGTGCGGCTTTGATAATGTGAAAACTAAATTTTTGTATTCTATTCTCTCGCAGATGGAGAGAACCCGTGCTAACGGACGTGGCAGACAACCACCAGTTCCACCTGCTAGAGGTCGTGGATGCGATCGTAGTATTGGACGAGGCTGACCAGCAGAGGCAGCACCTGCAGACCCACCAGCTCCCCAGGTCCAGGATCAGCCTCCAGCTGTAGATGCTCCAGTAGCACCTGTTCAGGCACCGGCAGTGCTTATTGTGATTCCTAGTCTTCAGGAAACTTTGGCTCAGATCTTGCTCGTCTGCACTGGCCTGGCCTAGGTGGTTTCAGCCACTACAGTGGCGGCTACTTCTCAGACCGGTGGTGGTCATCAGACCCCCGATGCTCGCACACCCGAGCAGGTTGTTCGGGGCTTACAGACATCTGAGGTAGCTTCAATTAAGCCAGTTGCAACAGTTGCACCAGTTGCTCCAAATGCACCCGCTGCACCGGTTGTTCCAGTTGCTCCAGTCACACCAGTTCCAGCTCATGTGGTTCCAGCTATGCTGGATGACGAGCAGCGTCGTTTGGAGAGGTTTGGTAGACTTCATCCTCCAACTTTCAGTGGTGATGAGGGCGAGGATGCCCAGGGTTTTCTTGATAAATGTCAGTGTATGCTTCGTACTGGGGTATTCTGGAGTCTAGTGGAGTGGCTTTTACTACCTTCTAGTTCACAGGGGCTGCATTTACTTGGTGGGAAGATTTTGAGAGGCGTAGGCCTATTGGGGCAGCGCCCCTCACTTGGAAGCAGTTCTCCACGGTATTTTTGGAGAAGTATGTGCCCCGGTCTCACAGGGAGGAGCTGCAACGTCATTTCGAGTGGTTGACTCAGGGAGATATGACAGTGACTCAGAATGAGTTATGGTTTACACAGCTAGCTAGGCGTGCTACGTGGATGTTCCCGACATATTGAGAGAGGATCAGGAGGTTTATAAATGGACTCAACTATCCGATCCGTATATTGATGAATAGAGAAAGGGCTACAGCAGCTACATATGATGAGGTTGTTGATGCGGTTGGACTGTTTGATCAGCTCCAGGTAGCAAGGGTATTCTCTAAGATTAACCTCCGATTAGGATATCACCAACTGAAGATTAGGGACTCAGACATTATGAATATGGCTTGCAAGATGAGATATGAGCACTACGAGTTTCTAGTAATGTCCTTCGAGCTGACTAATGCCCTAGCCGCGTTCATGCACTTGATGAACAGTGTATTTCGGCCATATCTGGATTCTTTCATGATCTTGTTTATTGATGATATCCTGGTGTACTCATGTAGCCAGAAAGAGCACGCGCAGTACTTGGGGGTGGTATTGCAGAGATTGAGAGAGGAGAAGCTTTATGCGAAGTTTTCCAAGTGTGAGTTCTGGCTTAGTACTGTGGCTTTTCAGGGACACATGGTGTCCAGTGATGGTATTTAGGTTGACCCAAAAAAGATTGAAGCGCTGCAGAGGTGGCCCAGACAGTCCCCAACTACTAAGATTTGGAGTTTCCTCGATTTGGCGGGTTATTACCGTAGGTTCGTTCAGGGTTTTTCATCTATTGCTTCGCATTTGACGAAGTTGATGTAGAAGAATACTCCATTTGTGTGGTCGGATGAATGCAAGAAGAGCTTCCAGAAGCTCAAGTCGGCTTTGACCACAGCTCCGGTAGTAGTATTGCCATCAGCTTCAGGTTCTTACTCGGTATATTGTGATGCTTAGAGAGTTGGTATCGGCTACGTATTGATGCAGGAGGGTGGAGTGATTGCTTATGCTTCTCGTCAGCTAAAGCCCTATGAAAAGAACTACCCTATTCATGACTTAGAGTTGGCTGCTATTGTTCATGCCATGAAGATTTGGCGGTGTTACCTATATGGGGTATCCTTGAGGTATATACTGACAATCACAGTCTCCAAAACTTGTTTAAGTAGAAGGATTTTAATTTGAGGTAGCGGAGATGGCTTGAGTTACGCAAGGACCACAATATCACAATTTTGTATTATCCCGGGAGGCCAATGTAGTGGCCGATGCTTTTAGTTGGAAGGCGATTAGTATGCATGGCTTGGAATACATTCCAATTGGGGAGAGGTCCCTTACAGTTGATGTTCAGGCCTTGGCTAATCAAATGGTGAGGTTAGACATTTCTGAGCCCAGTCGGGTGTTGGCTTGTCCGGTTTCCTGATCGTCTTTGTATAATCGCATCAGAGAGCGTCAGTGTGATGACCCGCATTTGCTTGTCCTGAAGGACAGGGTCCAATATGATGATGCCAGAGATGTGACCATTGGTGATGATGGTGTTTTGCGGATGCACGGCTGGATTTGTGTGCCCAATGTGGATGGTCCTTGGGAGTTGATATTAGAGGAGACCCACAACTCGCTGTATTCGATTCATCCGGATGCCGCGAAGATGTACCAAGATTTAAGACAACATTACTGGTGGAGGAGGATGAAAAAGGATATTGTGAATTATGTGGATCAGTGTCTCAACTGTCAGTAGGTAAAATATGAGCACAAGAGACTCGGTGGCGCATTCCAGCGGATGGATATTCCGGAGTTGAAATGGGAGAATATTACTATGGATTTTGTGAGTGGTCTTCCTCATAACTTGAAGAAGTTTGATTCGATTTTGGTAATTGTGGATAGGCTGACCAAGTCTGCACACTTCATTCTGGTATGTACTACCTATTCTGCAGAGAAGTTAGCAGAGATTTTCATCCGGTAGATTGTACAGTTGCATGGGGTCCCGGTTTCCATTATCTCAGATAGGGGTACAGTGTTTACTTACCAGTTCTGGAGGACTTTTCATCACGAGTTGGGCACACAGGTACAGTTGAGTATGGCATTTCATCCTCAGATGGACGGTCAGTCCGAGCGTACTATCCAAATATTGGAGGACATGGTGCGTGCCTGTGTTATTGATTCTGGAGGTTCTTGGGATGAGTTTTTTTCCACTTGCGAAGTTTGCATATAATAACATCTATCAATCCAGTATTCAGATGACGCCGTATGAGGCCTTATATGGGAGACGGTGTAGATCTCTGGTTGGTTGGTTTGAGCCCGACGAGGCTAGATTGTTGGGGACATAGTTAATTTAAGATGCCTTAGAGAAGGTGAAAGTGATCCAGGAGAGACTTCGTACATCTCAGTTGCATCAGAAGAGTTATGCAAACCGGAAGTTCCGAGATGTATCTTATGCGGTGGACGAGAAGGTCCTGTTGAAATTTTCGCCTATGAAAGGCATTATGAGGTTTAGAAAGAAGGGGAAGCTTAGTCCACGATTTATTGGACCATTTGAGATACTTAGGAGGATTGGGGAGGTGGCCTATATGCTTGCGTTGCCACCCAGCTTGACGGGAATTCATCTGGTGTTTCATGTTTCTATGCTCCTAAAGTACGTTGGGGACCCGTCTCATGTATTTGACTTCAGCATGATTCAGTTGGATAAAGACTTGACCTATGATGTGGAGCTGGTGGCCATTTTGGGTCGTTAGGTTCGAAAGCTAAGATCAAAGGACATAGCTTCAGTGAAGGTGCGGTGGAGAGGTTAGCCCATAGAGGAGGCCAATTGGGAGACCGAGCAGGAGATGCGAAGCAGATATCCTCAATTGTTTGATACTCCAGGTATGATTCTTGACCCACTCAAGGATGAGCATTTGTTTAAGTTGGGGAGGATGTAATGACCCCACCAGTCGTCACATGAGTTACCGCCCCGTTTTCCCCGTTTTATGCTTTTATATGTTTCATTATATGTGTTTGGAGAATTTTAAGTAATTCGGATGAAGTTTGGTTAGAAATGAGACAATTAGTCTCTTTTTGAGCAAGTTAGTTTGGAAAAATCAACCTAATGTTGACTTATGAGTTAGAGGGCTCGGAATGGATTTTCGATGATTCGACTATTTCGGATGATGATTTATGACTTAAGAGCACAATCGGAATCGAATTTGGAGATCCGGTGTAGAAATAGGCTTGAATTGGCTACGTTTGAATTTTGGCGAATTGCGGTTGATAGGTGAGAATTTGATCCGGGGGTGGGAATGGAATTTCGATAGTTGCAGTACCTCCGTTAGGTGATTTTTGATATGCGTGCAAAGTAAGATCATTCGGAGTGTTTAGGTTAGGTTTCTGATCAAATGCAAGTTACCGAAGTTTTAGTTTAACTTAGGCTTGCATCCGTGGTAATTTGATGATTTTAATATTTATGATAATGTTTTTATGTTACGAGCAAGTTTGCATGAAGTAATCGAACATATCTTTGAGTTTGGTTGAGGTCCCGAGGGTCTCGGGGTGTTATCGGATTGTTAAACGGGAGTTCGGAGCCTTTGTTACAGCCATGCTTTTTCTATCTTCTGGTATTTCTACATCTGCGGAAGAAGGAGCCGTAGAAGCAGTTCCGCAGATGCAGAGGGGGAATCGCAGAAGCGGCCTTTAATGGCCAGGAGAGTTCCCCAAAAACGGAAGTTTGTACGCACAAGCGGATCCGCAAAAGCGGATTTTAGGTGGCAAAAGCGGTCGAGGAGAAACCGCAAAAGCGGCAACTGGACTGCAAAAGCGGTCCCAGCGATTTTAAGTGAGACCGCATATGCGGTCGATTGGACCGTATAAACAGTATCGCAGGTGCGGAAAATAGGTTGCAGAAGCGGAAAAGGGCATGTGTTATAGTGAACAGTGTTTACGAACTTGGAAAGAGGAGAAAATCTTTGGGACTTCGACTAGGGTTGTTCTTGGGCAATTTTCAGGAGAAATCGAAGGAGCATCATCAGGTATGAACTATTAGCCTAGGAATACGTTATTTTGGTGTAAAAACACTGATTAATCATGGAATTTCAAGAACTTAAGGGCTAAAATTGGAGGTTAGGGCTTGACACTCAAGAGAGTTTAAATGTGAGTTTTGGAGGGGCAAACGAACTCCATTTTTTATAAATTTTATATGTACGGGCTCGTGGCAAGACGAGGGATCCATTGATGTGACTTTCATAATTTTCGCGAAGTGGGCCCGAGGCTCGGGTTTTACCAACTTCGTAAATTTTAGTATTTTTTGAATATTTTTGATTGGGTTATGTTTCTTTAGCCCATATTTATGCGTAGAGGAGGATTCAAAAGGAAAAGGCATTACGGACCAGTCTACGACTGGATAGTGGTGAGTAGTTTGTATAGATAATTCCCTGAGGGTTTGAAGCCCCAGTTTATCACATTGTGACGCTATGTAGGGCGTGACTCGCACCCCATGGCAGTACGAGATCATATACGATTGGGGATTGTGACTTGGTCCTTCCCGAGTGATAACTATGTTGGAACACGTTCTCAAGGCTTTACACTAAAACGTGTGTTCTTATGTGTAGGTTTTGATGAATGACAAACAAGCGCAAATTGATATATGACGAAGTTCAAGTACAAGCGCACAATTGGTGGATAACAAGATTCAAGCAATACAAAGTTTTATAGTTTAAATGAGTCGTTCTTAATTGTGATCTTGATACGACAACTTGACTCATGACATGGCTTCTCTCGTAAAACTACTTTTACAAAATCATGCATATTTAATTTAATGCTAAATGATTTTAAATCATGCATATTTACCTTAGTTAAAATGATTTTTAAACATGCCTCTAAAATCTGGACTAAGATAATCGATTATGTACTTATGATAATCGATTATGTTAAGCCAAGACTGCATGACAATCGATTGTGAACTAAATGACAATCGATTGCGTTAAGGCAGTGAGCATCAGGTTTTTCAAACCTAAATGACAATCGATTGTGAACCTTATGACAATCGATTGTGATAAGGCAGTGTACATCAAAGCTTTTCAAAACTCAGAATAATCAATTGTAAGCTAATGACAATCGATTGCGAAGAGACAGTGTCCATCAGATTTTTGATTTTGTACAATCGATTTTGAACATATGACAATCGATTGTGTTGAGGCAGTGTCTTCCAGACTTTTTCAAAGTTATTAAATAATCGATTGTGAGTATATAACAATCGATTGTCACGAGGCAGTGTCTAAAATGATTTTCAAAGTCTGATAAATAATCGATTGTTAACATTGCACAATCGATTGTGAAGCTGACCGTTGTCGTAAAGTTTTCAAATACCGTCAGGTAATCGATTGTTGATTTTGTACAATCAATTATTGAAATTAAAATCTGGAAAACATTTTTTGAACGTTGCTGAATAATCAATTGTTGATTTTGTACAATCGATTGTTGAAATTAAAATCTGGAAAGGATTTTTTGAACGTTGCTGAATAATCGATTATTGATTTTGTATAATCGATTGTTTTGCGTAAAATCTGAAAATGATTTTTTGAACGTTACCAATAATCGATTGTTGATTTTGGACAATCGATTGTTAAGCGTAAAATCTGGGATTGATTTCTGAACGATTGGCAAACAATCGATTGTGATTTCTTGACAATCGATTGTCACACAGTAAAATCAGCAACTCTTAATTGGCAATTAGGCAACGGTAGTGCCAAGTTTTTCAACTATAAATACAGCTTCATTTCAGTGTTTTAAAAACAATAACATACAACAACTGATCATTCTATTGCTATAAGCTTGCATACTATTGTTTATCATTTTATATTCATTTCATAAAGCTTTTGAGAGCCAAAGTCTTGTCCATAGTTGTTGTGATCTTGAGCTTACTTCTTTTACTCATATCTACTCATTAAGGAGTGTATTGTTTGAGTGTTTAGTGTTTTGTACACTTGTAAGAGAATTGTGATTCTCTTGTTGCAAGGAACTTGTGTTTCCTTGGTTGAAGTCTTGGAGTGTTGTATCTCCGAGCAAAAGTGTTAAGGCGTGTGTCTTTAAGTTGTAAAGGTTTGTTGAGCACCCGTAAGCTTGACAAGTTAGTGGAAAATCTCGAGAGAGTCTCTCGGGGACTGGACTAGCCACGTGTTGTGGTGAACTAGAATACATCGGTGCGTACTTTATTATTTATCGCACTTATTACTTCCTGTAATTTTTAAATTCCGCAAGTTTACGCTAATTTCTATTATAACGCTATTCACCTCCCCCCCTCTAGCGTTAAGCGTATTATCGAACAATTGGTATCAGAGCCCAACTCTCTGAAGACTTAACAGTTTGAAAGAACCATCCATGGCTTCTACTCGTGACTCTTTTGCAGGAATTGATGAAGGACAATGCTCCACACGACCACCTCTATTCAACGGTACAAACTATACGTACTGGAAAGAGAGGATGAAAATCTTCGTTCAAGCAAACAATTTTCTTCTTTGGAAGGTGATAACGAAGGGAAATCAAATTCCAACCAAAAAGGTTGAAACCGAATGGGTTCCCAAGTCCGAAGAAGAATATGACGCGGATGATATCCGAAAGGTGCAAAATAATGCTAAAGCAATTAATTTATTATATTGTGCTGTAAATGCTGACGATTACAGGAAAATATCGTGTTGCACAACGGCGAAGGAAATGTGGGACAAGCTGGAAATTACGTACGAAGGTACGGACCAGGTAAGGGAAGCCAAAATTGATTTCCTAACCCATGCTTATGAATTATTTCACATGAAGGAAGGTGAAAAGGTGGATGAAATGTTTGAACGATTTTCAATAATCGTAAATGATCTACATGCTCTCAAGAAGACATTCACGGATAGAGAACTTGTTCGAAAAATTCTTAGAAGTCTCACTCCGGCATGGCGATCAAAGGCCGACGCAGTCCAAGAATCCATTGGCATCTCAAATATCACCATCGACGCATTAAGAGGTAACCTTAAGACTTATGAGTCTACTATACTTAACCCTCTTGTTGATGATCAAAGGAGGCAAAGAATAACGCTTAAGGCAAGCACAAGCAGACCTCAAGTTGATGAGGATGGAGACAACGAGTTTGGACTCGTTATCAAAAGATTTCAAAAGTTCATGCGAAAGGAGTATGAACGAAAGGGCAAAAAGCAAGGCGAACAAATGAAGTGCTATGAATGCGGTGAAACCGGGCACATCAAATCAAATTGCCCAAACATCAAAAAGGAGAAGAAACCTTTTAAGAAGCAACGTGCATACATTTCTTGGGGAGGAGACTCCGGAGATGAGTCAAGCGAAGAAGAAGAAGACGAAGCCGCAAACCTTTGTCTTATGGCACAAGAAGACAAGCAAGATGAGGTATGTCAAATCTCTTCTAAAAACTTCTTTACTCTTGAAGAAATGCGAACTGCTTTTGATGAGCTATATACTGAATTTATTAAGGCTTCAAAAAATGTCAAGAGCATAAAAGAAAATGCTTCTCTAAAAGAAAAAGATTTTCAAAAACAGCTTTCTTTGAAAGAAAAGGATTTAGAAAAACTGGTTTTAGAAAATGAGAAGCTGAAAGAGGAAAACAAGTTTTTCGGAAAAAGAAGCGCCGACAAGCCCGAAAGTTCTATTAAAAATTGTTCTTCTTGCATGCATCTCGAAAATGAGGTAGATAGACTTAAAGGTACCTTAGATAAGTTTAATTCTTCCCACAAAAATTTGAATAAGGTCCTTGTTAATTTGAAATCAACCAAGCGTGGCACAGGCTTTAAGAATGAGCCTAAAGAAAAGGTTGGCTCAACCTAGGATTAATAAAACAAATGCCTATCCTAGAAATAGCAATCCTAGAACAAATATGCATGCTAGACCAAATGTTGAACATTTTAGAAGACCTAGAAATGACTTACCACCTAGAAATGACTACCCTAGAAATGATGCATATTCTAGGCCAAACACTAGAAGGAGTTTTGAGTCTTTTAGAACATCTAGACATAACCATTACTCTAGAAATGCTGCTTATTTTAGAAATAATAGTAGGAGAAATGGTTCTCATGAAATGCGCAATAGTCATAATGAAAATAGAGTAAATCATTTTCGTCCATCAAGTTACTATGAACCTAGAAGGATGCATAACCCCAACGTGACTTGTCATTATTGTAGACGCATTGGTCATATTGCTCCTGCATGTTTTACACGACATAGATATATCATTCAATCGCATTATTATAATATGCCTAACCCTCAAGGACCCAAAATGGCATGGGTACCTAAGACGCATTAATTTGTTTTGTAGATATGTTTGAAGGGATCAAGCGTACTATGGTACCTTGATAGTGGATGCTCCAAACATATGACGGGAGACGAATCCAAATTCCTTCAACTAGAACACAAAGAAGGAGGAAGTGTGATTTTTGGGGATAACAATAAAGGAAAGATTATTGGCTTCGGATCGGTCGGTAAGGATGAAAATTCCTCTATTAAGCATATATTACTTGTGAAAGGTTTAAAGCATAATCTCTTGAGCATAAGTCAATTATGTGACAAGGGAAATCTTGCCCTATTTGATTCGGATGAATGCTTAGTGTTTAGACGTAGTGATTTTAAAATTATCCTTCGTGGTTTTAGAGTGGATAATATTTATATAGTTGATCTTGCTAATTCCTCACCCCAATATGTTGATTGTCTCATGAGTAAAGAGGACGATACTTGGTTATGGCATCGTAGAGTAGCACATATCAACATGCATCTTTTGAACAAATTGATTTCTCAAAACTTAGTTATTGGTCTTCCCAATTTAAAATTTGAAAATGACTCTATTTGTGATTCATGTCAAAAAGGGAAGCAAACAAAAGCATCTTTCAAATCCAAAAATATTGTTTCAACTTCTAGACCATTGCAATTGCTTCACATGGATTTATTTGGACCGTCTCGCATTGAAAGTCTAGGAAGAAATCGTTATGCTTTTGTGATTGTTGATGATTATTCTAGATTTACTTGGACTTTATTTCTTGCCAATAAAAGTGATGCTTTTCAGAATTTTAAATATTTTCTTAAGCGTATTCAAAACGAAAAGGAAACAATCGTCACTTCAATTAGAAGTGATCATGGGGGAGAGTTTGATCACAATCTCTTTGCGGACTTTTGTGACGAACTCGGTATCGAGCATACCTTTTCCGCTCCACGTACACCACAACAAAATGGGGTGGTGGAAAGGAAAAATAGGTGTCTCGAAGAGATGGCTAGGACCATGCTCGAAGAGGCCAAGATTCCCAAACATTTTTGGGCGGATGCCGTGAGTACCGCATGCTACGTCTTAAATAGAGTAGTCATAAGGCCTATACTCATGAAAACTCCTTATGAACTCAATAAGGGAAGGAAACCAAATATCTCCCATTTTAGAGTATTCGGTTGTAAATGTTTTATTCATAACAATGGCAAAGATCAATTGGGAAAATTTGATGCTAGGTACAATGAGGGAATTTTCATTGGTTATTCTTCACGTAGCAAAGCATATAGGGTTTTTAATAAAAGAACCGAAACTGTGGAGGAATCCCCTCATGTTGTATTTGCCGAAAATAATGCTCGCTTGGCGAGAAAGGATTCCAGTTTTGATCTTGCAGGTATTTTAGATAGCTTGAAAGACAAAATACAAGAGGAAACGCCTAAGGAAAATCAAGACGAAATTTTGAAACAACCAACGGAGGAAGCGCCACAATTGGAAAATGAAACGAAAATGCCTAACAAGTGGAGGACAATCAAGGATCACCCTCTCGAACAGGTAATTGGCGACGTCGGAGAAAAGGTAAGTACCCGAAACACTCTTAAGAACACCCTAGGACACACTTCTTAAGAGATCACGATCTCACTTGACCACACTAGTTTAAATTACTATTTCTTTACAAATTACTGACTTGAGCGTCGGAGACGTCTAATTCTATTTTGCAGGTATCGCCCTAAAAGTAGGGGGAATTATAAAGAAACGGCATAAAACAATCGGTTGTTACAGCTAATAATCGATTATTTTACTGTGCAGAAAATCGATTAGCAAGTATCACTAATCGATTATTTATGGTTTATGCTTATTATGCAATGTTGTTTAATAATCGATTTTTTAACTGTATAATCGATTACCGTCTCAGCCATTCAGTACTGCCTTCTAGGGGTGTTCATCGGGCGGATTGGGCGGCTTTTACTCTTAACGGTTTGACTTAACGGTTATCGGCTTTTAAATATATTAATCCGTTAGCCACCCGATAAGATATCGGGCGGATTGGTATCGGGTTAGCTCTTATAGGGCGGTTAATGGGCGGTTTATCGGCCTAACATACATGTTCACTAAATATCTCTTATTCTCCTCGTCTTAGAAATAATGAATTACTATAAAAAATAATATTTTAGAGGCAATATGATGTAGCTAATGAAAAATCGCCATCAGCATGTAGATTATAAAATAGATAAATTCACTACTAGTTCAGTATCGAGAAAAATAAAACAGAACTTATCATCTGTTAGAGGCCACACTACATGTGTACTCATAAGCTTCAGATATAACCAAAAAAAATCTGTCACGCAAATTTCCATTCAGCTCCCACAATGAACTTTTAAAAACTGAAGTGCTCTGTTAAATTCTACTCTCTACACTCCTCTTCTATAAATAACTATCGTTCTCAATTTTCCACAAGCAATCATCCAAAATGCACAAATTTATTTCATGGGGTGTCGTTCCTCTAGTCATAACCAACCTTTTCAATTCTTCTTTTTTCATGACACACATAGAACCATATATGTATTAGACAACTCAATTCTATCTTATATATATATATATATATATATATATATATATATATATATATATATATATATATATATATATATATATATATATATATTCTTAACGTGTTAACGGATTAGCCGTTAAGAAAATTGAATAATCCATCCCCAAACCGATAAGCCGTTAATAAAAAAAACTCAATCCGTTCCCCATCCGTTAAGCCGTTAAGCCGTTACCAATAAGCCGTTAAGCTTCGGTTTGGATCGGTTTTCGGTTTCGGATCGATTTTGAACACCCCTACTGCCTTCCTAAAACAATCGATTGTTTCAAAATATAATCGATTATTTTCCTAGTCAGAAAATTTCTGTACTCACTGTAACATAACAATCTATTACCATATTTGACAATCGATTATTTTCTGTCCGTATTTCAAAAATTTGTTACCGTTTGGCTTCTGAAGATTCCTGCAATCGATTTGTGTCAGTTCCGAGATTCAGTCAAATCTTAATGACAATCGATTATCTCATTCCAACAATCGATTGTCTAACGGTCAGTAAGATTTATTTTTACCGTTTCTGACTGTTTCAGCTTTCAATTTTCTGCAGATTTCTTCCATTAATGAAATGCCTTTCTCCCCTCTATAAATAGGCTCCATGTATGTTCATTTTTATTCACTCAAGCATCTATTTTAGCTCTCAAACTATCAAAATTCTTTCAAGTCTCTTGTAAATTCCAGCAATACTCAGTGAAAATGTCGGGCCGTCACTCCAAACGTTCCCGTTCTGCTAGGCATGGTGCATCCTCCTCTGCTGCCCCAAACTATCCTTATCAAGATGGTTCCGTTCTATATTTTAATTCTGACATCGAGCTTACTCATTTTTTAACAAAATTTGAAAAACGCGACATTCTTCCTCCCCGCTTTTCAACCAACAAGTATCTTGAATCTTATGGCTCTGCTGCAAGTATGCTCAAAAATGGTCAACTTCTTGACTTCTTACTTCTTACCCATCCTTACATCAATACTACATTGATTCAAGCATTTTACTCCAACCTTCATGAGGATGATGACGGTGAGCTTGTGACAAATATAAATGGTGTTCAAATTCTTCTTTCCGATGAAAACCTTCATACCATTGCCCGTCTTCCTCATAATGGTGAAGACGTTTTTCGGTACATCGGAGAGGTCGGAGCCCTTTTTGATGAAACAGTCCTCCTACATCAAACCGGACTTACTTCTTATGATCCAAATCTTTCTTCCCGTCGTCCTACAATTACGGGAATGGAACCCAATTATCGGTTGATTTTCTATTTCATCACCCGAGTCCTCAAGCCTCGTAAGCATAACCATACTACCATTTCCCAAGAGGACACCAAGCTCATGCATGCCATAATAACCGGAGCTAACATCAATTGGTGTCGGTTCGTCAAGATTCACATGCGTGACGCTATCGGAGATGATAGGCCTCTTCCTTATGCTCTCCTCATCATGAATTTTCTTGAAGCATCCGGATTCATCACTTCCAACGGTCCTCTCAAAAAGAGTACCAAGAAGTGGGAAATTTCAGAATCCTCCTTTCATCATGACGGTGATCATGCAGCGCCTGCTCCTCCTCCAACCCGTCGAACTCGTCCGCCTCAAGAGCCCACTCTCCAATCCATTTCTGACCAAATTGCTTCCTTGACCACCTCTGTTGGTCAATTGACAAATGAGATCCATGGATATTTTGACCATGTTCATTATCCATATGCCGGTCTTGTTCCCGTTGAAGCAGTGCCGGACGATGAGGCGGGAAATGATGATGAATGATTTCTTTGTTTTTTTTTGTTCTATTGTGATGTGTTTTATTGTCCCCTCCTTATGTAATTGTTTTCTCTTTCCAATAAATAAACAAGTTTTATTTACATCTTTGGCATCTTCTTATATTATTTTTGCACTCTCAATATTTATAAGCTTAAATTGAGGGGAAATACATATATTGAGGGGGAACAAACGCATGTCTTGAATCGTCATTATAAATTGTTTAAATTGCATATCCCGCTTAAAGTTTGCCATTATCAAAAAGGGGTAACTATGTTGGAAATACGTTCTCAAGGCTTTACACTAAAACGTGTGTTCTTATGTGTAGGTTTTGATGAATGACAAACAAGCGCAAATTGATATATGACGAAGTTCAAGTACAAGCGCACAATTGGTGGATAACAAGATTCAAGCAATACAAAGTTTTATAGTTTAAATGAGTCGTTCTTAATTGTGATCTTGATCCGACAACTTGACTCATGACATGGCTTCTCTCGTAAAACTACTTTTACAAAATCATGCATATTTAAAAAAAAAAATTTAATGCTAAATGATTTTAAATCATGCATATTTACCTTAGTCAAAATGATTTTTAAACATGCCTCTAAAATCTGGACTAAGATAATCGATTATGTACTTATGATAATCGATTATGTTAAGCCAAGACTGCATGACAATCGATTGTGAACTAAATGACAATCGATTGTGTTAAGGCAGTAAGCATCAGGTTTTTCAAACCTAAATGACAATCGATTGTGAACCTTATGACAATCGATTGTGATGAGGCAGTGTACATCAAAGTTTTTCAAAACTCAGAATAATCGATTGTGAAGCTAATGACAATCGATTGTGAAGAGACAGTGTCCATCAGATTTTTCAAAGTCACAAAATAATCGATTGTGAACATATGACAATCGATTGTGTTGAGGCAGTGTCTTCCAGACTTTTTCAAAGTTATTAAATAATCGATTGTGAGTATATAACAATTGATTGTCACGAGGCAGTATCTAAAATAATTTTTAAAGTCTGATAAATAATCGATTGTTAACATTGCACAATCGATTGTGAAGCTGACCGTTGTCGTAAAGTTTTCAAATACCGTCAGGTAATCGATTGTTGATTTTGTACAATCGATTGTTGAAATTAAAATCTGGAAAAGATTTTTTGAACGTTGCTGAATAATCGATTGTTGATTTTGTACAATCGATTGTTGAAATTAAAATCTGGAAAGGATTTTTTGAACGTTGCTGAATAATCGATTATTGATTTTGTATAATCGATTGTTTTGCGTAAAATCTGAAAATGATTTTTTGAACGTTACCAATAATCGATTGTTGATTTTGGACAATCGATTGTTAAGCGTAAAATCTGGGATTGATTTCTGGAACGATTGGCAAACAATCGATTGTGATTTCTTGACAATCGATTGTCACACAGTAAAATCAGCAACTCTTAATTGGCAATTAGGCAACGGTAATGCCAAGTTTTTCAACTATAAATACAGCTTCATTTCAGTGTTTTAAAAACAATAACATACAACAACTGATCATTCTATTGCTATAAGCTTGCATACTATTGTTTATCATTTTATATTCATTTCATAAAGCTTTTGAGAGTCAAAGTCTTGTCCATAGTTGTTATGATCTTGAGCTTACTTCTTTTACTCATATCTACTCATTAAGGAGTGTATTGTTTGAGTGTTTATTGTTTTGTACACTTGTAAGAGAATTGTGATTCTCTTGTTGCAAGGAACTTGTGTTTCCTTGGTTGAAGTCTTGGAGTGTTGTATCTCCGAGCAAAAGTGTTAAGGCGTGTGTCCTTAAGTTGTAAAGGTTTGTTGAGCACCCGTAAGCTTGACAAGTTAGTGAAAAATCTCGAGAGAGTCTCTCGGGGACTGGACTAGCCACGTGTTGTGGTGAACCAGAATACATCGGTGCGTACTTTATTATTTATCGCACTTATTTACTTCCTGCAATTTTTAAATTCCGCAAGTTTACGCTAATTTCTATTATAACGCTATTCACCCCCCGCCCCCCTAGCGTTAAGCGTATTATCTAACAAACTATAATATGCTGGCGACTGATACGCACATTGTATTGAATATATCTGGGCCTGGTGCCATGTTTGGGGCATTGTGCCGATATGTAGTATCCGTCTAGGATAAATATCATTGTGATAGCATGATGTGTATAATCATTGATCTCAGTTATGTATTTAAACACTGTTATGAAAGGCTAATTCACTTTTTCATGAAACTAAATAATTAAATGATATTCTTCTTAATAATTGGAAACTGGGAAGTTAATTGAACTTGTAATGTGACTCATATGCATATTGTGGACTGATTGCACTAAGGAAGCGGTACTTCAACATCAAGAATTGTATATGCTTCAAGCAATTTAAATCCTTCGAGAATAGTCATATAAGCCATATAATTGACTTTAGATGCATATCAAGTTTTCATGTCATGCTAGACATATAAGATATCAAAAACTGATTGCATATATCATTGACTTTATACTTTCAAGTATCTGAAATACATGTCCAAAACTACACTTCTTTCATATGGAACCAATTCTACTTGAATTGTATCTCCTCCACTTGGCCAATACTTTTGTGACTATATTCAATAAGCTTAAGATCCTCATCTATACTTGGCGCTATGATAGATGTCGTCGACAAATATTTTATATCGGTTCCAATAAATATTAGATAAAGACATAACACAGAGATCTTCATTCATATATTTTGGTACCTAAATCTCTCATGAGATTTTATAAAGTGTTATGTCATGTGATCTTCTAGATCATTTACCTCCTAATTATGATCGCTTTGATCAGTTGCTCATATTCTATATCAATAATTTTATTTGGAATCGATATGTCTATATGCTTTAAGTGTACCATAGACTTTGTCCTTCTATGACTTAATATGAGCATTTGCAATGAGAATATAGTTACTTTCTTTGGGTCAGCAAATGCGTATGGCATGCTTTACAATATATTGCAAACGAATTATCTTTCAACGAACTTCAAGTTCATATTATCGTAATCGAGTATCTAGATATACGAATGATAATTCATTCCACGCAATTTTTTCTCAACTATTTATCATGTCTCCCCCTCATGTTAGAAAAATTAACTTCATTCCTCAATTTTGAAAATCCATCTTTGTGCATTATGGTGTTAATGAAAATATACATTGCATATCAATAATAATAAGATGAAATTATTTAGTTTCTGACCCTGAACCACTTGTGAGGAGAAAAAAAATACTTTTATATATAACCTATATCAAACTGATATAGATAACTTTGTTCTCATAAACAATAGTTTAGCTATTAAGGCACTCAATAAATTGTTTGCTAAACCATTTTTTGATATAAACCAACTTACCAAGATGAACTTCTTGAGTAGAAAATCTGGATATTATGCTCGAAATTAAATTATTGAGCAAGTTACCTCGCAAACACCAGCCAGGTTGCGGGTTAATAATAATCACATATGTTACCATATCATAGATGCATCTTATGTGGAGTACATGTCAGGTGAATGGGCCCATATTCACCTTTGATATTTCCAGCATTCATGGGATTCAATACCAATTTTAGTTGGTCTATTAATTAATAAGAACAAGCAATGTAAGAGAATTCGTAAAGAACTTTCTAGTTCTTTAATATTTATCCAAGTGAATTCTCTATAATATTTACACATCATACTAAATTGATATGGCTAACTCAAATGCCAATTGAATAAATTATCAATATTGATAGAGTTCAGATTTACACCATGACATGTGCAATTATTAATAAACTCCAAGTTTATTATGATATGCGTTTTTATATCAACAAATATCCATTTTATTGTGGTATTCGTTTATTTGAGTATTACAAACTAAAGAATAAAGCGGGTAAGGTTTCACATACATATTACATCGCTAAAAGTTGTACTGATAGAAGATAGGGAGAAGGGTCTAAAATGCCCTTCAACTATCAGCGTAGGTCTAAAAATGTCCTTCATCCACCTATTGAGCCAAATATGCCCTTCCGTTAATGTTTTCGGCTCAACAATAGCCTTTGTTAATCCTTGTGGCTCAAAAATGCCCATTGCATTAACGGAGGGACACATGTCATCCTCTTGTTGGCTCATTCTAAGTATTTCTTAATTTATTAAAAAAAAACTCATTATTCATACATGAAAAATAATTTTTTAAAGCAATTAAAAAGGGATTTTTTTCCCCAGTATTTACAAAAAAAATAAAAAAAAAGTTAAAATATTTTTTTCTAAAATACTTACAAAAATTTATTAATTTTTTTTTTGTAAAAACTGGGGAATTCTTTAGTTTTTAGTAAAAAACTTAGTTTTCTAAAAAAACAGATTTTACAAAAAAAAAAATCCAGTTTTAAAAAAAATTGTTTTTACAAAAAATCCAGTTTTAAAAAAAGTGTAAAACAGTTTTTTAAAAAAATGTTTTCAAAAATCAAGTTTTTTACTAAAAACTAAAGAAAATGAGGATTTTTTCCAGTTTTTTTAAAAAATACAAAATTTTAAAATAATTTTTTTGTAAGTATTTTAGAAAAAACTATTTTTATTTTTTTATTTTTTTGTAAATACTGGGGAAAATCCCCTTTTAATTGCTTTAGAAAATTATTTTTCATGTATGAATAATGAGTTTTTTAATAAATTAAGAAATATTTAGAATGAGCCAACAAGAGGATGACATGTGTCTCTCTGTTAACTCAAAGGGCATTTTTGAGCCACAAAAATCAACAAAGGCTATTGTTGAGCCGAAAATATTAACAGAAGGGCATATTTTTCCCAATAGGTGGATGGAGGGCATTTTTAGACCTACGCTGATAGTTGAAGGGCATTTTAGACCCTTTTCCCTAGAAGATATTATATCTTTTCTTTATTTATAGTCTCAACGCTTTCGCTGATACTTTAGAAATTGAATAAATTTCTTTGAGACCTATTACAACATAATAGATTGACATTATAATTATTTCCTCCAAAATAGTAATAATTGGCTCTTCGAGAGTTCTCAATTAATTTTGTACTACCACATATTCATCAACATCCATGTGGTGAATATCTCCTTTAAAGAGAAAGTTACACCATTATGGTTATGGTCAAAATTATAAGCAAGATATATTTCTTGCATTATCATTGTCCTTTAATAATCACATTGCCAAAATATTTTGGTGTACAATAGGTACGTGATCAATGGCCATTCATGTCACTATTCTGTTATATCATCTCAAACCTCCTTCTAGAGTGAGTGTTGTATATTCACTGACACTAGCACGTTCATATTCTTCCAAGAATGAATATGTATTCATAAATCAGATGTTGTCACATTCATATCATGAATAGATCATAATCATCTATATGTGCTTTATAAAAACTCACGTCAAATCGATAACAAATATTATTTTCACAGAGTGAAGGATTATTTTGAGAATCCTTATTATTCTCATTATCATAATGATGACGATTATAATTTTGTCTATTGTCATGTCCACATCCATACATTCATGGTGATAATTTTGTCTGCTTTCAGACTTATCACATACTGCTATCACATAAAATGAATGAGAATAGAGCACATTCAATTGGACAGATTTTTAATTCTTTGCCCACAATCATACATAATTTTGATCATGGCAAGGCATAAATATTTTACCACTTTAGGTGGTTATAATTTCTTACAAACTCCATTAAAGTTTCAATCAAAATTTATCGTCTTTCTTATATTTAAAATCAAATTATAGAATATCAAGAATTTGAAAGAAAAAAGTAAAATACTTACCTTAAATCCAGAATTTAATCATGAAGAAAATTCATAGAACAATTTACAATCATTATGTTCAATCCCAAAGCTTCTACTCAAGTAATTAGAGTCTTGTGCTGATAACGTGTTATAAAATAATAAAAGAAGAAGACCAATATTGCAGAGAAAGAGAGAGAGGAAACTCTTATTGAATTTGGGATGAATTATAATGGAGTATAACCCTCCATTTATAAGGAGAAACTGATTTAACCACCAAGTAACAAACCCTAGAATCTTTCTAAATATAGACATTCACTATAAATAAAATTATATGTATAATAATTTTTCTTTTTTCTCATATACCTAATATTCTTCAAAAAAATTGACACACACACATATCTCTATAATTGTTAGAAATATTGGGGCCGTAAAAATATATAAGACCCAAACAGTTGCTTTATTTACTTTACCGTTGGGGTCGCCCCTATACACCGGATGTTCATATCAACCTAATTAATAAATATAAGATATATATATATATATATATATTTATAAATATGATTATGACCAAATTAAAGTTAATTAAGATACATCCTCATCTTAACATGTCGCTTAACCATAATAAATTAGTATGAATTAATATTAGTATTTTGATGCATACAAATATTTTTTTACCATTGAGTAATAATTGTTGCGTGGTCGTCTTTTCTTGTTTTATTCCATTATTTCATGTTTATTTTCTGCTCACGTTGTCTATGCTAGTAAAGAATATTTCACTTGAATTATATGTTTCCCTGTGCTATAACATATATTCATTTCACTAAGGAATCACAGATTTTTTTTCCTTTAGAAGGCCAAACTTAACATAGTTTCAGTGGGGAAAAACATTTCCAATTAAAATAAGCAGATATTATTTTTATTCTCTAAATAATTATTATTGTTGGTTTTTAGAATGTCCTGTCATGAATCGTGACTAGATGCAAGCATGCCTCCTCCTAGTTTCGCTAAAAGGCATTATCATTATTGTTATACAGTTGTTCACTACCACGCCCACCCGCCCTCTTTATATTTTACCTATCATTTTCTTTCTTTCCTTAACCTTTAATTTCCTCCATTCTTTTTTTTTGATAATTAGTCAAAAGCTAATCAGAACCGTTAAATTTCCACATCACCATTTCTCTTTTTTCCTTGCATAACTTTTAATAAATGAAGATAATTTTATTTTTATTTTATTTTAAAAAGTTTTAGAGATTATATAACGATAAACGAATCAAACTCTTGATGAGTTTGAATTGAGCTTAACTCCAACGACTCGGTAGCAGAAGTGGATTCAAGATTTATAGCTTGTTTGGTCAAGCTTCTAAAATCAACTTATTTTGAAAAGTATTTTTCTCAAAAGTACTTTTCAAAAAAGTACTTTTGTTGAGAATCAATTTGTGTTTGACCGATATATTTTAAAAGTTCTTTTGAGAAGTAATTAGTGTTTGGCCAAGCTTTTGAAAACTGCTTCTAAGTGTATTTTCTACTTTTTTCTGCTTCTCAAAAATTACTTGTGCTTCTCCTCGAAAACATTTTTTCGTTCCAAAAGTTTGTCCAAATACCTCAAAATTTAGCCAAAAGTGTCTTTGACCCAAAGAAGTACTTTGGCCCAAATTATTATTACTGCTGGTTTTTGCTAATTAGTCAAAAGCTAATCACAACCTTCAAATCTCCTCTTTAATTAAGCATATCACCATTTCTCTTTTCCCCTTGCATAACTTTTAATAAATGAAAGATCATTTTATTTTTATTTTATTGAGCTCAACTCTAATGACTCATTAGCAGAGCAAATTCGAGATTAAAACTTTATGAATTCGGACTTTAACGTTTTTATCATTGAACCTATGGGTTCCTCTTAGCATATAGGGGTCAAAGTGTACAAAATATAAGTAGGAGTATAGAAGTTAAAAAAGAAGAAGTTATTTCATATGTTAGTTAATTGACAGTTGTACATGAGTTGTCACCTAAGTAGTGGAGAAGTTGTATATACAACCTTGTATGTAATGAGAAAGATCGGATATTCAGAATACAATATTAATTTTCTTCTTCCTCTCAATTCTCTCTCACAATAGAACATGGTATCAGAGCGGGCTTTAACTTCGATCTAGTTCCGAGGAGAATCGATTTACAGCAGGAACACAGAGGTAAATACAGAGCAAAGAAATACTGAAGTTCTGAGCTCAATTTTCATGGTGGCCATGGCAGAAAATGAAGTCATCTCACTCGATCACAATCATCCTTTGTTTTTGCAAGCTTCAGATGCTCCTGGATTAGACTTAATTCCGCTCAAGCTCACAGGCCCAGAAAGTTATGCAGTGTGGAGCAGAGCGATGAAATTGGAACTCCGGGAAAAAAAGCTTAGATTTGTAGATTGATCATGTGTAAAAAGAATGCACAAAGGTATGTTAGCAAAGCAATAGGAAAAATGTAACGCAATTGTCCTATCGTGGATAGGTAGCATTGTTTCAAATGGGTTGATGGCTAGTATTGTCTATGCATCTAATGCAAAGAAGGTATAGGATGATTTACAGGAAAGGTTTTATATGTCAAATTTGACAAGGATATATCATCTTTGGAGTGCTATTGAGACCTTGATACAAGGAACAGACTCAATCACTAGCTATTATTCGAAGATGAAGGACCTGTGGGATGAACTGGATGTCATAGCACCTTTGGTTTCATGCGACTGTGAGGATTCTAGGCCTTCAATGGAACTTTTAAAAAACATTCATTTTGTGCAGTTTCTCATGTGATTGAACGAGAGCTATGGTAACATTCGAAGTAATGTCTTGGGAAAAAGGCTTGTAATTAGAGTGAATGAAGCATATTCAATAGTCACACAAGAAGAAAGTCAAAGGACTCTTGAAGTCACAGATACATCGAAAGATCCTCTTACGATGATGGCTGGTAAATGCTATGAAGTTAAGCCTAAAAGGATAGGATTGATCTGTGATCACTGTGGTTACAAGGGACATCTAAAGGAAAACTGCTACAAGATAGTGGAATATCCACCAGATTTCAAAAGCAAAAAGACATGGCAAAGCTAAGGAGGCACAACATATGTGAACAGTGCAACTAATGAAGAGAACAAGGTGCCAATGATTCCCAAACAAGGAAATTTATTCACTGAGAAGTAATATAACAGCTGGTAAATTTGCTGCAGAAGACTACCACATATGAGTGTTCCACTAATACTACAGGTATATTTACTTTAATGTCAAATGCAAGTGTTAGTGATCAAGTTTGGATAGTGGATTCAGGTGTCACTCACCATGTGACACATTGCAAGAATGCCTCAAATAACCTTAGGAAAGTAGATCATAGAACAGATGGAGTACAGTTACCTACAGGCAGTAGAGTAGAAATTACACATACAGGAGATGCAATAGTTTTAGGGAATAAAACTATAGAGGGAGTAATGTATGTGCCAGATTTCAAATTCAACATATTGTCAGTGTCCAAGCTCACTAGCAATTATGTTGTTCAGTTGGATTCTATCCTGATTTTTGTATATTTCAAGGTCTCTACAATGGCAAGGTGATGGGGATTAGTAGAGAAAATAATGGGTTATACCTAATAAAAGAAGATCTGCCAACATCAGCAATCGGTTTCTTGAAGGAACATGGAGAAACAACACTATGGAATCTGAGGCTTGGTCAAGCATCAAACAAGGCAATGCAACATATTTCAGAACTAAAGAATAAAATACAGTAAGGAAGAAAAACCAACTATGAAATATGTCCCTTAGAGACAGTGTTGTTTACAATTTTCAACTAGTAGCACTAGATCAAGTAATTATTTTTAACTTATTCACATGGATGTTTGGGGACCTCGTAAGGTACCCACATATGATAGAAAGCTTTATTTTGTCACAATAGTAGATGACTACAATATGTTTACTTGGATATGCTTAATAAAGTCTAAACGTGAAGTGGTTACTGTAATTAAAAACTTTCTTGCAATGATAAAGACTCAATTTGAAGTTGTTGTGAAGATTGTTAGATCAAATAATGGCATAGAGTTTTTCTACTCTCAATGTAATACTTTATTTTCTTCTATGTGAATTATACATCAACGTAGTTGTCCATACACCATACAACAAAATAGGGCGGTTGAACGAAAGCATAAGCATATACTGGAGGTTGCAAGAGCCTTGAAATTTCAAAGCTCAACTCCTAAGAGATTTTGGGGTGACCGTATAAGAACAACAGTGTATTTGATAAATAAGCTACCTACTAGTATCTTTCAAGGGAAATCTCCTCATGAGTTGTTATTTAGAAAGCCAGCTAAAGTAGATCACCTAAGAATGTTTGGTTGCTTATGTTATGCAAGCAATTTACCTAAAGGTGATAAATTTATAGCTATAGCTAAGAAAGTTGTTCTCATTGGATACTCAGAAATACAAAAGTGCTATAAATTGTATAATTTGGAGAATAGAAATACTTTTGTTAGCAGGGATGTGATCTTTAGGGAGCAGGTTTTTCCTTTTGAAAGGGTTGCTGATTCAAACTGTACAGAGGACCTATTTTCTTCATAACCTTCAGTTGTGGAACCACAAGCTCCTATTATTACAACCCCATCTCAGAACTTACAAGTGTCAGTTGATTCCAATGGCACCACAATGATGGAAAATGCAGATAAGGAGTTGGTCACAGAACATGCAGAATGCAATGATAATCATGATCTGCATTCAGCCACAGTTCTTGCAGATGCTTCAGCAAATGAGAATCCCTTTCCTCTTATCTTGGAACCAGAAGTCGAGACAAGCCTAGAAGAAGCATGATCATAAGATGTTCACTCAAAACCACCATCTATAGTGGGGCAACCTAGGGAGTCTAACAGACAAGGAAAAGGAATACCTCTTGTGTGGCTTAAGGAATGCATCACTGAAGCCAATACACATATAAATACAATGTATTCTAACTCTGATGTCATTTCATATGACCATTTATCTCCTGCCTACCAGTCATTCCTCAATGTTTTTCAATTTTAAATGAACAACGACCCTTCAAGGCTGCAAATGATCAAAGGTGGATAGAACCCTGGATCAAGAAATTAGAGCTCTTGAAGAAAACCAGATCTGGGAACTGGTTGATTTGCCAAAAGGAAAGAAACCTATTGGTTCTAAATGGGTGTTTAAGATCAAGTATAAGTTATCTAGTGAGGTTGACAAGTTTAAGGCGTGGTTGGTAGCTAAAGGATACACTCAACAAGAAGGGCTAGACTATCATGAGACTTTTTCACTAATTACCAAAATGGTAACTGTGAGAACTGGCTTAAGCATAACAGCCTCAAAGGGATGAATTCTCTATCAAATGGATGTCAATAATGCATTTCTCCAATTAGTTTATGAAGAAGTTTACATGGTTTTACCATGAGGTTTTAAACGACATGGGGAGAATAAAATATGTAGATTGTTGAAGTCACTTTATGGGCTGAAACAGGCTTCAAGGCAATGGAATATTAAACTCATAGATGCCAAAGTGGGAGTAGCGTATCAACATAGTGCATATGATTGGTCTCTATTCACCAAACAAACATCACTTGACATTGTGATTATATTAGTGGATGTTGATGATCTCTTGATTACAGGTAGTAATGTCTCCTTGGTAGTGGAGGCCAAACACACATTGCATAACAGCTTTAAGGTCAAGGATTTGGGTGAGCTCAGATATTTTTATGGATTGAGGTGATGAGATCAGACCATGGAATTTATCTGAATCAACACAAATATGCGGTGGAGTTGATCTCCTCCACAGGCTTGGCTACTGCTAAACTCGAATCGACCCCTATTAAACTAAATCAGAGATTGACTATTACAGAATATGACAAACATGTGGGGCACAATGGTGATGAAGAACTGCAAGATGTGGGAACTATTAAAGACTAGTAGGGCAGTTACTCTATTTGACCATTACACGACCTGATATTTGTTTTGTTGTGCAAGTTCTTAGCCAATTCAAGCAGCATTCCAAACAATCACACTTAACTGCAACACTTCGAGTGATTAGGTACATTAAGGGGTCACCTGGTCTTGGCATTTTCCTCAAAAGGGGTCCTATCACCCACATTTCTGCCTTATGCGATTCTGACAGGGTAGCTTGCCCAAACACACGAAGTTTGATCACTGGATATGGTGTTAATCTTGGGGATTGCTTTTTGTCATGGAAGTCAAAGAAGCAGCAGATAGTGAGCTCAACTGAGGCTGAGTATAAAAGCCTTGCTGCAGTAACAGTTGGAGTTACTTGGGTTATTGGTTTGCTGAAAGAATTAAATATTGAGCTACATCAACCTGTTGATGTCTATTGTGATAGTAAATCTGCTCTTCAAATAGCAACAAATCCCATTTTTCATGAACGAAGAAAGCATATTGAGATAGATTGTCACTTTGTTCGTGAAAAAATCAAGTTTGGCTTGCTTGCTCCTCATCACATTTCGACTAAACTACAGTTGGTTGATCTATTGACAAAGGGACTTGGTGTTGCTCAACATTCTTTCCTTCTTTCCAAGCTTGGAGTGTTCAATTATTTTCACCCTCCAGCTTGAGGGGGTGTCTTAACATATATGTGTCAAAGTGTACAAAATATAAGTAGGAGTATAAAAGTTAGAAAAGAAGAAGTCAGTTTGTTTTGTTAGTTAATTGACAATTGTACATGAGTTGTCACCTAAGTAGTGGAGAAGCTGTATATACAACCTTGTATGTAGCGAGAAAGATCAGATATTCATAATACAATTTCAATTGTCTTCTTCCTCTCAATACTCTCGCGCAATAAAACAGTTCCTATCAACTAGGGGTGTCAAATGGGCTGGTTTGGTCAATTTTGGGCGGGTCAAAATGGACTGAGTCAATAATTGAGCGGGTCAAATGACCCGCCCTAAAGCTACTTGGGGTAAGATGGGTAAAAATTCGGGTCTTATCCCAACCCGCCCAACTTTTATTAAACTTTAATTAATATGTGTTATTTTCTTATAAATTGTATAATCACTAAATAAGGCTTTTATGCTTTTGTTTTGGTCATATTTAATATATTAAACAAAAAATAAAATTATTTCTAAGATATTTTGACAAACTTATTCATGGATCAATTTTGGTTAAAAATTTACCCAACTTTAAATGGGTTAAGATGTGTTGGGTCAAGATGAGCTAAGTTCAGCGAATGGGCTGGTCAATAACCAACCCAATCTTGGGCGGGTCACTTGGGCTTGGGCCAAATTTTACAGCCCTACTATCGACAATCTGTTGCAAATTTAGTAAATTTTTACAAAATTTTTTTTGTTAAAATATCATGGTATAGCCAAGTTTTACACTGGTTAATGAAAAATAGCCAGTGTTTACCAAGTCAATAAAAAATAACCACTATTTTGCTGCAACAAGAATGGGTCCAGTATAATATACGGGAGTTCTGGTGCATTTATGCTTGTCGGTATACTTTGCTAACTCCTGTAAAATTTGCGGGAGACTGGAGCATCAGTGCTCCAAACTCCAGTATATTATACTTGACAATTATACTTGCTGGAACTCTCGTAAAATTCACGGGAGTTCCAGCATAGTTATACTGGAACTCCCGTAAAATTTACGAGAGTTCAAGCATACTTATGTTGGAACTCCTGTAAAATTTATGGGCGTATTTTTTCAGATTTTGAACAGTGTTTTTGCTTATATTTAAAGTGACTAAATTTCGATTACTTTTGAAATTTGACTATTTTTCAACGACCCGTGATAAATTTAATTATTTTTAAATTTCTCGCAAATTGTATGCCTCATGTCGAATATTATGAATTCAACTAAACCCGATGTGAGAAAACTAGATCCTCCTTTGCTCATTCAACAGTAGAGACAAGTGTTCGTAATTCCTTCCACAATTTTCTTAATGTGATCTCCTATATATTTGCAAGTATATATATATATGAAATGTGACCATATAGAAGCGTGCAATTTATAAAAAAAAGTAATGCTTTAAAAAATTGGAATACAAGCGATAATAAATTGTAGTAGAAGAGAAGCAAGTAGATTTCTTTTCTATCTACCACAACAAATGCATTTAGTACTATTAATAATACCACCAAACAGTAGGTGTTAAAAGGGGTCAGATTTAGGTGTTTTTAATTTCCACGAAGCTTCTATTGATGGAAATGGAAAAATGATTTTAATTCCTAAGTTTTCTTTGGATTTGTCAAAAGTCAAATGAGTGTATAACACTAGTATTATTGAATCAAAAGTTTATTCATTAAAAAGTATTCGCCGTGTTGTAATATGCACGTGGATCCCTTTTTTACCTCAAGCAAAAGAAAAAAGAAATAAAAATTAAAAAAGTGAGATTGCAATTAAAATCTAAAATGTTTTACTTTGGAATTCTGATAGCTCTATGCCTCTATCTTCTCTAGGAAAATCAACCCTACTTCAACGTCCTAATAAGTACTCCTATTTATTAGTATAATAAAACTTGGTTTAAAGTATTTATGCCATTGACTTCTGACCCTTCTTTTTCGCTTTTTGCTTTTTTCCTTTGTCTAATAATTACGGAGTAGACTTTAAAGAAAAGGATTAGTGTTATAAATACACTTCTATTTAAGGTGAATGTCTTTAATTAGAGAGATTCTAGAGTTCTATTTTTGGTAGCTAAATCATCCTCCTCCCTATAAATAGCGGTGCCATCTACCATTGTAAATCACTCCTAACATTCTCTAAGTATCAATAAGAAGAACTCTCTCTACTCTTCTTTCTATTGCTCTTGTTCTTGAGTTATTGTTCTTGTCTTTTATATTATTTCATAACACGTTATCAGCACGAGACTCTACCGTCTCAAGAACCATTCTCGAAAAATCTAAGGTATTTCCCTCTTCCTAATTTAATTTTCGATTATGTCTGACATTACGAAAAGAAAGTTCGTTGCCCTTGAAATTTCGGGCAAGAACTATATGACATGGGTGTTGGATGCTGAAATCCACTTAGATGCTATGGGTCTCGGAGACACCATCAAAGATAGAGAAAAAGCATCCACCCAAGAATGTGCGAAGGCCTTGATTTTCTTGCGCCATCACCTTGATGAAGGTTTGAAGATTGAATATCTCACCGTCAAGGATCCACTCATCTTGTGGAACGGCTTAAAGGAGAGATATGACAACCTGAAGTTGGTCACTCTGCCACAAGCACGATATGACTGGGCTCATCTGAGGCTCCAGGACTTTAAGTCCGTTTCTGAATATAATTCTGCAATGTTCAGAATTACTTCTAAATTGAAGCTATGCGGGGATAATATCTCCGATTATGATATGCTTGAGAAAACGTTTACAACGTTTCATGCCTCCAATATAGTACTGCAACAACAGTACAGAGAGAAAGGCTTTACAAAGTACTCTGAACTGATTTCTCTTCTACTAGTGGCTGAGCGAAATAATGACCTGCTCATGAGAAATCACGAAAATCGACTCACGGGGTCTACACCACTGCCTGAAGCAGATAAGGTGCACTCTCATTATGCCAAACATGAAAAGGGCCATGGTCATGGTCGTAAACGGGGTCATAGCCAGGGACGTAGACAAGGAAGAAATTCCAATGAAGTCCGTCAACCCCCAAGGAAAGATAACCGCCGAAAGCAGAAACGGGGTCATGAAGATCCTAAGGCAAATGGTTCAGAAACTATATGTTATCGTTGCGGTGAGAAAGGGCACTGGTCAAAGACTTGCCGTATACCAAGACACTTGGTTGACCTTTATCAAGCATCTCGAAAGAGAAAAGGCCCTGAAACAAATTTTGTCTATGATGACAATGAGGACATCACCCACCTGGATGTGGCAGACTTCTTTGAGCAACCCGAAGGGAAAATAGACCACCTAATCGATGATGGGTCCGTGATGAAAGAAGATGAAGTTATTTGATTTTGTTCTACTTATTTGTATTAGTTATTGAATAAACTAATAGTCATTAGTATTAGCTCGTATTAGTTAGTTCATGATGCAATGTTAGCAGTAGTTCTTTAGAATATCTTCAATATGCTCAAATATCAATAATATTTTTATTTTCAGAAGGGGTAATCGACTAGCCTGAAAAACTAGTCGATTATCTACTATTTTCGCATTAAAGCTGAAAAATAATTGATCCACAATCGATTGTCTTTGTCTAACAATCGATTGTCGTTAAGACAGTGTAATCTGGAATTTTTCAAAAATCATCCACAATCGATTGTCTATGCATAACAATCGATTGTCTTAAAACAGTGTGTTCTGGAATTTTTCAAAATAGCCAACAATCGATTGTCTATACTTAACAATCGATTGTCGTTAAAACAGTGTGTTCTGGAATTTTTCAAACTAGCCAACAATCGATTGTCTATACTTAACAATCGATTGTCTTAAAACAGTGTGCTCTGGAATTTTTCAAAATAGCCAACAATCGATTGTCTATGCATAACAATCGATTGTCTTAAGACAGTATGATCTGAAGTTTTTCAAAATAGCAAATAATCGATTGTGTGTGTTTAACAATCGGTTGTCAATGTTCAACAATCGATTGTTTGTGTTTAACAATCGATTGTTTGAAGAAAACGTTTAAACTGAAATTTTCAAACTGCAAAGTAATGGATAACATATCTGATTTTGTTAGTCAACTGTTAGCAGCAGATTTTGAAAATATTATGTGACACAAACGAATTGAACTTGTTTATTCTTATGTTCGTGTATCTCTTTTGTATGTCAAACTATGGGATAGCAAATATGGATATCTCACAAAGCGAACTTGGATCAACGTCCAACTGTAAAAGTATTTGCCTAGTTGATTCATGTACTACACATACAATACTCAAAGAAAGGAAGTATTTCTCTCAACTAAATATGTGTAAGGCAAACGTTACTACAATATCTGGAAGTAGTAAAATGATTGAAGGCTCCGGAAGAGCAATTGTAACTCTGCCCAAAGTCACGACGTTAATCATAGAGAATGCAATGTTCTCCTCCAAGTCTAAGAGAAACTTGTTGAGTTTTAAAGATGTACGCCGGAATGGCTATCATATTGAGACAATGGATGAAGATAATCTTGAATATCTAGTCATCACAAAGAATGTCTCCGGCCAAAGGAGGGTTATTGAGAAATTCCCGTCTTTATCTTGTAGCCTGTATTTGACAAGAATTAGTGCAATTGAGGCACATTTAACAGTAAACCAAAGGGTTACTGATTCCAATACCTTTGTACTTTGGCATGATCGATTGGGACACCCAGGATCGGTCATGATGAGACGGATTATAGAAAGCTCATATGGGCATCCGTTAAAGAATTTCAAAATTCTTTCGAATAATGAATATCCTTGCACTTCGTGTTATCAAGGCAAGTTGATTATCAGGCCATCACCAACAAAGGTTGGGACTGAGTCACCCACGTTTCTGGAACGTATACAAGGGGACATTTGTGGACCTATTCACCCACCTAGTGGGTCGTTTAGGTATTTCATGGTCTTGATAGACGCATCCTGTAGATGGTCTCATGTGTGCCTGTTGTCATCACGCAACCTTGCGTTTGCGAAGTTAATGGCACAAATAATTCGACTATGAGCACAATTTCCAGATAATCCAATCAAGTCCATTAGACTGGATAATGCTGCTGAGTTTACATCCCAAGCATTTAATGATTATTGCTTATCAATCGGGATAAAAGTTGAACATTCTGTAGCTCATGTTCACACTCAAAACGGTCTTGCAGAATCGTTAATTAAACGCCTGCAGTTGATTGCAAGGCCATTACTTATGAGAACGAGGCTGCCCACTTCGGTATGGGGTCACGCCATCTTACATGCATCAATGCTAATTCGTCTCAGACCGACGAATTACCACAAGTATTCCCCATTGCAATTGGTTTTGGGTCATGAACCAAATATATCCCATTTAAGAATTTTTGGATGCGCAGTATATGTGCCTATAGCACCGCCATCCCGCACCAAAATGGGTCCGCAAAGAAGGTTAGGAATATATGTTGGGTTTGAATCGCCCTCCATCATTCGCTACCTCGAAACATTGACAGGCGACTTGTTTACTGCACGATTTGCAGACTGTCGATTTGATGAGACACTTTTCCCAAAATTAGGGGGAGAAGTTGGTGAAACCAAACGGGAAATTTTGTGGAAAAATGCATCATTATCTCATATTGATCCACATACCTCTATTTGTGAAAGAGAGGTACAAAAGATTATCCATTTGCAAAGAATAGCAAATCAAATGCCTGACGCATTTACGGACTTGAAGAGGATAACGAAATCCCACATTCCCGCGGAAAATGTTCCAATCCGTATTGATGTCCCTGTTGGACAATCATCTAGTGTCATAACCAATGAGTCGAATGCACGCCTGAAGCGTGGCAGACCATTAGGTTCCAAAGATCGAAATCCTAGAAAGAGGAAAAAGAACGATCAAAATGACACCACGAAAGAATCTCATGATTTAACAAATTCTGAGATTCATGAAGAATCCATTGAGCCCGAGACTCTGGAAAATACGGAACTATCCCTAAATCCAATTAATATTGAGGCAAATATTAATCGAGTGGATATTGTGGTGGATAATGCCTTTGCTCATATGTAGCATCTAGCATTATGCAAGAATGTGAGGATCTCGAACCTCAATCTGTTGAAGAATGTCGAAAAAGACATGGTTGGCCAAAGTGGCAAGAAGCAATTCAATCAGAATTGAATTCGCTGGCAAAACGTGAAGTTTTTGGCCCTATAGTTGAAACACCTAATGGTGTTAAGCCTGTCGGCTATAAATGGGTCTTTGTACGCAAAAGAAATGAGAAAAACGAGGTACAAAGATATAAGGCACGCCTTGTTGCACAAGGTTTTTCTCAAAGGCCTGGTGTCGATTATGAAGAGACATATTCGCCTGTAATGGATGCGATAACCTTTCGTTATCTCATAAGTTTTGCTGTCCATGAAAAGCTTGACATGCACTTAATGGATGTGGTTACTGCCTATCTTTATGGCTCACTTGATAATGAGATATACATGAAAATTCCCGATGGACTCAAGGTGCCAAACGCGCACAACTCAAAATCTCGGGAAATGTTCTCAATTAAATTGCAAAGGTCCTTGTATGGTCTAAAGCAATCTGGACGAATGTGGTATAATCGTCTTAGTGAGTACTTGTTAAAAGAAGGCTATATAAATGACGCCATTTGCCCGTGTGTTTTTATAAAGAAAACAACATCGGAATTTGTTGTACTTGCCGTATATGTTGATGACATAAACCTTATTGGAACCCCTATAGAACTCCAAAAGGCAATTGATTATCTAAAGGATGAATTCGAGATGAAAGATCTCGGAAAGACTAAACTATGTCTTGGTTTGCAAATTGAATATTTGGCAAACGGAATTTTTGTTCATCAATCTACCTATATAGAAAAGGTAATGAAACGATTTTACATGGATGAAGCACATCCTTTAAGTACACCGATGGTTGTTCGATCACTTGATGGGAACAAAGATCCATTCCGACCACAAGAAAGGAATGAAGAGCTACTTGGTCCTGAAGTACCATATCTTAGCGCAATTGGCGCACTAATGTATCTTGCAAATACTACAAGGCCTGACATATCCTTTTCAGTTAATGTCTTAGCAAGATTTAGCTCGGCTCCTACGAGGAGACATTGGAATGGGATCAAACACATATTGCGGTACCTAAAGGGAACTACCGATATGGGCTTATTTTATGGCAAGAATTGCAGCCCGGATCTTGTTGGTTATGCTGATGCTGGATATTTGTCCGACCCACACAAGGCTCGATCTCAAACGGGTTATGTGTTTACCTGTGGAGAAACCGCCATATCTTGGCGATCGACTAAGCAATCAATTGTGGCTACTTCATCTAATCATGCCGAGATAATTGCTATTCATGAAGCAAGTCGGGAGTGTGTGTGGTTGAGGTCTATAATACATCATATCCAAGACAAATGTGGTTTGAAGTGTGATAAACTACCCACAACTTTGTATGAAGACAATGCAGCATGTATAGCTCAATTGAAGGGAGGATTCATAAAAGGAGATAGAACGAAGCATATTTCACCAAAGTTATTCTTCACACATGATCTTCAAAAGAATGGTGATATCAATGTTCAACAGATTCGTTCAAGCGAAAATATGGCTGATTTGTTCACAAAATCTCTACCAAAGTCAACCTTCAAGGAGCTAGTTCACAAGATCGGTATGCGAAGACTTAAGGACATAAATTGATGTTCTTATCAGGGGGAGTTAAATGCGCGTTGCACTCTTTTTCCCTTACAAGGTTTTGTCCCACCGGGTTTTCCTTGCGAGGTTTTTAACGAGGCAACCAATAGGCGCATATTCAAACATGTGTACTCTTTTTCCTTACTTTAATTTTTCCCATTGGGTTTTGTTTTAAGGTTTTAACGAGGCACATCATTGAATAGACATTCAAGGGGGAGTGTTATAAATACACTTCTATTTAAGGTGAATGTCTTTAATTAGAGAGATTCTAGAGTTCTATTCTTGGTAGCTAAATCATCCTCCTCCCTATAAATAGAGGTGCCCTCTACCATTGTAAATCACTCCTAACATTCTCTAAGTATCAATAAGAAGAACTCTCTCTACTCTTCTCTCTATTGCTCTTGTTCTTGAGTTATTGTTCTTGTCTTTTATATTATTTCATAACAATTAGTACTTTTTATGAGAGTATTCAATTTTACTGTGGCGACAAATAATGGAAAAATGACAACTCTTCAAATTATAGGCAATTTTGATAAGATTAAAAATTGGGAAACCATTATTTCAGGTAGAACTGATTACAATCTTGAAATATATGACTCTCAAGGGAGAAAAAAAAAACAATTCGTACAGTACAAAAATAAATCGATTGTAATTTAGTCTGTCAAGGCAACGTGCATGTACTTATTTTCTTTTTTTTTTTCAATCTACATAGTCATTTTTATTTGGCATGTATATTAAAAATAATTTTTTATTTTTACTTTTTATTTTATGCATATCAACAAAAGATAATTTTTTCCCCTTATTATACCCATAACATTTATTACTCATTTTGAATTACTTTTTTAATTCTAATAAAATATGCATCAATTAATATGGACAACATGGTAAATTATGCACTTCATTTAATATTATTTTAAGGGGTGAAAAGTTAAAATGTGAAAAGTAAAAGTGAACCAAGTGTCTTTTTAAGCTCATCGTTACATGCAAGCAGTATGTCATCGACATATAAAACCAGAAAATATACTTACTCCCACTGAACTTATGGTATATACAGTCATCAGCAATATTTGGTTCAAAACCAAAAAATGTAATGACTGCATGGAACTTATAATATCATTGACGAGAAGCTTGCTTGAGCCCATAGATGGATTTCTTTAATTTGCAAACCTTCTTCTCTGATTCATCCGAAACAAAGTTTTCAGGTTGCACCATATAAATTGTTTCCTCAATGTCACCATTGAGAAAAACAGTCTTAACATCCATTTGATAAAGCTCAAGATCAAAATGTGCTACTAATGCCATTATAGTCCTGAACGAGTCTTTCGATGAAACTGGAGAGAAAGTCTCTTTATAATCAATGCCTTCTTTCTGAGTGTAGCCTTTTGCGACAAGACGAGCTTTGTACTTAATAACAATTCCCCTTGAATCCCTTTTGGTTTTAAAAATCCATTTACAACCAATAGGTTTCGTACCTTCGGGCAACGTAACAAGCTCCCAAACGTCATTATCGCTCATAGACTTCAACTCATCATTCATGACATCAATCCACTTTTGAGAGTTAGAACACTTAATGACTTGACGGAAGTTGATTGGATCATCTTCCTCAAGTCCAATATCACTTTCTTGTTCTTGAAGAAATACATAATAATCATCCGAAATTGCATTTCTCCTCTCTCTAGTGGATCTCCTTAATGGCATTTCAGTTTCTTGAGGTTGTTGAGTTTGATTTTCATTAGTCATATCAGGGTCCTGATGTGGGAGATTTTCGAGATTGTCTTGAACCGGAGTTGCATCAACAACTTGAGGGAAAGACACATGTTCTTCCTCAAAGACAAAATCTCTAACAACTTTATTTATCTCCCCACCCCCCAAACTCAATATCCTCAAAGAAACCTAGCATTTCCCGTCTCAAAAATAGTTCGTGATGTGGGATCATAAAACTTAAAACCCCTGGATTTTCAGAGTATCCAACAAAATAGCTAATAACCGTCTTAGCGTCCAGTTTCTTTTCATTCGGCCTATAAGGCCTTGCCTCAGCTGGACAACCCCAAATGTGAAATCGCCGAATACCGGGTTGATGCCCAGTCCAAAGTTCATATGGGGTTTTTATTGTAGCTGCAGTTGGAACTCTATTAAGAATATAAGCTACGGTTTTTAATATGGATTGGGACTTTTCATGAATAAGATATAGGTACCCATAATGAGAGTAATCGTCTATGAATGTGATAAAGTATTGTTGACCATCCGACGAGGAGTAGGAAATGGCCCACAAATATCCGTATGTATCAATTCTAAGACGTCCGAATCTCTTAGCACCTAATCTAGTTCTTGTTTGTTTGTTTTCCCTTGATACACTCAATACAAAATTTCCGAATTTGAGGAATCAAGAGAATCAAGAATTCCATCTGACACGAGTTTCTGAATTCTTTGAATGGATATAAGACCCAAACGTTTATGCCAGAGTGAAATAGAATTCTCATTAGTTAACTTTTGGTACCATTAAACTTGTATGCAAAGTTTCTTTATTTGAAGTTATTGTATCAACCAAATATAAGCTATCAAATGTTGATAAAACACCAGTACCAATAAGATTTGAATTCCGAAAGAGACTAACTTTACTGTCCCCAAATGTACATTTATAACCGGATATGTCCAATTGGGGAACTGAAATTAAATTCCGTCTAAAAGACGGTACAACAAAAGTCTCAATCAAATCTAAATGAAAATCGGTCTTAAACAGCAGCCTAAATTTGCCAATAGCTTCAACTGGCACCTTCTTGCCGTCACCCTCATAGATGTATCTTTCACCATCTTTTGGTTTTCGGCAGTTCAGGCAACCCTGCATAGATATCTTTATGTGAGCAGCATAACCTGCCCACCAAGTATCCTTAGGTACCGAAATTATATTAACTTCAGAACAAACAAGAGACATAAATGTACCTTTTTTCGCACGCCAGGCATGGTACTTGGTACAAACTCTCTTTACATGATCAGTCCCATTACAGAGAAAGCAACCTAATCCAGTAATTTCAACCTTAGGTTCCTTATGTTGCTTAATCTTGGGCCTTACAACCGCAACTTCCTTATTTTTCCTCTTTTTAGTTTCCTTAGAAGAAGATGCCAAATGAGCACTTTCAGTCTTATCTTGCTTAATCCTTTCCTCTTCTTGCACACATAACTGACCTTAAACTGATTAAAGTGTGCCGGAAGAGATATCAAAACAAAGTACACAAGCAGTTCCTCAGGTAATACTAGCTTGAGTAACTTAAGTTTCGAAGCAAGATGAGACATTTCCAAAATGTACTCCCTAATGTTTTCCTTGCCCTTATACCTCATAGAAACAAGTTTACTCAATAGTGCACTTGTTTCCACCTTTTTGTTTTGCATAAAATGCTGTTCGAGGTTTTCAAGGAAAACTTTGGCAATAGGTTCATCATTCATAGTGCCCCTGAATGATTCTGGAATTGCACGCTTCATGATCATTAGACTCATGCGATTCGAGCGTTCCCACTTCTCCATCGCTCTCTTTTCATTAGGAGAGGATGTATCCTCAAGAGGAGTAGGTTGCTCGGTCCGAAGTGCTAAGTCAAGATCCATGCAACCGAGAACGATCATTACATTCTCTTTCCATTCCTTAAAATTTGTGCCGTTAAGCACAGGGATGCTATTGATATTGGCAGAGATCGTAGAAGCAGAAGAATTTACTGAAAATAGAACAAAAGGATTACTAAATACATGCATACAAATACTTGAACTTTAACTTTATAGATTCAAAATTAGGCATTTCCCATTACAAGATACCTAGTACAACATTGTTTTTAGTCTTTGGACAGAAAAACAACTTGTAAGTGGTACTCTTGGTGTAGTGATCAAACATAGACAATAAACTCCTGTCAAATATTAAACCTTCCTTTGGGCCGATTTAATATTCACATGGAAAACCAAATAATCGTCTCATATTTACCACCACAAGAATGTTCGAATTCCTGCCAAATAACACCTTCCTTTGGGCCGATGTTAAACGCATGGAAGACTAACATCCACAGTCATCTTATATTTTAAAATTAATCAATCTACACAATAGAGGTTACTTTGGCAACATAATGCTTCAATTGAAAAACTAAAATATTAGATGCTATAAACTTTAGTTCCTTAAGCCATTTTATGAATCTCAACTTAATGTGTTACAAGTTTTGATGTGCAACACTTGAATATTAATCGTTGTTTACTGAATCGGACAATTCTATATATTATAAGAATTGATGGACTTTAAAACAATTAACATTCACTGAAACTTAAGAGAGTTGAAACGTTTTTAACCTTACTGGACCAACACAATCGATTGTCAAAACCAGAAAATCGATTGTTTGGTTTTCTGAAAAAAATTTTAAGTTACTGGACCATCCACAATCGATTGTCAAAGCCAAACAATCGATTGTTTGGTTTTATGAAAAATTTTTAAGTTACTGGACCATCCACAATCGATTGTCAAAGCCAGACAATCGATTGTTTGGTTTTATGAAAAGTTTTTAAGTTACTGGACCATTCACAATCGATTGTCAAAGCCAGACAATCGGTTGTTTGGTCTTATGAAAAATTTTTCAGTTACTGGAAAAGTTTCAACTCACTGGACCTTGGACAATCGATTGTCATGTCAGAACCTGACAATCGATTGTCTGGTGTTCCAGAAAACTGCCAGAATACTAAGTCACAGACAATGGATTGTGTAAGGCAACAATCCATTGTCTGAAGGCAGTGACCAAAATTTTTTCTGAATAACACATGATTTTCAACATGAATCTTAAACATAAAAAACATGTTGTTAACCTACTAAAATCATGCTATTTACAATGTTTTAACATCATATTAAAACATCAAATCAAAACATAACATTCATAAGATCATGCTATTTCATGGTAGAATTTTATAAACAAAATTCTTATAAAACTAAAACATGAATCCTAACATAACATGATTCTTATGAACATCCAAATTATCCAAAATGAAGGGTGGCTCTGATACCAATTGTTAGGATTATGATTCCTACTAAAACAACAACCTTCATATCGAATAATTCGGATATATAAACTACATGAGCGGAAGCTAACCTGAATCCATATGTGGAAATGTTGAGCCTCCTTTTGATGATTGTCCTTTGTTGTGAACTCCTTTAGCCTTCCTTCAAGTTTCTTGAAGTATATTTGTCCCCACAAGAATGTATCCACAATACTCAACAATATATGAAAAGGTTCACAATAATAGTGTTATGACAATTATCAAAATTTGGCTTATGGTTTTCCACCCTATTTGCAAGACAATGGATTGTTTGAGTTCTTGATTCAATGGGAAGAAGAAGAACTTGTCTTGCACTAGGGTGGGAACCATAACCCCCCACTTTATAACTCTAGGAGTTACATAACCCAAGAGACAAGAGTTACAAGAGTTATGTCTTGCAAGAGTTACATAACTCAAGAGTCACAAGCATGTAACCATGGTTACATATGTAACCTTAGTTAGCCCATCATAAACTAAGGTTACCCTTTTGGGTATCTACACATTAGTCCTACACTTTAGTATGACAATACATTGGCCCCCTTAACATAATGTCCATAAGACCAAATAATTAGGCCAAACCAAAAGATAGCACATAACATATAATTATCCATATATTGTTCATATGTGTGTAGATATAAGTCCATATATCTAGATATAAATTCATATATTTAGATATAAATCCATATATCTTACACCTGAGTCCAATCCAAAACATTTACTTTTAGCATGAAGGATGAAACTTCAATTTTTTTTATTTTTTTTTTATAGTTTTCAGTTTTTCATTTAAACGATTAAAATGTTTGTCCTAATATTCCCGTTAAAACTGAGCCACCTTTCTAATGCTATTTTTTTTAAATGTATAGTTACAGCCTCTAAGTATATTCAAATTATGTAGAAAAGCTAGGTTATTTCTTTCCATCTACTCATATTTTAATGGATAAATTTATCTGATATTTGTATCGATAGAAAATATCAAATATCAAATAAATTAATTGAAATGCGTCCAAACTTGCGGAACACCACCGTTACCAAAAAATATCGAAAGCATTTTGAAATGGTTTATACTTAATTATTTAATGATATGCGTGTTGTTAGCACAGTACATGAATAACGCGTCAGTAAATTTATCACTATAAATGGAATGGTAATAAAGGATTTGGTGACAAATTTAGAAATTACACTAGTATAAAAAGAAAACATTTCAACTACATCCAAAAGAAAAATTAAACAACTTCTGCGAAACAATAACAATAAATTCAACATAATCTAACCAGTAGAGTTTGAGAAATATATTATGTATGCAGTTTTACCCTTTCATTGTAAAGATAGAAAGATTGTTTTCAATAGACTATCTGCCAAGGTGAAACAAATAACTTCTTATAAAAGGAAAAAAAGGGAAGGAGGGGGGAGGGGGGGGGGGGGGGGATTACGTTCCTTGTCATTTGGCCCAACAGTCCGTCAAAAAATGGCTCACGTTTGAAGCCCTTTACTGATATGACCCAGGTTGTACATAATTTGAAAATTATTTTTTCACCAGTTAGCCTACCCTATTTTTTTCTTTTCTTTGTTCTTTTTCTTCCTCTTTCACGACTTTGCACCCTAAAAGTTTCTCTACCATTATATTTATTCTTCTATTCTCCTTCCAGATTCAAAGTTGATAATCACTATCAAGATGAGAAGAAAAAATACCGCTTAAGAGAGTTATTATTTTTGGAGTTACCATTAAAGGTCATCGAAGCTTCAATTCCATAAATTAATTTTAAATTTTGTTAGTTGTTTTGCCCAATTGATTGGGATCGTCAAGGGAAGTTCAAAACTCAAATTTGATGTGATTTGGAGCATATTTGAGGTGGATTTGAGTTGAATTTCAGAAATTGAATTTTTCGATTTTGTTAGTTGTTTGGATTGGGTGTTGGCCCAATTGATTGGGATCGTCAAGGTAAGTTCAAAGCTCAAAATTGAAGTGATTTGGAACAGATTTGAGGTAGAATTGAGTTGAATAGATGCCCAAAGAAGAAGAAGAACCAGTGAAGCTCCATTAATAGGATTCGTTTGTATAATAGTGTATAAGTAATGTATAATAATGTATAAACACATCTTATACATTATTTTAGAGGCTGATATATTATTTACAAGTATTTGGTGGATTTCTCACATTTCTTCTTCTTCTTCACCTATATACATGGTGTGATACTAACATTTTCACTACTGTGCTTATATATTTTTATACACTTTTATACAACTATATATATAATATACCTCTTTGTATAAAAGTTTATAATATTGTAGTGTATAAGCATCTCTGACGAATTTTTTGTACGATTTTCACTTGCAATTCTTGATTAAGACTATTACAAATCTCCATTAAATGACTTCAAACTTTGTATACAGTCTACTTAGACCAATTTTAATAAGTTCAAACAATACCCACTCCAAATTTCTCATAAATTCATATTAAAAAACTAACAAGATTAGCATTAAAAAGGATGAGATTTTAGATTTCTCGCGTCTAATTGTGATTTTTTGTAGTTGTGATAGGTATGTAGAAACTTGAGGAAAAAGAAGAATAGAAGTATTTCACGCTTGAATATATAGATAATAAATAAATTGGAAAAAAATTTAGATCTATGCTTATTGATATTTGACTACACATTTGCAAACTTGTAAGTGAGCTAAAATAATGCAAGGTCAACTTATGGAGTACATTATTATGTAATTTTGTCAACAAAAAAAATGTGTATGCTTCTTCACAAAAAATATATGTTGCTTAAATGAAAATGAAATAATAAACCGTAGTAAAAGAAAGGCCCCCACCCGAAAAAAAAAATTTAAACTTGGGTTCTTTTACTTACGAATTTAGTAAAAAACAATGTGTTGAAAAACTAATTCAAAATTGTAGTACGGAATCTTAATTATTTAGGATTTGGTTTATAATTTATGTCTAAATATAATTTGCAGTTAGAATAAAAATAGGAATATGCTTTACTGTTTTTAGTTAAAATTAGTTTCATACTATTATAATATAAGGTATTGATAGCTTATTTTATGGGTGGACAAAATAAAAAATTATGGAGAACTTTCAAAAAAATTATAATAAAATATTTTTCTTTAGGTTAAAAGGGCAGGACGGAATTATATGGTACTGTAACGCAGAAAAATAACAAATATCCCATAAAATTGTTTAAATGCGTACAAACTAATTGAAAATTATCGAAAGAAAAAGTTTATAAAAAAATCCATGTTCCCATCGTCTCATATGGTGGTAGCTTCATAGAGAACTGTTGGATACTGCTCACGTTGTGGCCAATATAATATTAGTGTGTGACCCCATTAAACAGTTCTACTCCTTAGTGCTAATATAATAACGTATGCACTTCCCTTTTTTGTTTTCTTTTTCCCTGTTTTCTTTTTCTTCTCTTACCTATTCTTCTTCATCAGTTTCTCTCTCTTTTTCTGGTTTGTTGAACTAGATTTAATGTTGGGTTTTGAGTCCGCTGTGACAAAAGAAACAGACTTGCAGTGCTGTGATATCTAACAATGTTTCTTCGCTCTGACCCACTTTTACTGAAAAATTCTTGGGTCCTTGCTGACTTTTGATGCTATATTATTGTTCTTCGTTTTCTTATTTTTAAGGTACAGATCTCTGATCTTTTTGTTTGTTCATCTTCAGATCTTATGTTGATTGGTGTCTGTATGTTTGTTTCCCTTTTTATCTGTTGATTTGTGTCCTATGTATATTACCGTTCTCAAAATGTAGAAATATTCTTGGGTTCTCTAGTTTTTGGCTATTACTTTTTTGGCTTAATTTGAGGAAAAGTGACCCCTTTGGTAAAAATCTTGTCTTTGCTTATCATCTACAGATTGAAGTCTTATTCTTTCTTTCTGTTTTTTCTTTTTTTTTTTCATTTGGGTGGAGAGGGATGTTTTCTTCTTTGATTTCATTGATACTAACTGATACAAAGTTATGTCTTTTGGGAATTTGGAGCTTCAATTTTCATTTTACAGAAAACATTTTTTTCTTGTGTTGGTTTTGCAGGATTTGAAGTTATGGAGCTTTGATTATCCTACAGTACTTTGCAGGTTTGTCACTATCTGAACTCTTCCTATACGCGGCTTGATAGATTGGTATCAACCTGGATATGTCGTTTAAGTTGTAGGTTTTGATGAGAATGAAGTATCTATGGTTTGTACTTAGGGAAATATACAGGAAAAGACCTAATCTTTTTGGTCATAAGTAGGTGAAGAGTGAAAATGGTACTTGAAAAACTATGCTCATTTTATATAGGTTTTGGTTGTTTGTAAGCTGATTATTTAATTTGCATTATGTTTAGCATAAAGCTTGAGGACCAATATTAGATTCTAAGCAGGAACAAATTTGGTAACTTTCTAACTTAAATCTTGACTTGAGTGATTATCCAACAAGGAGCTGAACTTTCCTTTATTGAACTGGAATCTAGTTTTGAACTGTTTGGTTTCCCTGCCGGTGCCAATTTTGCAGCGTCAACAGTAGTGAGATTATCTTTATCTTGAGTAGCTGTTTTCGCCATTAATGATGAATTTGCTGAAAGATTGATGACATTTGAAAGACATTATCTTTTATACTTGTTGTCTTGCAACTAAGCTAGGACAACTGGCATGAGGCATCACCTTAAGATTCTAATGAAGTTGTATTTGATAAAAGTCATGTGATTTACTTTACCTAGGTGCTCATGTGAAGATGTCTCTTTATACTCTTTTATTTTCTTTTTTTTTCTTTTTCCTTTTCTTACTTTTTTCTTTAAATGCCTTTCTTGCTTTTTCCTCTTTACTTTTCTTCATAAAGTTATTCCTGTTACTGAAACACAATTTGGTTTTTCGTTCTTTTGCAGCTGTATCAATTTGTGAAGCTCTTTAGATTACTTGGAAAAGCTTACCTGATAAGAAAGAGTAGATAGGCCAGTAACATTTATTTGTGGTGTTTGGACTTCGACCTAGCAGTTTTGAGTTCAGATGTCGTTCCGCAGTATAGTACGGGATGTGAGAGATAGCATTGGTAGCTTATCAAGGCGAAGCTTTGATTTAAGGCTGTCCGGTCATCACAGGGATAAATCACATGGTTCGTTTTATGACTTGAGCGACCAGCCTCCTGTTATCCAGGACAGTTGTTGGGCCAATCTTCCTCCGGAGTTACTTTTTGATGTAATTAGAAGGTTAGAGGAGAGTGAAAGCACATGGCCTGGTCGTAAGCATGTCGTAGCATGTGCTGCAGTTTGTAGGTCATGGCGGAGTATGTGCAAGGACATTGTTAGAAATCCTGAATTTTGTGGAAAGCTAACTTTTCCTGTTTCCATAAAGCAGGTATTTCTTTAACTTCCTTAGAGGAATCTTTTGAGTACAGAAATATGCCTTTGTGGTTGCCGTGTGGTCTGTGGGAGCAACTCTTCTATTAATTGTTGTTGAATCAGATAGTTCTAGTGGAACTGACATACTTGAGAATTAAGTCTATTGACTAATCTTTTGGAGGGGAATTGATGAGTCCTTTTACTTTCTCTTTTCAGCCTGGGCCTCGTGATGGAACTATTCAATGCTTCATCAAGAGGGATAAATCTAATTTGACTTACCATCTTTTCTTGTGTCTTAGTCCTGGTAAGTATTACATTGTTGGCTGATATTTGCTTGATGCTTAGATGATTTTTGCATCTATTCCTCATCTTTTTTCTTTGAGAAAATTCGTTGATACTATTCTTGCATCCGAGTCATAGAAGGTACTTGCACATTTCAGAACATGAGGTGAACATTATCTTTGCTGTCTTTCCAATCTCCTGTCATATATTACCACCACTCTGTTCCTCTCCCCTTCCCCTTCCGCTCAAACCCAAAGGCGAAAAGGGGAAACAAATATACGCTGTTAAAGTCTTCTCTGTATGCAAATCGATTTAATGATATCATTGATACTTATATTTCCAGTTGTAATTTTGTGTCTAGACACGTTTGGTTGAGATGCGTTAGTTACTCTTGTTTCATTGCCGTCATAATTTATATGTGAGTGGCAATTGTTCAGAGTTTAATGGATATTTTCAACTTTCTTTTTAGTATTATTAGTTGAAAATGGAAAGTTCCTTCTCTCTGCAAAAAGAACCAGACGGACAACTTGCACGGAGTATGTTATCTCAATGGATGCAGAAAATATCTCTAGATCAAGCAACACATATATTGGAAAACTAAGGTAAATATGGACGCTATTCATTTTGTTTTCCAATATCTTTCTTGTCTTCACCTGGTATTACTGAGATGTTTCAGGGAAACTGAATTTAATGAAGAATAGCACGCGTTTGATATATTCCTTTTCCCTTCCCATTTAGCAGAGATGGCTTCTGTCTTACTCGCTAATATCAATACTAAGGCATGAGCAATCCCGGAAACTTCGAGAGTAGTCAGTATTTAACTATGGTTTTCAATGAAAAATAAGTAGAAATAGTCCATCATGCACATATAGATTCATCAGGAAAATAAAAGTTCGAGTCAACAATACTTGTCGTAGATGAAAGCTGGAGTGAAGTTCTGTGGCATTATCCCATTATATTGTCTAGGCTATCAAAACCCAAACCAGGGACTTCCCCACCAACTCCTTACTAGGAAAAAGTGAGGTTTTGATTTTTGAGAACGACTTTGATGCTTATGTTTACAAGGCAGAAATGTACTTATTGTTAAAGTACCTTTGGGTAAAAGACAAGTGAAAAGGAAAAGGGGAAAAGAACAGAGAGCAGCGAGGATCTTAAAGAAATAAGGAACCAAGCAGTTTCTTAAGGATGTCTAGAATAGATAAGTTGCGTAAAATTTAGTACATTTGATATATACTGGTTATTGATACCGCCTACAGTACTTGTGCATCATTCTGCCATAGTTTGATAACACAGATCTCTTTTCATAACTAGTCTAAAGGATGGACCTAGCGCAATTCATAATGCAGCTTCATAGTGCTTATGTTCATATTACATATATATACTCGAGAAGGTGATATTCACTGTTTGTTTTGCAGATCAAATTTTCTAGGTACAAAATTCATTATATACGACACACAGCCTCCTTACACCGGTGCACATGTCCCCGCTCCAGGGCGCACAAGCCGTAGATTCACCTCCAAGAAAGTCTCTCCTAAAGTCCCAACTGGAAGCTATGTCATATCCCAGATCACATACGAGCTGAATGTGCTTGGAACACGGGGTCCGCGGAGAATGCACTGTATCATGCACTCAATTCCCGCCTCAGCACTTGATGCTTGTGGCTCTGTGCCTGGCCAGCCAGAGCTTCTCTCAAGGCCCCTCGAGGATTCATTTCGCAGTATCTCTTTCTCAAAGTCACTTGATCATTCCACCGAGTTCAGTAGCTCGCGATTTTCTGAAATTTCTGGAGGATCAACTAACGAAGAAGATGATGGCAAGGGGAAACCACTGGTCCTAAAGAACAAGGCGCCCCGATGGCATGAACAACTGCAGTGTTGGTGCCTAAATTTTCGAGGGCGGGTGACAGTTGCATCTGTCAAGAACTTTCAGTTGATTGCTTCAACTCAACAACCAGCTGCTGGACCGACAACCTCTCAGCCGACAAGCCAATCAGATCATGACAAAATCATCTTGCAATTCGGGAAAGTAGGCAAAGATATGTTTACCATGGACTACCGGTACCCCCTCTCTGCATTTCAGGCTTTTGCTATCTGCTTGAGCAGCTTTGACACAAAATTGGCTTGTGAATAGGGCAAACCATTATTACATTAGGGTGCTAAAAATTATTAACTGTAATGCTTCTATTCTGGATTTCGTCATGTTGTAAAAACCTGATGATAATCATGGTTCTGTTCCTGTGGGAAGGGTGCCAGCTTTGTATTACAAATCGTATTATTCTTGCCATTTAAAGACTCTGTATGTCATGACCATGGATCACTGCATTAATTCAAATTCATACTAGTTATGTATATGGATTATAATTGGGGGGATGGGGGGGGGGGGGGGGAATTATGTAGGTAGTAATAGCAGAGGCAGATTCAGTAATATATATATATATAGTAATAGTGTAAACGATGTTACGTTTATATTAAATATGGCTCCCTCCGATCCATAATAAGTGTTTTTGGATTTTTTTGTGGTCCAAATAAGTGATTTTTTTAGATTTCAAAAATGAATTAATTATTGTTTTCCTACATTGTCCGGGGGTCGTTTGGAAGCAGCCTCTCTGCCCTTTCGGGCAGGGGTAAGGCTCGTCTACCTATTACCCTCCCCAGACCCCACCTGGTGGGACTACCTGGGTAGTTGTTGTTGTTGTTGTACATTGTCCTTGGAGTAATTAATGTTGGAGTATGTATTAGGAGTGTTTATGTGAAAAGATAGTAAATGTTAATATGATTAATTTAATTGCTAATTAATGTTAAAAGATAAGTTTCTTAATATGTATGAAAACAACTAAAAAATTACTTATCTTGGACCGGAGGGAGTATTATGCAGGAATTACTTATTTTAAGGATATTCTTTATCTTTAAATATTTTCATCTTTATATTGCTAAGACATGTATTCTGCATCTTATTAATGCTTAGAATTTCGCATAACTTAATATACGCGTTATTAAATTTTGTCAACTAAATGTTTCACTGGTTAAGCTGATCTATCTTGTGTTATATGATTGTTGTAGGAGTATTAGTTATTAGTGTGGATTAGTTTTTCTAGTTCCTCTATATAAACATTTATTATGTTATGATGAGATCATTTTTCCTAATCCCAAACGACCCCAATAGAATCTCCATTACCACCCGTGAGATGGAAACAGTTCAAGAGCTACTGTACAAGTTTTAACAATTTAATTTTCATTTGACATAAATTATTGAAACGGATATCTGAGTCTTCCGGAGCAAACTGATATTTCATCAACTACTTTGACTCGTCCACTATCAGTATTTTACTTCAAGTCAATTTAAGGTGGAAGTATTTTACAAGTTGTGCATATAAAATCCAAAGCAAATGACTTAACTACTCTAATAAACTTATTGAATGAATTTGTTCATTATTTAACTGTCATAATCTTAGTCATGACAGAGACACCTTGCATATAACGTGTGGGTATTATTATTATTAAAGAATTGGTGGTTAGCTTGTCAAAGTTATCAAATATAAACAAAACTTTTAGCTTGTTTAGGATGCCATGACTAAAGGAACGATACTCTTTCCTTCATCTTTAATCAAAAAGTTCAAAGTTAAACTTTTAAAATGGAGTATTCTTTGATAGGGAGCACTAAAATTTTCATAATACACTTTTTATAATATATACGAATTTAAATTAATTGAACAAACTAATTCCAAACTAAGAGATAATTAAAGCCAAAAAGATGGAGCATCATACTAGTTTGAAGATGGCGACGCTTCACCAACTAAGCAAGCCTCTCTACATCACTTGCTCTTTCTTAAGTTAAGCTTTTCTCTTTTTACCTCTTTTGAACCATGCTCGTAAGAAAAACTTCATAGAAAATAAAAATGGCCATAAATGAATATACAAATAAATAATATTAGGTGGATGCGAGAGTTATAATGGCAGAAACACCAAATAGTATTATTGCATCCAAATAATATAGTAGGAATTAATGCACACACATCAAGTATTTACTAGCATGTCGCACTCCGAACTAGTTAAGTGTGTTGTCTCTGGCACTTTAAGAACTCAAAAATTATTGCTCTCTAAATAATATTGGGTGTCATATGAAACTGGAAATTAATATTTTTAAGAAATTCCAAATGTATGTGTATATTTTATAGGATAAAATATGTTTATATTTAATGATCACATGAGAAAATGATATGTGGAGCCAAAGGTAGAAGACAGTCAGGTTCGAATGCAACGATCTCGTTTGTTACCGGAGAGTAGGGATATACAAAGGAAACTGACAAACCGCACCAATCCGATAATCCGAATCAAATTGAGAAAAAAACCCGACTATGGTTTGCTTTGATTTGATTTGGTATTGGAAAAAAAAATTCGACCATAATTGATTTGGTTTGGTCTTAACTAAAGAAAGTCAAACCGAAACCAAACCAACCCGACATTATATTATATAAATTTTTAGATATATTTAACAGATAAAAATACTTACTGTGATGTAATTTATAAATATTTCTTAAAGATTTTCATAATTTTATCTTTTAAGGTTTTATTTCAAAGTTGGACTTAGAACTTTTGAATGTTCCAATAAATTTTATAGTTATTAATATTAGTAAATTAAATAATACTAACAAAAACCCAAACTAATATCAAAATCAATACTAATGCTAATAAAAGACATTTAATTCAATACTACAAATGAGGATGTATTGAATATCTATTTTTTATTTTGAAATAATTTAAATAACAATACATAACCTATTTTTATTTTTTCTTTAGCGTTTAGTCATGTAATTAATACTCCCTTATTAATCTACTTATTTTAGCATAACTTAGTACTTTTAGATTATATTTATTTTTATTATGGCTTTTTAATTAGTAATATTTATATCACATAAGTTTATTGTCTTTAACACATCTCATATTTTGTATTATTTTCTTGAAATTACTTTATATAGTTGTATCTTACTAGGATTAAAGAAATATTTTGAGTGCAAGTTATATGTTTTTTTCTACGAAGATTTTACCGTAAAACAAAACTCGAAAAAACCAGAAAACCCGAGATTGAAAATCCCGATTTTTATTGGTTTGGTTTGGTATTTAGATTTAATAACCCGACACAATTGGTTTGCTTTGATAATTGTAAAATCCAAACCAACCCGACCTATATACACCCCTACGGGAGAGAATGATATTCATAAAGTATTCAATGAAGAATATTTATAGCATTAGGTGAACGGTCCGTTACGGAGAATATTTAAAGCATTAGGTGCATTGTCCATTACAGAGAATATGACGTTCACGGCCTACCGTTACACATTCTTCAATGGCCCTCATAATTGTCATTTAAGATGGGCTTGATCCTAGGACCTTATTCCCTAGTTATAGCCATAAATAGTGAACTTTACCGTTATTGTAAGGACACGAATTTTCTGACAAGCATACACTATACTCTGTTCAAAGTTCAATAACAATTTACTTTCGTGCGTATTTACATTGCTCCCACTACCTCCGGAAGCTTTATTCCCGGGCTCAAGATCTCTATTGTCTTATCTCGATTTTAGCGCTAAGTCTTATATTTTTATCTAATTTGTTTTTTTTAGGATCAAATCGATTCACGTACCTATAAATTACTTATAAATTCAACTATACTGTTTTATGGGTAAACAATTTGATATCCACCGTGGGGCTTAGACAGTTGTGTAATTGAATTGATCCCTGCATCTACTACTAACTTGTTTGATTCTTTGATCTTAGCAAAAAAATTAAAAAAATGGTAGATAACAATTTCAACATTGCACACAACGTTGAGGCTCAAGGAAATCAGGCTCAACACAAAGATTCCATTAGCGATACCCATAACTAGGGGGATGAGGCCACACCAATTCATGGCGGGCAGTATCCACGACATGTTCGAGAGGCAAATCTTGATGACGCTGAAAACGAGCATGTCATTGAAACAATAAGGATCTTGAGGGAGCAACAAAAAGCCATTATGGGCCATCTCTCGTGGCAGGATCAGGTCAAGGGGAAATTAAGGGAGACGTTGCCGGGTGCTTCTAACAACGCAAATGGACGAGGTCCAGTTCCTCCCGGTGCTTCGGAAAATCAAATGATGCATAGGGTCGATAACAACACCCTAAGAGGCGAAGCCATATTTGACAGGGCCGAGGGGAATGGTAGCGGATCTGGCAACAACAATGAGAATGATCCCGTTAAAATCGAACTCATGCGGTTTATAAGGGAAATAAACATCTGAATGGATCAAAATCCGGGCGCACTACCAATACTGAAAGGACCGGATTTAAAGAAGTACATCCAACTACCATTCAAGCCGAGAGCGGTACCAGAGTTGATCCCAAAGTGGTTCAAAATGCAAGACGTGCCGCAGTACGATGGGACTTCATATTCTCATGAGCATATCACCACCTATATAGCAACGGGGGAAGGGAAACAATTTGTCTTTGCATGAATTGAGTCAGTCTTACTGAAGAAATTCGGGGAGACCCTCATGAAGGGGTCTTGACATGATATTCACTCTTGCCCGAGAATTTCATAGATTCATACGAGATGCTCGCGGATTATTTCATCGAGGCCCATACCGGGACAGAAAGGTACATGATCAAAACGCCGATATATTCAAGATTGCACAAGAAAAGTTTGAATTATTGTGGGAGTTTGTGGCCCGGTTCCAGAAAGAAAAGATGTTGTTCCGGCAGTACTAGACAATGCGCAGCAGAATCATTTACTAAAGGGCTAAATCCGAGAAGTTACGATGCTTCCTGAAATTTGAAAGAAAATGTGCTCGAGTTCCAAGCAACAACATGCGCAGATATTCACAATCGGTACGAGTCAAAGATAAGAATAGAAAATGATCAGCTCAACTTTCTGGCATCAACCAAAGGCGGGGACCAGGAAAATAATAAGGAGAAATCGAAGGATGATTTCAACACAGATTGACGGTCTTCAAGGGGTTTGTTTTTGCCTTATGAATAGGCCAAAGGATGCAGCAGAGGTTTTCGGTCGATAGATAGATGCGCTATAAAAAGGAGAACTGATCGCGACTGGAATAATAGGTCATTGAAGGACAACGAGAACATCGTGTTCTCGACTCTTCCTACCCTAAGATTTCCAAATATAACTTTAATGTCAGCTACTTGAGCTGTTACCGGCTATGAGGATATTAAAGAAGCACGATTTTTGAAGTCAAGGAGATCCTATCCTAGCCAAAAGAATCCTAATTTGTAGTGAGAATATCATAGGACCAAGGGTCACTGGACAAGGGACTATCGGCATCTGCGCGAGGAGGTGGCGATATTTCTAAACAATGGTCATCTCGGAGAATTCTTAAGCAACCGGGCTAAAAATAACTACGGCTGCAATTGTGACAATGTAGAACCTTCAAAAGCAGGAGAAGATCCCCCACGCTTGACGATCAACATAATTTTTTTTGGGGGGGGGGGGGGGTGATATTAATGGTGTGACATTTTCGGCGACAAAAAATGAAGGTAACAGTGACCCACCGCAAGAGACTCCGAGAAGTTGCTGAGGACGACATTACTTTCATGGAGGAAGACACAGATGGATTGCTGCTTCCGCACAACAATGAATTCATAGTCTCATTAAATGTATTTGTTTTTAAAATTAAACGTGTTCTGGTAAAACCAGGAAGTTAGGCCAACATCATCCAATGGAGAGTGTTGGATCAAGCCAACTTCACCGGAAGTATCATTTCGACCACAAAGCTCATCGCCAGGTTCAACTTAGCGAGCGTGACAACCCGATGAGAGATCCTGCTACTCACGAATGTTGAGAGGGCGATAAAGACAAACTTTTTCAAGGTGGTGGATGGAAATATGGGCTACAATATCATCTTAGGGAGGCCATGGTTGCATGAGATGAAGGTTGTGCCATAAACATATCATCAGTTGCTTAAATTTCCAACTCTTGACGAAAATTAAACAAATAAGAGGCGACCAATCGGCAGCAAGGGAGATGAATGCAATCTCTGTTTCCAATAGAAAATGGAAGGAGCATGAGACATAGCCATTATAGGAGTCGGCGCCTTCTCCCGAGCCGAGCGATGTCAACTAGGGGAAGGAGTCATCGAAACCCTATCAGGTACCAAGATATTTTTAGGTACTAGAAGAAATGGAACCAACAAAATCCACAATGAAAGACCTTGAACAAGATGCATTGTTCGAAAAATTCTTTGGAAAGGACATTCCACTTGGGGACAGGGCTACACCCCGAGCTAAGGTCTGAACTTATCGAATCTCTTAAATTTAATGTCGATTAATTTGCGTGGTCGCATGCGGATATGATAGGTATCCCCTCAGAAGTGTCTGCACACAAACTAAGCATATAACCAAACATCCCTCTAGTAAGACAGAACAAAACATCATATTGCCGAGGTCAAATTCAAATTTGTCAAAGAAGAGGTAACTCACTTGCTTGATATCGGTTCAATTTGAGAGGTAAAGTATCCTGATTGGCTAGCTAACATAGTAGCAATTCAAAACTAGAAAAATATATTTGCATGCGCATAAACTATATGGATTTGAATAAGGCGTTCCCAAAAGACTCGTTCCCACTGCAAAACTTTGATTAGATGTTTGATGCAACAATCGTGCACGAGTTAATGAGTTTTCTTAATGCTTATTCCGGGTAGAACCAAATTAACATGAACCCGGAGGATCAAGAAAAAACTTCATTCATCACGAACTTCGATACATATTATTATAATGTGATGCCTTCGGGCTAAAAAATGATGGAGCCAGTTACCAACGGCTCGTAAAAAAAATGTTTGATTAACGAATAGGGACAACTATATATGTTTACATAGATGATATGCTGGTTAAATCTTTGAATATAGGTGATCATCTTAAACACCTGCAAGAGACCTTTGACATCTTAAGGAAGCACAACATGAAGCTTAATCCAGAGAAATGTTCATACATGGTCAGCTCTGGTAAGTTCTTGGGATTCCTTGTGTTGCAAAGGGCGATCGAGGTTAACGCCGATAAAATTAAAGTCATGAAAGACATCCCAGACGATCTATCAAGCATAAAAGAGGTCCAAAGACTGACATGGAGACTAGTCGATTTGAGTAGATTTATTTACCCCTCTTCTAAAAAATGTCATCATTTCTTTGCATTCCTAAAAAAGAAGAATAACTTTGAATGGACCTCGAAATATCAACAGGCTTTGAAGGATTCTAAAATTTATTTGTCAAGTCCTCCATTATTGTCAAAATCGGAGGAAGGAAAATAACTACTGATCTACTTAGCTGTCTCAGAGGTAGCGGTAAGTGTTGTTTTAGTCCATGAGACAAAGGCACACAATTTCCTACCCATTATGTAAGTAAAATTTGGATGCGAGCAGAAACTCGCTGCCCACATCTGAAAAAATTGGTTTTATCCCTCGCAATCGCCGCTTAAAAGCTAAGGTTTTATTTTCAATGTCACCCGATATCTCTAGTGACCACTTTTCCCTCACAGAATATTCTTCATAAACTTGAACTCTCAAGTAGGTTGGCCATAGAATACAAACCTAGGACTATGATTAAGTCACACATTTTGGCAACTTTGTGGCCGTTTTCCCGAGACTTTTACCCTTGGCTACAAAAGAAGCAGTGATGGTGTTAGAATTGACATAAGCAGTTTGGACCTTGTTCATGGATGAAGCTTCCAATGTGAAGGGATCTGGGCTCGACATAGTGTTAACCACACTCTCGAGAGAAACCTTAATGCATGCCATAAGAATTGTTCCTCTAACTAGTAATGAAGCTGAGCATGAAGCTTTGATTGCAGGGCTTAAATTGGCTCAGGGACTGGACTTCTAGGTCATAGAAATCAAATGCGACTCTAATGGGAAGTAAATCAGGTCTACAGAATCTTCAAAACCAAAGAGGAATGCATGCAATAATACGTAATGGAAGTCCACGAATGGTCAATTACGTAGATCCCGATGGAAAAGAATGCGAAAGCGAATGCACTAGCCAATATGGGTTCGTCCACAGAAATAAAAATATTGGACTCCGGTATGGTCGTACAGCTCATGCCCTCGGTATTGGGAATAGATAGCTATTACGAGGTAAACGTGACCAATTTTTTTAGGACTGGAGAAATGATATCATTGACTATATCGAGCCTAGAAAATTGCCTGAATATCCTAAGGCATATCGGGCATTGCGCACTAAGCTGTTGGAAACACGTTCTCAAGGCTTTATACTAAAACGTGTGTTCTTATGTGTAGGTTTTGATGAATGACAAACAAGCGCAAATTGATATATGACGAAGTTCAAGTACAAGCGCACAATTGGTGGATAATGAGATTCAAGCACAATACAAAGTTTTATAGTTTAAATGAGTCGTTCTTAATTGTGATCTTGATCCGACAACTTGACTCATGACATGGCTTCTCTCGTAAAACTATTTTTACAAAATCATGCATATTTAGTTTAATGCTAAATGATTTTAAATCATGCATATTTACTTTAGTCAAAATGATTTTTAAACATGCCTCTAAAATCTGGACTAAGATAATCGATTATGTACTTATGATAATCGATTATGTTAAGCCAAGACTGGGACAATCGATTGTGAACTAATGACAATCGATTGTGTTAAGGCAGTGAGCATCAGGTTTTTCAAACCTGCATGACAATCGATTGTGAACCTTATGACAATCGATTGAGATGAGGCAGTGTACATCAAAGTTTTTCAAAACTCAGAATAATCGATTGTGAAGCTAATGACAATCGATTGTGAAGAGACAGTGTCCATCAGATTTTTCAAAGTCACGAAATAATCGATTGTGAACATATAACAATCGATTGTGTTGAGGCAGTGTCTTCCAGACTTTTTCAAAGTTATTAAATAATCGATTGTGAGTATATAACAATCGATTGTCACGAGGCAGTGTCTAAAATGATTTTCAAAGTCTGATAAATAATCGATTGTTAACATTGCACAATCGATTGTGAAGCTGACCGTTGTCGTAAAGTTTTCAAATACCGTCAGGTAATCGATTGTTGATTTTGTACAATCGATTGTTGAATTTTAAAATCTGGAAAAGATTTTTTGAACGTTGCTGAATAATCGATTGTCGATTTTGTACAATCGATTGTTGAAATTAAAGTCTGGAAAGGATTTTTTGAACGTTGCTGAATAATCGATTATTGATTTTGTATAATCGATTGTTTTGCGTAAAATCAGAAAATGATTTTGTGAACGTTACCAATAATCGATTGTTGGTCTTGGAAAATCGATTGTTAAGCGTAAAATCTGGGATTGATTTCTGGAACGATTGGCCAACAATCGATTGTGACTTCTTGACAATCGATTGACACACAGTAAAATCAGCAACTCCTAATTGGCAATTAGGCAACGGTAATGCCAAGTTTTTCAACTATAAATACAGCTTCATTTCAGTGTTTTAAACACAATAACATACAACAATTGATCATTCTATTGCTATAAGCTTGCATACTATTGTTTATCATTTTATATTCATTTCATAAAGCTTTTGAGAGCCAAAGTCTTGTCCATAGTTGTTGTGATCTTGAGCTTACTTCTTTTACTCATATCTACTCATTAAGGAGTGTATTGTTTGAGTGTTTAGTGTTTTGTACACTTGTAAGAGAATTGTGATTCTCTTGTTGTAAGGAACTTGTGTTTCCTTGGTTGAAGTCTTGGAGTGTTGTATCTCCGAGCAAAAGTGTTAAGGCGTGTGTCCTTAAGTTGTAAAGGTTTGTTGAGCACCCGTAAGCTTGACAAGTTAGTGGAAAATCTCGAGACAGTCTCTCGGGGACTGGACTAGCCACGTGTTGTGGTGAACCAGAATACATCGGTGCGTACTTTATTATTTATCGCACTTATTTACTTCCTGCAATTTTTAAATTCCGCAGGTTTACGCTAATTTCTATTATAACGCTATTCACCCCCCTCTAGCGTTAAGCGTATTATCTAACAATTGGTATCAGAGCCCAACTATCTGAAGACTTAACAGTTTGAGAGAACCATCCATGGCTTCTACTCGTGACTCTTTTGCAGGAATTGATGAAGGACAATGCTCCACACGACCACCTCTATTCAACGGTACAAACTATATGTACTGGAAGGAGAGGATGAAAATCTTCGTTCAAGCAAACAATTTTCTTCTTTGGAAGGTGATAACAAAGGGAAATCAAATTCCAACCAAAAAAGGTTGAAACCGAATGGATTCCCAAGTCCGAAGAAGAATATGACGCGGATGATATCCGAAAGGTGCAAAATAATGCTAAAGCAATTAATTTATTATATTGTGCTGTAAATGCTGACGATTACAGGAAAATATCGTGTTGCACAACGGCGAAGGAAATGTGGGACAAGCTGGAAATTACGTACGAAGGTAAGGACCAGGTAAGGGAAGCCAAAATTGATTTCCTAACCCATGCTTATGAATTATTTCACATGAAGGAAGGTGAAAAGGTGGATGAAATGTTTGAACAATTTTCAATAATCGTAAATGAACTACATGCTCTCAAGAAGACATTCACGGATAGAGAACTTGTTCGAAAAATTCTTAGAAGTCTCACTCCGGCATTGCGATCAAAGGCCGACGCAATCCAAGAATCCATTGGCGTCTCAAATGTCACCATCGACGCATTAAGAGGTAACCTTAAGACTTATAAGTCTACTATAATTAACCCTCTTGTTGATGATCAAAGGAGGCAAAGAATAGCGCTTAAGGCAAGCACAAGCCAACCTCAAGTTGATGAGGACGGAGACAACGAGTTTGGACTCGTTATCAAAAGATTTCAAAAGTTCATGCGAAAGGAGTATGAACGAAAGGGCAAAAAGCAAGGCGAACAAATAAAGTGCTATGAATGCGGTGAAACCGGGCACATCAAATCAAATTGCCCAAACATCAAAAAGGAGAAGAAACCTTTTAAGAAGCAACGTGCATACATTTCTTGGGGAGGAGACTCCGGAGATGAGTCAAGCGAAGAAGAAGACGACGAAGCCGCCAACCTTTGTCTTATGGCGCAAGAAGACAAGCAAGATGAGGTATGTCAAATCTCTTCTAAAAACTTCTTTACTCTTGAAGAAATGCGAACTGCTTTTGATGAGCTATATACTGAATTTATTAAGGCTTCAAAAACTGTCAAGAGCATAAAAGAAAATGCTTCTCTAAAAGAAAAAAATTTTCAAAAACAGCTTTCTTTGAAAGAAAAGGATCTAGAAAAACTGGTTTTAGAAAATGAGAAGCTGAAAGAGGAAAACAAGTTTTCCGGAAAAAAAAGCGCCGACAAGCCCGAAAGTTCTATTAAAAATTGTTCTTCTTGCATGCATCTCGAAAATGAGGTAGATAGACTTAAAGGTACCTTAGATAAGTTTAATTCTTCCCACAAAAATTTGAATAAGGTCCTTGTTAATTTGAAATCAACCAAGCATGGCATAGGCTTTAAAAATGAGCCTAAAGAAAAGGTTGAAGCCAAACCCCAACCACCTAAGGCTCAACCTAGGATTAATAAAACAAATGCTTATCCTAGAAATAGCAATCCTAGAACAAATATGCATGCTAGACCAAATGTTGAACATTTTAGAAGACCTAGAAATGACTTACCACCTAGAAATGACTACCCTAGAAATGATGCATATTCTAGGCCAAACACTAGAAGGAGTTTTGAGTCTTTTAGAACATCTAGACTTAACCATTACTCTAGAAATGCTGCTCATTTTAGAACTAATAGTAGGAGAAATGGTTCTCATGAAATGCGCAATAGTCATAATGAAAATAGAGTAAATCATTTTCGTCCATCAAGTTACTATGAACCTAAAAGGATGCATAACCCCAACGTGACTTGTCATTATTGTAGACGCATTGGTCATATTGCTCCTGCATGTTTTACACGACATAGACATATCACTCAATCGCATCATTATAATATGCCTAACCCTTAAGGACCCAAAATGGCATGGGTACCTAAGACGCATTAATTTGTTTTGTAGATATGTTTGAAGGGATCAAGCGTACTATAGTACCTTGATAGTGGATGCTCCAAACATATGACGGGAGACGAATCCAAATTCCTTCAACTAGAACACAAAGAAGGAGGAAGTGTGATTTTTGGGGATAACAATAGAGGAAAGATTATTGGCATCGGATCGGTCGGTAAGGATGAAAATTCCTCTATTAAGCATATATTACTTTTGAAAGGTTTAAAGCATAATCTCTTAAGCATAAGTCAATTATGTGACAAGGGAAATCTTGCCCTATTTGATTCGGATGAATGCTTAGTGTTTAGACGTAGTGATTTTAAAATTATCCTTCGTGGTTTTAGAGTGGATAATATTTATATGGTTGATCTTGCTAATTCCTCACCCGAATATGTTGATTGTCTTATGAGTAAAGAAAATGATACTTGGTTATGGCATCGTAGAGTAGCACATATCAACATGCATCTTTTGAACAAATTGATTTCTCAAAACTTAGTTATTGGTCTTCCCAATTTAAAATTTGAAAATGACTCTATTTGTGATTCATGTCAAAAAGGGAAGCAAACAAAAGCATCTTTCAAATCCAAAAATATTGTTTCAACTTCTAGACCATTGCAATTGCTTCACATGGATTTATTTTGACCATCTCGCATGAAAGTCTAGGAAGAAATCGTTATGCTTTTGTGATTGTTGATGATTACTCTAGATTTACTTGGACTTTATTTCTTGCCAATAAAAGTGATGCTTTTCAGAATTTTAAATATTTTCTTAAGCGTATTCAAAACGAAAAGGAAACAACCGTCACTTCAATTAGAAGTGATCATGGGGGAGAGTTTGATCACAATCTCTTTGCGGACTTTTGTGACGAACTCGGTATCGAGCATACCTTTTCTGCTCCACGTACACCACAACAAAATGGGGTGGTGGAAAGTAAAAATAGGTGTCTCGAAGAGATGGCTAGAACCATGCTCGAAGAGGCCAAGATTCCCAAACATTTTTGGGCGGATGCCGTGAGTACCGCATGCTACGTCTTAAATAGAGTAGTCATAAGGCCTATACTCATGAAAACTCCCTATGAAATCTATAAGGGAAGGAAACCAAATATCTCCCATTTTAGAGTATTCGGTTGTAAATGTTTTATTCATAACAATGGCAAAGATCAATTGGGAAAATTTGATGCTAAGTCCGATGAGGGAATTTTCATTGGTTATTCTTCACGTAGCAAAGCATATAGGGTTTTTAATAAAAGAACCGAAACTGTGGAGGAATCCCCTCATGTTGTATTTTTCGAAAATAATGCTCGCTTGGCGAGAAAGGATTCCGGGTTTGATCTTGCAGGTATTTTAGATAGCTTGAAAGACAAAATACAAGAGGAAACGCCTAAGGAAAATCAAGACGAAATTGTGAAACAACCAACGGAGGAAGCGCCAGCATTGGAGAATGAAACGAAAACGCCTAACGAGTGGAGGACAATCAAAGATCACCCTCTCGAACAGGTAATTGGCGACGTCAGAGAAAAGGTAAGTACCCGAAACTCCCTTAAGAACACTTTAGGACATACTGCTTTTGTGTCTCAAATTGAACCAACAACCATCTCCGAAGCAATTGGGGATGAATTTTGGACCTTGGCAATGCAAGAGGAGCTTAACCAATTCAAACGGAATGACGTTTGGGATTTGGTGCCAAGACCCGAAAATCATACCATAATTGGTACGAAATGGGTTTTTCGAAACAAACTAGATGAAAATGGTGTAATCACTAGAAACAAAGCTAGGCTTGTAGCAAAAGGCTATAATCAAGAAGAGGGTATTGACTATGAAGAAACATATGCTCCCGTAGCTAGATTAGAAGCTATTCGTCTATTGCTCGTTTTTGCCTCTTCTATGAATTTCAATTTATATCAAATGGATGTGAAAAGTGCTTTTCTAAATGGTGTTATTCAAGAAGAAGTTTATGTTGAACAACCCCCCGGTTTTGAAGATTTTAAATCTCCCGATCATGTTTTCAAACTCAAAAAGGCTCTCTATGGTTTAAAACAAGCTCCCCGAGCTTGGTATGAAAGATTGAGTAAATTTCTATTGGAAAATGATTTCATTAGGGGGAAAGTTGACACCACCCTTTTGTATAAGCATAAAAACAATGATATTTTATTAGTTCAAATATATGTGGCTGATATCATATTTGGTGCTACTAACAATGTCTTATGCAAGGAATTTTCCAATTTAATGACAAGCGAATTTGAGATGTCTATGATGGGTGAGTTAACATTCTTTTTGGGATTACAAATAAAGCAAATGAAAGAAGGTACGTTCATTTGCCAAGCCAAATATTGCAAAGAATTGCTTAAACGATTTGAAATGAACAATGCAAAAGCAATGGCGACTCCCATGAGCACATCCTATCATCTAGACAAAGATGAGAAAGGTAAGGAAGTCGACACTAAGAAGTATCGAGGTATGATTGGCTCTCTTCTCTATCTTACTGCTAGTCGTCCGGACATCATGTTTAGTGTGTGCTTATGCACCCGTTATCAATCGTGTCCGAAGGAGTCTCACCTTACTGTGGTAAAACGGATTTTGAAGTACCTTTTTGGTACTACAAATGTGGGTCTATGGTACCCCAAAGGTTCTTCATGCCAACTCGTTGGCTATTCCGACTCCGATTTTGCTGGATGCAAATTGGACCGCAAGAGCACTAGCGGCACTTGCCATTTGCTCGGTAGCTCTCTCGTTTCTTGGTTTAGCAAGAAACAAGTAAGTGTTGCGTTGTCCACAACCGAGGCTGAATATGTAGTTGCGGGGAGTTGTTGCGCTCAAATCCTCTGGATGAAACAACAACTCTTGGACTATGGCCTAAGTCTTGATCATATCCCTCTTAGATGTGATAATACTAGTGCCATATGCTTGACGAAGAACCCCGTTCTTCATTCGCAAACAAAACACATTGAAATTAGACATCATTTCATAAGAGATCACGTTCTCAAGGGCGATGTCGCAATCGAATTTGTTGAAACCAAAGATCAATTGGCCGACATCTTTACAAAGCCCTTAGAGAAAGAGTCCTTCTTCCGAATCGTAGTGAACTCGGGATCCTTGACTCTACGTTGATCTAAGTCATGCATTGCATCTTTTTATTTTACATGATTTCTAACTTGAGCGTCGGAGACGTCTAACGAATTTTTGCAGGTATCGCCCTAAAGGTAGGGGGAATTATAAAGCATGACGCGCAATAATCGAGTCTTCTTCAGAAAAATCGGTTTCTGTCGTCTAATAATCGATTATCTCGTATCAGTAATCGATTGTTCTGCTATTACTTGAGTTATTATACTCTCTTTAAGTAATCACGTTGTCTTTCCAATAAATAAACAAGTTTTATTAACATCTTTGGGATCTTCTTATATTATTTTTGCTAATGGCAAAAGGGGGAAGATAACGGGTATGCACTCTCATATTTATAAGCTTAAATTGAGGGGGAATACATATATTGAGGGGGAACAAATGCATGTCTTGAATCGTCATTATAAATTATTTAAGTTGCATATCCCGTTTAAAGTTTGCCATTATCAAAAAGGGGGAAATTGTTGGAAACACGTTCTCAAGGCTTTATACTAAAACGTGTGTTCTTATGTGTAGGTTTTGAAGAATGACAAACAAGCGCAAATTGATATATGACGAAGTTCAAGTACAAGCGCACAATTGTTGGATAACGAGATTCAAGTACAATACAAAGTTTTATAGTTTAAACGAGTCATTCTTAATTGTGATCTTGATCCGACAACTTGACTCATGACATGGCTTCTCTTGTAAAACTATTTTTACAAAATCATGCATATTTAATTTAATGCTAAATGATTTTAAATCATGCATATTTACTTTAGTCAAAATGATTTTTAAACATGCCTCTAAAATCTGGACTAAGATAATCGATTATGTACTTATGATAATCGATTATGTTAAGCCAAAACTGGGACAATCGATTGTGAACTAATGACAATCGATTGGTTAAGGCAGTGAGCATCAGGTTTTTCAAACCTGCATGACAATCGATTGTGAACCTTATGACAATCGATTGTGATGAGGCAGTGTACAAAGTTTTTCAAAACTCAGAATAATCGATTGTGAAGCTAATGACAATCGATTGTGAAGAGACAGTGTCCAGATTTTTCAAAGTCACAAAATAATCGATTGTGAACATATAACAATCGATTGTGTTGAGGCAGTGTCTTCCAGACTTTTTCAAAGTTATTAAATAATCGATTGTGAGTATATAACAATCGATTGTCATGAGGCAGTGTCTAAAATGATTTTCAAAGTCTGATAAATAATCGATTGTTAATATTGCACAATCGATTGTGAAGCTGACCGTTGTCGTAAAGTTTTCAAATACCGTCAGGTAATCGATTGTTGATTTTGTACAATCGATTGTTGAATTTTAAAATCTTGAAAAGATTTTTTGAACGTTGCTGAATAATCGATTGTCGATTTTGTACAATCGATTGTTGAAATTAAAATCTGGAAAGGATTTTTTGAACGTTGCTGAATAATCGATTATTGATTTTGTATAATCGATTGTTTTGCGTAAAATCTGAAAATGATTTTGTGAACGTTACCAATAATCGATTGTTGGTCTTGGACAATCGATTGTTAAGCGTAAAATCTAGGATTGATTTCTGGAACGATTGGCCAACAATCGATTGTGACTTCTTGACAATCGATTGTCACACAGTAAAATCAACAACTCTTAATTGGCAATTAGGCAACGGTAATGCCAAGTTTTTCAACTAGAAATACAGCTTCATTTCAGTGTTTTAAACACAATAACATACAACAACTGATCATTCTATTGCTATAAGCTTGCATACTATTGTTTATCATTTTATATTCATTTCATAAAGCTTTTGAGAGCCAAAGTCTTGTCCATAGTTGTTGTGATCTTGAGCTTACTTCTTTTACTCATATCTACTCATTAAGGAGTGTATTGTTTGAGTGTTTAGTGTTTTGTACACTTGTAAGAGAATTGTGATTCTCTTGTTGTAAGGAACTTGTGTTTCCTTGGTTGAAGTCTTGGAGTGTTGTATCTCCGAGCAAAAGTGTTAAGGCGTGTGTCCTTAAGTTGTAAAGGTTTGTTGAGCACCCGTAAGCTTGACAAGTTAGTGGAAAATCTCGAGAGAGTCTCTCGGGGACTGGACTAGCCACGTGTTGTGGTGAACCAGAATACATCGGTGCGTACTTTATTATTTATCGCACTTATTTACTTCCTGCAATTTTTAAATTCCGCAAGTTTACGCTAATTTCTATTATAACGCTATTCACCCCCCCTCTAGCGTTTAGCGTATTATCTAACATAAGCAACTCGACACAGCTTCAAGGGAGGTAGGATCTTTCCAAGGCCTGTTGGCTTGATGTTTGGAGCCTCCGAAGCTAAATATGTAATGCGAGAATTCCACGAAGGGATCTGCAAAAATCACTCGGGAACGTATTCCTTAATGTTAAAATAAACTAGGTAGGATACTTCTAGCCCCGTATGGAACAAGACACCAAGGTTTATGTTCAAAAATGTGATAAATATCAATGGTACGCACCATTGGTACATCAACCGGCAAAGACACTGCAATTAGTTTTATCACCATAACTGTTAATGAAGTGGGGGATGGATATCATTGGACCGGTGCCCATGGCCCCCATGTAAGGTAAAATTTCTATTGATTTTAACTGACTATTTTTCTAAGAGGGTTGAAGAAGGTCCTTACCAGAGGATCGGCGAACGTGAAGTGGTAGATTTATTTTGATAAAATTTAATTTGCAGATTTAGGATATCAAAAGAGATAGCCTACGACAGAGGACTGCAATTTATAGGCGCAAAGGTCACAAAGTTTCTTGAAGACTTGAAAATCAAAAGGATCACATTATCACCCTATCATCTGAGTGCGAACGGTCAAGAAGAATCCACAAACAAGGTAATTATATAAGATCTCAATAAGAGATTGGAAGTAGCTAAAGGTAAATGACCCAAAGAGCTGCCAAGAGTACTATGGGCATATAGAACACCGGCCAAATCGAGCACGGAGGAGACTCCTTTCTCTCTTGCGTATGGAGCATATGCCCTAATCCCGATGGAAGTAGGAGAGCCTAACCTGAGATATTTCCATGTGAACAAAGAAACAAACAATGAAGCAATATTGGTCAATTTGGAACTGCTCGATAACGCAGAGACTTGGCGCATATAAGGATGGCAACCCAAAAGCATAGAATAGAAAGATATTACAATATAAGATCCAACCTTTGTTATTTCAAAGTAGGAGAATTGGTTTTAAGAAAAGTAACTTAGATCACCAGGGAGCTCAATGCGAGGAAGCTAGGTCAAACATGGGAAGGCCCCTACCGGATTTCAGCTATCACCGGGAAAGGGTCATACAACTAATTGGAAAATCAAGATAGAGAAAAGTTTCCGAGTAATTAGAATGTGGCATATCTCAAGAGATACTACATATGATGAGCCTCGCCTATACTGAAAGTATGTGCTGCACTCTTTTTTCATTCGTCCAGTTTTTGTCCCAATTGAGCTTTTCTAGCAAGGATTTTAATGAGGTAGAAACGGAAATTATACTATGAAGTAAGCTTCAGCAGTAGAAATAAGACCATTAAATGACAAGGCACACAAGCAAAGAACCGCTACGGAGTGGCTAGATAGTCTTTTGCTCGGTAACAAAGTTGCTACTAGGAAGTAAAATTTGTTGTCAAACAAATATTACTCGAGTGTTCACAAGTGCAATCCACTGAGGGGATTGCTAGATAATATTTGGTTATATATCATAAATTCCAAAGGGGAAGTGAAGTTTTCTACCGAACTAAAAACTATCTAGCAATTCACTAGTGGAGTCCTCAAAGGTACAAAACTTCTAATGTTCAAATTTTGATTCTAACATTGTGTGTGTGTGTGGGGGGGGGGGGATGTTATGAGGATACAGCAACAAGATTTCCACATCGACTGAAATACGACCGGGGACAGTCGGCCAGCCCGTAGAAGCAAGTTGTACAAGTTAACCACAAGAAATGGAATTTTTTTAGCACAACGAATGCTTATGTACTTTTGAAAATGGAAGGAATAAAATAAAACCCTTTTATTTGTAGCTTGTTTCTTGTCCGAACGACGAATTGATTTTATCATTTAAATATCAAAAAAGAACTTCAAATTCCAGTGCCGTAATGGCCAGGAGACGTCCTCTTCAAGAGCACCGTAAACATATTAGGACCCTCCCTTATAACACCCTTATGTTAAAAGGTTGATATTAGAAGAAATAATACCCGAAATAAAAATAATAATGGGGAAAAATACACCCGAAGCCTCGCATATCTCGGTGTGAAACGCTTACAAGAATACTTAAGTGAAAATAACGTAAAGAGTAAGACTTGCGAAATACTTAAATGAAAAGTACGCAAAGAGAAAACTTGCACGATACTTGAACGAAAAAGCTATTCTATTCACGACAAACGTGCCAAAAAACACAAGCACAAAGATATAAGGAAAAAAATAAAGCAAAAACTAAGACACTGCATCTTTGAAACACGCTGGAAGAGAAACATCTGCGCCCCCAGAGGAAGTGGGAGGATCCGCCGCCAGCTTAATATCTTGACCTTCGCCATTTTGGACTTCAACATCATCACTTTCCGATGCTTCTTTAGTTTTTGAGAACTTGGAATAGGAACTAGAAGAGTTGCTAGCATCATGTCGAGATGGAAGATCCTTTTTAGTAATTGACTCCAGCTCATGGACCTTAGCGATTTCAGCATCAAAGTCAATGCTACCCGTTTTGGCCTCTTCCAAGGTATTTATCCTCATGATGTACATAGAATATATTTTCTCAACAATGAAGTAAGCCGCTTGGCACTAAAGTTCTTCTTTATGCCAGTCGACGTCAGCAGAAAGGTTATCCCACGTGAATCTAGAGGATCAGAGGCTGTCATCAAGGTCTCGGACAACAGAGGTAATTATCTATTGTGCTCAATGGTCCTCTTATGCTTCTCCTCCAACTGGTCATACTATGTCTCGACAATAATAACTTTTTTCTTGGAGTTTAAGGTTGCCTCCAAATTGTTCAATCGTTCAGTGGAGTCAGCCTCGCGATCAGATGCAGCAAGAACGACATTATGGACTTCAACCCATTTGGTGCTAGTTTCTTCAAACTGTGTCCTTAACTGGGCCACCTCATAGATAAGGGTTACTACTTCTTGTTCGCTTTGCTGCAACTGAACGTCCAACTCAATGGCCTCATCAACTCGGACTTCCAATTCTGAGAGGCGAGCAGCAGTTGCTCTCGCTCGACCAAAGGTTGATCCCGCTTGGACGTAAGTTCCTCCTTATCACGAATTAGCTTTTGAATGCCTCGAAAGCAAGGAAGTTGTGAAAAATAAAAATGCAAATAACACTGCCGTATCAAAGATAGAAAAAATCATAAAGGAAACAAAAGCTACATCGCTGCTACATTGTGCATCGCATTGTTCAACTAACGCTCTCCCGAGAGAGTCTGTATATTATCCCTATCATTTTTTGAAGCCAAAGGCTTCATACAGTTAGCAAGTTACACCAGCCAGGAGAGCAGATGGTAGTTGATAGAGACTGAAAGGGTGACGCTCCTCCTCCTTTGGGGATCTTCGGAGGGGACAACATAATTCTGCCCCTAATTCCCATGAATTGGGGACTTGGGAATAGGGACACCCCCCTTTGGGGAAATTACTTCCAGTAGAGATGATGTAGCAGTTGTTGGTGGCGAAGGCAGTGCGCGAAGAAGGAGATGAAGTTGTTGGCATTGCAAGCTGAGAAGCAGCTGCGGCAAATTCAATGCTAGTTGGTGGTTGTTTATCAACCAAAGATGGAGGGGGCCCGATACTCAGCCTCATGGTACCGGTCATGGCGACTAGGACTCTGAAGCGGGAGTTAGAATCTTCCACTACATTACACTCACCTCAAAGTGCTGAGGCATGGTCCTCGGTTGGCATACCTACCTTAACAGATTATGAAGTATGTTAAGCTGATGAAGGTCAACGTCTATGTAGAGAATACCTCTCATCAATAGCTCCTCCATCATCGTCGATCATCATAGTATCTCTGGTTGGTTCGTGCGTGACACTCATCACCAAAGCATCCGAAGACGGCTGTTGTGTCGTTGTCTTTGCCCTTTTATTCTTTCCCTCAACCGCAGGGAATGTCTCCTTTTTGGCTGCTTGTTCTCTGGCTGGTGACTCTGACAAGAAATACTTGCACCAGAAGCAGGCCCGGAGATACCTATTCTAGTAAAAGCCTCTCGCATCAGCCTCGCAGTGTCTGCAAGATTAGCCAAAATGTCCTTCTCGGGGACGAAAACTGAACCCTGGGGTAGACCTAAATTCAACAAGAGAAGAAGTTTAATCAGCTTTCGTATGCAAAGGGGAAAAAGTTGAGTTCAATATACCATGATTTTTGGCCTTCCACCCATATTTTAGAGCTAGTTCTTTTCACGTACGGTTCTCAGGCGTAGTGACATCCAAAATCTTTTGGACCTACTGGTATGAGTCTTCGACCCTCAGTGGAGTCCACCAAGTTGCTAAAATAAGTGAAAGGAGGGTTAGTAACAACACAAGGTGATCTTTAACTAGAAGACGATACAAACAATGAACTTACAAGTATTATTCTATAATTCCGGGAAGAATGGAACGACGGCCGAAATAATTCCTTGGTGGCAACTGGAAAGAACCGTTCCATCCATCCATGGTCATTGTCATCATGCATGATGGCTAGTGGATCATGATAACCACATTTTTTGAAATTTATCATTCCCTCAGGGAAAATCTTGGGGGAATAAAAGTTCATTAATCGAGCCAGGGTTAGCTCCTCTATCATCTCCTTGCATAGCCGCCGGAGATAAGCAACTGTTCTCTAACAGAAGAACTTACTTGTGCTAGGCATACCTGGTAGCAGATGCAGAACTCCACGATGACGGAGTCAAGCTCCCCACTCAGAGAGAACGGCCCCAAAGTGAAGGGATACGTATAAAAATATGTGAAACCCTTTTTGGGTAAGGTTATCTGCTCCATCAGGTCAGAAGTGATGATGTTTAATTCATGGCAATGGCAGTCTTCCTTCACAGCATATATCCTGGAAGGACGGATGGAAGAAGGAAGCACGCCAAAAGTCCACGTGCGAGGGTTAGCAAAAGGATACTTTTCTTTGAAGTCTTTGGGTGTGACAAGATTTCTTGGGATAATGGTGCTGACCGTAGGAGGAACAACAACATCTTTACCTTTGTTCTTTAAGGAACTAGGGATTCTAGAAGAAGAAGCCAGAATTATCAGAAGAGAGAAAAGGGTCTTTTCTAAAGAAGAAGATTAGAGAAAGTTGAAGGCAAGTTCGAGTGGAGTAATGAGAGTTTGAGTAAGTTTGGAATTTATGAAGTGTAAATAGAGAAGTTTGATGTGTATAAGTAAAGGAATAGGTGGCTAAAATTGTGGTCATAATTACCTCAATAACAAGCAAAAGTGGTGTTGAATCGTAGGATAACACGTGTTCGGGACATTAAATGCGGAGAGACGTGCGTCTAATCAGCCGTCAGGAATTTTTTAGAGGGGGATAGAGAATTTTTCTCCAAGAAAGGTATTTCTACCAACTTCCTAGGGACACAAAGTTATGAAGAAAAGCATAGGACTATCTATATAGGGAAAAATATGTTCATATTTAATGATCGCATGAGAAAGCAATACGTGAAGCAAAAGATAGAAGACAGCCGGGTCCAAAGGTAACGATCTTGTTTGTTACTAGAGAGAATGATATTCATAAAGGCAAAATAAATGCCTGCCACTCATTAGCACTCAATGAAGAATATTTTATAGCATTAAGTGCACGGTACATTATAGAGAATATGTCATTCATTGCCTACCGTTACACATACTTCAGTGACCCCAATATTGTCATTTAAGAGAGTTTTGATCCTAGGAACTAATTCCCTAGGTATAGCTATAAATAGCGAGCTCTACCATTATTGTAAGGACACGAATTTTCTGACAAACATACACTATGCTCTGTTTAAAGCTCAAAAAACAATTTACTTTCTTGCTTATTTACATTGCTCTTACTACCTCCGGAAGCTTTGTTCCCGTGCTCAAGATCTCTATTGTCTTATCTCGATTTTAACGCTAATTCTTGCATTTTTGTCTAATTCATTTACCAGTTTAGGATCAAATCGATTCACTTTTCTATAAACAACGCATAAATGTAACTATACTATTTTATGGGTAAATATATATATTATTTTCGAGTCAAATACAATCAGTATATATGCAAAGGGGCAGAGCCAGGTGAGCGGAAGTGGATTTATATATATATATATATATACACACACACACATATAGTTTAGCTCAAAGTTATTACATACTTTGCAAGCATAAAATAATAAAAATAAATTAAGGGTCAATCATAGCATATCGTAATAATCGAGAGACCAAATGAAAAATACAAGAGACAAGTGTTACTAGTTAGAAAGAAGAGTGTAGAGATCTTTTATTGATAATATTCATTTGGTTTGCCTCTCCATGAAGATGTTAAGAGCCTTGCAATCATGTTCTCTCTTTTCTAGGGAATAGTGACGACGAAGAAGAAAAGCAGCTCCCTTTCTAGGGTTCCTTCTCTTAGTATTTATAGATATAAGATATATGAGATGGTAATGATGGCCGTAACTATGCTTAGGTTCCGTCCTTATGATAGCTGATAAGCCGTATCCTTAATGATCGAGTCGGCTGATAATCATGTATCGTAGTTAATAAGTGATCATACGATTTATTAACTACGAATTAGCTTAGAATATAATTAATCTTGTTAATTATCTCGAGGTCATATTTTGACTATATATATATATATATATATATATGTGTATGTATGTATATGTATATGTAATATTGGGCAAATTTGGTTTCTTACATCCCTACACTATCAACATACGTCCTCGGTGAAGAAAGCGGCTCAATCATGGTCGACTCGAGGAAGGCCGGCCTCAGATAGTAGATGGGCCAAGTGACATGACTCACTGCAACGTCGTTTCGAGCTCTGACACTCATACACTGAGGCCACCAACCCTTGTACTTTTCTTTGATTATTTCGAGGAAGGTCCCTTAGTATATAAAAGGGACCTTCCCTTTGTAAAGATTAATGTGTATTTTACTATTGAAAATATACAACTCTTTCTCTATCTGATTCTCTCTCTCTCACTCTCTCTCTCTCTTCTCTCTCTCGTGAAAATTTTATTACTAATTTAATTGCCCTTGTATCTCGAACTATTCTCACTATAACCACAGATCTGGACCATTTTATGCTCTCTAGATCATATTACTTTTGATTCTGATTAACCCATATTATTTGTGATTGTTTTAGAGCTCTTTAAGTACTCAAATAAATTTTTGGCAAAATAATTTGGCGCCGTCTGTAGGGATTTCGAGAATCAAAGCTGTAGTTTGTTTCTAGAGAACCTTCGAAAAACCACTCTCCACAGCCTAAACTGGCTGAGAATAACGCGAGAATGAAAGTTATCCTAGATGTAAGAACAGATCTCACAGGCACTCTCAATGCAGCTGCTGAAGAAGATGCCCTACACGCAACCCCCAGTACCATGGTAAATGTGGAACACCTACCTTCCTCGTCAAAAGATCTGGTGGTTCCACGAGAAAGAGAGGCTTCAACATTTACAACAAAAGAAGCACCCCCGGAGATAAAGAAGTTACTGGAAGAGTGGCTGACAAACACTCTGAGCAGTCTAGCTAAGAAGCTGCTTTAAAATGGTAGATGCACCCCAGTAACAGATCACGTTGCAGCCGAAGATGAACTCGAAGTCACGAGAACGAAAAACGTAACCGTCGATGCTCAAGCAAACAACGACACACTCACAGCCATCCTCAAAAGATGGAAGAAATGGAAAACGAAAATAGGTAGCTTCGCGAGCAGATGAAGGAGCACCAAGAAAGGGTGGATAAGATCCCAGGCGCGCCCAAGTTGCTACCAACGTGAGATATGGGGAGGTTCGTGGAATAAACCTACACAGAAGGAGATGTGCCATACCCCATCCCAAAGACCTTCAAAATTCCCCTACTTGAAAGTATATTACAGGACCACCGATCCCGAGGACCACCTGATCCACTATGTCACAACCGTCAAAGGCAACGATCTATCAAAAGAACAGGTACCATCCGTACTTCTGAAGAAGTTTGGCGAAACACTGATAGGAGGGGCTCTAACGTGGTACTCACAGCTACCGGCCAAAAGCATCTCCACATTTGAGGAGATGGCGGATAAATTTGCCACCGCCCATGCAGGGGCAAGGAAGGCGGAAGCACGGGTCAATGACATTTTTGCTGTACGACAGACCCCAGGAGAAGGACTCAGGGAGTTCCTAGTCATGTTCAACAGGGTCAGAATGAGCCTACCAAACGTGTCCGAAGGCATGGCAATTGCGGCCTTTCAGAACGGGCTCAGCAGAGATGGCTTAAGGGCGACCAAGAAACTACTGAGCCGTCTTTTGAAATATCCCCCACCACTTGGGAAGAGATACACAACGCCTATTGCGTCGAGGTACGTGGGGATGATGATGACCTTAACGGCCCAACCCGATGGTTGACGATGGTGCACCCAGAAATCCGTAGGGACCGGCGCAGCGAGGGACGGCGAGAGCAAGTCCTACGCCTCAACAGGGAAAGACACCAACCATACGTCAGGTCCTCACACCCACTAGCGTCAAGGCATGCGGACGCCCTACAACGACACGTAGCCTCACTAAGGAATGACAAAGATATGCCCCTTTCATTATCTGCACATAACTTTTGTGTATCTCCTTCAGAAGTAGTGTACGCACTGGAAAATCTGGACAACAAAGTACAATGGCCGGCAAAGATGAAGTCCGAACCCGCCACCAGAAAATCAAACGCCCTGTGTGAGTTCCACCAAGAACGAGGGAACAGAATGGAGGACTGCATAGGTCTTCGACAAGAGGTTGTCCAAATGCTAAACTAAGGGTTCTTGAAAGAACTGCTCAGCAACAAAGGAAAGCTCAACTTCGCATGAGGGCGGGAACAACCCCACGGCCCGCCCAGGCCGCCCTCACCAACACGCACCATTAACATGATTATTGGGTATGGCAATGACTCAGCAATCAACCACGTCAAATCAACCACCACCTACAAATTAAAGCAAACCATCACTCATGAACGGTATGACGACTTCGAAGAAAGAATCACGTTCGATAGGTCTGATCCAACAGTTTGTGTTTTCCTCATCATGATGCCTTAGTTATTACTTTATGCATAGTAGATACTGATGTTAAAAGGATCATGGTCAACGACGGAAGTGGCGCATGTATCATTCATCTAAGAGTCCTTGCACTCATGGGACTCAAAAATAAAATAATCCCACGCTGCACAACACAAAAGGGTCTTAATAATGCAGTGGAAAGAACCTCAAGCGAGGTGACGCTGCTCGTTCTGGCAGGAGGAGTTATGATGCAAACCACTTTCCATGTAATGAACCAAGAAACGACATACATCGCGATTATCGGACGCCCATGGATACATGCCATGAGGGCTGTCCCCTCCAATTTCTATCAAGTAATCAAGTTCCCAACCTCTTGGGGAGTGCACAACATATGGGGAAAGCCCCCCACCGCTCAAGAATGCTATAAAATAGCTCAGGATCACACACACACCAAGAACCTCAAGGGACCAAGTGCTGAAGCATAGCAATCAGCCCTGTCAGGGACTAAGGTCCACCCTACATAAAACACCATCAAAGATCCTGGGGACGTCAAGGCTAGCAAGGCTACGGTCGTAGACCTCGACCCCGTCCAGCTAAAAAATAGCAACCCCGCAAAGAAAGCTTACATAGCCACGACCTATCAAATCCAGGTCAGTACCGTGAATTTTTATCTACCCATGCGGACCTATTCGCTTTTTCCCATGCAGATATGCCAGGAATTCCATGAGAAATTGCCTCCCACAAACTCAACGTAGGCCCATTACACCCACTCGTGCGGCATGTAAGAAGAAAATTCAACGCCGTCATCAACGAAGCAGTGAGTGAAGAAGTAGACAAGCTACTAGCTAATGGTTCCATCAGGGAATCCAAGTACCCGGAATGGGTCACCAACGTCGTAATGGTCAAAAAGAAAAATGGCAAGTGGCGGATGTGTGTAGATTTCACCGACCTAAACAAAGCATGTCCAAAAAACTCATTCCCGCTACCCCACATCGACCAGCTGATAGACGCAACGGCAAGACATGAGTTGCTCAGCTTCCTTGATGAGTATTCTAGCTACAATCAGATCATGATGGCCGAGGAGGGTCAGGAGAAGACAACTTTCATCACCCACTAGGGAACGTATTGCTATAAGGTAACGCCCTTTGGGCTTAAGAACGCAGGTGCCACTTACCAAAGGCTGGTGACTGCAATGTTCAAAGAATAACTCGGTAAGACAATGGAGGTCTACATCGACGACATGTTGGTCAAGTCATCAAAAAAGGAAGACCATCTCATCCACCTGAAGGATGCCTTTGAAATATTAAGGAGGTACGACATGAAACTAAATCCCAAAAAATGCGCTTTTGGAGTAGCCTCGGGAAAGTTTCTGGGATTTCTGGTATCACAAAGGGGGATCGAAGTCAGCCTGACCAGATCAAGGCCATAGAAGCCATCCCAGAAATGCTAAGCAGCAAAAAGCAGGTGCAGAAGTTGACGAGCCGGATAGCCGCCCTCTCCAGGTTCATCTCACGCTCCTCCGACAGGTGCCACAAGTTCTTTGGTGTATTCAAGAGAGACCAGGGACTGCAGTGGAAAGAAGAATGTGTAGAAGCCCTGAAGAACCTGAAAGCATACTTATCATCAGCACCCCTACTAGTGAAAGCCAACCTAGGCGAGCCATTGCTAATATATTTGGCCATATCAGAAGTCGCAGTCAGCGCCGTCCTGGTGCGCGGAAATAAAGGTACGCAATCTCCTAATTATTATATTAGAAAAACTTTAATGGACACCGAAACCCGGTACCCCCACCTTGAGAGGCTAGCGTTACCGCTCGTAGTAGCTTCACGAAAGCTACGACCATATTTCCAGTGCCATCCCATAAGGGTAGTAACGACCTTCCCTTTAAGGAGAGTCCTACAAAAACCCGAACTCTCAAAGCGACTCACCAGATGGGCCGTCGAGCTCAACGATAATGATATTACGTACCTCCCAAGGACCGCCATCAAGTCACAAGTCTTACTGAATTTATCGCCAACTTCAGCAAGGAAGTCCTGCCAACGGCAGAACTCGAAGCACAACGTGCATCCTCCGAAAATGACCTATGGATCCTTTACACGGATGGTGCTGCCACTGCATCGGTATCGGGACTGGGACTCGTTCTTGAGGTCCTTACAGGTGAAATAATTCGCCAGTCAGTCCATACGATGCCCTGAAATGACTAACAACGAGGCTGGGTACGAGGCCGTTATTGCATGTATGAAATTGGCCACCAAGTATGGGGCTCGCAGAATTCTTCTCCACTACGACTCTGAACTTGTGGTAAACCAAATCACTGGGACTTATCAAATCCAAAAACAGAGGTAACAAAAATTCCAGTCAGAAATCCACAAACGGATGGCTACATTCGAAGAATGCTGCTTCGAACAAATTCCCAGAGTACGGAATGTCGAAGCAGACGGCATGGCAAAATTGGCTACCGCCACCAAAAACATCAACAAAGAAAGTGTGGTCACACTCCTCCACTCAACCATTGATCACATCGAGGTACTTTCCTTAAACCTGACTTGGGATTGGTGCAACCACTTCATATCTTATTTGCATGATGGAATGCTACCCCCCGATAAAAAAGAGGCGAAAAGGCTTCGCATACAGGCCGCCTGATATTGCATGATCAATAACGACCTTTATAAGAGGACGATTGGTGGCCCCTTAGCCAAATGCTTAGGGCCGCAACAAACAAGACCGGTACTCGAAGAAGTACACGAAGGCCATTGCGGCGCCCACAATAGCAACCGCGCCCTCGTGAGGTGCATCATAAGCGTTGGCTACTACTGGCCCACCATGAATAAAGAGGCAGCTGAGTATGTCTGCCAATGCGAGCAATGCCAAAAGTTTTCCCCAATGATACACCAACCAAGAGAACCCCTCCATTCCATCACCTCCCCCTGGCCATTCATCAAGTGGGGAATGGATATAGTCCGTCCACTACCCTCAGGGCGAGGAAAGGTACGATTTTTACTTGTTTTAACTGACTGTTTCTCCAAGTGGGTGGAAGGAGGTGCTTACGCGCAAATACGCGAACAACAAGTCATCACCTTCATATGGAGGAACATCATATGCCGTTTCGGCATCCCCAAAGAAATCAGCTGCGATAACGAGCGCCAGTTCATTGGTCAGAAAATGACCGAGTTCTTCGAAAAAAGGCGCATCAAAAGGATTCTGTCCACGCCATACCACTCCGCCGCCAACAGTCAAGCGGAGTCTTCCTACAAAACAATTCTAAACATATTAAAAAAGGAGCTCGAAGGGGCTATGGCCAGTACTACTACCCGAAGTCTTGTGGGCGCACAGAACCACACCCAAGTCCAGCACCGGGGAAACCCCCTACTCTCTGGTTTATGGAACCAACGTAGTCATACCCGTTGAAGTGGGCGAACCCAACCTAAGGTATTCACACACCAGCGGGGCAGAAAACGATATCAAATAGACTCCACGATCTTGATGAAGTCGAAGAAAAAGAGAAATAGCCCACATCAGGATGGTAGCCCAAAAACAACAAGTCGAAAGATATTACAACAAAAGGGAAAAATTAAGGCCACTCAAAGTAGGGGATTATGTCCTTAAAGCCAAGACTTTGGCCCAAAAGACCCAAGTGAAGGGAAATTGGGCACAAACTGGGATGGGCCCTTCAAAATCACGGCGGCGGCCGGGAAAGGAGCATTCCAGCTAGAGACAATGGAAGGAAAGACACTCCAGAACAACTAGAATGTTGCTCACCTCAAACATTTCCACTTCTAAAAAGGTGTCACCTGAGTCGTACTCTTTTTCCCTTACCCGGGTTTTGTCCCAATTGGGTTTTCTCGGGAAGGTTTTTAATGAGGCGGCAAATGGGTCACCTGGAGATGTTTGCAGCACAAGTGCATCATGTCCGCCTCTCCATGTACTCTCCCAGCCCGACATGATACATGGACTAGATTAGTGTCATCGCTAGATGTATAGAAAGGCTACGACCATCTCCAGATGCATAGAAAGGCTACGGCCATCTCCAGATGTATCGAAAGGCTAATGCCATCTCCAAATGAATGAATAGTCTACGGCCATCTCCAAATGAATGAAAAGTCTACGACCATCTCCAAATGAATGAAAGGGCTACGGCCATCTCCAAATGAATGAAAGGGCTATCTCCAAATTAATGAAAAGACTACGACCATCTCCAAATAAATGAAAAGGCTACGGCCATCTCCAAATGAATGAAAAGGCTACGGCCATCAGGCTACGACCATCATTTTCATAAGGCTACGGCCATCATTTTATATGGCTAAGGCCATCAGGCTACGGCCATTATTTTACATGGCTATGGCCATCGTTTTCATAAGGCTACGACCATCATTTTATATGGATAAGGCCATCACGCTACGGCCATTATTTTACATGGCTATGGCCATCGTTTTAATCAGGCTACGGCCATTATTTTACATGTCTATGGTCATCATTTTCATAAGGCTACGACCATCATGCTATATGGCTAAGGCCATCAGGCTAGGGCCATTATTTTACATGGTTATGGACATCGTTTCAATAAGGCTACGACCATCATTTTATATGGCTAAGGCCATCAGGCTACGACCATTATTCTATATGGCTATGGCCATCGTTTTCATAAGGCTACGACAATCATTTTATATGGCCAAGGCCATCAGGCTACGACTATTATTTTACATGGCTATGGCCATCGTTTTCATAAGGCTACGACCATCATTCTATATGTCTAAGGCCATCATGCTACGACCATTATTTTACATGGCTATGGCCATCGTTTTCATAAGGCTACGACCATCATTTCATATGGCTAAGTCCATCAGTCTACGACCATTATTTTACATGGCTATGGCCATCGTTTTTATAAGGCTACGTCCATTGTTTTACATGGCTAAGGCCATCATGTTTAAACGACTAAGGTCATCGAATTTTATAAGGCTAAGGCCATCATTTCTACACGGCTAGGGCCATCGAGTTATGAAAAGCTACGACCGTGTTTTTACGCGGCTATGGCCGTCTAGTTCTACACAACTATGGTAAAAAATAAACAACGTTCCAAAAAGAATAGAAAAGATTACTTACAACAAAAATTATATGTCTTTATCAAAGGGGTAAAACACCCATGATACAAAAATCAATATTTACAGGCGTATTTACAAGGATCCTAAAAGTCCACTACTTATCCTTCCTGGCCTGACTTTGAGGTGGCCCGTCCTCATTTCCAGGAGGGTACGCCTTGGAAATCCAAGAGCTGGATTCCAAACGATTAACGTCTGCGGAGTTGCCCCCCTCCCCCGGCGGCGATTCAGGACTATAACCAGCCACTTCGCGAGCGGCTCTTACCAACTGGCGCTGGCTCTCAACTTCCGCTTCAAATGCTCGACCAACCACCAGAAATTCCTCAAGCACCACCAGCCTGGCCTCCGCGTACACCCACATCTCGTGTGCTTCATGAGACGTATCGGCCTGTGCAAGAGCTCGCATGAGCTCTGCAACCTCGGCTTTTGCGGCATCAAGTTCTGCCGTCAAAGCCGCAACCCGAGTGCATAATTCTGCCACCTCCTCCGCCACTACACGACCAAGCTGCAGTTCCTCATTCTTGGCCTGAATAAGGACCTCCATCTCCGCGGCCCGAGCAACAGCAGTCAAGTTGTTCATCAACTTTCTCCAGTTCAGCCACTCTTTTCTTCAACCGCTCCTCGGACTCCATGAGGCCCTCACGAACCACCCTAAAGTTAGGGCCCTGCTTATACATATCGGCCAGGGTCCGGTGCGCCTCGCGCGTCTTGTTATACTTCTGCAGCATCCTGTTATATCTAGCTGTATTCTCCTTCCGGCATCGATCCCTCTCCGCCTCTAGGACAAGAGTCTGGAAAAGAAACCAAGTAAGTACGAGGAAAATTATCCTCCACTAACACAAAAGAAAGGTCATCGATCAAGGCAAAGGCATACCTGTAAGGCCGCACCTGCCACCCTTTGGGCCAAAACCTCATTGCTAAGTTCCGCTAGGGTCGTACGCTCGACACCAGCACATAAGAGCATCATACTGGTGGCCGCCTCCTCACAATTTTCCAACAAATTATAGTGACTTGGAATCACTATGCGACGAGAAGACTGGCCGGCCACCATCTCCACCCGGTCCAAGGACCCACCTCTTCTGCCCGCGTCCTCCCTGGAGGCCTCGGGCCCTCCACATCCACGCCTTCGCTCCTTCTCTCCGTGGCCTCCCTCCTAAGAGTGGAACTCCCTGAGCGAATGGCCTCTGCCATAAATATCGGCCTTGATTCAGGGCGGGATGGCTTAACCTTCTCCGTTTGAGTGGCCACAGCCTTGCCGGTAAGGATATGATGCTGCCTCATCTCCAATGTCTCCTCCTCTACATGGCCCCCCTCCGTGGAATGCAGAGCGGGCTCAGAGGGAGTCGTTTTAGCAGTGGATTTCCCTATGGGGGCAATATCAGGAATGGTATCAGGCACCGCCGCCGGTACCTCCATAGGCATTGTCTCAGGCACGGCCCCTGGCACGGCCTCAGGTACTGTATATGGAGCAACTTCTAAAGCGACCTCTTGCATTGAGAGGGGCGAAGTACTGCCCCTGGACGTGCCAACAAGGATCAAATCCTCCTCAGGTTCGGATACCGCCCTAGAAGGGCCGGCCACAGTCTTTTTCTTCTGCTTCTTCTTCTTCTGCGCCTTTTTAGAGGCGTCCCGACCTGCCAAAGCATGTATGAGACGGGCAAGAAAATTATGGGGGGGGGGGGGGCAAACCATAACAAAATTTAGGTTAGGCCGTTACCTACCGGGGCATAGAGCCTATGTAATTCAGGCCAGGAACGACATTCTACTGCAAACGGTATCAACGCTTGCACCCATGACCTAATATCGTCAACCCTTCTAGGAGGGCGAGCTGTCACTACATGAAAGCAAAATTAAACTTTCAATGGAGAAAACCAGCAAAGTGAGGTCGCCGTAGTAAAAGTTACGCATGGTAACACTTACATGCATCATTCCACACCTCAGGAAACCCTTCAGAGTTGGACACAAGGTGCTCGGTACGCACGTAGAAAAATCTCGTCCAGAATTTGTGGTTGGCCTTGTCGTCCACCTGCGACACAAAGCTTTTCTTGTCCCGACTCCTTAACTGGAGCATCGAGCCTCTCATAAAGACTGCATTAAACATTTGTAGAAGGTGATGAACAGTAACCTCTTTCCCAGCCTTCGCCGCGTAGATGGTGAGCACCCTACACACCTTCAATGCGTACGGAGTAAATTGGGCCAGGCACGCCTCGAACCAACGACAGATCTCTTCTGCCAAAGGGTAAAGATCGAGGCTGTACTCATAAAAAGCACAGTACCCGAGCTTGTGCACATTAGCGTGGTCTAGCTCCGCAGGGACCATCTCAACGTGATCAGGGATTTATTATACAATTTCCTGAGAGTGGCCAAGTGAGACGACATCAGATCACTGTGCTCCCAAGGAGGGAGTTTACGCTTATTCTTAAAGTCACTCCTTTTACCCATATCGAGTGGGAGCAAGTTAGCCGTTGATAGCGGAACAAAAACTTCCTCGGCCTCCCCATCATCTGAGGATGACGAAGCCCTAGAAGAAGCAACGTCCTTGGTCCTGGTATCATCATGACGACGCTTAGCCATAGCGGAAGTTGTAAGAAAAAGGTGTTTCCGATCACGAGTTCGATTCCTAAGAACGAAAATTTCAGAGAAGAAAGAACAGCGAGCACCAGAAAAAGATAGGGAAATGATTGAGAAAATACTCTCAAAAAAGGTTCGAAAGATGAATCAAGTTCAACTATCCATCTATTTGTAAGAAAGGTTACACAGAAATCGAAAGGGCATGATTCGAAAATCGGCGCAGGAAACCCAAACGTCACGTCATAACCTGAACTGCCTCGGGAGCAGAAGTAATGATCACGCACGTGATCGATGATGTCATCTTAAAAAGGAATCCCAAAAAGGAGGTAATATGTCAACGGCTTGACCTCTTCACATATGAGCACGTCTCTTACAGGGGTATCAACAGGAACAACCAAATTTCCAGAAGTGTCGAGCATGTATGTCCATCCATTAGAGAGGCCTCTCGACTACGTCTCCAATAAACGGAGGGACTATCTGTATTGGGCAAATTTGGTTCCTTACGTCCCTACACTATCTACATACATCCTCGGTGAAGAAAGCGGCTTAATCATGGTCGACTCGAGGAAGGCCGACCTCAGATAGTAGACGGGCCAAGTGATATGACTCACTGCAACGTCGTTTCGAGCTCTGACACTCGTACACTGAGGCCACCAACCCTTGTACTTTTCTTTGATTATTTCGAGGAAGGTCCCTTAGTATATAAAGGGGACCTTCCCTTTGTAAAGATTCATGTGTATTTTACTATTGAAAATATACAACTCTCTCTCTATCTGATTCTCTCTCTCTATCGTGAAAAGTTTATTACTTATCTTATTGCCCTTGTATCTCGAATTATTCTCACTATAACCATAGATCTGGGCCATTTTATGCTCTCTAGATCATATTACTTTTGATTCCGATTAACCCATATTATTTTTGATTGTTTTAGAGCTATTAAGTACTCAAATAACTTTTTAGCAAAACAAAATGTATGTGTATATATATATATATATATATATATATATATATATATATATATATATATATATATATATATATATATATATATATATATATTGAATTTCATTAGGTGTTTCGCGTGTTTATTTTTTAAATTCTCATGGTAAAAATCCTTCCTGTTATTGGATGTTATATTCTCCATTAGAGACGTCGTTTTACATGTTATCAAGTACAAAGATGCCAAATGGAGTAAGAAGGAAGCAAACAATTGTAACCGTGATGAACGGTGATATCACTGTAAGAATCTTAAAATAGAAGAATAAACGAAGAGAATATAAAAAAGAGAATAAGGGCTAAAAACTTTAAATAGCACAAGAAAAGAAAAAAGAGAAAGTGAAGACAAAAACAACAAATAGAAAAGTCTAAGGGCTCAAATACAATAAGAAGGACATTACAAACACCATAACGCAAAAAACCCAAAAACATTCTAGTTCGTAAATCAAGAAATCATGCTTTACCTCTAATAATAAAATAAAACTCTCTTTGCTAACCATATTTTTGGTTTTGCTTTTTTCTCATTTGCTTCTTAAATACGTCTCGATTTGCAACCCAAAATTTAGTGTCAACAGCAAAGGCAAGGGGGCCTTCACGTCCTTAAGGCTCCAGGCTCCAGGGTTCAATATATGTTCCCTTTCTTCTTTTTCCTCTTTCTGCTTCAACATGTCCAGCTAACTCTTCATAGGTATTATTCTGTTTCTCCTCCCTTACGTTTCATTTTTTAAAATAAAAAACTCATTCCATTTGCTCAAAGTTACAGTCTTTTTGGAGAATTTTGGAGTTTGTTGCCTAGGATCTAATTCTTGGTATAGAATTTGATCTGGGTTTGCTGTTTTTATGCATGAAATTTGATGTTCTTGAGGTTTCTGTTATTTCCCTGTCTGAATTTGAGGTGGGTTTTGGTTTTGGTTCGGAATTGTAACCGTTCAAACGCTTTAAAAGGTCCCTATTAATAGCACTTAACTTTTTGCTGAATTATGGTGTGTAATCTTGTTTCTGTTTTGGTGTTCTTTTTGAAATTTTGGGATTGCAATATGGGGACTTGGAAATGCTGTTTTTTATCCATTTTTTTTGTTTTGTCAACTGATTGGTCTTTTTCCTGTTTGGTATTATGTAAATTGCAGTGGTTGAAGGTATTTTAATTCTGAGTTGAGCTGATTTTAAGATTCTGAGGAGGTTTTATTTCGGATATAGAAATAGATTCATAGGAGGTTTTGTGTATTGGATTACAATGCCTTCTTCAGATAGTCATGGTTCTTCGATACCGTTTGCCTCGTTCCGTCGTTCAATTTTGAGTATTAGAAGTGAACAACAGGTTCATTCCCTGGAATTGAACCATGATTCTAATGTCCAGGAGATTGAGCAGGAAGCATTTCAGAAACTAGTGTCCACTCGATTTCAGGAACTCTCGGTTGCTTCTGCTGATGAATTCCTTTCAATTGCATGGATTCGCAAGTTGCTAGATGCGTTTACCAGTTGTCAGGAAGAGTTCAGAATCCTCTTGTGCAACAATAAGGAACTCCTCTTGAAATCGCCCCAAGATAAGCTTCTGTCTGACTACTTTGATAGAACTATAAAAGCACTTGATATTTGCAATGCAGCCCGTGATGGGATTGGTAAGATTCACCTCTGGCATAAGCATTTGGAAATTGTGGTTTCCGCATTGGATTCTCGACAAAAGATGATTGGTGAAGGTCAGCTCCGCCGGACTAGAAAGAGTCTGATGGATTTGGCTCTTCTGATGCTAGAAGAGAAAGAAGCTGTATCTGTTTTTTCTCAGAGGAACCGTTCTTTTGGACGCCATAATAAGACCAAGGATCACCAGCGTCGTCCTTCAGGGCACTCAAGGTCTCTATCTTGGAGCGTGTCTCAATCTTGGTCAGCATCTAAACAGCTCCAGTCAATTGCAAGCCACTTGGTTGCTCCCCGTGGAAATGAAATAGCTGCAACAAATGGGATAGCGAGCCTTATATATACAATGAACTTTATTCTCCTGTTTGTACTGTGGGTTCTTGTTGCTGCAGTCCCTTGTCAGGATCGGAGCCTCCAAATTCATTTTGCTATACCAAGGCAATTTTCATGGAGCAATCCCCTTTGGTTGCTTCATGGTAGGATAATGGATGAAGCTAAGAAGCCGGAACGCCGCAATTCAAATGGATTGTTGAAGGAAATTTATCAGCTTGAGAAATGTGTCCATCAATTGACTGACTTGATAGACTCTGCTCAGTTACCGTTGACAGATGATCAGATGGAAGAAGTTAAAGTGGGCGGTCAAGATTTATCAGCAGTCTGTGAGGTTCTTAAGACTGGTCTTGATCCACTAGAACGCCACTTAAAGGAAGTATTTAGAAAAATTATGAGTTGCCGGGCAGAGGGTCTTGAACTCCTGGGAAGTGCAAATCAGCCTTAGCGTTTATGTTGGACTACAGCTTCTAACAAAATGAAATTTCATATACATCCCTATTTTAGTTATGCTGGTATTACGGAAGTAAAAAAAGGATACATATCTAGCAACTATGTTTTAAGCTGGTAACTGTTTGTATGTACAAGAAGTATACCATATGTAAAACCAGTTTCCTTTTTCATTTTTCTGGATTGTGATGGCTTATTTTTTCATTTTTTTTCCTTTCTCTGGGAGGGGTGGAGATGGTGTTTTGTCATGATTATACTTTTATTAAATGATGCTATTTATTTGTGTGTCTCCTTGGTGACATGCATATTAACTGATGAATAAGGTAGCAATCCTTGCATTTGTCAATGGCATAGAAATTTGAGTTTGAGATAAGAATTAACAGTTTCAAGTTCATCATGCCTTTTTCAATTGGCGTTATTCTCCTTTTCTGTGATATTTATTTTGAGCAACTCATAATTTTAGGTAGTATGTTATACCAAATCCTCATTTTTTGTGTGCCATATACAGAAATTCATCTAACAGTAATTTTGGCCCAGCAGAGATTTCAATCTTTACATGGTGCACTCTCAATTAGGATCCACAAATGGAAAGACTGGAAGTTTTATGTATATAGAACTTTCTTTGAACTGCAGGAAGAAATGCAAGATTTTGGCTTATTTGACCACCTTCTTGTTTGTGTGATTGTATCTGTGAGTTGTCTTAGCTATTTCTTTCCAGCAGTAATCAAGTGATATATTATACCCTTGCACTTAAGCATAACTTAAGCATGCAGCATTCAGTGTGACAGTGGAGTTTTTTCTTTGTCAATTTGATTATAGTGAATCCACAGTAGTCACTCGATGCGAAGGAGAGCCTTGACGTAATTGGTAAAGTTGCTGTCATGTTACCAAGAGGTCACAGGTTCGAGCCGTAGAAACAATCTCTTAGCAGGGTAAGGTTGCATACAATAGACTCTTGTGGTCTGGCCCTCCCCCGGACTCCGCCTAGCGGGAGCTTAGTACATCGGGCTGCCCATAGTAGTCACTTGGTAAAAGGTTCTGAATTGAATTTACTCCTTTGTTACCTTTGCAGCAGTCAATCATACTTGTATTTGTTTTAGCCTCACTTGATACAGTTACTTGGTTTACCATATTTATGCATTGCAATTCCTATTCTATATTTTGGCTGAAGAAATAAGGCAACTGGTCTCTGCAATTTGGAATTCTTGCCATGTTACAATATCTGCAGGTTAAGTTACCTCTTATCTGGGACATTTACTGTCAATGGATGTTGGATTGTTGCCTCTGCACTAGGCAACATAATACTCAAGAAAGCAACTCCTGAATATTTCATGTTACATTAATAATTGATATACCTTACCTCAATTTATGCTGAAGTTGACACCCTTGTTTTATTGTCTTCATTTCTTTTTTCGTTCAAACTGACGTTCATTAAATAATTAATTATCTTCTGCCAGACTCACATGTTTGCAGCATGAAGTCATCCCATATGTCAATAAGATGGGTTGCACATTAAATTTGAGCAGTAATTGTTGGTCCCTACTAAAGTCCTAACCTTGCTCTATCTAGTGGGGGTAGAATTCCATGTGACAACAACCTGGAGCAAGGCACATAAAAATTGTTAAATTGGAGCATGACTATAATGAATTTTAATTTATGGTTTATAGAGTAAACTAATATCTTAGACAATTGTTGAGTAGTTAATAAAACTTGGAGTTCTCCGTCTTTTTTTATATTTGTGAAGTACGCTGAACTAATGACTGCCAAAATGAGTTTAGGTATGCATGTTTTACATTCAAAATTATTGGTGGAAAGTTGAGGATCAGAGCAAAAGGATAAGAGTGAAATTAAAATCTTGTTATGTTAACAGTCAAATTATTGAATTGTTGAAATTTTCCGAATTCCGATATGAGTTTTGTCAGACATGACGCAATTTGTTTCGTCTTACAACCGCTGTTGAAGGTTGGTAATTCTGCATCCCACCATATTTTGCCAGTGAGTGACACTGATAATATTGCTGACCTTAAGCAATAATAATTTTCCCTCTATGACAAAGTAAGTTTCCAGAAACTACTCTTTAACATGATATGAGAGCAAATCTTGGCTTTGAGATATTTCCACATTACTCTCCAACAAATATTTTGACATGTTTGGCATAAGAAAAAAGAACTAATACACACTGGCGATAAAACTTCGATGTATTCTAAGACGAGTTAAGTGTATCATGTCGTATTTCTAGCAATTTGAATCTTTGGAAAGTGGCTATACAATTGAACACATTAAGAACAAAAAACGCATGAGGTAAAATACGGCTCGCCCTGTCCCCACTATAAAAAACCGGAATTATTGCGGCGGTTACTTGAAACCGCCGCAATATGTATCATAATACGGCGGTTTCAGACGCCATTAGTGCGTAAAATTTAATACGGGTTTTTTTAAATTTATGGCGGTTTTGAACCGCCACTAAAGTTTAATTATTCTGAAGCCCCAACTGAAATAAACGAAGGCCCAAATGAAATAATTAGACCTAATTCTAATCGAGGAAGGCTTCTCTCTAACACCTTCTCAGTACAGTACGTAGCTTCTCTCTGTTTCTCTCTAAACCGACGGCTCTAGCTTCTCTCTAAACTCACTGTAAAACTCGTTTCTCTCTTAACAATTCCCCAAATCGGTATTCATATTGAGATTCCATAAGGAGATCAAGTGTCAACTCGTTTAAGGTAAATCAGCATTATAGGTTTCGCTTCAAGTCGTTTGTGTAAATACTCGCTTCAAAATGCCGTTGATTTCACTGATTTAAGGCGTGCGTGTGTGCGTGTTGGATGGATATAAGTTTAAATCACTGATTTAGGTTTCGATTTTGCTGATTTAGCCATTGATTTCATTGATTTTAGGCGTGCATGTGTGTGTATTGGACAAAAATTAGTTCTCTATATTCTAGCCGAAGAATTTTATACTTCGTGTCTTTACATTTCTATTCAGTTAATTCAATAATGACCATTTTGAGCTAGCTGTTACTTACTTCTGCCTATTCTATGTGCTCTATCTCAGGTGCTACTGATAGGGTTTCTTCCAATACTCAACAGGTAACTCACTAGTTTAGTTATTCTGTCCTTGCACTGTTGCACATAATAGTCTAATGATTACTACTATCGGGGAAGCAGAGAAAAACTTGTTCCAGAAAATTTCTCCTATTTTATAGATTTTGGATAATAGTTCCGTTTATTATTAATCTAACAGAACATTTCTTTTTCCAGTGCCTTAATCTCCCTGTTTCTCTTTGTAGGGATATGCCTGTTACATTCAAGACCAATTAAATATTCTTAGCATAAGTGATCATGTGGATTTTGGACTGAAATCTATAAATGTTAACTAGTGATCATGCTTTTGTGATAACCTTTCCAATTCTTATAAATATGTTTCCATAAATGAGACTTGAGTTAAAATTGGTTAAAGTTTCATTTTTGGAGTCTTCTGATCAGAACCTGATGCAGCCTCTTGAAAATTTGGTAACTTTGGTTTCCGTTTATTCTTCAGAAGTCAAAAAGTGAGATTAAGTGATTACTATTCTTTTGATTTCCATATAATGGCTATGAACTAGCTTTTTCATTTTGGTATTGTGATGTTATCTTATATCTTCTTTTCTAGCCATGTAAATTGATAAATCTTGGATTGGCAAACCACGAAATACACTTGAATATTCGGATGGGCTTAGAAAATTTCTAGATTTTGCTTTTGAGCATGGGTCTATTGATGGATGTGTAATTAAGTGTCCATGTTCGAAATGTGGTTTTAAGAAGTGGCAAAGAAGAAATGTAGTTGAAGAACACCTGACTTGTAAGCCTTTTACAAAAAATTATAAAGTTTGGTATTTGCATGGTGAAGAATCAAATGCAACTATGCCACAAAAATTTCAGAGCACACACGTCGTAGAAGAAACTCTGCAGCCCCAAGATCCAATGGTAACCATGGTTAACGAAGCATTTGGGTTCATGGGGAACAATTTCAATGAGCCTGGTGTGTCTTGTGAGCCTATGAGTAGTGAAGAAACATTTAATGAAGGGCATATTGATGGGCATAATGAAGAATATGCAAAGTTCTATGAACTGGTCGAAGATGGAAATCAACTATTATACGAAGGGTACGCAGAGTATTCCAAATTGTCCTTTCTAGTCCAATTGTATCATATCAAATGTTTGTGCCGAATGACTGACAAAGCGATGAGTATGATATTAGAAATGTTAAAAGATGCCTTTGAAGATGCCAAGATTCCTGTTTCTTTTTATGAGGCCAAGAAAACCATCAACAAACTTGGCCTTAATTATACCAAGATCCATGATTGCCCAAATGATTGTATGTTATATTTTGGGGAGGCTGAAGGTTTACAAGAATGCAAAAAGTGCAAGACATCTAGGTGGAAGGACAATAAAAAGAAGCCGCCCGCAAATATTTTGCGCTACTTTCCACAAAAGCCAAGGCTACAGAGATTGTTCATGTACTCTAAAACTGCTGAGTCTATGAGATGGCATTCTTTAGAGGGTAACCAAGATGGATTGATGAGGCATCCAAGGGATTCTCAGGCTTGGAAAGCATTTGACTTGCTTCATCGTGAATTTGATGTAGATCCTCGGAATGTACGACTAGACCTAGCTAGTGATGGTTTCAATCCTTTTGGAGCAATAGCAACAAACTTAGTATTTGGCTTGTGGTTCTTATTCCATACAATCTTCCTCCTTGGGAGTGCATGAAACAAAATTCATTCATCCTTTCAATGATCATTCCCGGAAAACAAATGCCCGACAATGACATAGACGTGTACTTACAACCTCTTATTACAACCTCTTATCCAAGAGTTGAATTGTGGTACGATGGAGTGCAGACATTAGACTCTTCAAAGAATGAAATTTTAAAAATGCGAGCAGCCTTGATGTGGACGATTAGTGATTTTCCTGGGCTTGGAAACTTATCTGTGTGGAACACATACACTCAGTTTGCTTGTCCCACGTGTAACTTTGAAACAGACTCTTGCAGGTTAAAGTATAGAATAAAATGGTTTTTCATGGGTCATCGCCGTTTTCTTGAAAGCGGACATCAGTTTAGATTGCAGCGTGTACGTTTTAATTGGAAAATCGAGCAACGGGAGCCACCAATAGCATTATCAGGGTCAGACATCTTGAAACAAATGGAAGGAATCAATGCCAATTTTGGGAAAGCACCTGAGTCGAATGCCAAAGGTAAAAGAACTCGAGTAAAAACTATTGCTGAAGATAGATGAAAACAGTGGAGAAAGAGAAGCATATTTTTTATCTTCCTTATTGAGAATCAAACTTGTTGCGTCATAATGTAGACCTTATGGACATTGAGAAGAATGTGTGTGAGAATGTGATATATACTTTGCTCAATGATACTGAAAAGTCAAAAGACAATCTTAAAGCTCGCAATGATCTTAAAGAAATGGGTATAAGGAAAGAACTTTGGGCAGACGAGAATGGAAGCTATCGTCCAGCCTTTTTCACTCTTTTAAATTCAAAGAAAAGTGGATTTAAGAAAGACATATCTTTGCGGACTTTAAAGAATGTCAAAATGCCCGATGGATACGCTAGCAACATTTCAAGATGCGTTGACTTGAAATAACAAAAGCTCAAGTCAATGACGAGTCATGATTTTCACATTCTCATGCAGCACTTGTTACCAATTGCCATACGTAGTGTTTTACCAGACAAGGTGACTGAAGTATTAATAGAGTTGAGCTCTTTCTTCCATCAACTATGTGCCAAAAGCCTAAGTCCCTTAGAACTTGACAGGATCCAATATCAATATTTTATCACCATGAATCACCTGGAAATGTTATTCCCTCCTACATTCTTTACAATCATTGTTCATTTAACTTGTCATCTAGCTGGTGAAGTCAAACTTGGGGGACCTCAACAATGTCGGTGGATGTATCCTATCGAAAGGTAAATAATATTTCTTATTTCTTGATTGGAGCTTGTTCATTAAGAATATATCTAATTTTCGATCTTTTGTTTAGGTATTTGGGACACTTCAAATCCTATGTGCGAAACATGTCACAACCAGAAGGTTCTATAGCGGAATGATATCTAGCTGAAGAGGCTCTTACTTTTTGTTCCCAGTATATTGAAGGGATTGAGACAAGATTTAATAGGTCACGCCATGTTGACGATTTTCCGGAGGATAGAGGCTCGGGGAATTCATCTACTATTTTCCCACAAGTCGGTAAAGGACTAGGAGCTGTAACATTTGAGTTGTCACCTATGGGAAAACGTCAAGCACATCGATATGTTACTAAATTGTACACAAGTCATGCCATTCATTAAGTGAGTATTTAAGTCAAATCTAAATCATACTTGCATTAAATACATAAAAACTTATGTTAATTGTTATATTTCTATCAAAATTTCATTTAGTGAATTTAAAGCTTATATGCGGAGGCGGTGGAAGGGTCGAAAGCCTTCAAACACGGAGATAGAGAAGATGGTTAGTAAAGACTTTATTGATTGGTTTACTCGAAAGGTTGGTTACAAATGTATTAGAATTTTATAACTTTAAATTTGTGGCTAACATATTTTATATTCTTGTTTCAGATTGTTAATCCAGACATTTCAAATACTGTGTCTGATGAACTAAAGTTTTTAGCAGATGGTCCAGCATTATATTCTAGAAGGTTTACATCATTTAAGATCTACGGGTTCAAATTTCGGACAACAACTCGAGAGCATGGGTTGAAAACGCAAAACAGTGGTTTTTTTTACTTCGTCCATATCTTGTATTGCTAGTGGTGCTGATGGAAACCTGAGGCAAGCAGATTTGCCATATTATGGCAAATTAGAAGACATTATTGAGCTTAACTACTATCGATTTAGGGTTACACTATTCAAGTGTAAATGGGCTGACACAACTAGGAATAGAGGGTTTAGAAAGGATGCATGGGAATTTCCTTCTATTAATTTTTCACAATTGATTCACATTAGTGATCGTGAAGAGAATAATCCATATATTGAAGCTTCACAAGCTCAAATGGTATATTATGTGAATGATGAGGTGAATAAAGGATGGAGTATAGTTGTTCACTTGAAACGAAGAGACCTATATGAAATGGGAAAAGGAGAGAATGAAATTCCTGAGAATGAACCATTTTCGGTGCAAGAGTTAGATCAATTCTTTGTATGATGTGAATGATCTAATTTTGAGTCGGGATGATGAAATTGATGAAGTATTAGGTGACTGCGATATTGAAGATGAGATTGGGGAAGATGAACATATTTGAAGACCCACTGCCAACTAATTTAGCTACTTTCTTTTATTAATGAAATTTCAATTTGTTTCTATTTGCTTGTGCTTATTGCTTGGTTTAAACCAAGTTAAAGTTACTCCTTATACATTCTCCTTATACAGAGAAGTAGAATTTAATGCAATTTATGCCTCTGAATTTGGTTACAGAATGATTATTTGCAGTTACTACTTTTGACTTTTAAGTCAGTTTAGTTTAGTTGAATGTGTAAGATGATGCCTTCTTTTCTATGTTGTACTATGAGTAAATTCCTAATGTTGCTAGTGTTCTTGTAATGTCATTTCTTTTTCTAACTTGTGTTGTGTGCCTTTTGCAAGTCAATATGAGATTGTATGTTTGATTTTCTGTTAGGACATTTAAATGTTCCATCAATCACCCTTCTTTAAAGTTTACTCTCTATCATGTATGTAGAGATGCCGAAGCAAAATCGGGTGAAAATCTATTCAAATAAATCACTTCACTTGCTCCAGAGCAGTCGTCACATACTCAATCTCAGTCATCACATGCTCAGGGTCAAGCTTCATCTTTGTCTTATGATCGAGTTTCTTCACGTCATACACATCCTGTCATTCCATTTTCATCATCTAATGGAGTCTCGTCACATAATGTTATTGCTTCTTCATCATCTGGTGGAGTCCCTTCACAACCAACTAGACGTAGACGAGTTACAGATGACACGGAGTCAGAGCCTCGTGGTCGGGTTGTTGATGTTATAGGTACGTAGCCTTTAGATTCATATAAGTGAATCCAGAAATTGCTAGTGGATTCAACATGTATGTTATGATTTTCTCTTCTTCTGATTTCTTCTCTTGTTCTTCTGATGACTTCTTCTCTTCTTTTTCTTATTTTTCTTTTGACTTCTTCATCTTCTTCTCTTTCACTGTTTCAACATCCAAATAGTAGCGAATGTTGGCGATTTTTTTTTAGAAATTTTTGACCGAACAAGTAAAAATATCTTCATTAATTTCTTTGGTTGTCTATATTCGGTATCCACCCAAAAATGTCTATCATCACCATTCACCAATCTCTAGCGTCCAGTTGAACTTTTAACAAGTGTTTTTATTTTATATCATTAGCTTTCAATTACAGCTTACAAGTTTGTGAAGTTGACAATATTGGAACTTTAGCAACACTAAAAGGAATTGCCTTAAATTTGAATGAGTTTTTTCTTCTTAAATTAGATAATAAAAGTATTCGTGTGTTAACTAGTTTCCAAGCTTTATATTAATAATGATATTTCGATTTCCAGCATGCCATGCGATCTGCTTACAAAATTGGAACTTCTATATGCCATAGTGGTTGGACTACTCATATGACATAAGTGAGGATTCCTTGATATATATCATGGGTTGTCAGACCATTGAATGAAATTAGTTGAAGAAAAAGGAATAATTTGTATTACCTGAATGTCATGTGGGGAAGAGAACACAAGTAGTTTATGTATCGTCTAAAATTTAAGCTATTGATCTAGCTTCATTGGCTGTATCTTTAGGATATAATATGTTTAGTATGAGAGTTCACTTATCATTGCATGGTATTTATTTTGTTGCAGATGAACGCCAAGTCACAAATCTATTAGGTTGAAGGTCCAGGATGTCCATAACTTGGAGAAAGGATCGCGCATAATTGCTGAATGTGATGAGTTTGCTCAACCTATTGGAAAATCAGCCGGCATTCTTTCGGGATTTTTGGGGGAGCTTGCTACAAATTCTCGCTACTTTCCAATTGGCTTTGAGAGTTGGTCATTAATGCCTAAACCTTTTGTGCACCATGTTGTTAATGATTTCATATTGGTAATGTCTTTTTGCATTTGTGCTATGTGTCTCTTGTATTAGTAATACTATTAATATACCTAAACTAAGCTTCGTCATGCCTAGATTATCACACAGCCTGTCTTCTTAGATTGATTGATTTGCTACCAGAACCATGCCTACTTAGTAAAGGTAAAACTTTTACATTTTGATCTTCTGTAATGAACCCACTAGGACTGTTAATCTCATGTTTCTCCCTTACAACTGTATTATCACATAAAAAGAAATTGAATCTTGATAAGCTATATAGGTATAATCATGGTACTTTGCATATATAGGGTTCTCTAGGTACCGTTTCAGATGCTTCTGCTTTAAGCCAAAAAATCTGAAATGCTTTTAGGCAATAATGCCATTTTCACCCTTAGATCTCCATAGAATTTGAGCCCAAACTTATCATTTATCTAGGTTTCTTTTTCTTAGTTTGTATAGTTGTTTTAGATTTTTGTTGGAAAGAGTTGTTGTGTTGTTGATTGGAAATTCTATCAGCAGTAAACTAACATATATTATTTTTGTCAAGCCTCGATTTTTCTTTAGAATTGATCAACAAAAGGTAAAAGGTTGGCTTAACAATTTGATTAACAAAAAGTGTAAGGAATTCAGGCTTAAGCTATGGGATGCGGCAAATGATCCATTATTGAGTAAAGAAGAAATCATGAAAAATGTTCCAGAATGCATTCCCATGGATCAATAGCAATTGTTTGTTAACTATCGGTCCAAAAAGGAAACAAAGGTTCGTATTCTTCTTCTTATTTCATTGCTTGTTTCTGCTGCTTGTTCTCTGCCACTGTTGTAGCTTCTTCTTTTGTTGCTTGTCTCTGCTGCTTCTTCTTTAATGAGCAAGAATCTAACGGCAAGTAGATATGAACATATGCAGTCTGAATATTCTATGGGAATTGAGAGAAAATTTAAATAGCCCGAAATTAACTATATCTTTTAATTCCCATCAGATTAATTTATTTAATTATATATAACAGAAATTTTCCTATTTGACTCGTAGGAGCTTTGCTTGAGGAATCAACGGATTCGAGGACAACAAACACTTGCTCATACTAGTGGTGCTATGAGTATGGCTAGAAGAAGGGATTTGATGGTAGTTTAATATGACTTCCTTACTGGTACGTTATGTGTATTAATATATTCTTAATTAAATGAGTTTACTTTTTTAATATTTCAGAAGAAAATGGGGAAAGAAGTTGATCGCGGAAAAGTGTGGACTGAGACTCATAAGAAAAAAGATGGGAGTTATGTGAATGATCAAGCTAAGGAAATTACGGTAAGTGTCTATCACTACTTTAGATATGTGAAAATCAACAGGTATGTGATGATTTTCTCTTCTTCTTCCTCTGATTTCTTCTCTTCTTCTTCTGACTTCTTCTTTTTCTTTTTCTTCTGACTTCTTCATCTTCTTCTCTTTCACTATTTCAACGTCCAGATAGTAGCGTAATGCTGGTGATTTTTTTTTAGCTCGGCTCTTTTCCAAAATCCAACAACAGTATTTAATCGAAATGGCCTAAAGGATTTTTTAAATTGATTTTCCCTCTCTGTGTGAGCACGCGTCGGCCTTTTTGTGTTTCTTTCAGGAAATTAATTTACCAGTTAAGATCTATTCCTCAGTTCCTCTTAGAGAAGTAAAATCTTAGTATTTTAGACTTCTCAAAAAACATTGTGGCTAAAGAAGTTCAGATATAGGAACTCAGAAATGTCTGAATTCTTCCACAGCGATTCATGTGGATTTATTTTCCTCGTGTAGGAAAAAATTTAAGAAATTCGAAGAGAAAGACCAGAAACTCGGGCAGAAATTTAACTGAATGACACGCTTGGTGTAGTCTTCGATCCCGAGCACCCTGGTCGTGTTCGAGGCTTAGGTATGGGTGCAGTTCTAACTATAGTATTCAAGCAAACATCACGACGAGGTGGTTGTTCTTGTATGGGCGCAGCTAGCACTAGTGCTCCACCTCCACAATGGGTGCAAGAGATGACAAATATGAGATCACAATTAAATGCGCTAACAAGCTTATTTCTAATGAAAATAGGAAATAACCCCGAGTAGTTTGCTCACTTATTTCCGACTCCTTCACAGGTAAGTCTTCTCTTTATTTTCGACGTTGATGTTCTGTATCTTGAGTTTCAGAGTTGAAGTTTATAATGAATGTTGGTATAGAGTATGGGTTGGGTCGCATTTTATGGTCGCTCATGGCAAGTTTCTATTCTGTTGAACTTAACCTTATGGCATACTGAATTTTATGGTAGCTTGGTTCCTCATGAGCTTTTGTTTGTTGCAGTTTAGATGTTTTACATATGCATTGAGATTTCCTCGCACACCTGTTTTCCTTGACCCTTTAAGATGATTTTACCCTTTTAATTCTTTTTAATCGTCATATCATGGCTAAGTCCATTGACTCAACATGGCTAAGGCTATCGCCGCTAACAGTCAACCCAATGTCAACTGCTGCAGAACAAAAGACTCGACGACAGTCGAAATCAATTACATGGCTAAGGCCATCAACGTCATCATGGCTAAGGCCATTAATTCAATATGGCTAAGTCCATCACCTCTAACAGTCGATCCAATTTCGTCTGCGGAAAAAATAAAGACTCGACGACAGTCATGCTAAGCTCAAACTACAATTTCAAACACGACAGAAGTTCCAAGGAACGAATGAAGAATAACAACAGGAAAAAGGCATGTACTATTATATCCAAAAGAATATACACATGTCCAACCTCAAAAAAAGGTCCCATTTACAACAAAAAAGGTTACAAATACAAAATCCTAAGGATCCTCGTTGCCCTGGCCGGCACAACCGGCACTCGGACCATCACCACCCCTTGGCGGGTAGTCCCTAGAAATCCGAGAAGAAGAATCCAGGGTGTTAACATCCTCAGAGTTATATCGCTCTCTAACGGGCGAGTCGGAGAGGTAGGCGTCCGCCTCACGGGCAACGCGGATTAGACACTGTTGCCTATCTACTTCCGCCTCAAAGACACGACCAGTTGCCAAAAACCCTTCAAACAAGACCAACCGGGCATCATGATACACCCACATATCATACGCATCACGGCGCTCAGCATCCTGTGGAGCGGTCCGAGTAAGGGCCTCAATCTCAGCCTCCTTAGCTCTAAGCTCATCGGCTAAGGCCGCAACCCGGGCCCGAAGTTCAGCAGCCTCTGCCGCCATCGCACGACCAATCTCCAACTCATCATCCTTCGCTCGAAGGAGGACCTCCAGCTTAGTTTTTCGTGCAAGCGAGGCCACAAGCTGCTCATCGGCCCTCTCCAGCTCGGCCAGTCGCTTCTGTAATTGCTCTTCCTATTACGTAAGGCCCTCACGGAACAGCCTGAATTTAAGGTCTTGTTTTTACACATCAGTCAACATCTGATGTGCCTTACGGACCCGATTGTACCCTTGCAATAGTTTTATATGGGCGTTCGCCCTCTTCGCCAAGCGCCGCCCCCTTTCTACTTCCAAGATAAGAACCTGAGAAAGATCAAAGGATGAGTCAGTACGTGGGCGGACCACCCCTGTAACACCAATGGTAAAGAGAGTCAAATTTTCCTGTAAGGCCTCGCCTGCTACCTTCGGGACAAACCCTTGTCATTGACCTCGGCCAACGCCTCGCCTTTGGCACCAGCTCAAAGAAGGATCATATCCGTAGCTGCCTCCTCGCAGTTCTCCAAAAGATTATAGCCGCTGGGAATCACGATGCGGCGAGTAGACCTACCGGTCGTCGTCTCAACACGAGCCGGGGAACTCCTTCCTCTGTCCGCTCTCTCACAAAGGCCTTAAGGCCCGCCCGCTCTGCGATCGCACTTGTCCCCGTTGTTGCGGCCAACAAGCCGTCCTCCAGAGCAGAAGGGGCAGCCTCGACATCAGCCCTCCTCCGAGGAGCAGTCCTCCACGAGCGGATTGCATCAACCATAAACAACCATCCCGACTCGTAACGAGGTAATTGTACCCTCTCGTCCTCGGTAGATATCCCCTTACCGGTGACCAGTCGGCGCCCCCTACTTTCAAGAGGCTCCTCTTGTTCAAAAGGCGCTTCCTCTGGCTGCAAAGGCGACCCTGAAGAAAGTACCTCGTTGCTGGACGTGACCTCGATCCCCCTCGCGGGCACGACCTCCGGTGCTACCGCCAGAACCTCCTCCGACACCACATCCGTCTGGCGTCGCCTCGGACATCGCTTCTGGCGTAACCTCTTGCTGGTGGGCCGAGAGGGTGCTATTTTCAGGCGAACCCCCCACAGGCACATCCTCATCTTCAGATCTCGGCTCCGCCCTAGACGGGCCGGCATCAGTGCTCCTCCTCTTGGCCTTCTTAGAAGCGCCCCGACCTGTTGGGGAAAAGATGTGTCAAACAATGGAACCCTCGAATCCGGACGAGGAAAAAGGAAAGAACAAGGGAAGACCGTTACCAGCCAGTCCGTACATACTGCAGAATTAAGACCACGTACGGAACTCCTCTACATGTGGTATCAGCCTCTCCAACCACGACCTGATGTCGTCCCCACAAGAAAGGGACGAAGAATCTACAGGCGTACGAGTTGCCACTACAAACAGTAGAAAAAAGTTCCGTAAGAGGTTAAGTTGTCATAACGAAAAGCATTGAAGAGAGCACAAAGGGATACTTACACTCCGGGTTCCACACCTCCGGAAACCCTTCGTGGTTGACCACCAAATGCTCCGTCCGGACATAGAAGAATCTCTTCCAATAACCGTGATTGGCCTTATCATCGGATTGTACCACGAAGCTCTTCTTGCCGCGGCGCGTCAGATGCAACATTGAACCCCTCAAGTAACTTGCATTGAACATTTGCAAAAGATGATATATCGTAATCGCACACCCGACTTTTTTTCGCGTGTGTGGTAAGTATCCTACACACCTTCAAAGTGTAAGGGTGAGTTGAGCTGGGCACGCTCTAAAGAAGCGGCAAAGTTCCTCGCTAGAGGGTTGAGACAAAAAACCGTATCCAATTCGGAATGCATACTCATAGAACGTACAGAACCCGGGACTGTGCACATTGGCATTAATCCCCTCCGGCATGAACTATCTCAACATGATCCGGGAACCCGTACGCCATCCTAAGGGTATCTAAGTGAGATGGCGTCAATCCATTGTGTCCCTAGGGTGGAGGTGAGCTTTTGTGACTAAAGTCGTTCCTTTTGCTCATGTTCTTCGGAAGAATGTTAGCCACAGATAGAGGAACAAGGGCCTCTCCAACCTTTTCCGCCTCACCATCGGAAGAAGGTGAAACCCTAGAAGGGGCGTTATCTTTGGACCTCTTGATGCCTTGATGACGTTTCACCATGATACAGTTTGCAAAAAAGAGTGTTTTAGTAATACAAGGTTTGATCCTTAGAAACAATAGTTCTCAAGTAAAGAAGTTGTTGCCGAAAAACGGGATGCAAGAAAGGGAGAAATGTCCTATAAAAGTTCGAAGGGTGAATCATTTTAAACCACTCCGTTGTTTATATGGGCGAGGTACACGGAAATTGAAGCAGCATCATTCAAAAGCTAGCGCGGGAAACCCAAACGTCACGTCAGGCTCTGAATCGTCTCGGGAGCAAAAATAATGATGACGCACGTGATCGGTGACGTCACTCTAAAAAGGAGCCGAACGTCAACGGCTTTATATCGTCACATAAGCATACATATCCGTCCATTGAATACGTCCATAGAGCACGCCTCCAACGGACGGAGGGACTAACTGTATAAGGTAAAATTTGGCTCGCCCCGTCTCGTCTAAGCGGACACGTCCTTCATGACAAAGCCGCCGTCGAATCGTGTCGACCCAGGCAAGGACGGTCCGAGCAAGGACGTCCTAATCAACTAGGTGGAGGAACGACGTCGTTTAAGCTTGGCTTCCTTCGTACGAGGAAGCCACCAACTTTTGTACTTGTCTTTTGATTATTTCGAGAAAGGTCTCCTAATATATAAAGAGGACCTTTATCTTGTCATTATTCTGAATAATACTATCACTCTATTTTCTCTCTCTATTGTTAGCAAGCAAACTTCTCTGTGGCTTTCTTTGATACTTAAACTCTCCATAACCTTTTATATTCTTAGATCTACTACGATCTTAGTTAGATAGTAGCCTTATTATACTTGATTACGATTTACCCGTATACTTTTTAAATTATTTTAAGCTTACAAAGTGTGTATATCTTTTGAACCAAACAAAAAATATTAATTGAAATAAGTGTAACAAACCAAAGAGGCTGGTTATATGCATGGATCAATGTGAACTTTATTATTCAAGAGAGAATGGAGAGTGAATCAAATTATAGCGTATGGCACTACTGTAGTTAGTGTAAACTTGCTTTGAGAAAAAACAAGAGGAGGTTTTTTCCTTTTCCATAGAAAATGATACATAAGCAATCTTACTCTTCTATCCGCAATAGACCATAGAAAGAAGTCTAATAAATAGGAAAGAAGTCGTGCAACTATATTAAACAGTTAAGTAGAGAGCGCAACTGAATTAGCCATCATGCCCTAACTGCTCAAACTTTTAAATAAAATGATCACATAATTCAATAATAGGACTTGAGTTTGCAAGTTTGATACTTTGAAATCCACTACAAATATGACAATCCACGAAAAGAACCTTAAACTGCTAAAAATGCAGTACTTCCAAGCTGTTCTATCACAAGTCACTTTTTTTAATATTTGGAGTCAATTTGGAGAAGGGAGTGCGCTATTAAGCTTTTCACTTTTAGCCCGCGCCAGTAATTATATATATTTGCTAGCCGAAAAAGTACATAAAATTTGTATAATTTTGCCCGCACATATTGAAAAGCGGCTATACAGTGTCATTTTCCCGTCGGTATTTGCTAAGCACAGAAGCCTATCACTCTAGCACTGCCTTTTCTCCAGAAGTCTACCAACAAGGTGGGTTTTGTTGGACTAAAAAGGGCAGGTTGGAGGAGTGGAAGTAGAAGCAGAGGGGTAAAATCATTTCCCTCATTTGCAGTGATTACCCTTCTGTTAATTTTCAACGCCTCTCAGTTGGGGTGAGAAAAGAGGGCACATGCACTTCTTTCCACCAACAAATTCTCAATCTATATAATCAGTTAACCACCATCAACTGTAAGACACAGAGAAAGAGGGCTTCTGATTCAATGCCTAAATCCATCGTCGCTAATCCAGTGAAAGTACAACAGAACGTAAAAACTTGGCACATAATACTCATAAGACCAATTCTTATTCCAAAAAACAGAAACTACTGCAACATTAGTTAGTATAAACAAAGTACGCGTTCATCAATCTTCCCTGCAACCAGCATGATATGCCTGCGGAAGCTAAAGTACAATATATTCTTCTCCTATTACGTCAACAAACTATAAAAAGCTAGCCAAGCATAAGCCTAATGCTTACATAAATCTCATTCATGCACAAGACATTCATGAAAGAACTTTGCAGCTTTCGTCACCTTCTGTTTGGAGATGGGCTCTTAGCAGTTCAGTCACCTAAAAAGTTAACTGCAGACTATGTACGGCCTAAACTCTTCTGGTAATCAGAAAAACCTCTTCCCCTCCAACTTTCCTGCAGCTTCGGTTGCAGTACAACCATTGATTCTAACATCAATTGGTTCATGATCATTTAAGATGACCTACCAGCTCATAGATCGAACTCTCCGCAGAACTCTTGGTGGTCTTCGTTTCTCTACAACTGGTATGAGGTTCTCCATAATCTGCACGGAAATAACATGAAAAGTGATCAAAGGAGAACCCAAGTTCAGTGTGTATATGTTACCAAGAGATGACAAGGATACAATCAATCAACTGAAAGCACCTCCTAACTCATCTTATTCAGACTACAAATAGAAAGTTCATGTACAAATTTCATTTTAAAGCTAGGCTTAAAAAGGAATATATGAATCTCTAGAATTTGATATATACGTCCATACAAGATAATGGACAGCAGTGTACAATTTGGTGTAATTCTTTAAGACACTACACTTTCTTTTCCCCATAAAACCCTGTAACTGCTTGGAATAAATAAACTAAAAGATTAAGATAGTCGTACCTAAATTTAAATGATTTTATCCTGAGTTGGTCAAACTTCCAGCTCTTCCAGTTTTCTCCCTAAATCCTATTTTCGATTCTTCTTAATATCTCTCCCTTTTCTCACATTATAAACCTTTTCTGATTATATCTACTTCAAAGTTTTCTGTTGAGGGGCAAAATAACAGCTTAAGATGTCTCCACTAACAAGTTTTGCTGAAATAACAAAAGAAGAATGCAACGCCAGTGACGAACACTAGCACTATCTTATCTTTTTCTTTTTTTAAAGTTAAGGAACACTAGTGATCAATACTAGGATCATCAGAATCAGATTCATGATTCAGGCTCTCATGCAGGAAGAATTAGATAAAAACAGATTTTGCATCTGGGATCACCAGAGCACCCAATAGATTATCAAAGTACAGCAGCTTCTCTTTTATTAGTCCTATAGACTATATTATATCTCCCCATTCAGAATACAAAGACTCTTTGAAAAGGGAAGAAGATGAGAAAAAAGGAAAGAAAATATCCTTGATCGTTGTTTAAGAAATTACAAGGATTGCTTCAAAAAGGAGAAGAGAGGAAAAAGAAACAAGAGCCTTGATCTTAGTTTGAGAAGTTACAAGATTGCTTTAAAAGGAGAGCAGAGGAAAAAGAAACCAGAGCCTTCATCTTGTTTAAGTTCCAAGATCTGAAGAAATAACCTTCTGACTGAGAAGTCATCAAACAGTGAGGTTGATATGTTTCATCACATAGGCAAGTTGCATATCAACTCCTAAATAGAAAAACTGTAGTGAATCTCTTTTTTCAACCTCCCTGACCCTTAAATTTGACATTTAAAGAAAAGGGGGCAGCCCGTTGCACGAAGCATCTTGTACTTACACAGGGCCCGGGGAAGGACAACACCCAACAGGGTGTTACGTAAGCAACCTACAAGCAACCTACCCTGATACAACCATCAACCTGCCCGTACATTTGACATTAACATAGCATAAGATTGATGGTTAAGGAGCAGAACTTCTCTTTCATACATGCAAAGTGTCAGCAAGAAATCTGCAAAACATTGCAAATGGAGAGCTTCATGGAGTCATCTCCAAGCTTTAACTCAATGTGTGCAGACACCTTATATCGAGGATGCCTACGCATGTATCAAGAACGATACATTTATTTGCACATATAGGTATAACTGCTTAACCTTATTGAAAATACGGAAAAGGGTAAGAACTGCCCCTAACGTATTGACGCCAGTTTAAAAATGCCCTCCGTTAACCTATTTTGAAAAAAATGCCCCTACCGTTAAAATTCTGGCATATTTGTGCCCCTAAATCTAACAAGTCAGTTTAAAAAACGCCCTCCGTTAACCTATTTTGAAAAAAATACCCCTACCGTTTTAAATATAAGTACAGTCAGTTGTTAGACTTAGGGGCACAAATATGCCAAATTTTTAACGGTAGCGGCATTTTTTTCAAAATAGGCTAACCGGGGGCATTTTTAAACTGGAGTCAATACGTTAGGGGCAGTTCTGACCCTTTTCCCTTGAAAATATAAAAAGAAACAACAACAACTACCCAGTATAGTCCCACGAAGTGCGGTCTGGGGAGGATAATATGTAGACGAGTCTTACCCCTACCCGAAAGGGCAGAGAGGTTGTTAAAAGAATTACTGCAGCTTTCCCACTCCCTTTGATTATCATATACAAAAAGGTACTCGTTCTTGTCTCCAGCGATTAACCTATTCCAGAGCAGTCTGGTGATTAGCCTATCCCGCACTACTCGAAGCCTTCGTAAACTCATTGTCAGTTGGATTTGCCAGCCTTAGCCGAAGAAGACTGTTCGTATAGTAGTAGGTTTGAGAACCGGTTCAAACCATCTCATAGGTTGTCCTCAGTACAAAAGGTCAATTCAATTGCTATACTAAGCTTTCTTTTACGCCTTGGAATGGTGCTTGTGTTGTGGTTTTGAGTTCCTTGGCTTGTGTTCTAATAGTAACCACAGGAAGAAAGCGGGGAGCATGGTCCCTAGTCTCGTTTTTGCCGAGCCTGATTCTCTATGGGCCATGGCTAACTATAAAAGCAATTGTCTCACTCTGCCCCTAGAGCAAAAGGAAGCCCGCTCTATTCTTTATTAATATTAGCCGGCTCTCCTCTTTCACCTAGATCTGACTAAAGGGAAGCACCTTCCTTTTCAAAATCTGGAAGCAATGGCTTTGGCCATAACATAGAGTTCATGTCTCAAGCTTACCTCAGAAACAGAAGCTCTGAAATTGATATAGAGGTAGAGGATGATACATCAATTGCTGATAAAGATCGGAAAAACAAAAACAAAACAAAATATAAAAAGAAAGTTAGGAAAAATCAAATTTGGAGGAGTTTCATTCATAGTGGAAAAAAGTACTAAAGACCAGAGCCACGATTTGAAGTTTATGGGTTCTGAATTTGCCACAAAATCCATAGCTCGTTTTAGTTACTGGGTTCACAATTAACTATATGTACATATTTAATGAATTTCCTAATATAAATATAGTGTAAAAGCAAAAGTGACTAGGCTTGGCCGAATCCGCACCTAATAGCTAGCTCCGCCTCTGCTAAAGACAATTATTCGCGAACTGATTACGTGTATCTGGCTGTCAATTTATGTACTCTCAGAATGTAATAGTTTTATTAAGGCTATAATCAACAGTAGAAAAGAACTTAAAATTGCCACTAATTATTGCACTTGGCTCTAAAAGCAACTCAAATTCAAAAGTTCCCTAGGAAAAATAATGCAGAAAGGTTGTGAAGTTGAGTACACGGAAAAAACAAAGTGCCAAGACCTTATAGAAGGAGTTAATCACGACTAAAATGCAGATCATAGAAATATACCAATATGTGTCCAAACACGATGTGCTTGATTTTCTGTTTCATAAATCTATACTCCTCATGGATAACTCTACAGTCGGAGAACTGAAGATCTACAAGGAGACATGGGAATCATTTGTCAATGTTACATAAAGGACTTCCACATGAAGAGCTAGTCATCCATGAACTGCTTGACCTTTACCTAGATCCTCAACCTTAAAATAGTGCGGTACAGATAACTTTTGAGTTCAATGTGCTCAGGTAATCTGTTAAATTCCTCGATGGGAGCACAAGAGTATGACTAGCATCAAGCAATAATGCCACAAGAAATAGTCCGCATAAGAAATGAACAGAGACAATGTTACAAAAGAGGCGGAGAAATACATAGCTCAGCTCATCCAGAGAAAAGAGAAAAAAACAGTACTAAGGTTACTGCAAGCAACAAGACACAGCAAGACTAGAAGCATGCCTGCACTCATTGGATAAAAGAACACAGAAACGAATTCGGAATTGACTGAGATACAACATGAATTTCACTCTAATGCATGCTAAAGTTTCATTGCCAAAGTGGTATATTAAAGAGCAAAAGAGTGAAAGTCATACCTGCTTAAGTCTCTCCTTATTCTTCTCCGCCTGCATTCAGCCAAAGAATGGGTTCATTTAGAAATTTCTTAGAACATATCATCCTAAACAATCTTAATTTTACATGCTCCAAGTACACAGAGATCGAACAGCATTTATTGGGCATGCTGAAAAAGTGAGGCTACAGAGCAGCGAATCTGGAACTCATAAAGCTAAAAGCTTTAACCAAAAAATGAAGTGAAGAGAGAGCTGGCCCAACGAGTCGTTACAAAACAGATGATTTTGGATACTGGTGACCGACAACAAACAAAGTTTCTCTAGTAAAAAACAAGATAATTATCCCATTCTAGAAAACCTTAATAAACTAACCTCTTCTTTCAAAAGCCTTGCATTTTCCTCCTCCAATTGAGTAACCAAAGACTCCAATTCCACAGTATAAGCCTGCAATTTCAGTGAAAACATACATGCATGTCTCAATTCTTGCCCCAAAGTGGCCAGAAAACAAATAAAATAGGGTATTAAAAGCAAAAAAAGGGACCTGCTTTCGCTCTCTAGATCTAGCAGCTGACTCTCTGTTCTTGATCATGCGTCTCTGCTTCTGCTGTGTAGCTTTATCAAGCGGCAACTCTTCAACAGTTGACCTCCTCTTCCCTCTCCCACTACCACCACTCCCGCTCCCACTCCCAGCAATAGCCACAACCACATTTCCAAATCCCATGTGGGGTCCATTCTGCATGGCCATCGGAAACTGACAATTCCCCATGTTATCCACCACAAACCCTCCTGCAGCTGGTGCCGCCGTGGCTGGCGGCGGAGCGATCACCGGGACTCTAACGTCCTCCTCGGTAACCGCCCCAGCTTTGGTCAGAAAATCCTCCAAAGTCATCTCTGGCTCCCTACCACTCCCTCCTCCACCTCCAACCCCACCCCCTGATACAATTTCCCTCCACACCTCATCCACAGTCTTACTGGGTCCCACATCACGGCCATCACCACCGGCGGCAGCGGGGGTAGGCGCGGTGGTTTCAGAGGCAGAGCAAAAAGGGTCGGGGGAATCGGAGTAAATGTTATTGAGAAGTTCGTCCATGTTCATAGAACCGAATTTTCTAGAAGGATCAGAGTGAAGTAGAGAAGAGGAGGAAGACGAAGGAGTTGGGTTTTGGGGTAGGCAAGAACGAGAACAAGAACGATCCGAATTGGGCGTTGTTGACGCTGACGGCATCACCTTTGACGCCATACTTGCCGGCTTTCTAGGGATCTCGTTTCTTTTCCCCCTTTTTTTTTCTTCTTCTTCTTCTTCCTGAACTCTTGTTTTTTACAAGAAAATAAATACCCAATAACTGATTTTTGAGGATTATAATTTCAGAAACGACGCTTGTAAAAAATGTTGGATTTTTTTTTTCTGTATGAACTTTTCTTCTTTGTGTGTGTTAGAGAGAGAGAATGAGAGACTGGTAGTTTGAAACTAAGCCCAAGAGAAGAGAAGAGTAAACTGGTTTTGTGAACTTTTGGACTATAGCGGGGAGACCGTCCAACCAACAACAATTGTTTTATCTACATTTTCCTCCAATTTTATTAAATCGCAGTTCCCCCATCTGTAGAAAAAAAACTTAATTCGAGAAACCGACAACGTATTTCTTTTACCTCTAGCTCGAGTATGTTAGCGAGAAATTTTAAAATAGCAAGATTTATCCAGTTGAAGAATAATCAAGTTTTGAAAGTTGAAATTTAGTTATTTTAAGTTTGAGTGAAAATATTATTTAAAATTCAAAAAAATACATTTACAAATTTTACTGGAGTTTCAGTAAAAGTACGCTTGAACTTTCGTAAAATCCCGTAAATTTTACGGGAGTTTCAGGATAACTATGCTGGAACTCCCACAAATTTTACGGGAGTTCAAGCATAATTATGCTGGAACTCCCGTAAATTTTACGGGAGTTCCAGCAAATATAATTATCCAGTATAATATACTGGAGACTGGAGCACTGGAGTTTGAAGCATCGGTACTCCAGTCTCCCGTAAATTTTACAGGAGTTAGCAAAGTATATCGCTCCAGTATAATATGCTGGAATTCGTACACAAATGCACCAGAACTCCCGTATATTATACTGGATCGATCCATGTGCACAAAAATAGTGGCTATTTTTTATTGACTTGGTAAACACTGACTATTTTTCATTGACTAATGTAAAAACTAGCTATACCATGATATTTTAACGAGTATATTTACCTCTTGTTCTTTAACTCTACCCTCCTCCTTGGGATCAAACCGAATAGAGATCGAGATATAACTTAAATAAGCCAATCTTTCTCTATATGAGCCCGTTTGGCTTAGCAGATTTAAGTAGCTGATAAATATTAGGTGTTAAACATTATTTTTAGGTGCTAAAAAGTATTTTTAAGTGTTTAAGACTGGAGCTAATTTAAAATAAATAGTTACATGTTTGGATAAAAGTATTGAAATTAATAATAAGTAGTTGAATAATTGGGTATACGAAGAGTTTTATTAAAAAGAATTATTTTAGGGATAGAATAGTAAATATTTTGGTCAAACCTAAAGTGCTTATAAGCTGAAATTTGATAAGTTGGGGAGACCAACTTATGGCTTTTGACTTACTTTTGACTTATCACTTATAATTTTACTAAATACGTAAATAAGCCAAAAAGTACTTATAAATCAAGTTTGATCAGCTTATAAGCTTCGCCAAACACCCTCTCTGTATATGCATTCTTTTAAAAAATAAATATCTTGAGTGTCAGTGTCAAATATTTTGTTTTTGGGATTACAAATTAAACTTTTTTTGAAATAATAAGTTTAATATGTAAAGTTATGTCTCCTGAACATAGAAATGCCATAGGTAGTAGCAAGTCTCATAACATTTGAATTCAGTAAGCTGATAAAATTCATATATAAAAATTGTTAAAATTATATAATAGATAATGTCTGAAATCAATTTTAAAATATACTAATAGATTCCATAGTCAAAAACTTAAAAAATTAAAATTACAAAAATCAAATTCTAAATCCAACTCAGTAAGATCACAGGATACTCGCACCAATACCACTAGATATGTTAAGTTCTTAGTTTGGTGGGATTTTACATATATGTGTGTACTCTAGCCATTTATTACAGTTATTTCATATTTAGATTATATTATTTTATTGATTTACTTCTGACATGATACGTGTTAGGCAAACGTTTTACGAGTTTTTTTTTTTTTTTTGTGGATAGTAAATTTATACTTTTCTTCTTTATTTTGATGTTTCTCTTTTTTCTAAAAGAAAAGATGTATTACATTGGGGTAAAAAACGAAAGATAGTAGAAAATTAACTTGCATCTATTTTAGTGAGAGAGTTTACGCAGCGGGGAAGTTAGAAATTTTTTTAAAAGTGTTCAAACTTAAGAAAAAGTAAAAGAACCCCCAAAAAAGGTATCCAATACATATTATATACCTTTAAAACCTAATATTTTATCTATATATATATAGTATAATTTTCTGATAAAGAGTGATTAATTGACCACCCGTATCACAATGTAGCTTCGCCCATAAATTTTACATTTAAAACGCATAATTTATTGATAAAGAAGCATTTTAATGCCATGTTGGATTTACTCGAAAACTTCAATTATATGGAGAAGAAAAGTAAACATGAACTCTTTTTTTTTTAAATAAATGCAGACGTTTAGGCAAGGGATTTTTTATTTATTTAAAGAAATCGGAAAACAGATTATATGTGAAGTTGAAGTTAAAAAGCGTGTATAAAAGTCGACCTGTGTTTTAGGTTAATTTTACTTTAGAAAATTTTAAAAATGTGTGGAGTAAAATTACTAAATTATTTTATTGTTTTCTGTATCTATAAATTATTTTACAAACTTTTCATAATTGGTTGACTTCTTTATTAATAAATAAAGAAATTTACTGCCTGCCCGAAAGTAGGCGGCTGTCATAGTCGTTAATTAATTGCAGACAATGTATCAACTTTCAAAAAATAATAGTAATAAGAAGAAGAAAAAAAAAAAGAAATTAGCAGACTGCAAAAACGAGGAAAAGAGGAAAAGGCAAAAGGAAGAGAAAAAGAAAAGAAAAAATATACTATTCCTCGAAACCATTTTCTACTGTTTTAAGAGATTCGTTCGTGTCTTTTGCGAAAGCAACATTCTTCCCCGTATCCGACAATAAAAACTTCTCTGGAACTAGCTGAGTTTGAAGCACGAGATTAATTCTTGATTAAGTTCAAACTTCAAAATTGTGTATTTATGTTAATTGGGGACATACGAATCTTGAAATTTCGAGAAAAAAAAATTCAAGTACAAATGATATTTGAAAATTAAAGTTGTATTTGGATATAAATACAATCTGGAACTGTTTTGAATTTTTGTGAGTGATTTGAAGTGAAATTTTTTTTAAAAAAATAGTTTTTTTGAAGTTTTTCAAATTTTTTAAAAATTCTGAAATTCAAATTCAAGTGAAATTTGAAATTTTTATGACCAAACATTGATTCCGAGAACAACAACAATAACAAACCCATTAGTTTCCCACAAGTGAGGTCTGAGGAGGGTAACATGTATGCACTACGCAGCCTTATCCCTAACCATGGAAGGCAGAGAGATTGTTTCTGATAGACCCTCGGCTAGAGAACGACTGAAAAAGAAAAGGTAATTGCAACAAGTCGGAATAACAACAAGAAAAAACAAGATCAAATCCAAGAATGCAATCAAACTCTAGGTAGTAATGGTCATCTATGAATAAAAGATATCATACTAACATAATGCTAGCGAACTGAGTAAGAAAGAGAAACGCTCGACTTCCTACGAACTTTCTACCCTAATCTTTGACTCACACATCCTCCCGTTTAGGGCCATGTCCTTAGTCAGCTCTAGATGCGACATGTCCTTCCTAATAACCCCTCTCCAAGAGTTCTTAGGTCTACTTCTACCCCTCGTGCTACCCACCAAGGCTTACCGGTCACACTTTCTAACTCAGGCTTCTATACTTCTCCTCTTAACATGTCCAAACCATCTCAACCTCGTTTCCCCACATCTTATCCTCCATAGGGGCCACTCCCACCTTTTTTTCAAATAACTTCATTCATAATCTTATCTAATGGGGTATTCCCACACATCCACATCTAACATCCTCATCTCAGCTACTTTTGGCTTCTAAGTATGAGAGTTCTTGATTGGCCAATACTTTGCTCCATAAAATATAGTCAGTCTAACTATAACCTTGTAGAACTTACCTTTAAGTCTCAATGGAACATTCTTATCATACAAGACACCGAAAATTAGCCTCTACTTCATCCATCTTGCTCCAATAAGATGCGTGACATCTTCATCAAACTCTGTACCTTGTATTATAGATCCAAAATACTTGAAACTACCTCTCTTGGGGATGACTTGCGTATCATGACTTTCCTCTATATCCCTTTCCTGGGTACCATTACGTATCAAGCCTCACCTTCTTAGACTCTAGGGTCTGCCTCCAAACCTCCAATATCTCATTAACACCACCTTGTATCTCGTTAATTAAAACTATGTCATTAGCAAATAACATACACCATAGAACCTCACTTTGAATGTGTCTCACCAAGAAAAATAAGAATGGACTAAGAGCTGATCCCTGGTGCAACCCCATTATAATCGAAAAGTATTCTGAATCTCCTCCCGCTGCCCTAATCCAATCTTAGTTTCATCATATATGTCCATACTCACCCTAGTATAGGCTACTGGGACGCTTTTAGCCTCCAAGCATCTCCAGAGCAACTCTCTCAGGACTTCGTCATATGCTTTCTCTAGGTAAATGAAGACCATGTGCAAGTCCTTTTTCATCTTTCTATACCGCTCCACCAATCTCTTCACAATGTGAATGACTTATATAGTCGAATGCCCCGGAATAAAATTAAACTGGCTCTCAATAATGGACAGACTGGTCCTCACCCTCACTTCAACCACCCTTTCTCAAACTTTCATAGTATGCTTAGCACTGAAAAACTAAAAAAAAAAATTACGTCCAAATATGCTGTAAGTTGTTTTCATTATCACTAGAAATAAATTGTTTAGTGATCATTAAAATTTTGAAGCATGCACAGTAAAGGGAAAAAAAACCTTTTTTCGGTGCAAGAAGGGAATCACTACTACTACAGTTACTGCTGCTACTGCTTTTATTGCTGCTACTACTGCTTCTATTACTACTGCTATTGCTACTGCTTCTGCTGTTGCTGTTACTGCTTATGTTGTTGTTGTTGCTACTGCTGTTGCTGCTGCTACTGCTCCTCCTCCTACTAGTATTGTTGTTGTTGTTGTTGTTGTTGTTGCTGCTACTGCTGCTATTACTACTACTTCTGCTGCTGATGCTACTACTATTGCTGCTCCTACTGCTTTTCCTCCTCCTACTACTAGTGTTCCTACTACTACCAAGTTAAGGATATGGGAGGCATAAACGGTTTTTACCTTGAGCAAAAAAGAATGGCATTTCAACCTAACCAAATATGCCAGAGACGGAACGGCGTGAGTATAGAAGTTGGGATGTTCAGGATATTTGGATATCAATATGTAAGATAAGTTAGTTTAGCCATTAAACAGGGGTGTCATCAATCCCCTGCAGCCCAGTAAGGTTCGGAAGCATGCCTAGGTTAGTCCAAATTGGTGTGTTTGCTAGGCGATGTCTAATTGTTTCTGGACTGGCGGCATCGAGCACAAACATTTATGTTTAGTATGCCTATATAATGATAATATACAGCAGTAGGAAGGCGATGATGGCCGCAAAGCCAGAGGAAATGTTTAATTTTGGGGGTAACTAAAGTTCCAAGATCCATGTGAAGGAGTGTCGAGAGGGGATGAAAGTAAATGGTGGTTGAGTCATTTGGGAGTAAAAGTCCCTCTTAAGAACCTAAGCATAGGATTCGGGGAAAGTGTATGGGAAGGGATATGTATACTAAGAATATTTTGTAGCAGTATAGGTGGTAGTTCGAATGGGCTAACCCATGCTATTTTTACTTAAATTTCAATACCGAAAATAAAATCCGAGCCTCCTGGATGAAAGACAGATATCCTAACCGTTGGACGATAACGGAGTTAAGGGGAAGGAAACTTGTTTGCATTTTTTAGGAAGAATGATAGTCGTAAGGTATGGTGACTTACTTTTCCAGTCATTGACTATGAATCATTACTCTGCAATTTAAAATATATTATTCTAATATTTGAATTCTGTAATTCATGTCATAGGTTGAACATCTGATAGTCCTGGTCAAGTTAGTAAAAGTTTAAACATAAAAAATTGTATATCCTTAGTAATGTTATAAAATAAAGACCGTAAGGTAAAGACAAGTATAGAGAAACTGATATATTATTCGAATTCAAACTGATGTACATAATGAACTGAAATCTCCTCTATTTATAGAAGAAAGAAAGTTGTTGTGTAAGCTGCTACTGCAAGCTGTTGTGTAAGCTGCTACTATACCAGATATGGATAATCTTCTATTGAGAGTAATGTTTATCCATAACGGAGTACTGAAAAGATAAGCTTATTGTACCAAGTATAGATAATCTTCTACTAGAGCTAATATTTATCCATAACAGAGTACTGAAAGGATAAACTCATTATACCCAGTATGGATAATATTTTATCGGATGTAATATTTATCCATAATTGAGTATCTAAAGGATAAGCTTATTATATCTGGTGCCGAAGTGATAATTTTCTTCATAAGGCTTATTTTCAATAGAGTACTAAATAGATAAATGTATTTATGGTGGAGTCCCATATGAATAAGCTTCTTCAGGAAGCTTATTTACAACGGAGTACTAAATGAACATCCATAATATACTATATTCATAACACTCCCCCTTGTATGTTCATTAAAAGATAATGTGCCTTATTAAAACCTTACTAGAAAAAAACCCCGTGGAAAAAATTCAGTGAAGGAAAAAGAGTATACATATTTAGTAATACACATTGATGGCTGCCTCATTAAAAACCTTCTAAGAAAATCCTGCGGGACAAATCTTAGTAAGGGAAAAAGAGTACAATGCGCATTTTACTCCCCCTGAAGAAAATCTTATCTCAAATATTTGAGTCTCAATATTCCAATCTTGTATACCATATTATCAAAAGTTGAAGTTGTTAAAGACAATCTGTTGATTGTCACTTGAACTAATTTGATGCACATCAATGTCATAATTTTTCTGAAGATCATGTGTATAGAATAATTCTGGTAAAATGTTCTTCGTTCTATCTTCTTTTATAAATCCTCCATTTAATTGGGCTATGCATACAACATTGTCTCCGGATAATATTATGGGTCTTTTATCACATTTCAACCCATATGTTTCTCAAATGAATCAATGATCTCAATCATACGCACTCCCTGCTTGCCGGTTTAAGATCGAGCTTTATAGGGATCGGATAAATAACCAATACGATCTGCACCACCATTTTAAGCACTAGAAAAATAAATAGGTGCACCATCTACACCGAGATAATGTATTTCAGGACCAAGGAGTTCCTCATCCTCTTCTAGAGGTTGGAACGGATCGTTATTCACCTCAAGTAATTGGATATTCATTGGTGTACTTAATGGGTACACTTTGTCTGTGTAAAAGTATTTTTAAGATTATTTTGGAGCTCTTCTGGAGTTCCAATAAGATTTATGTCATTAACATAAATAATAAGTATAACAAATTTTGATGAAATTTTCTTTATAAAAATATATGTACAAATAATATCATTTATCTAACCTTCTTTCGACAAATTTTTACTGAGGCGATTATACCACATGATCCCAGATTGCTTTAAACCGTACAAAGATCTTTGTAATTTGATCGAGTATATTTTTCGAGACTTTGAATTATATGCTTCATGCATTTCAAAATCCTTCAGGTATCTTCATATAGACTTAATCAAATGAGTCATATATGTTATGCCTTACATTTAAATGGCATGATATCTCCAAGTGCCTGGACTATAGGTCTAATCCTCACAATCTTTTACAGTAGTATGCAATATATTATATGAAATATATCATCGACAATTATTTTATATCGGTTCCTAAGCAGCATAACTTGTTGAGATCCAATCACTTTCTTTATTTCCAGGTACCTGAACTTCTTCGGGAGTTTCATGAAATGTTATGTTGTGGGCTCTTCTAGAGCTTATTCCCTCCTCATTATGATCATTAGCTCCTAACACTCTTCAAGGATTGTTACCTTTGGAACCAATTGGTCAACCACGTTTCATGCGTATAGTAAAATCTATCCTCCAAGGACTTTAGTAGGATCATTTGCAACTGAAATATGTGATTAAATTTTAGATCAGCAAATGCTTCTGGAATTTGACTTGAATTATCTTCTAAGTGAGGATCATATTAACAAAATTTTGATTCATATAGCATATTTTTCAGCCGTTTATTTCATCCTCCAAATGCTAGAAAAACTAACATATATCCCCAATCTTCTTTAGGAAATATATCTTTGTGTATTGTGATACAGAAATTAATCATATACCACACATAAAAAGATAATAAAAACATTTGATTTATGATCCTAAACCAATTGTAAGGGGAGTAATTTATCATATATTGTTGGTTTGATGCATAGTGGTGTTGTATGAAATTTAGAACATCTTAGACCAATACATGAAGCTTTGTTCTCATAAACAATAGTTTAGACATTAGTAAGAGGTATTCAATGCTAAACCATCTTGGATATAAACCAACATTATCAAGATGAACTGTCTCCTAATCTGAAAGGTATGCTCTTAATTGAGAAAAGCAATCTCAAATGACAAACTGCGGGTTGACAATAAACATACATGTAACCATCTTATATGTGCATATATAAGTGGTTTACAAGACAGGTGAATGGGCCCATATTCATCTTTTATATATTTCAGAATCAGGGGTCTTAGTCCCAACTTTAGTTGGTATATTCAATTTATTATGATAACAAGCAACACAGGAGAATTATTGAAGAAACTTCTAGTTCTTCAGTATAGGCTTATCTGAATTCTAAAATAGCTCATTTAAAATGGCAAATGAAAACTTCAAGTTTATCATGGCTTGTTTTGTCTCTTAGTAAACTTTTGGTTTACTATGGCACAAACTTTTGCATTAGTAAACTTCTGATTTACTGTGGCTAATTTTGTATAAGTAAATTTCTGATTTACTGTAGCTTCTTTTGCATTAGTAAACTTCTACTTTATTGTGATACATGATATGGTACAAACTGAAGAATAATGCGGGTAACTTTTAACATACATATTCGCCCCTATGATTGTGGAAACATGAAGATTTTTGATTTTTCAATCATTTGTAGTCTTAGTATGATTGTCATTTGTATTAATAAACTTCAAATTTACTACAATATATGTTTTGGCCATAATCATATAATATGGCTGATATATTTGTATTTAAGCTCTTCAATAGCCTTCATTCATTATCCACAATCTAATATTTATCGAACACTACTTGTGTCATATGTCTTGTAGACAAACAGTTAGCTCTTGAGGGGTTATTTTTATATTTTATAATATCAAATATTGCTCAGAAACATTTGGAATCATGAGAGAAAATCATAATCAAATGAATATTATAAAGATAATTCTACATTTATAAATGCAAGAAATTAAGAATTTCAGTATTTTTACCACCAATGTTGTGACAAATATCTCATTCAGGGAGAAACGTCATTAACATCTGAATATTTTATATCAAAGCAATAACCACATAGTCATTACATCCTTCAGGGAAAGATACACAAGTTGTTATTTCTTCGGGGATCTCGACAACAAACCATAACATATTAATGTGGTTGTTGTAGAAAATATTCTACAAGAATAATTTTGCTTTGGAATGGTATTTAATTAAATTATCCAAGATATTTTACGTACAACAAGTATGGTCGACTGTAATCTTTATGCCACAAAAATAAGATTTATATCCTTTTTAATTCTACTCTTCACGAGGTGAGTTGTGGTATTTATTCATCACTCCGGGAAATGAAAATATGCTTCAAAAACAACTTTGAATAGCTTATTATTTTATTTAAGCACAGAAAGACACAATTTTATAATATTTTCTTGCTTCAAGAGAAAATCTAAATTGTGTTACTTCTTCAGGAGTAAATGTAAAATACAAAAAAATGAGTATATATTCTCTCAACCATATTACCTCTTCTGGAGGTGAATTGTAGTATATTTATATCAAAAGCGTGTTCATATTTACGAGCTTTATTAATATTGTCACATTCACTTTAGGGAATGGATTAATATTTATCAAAAATTCTCATCATTCAGGGAACGAAACATAATTATCTGAACGTGCATTAATCACACCAAATCGTGTGATGCTTCAACCTCTTTTAAGGTAATGCTACTTCAGAAGCAAATCGAGGCATGCAAGTAATATAGAGAAATTTTCTCTAGATTATCTTCAATTATAACCATAGAAAGCCTAAATTATCAGTTCTGGTGGTCATAGGCATATACCACTTCTGGTGGTTAAAAAAATTTAGTTACAATGAGATATATAAAATATATCACTTCTGATGGTTGTATATTTATTGTAAGCTCTGTTAAGTTTAAGTGGATCTCATTCACTTTGTAATCCTTTATTAAGATAATAAGGATGAAAACAAATACCAATAGATATTGTATACATAACACATAACCAAGCATGTGATGATAAAGATATGAAAATATAAGCAAAAAGGCTCAAATTAGATTACGAAAATTTTTCCACTTCATATGTAAGTGATATCTACATCACTACTGCCAAGAAGAAAAAACCTCCACCTCAAGGATATATTTATCCTTATGATGCTCGGTGTCACGCCCTAAACCTGGGCCTGGATGTAACACGACACTCGGTTCCTGACTACATGTGACTGAGCAAATCAACTGGCTGGCTGAATCAACATGTGATATCATAATATACTAAATGCGGAAGATAAACTAACACATGCTGATATACTAAAAGTCTGAATGATATAAATCAAAGTACGAAAATAATAATACAGTTTCTAAAACGTATTTGTAGAAAATATAGCTTAAGATGAGAAACTTGAGACTTTGTCTAACTGTTACTCTGGTCTATGAAGCCTCTAATTTGTACTGAAAATGCTGACTGTATGATATGCTGAAAGGTTGTAAAGGAATGATAATGCCCCGAAAGAACTGGGGATCACCAAACAGCTGATATGAGAGTCCTAGCACTCTGAATCGTCAACCTGTATTTCATCACCTGCATTGTGACACACAAGCCCCGGGCAAAAAGGACGGCAGTACATTTGAATTGCACTGGTATGTAAAGTAACTAAAAGAAAGAACTATAACTGCTGAAACTAATACTGAGCTGATAAATGAGAATTGATAATTGATAACTGAAATGGTAACTACTGAAACTGAAACTAAAATGATAATTGATAGCTGATAACTGATAACTGAAATGTTAACTGATAGCTGAACTGAACAAAGAAAGTAAGGTTATGAATACTCCCTCTTCTGAATGATGAACAACCTATTTATCTTAATAAGCTATGGCCTCCGGCCCTATATATATGTGCACAAGCTACGGCCTCAGGACCAAGTATATGTATACATAACTACAGCCTCAGGCTCAAACATGCATAAAGCATAAACTACGGTCTTAGACCCAAGTATGCATAAAACATATAAACTACGGCCTCAGGCCCAAATACATGTGTTCAACATTTAGGAACTGAGAATCAAACTGCAATACATGATAGTGAAATACTTAATCACACTACATTACATGATACTGGAATGCTGGATCACACTGAATTACATAATACTGGAGTACTGAATAGGAATAGACTTAGACATGTATTCTTGAACTGATTATGAACATTGAAATTTTGACTGTTTATGGCATACTGAGTAATCTATACTAAGACTTGGGGGCGTCAACCCAACTCTATATTGAATACGCACTGAGCTCACAACGTTCATAATGGAAGTGGTGAACGAGTTATGAAGCTAGAGAATGTAAGTTCTACAACTATTCAAGGAACTATGCTTAACTATATTTCTGAGGCAATTGGTAACGTGGTAAAAAAAATATAGTGTAGGGAGAATCATTAAAATTTCCCAAATATAGAGAGTTAGCCTCACATACCTTAACTTCCTACTCTTGAGCGTAATACAACATTCACCAACCCTTTCAACTTCAATCTATATCAATATAAGTCAAAGAATTTCATATTAGCAATAATACTCATGTTTTGGTCACTTAGGTATTTTCTCAAATACTAGGTGGCATAAAGCTTCATATTCCTTATTAATGGTGTTTCTACACCCAATAACCCATTCTCTTACTCCTAAATAAATTTTAAAGTCTCAAATGGTTATAATCAACATTATTCTTTATCACCCATAAGGTAAACAACACCTTTAACCAATAATCAACCAATCAACAACCCAAACCTATCATCGTTCATGCTTTTCTATCAAACCCATCAACTCATATTTCATGAACTAGAGTCTATAATCATTAATTCAATGATAGAATCAATTAAAGGGTGAAGATATTACCTTTTTGACGTTCAATCTTCTTGAATTCGAGTTCTAGGGTTTCTTCTCTAGACAATGGTGTCCCAATCTAATATCTAATAATATGGACTGTTTAGCCATGTTAATAAGGTGTTGGGAATTGAAATAAACTTAGAATCGCCATTAAAACCTACTTTGAATGGTGGAGGGACCTTCAAGGAGTTAGGTTTTTGAGAGTTTCCCTTTATAGAGAAAGTTTTTTATGTTTTGGGTTTGTGAGGGACGAAATAGGGCTAAACGATGACTTACCAAGTCGGCCACCGCGTCCTAGTAGGCCTGACCGCGGTCCTAACCATGGTAAATCGCTAAAGCATTGCCTCACGACTGTTGTTGATATGCAATTTTCCCCATGTATTTCTATACTCAAAATGTTCCTAAAATAGCATGTAGATACATAAATAAGCATCCACAAAGGTCTTGGTATTTTTCTACATTTTTTTAAGGATTCTAAAACCAATTTACGACTTATTTTTTGCAATAAAAATCCAATATTTAGTCCCAAATCTTATTATATTGATAAGTAATCTATTGTATTCTCTCATTTACATAAAAATATAATTAATCTAATTTTAACATAATTTTACAAGGTCATTAGTTATTTCTAAATTAAAATTGCATTAAATTGCAATTCTAGCCCATTTATCAATTTGACAAGTATTTTAACTACAAAATCATTCCTAATAATTTTAATTGACGCTTATATATATTTTATTAACTCAATATTTTTATTGAATTTTTATAATAATATTTACTATTTTATAAAATTAAATTAGGGGAAAATTGGCCATTTAAATGGTAGCCTTTAGTCTTTCAATTGTAGCCACATTTTCCGTCCAAATTAACCCCCCCAATTATCTGACCTAATTCAAAATTATCCGACCCAAACCCACCTAAACTAACCTCCCTACTTCTTCTTTTAATCTTGGCTGTTGATCTCACAGATCAACGGCCCACATCCCACTTACCAAAATTAAAACCCAACACACCCTAACCCTAATCATTTACACCAAATGAGCCGCCCTTGTATCCCCTGACCCTCAAATTCTCTCTAAGCCTTCTCAAACCCTAATCGTCTCCAGCTCTTCTCATCGGCATCTATGGTCGTTCAAGCCCACAAACGTCTATACCCGTCACTCTTCACCTCTCGTGGTCCCTGGGTTCGAAGATGGGAGTCTCGTCTCAAGGGTTATCAGACCAGAGGTCCTCCAATTTGAAGATATGTAGTCGTGTCCGACCTTTCTCCGGCAAGCCCTAAAGCTATGGGTTCTTTGTCGACTCTAAAAAGTCCATTCCAGGCTTTTCTCGATCCTTCGAGACTTATCTCTGAAATCCTATTTTCTCGAGGTTCTTCTCTGTGTTCATCTTTAGGATCTTCTCTAAGCTTTAGTTATTCTCTAAAATTTTGTTACTTCACGCCTTTTCTTCGCCCGTTTCGTTTTCAAGTTGTTTGTCTTCTAAAAAATTAGGGTTTCCTTGATTACTCTTATTTCCTTGGTTATTTTGCTCTACTGTGTTTTCTTCTAGTTATTATGGTGATTTTTGAGTATTGTCCACCATGGCTCTTAGGTACTTCTTTACTATGTTATTTCAAGGGTTTCTGAGCTAATATGCTTACTATGTTCCCTGTTTGTCATTTATGTTCACTTTCATCTATGTTCTTCTTTACACGCTATATGTGACAAAACCCCTAAGCTTCAGGGATTTTTCTTTTTATTTTATTTTTATTTTTATTTTTCTTTGTGTACTTACTCGCTCCATGTTAAAACCCTAGCCATCTTTGATTTCCTCTTTGTGTGCTTCTACTACATGATTGTTCCACTAATTCTAGTCCTGCATGCTCGAATTTGTGCATCTCTTTATATAGTTCTATTTTTCCTCTTTCTGATAGCCCTAATTTTGGGAAAATTTATTTCTTATGAATTCATTTGATTTTCTAATTTGGACATGCTCTTTGACCAAGTGCAAAATCAATTAGCATCTCAATTCCTTGATTTTCTATATGACTGACTCGCCTTATGTATTAAACGTGTGAATTTCAAACCCCTTTTTTTTACAAACTTGTCCTGATTTTATGACTTATAGTTGATTTTCTTTCCAAAAATAAACTAGTGTTCTATACCTCAATTTCGATTCCTTAATTAGAGGAAACCCTTTCCCTAATTTATTGTAATTGATATTGGTATTATTTCTTGCCTTAGTGCTGCTTATTTTTCAAACTATAAAGCCTTCACCTTTTTCTCACTTCAGACACACTGATACACGAGTACTCTCTAATCCTCACTAAAAACTCTCTTCTCTTCCACATTCTTCTCTGTTACTTGCTCCCTTTGTTAAGAATTAGCTGGCTGAAAGCCAAGGCTAATTATAAGGATCTATGCTTGCTTTGTCATTCAAGTTGCAACTGGTAGGCTCCTAATTTTATATAATCAACCTCCAACTAGTTGTTTACATGGACCTGCTCATTGTTTGTGTATTTCAATTTAAGTTCAGCATGTCCAACCCTTTTTCCTTCCCCCTAGTCTGTTAGTGTCTTTCAATTTGAACTTTAGCATGTTTAATCCCCTTTCCTAAATCTGTTTGTGTATTTCAATTTGAACTTTGGCATGTTTAATCCCCTTCCCTAAATATGTTTGTGTATTTAAATTTAAGTTCCGCATGTTTAATCCCCTTCCCTTTTTCCCTTGTCTGTTCAGTTTAAGCTTTAGCATGTTGAATCCATTTCCCCATTTCCCTTGTCTGTTTGTGTATTTCAATTGCAGCATGTCTAGTTCTCCATTTTCCCTTGTCTGTTTATGTTTTAGCTTTCAGTTCAGCATGCTCAGTCCCTTCTCTTGTCTGTTTATTGTTCATAAATGTGGTTTGAGTTCTTGTTCACCCATTTCCCCTGAATCCCTTTAATTTAGTCTTGTTCTCTCAAGTATGCTTATGTGATTCCCCCTTTCCTGATCACTGTTTGAATATGAGTGTGTTCTGGATTAGGGTGGCATCTCATTGCCACTCCTAATTTGGAACTTAGGTTGTTAACAGCCTATGCTCAAAATAATCCCATTCCCTACCCCCACATTATGTGTTTTGACCTTTGACAAAGGCATGTTGGTGTCCTAATCACCATACAGGCCCTAGTCTGACTTGTTTACAAGTCTGCTCTTGCTTGTTAACCTTTGTAAGTGGTTAGGTATGTGCCAGCCTCACTCCATAGGGTAGGCATGACCACCTCCTACAATGGTCTTCCTCTAATCTATCACCTTTACATCTATTCGTAGTTCTTTAAGTTCTACTTCCCCTTGGTAAGCCATGCTTAGGGGACTCCGGAATCTCCTCTAAACTTGGATGCCTTGGGGTTGGTAATTCCATACTTGCACTACTCTAAAGAGAAAACCTTTGATTTGGGAGCCTGGATTTGGTAAAAGGCATATGTTGGACATTAAAGTTACTTTGGCTTCTTCGGGCCTGTTGTAGTATTGATGTATTTACTTATTTCCTTTAATGTTATTTTTTTGTCCAGATTCTTGTAAATAACTTGTAATAAAAGAACTTGGGGGACCTAGTGAAAGGGAATATGGGAAGGTTTTACTTTCTTGCATCAATGTCATATAGTTACCATGTCGATAGGGTTTACTTTCTTACATCAATGTCATATAGTTACCATGTCTATAGGGATTTACTTTCTTGCATCTATGTAATATAGTTACCATTCTATAGGGTTTATTTTTTTGCACCTCATATAGATATCATGTCTATAGGCTTTCATTATTGTACAATCTCATGTAGATACCATGTCTGCAAGGCTTTTCGTTATTGCATCAACTTCATAATAGTAATCATGTATATAGGTTTGCATTCTTACAGCCTCATATAGAAATCATGCTTATAGGTTTGCATTCTCATAATCTCACCTAGAAAATATGCCTATATGGACCATATAAACGCTAGGAAAAATAGTAGGTCGTCCAAACTTGTAAAAAATAGTAACAAAAGGGGCTAATAAGCATGTTATAAAGGTCTAGCTCGCCCAATCCCTAAGTCTGTTTACTTTTAAATCGGGCCCAGGTCTGGCCCTTTCACATTGTTCTGAACTTGTAATGTCTTTTTTAAAAATGTTAAATTTGTGGTTTCAGCTACTTCGCCAACCAAAGTTTAATGCTTTAATGTCTTTTAAACTTTTCTTCTTGCATCCCCTTTTGTATTCAAACCGTTCAGCTGAATGTAAGACATTTCTCAACTCTCTTGCAACTTCAATCTCCTTTTCAACCGGGAACCACACTAGTGGATCTTGAGGGGTGCCTAACACCATCCCCTCGAGATAATCTCAAGCCCTTACCCGAACTCTGGTTTTCTTTTCAAAATACCCTCTTCTTAAAGTGTCCTAATGCACTATAATCATTAGGTGGCGACTCTTTAAATTCCATAACCCAATTCCCAAAGGGGAATGAGAGTTGTTTTGCCCATAATGTCGTAAAGCCCGATTTCTTTCCGAAAAAGGGGGCTTCGACAGCATGGCGACTCTTCTGGGGAATTCTTTTTAAGGCTTTTACCATTACGTGTTTCGTGACTTTATTGCTTTCTTTACTACCTTTATTTATTGCTTTAATCATTTCTTCACAATTACTAACTTGTTTATTCATGTCTTTCTTTTTCTCTAACTGTTTTGCTGCTTTATTACCTTACTTTATTTCAGTCCCGTTTTAAATTCCGAGCATTTATTGTAATTATTATTATGTGAACGCGAAAATACATGTACTTATTTCATTGTTGTAATTTCATCCTTCAACATCATTCTCGTGCCAAACAAATCCTATAGCAATGCTTACAATGAGTGGTTGCGCTCTTCCGTTATTACGAACCCCTTAAATTTGGCAAAGGCATATTTGCGGTAAAACCAGTCGATCAACGGTGTAGTCGATGGTTCCGTGCCTTTCCCTCTTGAGTTGTCCGCTCAAGGGTACCTTGTCTAGCACTTCAAAAATAGGAACCTTTCTCTGTTTAATTGTTCATGCATCATGGTCAAACTTAGATGAGTCAGTTATGTTGTCCGCATAATGACTCATTAGGATAGCCTAAGCCAAAAGTCCATCGGGTTTCCTCGAAACGCAAACGGACATTCACGTTATGTGCATTGATTTGGAAAACTAAATACCTCTTGCTAATTATTGATTTAAATAGTCGATTCCGGCGGGGTTAAGGTCCTAACTCTCTATTTTGCAGGAAATGAGGCACGAGGTCCCCAAATTCGGTAAACATTCACCATAAGTTACTAAGCTGGTGGGAGGATCTGCATGGTAGTGATTGGGTTCTTGTCCGCAGGCACTTAGGAAATCTTCCTTCACTTGTGGAAGTTAGGCTAGATAAAAAGATTGTGGAATCTGATACTATGTTTTGAGATAGTGAACGGTCTGCTTTCCGCTTTGGGGTTATTGAAATGACGTCGCTGTTGGAAGAAATTGGGGGTCTAGCCGGAATTCCTTGGGATAGCACGAGGCTGCTCATGCCAGAAAACCGCAAAGGTAGAGGGTTCCCGAAAATGATGGGGCGCAAGAAGAATCCTAATCTGACTAGTCTGAAGGACTCCTACATATCCTTCGACTTCATGTATGAAAGGTTCGGACATAGCAAATCATACCGCACTCACATGGACGAGTTCGCCCTCACCTCTTTGGGGCACATACATAGGAGAGCCTTTGTATTCATGTTCTATTTTATGGGCATGATAGTCTTTCCGATGAAGAAGGCTAGAATCCATACAAGACTAGCCATGGTAACCAAAACCATAATGGAGGGTATCGACGGGCAGACATTCAGTATAGCACCCATGATCCTCGCTGAACTGTACCGAGCCTTAGAGAAATGTCAACAAGGGGCACCGCACTTTGAAGGGTGCAATTTGCTACTACAACTCAGGCTCATTGAACATCTTCAGAAGGGAGAATATAGACAGGAGATCATACGCCGAGACTGGGATGACCATATCGCTTTCCATCATCCAAAACAAATGCACTTCATACCAGATATGTTCGCTCACTTGGAAGAAGCCAGTAGATGGGTAGAAATATTAAAGAATCTAAGAGAAGAGCAGGTACAATGGATGTACGAGTGGTTTCCAACTGGAGAGTTTATCATTCGGTCTACGGATGCGCCATTCCTTGTACTCATCGCCATAAGAGGAACTTACCCTTATGTCCCTCTCCAAGTCATGAGACAAGCGGGAAGAAAGCATATTATACCAAGGGAGGAAAAGATGAGTCACTACAGGGCTAGTTTCCAAGATGACGATAGCCCACATAGGCGTCGGGCTCAGCATATGTGGCATTCCAAACTCATTTTGGAAAAGGAGTCTATGGAGCCAGATAGGTATCAGGCTAGGCATGCACCACTTTATCCGGAATGGTTGAAAGATAATCATATTGGCTTGGGAAAAACAGGTTTCGTCCACGGTCACAGGGTTATTGATGAAGAGACCGCCGCAAAGGTCAAGTAAAATCATCTAGGCAAACGGATGCGATAGTGTGAAAGTGAACATCGGGAAATACTAGAGGCCCAAGAGAAGGTAATCAATGAGTGGAAATACATGGATGTACGCGCAAACAACCATTTAGGGTACTTGGAACGAGGCCTAGTGGAGCTGAAAGGCAAGTTTCTTAAAAAGATCAACGACTTTCAGGAAGCTGAAGGTAACGAAGGTGGGCACTTGGCTCGGGCTTACTTGTTGCTGGGATTGCGTGAGTTGATGAAACTGTACGAGGGAGGAAAAGATATCGAATCTGGGGAAGGTCCTTCTGGGACCAAGTATTTAGTATTTTTACTGCTTTCTTGATGTAATAAGGCTTTTGGCCATTAGTGACAATTTCTCTTTATTTCAGTCTGTTTTGACTCGTTCTATTTTCTGTCAATAAAATGAGGCACTTGGTATTATAAGTTCTCCAAAGAGTATCTGTCGCTAGGCCTACCTCGGGCACAACGAGGCACTCAAATAGGAAACGACTTATATTCTTGCAACAACGTGTTTAAATACCGCAAAGTTTTCTTTTTCAGAATCCGCACTAACTTTTACCTTTTTGTTTTTCTTTTATCTTTTATTCCCTTCCCCAAAGGTTAGTTCGTGCATTCTGGCACCATCAGCATACTCAACAAGGTCTAAGGGTCCTCCTCCTCAGAGTCCCCCCAGAAACAGGAACAAAGGAAAGATGGGAGATAATGAAACAAGAAAGCAAATTGAAGGGACTTCTCAAGGTAACTCGATCACCAAAGAGACTGCTGCTCATTTGGAGCAAACTTTGCTAAGGTTTCGAGAGGAACTAAACCAGGTCCAGAGTTTGGAAAGTTTGTCCATCTCCCTTGCTGTTGCAGATGTAAACAACCAGGTTCCTGCACCTCCGTAGAAGACCCCAACCCAAGCTCGCAATAATGCTCCACCACTCATCCATGAGCCCCAAAATGCTCCAAACCATCAGGATAACCCTATCTTCGTGGATGTTGTGTCGTACTACACACAGCCCATATCAGATGTGTCAGAATCAGACTCACTCATTCAGAACTTGGCTGCTGAACTCAAGAAACTCACTAGCAGGGTTCAAGGCGTGGAAGGTAGTAAAGGTGTAGAGGGTCTAAATTATGAAGACCTTTGTGTTCATCCTAATGTCGAACTCCCAGAGGGGTACAAACCTCCTAAGTTCTAAATATTCAACGGCACAGAGGATCCCAGGGTTCACCTCAGGATGTATTGTGACAAGTTAGTGGGAGTTGGTAGAGATGAAAATATCCGCATGAAAATGTTTATGAGGAGCTTGAAAGGTGATGCTTTATCTTGGTATATCAGCCAAGATGCGAAGAAGTGGACGAGTTGGGTAAACATGGCGTCCGATTTCATGGACCGTTTTAGATTCAATACTGAGAACGCGCCAAACGTGTTCTATATTGCAGAATTTGAAGAAAAAGCCTACTGAAACCTTTCACGAGTATGCTACTCTTGGATGTAGGAAGCTGCCAAGGTCAGACCGGCTTTGGAAGAAGAACAAATGAACATGTTTTTTGTCTGTGCTCAGGATCCGAAGTACTACGAGAGATTGATGCTGAAAGAGGGGCAGAAGTTCGTTGATATCATCAAACTAGGAGAAAGGATTGAAGAGGGGATCAAAAATGATATGGTTACTAACCTTGAAGCACTGCAGGACACCAACAAAGCCTTACAATCTGGTGGTACGTCGAAGAAAAAGGACGTAAACTCCGTAATGGCTGCACAGAGAAACCACTCTCCCATGAAATATCAACCCTACCCTCCAACTCCACTCACATATCAACCCTCTCTAAATTACCAGGCACCTTCACCTACCTATCAAAATCCACATCCCGTCTACCAAATATCTCCATCACCAACATATCAACACAACTCGCTAGGATATTCCCAACCCGTACCCCTATACCAAGCTTACAAATCCCAACCTCCTCACTATCCATCACCACCTACCCGCCAAAACTTCTCACGACCAAAACCAAACTTTGACCGCAAACCGCCCAGATAATACACCGCTATTGCCGAACCCATTGATCAGTTGTATGAGAAGCTCAAAGCTGCTGGATATGTTACACCCATCTCAGAAATAACCCCAGAAAACTCTTCCTAATGGATCAACCCAAATAATACCTGCGCATACCATTCGGGGATGAAGAGTCATACCATCGACGAGTGTCCTTCGTTGAAGGACAAAATTCAGACCTTAATTGACAACAAGGTCATTGTAGCTAATGAGCCTACTCCCAATGTTCGCAACAACCCTCTACCGGACCATAAGGTTGGAGGCGTCCACATGATTGAGGTTGAGGACGACTGGGACCCCAAAGGGTCAATCGGTTTAATATCTGAAGTATATGAGCCCAAAAAGCCGGCGGTCACTCTTAATCCTATTGTTGTACAAATCCAACCATTTGAGGGCATAGTGGTAAATATATCCGCACCATTTGGGTTCGAGGCACCTCCTCCAAATGTAAAAAAACCGATTGAGGTGGAGTTCGGGACTCCAAAGGCGCCCACACCGATTGAAGTTACTATCTTGCCTCCAAGGGTGCCCATTCCGGTCACCATGTCAGACATAACCCCATTTTAGTCAAATGCCATACCTTGGGACTACACAGCCGAGGCGAGAAGGAAGGGAAAAGCACGCATGGGTGAAGCAATCGCCGCGCAAGGTATGACTAGAACAGGCAGGGTCTACACACCAGAGCACCTAGCTGAGTCCAGCAAGAAGGCTTCTAGACGTCCTGTCAAAACTGGACCTGATGATCTCTAGAGGAAGATACATGCTAAAGAATATTCAGTTGTTGAACAGTTAAACAAGACTCCGGCACAGATTTCCATCTTGACATTACTAATGAGTTCCGAGGCGCATAAGAACGCCTTGATGAAGATATTAAGCGAGGCTTACGTCCCAAGCAACATAACAGGAGGAGAGATGGCGAACATGATAGGGCAGGTATTGGAAAGTCACAAAATCACTTTCCACGAGGATGAATTGCCACCTGAAGGGCTCAGCCATAACAAATCACTACATATCATTGTGCAATGTGAAGATCATTTCATTACCAGGATCTTAGTCGAAGGAGGTTCCAGCCTCAACATTTGTCCATTGATCACCCTCAAGTAGTTTGGCAAAGGATTGCATCAGATAAAAGATGGGGCTATTAACGTTAAGGCTTTTGATGGTTCTCATAGGTCCACCCTCGGGGAGATTATCATGTGTTTGCAAATAGTCCCCACTTGGTTTAATGTTGATTTCCAAGTCATCGACGTACCAACATCTTACAACCTACTGCTGGGACGACCCTGGATCCACGCCACTGGGGCTGTAGCATCAACCTAGCACTTGGCCGTAAAGTTCAAATGGAACCATCAGGAAGTGATCATCCATGGAGACGGTAGCAACCCCATATACAGTCGCCAGATCATCCCAATGATTGTAAGCAGAAGGAGAATAGGTGAAGAAACATATCATCATATTGAGCGAGTCAACGCATTAGACAAGATAAATAGTGGAGTAACAAAGTCGAGAGCATTCTAAATTGGAGTGGTATGAAGCAGGAAAAGGGCTTGGTAAGAATCTTCAAGGTATCACCAAACCTATCCAGTTGAAGAAGCATGGTATTACCTTCAGACTGGGGTACGAGTACACTTGGGAGGAATTCAAAAACTGGTCACCACCATGGCGCGGCCCATATTACCCCTTGGAACACCCCATACCTCGGTTGGAGCAGACATTTCAACCGGCCGACACTCTCTACGGGTCAGAAGAAGACAAGGCTCTTGCGGCAATGAAGAATTTGTTTCTGGAGGAGGACATGGACTGTTGTGTGATTTTTGAAGAGGGAGAGGAGGAAGGCCCTTCCGTTCAGGCTGTGAACCGAGGGGAGCACCTCTCCAACTAGTCAATCAGGACCATCATCGCCTAGAAATCTTTGGGGTAGCAAGGCTGAACAAGCATCATGCATCTTTGTTTTAGTTGTTTTCTTTACTTTCCGCATTGTTTTTACTTTCCAAAAGAGCTCCATGTTTTGAACATTTATGAATTTAATTAAAATCATTTTCAGTTTATCAAATATCTCGATATTCATTACTTTTCTCTGCTATTTACTTTATTTTCACACATCATTACTATTACGTATCTTGATGATGAACCAACAACCGTAACTTGCAACGAGGTTATGCAACAAACGAACATAGACTCAGAGGAAGATGATATACCAGAAGAAGTTGTCAGAGAGGTCGAGAATTTTGAGAATAGACCTAAGTCCAACTTGGCTGAAACCGAGGTCGTCAATTTGGGAGATACAGCGAATGTCAAAGAAACGCGCATCAGTGTGCACTTATCACAAACAGAGAAAGAGAAATATACAGGGTTATTAAGGGAATATGAGGATATCTTCGCATGGTCCTACGACGATATGACTGGTCTCAGCACATCCATCATCGCTCACAAGTTGCCGACAAGTCCTGCATGTCCACTGGTAAAATAGAAGCTTAGAAAATTCAAGCCAGATATGAGTTTAAAAATCAAAGAGGATGTCATCAAACAGGTCAAAGCTAGAGTTCTCCAAGTGGTAGAGTATCCAACTTAGTTAGCTAACATTGTGCCAGTACCCAAGAAGGATGGGAAAGTCAGAGTCTGTGTCGACTACAGGGATCTCAACTGGCCAGTCCCAAAGACGATTTCCCCTTGCCAAACATACACATTCTGATCGACAACTGCGCCAAACATGAGTTGCAGTCATTCGTGATTGTTTTGCGGGGTATATTAGATATGGATGGATAAAGAATATGCAGAGAAAACGGCTTTTATCACGCCTTGGGGGATGTATTGCTACAGAATGATGTCGTTCGGATTGAAGAATGCGGGAGCTACTTATATGAGGGCCATGACTAACCTCTTTCACGACATGATACATAAGGAGATTGAGGTATATGTGGACGACGTCATCATTAGGTCTAGGAAGACTGCAGATCACATGGAGGACCTCCGAAAATTTTTCAACAGACTAAGGAGGTATAACCTGAAACTGAATCCCGCCAAGTGTGCATTTGGGGTCCCCGCGGGAAAGTTATTAGGTTTCATCGTGAGCCACCGAGGAATAGAGCTAGATCTTTCAAAAGTCAAATCTATTCAAGAGTTTCCACCATCGAAGAATAAGAACGAGGTAATGAGTTTCCTGGGGAGACTCAACTATATCAGTCGGTTCATAGCTCAGTCTACCGTCAACTGTGAACCTATCTTCAAGATGCTAAAGAAGGATGCCTCCATTAAATGGATCGATGAATGTCAAAAGGCTTTTGACAGGATCAAAGAATACTTGTCAACGCCTCCAGTCCTGGTTCCTCCTAAACCTGGAAGGCCATTGAAGACATATTTTCCTGATGAGGAAGTAGCTTTCATTGGAGAGGATATTGCAGAATCCTATGACGGTTGGAGGATGTTTTTCGATGGAGCCGCAAATTTCAAAGGAGTTGGCATCAGAGAAGTCCTGGTATTAGAAACCGGTCAACACTACCCAGTATCCGCCAAGCTCAGGTTCCCGTGCACTAATAACATGGCCAAGTAAGAAGCTTGCACCTTGGGGCTTAAACTGGCCATTGACATGAACATTCAGGAGTTGCTAGTTATCGGAGACTCAGACCTGCTCATACATCAGGTTCGAGAAGAATGGGCAACCAAGAATTCTAAGATACTCCCTTATCTGCACCACATACAGGAGTTGAGAAAGAGGTTCAGAAAAACGGAATTCTAGCATGTTCCAAGAATACAGAATGAGTTCGCAGACATGCTTCCCACTTTATCATCCATGATTCAGCATCCAGATACAAACTTCATCGACCCTATTCAGGTCAAGATTCATGATCAACCGGCATATTGTGCACATGTTGAGGAAGAAGCCGACGGAAAACCATGGTTCCACGACATCAAAGAGTACCTGACAGCAGGAGAATATCCAGAGTTTGCTAATGCTACTCAGAAGCGCACACTTCGAAGGTTGTCCAACAATTTCTTTCACAGCGGAGGAATCCTGTATAGGAGGACTCCTGATTTGGGACTATTGAGGTGTGTCGACGCAACAGAAGCAACCAAGTTATTGGAGGAAGTGCACTCAGGGACTTGTGGGCCGCACATGAACGGTTTTGTTCTAGCAAAGAAGATACTCCGAGCAAGATATTTTTTGATGGATATGGAAATAGACTTCATTCAGTATGTCTAAAAGTATCACCGATGTAAAATACATGCATATATGATAAAGGTACCTCCTAACAAGCTCACTGCAACGAGCTCACCATAGTCATTCGATGCCTGGGGAATGGATGTTATTGGACCAATCAAGCCTGTCGCATCAGACGGACACAGGTTCATCTTAGTGACAATTGATTACTTCACAAAATGGGTTGAAGCAGCCTCATACAAAGCAGTAACCAAGAAAGTCATGGCAGACTTTGTCCGAGTTCGTATTGTCTGTCGGTTTGGGATTCCAGAGTCCATCATCACGGATAATGGTTCCAATCTCAACAGCAGCTTGATGAAAGCGATGAGCGAAATTTTCAAGATCAGGCACAAGAACTCTATAGCTTATAGACCTCAGATGAATGGAGCTGTGGAAGCAGCCAACAAGAACATCAAGAAGATACTAAGGAAAATGATCGAAAGGCATAATCAGTGGCATAAGAAGTTGTCATTCACTTTATTGGGGTATCGTACCACAGTTCGCACATCGACCGGGGCAACTCCCTACATGTTAGTTTACAGTACAGAGGCGGTCATTCCCGTCGAGGTAGAAATTCTATCCCTGAGAATCATACAGGAAACTGAGCTAGATGACGCATAATGGGTCAAGGGTCGCTACGAGCAGTTAGCCCTTATAGATGGAAAGAGAATGAATGCGGTTTGCCACGGTCAGTTGTATCAGAACAAAATGTCCAGAGCCTTCAACAAGAGAGTTCGACCAAGGAAGTTCACATCGGGACAGTTGGTGTTAAAGAGGATATTCCCACATCAAGATTAAGCCAAAGGGAAATTCTCTCCCAACTGGCAAGGTCCATACATGGTTCACCGGGTTCTAACTGGAGGAGCCCTCATTCTTGCAGAAATGGACGGAGAAATCTAGCCAAAACCAATCGACTCAGATGTAATGAAGAGATACAAAAACCAATCGACTCAGATGTAATGAAGAGATACTACATTTGATTGTATGCCTTTCTTTATGATGTAATTTGAACTACGCCTGAACTGATTCTCGTTTAAGAGGGGATACGTAGGCACCCCTATGGGTTCGGTCACATCTTTAATAAAATTCTATTTTTTCCCGCATTTGGAACTGGGGCAGATTTTGAGGAGGACCCTCAAAATTCCGAAGTCAGTTTGTGAGTTTCCGCATCAGCATTGACCCAGTAAACTGGGGCAAAATTTTGAGGAGGACCCTCAAAATTTAAGGTCAATCCACTTTCAGTCATTCAGCACCGCCATCAACAGCGCCAGCCCAGTAAACTGGGGCAAAATTTTGAGGAGGACCCTCAAAATTCCGGAGCCAACAAGGTTGTCGTGCCTTGAACCACGTTGCAGTTGTGGTTCATCATAAAAATAAAATTATCTTTTCTTTACTTATACTTATACATTTGCTTCACGATTGCCAAAATTTGCATAAAATTATTTGGATCACTATCGTTCACCAATGCTACCCCAAATGGTACAAGACGCCACGAGTCAAGGGACACGAACTAACCTCCCCCTTACAGAACTCACGATCTTTCTTTGGATGCAGGAATCCAGAATACAAACATGCGATGCATGTGCTTTACAAAAGTGGGGTTCTCGAAACCACTACTTACCTCGCGAAGGTTTACTATCTACATTTAACACTTCCCCAGCAGTCATGACATCGCAATCATTTACCAGCTAAGAAAATCACCATCATCCTCTCCTTTATATTCCTGCATCCTGCATAAGGCTATCTTCTGCCTTTCGAGACTAAGCTTTGTCTCCATCTTGCATTTTGCACAAGGCTATTCTCTGCCTTCCGAGGTTAAGCTCTACCTTCATCCTGCATAAGGCTATCTTCTGCCTTTAGAGACTAAGCTCTGTCTCCATCTCGCATTTTGCATAAGGCTATCTTCTGCCTTTTGAGACTAAGCTCTGTCTCCATCTTGCATTTTGTACAAGACTATTCTCTTCCTTCCGAGGTTAAGCTCTAACTCCATCCTGCATAAGGCTATCTTCTGCCATTCGAGACTAAGCTTTGTCTCCATCTCGAATTTTTGCATAAGGTTATTCTCTGCCTTCCGAGGTTAAGCTCTACCTCCATCCTACATAAGGCTATCTTCTGCCTTTCGAGACTAAGCTCTGTCTCCATCTCGCATTTTGCATAAGGCTATTCTCTGCCTTCTGAGGTTAAGCCATACCTCCATCCTACATAAGGCTATCTTCTGCCTTTCGAGACTAAGCTCTGTCTCCATCTCGCATTTTGCATAACGCTATTCTCTGCCTTCCGAGGTTAAGCTCTACCTCCATCCTGCATAAGGCTATCTTCTGTCTTTCGAGACTAAGCTCTGTCTCCATCCTGCATTGCATAAGGCCATTCTATGCCTTTCGAGGTTAAGCCCTACCTCCTTTATTTCCCATTTGACTGAAAATCGCCACCCTGTTTCATTTGGCTGAAATATCGCCGCCTTGCATTTTAAATTCCTTCTCAGCTGAAAGATTGCCACCCTTGCAATCATTCGGCTGAAATATCGCCACCTTCTCATGGGCTGAAATATCGCCAACTTATTCAAAGGTGTCATAGTTCGGAGGCACCATTTGCATAGCCCGAGAACACCGTGTCATGGCATGCAAATCATTGCTTTATGCTCTTCATAGCCCGGGACGTCATAGTCTGAGGACGCCATCCTAATCGTCCGAAGACAACACTCATGGTCCAATGGGAACTTGCATCACATTTAAATGATGCAAAATATACGCACACCGTTCATTTACAGGTACACCGGCTGTCACGACCACCTCAGCAGGAGCAGTTTCTCTCTAGTTCTCCGTAGCTCGTCTAATCTCTGAACCCTTGACAAGTCTCAAACCCCGTTGCGTTTGCCTTTTCAAAATTTTCATTGGCATATCCCGCCAATGGTTCCTGAACTACATACGGCCTGCTTCCTGTAAACCACCGATATGTAGGCATCTCAGAAGCCAAAGAGGGGTCAAAGTTCTCTTACAGTCGTCATTTCCGGTCAAAATTGGTCATCTTATCTTTACTCGACAACTCTTTCATCCTCCTCGGGTAAAGAGAGGCAGCTGTTGATACCCGATATTTCTCCATGTATTTCTATACTCAAAATGTTCCCAAAATAGCATGTAAAAGCATATATAAGTATCCACAAAGGTCTTGGTATTTTTCTACATTTTTTCAAGGATTCTAAAATCAATTTACGACTTATTTTTTGCGATAAAAATCCAATATTTAGTCCCAAATCTTGTTATTTCGATAATATGAAAATATAATTTATACAATTTTTACAGAATTTTACAAGGTCATTAGGTATTTCTAAATTAAAATTGCATTAAATTACAATTGTAGCCCATTTATCAATTTGACAAGTATTTTAACTACAAAATTGTTCCTAATAATTTTAATCGACGCTTATACATATTTTATTAACTCAGTACTTTTATTGGATTTTTATAATAACATTTATTATTTTATAAAATTAAATTATGGGAAAATTGGTCATTTAAATAGTAGCCTTTTAGTCTTTCAATTGTAGCCATATTTTCCGTCCAAATTAATCCCCCCCCCCCCCAATTATCTGACCCAATTCAAAATTATCTAACCCAAACCCACCTAATCTAACCTGCCCCACTTCTTCTTTTAACCCAACACAACCTAAACCTAATCATTTACACCAAATGAGCCGCCCTTATATCCCTTGACCCTCAAATGCTCTCTAAGCCCTCTCAAACCCTAATCGTCTCCGGCTCTTCTCACCAGCATCTATGGACGTTCAAGCCCTCAAACGTCTATATCTGTCACTCCTCACCTCTCCTGGTCCCTGGGTTCGAAGATGGGAGTCCCATATCAAGGTTTATCGGAGCAGAGGTCCTCCGATTTGAAGATTTGAAGCCGTGTCCGGCCTTTCTCCGGCAAGCCCTGAAGCTATGGGTTCTTTGCTGACTCTGACAAGTCCATTCCAGGCTTTTCTCGATCCTTCGAGACCTATCTCTGAAACCTAATTTCTCAAGGTTCTTCTCTGCGTTCATCTTTACGATCTTCTCTACGCTCTAGTTATTCTCTAAAACTTTGGTACTTCTCGCCTTTTCTTCGCCCGTTTCATTTTCAAACTGTCTGTCTTCTAAAAAATTAGGGTTTCCTTGATTACTCTGATTTCCTTGGTTATTTTGCTCTACTGTGTTTTCTTCTAGTTATTATTGTGATTTCTGAGTATTGTCCACCATGACTCCTAGGTATTTCTTCACTATGTTATTTCTAGGGTTTCTGAGCTAATATGCTTACTATGTTCCTTGTTTGTCATTTATGTTCACTTTCATCTATGTTCTTCTTTACACGCTATATGTGACAAAAACCCTAAGCTTCAGGGGTTTTCCTTATTATTTTATTTTTATTTTTATTTTTCTCTGTGTACTTACTCGCTCCATGTTTAATCCCTAGTTGTCTTTGATTTCCTACTTGAGTGTTTCTACTACATGATTGTTCTACTAATTCCAGTCATGCATGCTCGAATTTGTGCATCTCTTTATATAGTTCTATTTTTCCTCTCTCTGATAGCCCTAATTATGGGAAAATTTATTTCTTATGAATTCATTTGGTTTTCCAATTTTGATATGCTCTTTGACCAAGTGCAAAATCAATTAGCATCTCAAATCCTTGATTCCTTATATGACTGACTTGCCTTATGTATTAAATGTGTGAATTTCAAACCCCTTTTTTTTACAAACTTGTCCTGATTTTGTGACTTATACTTGATTTTCTTTCCAAAAATAAACTGGTGTTATTTACCTCAATTTCGGTTCCTTAATTAGAGGAAATCCTTTCCCTAATTGATTGTAATTGATACTTGGATTATTTCTTGCCTCAGTGCTGCTTATTTTTCAAACTATAAAGCCTTCACCTTTTCTCACTTTAGACAAACTGATACACGAGTACTCTCTAATCCTCACTGAAAACTCTCTTCTCTTCCACATTCTTCTATGTTACTTGCTCCCTTCTCTAAGAATTAGCCGGCTGAAAGCTAAGGCTAATTATAAAGATCTATACTTGCTTTGTTATTCAAGTTGCAACTGGTAGGCTCCTAATTTTATATCATCAACCTCCAACTAGTTGTTTACTTGACCCTGCTCACTATTTGTGTATTTCAGTTTAAGTTCAGTATGTCCAGCCCCTTTCCCTTCCCCCTGGTCTGTTAGTGTATTTCAATTTGAACTTTAGCATGTTTAATCCCCTTCCCTAAATCTGTTTGTGTATTTCAATTTGAACTTTAGCATGTTTAATCCACTTCCCCAAATCTGTTTGTGTATTTCAATTTAAGTTCAGCATGTTTAATCCCCTTCCCTTTTTCCCTTGTCTGTTCAGTTTAAGCTTTAGCATGTTGAATCCATTTCCTCGTTTCCCTTGTCTGTTTGTGTATTTCAGTTGCAGCATGTTTAGTTCTCCATTTTCCCTTGTCTATTTATGGTTTAGTTTTCAGTTCAGGATGTTCAGTCCCTTCTCTTGTCTGTTTATTGTTCATTATTGTGGTTTGAGTTCTTGTACACCCCTTTCCCCTGAATCCCTTTAATTTAGTCTTGTTCTCTCAAGTATGCTTATGTGATTCCCTCTTTCATGATCCCTGTTTGAATATGAGTGTATTCTAGATTAGGGTGGCATCTCATTGCCACTCCTAGATTGGAACTTAGGTTGTTAACAGCCTATGGTCAAAGTAATCACATTCCCTACCCCCACATTATGTTTTTGAGCTTTGACAAAGGCCTCTTGGTGTCCTAATCACCATAGAGGCCCTATTATGACTTGTTTACAAGTCTGCTCTTGCTTGTTAACCTTTGTAAGTGTTAGGAGTGTGCTAGCCTCACTCCATAGGGTAGGCATGACCACCTCCTACAATGGTCTTCCTCTAATCTATCACCTTTACATTTATTCTTAGTTCTTTAAGTTCTACTTCCCCTTGGTAAGCCATGCTTAGGGGACCCCCGATTCTCCTCTGAACTTGGATGCCTTGGGGTTGGTAATTCCACACTTGCACTACTCTAAAGAGAAAGCCTCAGATTTGGGAGCCTGGATTTGGTAAATGCATATGTTGGACATTAAAATTGCTTTGCGCTTTTTCGGGCCTGTTGTAGTATTGATGTATTTACTTATTTCCTTTAATGTTATTTTTCTATCCGGATTCTTGTAGATAACTTGTAGTAAAAGAACTTGGGAGACATAGTGAAAGGGAATATGGTAAGGGTTTATTTTCTTGCATCAATGTCATATAGATACCATGTCTATAGGGTTTACTTTCTTGCATCAATATCATATAGTTACCATGTCTATAGGGTTTACTTTCTTGCATCAAAGTCATATAGTTACCATGTCTATAGGGTTTACTTTCTTGCATCAATGTCATATAGTTATCATGTCTATAGGGTTTATTTTCTTGCATCAATGTCATATAGTTACCATGTCTATAGGGTTTACTCTCTTGCACCTCATATAGATATCATGTCTATAGGCTTTCATTATTGTACAATCTCATGTAGATACCATGTATGTATGGCCTTTTCGTTATTGCATCAACTTCATAATAGAAATCATGGCTATAGGTTTGCATTCTTACAGCCTCATATAGAAACCATGCTTATAGGTTTGCATTCTCATAATCTCACCTAGAAAATATGCCTATATGGACCATATAAATGCTAGGCAAAACAGTAGGTCGTCCAAACTTGTAAAAAAACAATAACAAAAGGAGATAATAAGCATGTTATAAAGGTCCAGCTCGCCCAGTGTTTGAGAACGTTTCAGTTCAGTTCGTCCCTAAGTCTGTTTACTTTTAAATCGGGCCCAGGTTTGCCCCTTTCACATTATTCTGAACCTGTAATGTCTTTAAAAAAATGTTAAATTTGTGGTTTCAGCTACTTCGCCAGCCTAAGTTTAATGCTTTAAGGTCTTTTAAACTTTTCTTCTTGCATCCCCTTTTTGTATTCAAATCGTTCAGCGAATGTAAGCCATTTATCAACTCTCCTGCAACTTCAATCTCCTTTTCAACAGACTCGCGTTTGAAACTAATGTTTTTCCTCCCAAAAACCAACCAATTTCTAAATCCTGTCAACTCCCAAAACGGGCCCGAAGGGCTTAAAGCGGATTTTTTATCCAACTTTCATATGTTAAACTAATTTGTCTGCTCTTAACCTCTTGAAAGACCAAATCAGTACTTGAAGTCATGCTAAACTAGTTGCTTGTCATGTTACGGGGTTTATTTGAGCCTTTAATTGTCCTATTTGCATACCACTTATATGCTACGTGTTTTGACTGTTGTTTTAGTATTTTTACCTTTGAAACTCTATATATATATCCTATATCTCTCACCCCCTTCTTAGGATTAGAAGTCCTAATACCCCAGGACTAACAGGTTGAGACGGGTATTACCATGCAATAAGTAGATGATACTAACGCGTTTAAATACCTCAACGGGGTGGGAAGGGTATAATATGGAGACGATGACCGGTACGCTAATATCATATGCGACCCCTCTTTGAGGAGTGTGTGCGGGGTATTGTACCGACGTGATCTGTATTGTAGTTAAACCTAGGACCCTTCTCTCTTTTGTTTGCTTTGTTTAAATGTTCTCCTATAGTAATGCTTTTTCAAATCAATCCTCTCGTTTATTTTAAACTTATGTCCTTCTTTCTTCTTTAAAGCTTTTCAGGTTGTGTGAATGTTATATATGTGAACCTTATTTGTTTCAACTCTTTATAAAGTCACAATTAATACGGTCGGGAACCATACTAGTGGATCTTGAGGGGTGCCTAACACCTTCCCCTCGAGATAATCTCAAGCCCTTACCCGAACTCTGGTTTTCTTTTCAATATACCCTCTTCTTAAAGTGTCCTAATGCACTATAATCATTAGGTGGCAACTTTTCAAATTCCATAACCAAATTCCCAAACGGTAATGAGAGTTGTTTTGCCCATAATGTCATAAAACCCAATTTCTTTCCGAAAAAGGGGGCGCCGATAACTGCGATCGCGGTCAAATGCGGCCGAACGTGGTGATTATGCACCATTCTGTAAAACGAGCATAACGTTTTTGCACAGAGCTCCATTTGGGCTCCACAATATATCGTTGGAAAACTATTTCAAAGGCCTACAACTTTTATGCTTTGAATTTTTCCAAATTACTTACAAAGTTTCACTAAAACCTGTTGGAAGACAGACCTTCTGCAAACTTAGTCGATTTTGTCGAATCTTATGCACGTCACTTTTCATCTTGATTTTGAAACAACTATTTTCACCCATAATCATCCCGATAGGACTTCATATGTCCAAAATATAACCTTACTATTCCTTTAACTCATTCATACCTAATCTGAATGTACGTGGTGTTACACTCAGAACGAACAATATCTAACCACGGATGTAAGAGCGCCGCCTTACATCAGAGATGAATACTAAAATAGAAATTATATTCGAAGTAAGTGCTCAAAATGACAGAACTGATAACGTGTTATAAAATAAAGACTTTAAAGTAAAGACAAGTATTGAGAAAAATTGATATATTATTCGAATAATGTACATAATGAACTGAAATCTCCTCTATTTATAGAAGAAAGGGAGCTTATGTGTAAGCTGTTACTGCAAGCTGCTATGTGAGCTTCTACTGTACGTTGTTGTGTAAGTTGCTACTATACCAGATATAGATAATATTCTACTGAGAGAAATGTTTATCCATAACGGAGTACTGAAAGGATAAACTTATTGCACCAGGTATAGATAATCTTTTACTGTGAGTAATGTTTATCCATAACGGAGTACTGAAAAGATAAGCTCATTATACCCGGTATGAATAATCTTCTACCGAGGGTAATATTTATCCATAACCGAGTTTGAAAGGATAAGCTTATTATACCCAGTATGGATAATCTTTTTTTATCCATAACTGGGTACCGAAGTGATAAACATATTTAACGACGAAGTTCCATATGGGTAAGCTTCTTCAGGAAGCTTATTTACAACAGAGTACTAAATGAACATCCATAATATAATATATTCATAACAACTAATTCATTTGTTGTATTTTATGACGAAATTTAGTTATTTCTAATTTAATTTTAAATATGATTAATATTCATATATGGTTATAACAAGACGGCATTACGGATAAACTTAAGATTTTAAATATGTAAGTAATACTAATTTTAGGACAATTAAAAAATAAAACAGATAGTATAATTCAAAATAGAATAGAGGAATTAATATTTATTTGATGTAAACAGCGAACGGAGTGAATTATCTAAAAATTGAGAAAGTAACCCCAAAGGATGTGGTGTACAAACTCTGAGTATTAATTTTTCTTTAATAAGGAACGTTTTTTCCGAATAGGACCTTACGCGATACAAATTTAAATATAATCAGGTTCTACTACGGTAAACAAAAACCTGAGAAAGTGACGATAGTGGGGTTCGGACTTTACGTTTCAAACTTGGCTTCTTCAATCTGAATCTGAGTTCCATGCAAATATGCAATGTACTGGCATCTCTTTTTAGGAGTAGCTTTCTTTTCTCTTTTCACTATTTTAGAATTTATCCACTTCTGTCGTTATCTCTGTTTTGGTTTATTTGAAAAATAGAAACAACAAAATTAAAGTTTGCTCCCTCAATTTCAAAATCGCTTCATATGTCCCCCAAAACTTAAATGGTAGAATTCCATCACATGCAATACAGTATATCACAAGTTTAAATTCATGTACTCCATCCATTTCAATTTATATGAATTTATTTAATTAGATACGAAATTTAAAAAATAATGAAGATTTTTTAAATTTGTCGTTTTAAACAAATCAAAAAATAATTCACAGTATTTGTATGGTTATTAAAGTTTTTCACTAAGGATAGAATTGAAAGTTTAAGTTAAATTACTTTCTAATTTAGAAAGAGATATTTTTTAAAACAGACCAAAAAGAAAATAAATTAACATAAAGTTGAATGGAGAGAGTAATTTTTTTCCATTAATATCATTGACATTCATGTGTTTTGAACTTCCTTTATTAAAATAAATTGTGAGGCATTGGTTGTCAGACAACGATACTTGTAAGAGTCTAATGGCATATACCGACTTAACGTCAAGGCTATTATGGCCAAAAGAGAAAGTTATAAAAGGATAAATTGTTTTTTTGTTGGCGACTAACTCCGCTACTAAAAGTAATCAGTCGCCAAAGAGAAGTACTAACGCAGTGCCGACTCTTAGTGGCGACAATTTGACTTTTAGTGGTGACAGTCGCCACTAAAACTATTTATCCTTGCATAAAACAACTTTGTTGGCCACAATAGCCTAAACTTTACGCTGACTTTATTTGCCATAAATTCTTTTACTTGTTATAAAATAAAGACTATAAAGTAAAACTAAGTATAGAGAGAGACTGATATATTATTCGAATTCAAACTAATATACATAATGAACTAAAGTCTTTTCTATTTATAGAAGAAAGGAAGCTGATGTGTAAGCTGCTACTGCAAGCTGCTATTATTCCCGGTATGAATAATCTCCTACCGAAAATAATATTTATCCATAACTGGGTACCGAAGTGATAAGCTTCTTCAGGAAGCTGATTTCTAATAGAGTACTAAATAGATAAACATATTTACGGTGGAGTCCCATATGGATAAACTTCTTCAGGAAGCTTATCTACAACGGAGTACTAAATGAAATATATTTATAACACTCCCCCTTGAATGTCATTAAAAGATAATATGTCTCATTAAAACCTTACTAGGAAAAACCACGTGAAAAAAATTCTAGTGAAGGAAAAAGAGTACACATATTTAGTTATACGCATTGCTACATGCCTCATTAAAAACCTTATAAGGAAAACCCTATGGGAAAAAAGATTAGTAAGGGAAAAAGAGTGCATCACATATTTTACTCCCCCTGATGAAAACCTTATTTCAAATATTTGAGTCTCCACAGTCCAATCTTGTATACTATATTCTCAAAAGTTGAAGTTATCAAAGATTTAGTGAATAAAACTGCTGGATTGTCACTTGAACGGATTTGTTGCACATCAATGTCACCATTTTGAAGGTCGTGTATGTAGAATAATTTTGGTGAAATGTGCTTCGTTCTATCTCCTTTTATAAATTCCCCCTTTAATTGGGCTATGCATGAAACATTATCTCCGTATAATATAGTGGATCTTTTATCACATTCTAACCCACTTGTTTCTTGAATGAATCACTGATCTCTATCATACGCACTCCATGGTTGCCGGTTTGAGATCGAGCTTTATGGGGATTGGATAAATAACCTGCATCGGTATTACCAATACGATCTGCACCACTTTTATTAGCATTAGCAAGATAAATAATTGCACCATCTACACTGAGATAGATTATTTCAGGATCAGGGAGTTCCTCATCCTCTTCTAGAGGTTGAGACGGATCCTTATTCACTTCAAGTGATTGAATATCCATTGGTGTACTTAATGAGTACACTTTGTCCATGTAAAAGTATTTTAAGGCCCTTTTGGAGCTCTTATGGAGTTCCAATAAGATTTATTTCACCAACATAAACAACAAATGTAACAAATTGTGATGACATTTTCTATATAAAAATACATGGACAAATAACATAATTTATGACTTTCTTTTAGCAAATATTCTCTGAGGCGATGATACCACATGCGCCCAGATTTCTTTGTACCGTACAAAGATCTTTATAATTTGATCGAGTAAATTTCTCAAGACTTTTTGAATTATATGCTTCAGGCATTTTCAATCCTTCAAGGATCTTCATATAGATTTAATCAAATAAGTCATATAGGATAAGACTTGTATCTAAATAGTATGACATCATTAAGTGTCTGGACTACTGGTTCAATCCTCACAATCTTTTACAATATTGTGCACTATATTGTATCAAATATATATACCGTCGACGATCATTTTGTATCGGTTTCTAAGCGACATAACTTGTTGAGATCTCATCACCTTCTTTATTTTCAGGTACCTGAACCTATTCTGGAGTTTCATGAAATGTTATGTCGTGTGCTCTTCCAGAGCTCGTTTCCTCCTCATTATGATCATTTGCTCCTATAATTTTTCAAGGATTATTTTTGGAACCGATCGATTTACTACGCTTCATGCGTGTAGTAAACTTTATCCTTCAGGGACTTCAATTTTAATAGGAGCATTTGCAGCTGAAATATGATATTTAATTTTTGATCAGCAAATGCTTTTGGCATTAACTTGAATTATCTTCTAAGTGAGGATAATATTAATGATAATTCAATTCATATATGATATTTTCCAGCTGTTTATTCCATCCCCCAAATGTTAGAAAAACTAACATATATTCCCAATCTTCTTTGGGAAACATATCTTTGTGTATTGTGGTAGAAAAATTAATCATATACCACACATCAAAAGATAGTAAAAAATTTAGTTTCTGATCCTAAACCAATTTGAGGGGAGGACTTATCATATATTATTGATCTGATGCATACAAGTGCCGCCATATGCAATTTTAGAAAATCTTAGACCAACACATGAAGCTTTGTTCTCATAAGCAATAGTTTAGCCATTAGTAGGAGATATTCATTGCTAAAACAGTTTGGATATAAACCAGCATTATCAAGATGAACTGTCTTGATTTCATAATCTAAAAGTTAGTGCTCTTAATTGAGAAAATCAATCTCAAAGCCAAACTGCAGGTTGACAATAAACATACATGTAATCATCTTATATATGCATCTATAAGAGATTCACATGACAGGTGGATGGTCCCATATTCAACTTTTATATATTTCAGAATTAGGGGTCTTAATCCCAACTTTAGCTGGTAGAATCAATTTATTATGAGAACAAGCAACATAGGAGAATTCTTGAAGAATCTTCTAGTTCTTCAGTATATGCTTATCTGAATTTTCAAATAGCTCATTTAAAAATGGCAAATAAAAACTTCAAGTTTATCATGGCATGTGCTATCTCTTAGTAAACTTCCGGTTTACTGTGATATATGACTTAGTACAAATTAAAGAATAAAGCGAGTAACTTATCACATACATATTATTTTAACCCCTATGATTGTGGAAACATGAAGATTATCAATCTTCCAATCATTTGTATTCTCAATATGATAGCCATTTGTAGGAGTAAACTTCAGGTTTACTACAATATATATTTTTGACCACAATCATATAATATGAATGACATATTTGTATATAAGCTCTCCGAGAGCCTTCATTTATTATCCACAATCTAGTATTTATTGGACACTACTAGTGTCATGTATTTTTTAGTTAGCTCTTCGGGAGTTGTTGATACATTTTGTACTATCAAATATTGCTCAGACACTTCTGGTATCATGAGATAAAATCACAATCAAATAAACAATGTAAAACAATTGTTTAAGCACACGAAAACTCCACTTCATAATATTTTCCTACTTCATGTGGCAATTTTAATTGTGTTACTTCTTCAGGAGCAAATTTAAAATACGAAATATTGCATATATATTCTCTCAATTATATTACCTCTTCTAGAGGTGAATTGTAATATATTCACATCAAGAGTCATATTTACCAGATTTATTAATATTGTTACATTCACTTCAGGGAATGGATTAATATTATCAAAAGTTCGCATCCTTCAGGAAATCGAACATAATTATCTGAATGCGCATTAATCACATCAAATTGTGATGCCTCAACCTCTTTTAAAATATTTACTACTTCAGGAGCAAATCGAGATGTGCATTTAATATAGAGAATATTTTGTAGCTTATCTTCAATTATAACCATAGAAAGCCTAAATTATCACTTCTGATGATCATAGGCATATACCACTTCTGGTGGTTAACAAAATATAGTTATGAGATATACAAAATATAACCACTTCTGGTGGTTGTATATTTCTGGAAAATTCTGCTAGAGTTTAAGCTGATCTAATGATGTTATCCATTTTCTTTAAAATGACACAAATAAAATATATTATAATAAACATCATTATCAAAAGATAACTTTTATTTATGTATAACAATTACATAACCATACTATCTATTACAACAACAAAAACTAAAATATTTACATTTCTACAGATTCACCATCGATTACATGACTTGTTCCTCCTTCTGGGAGTGCAAGGTAATCGGCTACATTCAAATGCATGAAGTCTAAATTGTCTTCAGAAATAAAATTTGCTTCAACATTTTTCTCTATCTTTTTCAGAGAAGCTTGATAAAGCTCAACCAGGTGCTTTGGTGCCTTTTTCCTCCACATCTATAGCATGCACTCTCTACATTTGGTGCTTGCACCGCTTCATGCTTTTGTTCATTTCTTTTCCACTGCTGGTGGCGAGGAGAGTTCTTTGGTGCATTATTATTACATGATTGGGATTTCTTCCTCGACCATGGCCATGACCACGACTGGGGCCACGACCTCTTCCACGTTTAGCATGGTGGAAGTTCGTCTCATTCACTTTAGGGAATGGACAAGAACCAGTAGGTCGTCTTTCATGGTTTTTCATTAATAGCCCATTATGTTGCTCGGCTATAAGAAGATGTAAGATGAGTTCAGAATACATTTAAATCTCATCTCTCGATATTACTGATGCAAGAGCATATTCATGGAAAGTGGTGAAAGTTTTCTCCAACATATCATGGTCAGTAATATTATCACCACATAATTTCAACTGAGAAATGATTCTGAACATAGCAGAATTATACTCACTAATAGATTTAAAATCTTGTAGCCTTATATGGGTCCATCATATCGTGCCTGTAGAAGAACGACCATCTTCAGGTGGTCATATCTATCTTTTAAATTATTCTACAGTATGACTGGACCTTTAATAGTAAGATATTCCATTTTCATACCCTCATCAAGGTGATGGTGTAGGAATATCATTGCTTTGGCACGGTCTTGGTTTGATGCCTGATTTTGGTCTTTGATGGTGTCTGCCATACCCATCGCATCAACATGAATTTCAGCATCAAGCACCTAAGACATGTAGCTTTTACCCGATATATCCAAGGCAACATATTCAAGTTTAGAAAGATTTGACATTATATAGAGAAAGAAAGTTCTTACCTCAGATACTTCCAAAATATTTGCTCGAGATGGCTGAGTCTCGTGCTGATAACGTGTTATAAAATAAAGACTATAAAGTAAAAACAAGTATAAAGAGAGACTAATATATTATTCGAATTCAAATTAATATACATAATGAACTGAAGTCTCTTCTATTTATAGAAGAAAGGAAGCTGCTATGTAAGCTGCTATTATACCCGGTATGAATAATCTTCTACCGGAGATAATGTTTATTCATAACGGTGTACCGAAGTGATAAGCTTCTTCAGGAAGCTGATTTCTAATAAAGTACTAAATAGATAAGCATATTTACAGCGGAGTCCCATATGGATAAGCTTCTTCGGGAAGCTTATCTACAACGGAGTACTAAATGAACATCCGACAACAACAACAACAACAACAATCCAGTATAATCCCACTTAGTGGGGTCTAGGGAAGGTAGTGTGTATGCAGACCTTACCCCTACCCATGGGTAGAGAGGCTGTTTCCAAATAGACCCCCGACATCCTTCCCTCCAAGAACTTCCCACCTTGCTCTTGGGGAGACTCGAACTCACAACCTCTCGGTTGGAAGTGGGGGTTGCATACCATAAGAGCAACCCCTCCTGTCTTACTAAATGAACATCCATGATATAATATATTTATAACATTACTTACCTTGTTTTATATTAGCTCAAGTCTATCTTTTATTTGCTTTAGACTTTTAATGGCGACATATTCAATGGGATGTGCCTTGGTGTATGCTATTTGCTGATGACATAGTCTTGATAGACGAGACGAGGGCCGGTGATATTGAGAGGTTAGAGGTATGGAGACAGACTCTCGAGTCTAAGGGTTTCAAAATAAGCAGATCTAAGACAAAATACCTGGGGTGCAAGTTTAGCGCCGAGCCGAGCGAAGTTGGCAGGGACGTGATGATTGGATCTCAGGTCATCGCCAAGAGGGACAGTGTCAGATATCTTGGGTCGGTGATTCAGGGGGACGGAGAGATTGACGGGGACGTCACTCATCGTATAGGAGCGGGGTGGTCAAAGTGGAGGCTTGCATCAGGAGTCCAGTGTGACAAGAAAGTTCCACAGAAACTCAAAGGGAAATTTTATAGAGCTGTGGTTAGACCTGCCATGTTGTATGGGGCGGAGTGCTGGCCAGTGAAGAACTCTCATGTTCAGAGAATGAAGGTTGCGGAGATGAGGATGCTCGGGTGGATGTGCGGGTTCACAAGGTTAGATAAGATTAAGAATGAAATTATTCGAGAGAAGGTGGGGGTGGCCCCAGTGGATGAGAAGATGCGAGAAGCGATGCTGAGGTGGTTCGGGCATGTGCGTAGGAGAAGTCATGATGCCCCGGTGAGGAGTTGTGAGCGGCTGGCGATGGTCGGCGTACGACGAGGCAGATGGAGGCCTAAGATGTATTGAGGAGAGGTGATTAGGCATGACATTGCTAGAATGCGGGTTTCCGAGGACATAGCCCTTGATAGGAAAGTCTGGAGGTCTAGTATCAGGGTTGTAGGATCGGGGCTCCTAGAGTTTTTCGTACTCCTCACCCGGGGTTGGGTTAGACTTGGCAAGGCTATCATAGATGATTTGTGTATTGGATTGTGTCTCCCTTATGGTAGTGATTTGTGGTAGTTACTGTCTGATAGTATTGCATGCTATTTTATTTATGGTTCTTATGTTTAAATAATTATTTACGCTATTTCTGCTGGAGTTACTAATACTCTTTTGTTTTTGTTTTTGTTTTTCCTTTCCTTCACTGAGCCGAGGGTCGATTGGAAACAGCCTCCCTGCCCTTTCGGGTAGGGGTAAGGCCCATCTACATATTACCCTCCCCAGACACCACTTTGTGGGACTATACTGGGCAGTTGTTATTGTACTTTTAATGGCGACATAGTCAAGATTTGGTGGCGATTAAAGTTGCTGCAATTGTAAATAATTATACGGGAAAAAATTCAAAAAGAAATAGATTTTAGATAGATAGACAATGAATAATTATAGCCGACTTTAGTCTAAACAAATCAAGTTGGGTCTATACTTCTGCAATCTGTGAGTGATGTACAAGTAACTCATATTATGTCTGAAAGTTAGCAAAGGGAGTGGAATGGGTATCTCACATCTGATTGATATTAAAAAGACCTGAAAAAGATATTAACAAAACGAAACAATTATAAAAGATCTTGAAATATTACTATAAATTTGTAATTCTATGTCTACAAATTTTCCGCTGTTTATATGAAGGTATTAAAGCTGCTCTGTACAGTCCGGGAGACGGAAAAGAAAAGAAAAAAAACATTAAACATAAGAGAAATGCTGATGATTTGATTTTACCATAATGCCAAAAATCATGGACACCAGATACAAGTAATCATATATAAGATTAGCCTTACAATATGTTTTCTTCTGAAAAAAAGAATCTTACAGTTTATGTCAAGTTGTTCCAAGCTCCTAATAATCAATTGAATTCAGTCTCTACACTACAATGATTTGGACATCATCATTAATTCATTATGATTCCTAAAAGTATGTTTAGTATAAACACAAATTAAGAGCCATTGGAAACAATCTTGTGGAATTCACATTGGTCAAAGAAAGATAAAAGAAACAATTGTAGACGAACCCTAGTCCTCATCGTAGCCCCCTTCTTCTCCAGCATCACCCCAGTCATTTTCTTCCGGTTGCACTGGATCAGCTTCAACAGCAGTACCATCAACGGGCACTTCAACGTCCATATCTTTTGGAGGAGCTTCAGGTTTGTCATGCACACCTTCCACTTCCATTAATTTGAGATTTTCCTGACTGAAGAATTCATCGTAGGGTTTGGAGACCTAAAACAGAAGCCAAATAAGTAAAATATGTGTTGATTGATCTGTAGAAATCAAGGATGTAGCTGAGGTTGCACAACCGGAAAATTTATAATTGTCTAAAGGTTCGAGACCAGGAAGTTCAGTAAAGGGAAAGAAACTTAAAATGTGCATCATTAATGTTTGAAGTGAAAACGAGGAAGCTAAAGAAAATTAGACAGCAGAAGGATAAGACAATTATTTTCTTAGTTCACACCAGATGGCTAACAAGTTTACCAGACTCCTTAAAGTTTGGTTAAATTTCCTGTTTTTGCTCCTAAAGAACGGGGTGTCCTTCCCCTACCACATTTTTGGGACAATGTCTCAATATTTCTCAACATGGAATACTAAGATAATTTCGTCAAGAGTTTATACCTTGTAGAGCGCATTTCTCTGCTCCGCGCTGTCAACTAAATTTTGCCAATGTTTGTCTCCTCTTCTTAACGTGGATGCATTACCAACAACCTAAACACAAAATGTAGAACATTGTTTACAGAACATTAACTGACTTCTGAAAAGTAGGATTGAATATTAGAAAACTTCCGCTTGCTAAATGAATACCAGGACAGAAGACCGTGCTCTGGTTATGCCAACATTCATTCGCCGAAAATCAGCAACAAAACCAATGCCTTTATCTTTGCTCGCTCGAACACATGAAAATATTGCAACATCCTTTTCACGTCCCTGTAGTAAAGTGAATTATTTTCTCTCTACCAAATACAGAGGAGAAGAGAAGACGCCTGAATCTTATTTAGCACTAATCAAGTGCCAAATGATGCAGGAAATCTGTCAGGAAAGTCAAAGGATTACCTGGAAACCATCAACAGTGTTGATATCAACTACTTTGTCAGACTCCACACCAAATGTTTCTCGGAATTTTTGACGGAAAAGTTTGACTTGATGGCTATATGGTGATATAATAGCTAGCCGGGAACTTGATTTAAGCTCTGGATATCTGGAGACTAGTTTGTGATACATTGCAAGCACAAACTCAACCTCATCAACATTTTGCCAAGAACCACTTCCAGATGGCTGAGACTCCTTTCCCTCGTGAATGTCAAAAAAGCAAAAAGGTCCAAAGCAACGGTATTCGTGCCAGGAGCGCTTTGTCTGCTCTTCAACATCAGGTCCATCTTCTAGAGCCTCCTTGTAAAATTCTCTGGAAGGGAAGTTCCTTATCTGCAATTTGTAATTTGATACTACTATATTAATATATTTCAAAAATAGAGATCATTTTGAACCTCCTGCCACGGGCCTATTAAACCCAACATCGCATTTGAAGTTACAGTAATATTTTGTTTTTTAGCGATCTGCTCCACATTGTGTGAGACTCGCATCTACCATCTATCTATCAATTCTCAAGCCTCAGTTTCTGCCATTTCAAATCTTATTATCTAAAGATAAGCAATGAGGACGCATGATTCATAGGTTAAACACAGATGATATTGAATGCAGACATCGCTGATCACCAAATTTAGATTGAAAGACAAACTTCAAGGTATTCCTCTCAGATCTGTTTACCAACTACACAGTCAATCCCTAGTTGCTAGAAGCCTACTTCTGATTTTGATTTCTTTTCTGCTTACTATCTTCTGTTCTTTAGTTCTCTTTATCAGCCAAATTCTTTCTTTTTAAGCTTTTCTTTTGATGCTTTAGCATTTGATCTTTCTTTGAGTTATCAGTCGAAGCTCAGCATTTCTCATGCTTTTTAAATACTAGTTTCTGAGCACGTGCGTTGCACGTGTACCCCTTATTAAATAGCACAAATGCAATATAAATATTATTTAGCTATTCAAGTCATGTATAACACTAATTTTGAAAAAGCATACAAGCTCAAAATGATGAATAATAAGTTTTTGTTTTTTTTAACTCCGACAAATAGTGAGTCTATTAAATCTTCCTAGAATGGTAAATCATAACTTATTACAAAAACATAAATCTGATCATTGTATTTTAGCTCTTGTAAATTATATTCTTCTTAGTTTGACTTTCAAAGTATGTTTGTCTATATGAAGCATTTAAGTCCTATGTGTCTCAAATTACCTATAACGCTTTCTTTATTGTTTTCCCAAATTATTTTTATTTTTTGAAGCTGTAAACTTGATTTCCTATAACAAATCATACAACCTTACCTAATATAGGTTAATCCTAGAAAATTTTAACGCGAAACTCACATAGCTTTCTCTATGTCAAACTGATCTCCAATACCCTTTAATATTTCCAAGTGATTTGTTTGCTGGATCACTTCTCTCTGTACCCTTCCCTTTTAAAGGTATAAATGTATCACAACATTGATAACGTAAAGGCATTTAAAATCTTCTCAAATGATTCTTGTTCATTTTTTCATACCGCTAAAAAAGTTTATACTTCCATTTTGGTTAATAAAGACTGATGGCTAGTGATTCAGAACTATTATTGTAATGCTCATATTAAAATAAATCTATTATAATGACGATGATCTACGTGCACATTCTCTTGCTATCAGGAAGATTACTACAAAGCTCACAAATGCAAAGTTTTTTTTAAAACACGAAAAAGAAGCAAAGAGAATAAGAAACACGAACCTTCTACTTTTCTGATGCCTGCTTCAATGCCTATAATCTACAAAGATCCTAAAGTAATCTTGCGGCTGTTGGCGTATAAATATGCGAGGAATCTCAAAGCTTTTGAGAGAGATTAGGTACTTATTGTTTAAAATTCTAGTCGGTCGAAACTGAAATATTGGGAAGTCCAAATACGTCGTTTCAATTTTCAGTGAGTAAACAGAGAGGTAAATAAATCATCCGTTTTGTCTTCTTTTTTAATTGAATTAACTAACCAATAAATAATTATTACTATGAAAGATGAAAGAAACACAAATAAATGTTGAAATAACTAGAGGTAAGAAAATTTACACAGCTAATAAGCTGCAATAACTATAGGTAAACCTATTCACACGATTCAGTGTAACAAATAATAATCATTTACTGGAAGGTTTTTTCTTTCTTCAAGGACAAAATGAGCATTCAGATTTTAAAGGTTAATTTTGTAATCTGACTTTGAAGGTATGGGCTTCCTACTTTTAGTATAATATGATGATGCAATGCAGCAGTAAACAAAATCACTATCCATGCTGAATGTTACTGAAGAGACCAAGAGCCCGTTTGGATTGGCTTAAAAAAAGCGGCTTTTAAGCACAAGCAGCTTTTAAGTGTTGGAGCTTATTTTATAAATAAGCAGTTACATGTTTGGATAAAAGTGCTGAAGTTTAAAAAGTTGTTGAAGTGTTTGGCAAACAAGTGGTAATTAGTACTTTTTCTTATTAAAAAGACAAAAATATAAAAACTTTGGTATTATAAAAATGAAGACGAAGAGGAAAGAAGATGATAATTTTGGTATTATAAAAACTTATAAGGGCAAGAGAGTAATTTTATTGGTCAAACTAAAATGGCTTTTAAGCCAAAATCAAAAAAGTTGGGGTCAGCCAACTTGTTGCTTTTAGCTTTTTTAAGCAACTTTTTTTGTTGCCAAACACTCCAAAAAATAAAAAAACCTAAAAGTGTCTCTAAAAAGCCCATCCAAACACCCTCCAAGTAGAGGTGTCAACCGGGCCGGGTTGACCCGGGACCGGCACGGACCGGCCCGGTCAAACCCGGCCCAGACCGGACCGGTTTACAGCGGGGGGGGGGGGGGGGGGCCGGGGGGGGTTAGGGGGAGGAAAGGGGTTAGGACGTTAGGCGATTCCGTCCAATTGACCCGGACCGGACCGGCCCGGGAAGGAAAATTCCGGGCGAACCGGTCAACCCGGACCGGGCCGGACCGGTCCCCAATGGTAAAATTTTTTTTTTTTTTTTAAAAAAAAAATTTTCTGAAAACATGGGGCCCACTTGACCGTTGGCAACGGTCCAGCACCGTTGCCCAACGGGACTTTTTGCATTTTTGGCCAATTTTGAGTTTTTTTTTGTTTTTTTTAAATTACATTATTAACCCTTCTTAAAATCTATAAATACCCTCCCCTCTTCTTCATTTCCTCACTCAAAATTATCTATCTCTCTCTCAATTCTCAAATTAGCAAATATCAATCACTCTCTTTTCAATTTTCAAGAATTCATATTCTACTTTCATAATTTTATTGTCTTTATTTTCCCGAATTTAATTTATCGTAATTTCTTATTTGGAAATCGGCATTCGAAGCTTGATTCTTGAAGTTCAAGTGTTCAACATTGAAATACTTGCTTGACGTTTGTTCGTGGTAACACCGGATTTGCGTAATCAAGTGCTCAATTTATTGTCGAATTCGGTGCACTCTCTCCAACTCTTTCTCTTATTTAATATTTTAATAGCATATTTGATTTTAGCTTATATATTAATTTTTCCAATATGTTGAATGCTGCTAAAAGAGCGTGTAGAAAAGTTACTGGTAGGAGTGGAAGTGGAAGTGGAAGTAGTAAAAAAAGTCCTATAGCTTCTGGTAGTAATAGTAATAATGAACCAATAACACATGTTTCTGACTCATCGCCTAATTTGCAAGATGTAAATATTGATTATGAACAATTACACCAAGATTTCGGAATAGAAGATAACGAAATTGGAATAGAAGATGAGATACCACCTACACCTACTAGTGGAAATGTTGGTAGTATTGGAGTTGGAGTTGCTAGTCCAACAAGGGGTAGAAGACCACCAGTCGCTCAAACTTCTAAATCTAATCGTAGAAAAAGAAGTCTTGTTTGGCAATTTTTTGATGAGATAGAAGATAGTGATAGAGTTAAGTGTAGACTTTGTAATGAAACGTTTAAACATTTGACCGGAGGTAATTTAGGGGGGACTGGCACACTTATTAGACATATGCAAAATTATCATCCTATAGAATGGGGAAATAATGGGGATGGAAGTGCAACAACACTTAACCCTACTACTGCAGGTCTCCTAAAATATGATAAAATGAGGGATCGAGAGGAATTAGCGAAAATGTATGCAATATAACCTTACACCTAGATTCATGCCCGACGAAGTAGTTACTAGATGGAATTATACGTATATATTTTTAAAATGTTGCTACAAATATAGATTTCCAATAACAGAAGTTGCTAATGCACATTGTACTGATCCTAGGCGTATGTTAACAACTGATACCTGGGAGGTCATTAGTGATGTGATTAAATTTTTACATAAATTTTATACTGCTACTGTTGTGTTTTCTGGGGCATATTACCCAACTATTACTTTGGCTTTAGTACATATAGCTGAAATTTCTTTGCTACTATATGAATTTAAGAAGAAAGATAGATATACGGATGCTGTTGCAAGTATGCAAGCAAAATTCAAAAAATATTTCTTTCCAATTCCTCCTGTTTACTTAATTGGTGCAGTTTTAAATCCTTCAATTAAAATGTCTGATTGTCAACAATTAATGAATGCTTTATACACTTATATGGAGATTGGGCCCACTGAAAGCCCAAATTTGTATGAATCTATGAACCAACTAAATGAACATTTACAATATCTATATACTTATTATGCAACTCAATGTGATAATGCTCGTGCTTCAACTGCTGCAAATCCCACTATGCAATGTAGCACTTCTAATGTAGTCGAAGATGATGATGAAGGCATTGATAGTTTTAATATTTTTTCAACTTTTTCTAACACTCAAAGTAGTAGCAGGAATATAGATGAACTTCAATTTTACTTGCAGAAGCAAAAGGAGCCTCGCACCAAGGAATTTTCACCGTTAGGCTGGTGGCATGAAAATTCAAAGCAATTTCCCGTTCTTTTCGCTATGGCGCGGGATGTCCTGAATGTCCCAATTTCCACTGTTGCATCCGAGAGTGCATTTAGCCAAGCAAGACAACAACTTGGAGACACACGGCACTCATTGGGAAGCAATGCTTTGGAAGTCTTAGTGTGTCTAAGAGATTGGATAAGATCTGAACGAAGAAATCAAGGAAAGGAAGATCTTGATAGCCCGGAAGACGAAGAACTTGGAGATATATTAACGCACGGAAACCCATCCGAATTTAACTCTCCAGAAGAAGGTCATTCGGTTCATATTAATTTTGAAGAACTTTCTATTGCAATGCAAACCATTTGATGTAAATTGTAAACTAATTATGATACATTTTAGTTTTGAAATTTTGAATTTAAGAAATAAAGTAGCACTTGCAATAAGTGCAATTTTTTCCCCATCTTTTGTTGTGTTCATTCAATTATTACAAAGTATTAATATAACTTAATATTTATACTATACGTAATTCCAAAAAAAAAAAAACCGGCCCGGCCCGGCCCGACCCGGATCAACCCAGCCCGTTAACAACCCACCTCTAATTGAACCCGGACCGGACCGGCCCGGACCCGGACGGGTCAGAAAAATTGGACCCGGACCCGGCCCGGCCCACCCGTTGGTCACCCATACCTCCAAGTCTCTAAAACTATTTTCTATCAAATGGGCTTAGGTCAGTGACAATAGTATATTATTTGCTGTTAGTAATAGGAACAAAGACCTAAAAGTGTCTAGGCCGTCCACATTGAACATATGGGATTGATGTCTCAGCAGTTGCATAAAAATGTGACAGTTTATATGCCATATAAGAGGATGATAGCAAACCTCTGGATGCATGCGATATTGAGTCTTCAGCATCTGCACTGGATATCCACCCCTCTGAAGTCTCTCAAATAAGCTGACGCAATATCTATCAATACCATGCCCAAGGAGGAAAGATGAAATTAGAGAATCAAGAATTAGGGTTTCTAAGGACTTTATTTGTAACTTGGAACAGTCAGATCTTTTCTCGAAAAAGGGACAAAAAAGGTTGTCTCGATTTTCATTTCCATAAGGCTGAAATTTGCACACTTTAGTTATTTTATTTTTCATAGAGAGACTGTAGATCCAAAAAACACAAACAAGTTCCATAGTAAAGAATAAATTTATCTTTTTCAAGAAAGTTTGTAATGGAAAAAGAGAAAGCAGTTAGAAATAGGCAACCAAGTAGGAAAATCTAAAGCAGAGTTAGAGGAGGGTGAGATGTGGACTGGAGGAGATTGGCAGGTCAGAGGATACGCAGGGATCCCTGGTGAATGCCTGGAGGTAAAAGCCTGGAGAGTCGAGGGATGGTTTTCATAGTGGCTGAATGAATTCTTCGTGGTCCTCGAAAACAGCTCTAGTTTCGACATGATGGCAGCAGAAAGTTACAAGAACTTGTTTACGTGTTTCTCAAAAGTGTTGGAAACATAAATACTACTGTTTCATGCTCTTTTATTTATAGAATGTAGACGCAGTTGCTTTACCCAAAATTTCCAGCAATAGGTGAGATCACAGTGGCTGGCAGTTGAACTGGATCACCAACCTGTTAAAATGGGAAGTAAGAAAAAAAGTTTTAAATGTTTCCCAACATGATTAAATTTCATATCAAAGGGAAATGAAAGAGTGCTGCTTTCAAAATTCTCTTCAGCACAGAGCACATCAAACATAGATATTTCATTGTATCAACATTGCATTTAAAGAGCTTACCTCCTCAATCAGAATTCAGAATTGTTCATATGTAGCAAGGAAACTTTGGCCCGCAAATAGTTCATGTTTTTTTAACAGAAAAATGGTTACTAATATATAATAGAAGAATTTAACAGTTCTAATAAACATAATAAGTAGTTCTCTTATGTATATGGCAACAGTTAAAATATTTTATGTCCTATAGACTGACATTTTTTGGGGCTTATACCATAGTTTTACTTCCCAACACATGAACTGGTTCAAGTACTGTTGAAATACTTTTCAGTAGTATGGAGAGACAAGGTTCACTCTTAATATAAACGAAGGACGATATAGGAAATATGAATTATTAGCTATCACGACACAGAGAGTACATAATATGTTGGGACATCCGACAAGAGAGAAGTGGATAAAATGGTTGAGAGACTAATACCATTCATGTCAAATCAATGGAGTTGATTTAATACCAGAAGAAAAGAACAGACATCACCCTGGGAAGTATGCCCAAATCGTCCAGCTCAAGGAATTATATTATAAGAAAATTGAGGGAAATAATTACATATTTGCATCAATATCCGTACCAGGAATACTTGTTTGCACCCATTGGACAACGGGAGAAGTGTTGATGGTTCCACCTGTTTAACAATGACATTAAGGGTTAGCGGCTAGACATTACAAGAAAATTCTAGAAGCTCAGTAAATTTGGTGAGGGAATCCAGTTACTTCACATACAACAGTACAAGGCGACTCAACAAATAGTATTACTAAAGAAAATTCATAAATTACACTTCATGTCAGGAACATGATTGTCAAGGAGTTTGAAGAGTTGGTTTGACTTGTATACTAGTAGTATATTAGGAGATAATTTTTCAGTAGGCGGAACACTAGAATATATTTTTTGATAAGTGGTATCTTACTACACATTAATTATTGAAGTTCCGTGTAAAGTCTTTTACATTAAGGAAAAAACACACTGAAAAGTTCAAAATTGACTCTGACTGAATTTGCACTCTTGAAACTTATTAGTGGTATATTGAAGTTCCGTGTAAAGTCTTTTACATTAAGGAAAAAACACACTGATAGTTTAAATTGACTGACTGAATTTGCACTCTTGAAACTTATTAGTGGTATACGGATTATCAATACTCGTCTGTCTCCATTTGGGTACATTCCAGAAAGGAAATTTTGTAATGGTCACTGTCTTCTCTATTTGATTGGCATTATTCCTAACTGAAAAATAAGTCATTTAACCCCATATGGAGGCACTTCGCAACTTACCTCCCTGTAAAATGATAATAAGTGGACCACTTCCTACTCCTCCTAAACTGGCATTCTACTGACCGCAGTAACTCCCTCTAAAAGTGCCTCGGAGTCAAAGCAAGTAACAATGCTTCATACCACATTTTCCCCCCTAAAGTAGGATTGTAAATCCCTATTTTTCCCTTAACAAGTGCAATATTTCCACTCTATAAGGTATGGACCACGTGAACAACTTCCGTTAAATTCAACTAAGATTGCTAAGGTAAAAACTGTTAATGCATTTCTCCATAAGATTAGGACCAGAAAAGCAAAATCCCCATTTAACGTGAACTGCACTTTTTTCATTTCATAAGATTAGACCATTTAAGCATATTTGTTTGAAGTTAAGTATGATCCAATGAACTCCTCCATAAGATTATGACCAAATGCATACAAATGCACTGTTGGATTATTTTTCAATAATTTACAATTTGGTACTAGCACTTTGCTTGTGAAGACTATGATACTTCTAATGGATTTTATTTTGTTTTTAAAGCTTTTAATTCCAAAAAGGGTCATATCTGATGTGTTAAAAGATATGTGAACTTTATTCTGTAGTTTTTCATATCACAGATGCCTACTAACTATTTGGTCCGATTGTTTTACAAGGAAAAAAATTTAAGATTGGACTTTTACGGACTGGCCAAAAAAACACAGCATGGAATGGTTTGAACGGGGGATTTTGGGTTTGTTATTTCGAAGGGTGAACCTGGACATGAGCATCCCTTTTCATGTGCAGTTCTGATAATTTTTCATGGAATAATTACATGAATTTTCTTATGAAGGATTGGCAGCGAGATTCAAGGGCCTCTACCTGATTTGGTACTATATCAAATTGTATAACAACTGACCACCTCATCTAACAGCATAATCGGTTAGAAAGAGAACATCGCTAAAATTATGTTAAATATCACGTGAAGTTGCAAATGAGTACTACTACTGGCCTTTGAATTTGGCAGCATGATAATTCTGTCACCCACCCAACCCAACCCAAAGCTGCAAAAGGTCAATTTCATCATTTCCATTAAGATTATAAAAAGAGAGTATATTTCCAAACTGAAACTTTTTCAGGGAGGGAGGAGTGGGCTTGGAAGATAACACATGTGTGACGAACAAAGTTAGAAATGCAAAAAGGTAAAGTACATGAATATTCAAAGCATTACTAGCTAACTATACCAATGAAGAAGAACAACAACTGACAATGACAGGTAGCATTAAATTTTATTCAAGGTCATAGAGGACAAAGTACTTACAGCTTGAGCAGCTTCATCTATTATAACAACATCAAAACCACGATTCAATTTACTGAAAACAGGGGAAGCGCTGAAGCTGAGAGTAGAGAACACCTGCACATCATAGGTTAGTCATTGACTGGCTTGAGGTAGTTATAGAAAGAGGGTCCAACTGACATTGAGTGGACTTTTGTTAGCTATAGAAAGAGGGTCCAACTGGCATACAATTACAGCCTCATCCAGAATAGAACCACGAATGCTGTCTTTATCTTTCAGCGGCCCTCCTTGCTTCAGCCTATCACCAGTTTGTGAGTCCATGCCGGATAGTCTTTGTTCCACCTACATATACATAAACCTACCAGGTAAACATCCATATTCGGCACTGAGATCTCTAGAATAATGAGAAACGAGTGCAAGGTACAGACGAGGTAATCCATGGAGACCGCCTGCACAGAATGATGCGCTTTAAGACCAATTCGTACTATTTTAGGACTGTATGCACGGTCGTTTTCATCCCGAATACCTGAAATTGATAATAAATTTTACAAGGACCTGAAAGTGATAAACATAAATGCAATTTTGGCAGCAAAAGAAATTCCATATCTCCAAGTACAAGGTTGCCCATGATTACCTTTCGTAAGACCATAAAATGTGGCCATATAGCTTTAGCGCTGATTTCATAGGTTAAAGAAACATATACATCATAAGTAGAAATCTTTCTTTTTGGGGGTGATAAATACATACAGAAGTAAAATCTATTGAGACGAGGCAGAGCATGTCATATTTTTTTAAAAGCTCATAGCATATCTCATCAACTATAACCTCATGCTATCTGTTCGAAGTCACTTTTTAAGTTGGAATTAAAATCATCATACGCATAGAATTACTTTTTGTGAGTCTTCCAATCCTACAAGATCATAGGCAATGAAGCTTGTTGATACTACAGAGGGTTTTGTTTGTGTCGCTGATCTCTTCCCAGCCCTTGCAAAGATTCTCTAATGCTTAAGGGTTTTCTTCGACAGACTGCAACTTCTTCACCTTATTGCAACTCTGAGCCTGAGAAAAGAAGTAGATTCCCTTTCAGGTTTTCCCACGTTTACGCCTATTATCTTAAAGCGCAAGCTTCTTCTACCTACATACTGATGGTTTTGGAACAACCTCCAAGAACACAAACTACTGCATAATACTATGGGAAGTTTGCCCTGCACTTGGCTCAAAACTTCTGTTTAAAGTCCTATGCTCCGGCCTCCAATACTTGCATGCTGGTAGGATAACAGTTCTATTACTCATTACACATCATAATTTATGAAGAGTAACCAGAAGATAAACTTGACATCTATTCATTACCTTAAAAGTTATTGCTGGTGATATTGCCAGCACAGGGTAGAAAGTTGCCACATTTTGCTCTGAGTTATAATTTACTTACGAGAAGATGAGCAAAAGGTAAATTTAGCATCTAAATTCATTACCTTGACAACAATGTGTCTGGGTGATACAGCTCAAGGTAGAGAGTTACTACAAGTTTACTGATGATTGCATTCCCTAGGGTAATCTACGGCTGGTTAAGCAAATATAAGAATACCAATATTTCCCATAGCACTCACCGAATTTATTATCACAGTGTTGTACGTAATATCTATTTCATTTCACAAGTGAAGCCGATACCAAAAGCTTAAAAGTAACTGATATAACATCAAAGAACTACTTACCTTCTTCGCGTAATTTTCAGAATAGTGTAAATTTCACATTGTAAAAGTTCAAAAGGAGCAGAAACTTGTAGGAACTCTCTACGGTCTCGACGGGGCGTCTCTGGCGGGCACAAAGGAACTTGTAGGAACTCTCTACGGTCTCGACGGGGCGTCTCTGGCGGGCACAAAGGAGACTGGTGGTGGAATGAAGTGGTCCAAGTTAAAGTGGAAGCGAAAAAGGCAGCGTACCTGAAGTTAGTGGGGAGCAAGGAAGAGAGGCAAGCGTGCATGGAGAGGTATAAGGTAGATAGGAAGGAAGCTAAGCTGGCAGTCATGGAAGCTAAGACTGCGGCTTATGGTCGTATGTACGAAGAACTGGGGAAAAAGGCGGGGAGAAGAAGTTATTCAGGCTGCCAAGTTGAGAGAGAGGAAGGCTCGGGATTTGGACCAAGTGAGATGCATCAAAGACGATGATGGTAGAGTATTGATGGAAGGTTTCCATATTAAGAGGAGATGACAGACTTACTTTCATAAACTGCTGAATGAAGAAGGGGATCGGGATATTGTGCTAGGTGAATTGGAGCATCCCGAGAGCCACCATGACTTTGGGTACTGCAGGCGCATCAAGGTTGAGGAGGTCGTGGGAGCTAAGAGTAAGATGAGCAAGGGCAGAGCGACCGGGCCTGACGAGATTCCGGTGGAATTTTGGAAGTGTGTGGAGAGAGAAGGCTTGGAGTGGTTGACTGGGTTCAATGTTATTTTTAAGGCGAAGAAGATGCCGGATGAGTGCAGTGGAGTACGGTGGTTCCATTGTATAAGAACAAAGGTGATATCTGGAGTTGTAACAATTACAGGGGTATTAAATTACTGAGCCATACCATTAAAGTGTGGGAGCGGGTGGTTGAAGCGAGGGTGAGGAGTCGATGTCTGTATCCGACAACCAGTTCAGGTTCATGCCGGGTCATTCTACTACAGAAGCTATACACCTTGTTAGGCGGTTGGAGGAATAGTACAGAGATATGAAGAAGGACGTGCACATGGTATTTATTGACCTAGAGAAAGCGTATGACAAGGTTCCTAGAGAAGTCCTCTGGAGATGCTTTGAGACAAAAGGTGTATCGGTTCCCTACATTATGGCGATTAAGGACATGTATGATGGGGATAATACTTCGGTAAGGACGCGTGGTTATGTGGTTCCGCCAAGGCTCTGCGCTCAGTTCGTTCTTATTCGCCCTGGTTGGATGCGTTAACACACCATATTCACGGGGATGTGCCATGGTGCATGTTATTCGCCAATGACATAGTTCTGATTAATGAGTCGCGAGCCGATATTAACGAGAGGTTGGAGGTTTGGAGACAGGCTCTTGAGTCTAAGGGTTTCAAGCTGAGTAGGACGAAGACAAAATACCAGGAGTGGCCGAGCGGAGTGGGCGTGGAGGCTTGACTCACAGGTCATCCCAAGTAGAGGCAGCTTCAAGTACCTTGGCTCGGTTATCCGGGGGGATGGGAGATCTACGACGATGTCACACACCGTATTGAGGTAGGATGGATGAAGTGGAGGTTAGCATCTAGAGTCCTATGTGACAAGAGAGTGTCACCGATACTCAAAGGTAAGCTCTATAAAGTGGTGGTTAAACCGGCCATGATGTATGGGGCTGAGTGTTGGCCTGTTAAGAAATCATATATCTAGAAGATGAAAGTGGAAGAAATGAGGATGTTGAGGTAGATGTGCGTGCATACTAGGATGGATAAGATTAAGAATGATGACATTCTGGAGAAGCTGCGCGTGGCTCCCATTGATGACAAGATGCGGGAAGCGAGACTCAGATGGTTCGGGCATGTACAAAGGAAAAGTCCAGATGTTCCGGTAAGGAGGTGTGAGCGGCAGGTTGTAGAGGGCACGAGAAGAGGTAGAGGGCGGCCTAAGAAGTATTGGGGAGAGATGATCGGGCAGGACATGGCGAGGCTTCAGATTTTCGAGGACATGACACTTGATATGAAGATGTGGAGGTCGGGTATTAGGGTTGTGGGTTAGGAGGTAGTTGAGTCTTGCCTTACTTCGTACCGTTGTTAGACTAGTCTGGTAGGGTTTTTGTCTAAGATAGCTAGTAACAATGTCGTGTCTTACAATTTCACTTTTCAGTGCCGCACCTATTTACTAGCTATCGCTTTTGCTTCGCATTTTTCTTCTGGATTTCGTGTTGTTCCTATTTTCCCTATTTTTCCTATGATTTCTGTGGAGATACTGATATTGTCTCCTTTTGTCTTTTTGTCCTCTTGAGCCGAGGGTCTTTCGGAAACAGCCTCTCTATCCCTTTCGGGATAGGGGTAAGGTCTGCGTATACACTACTTCCCAGATCCCACTAGTGGCATTTCACGGGGTCGTTGTTGTTGTAAATTTCACATTGTAAAAGTTCAAAAGGAGCAGAAAAGTGTCCTATATTTTTGTATATTCAGAAATGTATTCATACACAACATAGCAAACAACACCACAACTTGTGGCAAAGAAGAAATCTAGCATAACAAAGAGCAAACCTGTGTTTAGAATGCGCAAAACAATCTCGTCGAGAGCAGAATTTGACGGAGCACAAACAAGAACACGAACACGATACTTTCGACTGGAATTAACTACTTCCGGTTTCTAGAAAGACAGATTAGTGTAAGAGGCATAAAATTGAAGTTTCTTAGAACTTAGCATTACCATGGACAACATCCAAACATACCAAATCATTGCCAGATGTAGGGAAAAATCCATCATCCCCATCTATAGGCATTTCTTGATCTAGAGGATTAATCCCAGCTAACCATGGAGATGCTTTTCCCCAGTGATTGTATCTGCAAAGTTCAAACATTTTACCCCATGAGATATTCAAAAGAAACAAGGTCTAAAAGAGATTTCAAAAAAAAGAATTTTTCACACAATTCTAAATGTCGAATTTATAAAATTTATACATGTATCTAGAAGAAGCATTGGCAAAAAAGGGAGATAAGGTAGTCAACAGCCAAAAATCAAACACATAATAATTGCAGAGATCAGTCTGCAAATAAAATCCAAAAAGAATACAACACCTTCCACCCCGCTTCTCCATCCATCCAGAAAGAAAGGAGATGCTGGATCCTCACAATAATCAGTTAACAAGTGCATATATATTTAACTTCATCTCCACTGTCAAAGATCTTGCTTCCTAAAAATGGTGGCACAACATGGAAAACAAAATATGTACACATAGTTTCTACACTCTCATTTTATGATCCTTAAGGTTTATAAAGTTAATGAAGATTTTATCTTCAGATTTTCAACTTGAACCTTTCATCATGTAGTCAGCTTACAAGGCAGCATATACATGTATGTATGTCTGGTAAAAGAATATGTAGATACATCAATGCATGCTGCTTTTTTTTAATAAGTACATCATATCCACATTCATAAAACTTAACAGGATTTCACATGATTTGTAAACATACTTGTCTGCCATGGATAATTCTGGTCCACGTTTTACAACACTCAAATTCCCCCTGCATAAATTCAATATATAAAAGAAAATGTGTTACCCTTTTGATTAGGAAAAAACTTTTGCATTATATACAGATAACAGAATAAAGGAATGCTTTCTGTTGAATGCAATATCCATAGCAACCACCAAATTTTTTCTAATATGAATCACCTAAAGTAACTAAGAAAATTAAGCAGGATACCTGTTGGAGTGTACTCTGGCAGGAGTTGCATGCAAAATGGCACTGAGAAGCCCAAGGATAGTTTGTGTTTTTCCAGTCCCTGGTGGACCCTAGAGTAAAGAACTTTGTTAAATACATAACTCTATTAAAGCTCCAGCTTCGTGATTAGAAGCATCAATGATACAAGATTAACTTGAATCTGAAGCATTGCCTTACTAATATTTATACACTAGTCTCTTCTGATTAAAGGTATCAGACTGTATTTTTCATGGAATAAAATAAGATACACAGCTGAACACTGATCAGCTCCACTTGTCATGGCATTCCAAGATACATTCATTCATAAATCCCAAAGATAGTACACTTCAAAGAGCATAAGAGATGGCATGTTTAATTTACACAACCTAGAGAATAAATGGATAAGTCAAACCTGTATTAACACAAAAGTTTTCCGTGAAAGCCCTGCCTGCAGCAAAAGAGAAATGTTGAATGAGAAAAGGATATGCTAAGTTTTACATAACATAAAAACTTCTCATAGGTCGAGGGGGGGGGGGGGGGGGGTAAGGGTATATATATATATATGTGTGTGTGTGCGCGCGCGCTATTGCAAAATCAAAATATTAGAAAGATGCTTACTGCATGTACTTAAGATGAGATAAGAATAGTTATAAAGTTGTTTTAGAAATGTTGAGTTGTCCCACATCGGAGGGATTTGAGGTCCTTGGTCTCCTTATATGGCTTGGGCAATCCTCATCCCAAAAGCTAGCTTATGAGGTGAGGATTGCCCAAGCCATATAAGGAGACCAAGGACTTCAAATCCCTCCGATGTGGGACAACTCAACACCCCCCTCACGCCCAGATCTCTGGAGCGTGGACAACATAAATGGGGGCCCAACATCGGTAACAATAATTGGGATGAGCCTGGCTCTGATACCATGATAAGAATGGACACTGGGCCTAACTCAACCCCAAAAGCTAGCTTTTGGGGTTGAGTTAGGCCCAAGGTCCATTCTTTTCAAGAAACTCACATTAATAGCATCAAGCTGAGACTTGTTGTGATTGCTTTCAAGAAATTCCTTCAAGGGTCTGGATATTTTCCAGGCATGATCCTCTGTAGTATGATTGCTTTCAGCTGCTGATAGTATCAAATCCTTGAATGGGAGGGAGCTAACTGACCGCAGAGCAACATATTCACGGGCTATAGTTGATAAACTGCATATCTGCAAAGTGAAGCACATATAGTGAAAAGGAAAACAGTTTCACAAGAGTATATGATACTTTAATTTCATCTTTAAATTCAAATAACTAGACCGATATTAATGTGAGTTGCAACTGGTATTTTTTTTTCACTCAGCAGTATTAACATTGAGGCAGACCAATAAAATAGACCCTCAAAAACTTCGCTGCAAATCATCTGAATTCTGCTGATTGCCTGGAAATTACAGGAGAATTGGTATATCTCTATCATGACTAACTTACCAAGGTCTCGCTAACACAAACAATTATCAGTTTGCTGAATATCACCTTAAGAAACATAGAGCATATCTACTGCAACTTAATGAGGTTTTCGTACATAAAGAACCAAAATCATGCATAAATTTCCACCAGTGAACTTTTGAGTTTGGTTTAGCTCAATATACAAGTTTGATCTCTCATACACAGGCTGAACAACTCGTTTCTTCATAATGGAGCTTTATCCAGAAAGTATAATAAACTGAGCGCACACTTTACATATTCTCCACATGTATGAACACCTAAGTTAGAATCACAACGAAATCAAATATATTGGAACACCTGAAGTTCGATAAGAATTTAGAAGCTAGGTCACGATACCTTAAGAACATGCAAAAGCTTCGCATTTGCTGTAACAAGAGGACGCATATTCAAAAGCCGTGGGCAAGCTTCAGTCTCCTCTGTACTCAATTGTTTGACCTCTCCGCTCAGGTACATCCTAAGTCTTATTTTGTCTGGTCGACGATCCTCAACTAATGCAAATGCATACGCAGTTGGAAGTCTCTTACCCTCCCCGAACTGCAAATATTTCACCACAAGCACCCAAATTTCTAAGAAATTTTTTAACTTCGGATTATCAAGAAACTTCAGAAAGAAAACAATGACATATGGAGACCGCATTATGATGCTTGTATTCACAATTTAAGTGGGATAGCATTGAGGAACCCAAATTTTTTAACACATACATTCAGACTCCTTACAAAGTAACAAGTGAAAAGCATACACAAAGTTAACAGAAACCGGGTACCTCTTTATTTGAAAGTAACAACAGATCATTTTGTGATATTGATTCAGCATCACCGGATGAAATCATTGGAAAGTGAAATCCATCAATCTCACTACACCCGACAGTTACTGCTTTCATCCATTGCGTCTCTACAATACCCAAGAACAAATATGCTAAGTACATGAAAACAGAGTCAACCAAATAAAATGATAAAAATGGAGCTTGAGGACAGACCAATGTAAGCTTTGAAGACTCATAAAACTTGTATACATGCATAAATGTGCAATCTGAATTATGAATATGAAAATGCACTTTAGGTGATATATTGTCAAAATTCTAGTCCGCCCTCAAGTTTTAAAGACAAAAGACTAATAGTACTAGTAGTCTCTTGAGTCCTTATCGGTGTAGTAATTGCAAAAATAAAAATCCAATAACATCTGCATAAGTTCTTGGATCAACAAGTGCAGAGGGTCTTCCTTTCTTTCATCTAGTAACACCTGTACAAGGCTGCCCAAGAATGAAGAACAAGAAGAAAATCTACAAGTGTGCCTCAATCCCTGGTTAGTTGGGGTCACCTATATGAAATTTGGACCCTTTCATTACAATGCTCAATAATTTGAACATGGCAAATTACTCGAGATATAGTTTTTGTCCATCCCAAATTAGTTTGAGATTGAGGTTTTATTTTATGGTGCTGACACAGCAACTTGTGTTAATATGACTAATAGCTAACCGAAACTTAGCTCACAACACAAATAAAGATAGAATTTTTAACTGAATAAGAAGGGGGAATTCAAAGAAGAAAACCATCATGCAATTATCACTTCCTCTACGCTCAATACTTATTTTTTCTTTTGATAAAATCTCAAACATCCTATATTACCTTTCTCAAAGAAAAAATCTCAAATATATTAACAATGTGGGGAAGATGGATAAATAACAAGAACAATGCTACCTTCTTCATCATTTTTTTTCCCTTGGACGATTTGAGCTTTGACTTCTTCAAAAAGAAGAGGCTCGAATGTTGCAATATAATCTTCAACATCTTTGTACGAATTCTTAGCTTTTTTCAGTCCAGTAGTAGTGTCATCATCCCCTTTATCCTTTTTGTGATTCTGTCTCTAAATATATTGAAACACATAATGAAAGATATTAACACCCGCTTATACAGAGAGGGGTAGAAGTAAGGGAATTAAAGGAAAGTGTGAAAAGATTGTGAAATTACATCGGATTCTTTGAGGAGACGTAGGTAATCCCAGCTTAGAATGATTTTGTAGAAGCGGAGACTACAAGCTTCTTCATCCAGCTTGTTCTTGTCCACCGCCATTTGTGAATGAGAAGTTAATTGCTCTTCCTATGGGTTTAGGGAAGACAGACCAGTAGAGTATAACAGGGTTTAAGGGGAAAGGTAAGCAGTTTGCTATTTTCCTAGGTAATTTAAAGTCCAAATTGGCCCGATGATTTTACTTTCTTTACTAGTTTTACCATGCCCTTGTATCATGTACGATGCATATAAAGTTATAAGAAATTTGAGCCCTTAAAAATAAAATTTTTAAATATATGCTCTTGAAAGTGATAAATATTGAGCCTAAGTATAAAAAGAAGAAAAGATAAAGCCTAAGTATGAAACAACCAAAATAATTTTGAAAGTTTAGTGTTCTATTATATATTATTCTTTAATATTAAGTTTGTCTCAAAATAGTCGTCTAGATACCATTTATTTAGACAAGTCAACTACATAAAGAAGAAAAATTAGCAATGAAATTATTATTAGTTAAATAATAAAAAATTACCACTAATCCTATTCACTGACAAAATTAGTGACAAATCAATAACAAAAATTGATCAGTTACATGTTAAATTTTATAACTAATTCTTGTGTTTAAAGAATTATACATCAAAATTTCTTAGTAATAGTATTAGTTTCTTTTTGAGCACGAATTTTTATTGAGGTAATTTAGGTATTTTTGTAAATTAAATTACGGTAATTAATTTTTATCACAAATTAATTACATTACTTCTTTTTCAAAAATAATCACTCTTCCCTAAAACCTAATGCCATATAAAATTTAAGAAATAGAAATTAACGAATTCAACAACAAGACTTTTAAAAAAAATACTTTTCATTTAAATCTTAAAAACAACAAATAATCATATGAAAGAGAAATAAAGAGGCAAAATTAGTTTTTATGATTAAACAATAGACAAGGACAAAGATAAATAAATATTACATAAAATCGTGAAGTTTCCTTGTTGGAAACCAACAAAAAGAATTCCCCCTACTTTTTTGGATTCTTTTATTGTCTAATATTTTGTATCCTTATTAGGAGAAGATACCAAATGCTAAATTAGTTAGAAAAAACTTGTTTGATTTAGAACTACTAAAATATTAGGAAAGTTTTTTATTTTACAATTTTATCCAATGTAAATTATATTTTTAACGGACAAAAAAGGCGAACGATATTTCGCTAAGAACCTTCGTGCTTTTAATATAGTACTAGTCTTAGGGTACGCGCGTTGCGCTTGTACCCATATTACAATCAAAATCTTCTTAAAAATCACATAAATATCTTGATTTATAGAATTTAAACTACAGGAAATATTTAACTTCCTAAAAATATGAATATTAATTTTTTTAAACTAATTCTATAAAAAAAGAAATGTCACCCCACACAGTAATAATATGTCTTATTTGGATTTCGAACATGGACTTTGAATTTAGTTTAAAAGCTAAGAATAAAAATAATATATTAATTTTCATTAGCATTACTCACGACAATATATAAGTCAATCCGTAATCTCTAAACTTCTTTATAGGAAACAACTTAAAAAGCTAAGTTGAATATAACAAGCATGTATTATTCTAAGAAAAATGAACAATAAAGAGGACATCACAATTATACAAGGAACCATGAACGTGCTATAGTTTTATCTATTATTCAATATTAAACAATTTAATAAATTTGTATGTATAATGATTTGGAGAAATAGTACACCATTGAGGGGTAATATTATCTATCAATAATACAAAAAGATATAATTGTTTGTGGTATAATATTCTTAGTTTTGGAGACAAAGTCACATTAACTATAATTTTATAAGGAAGCAAAGGATGGTCCGTTTCTTACACTGAATTAATTATATGAACTTGACACTTTTCCAAAAGAATAATAAAATATATATATTCAATACAAAAACCATAACATTTGTAAATTCAAAATGTTAGGAATAATTAAAAAGATAAATAAATCATTCATGAGTTTTTATTTGATAAATAGCAAAGTTGCCGAGAATTTAGAATTGCAAATGATTGATTCCTTCTTGAGAAATTAAAGACAGTTTGATTCCTTCTTGAAAACTATTTTTCTCATTTATTTATGGTAGAAATTTTAGGGTACCTTTTTACATTTTTTATTTATATTAGAATTTTACGAATATTTTTTTTTTATTTTAACCATGAAAATTAAAGTGTATTTTGTAATTCATATTAGATAAAATTGTAATTATACTCAATATATTTATTTTTTATTTAAATTAGTAATTGCTAAATACTCTAAAGACAACTTTGTTCCTTCTTAAAAAGATAGTAATTTTCTTTTCTGTTCACATTTAGGACACTATTTTTCTAAAAGAATTATTTCAAAGGAATCAAATTAATAAAAAAAAAAATTGTGACCCTTGGCTACTGCTTGGTTGTCACAAACGAACATATTTCAAAGGCAAAAGTAGATACAATTTCTTTCTTACTCATTTTAAAAGAATTATACTTTAATTCGAATTTTTTTTTGTTCTAAATTGGAGTACGTGTTTTCATGGGCAAAGGGATCTAGAAAAGTCAAAGTTGTTTATTTATAGTAAACTTCAATAGTTCTAAATATTATGACTTTCTACATAGTTTAAATAAGGAAATATTTAATAACTAAAAATTTATTGGATTTTAAAATCCTATATATTAAGAAATTAATAAAATTACAACTTTGTCTAATGTGAAAGTTATTTTTAAATGGTAAAAAAGACGAATAATATTTTGCTAAGGGCCTTCGTGCTTTTAATATAGTACTAGTTTTAGGATATATATTTTGCGCGTGTATTTCATATTCATAACATGATTTAATATAGATCTCTTTTATCATGAAGTCATTTTTTTATTTATCCGTAACATGATCTTTGCCTTGTGATGGACTGATGGGCAAACTTTTATTATATCTTTGCGTGCAATAATAAGTTACACTGTTATGAAATAATATAAGAACAAGAACAATATAGAGAAAAGTAGAGAGAGGAGTATTCTTATTGATACTTTTTGGGATGATTTACAATGGGGTAAGACCCCTCTATTTATAGGTATAGAAAAGACTTAGCCTCAAAGTAAAACTCTTCTATAAGATAGACATTCATTCTAATTAGAGTTCTATATATAACACTCCCCATTGAATGTCTATTCACTAATGTGCCTCGTTAAAACCTTAACTAAAACAAAACCCAATGGGAAAAAATTATAGAAAAGGAAAAAGAGTACACATGTTTGAATATGCGCCTATTGGTTGCCTCGTTAAAAACCTTGCAAGGAAAACCCAGTGGGACAAAACCTTGTAAGGGAAAAAGAGTGCAACGCGCATTAACTCCCCCTGAAAAGAGCATCAAATCACATCCTTGAGCATTTGCATTCCAATCTTGTGCACCATCTTCAAAACGATCTTTTGTAGAGATTTAATAAATAAATCAGCCATATTGATTTGAACGAATATTCCGCACCTTGAAATTATCATTCTTGATAGATATGAACATCTTCATATAATGTCGTGGAATGACTCTTCAATATCTCCATAGAGGTATTCTCGATGCCATCATGCTTATAGTTATAGCAAGATACATATGTACACAAGTTGCACTTAGGATGTGGTACTTCAGGACCAAGAATTGTATATGCTTCAAGCAACTTCAATCTTTCATGGATTGACATATAAGTTAAGTCATATATGCCATATAATAGACTTTAGATGCATATCAAGTTTTCATGAGTAAATGAGTAATTCAAGATTATTCTCATCTATTGTCTCAATATGATATCCATTTTGAATGATATCTTTAAAACTCAACAAGTTCCTTTTAGACTTGGAGGAGAACACTGCATTCTCTAAAATGTTGTTCCTTTAGGCAGAGTTATAGTTGCTCTTCCGGAGCCTTTAATCAATTTACTACTACTAGAAATTGTAGTAACATCTGCCTTACACATACTTAAATGAGAGTAATATTTCTTCTCTTTGAATATCGTATGTGTGGTACATGAATCAATTAATCAAAAGAGATATACGAACATGAGGATAAACAAATTTAATCCGTTGCTTCATAATTAAACAATATTTTCAAAATCTGCTGAGGTTAGTCGATTAACTTAGTTAATAGTCGACTAACTTGGGAAGCAGTCATCAGGTTAGTCGACTATCTAAATCAGATAGTCGACTATCTTGCTTTACGGAAAAGTCCAGTTTTAATGCGAAATATTAGTTAGTCGACTAACTAAGTTGATAGTCGACTAACTTAGCTTGCGGAAAAATCCAGTTTTAATACGAAATATTAGATAATCGACTAACTGTTAGGTTAGTCGATTAACTCTACTGGAAAATAAAAATATCTTTGAAATTTAAGCATATTGAAACATTCTAAAAAATTAATACTAACATTATATCATAAGCTAACTAATACGAGCTGATACTAATGACTATTAGTTTATTCACTAACTAATACAAATAAGTAAAATAAAATCAAATAATTCCGTCTTCCTTCATCACAGATCCATCACCAATTAAGTGGTCTATTTTCCCCTTAGGGTGCTCAAAGAAGTCTGTCACATCCAAGTGGGTGATGTCAAAATTGTCGTCAGAGACAGAATTGGTTTCAGGGCATTTACCTTTTAGAGATGCTTGATAAAGCTCAACCAAATGTCTTGGTACACGGCAAATTTTCGCTCAGTGCCCTTTTCCACCGCAACGATAATATATAGTTTATGAACTATTTGCTTTTGGATTCTCATCATATCGTGCTTGTGGCAGAGTGACCAACTTCAGGTTGTCATATCTCTCCTTTAAGCCATTCCACAAGATAGGTGGATCTTTGACTGTGATATATTCAATTTTCAAACCTTCATCATGGTGATGGCGCAAGAAAATCAAGGCCTTAGCACAGTTTCAAAACTTCATCAAGGTGATGGCGCAAGAAAATCAAGGCCTTAGCACAGTTTCAAACCTTCATCAAGGTGATGGCGCAAGAAAATCAAGGCCTTAGCACAGTCTTGGGTGGATGCATTATTTCTGTCTTTAATGGCGTCTCCAAGACCCATTGCATCCAAATGGATTTCAGCATCCAACACCCATGTCATATAGTTCTTGCCCGAAATTTTAAGGGCAACGAACTTTCTTTTCATAATGTCAGACATAAAACAAAATTACATCAAGAGCGTGTCCATGCTTACGGGCTTTATTACAATTATCACATTCACTTCAGGGAATGGATCATAATCATCTGTATGTGCTATATACAATCTCATGTCAGATATTACTTTCATAAAGTGAAAGATTATTTTGAGAATCTTCATTATTCTCATTATCACAATGATGACGATTATAATTCCGTCTATTTTCACGTCCACATTCATTGATACCTTCATGGTAATAATTTTGTCTTCTTTCAGACTTATCACATACTGCTACCACATTCTTTAAAGGGAATGGAGCAAATTCAATTGGACGGATTTTCAATTCTTTGCCCACAATCATACATGAATTTAATCATGGCAAGACATAGAAATTTTACCACTTCATGTGAGTGTAATTTCTTACAAACTCCATTAGAGTTATAATCAAACTTTGTTGTCTTTGTTTGTATATGAAATCAAATCGTAGAATTTCAAGAATTTGAAAGGGAAAAGTAAATTACTTACCTTTAAAGTATACCAATAAATGTTGTGATATCAAATATACCTCTTGAGTTTTCATCCCGTTGCATTACTTTATGATGATACCATCTCTTCTATTTTTCCGTATAGAAATTCTGGAAGAAGGAAGAAATCAAATTCAATTGGTTAGAGACTCGTGCTGATAACGTGTTATGAAATAATATAAGAACAAGAACAATAATACAAGAACAAGAACAATATAGAGAAAAGTAGAGGGAGGAGTATTCTTATTGATACTTTTTGGGATGATTTACAATGGGGTAAGACCCCTCTATTTATTGGCATAGAAAAGACTTAGCCTCAAAGTAAAACTCTTCTATAAGATAGACATTCACTCTAATTAGAGTTCTATTTATAACATACACCATCTTTTCCTATTGCTATATTAAGAACATTTTTGTTGTTGATTTCTGCTTTAATTTAGTCCTTAAAACTAAAGAAGGCTAATAATATACTAACTCAAGAAAGAAGATACTATGTTAGCAAAGTCCTAAAATTAACATTTGATTTTAAAATTATGTCTCACACCTTAATGTGCGGTGGACAATTGAATTGTTTGCATTGTGACTCATTAATCACATACATATGCAATTAATTGTATAGCTATACCTATAGAATTCCTTTTGCTTGAGTTGGATAGTATTAACGATAGTCATTTTTGTTTAGAAAAACCATAAGCTTCATAATTCTTTGGACATTTGTAAGATGTAGCTAAAGTGTTCTTATTCATGTTGAATTGATCTTTTCTAAATGTCACCAGTAGATGGGACACTAAGGAATTGGTATTAGAGTTACCATATAAATTTATGTTATAAGGAGGTTTTAATGTTAGCAACAATTTTATCCAACAATTATTTTTTTGAAGAACAATTATTTATTGATGCCAAACAAAATTAATAGAAAAGAGTTTTGGCTTGCATAAAAAGAAATTTTTTAAAATAAAATCTCGTATATAGCTTCTTTTCTTCTTTATTTTTTATTTTATTTAAATAGTCAAAATTCTATAATTATGATGTTAAAGTGCCATATGCATAATTGGCTTCGAATAACAAAATAGTTTTCATAAATTTAAGCATTAATAACGAGTACAGTTTTATCCATCCATTATGAAATATGACGACACAAATTTTAAAGCGAAAGCAATGGCTAAATGAAGTGAGAATCGAAGATAAGTTTTCAATTTTGTTAACTATTGTAGCCTTCTAAAAAATCTTCAATGGCCAAAGAGTGTGTAATTTTTAGAATTGTGTAGTTATGTAAATGTGTGTGTTTTCTGTATTAATATTTATAGTGAAATAACAAAAATTAGAGTTTTTCTTCCCGAATTCGGTGTTAGAGCCCCGAGTCGGTTCACACTCTTTACCCAAACTTCGTAGAACGAACTAAGTTATTATAATTATCAAACAAAAGATAGCTCCATCGTAAAGAACACTTGAGCATACTGAAAGATTAAGCTAATTAAGATTTTTTTTGCTCATTACATGAAATTTAATACCTAAGTTTATTTGTAATACTCTTTCAGATTAAATCAAATCTTGCGGGATTTCACATTCATGGCACAACAAAGTACTAAGAAACCCTCGAACCTGTGATAAAAAAAAAATCCTCTAACCAAGAATCTGTGAGTTATAACTGATAATTCCTATCAAATGTAAAACTTGAAAGACTTAATAAAGAAAATAGTTCAATACAATATATCTATCAAAAAAATCAAACAAAAAAAATACTCAATTATGTAACTCAAAATTAATAGATTTGGGTTTTTCATCAGTCATATTATAGTTGTATGCGATTATAAGATTAAAATTACTAAGAAAACAAATAAAGAAAGCAAGCAAAAAGAAAGATCACTATGAATAAGACCTGAATCACAACCAAAACATAAGATAAAACAAAGTAGAAAAAAACGAAAACTAACCAAACCTATTGAACTTTATGTTAGGATTATGATTCCAACTAAATATAACAACCTTCATATTGAACAATTCGGAATTAAACTACATGAGCGGAAGCTAACCTGAATCCATGTGTGGAATTTATTGAACCTCCTTTGATGATTGTCCTTTAGTCTTTATGAAGATTGCTCCTTTGATCCTTCCTTCAAGAATGTCTTGAAGATGTATGACACCACAAGAATACTTCACAAGGCTTAAACAATATGTGAATTGACCCACAACAATAATAATATGACAATGATCAAAATGGTATATGGTTTTCCACAATTATTTGCAAGACAATAATGGTGTTTTTGCTCTTGATTCAATGGGAGGAAGAAGAGTTTGTCTTGCAATAATGTGGGAACCATAACCTTCCACTTTATAACAAAAGAGTTACATAATCCAAGAGTCACAAGAGTTACATAACTCAAGAGTCACAAGCTTGTAACCATGGTTACATATATGCAACCTTAGTTAGCCCATCATTAACTAAGGTTACCCTTTTGGGTATCTACACATTAGTCCTACACTTTATATGACAACACATCGGCCCCCTTAACATAATGTCCATAAGACCACAAAATTAGGCCAAACCAAAAGATAGCACATAACATATAATTTATCCATATATTGTTCATATGTATGTAGATATAAGTCCATATATCTTACAATCTCCCACTTGGACGAGATACACAAACATATGTACAAACCTTAGCATTATATGTTACAAAATAACCTTAGATGCGCAAAATTGCTATCACAATAAAATTGTCATGAACAATCGGTCCATCAATCATACCAACATAGGAACTAAGTGCTCTTTGTTACTCATTCGTAACTAGAACCGGCATAGATCACGTATATCAATATAACCAACGACATGGATCAAGTGTAGATATGTAGCATGGAAATAACATAAAGTGTGGTCAATAGAATGTCTATTTCCAACTGGTTCTCTTTATTGATATCAATCATAAATTGTAAGAGTACAAAAACTTTAAAACTGAATATCTGCAGATATAACTGAATTACTGAATTTCTGAATATAATGAACAATACATAAATGTACAATATAAAACTCCCACTAAAATACATAATCCTTATCTGATTTGACACCCATACAAGCAATATGCTCATGAAATACTTTTGGTGTCAATCCCTTAGTGAGCGGATCCGCAAGCATGGAGTTTGTACTAATGTACTCAATGCACAATTGTCCATTTTGTACTCTTTCTTTAACAACCCGAAATTTGACGTCCATGTGTTTTGCTTTCGTCAAACTACTGTTGTTATTAGCATAAAGGACTGCCGATCTGTTATCGCATAATAGCCTAAGCTGCTTTTTGATGCTATCAACAACTCACAGTCCACCAACAAAATTCCGCAGCCATAATGCCTCATTAGATGCTTCATAACATGCCATAAACTCCGCTTCCATGGTGGAAGTGGCTGTAAGAGTTTGCTTGATACTTCTCCAAGAGATAGCACCGCCCGCAAGCATGTAAATATAGCCTGAAGTGGACTTCAAACTATCCTGACATCCAGCAAAATCGGAATCGGTATACCCAATGATCTCAAGCTGGTCCGATTTCCGGTATGTAAGCATGTAATCCTTTGTTCTCTGTAAGTACCTCATGACCCGTTTGGCTGCCTTCCAATGGTCCATTCCCGGATTGCTTAGATATCTGCCTAACTCCCAACAATGTATGCTATATCAGGTCGTGTACATACCTGAGCATACATCAGACTACCTACCGCCGAAGCATAAGGCGTCTTCTGCATTTCCGAAATTTCATAATTATTATTTGGGCACTGTTTGAGACTAAACTTGTCTCCCTTAGCAACAGGGGTGTTGCCTGGTTTACAATCCTGCATGCCAAATCTTTTCAGAACCTTATCGATATAGCCCTTTTGTGACAGACCGAGAACACCTTTAAAGCGATCTCGTTGTATCTGAATTCCTAATACAAAAGAAGCTTCACCAAGATCTTTCATTTCAAATTTCTTTGAAAGAAATTTCTTAGTTTCAAGTAATAATGCTATATCGTTACAAGCAAGCAGTATGTCATCGACATATAAAACCAGAAAAATATACTTACTCCCACTGAACTTATGGTATATACAGTCATCAGCAATATTCGGTTCAAAACCAAAAGATGTAATTACTGCATGAAACTTATAATACCATTGACGAGAAGCTTGCTTGAGCCCATAGATGGATTTCTTTAATTTGCAAACCTTCTTTTCTGATTCATCCGAAACAAAATTTTTAGGTTGCACCATGTAAATTGTTTCCTCAATGTCACCATTGAGAACTGCTGTCTTAACATCCATTTGATGAAGCTTAAGATCAAAATGTGCTACTAATGCCATTATAGTCCTGAAAGAATCTTTCGATGAAACTGGAGAGGAAGTCTCTTTATAATCAATGCCTTCCTTCTGAGTGTAGCCTTTTGCGACAAGACGAGCTTTATACTTAATAACATTGCCCCCTGAATCCCTTTTGGTTTTAAAAATCCATTTACAACCAATAGGTTTAATACATTCGAGCAATGTAACAAGCTCCCAAACGTCATTATCGCTCATAGACTTCATCTAATCAGTCATGGCATCAATCCACTTTTGAGAGTTAGAACACTTAATGACTTGACGGAAGTTGATTGGATCATCTTCCTCAAGTCCAATATCACTTTCTTGTTCATGGATAAATACTACATAATCATCCGAAATTGCATTTCTCCTCTCTCTAGTGGATCTCCTTAATGGCATTTCAGTTTCTTGAGGTTGTTGAGTTTGATTTTCATTAGTCATATCAGGGTCCTGATGGGGGAGATTTTCGAGATTGTCTTGAACCGGAGTTGTGTGATCCGTGTCATGAAGACCAAGATCAACAACTTGAGGGAAAGACACATATTCTTCCTCAAAGACAAAATCTCTAACAACTTTATCTCCCCACCCCCCAAACTCAATATCCTCAAAGAACCTAGCATTACCCGTCTCAAAAATAGTTCTAGAAGTGGGATCATAAAACTTAAAACCCCTGGATTTTTCAGAGTATCCAACAAAATAGCTACTAACCGTCTTAGCATCCAGTTTCTCTTCATTCGGCCTATAAGGCCTTGCCTTAGCTGGACAACCCCAAATGTGTAAATGCTGAATACTGGGTTTATGCCCAGTCCAAAGTTCATATGGGGTTTTGATTGTAGCTTTAGTTGGAACTCTATTAAGAATATAAGCTGCGGTTTTTAATGCTTCACCCCATAGTGGTCTGGCAAAGTAGTACGACAAATCATACTTCTTACCATATCCTTAAGGGTCCGATTTCGTCTCTCAGCTACACCATTCATCGTAGGACTGCCTGGCATAGTATACCGAGGGACGATCCCACACTCATCTAGGAATTTAGCAAATGGCCCTGGACGTTGTTCACCTGAACCATCATATCGACCATAGTATTCACCACCACGGTCAGATCTAACGGATTTAATTCTTTTGCTTAGTTGATTTTCAACTTCAGCCTTAAATGATTTGAACACGTCTATGGATTGGGACTTTTCGTGAATAAGATATAGGTACCCATAACGAGAGTAATCGTCTATGAATCTGATAAAGTATTGTTGACCATTCCTACAAGGAGTAGGGAATGGCCCACAAATATCCGTATGTATCAATTCTAAGACGTCCGAAGCTCTCTTAGCACCTAATCTAGTCTTGTTTGTTTGTTTTCCCTTGATACACTCAATACAAATTTCCGAATTTAAGGAATCAAGAGAATCAAGAATTCCATCTGACACGAGTTTCTGAATTCTTTGAATGGATATGTGACCCAAACGTTTATGCCAGAGTGATATAGAATTCTCATTAGTTAATTTTCTTTTGGCATCACTTAAAATTGTATGCAAAGTTTCTTTATTTGAAGTTATTGTATCAACCAAATATAAGCTATCAAATGTTGACAAAACACCAGTACCAATAAGATTGAAATTAAATTCCGTCTAAAAGACGGTACAACAAAAGTCTCATCCAAATCTAAATGAAAACCGGTCTTAAACAACAACCTAAATTTGCCAATAGCTTCAACTGGCACCTTCTTGCCGTCACCCACATAGATGTATCTTTCACCATCATTTGATTTTCGGCAGTTCAGGCAACCCTGCATTGATATACTTATGTGAGTAGTAGCAGCAGAATCTACCCACCAAGTATCCTTAGGTACCGAAATTAAATTAACTTCAGAACAAACAAGAGAAAGAAATGTACCTTTTTTCGCACGCCAGGCATGGTACTTGGTACAATCTTTCTTCACATGATTAGTCCCCTTACAGAAGAAGCAACCTAATTCAGTAATTTCAACCTTAGGTTCCTTATGTTGCTTAATCTTGGGCTTTGCAACCGCAACTTCCTTACCTTTCCTCTTCTTAGTTTCCTTAGAAGAGGATGCCAAATGAGCACTTTCTGTCTTATCTAACTTTATCCTTTCCTCTTCTTGCACATAATGTGAAATGAGCTCATTAAGAGTCCATTTCTCCTTCAGGCAGTTGTAACTGACCTTAAAGTGATTAAAGTGTGCAGGAAGAGATATCAAAACAAATTACACAAGCAGTTCCTCGGGTAAATCCAGCTTGAGTGACTTTAGTTTCGAAGCAAGATGAGACATTTCCATAATGTACTCCCTAATGTTTCCCTTGCCCTTATACCTCATGGAAACAAGTTTACTCAATAGTGTACTTGTTTCCGCCTTTTCGTTTTGCATAAAACGCTGTTCAAGGTTTCCAAGGAAAACATTGGCATTAGGTTCATCATTCATAGTGCCCCTGAATGATTCTGGAATTGCACGTTTCATTATCATTAGACTCATGCGATTCGAGCGTTCCCACTTCTCCATCACCCTCCTTTCATCAGGAGAGGATGTATCCTCAAGATGAGTAGGTTGCTCGGTTCAAAGAGCAAGGTCAAGATCCATGCAACCGAGAACGATCATGACGTTCTCTTTCCATTCCTTAAAGTTTGTGCCGTTAAGCACAGGGATGCTATTGATGTTGGCAGAGATCGTAGAAGCAGAAGAATTAACTGAAAATAGAACAAAAGGATTACTGAATACATGCTTACAATTACTTGAACTTTAACTTTACTTTATAGATTCAAAATAGGCATATCCCATTACAAGATACCTAGCACAACATTGATTTTAGTCTTTGGACAGAAAAACAACTTGTAAGTGGTACTCTTGGTGTAGTGATCAAACATAGACAATAAACTCCTGTCAAATATCAAACCTTCCTTTGGGCCGATTTAATATTCACATGAAAAACCAAATAATTGTCTCATATTTATCACCACAAGCATGTTTGAATTCCTGCCAAATAACAACCTTCCTTTGGGCCGGTGTTAAATGCATGGAAGACTAACATCCACAGTCATCTTATATTTCAAGATTAATCAATCTACACAATAGAGGTTACTTTGGCAACATAATGCTTCAATTGACTAATTTTAAATAATAGATGCTAAAAACTTTAGTTCCTTAAGCCATATTATGAATCTTAACTTAATATGTTACATGTTTTGACATGCAACAACTGAATATTAATTGTTATTTTACTTGAGAGGACAATTCCAAAAATATGAAAATTGATGGACTAAAAAATAATTAACATTCAAAACTTAAATATTAATGTATAATACATTAATAATCAAACTTAAACATTTTATGTCAATTAAAATCTGAAACTTAAAAGATTTGAAACGTTTTTAACCTTACTGGTCCAGGATAATCGATTATCTTAAACAGATAATCGATTATTCTGGCATAAAAAAGAATTTCATAAGTTACTGGACCAGAATAATCGATTATCTAAACCAGATAATCGATTATTCTGGTATTAAGAAAAATTTTCTGAGTTACTGGACCAGAATAATCGATTATCTGATATAGATAATCGATTATCTGGTATACAATAAAACGTTTCAAACTCACTGGACCAGAATAATCGATTATCTACGACAGATAATCGATTATTCTGGTGTTCCAAAGACTGCCAGAATTCTAAAACTTGAGAGATAATAGATTGTCTAAGAAAAATAATCGTCTATCTTTAGGCAGTGTCTTAAAATAATCGATTAACTTCCAAGATAATCGATTATTTGTGGATACTGTTTTGCGAAAATTTTTCTGAATAAAACATGATTTTCAACAAGAATCTTAAACAAGAAAACATGTTGTTTACCAACTAAAATCATGCTTAATACATTGTTTTAATTCAAGTAAAGTTAACATGACATCAAAACATCAAATTTCAACAAAACACAACATTCATAAAATCATGCTATTTCATGGTACTAGAATTTCATAAATAAAATTCTAACATTACTTGAACATGAATCCTAACATAACATGAATCTTATGAACATCCAAATTATCCAAATATGAAGGTGGCTCTGATACCAATTGTTAGGATTATGATTCCAACTAAATATAACAACCTTCATATTGAACAATTAGGAATTAAACTACATGAGCAGAAGCTAACCTGAATCCATGTGTGGAATTTGTTGAACCTCCTTTGATGATTGTCCTTTAGTCTTTATGAAGATTGCTCCTTTGATCCTTCCTTCAAGAATGTCTTGAAGATGTATGGCACCACAAGAATACTTCACAAGGCTTAAACAATATGTGAATTAACCCACAACAATAATAATATGACAATGATCAAAATGGTATATGGCTTTCCACAATTATTTGCAAGACAACAATGTTGTTTTTGCTCTTGATTCAATGGGAGGAAGAAGAGTTTGTCTTGCAATAATGTGGGAACCATAACCCCCACTTTATAACAAAAGAGTTACATAACCCAAGAGTCACAAGAGTTACATAACTCAAGAGTCACAAGCTTGTAACCATGGTTACATATATGCAACCTTAGTTAGCCCATCATTAACTAAGGTTACCCTTTTGGGTATCTACACATTAGTCCTACACTTTATATGACAACACACTTTAGTGATAAAGAGTGTTTTGATCGTTAAATGTATTACTTAAATACAAGTTTAATAGTGATCTAATTATAAAATATTTTTTCTTTTCAGCGTGATCTTTTTTATTTTGTTGTTAGTATAAAAGGTAAAGTCTTAATTAATTAATTTTAAAACTTTAAATGTTACTACTTTTTACATCGAAACCACATACATTGACCTTCTATAGAAAAAAAGAGCTGAAAATTAGGGGTGTTCATCGGGCGGATTGGGCGGCTTTTTACTCTTAACGGTTTGGCTTAACGGTTATCGGCTTTTAAATGTATTAATCCGTTAGCCACCTGATAAGATATCGGTCGGATTGGTATCGGGTTAGCTCTTATAGGGCGGTCATTGGGCGGCTTATCGGCCTAACATACATGTTTACTAGAATTTGATAGATCTCTTCAGGCAATTATAGATCAAACACCTATTCCAGTATACCTTCATATGAGCTAGCTTGTTAATGTTTTTTCATGGCATTCATTTTATCCCTGAGATAGTATAGTTTTTCCCTCTTCACTTTTTTCTTGTCCAGCACCTTCATCTTCTTTATGTTGGGCGAGTACCTGCAAATCATATATATTTCTATTCTTAACGGGTTAACGGATTAGCCATTAAGAAAATTGAATAATCCATTCCCAAACCGATAAGCCGTTAATAAAATAAATTCAATCCGTTCCCCGTCCGTTAAGCCGTTACCAGTAAGCCGTTAAGCTTCGGTTTGGATCGGTTTTTGGTTTCGGATCGATTTTAAACACCCCTGCTGAAAATTGGACAAATACTTCTTCCTATGTTCCTGACAGTTTTACTTCTTTGATTCAATATGTCTTCCATATAAAGACTCCTAAGCCCAAATATAGTTCAAAGTGCTATTATTTACCAAAACTTAAGAGGCGGAATTCTAGAATTTGAAGGAATTAGAAAAATTAAAGTTTTAAATATTAGAAGAATAATTAAATGAGTATTCTTATATATTAGGAAAATAATCAAATGACTATTTTGTCCCATATAAAATCAATTTTTAAGGGTAAAAAAGACGAACGACATTTCGCTAATGGCCTTCGTACTTTTAGTATAATATAGATAGATATAGATATAGATAATAAAATGTACTTTGGAGGTATGTGGAAGAAGCGATTAGATTGGACACCAAGAGACTTAGAATTACCGAGCATATGGCCTTTGACGGGGAACTGTGAAGTTCGACCTCTAAGATTGTAGCTTAGAGGAAGTTGTGAATATTTTTATTGTGCATCAGAGTAAGACTAGCCGGTTAGATTTAGTTCTAGGATGCTAGTGGTTATATACTGATGTAGGATGTTATCTACCGGGTTATTGTACTTTTTACTTATTTTGTATTTCTTATATTGCTGTTATTGTATTATGATTTTATTAATGGTACTAATATATCGTCTATTGTTGCCTTCTTGAGCCGAGGATCTCCTGAAAATAGCCTTTTTGTCTTTGGGGTAGGGATAAAATATGCGTACGTATTACTCTCTCCAAATTCCACTTATAGGATTACGCTATTGTTGAGCCTTTTGAAAAAGTGTTTTTGAAAAAGATATTTAAGGAAAATCTAAAGAAAATAAATACTTGTTTTGAGTATTTTGTCAATGTCAAAAGTGCCTTTACAAAAAATTATAATTTTACTGGTGCTCCAAGTTCCATTTTTAATAAATTCACTGTTATGAAAATAAATTTTCATATAAACATTAACTTATGTATAAAAGCAAATGCTAAAGAATTGACCTTATTTATTTTCTACGACCGTGAAATTTTATTGAATTCAACTCTAGCTCGAATTAGTGATATGGTAGTTCTGTTGAACTTTGGCTCCGACTAACCTTGATTCAAAATTATAGTGAGCTCATTTACGCTCTTTTCGAGCTCATTTAACTAAGTTTGAATTTTTAATATCCGCTCAAGGACTTGATTAATTTATATTCGCATTGAAATTAAAATGCTTCTAATTAAAAATAATATTCATTCTAAAATTCGAACTCAATAGCCTTAAATAAAAATAAAAATTCGAACTCAATACTAGTAATTCCACCATAATAATGTCTAAGGGTCATTAGGCTGATAGACTCAATGCCGAGATTGGATGGAAAGAGTAACAAACAAAATTTACAAGTAAATGAAAAATAAAAATAAGAAAAAGAGGAGGTTGTAATGGGAAAAAAGAACACGAAGGATTGTTGCATAGTGCGTTTTAACCTTAGCCTGCAGTATTGACGCCACCAAAACAAGCTGAGAGGTGACCGTCTTTCCAGGCGCCTCCTCTATGCCTTCAACCCTACAACAACCCCTTCACTGACATCTCTACTACAGCCAATCCATCACTTATCTTCAAAATCGTGAAAAATTTTCACCTTCACTATACTGTAATAGTGAAATGGTATGACTAAAAACCGGCTTTTAATCCTAGGATCGATTCGAACACTACGATCGGCGACCGGAGATAATGCCCCTGTGGGTTCAACGGGCGGCCAATATTTCCCTCATTGCTCGTTTTCATACTTCAAAATCTCTCCCTTCTTACGGTCCCGAAGCGATTTGGTTCACTAAAGTTGTATGTCTCCTCTGTTTTCACCATTCTCAATCTCTTGATATATTCACTTCTGATTATTTTCGACAGAATTTGGACCCTCATATTGCTCTCAACGTTATTCACCATATTAATACTAATTTGAATAACCCCAGATTGGCATTTAATTTTTTTAAACACACTAGGGTTAATTTGAATCTCATTCATTGTATTGGCACTTTTAATTTGCTTTTAAGGTCACTTTGTCAAATGGGGTTTCACGATTCGGCTACATTAGTGTTTAAGTATATGAAAGCTGATGGTTTTTTACTAGATAGTTCGATTTTGGAAAGTGTAGTATTAGCACTTTCAAATGCGGGCAAGTTTGGTATTGCCAAAGAAATTTTGATTTCTCAAGCTGAGTTAGGTAGTGAGGAAGGTAGTGTTGTTGTTCGGCCCTTTGTACATAATAGTCTTTTGAGTCTGTTAATGAAGCGAAATCAGGTAGATGAGGCTGTCGATTTTTTCCAAAATCACATTTTGAGGTCGGAGAGATTGTTTCCAGACACCTGCACTTTTAACATTGTGATTCGTGGGCTTTGTCGAGTTGGAGGAGTTGATAAGGCATTTGAGTTTTTCAATGACATGGGAAGTTTTGATTGTTTCCCTGATCTTGTTACATATAACACTCTTATAAATGGGTTATGCGGTGTTGGTCAAGTGGACAGGGCGCGTGGTTTGTTAAGAAGTCTTGAGTTACAAGATGGATATTCACCTAATGTTGTGACATATACGTCTGTTATCTCTGGTTACTGCAAGTTGGGCAGGATGGATGACGCTATAAATCTGATGAATGAAATGATTACTTATGGTATTTTTCCGAATATGGTTACTTTTAACATTCTCATTAATGGTTTTGGGAAGATAGGAGACTTGTTTTCAGCTCAAAATATGTACCAGAGGATGTGTGCTTTTGGTTGCCCTCCTGATGTTGTTACCTTCACTTCTCTCATTGACGGCCATTGTCGGATAGGGGAGCTAGACCAGGGCTTAAGGCTCTGGGATGAAATGAACACCAAAAATTTGTGGCCGAACTTATATACTTTCTCTGTTCTTATAGGTGCTTTGAGCAGGGAGAGTAGGCTAAATGAAGCTCGGGAATTATTGAGGCAATTGATATTGAGGGATGATATTGTCCCCCGACCATTTGTATACAACCCTGTGCTTGATGGGTTTTGCAAGGCTGGTAATTTGGACGAAGCAAATGTGATTGCAGCAGAAATGGAGAGCAAAGGGTGTTGCCACGATAAATTCACCTTTACCATTCTGATTCTCGGGCATTGCATGAAAGGAAGAATGCTTGAAGCTATGGCAATTTATGATAAAATGATGTCATTGGGTTGTGTGCCCGATGATATCACAGTAAGTTGTTTGACTTCATGCCTTCTAAAAGCTGGCATGGCTAAGGAAGCTTATAAAATAAGGATCATTTCACCAAAGGACTTAAATTCGGATTTATCATCTTCAAAGCAATCTGTACCATTCAGGACAAGATTGGATATCCCAGTGGCTGTTTAATTTAAAATTTTATCTGGTTTCTTTAGCATCGCTGAAGGAACATGTGGGTCTTTGTTCCTTTGAAGTGCTTCAGTGCTCAAGGAAGATTGCTTCAGCAGTTTGTATCAAGAACTAAAGCAACATGATCACTATCCTTTCTTTAAGGTGAGCTGCTCCTCCATTTTGTTTTCCTCTGGTAGATTTTTTTTCTTTTTTAGTAAGTTCAGGTGTGTCGTTTATGGAAATAATAGGAAGGAACCCTTTAGCTTACAAACTTATAAGAGCTGCATTTCTAAAAGTTGTAGTTCCTTAAGCCTTTAATGTAAAAAAGTGTTCATTGCATAAGCTTCCTATTCACCATATCTAATCTGAATTCACAATTAGCGTGAGAAGCATTACATTTCCCTCTAATTTTATTCTGGTTATATGATCCTTCAAGCTTCCTTTGTTTGAGAAAAAAAAGCAGACCAAAGAAATAAATAAAAGAAAATTTAAAAAAGGCGCCTCCTTGCTACCTTTTGTCTAATAAGTTTACTTGGCCAATCTTGTGACAAATGTCAGTATGTGATGACTGATGACTGCCACTATGTCATAAAATAGTCTGATAGGGTTCCATCACTAGGACGGGATTTTTGAAGGATATATCTGTAACTATCAGAGACTTGAGGATTGTACATGAAACTCGTAGCTCTTTTTTCAAATAATGGGAAACTGCCTATGGAAATCAGCTAGAATGCTGTGGAATAGTGTAATAATTGGAGGGAAAGATTGTAGAGACTAGATTTCGTTGAGTTAGAAGTTAGAAGAAATTGAATTGGGGAATTGTGGGCAGAGTAAGCTTTGGGCTATCTGCTAAGACGTCTAGGAAAAAGTAATTTTCATTAAAAGCAACGCTTTATTTATTTTAAGTATTCTGAGCAATATTTGTACTACTTTGTCAAGCTTTATGCATTATTATTATCAGTGATGTGAAAGGATGTGAGGACCAATATACGTCTGAATATTTTTATCTCACTTTCTTCAAATGAAAGGGCTTCCTTTAGTAGACTCTTAAAGCCGCTGAGAAGCATGTCTTTTTGTTCATCTTCAAGTTCTGTAGAAAAGTTCAACTAGAGTATGAGTTGGAGAGTATTGAATTTGTTCTTTTATTTCTCAATTTGACTGTGTTCACTCCTTTTGGTTACAGCTGCTAGTAGTTACCCCGCACGTTGAACCCATGTTGGATCTTTGATAATTCTGGTCGGCATCCTTGATGCTAGGTAAGCTTAAGCTTCTGCCAAATATTTGAGTACTTCGTAACCTGGTGAACCAATTGACATTGCTGACGAAAGTTCATAAATAATTGGAAGTACTGCAACTATATCATCGTCTTGATTTACTCCAACCCTGTAAGCATTCAGCTGACTTTCCAAATCTGTAGAACTGCTCTCTAAAATCACTCGTATTTTAAGTTCAAATCTGCTAACTTTATAGAGTTCAAATGTACTTAAGTTCTTTATTCATCATTTACCATTTTACCATTAAAACGAGATGCTAATTGGGCGTACTTACATATGGCTGCAGTTGGACATAGAACTTATTTTGTTACCAAATTTTTAAACTGTAATACAAGAGAAATTGATAATGAAGTCTCTCTTTCATCTCTGGGTTAAAGCTCAAGCAGATTATATTTGATCTGATCCAATAATATATTGAGTAATTGTAGAATTGTAATATTATAGCAACCTCAGGCTTATGACTGGTAGAATCTTACCTTTCACATGCCTCTCCCAGTACCTTTTTAAGGCCCATCTCCTTCTCTTTTTTTCTAAAGTACCAACAGCAATAGGGGAATCATAATCTAAGGTTGATAGAGGGAATATAAGTCCACCTTCTCTTTGATAATACATCTATCCTGTTTGGTGATGGATCAACTAAAAGATGCCTTCTGTTTTATGTTTATTTTTCAGCTCAACACCTTTATAAAAAATTAATGCTTAGTTTTCAGCTAATAAATTACCTTTATCAACAAAAAAATTGTATGTTTTGTTTCAGCTTTTTTGTGAGTTACCACCTCTCAGATCCTGTATTTCAATTGAAGCATGTAACTCTAGAGCACGTGGATACACTAACATTGTGAACTGTGATTATTTTCATCTTTCTTTGCGTTTGTGTTGTTTATAGAAATAGTTGATGTCCTCATATCACTGTTGGGCTCTTGTCATTATCCTTCTTCTGGAATATGCACTATTGGCATATTTGTGTCTGTATTACTCAACCTTGACAATTTTCTTTCTATCTGTTCTTTGGGTACTAGAGTTCGCTTGCTTCATTACTACGCTGTTTGCAGTTGAAAATTTTGTTGTGAAATATAGTTGGCCTTTTTTTTTTTCTGAATCTCAATGTTGTTGCTGTCTGCGTTTCATGCTGGCATCATCCTATATTTTTTTCATTTATTTGGAGAACCTCAGGGTGCAGTACTTGCCATCTTGACTTCATTCATGTTCAATATCTGTTTCTTTCAGGTTGCATTTACTGGGTTGAGACAAGATCTTCAAAAGTTGACCTGTTTTCAGAATACTTTCTTCTCAAGCTGTGCGGCTATATGTAAGTACATTTGTAGAGCCACTTTTTGTTTTTTCCCCACAAATATTTCATAGGAACTTTCTTTACATGTAAAAATACAATTCAAATGTTCTTGCCGGTGAAAAATGTGAAATTACTACTGGAACTAATCCTTTCAGAAGATCTAAGTTGGAATATTTGCCTACAACTTTTATGTTCGACCAGTAAATTAATAGTGTGAGATGTAGGCAAAAAAAAAAAAATTCATGTTAAATGATATTTGTCTACATCTTACACAACTATTTCCAACTGGTATAACATAAAAACTTTTTGTCTGTTTATCCCAAATGCTAATGTTGCTGATAGTTTATCATTCTCAACACGTGCAAAGTTCTCAATCAATACTGTTTCCATGAAGTTCACGAAAAAAAATTGAACGAGTCTCACACAACCTTTAGTGCTGTTTCCTGTTTTAATTGAATCTTACTATAATGTTACCCACTTATTGAATGCAGTGTCTGCAGGTGCTGATGGACTTAATTAGTTACCATACAAAAGTTTGTGTGGTTGTAAAACTATAGTGGGTTTTTGGATACTTAAATACATCGAGAATTTCTTTTGTTCTTTGGTCCTGTTTAAAAAAAGAAAAATTCTTTGTTCTTTGGTCTCATGGAGCATGTTTCTTATGCCTTACAATTTAGTTTATTTATTTTATCATTTTCTTCCGTTGAAGGTATGCGCCTTCTTGTTCTAGGTCTCCTTTAATGTCGATACAGTACGGTACTTGTATCAATGCCTCACAGACACTATATTCACATCCTTCAGGTGGAGACACGAAAGTTGGGTCGAGGAAGGAAGATGGGGTGGTGGAAGAAAGTGTACTATCCTCAGCCCTGAAGCCATGGGATTCCATTGTTTAATAGACATCAAGGTTCAAGGGACAGACATCTCATTAATGCATAACAAAGACAAACTACATTCAAGCCGTTCGAGCGGTAGGCACGAATTGACTGGGTTGCAGAGGAAATTGTGCGATGCTCTTCCGTGAAGCAATATGAATTCATTTGCAAAGGGTTAATTCGCTATCGAGATTCAAGGGAGCGTAATGCGTATGCACTGCAGGCTGAGATTAAAAAAAGGTTTATCTGTCTTCAAGTGCACGTTGATGTGATGACAAGTTTACTGTACAATTTGTGGATCTTGTTACCGCTGTATATTGATTTCAGTCCCTATACATGTTACATCTGAGACGCAATGCATGAGTCTCAGAATGCATCCTTGTCTTTGATGTCTGTTGTACCATAGTGGCATATTTTGTGAAGAAAGTGTCGAAAACACCTAATTATCAAATGAGTCTTAATTGGAGCTTGATGCATTGAACGTTTATTATTTAGGTTTTGTAAGAGTTAAATTTTGAAGTAGCAAGTATACGCTTGTGTTAGTGATGGACTGAGCTGGGAGTTCATTGAGGAGGCATTAAAAGGATTTGGGTTTCCAGAGTACTTTATTCAATTGGTGATGACTTCCATTATATCCACCAAATATACAATCAGGGTGAATGGAGAAGGGCATTGGAAGATCCAATGTTCCCTTTATTATTTGTGTTAGTGATGGAGTACTTATCCAGAGCACTGAAAAAGATGAGTGAGCTACCAGATTTCAAATTTCATCCTATGTGTAAAGTTACCAAACTGACACACCTAATCTTTGCCGATGATTTGATGGTATTCTTAAAAGGGACACAAGTTCTATTACTAGAGTTAAAGAAGCACTACATCATTTTAGTGAGGTCACTGAACTGGTAGCTAATCAAGATAAATCCAGCCTGTTTGTGGCAGGAGTTGAAGAAGACACAAAGGTACAACTGTTGAACACAACAGGTTTTTCATTGGGAACATTACCAATAAGATACTCAGGGTTGCCACTCTCATCTAATGAACAAGTGGAGCAGCATGGAATGCCATCAATTTATAGAGAAAATCACCACTAGAATCAACAATGCATACTCCAAGAATCTATCCTATGCAGGACGGTTACAGATTATTAATGCATTGTTGTTTTCAGTATATAATTTCTGGGGGGCAGTACTTATATATTGAAGGAGGTGGATAGAAAATGCAGGGATTATCTATGGAGGAATTCAGAGGTAAAAAGGAAAGTGGCACTAGTCTCCTGGGAAAAGCTGTATACCTAAGAAATACGGTGGTTTAAATAGCAGAAGTTGTAGAAAATGGAATGTGGCTTCAGTTGGTAAGTTGATCTGGCTTGAAAAAAAGAACATGCTATGGATCAGATGGGTTCATGATCTTTATATGAGAGGTGAACAAAGCATTTGGAATCACAATTCAAACGCTTGATTGCAGCTAGGGGTGGCAAACGGGCGGGGCGGGTCGGATATAAGATGGATCGAAATGGGTAATAAAAATAGATAAATTATCCGACCCGATCCATATTTAATACGGATAAAAAATAGGTTTATTGGCGAATAATATGCGTGATCATATTATCCATGGCTTCTTGAATGTGATCACCTTTGGAAAAATTCCTATCCTCCCAAACTTGAGGAATCCCCCAAATATAAAAGTTAAACTCATTATTTATCTATTGGTTATCTAGTGGTTATATATTTTCTAAATGGATAATATGGTTCTTATTCATATTTGACCCGTTTTTAAAAAGTTCATTATTCAACCATTTTTTAGTGGATAATATGGATGGTTAACTATTTTCTTTTAACCATTTTGCCATTCCTAATTGCAGCTAGTACCAGAAGAAACTGAATTCAATCAGTATAGATATGTTAGCTTGGTATAACAATGGCTATCAAAGGATGTGGTGCAACGGATGGGGCTGCTCTTCTCTTAACCAGAGGTCTCGAGTTCGAACCCTTAGTATGGAAAAATTCTTGGTAGGGACATTTCACCTCGAATGGGGTCCTATGCAGCGGGAATCCGGATATAGTCGGACTCAACTGGACACCGGATGAGAAACCAAAAAAAAAAAAAAAAAAAAACTTGGTATAACAATGGCACTTATTGCTTGACACCTAATGGAAGGTATTCTGTTACTAGTAGCTACAATGCCAAACTGGGAGGACTACAGAAGCTTGGTGTAACATATTTAATTTGGAACTCCATAATGCTACCAAGGCACAAGATTATAATATGGCTAGCCAACTAGGATAAACTACTGACAAAGGAAACTTAGCAAGATTGCAGATATTAATTGGTAACAAATCTATGTTGTCTATGTGATGAGGCAAAGGAAGAAACTCAACTCCATCTATTCTCAGAATGCAAATGGATAACTGACTTAAGGGAGGAGCTGGAAAACTGGTCAGGAATTAATATGCAGAAGACATAAATCAAAGCCTGTTATGGTTTAAAAGAAGACGCTGAAGTCATTCAAGAAGGAAGTTATAACTGCCATTTGGGGAGTTATGGTCGACGACACTTTTGGAGAGAAAGGAATCTTAAACAATTCAAGGATGCAATTGTACCTATAGGGATAGTAGTAACACAGATTAAACAGGAAATGAAAGAGAGGATAGACCACATGAAGTGTTCAAAGAGATCCCATAGAAGTATTTTGATTCAGAAGTTTTTGTAGCTATTATGTGATATTATGAAAACAGAAACAGAAAGTTAGTATTCCGTAGAACTTAGAACGTCAAAATAAATTTTAAAAAATAGTATAGTAACTTCAAAATAATTTTGGAAAAAGAATAGGAATAAATCGAGCCTACTAAATACATAGTGTGTATTTAAGAAAATTATTCCCCTTAAGTATCTGAGGTTGTGTAATATATCCTTTCAGGATAGAACGATGAAAATTTCGTAAGTAAATTTCTGGGATTTAAAGGAACATTTATAACCAATTTGGTACTGTTTCTGAAAAGGTTTGCAATCTTTCAGAACAACCATAGCTGTTGGAACAGTTTTGACACTGTTTCATAACAGCCTAGCTGTTGGAAAGAATTGTCCCCGAGCGACGACGACGGCTCGAGGCTTGCCTTTTTCTTAGCTCTTTAAGAGCTAAAAGATGAGCTTCTCTATATATACACAAAGATTTTCTTTTCTTCTACCAATAAGGGACAAAGGGTGTATTTGGTATGAAGGAAAATATTTTCCGGAAAATATTTTTAAAGTTTTCCATGTTTGTTGGCTTAAATGTTTTGGAAAATATTTTCCTTGTCAATTCATTTTCCTCCAATTGGAGGAAAATGTTTTCCTTATCAAGAGAAGGTAAAATATTTTTCAAACCTCCTTCTCAACCTTCCCCACCCTCACTAATCCACCCCATCCCTTATCCAAAAAAAGATATATTTTTTTTTAAATTTCAGTTTTTCCGATGCTACCCACCCCACTCCTCCCCCCATCCCTGCAAAATTTTTTTTTACCTCATTTTTTTTTGCAATTTTAAATTTCTTTTTTTTTATTTTTCTGCCCCCCCCCCCCCCCCCACAAAATGAATTTTTACTTTTTTTTTGTAATTTAATCTTCTGTTTTTTTTACTTTTACTGCTCCCAGCCCCAGACCCCCCCCCCCCCCCCCCAAAAAAAAATTTCAAATATATTTTTTAGTTTTAATTTATTAGTTAAATGCTCAAAATTTTACAACCAAAATTATGAGTTTAGAGGTTTATGTGTTTGAAAGTTTGAGGGTTTAGAAACTATAAAGTTTACGGGTTCGAAATTTCACGCTTTTGAATGTTTAGCGGTTCGAAAGTTTATGAAATTTGTGGGTCCAGAATGTTGTTATTTTGAAAGTTTATGGCTATATATTTATTATATCTAAATTAATTATGAATACTCTTGAGAAGTCATTTTCCTTAATTTGCATACCAAACATCGAAAAATAAATAAGATTACTACTTGTTTTCCAAGAAAATATTTTCCACGGAAAACATTTTTTCCTTGTATCAAACACACCCTAAGTAATTGCTAGTTTCGGAGATTTTTTTGAGGGACAAGGTTGTCATTTACGTAATTCCTTTGGTCATCCCGTCATACCTTTTGCTCTACGTAATCCCATTTAAGTTTATACCGTAAGCTATTTGAAGTAAACGTCACAACTCTATGTTCACGCAACTCATGACTCATGAGTCCAGATCACCTAGACTCTATTGCCCCCAGGCCGCAATTCGACTATCTATTCCAATGATGTGTGCAACCTTAGAAATCAAGTTACTTAAGGAATCGCATATTGAATATCTTTTTACATATTCATTGATCATTGAGTCATATTCTTGAACAGAAATATTAGATTTTTACTTTAATAACTTGATAACTTTAGAAGTCTCAGAATTTAAGTTAGGCTCCTACGGATTAAAAATGGGAAACGGTATGTTTTTTCTTCTTTTCGTTATGAGTAGGTAGTCGGCTGGTCCATAAATACCGAGAAGGGGAAATGGGAGAATTTTATGTGGAAGTGAAATTTCGAACTTAAGTGATTTAATTTATGATGATAATTTAAGCATCAAATTGTTCCCAACATAAGTGTATCTCTTTTTTCTTATAATAACTCTGAATATATTAGCGTAAACCAACAAAATTGATACACCTAAAGAGCCCTTGAAATATTTAACCACATACGCCAAGCCTCTGACAGAACATAATGTTGGATTCTTTATTATTATTTGTTATATATAATAAAAGAGGTGTGAATAAAAAATGATAGGAAAAAAATAGAGAAAAGTGAAATTTTGAATTAATTCACTTTATAAGATATTTAAAATTAAAAAGAGAGGGTCAAAGATATTTTCGTCGTTCCATCTAGATTACCCACCTGAGGAATACAAATACCCCACAAAACAAAATGCTTACGCCTTCCCCGCAAACCAAACACCGACTATAACAATATCTCCATCTCCATAAATAAATGAAGAAATCAGCAATATCAACGGTGAAAAATAGAGGAATCCAAACCGAACAGGAGAAGCTGACGGAGCCGGAGATGAACGCGGCCTTGCAGCTTATTCAGCTCAGCGGCAATTCCGATAGCAGCGCCCGTGACATTGATCATACCGCCGGCGACAGTTGGAGAGTAGTGATCGCGGTAAAGGAGCACGGCGAAGAAGAAAGCGTTGGTGACACGGCGGAGGTATCATCAACAGCCGTCAATAGGGAAGAGACTTTCGATGAAGCTTTTCCCCCTAAGAAAAGGAAGTTTCGATCCATCTCCGCTCTTTATCAGGTTACAAAACCTTTGATCCTTAAGAATAACCATCGTAAGTTTAAATCCAGGAAGTAAATACATATATTCCCCCCCCCCCCCCTCCCCCCCCCAAAAAAAAAATTAAGGAAAAAGAGATGTAAAACATTTTGTGTATACTAACAATTTCAATAAATGTTGACAAGTACTTGTTTTGTAGATATTTTTGGTGTAGCATATAGGGTTGTTATCCTTTAGGCTTTTAACTAACTGAATGTTCATCTGTGCTTTTGTTTCTTTGGTTGGATCGGGGTCTGGCCGTTTGGGGGAGGGGGGTTCAAATGGGGGAGATTCTCGTGTGTTCTAGTATATATTGTTAAGTTTGCAGTTTGAACAAACGTTCTGGAAAATAAAATCAAAATACTTGAAGGTTAATTTGAATTGCATGTGTTATTGGTTTGAAAATTAGTTTAGTGATGAATATTATAGTACGCTACATGAATTAAAAGCCAATCTAGAAGGCATATGTAAATTTGGACGAAGTAAAGTTGGTTCAAGAAAATTGATCAAGTCAACAAATGTATCAAGTTAGTTAATTCTTTTATTTTAATTCTGCTTTTGTCGTTTTATCTGTGAATTCTTTCTTTTAATTTGTGGTTGGAGTTCGAGTTCGATCAACAATATAATGATCCGTTTCATAGCTCACTTTTTTCTCAATTCATGTCTGCCCCGGCGCACCTCCTACAACTTTTAATTAATAATAGCTAAGGCTTCCATTTGTATGTATTACTATCGTTTAATATGATTCAATTTCTCGTTTTGCGATTCACTAGCTAGCTAGCCAAACACGCATAATACATTCTAAAGTTGGGAGCATCCAACAAGTTCTTGCCACTACTCGAGGAGTAATATATCTCGATAGGATGCAACATCTTCCATTCATATTCCAACACCTTAAGTGTAAACTATGCCACCCTAGAACATTGTATTTTGTTAGTATAATTTTTGAATATTTCTCCAATTATCTCGATGTAGAGAAAATAACGCATTATATGTTCTCATCTTATATTTATTCACCTTTCGGGTAGAGCTATGAGGTACTTATATTAGTGTGAGGTAGTACTTATATGATGAAATAAGCTGGCTAGGAGACATTAATGTTTTATTTTGTTTTTGCTTTTCGGACATAAATCATGGGCCAAGTTATTTTGACGCACGGAGAAAGAGAAGGTAGGAATTCCTTATGCATGCGTAACAATAATTTTTTTTTTTGTTTCTTCTATAGACTTTAAACTCGTGTGGTTTATGTCTCCTTATCATTGTTTGGAAGGAGTACTTGTCGATTGAGAAGCAAAGCTCTTGTTACTATAATGTATCGTATCGTGACAAACTATGGAATAAATCTTTTTCAACTGATGTTTAATATGTGACATGTGCTTCCCACTCCTTGCGGAGAAGAAAAAGAGAGGGTATAAAATCACTTCACAAAAGCATGGTGATTGACGGAATGATAACTCCATTCTTAACATCTTAATTATAGATTCCGCCTTGAGAAATGACACACAGTTTATTGATCAAATCGTTCAACACGATAGTTTTCACTTTTGATTGAGAAAGTAAAATATCATAGGTAACACCAATGTCGACTGTTGTTTGAAGTAGAAAGATGATACTGAAAACGAAGTACATGTAATTGCAGTATATGTAATAGTTTAAATTTGGAATGCATGCTCACCTTTCTAAGTTGCCGACATTGTATATCATCAAGTAACCTTACGTAATTAGGAAGATTTTTTCCTAGTCGGAGGAGTCGCTCTAATGCTACTTAGTTTCTATTATACCTTTTGTTTTCTTGAGATAATTTAGTGGACTCCTCAATACAAAAAGGGAAAAAGAGAAGAGGAGAAGCCTGGAAGAGATTAGGGGTGTGATTGGTATGAAATGTTTTCATTTTTCAAACCTCCTTTTCAACCTTTTCTACCCTCATCAACCCACCACACCCCACCATCCACCCTATTACCCCTCCCTCCTTCCCGAAAAAAATATATTTTTTTTTACCTTAATTTTTTTTTTTGTAATTTTAATTTTTTTTTTTTTCGGCACCACCCACAACCCACCTTAACCCACCCACCCACCCCACCCCCTAAAAACAACTTTACCTTTTTTTTGTAAGTTGAATTTCTATTTTTTTTTCGTTTTACTTCCCCAGCCTTGCCCCAGCCCCCCTCCCCCCAATTATTTTTTTACTTTTTTCTTTTGTAATTTAAATTTCTATTTTTTTTCGTTTTTCTGCCCCCAGCCCCCGCCCCCACCTTGCCCCCCACCCTCGAAAAATAAATTTTAAATTGATTTTTCAGTTTTAATTTTATTATTTATCTGTTCAAAGGCTCAAAATTTTACAAGTTCCAAAATTATGAGTTCAAAGGTTTATGTGTTTGGAAGCTTACAGATTTAGAATTATAAAGTTTATGCCTTCATATTTATATCTAAATTATTTATGAATACTCTTGAAAATTTATTTTCATTAACTTGCGTACCAAATACCGAGAAATGAATAAGATTACTACTTATTTTTCAAGAAAATATTTTTCATAAAAAATATTTTTCATTATACCAAACACACGCTACATTTCTATATCGAAGGTGCAGGATAAATTTGCAACGCGATCGCTATACGTTGAAGTTGTTAGGTTTACAATGCACAAAAGATAAACAATCTATAGTGGGGGTTAACCTGTGATGTGTATGCACTCGTTATCTATTGAGCTAAATAAACCTGCTTTTCTGTCTATATATATATATAAAATTATAAAAGCTTGAATACAATGTCGGTTTACAAAAATAACCTTATATCATTAAACATAATAATTCACAAGAAAAGGATATAACTGAAAATTCTAAATATTAGTCTTATAATCCTATTAGTTTTAGTACATAATACTACAAGTTAGAAATCCTACACGATTTATGAAGCTGAGCTTATCTTTCTTGATAAAAAGTATAATTAATATCACAAAAGTTATTCCAAAAAGCAAAGTACAACAACAACAGTTATCCAGTGTAGTTGCATAAAGTGGGGTCTGAAAAAGCAAAGTACGGTAACTTGAATACGGATGAGTATACCAGATTGATGGCACCTAAAATCTGTTTAAGCTCCAAAAATCGAAAGATATTTGCTTTCCTTCAATCATATATATAACATAGTTTTTAACGAGGAAAAAAAAAAGGAGGCAAGTTAATTAGCCCGTGACATATTGAAAATTTTGACTCTCATATGACAAACCACCCTTTATATTCCCGAGGATGGTGTATTTCAATTTGTGTAACACGCCCCACTGTAAATTTCAGCGTAAATTCAATCGACTAACTTCCACTCTATTTAGTGTCAATCATCTAAGAAATCCATATTAGAATAGTCTTGTCCAGATAAAACCTGCAAAGAGATCATTTTACAGATAAATATCGGTTATGTCCTTTTATTGTGAATTATTATGTTTAATGTTATTGGGTTATTTTTATAAACCGGTATGCATATGAAGAAACTATATATTATGCCCTTTTATTGTGAGTTATTATGCTTAATATTATAAGGTTATTTTTGTAAACCAACATTGTATTCATGTTTAGATAGATAGATATAGAGATAGGTTAAAATATATAGGAAGGTTTAATAAAATTAATTTCATAAGAATCCCCGTATTGGAAATACATTACTATTCCATAATGTCCAATACCAAGAAAATAAAAATAATATCAAATGGATTGCATAAAGTGTTGAAAATAAGAAAAAAATAATTCCACGACAATATATTTTAAAATTATATTAACTACTTTTCTACTCAAATAATATTTTTTATCAATTTTTGAAATATTGGAAAATACCCAATTATTAAAAAACAACTAAAATATATTTAAAAATATAAATGTGTGAGGAATAGAAATAAAAATATTTGGTAAGAGTCAATACCACTAATGATTCTACATATATTAAGATCTAAAATTGAAATGTTAGATCAATCTTTTATTCTTTGAAAATAAAATTTAAGATGGACAAAATTGGAATTAAGATTAAATATTCAAAATAAGAGATGAATTAATATTAATATCTAAATCAACATAAAATAAATTATTTTTATGTTAAAACCAAATAATTAAAATTTTAAATTAATTATTTAGCAAGAGAATCCAATTCGGTTGATTTTAAAATTCACCATATGAGCAAAATTATTTTTCAAGTTAAAACAAATCTTAGGGCACATAAATTTATTCCATAAAAAGAGTGTTAGAGATTAAAAAAATTAAAATACAAAGTAAAAAATTTAGTATATTATTAAGAATCAAAATGACATAAAAGTGTTTGAGGAAGCACAATCAAAGCTAAATCTTGAACAAGAATAAGCTTTCCAGACTATATTTTATAAAGAGTCGACCCTGGTATACCAGAATTATTCGTTATAGTTGCCTCCGACGGGATCAAAATAATATTTCTATGTCACACTTTACTTGCAAATATCATATCAAGATGCATAATACTGTTAGCAATAATAACAAATGGTGCACCAGCGACGATTTTATTGTGAGACCACCTACTTTATATTTGATATACCTCTTCAAATAACTTAAATAACCATCACAAATATATTCAATCAGACAATAATGCTAAATTTATAAGGAAAGCAAAATTAATAATATGGGGTGGTGACTTATGGCTAAATGTCCAACGATCGAAACAATTGCCCGGAGTTTTAGAGATAAATTGGATATTAATGAACTGTTTGGTGGAAAATTAATAATTTGGGGGTAATTTCTGTTAAGTACTATCAATAATTCCAAAATTGCCAAAAGCAAAGACTATAAAAGCTAGTTTGCCAAAGTTATACTTCTAACATCAAATGAAAAGGATTCAATTGACAGAAAATATAACGTAAGAACATATCCATTATTCTGGCTTCCTGTTTTGTGTGAGAAACGAAGAATATCTTCTAATAAAAGATAATTTGGTTCTTCCAGAACTCTTGGTTATCAACCTACTGATAATAGTGGTGCATTTAATAGGGTAAATATTTCTATCATTATATTAAAATATAATTTGTGCAAATCATATGATAGAAATTAAAAAGCTATATTAGTTAGCAGAAATGAATATGTTAATTAATTAAATAAAAGGATGATTGCAAAATTTTATAGTAAAAAATAATATATTTTTTAATTTTTGATTCAGGAGAAAATGATACTAATAATTACTACCAAGAAGAATACTTAAATAATTTAATACCAAATAGCCTTCTACCATATATGTTTATTGTCAAGTTTATTATTCACGTATGTTAGTGTCACCGTATATATAATAGACTAAGTTATAATTGATCTTCCATTGTATATATATTGATTTTGAAGAAAATTATGCCCATCATGCTACTGAAAAATTGAGATACGTCAAATAGCTTATGTAATAATACACAAATGATATATAAAAGTTTTGACAATAACGTCAGCAAAAATAATGATACTGGCAAATTTTCTTCTAAGTATATTCTTATCCCTGAAGTCAATTTTCGTTTTCCGAAACTAAGGAATATCCTTTTAAATTTGTGTTAAAATAATTTTCATATATTTTCTTGCACGAACAAATATATATTGCTTTCTCAAGAGGGATATCAAGATCGAAAACGAGAGTTCTGGTTAAGGCAGAGCAAACAAAGCATTAGGAGAAAACATACACACACACAAAAAGTGTCGTCTATAAAGAAGTACTCGATAAAATACCAATACACTAAATACTTTTAAACTATAATATATAAGTATCCAACTAACGTGACAATATTGATTATTTGTGTAGGTTTTGATCATATCCTTTTATTTTAAATTAATATATTATGCTAATATAATAATATTGAGGCATCCCAATACAGCAGGCGCGTAATATTGCAAATAAATAAATAAAAAAAATTATTTGAAATGTGAGTGCATCGTATATGTGAAATCTTAATAGTATAGTTGATTAACTTTGACTATATATATGAACTTTCACTTTAGCGAGGATTAGATTCCCTCACTTTGTAATTTCCTCATGATCATTTTCCCTTTCTTTACTGCTATATAATATTTTCTTCTAGAAAAGGTGTTTATATATTGTTACGATCCAAGTTGTCCCTCCATAAACTATTGTGATGGCACCAGATCTCTATAATTAGGTAAGCCTAGCGAAAAAGGAATTTAAAGATACAAACTAGCCATCTAATAGGTAAATATTAGATAAAATATTTAAAATACCGTTCGGCATATACAATAATAACACTCTCGGCCAACAATAACACCCAAATCCTGGAATCTCATGAATCACAAGCTTAAGAAGAAAATACATAAGTTTTCTAACTCCAGAAGTTTAATAACAAGGAAAAATACAGGGAAAAAGCCTATAAATGAAGGGAAAATAGAGAGGGACTTCGAGGTTTGCGGACGCGGCAAATATACCTTGAAATCTCTGAATCGCCTCGCCTCATGGATAGTATGGCTGAGCATAAGAACCTGGATCTACACACGAAAAATATGTGCAGGAAAGGGCATGAGTACACCACAATGGTACCTAGTAAGTGTCAAGCCTAACCTCGGTCGAGTAGTGACGAGATCAGGTCACGTCCCTACTGGTTATATGTATAACAAGGTAAAATAATGTGAAATGAGACAGTATAATAAAAGATACTAACAGTCAATGAAGATGAAATCACAAGAAGAAATAACTCAATTCACAGAGATAGCAATAGGGGATCTCCCAAGATAATGTCCCCTAGTCCCAAAATGTAGATGAACAGAGGATCTCCCAGGATACCTCCCCGTAGTCCAAATCATAAATGTGCAGGGGGATCTTCTAGGATAAATCTCATCCAACCGCTAGCTGTGAAGAAAACGTGGTACACACAGGAACGAAGTATGCGAACTTGGTCAGCCGATCCACAATCAACTAAATGGCATTGAACTTCCTCAAAGTCCGTGGGAGTCCAGCTACGAAGTCCATGGTGAATCACTTCATAATCTCTATCTGCTAAAGCAAGTCACCCAGTCTATGATACTCATACTTCACCTGCTGACAATTGAGGCACCGAGCTACACACCCAACTATATCTTTCTTCATCCACCTCCATCAATAGCGCTGCCTCAAATCCTGATACATCTTCGTGACACCTAGAATAATGGAATACCACAAACTGTGGGCCTCCTCTAGAATCAACTCCCGAAGCCCATCAATATTGGGTGCACATATCCAAAGATGCATCCTAAATACCCGATCATCACTAATGATCACATCTCTGGCGTCACCATGCAGAACCTTGTCCTTGAGGATAGGCAAATGAGGATCATTATTCTGATGCTCTCTGATACGATCAAACAAGGAAGACCGAGAAATCACACAATCTAGAACCCGAATGGGTTAAGAAATATCCAATATCACAAACTGATTGGCTCAGGCCGGAACATCCATCGCCATGGTCCTCTCGCTACTAGTAGATAACCCACACTCCCCACTCTCTGCCCGGGCGCCTCAAAACGTCGGTCACCACATTTGCCTTTTTCGGGTGGTCTAAAAGAGTGATATCATATCCCTTAAGCAGCTCTAACCACCTCCTCTGATGCAAATAAAGGTCCTTCTTCTTGAACAATGCTGCAAACTCTGGTGATCAGTGTAGATCTTACAAGGAACACCGTACAAATAATGGAGCCAGATCAAAAAGGCGAGAACAATAGCAGCTAACTTGAGATCATGGACATGATAATTCTTCTCATACACCTTCAGCTATCTGGACGTGTAGGCAATCACCCTACCGTCTTGCATCGATAACGCTCTAAGTCGAATCCTTGATGCATCACAATAGACAGTATAAGACCCCCCCGAGCCTATAGGCAATGTCAACACTGAGGTTGTAGTCAAAGCTATCTTGAGCTTTTGAAAGCTCTCCTCACAAAGCTGTCTTGAGCTTTTGAAAGCTCTCCTTACACTCCTCCATCCACCTGAACGGAGTACCCTTCAGGGTGACACACTGGGCCGAATAAAGCCCTTATAAGCAATTCTTGTAACTAATCCTTCAACTCCTTCAACTCAGGAGGAGCCATATGGTAAGGATGAATAGAAATAGGCTAAGTTTCCGACAACAAATAAATGTTAAAATCAATATCTCTATCGGGAGGCATGCCCGAAAGATCAGTTGGAAACACAGCGGAAAAATCCGTACTACTGGGAATGAATTAACCTGTAAGGGTATCAATACTGACCTCTTTCACATAAGCTAGATACGCGTCACACCCCTTCTTAACCATTCTCTGAGTCTTATGAAACAAAATAACTTTGCTGGTAGTGTGATCTAAAGTACCCCTCCACTCTACTCGCAGTACACCTGGCATAGCCAGCGTCACGATTTTGGCGTGACAATCAAGAATCACATAATGGGACAGTAACCAATTGATGCCTAAGATAACATGAAAATCTACCATGCTGAGCAATAATAAATTGGTTGTGGTCTCAAAATCATTAAGAGCAATCAAACACGACCAATAAACACGGTTTACAACAAGAGAATCTCCCACAGGAGTAGAAACATAAACATGGAAACTCAAAGAATCCTGAGATATGCCCTAAATGCGAGGCAAATAAGAATGAGTGGATCCTGGATCGAATAGAACCGATGCATATCTATGACAGACCGGTAAAATACGTATAATGACAGAATCAGAGGCAACAACCTCTGAACGGGCAGGAAGGGAATAATATCTGGCGTAGCCTTCCCACTAGGATGAACTCTACCTCTCTAACCACCACCTCTAGCTAACTGAGCAGGTGGGGTAGCAACTGGTGCTGTGATCATAACTTGGGAACTCTGCAAGCACGCTGTGGCTGAGAAGTATGTGGAGGTGCACCCCTCTTGCTCAGCCAGCTAGAGGTGCACCTCATACATTTGTTTATTTTTATATCTAAACAAGTTTGTGGGAATTAGGGAATTGAAAATATACTCCCTTCATTTACTTTTAATTGTCCATTATACTAAAAATATATTTTTACTTTTATTTATCAGTTTCAGCAATTTAAGAGAAAGATAATTTATTTTTCTGTTTTTATCCTTATCATTAATTAGTCATTTCAAAAATTATTTTTAATGATTTTTGAAATGCAATCATTATTAATGGTTATAAGGTAAAATACATACTATAATTATTTCTTAAGAGCTGTGAAAAGTCCAAAGTGGACAAGTGAAAATGAACGGAGGGAGTATTTAATAAATGTTCCTTAATGTTAATCCAAAAAACAAATTCGATTCGAATTGGGAACTCTTAAAAGAGTAGTCAACTAGTGAGATTTTAAAAGGGTAGCTGGAAATTCTACTAACAAAAATACCTTAATCACCATAAAAATAAAATAAAACATTGTCGCATGTTTTACTCAAATTTACAAGTATGCCCATTAAGAGTGTTAAACGGGTGAGCCGAGCCTGGCTGGGTAGGAAAAAGTTGAAATTGTCCGGGTTTTGAACAGGGCGATTATGGGTTAGGGGTTACCAGGCTTAACATGTTCAGGTTTATCTGGATAAAAAATGAACCGTAAGGGATACATGTATAAGGAGTCAGGTCGGGCCAGGTTAGTGTAATTTTTAATTTTTTTATTTTTTATAACTATTGTAAGTTATATTAATATAAAGTAAAAACATAAAGAATATAGTGAAGATGGGAAAAAAATATAATTATAAATTGCAAGTGTTACATTTATTTCAAAATTCAAACTTACAAATTGAAAGGTTTATATTTAACAACAAGTAAATTAACGAAAAAAGAGTAAATTCAAAGGTTTTGCATTGCCTTAGAATCTGAAACCTTTTAAAAAAATTAAAATCTAGCCGTTAAACTGGGCCGGTCCTGGCCGCTTAACCGGTTCTACAGTAAATTTGGTTTGACCGGTCCGATTAACCAAATGAATTAAAGTGAACGGACCAACCCCCTAACCCTAGTAACCCAGCCCACCCGGTTTCCTAAGTACCGAGACGGGTCGATTTGGGTCCGGATCAACTCGGCCCATTTGGCACCTCTATCAGAGCCACTGTAAAATTGTTCTAAAAAGATATAAGTGCCAAATGCTTAAACAAATAAATGGCCGACTTTAGTAGATTTCTCATTTAGTGTTAAATACAGTGATTGCCTCAACACATAACACGATTTTTTAAAATTTTTTTTTGTATAAATTAGTACAAAACTATCTTCGTTTACCCTTAAAATGGATAACAATTAAATTTGTACGTGATTTTAAAGATATGTGGATTGATTCAACAAAAATAATCAAGAATATTAGATAAACGAGTTAAGGACAAAATGAATAATCAAACCAAATATGATATTACGGCCATCTCGAACTTAGGTTGAACAGTAGTTTTTCCCTCGATTGGACCCTTGGTTCGAAGCCAATTGTGAATGAAGAACAAACAGTGAAGTAAGAACTTTACAATTGCTAGAAAGCAGAAAAATGAATATGTATTTCCTTGGTTTGCGTGTTACAATATGTCTTATCAAAGAAAACTTTTTGCTTCATATAGTAGTAGAGTTCACCTATAGTATAAATTTAAAAACGGTAAAAAAATCTTCCTTTCTCATTAATTACTGATCCATAACCGTCATCGAGCGAGATTTGCACCATGGTACCCGGTTGGTTGCAAAAATACGGCCCTTTATCCGTTGTGTATAACCGTTCATTGTACTTTCCAAATTCTTAAAACTCATTCCAAGCCCAGGGTGTGTTGTTTTATCAGGTCTGATGGAGAGCACTTCGTTCACTTTTCACGGGTCTTGATATAAATTTCCAACTTCGATTTCGATCTTTTATGTTCATGCCCTCACTTTGTTTTATTCACCGCAAAATTGGGGTGTGCGTTATCCCCGATTTCACCCATATACAGATAGTTTTTTCGTTTTTCAGAGAACAAGTTTGCCAAAAGAATGGGAAACAACAGATGAAATCGGTTCTTTCCTTGTACGTTACAACCAAGGTGACATATAAGACCGCCAGTAGCGTCTTTCTAACTTTGGACATGTGCCAGTCACAATCTAGTTGCGTTCAAATGTGAAACGTCACGCATTGACTATTTTCCCCTATAAAAGCTTCGACCTTTTGCATTTCTTTCATTTTCCGATCCTAGCTTTTTTATTCAAATTTCCCAACGGCTTTTAACTTTTTCAAATCTCCTTACCCTACTTCTTGAACCTTCATTTCTTCATCTACGACCTTCGCACCTTCATACATTTTCTTGGATTTCCATCCAGATCTTCATATCTTCATATCTTCAACTCTGGACTTCAGACCTTCATCCTCTTTCTTCAAATCTTCATATTTTTTTCCGAATCTTCATATTCTCTCCAAATCTTCATATTTTTGCATATCCTTATGGCTAAAACTTCCAAGTGTACTGCAAAAAATGACTTTCTCATCTTCCCATTCGGCCCAGGCGTCGAGCTGGCTTCCCCTTTGTTTGCTTATGAGCCTCCTATGAAAAGCTTCATACCCGGGGGGGGGGGGGGTTGCTCTATCAGGGATGATTGAAAAATCGAGAAAGCCTCTATCCAACAAGATCGAGGTGAGGGAGCATGGAGATATATGCTTCGTCACGGAAGATACCCTTCCCATAGTCCGAGAGGATTGTAAATGGGAAGGTAAAGACGTGATCGTCCTCTGCTTAATGACGATATTACTGCCCATGTGGAGGGGTTTTTAAGTGTTTACACTTACCACTTCATGTTTTTCCCGGTAGATCCCATAGTCATGGCTTTTTGCTAGTGGTTCAAGGTGTGCCTAGTGCAAATTCACCCATGGTTTTGGAGGATCGTGATACTTCTATGTCGTTTTGTGAATAATGCTAACAACCCACAATTTACGCTTGATCATATACTCTGCCTATATAGCCCCCAAAGTTTTTGAGGAGGGCTGATCAAGCTTGTTCGTCGAGCAAGTAAGGGACCTTTCTTGAGCATTGATAGGGATCGAGACCGAGGCTTGAACGGGAGGTTTGTTCGGGAAAAAACCGAAGACCTGATCCCTCTCAAGTTTCTGTCTCTCCTAGAGAGTGGAGCATCTTGTAAGTTTCGTCTTTCTTAAGTATTAACTTCTTTTTATTCCTTCGCTCATTGCGTGTATCTACAGCCGTAAAACTATTACCTAAGTTCCTAATATAATCCCCCGGTTCAAGAAGTAGATTGAATGCCGTACTCCGAGTGCACATGGTGCAAACTCTTAAAGGGAAAATGGGATGCCCAATCTCGTGGTGAGGTTTGTCCTTGAATAGTTACCACAATGCTCCCAACTTACACAACGCTACCTTTTTTCTTCTCTTATTGGTCTGCCTAAGCCCACCAAACTTAGGCCGCTAGAGGAGGACGAGGATATGTCCTTAACTATCGAGCCCTCCATTTCAGGACAACCCGGGGCTGTCACAGAGGAGGAGAAGAAGAGAAAAAAGAAGTCCTCGGGTTCCCTGAATTCGGTGGCGGAAAAGAAGAAGAGAGCAATTACCTGGGTCTAGAAACCCAAGAAGAACACCAAGTCTAGAGTACCAGACCCAGACTTTATCTACTGGCTTAGGGACGAGCCTAAAGAAGATGACATCTTCGTCTCTCATGGGTCAACCCCTACTAGGGATCAGGCGATAATCGAGAAAGAGGACCTCGAGGTCGATCCCCTTATGACTCGAGAACCTGAGGGGAAGATCGAGGTTGCGGCCTCCCAGGAAGCTGCTCCTATATCGAAGGAGGCGATCAGTGTCATTGACATCATGGAGAGGCCCTCCTACACCGAGTCTATGCTCGAGAGTCCCAAGAGGGCAAAGAAAAATCAAGTGAGGGAGCGCATGACCTAAATGCTCCCGTAACTCATTTTCGACACGATGGACATGGATGCATTGGCGTATTGTAATGTGCTTGGTCACCTGGTGGTCCCAAAGAAGGATGTGCCCTTAGGAGTTGGCGGGCCGAGTTCGAGCCCAAGATAATGAAGCAGTTTTCAGTGCCAAGTGTGGACCCCGAGAACAAGAGAATAGTTGTTTTACTAATCTTGGAGGATGCCCGAGTTATGTTTGCTCCGGTGGGCATAGCTAGCTAACTCCGATGCCTGGTGATCGAGCAGGACCAGTCAAGGATGAATGGGGTCGGCACATTACGTCTCTTCGACGAGGTGCAGCAGGCGCTGAACTGGTAAGGCATTCATCCTTTCATACCCCTTTGTGAATCCGTCTTAGGTTTTGATGTTTCCAACTAACTTCATTGTTTTACAGGCTTTGGTGCTTCACCATGAAAGCTTCCTCTAGTATCGTTTAGAGATTAGTCAGCTTGAGTTCAAGCTCAAAGAGATGGTCCGTAAAAAGGACATGTACAGGGTTCTTAGTGAGAAGCATGATGAGGCTATTAAAGACCTTCCAATTTTCCAAGCCGATCTGGAGAGAAATCAAAATGAGGCCTCAACCCTGAAATGGGAACACGTCAACTTGTTGAGAAGGTAAAGATCTTTGAAGTTAAAAACGAGTAGCTAGTCATGGAGACTAATAACACAACTTCGTAGGTCCAACAGAAGATATACTTGATCAACCAACTGCGGGCTGAGATGGATGAGGTAAAGACCGCGATTGAAGTGTGGAAAGGCATGGTGGACTTGTTGGTTTCAGAGAAGGAAGAAACAAAGGTAGAGCTGGCATTGATAACCAACTTTGGGTGGCGAAGGACAAAATCGATAAGTGGTATCGGCTAAATAATGATCTCCTGGTACAACTGAGCTTATCCATCACAGAACGGGATGCTCTCGAAAGAGAATATATGGCATTGAGGTCAAAATTGGATACGACCTCTACCGATGGTGAGTCAATGGTATCCTAGTACAAGGCCGATGTGGAGGAAGTTGAGACCCGCTTAAGGAGGAAGACTGAGTACATAAAGCAGCTATCCTAGAGAGAGACCCTCGGGGAGATTCAAGCTCGAGGTTTTGACCTATAGGCCGAGGTTGAAGAAGCTAGGAGGATCAAGGCCCAGGCAAAGGAACTTTACGAGCCTGAGTGTCCTAAATTTTCTAGAGGTTCCGAGGGTTCTAAGGGTTCCGACGGTTTTGGCGACGAGTAGGGCCCCGGTGAAGACCAGGCGTACGTGCCATAGTAGTTTTCCCATTTTTCTTATGTATACTTTTTTTGTTTATTCTGAAGTTGTTCTATCAGGCCCTTGTAAATAAATTTTGGAATATATGAAATTTTTTCCCTTTTGGCAATAATGTGTCTTTATTTTTCCAGCATCTTCTTGCAATTTCTATTTGTTGTTTTTTATGCCTTACCATATAATCAGATATAGTTTTGGGGCATTCGCTTTTTGGAGGTTCAAATGAAGCTCAACCTCGGTGCAACTTTGTTTACTTGTGAGTTCAAACCCTCAGTGAGACCGAAGGTTTTCAAGATGCTTAAGTGTTTTTAGACGATAATTTTACTGTCGATAACCTTTTAGCAGGGTTCAAAATTTCATAAGGGCCTTACTTTCTGGTTTCAGACTTTGGACATATCTAAGTCGTTTTTAGGTTTACTGTAGCATTTTATATTTGGCAATCATCTAATAGGTTTTGCTGCCTCAGGGATTCGGCAGTCTGGGTCACCCGAACTTTCATCAGGCGATAGTCCCCGAGTAGGGGTATCCCGTAGGCTCGATAGTCTCGAGTAGGGGTAGCTTATGGGCTTTTAGGATCCGGGATTGAATAAACAAAATGCGTAGTGCCAAAGTGTAATTGAAGCGGAAATTTCTTTCATTTCTTGGTGTGAAAGGTACACGATGGAAAGGGGATAAAACCCTTTGCCATGGCTAGAGTGGACTATGTGGGCACAATTCATATGACCGTTTGGACCTTAAATGAATCCTAACACCAAGCCTTAGATTTTAGTACAAAAAGTTTTTCCCCTTGCTAAATACCTTAATTTCAGGGTGATGGCCCCCAATATTTGAGATCGAACTCTTGAGGGCTCAGATAATGTTTACCTGAAGAAAAATGATCATCGACATTGGTTTGATACTGGTCTTTAAATATAAGTTAGTGTTCTTTACTATTGTCTCGTTAAAAAACCTTGTCGGAAAACCCACTTCAACAAAAAACTTGTTCAAGAAAAAAAGAGTGCAACACATGCTTTCAGACATAATAGCACATCCGTCCTTGTCCGATTACCTGCATACGTTAGTCTAATTTATAACCTGGTTAATAAATAATTGAGTTTGTACCTTAGAAATAGTACTGCTTTATGTATGTCACGTTCCAATTGTTCGATAATTCTACGCCATTTCCCATATCGAGTTTTGAGATCCTTTTCCGATTATCCCGACAACTCGATATGATCCTTCATGGTTTGGTCCCAGCTTCCCTTCATTTGGGTTCCTAGTGTATAATGTTACATTCTTCAATGCCAAGTCCTTGAGTGTAAAGTGTAAGAGGCTAGTTCTTCATCTGTATTACCTTTCTATTTGTTGTTTCTGGGTGGCCAAACGGACCAAGGCGAACTCCCGCACTTCATCCAATAGTTCTAGGCTTGTGATCATTACCTTGCCGTTTGGCTCTTGGGTCGCATACTGGAACCTGAGGCTCAGATCTCCCACCTTGACTGGTATCAAAGCTTCAGCTCCGTAGACCAAGGAAATCAAGGTGGCTCCAATACTAGACTTTGAAGTCATACAATATGCCCACATGACTTCGGAAGGATCTCCCTCCATTTCCCTTTCGCACCGGTCAACCTCTTTTTCAGGTTTTGAAGTATGATCTTGTTTGTTGATTATTCCTACCCGTTCCCACTAGGGTGATAAGGTGTTGATAAATCCTTTTTATCTTGTGATCTTCAAAAAATTTATTCACTTTTCTTCCATCGAATGGCTTCCCATTTTTATAAACGATCTCGGCTGCTATCCCAAATTGACATATTAAATGATCCCAAATGAAGTCGATGACTCCTTTATCCCTGAACTTTTTGAATGCTTGAGTGTCGTCCCATTTGGAAAAATAATCAGTCATAAATAGTATCAATTGAACTTTACCTGATGCCTATGTAAGAGGACCGACGATGTCCATTCCCCACTTCATAAATGGCCATGGGGACAAAACCAAGTGGAGTATTTCTCCCCGTTGATGGATCGTCGAGGCGTGTCTTTGGAAATCATCGCATTTCATCTGAAGTCCTTCACACCTTTCTCCATTTCGGTCCAATAATAGCCGGCCCTGATTAGTTTCCGAACCAAAGATTCTGCCCTCGAATGGTTACCACAAGTTCCTTCTTGGACTTTTCTCAAGGCGTATTCAGTCTCTCCTGGTCCTAAGTATCGAGCTAGTGGGTCGTCAAAGGTTCTCCTAAACAATGCCCCTTCGATCAAGCTAAATCTAGCAGCCTTGGTACGGAGGGATCTCGATTCTTTGGGATCTAAGAGAAATTTTTGGGTCTTCAAGTAGTCCATGTACTTGTTCCTCCAATCCAAATTAAACTCATTGAGTGTACTTCAACGTGGCCTTCTTCTATCATCAGCTTCATGAGCTGCACTAATATTTTTGAACTTAATTCATCAACATCAACCGTTGATCCCAGTTTATCCAAAGTATTGACCTCATTGTTCTAATCTTGGGGTACGTGCTGCAGTGTCCATTCCCTAAACTGATGCAGTGTTACCTGTAATTTGTCTAAGTACTTTCGAATCCGTTCTTCTTTTACTTAGAACGTCCCATTAACTTGATTTATACGAGGAGGAAGTCACACTTATCTTTGATCACTTCGGCCCCATGGATTTAGCTAATTCAAAGGACCTGCAATCATGGCCTCATACTTGGCCTCACTATTAGTCAACTTCATAGTTCTAATAGATTGCCTAATTACCTTCCTTGTAGGTGGTTTCAATATGATCCAAATCCTGGACCCTTTTAATGTTCGAGGCACCGTCTGTGAAAATGGTCCAGATTCCCGAAGTAGTCCCCGAGGTTAACAATAATTCCCTTTCGACTTTGGGTACTAAGGCTTTCATTAAGTCAGCCATGAAGTCTGCCAAAATCTGAGAGTTTATGGCATTTTGGGGTCGATACTCAATATCGTACTCGCTAATTTTCATATCCCATTTGGCCTATAATTATGAGAGCTCGGTCTTGTGCATGATGTTCATTAGCGGCTAATAAGTAACGAAACATATGGGGTGGCATTGAGAGTATGGTTTTAGCTTCTTGGAGGAGCTTAGTATAGCGATAGCTAATTTTTCCAAGTGAGGATACCTTGATTCGGCCTCGCCTATTTTACTAACATAGTAAATAGGGAATTACATACCTTTTTCCTCCCGAACTAAGACTCCACTTACCGCCACCTCAGAAACTGCCAAGTAGAGGTACAGTAGTTTGTCTGCCATCAGAGCGTGAAACAGGGGCGGACTCGATAGGCACCATTTGAGTTCTTCCAAAACTTGTTGGCTTTCCGGGGTCTAGGCCAAAATCTTCTTCATTTTTAATAGTGAAAAAAATTGATGGCTTTTGTTTGAGGACCTCGAGATGAAATTGTCCAGGGTGGCTATTTGGCCAGTCAGTCTTTGAAGGACTTGACATTGTCCACCACAGTGATATACTCTATGGATTAGATTTTGTCAGGGTTGATCTCGACTCCTCGATTGGTTACCATGAACCAAAGTAATTTTCCTAATCCGCCCCTGAATGCGCACTTCTCTAGTTCAGCTTCATATTGTATTTCTGCAGTATGTCGAAGGTCTCTTGCAAATGTTTGAAATGGTCCTCTACTCGCAGGGACTTGACTAATATGTCGTCAATATAAACTTCCATTTATTTTTCTATCCGTTCTTCGAACATCCGTTTTACTAGGCCTTGATAGGTGGCACTGACTTTTTGTAATCCAAACGACATTGCATTATAGTAGTAGGTGCCAAATTTAGTGATGAAAGAAGTCTTTTCTTGATCTTCCAGGTTCATTTGAATTTGGTTTATACCCAGAATAGGCATCAAGAAAGCTGAGTATTTCATGCCTCAACGTTGCGTCAATTATCTGATCGATGTTAGGCAAAGGGAAAGAATATTTAGGGCATGCCTTGTTTAGATATTTGTAATCTACACATATTATTAGCTTACTCCCATTTTTAGGTACTACCACTATGTTAGTGAACACCCCTGGTATTTAACTTCCCAGATGGACCCTATTTTAAGGAGTTTGGATACCTTGTCCTTGACAAATGCATGTTTGACCTTGGACTGTGGCCTCCTCTTCTGCTTAATCGGATGAAGCTTCGAGTCTAAACTTAGCTTATGAGTGGTCACCTCTAGTGGAGTCCTTGTCATGTCAAGATGGGATCAAGTGAAATAATCTATGTTAGCTTTAATAAAATTAAGTAGTTTTTTCCTTAGGTGGGGTTAACCCCGTTCCCAGGTATACATTTCAATATGGTAGGTTTTTGATTTGTAGGACTTTCTCCAACTTCTCGACCATTGGTTTGGTGGTGTCAGTGTTATCAGAAGCTATGAACGATCTTGGACTCCGTAATATTCCTCCTCGTCTATTCCTTGTTCCTCCGCTTGGATCGAGACCGGCATCAGTGATTGCTATTTAGTGTTTTCCTTGGTCAGCTCCATGTTCCTTGACGTCAAAAGTGTGGGCACTGGGATTATCTCATTGATTGCAAAAATCTCCTTCACAGCTCGCTGCTCTTCATAGACCATTTTGATTCCACCTAGTATAGTGAATTTCAATGCCTGGTGCAAGGTCGAGGGTACCGCCATCATGTTGTAAACCCATGGGAAAACTCTGCTAAAGGCAAGAACGGATCCTACAAACCTCCAAAGTCAATAACACAAGCTCGGAGCATATCTTCCATTATCTGAATAGTCCACTCGGCCTGCCCGTCCGTTTGAGGATGAAATGTTGTACTCAACTCAACCTGGGTGCCCAACTCTCACTGAATTGCTCTCCAGAAGCGTGAGGTGAACTACGTACCTCGATCTGAAATGATAGATACTGCCACACCATGAAAGCGAATGATCTCCCGGATATAGATCTCAGCTAACCTCTCGGATGAATATGAGACTACCATAGGAATGAAATGCATTGACTTAGTCAGCCTATCAACAATGACCCAAACTGCGTCGAACTTCTTCTGTGTCAGCGGAAGTCCAGTAACAAGTCCATAATGATATGCTCCACTTCCACTCGGGAAGCACAATCCTCTGAAGCACTCCACCAGGCCTCTAATACTCTTACTTAACCTGCTGACAATTCAAACACTGAGCCACATATGCCACAATATCATTCTTCATTCTACGCCACCAATAATGCTACCGGAAATCCTGATAAATCTTTGCGATGCCCGAATGAATAGAGTACCTGGAGATATGGGCCACCTCTAAAATAAACTCTCGAAGCGCATCCATATTAGGCACACAAACCTTACCCTGAAATCTCAAGACTCTATCGGTATCTAAGGTAACCTGCTTGGCACCTCCTCCTTACACTGTGTCTCTAGGGACACACAAATGGGGATCATCAAACTGCCGCAGATACACTCTAATAATAATGAACGAGCTACCGTGCAAGCTAATACTCGACTAGGATCAGAAATATCCAACTTCACAAATCTATTGGCCAAAGTATGAACATCTAAAGCAAGAGGCCTCTCACCGACTAGAATATAAGAAAGACTTCCCAGACTGGCTGACTTTCTACTCAAGGCATCGACCACCACATTGGCCTTTCTCGGGTGATATAAGATAGTGGTATCATAATCCTTCAACAACTCCAACCACTTTCTCTGCCTCAAATTCAACTCCTTTTTCTTGAACAAATATTAAAGACTCTTATGATCCGTGAACACCTCACATGCCATGCCACGCCATAAAGATAGTGCCTCCAAATCTTCAATGCGTGAACAATGGATGCCAAATCTAAATCATGCACCGGATAGTTCTTCTTTTGAATGCTTAGCTGCCTTGAAGGATAGGTAATGACCTTGCCATCCTGCATTAACACTGCGCCAACCCCAATACTGGAAGCATCATAATAAACCGTGTGAGGCCCTAAACCTGTAGGCAAAACCAACATCGGTTCCGTAGTCAAAGCTTTATTGAGCCTCTGAAATCTCGCCTTACACTCGTCCGACCATCTGAGCTGGGCACCATTCTGGGTCAACCTAGTCATCAGGCTGCGATAGATAAGAACCCCTCCAGGAACCGCTAGTAGCCTGCCAATCCCAAGAAAATATGAATCTCTATAGCTGATGATTGTCTAGGCCAGTTCTTGACTATCTAAATCTTCTTCCGGTCAACCTCAATACCCTCTGCTGATACAACACGACCCAGAAATACAACTGAACTAAAGTAAAACTCACACTTTGAGAACGTAACATATAGCTGACTATCTTCAGAGTCTGAAGAACCACTCTGAGATGCTGCTCATGCTCTTCCTGGCTACAAGAATATATCAGAATATCATCAATGAAGACTATTAGGAACGAGTCCAAATAAGGACTGAACACTTTTTTCATCAAATCCATAAAAATTGCTGGGGAAGTTTTCAACCCTAATGACATAACCCAAAACTCATATTGCCCGTAACGAGTGCGGAATGCTGTCTTAGGGACATCCAGATGCCCTAATTCTCAATTGATGGTAGCTAGATCTCAAGTCAATCTTTTAAAATACCTTGGCACCCTGAAGCTGATCGAACAAATCATCAATCCTCCACAATGGATACTTATTCCTTATTGTAACCTTGTTCAACAGCTGGTAATCAATGCACATTCTCATCGAACCATCCTTTTTCTTAACAAACAACACAGGCGCACCCCAAGGCAAAATGTTGGGTCTAGTGAAGCCCTTCTACAGCAAGTCTTGCAATTTCTCCTTCAACTCTGGCGGGGCCATGCGATATGGAGAAATAGAAATGGGCTGAGCCAAATAACTGCAGAAATTGATATCCCTATCGGGTGGCATTCCCGGCAGGTCTGAAGGGAAAATCTTAGGAAACTCATGAACCACTAGCACAGAATCAATAGAGGGAACCTCAGCACTGGAATCACGAACATAAGTCAAATAGGACAAACACCCTTTCTCGACCATACACCGAGCCTTCACATAAGAGATAACGCTACGGGTAGAATGACTAGAAGTCTCTCTTCACTCTAAACAAGGCATACGCGGTAAATCTAAGGTCATAGTATTGGCACGGCAATCCAAGATAGCGTGGTAAGATGATAACCAGTCCATCCCCAAAATAACATCGAAGTCGAACATATCTAAAAGCAATAAATCTACACGAGTCTTGAGACCCTCAATCACCAAAACACAAGAATGATGGACTCGATCAACCATGATATAATCACCCACCGATGTAGACATTTAAACATGAATACTTAGTGAATTACTAGGCAGAACTAGATATAGTGAAAAATAAGAGGACACATACAAATACGTAGACCCTTGATCAAATAACACTGAAGCATCTCTATCACAAACATGAACAATACTTGTGATCACCACATCTGGTGCCTCAGCCTCGGGCCTGGCTGGAAGTGCATAACATTGGGGTTGGGCCTCGCCACCCTAGACCACATCTTTGGGATGGCTACCTGCTGGTTGGCCTCCATCTCTAGCAGCCTGATATCTACCTCTAGGACATCTACCTCAACCTATAGCACCTCTACCCCCGCCTCTAGTTGGCTGGGCGGGCTGGGGAACACCTGGTTCCTGTACCATATCACGAGTACCCTGATGATGAGAGCTACCCGGTGCTCGGGGGAAAAACCTAGTAATGTGAACAGGATCACCATAAATGTAACAAGCTCTCGGCTGCTAAGATTGCTAGCCCTATCGACCTGAATGACCACCTCAGAAACTCTGAAACTGCGGTGCACTAATGAGAGCTGGTGGTTCACTGTAAGGTTGTTGATCAGAATAGTGCGTCTAAGAATCACGACCACCTGAAGTACCATGGGAGACCTGGAGGGATAACTGTAAGGGCCTAGGAGGATGGCCTCTACCATGTAAATCTCTACCTCCAAACGAGGTACCACTGAATCTGCTCGAATGATAGGGTCTCTTATCCGACCCATGACCACCTCCCTGCGATAGAACTATCCCAACTCTGCGAGCCACATTGACCGCCTCCTGGAAAGTGATCTCACTCCCGGCCTCCTTGGCCGTCTGATACAAATTGACTGAATAAGACCATCGATAAACCTCCTTACTATCACGCCCCAAATTCGAGGGACATGACTGGCACTCGACCGGGTATCCCCAGTCTAGTGGACCTGGATGCCTTTTCCTGACCCACGTGTTACCCCACATTTTTCCATTACTTACTAACCGAGTGGAAACAAATGTTTATAATTGAAACTCCCTTTTTACAAAACATAGATGACATTAGAGTGGTTTACAATTTACAATACCGTAAATACAAAGTACTTACTACTTGGTTCATGACCCACATTTCATGTCTAAGGAGCCTTTAAGGATAAAAGATGACAGTACTATACTTTCTGGTAACAAGGGTCTGGCTATACCTTTTTACATATACCTAAACAAGATCCCGAATTACAAGAACAAGGGTGGAATGAGGCACGCAGGGCCCCGAAAGGAATGGGGCTCACCAATACATATGGCGGGGGAATGAGGAAGAGCTACAGATGGTGGACTGGAGTACCTGCTATAGATTTACCTACAATCAGAACACGAATGTAGCGCCCCCGGCAAAAGGGACGTCAGCACATTTGCATTGTACTGGTATGTATGAACAAAACTTGTCCCAAGTAAACTCAAGCCATACGCAAGTAGAACACAACAATAGAAACGACAACCAAACACACATAGAAAGTGCAATTAGCCAAACAAAGGGCAATCAGAGCCCCATAGATTACAAACTCTCCTGGTGTCTCCTTTCATAATTCCACATCATTGATTTCACAGTTTTCTTCAAGTGTATATTTCAATAGTGATTTCGATCACTTTTACACCCTTATTACCTCGGCCACCCTTATCACACCAACCCACACCTTATTACACCGTGTTGCGGCGCGCAACCCGACCCCGCCGTACAGTTTCAATTTCACAATTAACACAACCAAACAGCAAGTCAAAAAGATAAACGTTAAATACACCTCAAGACATCACCACAACAGTGTTACAAGTGTTTCTATAACTATTAGTACCAATTTCATTACTTTCAACAGTTCGTACTCAATCCAAGTTACCACAATTACCCACAACATTTCAAGTACATTGTTATCACAGATAGTCTTGTTTTATCATTTGCAAATTCCTTCAATCACTTATTATTCAAATTTTACCACGAGGTTCATTCAAAATCATACCAGTCACAAGAAGCTCACAAAAATCCAACATAGATGTCAACTACCAAACAATTCACATACAAAGCAAGGCGATTTCACAAGGATCAAGGTTATCCATACATACCTGGAGTCGAATTCCCTTTTTAAGTTCCTATTCTTAGTCATCAAGCTATCTAGACACGTCAATCTAATTCACAAATTAACAAATTCACCTTAGAATTTAAGTTCACAATTACTACCCGCTTTATTTTAGGCTATCAAGCAGAGTCTTCTATTTCTACCCAATTTCCCTTTACTAGATTTTAGGTTTTGAGTGACACGCATGAGGGTTTTCAATTGTTAGTTCAAAATCAAAGCATAAGACTCTCCCCCTTAGCTTAAATCTGAAAAACTGGGGAAAAGGGTTAGAGATTTTACCTGCAAGAGTGGAGATGAAGACAATCACTTAAAATTAAATTTTCCCGGCCCGGATAGTTTTGGAGGATCAATTTGATGAAGTTAATACTTTATCTCTCAAGAACTCTCCCTTCACTCTCTCTTGTTTTGTTCATAAAATATGTAAAAATGAGGGGTTGGGGTGTTTTATTAGAAAAAGGGGTCGGGTATAAAATTTTTAGAAAGCTGATGCCCGTGCAGGATCTACAGTGAACTATGCGATTGCATAGCTGACATGCGGTATTCGACATTAGAAGTATATTGATTTTTCCCCAATAACCGAATACTTTTGTCTGTAAATACTGCATATTTGATTCCATCCATAAATCGATTTTCTTCCCTATGAGTTATAGTCTCAATAAGAATGCTAGTTCTTACTGTTCATATATTATGATATCAATATACCACATCAATTCGTTATGTATGGATGATGAGATTCCATTGATACAGAGCCAATTCCAATAGACTTATTGGAGGGTCCCATTGGCGTGCATCCAGTAGGAATTGAACCTACGAATTCGCCAATTATGAGTTGGGCGCTTTAACCATTCAGCCATGGATGCTTAGCGGGGATCCTCGTACATGGTGAATAACCAAATTCCAATTGAAATGAAATCTTTAGGATAAATCAATGCAATTTAGGAGGAATCAATGAGAGGACATCAATTCAAATTGGACTACAGAATGGTCCCAAATTACTGTCCTCTCTGTTTGGGTATGTGGTGAGAATGCGGTCTGCATACCTGTTCTGCGGTCGCATATTGCACTACAAATTGACCTCCACAAGTCATCGAGAAATTTATGCGACGACTATGCGGTCCACATATTGGTTATGTGATCGCATAATGGACCGCATTTTCAACATCCAATTTGGTTACTCTCTGTTTAACTCTGCGGTCGAGATGCAGTCCACATACCTGATCTGCGACCGCATTCCTTACCGCAGAATTGACATTTTTCCGGAAAATTTGACTCTAGATTTTTAAGTATAAAATCAGTAGAAAGGGGTCCCAACAAATAGGTGGACCTGACTCTATGAGTTGCTGGAACTTGATCACTCATTTTTACGGGGTCTTATATCTTTCACCGCTTAAGATCATTCGTCCTCGAATGAGAACTTCGAAAATAAAATGGGTTGAAAGCATGGTATGCAAGCTCCTAAGTTTTCACTTATTATTATAATTTAGAAATATTTTGCCAGAGTTTCCTTTGTAATATGGACATATCCACCTGTGAGTGAGTCCCAAAACATATTTCCAAGCACCATTACATAAATCTTGCTACCCCTATAACAGGTATACGATGCATGACCTTCACACTTATACATATTCAACCTCTCGACACACTTTTAACCCTTTTGGTACACTACATGCAATTAAATTAAGCATTAGTCATCTGTTCTATCAAAGCCATTTACTTATCACTATCACAAGAGTATGTTACCTCCATTTAACAAGAAGGGTTGCCTATAGTTCAATCCATCACCTTCATACCTGCACACATTCAATTGCTTGATACCCTTTTGCACATAGTTGATTATCTTAGGGAGTGTGACACAGTTAACCATTTCAATACAATCCCTCCATTCATAACTAATCATTATTTCTTTATACTCACTCTACCATGGGCTAATTATCTACCACAAAAACACAAAAAATTTTATTTTTGGCACAACTTGAAGAATTATAATAGTGAATTATTTAGGAAATTTTACACCAAAGGGGACACATTGCTAGTTTGCTTAGGGACAAAGACTTACATGACCACTCCTAGAATTGCTTGAACAAATGGGGGTATTTTACTTTCATCTCATCTTCCGCTTCCCACGCGGCCTCTTCGACTTGTTGGTTTCGCCACAACACCTTAATTGAAGCAATCTCCTTATTTTGCAACCTATGGACTTACCTATCAAGAATAGCAACCAGAATCTCTTCATACTATTGCTCTTCGGTAACCGTGATGTCTTCAACTGGCATGATGGTGGACGGATCCCCAACCACTTTCCTTAACATGGACACATGGAACACCGGGTGCACTAAGGACATTTCAGGGGGCAACTCCAACCTATAAGCAACTTTTCCGATCCTTTGAATAATCTGATAAGGCCCGACAAACCTAGGACTTAGCTTCCCTTTATTACCAAATCGTATGACTCCCTTCATGGGAGACACCCGCAAGAATACCCAATCACCCTCTTGAACCTCCAATTCCCTTTGACGCACGTACGCATAGGATTTCTGGTGACTCTGAGCAGCCTTCATCCTTTCTTGAATGACTTTAACTTTTTCCATGGCCTGGTGCACGAGATCCGGCCCTATCAACTCTGCCTCACTTACTTCGAACCACCCGATCGGGGACCTACACCTCCTCCCATACAAGGCCTCAAACGGGGCCATCTGGATGCTAGCATGGAAGTTGTTGTTGTAAGCAAATTTTATAAGGGGTAAATGATCATGCCAATTACTCTTGAAATCCAATACACAAGCCCGCAATATATCTTCGAGCGTCCGAATAGTACACTCTGCTCGACCATCGTTCTGCGGGTGAAAAGTCGTGTTGAGGTTCACCTATCCAACCCTTGCTGAAATTTTGTCTAAAAGTTAGCTGTGAACTGAGTCCCTCGATCCGAAATGATAGAAAGTGGAGTACCATGAAGTCTCACTATTTCCTTGATAAACAATCAAGAATATTTTTTTGTAGTATCGGTGGACTTGACTGGACAGAAGTGAGCTGATTTAGTGAGTCGATCCACTATCACCCAAATTGAGTTGAACTTACACTGAGTGCGAGGTATTCGTGCCACGAAATCCATGTTGATCATCTCCCATTTCCACATTGGTATCACTATAAGCTGGGTTAGCCCACCGAGACGCTGGTGGTCCGCCTTTACTTGCTGACAGTTCGACCATTTTGATAAGAAGCCTGCCACCTCCCTCTTCATACCGCTCCACCAATAAATTTCCTTGAGATCGTGATACATTTTTGTAGAACCTGGGTGCACCGAATACCTAGAATGATGGGCCTCCACCATTACCCTCTCTCAACGATTATCTACATTTTGAAAACATAGCCTACCTTGGCATCGTAACACACCATCATTGCCAATGAGTGAGAATGCCCAAATTTTGCTACTCTGAACAGCCTCCCTTATTTGTGCCAATGCTGGATCAATGAACTGCTTTTCCTTGACTTCCGCTACAAGCGACGACTCTGCTACGTTGTGCACCATATTCTCCTCCTTATTTAGGGTCGAGATAAAAACCCCAAGACTGGCCAACTAATAAACCTCTCGAGCTAGGGGCCTCCGATCTGCTCCCAAATGAGCCAAATTACCTATGGATTTCCGACTGAGGGCGTCGGCCACTACGTTCGCCTTTCCCGGATGGTATAAGATGTTTATATCATAATCTTTGAGCAATTCTAACCACCGCCGCTGCCTCAAGTTTAAATCCTTTTGCTTGAACTAATATTGGAGACTTTTGTGGTTCGAGAACACATCCACATGGACCCCATAACATAGTGACGCCATATTTTTAAGGCAAACACAACTGCTGCAAGCTTCAAGTCACTCGTCTGTGATTCTTGAGTTGCCTTGAAGCATACGCTATGACATTCCCCTACAGCATATGCACACACCCCAAACCGACCCTGGAGGCATCAAAATACACCAAAAATCCTTTCGCACCTTCTGTCAAATCCAACACTGGTGCCGAGATCAACCTTGATGTCAATTCCTGAAAAATTATCTCACAAGCATTAGACCATAGGAACTTGACTAATTCCCGCATCAAATTACTTAATGGGGAGGCGAGGGTAGAGAACCCCTCCACAAACATCCGATAATAACTTGCTAACCCCAAAAGCTACGGATCTACGTTGGGGTCGTGGGTCTAGGTCAATCCTTCACTGCTGCAATCTTTTGGAGGTCCACTTGAATCCCCTTTCCGGAGACAACATGTCCTAGAAAAGCGACAGACTCCAACCAAAATTCATATTTTGAGAGTTTAGCATACAACTAGTGCTGATGAAGAGTTTGAAAAACTGCCCTGAGGTGTTCGGCATGATCCTCCCTACTTCGCGAATAAACGAGGATGTCATCAATAAAAACAACCACAAAGGAGTCTAGAAATGGCTTGAAGACCCGATTCATAAGATCCATGAAAGCTGCCAGGGCGTTGGTTAGCCCAAAAGACATGACCAAAAATTTAAAGTGACCATAGCGGGTTCTGAAGGCGGTCTTAGGAATATCCCTCTCTCTGATCTTCAATTGGTGATACCTGGATCGCAAATCAATTTTGGAGAAGAACTTCGCACCTTGCAATTGGTTGAACAAATCATCTATCCGGGGCAAAGGGTATTTATTCTTGATGGTGACCTTGTTAAGTTGCCGATAGTCGATACACATCCGAAGTGACCCATCCTTCTTCCTGACAAAAAGAACCGGCGTACACCACGACGACACACTCGGTCGAATGAACCCTTTCTTTAATAAATCCTCCAGCTGCTCCTTTAACTCTCGTAATTCTGCTGGCGCCATCCTGTATGGTGGAATAGATATTTGCTGAGTATCTGGAAACACATCAATCCTGATGTCAATCTCCCAATCAGGCGGGATCCCTGGAAGCTCATCTGGAAATACCTCCGAAAATTCATTTACAACTGGCACGGATCCGAGGGCAGGCACATCTGAAGCGGTGTCCGCCACCCGGACCAAATGATAGATACACCCCTTCTTAATCATCTTCGAGGCCTTAAGGTATGAAATAAACCTACATTTTGGCACAACACCATTCCCTCTCCACTCAATAACTGGCTCGTTGGGGAACTCGAGTCTCATGACTCTCGTCCGGCAATCAAGATTAGAAAAGCACAAATAAAGCCTGTCCTTTCCCATAATCACATCAAAATCTACCATTTCAAGCTCAATAAGGTCGACCGTGGTAACAAGGCAACACACCGTTACAACACAATTCCTATTAACTCACGCGGCTATAATAGAATCACCAACCGGAGTCGATACAGAGAACGACTCAAGAAGCTATTCGGGCTCTATTCCATAACTCGAAGCAATGAATGGGGTGACACAGGACAAAGAAGAACCAGGGTCAATAATAGCATAGCAATCAATGGCCTGAACAAACAATATACCTATAACCACATCTGGAGAAGATTCAGCATTCTGGCGACCACTCAAAGCATAGAACCTGCTTGGTCCACCTCTACCACGAGCCCCACCCCTACTGCACCACACCTTGCTGGAGCTGGAGGATGCACAAATGATGTAGCAACTGAAGAACTGGATGAAGGGGTGAATCCCCTAACCATGCCCTATCTGGGTGCACGACAGTTCCACTGGACATGACCTCTCACCCCGCAAATACAACACACTAGAATGTCCAAGTAGCAAGTCTCCGTATGGAACCTCCCACACTTGGGACATGTAGCTCCCCCTACTGTTGGGGCCTCACCGTTGAATGACTGGACTGGTGGAGCCTCCTGCTGCCAGAACCTACTATTGAAGAACTATCCTGCTGATGACTGTGCACAGATGGTGGCGCGCTTGCTGAGGACAGAACATATGACCGGGATGTCCCTAATGGCCTTCTCCCCGGAGCTGACCTCCCTGAGTGACCCATTGACCGGGCCCAGTTTTTGCTCTCCCTATCTGCCCGTATCTTCAACTTCCTAGCCTCTGTGGCCTGAGCGAAACCCATAATCTTACCATAATTCGTATCTGAGTGCAAGACCACTGTAGCAGCCTTGTTCACCACCAATGGACTAAGACCCTGAACAAATCGCCGAACTCGAGCTCTCATGGTCGACACTAAATGCGGAGCATACTTGGAAAATCTCACGAACTCCAAATGGTACTTCCAAACACTCATGATGCCCTGCTTGAGAACCTCGAACTCTGTGGCACGGGCTACCATTGTCTCGGCAGGCAAGAAATGGTCCATAAAAGCATGCACAAATTCCTCCCTTCTAGCCGGAGGGCTCCCCTCCTCACGGGAATCCTCCCACATCTCGAACCATGAGCGTGCTGCTCTCTTCAACCTGTAGGAAGCCAACTCAACCCCCTCTGATTATGTGGCTTTCATCACACGAAGGTCTTGTGCATATCATAAAGAAAATCCTTCGGATCGGCCTCTGGGTGTGTGCCTGAAAACTCTGGAGGGGCCAATCGCAAAAACTGGTGGACTCTGGAGCTGGCAAAATCTCCCTGTCCGCTGGATTACATAGGGGTATCGTAACATCTCTGAGCCTGAGCAGCCACTAACTGGGTTAACATACGGACGGCTCCCCTAAAGTCCCCATCAAAAGCCTCGAGACCGGGAGCTGGGGCAATGTCAGGATTAGGAGTATCGGTAGGGGGGTGATGACGCCCTCTGCCGCTGCTGGGACAAGAATGCTTGGATCCGGAAAGGACGGGCCAGGCAGATTCAAAACTGGGGAGTCACTCTACCCCAGTCGTGTCAGGTACATGGATCACGGTCACACTTGGGGTGGTGTTGGCCTCAAGGCCAAGTCTAACCTTCTTCTAAGGCGCCATCCCCAAAAATTTCGGAATAGGGTATGAGTTACACACATATACTTCCACTTTTCACTTCACCACACGAAATGGAATAACAAAGAATAGAGGAGTTTCCTAAATGCCTGTGTAGCCCTCTACTTATAGATGTGGTCGACAACACACTGATAAAAAGGGCTCTACTAGGCACGGCTCTGAGACACCCTAGGACTCTTTTTAATACCTTAGGCTCTGATACCTAGTTTGTCACGCCCCAAATCCGAGGGACATGACCGGCACTCGACCGAATATCCCCAGTCGAGTGGACATGGATTCCAGACCCACGAGTTACCCCACATTTTTCCATTACTTACTAACCGAGTGGAAACAACTGTTTATAATTGAAACTCCCTTTTTACAAAACATTCATAACATTGATGACATTAGTGTGATTTACAATTTACAATGCCCAAAATAAAAAGTACTTACTACTTGGCTCATGACCCACATTTCATGTCTACGGAGCCCCTAAGGATAAAAGATGATAGTACTATACTTTCCGGTAACAAGGCTCCGGCTATACCTTTTTACATATACCAAAACAAGATCTCGAATACAATAACAAAGGTGGCATGAGCCACATAGGGCCTCAGAAGGAATGGGGCTCACCAATACAGCTGGCGGGTGAATGAGGAATAGCTACAGACAGTGGACTGGAGTACCTGCTGTAGATCCACCTACAATCATAACACGAATGTAGCGCCCCCGACAAAAGGGACGTCAGCACATTTGAATTGTACTGGTATGTATGAACAAAACCTTTTGAATTAATCTCAAGCCATACGTAAGTAGAACAAAACAATCGAAACAACAACCAAACTCACATAGAAAGTGCAATTAGCCAAACAAAGGGGCAATCAGTGCCCCACAGGTTACAAACTCTCCTGCTGTCTCCTTTCACAATTCCACATCAATGATTTTAAAATTTTGTTCAAGTGTATATTTCAATAGTGATTTTAATCGCTCTTCCACTCTTATTACCTCGTCCACCCTTATTAACTCGGCCATCCTTATCACACCAACCCACACCTTTTTACACTATGTTGCGGCGCGCAACCCGACTCCGCCGTACAGTTTTAGTTCACAATAAACAAAACCAAACATCAAGTCATAAAGATAAACAACCAATTCAACTCAATACATCACCACAACAATATTACAAGTGTTTCCATAACTATTAGTACCAATTTCATTACTATCAACAATTCGTACTCAATTCAAGTTACCACAATCGCCCACAACATTGCAAGTACATTGTTATCACATATAGCCTTGTTTTACAATTTACGGATTCCTTCAATCACTTATTGTTAAACTTTTACCATGAGGTGCATTCACAATCATACCAGTCACAAGAAGCTCACAAAAATCCAACGTAGATATCAACTACCAAAAATTTCACATGCCAAGCAAGGCGATTTCACAAGGATCAAGGTTAGCCATACATACCGGAGTCGAATTCCCTTTTTAAGTTCCTTTCTCAGTCATCAAGCTATCTAGCCACGTCAATCTAATTCACAAGTTAACACATGCACCTTACAATTGAAGTTCACAATTACTACCCGGTTTATTTTAGGCTATCAAGCACAGTCCTCTATTTCTACCCAATTTCCCTTTACTAGATTTTAGGTTTTGAGTGACATGTTTGAGGGTTTTCAATTGTCAGTTCAAAATCAAAGCATAAGACTCTTTCCCTTAGCTTAAATCCTAATAATTAGGGAAAAGTATTAGGGATTTTACCTGTAAGAGTGGAGATGAAGGCAATAACTTAAAATATTCTCGGCCCGAATAGTTTTGGAGGATCAATTTGATGAAGAATACTTTCTCTATCAAGAACTCTCCCTTCCATCTCTCTTGTTTTGTTTAGAAAATATGTAAAAATGAGGGGTTGGGGTGTTTGATAAGAAAAGGGGTCGGGTTTAAAATTTTTAAATAACTGATGCTCGTGCAGGATCTGCGGTCAACTATGTGGTCGCATAGCCGACATGCGGTCCGCATATTCGACCGCAGAATTGTCCCAAATTGCTAGCCTCTCTGTATTAGTATGCGGTGAGAATGCGGTCCGCATACCTGTTCCGCGGTCACATATTGCACCGCAGTATTGACCTCCACAAATCCTTGAGAAATTTATGTGACGACTATGCGGTCCGCATATTGGTTATGCGATCGCATAATGGACCACATTTTTAACATCCAATTTGGCTACTCTCTGTTTAACTCTATGGTCGAGATGTGGTCCGCATACTTGATCTGCAACCGCATTCTTGACCGCAGAATTGACTATTATCCGGAAAATTTGACTCTAGATTTTTAAGTATAAAATCAGTAGAAAAGGGTCCCAACACATAGGTGGACCTGACTCTATGAGTTGCTGAGATTTGAGCACTCATTTTTACGGGGTCTTACACTTACCCTCTCTCTCTCGGTAGGAAGTATGACAAGAGCATGGTGAGATAGATCGATAAACCTGGTCTCATACTGCGTGACCATCATGGAACCCTACTGGAGGCGCTCAAACTGCCTCCGATAGGCCTCTCTTTGAGTAACGGGGAGAAAATTCTCTAGAAACAACACTGCAAACTGCTCGCATGTCAAAGATGGCACCCTGGCTAGCCTAACTAAGCAATAATCCCTCCACCAAGTCTCGGTGGGTCCAGATAGATGAAATGTAGCAAAATTGACCCTATTGGTCTCAACAATACCCATGTTCCAGAGAACCTTGTGGAAACTGTCGAGATAATCTTGGGGTCCTCAGTAGACGCACCACTGAAAGTAGAAGTGAAGATCTTGGCGAACCTATCCAGCCTCAATAAAGCATCGGCGGACATAGTTGCTCCCTCGCTGGTGTGATCCACTACAGCCAGTTGAACTGCTCCAAGTAGTTGAACCTCTAGAATCTGAATCTGGGTAGCCACCTGCTCCAGAGTGCGTGTAGTAGAAGTCTGAGCCCTTCCTCTAGCCTGAGAAGTGGCTGGTGCTACAGGAAGCAAACCTGCTCGGGTGACACTCTCCATGAGGCCCACCAATCGGACCAGAGCGTCCTAAAGAACGGGGTAGCAATAAACCCCTCTAGGGCCTGAGCTGGGCCCACTGAAACTGCTAGGGCTGGAACCTCCTCCTCAGAATCAACTTGAGGAACCGCCACTGGTGCTGCTTCGCGAGGCTAAGCTTTAACCATACCTCGACCTCGCCTCTGCCCCTTGTGTAAGCTGCTGCTGGGGGCTCGGGCTACTGAGCGGTAGATGAGGAAGCGTGTGTTCTCGCCATCTACGAAAGACCAGAGTAGAAATCCAATTAGCATTTGAGAGACAAAAACTTACGACAAGAAAGAAGAAATGTGAAGTTTTCCTAACTTTATAGCCTTTGGGGGATAAATATAGACGTCTTCGTACCGATCCCTCAGATATACTGAGCTTGTCCATGAGTTGTGAGACCTATGTAACCTAGAGCTCTGATACCAACTTGTCACGACCCGGAATTACCACCATAAGTAGTCTTTATGGCGCCTACTTGTGGAAGCTAGGCAAGCCATAAACCCTTGAAATCAATAACCCTTTTCGTTTTATACATATTTTAAACAATTAAATTAATAATGAGTGAGCAATTAAACGATAGCGGAAAATAAGATTTAGCGGAATTTTAGATAAATAGAAAACCAAAAAAAGTACAAAAACCATTATATCTATTCAGAAACTGGTGTCACAACGTTCACAGACTATCTAAGTGTGTTAAATACAAGAGTCTGAAACAGTGAAATAAAATCTGTCTCAGGTACAAGAGGAAACTGTGTAATAAATAGATAGAAGATGCCGGGCTTGCGGACGCCTGCAGGATTACCTCGGGATCTTATGGACTGAAGGATGTCTCCCTGATTACTGATACGCACCGTTAACCTACTCTGGTATCTACACACAGTGCAGAGTATAGTATCAACACAATTGACCCCATGTGCTGGTAAGTGTCTAGCCTAACCTCGGCTAAATAGTGACGAGGCTATGACCAGACTACCAAATAAACCCGTGCAGTTCAAATATATATATATATATATATATATATATATATATATATATATATATAGTGGAAAAGAAATACAGAAAATAACTAGTCAATATGGGAAGGGCAAACATGTTGTGAGGGAGGTAGCAATTCCGAATAGTAAACATCAAGTAAGGAAAGAAGCAACAAAACAAGAATATCAACAAGAATAAGAAATCAACAATTTGCATGGCATCACCCTTCGTGCTTTTACTCTCATCCTCACCAAATAATATTTTATAGTATGCACGACATCACCTTTCGTGCTTTAACTCTTGTTCTCACCAAAATCAGTCGTATAATAACAATGTACACGGCTTTACCCTTTGTGCTTTAGCTCTCTTTTCTTACCATATAATTAGTGAAAATTGGTACAGAATGGTACATCGTATGGCACGGCATCACCCTTCGTGCTTTATGTTGTTTCCTCATAATAGCAAACCATGCATGGCATCCCCCTACGTGATTTAACACTCTTCCTTACCCAAACAACAATCACAAACAAAGGGGAAAGGGAGTAAACAAATAATAATATAAATCCTGACAAGGGAACACAATTAAACAATTAAATCATTGCAAGGGAACAATATAAATAACTCAACATCCCGGCAAGTCAGATAATTACAAAGCAACAGAAATCCCGGCAAGGGAACAATTTAATAACTCGTTCTATTTGATCCACTTTTACTTCATAATTCACTTTACCACTTGAGCCAATGCTCCAAAGGTTTCAATTATCTCATATACTTTCACACTTTGTAATATAACTCGATCCAATGCTCCTCGAAGTTCAAAGATCACAATTTCTTTCACCAGCTTTTCACAACATATAGAAATCATCACCAAGGCATGAAAAATACAACAAAAATCCGGATATTCATAATATAAGGACAGGGTCATGCTAGATACCAACATATAGATACTCGTCACTATGCCTATATGTCGTACTCAACAAGTGTCACATAGAAAGTAGGACTCAACTCCTAATCCCACAAGCTAAGGTTAGACCAAACACTTACCTCGAACTTCCCCGGCCAACTTTAAGCCTCAAACGATGCTTTTCCTTTCGAATTCAGCTCCAACCCAATCTAATCTATACACTATTGACTTAATAATATCAATAAATGTTAAACAATCCAATCCCAATGCTCCATTATAACTTTCCAATCATTCTTCCCAAAATCCCAAAAATCGACCCTAGGCCCGCTTGGTCAAAACACGAGTTCGGACCAAAATCAAATCACCCAATCACCCATGAGCCCAGGTATATAATTTATTTTCAAATTCAACCCCAAAACGAGGTCTAAATCATGAAAAATTAAAAAGTCCTAACTCTACCCAAATCTCTATTTTTCTATCCTTAATAACATGTTTTAGGCCTAGAAATTCATTAGATGTTGATGAAAATAGAAGAAAACGAGTTAAAAATTACTTACCCAAATGGTTTTAGTGAAAAAATGCTTCAAGGATCACCTAGGAGCTTTGGAGAAGAAGAAGTTCTATAAAAATTTTAGAAATCCCGTAATGGGTTCTGTTTTTGGAACTTAAAATAACTCGGAAAAATCCTTCTTCGCGTTCGCGACAAACTCAACGCGGTCGCGATAAGTCATGCCTACAGACCTTCTCGTTCGCGTAACGGGGCTCGCACTTGTGGAGAGAAATCTCCTCGAGCCCTCGCGTTCGTGTGCAGAGGGTCGCGTTTGCGATTCAACCTCCGCAAACAATATCCTGAGCTTCGCATTTGCATCTCAACCTCCGCATTCGCGAAGAAGCCAAAATGGCACCTGGGATCTTTGCCTTACACGCTCTTGAAGGGAAAAATCCCTGGGCATTAAGATAGAAAATCCGCAACACTTCTTAAGCCGTAAACCATTCGCAAAACATATCCGAAACACTCCCGAGCCCTCGAGGCTCCTAACAAAACACATGCACTAACTCAAAAATATCATACGAACTTATCCGTGCGTTCGAATCGCCTAAATAACCTCAAAAATAATAAATCAAACCGCAAAATCAAGAGTTTTTCCTCAAACTTCATCAAGTTGCAAATTTAGAACTTTAAGTCCGAAACACGTCAAACGACGTCCGAAACATATACAAGACCTGTACCGCACGCCAAAACCAAAATACAGACCCGATATCATCGCTTTCTAATCAAATTTTCATTTCAAATTTTCTTAAACATTTCCAAAAATAATTTTTCTTGAAAATTCATTTCTCGTGCTTGGGACCTCAGAATTCGATTCCGGGCATATGCCCACGCCCCATATTTTCCTACTAACTCTCCGAGATCGTCAAATCACCAGTTCTGATTTGTTTGCCTGAAATGTTGAAAAGTCAAATTATTCATTTTAACATCAAAACTTAGCATTTTTCACAGAATTTCATATTTAAGCTTCTCGTCTACACATCCGGACTGTGTACGCAAATTGAGGCGACTCTTAATGAGGTCTTTAAGGCCTCACAAGCACAAATTTGATAAGAAAACAGGTGATGACCCTTTAGGTCATCACAGTGGGCTCGCGTTCACGAAGAAGAACTCCTCGAGCACTAGCGTTCACGTCCAGTTGGTCACATTCGCGTAGGGTAAATGCTGTTGGACAATACGCTTTACGCTAGAGGGGGGGTGAATAGCGTTTTAAAAATATTAAGCGTTTTAGTGCGGAATTTAAAAACTTTGCAGAAATTAAAACAAGTGCAGTAGAATAAACTTACACAATGATGTATCCTGGTTGGCCACAAACGTGGTTAGTCCAGTCCCCGAGAGACTCTCTCGAGATTTCCACTAAACTTGTCAAGCTTACGGGTGCTTAACAAACCGTTACAGCTGAGGACACAAGCCTCACCTAGGTGCTCGGGGATCACAATCCCAAAGACTTCAATTGCTCGGGGATACCAATCCCAAAGACTTCAATTGCTCGGGGATAACAATCCCAAAGACTTCAACTGCTCGGGGATAACAATCCCAAAGACTTCAACTGCTCGGGGATAACAATCCCAAAGACTTCAACTGCTCGGGGATAACAATCCCAAAGACTTCAACTGCTCGGGGATAACAATCCCAAAGACTTCAACCGAGGAATCACAAGTTCCTCAACAAACGAGAATCGCAATTCTCTTACAAACACAAAACACACTCACTTTACAAAGCACTCCTTAATGAGTAGATATGAGTAGAAATAGTACGCTCAAGATCACAACAACTTAGCTCAATAGAATGGCTCTTCAAAAAGCTTTATGGATGAATGGAAAATGATGATCAATGTAAGAAAGCTTTTAGCAATGAAAATACTCAAAGTGTATATGTTGTTGTTGTGAAAACACTGAGTTGAAGCTGTATTTATAGGTGAAAAACTCAGTCTTACCGTTGTCTAATTGCCAATTAAGGATTGCTGAAATTACTCAGTGACAATCGATTGTCAAGACTAAACAATCGATTGTTTGCCTATCAGATTAAAAATTCAATCCCAGATTTTACGTCAACAATCGATTACTTCAAATCAATAATCGATTATTTATAACGTTAAGAAATCCTTTCCAATTTTTGGCATAAAACATCGATTGTCCGGAAATCAACAATCGATTATTTTAACAACGTTCAGAAAATCTTTTCCAGATTTTAAGCAAAACATCGATTGTTAAATATCAACAATCGATTACCTGAAGGTAATTGAAAATATATGACAACGGTCAGCTTCAACAATCGATTATCAAATGGAATAATCGATTATTAATTAATTTCAAAACTCTCTGTCTCATATATAATCGATTATCAAAAGCCACAATCGATTATCATTTTATTTAAAATCACTGGGAGACATTTTTCTCATTCTAATCGATTACCATTAGTTCATAATCGATTTTTATGAGTTTTGAAAACTTTGCCTCAGTTAACAATCGATTATCATAAGTACACAATCGATTGTTATGCAGTTTGCAAAAACCTGATGTTAACTGACTTACTCACAATCGATTATCATTAATTCACAATCGATTGTCATGCAGTCTTGGCTTAGAGATACTCGATTATCATAAGTACATAATCGATTATCTTAGCCCAGATTTTTGAGGCATGCTTGGAAAACATTTTAACAAATGTAAATATGCATAGTTTAAAATCATTTGACACTTAATTTAAATATGCATGATTTTGGAAAAATAATTTTAGTAGAGAAGCCATGTTATGAGCCAAGTTGAGGAATCAAGATCACAGTTAATATTGACTCAATTATAACATTTCTAAACTTTGTCTTGAGCTTCTTGTAATGCATCCATTTTGTGCTTGTCCTTGAGTACTGCTATATATCGCTTTTTGCTTTGTTTGACATTCATCAAAACCTACAAAAGAACACACGTTTAGTATATTGCATTTGAAACGTGTTTCCAATAATTTCCCCCTTTTTGATAATGGCAAACATAAGCGGGATATATGCAATAATTATTTTGATAATCCAAGACAAGTGTAAAGTATGCAATTTGATGTTCCCCCTCAATTCATGTTCCCCCTCACTTTAAGCATGAATGAAGTTGAGAGTGATATAGCATACTTCTTGATATCCCGTTTCTTCCCCCTTTTGCCATTAGCAAAAATATATACAAGGGAAGAATATGCAAAAAAACATATGAAATAAACAAAAGTTTATTTATTGGAAAATAACATTACATGGGTGGAGCCAAACACAATAAAACGAACAACAACTAACCAACCAAGGAAAAACAAATCAAAAACAACAATTTCACATCATCAAAAACAACAATTTCATCATTCATCACCCCCATCCCCTTCATCATCATTGGGAGGCGCTTGATATGGCACCACCTGAGCATAGGCATAATGCACGTGATCAAAGTAACCATGGACCTCACGGGTTAATTGAGTAATTTGGTCAGAGATAGTCCGGAGGGTAGGCTCCTGAGGAGGATGAGCACGACGGGCTTGTCGATTTTGAGGAGGAGCGGGAGCATGATCACCATCATGATGAAAGGAAGACTCCGAAATTTCCCAGATTTTGGTGCTCTTTTTGAGAGGACCATTAGCAATATTGACCCCGGAAGCTTCAAGAAATTTCATTATTAAGAGGGCATAGGGGAGAGGTATGTCATCTCTGGTGGCATTGAACATATGAGATTGAATAAGCTTGCACCAATTGATTTTAACACCGGTGATAATGGCATGAAGAAATTTGGCATCCTCTTGGGAAATGGTGGTGTGATTGAGTTTACGGGGTTTGAGAACACGAGTGATGAAATAGAGAATGAAACGATAATTCGGGTCCATACCCTTTATGGTGGGACGACGGGAAGAAGACTCATCATAGGCGACTCCGGCTTGGCGGAAGAGATTAGCTTCATCAATCATGTCCCCGGCATCATTTATGTACTGGTAGATGTCTTCACCATCATGCGGAATGCCGGCAATGAGGTGGAGGTTATCTTCAGAAATTAGAATGGAAATGCCGTTAACATTGGTAACGAGTTCACCCTCATCATCTTTGTGAAGGTTGGAGTAAAAAGCTTCAACCAAAGTAATGTTGTAGTAGGGGTGAGTAAGGAGTAGGAAATTGAAAAGTTGGCACTCTCTTAGCATATTCGCGGCTGGAATGAATGGTGCAACAAGAGCGTTTGTTGAAAAGCGAGGAGGGAGAATAAGGCGTTTCTCAAATTTGGTTAAGAAACGGGTGAGCTCTTCATCGGATTCAAAGAATAGAACCGATCCATCTTGATATGGATGGCGAGAAGAAGAAGCACCTTGTTTGGAACGAGCACGTTTGGAGTTGCGGCTTGACATTTTTGAAAAGGATGTGCTAGGATTTTTCAAAGATAACAAGATAATTTGATGCTTGGGAGGCTTGAGTGAGTATACAAGAGCATATGTGCAGCCTATATATAGAGAAGGAATGAATCTTACACTTATTTGAAAAGATTTGAAGAGATTTGAAGAGCTTTGAAGTCTGAAACGGTAAAAATAAATTCAATGACCGTTCAATAATCGATTGTTTGAATAGAATAATCGATTGTCATTAATGAAAATGATCTGACACATCGATTACACGCCAGCACGGTAAAAAAAAAAATTTGAAAAAGATAGTCGATTGTCAAACTTGGTAATCGATTGTTTTTCATATTTATGACCTGACAGGAATCGATTGTAGAGCCAAAACGGTAACATAAGTTTAAAACAGATAATCGATTGTCAATATATAGTAATCGATTATTTCACTCACAGAGAGTTTGGATTTTGGCAAATAATCGATTGGCAGAACAAATAATCGATTGTTTGGAAGGGGGATGCTAAAATGATGAGACTTAATTCTATCAAGCAATGTAAACATTCAACAAGATTTCATGAAAAAAAAATTGAATCAACAAATAATCGATTATTGATACTGATAATCGATTGTAAGCATAAATAATCGATTATGATCGATTTTTCTTGTATCAAGACAATTTATACTTTCCTCTTACCTTTTTGAGGGATACCTGCAAAATAGAATTAAACATCTCCGACGCTCAAGTCAGTAATCTATAAATGAAATAATAACTTTGAAACTAGTGTAGTCGGGTGAAAAACGTGAACTCTTAAGAATTTTGTCCTAGGATGTTCTTAAGAGGGTTTAGGGTACTTACCTTCCCTTCGACTTTGCCAATTACCTGATTTTGAACATCCTCCGTTCATTTTGGTCTTTTGGCTCATTCTTCAATTTAAGAAGCTTCTTCCACAATTTTGCCTTTGTCTTCCTTGTATTTTGTCTTTTAAATTTTTCGAAAATACTTCCGATTTTGAAAAAAATGCCTAAATCGACTTTTCCGTCTCTTCCTCCTTCTTTGTGCTTTAATTTAAGGAATTTTGAATTCGTCTCCCGTCAAGTGTTTGGAGTATCCACTACACTTGATTCCTTCAAGCACACCTGCAAAACAAATCAATGCTCTTTTGGTACCCATGCCATTTTGGGTCCTTGAGGGTTATGCATACTATAATGATATGTTTGAGTAGCATGTCTATGTCTAGTAAAGCATGCGGGAGCAATATGACCAATTCGTCTACAATAATGACATGTCACATTTGGATTATGCATGCGTCTAGGCTCATAGTAGCTAGAATAATGCACATTGTTTACTCTATTTTCATTTCTCCTAATTTGAGCACCATAATCATTTCTAGGTTGAACATTTCGGGATCTTCTAGCATGATCACTGTTGTGCCTAAAATATGCATCATGTCTATGGTGACGATTGCTAGGCGGAAGGTCATGTCTAGGTCTCCTAATATTTTGTCTAGCATGCATGTTTGTTTTAGGAAAGGCATTTTTGTTATTAATCCTAGATTGAGCTCTAGGTGGTTGGGTTTTTGCATCAACCTCTTCTTCATTTATGAAGCCTATTCCATGCTTGGTTGATTTCAAGTTATCAAGCACCACATTCAAGTTTTTATGAGAGGAGTTGAATTTATCTAGTGTGCCTTTTAATCTACCTACTTCATTCTTAAGGTCTACACAAGAAGCACAATTTTTTGTAGAACTCTCGGGCTTGTCAGAACTTCTTTTCCCATAAAACTTGTTTTGTTCTAGTAGCTTCTCATTTTCCAAAACCAATTTTTCCAATTCTTTTTCTTTTAATGAAAACTGTTTTTGAAAATCTTGTTCTTTTAGAGAAGCACTTTCTCTTAAACTAGTGACGGTTTTTGTAACTTTGAGAAATTCAGCATACAATTCATCAAAGGCATTTCTCATGTCATCAAGAGTGTAAAAATTTTGAGAAGAGATTTGACTTACCTCACTTTGATTTTCTTCCTATGCCATGAGGCAGAGATTTGCCGCTTCTTCATTTTCTTCTTCACTGGATTCGTCTCCGGAATCTCCTCCCCAAGATATGTATGCTCGTTGCTTCTTGAAGGGTTTCTTCTCCTTTTTAAGATTTGGGCAGTTTGTTTTGATATGCCCTGTTTCACCACATTCATAACATTTAACTTGCTCACCTTGCTTTTTCCCTTTGCGGTCATATTCTTTTCGCATGAATTTTTGGAACTTTTTGATGATGAGTCCGAATTCACTATCTCCATCCTCTTCAATTGGTGATTGACTTGTGCTCGCCTTTAGAGCAATCTTTTGCCTTCTTTGTTCATCAATAACAGGGTTAAGAATAGTGGATTCATAAGTCTTAAGATTACCTCTAAGAGCGTCTATGGTGACGTTCGTGATTCCAATTGACTCTTGAATCGCATCGGCCTTTGATCGCCATGCCGGTGTTAGACTCCTAAGGATTTTTCGAACTAGTTCTTTGTCTGTGAACGTCTTCTTGAGCGCGTGGAGATCATTCACTATTGATGAGAACCGCTCAAACATCTCGTCTACCTTTTCGCCTTCCTTCATATGGAACAATTCGTAAGCATGAGTTAAAAAGTCAATTTTAGCTTCTCTTACCTGGTCAGTCCCTTCGTAAGTGACCTCAAGCTTGTCCCACATTTCTTTCGCTGTTTTGCAGCAGGAGATTTTCCTGTAGTCATTAGCATTAACAGCACAAAGTAATAAATTAATAGCTTTAAAATTATTTTGGACCATTCGATTATCCTCGGCGTTGAATTCCTCTTCTTATTTTGGCACCCATTCTCCTTCCACCTTTTTGACAGGAACCTCATTTCCTTTGGTGTACACCTTCCACAAGTAAGGGCTGTTTGATCTGACGAATATCTGCATCCTTTCTTTCCAATATGAATAATTAGTCCCGTTAAACAAAGGAGGTCTTGTGGGGCACTGTCCTTCATCAATACCTGCAAAAGAGTCTAGAGTAGAAGCCATGGAAAGATTCTCTCAAACGGTTAAGTCTTTCAGAGAGTATGGCTCTGATACCAATTGTTGGACAATACGCTTTACGCTAGAGGGGGGGTGAATAGCGTTTTAAAAATATTAAGCGTTTTAGTGCGGAATTTAAAAACTTTGCAGAAATTAAAACAAGTGCAGTAGAATAAACTTACACAATGATGTATCCTGGTTGGCCACAAACGTGGTTAGTCCAGTCCCCGAGAGACTCTCTCGAGATTTCCACTAAACTTGTCAAGCTTACGGGTGCTTAACAAACCGTTACAGCTGAGGACACAAGCCTCACCTAGGTGCTCGGGGATCACAATCCCAAAGACTTCAATTGCTCGGGGATACCAATCCCAAAGACTTCAATTGCTCGGGGATAACAATCCCAAAGACTTCAACTGCTCGGGGATAACAATCCCAAAGACTTCAACTGCTCGGGGATAACAATCCCAAAGACTTCAACTGCTCGGGGATAACAATCCCAAAGACTTCAACTGCTCGGGGATAACAATTCCAAAGACTTCAACCGAGGAATCACAAGTTCCTCAACAAACGAGAATCGCAATTCTCTTACAAACACAAAACACACTCACTTTACAAAGCACTCCTTAATGAGTAGATATGAGTAGAAATAGTACGCTCAAGATCACAACAACTTAGCTCAATAGAATGGCTCTTCAAAAAGCTTTATGGATGAATGGAAAATGATGATCAATGTAAGAAAGCTTTTAGCAATGAAAATACTCAAAGTGTATATGTTGTTGTTGTGAAAACACTGAGTTGAAGCTGTATTTATAGGTGAAAAACTCAGTCTTACCGTTGTCTAATTGCCAATTAAGGATTGCTGAAATTACTCAGTGACAATCGATTGTCAAGACTAAACAATCGATTGTTTGCCTATCAGATTAAAAATTCAATCCCAGATTTTACGTCAACAATCGATTACTTCAAATCAATAATCGATTATTTATAACGTTAAGAAATCCTTTCCAATTTTTGGCATAAAACATCGATTGTCCGGAAATCAAAAATCGATTATTTTAACAACGTTCAGAAAATCTTTTCCAGATTTTAAGCAAAACATCGATTGTTAAATATCAACAATCGATTACCTGAAGGTAATTGAAAATATATGACAACGGTCAGCTTCAACAATCGATTATCAAATGGAATAATCGATTATTAATTAATTTCAAAACTCTCTGTCTCATATATAATCGATTATCAAAAGCCACAATCGATTATCATTTTATTTAAAATCACTGGGAGACATTTTTCTCATTCTAATCGATTACCATTAGTTCATAATCGATTTTTATGAGTTTTGAAAACTTTGCCTCAGTTAACAATCGATTATCATAAGTACACAATCGATTGTTATGCAGTTTGCAAAAACCTGATGTTAACTGACTTACTCACAATCGATTATCATTAATTCACAATCGATTGTCATGCAGTCTTGGCTTAGAGATACTCGATTATCATAAGTACATAATCGATTATCTTAGCCCAGATTTTTGAGGCATGCTTGGAAAACATTTTAACAAATGTAAATATGCATAGTTTAAAATCATTTGACACTTAATTTAAATATGCATGATTTTGGAAAAATAATTTTAGTAGAGAAGCCATGTTATGAGCCAAGTTGAGGAATCAAGATCACAGTTAATATTGACTCAATTATAACATTTCTAAACTTTGTCTTGAGCTTCTTGTAATGCATCCATTTTGTGCTTGTCCTTGAGTACTGCTATATATCGCTTTTTGCTTTGTTTGACATTCATCAAAACCTACAAAAGAACACACGTTTAGTATATTGCATTTGAAACGTGTTTCCAACAAATGCCCCACCCCTTCCCAGGCTCAATTAGCCTTCCGTTCGCTTAGCAAGGACTGCTTTCACGAAGAAATGACTATCACGATTCAGATTTCCCACCATCAGGATTCGTGATGGCGCCTACTCGTAGAAGCCAGGCAAGCCACGAAATTTGAAATCTTTAACTCCTTTATTTTAATATTTTTACAACTTATATTAACAAGTGATAAATATTTAAATAATAGCAGAATATGAGATTACGTAGAAGACTTTGAAAAATATATAATAAAAAATAATACAAAAAGTCAACATATGTCTTTACCCAGAAATTGGTGTCACAACATTCACGGACTCTCTATGATACTACATACAAATGTTTAAAAGAAAGAACACTGTATGTCTCAGATACAAATGATTGGAGATCAATATAACTAATAGAAGAGATATCGGGCATGCGAACATCTACAAGACTACCTCAGAATCTCGATGGATCAAAGGCTGGCTCTCCTACTACTGCCGACCCAGTGCTGCTTCGGTATCTACACATAACTGCAGAGTGTAGCATTGGCACAACCAGCCCTATGTGCTGGTATTTGTCTGGCCTAACCCCGGCTAGGTAGTGACGAGGCTAGGACCAGATTCCAGATAAGCATGTGCAGTTATATAATATACGGAGGAAAAATAAATAGGAAATAAGCATTTTAAAAGGGTGGGGGAACATGCTTCGGGGACATATACAATCTAGCAGAAACTAAATAGAAATCTAAAAGGACAATACAATATCTACAACAATAGAGTAAAACTACTGTTGCGCCGCACAACCCGATCCCTTATCATTTAACACTATTGGGGCATGCCACCCAATCCATACATATATAACTGTTGCAGCGTGCAACCCGATCCAACATATAATATTTGCTACGGCGTGCAACCCGATCCAACACATCATTGTTGTGGTGTACAACCTAATCCATATAATATAGTATTGCGGCGTGCAATCCGATCCATATATAATAATAATAATGTTGCAGTGCTCAACCCATTCCAAATATACAGTCAACAATAATCATAATAACTGTCCTGGCAAAGGATCAATAATAAGCTACACTATCCCGGCAAGGGAACTCAACAATACAAGTATATACATCCCGGCAAGGGATAATCATCTATAACCAATCTTAACTCAACTTCTTCTCAGCTCAGTTATCACCATTCTCAATCATAAGTAGATTCCTCAAGCAATAAACTAATCCTTGCTCAATATCAATGATTTACCCACTAAAGCATCCATAGTATCATTTAAGAATACAACAAGTATTAATTTAAGACTCACGGTCATGTTCGACACCAAAGCATAGATACTTGTCACCATACCTGTATGTTGTACTCAACAAGAAGCAAATAGCAAATAGGATTCCACTCCTAATCCCTCATCCTAAGGATAGACCGAACACTTACCTTAAACTTCCACGACTAACTTAATCCTCAAATACTGCCTTTCATTTTGAATTTGTCTCTAAATCAATCGTATCTATACATAATCGACTTCATAACATAAATAAATGCTAAACAATTCAAATCCAATGACTAATTTTAGCTTTCTAATCATTCTTCCCAAAAATTGACCCTGGACCCGCCGGGTCAAAATAAGAGGTTCGAACCAAAATCCGATTACCCATTTACCCACAAGCCCCAATATATAATTTGTTTTGAAATGACCCAAAAACGAGGTCTAAATAGTAAATAATCAAAAAACCCTACTCTACCCAAATCCCTAATTTTCTACCCTAAATCACATGTTTTAAGCCTAGAAAACTAGTGTGTGTTGATAAAATTGAAGAAAACAAGTTAAAGATTACTTACCCAAGAGATTATGGTGAGGAAACGCTTCAAAAATCACCTATGAGCTTTGGAGAATAAGAGGTTTATGAAATTTTATAAAAATCCTGAAAGTGTTCTGTTTTGGTCTTTTAAAAATCACTGGGTGTAAATGTTCTTCGTGTTCGTAATAGATCATGCTGGATAAGCCTTCACATTCGCGAACAACGGCTCATGTTCACGGAGTAGAAACTCCTCGAGCCCCGCGTTCGCATTCGCATAGGGTAATTTCCCCACCCCTACCCAGGCCCACTTGGCCTTCGCGTTTGCGTGGCCATGACAGCGTTTGCAAAGGGATAACCCCCAACTGCCTCACATTCGCGACCTGAGCTGCACGTTCGCGTCGAAGGAAATTCCTTCCGTAACAATTGACACATCGCATTCGCGAGGGTTCTCCCCGGAATGTGAAGAAGGACTTGAAAGAAATCCAATAGCTGAAACCTGCAACTTTTATGTGTTTTAAAACCTCCCAAAACAAACCCGAGACCTCGGGGATCCTAACCAAACATACTTACTAACTCGATAATATCAGACGAACTTATCCCTGAGATCAAATAGCTAAAATAACCTCAATAAACCTCAAAATCAAAAATATTTTCCCAAACGTCATCAAACATTAACTTTAGAAATTAAGGTTCAAATCGCCAAACAACATTCGTTTTTCATCAAATTTTACTGAAATGTCATAAATCATATATAAGACCTGTACTAGGCGCCAGAACAAAAATATAGGCCTTATACGGCATTGTTCTAGTCAAATTTCATTTCAAATTTTCCTACACAATTTTAGAAAAAAATTTCCTTTATAAATTCATTTCTCAGGCTTGGGACCCTGAAATTCAACTTCGGGCATACGGGCAAGTCTCATATTTTCCAACGGACCCTCCGGGACCGTCAAATCACGGCTCCAGATCCGTTTACCTATAATGTTGACCGAAGTCAAATTAACTCATTTTATAACCAAATCTTATCATTTTTCACAGATTTTTATATCTAAGCTTTCCGATTACGCACTCGGACTGTACATGCAAATCGAGGTGACTCTAAATGAGGTTTTCAAGGCCTCGAAAATACAAAAGTTAATTTAAAGCAAGTGATGACCTAGGTCATCACAATGACCCCCCACCGCCTCGGTTCATGACCTGGGTTACGCGTTCGCGTGGAAGGAAATTCCTTTAGCATGGTTAACACATCGTGTTCATGAGGGCCATCCCGCGAAAACAATGAAGAAAGTATCAGTGCACCAGAACAACTATTTTCTGCAACTTTTCTTAAGTCCAAAACTCTTCGAAATACATCTGAAACACACCTGAGTCCTCGGGGCTCCTAACGAAACATATACGCTAACTCAATGATATCATACAAACTTATCTGTTCGATCAAATTGCTGAAATAACTTCAATAACAATGAATTAAATCTTAAAATCAAAGAATTTTTCTCAAACTTCTTAAAATATCAACTTTGGAAATTTAGGTCCGAATCACATTAAATGACATATGTTTTTCACCAAATTTTACAGAAATGACTTAAATCATATATAAGACATGTACCGAGTGGCGGAACCAAAATACGGGCCCGATAAAATCATATTCTAATCAAATTTCACTTCAAATTCCTTTAAACAATTTCAGAAAATAACTTTCTTTAAAAATTCATTTCTTGTGCTTGGGACCTCGAAATTCGATTCCGAGCATACTCCCAAGTCCCAAATTTTCCTACGGACCCTCCGGGACCGTTAAATCATGGGTATCGATCCGTTTACCTTAAACATTAGCTGAAGTCAAATTAACTCATTTTATTGCTAATTTTTATTATTTTTCATAGATTTTCTTATTTAAGCTTTTCGGGTATGCGTTCGGACTGCGTACGTAAATCGAAACAACGCAAAATGAGGTTTCCAAGGCCTTGGAACACATAATTCAATTTAAAAGCATGTGATGACCATTTGGGTCATCGCATCTCAATTGTTAGCAATCCTCGGTCTTATGGCCATGAGTGCCATAATACTTACACATCAAGTTAAGATCTATTTGGGTAGGTCCAGACTACAATAATCAGGGTCACTTGGTTTCCTTGATGTGCTCGATGGCTGATATGATGCTGGCAACATCAACATTGACTTTATACTCTAATAATCTTGGCGCCTTCTACCCCCGAGCAACCTATCAAAATTATTTTTGCTCATCATACCTCCACTATATGGACCTCGATCACCTCTTTTTTTGTTCCTCATGGGGTGACGCCCGAACCCATTTCCCTTTCGGTCCGCATTGTATGGTTGGTACCGATAGTGGATCAACTTGTCTCATGAGCAACGACTCCCTTTGACCTATCGTCGGCTCTGATGAGATAAACAGACCCAGAAGGGGCTCTGAATTTGCTGTCCTGGGCTCCGATCTTTGACTGGTACCTGTTGTGGATGTCAACCCAAGATACCCCTGTCTAGTCTACCAAATCTTGTTTTATCTAATGTAAAGCCAATGAGCTTTCGGTTAAGTCCTTGAGTGACGACCCAATTATCTGCAACCGAAGGCAGGTCTATTCGTTATATCTAGAACCTTGACACAAACTCTTTGAGCATCTTGTTATCTCTTTGTTTAACCTTGAAAAGGCCTGACTTTTTGGTCTCAACCTTGATGCCCCTGGTATGGGACTTCACAAATGCATCTGCAAGCATACAAATGATTTAATCGAATTTGGGGTAAGTTGTGGTACCATATCATCGCTCCTTTCGTCAAAGTCTCTCCAAACTTCTTTAGTAACACTGACTCGATTTCATCATCTTCCAAGTTGTTCCTCTTGATGACGTATATATAGGAGGTCATTTGATTATTTGAATAAGTGGTTCCATTATATTTTGGAATATCAGGCATACGAAATCTCTTTGGGATTGAATTTGGTTCCGCGCTTGGAGGGAAAGGATTTTGGATAAATTTCATGGAATCATGCCCTTTTCATATTAGGGGTGCCCCCAGGATTTGATCGACCCTAGAATTTTATATTTCCACCTTCTTGTCATTGACCTCAATTTTCTTCTCACCAGATTCCACCCACGTTATAAATGCTTCGAGTATTTTTGTTTTCTCGGGATTGACCTCGGGCTCAGCTTCACCCGGTCTCTTGGTGGTTGTTCGTTTATTTGGGTGCTTTCTCAAGATTGTTCGGGCTCGAACCTTCTAGGGATGTGACCTTGATTATGTAGTTGTGCTATCTCTTGCAACATTTTGAAGATTAGCCGCATTTTTCTCCCACCACTTTTGCCTTCGGGCGATTCTCGAGCTATTCGTTGGGTTCCTTTGCGAACACTACTTTTGGTATCACTTGGAAGATTAATGTTGATTGTCACCTGTCAGTTGGCATCGACCAGATCAGAAAGTGGGAATTTCATTGGGATAAACAAGGGGAACCTCTTTTCTAGGCATGAGATTATTGTTTTTGCTGTGATGGCCAGACTTAGCGTCAACGTTCAAGTGGGAAAATTGAGAATTTGACATTTTTAAGCTAGCCTAGAATAAGACTTTAAAGAACAAGCATAAAATAGAGTGTATTATGGAGATTTGTATCAAACCACCACAATTATCCTTAGCCCCATGGTAGGCATCAAATTTTTACCCATAAAACGGATAACAATCAAATTTGTATGTAGCTTTACAGATATGTGGATTGTTTCAACACAAATAATCAAGAATATTAAATAAATGAGTTAAAGACAAAATGAATAATCAAACATGTGACAACCCAAAGGTTCATCACCTATTTTCTTATCCATTCTGTACTTTGAAGGCCTTGAAAATCTCATTTAGAGATGCCTTAATTAGCGTGCGCAGTCTAGGGATACAGTCGGAAGGCTTAGATGTGAAATTTTGTGAAACATGCTAAGTTTTGATGTTAAATGAACGATTTGATTCTGGTCAACATTTTGGGCAAACAGACCCGGACCCGTGATTTGACGGTCCCGAGGGGTTCGTAGAAAAATATGGGACTCGGGTGTATACTCAGAATTGAATTCCGAGGTCCCGAGCCTGTGAACTGAAATTTTAAAGGAAATTGTTTTTCTGAAAATTTTAAGGAAAATTAAAATGAATTTTTATTAGAATGTGTTGCTATATGTCCCGTATTTTTGTTTTGGCACTCGGTACAGGTCTTATATATGATTTAAGATGTTTTTGTAAAGTTTGGTTAAATTTGGACGTCGTTTGACATGTTTCAGACTTGAAATCTTAAATGTGGAACTTGATGAAGTTTTGGAAAAATACTTTAAATTTGAGGTTATTTAGGTGATTTTATCACACAGTTAAGTTCGTATGATGTTGTTGCATTCGTAAATGTGTTTGGTTGGGAGCCCCGAGGGCTCGGGAGTGTTTCAGAATGGCTTTTGGCCTTAGGAATGTTGCAGATTTTCTGCTGTCATGCACAGGGAATTTGTTCTTCGCGTTCGCCTGTTCTCATTCACAAATGCGTATGGCACGTTTCTCGGGAGCCTAGTGTCTTCATTGCAAATGCGAGATTTGGGATGCAAATGCAAAGATGAGGGGGGGAAAACCCTTTGCGAATGCGACCCTACATTCACGAACGCGGCCCTACATTCGAGAATGCGTAGGGTACAAGGGGAAGAGGTCACTAGTTGTTCTACGCGAACACGTCTATGTTCAGGCGAGCGTGAGTCTACAGAAGAATTACTCTTAGAGAACATAAGCCACTGCATCCAAACGCATAGGCTTAACAAGCCAACCCATCCCGGACGCGAGGGTCCCATCGCAAAAGCGTAGGATTAATTCACCCAATTATTTGTAAAACCCAAAATAGAACCCTTACGGGATTTTTACAAAATTTCCAATGTCCCTTCTTCTCCAAATCTCTAGGTCGACCATTGAAATATCTTTTCACCATTAACTCATGGGTTTGTAATCTTTAACTCGTTTCCTTCATTTTTCATCAACATCTATTGAAATCTTAGGCCTAAATCTTATAATTAAGGGTAGAAATTAGGGAATTGGGTAGAGATAGGGATTTTTGATTTATCTTGATTTAGACCTCGTTTTGGGGTCGAATATAAAGACAGATTATATATTCGGGCTCGTGGGTGAATGGGTGATTTGATTTTTATCCGAACCTCATGTTTTGACCAAGCGGGCTCGAGGTCGATTATTGGTATTTTGGGAAGAATGTTTGGGAAACTATAATTAGGCATTGGATTCTAATTGTTTAACATGCATTGATGTTGTGAAGTCATTTATGTTTGGACTTGATTGATTTGGAGCCGAATTCAAGAGGGGAAGCGATAATTGAGGATTGATTTGGCCGTGGAAGTTTGAGGTAAGTGTTCGGCCTAACCTATGTTTGAGGGATTAGGAGTTGAGTCATATTTGCTACTTGCTTCTTATTGAGTACGATGTATATGCAGGGTGACGAGAATCTATACATTATTGTCGAGCATGACCATGGGCCTTAAATTGAAAGTTGTTGTATTCTTAAGTGACATTTCAGATGCTTTAATTATATATTGGGCAGAGATTTGTCTTATCCTCATAGAACTTAGTTATGATTGAGATTTACCATTTAATTGAGCTGAGTACTAGTTATGATAAGATTGGTTATATCTGCTTCTCCCTTGTCGGGATGATTATTTCGGTATTTTGTTCCCTTGCCGGGAACCTATTATATTATTGCTTTGCTCCCTTATCGGGAAGTTATTATTTTCTTATGTTCCCTTATCTGGATTTCTTGTAATTATTTGATGAACTGAAAAAGGAGCAGGGGGTACGCCTAAAAAGAGATATGATGAAATGGGAGCGGGTTGTACACCTACCACATGATATGATGAAATGGGAGCGGGTGGTACACCTGCCACAAGATATGATAAAATTGAAGCGGGTGGTATGCCTACCAAAAGATATGATGAAATGGGAGCGGGTGGTACGCCTACCACAAGATATAATAAAATGGGAGCGGGTGGTATGCCTACCAAAAGATATGATGAAATGGGAGCGGGTGGTACGCCTACCACAAGATATGATAAAATTGGATCGCGTGGTATGCCTACCACAATATATGATGAAACGGGAGCAGGTGGTACACCTACCAAAAGATTAATGAAATGGGAGCAGGTGGTATGCCTACCCCGTGATATGAGAAATGGAATCGGGTTGCACGCATGCAATAAGATGAAACTGAAAATGAAAGTTGTTTTTCTTCCTTTATTTCGTGTTAGAAGTTAAAATGGTAGTTTTCCCATATTATTCTTGATATTATGTTTTTATCTTCTACCCCCCAAAGCATGTTCCCTTCCCCATTTTAATTGTTTATATATATATATATATATATATATATATATATATATATATATATATATATATATATATATATATATATATATATATATATATATATATATATATGCACAAGTTTATCTAGAGTCTGGTCCTAGCCTCGTCACTACCTCACGCAAGCCTACGCTGCACAACAGTAGTCTGGGAGCCGACCTTCAGTCCACGAAACTCCGAGGTATCCTTGCTGGCGTCTGCATGACCGATGTCTCTTCTATCAGTTTTCATGTTTTGTTGACATTTGTATTCGAGACAGGCTATGTCCTTTATTTCAAACTCGTATTTGTGGTAATCCTAGACTATCCGGTTATTGTTGTGACAACATGTGCTGGGTAGAGACTTCTATCAATTTTTAAACGTTGTTTTGTATATTTAGTTCAGACTTCTGCTAAATTCTACTTTTTGTTGTCTTTAAATTGCTTATTCACTGATAATTTAATTGTTTAATCATGTATAAATGAGATGGGTTAATAATTGCAGAGGTTCTTGGCTTGCGTAGCTTCCACGAGTAGGCGCCATCACGACTCCCTAGGATGGGAATTCCGGGTCGTGACAAGATGGTATCAACGCTCTAGGTTACATAGCTCTCACAACTCACAAACAAGCTTAGTAGAGTTTGAGGGATCGATACAGAGACATCTGTATTTATCTTCCAGAGGCTACAGAGTTAGGAAAATTTCACATTTGTTCTTTCTTGTCGTGCAAATTTGATTCTCAAATGCTAGTGTAATTTCTACTCTGTTCTTTCACATATGACGAGAACACGTGCTTTCTCATCTACTGCTCAGCATCTCGATCCACCAACAGCAGCTTCCACTAGGGGCAGAGGGCCGAGGCCGTGCTAGAGGTCGAGGTAGGGGCAGAGCTCAGCCCCGAGTAACAGTAATAGTGGCGGAGCCTCAGGTAGATTTTGAGATGGAAGTTCTGGCCCCAGCAGTTCCGGTGGGCCAAGCTCAGGTCCTAGAGGGGTTCACTACCACCCCGGTTCTTCAGGATGCTCTAGTCCAATTGGGGGGCCTCATGGAGAGTGTCACCCAAGCAGAAATGCTTCCTGTAGCACCAGCTACTTCTCAGGCTAGAGGAGGGGCTCAAATGCCTACTATATGCACTGTGAGGTAGGTAGCTCACCAGGTTCAAGTTTGAGCAATTCAGCCAGCTGTGACAATTCAGCAGGGTTTCATGTCTTAGACTCGCGATGGAGCGGCTATGTTCGCCGGTTCTTTGTGGAGGCTGGATAGGTTCAGCAAGATCTTCACTACTACATTCAGCGGTGCTTGTTCTGAGAATCCCCAGGATTTTCTCTATAGCTGCCACGAGGTTCTCAGGAACATTGACATTGTTTAGACCAATGAAGTTGATTTTGCTAACTTTCGTCTGTCTGGATTAGCCAAGACTTGGTGGAGGGATTATTGCCTAGCCAGGAGAACAGGGTTTCCATCTTTGATTTGGGAGAAGTTTTCAGTGTTGATTCTCTTGAAATTCTCCCTGTGACTCAGAGAGAGGCCTATCATAGGCAGTTTGAGTGCCTTCAGCGGGGTTCCATGATGGTCATTCAGTACGAGATCAGATTGATCGATCTAGCTCGCCATGCTCTTGTCATAATTCCCACCAAGAGAGAAAGGGTGATGAGGTTTATTGATGGTCTTATTCAGCCGATTCGTCTTCATATGACCAAAGACGCCGGTAGTGAGATCACATTTCAGGAGGCGTCCAATGCAGTCTGCAGAGTTGAGATGGTTCAGTCACAGGGAGGTGGTCGTGGGTCGGATAAGAGGCCCTGTCATTCAGGCAGATTTAGGCCCTTTCAGTCAGCTCTCCAGGTCTCCCATCGTACTCCAGGTGGTCGTGGTTATCAAGCGCATTATTCCGATCAGCAGCCTATTAGTGCATCACCACTTTATAGTTTCCAGGGCCATCTGCCGTGGGCTTGTTTTATTTTTAGAGACACAAGGCACATTGCCCTCGAGCTTCGAGCAGTTCTCCACATTAGAGTTCTCATGCTATGGTACAGACACCCGAGGTCAACAGCCGGCCCAGGTAGCTAGAGGTGGGAGTAGAGGTGATAGAGGTGGAGGTAGAGGTCCTAGAGGTAGAGCTCAGGTCGCTAGAGGTGGAGACCAGCCAACAGCAGGCCGTACCAGAGAGGTAGTTTAGGGTGGTGGGGCCTAGCTCCGATGTTATGCCATTCCAGCCAGGCCCAAGGTAGAGTTTTCAGATGCAGTCATTACAGGTACTAATTTGGTTTGTGATAGAGATGCTTCAGTGCTATTTGATCCAGTGTCTACGTATTCGTATGTGTTATGTTATTTTGCACCGTACCTGGTCATGCGTAGTGATTTATTGAGTATTCTTGTTAGACACCAATGGGAGATTCTATTGTGGTTGATCGAGTTCATCATTCTTGTATTGTGGTGATTCGGGGTCTTGAGACCCGTGTTGATTTGTTACTTTTATACATGGCCGACTTTGATGTTATATTGGGGATGGACTGGTTATCCCCTTACCACGCTATCTTGGATTGCCATGCCAAGACTGTGACCTTAGCTTTACCGGGTTTTCCCCATTTAGAGTGGAGAGGGACTCCTGGTCATTCTATTTGCAGTGTTATTTTGTATGTTAAGGCTCGACATATGGTCGAGAAGGGGTGTTTGGCCTAATTGGCGTATGTTCGTGATTCAAGTGTTGAGGTTCCTTCCATTGATTTGGTACCCGTGGTTTGTGACTTTCCTAAGGTCTTCCCTTCAGATCTGCCGGGGATGGCATCCGACAGGGATATTGATTTCTTTATTAATCTGGCTCCGGGCACCCATCCCATTTCTTTTCCTCCATATCGCTTGGCCCCGCCAAAGTTGAAAGAATTGAAGGAGCAGTTGCAAGACTTACTTGAGAAGGGTTTCATTAGACCCAGTGTTTCGCCTTGGGGTGCACCAATGTTGATTGTAAATAAAGAGGATGGTTGATGAGAATGTGCATTGATTACCGACATTGATTAAAACTCAAAACAGAACTCTTACCGGATTTTTACAAAATTTCCAACGTTCCTTCTTCTCCAAAGCTCTAGGTCGACCATTGAAGTATCTTTTAACCATTAACTCGTGGGTTAGTAATTTTTAACTCGTTTCCTTCATTTTTCATCAACATCTATTGAAATCCCAGGCCTAAATCATGTAATTAAATGTAGAAATTAGGGAATTGGGTAGAGTTAGGGATTTTGATTTGTCTTGATTTAGACCTTGTTTTGGAGTCGAATTTGAAAACAATTAATATATTCGGGCTCGTGGGTGAATGTCTGATTTGATTTTAGTCCGAACCTCATGTTTTGACCAAGCGGGCTCGGGGTCGATTTTTGGGATTTTGGGGAGAATGCTTGGGAAACTATAATTAGGCATTGGATTCAAATTGTTTAGCATGTATTGATATTGTGAAGTTCTTTATGTTTAGACTTGATTGAATTGGAGCCGAATTGGATAGGGGAAGCGATAATTGAGGATTGATTTGGCCGTGGAAGTTTGAGGTAAGTGCTCGGTCTAACCTTAACTTGAGGCATTAAGAGTTGAGTCATATTTGCTATTTGCCTCTTTTGAGTACGATGTATAGGCATGGTGATGAGTATTATACATTGTTGTCGAGCATGACCGTGGGTCTTAAGTTGAAAGTTGTTGTATTCTTAAATGACATTTCAGATGCTTTAATTAATTATCTTTTATATTGAGCAGAGATTTGTCTTATACTCGTAGAAGTTATTTATGATTGAGATTTGCCATTTAATTGAGCTGAGTACTAATTACGATAAGATTGGTGATAGCTGCTTCTCCCTTGCCAGGATGATTGTTTCGGTATTTTGTTCCCTTGATGGGAACCTATTAGATTATTTCTTTACTCCCTTGTCGGGAAGTTATTGTTTTGCTTATGTTCCCTTGCAGGGATTTTTTTTAATTATGTGATGAACTAAAAAAGGGAGCGGGTGGTACGCCTACCATAAGATATGATGAAATGGGAGCGGGTGGTATTCCTACCACATGATATGATGAAATGGGAGTGGGTGGTACGCCTACACAAGATATGATGAAATAGGAGCGGCTGGTACGCCTACCACAAGATATGATAAAATGGGAGTGGGTGGTATGCCTACCACAAGATATGATGAAATGGGAGTGGGTGGTAAGCCTACCACAAGATATGATGAAATGTAGCGGGTGGTACACCTACAACAAGATTGATAAAATAGGAACGGGTGGTACGCCTACCACGAGATATGAGAAATGGGATCGGGTTACTCGCCTGCAACAATATGAAACTGAAAATGAAAGTTGTCTTTATTACTTTATTTTGTGTTAGAAGTTAAATTAATGTTTTCCCATATTATTCCTGATATTCTATTTTTATCTGCTACCCCCGAAGCATGTTCCCTTCCCCAGCTTTAATTGTTTATTCCTGTTATTTTTCCATTGTGTTTGCACACACACACACACACACACACACACACACACACACACACACACACACACACACATATATATATATATATATATATATATATATATTCCATTGTGTTTGCACACACACACACAAACACTGTATATATTTATTTATTTATTTTTTCACATGTTTATCTAGAGGCTAGTCCTAGACTCGTCAGTATCTCGCGGGGGTTAGGCCAGACACTTACCAGCACATGGGGTCGGCTGTGCTGATGTTACACTCTATGCTCTTTCGGAGAAGCCTACAGTGCACAGCAGATGTCAGGGAGCCGACCTTCAGTCCACGAGACTCCGAGGTAGCCTTGGTGGCATCCGTAAGCCCGGTGTCTCTTCTATTAGTTTTCATATTCTGTTGACATTTGTATTCAATACAGACTATGTCCTTTATTTCAAACTATTATTTGTGGTAATCCTAGACAGTCCGTGTATTGTTGTGACATCAGGTGATGGGTAAAGACTTGTATTGGTTTCTAGATTTTCTATATTTAGTTTAGACTTCCGCTTAATTCTACTTTGCGTTGTCTTTAAATTGATTATTCACTGATAATTTAATTGTTTAATCATGTATAAAATGAGATGGCTTAATAATTGCATAGGTTCTTGGCTTGCCTAGCTTCCATGAGTAGGCACCATCACGACTTCCGAGGGTGAGAATTTCGGGTCGTGACAAGTTGGTATCAGAGCTCTAGGTTACATAGGTCTCGCAACTCACAAACAAGCTTAGTATAATCTGAGGGATCGATACGATGATGTCTGTATTTATCCTCCAGAGGCTACAAAGTTAGAAAAATCTCACGTTTGTTCTTTCTTGTCGTGGGAATTGGTTTCTCAAATGCTAATTGAATTTCTGCTATATTCTTTCGTAGATGACGAGAACACTCGCTTCCTCATCTACCGCTATGCAGCCCGAGCCCCCCGCACCAGTTTCTATTGGGGCAGAGGGCAAGGCCGAGGCCGTGCAAGAGGCCAAGGTAGGGGCAGAGCTCAGCCCTGAGCAGCAGCATTAGTGTCAGAGCCTCGGGTCGATTTCGAGGAGGACATTCTGGCCCCAGCAGTTTCCGGTGGGCCCAACTCAAGTCCCACATGAGTTCATTGCCACCCTTGTTCTTCAGGACGCTCTGGTATGATTGGTGGGTCTCATGGAGAGTGTCACCCGAACATGACTGCTTCCTGTAGCACGAACTATTTTTCAGGGTAGAGAAGGGGCTCAGACTTCTACTACACGCACTCCAAGGCAGGTAGCTCCCCAGGTTCAAGTTCCAATTGTTCAGCCAGGTGTAGTGGCTCAGATCGGTGATGGAGCGGTTATGTCCACCGATGCTTTGTGGAGGCTGGATAGGTTCACCAAGCTCTTCAGTACTTCGTTCAGCGGTGCTTTTTCTGAGGATCCCCAGGATTTCCTATATAGCTGCCACGATGTTCTCAGGAACATGGACATTGTTGAGACCAATGGAGTTGATTTTGCTGCTTTTTATCTGTCTGGATCCGCCAAGACTTGGTGGAGGGATTATTGCTTAGCTAGGCTAGTCGAGTCGCCATCTTTGACATGGGAGAAATTTTTAATGTTGTTTCTGGAGAAGTTTCTCCACTTGACTCAGAGAGAGGACTATTAGAAGCCGTTTGATCGCCTGCAGCAGGGTTCCATGACGGTCACTCAGTACGAGACCAGGTTCATCGATCTAGCTCACCATGCTCTTGTCATATTTCCCACCGAGAGAGAGGGTGAGGAAGTTTTTTGATGGTCTTATTCAGCCGATTCGTCTTAGATGTACAAGGAGGCCGGTAGTGAGATCACATTTTAGGAGGCGACCAATGTAGCCTACAACATTGAGATAGTTCTATCACAGGGAGGTGGTCATGGGTTTGATAAGCGGCCCCGTCATTCAGGCAAATTCAGTTGGTTCTCGTCTAGAGGTAGAGATTCATGTGGTAGTGGCCATCCTCCTTGGCCGTTTCAGTTAGCTCTCCAAGTCTCCCATGGTACTTCAAGTGGTTGTGGTTCTCAGGTGCATTATTACGATCAACAGCCTATTAGTGCACCACCACTTCATAGTTTCCAGGGTCGTCCACTGAGGGCTTGTTTTACTTCTGCATCAGAGTTCTCGTGCTATGGTACATGCACCCGAGGTTCCACAACCTACCCAACCAGCTAGAGGTCGGCGCAGAGGTGCTAGAGATGGAGGTAGAGGTCCTAAAGGTGGAGCGCAAGCCGCCAAAGGTGGAGGCCAGGCAGCAGCATGCCATCTTAGAGAGTTAGTTAAAGATAGTGGGGCCCAGCCTCAATGTTACGCCCTTCCATCCAGGCCTGAGGCTGACTCTTTAGGTGCAGTCCTTACAGGTACTATTCTGGTTTGTGATAGAGATGCTTCAATGCTATTTAATCCAGGGTCTACGTATTCGTATTTGTCATCTTATTTTGCACTTTACCTCGTCATGCCTAGTGATTCATTGAGTATTCCTATTTATGCATCGACACCGGTGGGTGATTCTATTGTGGTCGATCGAGTTCATCGTTCTTGTATTGTGGTGATTGGGGTTCTAGAGACCCATGTTGATTTGTTGCTTTTATACATGGTCGGCTTCGATGTTATATTAGGGATGGACTGGTTATCCCCATACCATACTATCTTGGATTACCATGCCAAGACGTAGACCTTAGCTTTATCGAAATTTCCTCGTTTAGAGTGGAGGGGGACTCTTGGTCATTCTACCCGCAGTGTTATTTTGTATGTGAAGGCTCGACGTATGGTCGAGAAGCGGTATTTGGCCTATTTGGCGTTTGTTCGTGATTCTTGTACTGAGGTTCCTTCCATTGATTTGGTACCCGTCTTTCGTGAGTTTCCTGAGGTCTTCCCTTCAGATCTGCGGGGGATGCCACCCTACAGGGATATTGATCTCTGCATTGATCTGGCTCCGGAAACCCAACCCAGTTCTATTTAGCCATATCGCATGGCCCCGCCAGAGTTGAAGGAGTAGTTGCAAGACTTGCTTGAGAATGGTCTCATTAGACCCAATGTTTCTCCTTGGGGTGCACCAGTAGTGTTTGTAAAGAAAAAGGATAGTGTAAGGTTACAATCAAGAATATGCATCAGTTGAGGATTAGGGCTTCCGATGTCCCTAAGACCGCTTTTCGCACTCGGTGCGGGCATTATATGTTCTTGGTTATGTAATTCGGGTTAAAAAATGCCTCAGCGGCTTATATGGATTTGATGAACTGAGTGTTTAGGCCTTATTTGGCTCGTTCGTGATAGTCTTCATTGATGATATTATAATATATTCCAACAGTCAGGAGAAGCCCGGGCAACATCTCAGAGTGGTTCTTCAGGCTTTGAACGATAGTCAGCTTTATGCAATGTTCTAGAAGTGTGAGTTCTGGTTGAGTTCAGTTGCATTCCTTGGTCATATCGTATCAGCAGAGGGTATTCAGGTTGACTGGAAAAAGATTGAGGCAGTCAAGAACTGGCCTAGACCAGCATCAACTATAGAGATTTGGAGTTTTTTGGGATTGGCAGGCTATTATTGCCGGTTCGTGGAGGGGTTCTCATCTATCGCAACACCGATGACTAGGTTGACCCAGAAGGGTGCCTAGTTTAGATGGTCGGACAAGTGTGAGGCGAGCTTTTATAAGCACAAGATAGCTCTAACTACGACACCGGTGTTAGTATTGCCACAAGTTGAGGTCCTCATACAATCTATTATGATGCTTCCCGTATTGGGCTTGGTATAGTGTTAATGCAGGATGGCAAGGTCATCGCCTATGCTTCGAGGCAGCTAAAGATTCATGAGAAGAACTATCCAGTGCATGATTTGGAGTTGACGGCCATTGTTCACGCATTGAAGATTTGGAGAAACTATTTGTATGGCGTGGCATGTGAGATGTTCATTGATCACAAGAGTCTTCAGTATTTGTTCAAGCAAAAGAAGTTGAATTTAAGGCAGAGGAAGTGGTTGGAGTTGGTGAAGGTTTATGGTATTACTATCTTATATCACCTGGGGAAGGCCAATGTTGTGGCCGATGCTTTGAGTAGGAAGTCAGCCAGTATGCGCAGTCTTGCTTATATTCCAGTCAGTTAGAGACCGGTTGCTTTGGATGTTCAGGCCTTGGACAATCGATTTGCAACGTTGGATATTTTTTAGCCTAGTCTAGTATTAGCTTACACGGTCGCTCGTTCTTCATTATTGGAGCGTATCTGTGATCGGCTGATTAATGATCCCCATTTGTGTGTCCTTAGAGACACGGTACAAGGTGGAGGTGCCAAGCAGGTTACCTTCGGTGATGATGGAGTTTTTAGATTGTAGGGGCGAGTTTGTGTGCCCAATGTGGATGGTCTTCGAGAGTTGATCTTAGAGGAGGCCCATAGTTCTCAGTATTATATTCATCTGGGCACCGCGAAGATGTATCAGGATTTTTGCAGTAGTATTAATGGCATAGAATGAAAAAGGATATTGTTGCATATGTGGCTCAGAGGCTTGGTGGATTGTTTTAGAGGATTGAGCTTCCCAAGTGAAAAAAGGAGCGTATCATTATGGATTTTGTTACTGGACTTCCACTGACTCGGAAGAAGTTCGATGCCGTTTGGCTCATTGTTGATAGGCTGACCAAGTTAGCGCATTTCATTCCTGTGGCAGTCTCTTATTCATCCGAGAGGTCAGCTGAGATCTATATCCAGGAGATTGTTTGCCTTCATGGCGTGCCAATATCTATCATTTCAGACAGAGATACGCAGTTTACCTCGCATTTCTGGAGAGAAATTCAGCATGAGTTAGGCACCGAGTTTGAGTTGAGTACAACATTCCATCCTTAGACGGACAGGCAGTCCGAACGGACTATTTAGATATTGGACGATATGCTCCGAGATTGTGTTATTGACTTTGGAGGTTCATGGGATCATTTCTTGCCTTTATCAGAGTTTGCCTACAACAACAGCTACCAGTAAAGTATCTAGATGGCTCCTTATGAGGCTTTATAGGTAGGCGGTGTCGATCTCCAATTGGATGGTATGATCCAGGAGAGGGTCGATTGTTGCGTATGGATCTGGTTCAGGAGGCCTTGGACAAGGTCAGCATCATTCAGGATAGGCTTCGTACAGCTCAGTCTAGGAAAAAGAGTTATGAAGACCGGCAAGGTTCGAGATGTGGTTTTTATGGTTGGTGAGCGTGTATTGCTTCGAGTGTCGCCTATGATGGGCGTGATGAGATTCGGAAAGAAGGGCAAGCTTAGCCCTTAGTTCATTGGTCCATTTGGGATTCTTGATCAAGTGGGAGAGGTGGCTTACAGGCTTGCATTGCCGCCTAGCTTATCGACAGTGCATCCAGTTTTTCATGTGTCCATGCTCCAGAAATATCACGATGATCCATCAACTGTGTTAGATTTCAGCACTGTCCAGTTGGACAAGGACTTTTCTTATGAGGAGGAGCCGGTAGCCATTGTAGATGTGAAGGTTGAGGTCCAAAAGTTTCCCTTCTGTTCGTGTTTAGTGGAGAGGTGATCCTCCTGAGGTATCAACCTGGGAGACTAAGTCTGATATGAGGAGCTGTTATCCTCATCTATTCCCCAACTTAGGTACTTCCTTTTTCTATCTGTTCAAGGACGAACGATTGTTTTAAGGTGGAGAATGTGCTACCCAAAGGGTCATCACCTATTTTCTTATCCATTATGTGCTTTCGAGGCCTTGAAAACCTCATTTAGAGTCGCCTTGATTTGCGTGCATAGTCCACGCATGCAGCCAGAAGGCTTAAATATGGAATTTTGTAAAAAGTGCTAAGTTTTGATGTTAAATGAAAATTTGACTTTGGTCAATACTTTGGGCAAACAGACTCGAACCCATGATTTGACGATCCCGGAGGGTCTGTAGGAAAATATGGGACTTGGGCGTATGCCCAGAATCGAATTTCGAGGTCCTCAGCCCGAGAAATAAATTTTTAAAGGAAATTATTATTTTTTAAATGTTTAAGAAAAATAGAAATGAAATTTGATTAGAATATGTTCGTATCGAGCCCGTATTTTGGTTCAGACGCCCGGTACATGTATTATATATGATTTTAGATATTTCTATAAAGATTGGTTAAATTCGGATGTTGTTTGACGTGTTTCGGACTTGAAATCCTAAATGTGGAACTTGTTGAAGTTTTGAAAAAATGCTTTTAATTTGAGGTTTAATTTATTGATAATGATGTTATTTAGGCAATTTGATCACAAAGTTAAGCTCGTATGATATTGTTGAGTTAGTATGTTTTTTTGGTTGGGAGCTCCGAGGGCTCGGGAATGTTTCGTAATGGGTTTTGGCCTTAGGAGTGTTGCAGATTTCTGTTGTTGTGCATAGGGAATTTGTTCTTCGCGTTCGCGCGGTCTCACTCGCGAACGTGTAAGGCTTGTTTCCCAGGAGCCCAGCTTCTTCATGGCGAACGCGAGATTTGGGATACGAACGTGAAGCTAATGGGGGAATACCCTTCGCGAATGCGACCCTACATTTGCGAACGCGTTGGGTACAAGGGGAAGGGGTCACCAGTTGTTCTACGCGAACGTGTCTATTTCACGCGAACGCGAGGCTCTGGGAGAATTACTCTCCACGAACGTGTAGGCTTAGCAAGCCGACCCATCGCGGATGTGAGGGTCCCATCGCGAACGCGTAGGTTTTATTCGCCCAGTTATTTTTAAAACCCAAAACAGAACCCTTACGGGATGTTTACAAAATTTCCAAAGTTCCTTCTTCTCCAAAGCTCTAGGGCGACCATTGAAGCATATTTTCACCATTAACTCGTGGGTTAGTAATCTTTAACTCGTTCCCATCATTTTTCATCAGCATCTATTGAAATTCTAGGCCTAAATCATGTAGTTAAGGGTAGAAATTAGTGAATTGGGTAGAGTTAAGGCTTTTTGATTTCTCTTGATTTAGACCACGTTTTGGGGTTGAATTTAAAAATAAATTATATATTCGGGCTTGTGGGCGAATGGGTGATTTGATTTAGGTCCGAACCTTGTGTTTTGAATAAGCGTGCCCGGGGTCGATTTTTTGGCTCTGATACCAGTTGTTACAGGGTTAATTTTCGCAAAATCAACACTGCACGGCAGTAGCTCGCAGCCACATCAGCCCGTCACTTTTTCACACAACACAGCCTTACTTAGACAATTTCAGGCTTGAACCAAACTTAAGAACACACACACAGTTTACGGGTAAAAACCCAACCTTTATTATCTCTCTCAGAATAATACAAGGAATCACGTTTTTAGGCTTGGCTCACAAGTGTTTTCTGAATGCCTTAGCCATATACGAAATGCATATAAATAAAGGGGCTGCCAATGGCAGTTACAAAGGGGGACAGTTACAAAGGGGATCATGTCAGCCACTTGCCCATGATCTTTGATCATGTCTTCAACCACTTGCCCATGATCTCGGACATGCATTCAACCACTCGCCCATGATCTCGGATGTGGCTGCTTTGCCCACAGCTTCATCATGTGCCGCGCTCCAGCTTCGTCATGTGCCGCGCACACAGCTTCGTCACATGCCGCGCATGCTTACATCCGGCCTGCCCGCACCTTGCCCCGCTTTAGCCTTGGACCTTGCCTCGCCCTTAACTTCATAGCCACGCCCTACCATGAGTTAAGCCGTCCCACCGATCCGCGCGCATGCCTTTGTCAAGTGCCATGCGTCTATTGCCTTAGCCGATGCCCACAAACTCAAGGCTGCCTTGCCGACACTCCAGCCGCCTTGTCTTTGCTGTCTTGCCTAAGCCCATCACCACTTAGACACTCGCCCAGCGCCATACATTGCTTCAAGAGGACATGTCAAGGGGCAATGTACAAGCCCTTGACACGCATTCTGTCCGACATGCCTCATGTCTCATTTTGGGGGTCTAACAAACCACCCCCACTAGTTGAACTCGACGCCCTCGTCGAGGCTGATTTCAAATACTCTTCAATTAGATCGTTGAATTGCCACAATGAACTCCCTTTCTCCCAAGTCGCATCTGCCTCGGGCTTGTTCTTCCAGTGAATTAAAAATTCTGTCCGCCTATTTTTCTTGTGCATCCCAAGTACCCGGTGATCAAGAATTTTTTCAATTTCGTCCTCAATCTGATTGCGCACTTCAGGAGGAGCTCTCTTGATCTTGTGCCTTTCCGGATCTTCGGGATCTTCCACATAGGGTCGCAAGTAACTCACATGGAAGGTAGGGTGAATTTTCATTCTGTCCGGCAACTTCAACCGGTAAGCCACCTCGCCCACCTTTTCAATGACTTCAAACGGACCATCAAATCTCGCAACCAAGGCTCTATGCCTTACCCTGCTATCAATTTTCTTCCATATTTGCGGAGTAAGCTTCAACAAGACCTTGTCGCCCACTTTGAACTCCAATGGCCGCCTATGCTGATCAGCATATTTTTTCATTCGTTTCTGTGCCACTTTCAGACTATCAGCAGCTTCGTCCATCATCATCTGTCTATCCAGCCCATACCGATATGCTGCAGGACATTTCCCTCCGGTCTTCTGTTGTGCCATCTTCGTAGGCAGTCTTGGCTGCCTGCCCAACACAATCTCCATTGGACTCTTCTCTGTAGCTGACGATTTGTGCAAGTTGTAGGACAATTGTGCACAATCTAGCAAGTCTGCCCAATTCCGTTGGCTTGCAGTCACGAAATGCCTCAAATATTCTTCCAGCAGATGATTGATTCTTTCGGTCTGCCCATCTGTTTGGGGATGATTTGCTGTTGAAAATTTCAGATTAGTGCCCAGCAAGTTGAATAAGTAAGTCCAAAACTTGCCAGTGAATCTTGCATCCCGATCGCTCACAACATCTTCCGGCATCCCGAAGTGTTTCACTACATGCTTAAAAAACAATTCCGCCGCAACTTTCGAGGGACATTCCGTTGGAGCAGCCATAAAGACAGCATATTTGGAAAATCTGTCCACCACTACCATAACCGAAGATAGCCCATTTACCTTAGGAAAGCCGCTGATAAAATCCATAGAAACAGATTGCCATGTCTCTTCAGGGATTGGCAAAGGTTGCAACAATCCTGCTGCTTTCTTCCGTTCCGTTTTATCGAGCTGACAAACAAGACAGCTTTTCACATAAGCTTCGATGTCTTGTTCCATTCGTGGCCAGAAATAATACCTTGACAGCAATGCCATCATCCTCTCGATACCCGGATGACCAGCCCAAAGTGTATCGTGAGATTCCTTCAGCAACTCACGACGTAGTCCGTTACCCAATGGTACGACGATTCTCCCCCCTTTGAAATGGAGTAGATCGTCCTCGATCCAGTACCGCCGCACGGTACCTTCCTTCACTAGATTCATTGTGTTCATATACACTGGATCATTTTTAGCAGCTGACTTGATTCGATCCACAAAATCCGATTCAAGTCTTGAAATTGAATAAACAGCAACAATGACTTCTTTCCGACTCAAAGCATCCGCTACCTGGTTGTGTTTTCCTGGCTTGTGCTCCCACACAAAGTCGTATTCAGCTAGAAATTCCTGCCAACGTGCTTGCTTTGGACTTAACTTCTTCTGAGTTTTGAAGAAGGTATTAGCCACATTGTCCGTCCTTACGACGAACTTTGTCCCCAACAAATAAACACGCCAAATTTGCAAGCAGTGAACAACAGCAACCATTTCTTTCTCGTGCGTTGAGTATCTTTGTTCTGCCTCATTCAGTTTCCTGCTCTCAAAGGCCACTGGATGACCTTCCTGAATCAAAACGCCTCCAACAGCCTTGTCGGATGCGTCTGTGTGGACTTCAAATGGTAACTCAAAATCGGCAAGCCGCAATATTGGTCCTGTGGCCATGGCTTCTTTTAACCGACAAAATGCAGCCTCGCACTTCTCTGACCAATCCCATTTAACATTCTTTTTCAACAAATCTGTTAAAGGAGCAGCCCTTTTTGAGTAACCCGCAATGAACTTCCGATAATAGTTGGACAACCCAAGGAAAGACCTTAACTCTTTCACAGACTTAGGTACCTGCCAATCTACAATAGCCTGCACCTTAGTCGGGTCCATCCGCACTTGATTTTCACTTACCAAGTGTCCCAAGAATTTAATCTCCTGTCTGGCAAACTCACACTTTTCTTTCTTCACATATAGTTCGTACTCCCGCAACCGAGACAGTACTTTTTCTAAGTGTGCAGTGTGTTCATCCAAATTATGACTATAAATAACAATGTCGTCCAAATAAACAACGACAAAATTATCCAAGTACTCATATAACACATCGTTCATAAGGTTGCAAAACGTAGCAGGAGCGTTCGTCAACCCAAACGGCATAACTAGGAACTCATATGAGCCATACCTTGTAACACAAGTAGTTTTTGACTCATCACCTTCAGCTATCCGCACCTGCCAGTAACCAGATCTTAAATCCAGCTTCGTGAACCATCTTGCCCTGCTCAATCTATCCATCAAATCTTGCACCAATGGAACGGGGTATTTGTTCTTTACCGTGACTTTGTTCAGCGCCCGATAGTCGACACACATCCTTAGCGTCCCATCCTGTTTCTTTTGGAATAAAACAGGTGCACCAAAGGGAGCTTTAGATGGCTGAATTAGCCCTGCATCCAGCAGCTCGTTCAAACTTTTCCGCAACTCAGCTAATTCCTTCGGCGCCATGCGATAAGGAGGTTGTGCAGGGGGCGTTGAACCCGGCATCAACTCTATTTTATGATCAATAGCCCTCCGTGGTGGCAGCTTCTTCGGCAACTCTGGTGGCATTACGTCAGCAAAATCGTTCAACAGTTCAGCAACACAGTCTGGCACCTCAACCTTCACGTCAGGCTTCATTTCCACCAAGGCAGCAAGGATTGTCTCATCTCCTCGCTTCAACCCTTTCTCGACCATCATGGCAGAAATCATTTCAGCCTTCTGTTTACTTTCTTCTTTCCCATAAGGATAAACAGCCTTCACAAAACCAGGAGACGTCTCATTCATGATCATTACTCCGTCCAAGTGAGGCATTGGAACGAAGCAATGTTTCTTCATAAAGTCGATTCCGAGGATCACCTCAAAATCTTCCATAGGCATCACCATCAAGTTTACCTTCCCCTTCCAGTTCCCCACAGACATGGGAACGTCGTAAGCCATGCCGTCAATGGGTTTGGCTTTGGTATTCACTGTCTTTACACAGGAAGAACTTTTTGACAATCTCAACCCATATTTCTTTACCAAACTGGCACACATAAGGGTGTGAGTAGCCCCTGTGTCGACCATGGCTATCACACTTTTCTCCGCAATTTTCATCTCGATGTGCATCAACACAGATTGAGAGCTTGTCTCGTTGACATTCAACAGTTGCAAGGGGTTTACATAGGCAACAACCCCATCTTCGCCTTCTCCCTCTCGTTCATTTTCCTTTGCAAGCAACGCATTCACCCGCCCTCTGTTCGGACAGTGTTTTGCGAGATGAGAACCACCACACGTCCAGCAACCACCAGACTTTTTGTTTGCGACGCCCTTATTGTGACAGACCCCATCAGCAACTTTTCCCTTTTCGACAAATTCTTTCCGAACTTCTTTCCTCCATTCCCCTTTCTTCTCTGCCCGTTTCTTAGGCTTTGAAGTTGAGGGAACATCAGAAAGATTACGAGTGCTGCGATAATCAACTAGTGAGTCGGCCGCAGCAATGGCACTTGGGAGATCTTTCACGTTCTGTCTCCGAAGTTCATTCTGCGCCCAAGCCTGCATTCCTGAAATGAAATTGTGCAATTTATCCTCCTCAGACATGTTCTGAATATCCAAAAGCAAGGAAGAGAATTCCTTGATGTAATCTCGAATAGATCCCGTCTGTCTCAAACGTTTCAGGCGGTCCCTAGCAATCCAAGAAGCATTGCTAGGCAGGAACTGGCTCTTCATTTCCTCCCTAAGCTTGTCCCACGTATCAATTTTAGGTCTGCCTGAACTCGCATCATCCGTCATACGCGTTCTCCACCACAACTTAGCATCTCCCGTGAGGTACATGCTCGTAATTGTGACCTTTTCCGTATTCGGAACTTTGGCAGCAACAAAGTATTGCTCCATGTCCCACAGAAAATTTTCAAGTTCTTTCGCACTACGCGTTCCACCAAATGCCTTTGGGTCCGGGATCTTTAGTTTCGAGCGTTCTTCACTGGCTTGGCTTGGAGCAGCCAACGCCCTTCGAAGAACAGCGTTCTCAGCCTTCAAGTCGTCGATCTCCTTCTTTAGATCTTCAACTAGACTGTTTGTCGCCTCACACGTTTGTTGGATCCCATCGCGGAATTGATCTGCCCCGTCCTTCAATCGGTAGATCTCTGTAATTAGATCTGCCAAGTCTAACGTATCATCAGTTACGCCGATTAGCGCTTCCAACCGTGCAACTCTGTCGCGCAGGTCCGATGTAGACCCACCCGCCATGTTCGAGAGTTACAACCTGCTCCGCTCTGATACCAGTTGTTACAGGGTTAATTTTCGCAAAATCAACACTGCACGGCAGTAGCTCGCAGCCACATCAGCCCGTCACTTTTTCACACAACACAGCCTTAACCAACTGTCACGGGGCCGATTTTGGCCACTTAAATCCTGGCCGAAGTTTCGCCTCCGTGCGGCAGTCAAGCCGTGCCTGACTCAGCCTTCCCCCAAAACTTGCCAATCGTACACAAGTTTGGCCTTAGACGAATTTGGGCAGCAAAACTGAATATAAATGAGACAAGCATATACGGGAACAATTTCCCAACCTTTATATTAATATGGAAAATAATACAAAGGACCCTCACTCTCGCTATGAACAATGCCGCTCACAGCCCACTCTCCGACTAAGATGACCTTGTCAATCTTGGCCGAACACTCGGATTGTCCCACAACCCAAGTCCCCTTTTTCCTGAAACACTTAGAACTCCTCACGTTTCCCTCGTGTTTTCCTGCAAGCAACTACACACGAATTACTTGCCTATACTTGCTTAGTTCTGCCTTAGCCTAGGGGTCCTATTTATAGCACATAGGAACCCCTTTACATGCACATTTTCGTCCAACAGCCCACTTCCCCACTAAGCTAACATGTTCCTAACTTTGTGGCTGACACCCCCAGCCACTTAGGATCCACTACTCACGAAATGGGGCATTATACAAGCATTACAAGATAATGGGGATCATGGGGGGAACATGGGAAATCATGGCCTACAAACAAGGAACTCCTGCCAACCGCTTCCATGTGCTTCTCATGTGCAATTCGGACCAGCTGCATTCCGCCCTAAGGATGCTCGAGCCATGCCTTAGTTAATTTAACATTGTCCCATACCAATGCCGGCGCAATCCGCTGCCATCATATTTCCCGCACACTGCCCGACGCCCATACACCGTGCGCACACTGCCTTTGGCCCTTGTCCGTTGCCATGTTCCTTTCTGCCTCATTTCCCTCGTGCCATCACTTGTATTTTCTTTCCTATAGCCTTGCCTTGGCCATTGAAAGCGTTTGCCGTCAACCCGCATTCCCGCTTTGCCTTTGCTTAGCCCGCATTTAGCTGTCCCGACCAATGTCATGCCGACTGTCTTTGGCGCGCATGCCGTGCCATGCCGCCCCATTTTGCCGATGCTGCCTTGTCAAGCCCTTTCCAAGCAAACCTTGTCCGCCCCAAGGTCTTGGCCTTGCTTGCCCGTTCCAGCCCGTCGACCCACTGATATTGGCGCGCATGCCATGCCATGCTGCCGCCCGTCCGTTGCCTTGTCAAGCCCTTCCAAGCAAACCTTGCCCATGCCAAGGTCTTGGCCTTGCTTGCACATCCGTTTGGCGCGCATGCCGTGCCATGCTGCCGCCCGTCTTTGCCAATACTGCCTTGTCAAGCCCTTCCAAGCAAACCTTTGCGCGCCAAGGTCTTGGCCTTGCTTGCACATACTAGCATATCGACTTCCCGTCCATTGGCGCGCATGCCGTACCATGCTGCCGCCCGTCCTTCGCCGACTTTCAAAGTTAGGGTCCTAACAAACCACCCCCACCCTTTGAAATCGACGTCCTCGTCGAGTCGTCTCAATTGACGTACCTCGGAGGGTCATTGACATACCCCCCTTCTGGTTCATCATCCTCTGCCACCTTGTCCTGTCCCTGTGCCGCAAGTACTGCATTTATCTTAGCCTGCACTGGACAGTTCCTTTTCAAGTGCGGACCACCACAAGTGAAACAGCCATCAAACTTGCTGCTTCCCTCCTTGCCCTTGTGAAGTTCTCGTCTCACAGTGTCGGCAAGTTCACCACTTCCAGACGCTTGGCCCTTCCCGGTTCCCTTCCATTCCCTTGCCTTCCTTCCGTCGGCCTTTGAATGCGAAGTATCCATAGGTTCACCACCTATCTTTAGGTCTGCCAACGCATCTGCGGCCGCAATGGCAGTAGAGAGGCATTGCACATTTTGCCTTCTCAACTCCAATTGCGCCCAATTCTTCAACCCGCTCATGAAGTAATGCAGCTTGTCTTCTTCCGCCATATTACTCACATTGAGCATCAAGGATGAAAATTCCTTGACATACTCCCTCACCGTGCCACTTTGTTTCAAGTGACGCAGTCCATCGCGTGCCATCCACGATGAATTCGTTGGAAGGAATTGGGATTTTAATTCCTTCTTCATCAACTCCCAAGTTTCAATTCTTGGCAGTCCAGCACCTTCTCCATCCGCACTTCGTGTACGCCACCACACCTTTGCATCATCCGTCAAGTACATTGGTGTGATCACCACCTTATCGGCATCGGCTATACGTGCAGCCTGGAAATACTGCTCCACGTCCCAAAGGAAATTTTCCAGTTCCTTGGCACTTCTTGCACCACCATAAGGCTTCGGCTCCGGAATCCTCAACTTAGTGCGCTCATCAATTCTAGGGGCAGAATCTTGCAATGCCCTTCGAAGATCAGCCACTTCTCGTCGCAATTCTTCCTTCTCTTGGCGTACCAAGGCCATTTCTGCCAGCGTTGTCTCGTGCCTCGCCGCATAATCTGCCTCCAACCGCGCCATTCTTGCAAGAACAGAAGAATCATCATTCTCGAGAGCTTGCCCAACTAGTGTTTCCAACTGCTCAACTCTTTGACGCAGCTCCGCATTTGTGCCTCCCGCCATGTTCTCAAAAATTTCAACGTAATCTGCCACTGATCGTTCCGTCACTGCCACAACTTGCTATGGCACGTCGTGTCTCCGCTGCACACGATCTGCCTTCAACCGCGCTCTGATACCAACTGTCACGGGGCCGATTTTGGCCACTTAAATCCTGGCCGAAGTTTCGCCTCCGTGCGGCAGTCAAGCCGTGCCTGACTCAGCCTTCCCCCAAAACTTGCCAATCGTACACAAGTTTGGCCTTAGACGAATTTGGGCAGCAAAACTGAATATAAATGAGACAAGCATATACGGGAACAATTTCCCAACCTTTATATTAATATGGAAAATAATACAAAGGACCCTCACTCTCGCTATGAACAATGCCGCTCACAGCCCACTCTCCGACTAAGATGACCTTGTCAATCTTGGCCGAACACTCGGATTGTCCCACAACCCAAGTCCCCTTTTTCCTGAAACACTTAGAACTCCTCACGTTTCCCTCGTGTTTCCCTGCAAGCAACTACACACGAATTACTTGCCTATACTTGCTTAGTTCTGCCTTAGCCTAGGGGTCCTATTTATAGCACATAGGAACCCCTTTACATGCACATTTTCGTCCAACAGCCCACTTCCCCACTAAGCTAACATGTTCCTAACTTTGTGGCTGACACCCCCAGCCACTTAGGATCCACTACTCACGAAATGGGGCATTATACAAGCATTACAAGATAATGGGGATCATGGGGGGAACATGGGAAATCATGGCCTACAAACAAGGAACTCCTGCCAACCGCTTCCATGTGCTTCTCATGTGCAATTCGGACCAGCTGCATTCCGCCCTAAGGATGCTCGAGCCATGCCTTAGTTAATTTAACATTGTCCCATACCAATGCCGGCGCAATCCGCTGCCATCATATTTCCCGCACACTGCCCGGCGCCCATACACCGTGCGCACACTGCCTTTGGCCCTTGTCCGTTGCCATGTTCCTTTCTGCCTCATTTCCCTCGTGCCATCACTTGTATTTTCTTTCCTATAGCCTTGCCTTGGCCATTGAAAGCGTTTGCCGTCAACCCGCATTCCCGCTTTGCCTTAGCTTAGCCCGCATTTAGCTGTCCCGACCAATGTCATGCCGACTGTCTTTGGCGCGCATGCCGTGCCATGCCGCCCCATTTTGCCGATGCTGCCTTGTCAAGCCCTTTCCAAGCAAACCTTGTCCGCCCCAAGGTCTTGGCCTTGCTTGCCCGTTCCAGCCCGTCGACCCACTGATATTGGCGCGCATGCCATGCCATGCTGCCGCCCGTCCGTTGCCTTGTCAAGCCCTTCCAAGCAAACCTTGCCCATGCCAAGGTCTTGGCCTTGCTTGCACATCCGTTTGGCGCGCATGCCGTGCCATGCTGCCGCCCGTCTTTGCCAATACTGCCTTGTCAAGCCCTTCCAAGCAAACCTTTGCGCGCCAAGGTCTTGGCCTTGCTTGCACATACTAGCATATCGACTTCCCGTCCATTGGCGCGCATGCCGTACCATGCTGCCGCCCGTCCTTCGCCGACTTTCAAAGTTAGGGTCCTAACAAACATGGGAAACTATAATTAGGCATTGGATTCAAAATTTTTAGCATGTATTGATGTTATGAAGTTATGTTTAGACTTGATTGATTTGGCGCCAAATTTGAGAGGGGAAGCGATAATTGAGGATTGATTTGGCCGTGGAGTTTGAGGTAAGTGATCGGCCTAACCGTAGCTTGAGGGATTAGGAGTTGAGTCATATTTTCTACTTGCTTCTTGTTGAGTACGACGTATAGGCATGGTGACGAGTATCTATACGTTGGTGTTGAGCATGACCGTGGGTCTTAAATTGAAAGTTGTTGTATTTTTAAATGACATTTTGGATGCTTTAATTAATGATCTTCTATATTCAGCAGACATTTGTATTATCCTCGTAGAACTTATTTATGATTGAGCTTTGCCATTTAATTGAGTTGAGTACTAGTTACGATAAGAATGGATATAGGTGCTTCTCCCTTGCCGAGATGATTGTTTTGGTTTTTTGTTCCCTTGCCGGGAACCTATTATATTATTGCTTTGCTCCCTTCTTGGGAAGTTATTATTTCTCTTATGTTCCCTTGCCGGAATTTCTTGTAATTATGTGATGAACTGAAAAAGGGAGCGGGTGGTACGCTTACCACAAGATATGATTAAATGGGAGCGGGTGGTATGTCTTCTACAAGATATGATGAAATGGGAGCGAATGGTACGCCTACCACAAGATATGATGAAATGGGAAGGGTTGTACGCCTACCACAATATATGATGAAATGGGAGCGGATGGTATGCCTACCATAAGATATGATGAAATGAGAGCGGGGGTACACCTACCACAAGATTGATGAAATGGTAGCGGATTGCACGTCTGCAACAAGATGAAACTGAAAATGAAAGTTGTCTTTATTTCTTTATTTTGTGTTAGAAGTTAAATTGTAGTTTTCCCATATTATTCCTAATATTCTTTTTTATATGCTACCCCCGAAGCATGTTCCCTTCCCCAGCTTTAATTGTTTATTCTTGCTATTTTTTGTTGTATTTGCATATATATATATATATATCTGCACAGGTATATATATTTGCACAGGTTTATCTAGAGTCTGGTCCTAGCCTTGTTACTACCTCGCGTGGGATAGGCCAGATACTTACCGGCACATGGGGTTGGTTGTGATGATTCTACACTCTGTGCTCTTTCAGTGTAGCCTACGATGCGCAATAGTAGTCAAGAAGCCGACCTTCAGTCCACGAGAATCCGAGGTAGCCTTGCTGGTGTCTGCAGGCCCGGAATCTCTTCTATCAGTTTTCATGTTCTGTTGACATTTTTATTTTAGACGGACTGTGTCCTTTATTTCAAACTCTTATTTCTATTAATCCTAGACAGTCTTTGTATTATTGTGACACTAGGTGCTGAGTAGAGACTTGTATTGGTTTTCTAGACGTTGTTTTCTATATTTAGTTCAGACTTCCACTAAATTCTACTTTTCATTGTTTTTAAATTGCTTATTCACTGATAATTTAATTGTTTAATCATGTATAAAATGAGATAGGTTAATAATTTCATAGGTTCTTGGATTACCTAGCTTATACGAGTAGGTGCCATCACGACTCCCGAGGGTGAAAATTTTGGGTTGTGACAAAACCAAATACAATGTTACGGCCCAACTCCAACTTAGGTTGAATAGTAGTTTTGCCCTCGATGGACCCTTGCTTCGAAGCCAATTGTGAATGAAGAACAAACATTAAAGTAAGAACTTTAAAATAGCTAAAAAGTAGAAAAATACATTTGTATTGCCTTGGTTTGCGTGTTACAATATGTCTTATCAAAGAAAAGCTTTCTCCTTATATAGTAGGAGAATTTCACCCATAGTACAAATACAAAAAAAGTAAAAAATCTTCCTTGAGCGAGATCCGCGCCGCCGTGATTCCCGGTTAGTTGCGAATAGTGCGACCCTCTATCTGTTGTGTATAACTGCTCATTTTTGCTTTCCGAAGTCATATAACTCGTTTCTAGCCCGGGGTGCGTCATATATCAGGTCCAATGGCAAGCACTTCGTTCACTTTTCACGGTCCTTGATAGAAAGAGTTTCCATCTTCGATTTCGAACTCGTATGTTCATATCCTCCCTTCATTTTATTCACTAAAATATTGAGATGTGTGTTAACCCCGATTTCACTCGAGTACAATCTTCTTTCATATTGTTATATTTTAAAATCCCTTGTGATATTTGTTCCAACAATAAGAAATCAACAAACAATAGCTAAGAGAAGATATAAACACGACAAAAACACTAATTAACTGGTTTCTTCATTTAATTAATTTTATTTATATTCATAAGTTCTTCGACCATTGTATTGGGAAACCCATATATATATACATATGTATGTGTGGGTGTTAAACATTTGTTAACTTTTTGTAACAATCCAAAGGGGTCATCACCTGTTTCTTTTATCCATTCTGTATCTCTGAGGCCTTGAAAAACTCATTTAAGATTGCATCGATTTGCGTGCATAGATTGGGCATGTAGCCAGAAAGCTTGAATATGAATTCTATGAGAAAAAGGCTAAGTTTTGATATTAAAATGAATAAATTTGACATCGGTCAACATTTTGGGTAAACAGACCCGGATCCATAACTTGACGCTCCCAGAGGGATTGTAGGAAAATATGGAACTTGTGCGTATTCCCATAATCGAATTTCGAGGTCCCAAGCCCGAGAAATGAATTTTTATGTGAAATTATTTTCTGGATATAATTAAGGAATTTAGAAATAAAATTTGATTTGAAGACTATGGTATCGGGACCGTATTATAGTTCTGGCGCCTGGTACAAGTCTTACATATGGTTTAAGCACTTTTTGTAAAGTTTTGTTGGAAACGGACGTCGTTTGACGTGTTTCGGACTTAAAATGGAAATTTGATTTTTATGAAAATTAGGAAAAAATCATGGATTTTGAGGCTTAATTTGATGTATATGATGTTATTTTAGTGATTTGATCGCACGGATAAGTCTGAACGATGTTTTAGAAGTTGTGTGAAATGGGTGAATTTTGGATAGGCCACGAGTGCATTTTTGGACTTTGAAAGTTAGTTATTGCATTTATGACCTGCAGGCTTCGCATTTACGAAGCTTGGTTCGCGAATGCGAATGGCTTCTCGCTGTTGCGAAGTTAGCCCAGGTCTACCCCTTCTCGCAAATGCGAGGCATTTCTATGCAAATGAGAAGGTGTTCATGTTGTCCAGGGATCGCAAATGCGACCACATGTCTCGCAAATGCTAAGTTGGGACTTTCGCAAATGCTATATATTGGTCGCAAATGCGAAGTCCCTCGATTTGTTCTGTGTTCACAAATGCGAACTAGTTTTAACAATTCCCATAACCGGTCAGGGTTTGCAACTGCTAACCCCAGTTCGCATTTCCCACATTTGCAAACTACATATTTTATACTTAGCCGAATTTTTTACCATTTTCTTCATTCTTTCAAAACCCAAACACACTTGGCGATTCTCTAAGAACAAGACTTCATACAAAATCATGTTTAAGTTGGTTTTTACTCATTTCTTTCAATTTTTAGCATCATTTAATATGTATTCAACTTAGAATCAAAGATTTCCATGGGTGAAATTGGGGTTTTGGGTAGAACTTAGGCTTCTCTAAAATTGGGGCTTTTGACCTCAATTTGAGGTCCGATTTCAAAGAAAATCATAGATATGGATTTCTAGGGTAATGTGTAACCGGGTTTTGGTTTAAAACCTCGAATTTTGACCATGTGGGCCCGGGGTTATTTTTGTACTTTTTGAGAAATTTATTTTTATACATTCAAATTGATTCATTTAGCATTTATTGATGTAATTAAATAACTTGTGATTAGATTCGAGCGTATTTGTGGAGGAATCGAGTGATAAAGCCATAGTTGAGGCTTGAGTTGTATTCAAAGCATCGAGGTAAGTGTCCAGTCTAACTCTAGCTTGAGGGATTAAGAGTTGAGTCCAATTTGCTACTTGTTTCATGTCGAGTATGACGTATAGGCATGGCGACGAGTATATGTACGTTAATGTCTAGCATGACCCTGAGTCTATAAATTGTGAATATCTTGATTGATGTTATATATTTCATGCCTTAGAGATGACTTCTAGTTGTTGTGAAATATTTGTGGAAAGGATTATGACTTTTGAACGTCGAAGCGCATTGACTCAAGTTATTTTATGAATTGAGAAAGTATATGAATTATTGTACCCTTTGGAGCATTGGATCAAGCGGTAGCGATGATGAGATGAAAATGAAAGAAAGAGGAAAAATCATTAATTGTACCCTTACCTGGTTGTTTTTGTCTATTGATTATCTCCCTTGCCAGGATGTGAAAGTTATTGATGTTGTTCCCTTGTCGGGATTTAACTATTTATTTGTGTTCCCTTGTCGGGATTTTTATAATTGTTTGTTTACTCCCTAGCCCCCTCCCCTTTTAGTGATTGTTATTTGGGAGAGGATGAGTGTTAAAAGCATGAAGGGTAATGATGTGCATTGTTTGCTATTGTGAGGAAAGAGAGTAAAGCACGAAAGGTGATGTCGACCGCACGATGTACCATTCCGTGCCTATTATATTGATTTCATGGTGAGGAAAGAGTGTAAAGCACGAAGGGTGATACCGTGCCGTACGATGTACCGTTCCATACCGATATTCATTAATTATATGGTGAGGAAAGAAAGTAAAAGCACGAAGGGTGATGTCGTGTACTTCATGTGATTGATTTGGTGAGAACAAGAGCAAAATAACGAAGGTGATTCCGTGCAATTGTTGATTTCTTTTTCTTGTTAATATTCTGATTGTATAGTTTCATTCCTTATTTGGTGTTTTTATATCTGAACTGTTACTTTTCCCACAACATGTTCCTCTCCCTCTTTGACTGGTTATTATTTGTACTTCTATTCTGTCGCATGTATTTATATACTGAAAAGGGAGCGGGTGGTCACGGCCCAAAATCTAACCATGGCCGTGATGGAGCCTATCGTGTTACAAGGCAAGCCAATTCCCAAAATATTACTACTAATTTGATTATAAGAATTTAATAAAATATTTTCAATAACTTAATTCATGATAAACTAAACCAACTCTAAATATAAATAATATAAAATACAAAAACGAGTCCCAAACATCGGGGTGTCACTAAGTCATGAGCGTCTAAAACTATAAACTAAGATATATAAACTATCTAACTGTCCAAAAGAAGAAATTACAAAAGAAGTAACAAGGCTCTGCAAACGCTAGCAGCTACCTTGCAATCTCCACAGATAGTCGGCCTGAGCTCAACGATCACCGCGCTCTAGCTCACCCGCATCTGCACATAAAGTGCAGGGTGTACTATGAGTACTACCACCTCAGTAGTGACAGAAATAACCAAGGAACGGAGCAGTAGTGACGAGCTAAATAGAATAGTCCAATTATTATTTTCACAATTTAAAAATAAACAGGTAAATTCTATAAGTCAGTAAATATGACAAAGAAATTTAACAGATAAATGCAACAACAACAAAAGTAAATGCAACTTCACAACAATGTCACTCAATCACTTAGCACTCAACACTCAATACTCAATACACTCAACACTCTGCGGTCACTGAGGGTGTGTATAGACTCTGGAGGGGCTCCCAAAGCCCAAGCGCTAAGCACGGACAACTCACGTGCCATCATATTAATACCTGGATCCGCACGGTCAATTTACGTGCTACGGGGACAACTCACACGCTATGGCATCAATACCTGAACCCACACGGTCAAGTCACGTGCTACGCGGACAACTCACGCGCTATGGTATCGATATCCTCACAACCTCCAGGCCCTCAGCATCACTCAATCATGTACCTCACTAGCCTCAGAATCATCGACAAATAAGGGAACACATCCCATATCAAGTATCATAACATATTAGTAAATAATAGAGACTGAGGTAAACATGTACAATAATTTCTATGACTGAGTACAAATAATGTGAACATGAATAAAGCCTAAGCATGATCGCTAATATGAAGGCAAACAAGTTCAACAACAAGTAAACGCATAACCACAGATAATAGCTATTAGGCCTCGCAGCCTCATGAGACGTACCAAGTCTCAATCCCTCGCGGTGCAAACCCACACGCCCATCACCTAGCATGGGCATCACCACCAAACAATCATATGATATTACTTTCTCTGGATTTATACCCTCAAAGACAGAGTTAAAGTTGTTACTTACTTCAACCGCATAAAATCCTACTCCGGGATGTCCTCGTCTCTGGACTCAGTCTCCAAAAGCTCTGAATCTAACCATAATCAAATTACTACTATCAACATAGTCTAAAGAATCGAATTTCACAATGAAAACTACAAAATATAAAAATAATCCGAAATCAGTCAAAATCCGTCCCAGGCCCATATCTCGAAATTAGTCCAAAAAAATATAATCATCAACCTCGTTCTATTACAAGTCTAACCATATAAAATTTATCAAAATCGTACTTCGTTTGGTCCCACAAATCCTCAGTTAAAGCTCTCCAAAACTCAAACCCTAACTCCCTCAATTTCACTTTGAAATTACCAATCCAATCCCAAAAATAAAGATGGATTCATTAAGCGTAACTAAAAATTGAGTTGAGAACACTTACTCCAATCTATATGGTGAAAATCGCATCCAAAATCACCCAAATCGGAGCTCCCCAACTCAAAATATGATCGAATGAACAAACCCTAGTTTTATATATTTTTCTTCCAGCTATTCTGCCTCGTTTCTCATGCCAAACGACCCCTAAACTCATATTTTGTGCCTCCAATAGATTCCTTGTAAGATTATAATCAAGTTAGGCTTTTAAATCACTCAATTTTACCTTATAATGAATGATATATGTAGCTTTTAATATTTGCAAATAGTACAGATTTTTAAATATACTGCTAGTGGTAATTTCGTAATTAAACTGAAAAATCTGGCAACGTAATTATAAGTAAAATAGCCATAAAATCCTCATACAATATCCAAATTAGACCATTCTTTTTGCTACGGGTCCGTAATTACTATACAGATCTAATGCTTCAATCAAAAAAGAAATAGGAGCTCGTTTGTTCAATATGATATTATTTATGCTTGGAAACCCAAACCTATCCAAAAACTTACCCGAGACACTCGAGAATCCAACAAATAATTCCAACAAGTCACATATCACTACATGAACTTAGTCGAATCTCCAAAATACCCAAAACAACACAAAAATACCAAATCACCTCGAATTCAAGCCTAAGAATTTTTTTAACTTCCAACTTTCGCCAATTTAAGCATAATTCTACCACGAACCTTCAAATTATATTTCGGACACACTCCTAAATCTAAAATCAGCTAAGGAAGCTAATCGAATAATGAAAATCCAAATATGAACTCGTTTACTCATAAGTTAACTTCTAGTTTCCTTTTCTAACTTAGCTTTCTAACTAAGATACTAAGTGATCATTTCACTCCAAAACTACTCCGAACCAAAACCTACCAACTCGATATAACTCAGCACAGCTAAATAACACATAAATAAACATAGATGGGGTAAATGGAACTATAACTCTCAAAACGACAGGCCGGGTCGTTACATATGCCAACTACAAGTAATATTGAAATGGGAGCGGGTGATACACCTACCACAAGTTAATGATGAAATGGGAGCGGGTGGTACGCCTACCACGAGATATGAGAAATGGGATCGGGTTGCACGCCTGCAACAAGATAAGTATTGAAAAGTGAAAGTTGCCATTATTTCCCTTTATCCGTATTAGATGTTAAGTTGTAGTTTCCATATTATTCCTGATATGCTATTTTAACTGTTACCCTCGAAGCACATTCCCTTCCCCAGTTTTAATTGGTTATTATCTATTTATTTTTCCGCCAAATATTATGTAGCTGCACAGGTTTATCTGGAGTCTGGTCCTAGCCTCATGATTACCTAGACGAGGTTAGGGCAGATACGTACCAGCACATGGGGTCGGGTTGTACTGATACTACACTTTGTGCTCTTTTGTACAAATCCAGGTACCAGACAACATCAGTAGTTCGAAAACCAGTCTTCAATTCAACGAGACACCGAGGAAGCATTGCAGGTGTCTGCAGGCTCGACGTCTCCTTTATTTTTTATTTCATTCTGTTATCTCATGTATCTAAGATACACAGTGTATTATTTCTTTTAACAGTTGTATTTAGTCTTCTTAGTAATTCGTGAGTTTTGTGACACCGGATTTTGGGTGGAGGCTATGTTGAACTTCCGCATTGTTATTCAGTTTTTCTTTATGTTAAGACTTCGGCTTATTTGTTTTAAATTCCGATATTTCATGTTATTATTGATAATTGTGAAAGAAGTAATTGGTTAATGAAAAAGGTAGTTAAGGGTTGGTTTGCCTAAATCAAAATAGTAGGCGCCATCACGATCACCAAAGGTTGGAAAATTCGGGTCGTGACACCTTTATATCTAAACAAGTTTGTAGAGAGGGGACTTGATGTTTTCTAGATCCTCCCCAAAGTAGAACATTATGGCAGAATACCTAAAGGTCCCCTTGATTTTGACATGTTTTGTTCATGTCCACCTTAAACTTTACCTAGTCCTAATTAACCCCTTATATTTGGTTTTTTCATCGTCTTTACCCCTTAAATGGCCACCTGACAGAGAAAGTGATTTCACATGACCTATAACGCGTAATATATATATATATATATATATATATATATATATATATATATATATATATATATATATATATATATATATATATATATATATATATATATATATATATTCTTCTTCAATATCTAAACAAGTTTGTAGAGAGAGGACTTGATGTTTTCTACATCCGGTCCCAAAGTAGAACATTATAAACTTGGCAGAATACCTAAATATCCCTTAAACTTGACTTGACGTGTTTTGTTCAGGTCCCCTTAAACTTTACCTAGTCCTAATTAACCCTTTATATTTGATTTTTTCATCGTCTTTACCCCTCAAATGGCCACCTGGCAAAGAACGTGATTTCATATGCCCTTTAATGCGTGAGAGTGAAAAGTAATAGCCACATTTATCGTTCACTTGGGAGAATACATATTAAAATATTCCTTTACTTTCGAACCATTTCTACGGTCATTTCTTTATATTCGAAATATAACTTTTTTCATCCTTCCGTAAAGTACTGATTTTTCTTCTTTTCTTATTTTTTTCCCGTTTCTTTCTTTATTAGATACTTTTTATATAATTAATTACTCGTTTCCATCACTTATTATATTACTGTAGTTATTATTTATTGCCTATTTTTATAAGGTAGGGGTAAGGCTGCGTATACATCCCAAAACCCACATATGGGATTAAGCTTGATTTTATTGTTGTTGTTGTTGGTCTTATTTATTGGTTGCCTCTGTTGGTAGGTTACTATTGTTTATTAAGATAGTTACAATGAGTACCTAGATAAAACACGCCAAGTTTAGAGGAATCTTTAAGTATTCTGCCTTATAAACTTTTAAGGCAAATTAAGTACAATTTTTTTTTTCTTGTAAGAAAACTTCTCCATAAATAATATCTTTATCACAATTTAATAGTCTACTTAACATTTGTAGTGAATCTGATTGTTCAAATTGGATATTCAATCTGATTTAACTTTTTAAGAACTGTTTAAATTTATTTGGTCAAAGTCTAATAATTCTAGACACTTATTAAATTGGGTAGTGAATCTGATTGTTTAAATTGGATTGTAAATCTGATTAACTTTCTGAAAAATATTTGACTTCATTTTTGTCATAATATACAACTGTAGACACTCATTAATTAGGCAGTGATTCTTAGCAAATCTGATTAAATTTTTGAGAACTATTTGAATTCATCTTGACATAATCTTAGAATTGTAGATATTTGTTGAATTAGCCTAAGAATACTGCCACATCATTAATTCTTTTCCTAAAGAATAAATCTATAAAGAAATAAAATACTATATTTGAATTTTAGAATCTTAATCTTCAAAGTGAAATATTATTAATAGTACTATTAGTAATATTTCCCTGTAACCAAAAAAAAAATTCTCCAAAGTGAAATACTATAAAAATTGAGAAGAATATATTATTCAAAGTTAAAACACATAGAGACAATATAAAATTTTGAAATAAGACATAATTAAGTACCAAATGTGTAAGAAATAAATGATAGATTTTAATAACTTTCTCAATTAGTATTAAATATTACTATTTCCGCAACGCATAAAAAACATTCTCGACAATAATTTGTTTAAACTCGCGTCTATTCATATATTTGCACTTTAAAAGCAATTATCGCTTTTATTCAATATTGAGTAAATTTTAATTGTCGAGATTAAACAAATACGGTTTCCGAGGAAACAACTCAGCAACCAAGAGTGTGTATAGATATATACATGCGACACTGATTAATTTAGTTCTTCGTTAAATTCAAGCAAGAGGATATTTCAACAGTATAGTGATGATACTATTTTACTTTTTTATTTAATTTCAATTTCAAAGGAATAGCTCAGCGGTCAAGAAGAGTCATATATATATATATATATATATATATATATATATATATATATATATATATATATATAAAAGCACGATAGAGACGCCACCTTCGCTTTTTCACTTAATTCAATCCATTTTTGCTAGCCATTTTTTCACAATGAAAGACAGTGATTATGTGCTGGTGAGTTTGATTATTCCCAAATCTCATTTTGTCATTTTTTTTCCCTTTTTGCCCCTTGAATTTTGCACCTATAAATGATATTCAATCTAGCAAATGTTACTGTGCTCTATGGCTAGATATACAAACTCAGGTCAGCCATTCTTTTTGTGGTATCTTTTCCACTTTTTCTTGGTTCTGAATTATGGACCATTTTGTCATCAACATATGCTTGTTTTTTTTTCTTTTTTCTTCAAATATGATTTTGAAACCATCTTTCCTTTTTTTTTTCGGTTTCTTTTATCTGTCAATTACATAAGAACATAAACATGTATCTGGTCCATTTGCTTTTGTAGTAGAATTGAAATTGATTTGTTTTTTAATGTTCAATTAATTCTATTTTTTATTTGAAAGCAAGACGTATCAATGCTTTAGTGTGTTATTGAGTTGCCAAAAATTTTATTCGAGTATATGCTTGATCCAAGTTTGATACACAAAGCAGAACGATGATTGCAAAAACGATTTTTCTTATTTTTAAATCCATAATCTATACGAGGATTTTTTTTAAAATTTTTTCCATGGAAAAGCCCCCCAATTTTTTTTCACATTTATATAATTCGTAAAAGTAATTTCATTCATGATGTGTATATATCTTAAGCTCAAAATCTGCTTTACTTACGAGTGAAAGCTTCACTTAGTGGTTAATTAATTGGTTAAGCTCTTTGTTCATTTTAACACTTTAATTTGTTTTCCGGCTATGAATCCATTAATATTGAGGGAATTAAGAATTAAGATTTTACTTTGTGCAAGCATTTGATTGTTAAATTTAAATAACTTGTTGATATTGTTTTTTGTATTTCACAGTATATGTTCAATTTGCATCCATCACAAAAGAAAAACAAAAAAGATACGAACAAGAAGATGATTCAGAACCAAAGATCTGAAGTACAGAATGACGGAAAAATGGGAAAGGATCAAGTTGGCTCTTCCAAGGAGACATTACCAAAAAACAAAACCAAAAGGGTAATTTATACATATGGCAACTTTTTAAAAAGTAATTTAAAAGAATTACTGTTTATATATATATATATATATCCTGCTCATTAATTTGTATTATTTCTTCTCATTAATTTGAATATGCATGATTTTCAAGGGATGATTTTGAGAGCAATATAGTTGTAGGCGAAGATTTTCAGAGCAACATAGTTCTAGAGAAAAGAAGTTTGGCAAATAATTCTATAATTAATTTATATAACATAATATATTTTCCTATCTCTAGTCACCTAGCGAAATAAAGAGGAACGCTATAAGGATGTGATTCAGAATGAAAGACCTTCAGAATAAAATGGAAGCAAAAATGAACAGGAAGACATCAACGGTATTAAGGAATCTTACATCTCACTATTAACTTATATTGTTAAGTTTTCTAAATATTTATATATATGTATCAAACCCTCTCATTTGGTTATAAATAATTTTCAGGTGAATTTGATTTCAACATCGTCACAAGTGATGATAGTCTTCCCTATAATTCTGATCACACTTTAAAGGATAAAAATATCGATGGTGGCTCGAAACTTCCAATAAGGGATGAAAAGGATCAAGACTACTATCACTTGAAACAAAGAATACCAAGAAGTATAAAATTTCGTTTAATTATTGACATATACAAGGTGACTCGAACCATTCCACTTTTGCTATAACGAACCACAAACTAAGATTGTGTGAACTTTTGATCACTAGTATGAGATGCAATATTTTGGACTTATTTCCATATGCGCATGCAAGTTTGATCTAGACAGACTACACTGAAAAATGTGTAGGGTAATTTTGCTAATTAAAGACTAGCCGATGTATTTTCTACAAGTTTCTAATATTGTTTAACAATTGTTTGTTCCTTCTTTCCTTTTAGTATTTCTTTGTGAAATTTGGTGCATAGTACATGATTATTGAAAGTATTTAATTTTTGCCTTAGAAATTTGACGATATAAAAGTTTGTTAACTTACTTGAATTAGCTTATCAAATATCCTTGCATTTTCAGTGTTCACATAGGCTCTCATCTCCTGAAGAGGAATACAATTGGAATCGTCTAAGTATTTCAAAGAACCAGAAAGCTGAAGTACACAATAAAGGCAAAATAGGAAAGAACCAAGATGGCTCTTCCAAGGAGACACTACCTGAAGAACAGAAACAAAAAACCATTCACGGTAATTCTACATCTTAGAAGTGACTTCTATTAGTAGTATATTTTAGGGAATCCTAGATTTTAAATCAACGATTATATAATTTGAGCCGAATACAATACATAAGTTTGTACTCACGTTGAGTTGATAATTGAAATAGGCTAGACACTATAATGCAGTTCTAACCCACATTCTCAAACTTATATTCATTTCATATGCATGATTTTCAGGTGATTTTGAGAGCGACATAGTATTTGGTGAAGATAGCCCGACGGATCATTCTAACCATACCACAATAGACAATAGTGATGATAATAGGCACACACTTTCAACCAAAGACAAAATAGATCAAAACAACCAAATTAATCAGAGCATATCAAAGAGTGCGATGTTTGATTCTCTTATTAATCTCTGCGAGGTAATTGATCACAACTTATGTCTATTTATGTTCCATTATAATTTTTTTTTTTCCAAATTTGAAATTATTAATATTGATGGAAGATTTTACTAATTTCTTCCAAGTGTGAACTTATTAATATTGAGGGAAGATTTACTAATTTCTACTAAGTTTGAACTTATTAATATTGGGAGATAATTTTACTAATTTCTGCTAACATGAATCTATCATTGACCATGCTCTTTATATTCCAGATTATACTTCCTATCTTCAATCATTTATTAAAAGATGAAAACGGTTTTACAGGCGATACAAAACGAGAGACTAGAAGAACACAACGGAAGCAAAACAAGAAAGGACCAACGAGATTCTTTCGAGGAGGAACTACCTGACCAACAACAACGAGAACAACAAGACATCAGCGGTACCTAAATAATTTTATATTTGAAAATTGGCTTATATTAGTTTAGCACATGGTGGAGTATCTTTATATCATTCTCTCTTATCTGGTTTCACATTATTTTCTTTTTAGGTGATCAGTTTGAGGTCAACAGAGTCACATGTGAAAATAGACTTTACGATGATCTTGACTATGACGTCAATAGTGGCTCGAAGCTTTTGACAAGAGATGAAAAAGATAAAAAATACTACATCAAGCAAGGAATTCCAAGGAGTATAAAATTTCGTTCCATGACTAACCTTTACAAGGTGATTCATACCTTAAGTCTACTTTTGGAGCTATGTACACGATGTACAGTAGAATATATTTTCATTTTTCTTAGCTATGCAATTTCACAAAATAAATAAATTGTTAAGCTAAATATTTATCTCATCAAGTTTCCTTATATTCTACAGTGTACTAAGAGGCTCTCACCAGTTGAAGATGAATATAATTGGAGTCTACCGATTGGAGAAAATCCAAATATGAGTATTTTCTCGACCAAAGAAGATTCAACTATCAAAAACAACAAAAATAATGCTGGTTGTAAGAGAAAATTGAGAGGCTATCAAAATGGCAAAGGAGAAAAGGATATTACGCTGTCTTCCACCTCCAAGACTGTAAAAATGTAAGTATTTGGTAATACAATAAAATCTTTTCCCTTTTGTTAAAGAATACTTTACAAAACTATTTCAGTTCTCTAGATCATTAAAATCTCCAGCTTGGATGACCAAAAAGGTAGATGAAATATGTAATGTATGACACATATAATAGAAGCAAGAGTTATTAAAATTTGATATAAGTAATTCTCAGGTAAAATGCAGTAAAATATTTTCTTCAGAAAGAACATATTTTACAGTTAACATAACTGAACGGGGAAATGATTTCATCAACTTTATGCAAAAATATTTTAGATTGTACTTTAAACTGAAAACGACAATTTCTTCGTTGTTTAACTATGATTTTCTATTATTCTTAACTAATCTCATGTTTAATTTATATGTTATTATATTATTTGATATTCAGAAGATCTGCCGATCATAGTGAGAGTAGGGAATAGTGCAGAGACAACGTCTTCTCAATACACTATTCGCAGCGATAAAGTGCATTCAGGCGGAGAAATAGAAGGCTGAGATGGGCTATACGAAGAACTGAAGTTGCAGATGAAAACCACAACAATTAATTAAAAGTCGCATTTAGCTTGAAATTTTAACTTTTAGAGAATCAAATTTTGTTTTTGTTTTTTTTTTTGGAAAAAAAAAACTTTCAATTTAATCTTTTCTTTGAACGATGAATTGTATTCAATTTGTTTAGCTCGAAAATTATATTCGTACTTTGTAACCTTAAAAACAATCGAAAATATATAAGGGTAAATTGTAATCAAATATAATAAGCCCAAGAGATGATTATCACTATAAGATGTTTGTAGATCTGTAAAGGTGTAGAAAAATAGACTTAGCTTAAGAGAGAAGCAATGGTTGGAAAACCAAGAAAGAGATAGAGATAGAGAGAGAAGTGTATTATCTGAGAATAACAACGATGCCTATTACAAGGTGAAGGTCTCCTTTATATAGTAGAAGACCTTCCTCAAAATAATCAAAAAGTACAAAAGTTGGTGGCTTCCACTCAGTAAAAAGGTCAGGCACTAAACAACATCACTTCTTCTTCACCAACTTGGGTCGTGCCCTCACTTGGGTCGCCCTTATCATGCACACTCGGCGTGGGGGCGTTATGAGCCAAATTTAACCCTATGCAGTTAGTCCCTCCGTTCGCTGGAGACGTACTTGATGACCGTCTTCAATGGACGGACATGCACGATTTACTTTTACAGAAATTTGGTTGCACCCACAGGCGCCTCTTTCAAAGAGCATGAGTGTGGATAATATTTGTTGGGCCGTTGACATGTGAACCCCTTTTTTATGGTGACGTCACTGGTCACATGCGTCATCATTATACTTGTTCCCGAGACTGTTCAGAACATGATGCGACGTTTTAGCTTACCGCGCCAGTTTCAGAATTATGCCTTTTCGATTTTCGCGTACCTTATTCCTATAAATAGAGAAGTGGTTCAATGAGATTAATTTTTCTAACCTTTAGAGAGTTTCCCTTTTTTCTTTCTTCATCTTTCTTTCTTGTAATCATAGCGTCGCTTTCAGAGAACTACCATTTCTAAGGATCGTATCTCTTGTTATTAACACATTTTCTTATAAATCACATCATGGTGAGGCGCCGTCAAGAAAGCAAAAGGAATAATGACAATGCTCCTTCTAGGGTTCCGCCTTCTTCCGATGGTGAAGGGGAAGAAGTGGAGAAAACTCGTGTTCCTTTAACGGTGGATAATGTTCTACCAAAGGACCTCAGCATTCGAAAAGACTTCAACTCGACATGACCCTCTTGTCCCTAGGAGTATAGTGAGTTACCTAGTCTCACCTAGATACCATCAGAACTACATACAACATTCTCGGCCATGTTTAAATGGCTCCGGTCGGGACAGACTATGCCAATATGCATAGGCTCGGGTTCCGTATGTTCTATGGATACGCGCTTAGGATCGAATATAGATTTCTGCTCAACCCCCTAGCGGAAGAGCTTTGCCGCTTTTATCATGTATGCCCAGCTAAGCTCACACCTTATGCCCTGAAGGTGTGTCAAATTATTACCATGCTTGCGGGTGAGGCCGGGACCGTCGTTTCCATTCACCACCTATTACAGATGTTCATCCCTAGTTATATGAGAGGTACTACGCTCCAATTGAGGAGTCGTGGTAAGAAGAGGTTTGTGGTGAGGGCTGATGACAAAGCCAACTGCAACTTCTAGCGTAAATTTTTTTACATTAGGACGAGCCATCTGGTGTCCAATCCTGAAGGGTTTCCAAAGACGTGGAACGCGGGATGTTAGTATCTCTGCATGTAATTTTGTGATGCCTTGTTTTGACTGATCAATTATTCTTTCTTTCCTTTTGTAGTGGTGGCTCGCTCACCTCGTCCCGTTGATGACATTAGGTCGTGGGTGGCAGGGTTGATACCGCATGCAGAGAGATGTTGTACTTGGGCTGAGTTACGTGGATTGTATAGCCCAACTGGTAACAACCATTCGTGTTCTCTTTCATTCTGTTTTGTCTTGGAGGCCTTTTTACCTAATGTGCTTTCGTTTGGTAGGTCGGGGTGCTTCTACAAAGATGAAGAAGAAGAAGAAAACTAACGCTAGCCCTTCTAGGGTAGATTCCAACTCCGATGGTGGAGATATATTTGTAGGAGGCTCGCCTAGAGACAGCCCCCTTTCGACCCCTCGGCAGGGGCTACACTGGTGGTTGCATCAGAGGCGGTGCCTGAGGCTGATTTCGCAGAGATACCTGAGGTCCTACCGATAATGGTGCCTGAAACTGTTCCTATGCCAGTGTCTGAAGTCTCTCCAGTAGAGGCAGCTTCTGAAGAAGAAGAGCCGCCGAAGAGAAAGAGGCGGCGATTGATTACAGGCAAAGGAATTACAACCGAGGGCGCGAGGCCCAGTGAGCCCCGCCAAGAGCCGAGGCTAGTTTTTATGGGTGAGGCCATTTGTTCAAGGAGAATGTCTCCTCGGAGAACAGCTTCCGCCGTCTGCTCGGCCCATGCCTCAGGAGGCGGGTCGTCTTCTGCGATTAGGGTAGCGACCGTGGAGATTGAGAGTACGGGCTCTGAAGCCGCTCTTGCAGAAGCACCGGGCGGCTCGGCCTGCATGGAGATGAGGGAGGGCGGGTCTACTAGCCGTATCATGATCCCTAGCGAGTATAGTTAGCGAGCAAGTCGTAGCGGACATGACCCTTTTATGTGCGGCTACGGAGCACAAGACGCTGAGAAGTGTTAGCAACATGGATCTGTCGAGGCGGAGAGCCGTCTTAGCTTTGCATGTAGCTTTCAGCTTTTTTTTCTTTTCTTTGAGTCGTAAAAAACAACTTTGGTACGTACTGACGTGTTTCTTCTCTTCTGTTCAAACCCTCATCTTGGAGGTGTATAGGAGGTGGCGTGAACAAAAGAAGGCGACCACCTTCACTAAAATGGCGAAGAAATATAAAGAGGTTCGTGCCAAGTTTCAGGCGTTGGCGGATGCCCTTAAGCAGGTCCCCCAGTTTCGGACGTTCCGTGAGGGCCTTGAGGAATCAGAGGCTCTTTTGAAGAAGAGAACGGTCGAGCTGACAGAGATTGATGAGCAGCTGATGTCTGCTTTGGATCGAAACATCGAACTGGAGACCCTCATTCGGTCAAAAGAGAAGGACTTGGAGATAAGCCGTGGGGTGGAGGCGGAGGCTGCAGAACTGCGGGCTAAGGTCATGGCCCTTACAGCTGAGCTTGATGCTAGGACGGTCGAAGTTGAAGTTGTCAGGTGAACTACCCCACAAGATGTTGTGCATCGTGATGCGCATGAGATGTGGGTGTATTATGATGCCAGGTTGGTCGTTTTTCGAGGAATTTTTGGGGGCAGGTCAAGCTTCTGAGGCGGAAGTTGAAAGGCAACGGCACTTAACCCGTGTTGTCCGTGAAGCGGCCGGCTATAGCTTCGACTCGCCTGGTAGGGAGGGATGTAACTCTAAGGATGTCAACCGTTTGGACTCCAGTTCGTGGATTTCTAAGGCTTATCAGCCTGGAGACAGCAATGGACCGGATGGCGACCAAGCGGGTCATGATGAGAGGAGCGGTGAAGGCTTTTAGTGTTTTATGTATATATATTTTGTATACATGGGGCCTTTTCTAAGGCCAGATGTATGTATACCTTTTGGAGATAATGAAATATGACTTTTTGTTGTCGCTATTTTTCTTTCGCTCCTTAGAGCTTTTAATGCGTTTTCGGTTAACTATCGGCGTTGATGGCCATATTCAGACTTAGATTGATGGCTTTAGTCATGATGGAGTTGATGGCGCTAGCCATAAAGGCGACTTCGACTATCATCGAGTTGTCTGCTTACCGTAGTCGAATCTAGGTCGACCGTTGGCGGCGAGGGCTTAGTCATAATAGAATTGATGGCCTTAGCCATGATAGGCAACTTCGACTGTCGTTGATTCATTTACTTACCGTAGTCGAATCTAGGTTGACCGTTGGCGGCGATGGCCTTAACCATAATAGAGTTGATGGCCTTAGCCATGACAGAATTGATGGCCTTAGCCATGTAGGTGACTTCGACTGTCGTCGAGTTATTTACTTACCATATTCGAATCTAGGCAACCATTGGTGGCGATGTCCTTAGCCATAATAGAATTGATGGCCTTAGCAATGATAGATTTGACGGCCTTTGCCATGTAGGCAGCTTCGACTGTCGTCGAATCGTTTACTTATTGTAGTCAAATCTAGGTTGACCGTTGGCAGCGATGGCCTTAGCTATAATAGAATTGATATTCGTAGCTATGATAGAGTTGACGGCCTTAGCCATGTAGGCCGCTTTGACTATCGTCGAGTCATTTACTTATTGTAGTCGAATCAAAGTCGACCGTTGGCGGCGATGGCATTATCCATAATACAATTGATGGCATTAGCCATAATGGAGTTGATGGCCTTAGCCATGTAGGTGGCTTCAACTGTCGTCGAGTCGTTTACTTACCGTTGTTGAATCTAGGTCGACCATTGGCATCGATGGCCTTAGCCATAATAGAATTGATGGCCTTAGCCATGATAGGCGACTTCGACTGTCGTTGAGTCATTTACTTACCGTAGTAGAATCTAGGTCGACCGTTGGCGGAGATAGCCTTAGCCATAATAGAATTGATAGCCTTAGCCATGATAGAATTGACGGCCTTAGCCTCTCATACATTGGAGATGGTCGTAGCCTTTCATACATTGGATATGGTTGTAGCCTTTCATACATTGGAGATGGTCGTAGCCTTTCATACATTGGAGATGACCGTAGCCTTTCATACATTGGAGATGGTCGTAGCCTTTCATACATTGGATATGTTTGTAGCCTTTAGTACATTAGAGATGGTCGTAGCCTTTCGTATATTGGAGATGGTCGTAGCCTTTCATACATTAGAGATGGTTGTAGCCTTTCATACATTGGAGATGGCCGTAGCCTTTCATACATTAGAGATGGTCGTAGCCTTTCATACATTGGAGATGGTCGTAGCCTTTCATATATTGGAGATGGCCGAAGCCTTTCATACATTGGAGATGGCCGTAGTCTTTCATTCATTGGAGATGGTCGTGGCCTTTCATACATTGGATATCAAGCTAGTCCAGTCCTTTTATCATGTCAGCCTGGAGGTCATAAGGAGAGGTTGATATGATAAACTTGCTCCGCAAATATCTCCAAGTGTCTCCTCCACCACCTCGTTAAAAACCTCCCTGAGAAAACCCAATTGGGACAAAACTCGAGTAAGGAAAAAAGAGTACGACTCGGGAGACGCCTTTCAGAAGTGGAAATACTTGAGGTGGGCAACGTTCCAGTTGTTTTGGAGAGTTTTCCCTTCCATTGTTTCCAACTGGAATGCTCATTTGCTGGCTACTGCTATGGTTTTGTAGGGTCCTTCCCGGTTGGTGCCCAGTTTCCCTTCACTTGGGTCTTTTGACACTAATGTCTTGGCTTTGAGGACATAGTCTCCCACCTTAAGTGGTCTTATTTTGGCCCTCTTGTTGTAGTATCTTTCGACTTGTTGTTTTTGGGCCACCATTCTGATATGGGCCATTTCTCTCCTTTTCTCGGCTTCGTCGAGGTCTTGCAGCATGTTTGTGTCGTTTTCTGTTCCACTGGTGTGTGAATATCTTAGGATTGGTTCGCCGACCTCGATGGGTATGACCGCGTCGATTGCGTAGACTAGTGATTATGGTGTTTCCCCCGTGCTAGATTTGGGTGTGGTCCTATATGCCAAAGCACTTTGGGTAGCAGCTCGGGCCATAGCCCTTTGGTGTCCTCGAGCTTCTTCTTTAGTATGTTTAATATTGTTTTGTTGGAGGATTCTGATTGGCCGTTAGCGGCAAGCTGATATGGCGAGGAAAGTATCCTCTTGATGCGCCTTTTCTCGAAGAATTTGATCGTTTTTTGACCGATGAACTGACGTCTCTTATCACAACTGATTTCTTTGGGATGCCGAAGCGGAATATAATATTTTTCCATATAAAGGCGATCATCTCCAGTTCACGTATTTGTGTGTACGCATCTGCTTCTACCCACTTAGAAATAGACAAATAAAACTAATAAAAATCGTACCTTTCCCTATCCTGCGAGTAGGGGGAGACTATGTCCATTCCCCATTTGATGAAAGTCCATAGGGAGGTGACTGAATGGAGGGGCTCTCCTGGTTGTTGTATCATGGGGGCATATTTCTGCATTGTTCGCATCAGCGAACATATTCTGTTGCCTCCTTCTTCATAGTGGGCTAGTAGTAGCCGGCTCGTAAGATGCATTGTACGAGGGCACGATTGCATGTATGGGCACCGCAGTGGCCCTCATGTACTTATTCGAGTACCGGCCTCGTTTGGTGCGGCCGTAGGCACTTGGCCAAGGTTCCGTCAAATGTTCTTTTGTAGAGGTCAATATTTATTAAGCAATACCGAGCAGCTTGCGTGCGGAGTTTCTTTGCCTCATTTTTGTCGGGTGGCGGCGTTCTGTCTTGTAGATAGGATACAAACTGGTTGCGCCAGTCCCAAGTAAAATTTAAAGAGAATACCTTGGTGTGATCAATGGCGGAGTGGAGGGTGACCACACGTTCTTTGCTGAAGTTTTTATTGGTCGTAGCCAGTTTTCCTAAACCATCTGCTTCAATATTTCATGCCCTTGGGATCGATTCCAAGCGGCATTCACCGAACTCAGCTATTAACATGCAGATTTCTGACTAGTACTTTTGCAATCTTTGTTCATTGATCTGGTAAGTCCTAGTGACTTGGTTTACTAAGAGTTGGGAATCGCAATGGAGGATGAGTCATCGGGTCTCATACTTGATTGCGCAGTTTCATGGATGCAATAACGGCCTCATACTCGGCCTCGTTGTTAGTCATTTCAGGGTATCGTATGTACTGGCAAATTGTTTCTCCTATTGAGACCTCGAGGACGAGTCCCAGTCCCGATCTTGATGCATTGGCGGTGCCATTAGTGTAGAGGACCCACAAGTCGTTATTGGTGGAGGCATGTTGTGCCTCAAGTTCCGCTTTTGGCAGGATTTCTGCGCTAAAGTCGGCTATAAAAATCAGCCAGAACTTACCACTTAATGGTAGTTCTTGGAAGATAAGAGATGTCGTGCTCGCTGAACTCAATGGCCCATCTCGCGAGCCGGACCGATAATTCGGGCTTGTATAAGACGCTTCTTAATGGGAAGGTCGTTACCACTTTTATGGGGTGGCACTGAAAATAGGGTTGCAGCTTTCGTGAAGCTACGACCAGTGCCAATGCCAATCTCTCGAGGTGTGGGTACCAAGTTTCCGTGTCCATTAAGGTTTTGCTAATGTAATAGATAGGGGATTGTGTACCTTTGTTCTTGCGAACCAATACGGCGCTGACCGCGACCTCAAAAACGGACAGATACACCAATAGGGGTTCACCTGGGCTCGCTTAGACCAGCAAGGGCGGCGAAGACAAGTATGCTTTCAGCTTTCTATAGGCTTTGATGCATTCCTCGTTCCACTGGAGTCCTTGATCTTTTTTCAACATGTTTAAAAATTTATGGCACCTATCGGATGATTGTGAGATGAATCTGGACAGGGTGGTTATACTCCCCGTCAGCTTCTGTACATGTTTCTTGCTACTCAGCACCTCAGGTATTGCATCTATCGCCTTGATATGTTCTGGGTTGACCTCGATGCCTCGTTGCGATACGAAAAATCCTAAGCATTTTCCTGAGGCTACACCGAAAGTGCATTTCTCGGGGTTAAACTTCATCTTGTACCTCCTCAGTATCTCGAAGGCCTCTTTTAGGTGGTTGATATGGTCTTCTTTCTTTGCCAATTTTACCAGCATATCGTCGATGTAGACTTCCATGGTCTTACCGTGTTGTTCTTTGAACATTCTGGTGACCATCCTTTGGTAGCTCCTGTATTTTTTAGCCCGAATGACTTTAACTTGTAGCAAAATGTCCCCTGGTGTGTGATGAAAGTTTTTTTTCCTGGTCCTCCTCGGCCATCATGATTTGGTTGTAGCCGGAGTATGCATCTAGGAAACTTAGCAGCTCATACCCTGCGGTCGCGTCTATTAGTTGGTCGATGTGGGACAGTGGGAAGGAATCTTTTGGGCACGCCTTATTCAATTCGGTGAAGTCTACACACATTCTCCACTTCCCATTCTTCTTCTTAACCATGACGACATTAGCGACCCATTAGGGGTACTTTAATTCCCTAATAGAGCCGTTAGCCAAAAGTTTGTCTACTTCCTCGCTGACCGCTTCGTTGATAGCGGCATTGAACTTTCTTGTCATTTGCGCACGGGTGGGTGTAGTGGGTCGACATTCAGCTTGTGAGTAGCGATTTCTCGCGGGATCCCCTGCATACCTAAATGGGAAAAAGCAAACAGGTCTGCATGGTTAGATAAAAATTCATGATACTTACTTGGATTTGAGAGGCCATGCCCGATGTAAGCTTTCCTTGTAGGGTCATCGTTGTCCAGTTGGACTGGGTCAAGATCTTCAACCGTAGACTTGCAGGCTTCTATGACATCGGGGTCTTTAATGGTATTCTTTGTCGGATAGACCTTAGTTCCCGACATAGCTGTTTGTTATGCATCTACGCTCGCCCCTTTAAGCTGTTTGGTGTGGGCGCAGTTTTGAGCTATTTTATAGCATTCTTGAGATGTGCGAGGCTTGCCTCGAATGCTGAATAATCCCCATGGGGTGGGAAATTTGATCATTTGGTAGAATCTCGACGGGACCGCTCTCATGGCATGTATCCACAATCGTCCGATGATGGCGTTGTATGTCGTTTCCTGGTTCATCACGTGGAAAGTTGTTTCCAGCGTGACCCCTCCTACTAGGACGGCTAGTGATATCTCCCCGGAGGTTTATTCTACTGCATTATTGAAACCAGTTAGTGTTATGCAGCGTGGTATAATCTTATCCTCGAGTCCCCATTAGTACGAGGACCCTCGGGTGGATAATACAGGCGCCGCTACCGTCATCGACCATAATTCTTTTAACATACATATCTAAGATACGTAAAGTGATAACAAAAGAATCGTAATAAGGTAAATACAAATCATCGGCATCGTACTTATCGAAGGTGATACTATCGTCGAAGTCGTCACAACGTTCGTGGGGGATAGTTCGCTTCATCTTGTGCATAGTGGTGAACTTGACGTGATTGATCGCCGAGTCGTTGTTGTTTCCAATGATCATGTTGATCGTGTTTGTTGGTGAAGGCAAATTTGGCGGCCCATGGTGCTGCTCCCGTCCACGTGCAAAGTTGATTTTTCCTTTGTCACTGAGAAGCTCTCTCAGGAACCCTTAGTTCAACATCCTGACCACCTCTTGCCTTAGCTATATCCAATCTTCGGTTTTGTACCCTCGCTCCTGGTGGAACTCACATAATGCATTTGATTTTCTAGTGACGGGGTCTGACTTCATCTTTGCCGGCCATTGCACCTTGTCGCCCAGCTTCTCAAGTGCGTACACTATCTCTGAAGGGAACACACAAAAATTATGGGCAGATAATAAATGGGGCATACCTTTGTCGTTTTGTAGTGGAGCGAAATGTCACTGTATAGCGTCCGCGTGCCTGGGTGGCGGTGGGTGAGAGGATCTGATGTACACGGGACTTGTTCCCATCATCCTTCATTGCGCCGTTCCCTCCTGATTTCTGGATGTATTGTTGTTAAACATTGGGTCGGCCCGTTGAGGACTTTCTCATCTGCATGTACCTCGGTGCAATAGGCATTGTGAATATCTTCCCACGTGGTGGGTGGGTACTTCATGAAGCGACTTAGTAGTTTTTTGGTTGCCCTCGAGTCGTCCCTGCTTAACCCGTTCTGGAAAGCAGCGACCGGCATGCCTTCAGATACGTTTGGTAGGCTCATCCTTACTCTGTTAAACATGGCTAGGAAGTCCATGAGTCCTTCTCCTGCGGTTTTCCGAATAGCGTAGATGTCGTTGATCCTCGCTTCTGCTTTCATTGCTCCTGCATGGGCGGTGACAAACTTGTCTGCCATCTCCTCGAACGTGGAAATGATTTTGGCCGGTAGCTGGGAATACCATGTCAGTGCTCCTCCTATTAGTGTTTTGCCGAACTTCTTCAGCAACACTAACAGTACCTGTTCTTTTGATAGGTCGTTACCTTTTACAGCAGTGACGTAGTGGATCAAGTGGTCCTCGGGATCAGTAGTTCCGTCGTACACTCTCAAATAAGGCGGCATTTTGAAGGTTTTTGGAATGGAGTATGGTGCAACCTATTCCGTGTAGGATTTTTCAACAAACCTCCCCACGCCATGCTTTGTCAGCAGTTTGGGGGCACCAGGGATCTTGTCCACCCTCTCCTAGTGTTCCTTCATCTGGTCACGGAGTGACCTGTTTTCGTTTTCCATTTCCTCTATCTTCTTGAGGATGGCTGTGAGCATGCCACCGTTGACCCGAGTATCGATGAGCGCATTGTTTGCTTGTGCTATATCGGGCTCACCTTCGACTGCAGCAAGATCTGCAGTCGGCCTGCATCTGACATTGTTTTGGGGTGACTTCTTATCCAAGCCACTTAGAGTGCTCGTTAATCCCTCTTCCAGTAGTTTCCTGACTTCTCGGGGTGCTTCTTCAGATGCGGATATAGAAGCTCCTTTTTCCCGCAACATCGTTAGATCTTCGGGTGATGGAGGTGGGATTTCCCCGCTTGTGGTGGTGCTAGGGTGGCAATTGAAACCCCCTCTTCACCGGCTTCGTTGAAAGGACCGATGAGATTGGTTGCAACATCTGATATTGCTTTTATTCTTGCGTTGTTGTCAGCCATTTTTCATTTGTGTTGTAGAAAAGGGTTTTCGATGGTTCTCTATGTGCAAACTATGGTTTTGATTCTCGAAATCCCCACAGATGGCGCCAAATTGCTTAGCTCGAAAAATACTTTCGTACTTTATAAGCTTAAAAACAATCGAAAATATATATGGGTAAATCGTAATCAAATATAATAAGCCCAAGAGATGATTATCACTTCAAGATGTTTGTAGATCTATAAAGGTGTAGAAAAATAGACTTAGCTTAAGAGAGAACCAATGGTTGGAAAATCAAGAAAGAGATAGAGATAGAGATAGAGAGAGAAGTTGTATTATCTGAGAATAACAACGATGTCTGTTACAAGGTGAAAGTCTCCTTTATATAGTAGAAGACCTTCCTCGAAATAATCAAAAAATACAAAAGTTGGTGACTTCCACTCAGTAAAAAAGTCAGGCACTAAACGACGTCACTTCTCTTTCACCAACTTGGACTGTGCCCTCACTTGAATCGCCCTTATCATTAGGGACTTGTCCACTCGGCGTGAGGGTTTACGAGCCAAATTTAACCATATGCACAATTCATTTTCAGTTTTAGACTTAGGTCACCTTATAAACTTTGCCAAGAATTCTAGCAGGGAATAGAAAATCTTAATGGAGAACTTTTATCAAAGAAGACAACACAACATTGCTTTTTCATTTGTTCTTCGGTGCTGCAAAAAGGGTGCTCCCTTTTTTTAGGGGGAAAAATTTATCCCCGTAAATATTAATATTTACAGCAAATCAATAGTTAAATATTTTCTCGAGAATCATGGGAATGTCATCCTCCCAAATATCTAAGAAAACTGCAGCTAAATTCAATAACTCTTCAAGCATATAAAATCCCTTCTAAGCTATTAGTATTGACTTTTATATAAGAACTCTGCGATTTGTCCAATTATAAATGTAAATATATATTTGTCTCACACAAAAGGTCTTCTGGCTATCAATTTCATTATGAATCCACACCCGTAAAGTCAACAGTAATTACCCTATAATATTTACGTTGAACATAGGTCATGACCGAATTACTTACCATTTTAGAAGAAAAAAAATAAAGAAAGTAAACAAAAGAATTGCTTAAATTGCAACCTTGTCCCTGAAGTTAATTAGTTAGCGAAGCCCAAAAAGAAAAAAGAAAAAACTCAAAGATATTATCGTCATTAATTCCACCCAGGAAACCCGCATGAGGAATAGAAACACGGTACCCGTCTCTCTCTCAATATATATATACATATATATATATACACACACACACACACACACATATATATATATATATATCAACTCTTCTCCCATTTCAAACGCACAGAGATCAGCCATATTCTGACGCAATATATATATACTCTCTCAGGGCCTCTCCATATCTACTACTAGTAGTAGTAATATTTGTACGTAATTAATGAAGAAATCTGCATCGTCGTCAACGGTGAAGCTGAGGGAGGCGGAGATGAAGGCGGCGTTGCAGCTTATTCAGCTCTCCGGCGATTCCTGTAGCAGCCGAGACGACGTAGAAAGAAGTGTGCAGGATTCCATAAAGAATATGGAAGAAGAGAGTACTCGTCTCCGGATCCCCGCTAACGCTAAGAATAAAACCAAGTTTCGATCCATCTCCTCTCTTTATCTACAGGTAAATTACCCATAACCTTAGCTAATTTCATCCTAATTAACGATAATGCATATGGCTAGCTTGTTGAAACCCCAGAAAAACTTGTAAAATATTTTGTGTTAGGTATATTATAATTAACAATCGCAATAAGTATAGTGCTGATTAGTTCCTGCATATGTGATCGATGCACATACTTAAGGTTGGCGACGTAGTAAATATATACAATACATAAAGTTAGCATTATCCTTTAGCAAACTTGATCTATCGTATATTCTCGTGTGATCTACTCCACTGTATTATTCGCTTGTTAAAGCTTGAAGTTAGAAACAAATTTTGTGGGCAAAGCAAAAATAAAATCAAAATATTTGAATGTGAAGTATAATTACGTTGGTTATACAAATTGATCGAACAGTTACATCAGTACTTTGTTTATTCTTTTATTCTGCTTTGGACCTTTTAATTTCTCTATATAATTTCTCCTTTCTGTGGTTGATTTTTGTGATGCAGAATGAAGAAGATCAAAACTACTATCTACCAAGGAGTATGAAATTCCGCTCCGTCACTGACCTCTACAAGGTGATTCATACTTCTGTCTGTTTTCTTAACAGTCTACACCATATCATAATAAGACATAAATTTTAATAAAATTTTAATGGAGAAATTTTACTTTTATTTTTATTTTTATTTGTATATATCTATTACTTCGATCAGTAAAACGTTATTATCCTCTTGTGCTATACAAGGAACCATAAACACTAAGATTTGTTTTCACACTTGTAATTAAGTTGTATGAGATGTACAATTTTGGGCTTGTTTTCATGACAGGACCTACCTGAAAAATGTGAAAATGTTTTCATTATTTTTCCGTGAAATTCTGAGCTTTAAATTGTACATGATATATCAGAAAATATATTTTATATATAAGAATTGATAAATATTTTTGAATTATAGCTCATCGTGTTTCCTTGCATTCCACTTTCCACAGTGTACTAAGAGGCTCTCACCAGTAAAAGAAGAATATAATTGGAATCGCCAAGCCGGATCTGTTGAGATATATATAGGCGATGATGATAAACCCCCGTTAAGGGTCAATAAGGGAGTCATATCTGAGCCTAATAGGCTACTTATGTAATTAGGCTATTCTTGTAATTAGCTTATTTTCTGTAGTTAGGCTATATGTGTAAGTAGGCTATTTCTGTAATTGATTAGGCTACATTTGCAAAGGCTATATTTGATATATAGTCTTAGGGGTCATTTTGATGAAATAAGACTTTCTCTCTTCTTCGAGAGTCTTCCGAAACTCTCCTCCTTCTCTCTACTTTCTCTCTCTAAATTTCTTCGATATTGAGCATGTTTTCATGGTATCAGAGCCTGTATAATGATCCGATGATGCTCTTGTGTGAATCAATGGTTCATTTGAACTATTTTCTGATCAAAAATTCGAGGTTTTTTCTGAGATCGAAAGATCGATGATGTTTTTGACCCTATTAGGGTTCTTCCGAGTCTCTACCTTCACGATCTATGACTGTTCCTTCTCTATTGAACGGTGCAATCGTTTATTGTGAAATTTTCGGAGATTTTCCGGTGAGTTTTCAACCTCTAGGGTTTTCTGGTGGTCAAATCGGTGGTTTGATTGCCATCCGGTGGTTTGATACTCATTTTGCTGAGGTTTTGGTTATTGTCGGTACTGTTGCGACATCATTGACGGTATTTGCGGTAAAGTTTTGACGGTTACTTCTAGGGTTCATACCTAGGGTTTTATCTGTTGTTAAAGGCCGATCTTCTCCGGTTGCGAAGAAGGAAGGTAACTTCGTTCCTATTCTTTGGTTGTGATTCTTTGACTGTGTGTGTGATTGTTTGATTCTAGCTATGAATAACCTCTTTGAGTTGTGAGTACTGATTGTGTAGATTGTGAATATTGATTTTGGTGATATTTGCAAAAGGTTTAATTCATTTGAGCATGGCTGCTAACATGCATGCTGGTGGTTCTGGTGGTAACTCTGGTTCTATCGATCCTTCCAGTCCTTTGTTTGTACATTCTTCTGATGTGCCTGGTGCATGCCTTGTTCCCACTCCTTTCTCAGGTAGTGGTTATGGAGGTTGGAAACGTAAGATGACTATGGCTTTATCTGCTAAAAATAAAATTTGTTTCATTGATGGTTCCTTTTCCCGACCTAGTAATAATGTGAGCCAACAGAGGTTGTGGGATAGATGTAACATGCTAGTTATGTCATGGTTAACTTCTTCTGTGTCATCTCAAATAGCTGATAGCGTTCAATATTCTGACACTGCTCAAAGCATGTGGTCTCAACTTGAGAAAAGATATGGTACCCCTAATAAAACCAAAATCTTTGAGATTAAAAGGGAACTTTCTCAGACATCCCAAGGCTCCCTTGATATAGCCTCATACTTCAACAAACTCAAAAGTTTGTGGGATGAATTGGGAACAATGTGCCCAAACCATGGACAGAGGTGCACTTGTGCTGCCAAGAATGGTATTATTGAGGAAGATGATGAAAACAAGATTTATCAGTTTCTTATGGGATTGAATGAGACATATTTGGGAGTAAAGAGTAATTTGTTAATGATGCAGCAATTTCCTTCCCTTGACAGTGTTTATAATATTGTGCTCAATGATGAGAAACAGAGACAAGTCAAGTCTGTCTCTCATATCAGCCCAGACTCTATGTCTTTTAATGTTCACGCTGACAGGCCTCCTGCTGGGTCCAACCAGGGTAAATTGACTGGTTCTAATTTCAGACCTAGAGTTAACTTTGAGCAAAATAGAGGAAACTTATTTTGCAGATATTGCAAGAAGTCTGGACACTTAATTGATAAGTGTTTCAAGCTCCATAGTTTTCCTCAAAACAACTCTTACACCAAGGGAAGGAAATCTGCAGCTGCTCATCTTTCTACTAGTCCTGATTGTGTGTCTGATGATACAGGAAACTCAAGTCTGTCTGTTCCTCTAGGGGATCCTATTGCCAGCCAACCTGTGATACCAGGGTTGAGCAGACAGCAATGTGCTCAGATTGTGAATTTGATTCAACAGACTCTTTCAAAGGATTCTAGTGATCAAGCTTCTTCTCCCATGTGTTCTGCTAATTTTGCTGGTACTATGATGTCTGAGAGTCTTGTTTCTGATTCCAAATTGTGCATGCTTACAAACATAAATTCTACTACCTGGATCATTGATTCAGGGGCTTCTAATCATATGACTTATGATAAAAATCTACTTTTTGATATTATACCCTTAGCTACCCCTTACCTTGTTTCCCTTCCTAATGGTTATAAAGTAAAGGTAACTTGTACAGGATCATTTGCATTGACTTCTTCTCTTACTCTTCACAATGTGCTCTTGGTCCCTTCTTTCAAACATAATTTGATTTTTGTTCATAAGTTGATGAAACAATTGAATTGTTTGGTTCTGTTCACACCAACCTCATGTCTCCTTTACCTGTTACAGGACCTTTCTCTGAAGAGGCTTCTGGATCTTGGTAAAGAGGAGGCTGGTCTGTACAAGTACTCTTGGTCACCTCCTTCCTCTTCTGCCTCTTCCAAGCCCTCTTCTACTTTTGAGCATAGTGTTTCAAATGTTTGTAATGATGATGTTGTTTCTGATAGCAAACATTTTAGCTCAATTATGCAATCTTCCAGTTGTAATAATGCTGCTAATGCTGATATGAACTATATTTGGCATTTGAGATTAGCTCACACTTCCTTTGCTAATATGAAACATGTTTCTGGTTTACCTTTTTCATTTGCTGCTAAACAACCTTTTCCTTGTTCTATTTGTCCTATGGCAAAACAAACCAGACTGCCTTTCCCTGATAGTAGCATTAGCACTACTAAACCCTTCCAACTTATACATGTAGATACTTGGGGCCCTTATCATACTTCCACTTCCCTTGGCAGTAAGTACTTTCTCACCATAGTTGATGATTTTTCTAGGGCCACCTGGACACACCTGATGGGTTCTAAAAGTAATGCCTTCCCTCTGCTTAAATCTTTTATCTCCTATGTTCAGACTCAGTTCCATTCCATGGTCCAGGTTGTCAGGAGTGATAATGCCCTGGAACTGGGTTCCAGTGCAGAAGGGATTTCCTTTTTTAGTGAACTTGGGATTGTGCATCAAACAACCTGTCCTCATTCCCCTCAACAGAATGGGGTTGTTGAAAGAAAGCACAGATCTTTACTTGAAACTTGTAGAGCTCTTCTTTTCCAGTCTGGTTTGCCTATATCATTTTGGGGAGATTGTTTGTTAACTGCCACTAACATCATTAATAGATTACCATATAGAGTTCTTCACTATAAATCACCTCATGAATTGTTACATGGTTCTCCTCCTTCCTATTCTCACCTAAGGGTTTTTGGTTGTTTAGCTTATGCTGCTGTCCCTATCCCTCAAAGGGACAAACTGAAGTCTAGAGCTCATTCTTGTGTTTTTATTGGCTACCCTTTTGGTAAGAAAGGTTACAAACTGTATGATTTGAATTCTAAGAAATGCTTTGTCTCTAGAGATGTTGTCTTTCATGAAACACATTTTCCCTTTAAATCTGCACCTCCATCTTCCTCTCCTCCTCCACCTATTCCCCTTTCTGATGACATCCTTGAACAATCTTTTATATTACCATCTTCCAGTGATTCTACCCCTTCTTCTCCTTCTAGTTCTTCTCTTGCCTCTCCTGTATCCATTCCTTCCCCTTTTTTTAATCCTAATGTTTCTCCTCCTGATTTACCTGTCTCTCAGCCTCTTCCCATGCCCAGAAAATCCACTAGACACCACAATCCCCCTTCTTACCTCAAAGATTATGTTTGCCAGCTTCCAGCCTTCTCTGGCTCCTCTTCCTCTAATTTGGAATCTGAACCCATGTATTACTCTCAAGCTGCATCTGTACCAGCTTGGCAGGATGCCATGAGAAAGGAATTTGATGCATTGGATGCTAACCACACTTGGGACATTGTGCATCTTCCTCCAAGCAAGAAACCTATTGGCTGTAAGTGGGTTTACAAAATCAAATATAAATCTGATGGTACTATTGAGAGATATAAGGCAAGGTTGGTTATTAGAGGTGATACACAGGTTGAGGGTGTGGACTTTACAGACACATTTTCTCCTGTTGTCAAGATGACTTCAGTGAAATGCATTATTGCAATGGCTGTTAAGAACCACTGGCCATTGTATCAGCTTGATGTTAACAATGCTTTCCTTCATGGTGATTTGGATGAGGAAGTGTATATGAAACTTCCTCCAGGTTTGGTGGTATCTGATTCTGCTTCTCACTCTTCTTCTTCTACTTCTTCTTCTTCTCTTCCTTTGGTTTGCAAACTAAAGAAAACTTTGTATGGGCTCAGGCAGGCCTCCAGGCAGTGGTATGCTAAACTGTCATCTGCTCTTCATTCCAGAGGTTACAGGCACTCTTTGAATGATTATTCTTTATTTTTAAAAGGTACTCCTGATTCCCTTGTTGTGGTTGCTGTGTATGTTGATGACATTATTGTAACTGGGCATGACTGTGATGAGATTGCTGCCTTAAAAGTCTTCTTGGATGATACTTTCAAAATCAAGGATTTGGGGTCATTGCATTATTTTTTGGGTCTTGAGGTTAAACATGTCCCTGGTGGGATACATCTGAATCAGCATAAGTATGTTACTGATTTGTTGCATGCTTTTGACTATGTCTCTGTTTCCCCTGTTGTCTCTCCTCTGGACATTTCTATCAAACTACATGCTGATTCTGGTGATCTTTTGCCCGCTCCTGACCAGTTCAGGAGTCTTGTTGGCAAATTATTGTTCTTAACCCATACTCGACCTGATATATGCTTTGCCGTGCAACATCTGAGTCAATATCTTAAATGCCCAAGGGTTCCCCATATGTCTGCTGCTATGCATGTTTTGAGGTATCTTAAAGGCACTCCATCTTTGGGTCTCTTTTACTCTGATGTTGCTGATTATTCTGTGACTGGGTACTCTGATAGTGACTGGGCAGCTTGTCCTGACACTAGAAGGTCTGTTACTGGTTTTTGTGTGTTGTTGGGTGGTAGTCTGATCAGTTGGAAGTCAAAAAAACAACCAGTTGTCTCTCTTTCATCTGCTGAAGCTAAGTACAGGGCTTTAAGCAAGGTTACAGCTGAATTATCTTGGCTCTCTCGCTTACTTGCTGATCTTGGGGTATTTGTTCCTTCTCCTATTTCTGTTTTTTGTGATAGTCAGGCTGCTGTTCACATTGCTAATAACCCTGTTTTCCATGAGCGTACTAAGCATATTGAGGTGGATTGTCATTATGTTCGCACTTTGTTACACAATGGTTTCCTCAAGCTTTCCCATGTTTCTACTTCTCGGCAGCTCACTGATCTATTGACCAAGGCTTTATCTGGGACTGCTCTCTCTCCTCTTTTGTCCAAGTTGATGGTGGTTTCCCCCCCCCCCCTTCAACTTGAGGGGGGGTGTTGAGATATATATAGGCGATGATGATAAACCCCCGTTAAGGGTCAATAAGGGAGTCATATCTGAGCCTAATAGGCTACTTATGTAATTAGGCTATTCTTGTAATTAGCTTATTTTCTGTAGTTAGGCTATATGTGTAAGTAGGCTATTTCTGTAATTGATTAGGCTACATTTGCAAAGGCTATATTTGATATATAGTCTTAGGGGTCATTTTGATGAAATAAGATTTTCTCTCTTCTTCGAGAGTCTTCCGAAACTCTCCTCCTTCTCTCTACTTTCTCTCTCTAAATTTCTTCGATATTGAGCATGTTTTCAGGATCAAATATGAATATCTCGATCAAAGAAGATTCAAACATCAGAACCAACCAAAATAATGTTGTTTGTAAGAGAAAATGGAGAGAAAATCAAAAAGGCAAGGAAAATGGATGTTACGACTTCTTCCACCTCCAAGATTGCAAAAATGTAAGTGTCGTTGGTATAGCGTAAAATGTTTTCCATCAAAAATATTTGTGTTAAAATATTTTACCTTGAAAAAATTGTTTTAGCTCTCTAGATATTTTCCAATTTGTGTGAGCATAAACTTCGATGAAATATGTAACTCAACATGGTAGAGGATAGAGTTTTTTGAGCGATAATTTAAGTGGATACCATTGCATGCTAAAGCTTAACGATGTCTGAGTAATTGGTTAATGGAGTAAGAGTTGGGCTATTTGTTTTTAAATAAATACTTGTGTGGTCTACGTAATTTTCATTAATATTGCTGTAACATATTTTTCGTAGAGAAAACATTTTTAACAATATGGTTACTAAACACAGAAAAATTTTCATAGACTAAAACATTCTTTTCGGAAAAAGAAATAAAATAGATGTACTTAAAATCGAATAGGCAATTTCTTGAAATTTTTAACGTCCTGTGGTGTCATATCGTTCTTGCTTGATCACATGTTTAATTTATATGGTCAATTTCTTGACTCTTCTTTTAGACGACATTATTTTCCATCAGTTTTTGTTAGGATATATACTATTAACTATGGATTTGGTTTAGGTATAGTATTTATTATGAAATAATTATTTATTCAGTTTTAATAAAGTTTTAAATAGATCATATAATAGTCGGTGTCCTTTGCTTATATAGTAGATGATTTAGTGTATAAAGTTTAGCTTATACATGGAAGATTAAATCATCGGTTCTTATAAGTATAAAGTTTGAGTTCACAATCTAATGATGGAATTGGACAAATCATCAGGATTGATTGTAGCACAAGATTAAATATAATTTATCTTGATTATGGGAATGGTTTAATTCCAGCTTCTTGTGCTAGTATATTTTGTATGTATTGAACGGACCAGGTAGAGATAAGTATTTTATACTGACTTAATAAAATAAATTCTCTAGCCATTAAATGTACTTATACTGTTAATCTTGATATAAGTATTATTAGTTGTGCATAGTATTATTATTTTGATTTATTAAAAGGCGAGATTCTTCCGTGGGTCAATATGTCTGGTAAATTGGATAATAATAATAAAGTACATTGGCAAAGTAATAGTTAGTTGATGGAATCCATGTCTCGGTTTAGAGATTGATGATACACCTTTATGAAAGCTTATAAGTTTTCATGTGTAAACCCGGGCGGTGGATTTTGTATCCGACACATGAAATAAGTTAAGCAAAAATCTAAAGGAAATAATCAATAAATTAAATCGTCAGTAATTTAATTTATTTGATTAGTATCTGAATCTTAACATGGGGAGTTAAATAAGATTTAATGGTTGAATTTCGAAATTGGATAAGGAGTGCAGCTACGGATTTTTAATGGAATAATTCGTAATTAATTATGGTAGATATTAATTTCGAAAATTAGAAATTAATTCCATAATTGGAGCCTTGTTAATTAAATTCTGTGGCCCCTACTGTGCCTAAATAATAGGAAATAAAGGAATCCTTTTTCTAGTGGAAGAGAAAACCCAACAGGTTTTGGAAAAGGGTCTTAACCATTAAAACTTGTGCTATAAATACAAAAGATTTTCGATTGAGGGAGAGAAGAAGATGGTGGCTGAAATTTTCAGCCAAGTTTTCCTAGAAATTTTGCCCACACGAAATTGCTATTTTCGGTATTATTTGGGTAACACTGCAGAAGATCGTGGAACGTTCGAGGATCACGATTGTACGGGTGATGGAGATTCCATTGAGAAGTTATGGAACTGAAGGCTCACGTGGTAGAAGAGATATGTTAACGCATCAAGAGGTAACCCGTGAAATCTCGTTTATGCTAGTTGTCTAGATTACATGTGATTTTGATACTGGAACTGCTTCCGCTGCTTATTATAATCCATCAAATTGGTATCAGAGCTCACTCACATCTAACTAGATAACTAAGTTTTTCATGAAACGAGAATATGGTGTTTATGTGCTTTTTTTTTAATTACATAAATATGTGATTTTCTAAAAAAACTGCACTCTATTTTGCGAATTAACTATGCAAAATTTTTGGATTATTCTTGTAATCATGAGATATCTGTTTTCTTATTGATATTTGATTGAGATTATCTGAATTTTTTGGGGTAACCCCAAGAAAAATGCAAAACCTGTTTTTGACCGAATAGCCGATATTTTCGGAGGTCAGCGAACTTGACAGACTCCGATTGAGCTGAAATTTAGTGGGTCCTTCAGAAACGACGTGGTGAGAAAAACTCACTTCTTTAGCAGTGAACCATAGTGTTTTTCAGCGTTTTGAGGTCGTTTGGATTGGACGTTTTTCTATTTTCTGAAAATTATTTCTTAATAATTTTAATTTCTTTTTAATTCAATGGTGGTGGGGTGACTCCCCATAGTCCCCATGATTAAATACTAGTCATATAATAGGTTTACACATTGACTATTAGCAAATAGATGTGTTGTTGTATTAAATTCAATAAAAAATATTTACGATTTTATTGACTAGGTCTTACAAGGTATAATTGATATTGTGTGATAATATAATTATTTTGTAAGAAAGTAAAATTCTCTATTTGATATCCTGGATGACAAATGATTGGAGCGTTTGGCATATTTGTGCATAAAAAATTCTCAAGTTTAAGTTTATGTTTTCATGCCCTACGTGATTACTAGTTTGGATTTTCGATGAAGAATTTTGTTCTCTGATTGGAGGTTCTAATTAGGTCAAATATGATGGTATTTTTTATAGGTTTTATATTGTTGCTATGACTTTTAAGCTATGGTCTACCATAAAATAATTTTATTAGCTAAATATATATTCACTTGTAAATTGAGAATTTTATGAGTAATAAATAGTTACCGCTGAAGTGGTTTGTTTATTTGAACTCATGAAAAATTCTTAGTAAATTTGTACATTTGAAATTATATCTATAGGATTGAGCATTATGATTAATAAGTAGGATCCACAAAATGGTTTATTTATTTGAGCCATTGAAATATGTTTAATATACCATGTGAAAGAAAATTATCCTTAAGAAATCTACATTAATGGTAGAGGTTCTTAATTAGAGAAAGAGTTTTATCTTTGGGTACTAGTGAAACTAACTCCACCCATGAGAAGAGATATTGGGGTTTTCACCGAAGGGGAGAAAATATTATATCCCAGGTTCTTATGTGTTTAATAAAAGGATAATTTATTGCAAAAGGAGATATTATATATCCTTGCTATAACGGCTGCTCGCCTTTATACGACTTGCCTTCGCTACGGCAAGTAGAAAATGCTCGATCGCATCCTAGGGGACCTGTAAGTGTAATAACTGTAGGAAGAACATAATATATTCCTTGAGCTCATAGTGTAATTATAAGGAAAATGAAAATCAATATCATATTTATTTTAATTCATGAGACTACTTAAAACGGTTATTCTCCGAGTTTGTTTACAGGCTGGTGGTCATGAATTTTACGGACTCCGATTGACCTGAAACTTGGTGGGTTCATCAAAAACGATGTAATGAGAAAAAATCACCGCTATGCAGTGTATCATGTTAATTTTTGGCATTTTGAGGTCGTTTTGATGGGTCTCAAGCAGTTTATTAAATTGAATTTGTTATAAATATGAAAAATTATTCTTTATATATAGGCTATATTTGTGTTAAAGCTGAAACATGTGATTTAACTTGATATTATATATATATGAAGAATGCAAATCACATGGGTTTAATCCTAACTACGCCAAAAATAATTTATTCGAATTTGGTCCAGTTTTGGCGATCATGAATTTTACGATCTCCAAATGACCTGAAATTAGGTAGGATCATCGGAAACGTCATTTAAGAAGAACTCACTGCTATGCAGTGAATCACATTGTATTTTGGCGATTCGGGATGTGTTTTGGAGGTTTGACGGATTAAAATGTGATTTACATACGAAAAGTCATTCCTTCTATCATTTTATTTATGTCTAATCTGGAACATGATAACACATGTTGATTTGACATGAATTGATATATGATAAAAAAAAATACTGGTCAAATTTTAAATTCTTAAAAAATACTTAAAATGATAATTTTCCAAATTTGGTCGCAACTTTTGGAGATCGTGACTTTGACGATCTCCGATAGATATGAAATTTGGTAGATTTATCAGAAATAGTTCAAGAACAATAATCACTGCTATGCAATATAAAATATTAGATTTTAAGACTGTTTAAATGGGGTATTGAGCATTTTTTTAAAAATTGAAACTTAATACTCAGAGAAAAGTTTGTGGTTGTGATAAAGTGGTGATAGGAATTAACCCCTATGGTCTCCATATTTTTATTTATAGTGATATAGTAAATTTACGCGTTGACATTAGGTCTTCCTCCATATTGGATAAATTTATTACGAACTCACTGGATATAGTTACTAGTTATTGATGACATATGCTAGCTCTCCATCTGAGTTTAAGGGTTAAATCAATTTTGTAACTAAAATACAATCATGATTAAATGGTGATAGAATTATATTTCTATGATTTTTCACTATTAATTTCAAGCGTGTAATAAATTTATGCGTTTTCTTTAGGTTTTCCTCCATATCGGATAAATACTAGAAATTGATATCGTGTACTTACTCTCCATCTAAGTATACATGTTGGATCAATGGAACTAGAGCTACTAAAAATGATGTTCATTTGACTTAAATTGACAGTATACTCTCCATCTGAGTTGGGTCTGTTTTAATTATTAGAGTGAATAATCTGGCATTGCATATGTATGTTGCATGAATAGTTATTTTCCCATCGAAATTGCTATTCAAGATGCATGACATATATGTGTAGTTTGTTTAAAATTTTTGTATTAGAAAGTTATATACAATTGACTGAAAATAATAGTATGCTCTCCATCTGAGTTGGTTCTATTTCTTTTTAGATTGTATAATTCTTGCATTATATAATATACTTTGCATGAATAATTCTTTTCCCATCGAAATTTATTATTCCAAATGCATGTATGTATATAAATTTTGAATGCAGTCTGAATTTTACTATTCAGTGTTTTGACTTATTATGATCTATTTAATATTTTTATCTCAACTCCACAATGATTTTATGCAACTGATCGTATTACTTGTTAAAAAAAATTTAGTGATAAGGCATTGATTTTAAGGATGCAATATATGTACTTTTGTTAGAAGGAATTTAATTCCGGTTTCTGGGCAAAATAAGATATGAATATTTGTTTTATTTTTTGGATAACTCTTGAGTTATTGAGCTTAATAAACATTTTACCTCTTGTGGTACATCAATGCATGACCTTGTTGTTGTATATTGATGTCTCTCTTGAACAGAACAATATTAGTCTACCTCATAAGAGAATATGTTCTTCAAAATTGAGTAAAACTTATCCTTGCACTTTTCTCTAAGTCATATTAATATGGATAGGATTTCAAGTTGGTCAAGGATGGACCTTAAGGTTCATTGAAAGTAGAGGCACTACCAACTTGTGGATCCTATTTGGAAGGAAATTTGACTAAAAGATGTTTCCTTTTAAAAGGAAATAAAAGTAGTGATAAGTTAGAATGAATCCTTTCTGATTTGTATGGTTAAATAAACATACTCGTAAGAGATAGATTTTGAGTATTTTGTGACGTTCATAAATAATTACTCAAAATATTAATATATTTATTTGATGCACTGTAAGTCTTAATGAATTAAGTGATTCAACATTTTTAAGACTTGAAACGAAGAAGCATCAAAGAAATATATTAAGATACTACAATTTGATTGCAGTGGCGAGCACATCTCTAAAAAGTTCTTTTATTACATATCAGAATAAATGATTACACCTCGATTGACTACACTATAAACTCCATAATAAAGTGGTGTAGTAAAAAGACGAAATAAGTCTCTTTTGGATATGGATAGACTAATGGCATGTTATTCAGATTTGCCTTATTTGTTTTTGGAATATTTTCTGGAAACTGCAAATTACATTCTGAATTTAGTTCCTTCTAAGCTAGTACCTGGGACATCAATAGAACTGTGGACTGAATGTAAGCCTAGTCTGTGGCATGTTCAGATATAGGATAGTCCTGCATATGTGCTGAAAGGGAAAGCAGATATGTAAGTTGGAACTAAGAATAGATAGGTGCATGTTTATCGAATATCCAAGAAAACGAATGAAACTTTATTTTACTGTCCTAAAGAAAATAAGGCAATTGTTAAAACAATTGCATTTTTCTAGATAAGGACTGTTTAATAAAATATGTTCCTAGAAGTAAACTATTTACATGAACTGGGCAGCAATGATGGTGTGCTACGGTGCCACGACAGGTTATGTATCCCATATGTGGATAATCTTCGGGATAGGATAATGGCGGAGACTCATCATTTCAGGTATTCAGTGCACCCAGGCTCTACAAAGATGTATCAAGATCTCAAGGATATCTATTGGTGGAGTGGTATGAAGAAGAGTGTAGCTTACTTTGTCTTTAAGTGTCCAAATTGCCAGCAAGTGAAGGTCGAGCATCAGCGACTGGGAGGGTTGACTCAGCTTATAGAAATACCGATGTGGAAATGGGAAATGATCAATATGGACTTCATGACAGGACCACCTCGTACTCATCACAAGTTCGACTCAATTTGGGTAATTGTGGATAGGCTCACCAAATCAGCTCACTATTTGCCGGTCAAGTCCACCGATACTGCAGAACAATATGCTCGGTTATATATCAAGGATATAGTGAGGATTCATGGTATGCCACTTTCTATCATTTCGGATCGATGAGCTCAATTTACAACTAACTTCTGGAGGAAATTTCCGCAAGGTTTGGGTACTCAAGTGAATCTTAGCACAGCTTTTCATCCGCAGACCGATAGCCAAGCAGAGTAGACTATTCATGCGCTCGAGGATATGTTGCGGCCATGTGTCTTGGATTTCAAAGGTAATTGGGATGATCACATTCCCCTTATAGAGTTTTCTTATAATAACAGCTTTCATGCTAGTATCCGGATGGCCCCATGTGAAGCATTGTACGAAAGAAGGTGTAGGTCCCCGATCGGGTGTTTCGAGGTTGGTGAAGTAGATTTAATAGGGCTAGGTTTCGCGCATCAAGCCATGGAGAAAGTAAGAGTCATTCAGGAGAGAATGAAGGCTGCTCAAAGTCTCCAGAAATCCTATGCGGGCGTGCGTCGGAGAGAATTGAAGTTTCAAGAGGAAGATTGGGTATTCTTGAGGGTGTCTCCTATGAAGGGAGTCATGCGCTTTGGGAAGAAGGGAAAACTAAATCCTAGGTATGACGGGCCTTATCAAGTCGTTCAAAGGATCGGTCAAGTTGCGTATAGGTTGGAATTGCCACCTGAAATGTTCTTACTGCACCCGTTGTTTTATGTATCCATGTTGAGGAAATTTGTGGGTGATCCGTCTAAAATTATGCCAGTTGAATACATCAAGGTTATGGAAGAGTTATCATATGAAGAGATTCTGGTTGCTATTCTGGATAGGCAAGTTCCAAAGTTGCGGAACAAGGATATTGCTTCAGTTAAAGTGTTGTAGCGAAACCAACAAGTCGAGGAAACCACGTAGGAAGTGGAGGATGAGATGAAGATAAAAAATCTTCATCTGTTTGAGTAAGTCTAGGAATGATCGTGTGAATCTTGTCCCTAGGAGAGCTTGTGTGTGTTCCATTAGGTGTAAGAATCATCCTTTCTCTTTCCAAGTGCCTTATTGCCAACCAAGTTTATGTGTTGTAACTATTTGAACAGTCAGTCCTTTTTGGTAATAGAATATTTGTGCTCTCATGGTAAGGTGATGTATGGAAGTAATACTTAATTTTGCATGGAGAATGTGTATCAAAGTTTTCTAATTGTGTAATGATTAGTTTTTTCATGGAGGAATTTTGCTGAAGTGAATAACTGTGTCGTACCCTTATGAAAGGTAAATGGCTTTAATAGTGCAGACGATTAATGCTTAATTTGATTATATGTTACGTTGCCAAACGGTTAAAAGTGTATCAAGAGGTTGAATATGTGCAAGTGTAAGGATTATGCACTTTACAATTGTTGTAAAGGTAGTAAGGTTGTGTAGTAATGCATGGGAATGTGTTATGGGGATTCTTTGATAGGCGGTTATGTCCATATTACAAAGAAAACTCTAGCAAAATTTTTCTAAAACAAACTTGAAAGTTAATAAAATGTGTAGAAACTTGCATATCATGTTTCCAAAACTCTTTTGGTTCCTAAGTCCTCATTCGAGGATGAATGATCTTAAGCGGGGGAGGATGTAAGGCCCCGTGAAAATGAGTACTCAAGTGTTAGCAGCTCATAGAGTCGAGTCTACCTACACGGATCGGATCCTTTTTACTGTTTTGAAGTAAAAAATGCAAAATCGAAGTTTTTCTAGAAAATTGTCAAAATGCGGTCGCATATCAGCTATGCAGACCGCATTCCTACCGCATAGTAAATCAGAGAGAAACAAATTTTTTATGTTGAAAATACGGTCAAATCTGCGATCGCATAATCAATATGCAGACCGCAGAGTGATCGCATATTGTCCCTGAGGAAATTCGAGGGTCAGTTCTGCGGTGCAGAACGCAAATGCGAACCGCACATCTACCACATTCCCAACCCGAGAGGTTTGAAACTTGAGCCATTTTTGTGATCTATTTTGCGGACCGCATGTCAGTTCTGCGACCTCAGAGTTGCGTCGCAGATTGAGCTCGCCCAGTTATTTTTCTGAAAATCTAAGCCCGAACCCTCTTTAATAAAAACACCCCATCACTCATTAACACATTTTCTGAACAAAATAAGAGAGAGGAAGAGAAGGTCCTAGAGAGAGAAAGCAAGTTCTTCATCAATTGATCTTTCAAAATCATTGGAGTGTGGAAAACCCTTGGTGCATTGTCTTCTTTATTGATTTCTCAGATAAAATCCCTAACCCATTTCCCCCAATTTTGAAAGTAAGCTTGGGAAGGGAACCTCATACACTTTCTTTGAATTTTCTTCATAAAATCTTCATGCATGTCTTCAAAACTCAAAAATCTTGTAAAAAGGAGATTGGGTAGTAACTATGAGTTTAAATTTATAAAACCTAAGTATTTTTCATGAACTAGATTGACTTCCTGATTGCTTGGCAAATTTGGACTAAAGGTTTAAAGGGGAAAACTCAACTCCAGTTATGTATGGCTAACTGCGATCCTTGTGAAATCGTCCTATGCTAGTTGTGAAATTGCTGATAATCGATATTCTTGTGAAAATCATTATGAGGCTTTTGTGTTGTATGATTGTGTGGTAATACTTTGTGATGAATGTTGTGGAACTTGTAATTGGAACAACGGAAATGGAAAGTAATGTGGAATAATGGAAATGGAACAATGTGGAACAATGGAAATGGAAATAATATGGAATAGTGGAAATGGAAGTATTATGAATAACGTGTGTGACTAGTTGTGAATAATTGTTGTGATGATCTAAATTGTGTACCAATATGATGAACCTGAGGAATTGTTGTTGCTAGTTGTGGAATCGCATTACCCTTGTTGTGGATCTATGTTAATAATGTCCCATAGTTGATTTCTTGTATTTGTTGTTGTGTTGTTTGTTGTTGTGAATTGAAAACTGTCAGGCGGGGTCGGGTTGCGCGCCGCAACACGGTGAAATAAGGTGTGGGTTTGGGTGATAAGGGTGGACGCGGTGATAAGGGTGGACGAGGCAATAAGTGTGAAAAATGTGATCTAATATCACTATTGATATGAATATGAATCATGAAATGATAAATGTAAAAATGTGAAAGGAGATAGCAGGAGAGTTTGTAACCTGTGGGACACTGATTGCCCCTTTGTATGACTACTTGAATCAATTGTTGTGAGCTGTTTGATTGTTGCTCCATGGTTGTAATTGTACCATTGTTGTTCAGTTCTATACTTGTATATGCATTTTGGCTTGAGTTTACTTGGGATGGAGTTTGTTCATACATGCCAGTACAATTCAAATGTACTGACGTCCCTTTTATCGGGGGCGCTACATTCATATTATGATTGTAGGTGGATCCATGGTAGGCACTCCAGTCCACCGCTCGTAGCTCCTCCTCCTGTTTATCAGCGGTAATCGTGTTGGTGAGCCCCTTTCCTTCCCGGGCCTTGCATGGCTCATGCCACCTATGTTGTTATATTTTGGAGTCTTGTGTCCTTTTGTAAAGGTATAGCCGGGGTCTTGTCGCCAGCAAATATTGTACTATCTTTCTCTTAGAGGCTCCGTAGAAAGTGGTGTGTGGGTTAGAACTTATGTATAAAGGTGTATGTCTTGGACGCTGTAAACTTGTATGCCACGTTCCCTGTTGATCATAATACATGTTTTGTAAAAGATGTTCCCTGTTAATCATAATGTGTGGTTATAAAAGAGAAAACATATGTTCTTTCGATTGCAAATTTAATATCCTTTGGCTAATTATCATTGAATAATGTGGGGTAACGCGTGGATAATAGGAAAGGCACCCAGGTCCACTCGACTAGGGATACCCGATTGAGTGCCAGTCAAGCCCACGGATTTGGGGCGTGACAAAGTTAGGATGGCATAAGTGAATAAGGTGGGAGAAAGTGAAGTTGACATTGGCTTTGGTAGATAAGTATCTCAAACAAGCCACTGCTCTCCACACTAGGGGACCAACTTGAGCTAAACAGATTTTGAAGAAAAGACAAAAATCAAGAATGACTGGGTCAATCAGAGAATTAAAACCAAAGTAAAGGGGTAAGTATAAACAAAAAAGTACCCACTTCTAAAGAAGAAATTCTTTGATTTGGGGAAGGAACGTTCGAAGACTATTTTTCCAGTTACAATCTCTTCTAATGGTAGGGATTGTAAGCTCGGTCACTAATGAAGGATAAGTGTCATCTTTTTCTAAATTTACAACTTGCTTTTGAAGAGACGATCTATCACTCCCTAAAGACAAATCACTGGGAACAATTTCATCGACTAAAGGTTCTTGAGAAGAATCAAGAATTTCTTTACCTTTAGAGGAAGGAGTTTTTGGGATATAACTCCCAGAAGAAGAACCAGAAGAGCCGCCACGAGTAGATTCTAACCCTGTTTGACACCTACCTCATCTGCCTCTTCTATGTCTAACAGGGGCATTGGGGAACCGTCTAGAATTGGAACTCTTTTAGGGTAAGGGTTTCGAGATGACATTATTGAGCAAGGTTGAATTAAAAGAGGGCAAAAGTAAGGAATAAAATATTTGCTAAAGATTTATGAAGAAGAAGACAAAGGAAGGAAAGGTTAAGTATGTATATAATGACAACCGTCAAACTTAAAAGTGTAATGATGGAAAGCCTATAATAAAGGCAACTATCCCTTCGTGAATAGTGGGAGTGAAGAAACCTTGAAAAAGGGTGCAAAATAGCAGAATCAATCAGACAGTGACACATGGACAGAACATTAAATAGAAAAGACAACTGAGACGTCAATATTGTCATAAGCATTAATTATGAAAAATATTCTCTTTTTATGAAGATCCACTTTTCATTATTTAATTGATAAATAAATAAATAATGAGTGCACTATCTGTATTGAAAAAAACTGAATTTATGTTAAAGATGACGTGGCATGATACGTGGACTGGTCAAGTAGTCAAAACGTAACAATTGAGTAAAAGGTGCGAGTGGTGATAGATACGGGAAGAGAAAGTTAAACAGGCACGAGAAGTAGTTCAGACACGAGTCTAGGATCAATTCAAGTCATTTAAAGCCACGGATTAAAAGTCATTGAAGGCATGGATCTGATAATAAAAAGGTGTACAAAATCAGTACTAAATACATGATACGTTGGAAAATTAGCATTTAATAGGAATGATTGTGTAACGGCTTATTTATTGTCATTTATTACTCATAATTGTCTCATTAAAGCTGAGGTTTCATTCATTTACTTAGAATCAACTATAAAAGGAAGAAGTCTTATCATTTGTAAGGACATGAAAAACTCATTGATATCATACTGAAACACAAACTTATTTACTGCTTTATTTTTATTCTCAAAAAGCTTATTATTCTTTTTTGATCTCTTGATTATCAGTAACCCAATTTTTCATCTTAAATTCTAGCTTTGACCAAAATATTATTTTTTTATGAAACAATATATTTCATCAACTCAAAATATGTTAAAACAAGATTTGTATGCACTGTATATTCAAACGTCTAATTTATGGGTGATAATGAACGAGTTGAACTAAATGTTAAAATAAACTCATTTGATAAATGGACGAGTTAATGATCCGCATGAACTGTACTGAAATAAATAGAATAAAACTGAGCGAAACGATGCATTATAACTCAACATGCCCAACGGTTACTAGATTTCAATTTCTTTATTTGTTTTTATATTAATTGAGAGTATTTTATAGGAGAGTGAGTACTGGATTATACTTCCATGAACTCTTCTTTAAATTGATCCGGTGAGGTTACTCTTTTGTGGATATTTGGAGTTAATTAGAATATTATTTCTAATTTTGTATTTTCCTTTTTTCATGTACTCTAGTCAGTATAATGATGTTGTTCATCTCCACTTGTGCACATAGGTTATCGAGGCGGAGACTAAGTTTTAATTTTATTTATGTGTTCTAAATTTTAGAACGAATACTTCAAGTACTGATTATTTGATTTTGAATTTAATATTTGTACTTATTAAATTATTATTTTAACACAAATATATTATTTGAGCAAAAGTTACTAAGTGGGACTTCTAGCTAGGAGTGTACAAAAGAAACCGATTCACTACACCAACCCGATAATCCGAGTCAAGCCGAGAAAAAACCCGACTGTAGTTTGGTTTGATTTGATTTGGTGTTAGGGAAAAAACTCCGACCATAATTGGTTTGGTTTGGTTTTAACTAAAGAAAGTCAAATCGAAACCAAACCAACCTGACATTACATATATAGAAATTTTATATATATTTAATATATAAATATACTTATTGTGATGTAATTTATAAATATTTCTTAAAAATTTTCATAATTTTATCTTAAAAGTATTATTTCAAGGTTGGACTTAAAACTTTTGAATGTTCCAATAAGTATTATGGCCACTAATATTAGCAAATTAAATAATGCTAACAAAAGCCTAAACCAAAATCAAATCAATATTAATGCTAACAAAAAACATTCAATTAAAGGAAATGTATTGAATATCTATTTTTTTGTTTTGTAATAACTTAGACCTATTTTTATTTTATTTTTTAGCGTTTAGTCGTGTAAATAATATTTCCTTATTAGTCTCTACTTATTTTAGCATAACTTAGTACTTTAGCTTATGTTTATTTTATTATGGCTTTTTAATTAGCAATTTTTATATTACATAATTTAATGTTTTTATTGTTGAATATTTTAGGATAATGCCATGAACAAATCTCATATTTTGTATTATTTTCTTGAAAAATACTTTATAAAGTTGTATCTTACTAGAATTAAAGAAATATTTTAAACACAAGTTATATGTTTTGTTCTACGAAAATTTTACCGGAAAAAAAATTTGATAAAAACTTGAAAATCCAAGAAAACCCGAGAAAAATCGAGATTGAAAAATCCGAGTTTTATTGGTTTGATTTGGTCTTTAAATTTAATAACCAAACACAATTAATTTAATTTAACAATTATAAAACCCTAACCAACCCGGCCCCTACTTCTAGCTCCACCTAGTAGGTTAGAACCACATTAAATTTATGCCTCATTCATGTGCTTATATTATCGTCATTACAGACCTGCATTATTTTTGTTATCGGCACTATAACAAAAGTACAATCTATGGCGGTTATATAAGGGATAGTGTAGTTCTACCAAACTAAGAGATAATTGCTAGTTATCCTATAAGTGCTGTCGCCTTACAGAGTAATGCTCGATTTTACCATTGACGCATGTACCATATATTGATGCTTCTCTGTTCACTTAAATTCTTCTAACACCACCCATTTATTGACACTATAACAGTTTAATTCCCTATTCATCCCCAGGTTCTATCTTCCATCCTTTTTCTCCTTTCTTACTTACTGTTTTCTTCATTGTTGATAAAAGTCTTGTGTGTTCTTAGCTACTATTTCAGAGAAAACTCCCACTTTTGTTAATAAGTACTAACAACTTTTAAGTTGTAAAAAGATAGAACAATATTTAGGTATTGAAGGAAGAATTAAGTGGTGGTATCTAGTGAACTCATCTTTTGTCACTAAGCTTAATTAGGCTATGCAAGCTTTAGTACTGAAGTGATTAGTACATAGAATAAAATTAAAAATAAAAAGGTTGGAAAACTACGGTCAAACGTCTCTATAACAGTCTTATTTGTTTCGATATTTTTATGTTATAGAAAATATATAGTATATTATAACATAGTATGAAAATTGGTACCATAAAAAAAGTTGGTTTTATTATACATAGCGATGTCGCTCGGAGAAGTCCTGATGCCCCGGTGAGGAGTTGTGAACGGCTGGCGATGGTCGGCGTTCGGCGAGGCAGAGAGAGGCCTAAGAGGTATTGGGGAGAGGTGATTAGGCACGACGTGGCTAGAATGAGGGTTTTCAGGGACATGGCCCTTGATAGGAAAGTCTGGAGGTCTAGTATCAGGATTGTAGGATAGGGCCCCTAGAGTTTTTCGTACTACTCACCCTGGGTTGGGTGAGGCTTGGCAGGGCCATCCATAGATGATTTCTGTTTTGGATTGTGTCTCCCGTATGGTAGTTATTTATGGTAGTTATTGTATGATATTATTGCATGCTATTTTATTTATGGTTCTTATGTTCAGGTGATTATTTACGCTATTTCTGCTGGACTTACTAATGCTCTTTTATTTTTGTTTTTGTTTTGATTTCCTTCACTGAGCCGAGAGTCGATTGGAAACAGTCTCTCTGCCCTTTCGGGTAGAGGTAAGGCTCGTTTACATATTACCTTCCCCAGACCCCACTTTGTGGGACTATAGTGGGTAGTAGTTGTTGTTGTTGTTGCTCTAGAGGGGTCCGGACAAGAGGGGTTGCTCGTAAGCAACACCCACTTCCAATTGAGTTCGAGTCTCTCCAAGAGCAAGGGTGGGAAGTTCTTAGAGGGAAGGATGCTGGGGTCTATTTGGAAACAGTCTCTCTATCCTATGGTAGGGGTAAGATTTGTGTACACACTACCCTCTCCAGACCTCACTAAGTGGAATTATACTGGGTTGTTGTTGTTGTGGGGTCAGATTTGATATCGCATCCGGCCAAATAAGGTCCATATATTGAGAGGAGACAACTTGGTGACACAATGCACCCTTTCTTTTATTTTTAACAATGTGAATAGCTCTGTCTAAACAGTTTGGAGATTCTTTACCTTTCGTGTTTTTTTTTCTGCAGATTCTACTGGCTGTTTTTACAAATATGATGCCTCCTAATGGCAAAAAGCAAAGCTTACCTCCGAATGTACTTGGCAACCTTCCTGACAATGTAATCGATGACATTCTTTTTTGCGTTTGCCTTTACGAGATGCTGTGAGGACAAGCATCTTATCGAGGAATTGGAGATATAAGTGGTGCAAACTTACACAGCTGAAACTTGATCGAACACTTTGGAAACAACAAATGACATAATATCCCCTGCTGTTAAAATTACTGACATTATCTATCAGCTTTTGACTCTTCATGTAGGACATATTTCTAAGTTTATCCTCTCCATCTTTGATCTTATCAACTGCCCTAAGATTGACAACTTGATATATTACCTCTCTCAGAATGGCATTCAACATCTTGTTCTTCAATTCCCGATAGGCAATCCATACAAATTGCCTTCCTCGTTTTTCACATGTTTGCAGTTGAGGCATGTGACTCTCCATCGATGTATACTACGTATCCCACCAGTCTTTAAGGGATTTCATAGGTTACTTAGCCTAGAACTAAGTCAAGTCACAATTTGTACTGAATTTCTTGGACGTTTTATCTCCCGTTGCACGTTGCTGGAGCATTTGGTGCTGGAATACGTAATTAATGCAAACCACATTGAGGTTAATGCTCCCAAGCTGAGATCATTTGTCTTCACGGGCAATATACATTTCCTACATCTAAAATGTGTCCCTCTTCTGGCAAAAGTTTCACATGAGTCTTCAGCATCCCTTTTATAAGCAGGAAAAAATGATCTTGTCAATTTTTTTAACTATTCCTGCACTCGAGCATCTCCACTGGAATTACAATAGTTTCCGGGTAATCGTGACTTCATTTTAATATGTTTTCATAGATGTAACGTCGTTTTGGGCTTTAACTCGGTCTGTTTTTTTTTTCCTGACATTTTCCTCCTAGTTCATGGTTACAGGACCAGGTGAAGTGCCAACAAGGCTTCCCTCAGCTCTCAACTGCCTTAAACATCTTTACCTATCTGAAATTTGCCTGGAAGAACGAGTCGAGCTTTTATGTGCTCTTTGCTTGATTAGAAGCTCCCCGAATTTAGAGAAACTTGAAATTAAGGTTCTTAATGATGTTTGTTCTTCATATGTGTGTTATGATTTTCTTATTTTCATACACATTATGGGTTTCCCATGATCTTTCTTAGGGGCCTTTTGATCTTATGGGCAAATTACTTGCTCCTGTGCTCTGGAGCGCTGTTGATGAAATTCCTGCAAGCTTCTCAGATGTGACGTATACTCACCTGGGGGCAGTTAAGATTAAAGGTGTAGCAGGAGCATGGGGTGAAATGCAGCTGATCAAGGTTTTATTGGCCAAGTCTCCGATGCTGGTGAGAATGGTAATGGAGCCCGACGTAGTAGGAGATCAATCTCTCAAAGTACTTGCGAAGATAACCAAATTTCAGCGGGCTGATGCCGGTTAGATGTTCACGAGTCTTTAATCAGACCGAGATCTTTTGTTAAAATATTTTGGATGCTCAAGTATAAATAGAAATGAATGTTGATGCAATAGTATAAGCCTATAAGGCTGTGTTTTGCCTTTGTAAATAAGACTATAAGTTTGGGAACATAGTGAATCAGGATGGATGTTTTGGGTAGTGTATATATACTGATTCACAGGAATGAATTAAACGTGTAGTTCTTCCATGCAAAAAATACTATCTCGACTCTTGTTATTAGCTTGAATTTTTTCTGAATCACATTTAATAATTATGTCTGTTTGATTATTTCGTATCATGTTTAATTCAGTTTTAATTTTAGACAACAGTTACCGTACCAAATTTTGCACTGGTTTATTAGTGGTTTCCAAATAACTTCCACCAGAGCAAGAAAGGAATGGAAAATCTTAGAGGAGAACTGAAAAATCAAATCAAAAAAGACCATCTTTTCTACTAAAGTACTTTTAACAAAGAAATTTTTCCAAAGGATAATCCACTATGCCATGGTAATAATATACTTTTCAAGAGAGACAACAATCATTGAACCCAAGTTTAGATCTATTGCTATAAATTTGGCCACCTTCTAATTCCTCAACCAGTGGACTAACAAAAAGGAAACTGATCCTACTAAGATTTAGAAATCTCGGAACCAACAAATTGATTAGTGCTCAAGATGGAAGACATATTCTGTCAAGCGCTGTAATTTACTGGGGTCTAACTTCTGTTCTGTCACAACTGCTTGTTTCTTCACAGTAAGCATTTGAGAAGCTGGATCCAATACCCAACCCTGTTGCAGCACATCTGAAAGGAAGGTGACAAAGTAATTATTACCAGTCAGTGAAAACGCATGAACACATTGTGATTGAGATTTTTTTTCTGGCAAGTATAACTGAGGCTTGCATATAAATCACAGCAGCAACAAACAAACACCTAATAGGTGAGAGCTTCTGAATACCCGAGCTGTAGAATAAATGGATAAGTATTCGAAAGACTTCATTGTATGTGCTTCTTTAACATTTAATGCCCACTTATATTTGTTAAAACACTTCACCCAAATATTTGATCTTAGAATACCATAGCCTGTGAAACCTTTGATTCAATAACTCAGATAAACTTCAGTTCATTTCGAGATTGCAAGCACGCTGTAGGATAAAATCTTACAGTTTGTAGCATCATTTTCATTCATTCCAAGGAACTGAGCTGTATCTTGTGGGCTAATGGTTGAATAAGCAGAAAGCAGGAGCTCAAACATCCTTTTCCTGTATAATTCTGCAGAAGGATGACATGAAAATGATATGAAAATCCAACTTACAGCGATGAGGTACAAGAACTTGAAGTTTAACTTTACATACTATGGTACCTTTCATGTATTTGAGTAATTGCTTTTCTCTATAAATTTAGAAAAATGGCTAGCAATTGACATTTTCGCAGCAATTGTGGAATCACCCAATGTCACAAAGATTTAAAAAATGCATGAATTTCACATTTGCATTCTACTGGATGCCAGTAATGAAATTTACTATCACTTTGTCGAAAAAAACTGCATGAATTTCAATACACAAAAAAAAAAGAGTTGACAATTTACTTTTTAACCACACTAGGGAAGATCCTAAGAGCTGGAACTTAGCTTGTTGAAACACTGTTTGCCTCCTTGAAATGCTCTTGCACCTCATCCATGCTTCTTGCTCTCCCACAACTAGGAGTGGCAAGCAGGCAGTTCGGGGCGGATATGGTTCGGGTCGAAAACGGGTAATGAAAAACGGATCAATTATCCGACCAGATTCATATTTAATACGGATAAAAACGGGTTAACCGGCGGATAATATGGGTAACCATATTATCTATAAATTCTTGCATATGATCACTTTTGGGAGAATTCTTAGTCTTCCTAGCTCGAACTCCCAATTTGAGGCTTTACAAATGTAAAAGTTAGACTCATTGATTATCCATTGGTTACTCATTGGTTATCCATTTTCTAAATGGATAATATGGTTCTTATCCATATTTGACCCATTTTTATAAAGTTCATCATCCAACCCATTTTTAGTGGATAATATGGGTGGTTAATTGTTTTCTTTTAACTATTTTACTAACCCTACCCACAACCAATCCCCAACTCATAAGAACTCCACTACATGTGACTTGTAAATGTTTTGCCTCCAAAGATCAGTGTTTTTTGCTTGATAACTCTAAATGGAGCATGCCTAACCCATGACAATCTCATCCGAAGGGGTTTTCAGCTTGCTAGCAGATGCTACATGAGCCAAAGCAACTCTGAAACAATCAACCATTTATTTCTTCACTGCCCAGTTGCAACAAACATATGGTCCATGTTTCTTTCACTTTTTGGTTTGCATTGGACAATGCCATGCAGTGTCAAAGGAAGGTTTTGTGAGTTGGATTTCATGGAAAGTTGAGAAGTCCATCAAGAAAATCTGGTCTATGGTTCCTGCTGCTATATTTTGGTTCTTATGGACATAAAGGAATTAAAGATGCTTTGATGGAATCTCAACTGCTAGATACCTACTCAAGACTAGATGTTTGGTCACTCTTTTTAGTTGGGTTAAACTATCCCCTATGTATAACTCTGACCAATTTATGGAATTTATTGGCTCTCTAGTTTTATGATAGATTTTTTGTGCTCTCTTCTTAGGAGCTGATATCTTCTTTTATTTTATAATATGTGCATCCGCTGGATGCTTTTGTCAATAATACACCACTTACTTCATCAAAAAAAACTCAGAAGAACTCCACATAGACTGAGGAGAGTATATACTTTGGTATATACCCACATCAGTTAATCCTTAACCTCTCATAAAATTGTAGTAGTATGGTTCTAGGTATTACTTCTTTTTTCTGATAGGTGGTATGGTTCAAGTAGTATCTGCGAGCTCTCCAGAGATATGATGATAGAGCTACATGCCAATGTCTTCTCATTTGAAAATATTCTTTTTGATATAGAAAATTACGCACCAAATTATCCTTTATATCCTCAAAGATATTTTTCCTCAATTTTTCAGCCAAGTACATGACAGATTTCACGTGCCTGGAGAGGTACCGATTTATTAAAAATAACCCAGAACTCTGATTAGCTCACAAAGTAAATGTTAGTAGAAAGAGTATATACAGTCCTTGTTTTAGTAAATCCAATGCCTTGTCAGAATTAAACATGCCGACAACAGGAACCTATTAAGCTCGCCTAACTCAAATAAGAGTAACTGACAAGCATGAATGCAGAGAAAAATTAAACAAGGAAGAAAATAGGAGCACTGAGACATTATTCAAAAGATCACTATCCACAATTTTCTAGATCAATAAGTTTTTACCGACAATCACAAGATCAAAGGAGGAACAAAATTAACCATCGCGATTGAGAAAAAGGCAACACCTTATGTTCTCCCTTTCTAGGGGATCACACCACTAAAATCAACAACAACAACAACTACCCAGTATAGTCCCACATGGTGGGGTCTGGGGAAGGTAATATGTATGCATGCCTTACCCCCACCCGAAAGGATGGAGAGGCCTTTTCCAATCGACCCTCGGCTTAGAAAAAGAAAAGGAAAGACAGAAACAAAAACAAAAACAAAGAGCATTAGTAACTCCAGCAGAAATCACAATACATAATTATGTAAGCATAAACCATACGTAACACGACATGCAAAAGGAAAAGGTAAACAAAAACAGAAGTAAAAGGTCATCCACAAATATTAATTTAGCCACATTCAGTAGATAAAATGGAATGCATTAACAACGACCACTACCTAAAAGCCTCTATCATACAACCCTGATACTAGACCTCCAGATTCTCCTATCAAGGGCCATGTCCTCGGAAATTCGCATACTAGTCATGTCATGCCTAATCACCTCTTCCCAATACCTCTTTGGCCTCCCTCTGCCTCGACTCGCGCCAACCACCTCTAAACGCTCACAACTCCTCACCGGGGCATCTGGGCTTCTCCTTCGCACATGCCCGAACCACCTGAGCCTCGCCTCCCGCAACTTCTCATCCACTGGGGTCACACCCACCTTTTCCCGAATAACTTCATTCCTAATCTTATCTAAACTGGTGAGCCCGCACATCCACATGAGCATTCTCATCTCCGCAACCTTCATTCTCTGAACATGAGATTTCTTCACCGGCCAGCACTCCACCCCATACAACATGGCAGGTCTAACCACAGCTCTATAAAACTTCCCCTTGAGTTTCTGTGGCACTTTCTTGTCACACAAGACTCCTGATGCAAGCCTCCATTTCGACCACCCTGCCCCTATACGATGAGTGACATCCCGTCGATCTCTCCATTCCCCTGGATCACCGACTCCAGATATCTGAAACTGTCCCTCTTGGCGATGGCCTGAGATCCAAGCCTCACGACCCTGCTTACTTCTTCTTTGCTCGACTCTACGCTAAACTTACACTCCAGTTATTATGTCTTAGACCTACTTAGTTTGAAACCCTTAGACTCGAGAGTCTGTCTTCAAACCTCCAACCTCTCGTTGACACCGACCCTCGTCTCGTCTATCAAGATTATGTCATCAATAAATAGCATACACCATGGCACATTCCCTTGAATATGGCGAGTCAGAGCATCCATTACCAAAGCAAAAAGGAGATGGCTAAGAACAGATCCTTGATGGAGCCCCATAACCACCGGGAAATTATCTGAGTCGCCACCCACCGTCCTAACCCTAGTCTTAGCTCCATCGTACATGTACTTGATCACTTTGATGTAGACTTCCGGCACACTCTTCGCCTCAAAGCACCTCCATAGCACCTCCCTTGTCGTACGCCTTCTCCAAGTCGACGAACACCATGTGTAGATCCTTCTTCTTATCCTTGAACTGTTCCAACAGTCGTCTGACAAGGTGAATAGCTTTTGTAGTGGAACGGCCCGGCATGAAGCCGAACTGGTTCACGGAGATAGACGACATCTCCCTCACCCTCGCCTCCACCACCCGCTCCCAGACTTTCAACAAGATAAAACTTGCTTATAGTGATTGTTTCTTACCAAACCAGCCATTGGCCCATTGCTAATAGAAGATATCATTTCAATTTTCTCCTAGTTATACCATGACATACAGAACGGTAGAACGATTCTCCCTGCCCACTGAAGTTGTTTAACTGAAAGTGGCCATTTGACTTTGAGATAAGTTCATAGAAAACCATTCTAGTCTCAAGCCATTATCAAACTCCAATGGTTAATCCTGAAGTGCAGCTCAACTTAGTGATTTAAGCATATTCATAAATTCTTCTAATTCACAACAATGGCAATACATTGTCAATCCTTACATGTAACTTGATCCACATTAAAAAGAGGTAACAGTCTCTGGCACTTAGCTTATAAGTCCCAACTCTTAGTCATTCATATATTCCACTATCTATCTTAATAACCTTCAGGAAAGAAAACAAATCCTTCTAGGTTTTTGGCAGAACACAAAAAAGAATGCTGATCCCTTGTAAAATACCAAGTAAAGTAGAAACTTATTTTCATTGAGCTTTCAAAATAATTACTAGTATTTTTCATCAAGGACAAAAAGAATGTCGGCCTATTGCTAAATGACCACTTATGCAGAAACTTATGTAAAGAATTCAACAAAAACTGACTAGACTAGTTCCATCGATTAACAGAAGATGATCAAAGAAATCTCCACCATCTGCTCTATTATTAAATAATTTTAATAATAATAAAGAGCAGAAAAATGCACCAACTTGCCTGCAAAGGAAGCCACAATTGGCTGAACCTCAGGAGTCCAGCTGAATTCTCGAATAGCCTCATACACACCCACGTAGTCCCTCGTCCAAAGCTTCTGCCCGATCCTCCAAACAGCCACCACCTCAGGCCGGCCCTCCTTTAATGCAGCAGGTATCTTCTTCCACAGAAATCGTGCACTATTACTGCAAAAGTACCACAATAAAGAATGTAACCCTGATCAATTCCTTAAGAACGCCCAATCTAAAACCCTAAAATTCCAAAAGTAAAGTTGCTAGTAGTACAAAATAAGGGATTACATGTCATTGTTGTAAATATGGCCTAGAAGGTGAATCGTGTAAGGCCACTCATCTTGACAATCAATGCCCTCAGCGGCACCCTATGAGTATGACCAAAGCGAATAGAAACAATTAGTTTTTTTTCAAATCGGTAGAACGGATAATAATAAAGTGGCAATAAATTGGGAGGATATACGGAGATATTACCTGAAGTAAGAGGTTGTCACAGATATCAGCAATCTTGTCAAAGGATTTGGACGTCAAAGCTTCGTTGAGGAGAGAGGTATCCATTGGAGGGCTGCTTTTTCTCGTCTCTCTTCTCCTTCTACTGTCACTGATTCTCTGCAGGGAGAACAGAATTACAATATAATGGTTAGTTTGGGCTTTTGGTGTTTGGGCGAGGTCTTAAACATGAATGTGTTATTATTACTTTTTGCTTGTGCTAAAAATTATTTATATTTCATAATCAAATAAAATATTTATATAATTTTTATATATAACATACAGAATATATATATATATATATATAATATATATAAATTTTATGTATATTTTTTACTATTATATTTGTGGCGGATATACAATATTGTTTTTTGAAACATAAATGTCACAATTTCTTTTTTGGCACAAATTACGCCGGATAGACCTTTTTAGAACCACCATTTATATTTTGATCATCTTAAAAAAAATCTTAAAAAAATAGTCAACCACCAGAATTTTAAAGTTTGTTGTCAAAATTCTGAAGCATGTTGCCATAATTTTCAATTTTGGCAGAATATTTTAAAATTGCAGCGTTCTTCAAAATTCGATTTACAAATTCAATAATGAGGTCTGCAATTTGGTTTTGAAGCAACTATATTTGAAATACTCTATAAACTTTGGCCATTATTTAAAAAAGAAATAGTAAAATCAACTAACTTCTGGCTTTGTGCATACCTCCTTCGCCTACCCATTAGAACATTTTCATACATTCTATTGAAGACATCTACTTTTAAAAGGGTAAAATAACTTTTATATTATCAGTATAAATTATTTAGTTGTAGCACTTTGTAGTATTTTTGTTTTAAATTCGACTTTGTATATTCCAGGTTCAGTTTATTTCACTATATAGTCAATAGGAAGATACTATTTGGTTGAAGTTGTTATACAAAATTATAGAGTTCAAGTTCTATACATTGTAATACATAAAATATTACACAAATAACTCACATATCACACACGTATAAAGCTCTATAGTAAGCATTAATCGGTGTAACCTAATAAAGAAATAACTAAGTTGTTACTATAATATATTAAATACATAATAGTATAAAAAAAATATGTTGTCAATATACAAAACTTAAATTCATAATAGTAATAAATTCACTTAAGAAGAAGGCTTCAACATTATTAAGAAGCCTATCATAATAATCTCCATATGGTATATGCAAAAATATTAAGCTATTATGAAATCATGTTGGTTTATATTGGACTACACCATGAGTTTGGATTTTCTACCTTTAACCTTACAGTCTCATTTTTAAAGGATTTGTATAACAATTAAATTTATAAGTTAGTTTTAAGGATACACTGGTTTCTTCAATACAAACGATAAATTGCGTTAGATTAAATAAATAAAAACATAGTAAATTATCAAGCCACTCGAGGAGGAGGATTCCAGCACCCTCGATCATGATGGCCAGCACTAATGAACAAGAATAAGATCTTTCAATAATGGAAAATAATAGTATATTGCCTTGGTATGCCTGTTACAAATATGTCCAATGAATAATAGGACTCCCCTTTATATAGTGGGTGAGTTTTATCCTAAGTACAATTCTGTAAAAGATTTTAAAAAAATCTATTTAACTAACCACCATTTTCCTACCGATACGTGTCGAGATTCACGTCGTGATATCCGGCCAGTCATGGATATTACTGTGAGCACGTGATTTTTTCCCTAAGCAAATTATTCCCAAAATTCAAACAAAATAATTTTTCTTTATTTTTACAAATTTTGTGCATTTTGGTGTCATTTTCTGATAAATGTTGCATTTTATTTGAGCACGATAATTCATATAAAAATACGCATTTACATTTAGGTTTTAACTTCATATGTTAGTATTAATTAGGGATTAATTTGTTTAAGAATAGAATATGAAGAAAGTGACAAAAATAGTTCACTTTATCATTTTTATTTTCTTTTTAATTTGTTTTTTTTTTCATTTTTTCATTTTGTATTTATTTTCTAATTTTTACACTAATAATTAAACTAAATACAAAAGGGAGTGGCTTTAACTTAAAACCAATTTTGGGCCAATTTTGTATCCAACCCGCCAGGCCCAAGCGGTCCAAGCCCAATACCCGTTCCCCAAACCCGTCCAAAATCTGGGCTCGTCCAGACGACGTTGTTTAGGTGTCTCTTAATAACAATCGTCAACTCCCCTTGATCCAACGGCCCGGAACAATTCCTAAATAATCAATATAACTGTCCGAAATTCGTATAACCCTAAACGACCAACCCATTTATTCCTCGTATCTCTCTGCATCTCTGTCGGAACCACCGCCGGCGGCGAACGATACCTACGCCAATCTGTCTCAAATTCATACCACAAATGCCCTTGCTCATCTTCTTCCCATACCCACCCTAGGTTTCCTTCGAATCTCACCAGAACTCTTCGAATCTTCGTCGGAAATTTTTCCGGCCAAGTCGAAACTTTGTCCAAACCGGCCCACCACATAACCCCCAAACCTCCCTCACCCCTAATCCTCAGCCAAATCGCCCCGAATCTGGCCGGAAGTGCTCGAATATCCATTTCAATTTTTCTAGCCAAAACCCTAAAATGACCAAAGTGCATGCAATCGATTCCATAGGGCCCCTGGGCCTCCCTCGCAAGGAATTGGTAATCAGTGGAGCTTAAATGACCCCAGGATTGGCCGAGTTCTAGGAATAGCGACTACTGGCCGGAGTTTTTCCGTTTATCGGTGAGTTGTTCAATTTCGTTCAATTGAATCTTTCTTGTATTTTTACGCTTTTTGCTTCCTCTTCTATTAGTTAAATAAGTATCCTAAAATGCCAATTAATTATGATAATGATTTGGGGATTCCTTTAGTTTAGTTTAATATCAGTTGATTGTTGGGTATTTTGTTTTGGTGTTAAGGATTAGTTTAATTCAACTTAATTAGATTTTTAGTTCTGATGTTGAATTTAGTGATTAGTTTGATACTTATCAATTCCTTTGGATTGATTTCTGTAGTTAGTTTTGTTTTATTATTGGTTTTGGTTGGATAATTTTAAATTTTAGTTAAACATGGTTCAAATTTGTTTGATCTCGGATGAATTGGTTTAATGTCCTCCGTTAGTCTAATATTTTAAGGATTAATTGTCCTTCGATCCAGTTTAGTCTAGTTAATCAATCCTTTGTCTAATTAATTAATAGAGGGGCTTGGGGATTTCATTTGGGGGCTGAATTTAGGAATTGCTAGAATCTTCTAGAGAGGGGTGTACTTAGAATATTGAGTAAGTTTGAAGTACTTTCTTGCACAACAAGTTAAAAATAAAGGGGGTAAACACTTAAAAGGGAGGAACCTAAGAGGTTTGGAAAACTTATTCACCTACAAAATGACATCAAATGCCTTGAGGATGAGCTTAAATTTTCAGCCTTAAAAGCTCCCAGAGAAAATTCTTTTCTTCATTTTTTAGCTTCAGGTTTACCCTTTTAAATTCAAATAAAAAAATCCAAAAAACAGAAGAAATCTCCAGAAAAACTAAAAAAATGAAGAAATTACGGTTTCATTGAAGTTTTCAGTTCATTTTCAAGTGATTTGATTGTTCATAGAATTTCTGGTTGGTTTCAAACAAGTTCAAGGTCTCCTTCAGTCAGTTTGGGTCATTCTTTGTGTTTTCGAGTTGATTTGGGGTTATTTCTGGTGTGTTTATGGTTTTTGATTGGAGTTAAACACTTCTGAAGTGTATATGTGTTTTCCAGTTGATTTGGGGCTATTTCTGGTGTGTTCATGGTTTTTGCTTGGAGTTAAACACTTCTGAAGTGTATCTTGACTTCCCGCTAGATATTATTGTTGTTGATTGTCTGAAAGTGTTGCTGCCTATATCTCATTTGCTCTGCTATTATATAGTTGTTGCTGACCTTTTCCCTGTTGAAATTTTCATTCAGGTTCACTTCTTAGAGCCAGCTTATGTATACTGTATACAGTTGAAACGAAATGAGAATTGTAGTTTTGGCAATGGCTTTGTCATTTAAATCATGTTAGATTGTGAAAATGTTCATTAGATTTTCCTTCTGTTGATTTACATAGTGAGAACATGTATTGAACTCTATGGACTGCCTAAATTTATATTTGTTAGTATAATATTGACATGGCCCATAATTTATGCCTTCAGGGGTCAAAGCATTTGGAATATGGACACTATGAACCTTGTAGACTTTTAGAATTATTTGAATTTTCAGTTTGTGTTGCATGTTGTTGCTTGATAAGCTTGAGTCAGTAAGAATGTTTCAGGACTATGGTTAACCTATGGACCATTGGTCGAGTTTGTGTATCAGTTATAAAAGAGTTCACATTTTTGCACATTTAGCCTGGTAAATCAATTTGTTTTTAGTATGGTTTAATTGATATTAATGTCAATGTTAGATGTTAGATAAGAAATGTTAGTATATCCACGCTTTGGGTAACTGTAAAAACAAGAAATTCGTTGGTTTTTCATAAATTGTTTGAAATTGGTAATCTGAAAGTGAATTGGATATTTGACGTCAGGGGTTTGTGAAATTTGATACATTGATTAGAAGACATCTTTAATTGAGCACTTTGTTCCCATTGGGTTTTGAAACCATTCTGATGGTTGCAATAAACAGACCCATTATGAGTCCAAATGCAGTTAAATTGGTCTCATCTGAGTTTGGGCTTCGAAAGTCAAGACTTTAAGGCCCACTCGCCCGAGAAGTTAATTTCAGTGGAGAAAGATTACTGGCCTACTCGGTCCCTGGGAATCGATCTCACGCCGGGCGCTAGGATTAAGCCATGGATTGGGCTCACGAATTGGGCTTATTTCCAAAGATTTCGATTCGAGGTTTAATTGTTGTTTGAAATTTAGATTTTGGGTTAGGTAGCGGTTTCAATCTAAAAGGTTCGTCCTTTTATTTGGACATGGACTTGAACCTAATGCCCGTATTTTAATAATAATCATTTAGGATTTTTCTTTCGTTTTAGAACAAAAAATAGAAAATATAGTCGCTTTTAGGTTTACCTTTAAAAAATAAAATGAGACAAGCCTCGCCAAAGAAAATACCAAAAATGTGGGGCCCTCAATAAATGTTTAAAATATTTAAAAAAATCGGGAAGGGTCGTTTAGCGAATTTCACGACCCTCCCAAAAGATAATGACGCACTAGACATATTAGACGCGGTTCTAATAAAATTACTTTCTTAAACTCGGGTTTGCATTTCATGTGACCCAAATCAAATCCTAAAACGTCGAATAGCGTATGCTTGGGATTGCGGGTGCATTTCATGTGACGCGGTCCAAAGGCACGCTTTAAACGACGTTCACTTTCTTTTAAATAAAACATATTGAATAAAGGTGGTAAAAAATAAAATTGGCACATAGGTTCTTCATGTAATCAAATCAGATAATAAGCTAAATGCAACAGTTGAGCGACCGTTCTAGAACTACGGAACCCGAGAATGCCTAACACCTTCTCCCGGGTTAACAGAATTCCTTATCCGGATTTCTAGTTCGCAGAATGTAACAAAGTCGTATTTTTCCTCGGTTCGGGATTCAAACGGTGACTTGGGACACCATTAATCTCTTAGGTGGAGACTCTGAATAATTAATAACTAAATCTCGTTCCGATTGTCTTTTAATTGGAAAAACTCGTTTATGCCCCTGCCGGGTGTAGATGAAAAAGGAGGTGTGACAATTACGGCCTTCTGTTAAACTTGTTTGATTGCCCAATAATGTTCCTTGAAGTCTTTCAGAGTTTGCATTAATCCCTGCGCCCCCCTCCCCCCTTCCGAACCTGTATCTATGACTCTCTTACCTCTATTTCGGCTCCTTTTTATCACTTCCCTTACACGATTTATTTTACCAAAAATCGAGTCGTCGTATGGATCCGATTTTACTGTATATATATAGTCCCCTCATTTCTCGTATAGTATGTTTTATAGAAACGACGAGGAACGACATGAGTTCTCCAATCTCTTCTTCAACACGATGCAGCACAAAGTGACAAAGAAATCAAAACATACCATAATGATCCTTAACGTGTATCAACCGTCGACATGTCATTCCTGAACGCGAAATGACACGAAGCCCTTATAAATACTCCTTCCTTCATTTATTTTTTACTTTTGACCAAGCATCTACCCTCAATACTTCCTTCCTTCATTCTTTCATTCTTCAATATTCTTACCTTTGTTCTCCAATTTGCAATCCTTCTTTTACCATTCACTTAAGCCAGTGCGCTTGATATTCTTAGCAAGTTCTCATCCTTCACCTCATCATTCTTCTTCATCATGTCAAATCTTTTTATCCAAATAAAAATGGCGAAGAGTTCCAAGACAATTCCCCAGAAAGGTGCTTCTTCTTCTTTGCAACCCACCACTAAGGTCGAGGAGGCCGTTTTTAATATGTTTGTCCTCGAGAGGTCCTCTCCAGGAGTGTCCGTTGATGAACCAATGGAAGATTCCTTTGAAAATGTTTGTCCTTGGGTGTGTTCGGTAAACTATGACTTCAAGGTCGAAAAGTCCTTTTCGGTTCAAGGCCGATGCGAGGCGGTGTCACGGTACATATGCTCCATTATTGAGGTCGTTCTTCCTGTGGATGAACAAGGACGTAGTGACTCCCGGGTCTGATGATGACGTTACTACCCATGTTGAGGGATATCCGAGTGTTTACACTTATCTCTTTACATTAGAGCCGGTGGACCCGGTCATCTTGGACTTCTGTAGGAGGTACAACGTATGCCTCGGCCAAATCTACCCATCGTCGTGGAGGATCATGATCCTTCTCTGATTCTTTGTGAACAAAATCAATTCATGCACAATCATCATCGATCATCTAATCTGCTTGTATAGTCCCCGAATCTTCTGGGAGACTGATAAAGCTTGTATGTCGGGCCAACAAAGCTCCATTTTCAAGTATCGACGAGCACCAAGATCGAGATTGGCAAGGATGCTTAGTCCATGTGAGGACTGTGACCTGATACCTACCGAGTGGAGGTCGTTTCTTGAGAAGTGGAATGTATAATGTAAGTATACCTCTCTTTTAAATGTCAATTTCATGTTTTGTCTTCCTTTTTCTCATCGGTGTTTGTTGTGGTGCGGCCCTTACTTGAGTCCCAAATGCTATTCCTCGTCGCAAGGAATGGATCAGAGGCATTTGTTCGTACATACCTTATGTCGAACGCTCGCGGCGCGAGCTCTCGACGGGGCTCTCGGAGGCCTGTTCTCATGGTAAGGTTCCTTTTTCTAAATAAGTAGCACTAGACTTTATTATTCAACACTATGTTTTCATTCATTATCTTCTCATTTTTGCAAGTTTGCCTAAATCAATTAAGCTTAGGCCCTCATTAGGGGGTGAAGACCTACCCGCTGATCCTTCTGCTTTGAGGTACCCCGGATCCACCACAGCAGGGGAGAACAAAAGAAAGAGGGCTTCGATTTCCCCGAGCACGGAAAAAAAAGCCAAGGAGAAGGTTGGCTCGTAAACCAAAGGAAAGCTCCAGCTCCTAGGTGGACGACTTGGACTTGCTTTACCGGCTCATGAACGAGCCCGAGGAGAACGACATTTTTGTGGCACGTGAGTCTTTGTCCCCGAGGAATGGGTGGCAGTTGAGGAGGAAATGACAGACTGGTATAGAGGTGAGGGCCAAGACCTCTCGAGACGCCAGCTACACCCCTCCCGGTGTTATAGAAATTTCGAGATCGCCTTCCTTCACAGAGTCCATATTCGATTTAGACCGAGCAATAACGGAACGATCCAATGAAGGGGTTCATAGAGCATACGATCCCCTTCGATGCTTCTTTGATGGTCGACTAATCACCCTGGAAAACTTCTCCAAGTTGGGTAACTTAGAGGTGCCAAGGAAAAGTCCATCCTTGGAGGTCGGTTGGCCGAACTCGAGCCCGAGGTTTATCAACCGATTTCTTGCTCCGAGCACGGATCCTGGCTGGAAGCAATCAATTGTTATCACTATCTCAAAGCTTGCCCAGGTTCTTTTCGCTATTGTCGGGGTATACCTATGGCTTGGTAATTGAAGAAGACCAAGCAAAAATGAACGAGGTGGATGCGCCATGCTTGTTTAACGAAGTACAATAGGCACTGAACGGGGTAAGGTGTTATCACACTCTTTTATCTTCGAATTCATTTTTTGATGACTCTAATGCCTTTCCTTTTTCATATTTTGTAGGTCTTGGTGATCCATCATGAAAACTTTCTCCGGTACTGGTATGATCTTATCCAACTTGAAGCCGAGGTCAAAAATCTTATTGAGAAGAGGGACATGTATAAGCTTCTCAGCGAGCAACGTGAATGAGAAGTCAAGAATCTTCGGGCTGAATTGGACGCAACTCAGAAAGAACGTGCTGACCTGGTGAAATGGGTAAAGATCTTTGAAGTTAGTGATGACAAGTTGACATTATGACTAACAGTCAAAACCTGTAGGTCCATCAGAAGCTTGACTGGATAGACTAACTTCGAGCCGAGATGGACGTGGTCAAGGCCGAGGCTGAAGAGTGGAAGGGCAAAATGGAACGATTATTTTCGAAGAAGGAGACTGACCGGGAGCAGCTGGCCTCGGCGAAGATCCAACTTTGAGCGGTGAGGGAGAAAACGGAGGCCCAGTCCAAAAATCGAAGACCTCCAGTTCCAATTAGGCTCGACTATCGCTAAATGTGATGCCCTTGGAAAGAAGCTTAAAATAGCTACGACAGTGACAAAAACAACCAGAGCCAATGTTGAAGAGATGGTAGTCCGGTGTAGAGTAGATGCTGAGGCAGCCCGCAACTGCTTGAAAGTTACTATCGAGTACGTGAAGTGGAAATCCCGAAAAGAGGCTCTCGGGGAGGTCCATGCCCGGGGTTTCGACTTGTCGGTCGAGATCGAAAATGCTAAGAGGCTCGAGCTCGAGGCCAAGAATTTGGCCAATCCTAAGGATGAGGAAAGCTATTAGGGTTCCCGCGAACCCGAGGATGGAGAAGACCCCGATGGCCTCGGTGACGAGGCGGGCTTAGGGAAATATCAAGCTTAGGTGCCTTGGACACTTTCCTTTGTTTTTTGTATTTTTATATATTTTGTTGAGGCAATTTGGCCTTTATATTATATACAAGACATTTCTTTTTTCCTTTGGCAATTTTCAAGTTTGTTTCTTTTAGTTTTTTCTTTACTATTGCAAATATTTCAAATACCTTAGCACATAGTAATAAGGTCTTACTCAGAGGTTCGAAAAAGGCTTGTTCTCGATGTGATTTTTCTTAAAACTTGCGGCACCTTAGTATGACTGGAAGATTTCCACGAAGTCTTTACTTAGAGGTTTTTAGATTATAATTTTGCCGAGGGTAGCCTTTAAATCGGTTTGAAATATTTGAATGCCTTATATATTGGTTACACACTTCGGACATCGCCGAGCCATTTCTAGGACGTCCGTAGCCTTTTAAGTTTAGGTATTGCCTAATAGGTTGTATACCCCAAGCTTCGATACCCGAGCCGTCTGGGCCTGCCTAAGATGACACCCATCGAGTGGGGGTAGTCGTAGCCTTTAAAGTTTAGGCACTACCTAATAGGTTTTTGTGCCCCATGCTTTATTTGCTCGAGCCGTCCGAGTTTGCTTTGGACGACAGTTCCTGAGTGAGGGTGATCTGATGAGAGCAAAAATGGTGTATAAAACTTAGGGTCGATAGTCAAAGGTAGTATAGTATTAAATCGTCTCCATAGGGATTGTTTTATATAATGTTCTAATAAATCTTCAGCTTAACACTATCCAAAAAAATAAACCTTTGCTTTATGTTATTATCAGCTTCTAATAAATCTAAGATTATCAATTGTAAGAAACTAATGGAAATTTAATGACTAAGTATCACTGATTGAATATCATGGTGAGAAGTAAGGGCTATGACAAGATATGTGATCAACTATTATTCCGGGTAACTCTGTGCTAAGTTCACTCATGACTTCTATTGACTCCTTCAATTTCAATAGATGATTAGGCTATCTTAGGTATTAAAATTCTTCTTCCGATATATTAAGAGGCATGTCAACCAATCTAACAACAAGTCCTATGAACATATGCACAAATACAATGAATGAATGATCTTTCGAAAAACCTCTCTTGATATTCATCTAAATTGGGTTAATTACAACTCTCTAAGCTCATTTGATTACCTATGAAAGGCATCAAATCAACCCAAACAATATGACACAATGCGAATTGCAGCAACATTTCTCTTTCGATTAAAGAAAACTCACAATTAGCCTTGCAACTAAATTAATAACTCATTCAATGAACTCGGGCAATTAAAAGAGAGTAAAAACCCAAAACAATAGCCAAAATCACAACATCCGTAAATAACCCTAAGAAATATCACTCCATAGTGTTGAAGTTATTCATCACAATAGTATTAGAAAAACAACAAGATATTACAATTCCCAAAATCCAACAAACTTCCGTATTGAATGAATTGGATCAAGTATTACGCATCTCCATTGTTCCCTTGCCTTTTTCTCTCTAAAAGTTGATCCGAAATTCGAGATACCTTATTTCTAAATGAGCTAGGCTTTATATAGGTCAAAAAGAGTCATGTCCGAAATTACAAAATAGGCCTGGTAATGTTTTCGGATGCAGACATGCGCGGCCGCGCATCTGGGACTATGATCGCACTCATGGTCGCGCATGTCTAGCAAAATATTGTCACTTGCACGGTCGTGTGCATACTGGGGTCTCTCGTGTGTGGTCGCGCATATAAATTTTGCTCCTGCTTAACTTTTTATCCTACCATTAAATGCATTAGTCATCTGTTGTTCCCCAAATACGATCCTGACTAAATCTCTTGGGCTTTTACTCAAACTTCAAAGCTCTAGATAGCTCGAATTAGCTTCACACCATATTTTTAACTCGAAATCATTATGGCAATGCATAAACTACGAAATAAATGAAAAAATACTACCAATTATAGCACAAAACAAGTAAAGTGCAGTGAAACATAGTGCAAATAGGCGACTAAAACACAGGATTATAGCCTACCATCAACACCCCACACTTAAACCATTGCTCGTCCTCGAGAAATCAAACTACACTTCACATAGATCACGACCTTTTTTCAACAACTCTCATAACTCATAACACCGAAACTCCTTAAAATAGATTAAGTACAATATTGTAACATCCTAACCCCAAGATTTGACTCAAAATCACCACGCATTATTTATAACTCACTCACTTACTATATAAGTTAAGAATAATTAGGAACTCATGATAGAAAGAATCATTCACTCTTAGAAACGACATTCATATACCATAAAAGTTGTACCATAATTGTACCACTCTATTATATTGTGTGAAGCTATTCGTGACCTCAAACTGTCAAACCAGCTGCAATTTCTCAAAATGACTAGTCGGGTCATTACAATTAAGATGGCAACAACATCGACGTTGAAGTTGTACTTTAATAACCTTGGTGATACCTTAGTCTTGATAAGTGTGTCAAAACGGTTCTTGCTAATGAGACCATGACTATTATGACCTCGATCACTCCTTCTCTCACTCTTCATAAGGTTGCGCCCAGACCCATTACCTCTTTGGTCTCCATTGTATGGTTGGTACCGGTCTCTATTTGATCTTGGTTCTCGATCAACATCTATTTTGGACCGGTCACTAGCTCTGTAGGGGTAAACGGACCCGGAAGGGGCCCGAAGCTGATCATCTTGGACCCTGGTTTTTGATTGGTACATCTTATGGATGTCAACCCAAGTTACTACTAGATACTCTATCAGATTTTGCTTCAACTGCTGTGAAGTCAACGAGCTTCGAGTATTGAGTCCTTCGGTGAAGGCTTGAACGACCCAATCGTCTGCCAACGGTGACAGATCCATTTATTCTATTTGACACCTTGACACGAACTCCCTGAGCATCTCGTTATCTATCTGCTTTACCTTTAGAAGGTCTGAGTTTATGGTCTCGACTTTGATGGTTCCGGCGTGCTCTTTTATAAAAGCATCAACAAGCATAGCAAATAAATCAATACAATTGGGGAGTAAGTTGTGATACCATATCATAGCTCCATTTGACAATGTATCTCCGAACTTTTTCAGCATGATATATTCGATCTCATTATCTTCCAAGTCATTCTCATTAATGGCATACGTGTAGGAGGTGACATGTTTATTTGGGTCAGTTGTTCCATTATACTTGGGAATTTTGGGCAAAACTTCTTTGGGATCGGCTTCGGAGTTGCACTCGGAGGAAAAGGTTTCTGAACAAACTTCTTGGAATCCAGGCCTTTCTGTATCAGTGGTTCTCATGGGATTTGGTCGACCCTAGAGTAGTAGGCCTCCACCTTTTTGTCATCATCTTTGATTTTCTTTTCTCTCAATTCTACCCGTTTTGTCAATTTCTCGAGCATCTTTACTATCTCAGGGGTTGGTCTCGGATTCAGCTTCATTTGGCCTTTTTGTGACTGGTTCATTTCTACGAACATTTTTCCAGGATGGTTCGTGCTCAACTATACTGGGAGCATGGCTTTGGTTCTATAATTGGCCTATCAATGCATGTTTAGCCCGTAGCATTTCGAAGATCACCCGCAATTTGATTTCTTAGCCTTCAGCGCCGTGCATATCCTTGGCTACGGACTTGGCTCCCCCGCGAATACTGTTTTTCGGGTCGATGGGCAAATTAGCATCGATTGCCATATGGCCGTTGGTATCCATTGGATCTATAATGGAGACCCAGTTGGGGCCAGCAGGGTAAACCTCGTTGTCGGGCACTATATTATTATTCTTGCCATGGTGACTAGATTCAACATCAACGTCTAGGTGAGCAGATTAAGAGTTTGACATCTTTAAGTTTCCCTAAAATTAAGATCTCAAAGAGAAAGACTAAAGCAGAGTGTATTGTGAAAATGTGTATAAAACAGCCACTATTATCCTTAGCCCACGGTGGGTGCCAAACTATTTACCGTAAAAATGGATAATAATTAAATTTATAAGTGATTTTAAGGATACGTGAGTTTATTCAATACAAACGATAAATTGCGTTACATTAGATAAATAAATATATAGTAAATTATCAAACTACTTGATGAGGATGATTCCAACCTCAATGAAATATACAGCCTCGATCTTAATTCACGACGGCCAACACTGATGAACAAGAATAAGAGCTTTTCATAACGAAGAAATAATAGTATATTGCCTTAGTATGCGTGTTACAAATATGTCCAATGAATAATCACACTCCCATTTCTATAGTAGGTGAAATTTACCATAAGTACAATTATATAAAGGTAAAAAAATCTTCTATTTAACTAACCATATATTTTCTATTGATATGTGCCGAGATCCACGCCGTGATATCCGATCGATCACATATATTACAGCCTTCTGCTAATCATATTCGATTGCCCAATAATGTTCCCTAAAGTCTTTCGAAATTTAGATCGATCCGGGGTTACGACCCCGATATTCTTGAGGGCGGGCATCGTATATGTATTGGAAAAAAATTCAATTTAAATTGAAGATGACGTGGCATGACACGTGGGCTGGTCAAATAGTCAAAGTGTGAGAAACCAGCAAAAGGCACGGGAAATGGTAGATACGGGAAGAAGAATGAAAATAAGTACGGGAAGGAATTTAGATACGAGTTTCGTATCAATTCAAGTCATTTAATGCTAACGGGTAAAAAAGTGCTGAAGATGCGCATCTGGTGGCGAAAGTAGTCCAAATTCATTATTAAATGCTGGAGAAGTTACCGAATCAACATTTAGTAGCAATGATTATGTAACGTCTCATTAAAGGCTATTTATTATATAGATCAATACGTTTCTCCTTGTCAATTATAAAAGGAGGAAATTTCATCATTTGTAGGGACAGACAACATTCTTGATATCATACTGAAATAACAAGTTCTTATTACTTTATTCTTATTCTTTGAAAGCCAATTATATTTCGGTCTCTTTGATTATCAGTAACCCGATTTCTTTTTTCTAAAGTTTAAGCTTTGACCAAATTACATGTTTTTGTTAAACAGTATATACGAAACTTGTCTCGATGACTCTCTTACCTCGATTCCGAATCCTTGCCATCACGTCTCTTACATGATTTTTTTTATCGGAAATCGGCCGTCTTATGGATCCAGTTTCACCCGTATGAAGCTTTTCGTTAACTAGCTGAAATTTTTTTGCTCCTGCCAAAATGTCAAATTTGTTGACCCTATATTGTTTTTACTGCGTGGAATAAACTAACATGGTGATTGATTTGAAATTGAGATTATTGGTAGGTTTATGACACGAATTGTCTTTTGACGAGAAGGTGGCGGGACCACATGCATTTGGTCGAAAAGTTATACTGCCTAATAATATAGAACGTGTGTGCGCGTAGTTAAACAAAGAGAAACTACGGAATATTATTAATACTATCAATATTAGTCAAATTGTTATAAATAAAACTCTAATTAGAGTGAATGTCTATCTTATAGAAGAGTTTTACTTTGAGTCTAAGTCTTTTATCTTCCTATAAATAGAAGGGTCTTACCTCATTGTAAATTATCCCAAAGTATCAATAAGAATACTCCTCTCTCTACTTTTCTCTTTATTGTTCTTGTTCTTATATTATTTTATAAGACGTTATCAGCACGAATCTCTAACCAATTGAATTTAATATTCAGCAATTATCGCTCTCAGAATCTCGAGTTGCAATCAGATTCACCCACTCTAATTCGTGTTCCGTCGTTTGGGTTTTTCTATTCGAGTGAATTTTCAAGCAAAAAAGTGTAATAACGATTGCTACTGCTCCATATGAGAATTTCTATACGGAAAAATAGAAGTGATGGTATCATCATAAAATAATGCAACGGGATGGAAACTCAAGAGGTATATTTGATATCACAACATTTATTGGTATACCTTAAAGGTAAGTAATTTACTTTTCCCTTTCAAATTCTTGAAATTCTACGATTTGATTTCATATACAAACATAGACAACAAAGTTTGATTATAACTCTAATGGAGTTTGTAAGAAATTACACTCACATGAAGTGGTAAAATTTCTATGCCTTGCCATGATCAAATTCATGTATGATTGTGGGCAAAGAATTAAAAAATCCGTCCAATTGAATTTGCTCCATTCCCTTTATAGAATGTGGTAGCAGTATGTGATAAGTCTGAAAGAAGACAAAATCCGTCCAATTGAATTTGCTCCATTCCCTTTAGAGAATGTGGTAACAGTATGTGATAAGTCTGAAAGAAGACAAAATTATTACCATGAAGGTATCAATGAATGTGGACGAGGCAATAGACGGAATTATAATTGTCATCATTGTGATAATGAGAATAATAAAGATTCTCAAAATAATCTTTCACTTTATGAAAGTAATATTTGACATGAGATTGTATATAACACATACAGATGATTATAATCCATTCCCTGAAGTGAATGTGATAATAAAGCCCGTAAGTATAAACACGCTCTTGATGTAATTTTGTTTCATGTCTGACATTATGAAAAGAAAGTTCGTTGCCCTTGAAATCTCGGGCAAGAACTATATGACATGGGTGTTGGATGCTGAAATCCATTTGGATGCAATGGGTCTTGGAGACGCCATTAAAGAAAGAAATAATGCATCCACCCAAGACTATGCTAAGGCCTTGATTTTCTTACGCCATCACCTTGATGAAGGTTTGCAAATTGAATATATCACAGTCAAAGATCCACCTATCTTGTGGAATGGCTTAAAGGAGATATATGACAACCAGAAGTTGGTCACTCTGCCACAAGCACGATATGATGAGAATCCAAAAGCAAATAGTTCATAAACTATATATTATCGCTGCGGTGGAAAAGGGCACTGGGCGAAAATTTGCCGTGTACCAAGACATTTGAGTGAGCTTTATCAAGCATCTCTAAAGAGTAAAGGCCCTAAAATCGATTTTGTCTCTGACGACAATTTTGACATCACCCACTTGGATGTGGCAGACTTCTTTGAGCACCCTGAGGGGAAAATAGATCGGTGATGGATCTGTGATGAAGGAAGATGGAATTGTTTGATTTTATTTGTATTAGTTAGTGAATAAACTAATAGTCATTAGTATCAGCTCGTATTAGTTAGTTTATGATATAATGTTAGTATTAGTTCTTTAGAATGTTTCAATATGCTTAAATTTCAAAGATATTTTTATTTTTCAGTAGAGTTAATCGACTAACCTAACAGTTAGTCGGTTATCTAATATTTCGCATTAAAACTGCAAAACAATCGATTATATACTTGTTAACAATCGATTATATTAAGACAGTGTGATCTGAAGTTTTTCAAAATAGCAAACAATCGATTATGTATGTTTAACAATCGATTATATTAAGACAGTGTGATCTGAAGTTTTTCAAAATAGCAAATAATCGATTATGTATGTTTAACAATCGATTATATTAAGATAGTGTGATCTGAAGTTTTTCAAAATAGCAAATAATCGATTATGTATGTTTAACAATCGATTATATTAAGAAAGTGTGATCTGAAGTTTTTCAAAATAGCAAATAATCGATTATGTATGTTTAACAATCGATTATATTAAGACAATGTGATCTGAAATTTTTCAAATTAGCAAATAATCGATTATGTATGTTTAACAATTGATTACATTGAGACAGTGCTTAAACTGAAATTTTCAAACTGCAAAGTAATCGATTATGTAAAACATATAATCGACTATCTGATTTAGTTAGTCAACAAACCTCAGCAGATTTTGAAAATATTGTTTAAATGTGAAACAAATGGATTGAATTTGTTTATTCTCATGTTCGTATATCTCTTTTGATTAATTGATTCATGTACCACACATACGATATTCAAAGAGAAGAAATATTACTCTCATTTAAGTATGTGTAAGGCAGATGTTACTACAATTTCTGGTAGTAGTAAATTGATTAAAGGCTCCGGAAGAGCAACTATAACTCTGCCTAAAGGAACAAGAATAATCTTGAATTCCTCATTTACTCATGAAAACGAGGCTGCCCACTTCGGTTTGGGGTCACGCCATTTTGCATGCAGCAATGCTAGTTCGTCTCGGAACGACGAATTATCACAAATATTCCCCGTTGTAATTAGTTTTGGGTCATGAACCTAATATATCCCATTTAAGAATTTTTGGATGTGCAGTAAATGTGCCTGTAGCACCGCCATATTGCATCAAAATGGGTCTGCAAAGAAGGTTAGGAATATATGTTGGGTTTTGAATCGCCCTCCATTATTCGCTACCTCGAAACATTGACAGAGGATTTGTACACTGCACGGTTTGCAGACTGTCAATTCGATGAGACACTTTTCCCAAAATTAGGGGGAGAAGTTGGTGAAACCAAACGGGAAATTTTGTGGAAAAATGCATCATTATCTCATCTTGATCCACATACCTCTATTTGTGAAAAGAGGTGCAAAATATTATCTATTTGCAAAGAATAGCAAATCAAATGCCAGACGCATTTACAGATTTGAAAAGGATAAATCACATATCCCCGCGGTGAATGTGACAACATCTGATTCACGAATACATATTCATTATTGGAAGAATATGAAAATGAAATTGGTATTGAATATACCACACTCACCCCTAGAAGGAGGTTTGAGATGATATATGAAAATAATGTCATTATTATGGCATGAATGATCGTTGGTCACGTACCTATTGTACGCCAAAATATTTTGGAAATATGACTATTAAAGGACAACGATAATGCAAGAAACATATCTTGCATATAATTTTGACCATGACCATAATGGTATAACTTTCTCTTTAAAAGAGATATTCACCACATGGATGTTGATGAATCTGTGGTAGTACAAAATTAATTAAAAGCTCTAGAAGAGCCAATTATTACTATGTTGGAGAAACGCAATTGATTACCAATAAGGTATTGTGTGGTAGTAAGTCTCAAAGAAACTTATTCAGTTTCTAAAGTATATGCGAAAGCGATTGATTATATTGAGACTATAAATAAAGGAAAGATTTGATATTTTCTATTACTACAACTTGTAGCGTGATGTGCAGTAATAGAGAATTCACATGGGTAAATATTAAAGAACTAGAAAGTTCTTTACGAATTCTCTTATATTACTTGTTCTCATTAATTGATTGACCAACTAAAGAGTTCGGGTTGAATCCCATAAATTCTGGAAATATCAAAGGTGAGTATGGGCCTATTCACCTGCCATGTATACCACATATGATGCATCTATGATATGGTTACATGCGCGATTGTTATTAACCTGCAGCCTGGCCGGTGCTTGCGAGGTAAATTGCTCAGCAATCTAACTTCGAGCATAATTTCCAGATTTTCTATTCAAGATAGTTCATCTTGATAAGTTGGTTTATATCATAGTTGGTTTAGCAAGATAATTATTGAGTGCCTCCACTTAATAGCTAAACTGTTTCTTATGAGAACAAAGTTATATATATCAGTTTGATATACGTTGTATACGAGAGTATATTATATTCTCTCCTCACAAGTGGTTCAGGGTCAGGAACCAAATAATTTCATCTTATTATTATTGATGTGCGGTGTATATTTTCATTAACACCATAATGCACAAAGATGGACTCTCAAAGTTGAGGAAACAAGTTAGCTTTTCTAACATGAGGGGGAGACATGATAAACACTTGAGAAAAGGTTACATGGGATGAATTATCATTTGTATATATAGATCCTCGAATATCATAATATGAACCTGAAGTTCATAAAAGGATAATTCAATTGCAACATATTGCAAAGCATGCTATACGCATTTGCTGACCCAAAGAAAGTAACTATATTCTCACTGCAAATGCTCATATTAAGTCCCACAAGGACAAAGTCTTTGATACGCTTAAAGCGTATAGACAAATCGGTTTCAAAATAACTTCTTAATCAAGAAGATGAGCAAATGATCAAAGTGATCATAATGGGGAGGCAAGTGATCTAGAAGATCACATGACATAACACTTCATAAAATCTCATGAGAGATTCAGGTACCTGAATATATGAATAAAGAGATCTCCATGTTATGTCTTTATGAAAATTTACTGGAACCGATATAAAATGTTCGTCGATGACATCTATGATAGCGCTAAATATCGATGAGGATCTTATGTTTGTCGAATACAAACAAAAATATTGGCTAAATGGAAGAGATACAATTCAAGCAGAATTGATTCCATATGAAAGACATGTAGTTTTGGACACGTAGTTCAAATACATGAAAGTATAAAGTCAACGGTATGTGTAATCAGTTTTCGATATCTTATTTGTTTAGCATGACATGAAAACTTGATATGCATCTAAAGTCTATTATATGGCTTATATGACTTAACTTATATGTCAATCCATGAAAGATTGAAGTTGCTTGAAGCATATACAATTCTTGGTCCTGAAGTACCACATCCTAAGTGCAACTTGTGTACATATGTATCTTGCTATAACTATAAGCATGATGGCATCGAGAATACCTCTATGGAGATATTAAAGAGTCATTCCACGACATTATATGAAGATGTTCATATCTATCAAGAATGATAATTTCAAGGTGCGGAATATTTATTCAAATCAGTATGGCTGATTTATTTATCAAATCTCTACAAAAGATCGTTTCGAAGATGGTGCAAAAGATTGGAATTCAAATGCTCAAGGATGTGAATTGATGCTCTTTTCAGGGGGAGTTAATGCGCGTTGCACTCTTTTTCCCTTACAAGGTTTTGTCCCAATAGGGTTTCCTTGCAAGGTTTTTAACGAGGCAACCAATAGGCGCATATTCAAACACGTGTACTCTTTTTCCTTTTCTATAATTTTTTCCCATTGGGTTTTGTTTTAGTTAAGGTTTTAACGAGGCATATTATTGAATAGACATTCAAGGGGGAGTATTATAAATAGAACTCTAATTAGAGTGAATGTCTATCTTATAGAAGAGTCTTACTTTGAGGCTAAGTCTTTTATTTTCCTATAAATAGAGGGGTCTTACCTCATTGTAAATCATCCCAAAGTATCAATAAGAATACTCCTCTCTCTACTTTTCTCTTTATTGTTCTTATTCTTATATTATTTTATAACACAAATACTATTAATGCTATCAATATTAGTGAAATGCTTTCAAAATTAGCCAATTGGTTATTCGTACCTAAAGCTTTCTTTTGAGCAGGTGTTGTTGAAATAAATTGGCTATATTTTAACGAATTTGAAATTTAATTATGGCATAATTTGATAGAGTTTGGGGTGATTGGAATTGAAAATTCAAAGTAGAACGTGAACATCGAAAAAGATGATATGTCATGTATTATTTGCATATCACATATGTATCAAATGTATATCTCATGTACATCCATATATTCCTACATTATTAAATATATGTGAGTTACATGTTTGATACACGCATCATAGACAAAATTTTGAACTTCATTTCAACTACTAATTTTGGCGCAAAATTAGTCTAAATTACCTCTAATCTTCCCTAGATTTTGTGTATTGACTTATCTATATATTTCCAATAGGTTTCAACCACACCCATTGAAAAAAGTCCTTTTTTGCTTAGTTTTTTTTTGGAATCTTATATATTTTTTCTTTGTGTTTCATCACTTTATTTACTACCTTATCCATGAAATTTTCTTTCGGCCATGCATTTAATGTTGTTGATCACAATTAAAAATATGGAATAAGATCTCTGCGTGTAATTTTTGGAGATAAGAATTCTTATTTATTTAGGGGTTTTACTTTTGCATAAATCTGGCTAGTTTTGATAAATCTATAATGAAATTTTGACCTCTTGCAGCAAAAGTTGATACCTTACTTATTTTAAATAAATACCCTTTTAAAAAATTATATTCCATAGATACCTTTAGATTTTTATAGCCAAATATTTATTTATGGTCACGTCCTACTCTTAAACCATAAAATACGATTTGTATTATTTTTCTCTCTCATTCTTTCAGTTTTTTTCCACCCTCTCTCTCTCTCAACGCTTGTCTTTCTCCATGAATACAACCATGATTCTCCACTGATTTATTTCTATTGTCGAACGAATTTTTCATTTTCAATGGCCGGGGGCTATGAATCAATGTGAAAATCAAGCCGTAAAGAGAAAGATAAGGTTCAATGTGCTATTGAAAGGTAAATTGGGCTGATAATGAAATAATAGATTGTGCAATGGGCTTTGGTAACGGGACCACCGGCGGCAAAGCCGACCAATTCTACGTCGTCACCAACTCTTCCGACGACAGCAGCAACCCTAAGCCGGAAACCTGTGTCACGCTGTCATTCAAAAGGAGCCATTGTGGATCATTTTTTTTAAAAAAGCATGGCCATTATGTTACATCAAGGAGCAATATTTGATGTAATTACTCAAAGATTACGTAAATAGAGAAAAGGGTTGTTGGAGTAATTACATCAAATACAAGAGTAATTTTTGTAAAAAAACATGACTGCTACTCACCGTCATGTATTTTTGAAAGGATTTTTAGGGTAAATTGGGGCTGACAATGGAGGTTCAAAATCTGCTATCGATGAGACGACATTAGGGTTATCTTGAACAAAGACAACGGAGTTTGGGGCTGAGCAACTTGAAGAGACTGTTACCTTTTTTTCATTGTATTTCAATGTATCTCGTTGTATTATATGTATTTCACTGTATTCATTGTCTTTTTTCATTGTATTTCGATATATCTTAGATGTATTCCATGTATTTTATTACATTCACTGTCTCGCTATATTCCATGAATGTCTTTATTTGTTTTTTTTTCAATTAATATAATTTATGTATTCAGATGTATTTATGTATTTGGATTTATAATTGAGTTTGTTGAGTTACATTAGGAGTTTATTATGTTAATTAATTCACTTTCCATTTTAAAAATAGTGTAATCCCCTATTTCACGCCTGAATACAGTCGAATACAATAATCTGTCAAGCTGTAATCTCATGTTTCACTCCATGAATACAGTCGAATACATTCGAATACAACAACTGATTAGCTGGACCTTCCTAATTCACGCCTATTTTTGCTACAGTCATTAATACAATAGCTTAAATATATCTTTTAATCACAAAACATATATATAATTTGTAGTATTACAAATAGTATCTAACTAAAAAATAATGCTTTACGAAAATTAGCTAGATATTGATACGTTTGGGCTTATTTTGAACGTTTCCGTAACGTTCCCTCGAACAAATAACTTCAGCTGGGCTAGAATCCAGATGCCTAAATCCAGCCCATTTAATTCCGATAGACAATTATATAAATCCATATTTTACTAGGGTTTTACACTTTGAGCGAAGCCCCGTATTTTCCCAGTAGCCGTCTCTTGCAGGTTCTTCTCCCACTTCCATAGTCTCTAGCTTATTTCTACTGATGCACTGTCATTTCTTAATATATTTGTTTGCTCATTCTATCGCCGTCTCTGTTAGGCATTCTGAAATTTTCCTGTATGCATTCACATTGTTTTCAGGATGAATTGTTGTATAATACCAATTAATTATAGAACCAAATGCAATATAGCTACATATAATTTAATCTGAAACTACTTTTTGAAAATATCAACGATGCATTCATTTTGTTTTCAGAATGAGTTGTTATACTTCTACCTATTAATTATATGCCATGTAACTACGGTTTTCTGAATGTTTATTACGTATGAGTGCGTGTGGGTTTTATCCTTGGGACTGTTTGTGCTTATAGAAGAATGTGACTAGTTGATTAGTTTAAGCTGATTAATGTTTTTATTAGTTACAGATAGGAGTAGGAGGAAATGTCTCACAGGAAGTTCGAGCATCCAAGACACGGTTCTTTGGGATTTCTTCCCAGGAAGCGTGCTGCCAGACACAGGGGAAAGGGTATGATTACATTCTTTCTCTTATTACAACAAGCATTTTTTAATAATGCTGAATTAATGTCTATTTTGTAATGACACTTTTATCACTGACTATAACTTTAGTTATGTAAATATTGCAATAAACAAAATCCCCTGGTTATTACTGGATTAATTTTGCTCCTGTCAATCATTCATCGATAAAAATATGACATCCATAATAAAATGTTTTTATGTAGCCATATGGTAAGATAGCTTCTATATTCCTCAATAAAGTCATTTTCCATTATTTGGTTATCTTAAACTGTTGAAAACATTTTCATTGATGAAAATAAATAAAACAGTTTACTCGTGATGTTATTGATGAGCATCCATCACTATGAATATTTAAAACTGTTCTAAACCTTTAATACTCATAATATATCTCCAAAACACCACTTTAGTGTGCTATCCCACAAGAGGTATTCATATTTATTTCTTAAAATTAATTTATACTTATTGTGCCATGTAAACAGTTTCCACCTGAAGAATATGTTTTACATGGAAATACAATATTTTGTATGGAAACCATTTTATATCATACCTAAACACACTCATAATTATGTGAGAGATGATCATTTTTATCCTTTTTAAACCATTGCAGTGAAGGCATTCCCAAAGGATGATCCAAGCAAGCCCTGCAAGCTAACTGCCTTCCTGGGCTACAAAGCTGGCATGACACACATTGTCAGAGATGTTGAAAAACCTGGATCAAGTAATTTATCTTTTGTTATACATTTTCATTTGAGTTTTGATTTAATCCATATCTTTCTCGGTTCTTCATTAGTATCTTTGGCTTGATAAATTAACTGGATTCATAAAGAAGCAGTATCATGTTGATACTTCACTTTAATTTCTATGCTATTATTTTTTCACATTCATCTGGTGATTACAGAACTCCACAAGAAGGAGACATGTGAAGCTGTCACCATCATTGAAACACCTCCAATGGTGATTGTTGGTGTTGTTGGGTATGTGAAGACACCTCGTGGTCTTCGTTGCCTGAACACTGTCTGGGCTCAACATCTCAGTGAAGAGCTTAAGAGGAGGTTCTACAAGAACTGGTGCAAGTCCAAGAAGAAGGCCTTCTTGAAATACTCCAAGAAATATGAAACTGATGAAGGGAAAAAGGATATCCAGACACAGCTAGAGAAATTGAAGAAGTATGCTTGCGTCATCCGTGTTTTGGCTCACACTCAGGTAATCCTACCAACAACAGCTATTCCATTTTGTGTGCCTAGAAACACCTGTCTTGCGGTGTGCCCAAGAACTATGTTGTGAAAATACCTCTATTCTACATAGACTTGTGTACACCTCATATAAGTTTTAGATAAAAGGTAGTGTCAGACATCCAATGCCATACCTATATTGGCTCAGCAGATAATATGGTTTCTTTCCACCGTTATGTTTGAAGTCATTTTGGTTTATACCTCATTCCAAACCCTTATTAATGTTTTTGAATCTTTTTCAGTGTTAGATATGTAAACAAATAAGATAAGCTTACCTAGACTCGATATAATGGGATTGCCTTTTTCAAAAAACTGGCAGATAAGGAAGATGAAGGGTCTGAAACAGAAGAAAGCCCATTTGATGGAGATCCAGGTGAATGGTGGCACAATTGCTCAGAAGGTTGACTTTGCATATAGTTTCTTTGAGAAGCAGGTTCCAGTTGATGCTGTTTTTCAGAAGGATGAGATGATTGATATCATTGGTGTCACCAAGGGTAAGGGTTATGAAGGTGTTGTAACTCGTTGGGGTGTGACACGTCTTCCTCGCAAAACCCACAGGGGTCTGCGTAAGGTTGCTTGTATTGGTGCCTGGCACCCTGCTAGAGTTTCCTACACAGTTGCCCGTGCTGGTCAAAATGGATACCATCACCGTACCGAGATGAACAAGAAGGTTTACAAACTAGGGAAGGCTGGCCAAGAATCCCATGCTGCCATAACTGATTTTGACAGGTATGCAACATTGCCTTTTTTCCTGCTAAAGCTTCTCCTTTCCTACAAGGGGATGCTCTATATTCTACTTGTGTGAACCTAGTGCTTTTGCGTGAGCAATTGCACATTTACAATTGCTAAAAAACCAGTCAAGCTGTTGCCTTATGCTAAGAAAATCTTATATTCTGCATGTTGCCCGTGGTTGCGCGCCTTTTATCATATACTGTACCTTCGATTATGCTGATTCTCTTTTTCTTAACAGTGATTACTTTCATTAATGTTAATAGGACCGAGAAAGAAATTACTCCCATGGGTGGATTTCCCCATTATGGTGTGGTGAAGGATGATTACCTGTTGATCAAGGGATGCTGTGTTGGTCCTAAGAAGAGGGTTGTGACCCTTCGTCAGTCCCTGCTCAACCAGACCTCACGTGTTGCTCTTGAGGAGATTAAGCTGAAGTTCATCGACACGTCCTCAAAGTTTGGACATGGTCGCTTCCAGACCACTCAAGAGAAGCAGAAATTCTATGGCCGGCTGAAGGCTTAAGTGTTTCAATATTCAAGTCATTGGGTGGAACACAAGTTATTATTGCTGTTGCTCTTTATTTTCATTGGGTGTTTCAGAAGACAATTTTGACATTTTATAGCTTTCTGTCACCTTGAGGATTCTAGTTGAGAATATTAGTAATGCAAAAGTTTTGTTGTTGTGGTTCAAAAGTTACGCGAGTGTTGAGAGCTTTTTGGGTTTGGTTCTATGCCATTCGTGTTTTGCTAGAATAGCCATGCATATTAAGATATGATTTTTATTAAGCATGCCTCTCTTATTAATTTGGATGGAGGATCAGTCACCATCCTGACTTAGAGGGGCATAAATTAAGAGCTCTCTCCACGAGTGTCTCATGAATCATTTCGAGGGTAAGAAATGCCATCACTTCCGTTCCTTGCCCATGATCGTTTCACACAGTTCTATCCTGATACAAGTACTTTTGGTTTGGGGAAGAAGAGCTAAAAATAACAGGCCCTACAAATCAAATTTCATTATCTGATTTAGACATGTTCTAATATTTTGTTGATACACAACCCATTTGTGACATTCTCTGATTACCTTTTTTGTTCCTCTTCTACCTTATTGTTATTTAAGAACTTAAGCCTCTGCCTCAGGCTATGAATCATCTCTGCAAAAGTTTCATTTTTTGAGATAATTTTTTTTTATTTTAAAAATGTCTTAAAAAAGTATATTATCATTGGATTGTATTCTCGCCTACTTAATTCATTCGCTTATTTGGTGAAGGTAATATTTATTCCAATGGAAGTGAAACATTTTCTTCTACCTCTGGATGCCATAACAGAAGAAACGAGCCTTGTCAATCAGAATATATTGTTGTTTACCGTGAAAATGGTAATAACAATTAAATTTGATTTAGTGGTTCTAAAAATACGTGATTTATTTTTATACTAGTTGTTAAACAATTGATGCTATGTGAAAGACTTAGAAACGAGATAAGAGCTTGAGAGCAAGGTGATAACCAAACCGGATGATTAATAATCGAGGCCTTGAGCTTGCCTATTCAAGGGTCTTGGGGTCGAGTCTGAAGCTCGGCTGGGAACTATCAAAGGTAATCGATGGGTGACTAATAGTAGTAATAAATCAATGACGGCTTTTTATGACCAAACAAACAATAAATGAAGAACAATAAATATAGGCAATAAATGGAAGCAATAATATCACGAGAATATATTAGAGAGCAGCGTATTTAGTATTGACCATAGATTGTTTACAAAATGACAAAGATCTCCTATATATGAGGTGAAATCGTAACATAGTACAAATACATTTATCACAAAGGTATGGAGATATGGCAGCTAGTTAATGCCATGATGCGGGCTTAGACTAGCCTGGGAGACTTTGTCGGCTCTGGCTATACCCACTTTCTATCCGTAATCGTCGGATAAACTTTGTCGGCTCTAGCTATACGCCTTGGAAATTTCCAACTTTCTATCTGTAACAGTCGGGCCGTACTGTTCCGAGGTCGAGCGTCGATGGCCCTCGAGGGATAAAACTCAACCACGGTTTTGAGCCTTCAAGACATCGTAACGATAGAAAATTGGACCCTCCAATTTTATTGTATACACTTGTAGTTCTCGATTTACTTTTATGAAAGGGAAATAATATGATGTGGTCTACCTTTAATTTCTGAGAGAATGTCTGTTTACATAAACGTAATACGTTGCATACTAATTGGACACTAATTTGAGCAGTAAATTAAGATGATTTAAGTTTGTTCGTAAATTTTTTATCGTTAGACAGACTTCTTAGCACTATATCATTTTTTTTGTTTCACATTATGAATTTGATGACTACTTAGCTTTTTTATTTTTATTTTTCCCTTACTCCGTGGACACTGTAAATATTAATTCAGTTATAACTTATATTAGAGAAGTTACTCGACAGGATATTTCACTTGTTAGGGTAAAGTTGCAAGAAAAGAAATAGATACAATAATGAAAAGGAAGCACATCTCCGACACATAAGATTCGACCAGAATTCATTTGGCAAAGTTACTGAATCAGATTCTCTCTTTAGAGTCGAAAGACACAGAAAAATAAATAATATATCCTAAAAATAAAATATAGTAATACTAGTAGATGACTATGAGTCGTGGCATAACAATGTATTGAAAAATCAGTCCAACACTTTACAACGCAGAACAAAATTTTCTCCAGAAAAAAGAAAAGAAAAGAAAATCCAGTTAATGAATAAATGTCTTTTTCACCAAAATTAGTTGGCTCAAGAATCTTGCTTTTAGTATTCTTTTTACTTCTTTTTCCTAAAATAACTTTCCTTTTGAATTTGTTTTTTTTCCTTTTCTTCTTATATCAAGTCCACCAAAATAAATGTGCGTTAAACTTTAGGATTAAGTAACAGTTACAGAGTCATACGCTTAGACCGTCGAATCCACATTGCTTATACGTGAGGGCCTGTTTCCTAGGGCTGATCACTATTGCGCAATCCACTGATACCTGTTCAACACCATTCATCATGTGTTACATTTCTAAACATACAGTGCTGCAAGGATAACAGAACACTGATCTTTTCAGGAAAACAATCAAATCAAAGGATTAAAGGAAGGAGGGGCTCCTCCAGCTGGGGAGCCAGGAGTATATAAAGGGGATTCAAAAAAATGCACTAAGCTAGAATGTCACACTAAAATCTGAAATTGTGCTCGAACACCCTTATTGAACTCCCTTGGATACTATACTAGAATCTCTTTTATGTCAAGGAGAGATTCAACAATATATATACAAAAATAATTCGTTTTCGTCCTATTTGCTATGTATGATTTTCTGGCAGAGAGAATTCAATTGAACCCTTGCCAACATCTAGCTCCGTCCCTAGCTTCCACCCATGGTGCAAGTTGTACTGTGGTAGCGAAGGAGGAGCATGACTTATGCGAAGTGCACAATTCCAGGAGTTCTTTCAAGTAAAGTAAATGCTCCGTATCACTCCTCTTGCTAATTCTTTGTTGTGACAATGGACGGATTTGGTATAAACATAAATTTTTACCTACTGGACTCAGCGACCAAGATTATGCATCTGATGAGAATAGTAACTTATATTGAAGTTGTTTTTCCGGGTGGGGAATTAAGCTGTTGAAGATGGTGGGAGTGGCAGAATGCATCCAGGACTAATATGCATAAAGCATGAAGAGTAAACCTAGCTCAAGAATTAAAATATCCGACCACATGAGAGCACTTGGGACTAGTTACAACTCACTAGGGAGAGTTCCTATAACTGGGAGCCTTGGCTTGCTTTTCTTGCCTCTCTACCTATTAAGAGTAGTATGTGCCTTGGGAGGTGAGAGGGGGGTAGAGGTAGATCTAAGAAGTTTTGAGGTTAAGTGATCAGGCATGACATGACGCAACTTGAGTTGACCGATGACACGACTCTAGATAGAAGGGTGTGGAGGTAGAAGATTAGGGTGGAAGGTTAGTAGGTAGTCGGGCGTTTCCCTTTGTCTTCTCTAGTTCGATAGTATTAGTGCTAGTATGGTACTCTTTTTTGCCTTATTTGCTATAGCCGCGTGTCCTGTTCTGTTACTACTTACCTTCGGTAATTCCGTAGTTTGCTAGCAGGACTTCGGCATATTCTCGTGTGCTGCCTTGGACTTATCTGTCTAAATATAATATCTTGATATTACTTGTTATCGGTATTATCTTATTATTCTTTGTTGTTAATCCAATTTAGTTTTCTAACTATTTGTCTTGCTATCACTTGCTATTAGAGATTCCTTCACCTTCTTTAGCCGAGGGTCATTCGAAAACAGTCTCTCCACATCCTACCCTCCCCAGACCCTACTTGTTGGGATTGTACTAGATAGTTGTTGTTGTTGTTGTTATTGTTGTTGTATATTCGCTCTACTCGAAAACGGAGCTACATGTATTGAAGGGCCTCAGTCAAGACCCCTTTATCAGAAAGTTATATCAACAAATAGAGTAAAAAACAATTTTGTATATACATAAAAATTGTTAAATCCCCTTGATATAAGAGAAGCTTCTAATGTAATGACAAAAGTGACCTAAAAAATTGTTCTAGGTATTAAGTTCAGATCTCAAGTGTTGCGTTCTTGCAATTTTTAACTCCGCCACTACTTGCACTATATCCTCCGGGAAGCACCAGGGACTGAGGACCATTTTAGTTTTAACTGAAATCAGAGCAGCAAATTAGAAGGGTCCAGCTCAAGAAAGAAAGTGTATAAGGCAAAGGCAAGACACAAAAACAGCAGAAATTAGGAGAAGGAGCTCAAGAAAGAAGAGTCTATAAGGCGAAGGCAAGACAACATGGCTGGTCTAAAATTTGAATGGTCTCAAGAAATGTCAGCATACAAAGAAATTCAACGTAAGGGAAAAGAGCAAATCCCAGTCAAGACAGGATCCGCACAACACTCTAATACTACGGCAGAACAGCTCATATTGTTGGGTTCTGGATTCCAAAAAACTACGGCAAACACTCGAATCAATACAGAATCTCGTACTCACCTCGTCCCAACTTATACAATACTCTTTTATAGGAAACAAACGTTAAAATGTTCATTTATTTTAACTTGATCTTGAATTTTAATCTTATTGACGAAATAGTCTTGACAGAGAAAAAAAATGCATTACTAGTATAAATTTAGTATGTGAGAAAATAGAGAAACTTAAGACATAAAAAGCCAGTTTTGTTGCCAATAATGACCTACTAATATACTTGGACATGACAGGTTAAATGGGTCCCACTACATATCAACATTATTTGTTTGTATTGCTACTTAGAAAGAACTTCGACAAAAATATTCCACCGCTAATCATTTATCTCAACCCCAAATAAAAATACACATTGATTTCCAATTTTCATTTTTTCCCATTTACGTACGACGTTTTAGAATTTTTTACTTTTAGAAAAATATATAATTTTTATATATAATATAATATATATATATATATATATATATATATATATATATTATATATATATATATACATACATTTTTCAATTATTATTTTGGAAGTATCATTTTTTAATATCTTTTTTTCCCAGTGATGTCGCTTCGTGTTAGATATGTACAATTATCCAACAAATCCAAAGTGCACTTAGGTCCAATATATAACTCAAAGCAAACAAGAACAGGATTTCCATTAATAACAACACTTTTGAGAGTAAATATTAAGCAAAAAGAGCATTTTAGCAAAATCCTACCCAAAATAAGGGAGAAGATAGTGGCTGTAATATTAAAGCAAAGTGACAAAACACTAACCTGTACACCGGGTGAAGTAAGCCCAAGGATTCGAATCTTAGCTCCAACATCACCCAATACCCGTAGCTCGACCCGGTCATTCAACGCCGCGTCACGAATCAAATCCGCGGCGTCAGCTTGGAGCAAGTTAACCCGATCCACAACAATGGTAGTTTCGACCCGCTTAACGCTATGAGCTGGCTGGTAAAATCCGGGCACGGTGCCTCGACCCAGAGGAATCCCCCGGTACATGATAGTGAACCGCGACTGACCGTACTTGATCCCCACCTTATTGTCATTGAAAGCGGTAAAAACCATGCGAATATTGAGCGAAACTGAGGCAGATGACGTGGCTATCGCAGCTGGATTGGGAGTAATTCCGACGTACTGAACGCCAACTTGTTGAAGATCGAACTGGGGTTTTTTGGGCTTAACGGCGAGTACTATTACAAGTATGATAGCTAAAATGAGGAGGAGTAAGAAGGAGAAAAGGAGGAAAAGACAACAACAACAGCCTTTAATAGAAGCTTTAGAGGAAGAAGAATGAGAGGAGTAGTATTGAGGGTGGTGGTGGTGGTTGCCATTGATGTTATTTTGGGTAAGTGTAGAGGTCATTTTTTGTGTTAAGAAAGATGAAGATGGAGAAGAAAGAAGAAGAATAGTTGAGAAAAAGGAAGACTCACCAATCTCTTCCTCTCTCTTGCTTTTCCTGTACTCCTTTTTCGACTTTACTTTGCTTTTGGAGAGAGTGAAGATGGAGGGAGGGAGGGAGAGAGAGCGAGGGACAACGGTGTGTGAGAAATAGTACTGTGTGTGTGTGTGTTTGCTTGGAATTTAAAAAAGGTGGCATCAAAGTGAGGTAATTTTTTATTACTTTCATTTTATAAACGGTTAAGGGTCAAATATATCTTGGTACTATTAAAAATATGTTATATTTATTTTTCGTTAGAATTCTTTATCAAATATGTCCCCACTTTTATACATTAGGGCCATATATATATCCCTCAGCCGTTAAAACACTCTCCCATATATTTAAATTACGGTTAAGGGTCAAATATATTCTTATATTATTAAAAATAGGCCATATTTATCCTCGTTTGAAGTTTTTATCAAATATGTCCCCACTGTTATATTTTTATCAAAACATCCTCCCATATATTTCTAGTAGCACGTGGCATCTTATGATTGGACTAGACGACCCGCCCCACCCCTTTAATTAAACCCGCCCCGACCCAATGAAATTTAGTCTTCTTCTCCGTTCAATCCCTTCAATACTAGGTAGTGATGGCCCATGTTAGCATGTGCCCAATAATACAAAGGCTAAAACTCTATTTTTATATAAAATTATAGCTATATAAATTGGCTCATGAAAATGACCCTCAAAATCGGATAAGACGAAAATGTATGCTAATTGTTGGATATTAGTTACATGCATCAATGAATAAAATGTCCACTCTTGAATGTCGCGCGGTCACTCTTTCACGCCATGAGAGTACTCTTTCTATATTGAAAACATAATTATTATTCTTCTAATGATATCTGGTGAATCTCACTCCCAACCCATGAAGCTGCAGATGGAAGTGTGAAATTATATTTCTGTGCTAGCTTTCTTTTATTTTGTACTTTTCTTTTTCCATATTGGCATCTTCATGTAGAGTTGCGGTCTGTTAAGTTTTTGGCTTCTAAACTTACTAAATTTCTCGCATATCGTATAGCTGCAAGTACATGAATTATAAAGGAAAATAGAATAGCAATAGTAGTACTAGTATTCGATAAGCATTCAAATGGTAATAGTTTAGAAATCAATATGGTGTTGTACTACATAAGTTATGCAATGAACCAGACACAAAAACTACCCATTTAGTAAATAACATACTCAATTTCTTCTTTTTTTTCGGTCCATCTCATATTTATGGCACATGATTGTTATCACTCCCTACTTTTTAAGGCAGCCTCAAAAAACTTTTTCATCAAATAGCAAAGAAGCATGCATTTTGCAGAAGCATAAACATATTGAAGGGATTGAACGGAGAAGAAGACTAAATTTCATTGGGTCGGGGCGGGTTTAATTAAAGGAATGAGGCGGGTCGTCTAGTCCAATCATAAGATGCCACGTGCTACTAAAAATATATGGGAGGGTGTTTTGATAAAAATATAACGGTGGGGACATATTTGATAAAAAATCCAAACGGGGTATAAATATGGTCTATTTTTAATAGTATAAGGATATATTTGACCCTTAACCGTAATTTAAATATATGGGAGAGTGTTTTAACGGCTGAGGGATATATATGGCCCTAATGTATAACAGTGAGGACATATTTGATAAAGAATTCAAACAGAGGATAAATATGACCTATTTTTAATAGTACAAGGATATATTTGACCCTTAACCGTTTTATAAAACGTTCTAACCATCACGGTAAGTTATCTTTTTTTAAAGTTCTTATTTAAAATTATGAAGTATAACATATTTCTCTCTTTTGTAAAAATAATAATATTTTATTGGATAATTAGTTTTTCTTAATTATGTTTAAAAACAAATAATAGAAAGAGAAAGATACTCATACTTCACCATGATCTCTTTATTTATGAATAAAGATGTAATAATTTTAATAAACTGCTTCTTAATTGATTTGCATTATTAAATTATAAATAACAGTAATCAACAATAAACTTAGATAACAAGAATATTTTCTTGACAGTAGTACGTATCCAAAATATGAATATAAATAGTATTTGCATCATTAAAATATTACATCCTACTTTAACTAAATCCAAGAAGTTTTTATTGATTATTCATCTTCTTCTCTGTAGAAATAAAACATGTTAGTAATAATAAGGTTACTTGAAATTGTTTTTGTTTTCAAGTCTATTTTCTTATTGAATCAAGTATATCTAGTTGCATGCTTAAGTACTTGGGTACACCTAACATAATGCGTGATTATACATTATTGTGTAGTATAACATGATATACTACACTAGCTACATTTAACTATTTATTTTGACAAGCCTAAATACATAATATTAGTACACATGGAGATGCTACGTAGGTACAGATTTTACGATATTAAAATTTTTATATTCTTTAGGTGCACATATAATTCTTTTATATGGTCAATCTAGAAAAGCAACAATACTAGTTATGTAGCATGTCAAATCACTTAGCCAAATTATTACTAAGATTGCTTGATAAAGACCTTAGTGCTATAAGGGTATTCATGTTAGCCAATATTGTCCTACATGTATTTAGTACACTTTAAGTTATGCTAATTAACTTGAATAATTTAATGATGCATGCACTAACTAGACATACAAACGGTTGTTTTTCTTATAGATGCTACAAATAATTGATAAAGCTTTACAATGATTTGAGATTTTACTTATTTAAGAAAGCAAATTTGATTTGCTAAGTTGCAAATTACTTGTGTACAACATTCTTAGTATGTGATTGAAATTAAGGCTTGAAAATGAATCTCAATATCGTTTAACATGTTATACCATTGATTGAGGGTAAGACATTGGGATTAAATCCTGATGCGCCTTAATAATAAGAGTTGGGTATGAGTCCCAATTCATTATGGCCTAATATGTCTTTATATTGGTAAGACACTGGGTTTGAGTCCCACTGTACCATATTGATGATATAGTCATGACTAATGAAAAATAATATATTTTTCATTAAAGGCATGAAGATAGTCCCACTTGATTTGCTCCATTCTTGAAGTGAATGTGACAACGACGCATAATAAGTCTGAATAAAGAGAAGTGGTTGAACGATGAACGTGAGCGTTCCAAAGATCAAAACAATAATAATCATCACTATGATTATAAAAGGAGAATAATAAAGATTATCAAAATAGTCCTTCAAAATGTGAAGGCAATATTTACCATCAAATTGGTATGAAACTAATAAAGTACGTCACTGATTATGATCCATTCCTTAAAGAAAATGTGATTTGTGATAAGCATTGAAAATGCAGACCCATTCCTATATGTGAATGTGGTAATATGTGATAAAAGTAATGAATAAACACATGCAAGGCATAACTGGATGAATACCACACAACTCGCCCTTGAGAGAGGCTTGAGTGTAATAAAGAGAATAAATATTATTGTGTGGTTACATGAATATGTCATTGGTCTCGTACATGTGATATGCCAAAATATTTTGGCATGCCTTATAAAGCTATTAAAGGAAAAATTAAAGCAAGAAATGATTTTGCTTATGATGATTTTGACCATGACAATTTATTATGATATATGTTTCTCCCCGAAAGGAGACATTTATCGTATGAATGATATCATAAAAGGTCTTGTAGTACAAAAGTTGTTAAAAGATACGAAAGAACTAATTTGTTACTATCCTGATGAATAACATTATTCATGATATTGATATTGAAAAGTCTCAAAAGAAACTTTTTGAGTTTCAAATGTATAAGTCAAAGTGGTTGACATGTTGAGACTATAAATGAAAGGAATAATGAATATATTCATAAAAAATATAATCATACATGGTAAAATATGATATGTTACCCGATTTTCTTTCTATTTGTACTACACAAATATAAGCATGATGCATGAAATATATGCCACAAGTAAACTAGAGGTTTACTAAAATAAATATTAGTTGGCATAACCGGTTGACCATCCCGGTTCAATTATGATGCGGAAAAAATTAATTGAGAATTCCATTGGCGTATATTGAATAGAAGATTATTCAAGAATTCTCTTGTGCTGCTAATTCTCATGATATACCAGTTAAGGTTGGGATTTAATCCCTTGACTTCTGAAACGAATAACATGTGATAAATATATGAGCCTAGTCACCTGCCATGTGGACCGTTAACTACTATATGCTTTTAATAGATGCATCTATTCTATGGTCACATGTGCATTTGTATCAACTTGCAGTTTGGTTTTTGCAAGATTGCTTGCTCAAATTATTAGAGCACAGTTCCAGAATATAAATTATGATGATTTATCTTAATAATACTGGTTTAAATCCAAGTTGGTTTAGCAAAAATTGTGTACCTCCAATTATAGCTAAATCATTGGTTATGAGAACAAAATTCTCAAAAATGAAATTTTGCATGAGATGTATTATTTAATATACAGCAGCACTTGCTCGCATCTAGCTAAGTTATGAAAATTTCCCCTATCACAATCGGTTTAGGGTCAGGAACCAAATAATTTCTATATAGAAATATGTATGTGCTATATGATTTAATTACGCCACCACAATGCACAAAGATGGATTCCTACGGAAGATTGTGAAATGTGTTGGTGATCCCAACATTAGGGGGAGAAAATGAAAGCTGAGAAAGTAATATATGAAATGAATTATTATGAATACATATAGATCCTCGTACAAATAAAAATACGAACTTGAAGTTCAAGTGATAATTCATTTACAAATTATTGCTAGACGCATTTGCTGACCCAAATCTAAATGTCCTATTTCAGTTGCTAATGCTCTAAATTGAATAAAATCCATGGGGGACAGAGTCTATGTCATGCATAAAGTATAACAGACCAATCGGTTCCAAAGATAAACTCCTTGAAGAAGGAGAGGGGCAAATATTCAAAATGGTCATAATAAGGAGTCAAATGCTCTAGAAGAGCACCACGAAATAGAACTTGATAAGACCTCATGGGAGAGGCTCAGGTACCTGAAATAACGAGATAAAGAGATCTCAATAAGTTATGTCTTAATTAGGTAATATTGGAACCGACATAAAGTGACCACCGACGATATTGTTAATATAATGTAGCGCTCAATACTATTAATATTGACGAGGATCTTGAGCTCAAATCTGTCATGAAATTTGGACAGATAAATGATTGGCCAAAATAAAATAAAATACGCAATCAAGATTGATTTCACTTGAAAAATGTAAAGTTGGACGGATAGTCCCAACACATGAAAGTATAAATTCAGTGGAGGTATAAATGTATTCTTGTGTCAAAAAGGTCAAGTCCGTAAACATAAAGACGACTTGTGTTACAGGAAGATTGAAAATATCCTGGCATTGATTATATAGAGACATATTCTCTTGTGGTGGATGTAGTCATTTTAGGTTTTAATCTGGCAATACATAAAAAAAACTTGATATGCATATAATGAAAATCATTGAATGATTTAAATTGTTCTGAAGCATATTATGATTTTCAAGAAATTTATTAAATAAGGCTTCAATAATCCTTATGCGGATTGACACAATATGGTCGCATATGGTATAATTTCCCGAGAAAATACTTGTTAAAAGAAGGGTACAAGAATAATTCAATTTATCCTTGTGCCTTTATAAAAGGACCTGAATTTGAATTTGTTATAATTGCCGTATATGTTGATGATTCAAATAGCATTAGAACTCCCGGGGAGCATCATAAAGCAGTAGAGTGTTTTATGAAAGAATTTGAAATGAAAGATCTTAGAAAGATAAAATTTTATCTTGGTCTACAAATATGAAAGATAAAATTTTTGTCCATCAATCAACATACACTGAAAATATTTTAAAGCGATTCTATATGGATAAAGAATATCCATTGAGTACCCTGATGGTTGTGTGATCACTTGATATAAATAAAGATCCTTTCTGATCTCATGAAAATAATGAAGAACTTCTTGATCCTGAAGTACCATATCTTAGTGCAATTGATGCACTAATGTATCTTGCTAATACTACATGGCGTTACATAACTTTTTCAGTTAATGTCTTAGTAAGATATAGATCTGCCCCTACAATGAGGCATTGGAATGTGATCAAACACATATTTCGGTATCTAAAAGGGACTATCGATATGAGATAATTTTATGGTAATGATTACAATACCGATCTTGTTGGTTATGCTGACGCAGGGTATTTATCTAACACATACAAAACTCGATCTCAAATATGCTACGTGTTACATATGCGGGCATTGTTATATCTTGGCAATCGACTAAGCAATCAATCATGGATACTTCATCTAATCACGTTGAGATAATTTCTATTCATGAAGCAAATCGAGAGTGTGTGTGGTTGAGATCTATAATACATCTTATTCGAGACAAATATGGTTTGAAATGTGTCAAACTACCCACAATTTTGTATGAAGATAATGCAGCATGCATAGCTAATTGAAGGGAGGATTCATAAAAGGAGATAGGACAAAGCACATTTCATCAAAGTTATTTTTCACACATGATCTTCAAAAGAATGGTGATATCAATGTGCAACAGATTCGTTCAAGTGATAATATAGTTGATTTGTTCACAAAATCTCTACCAACGTCAACCTTCAAGAAGCTAGTGTACAAGATCGGGATGCGAAGGTCCAAGGATATGAATTGATGCTCTTATCAGGGGGAGTTAATGCGCGTTGCACTCTTTTTCTCTTACAAGGTTTTATCCCACTGGGTTTTCCTTGCAAGGTTTTTAACGAGGCAACAAAAGGGCATATTTCTATACATGTGTACTCTTTTTTCCTTTACTAGAATTTTTTTGCCATATGATTTTTTCCTAGTAAGGTTTTAACGAGGCACATTATCTATGGATATCCTAGGGGGAGTGTTATGAATAATTTGTACATTGGATACTACATTAGATACTACATTGGATACTACATTGGATGCTACATTGGATGCACATATTGTGAATATCTTAAAGATTAAATCTCCTATTTTATGTTCATCATCTTTACTTTTTATGCCTATAAAAGGCCATGTAATTGCAATGGAATTGAACACACAATTGAATAAGAAAATCTCTTCCTTCTCTCTATCTACATTTCTTGTTCATATTTCACTAAATTATTCATATTTCTTGTTCATGTTTTACTAAATTACTTTCATTTTATAACAGATTTGGTATTCTTGCCATTATTGTTTTTGATTCCTCTTTCCTTTTCCTCCTTTTTTCCCTGGAAAATATGAGAGGAAATTACACTTCCGATAATTTATTTCATCAACTTATGGCAGTGTCAACAACATATACTCTCACAATTTGGATAGTATAGCATATACGCTATTCTTATTCCTACCAATAAGATAATTTTATTCTTATAAGTGTGTAATTGATAGAAAAATTATTTTCGTTAGGCGTTTAATGCAAGAAAAGAAAACATATTAAAAATAACGAAGATAAAAATAGTGAAAATAACAAATAACACACAATATAGAGTTTAGCATACTATAAGGTTAAACAGAGTTTAAAAAAGATAGAAGAAAGAATAATATTTTTTAACTTTTAAGCTAAATATATACGTGAAACTTTTTAAAAAATACCTTTAGTATTTAGTGATTTTTAACAAGTCATGTCTATTTTTATAAAAATTGCACGGAGTGCTCTATTTGATCGCTCCCATTTGATATATACCTTTTTTTGAAAAATTTTAATTTGTACTCGTTCTCCTCCTCGTTTTATGCTATTTTTGTTCTTGGTTTGTGCCCAAATTCATAAAGTTATGATCTTTGGTTCAGAACTTGGTTCGGTTGGAGAGAAAATCTTGAAGAAACTGTCCGTTTTCAGAATGCACATGGTAAATTTTGATGGTTTGGTGTTTTTTTATTAAGGTTTCTCTATGACAAAAAAAGCATTATTGGAATTCTTAAATTTAAACCTTTTACCTTTCCTATGAATTCAGGAAACTTTTTGGACTTTAATTTTAGGCTCTATCCTTATTTTTAATATGTTAGAAAACTTTTTCAAAAATTTAGCTTATATAATTGTATGGGTCAAAACTAGATTCATAATGATTGGCGTGTCTAATTGGCTCCTAAACTCGTTCGGGCTAATATAAGGTATAACCATTCGCTGACAAATGTACTCCGAGGTTACTCGACCTAATTAACGAGACCGTGACCTACTCTTTGTTCACGGATGTCCCTTCGATGCAACCAGGGCCGTCCATCGCCAGCTGGCAAGATTCACAGCTATAAATATTAAGAGAAAGAATCCTAAAAAGGGGTCTACTTCTTCTTCTTCACCTCTACTTCTAAAAGAGAGGGAGAAACCATTGTAAGGCTCTGAACTTCTCCATGGAGAGGCAGACCATATCAGTCTTAATCAATAAATATGCCCTTCACCTACGTCTTGATCAAAAACTTTGCATCTTATCTTTTTATTTTATTCCTTTGGCCATTTGTTACGACCTGTTGTGATTTACCCTTGTTTCGTTAATTTTATGCTTATGAAGTACACAAGAACTTTAAGCTAAACAATAGTGCTGACGTTTTTACAAATGAACAAAATAACTTCAGCATCTTCTGCTGAAATTTTTGAAAAAGCTTCATGACAAAATTAATGAATTCAAGACAAAAAAACTTCAGCTTATATAGTGCTGAAGTTTTTACAAATGAACTAAATAACTTCAGCATCTTCTTCTGCAATTTTTGAAAAGGCTTATCCAGGACAAAAAAACTTCAGCTTATTTAATGCTTGTTAAGAATAGAATTCTAACTAGAGTGAATGTCTATCTTGTAGAGAGTTTTACTTTGAGGCTAAGTTATTTTTCCTCCTATAAATAGAAGGGTCTTACCCTATTGTAAATCACCCCAAATTCAATAAGAATTTCTCTCTCTTTCTCTGCAATATTGCTCTTGTTCTTTTATTATTTCATAAAACGTTATCAGCACGAGTTTCTAATTATCTATTAAAATTTAGCCTATATTGATACTCGTCTTTGAGAGCTTGATGGAACCACCCGTGGCTGAAATCAAGATGAACTAATTCTGCTGTCTTGGATATTATATTGGAAAACTAAAGCATTGGCAAATATAAATAGAGGCTTAATCATGGAACCTGGCCACGAGGAGCAACACTGCAACAGTATGCTTGCTTGCCTAAATATACTTTGCAGATTGGCATCCATGCTCTCAACGTCTGAAATACTTTTAATTTTCCCTATTGGAAAGATCACTAGATCAATCCGAAGAACTGTTTGGTTCATCGGCAGAGAAAAGTAGTCCAATTTTTTTACACGAGACTCTAATCAATTGAATAGAAGCTTTGGGATCGAGCATAATGATTGTTAATTATTCTATGAACTTCCTTCAAGATTAATTCTGAATTTAAGGTAAGTATTTTACTTTTCTCTTTCAAATTCTTGTCATTCTATAATTTAATTTTAAATACAAGCAAAGACGATAAATTTTGATTGTAACTCTAATGGAGTTTAAAAGAAATTATAACAATCCAAAGTGGTAAAATTTCTATGCCTTGCCATGATCAAATTTATGTATGATTGGGGGCAAAGAATTAAAAATCCGTCCCATTGAATTTGCTCCATTCTCATTCCCTATAGAAAATGTGATAGCAGTATGTGATAAGTCCTAAAGAAGACAAAATTATTACCGTGAAGGTATCAATGGATGTGGACGTGGCAATAGACGAAATTATAATCGTCATCATTGTGATAATGAAGATAATAAGGATTCTCAAAATAATCCTTCACTCTGTGAAAGTAATATCTGTCATCGATTTGACATGAGATTTTATATAGCACATACAGATTATTATGGTCCATTCATGGTGTGAATGTGACAACATCTGATTTATGAGTACATATTCATTATTGGAAGAAGATGAACATGCTATTGGTATTGAATATACCACACTCACCTCTAGAAGGGGGGGTTGAGATGATATAAGAAAATAATGTCATTATTATGGCATGAATGTTCATTGGTCACGTACCTATTGTACGCCGAAATATTTTGATAATGTGATTATTAAAGGACAATAATAATGCAAGAAACATGTCTTGCATATAATTTTGACTATGACCATAATGATACAACTTTCTCTTTAAAAGAAATATTCACTATATGGATATTGATTAATATGTGATAGTACCAAATTAATTGAGAACTCTATAAGAGCCAATTATATTATTTTGGAGAAACACAATTGATTACCAATAAGGTATTGTGTTGTAGTAAGTCTCAAAGAAACTTATTCAGTTTCCAAAGTATATGCGAAAGCGGTTGATTGTATTGAGACTATAAATAAAGGAAAGATTTGATATCTTCTATTACTACAACTTATAGCGGAATAATATGTATGGGCAAAACTACCCGCTTTATTCTCCAATTTGTACTACACAAATAAAAGAATGCCACAATAAAGTGGATGTTTATTGATATAAAAATTTATATCATAATAAACATGGAGTTTTATTGATAATTGCACATGTCATGATGTAAACATGAACTTATCAATATTGATAATTTGTTCTGTTGGCATAATCAGTTTAGCCATATTAATTTAAGTATAATGTGCAAAAATAATAGAGAATTCACATGGGTAATTAAAGAACTAGAAAGTTCTTTATGAATTTCTCTTATATTGTCTTGTTCTCATTAATTAATAAACCAACTAAAATTGGGATTGAATCCCATGAAAGCTGGAAATATCAAAGGTGAATATGGGCCCATTCATCTGCCATGTATACCACATAAGATGCATTTATGAGATGGTTACATGTGCGATTATTATTAACCCGCAACATGGTATTTTGCGAGGTAACTTGCTCAATAATTCAATTTAGAGCACAACTTCCAGATTTTCTATTCAAGATAGTTTATCTTAATAAGTTGGTTTACAATACAGCTGGTTTAGCAAGATAATTTATTGAGTGCCTCTACTAAATAGCTAAACTATTTCTTATGAGAACAAAGTTATCTATATCATTATGATATACGTTAGATACGATAGTATATTATATTCTCCTTCACAAATAGTTCAGGGTCAGGAACCAAATAATTTCATCTTATTATTATTGATGTGCAATGTATATTTTCATTAACACCATAATGCACAAAGATGAATTTCTAAAGTTGAGGAAGCAAGTTAGTTTTTCTAACATGAGGGGAGACAATATACAACAGTTGAGAGAAAAGTTACATGGAATGAATTATTATTTATACATATAGATCCTCGAGTAGGATAATATGAACTTGAAGTTCATAAAAGATAATTTGTTTGTAATATATTGCAAAGTATGCCATACGCATTTATTGACCCAAAGAAAGTAACTATATTCTCATTGCAAATGCTCATATTAAGTCCTAGAAGGACAAAGTGTATGGTACGCTTAAAGTGTATAGACAAATCGGTTTCAAATAAACTTTTTGATAAAGAAGATGAGCAAATGATCAAAGTGATCATAATAAAGGAGGCAAGTGATCTAGAAGGTCACATGACATAACACTTCATAAAATCTCATGAGAGATTCAGGTACCTGAATATATGAATGAAGAGATCTCTATGTTATGTCTTTATGAAATTATATTGGAACCGATATAGCATGTTCGTCGACGACATCTATCATAGCGCTAAATATCGATGAGGATCTTAAGTTTGTCGAATACAGCAAAAAGTATTGGCCAAATGGAAGAGATACAATTCAAGTAGAATTGATTCCATATGAAAGACATGTAGTATTGGACATGTAGTTCAAATACTTGAAAAGTATAAAGTCAATGGTATGTGCAATCAGTTTTTGATATCTTATATGTCTATGCAAGACATAAAAACTTGATATGCACTAAAACCTCTTTAGATGGCTTATATGGCTTAACTTATATGACAATCCTTGAAGGACTTAAACCGCTTAAAGCATATATAATTTTTGGTCTTGAAGTACCACATGCTAAGTGCAATTTGTGTACATTTGTATCTTGCTATAGCTATAAGCATGATAATGTGATAGTGAGAATTTTCAAGGTGCAATATCTTCATTGGAGTTAATATGGCTGATTTGTTCACAAAATCTCTACCAACGTCAACCTTCAAAAAGCTGGTACACAAGATTGGAATGCGAAGGCTCAAGGATGTGAATTGATGCTCTTTTCAAGGGGAGTTAATGCGCGTTGCACTCTTTTTCCCTTACAAGGTTTTGTCCCACTGGGTTTTCCTTGCAAGGTTTTTAACGAGGCAACCAATAGGCGCATTTCTAAACATGTATACTCTTTTTCCTTTTCTAGAATTTTTTTCCCATTGGGTTTTGTTTTAGTTAAGGTTTTAACGAGGAACATTACTTATTGAGTAGACATTCAAGGGGGAGTGTTAAGAATAGAATTCTAATTAGAGTGAATGTCTATCTTGTAGAGAGTTTTACTTTGAGGCTAAGTCATTTTTCCTCCTATAAATAGAAGGGTCTTACCCTATTGTAAATCACCCAAAATTTAATAAGAATTTCTCTCTCTTTCTCTGCAATATTGCTCTTGTTCTTTTATTATTTCATAACAATGCTGAAATTTTTACAAATGAACTAAATAACTTCAATATCTTCTGCTGAAATTTTTGAAAAAGCTTTAGGACAAAACTAATGAATCCAGGACAAAAAAAGTTCAGCTATTTTAGTGCTGAAGCTTTTACAAATGAACTAAATAACTTCCGCTTCTTATCCATGACAAAAAAACGTCAGCGTATTGCCTTTGCTACTTCAGGGCCGTCTACTAGAATATTGAAGTTTTTGCGTGATTGCCTTTGCTATTTCAGCCCCGTATGCTGAAGTTACGCAAAAAATATGGGTACACTTACAATTTTTTTACAAAGAGGACACAAGTTAAAACGTGATCCTAAAAGCAAGTATAAATGCAAATCCGTCACTATTCTTATAAGAATATGTAAGTAATAGTTAAATTAATTTTTCTGAAAGATAAATAATTTCATATAGATTTGGAGCATATAAAGGCATAAGCTATTGATGAAGTAGATACTAATTAAATAAATTTTGCTTCTCTGTTGATTTTAGTGATATAGAAAGATATCAAATAGCATCTCAGTGGAAGTATATTTCACACCAAAGTTAGTAAACCTCCCCCTGCTTTTTTATTTAAGTTATACATACTGTCTCAAAATGAATCTTTACGTATCTTATCATTTAAGTGCTCAGTGTTTAAGTTACTTATTAATTGAGCATGGCACTAGAAGATGCATGTTTGAGTTATTTAGGACTTGGTAGTAAAAGCATTAATTAGCATACAAAGATGAAAGTTTTGACATTTTATGAACAGTTAAAAGGTTATGGTAAAAGCAAATAAATTTTAACAAAAATAGAAAAAGGGAAAAGATGGTGGGGATTTTAGGTAAGAGTTCCTTTTTTGGTTGACAACACGACTCTTGTTGTTCTAGCATTTTTTTTTGGTTAAACTTGCTTTTATATATATATATATATATCCCGTGTAACATCAAGAAAAGGGAAGGCTTATACTACCGCGGCGGGAGGTCTTCTCCCAACACATTCCCCCTATAGTTGATCTGCCACAGATTGAGGCATATCTTTTGGAGATGGTCACGTCAGCGGCGGCAAGTGGATCATTCATGCGTAGACTTGGCCCCTTTTTTCGTACCGCAAGGGATGCTTAATGCCATTTCGCCAACTGGCGTTACCTGTACTTTCGTGTCTCTCAGTGTGGTCAGCACTGGGGTGTTTCCGAGCAGCGAAGCTTACATCCATTCGCATTAGTTCATCCAAGGTTCCTTACCAATAACATGGGTGTTTTGTTTTGTATCGAACCCCCCCCCCCCCCTCCCTCCCCCCACATGGTAGCGATCCACTAAAAGTTTTGATTCCAGTAGCTCTCTCTATCTCAGCTACTTTACCTACTAGGGGCACAAGAGGTACTTTTTGTCTAAAGTCTACATATATATATATACATATAAATATATATATATATACATATAAATATATATATATATATATATACATATAAATATATATATATATATATATACATATAAATATATATATATATATACATATAAATATATATATATATACATATATATATATATAAACACTTATAGTCGTTTGGGATAACTTATCTTGGGATTATTATTTCACCCTCAAGCATGTGTAATTTATCTCAATATTATTTTTAATCTTATAATAACTTATTTCACGATTAGTAACCAAATAAGGGATAAAATAATATTAAAATTTGATTTCAGAATTAGTTTTGTTTATATATTATACCAAACGACCCCTTAAGGTATTACCAAAATTACAGCACCGCGTGGAGCATTGTTGCTCCCGGATGTCATAGAGTTAGCACCTAAGTTATTATTACAGAGACATTAGTTTGTCTTATGGTGCCCTAAACTACTGCCGTTTCTCATTTTTAAAAGTTTCACGATGCATCCTGTTTGCACATTGTTATTTAATATCTATCCACATTTTTACAAAATTAGTTAAGAAGAATTAATCCAAATAGTCGTCCATTAAATTGCTTAAACTAAAAATAGTCATTTAAGGTATAAAATATGCATAATATGTATATTATATGTATAATTGTGTATATATAATTGTTGTATAATCTATGTATAAGACTATAAAAAAATATGGCTAGCTATTTATGTTAAGATCCCATTATTTAATATGTAATCAATTGTAACAAATAACAGACAAAACACAATCTTCTTCTCCTCCTTTCCCATGGTCATTGTCAGCGGCGGACCTAGGATTTTATAAAAACGGGTTTAATAGGAGAAGTCCATAACTAATATAAGTGGTATAAACCGTATAAGCGGATTCAAAAATAATTTCTATACAAAATTTACATTGCTTTAATCATAATTTATATATACACAATATTAATTTTTGACGAAACAAATTCAATTGAACCCACTTCTCTTCACTTGGAATCGTCCCTGGTCATTGTTGGTTAATTTCGAATGGAGTTGGGGATACAGCCAGAGATATATAATTAATTATATTAATTATAAACAGATAACCCAAGGTTCTGCTCCAAACGTTCTGCTCTATGACTAAAAGAAGTTTCTCTCGACTACAGATGATGATATTAGTCTGGTTGCTAGTATGTCTTAGAGGCAATTAACTTATTAGTCTTAGGATACGCGTGTTGCGCGTGTATTCCATCTCGGTGAGTATAAATTTTTAAAAAATACTTAAAATGTGTTAAATTATAAAATAAAATTTTAAAATGTGAGTTTTCAAAAACTATGACTATTGATCATATTTAGCTAATTTAATATAGGAAGCCCCGTAAAAGTCTTTTGTCATCTCAGTCAATTTATTTAATTTAAAAATTATTGGGTTTATGTATTAATTAATAAATTAAATACTTAAAAGAGGGTGAATAAGAAATGGAGGAAAATGAAATTTATGAGTGAAATTTCAAGTTTCCCTCCCTTGGCATATGGACATTGTCCCATATTGGAAGAGGAAGAGATTTTTTATGAGTTTATAAGCAATTACTCTTCATCTAGCTCTTAAAGAGTTGAGAAGAAAGCAAGTCTTGCGCCGTCGTCGTCGCTCGCTCCGCTCGGCTTCGGCTTGGTAAATAGCCATTTATGTAATGGTATTTATGCTGTGGCAGTTTTGTAGAAACAGTCATTCTGAAGAGTTGCACCTCTTCAGATTTCAGCCCAAATTTTGGCTATAAATACAACACTATTCTGCTCAGAATTTAACTACGAATTTCTGAGTTTTCTCTCCTTCTTCTGCATACTTTTAACATACAAACAAAGCAAAAAGTAAGTGTGATTTGCTACTGATCTTTGTGTTCGCTGAAACACTGGCGTTTGGAGTACCACTACACCAGTGTGTAATTCGTTCTAACCTGGGGAGAAATAATCCATAACCTTGAGTGCTAGAAGGGGATTAAATTCCTTAAGGAGACACTGTGAATTCAGTTGGCTCGAATTGTTTATGATCATTTTGTTTTATGTCATTTATGTTTATCATAATTTCTGTTTATATTAATTTATATTTCTAAAATTGTTTTACAAATACAGTTTACTAACAAGTTTAAGGAATTTAATATATTTTTGTATTTGTATTATTATTTTCTGGAGAGTAAAACCTTTGTGGTTTTGTACTCTATTAAAATCTACGTGATTTTAAAGTTGGTGCCATTCTTTTACAGAAACGACTAATGAGAATGAGAACCAAGTTGTTCCAATGGTGACAGCCAATGCATCTACGAGCCGAACACCGGCAGCATTGGCACCGGTGGAAAAACCCGAATTTCGGGATTGATTTCAAGCGCTGGCAGCAAAAGATGTTCTTCTATTTGACTACCTTAAGTCTTCAGAAGTTCATCAAAGAAGATGTTCATGTGCTGGCCGATGATACTCCTGATAATGAACGCTTGCTCGTGACTGAGGCGTGGAAGCATTCAGATTTCTTGTGCAAGAATTATATTCTTAGCGGGTTGGAGGATGCTTTGTATAATGTCTACAGTGGTGTTAAAACGTCAAAAGAACTGTGGACTGCGCTTAAAAGGTAGTATAAAACTGAAGAAGCCGGGTTATAAAAGTTCGTGGCTGCAAAGTTTTTGGACTATAAAATGGTAGATAGCAAATATGTTATTACTCAAGTCCAAGAACTGCAAGTGATTATTCACGATCTCCTTGCTGAAGGTATGAATCAAATTAATATTGATGCTGAAAGTAATAATCTTAGTATTCTTACTAACAGAAATTTCATAGAAGGTCTTGTCATCAATGAAGTATTTCAAGTAGCAGAAATGATTGAGAAATTACGTTCTTTGTGGAAGGACTTCAAAAACTACTTGAAATACAAACGCAAGGAGATGTCCCTTGAAGATCCCATTGTTAGATTGAGAATTGAAAAAGACAACAAAGCTGCTGAAAAAAGAGGTCATGGAAGTTCAACAATAATGGGAGCAAATATTGTTGAAGAGAACAAGAAGAGAAAGAAAGATTCTGGTCCGAAATACAATCCAAGTAAGAAGCGGTTCAGTGGAAATTGCTACAAATGCGGAAAAAACGGACACAAATCTATAGGATTCCGTGCTCCGAAGAAAGACAAGAAGAAGGGTCAAGAAAACATGGTAGAAAATCATGATGATGTTGATGACTTATACGCCATGCTTTCCGAATGCAACTTGGTGGGCTATCCTAAAGAGTGGTGGATTGATTCTGGAGCCACTCCCCCATGTTTGTGCTGTCAAGGAAGCTTTTGCTACTTATGCTCCTATTGGACCCGATGAGACAATTTCCATGGGAAATGCTGCAAAGGCCAAGATTGAAGGACGTGGGAAGATTTTTGTCAAAATGACTTCCAGCAAAGTGGTGACTTTGAACAATGTGCTTCATGTTCATGAAATTAGAAAATATTTAGTCTCTACTGGACTTCTTGTTAAGAATGGATTTAAGTGTGTTTTTGTTTTCGAAAGTTGTAATAAGTAAGAATGAAATATTTATAGGAAAATGTTACCTTACTGATGGCCTTTTCAAGCTGAATGTAATGGTTGTGGAGAATAATAATAAAATTTCAGCTTCGTCTTACTTGCTTGAGTCAAATGAATTATGGCATATACGTTTCAGTCATGTTAATTATAAAACCTTACGAAAAATGATTAATTTGGAAGTATTGCCTAATCAAAATGTCAAGTATGTGTGGAATCCAAGTATGTTAAACATCCTTATAAGTCAGTTGAAAGGAATTCAAATCCTTTAGACTTAATTCACACAGATATTTGTGATATGAAGTCAATACAATCTCGCGGTGGAAAGAAGTATTTCATAACTTTTGTTGACGATAGAGCTAGATATTGCTATATTTACTTACTTAATAGTAAAGATGAAGCAATAGACACATTCAAGTAATACAAAAATGAAGTTGAAACAGAACTTAACAAGAAAATCAAAATGATAAGAAGTGATAGGGGTAGTGAATATGAATCTCCTTTTGAACAAATATGTTCAGAATATGGAATTATTCATCAAACAACGGCCCCTTACACGCCCCAATCCAGTGGGATTGCAGAAAGAAAGAATCGTTCATTAAAGGAGACGATGAACGCATTATTGATAAGTTCTGGTTTGCCACAGAACTTGTGGGGGGAAGCTGTTCTTACGGCTAGCCGAATACTAAATCGAGTACCCCATAGAAAAAAACAATCAATTCCATATGAGAAATGGAAATGAAGGAAGCCCAATTTTGAATTATTTTAAAGTGCGGGGGTGTTTGGCAAAAGTGCAAGTTCCTAAACCCAAAAGGGTAAAAATAAGACCGAAAACTGTTGATTGTGTTTTCATAGGATATGCAACTAATAGCAAGAATATTGATTTCTGTTTCATAAATTAGAAAAATCCGACATTCATAATAATACAATTATAGAATCAGATAGTGCTGAATTCTTTGAAAATATATATTCGTATAAAAAGGAATGTGAGTTGATTGGTGAAGGATCTAAATGACCTCGGGAAGAAACAAAATAAAGTACACTTAACCAGGATGATCTAAGACGTAGTAAACGTTAAAGAATGTCTACTTCATTTGGACCTGATTTTGTGACTTTCTTATTGGAAAATGAGCCTCAAACATTTAAAGAAGCTATGTCTTCTTCAGAATCATTGTTATGGAAAGTGGCAGTCAATAGTGAAATTGAATCAGTACTGAAAAACCATACATGGGAATTGTTGATCTTCCTCCTGGAAATAAACCGTTGGGTTCTAAATGGATCGTTAAGAGGAAAATGAAAGATGATGGCACTATTGACAAATATAAGGCAAGACTTGTGGTCAAAGGGTATAGACAAAAAGAAGGTCTTGACTATTTTGATACATACTCTCCAGTTACAAGAATTACGTCCATACGAATGTTGGTAACGCTAGCTGCAGTTTATGGTCTTGAAATTCATCAAATGGATGTGAAGACGACCTTCTTAAATGGAGAGTTAGAGGGAGAAATTTATATGGAACAACCTGAAGGGTTTGTGGTTCCAGGTAAAGAAAAGAAGGTCTGTAGACTTGACAAGTCCCTTTACGGGCTAAAACAAGCACCCAAATAATGGCACGTGAAATTTGACCAAACAATATTGTCAAATGGGTTTAAGATAAATGAATGTGATAAATGTGTGTACATTAAAATGTTCCAAATCACATAGTCATTGTTTGCTTATATATGGATGATATGCTCATAATGAGTAATGACATTGCCAACATAAATGTTACTAAGTGTATGCTAACTAGTAAGTTTGATATGAAAGACTTGGGGGTTGCTAATTTAATTCTGGGAATTAAGATCCATATGACTTCTCAAGGCCTGGCATTGTCACAATCTCATTATATTAAGACAGTACTTGAAAAATTCAAGCACTTGGGCTTTAAAGTTGCAAAGAATCCAATTGACATGAATCTTGCATTAGCAAGGCCAAAGCATATCACAATTGGATTATGCTCGTGTGTTGGGATGCTTAATGTACATCATGAATTGTACACGACCAGATATAGCTTGTGCTATAAGTAAATTGAGTCGATATACGAGCAATCCAGGTCAATCTCATTGGATGACCATGAAACGAGTTTTGGGGTATTTAGTGCATACCCAGGACTTTGCTTTGCACTACAGTAAATATACTACAGTCATTAAGGGATACTGTGATGCAAATTGGATTACCAGATCAACAGATTCTAAGTCCACAAGTGGATATGTGTTCACTATTGGTGGAGGAGCGGTATCTTGGAAGTCGTCCAAACAAACTTGTATTGCCCGCTCTACAGTGGAGGCTGAGTTCATAGCTTCGGCTAAAGCCGGTGAAGAAGCTAAATGGCTTCGGAATTTCTTGGAAGATATTCCATTTTGGCCCAAACCGTTGGCACCAATATGCATATATTGTGATAGTCAAACAGCAATTGGAAGGGTTGGGAGCGTTATGTATAACAGTAAATCTCATCATATACGACGAAGACATAAAAATGTTAGACAATTACTCTCTGGAGGAATTATCACAATTGACTATGTAAAGTCAAGTGATAATGTATCAGATCCATTTACAAAAGGCCTAACTAGAGAGGTAGTTGAGAAGTCATCAAGGGGAATGGGACTGTGGCCTAGAACAAGTCATAGTGGCGGTAACTCTACCTAGAAGATTGGAGATCCCAAGATCTAGGTTCAAGGAGATCAAACAAAGTCATTTATGACGCTTCAACATTGTCAACTAAACTTTTGATACATTCTCGTGATGAGACAATGTTCAGTACAAAGGATAAAACATTAAGGATTTTTAATGATTTCTAAGTTTGATACGGGGTATATCAAATAGTGTATCTATGGTATTAAACGTTTAGGAATCGCCTATGTAAGTGTGAAGTGTTATCCGCTTTAAGGAGAATTTTGTAAGTCCAGTTCTCTACGCACTTATGAAACAAGGCGGTGTTCATGGCTGAAACTAACACACCAATGAGAACCAAAGACGGTTAAGGGTTGGTTGTGTGACTTGTGGTTGTCTAGGTATACACCAAAGTTCGACGGTTCAAAGATATCAAATCTACCGATTGATCGAGTATATCCGATATAAGTTCACTACGGAAAGTTCAAAGGGAAACCTACATATCCAGATGCAATTAATCCTTGCTTGCGAATCACACAGTTTTCATGCATACTTCCGTGATATAGTCATTCCCCATTCATGTAGGGGATTGTTGGGTTTATGTATTTAATTAATAAATTAAATACTTAAAAGAGGGTGAATGAGAAATGGAGGGAAATAAAATTTTTGAGTGAAATTTCAAGTTTCCTCCCTTGGCATATGAACATTGTCCCATATTGGAAGAGGAAGAGATTTTTATAGGTTAATAAGCAATTGCTCTTCTTCTAGCTCTTAAAGAGTTGAGAAGAAATCAAGCCTCGCGCCGTCGTTGTCGTCGCTCGCTCGGCTCGGCTTCGGCTTCGGCTTTGGCTTTGGATTCGGATTCGGATTTGGTCAAATGATTGATTGATTGATTAACTTTTTGGATCAAATTTATTTGTTAATAGTAAAATATTAACAAAAATGTGTAATAAAATATTTGTTAATAACAGAATATTAATGTTAAATCCAATCCGTTTTTCTATTTTTTTATCAGAAAATTAACTACCTATTAATTTTTCCTCTTTATTGTTGAATAAATAGCCATTTATGTAATGACATTTATGTTGGGGCAGTTTTGCAGAAACATCCATTCTGAAGAGTTGCACCTCTTCAGATTCCATCCCAAATTTTGGCTATAAATACAATACTATTCTGCTCAGAATTTAACTACGAATTTCTGAGTTTTCTCTCCTTCTTCTGCGTACTTTTAGCATACAAACAAAGCAAAAAGTAAGTGTGATTTGCTACTGTTCTTTGTGTTTGCTGAACCACTAGCGTTTGGAGTACCACTACACCAGTGTGTAATTCTTTCTATCCTGGGAGAAAATAATCCATAACCTTGGGTGCTAGAAGGGATTAAATTCCTTAAGGAGACACTGTGAATTCAGTGGGCTCGAATTGTTTATGATCATTTTGTTTTATATCATTTCTATTTATCATAATTTTTATTTATATTAATTTATATTTCCAAAATTATTTTACAAATACAATTTATTAACAAAATTTGTCCAGTTTTACAATTGCATTACTTTAATTTCAGAAGTAATCACGGGCAAAAACACAACTCTTGAATATTTAAGAGTTTTTTTCGTTTTTTTCTTTTTTGGAAAAGGCATATTCTTAAGGCAATACCCCTATCAACTTGGAGGTTATAGCCGCACTTTGTTCTAGAAGGCATAAATACTTAAATGGTGTTAGTTAATAATGGAAGTAATCTTTTTTCTCGTGAGCAAAATGCACAATATTCTAATTTCATTAATCAATAGAATATACTTTAGGAATTATTTTCAACAAATTAGAAAAGAAAAATTATCTATCGCTAAATTAAAGAAGAGCCCAAACTTTCACCTGAATCATGCTTATCGTTCCTTAATGAAAAAATAACAAAGAAATATAAAAAGCTACAAAATGATTACAAAAATTATGGCTTAATATTTGTGCATCCAATCTTGTATGGGTCAAAACCTGACTTCGTGTTAATAAATGGAATTGACGCACTTATTAAAACCCATTCGTGACTAATAAACGGTACGACCGTCAATTGGTAATGCTCTCGGGCAACTATCTGATTCGACAACTAAGGTAACGGCCTGGCCGTCCTTACGAAGGCGTCCTCTCAACATGGTCTCAACCACTTGGTGCCAGCTGGCAGGTCTCATAGCTATAAATACTAAGAGAAAGAATCGTAAAAGGGGGGTTGCTTCTTCTCTGTCTTGATACTTACTTCCAAGGGAAGAGAATACACATCATTGTAAGGCTCGGAACCTCTCATTGGAGAGGCAGACCTACCAATATCATTACTAAAAAAATTCTCCATCCTCTTCCCCTTGATCATTAACTGTTGTTTCTTGCGTTTTTATTCATTTGGCATATTGATTTATTACGATCTGCTATGATTGACCCTCTGTTGATTTCTATTGATTTATGCTTATAAAGTGTGTGAGAACTTTGAGCTAAACAATTTGGCGCCGTCTGTGGGGATTTCATAGTAGAATCGCGTAGTTTATTCTTATGCCAAAAAAGGAAAGAAAGCAACCTAGCTCAAGCAAGCCAAAGTAGTGTGTCGGATCGAAGGAAGCCAAAAGCCTCGAGATGAGCTTGCTTCCACATCCCCGCGCCTCCGAGCAAGAAGAAGAAGAAGAAGCTGATCCCTCATCCCTATGGGAAAATGTGCAAAAGGTACCTCATCCCTTTCTCACACGGGATCCTGCCAAAAAGGAGGAAAGCACAAAAGTATCTCGTACCGAGATCTGTAACAGGGTGACCCGTGCAAACCAGCAAAAAAAAAAACTACAAGCGCCAATTAGGCAATATCTGGAACCAGGAGAAAATCCCAACCCCCAACAACAAGCGGGTTATGCGAGAAAAAAAAAGGTTCAACTACGGTTGAACCGGGACTCAGGCTATGCGCCTTCGACTTAAAAAATTACTAAGGTTCAACTACGGTTGAACCAGGACTCAGGCTATGTGCCCTCGACTTCAAAAATTACTAAGGTTCAACTACGGTTGAACCGGGACTCAAGCTATGCGACTTCGACTTCAAAAATTACTAAGGTTCAACTGTAGTTGAACCTATGTGCCTTCGACTTCAAAAATTACTAAGATTCAACTATGGTTGAACCGGGACTCACGCTATGCACCTTCGACTTTAAAAATTACTAAGGTTCAACTACAGTTGAACCAGGACTCAAGCTATGTGCCTTCGACTTCAAAAATTACTAAGGTTCAACTACGGTTGAATCGGGACTCACGCTATGCACCTTCGACTTTAAAAATTACTAAGGTTCAACTACGGTTGAACCGAGACTCACGCTATGCGCCTTCGACTTCAGAAATTACTAAGGTTCAACTACGGTTGAACCGGGACTCAGGCTATGTGCCTTCGACTTAAAAAATTACTAAGGTTCAACTACGGTTGAACCAGAACTCAGGCTATGTGCCCTCGACTTCAAAAATTACTAAGGTTCAACTACGGTTGAACCGGGGCTCAGGCTATGCGACTTCGACTTCAAAAATTACTAAGGTTCAACTACAGTTGAACCGGGACTCAAGCTATGTGCCTTCGACTTCAAAAATTTCTAAGGTTTAACTACGGTTGAACCGGGACTCACGTTATGCACCTTCGACTTTAAAAATTACTAAGGTTCAACTACGATTGAACCGGGACTCACGCTATGCGCCTTCGACTTCAAAAATTACTAAGGTTAAACTACGGTTGAACCGGGACTCAGGCTATGCGCCTTCGACTTCAAAAATTAATAAGGTTCAACTACGGTTGAACTGGGACTCAGGCTATGTGCCTTAGACTTCAAAAATTACTAAGGTTCAACTACGGTTGAACCGGGACTCAGGCTATGCGCCTTCGACTTCAAAAATTATTAAGGTTCAACTGCAGTTGAACCGGGACTAAAGCTATGTGCCTTCGACTTCAAAAATTACTAAGGTTCAACTACGGTTGAAGCGGGACTCACGCTATGCACCTTCGACTTCAAAAATTACTAAGGTTTAACTACGGTTGAACTGGGACTCAGGCTATGCGCCTTCGACTTCAAAAATTACTAAGGTTCAACTATGGTTGAACCGAGACTCAGGCTACGCACCTTCGACTTCAAAAATTACTAAGGTTCAACTACGGTTGAACCAGGACTCAGGCTATGCGCCTTTGACAGTTGAAGTACGATTGAACCGGAACTCGGGCTATGTGCCTTCGACTTCAAAAATTACTAAGGTTCAACTACGGTTGAACCGGGACTCAGTTTATGCGCCTTCAACTTCAAAAATTACGAAGGTTCAACTACGGTTGAACGGGGACTCAGGCTATGCGCCTTCAACTCCAAAAGTTGCAAATGTTCAACTACGGTTGAACACTATTTCAGGCTGTGAGCCCTCACCAAAAAATCAACTACGGGTGAACTAGGACTCAAGCCGCACGTCTTCGACACGAAAGTCACAAACTCAACCACGGACAAATCAAAGCCAAGAACATACGTCCCCATGGCCATGATTCGAACCGCAATTAGGAGAGGCTAAACGCCCCCACCATTCAAGTAAGTACGACTGACTCAAAGCTAAAATTTCGACCCGCGTAGAGTTCGGCCCAAGTCGAACTACTAGGCTGTGATTTTCATTACCACGGCCAGTAGTTCGACTAAGCCCGAACTGGGACTAAGGCTATGTGTCGCCACTGCCCAAACGTGGCTATAACCAACTCCCGTCAATCGGGGGAAGGTAACGACCAAAAGCGTCTATCCACGGCCAAGGTTATCTACACCAATTGCCCCTTAAGACAAAGGATCGATTAAACAATGGTTGAAATCACCTAACTATTAACATGCTCACTAGAGAAACTCTAAGGCAAGGCCATCTCAAACAAGCACAAAAAAGAAATGCACAAAATTGATATAAAACAAACAGAAAGAAAAAAGACATATTTACAATATTTACATGGGGTTAACCCCAATTACACTGGCCCAAGGCCGGCAAAGAAAAAAGGAAACAGCCGAACAGCAACAAAAAAATAGAAGAGAAAAAGAGAATAAAAATTAAACAGATATTACAAATATTTTCATCTGTTCACTCAGCGCCCCCAGCGCCCTCTTCAACGTTATCAGCGCCCTCGGCGCCATCATCACCCCCGGGAATGGATGGACCAAAGCCGCAGCCAAGGCCTGCTTCACGAGCCTTCTGGCGTGCCTCTTCATAGGTAGTCTCAGGCACAACGCCGGCTTCCCACAACCACCTGTACACATCAAGTTGGACCTCGGCGTATGTCCGAAGCTCACGAGTAGGACCGAAAGAAGCGGCTTGATTCCTCAGCCGCTGGTTCTCCACTTCCAGCGTCGCGATCCGGTCCGCTGCACCACGGGCGTCCTGCTCGCAAATAGTAATGCGCCCCCAACGCCCTCTCTCAGAAAGTGGCAGCGGCCCTCTCCAGTCCGCGTTCCCTTTCTTGGGCGCGGTTGGCCACCTGCAGCGTTTCGACCCTCTATAGGGCATCCTATGCTTGCTTTCTCAAAGCAGCATTCTCCGTCTTTAGCGCGGCCAACTGCCTAGTCGAAGGTTCTGCTACCGCAGCCCGGGTTTGGCGCTCCCTCTCAGCGGCCGCCCTCCTTTCAGCGTCCATCTCCTCATTTCTTTGACAGAGCTGCCCCTCAAGAGTGTTAACCTTGTTAAGGGTCTGCTGCATGTGAAGCTCCCTCCTCGCCAACTCTTCTACCAGCTCTCGCTTCCGCGGGTCATTCCTTAGGCTTTCACGCAGGTCATGGCACCGGTTCTTGTAGTGGTGGTACTTCTCCAACAACCGCACAAAAACCTCTGAGCGGATGTTAGCCCGCCGAGTACTCTCCACCTCCAGTAAAAATGTCTACAACAAACAAAGCAACAGTTACTACAAGAAGATGTACTAAGGAAATAAACACATCAGGGCATCAGATGTACCTTTATACTCAGAGCGACCACCTCGCCCATCAACCCGACGTATGAGATGCTCCTCAAGGACGCGCTCTCCGCCTCCGAGCACACAACCCAGAACAGTGTCACCAGACTCTCCTCCTCGAGCAGAAGGTTCAGGTCATTAGGGATCTCCAAATAACGGTAATCCCATTCAGCATGCACCGCGGGTGTAACCCTCTTGAAATAAGCGGACATCCTCAGGGTCCATGTCAAACTCCGAATCTTCCCCCTCTCCTGAGGCGACCCTTCCTTCCGCCGCCCTAGAAGTCGAGGCCTCCGCTGCCCGGGAAGTTGAAGCGCCTGCATTCGCCAAAATATCGGCGCCTGTATCCGCTGCCAAAACATCTCATGAGGAACTACCTTCCCTCTAAGCAGCATGAATTGAAATTTGAATCTCCAAAGTGACTGTGTCACCTTGGACTAAGCCAACCGGGGAAACCACCACTGGGTGCTCGCCCTCCGGAGCAAGGTCCGTCGCATCCCCCTCCGTTTCCGATGGTGAAGAATACAAACTAATAACCACTGGAAGGATCAGGGTAAACGCCACCCTGTCCCGAGCCAGCAGCCTCCCATCTTCTTCCTCATCTCCATTCGATGGCAACTGCGCCCTGGAACGCACAACCCCTGGGGATTCTTCAACTCAAGGTACGGGCCGTACCGGAGAGTGGGCCGCCGAAGATTCCACTGAGGCCGCCCTCGGAACTGGGCGAGGGGCCGGCATTGTAATCGAGCGTGCAGTCGCCCCCAGCCTGCGGAAATCAAGTTGAGGAGCCCTCCTGCGACGTGGTCATTCTAGCCATCAAAGGAAGAAAGGTCAGGGAAAAGAGGTTAAGAACCATGAATGAAGAACAATACGGCAAGTCAGATTCCTACCAGTGGCCGGCTTACGGCCATGGATATCCCAGAAAGACGCCCACGTGCGAATCCCCGCTGTAACAGGGAGCACGACCTCAACCCACTCACGGATGCCAGGAAATGGTGCTGGTGGCGCACCCCCGCTACATCACAAGAAGAATATCAGTACGTACGAACATAAAGCAGGACATGTAACCAAAAGAAATCAAGGCCGGCGTAAAAGAAACTTATGTGCATGGTTCCACTCCTCCGGGAAGTCAGTATCACAAGCCACCAGGTGCTCGTAGGGACGGGTAGCAACATCATTATCAAGCTTCGCAGTTAAGCCGTTGACCCCACGATGGACCAACCGAATCATGGTGCCACGTAACCTCTGAGGGGCATAGAGAGTTAGCACGTGCCCAAGAGTAATCTCTTTCCGCAGCAACTCTGCATATTTGATCAGCATCGCCAATAACTTATAACAGGAAGGGACGAGCTGACCAGGGCACACCCTGTAGTAGCGGCAGAAGTCCACCACGACATTGGGAGAGGAAGTCTGAATCCTAGCTTGAAAGGGTATTCGTAAAAGAGGCAATACCCTCGGCGGTCGACGTGTACCCTGTCGCCGCTCTCGGCAAAGCGGATAATATCACACTGGTCCTTCAGCTGGGCGATGCCAAATTCTCCCATCAATGGAGCCTCATCCACTTGTTCCTCCCCCTCGGCGTCGGAGAAATTGGTTGCCAGACCGCCAGGCAGAGAAAGAATATCAGTCACCGAAGGAGGCCGGTCAATATTCGCCGAGTCGGTGGTTCTCACCACGTAGATGGATCCTCAACCGCCGCAGCCACCACCTGAGCAATATCGAAATGAGAGCTGCTCGACATTATTGGTATAACAAAAGAAAGTGAGAAAAGTTCACAGGAAAAGAAAGAGAAGACGAAGATCTGACAATAAGCAACAATGAACGAAGTGACGAGGAGCAAAAGACAGATCAGGCTGAGAACAAGAAGAGCTATCTCTCTCAGAACTTCACTTAAACGAATATCGGAAAAGCAAGAACCAAACGATACAACCCCTTATTTATAGACGAAGCATAAATGACTCTCACAAATCCCAAAGGTCACCATTAACTACCTGACCAACCGCAAAACGGTTCAGGCCTACAGTAACGGCCATCATTATGGCAGATATAATGGAACGGTCATTCAACCGGCAATCAGCACGTCGCCTATGAAATGGTTGTAACATCCCCAAGATACCGAAAGTACGCCCCATGCGTCACCGTGCATGTGATGCCTTCCTTGTATGCGGTAAGCACGATCGCATCTTCCCCAGTCATGTGTAATGGGCTACGGCTGTCCCCAAACTATTAGTGGCTATGGCCATCGTCAAAAGTAACGCTGGCAACGGCCACCTCCAAACGTAGTATTGATTGCATCCATCTCTGAAATGATAATGGCCACGGCCGTTTCCTGAATACAAAACGGCTACGGCCATCCCCGAAATAAGAACGGCTATGGCCACCTCAAAACAACAAGCTTTTGCCATCCCTTGACAATAAGGCGACAACGGATTCCTACCAAGGGAAGAGTACGTGCAAATAAGTGGCCACGGCCATCTCAGATATGCAAATGGCTATGGCCAGCCGCTCACACGGAAACTAAACAAAAGGTTACGACTACGGTCGTCGGCTATAAACTCACTTAATAAACAACTCCATTGCAGTCAAAGAATGTCCATCCCAAAAGGCTACGACCATCTCTAAAATATAAAAGTCTACGACCATCTCTAAAATATAAATGGCTACGGCCATCTCCAAAATATAAAAGGCTACGGCCATCTCCAAGATATAAATGGCTACGGCCATCTCCAAAGAATAAATGGCTACGACCATCTCCAAAGAATAAATGGCTACGACCATCTCCAAAGGATAAATGGCTATAGCCATCTTCACAGAATAAGTGGCTACGATCATCCTCACAGAATAAGCGACTACGACCATCTTCAAAGAACGACTGTAACGACTATCAGCAACATCCGCTCATCGAGTTCGGTCGGATCCCGATCTCAATAAGCGGAGGGACTATCAGTATGGGTCAAAACCTGACTTCGTGTTAATTAATGGTACTAACACACTTATTAAAGTCCATTCCTGACTAATAAAACGGTACGGACGTCCATTGGTAATGCAATCGGGCAACTATCCGATTCGACAACTAAGGTAACGGCCTGACCGTCCTTACGAAGGTGTCATCTCAACATGGTCTCAACCACTTGGTGCCAACTGACAAGTCTCATAGCTATAAATACTAAGAGAAAGAACCCTAAAAGTGGGGCTGCTTCTTCTCTCTCTTGATACTTACTTCCAAGGGAAGAGAATACACATAATAATAAGGCTCTGAACCTCTCCCTGGAGAGGCAGACCTACCAATATCATTAATAAAAGATCTCCATCTTCTTCCCCTTAATCATTAACTGTTGTCTCTTGCATTTTTATTCATTTGGCTTATTGATTTATTACGATCTGCTATGATTGACCCTCTGTTAATTTCGATTGATTTATGCTTATAAAGTGTATGAGAACTTTGAGCTAAACAAACCTCAACATTATCAAATATTTTTTATCTGCTACAAGTCTTTAGCCAAAAGAAGTGACACAATACTCAGCGAACAAGAGCCACTGTTGTTCTTACTTATGGTGGCAATGAAATTAATCCAATAATGGGGAAAAAATTTTGGGGTCACTTGGATACAAAGCCAAAAACTAATTATACTTCAAAGTTTAGAATATATTAGTTTAGCTAAAGTTTAAGATATTAATATAGTTATACGTTACGTAATATAGTTGTAAATTTACTTTTTAAAGGATATTTTGTTGGTCAAATAAGGAAAGCATTTATACAAGATAATTTTGATTGATTTAAAAATCCTAAATATTCGAAGTTCCTGCATAATTCTATCAAAAAATTAATATGTAAAATTTTAATTGATATTAAAGTTCTAATATTAGAAAAATAATAAAATAATAATTTTATTCAATGCAAAATATATTTAAAAATTATATAAAGATCAATATTTCATAATGGGATTTTGTGCTACATCATATTAATGGCGACATAATATTAAAAAGATATGTTAATATTGTTGAACAATATACATGAGTTATAAAAAAATTAAGAAGTATAAGTTATCGAAAATAATAAATGTTATCTCTCGACTTTCATGAGTGACGATTGAAAAATTTATAATTATCAAGTTTATTACCTCTATTTCATTCAAGTTGAAATATATTTATGACCAGTGCCAATTAAAAAAGGGCAACAATTGAGTTTAGTTTATATAGATGTCAAGCCATCACAATATACATGTCAGAAAAGTCCCAAAATTTTCTCAGTTTCTACTAAGTGCTTTTGGTCGATTAGAAACCAAAAAGAAAATTTAAGAAGATTGCTATATTATAAATTAAATGTTGCTGGAATCAAATTCATGATTATCAAATTAGTGGAGCCCATCAACTCAAACTTACTACGCGACAAATCGTACTAAAATTTACAATTCGAATAAACATACTTCTTTATAAGGCGAGAAATATATGTTCCAGTAATATTTTATAGACATTTAAAAATAAGGAACTATGCTATTTAAGGAAAGAGATTTAATTCACCTTCTCTATAGTGATGTATTTATAGTTAAAATCCAAGAGTACAATAAAAACTATAAAAAAAAGACATAAGAAGCTTGCCCTAGAAAGGATTGAATGTAAATAATTCGTGGGCGATACAGATTATATCTCATTATGATATTTACACGTACGGATTGTAATTTACTTAACACGGGAAATAAAGTTCTTGTTGGTCAACCTCATAATTTGGCACCTTAGCAAAAATTATTTTTCTCTATTAATTAGAGATTCTGGAAAAATAGGATAGCAATATCTAAAAAATAAACATAAAAATAACTAACTGCAGAATCGCACCTGAAGCAACAACGACGCAATAAAATGTATAGAGAAATTAACTACAACCATACATATAAAATTCCAATATAAAATTAAAAAATATGTAGAACAAAAACCTAAATAGATCCAGAATCGTACTTGCAAATTATAATTCCCTTTTGGTACCAATAAACAAAACAAAACTGCAAAATAGATAGGAAATCGAGTAAATTTAACTTGCAAGTCCTTATCTTGAACTTAAGTGTGTACGTGAATTAAACTTTAGCATTGCGCAACAACTGAAAGACTTGGCATTTACAACCACAAGCAAGTAAAAGATATATATATCAATTGGGGGCAAAAATCGCATAAGTTGGATAACAAAAATCTATTAATACTTTAAAGTATTGATTAATGAATGAATGAGTTATGCAGAAATATATATATATATATATATATATATATATATATATATATATATATATATATATATATATATATATATATATATATATATATATATATATATATATATATATATATATATATATATATATATATATATATATATATATATATATATATATATATTTTGATTCAAACTGTCTTTTTCATTGATTTCAAAAAATATGTACAATACATTCCTATGGTAGTAGTATGGACTTCTACTACTCATTTACATTTAGTTCTAACTACACAATCTCATATAGACAATTCTAACATGTAGCTATTGTATCTAAACTAAGGATAGCAGTTGAGCTTATGTAGCCCTTCCTGCCACCTTTTACATTTCCTACTTCTTGTATGTATCAACACTGCCACTTCGCAAAAGACTTGTTCTCAAATCTAATAGAATTCCTGTTTCTCCATATCAATGCAACAGCAGTGACAAAAGCAGTAGCAGTAATTGCCTGATGCCAGTTTCTACTTCTAGCCTTACTGCATATCCACTGTAGCTCATCCTCCCAAGTGTTAGCTGCTCGCTAGTATCCTATCCATTTGCAGATTCTGAGCCATAATCTGTTTGTGACTGGGCATGCAAAGAATAGGTGTTCAAATCTTTCATCTTGTTGTTTGCAGAAAGCACATTCAGTAGGTATATCAACTCCAATTTTGTGCAGTCTATCAATGGTAGGTAATCTGTGTTGGGCTGCTAACCACACTGTAAACTCATGTCTTGGTTGTACATTTGAAGTCAGCATCACATTCCTCCAATCTATATTACTATAATTAGGAAGCATAGCAAGGTATAACTTGTGAATTTGGAACTCGTCCAGTTTACACAGTGACTTCAGTCTGTAGTAGAGAGTTCCTTGCAGTAGTTGGTTCTCCATGACAACAGTCCTGCAATCCAATAATTTCCTAATAATCCAGGAGGCAGTTTTTGGCAAAGGTGCATTACTAATATCATTTTGCTTTATGTAATAGCAGTGGAGCCATTTTATCCAGAGGCAGTCTTTTTTCCTAGAAAGATCCCAAAGCAGTTTTGTTATGGCTGCCTTATTCCAGGTAGCCATATCTATGATGTTTAGACCACCAGCAGATACAGGTTTACATATTCTCTCCCATGCAACCAAAGCTCTTTTAGATACAGAAGCACTACCTGTCCATAGGAAGGACCTGCAAATTGCCTCAATAGCCTTCAGAACCTTCTTTGGTATGATAAAAATCTGTGCCCAATATGTCTGGATGCCAAATATCACTGCTTTTATCAATTGGCATCTCCATGCATAAGATAACATTTTGGCAGACCAACATATGATTCTAGCAGTTATTTTCTCAATCAGAGGAGAATATTGATGTATAGCAAGTTTCTTTGAGCTGAGAGGAATCCCAAGGTATTTAAAAGGAAGTTGTCCTTCACTGAACCCCAATTGCTCCATAAGTTCATGTCTAACAGACTGTTGCACCCCAGCAAAATAGATAGCACTTCTGTTGTTGTTTGCTTTCAAGCCTGATGCTGCAGAAAAGTTATGAAAAGCCTCTTGCAATATCTGAATAGAAATCCTATCAGCTCTGCAGAACATGAGGAGACCATCAGCAAAGCAAATATGCACACAGTTTAGTTTTCTGCATTTAGGATGGAAATTGAAATCTCCATTCCTATGAAGTTGTTGCAGCAGTCTGTTAAGATACTCCATTGCAAGAACAAACAAGTAGGGAGACATAAGATCCCCTTGCCTAATCCCTCTCATTGCATTAAAAGGTTTAGTGAAACCCCCATTAAGCCTCAAGGAATATGAAACAGAAGATACACATGCCATTATCCAGTTGAGGAATTTTGCAGGAAAACCAATATCAATAAGAACCTGCTGAAGAAAGCCCCATTCTAGAGTATCATAGGCCTTCCTTAAGTCCACCTTAAGGACACATCTAGGAGGAACACCTTTCCTTGTATATCCCTTGAAGATTTCATGGCTGAGTAGAATATTATCAATGATACTCCTCCCTTCTATAAATGCTGATTGGGACTGGCCAACTATACTGCCAATTACAGTCTTCATTCTCTTTGTAATGACCTTGGATATGATTTTGTATACAGTTGTACAACAGGCAATAGGTCTATAGTCTTTGACATTAGTAGGATTATTACTTTTAGGCACTAGAGCAATTGCTGTAGTATTTATCATACTAGGCATATTGCAAGTAGTAAAGAAATCCATAGTAGCAGTAACTATATCCTCTTGTACTATCTCCCAGTTACTTGTGAAGAACTCCACAGGAAACCATCCACACCAGGGGCTTTATCTTTTGGCATCTCCTTTATAGTATGATTTGTAAATATATAGTAAATATATTTATGCAGAAATATATTTTCATTATATAATTTGTTTATACTATGTTAGACAATTATTAGGAGTAAGAGATTCCTTGTGTAAAAATCAATCAATTTTCTTGTATAAACTTAGAAGTATTAATTAATTAAAAAATACAAGAAAATAATAATAAAGCTGGTATAAATCAAAGATACAATGTATGTACATATTAGGACTCGTACATAGTTAAAATAGGAAAATGTTTAGTAGCATATATTTTAGTTGATTTCAAACTCTTAAATATATATAATAATTAATTACTATTTTATCTAGTGTGAAATCTATTTTCGAAGGGTAAAAAAGGCGAACACATTTTGCTAAGGGCCTTCGTGCTTTTAATATAGTATAGATATAGATTTAGAAGTACCAGTAAAATCCGGATCCAGAATTAAACTCTATGGGTTCTACTTTTAAGATTGAGTTGTCCGAGCAATTGTGATTAATAATGTAGGCACAAGGTGCCATGATCATATGGTTTGTGAATCGGGACTTGTGACTTATGATACGAGGCTGAGTGTTGACAAATCAAAAATTCTTATACCCAAAGATAAAAGTAGCAGATATAAGTACGCTGAGTATGTATAGGCACACTAGACTGGATAAGATTACGAACAAATATATTCGGGAGAAGGTGGTATGGCTCCCATAGATAGTAAGATGTGGGAAGTGAGACTTATATAGTTCGAGAACGTGCAGAGGAGAAGCCAAGATGCTCCGATTAGGAGGTGTGAGTATTTTGGCTTTGACGGGTACGAGAAGAGGTAGAGAACAGCCTAAGAAGTATTGGGGTGAGATGATCAGGCAGGACAAGGCGCGACTTAAGATTTTTAAGGACATGGCTCTATATAAGAAATTGTACAGTTCGAGCATTATGGTGGATGGTTAGGAGGGAATCAAGCACTTTTCTTCTTTTGTATCGGGGGTGGGACTAGTCTATTAAGGTGTTGTCTTTGGGTTATCAGTGGTGTAAGTTTGTGTCCACTATATTTTTCTATTGTTTTCATAGTACGATGACTGTATTACTAGTAGTTACTATTGTTTTTCCATTCATTTTTTGTCACAACCCGGCTTTTTCACCTTTCGGAGTTGTAATGACGCCTGCTAATGAAAGCTAGGCAAGCCAAACGTTTGAACAATTTACTAATTTTTTTCATTTTTAATCTTTTAACAATTATGAAACAACAGTTTGTAAACCACAAAATTTAAACAAGCGGAATAAACTATAAAACCAGTTTAATATGTCTGATACAATCTCTTAAACAAAGACTACCCATAAACGGTGTCACACTTCACAGACGGTTTAGGAATACTACAAATAAAATCTGAAAAATAAATAATATATTGTTTCTGAAATATGTAAATGAAACAGGATCAAGGGATAGAGGGGGACACCAGGCCTGCGGACGCTTGCAGGACTACCTTGGATTTTCGTGTGGACTGAAGCAACCACCCAAGCTAAGGTCCAAAAGCTCCTGCGTCGGGATCTGCACACATTGCAGGGTGTAGTATCAGCACAACTGACCCATATTATGGTAAGTTCCTAGCCTAACCTCGGCGAAATAGTGACGAGGCTAGGATCAGACTCCAAACAAACCCGTGCAGTTAAATCATATACAACAAGAAGTAGAAACAGGAATGTACAGTTAATAATGGGAGGGGGAAACATGCCGCGGGGGAAACATCAATTAGGAATAAGAAGGCAGCAAGTAAATACGAGGAACACCATATTTAAATTTTCAACAAGAACCAGAAATCAACACCCTTCGTGCTTTTACTCTCGTCCTTACCATAAAATGAATATAATCGGCATGGAATTGTACATCGTGCGGTACGACATCACCCTTTGTGCTTTACATTCTTCCTTATAAAATCATACACGGCATCACCCTTCATGCTATAATATTCTTCCTCACCCAAACAACAATCGCAAGCAATAAGGCAAGGAAATGAATAAAATTTGCAATAAAATCCTGACAAAAAAAAAATAGTTTAACAATCAAATTCCGACAAGGGAAGAATATCAAAAGCATCAAACAAATTAACTATCTCTTTCTCTTGTGTGCCAAATGATATATTTGTCTCTTTAGTTCCTTCTTCTCAATCTCTTATTCTTTCAGTAAGACCGCTATCATTCTTCAACTTTGAACGTTTAAAATTTTTGTTAGGGTTTATTCAAACTTAATAGCTAATTCAAAACTGAAATCGACTGAGTGTTGAGAATTTATAGTTAAACTTTTAGTTTAAATAATAATTTAGCGATTTACTTAAAAAAATTCAAAACTTTATTGCTGACTATTAAAAAGTGTTTGAACAAAATAAATTGTGCCTTCTTGATTTAATATTATTTTGTTAAATTGATGATTCGGGATAAACTCCACTCATTTGGTAGAGAAATCCCCCAACAATTTATTTTCTAACCACATTTAACTTGGGGACAATATTTAAGAGCCCCTTTGGACATAAAAGTTTTTGTCCTTTTTTTAAAAAAATATTTTTTTTTTCGAAATCAACATTTTTTTCATAAAACTTCGAATTTTGACTTGAAGATATATTTTGAAAATTTTGGAAAATTTAAAAAACCTCCAAAAAGTTTTTTTCCAAAATTTTCATTCAAATTACTCATAAAACTTCAAAAACAATCCCAACTGAATTTTACATCCAAATACAACTCTAAATTTCAAATACCATTTTCACTTAAATTTGTTTTCAACTATTTTTTGGAATTTTACAATTTTATGTCCAAATGCCTACTTATAGCCCGTTTGGCCAAGCTGCAAAAATCAGCTTATTGTGTTTTTTTTCTAAAGTACTTTTCTCAAAAGTATTTTTGGTGAGAATCAGTTTGTGTTTAGCTAATTAGTTTGAAAAATACTTCTGAGCAGCAATTAATATTTGACCAAGCTTTAAAAAACTACTTCTAAGTGTATTTTTATCAAAGTACTTCTCAAAAAAATACTTTAGGAGAGAAATTACTTTTTTCTGCCTCTCCTCAAAAACACTTTTTTTTCTTCCAAAAGCTTAACCAAATACCTTGATTTTTGACCAAAAATACTTTTAAAATAAAAAATACTTTTAGCAAAAAAAAAAAAAACTTGGCTAAACATGCAATTAATGTTATTCCTCTTAATCACCCGATTAGACATGATTTTAGTGGTATGACTTCAATAGTGGTCAACATTACGTATATGTCCGCATCTCATTTCCCAATTGCAAAGCGGGAATTCAACTCAAAAAACTTCACTATCCACAGAGAACAACAGTAGCATCCTCCAACAATGCGAGGCGCCGGACGACGCCATACGAGTGTAGCACCGGATTGGCGACATCCACCGACGACTCCGACCGCCACGATGGCAAACGACCCAAGGCAATTTATCGCCACCGGCGGCCGTGATTCCGACGCTAGCTTCGCCAGTAGTCGGCCGTCATCTGTCGGTGTAAACCCCCGGTCCGCCGCTATCCCTATCTCCGACCGCTCCTATCAACTCAACGCCATCCGTACGATCAACGCTTACCTTTCCTCTCACTCTCTCCCTTTTACTCTCAAACCCCCTCTCCCTTCTGCTAAAGATATCACCGAAACCCTAAAATTCATCCTTTCTCGCTTTGTACTTAACCCGTCAAAATCACAAAAACTCGACGATGATCTCCAAACCCTACTGAAAAGCCTAAACTGCCCCGTTAAAGTGAACAAATCTGCATTACGTGCCCCTGGGACGCCTCATTCGTGGCCTAGTCTACTTGCAGCGATTCACTGGCTTGTTCAGCTTGGTAAATTTGATGATCACCGGTTGAGTACCCGAGCTCAACAGCTTGCTTCGGAGAATAAGGTGTTTAGGTATACTGTTGAGAATTACTCTCATTACATTAGGGGAGAAGATAAAGAAGCGGATGACTTGGATAGTCAATTTATGCTGGAGTTGGAACAAGAAAAGGCCCGGTTGGTTGCGGATGTGAATGCTTCGGAGGAGAATTTGAAGGCACAAGAGGCAAAGTTGGAGGCATTGAAGAATGGGCCATCGGAGAGAGAGGTGTTGGAGAATGAAAAGAGTGCGTTGGAGGAAGATGTCAAGAAGTTTCATTCTATCATTGAACAGTTACAAGGGCGTATAACGACGGTGGAGAGGTCGTTGGAGGAGCAAGTGAAAGGGTTGGAGACTAAGGTTGCTGAGAAGGAGAGCATTTATGCGGAGAACGAGGAGTTGAAGAAGAAGGTGGAGGAGCAAGGGATTAATCCCAGGGATGCAGATAGGATGAAGAGGGAGTTGCATGCTTTGGAAAGGGATATTGCAGATATTGAGAACCAGAGGATAGAATGGGAGGAGAAGGGTTGGGACCTCGACTCTGCCATTGGGAACATGTACAAGAAGCTTGAGGAGCTAATGATCGAGTGCAACCAATCTATCAGGAGGTTTTCATACTCTCTCCTGTTGTTTATTCTTGTTAGAGAAAAAATTGACTTAATTTACATTTGACAGAGCTTGTAAAAAATAAAAACTACATTTGACAGAATGAAATTAATTTTTTTTAGTAATCTAAGGTTTATTATTCTTTGGGCATGGGTTTATTTTACTACTATGGCTAGTTTAGTTGGACTAAATGGAGCTCTAAGAGTATGAGTAAGTGTTAATAGTGGAAGTTTCCATTGCAACATGTTTAGCGTCCGATTGCTTCCATATTGGATTCTCAGCAGATAATTTTGGTGACTGATAAATGGATTGCAGTTTGCTTACTATGATGTATGAGAATCACAACTTAGCTCGTCTGATGTTTCCTCCAACTTCCACTTGAGACATGAATGAGGAATATTATGCTAGTCAGAAGGCTATAAGGCTAATGGTTCCGAATTTAATTTTTCCAATCACTCTTGCTAGAAATTAAGGCTGCATCATGCCTGACTGGAAATGCTGTGTGGAATTGAACTTCATATTTACATTAATTCCCTGGTCTTTCATGAAAAATATCCTTTGTTACATGTTCACATATGATATCTTATTTACTTTGCTGTTGGATTATGCGGCAATTATTGATGATATTTTCTGTTGTTTTTTCGTTTTGTGTCGCTTCATCCAGATATGCTTACTTCTAACCCATTATCCATTATTATCCCATTATTTAGAGAAATGAAGATCCTTGTTTCTCTTGTATAGCCAGCTGAATTTGTCAGATCACCCTAGTGTTACTTGTGAAACAGATTTGAATTTTGGAAAGTTCAGGTACACCATCTATTCAATTTAATTGCGCTCTCTTAATTTGGCCAATTTCAAGGACCAAATATCCAGTAGCACTTGTGAAAAAAGTTTTGATGAGAGTGCCTATATGCAACAATTCGTCTCTAAGATTACCTGTGCATTCTTGTTGCTAGTTGAAGAATTCTTTCCTCTTTTTCTTTTCCATAAGTTATACTTCTTCTGTATCTTTTTAAATGGACCTGGTTTAGTTCTTTTGGAGTTTGAAAGTAAAAACTTTGAATTGATAATTATATTGAATTTTGTAAGAAGAGTTCACAATGTGAAAGTAGACAACTGGTTGAAAAGCCGTCACATTGAATATTTTGAATTTGAACTGTTGGAGGGAAAATTTTACAATTTTATGATATAGATCATATTGGGGAGGGGTTAAGCTTGAATATTTGGAGCTAGGTCGATCAACGTGAGATGAGCAAGTATATTTGTTTATGTTTTCTCTGGTTTAAAGTAGAACTTCTTCTACTTGTTGCCCGTCCTATTTTCCTTGATGACTGACTACGGATAATCTCGTTTGAAATTTCAGGTTAAAGCTAGGAAATGAATTTCAGTATAATTTGAATGCCCAAGGGTCCTCACAAGCGGAGGTCTTAGGGATAGGATAGACTACAAAACAACATTAAAACCCATGCTTGCATCATTGGATGATGAGATGAAGAAGAGTTCCATGATGAAAATGGAAGAGTTGATAACTCTCCAGCAACAATCAGTTGAGAAGGCTTCCAAAATAGAGTCAAAAAGGAATCGTCTAACTACTCTTCAGGCTCACATTGACAATGTAAGTGTAGCCAGCATCCTATTGCCTTATATATTTTTGCTTCAGCTATGGATTACTAGTGTTTCTTTTCCTCTTTGTGCGCATGTGTGTGTCTCTGTGTAGCTGAACTACTTTGGCCTTTCAGTGATTGGATTTGAAAAATAAACAAATTACTGACAAAATTTAATGACATAAGGTCTATCAGCTTGAAAGATTTCTTTTATTGATATGTTCGGGATGCGCAACAACGCCTTTTGAGGCCTACCTTCTTTTAGTTTATAGATTCATTCACATGAAACAGCCTCTCTATCTTTGTAAGGTAGGGGTGAGGTCTGCGTACACACTACCCTCCCCAAACCCCCACTTGTGGGATTGTATTGGATTGTTTGGTGTTGGTGTTGTTGTATCCATTCACATGAACTTATCAGGTTGAGACACCAGTAGATTTTGTTTTCAAATAAACACAAGGCTAGTAATTTAGAAGGTTTCCATCATAGCTATAGTTATGGCCTTTTAACAGCACTTGAATCCTAATATGACTATTTCCAAATCGTTTTATGATTGATGTGTCAGCTGGAAGCGCAATTGGACTTACTAAAGAAGGAAAAGCAGGACTACATATCTAGGTGTGCAGCAGAAGCCAGAAGGATGGCTGAGGAAGTTGAAGCAGAGACTCGAAAGTCGGATCTGGTTGAAAGAGAGGCAGCGGATTTTCTGAAAGTAAGGCTATTTGCAATTCAGACAAGATTTATATTGCTATGCATCACTTACAAATGTACTCCCACGGATGTGAACTTGTGGAGTTTTCTTACCTTAGATGTATAATCTTGATTCTGATTGGCTTATCTTTATTTTCAAAGGCATCAAATGCCAAATTGCAGGAAATAATTGCACAAACTGAGGAAGAGGTGCAGAATTGTGCTCTTGAACTCTTTGCTGTTGTTGATACAGTTTCAAAATATAAAGAGTTTGTTACATCAAAAATTGCCACGATGAAGAATGCTCTTGCAGAAACTGCGGGGGCTGTAGCGGATATGCATAAAGCCGGTTTACCTGGGTCTGTTGCAAGCCGCTGATATTAAGCCTCTTATAACAATTACAGTTATCACTTAATTATCTTATGTTTCTTAGTTGTTACTAATAGTTTGTCAAATATAAATATTTAGGTGTAAACACATATTGTAAGTAAGTATTTACCATCTTTACTAGCACTCTTGGTCTATGGTTTTGCAATAGTCTTACTCGCTTCCCTGATACATTTGATGACCCAATATCAAGATAGTTTGCTTTACAAATTTTATTGTACAAAGTCTGTGATCCTCTTTTTTTTATTGGGAATTTTATCGAACATTGTCGGAGTTGATACGTAAACAAGGAGTGTTGATTGCGTAAATAGTTCTATGCTTACAAGATCTTGAAGCATGTGTTCCTTAGTCAGGTCTTAGAAGGGTGAAGCAATTTATTAGACTATTGCTGATAAAACTCATCCTCAACAACTGGCATTACTTTCTTTTCTGTCAGCCGGTGAGGAGACTAAGATATTATTGACATCGATAATTTCCCCTACAAGATTATACTAGCATCAATTTTAAGGAGATATCGGAGTAAACTTCAGCTTGCAGGCTTTAAGAGCAAGTAATTAAGGATTAAATGAAAAGTTTTAAAGTTTTTAAATATAAGAGGCAATGTCAACGTATTCAACAGGTTAAAATGAAATTGGCGTCAGATAAAATGAAATAGGTGGCTCTCGTTGTTACTGTGGCTTGAAATGGAAGGGTTATGTAGGTAACAACAACAACAATGTAGGTAAGACATTGTTAAATTTTAATTTCCTCACTCAAAGCAAATTGGCGAAAGTACAAAAAAATAAAATGGAAATTGTAGAAATCACTGGTCTGCAAAAACTGAACCAGACCGATATTTTCTTCTAAAACTCTGGAGGAAATGGCCTTCTTGATGGAAATGTGCCACACTTCATGATGCTGTTTCTAAATTCTGGAGCTCTATCGACTTGACAGCAAATTTTATAAAATTTTAATTTCAATTGAATATTCACTTTTGGAGGCACATTTGTTAACTAAATTGAAAAAGGTAAAGCATGATCTTTGTTCAACAACAACAACAACAACTACCCAGTATACTCCCACCAGGTGGGGTCTGGGGAGGGTAATATGTAGACAAGCCTTACCTCTGCCCGAAAGGGCAGAGAGGCTGTTTCCAATCGACCCCCGGCTCACAGGATAAAAGGAAAAACAGCAGTAAAACAAAAACAAAGACAAAAACAAAAATAATAAAGCATTAGTAACTCCAGCAGAAATAGCGTAAATAGCGAAAATAATTATCTAAACATACGAAATATAAATACAATCGCATGCAATAATATCATACAGTAACTACCATAACAAACAACCATAGGGGGGACATAAGCTAAAACACAAATCATCTATGGGTAACCCTACTGATCCACACCCAACCCCGGATGAGGCGTACGAAAAACTCTAGGAGCCCCTATCCTACAACCCTAATTCTAGACCTCCAGACTTTCCTATCAAGGGTCATGTCCTCGGAAACCTGCATTCTAGTTATGTCCTGCCTAATCACCTCTCCCCAATACTTCTTAGGCCTCCCTCTGCCTCGCCGACCGTCAACAATCTCCAGCCGCTCGCAGCTCCTCACCGGGGCATCGGGACTTCTTCTCCGCACATGCCCGAACCACCTCAGCCTCGCTTCTCGCATCTTCTCATCCACCGGGGCCACCCCCACCTTCTCTCGAATAACTTCATTCTTAATCTTATCTAGCCTGGTGTGTCCGCACATCCACCTAAGCATCCTCATCTCTGCAACCTTTATTCTCTGAACATGCGAGTTCTTCACGGTCCAGTACTCCGCCCCATACAACATCGCAGGTCTAACCACGGCTTTATAGAATTTCCCCTTGAGTTTGTGTGGAACTTTCTTGTCACACAGGACTCCTGATGCAAGCCTCCACTTTGACCACCCCGCTCCTATACGATGAGTGACGTCCCCGTCAATCTCTCCGTCCCCCTGAATCACAGACCCAAGATATCGGACACTGTCCCTCTTGGCGATGGCCTGAGAACCAATCATCACGTCCCTGCCTACTTCGCTCGGCTCGGCGCTAAACTTGCACTCCAGGTATTCTGTCTTAGATCTGCTTATTTTGAAACCTTTAGACTCGAGAGCCTGTCTCCAAACCTCTAACCTTTCAATAACACCGACCCTCGTCTCATCTATCAATACTATGTCATCAGCAAATAGCATACACCAAGGCACATCCCCTTGAATATGTCGGGTTAGAGCATCTATGACTAAGGCAAACAAGAGGGGGCTGAGCGCCGATCCTTGATGGAGCCCCATAACCACTGGAAAATGTTCTGATTCGCCACCCACTGTCCTAACCCTAGTTTTAGCTCCATTGTACATGTCCTTGGTTACTCTGATGTAGGCTTCCGGCACGCTCTTCGCCTCCAAGCACCTCCATAGCACCTCCCTTGGGACCTTGTCATACGCCTTCTCCAAGTCGATAAGCACCATGTGTAGATCCTTCCTCTTATCCTTGAATTGCTCCGCCAGCCGCCTGACAAGGTGGATAGCCTCGATAGTGGAGCAGCTTAAAATCATAAACGTTCTACCTTATATAAATCTTCAAATTAAATTATGACTAAATAACACCAAATCTTCCAATGATGCCATATGAGTTTTCTCTAATTGCACCATGTTCAGATCGGGTAATTGTGCTAAATTTTAGGTGCGCAAATGTGATAATACACAAAATAAACTAAAGGGAAGAATAAAAAGATTAAATAAGAGAAAGATTCCCCTTTAAATGCTTAATATTTTGCTTAGACATAAATATTGATATAAATTTAAAAATTTAACTCAACAATTGAAGTAGCTATGGAAAGCAAGAAAGAAAAATGATTTGCAAAAGCCAATAACACTAACCGTTCGCAAAAACATAAAGTGCACAAGTTCAAAATTTTTGCAGTTTGGAAATAGAACTCTTTTCGGATAAAAATATAATTATAATTAAATTGAAATTTGGTATGAGCTAATATTACATAAGCTAAAAAAAGGCACTAAGAATTTAAATCTTCAAAAAATAAATTATTTCTATTAGTGTTGATAACACATAATTACTTATTTGAATTAACCAATTAGCACAATAACTTATTCATTCTTCTCCAAATTCATTACATAAGTAAAATTATTTTCGAGTTGACATAACTTTTGAGATACATGGATTTATTCCATAAAAAGATCTTCGACGAAAGAATCAAAGAGTAGAGCAAAATCAACTATAGTACAATAATAACAATTAAATTATAGTAGTTTAAATACAAATTTATATTCATATTTATCTATATATACTATATTAAAAGCATGAAGCCCCTATCAAAATGTTGTTTGCCTTTTTATCTTTAAAAGTTAATTTTGCACTAAACAAAATAATCATTTAATTACAATTTAACACTTCAAAATCAACTAGAATTTTGCTTAATAAGATCTTAATATTTAGGACTTCAAATTCAATTAAAATTTACCTTAGTAGATCTTTTTTATTTGATCGGTTTTTATAAATATTCTTTGGAGTTTAGTACGTAGCCATTTTTTTTTTAACACTTAGCCTCTAAGGTATATAATAGTATTTCTTTCTCCAAATGATCAGTAATTCATTACCTAAATATATGAGACACCCATCAGCAATGCATGTTCGCATTTTCCTCTTAAATTTTAAGAGTTGTTATGAAATAGAAGATTCTTACACTTCTATTTAAGGTGAATGTCTTTAATGTACTTAATTAGAGAGATTTTAGAGTCCTATTATTGGTAGCAAGATCTTCCTCCTCCCTATAAATAGAGGTGCTCTCTACCATTGTAATTCACCCCTCTCAACACAATAAGAAGAACTCTCTCTACTCTTCTCTCTATTGCTATTGTTCTTGTTCAATTGTTCTTGTCTTTTGCTTTAGTTTATAACACGTTATCAGCACGAGACTCTACCGTCTCAAGTATCATTCTCGAAAATCCAAGGTATTTTCCCTCTTCCTAATTTAATTTTCGAGTATGTCTGACATTATGAAAAGAAAGTTCATTGCTCTTGAAATTTCGGGCAAGAACTATATGACATGGGTGTTGGATGCTGAAATCCACTTAGATGCTATGGTCTCGGAGACACCATCAAAGATAAAGAAAAAGCATCAACCCAAGATTGTGCGAAGGCCTTGATTTTCTTGCGCCACCACCTTGACGAAGGTTTGAAGATTGAATTTCTCACCGTCAAGGATCCACTCGTTTTGTGGAACAGCTTAAAGGAGAGATATGACAACCTGAAGTTGGTCACTCTGCCACAAGCACGATATGATTGGGCCCATCTGAGGCTACAGGACTTTAAGTCCGTTTCTGAATATAATTCTGCTATGTTCAGAATTACTTCTAAACTGAAGCTATGTGGAGATAACATCTCCGATTACGATATGCTTGAGAAAACGTTTACAACGTTTCATGCCTCCAATATGGTACTGCAGCAACAGTACCGAGAGAAAGGCTTTACGAAGTACTCTGAACTGATTTCTCTCTTACTAGTGGCTGAGCGAAATAATGATCTGCTCATGAGAAATCACGAAAATAGACCAACTGGGTCTACACCACTGCCTGAAGCAGATATGGTGCACTCGCATTATGCCAAACATAAAAGGGACCATGATCACGGTCATAAACGGGGTCAAAGCCAAGGACGTGGACAAGGAAGAAATTCCAAAGAAGTCCGTCACCCCCCAAAGAGAGATAACCACCGAAAGCAGAAACGGGGTCCAGAAGATCCTAAGGTAAATAGTTCAGAAACTATATGTTATCGTTGCGGTGGAAATGGGCACTGGTCTAGGACTTGCCGTATACCAAGACACTTGGTTGACCTTTATCAAGCATCTCGAAAGAGAAAAGGCCCTGAAACAAATTTTGTCTATGACGACAATGAGGATATCACCCACCTGGATGTGGCAGACTTCTTTGAGCAACCCGATGGGAAAATAGACCACCTAATCGGCGATGGGACCATGATGAAAGAAGATGGAGTTATTTGATTTTGCTCTACTTATTTGTATTAGTTAGTGAATAATCTAATAGTCATTAGTATTAGCTCGTATTAGCTAGTTCATGATGCAATGTTAGCAGTAGTTCTTTAGAATATCTTCAATATGTTCAAATATCAATAAAACTTTTATTTTCCAGTGGGGGTAATCGACTAGCCTGAAAAACTAGCCGATTATCAACTATTTTCGCATTAAAGTTGAAAAACAATTGATCAACAATCGATTGTCTTTGGCTAACAATCGATTGTCTTGAAACAGTTCTGGAATTTTTCAAAAATAGCCAACAATCGATTGTCTTTGTCTAACAATCGATTGTCTTGAAACAGTGAGGTCTGGAATTTTTCAAAAATCACCCACAATCGATTGTCTATATCTAACAATCGATTGTCGTTAGGCAGTGTAATCTGGAATTTTTCAAAAATCATCCACAATCGATTGTCTATGTTTAACAATCGATTGTTTTAAACAGTGTGATCTGAAGTTTTTCAAAAATAACAAATAATCGATTGTGTGTGTTTAACAATCGATTGTCTATGTTCCAACAATCGATTGTGTGTTTAATAATCGATTGTCTTATGAAAAACGCTGAAATTTTCAAACTGCATAGTAATTGATTATGGACAACATATCTGATTTTGTTTGTCAACTGTTAGTAGCAGATTTTGAAAATATTATGTGACACAAAAGGAATTGAACTTGCTTATTCTTATGTTCCTGTATTTCTTTTGTATGTCATACCATGGAAAGTAGTAAATTGATTGAAGGCTCCGGAAGAGCAAATCTAACTCTGCCCAAAGGCATGACGTTAATCATTGAGAAATGTTCTCCTCCAAGTCTAAGAAGAACTTGTTGAGTTTTAATGATATCAATCAAAACGTTCTCCTCCAAGTTTAAAAGGAACTTGTTGAGTTTTGAGAATCTATCTTAGAGAATGCAATGTTCTCCTCCAAGTCTAAAAGGAACTTGTTGAGTTTTAAAGATATCATTCAAAATGGATATCATATTGAGACAATAGATGAGAATAATCTTGAACTCTTCATGAAAACGAGGCTGCCCATTTCGACTTGGGTTCACGCCATTTTGCATGCAACAATACTAGTTTGTCGGCTGCCCACTTCGGTTTGGGGTCACGCCATTTTGAATGCAACAATACTAGTTTGTCGGCTGCCCACTTCGGTTTGGGGTCACGCCATTTTGCATGAAGCAATGCTAGTTCGTCGGCTGCCCACTTCGGTTTGGGGTCACGCCATGTTGCATGCAGCAATGCTAGTTCGTCTCTGACTGACGAATTGACACAAATATTCCCCATTGCAATTGGTTTTGGGTCATGAACCCAATATATCCCATTTAAGAAGCTTTGGATGCGCAGTATATGTGCCTGTAGCACCGCCATCCCGCACCAAAATGGGTTTGCAAAGGAGGTTAGGAATATATGTTGAGTTTGACGCGTCCTCCATTATTCGCTACCTCGAAATATTGACAGGAGATTTGTTCACTGCACTATTTGCAGACTGTCAATTTGATGAGACACTTTTCCCAAAATTAGGGGGAGAAGTTGGTGAAACCAAACGGGAAATTTTATGGAAAAATGCATCATTATCTCATCTTGATCCACATACCTCTATTTGAAAGAAAGAGGCACAAAAGATTATCCATTTGCAAATAATAGCAAATCAAATGCCTGAAGCATTTATAGATTTGAAAAGGATAACAAAATCACATATCCTCGAAGTGAATGTGATTCACAAATACATATTCAATGTTGGAAGAATATGAACATGAAATTGGTATTGAATATACCACACTCACTCCTAGAAGGAGGCTTGAGATGATACCACCCTCACCCCTAGAAGGAGGTTTGAGATGATATATGGCATGAATGATCGTTGGTCGCGTACCTATTGTACGCCAAAGTATTTTGGAAATATGACCATTAAAGGACAACGATAATGCAAGAAACATATCTTGCATATAAGTTTGACATGACCATAATGGTATAACTTTCTCTTTAAGAAAGATATTCACCACACGGATGTTGATGAACCTGTGGTAGTACAAAGTTAATTGAGAGCTCTCGAAGAGCCAATTATTACTATGTTGGAGAAACACAATTGAGTATTGTGCTGTAGTAAGTCTCAAAGAAACTTATCCAGTTTCCAAAAGTACACGCGAAGGCGATTGATGATATTGAGACTATAAATAAAGGAAGGCTTTGATTCTCCTATTACTACAACTTGTAGCGGGGTAATTTGTATATGAAAAGCTACCCGCTTTGTTCTCCAGTTTGTACTACACAAACGAAAGAATGCCACAATAAAGTGGATATCTATTGGTATAAAACACATGTCATAATAAACCCGAAGTTTATTGATAAGTGCACATGTCATGGTGTAAATTTGAAGTTTACCAATATTGATAATTTATTCAGTTGACATTCGTGTTAGCCATCTCATTTGAAGTATGATGTGCAAATTCACATAGGTGAATATCAAAGAACTAGAAGTTCTTGTTCTCAGTAATGAACTGACCAACTAAAGAGTTCGGGTTGAAGCCCCTAAATTCTGGAAATATCAAAGGTGAATATGGGCCCATTCACCCGCCATGTATACCACATATGATGCATCTATGGAATGGTTACATGCGCAATTGTTATTAACCCGCAGCCTGGCCGTGCTTGCGAGGTAAAACGCTCAGTAATCTAACTTCGAGCATAGTTTCCAGATTCTCTACTCAAGACAGTTAATCTTGATAAGTTGGTTTATATCAAAGTTGGTTTAGCAAGATATTGAGTGCTTCCACTTAATAGCTAAACTGTTCCTTATGAGAACGAAGTTGTATACATCAGTTTGATATAAGTTGTATACAAGAGTATATTCTCCCCTCAAAAGTGGTTCAGGGTCAGGAACCAAATAATTTCATCTTATATTAAGGTGCTGTGTATATTGACATAATGCACAAAGATGATTTCCCAAAGTTGAGGAAACAAGTTAGCTTTACTAACATGAGGGGGAGACATGATAAACACTTGAGAAAAGGTTACATGGGATGAATTATCATTTGTATATGTATATCCCCGAATATCATGATATGAACCTGAAGTTCATAAAAGGGATAATTCAATTGCAACATATTGCAAAGCATGCTATACGCATTTGCTGACCCAAAGAAAGTAACTAAATGGAAGAGATACAATTCAAGAAGAATTGATTCCATATGAAAGACATGTAGTTTTGAACCTATAGTTCAAATGCTTGAAAGATAAAAGTCAAAGGTATGTATAGTCAGTTTTCGATATCTTATTTGTTTAGTATTACTAATGAAAGATTGATATGCAGCTAAAGTTTATTATATGGCTTATATGACTTAACTTGAAAGATTCAAGTTGCTTGAAGCATATGCAATTCGTGGTCCTGAAGTACCACATCCTAAGTACAATTTGTGTACATATGTATCTTGCTATAACTATAAGCATGATGGCATTGAGAATGCATCTATGGAGATATTGAAGAGCTATTCCATGACATTATATGAAGATGTTCATATCTATCAAGAATGATGATTTCAAGGTGCGGAATATTTATTCAAGTCAATATGGTTGATTTATTCATCAAGCATCTACCAAAGATCGTTTTGAAGATGATGCACAAGATTGGAATGCAAATGCTCAAGGATATAAATCGATGTACTCATTAGGGGGAGTCAATGCGCGTTGCACTCTTTTTCCCTTACAAGGTTTTGTCCCACTGGATTTTCCTTGCAAGGTTTTTAACGAGGCAACCAATAGGCGCATATTCAAACATGTGTACTCTTTTTCCTTACTTTAATTTTTCCCATTGGGTTTTGGTTTTAAGGTTTTATGAGGCACATCATTGAATAGACATTCAAGGGGGAGTGTTATGAAATAGAAGATTCTTACACTTCTATTTAAGGTGAATGTCTTTAATGTACTTAATTAGAGAGATTTTAGAGTCCTATTATTGGTAGCAAGATCTTCCTCCTCCCTATAAATAGAGGTGCTCTCTACCATTGTAATTCACCCCTCTCAACACAATAAGAAGAACTCTCTCTACTCTTCTCTCTATTGCTATTGTTCTTGTTCTATTGTTCTTGTCTTTTGCTTTAGTTTATAACAAGAGTTTTGATTTAATCTGAACTTTAAATTTCTAGAAGTCTGAACTAATCTGGGATTATTTTAGAAATAAATTAAGCCACAACCAAACTATGTGAATTTAAGACTACAATTAATTTTTTAAACTTCAGATAAACTAATGTATTTGGAACTCTTGAAATGACTATAAATTTGTCATCCATCCCCACCCTGATAATTTTGAAAAATTGACCTCAACATTATGAACTCTTAAAATTTTAATATTTTTATTAGCAGACTGCATTCGGAGTGAGTTTAGAATAGTATTAACTTTTATTTGGTATTTGATGAACGTGCAAAGAAGGAATTTAGACTTAAATTAATTAGAATCCATGCAACTTTTTTTACAAAAGAAGAGGTTCATTTGGCTTGTCTATAATTTATAATTGAGTTGGTAGGGTTTAAAACCATTTTTTGTTAGTATAATGACACTATGAACGTAGAGTTTACAAAGAGATTCTATATGCGATACAACAACATAGCATATTTGTATCTTATATAAAATATTTATAACGATAAATAATATAGAACAAATTATACTAAATTCATTCAGAAAATGTTGAATTCAACCATATATTTAAACATATATTGTGATCATATAGCTATGTAAAAAGGTAGTTATGGCGGGAAGGAGTAGCTGGAAAGGAAAGAATAGCCGAGTCTGGGACTATTGTCCATATCAAGCTATAGAGAGGATCAATATGTAAATATTACTTGGTAAATAAAATTGTATAGTTACCCAAAAAAAATACAATATATTACGTTTAGTTTTACCCCCACTGCCATTTTTCAATAATTTGTATTCGTTTTATATTGCTTAAAGTGATGCACACATGTAATGCACGTACACTAAAACTAGTTGGCATGAAAAAGGTGTAGCAGCAGGTTGCACAAAAGTAAAAGTTGGAGGCCGCACCAGGCACCTTCCACAAACTCTCAAAATCTATATTTTGATCATTACAAATCCAGTGTAATCTCACAAGTGCAGTCCGGGGAAGGTAGTATGTACGCAGCTTATCCCTACCTTATGAAAGTAGAAAAGTTGTTTCCGATAGACTCTCGGCTTGAAAAAAACATGGAAAGAAAAAATCTATGTTTTTATCAAGAACTTCAAATTATCTATTAAGGCACTTTCATATGGTCTTCCCTAAAATCTTGATAGTACCAACATGTCCAAATCACATCATGGCTTACCAAAAAGTTAACCTATAAATGATCAGCATGACAACCATTTCCCAAATAATGATACATAGCATATAATCTGACCAAATTTGGTAAAGGCACCAAAAATTGGAATGGATATAATATTCTTCATCATCTACAACACCTCAAGAAATGATTTTCAAATAGGAAAAAGAACATGAAGTATAATTTCGTTATCAAACAGGAAGAAGAACATGAAGTATAATTTCGTTATTGCACAAGATGGAATGCAGTGTGGGGGAATAAGTAAGTATAAAGCCACTAATAACCCCTAATCTGGTGTAGAAACTGGAAGCTATTATATGTCAGGAAATCTCGTACTATACACCATACCGTATATTAGCAATGAAATCAGAAAGTTCCACTCAAACATGTGATCATGCTTGTGATTGGGGGTTAATGAGAAGAAAGGGCTTAACTGCAAGCAAAATCACAAACTCTCTGACTTAACTTCCAAAAACCTCATTTTCACATGTTTAGTGAGAGCAAATTTTATCCCGTGAAGCACAAAGAAAACCCAGTTTTTAGTTTTCCCACTCAATGGGGAAAAGGATTACATATCAGTAGCATTACAGAGACCAGTTCAAGAATACCATATAATCTCCTTAGTGAAGAACTAAGCTTAATAATGATATTGTTGGATATGATTTGAACAAAGAACAGACTAAACTAACCTTGACTCTTCTGTTGGAAACCAGTTCCAATGTCTCCTGTCTTCACTGCCAGTTATTGACATCGCCTTTTTTTTAATTAAAAAAAATTCGTTAATGAGTGAGTACTCATCATATATATGCATTGCACGCTTGGACTTTGTAGATAGTGAGAGCTAACAAATTACATGCATCCAGCAAACAACTCCATGCTGAATCTCAACCCTTGACAATTAATTTTGACATAGAGCACAAATAAAACATTCAAATATAGGTGTCACAGAAAAGCAGCTCAGTTTTCTTTTTCTTAGCCATAAATGTACTAATCAGACACTGAGCTAGTACAACAAAATTGGAAGATTTAATATAAATAAGGGCAATTCCTCAAAGCCGAAATCAGAATGACACGCAACGCATACTAACTACCATAAAAGCCAAACAAAAGGGAAATAAAACCAAACACAAACTAAACCTTTAAAGAGATAAGAGATTCATATCTTCTGCTGATCATTGTTATCAATCTGTGTACTACCGTTATCTGCTTCAACTTTTACAATTTCATCACTCCTCTGGTTATTATCATCCACGTCAAGCACATCATCCATCATATCATCCTCTGCAACATTGATATCCTCAACATCCTCATCTTCATTGTTGCTAACACCAGGGATCTTTCTAGTCTTGGGTCCACGCTCAAGCCTATGACTCTCTAGCTCCTTGTCCATTGTCTCTTGGAGGTTTGCTGGATTTCTGTTGGCTCTCCTTTCCAAAATATTTTTCCACTCCCCTTCAGCACTTGCAACATATTGTTCAGCAATTTGTTTCTGGTATAGCGACAAATCCTCTCTCCTTGCAGCTTTCCATTCTTGGAATATCTGAAAAGGAAAAAAATGGGGTAAATGATCTGGCGACATGATAATATTTCCTCATATATGTCCTCCACTAATTAATCAGTCTTGAGGTAATTTTGATGTAATTTCCAATAGTGTAGTCTTACATGCTCAGTCAGTAGCATTCTCACCACTGCACAGTATCCAAAAAAAAAAAGAAGGTAAAGTTGATTCAAGAACTACTTCGAACAACTCAGAATAGGCTGAAGAGTTATGCAGACAACGTGATGTGGCCTTTATGGGGGTGAGAAGATACTTTTGAATGTTTCACCTATGAAAGTCATGAATGAGGGTTGGGAAGAAGGGCAAATTCCCAACAAACACCTGTGCATTCCCAGAGGAATTCACACTAAAGCTTCAAGTTCACTGTATTCACACAAACATAATTATCTGCCACCTCAACAAGGTCATTTGATGTGTGCAACTTTTGCTTTAGAAGATATTGCTGCATACAATTTCACAAGTGAATGTTCTATAATGCAACCGACAATGTGCAGGGTGATATTTACCTGATCTTTTTTCTGCTCAACTAAGTTTGGATCTTCTTCCAATGGTTTGGCAAAAGAATAAAAGATTGGAGGCTCGGCTTTGGTCCTGAAAACATCAACCCAAAAAGATATAAAAAGAAGTTATGAACTGTTACCAGGATAGATAATTGATCACCCTACACAGCTGCAAGTACGATTTTTGCAGTCATTTAGCAGCTTCAACATTCTGTACATGAACAGAAACTTATCTTCGTGTCAATAAAATTGTGAATATGGACATTTTGGACCAAAATAAGAAATAACCTGCAAAATGAAAACCCAAGAATTAGCACAAAAAATTCACTGGGTTACGGCATCTAAAATAGTGCAGATGAGGACACAGCCGAATAAGAGAGGAGACCATCCTTAAAATATTTCTAATAAAGTTTTAACTCCATAGTGATCTCAAAAATTTAAGGGGTTCACATAAAAAAGGAATGCATCCCATACACCTGCTTTCCCAGGCACGGCCTCAACAAGCTTCATTGCTGGATGCATCTATATATGAGATTTGATGTAGCCGACACAACATACCTTATAAAATTGGCTAGTTTTTTGTGGTGCTCACTCCACCGAAGAAACAGCAATTCCAACCTCTTTTCCTCAGCTTTAGCAGCAAGACGTGCTCGAAGAGTCTTCACAGTGACAAGTAAAGAAAACAGGTGCAAGTTATGTTTCTCATTTAAGAATTTACCACAAAAGTTGATTGCAAAAATTGCTGGAAATGTTAAAACTGAGACAAACCAGATCTCTTTTCAGCTTTTCATCACGCTGCTCACGCTCTTGTTGTCTTAACTTCTCACTTTCTTCGCGCGCCCTTTGCTCAGCCTGGCATTATTTTGTGTCAAAAGTACCTCGAGCAAGGTTTATGATCATTACAAAAACTGTTTCTTCCTCCGTTTTTCGAACTTTATGAAGGGGGGGAGGGGAAAAATAGCAGGTGCGGATTGTAAGAGAAAGCATGCATTCGTACTAAGTTACTCAGACTCGGCAATTTGGGCGCCGTATCCGTGTCGACACGACACTGACACGGGTAAGGGTGTGGGATCTGTGTCAGATCCGGTCAGACGAAATCGGGTGTGTTGACCAAAATTTTGGGGAAAGTTTTGAGAATTGATTTCCCTAAGTAAAGATTTGAAGAGATGGGAAACGAAATACCTTCAATTCCGCTGCTATGTAGTAATTTATACTAGTCATTTTGTCACCTTTGAAGCTTTTTGTCTTGGTCAATCTTCTTGTGCATGCTGCAGGTTTCTGAAATCAAGAGCTTCTGTGTTTTTTTAGGGCAGAGAAGCTGAAGATGGGTGGTGGACTACTGGACTGAGGCTTATTGGGGAGAACTCGAATGGGTCGTGTTGTACTGGGAAAAAGCAGAGACATGGAAAAGGTTTTGTTGGGGAAGAAGATTCAGAGAAGGAAAAAAGAAGACACGGCTGTGAAGAAGAACGATGGAGAATAAGACTTAAGAGACTAATTAGGAATTGACCATCTTTTAGCATATTCTGCCACGTTGGTTTATGAGATAAACATTACATATACTCTGTTCAAGAGTTTAAGTTTATAAAAATTAGAGTTTTAATTGTACCAAAAGTAATTAGAGTTTTAATCAAAATAATAAATAATTACTTAACTGTAAACTAAAGTTTCTTTTAAGGCACACATTTTTCATTTGAGTAAACTTCATAAATATTACAAATAATTATATGCTTAAAATAAACAAATTTTATTAATTATACTATTTATATGCCTGCCTACAACTTAAAACATAAGATTCAGTTACTACACTCTACAGAAGTCAAGTACATGTAAGTTTTCCATATTATCCCTCATGTTTATGCATATCTTTACAGCTATATTTTTAGATTTTTAATTTATTTTTTGCCGAATCCCCACACTCGCACCCGTACCTAGATCCATATCCTCGAATCCTAAAATTTAGATCATGAAGGATCCGATCTCTGGATCCATATCCGTGCTGGACACCCGGACCCGAGTCCGAGTAACTTAAATTAGTATAATAATGGGCGGTAAAGATTCAGTGTGGATTGAAGAGAAAACATGCACCCGTAAACTCATTTTGAAGTGTCGATGCAGTCAACGTAGCGATGATAAAAACTTAATGTCAGAGCAAAATATATGATACACCAGAGCCCCCATCCACATGGACACATAAGTATCCTAATTAAGATATATTCTTTCCAATGAGTACAGTGCCCTACTTAAGATAAGTTTAAATGTCTCAAGGAATTTGGGAATTCATAAAGATTTTTAGGTTCAAATATTTTAAAAAACCAAATTCATCAGGATAATCCTCGAATGACAAAGTTCAAAGATTACTAAAGTGAGAACCACTATAAAAAGAAGGTTAGAACCAATTTAATCAGAAGGTTAATCCTCGTACATTCGTACGTAAACTCAATTTTCCCGGCTACTCAATATTTTGAACTCAAGCCCCCACCAAACTAGTACCAACAAATAATATCTCCACTCAAAAACATATAACTTCATTATCCCCGCCAGTACCTTAATTTTTCACCCTCCAATAAAGTATACAACAACTACTACACCTTAATCCCAAACTCAAGTCAGGGTTGGCCGTAGAATTCTCAATGAACATGTCACTCCATTTAAGCTCACCTCATGTCAATATTATAGAAAAATAAAAATAGAGACAAAATGTACATTCTCAAATAAAGTTATATTATATGTTAGAAAATAAAACATTCAAGTAGAGTCAGTAGAAAGATGATAAAATCAGAGTACTCACCCTTTTCAAAGAATCTGACCTCCGCATGTAAGCCTCGCTCCCTGAAAGCTGCATGTCCTCTTTTCGGAACTTCTGAGAGAATTCCATGCATATACAAATTCGAGAAAAAGGTAGGTAAGCCAAAGTGTCGCCACGCTAAACAGGATTAAGATTGTACAGCTCAAGTACTGAGGGTGTTGAATTGAGAATTGTCATATACAGGAGATATTATCAAACTGATAAATTTAGAACAAATGCTTAATCATTAATTATTGAGTCCCTTCTTTGTATTGATCTTGAAAAATCTATTGTTTTACTTAAGTAGAAATCGAGTTTGGGTGATGAGCCCCTTCAACTTCGAGTTGGTCTGCAGCTACCAATTCAAGTTTAAGTGATAATATCCGGGAGATTTATAAGTAATAGCACCATACCTCTACCTCTTTTCAATGACCGAGAATAGAATTTTCTTTTCTTGTATGTGGTACAAAGTTTGCGTACAGATTACGCTCCCCAGACCCCAGACCCCACTGATTACATTGGGTTTGTTGTTGTAGTTGTTGTTTTATGTAGTGCAAGAAACACTTTCTTGTTGTCCTTATTAACAACTTCCCTGAGGGAAGAATTGCAAAACAGCTTTTCCTTTTTAGGTGATTGAGTACTACTCCAACGTCGCTTCAACAATATTATGTGGATGACTTATTCTTCAACTTAAGAAATTAAGCACAAACAATATCCCGAGGAAATGGCATTTATAGCAGTTCGACTATTAAAGCAACCAAATAGGCACATTAGAACAAGTTGAAGGTTCAAAACACACAACCTTGAAAAAGGAACTTCATACTCACCTCCAAGGTCCCCAGCAGCTGTCCCAACATTCTCTTATTCCTACTAACCAATTTAGGATCCTCATTTTTTGGCAACACTCTCGGCACAGGTTCCGGTGGAGGAACATCAGAATCCTACACACATTATTTAAAGCATATGAAATTCAATGTCTTCAATGTGCAGAAACACACCATTGTCTATAAGAAGCAGAATAAAGGACTAACAAAAAGAATACATGGCCCCCAAAAAGGTGTCCATCCATGTTTACCATTTTTGAGGGTCTTTGATTGCCATCCCTCCGAAGCCAATTGGATGGCTTTCTCTCATTCTGTCTGACATGTGCTTCCCTTGAACTTCCCTCCTCCACAGCTGAATCTTCCTTATTCGCATCCATTGGAGCTCCAGAGACATCGTCAGCAATCTCCCCCTCTTCAATCTGAATTCAACAATCAATCCAATAAAAACAAAAGAACTTGTTTTTCAAGTTGAAATGAAGCCAATAACAACAACCACAACAACATATCCTTAATCCCACAAAAATTGCAATTCGGCTATAAATTTTCCATATTTATCCCGCTCATTTCCATTCAACACGGTTTTAAATAAAAGCAAATTAGTAATTTTCTTGCGGAGGATTATGGAATATTCAGTGTTCACCTTCACAACAGCTGAAGAAATACGCCTTTTAGGTGCCGGCTGATCCTCTGCATCATTCCTCTCCGCCTAAATAACCAATTAGCCAAAAACACTAAACTCAATAAACGGAAACGATGTAGTTAACAGGAAGCTTCATCAAAAAGGATATGAGGAGAGAAATACAGGTCTAACAAGGCCACGTTGGCGGCCGCCGTTGGCAACAAAACTCCGAGGACCACCGCCACCGCCGCCACCGGAGAATCCACCGCGGCGAAGACCTCTTGGATCCTTAAGCCGCTCAGTTATCTAGTCAAGAGATAGTATAGTGGTTACAAAAAGGGAAAAAAACCTAGAAATCCAGCAAACAGAAGGAGATTGAATACACACAGAGAAAGAAAGAGAAAGAGAGGACCTCGCGTTGTTGACGATTCAGTTCAAAGAGTTCTTTGCGGAGCTCTTCCTCCGTCTTCTCCACTACGGCGCTCGCCATTTTTTAGGGGTTTCTGCTTCTTCACTATTCTCCCTTAACCAGCGAACGACAGAGCCAGTAGAGGTCCTTAATTAAGTGACTCGTGAACCGCCCCGGTTCGGTTTTGTTGGATTCTTTTTTCCATTCAGGAAAATCATACAGAAGAAAAAATATATCAAGATAACAATTTGGCACTCTAAAAAGAACTTTTACATTATTAAACAGCTAGCTAAATATGATTAATTACACGTAATTATTTATTAGAAGTAAAATTATTAACATAAAAAATAAAAGTAACTTAATACAGCTGAATAAAGTATTATGTATATAAGATATTTTCTATTATCAATGAATGTACGTGTATAGGTAAAATCGATTCATATTAAATGCTTGTATAATAGTTTGCTTTCCGAGCCAAGTTCTCTATTGCCTTATCTCGATTTCACCGCTAAGTCTTACATCCTCATTTAATTTATTTATCATTTTGGGATCAGATCGATTCCTTTGTCTATAAATCACGTATAAATTCAACTGTACCATTTTACAGGTAAACAGTTTAGCGCCCACCGTGGGGCTTAGACTGTTGCGTGATTATGTTGATCCTTGCACCAATTACTAACCTGTTTGATTTTTTGTTCTTAGCAAAAAATCATAAAAATGGCAGATAACGATGTCAAGTCGCACACAACGTTGAGGCCCAAGGAAATCAGCTACAACACGAAAACTCGATCAGTGATACCCACAACGAGGGGGTTGAGGTCACGCTCCAAACCTGGGGGCGAGATCGGCACTCGGTGCCTCACTTATCCTCGCATACCAACTTGCAACTAAGGGACTCTGAACATATAATGTCATACTTTAGTCATTGGCCACATTGCAAGACAATTGCGAATACTGACTAAATATCAATATAAAGTTGGGCCAACAAGCCCGTCATAACTACTACAACTGACAAACCAACAAAATGTACATAAAAGGCCTACAAGCCCAACATAGTGCATTAACTAACAGGATATGTCTACAAGCCTCTACCGATGGATATATTGTGATCGGAACAAGACTCCGACCTACTCATAACATATATACATATATACAAAGATGTACGTAAATGTCTAGACCCGACAACTTCGAAAGGCATGGAGCTTACCGATCAAGCTAAACTCGGACAACACTTAATAAAGAGGTCTACCCATCTATCTGTCTGAACCTGCACGCATGAAATGCAGCGCCCCCAGATGTTAGTACGAAATAATGTATCGAGCATGTAAGGCAATATGCCAAAAGCTGAAACTAAAGTGATAATATAATAACTGAAAGTAACTAGAAATCAAAGATAATATGAAGATACACTTACTTGATGATACTGACTCAACTCTCTCAATATAGTGAGTAAAATAGTTGTCTGGCCCTATAAGGCTCGGTATATATATAATTGATCTGCCGTAGTAGGCTGGCTCATAGACACTCTGTCATACTAGGCTCTGTATCTCGACCATCTGGGTTCGCTCATAGGTGCTCAGCCACAGTAGGCTCGGTATTAGGGGTGTACATGGACCAGGTTGGTTCGATTTTTATCAAAACCAAACCAAACCAACTAATCGGTTTGGATTGGTTCGGTTTTGTCGAATTTTTTGGGTTTTCGGGTTTTTTGTTACATGAATATTGTTTCAATCTTACTTTGTTAAAATTATACATAAAGCTTTGATAAGTGGATATATGTTTAGTAAATATGAAAAAAATTGACAAACATATGATTTATTAAAATATTCTAATGGGAGAATTTTTGTAGTTACACATGATAATTGTTTTCTTAGTCGTCTAACAATAATTTTTCGTTAATTTATGCTTTCAAGGTTAATACATGAGAGGATCCCAAATATTTCTACATTTTCTAAAGAAACTTCACTGTAAAGTCTTAAAAATATAAATAAAATTTATATATTTATATGTCGGTTTGGTTCGGGTTTTTTTTACTCAATACCAAACCAAGTCAACCAAACCTAGTTGAGTTTTTTAATCGGTTTGGTTTGGTTTTTCGGGTTGGTGCGATTTTTCAGTTCGGTTTGAACACCTCTACTCGGTATATAACTTTACCATCTGATAAGAGATTGCCTAATAGGGGTCTGCCCGTCGATTATAGCTCGATGGTAATGAAAATAATGTAATATATATATATATATATATATATATATATATATATATATATATATATATATATATATATATATATATATATATATATATATATATATATATATATATATATATATATATATATATATATATATATAAACTCTCTGCTCTCTTGACTAGAAGAAGGAAATACTCAATTGAATATGAAGTCAGAGAAGTCAGAGAATACTGTAACTTACAAGACAAGAAAAATATACGCAAATTCCAGAATATGAATTTTTTTTATGGCTCATTATCAAACTCATGTAATAACGAGATCATGCAAACTGAAGAAAGAGCTTAGTCTTAATATATTTGGAGTAGGGAAAAATACGTATGATATTCCTAATAAGGATTACATCGTGCTCGCTTAGAATTGCAAAATCTCATTGCTATTACACAATGTAACTTTGTATGAAACTTTTTGCTTAAAATCCGCTACTTAGCTAAATTCTAATTCACGTTCCTTTGTGAATTAGAAGTCCTGTAATGAATAAAGTGATTCTTAAAATTCTTGAGCTTCACCCGAAAGCTTAAGTAAAGTCTTTGGATCAAGATCATATTTGTTAAAAGAGCTATCCTTTTTTCAAGACCAAACATATCTTTTAAGTTGTAGTATTTTATATAGATTATTCCTAATACTTTAAACCAAGAGTTTTCAAACCTTGCCACATTACCAAATGACAGTAAGAGTCATTTATTAGGGGTGTGTTTGCTGCCATGTTGGGGAGTTAGTTTTTATCCATAATTATTATTAGGGGTGTGTTTGCTGCCATGTAGGGGAGTTAGTTTTTATCCATAATTATTATCAGGGGTGTGTTTGCTGCCATGTTGGGGAGTTAGTTTTTATCCATAATTATTCACTTAGCTCCTTAATTACTTATTTAATTCCCCACTAATTCAATAATTAACTAATTATTCATATAATTAAGAATTATCTCAAATTACTTAAAATGCTATTTATTTTTAATACACTTTGTACAGGATTAAAATACCCACGTAAGGCGAATCCCGTTAGGATGCTATGAGATACGATTATGTACAAAGTGTATTAAAAATAAATATCGAGGACTCTTGTATTCATGGGCTTAATCTTGAGGACTTATCCCTTCTTATCACCTTCTCACTCTCCCTTTCTTACCCTTACTTCTATCTTCCTAAAATGTTGTCATTTTACTATACTTTAGCTTGCGACCTATACATATTTATTTATACTACTCGCAACATTCCTCCAATTTTGCTGGCACTATATATTTCCTTATGTTATTCCGAAACATTAAGATAGACACCATATCGTCTCTAACTCTTCTTTACTCCCTAAACTAAACCTCTAGATGCTTAGAAACCAGGGGCTGGAAGGTATGTCACTAATGACACTACTATTATTCCTGGATACTCGATCCCGACGCTTCTAGCCCTCTATCTGAAATACATATTATTCACAACCTTCTACTTTTGAATATCTCATACGTTGTCCACCCTTACCTTACTTACCTTAAAGCCTCACATCACATCTTCTATCCCTTTCGTGACCCCCCTCCATATAGGTATAATTCATATCCATATCTTGAACTTCTATTATAATACATGCACCTCTTTACACAATCTCGTGGGAGCTTCATACTACCTTCTTATGAGGTTGGGACACTTCTATCTGGCTTTATCATAGAGCCGTTACAAAATATGGCTAATGTACTATCTCTCTTGTACTTTTGATATTAAGAGTGATTCTAAAACGTTCTTAATCATGATGTCTGTAACTTTCTGGGTCTAACAAGCAGACTCTTAATTTACTTAGTTAATGTAACTCTTTAGTTTCCAATTCGTCTGATTAGCCTTTATGTAGGCTTAAGCTATCTTTCGATCTATGGCTCATGGCATTTAGTTATTACTTTAGCCTTTTATGGATACTATGGAAAACCATTGTATAATCTTCTAATGATTCAATCATTTGTCTATGACCTGGACCCAATTCCTTTTTTAACTTATACCGGAGTCTTGTATGGCTGATCATTAATCGAATAATTCTTCTCGTTCCATTCCAGCTTTCTTCAACCGTAAGCAATTGCTTTTCCTGGTCTTTTTGTCCCTTTTTGCGTGCATACTTAGCTTATCTGAGTTTTCACGCATGCCGAAGTTTTTGTGCAACTCATATGGTCTCGAATATTACTTTTGGTTTTACTCCCCGCTCATTAGCCATGGTAGGTGCAACTTTCTTTTGGAGTGCATACAATTTTATAGTTAGACTGCTGTTACACAACCATTTTCTTTTTAAGTCATTGTGCTTTGGTTGAAGCCTTCTTCCTTATTTTCTCAACTAGTCTTTTGTTGTAGTACTTAGGGGGAAACCTTGACTCTTGTAAAGTTGTGAGCTTATTACGGATCTTTTGATGTCCTTCCTTGCTTATAATTATCCTTAGTTGCTTACCTCCATGCCCTTGTGCTTGTAGGCTTGCTTCTGAACTGATATTTTGACTGTCTTCCCAGTGGCACTCTTTTTTATTCCCGTAACATTCATACAGTACCTTTAACTTCAATGACTATTATTTGAATATATCTCAAGTATCATAATGACATATTTGAATATATATCAAGTATTATAATAATATTACTGTGAGGCTCAATTCTCCATGTTGGGGTCTACTATATTTATCTTGCATGATCTGTTGATTTGTCTATAACCTCTTGTCTAGTCATGGCTAGGCTCTTCATGAATCAACTACTAACTACTTGTTGGTCCATTCTCATTTGCATATTTTGCGTAATCTTTCTTAGGTTATTTCCTTTGTCCTAACTTACCTTACGTGATGCCCCATATCTATCAATAACATCCCGGGTAGGAACTATTACTTCCTTTTCTTGGCGTCGTGATTACATAATGTTCTCGAATCATAACATATATGTAACATTTGAATAAGTGCAATCTCATCCCTTTCTCATTTTATCGCATTCTTACCATTCCATAATTACTAGAACCACTTAATTCTGACTTAATGCCACTTCACTCCACATTCACCATTTAGGGAAGTACTAATATTTAGTGCTACAACGATCTACCTATAGATGTTTTACCTCTTTATCATTGGCGTCTTCTCACATTATCAATGATCTCTACTCGCTTTTCGGTGATTCTTTTGTACCAAGTATAACAAAATTCCTTACTCGCAATGGTGACACTAAGTGTAACTAGCACACATAGTCCCTTAACTTAACTTTGCTCACATTTCTTGGTTTAGGGAAGCATCTTCCTGAATGACCATTCTCTTAATTTCTCATGAATCTTCTTCTATTGTCCATTCTATTTCGCCGGAATAAAATATGAAACTCTCGTGATGCAGAGTATTATCCAATCCCTCAGTCCCTAATTCACGTTTAGTTTATCTTGTTCACCAGCCCATACTATTTCTATTATTCTGGGGGTCTAAATTTTCCTTCCAGTGGTTGCGTTGGAGTCACAAGCTTATTTCTTGAAGTGAGAATATGACTTCATGGCCTATTCTCTTTTGTCTCAAGGCCTGCCATCTTTTATCTTTTCCTTCACTTGACTATAGACTCTGTAATACTGTCATCTTTTTGACCTACCGTTGTCATCCATGTATCACATCTTGCTCTTAAGGCTTCATTAGCTCTCTTTTATATCCCGCTAACATTTATGTCAATCATTTTATTCTAAAAACTCCAACAAGATATTCTTTTGCTTTTAGCTCCCCTTTGCTCTATCCACTAGCTCTTCGGGTTCCCTAGCATTATCTCTACTAGGGACGAGAGTGATAGTAAGATAATATACATCCTTTCTAATCTTCCAGTGCCTATATTTGTAGCACTCATATCTAGTTGTACTATTTAGAGTGCACCATCTAGGTTTCTCACAAGGAGATCCATTACCACGTTTGCACTATCCTTCAGAAATGTCAACTAACTCTACCAATCTATCCCCCATTTTTGGACTACTCTAACCCCACTAGGATCTTGATAACTCGTCCTTCTCTTAAAATATTTCTGTTAGCTCCCATAGGGCATAACTGAGATTAGTGTGGCCGATTGTACGTACATCTGTCACTGTTGAAGATAACTAAAAATGCTTATATCTTCCTTCCTGAATGGTAAATAAGATAATCTTTAATAACTTGGTACCTCGTGCCATTATTCACCTTGCTTCTTTTACTTGCTAAAACTTGTGTCTTCCTTCCTATTATGTTATTCCTTTTTATCGTAAGAGTGGATAAGTATTCTTGCCTTAGGGTTCCTTACCAAGGAGCTTACACATCTTAGTATACACATGATCTACTGAATACCTCGTATTTATCCATCATAAGCGTGATGCAAAAATTGAGTTCCTCTGACTCAACTCTTCCACGACTATATCTCTTACCAACCGTATTTTTGGATGTGGGCATCATTGTATTATGAATAAGATAGAGTTTAGGAAATTAAGTTCTTACAACCGAGCTCTACCACACGATCTAGAGTAAGAAGAAAGAGTGTCAGTTCTAAATGTCCTATAGCCTCCTGCTTATAAGTGTGGTGCACAACGCACCCATAAACAAGACTCTACTAGACACGACTTGTAGACTCTTTAGGACAGAACCACTCTGATGCCACTTCTGTTACGCCCCGAACCTGGGGGCATGACCGGCACTCGGTGCCTGACCTATCCTCGCGTACCAACTTGCGCCAAGGAACTCTGAACATATAATGTCATACTTTGGCCATAGGACACATTGCAAGACAATTGTGAATACTGACTAATATCAATATAAAGCTGGGGCGAGAAGGCCGTCATAACTACTACAACTGACAGACTAACAAAATGTACATAAAACGCCTAAGAGCCCAACATATTACATTAGCTGACAAGATATGTCCAAAAGCCTTTACTGATGGATATATTTTGATCAGAACAAGGCTCCGACATACTCATAACATATATACATATATAAGAAGATGTACGTAAAGCTCTAGACCTGACAACTCTGAAAGACATGGAGCTTACCGATCAAGCTGAACTTGGACAATACTTAATGAGGAGGTCTACCCGTCTGTCTATCAGAACCTGCACACATGAAATGCATCGCCTGTAGAAAAAGGACATCAGTACGAAATAATGTATCGAGTATGCAAGGCAATATACCGAAAGCTAAAATTGAACTGATAATATAATAACTGAAAGTAACTGGAAGTCAAAGATAATCTGAAGATATATTTACCTGCTGATACTGACTCAACTCTCTCAATATAGTAAGTGAAATAGTTGTCCGATCCTATAAGGCTCGGTATATATAACTGCTCTTCCGTAGTAGGCTTGGTCATAGGCGCTCGTCTATACTAGACTCTGTATCTCGACCATCTGGGCTCGTTCATATGTGCTCGGCCATAATAGGCTCGGTATATAACTTACCATCTGATCAGAGGTTTCCCAACAGGGGCCTACCCATCGATTATAGATCGATGGTAATAAAAATAATATAATACTGTATATATAAACTATCGTCTCTCTTGACTGGAAGAAAAAATACTCAATTGAATATAAAGTACCGATAAGGAGAATAATATAACTTACAAGACTAGGAAATTATACATAAATTCTGGGATATGAATTTTTCTTTATGGCTCATTATCAAACTCGTGTAATTATGAGATCATGCAAAATGAAGGAAGAGCTTAGTCTTAGCATACCTGGAGTAGAAAAAAATCCGTATGATATTCTTGAAATGAATTACATCATACTCCCTTAGAACTGCAAAATCCTATTGCTATTACGCAGTGTAACTTTGTATGAAATTTTTTGCTCAAAATCTGCTACTTTGCTAAATGCTAATTCACGTTCCTTTGTGAGTTAGAAGTCTTGTAGTGAATAAGGTTATTCTCGAAATTCTTGAGCTTCATCCGTAAGCTTAAGCAAGTCTTTGGATCAAGATCATAATTGCTAAAAGAGTTATCATTTTTCAAGACCCAACATATCTTTTAAGTTGTAGTATTTTATATAGATTTTTTTAATGCTTTAACCCAAAAATTCTCAAACTTTCCACATTACTAAATGACATTATGAATCTTTTCTTAGGGGTGCGTTTGCTTCCACATTGGGGAGTTAATTATTATCCATAATTATTCACTTATCTCCTTAATTAATTTGGTAATTCCCCACTAATTCAATAATTAACCAATTACCCACATAATTAAGAATTATCTCAAATTACTTAAAGTACTAATCACTTTTAATACACTTTGTATACCTTACTATTATGGTTATGTAAACCATGTATTGCACTAGTCCATAAGTACGAGGTATTATAGCTTAGATCGTATTTTACCGCAAAATGTCAAATTTCAACGAAATTCATTTTCATTTTCCCCATTTTGCTTACCCTCTCACCTTAACGAATTTACTCATTACTTGTTTGAAATAGCATAATATTTGTAAACCTCGAAATAATCTCATCCCCGAGCTTGTGTCGATAAACATACGGCGAAACTTTAACGTTCGAAAATGCGGGATGTAACAACTCATTTCGAAGCTTTCATTAATTTATTTCTGGCGTACTTTCACGTATGAAAACATGGGGTGTAACACGCCGGTCTATGGCAGGCAATATCTATGACATGTTCGAGAGGCAACTCTTGATGATGCTGAGGACGAGCATGTCGCTGGAACAGTAAGAATCCTGAGGGAGCAACAAAAGGCTATTATGGGAGACCTCTCACGACAAGATCAGGTCATGACAAAATTGAGGCAAGAGTTGTCGGGTGCTTCTAATAACGCGAATGGACGAGGTCTAGTTCCTCCCCATGCTCCCACAAACCAAACAACCCCAAGGGTTGAAAACAACACCCCGAGGAGCGAAGTCAGCTTTGACGTGGCCAGGGAACCATAGCGGATCCGGTAATAACAATGAGAATGACCCCTTTAAAACCGAACTCATGCGGTTTATAAGGGAAATACATCCAGTTGCCATTCACACCAAGCACGACACTAGAATTGATCCCTAAGCGGTTAAGATGCAGAAATATGATCGGACTTCAGATACTGAAGAGCACACCACCACCTACACAAGGCAGTGAAGGGAAACGACTTAGCTCCACACGATATTGAATCAGTCTTACTGAAAAAATTTGGGGAGACCCTCACGAAAGGAGCCCTGACATGGTATTCACTTTTAGGTGAGCACTCAATAGATTCCTTCGAGATGCTTTTGGATTCTTTAATTAAGGCCCATGCCAGGACCAAGAATGTACAAGACCAAAAGGCCAATATATTTAGGATTGCACGAGGAGTTCGTGACCATATTTTAGAAAGAAAAGATGTTATTACCGGTCGTACCGGACGAATGGGCACTTGGAGCATTTACTAAAGGGCTGAATCCGAGAAGTTCCGATGCTTCCTGAAAATTAAAGGAAAGTCTGCTCAAATTTCAGGAAACAACATGGGAGGATGTTCACAACAGGTACGAGTCAAAGATAAGAATTGAGGATGACCAGTTCGGTTTCCCGGCATCAACAAAGGGTCAGGATCGGGAGAAGAATAAGGAGAAATCAAAGGATGATTTCGACACAGATCCAATGGTCCTCTAGAGGTTGGTTTTTGCCATATGAAAGGGCCGAATGATGCTGTATAGGTTTTCGATCAGCGGATAGATTCGCTACCGATAGGAGAGTTGATCGCGGCTGGAATACCATATCATTGCAGGAAATATAGGTCAGGATCTTGAGACTCCACTTACCCCAGGTTATCCGTATACAACTCCAATATCAGTGTGGTGGAATTAGTATCGACTTTGAGGAACATTAAGGAAGCACAATTCTCGAAGCCAATGAGATCCGATCCCAATAAGAGGGATCCTAATCTATGATATGATTATCATGGGATCAACAACCACCGAACTAGGGAATATCGATATTTGCACGAGGAGTGGAGACGTTGCTGAAAAATAACCATCTCAATGAATTCTTAAGAGATTGGGCCAAGAACAACTATGATCGCAACTAGGATAACGCGGAACCCTCAAAAGCGGAAGAAGACCCCCCTCGCCTAACAATCAACATGATTTTTTTGGGGGGGTGGGGGAGCGAGATTAATGGTTTAACTTTATTGATAGCGACAAAGACGATGGTATCGGTGACCTATAGCAAGAGACTCCGAGAAGTCGCTAAAGATGACATCACTTTTACAGAGAAGGACGCAAATGGACTCCTACGTTTACACAATGATGCCATGTAATCTCTCTTAATGATTTAGATTTTACGATTAACAACATTTTGGTTGACCCGGAGAGTTCAACCAACATTATCTAACAGAGATTCGTAGAACAACACAAACTAACTGGAAGCATAATTTCGGCCACAAAGCTTCTCGCTGGGTTCAAATTAGCAAGTGTAAAACACCTGAGAGAATATCCTTCTGCCCAAGAATACCGAAGGGGTAATGAAGACAATCCTTTTCAAAGTAGTAGATGGCAAATATGGGTTACAGTATCATCCTTGGGAGACAATGGCTATACGAGATGAAGGTTGTACCATCAACATACCATCAACTCCTGAAATTCCCAACATCAGAGGTAATTAAACAGATAGGGGGTGACCAATCGGCGGCAAGCGAGATTAACTTGATCTCAGTTTCTAGTAGCAAAGAGAAGGAGCCTGCAACATAGCAAATACAAGAACCAAAGCCTACTCAGGAGCAAAAAAAGTCAACAAAGGGGAGGAGTCATCAGAATCCTATCAAGTACAAGATACTTTCAAGTACCAGAAGAGACAGACGCAACTAAATCTATAATGGAATAACTCGAGCAAGCCATGTTGTTTGAGAAATTCTTGGAGAGGAAATTCCACTTGGGGACAAGACTCAACCCCGAGCTCAGGTCAGGATTTATTGAATTTCTTAAATTTAACATTGACTACTTTGCATGGTCGCATACGGATATGACAGGTATCCCACCAGAAGTGGTTGTGCACAAACTAAGACTGAATCCTAGCATCCCTCCAGTGAGGTAATGCCCTATTGCGGAGGTTAGAAATAAATTCATCTAAGAAGAGGTAACTCATTTGCTTGATATCGGTTCAATTCAAGAGGTAAAATATCCTGACTGACTTGCTAACGTAGTGGTAGTTCCAAAGAAGAAGAATAAATTTCGAATGTGTGTAGACTATAAGGATCTAATAAGACGTGCCCGAACGACTCGTTCCCATTTCCAAACATTGATCAAATGATTGATTTGATGGACGAGCATGAGTTGACGAGTTTCCTCAATGCTTACTCTGGATACAACCAAATCAAGATGAACTTGGAGGATCAGGAAAAAACTTCGTTCATAATGAACGCGACACATATTGCTATAAGGTGATGTCTTTCGGGCTTAAGAATGCCGAAGCCACATATCAGAAGCTTGTAAATGAGATGTTTGAGAAACAAATATAAACAATTATGGAAGTTTACATAGATGATATGCTCGTTAAATCTTTGAACGCAAGTGATCAACTTATACACATGCAAGAAACCTTTGACATATTAAGAAAGCACAACATGAAGCTTAACCCCCAAAAGTGCGCATTAGGAGTAAGTTCTAGTAAGTTCTTTGGGTTTCTAGTGTCACAAAAGGGATCAAAGTCAATCTTGATAAAATTAAAAACATCGAGGACATCCACGACTAGTTGTCAAGCATGAAAGAAGTTCAAAGATTGACATGAAGATTGGTCGCTATAAGAAAATTTATCTCTCGGTTTTGAAAAAATATCATCACTTCTTTTCACTTCTCAAAAATAAGAATAACTTTGAATGGACTCCGGAATGCCATTTGAAAAGTATTTATCGAGTCCTCAATTATTATCAAAACTGGAGGAAGGCGAATAAATGCTGATTTACTTAGCGGTCTTGGAGGCAGCGGCGAGTGTCATTTTATTCCATGAGGATGAAGGTACGCAATCTCCTATCTATTATTTTAGTAAAATTTTGACAAAAAGCAGAAACTCGCTACCCATATCTCAAAAATTGGCCTTAGCTCTTGTCGTCGCTCGAAAGCTTATGCCCTATTTCCAATGTCATCCGATAGCCGTGGTGACATCCATTTCCGTGTGGAATATCCTTCACGAACATGATCTTTCAGGTTGGCTGGCCAAGTGGGAAGTCAAAATGAGTGAATTTCACATAGAGTATAAACCTAGAACTGCGATTAAGTCAGAATTTTTGGCGGACTTTATGGCTGATTTTAGTCCAGGACTACTCCCTTTGGCTACCAAAGAAGCAATGATAGTGTGAGAATTAACATCGAGAGTTTGGACCTTGTTCATGAACGGAGCTTCCAATGTGAAAGGGAATGGGCTCGGTGTAACTTTAATCACACTTTCGGGAGAAACCCCAAGGTAGGCCATAAGAACGGCTCCTCTGACTAACAATGACGCAGAGTATGAGGCTTTGATGGTAGGACTCGAGCTGGCCTAGTGACTCGACTCCGAGGTCATAGAAATAAAATGTGATTCCAAATTGGTAGTAAATCAGGTCTATGGAATCTTTAAATCCATGGAGGAGTGCGTGCAACAATACATAATAAAAGTCTAGGCTTTGCGTGCACGATTCAAGGAATAGTCAGTTACCCACATCCGAGAAATGAAACACATAATAAAATGTACTATCCAACCTGAGATCGTCTACAAAAATGAAGGGATCAGACTCCAGCACGGTCATGCAACTTATGCATTGGGTATTGGACGCGAATGTCTATTATAAAGTGAACACGACCAATTGGCCTGGGACGGGAGGAATGAGATCATTGACTCGAGCATGGAAAGTTACCCGAATATCCCAAGGTGTCCTGGGCGCTACCTATAACAACAACCCGATACTGCTTCAAGGGAGGTCAATTGTGTAGAAAATCTTTTCAAGGCCCGTTGGCCTAATGTTTGGGAGCCTTCGAAGCTAATTACGTCATGAGAGAAGTTTACGAAGGGATCTACAGAAATCACTCAGGTGCGCACTCCTTGGTATTACAACAAGTTAAGGCAGGATACTAATGGTCCCTACATGGAACAAGATGCCAAGGAGTATAAGGGTGGAAATTTGTTACTTCAGTATGATATTTATGAATTACAGTTCGATATTTTAGTATTTTGTGTATCAGTTGTACATACCAAATACCGTACCAAAATAGTTTGGTACGGTTCAATATTTTTTTTTAGTTTTTTACGATTCAGTGCAATTTCGGTATCACACCGTCCCTATCTAACATGGCAAGAAGTGGCTTTGGCTAGTAGAAACCGCATATATATAGTTGGAAAAACTTATCATTACACTGCACTAGAAAGTAGCAAACAATTGGGTAGAGAAAGCTTGTCATAAAGCAAATCAAATCTTAATTAAGATTAATATATACTGCTCCAGTTGAAAAAAATTTCGAAGCAAAGTTCTCAATTATGATTAAAAGAATAATTTTCATCTCCATGTTTAGTAGTAATTGCTTGTTAAAATGCTAAAGCAATAAGAACTACAACCTTTTAATGAAATGGATAAGGAATATTAGGTTATGAGTTTAAAATTTTAGGTTGGGCTGCTCGGCAGTGTAGCACTGTAGGTAAAATTAATTCGGTATTTTGAAATATCAAAACGTTAATACCGAGGACTGTATCGAAATATCAAATGAACGAAAACTTGAAATACTGAATATACTGATACCAAAATACCGAATTAATTCGATCCAGTTCGAAATTTAATTTTTTAGATTTTATGCCCACCCCTAAAGGAGTATGTTCAGAAATGCGATAAGTGTCAGTACTATGGATTGAAAGTGCACAACCAACAGAGTTATTGCACTCGGTTCTATCACTTTGGTCATTCATGAAGTGGGAATGGACATAGCCGGTCTGCTGCCGCTGGCCTCTGATAAGATAAAATATCTCTTGATTTTAACTAATAACTTTTCTAAGTGGGTTGAAGCCTGTCCTTACTAGAAAATCGGCGAGCGCGAAGTGGTAGATTTCCTGTGGGAGAACATATTTGCAGGTTCGGATACCAAAAGAGATAGCTTGTGACAATGGGCCACAATTTATAGGCGCAAAGGTCACAAAATTCCTTGAAGACCTAAAAATCAAAAGAATCATATCATCACCTGACCACCCCGAGCGCAAACGGTCAAGCAGAATCAACATACATGGTGATTATCCAAAATCTCAAAAAGATATTTGAAGCAGCCAAAGGTAAATGGCCCGAAAAGCTACGGGGAGCACTATGGGCGTATCGAAGAATGGTCAAATCAAGCACAGGGGAGACTCTTTTCTCTCTCATATACAGAGGAGAAGCCTTTATCTCAGTGGAAGTAGGATAACCTACCATGAGATAGTTTTGAGCGGATCAAGAAATAAAAGAAAATCAAAAGAATCACATAATCACCTTAACATCCGAGCGCAAACGGTCAACCATAATAAAAAAACAAGGTAATTATCCAAAATCTCAAAAAGTGATTGGAGCAGCCAAAGATAAATGGCCCGAAGAGCTGCTAGGAGTACTGTGGGTGTATCGAAGAATGACCAAATCAAGTACGGGGGAGACTCCTTTTTCTATCGTATGTGGAGCATAAGCCTTGATCTTGGTGGAAGTAGAAGAACCTACCCTAAAGATATTTCCGAGTATCAATAAAGAAACAACGAAGTACTATTGGTCAGGTTGGAGCTACTCGACGAATACAGGGACTTGGCACTTATAAGGATGGTAGAGCCCAAAAATAGAGAATGGAAAGATATTACAATCGAAGAGCCAACCTTCATTATTTCAAAGTAGTAGAATTGGTTTTAAGAAAAGTAACTCAAAATACATGAGAGCTTAATACAAGAAGCTAGGTTTGATGTGGGAAGGCCCCTACCATTTTTCAGCTGCCATCGGAAAAGGGTCATATGAATTGGAAATCAAGACGGAGTAAATTTGTCGAGCAACTAGAATGTGGCACACCTCAAAAGATACTATTTCTGATGAGCAACGCCTGCACTAAACGTGTGCACTCTTTTTCCCTTCGTCCAGTTTTTGTCCCAATCGAATTTTTCTGGCAAGGTTTATAACGAGACATCAATGGAAAGCATACTACGAAGGAAGTTTCGTCAGCAGAAATAAGACCTTTAAATGTCAAGGAACACTAGCAATAAGCTGTTACGGGACAGTTGGATAGTCATTTTCTCGATAGCAAAATTCCTATCAAGAAACAAAGCTTGCTATCAGGCCAAAGGTTCCCCGACCGTTTATAAGTGAAAGTCACTGTCGACGCCCCCATTTTTCTAAAGGCGAAAAGCGGGTTCCGACATTATGGGATGAAATGACTCTTTTATCCCCTTTCGGGGAATTTGGGTTACAAATTATTGGAGACGCCAGCTAGTGATTATAGTGCATTAGGATACTTTTAAATAAAAAAGAAGATTTTGAAAGAAAACCAAGAGTTCGGGTAAGGGCTTGAGATTATCTCGAGGGGAAGGTGTTAGGCACCCCTCAAGATCCACTAGTGTGGTTCCTGACCGTGCTTAATTGTGACTTTAAGAAGAGTAGGAGTAAAAAAGCAAAGTGTGCACATAGGAAACATAAGCAAGTTGAAAATTTTGAAAAGAATAAAGACACAAGTTATTTGAAAAGAAGAATTTCAGTTGAAGACATTAATCGAAACATCAATAAATAAAGAAGGATGAAAAGGGGTCCTAGGGTTAAATATAATACAGATCACTTTGGTGCAATACCCAGCAATCATTTTCACACGAGATATTAATACACTAGTCATCATATCCATATTCTACCCTTCCCACCCCGTTAAGGCATTTAATCACGATTAGTCTCGTTTTTACTTATTGCATGCTAGTACCCGTCCCACCCTATTAGTCATTGGGTATTAGGACTTCTAATCCTAAAGGGAAAGAAAGGGCTGGGGGCTTTGCATAAAATTTCAATGGATAAAAGACTAATTCGTCATTCAAAAATAGATACCAAGTAGGGGAAAGAACAAGAAGACAAACTAAGGCTCAAAGAAACCCCTTTAAACAGACAACATATAGTTTAGCATGTCTTGCATATACTGGTTTGGTCTTTGATTAAAATTAAGCGGCAGACGGATCGGTTTAACACATAGAATTAGATAAAAGGTCTACATTAGGCAACTTGAATCCAATTATTAGGATCTGGAGTATTTTACCGGATTATTAATTAAGGACTAACACAGACAAGTTTTGAAAGAAGCAGAAGTCTGCAGAAGTTCAGAAAGGTTTTGGAAAATTGGAATTGTTTAAAGAAATGTACAACACAATAAAGTGTTTATAAAAGGAGACGAGAGTTTGAAAGTTTTTTTAGTAACTTCAACAATAGAAAAAATCAAATAGAGAATTCATAAAAATGATTTTAGGAACGCGTGTTTATTAAGTTGCAGACTGGTTTGGACGAATCCGTTGAAAAAATGTTGAAAGAGTTGCCAGATTACATGCTTATAGCTTAAGTGAACTTGAGATCCTATAGGCATGATATCTACTTCAATGTTTATTTACTCATTGCTATCCTAAACGTTTAAAGCATGCGAGTATTGCGTTAACCTATTGTTTGCTTATTTTCGTGCAATTCTATAGGCATGGTTTCTATATGCTTGAATGAAGAAGAATGCAAGCCTATAGACATGATCTCTAGGTGATTCAAAGTATTAAATCCTATAGGCATGATATCTAGGCGATTCAAAGTATTATATCCCATAGGCATGATATCTAGGCGATTCAAAGTATTAAATCCTATAGGCATGATATCTAGGCGATTCAAAGTATTAAATCTTATAGGCATGATTTCTAGGTGATTCAAAGCATTAAATCCCATAGGCATGATTTCTAGGTGATTTAAAGCATTAAATCATATAGGTATGATTTCTACCCTTTGACATGCAAACAATTAAAACCCCCCATACCCTTTACTACTATACTCCCCAAGTTTTATTACAAAGTTATTATTGCAGAGCCTAAAAGTAAAATAAAATACATCATAGCCCACAACAAAATCCAAACTGCCTAATGCAATCTTGATATCTAATACATGTGTTTTACCAAATTCGGGTTCCAGATTCTAAGGCCTTCTCTTAGAGTGTTTCAAAGTTCCAAGGAGCTTCAAGAGCCCATGAAATATTTACACCCTAAAGAGTGAATGTTGTAACAGAGTGGTGCAATATGTGGAATTATCAGCCCTTAGGCATCCAAGTTCAGAGAGAGCTCTAGGATCCCTAAGAATGGCATACCGAAGGGGGGGGGGGGTAGGAATTAAGAACTAGAAGTAAGTGCAAAGTGATGGAGGAACTTCAGCAGGAGGTGGTCATACCCAGCCATGGCATAGACTGGCACACCCCTGACCTCTTGCTCAGATTCAAACAAATAAGAGCAGACTCTCATAGAGTCAAACTTAGGTCCGAATGGTGATTAGGACACCAACAGACTCAAATTAAAGCTCAGCACATAGAGGGGAAAAGGAATGGAATAGCAACTGAGCAAAGACTCAGAAGAGTCTAGTTCTGGATCACAGACAGCAATTCAAAGTGCTGCTATGACTCAGGACAATACCTACATACAAGGGAATAGAGGGAAGGGGATTAAGACATAACATAAAGAGACATAGCATGCTTGAAGGTAATTACATAGTGCAGGAATGCATAAATAAACACACACAGAAAAAAGGGGTAGAAGCAGAGAAGTTGAACATATAATAAGGATGCTATTTAATATATAAGAACATACCAGTTGCAAATTCTAAGGCAACAGAATAGTAACAGCAAACAAAAAGCCAGGAACAACAGGAACAAACTCAAGCAGCTCCCACAAGTACTTCCAAATAGTAGGAAGTAGAGATGCAGGATGTTCAGTAGTATTGTAAAAAATAGAGAGTAGTAATGGTAGTAGTAAGATTTTTCAAGATAAAAAGGTGATTTCTGATTTTATTTTGCAGTCAGAATTTTTATATTTAATGGAGTGAAGAGAAGAGCATGTATTTATACTTGAAATCAGACATGCAAGCAAGGAAAGAAAAATAATCGAGTATCAATCAAGATCAATCAATTAACAGATGTTCCTTTAATTAAGGAATCCTAATTTGATCAGTAAAGGACAGAAAATATTTAAGGAAAGAGGATCAAATAAAAAACATTGTGCATAATATACAAATAAGAGTAAATACATAAAAGTTATTTAAGGAAAAGTTTTGGAAATACAAGGTTTGTGCAAATAAGGTAAGAAGAACAATTAACAAACAGTGAATCAGAAAGGTCTGAGATTATATACGACTGAATCAAGTCTAAAAAAAAAGAAGGGTTTTACTTAGGTCGAGTCACGGCAAAAATGGAAAGAGATCCATCAAGCTATATTAAGAGGAAATTTGAACTAATTGCAAGTTTGAAAATCATTGGGGGAGGGGGGGGGGGGGAATTCATAGTATATAAGGAGCATACGAACACGTCAAACATGAAAGAAGACTGTACTGTCATTGTAAAGAATCAGTAGGAAAATCTAGTGTAGAAGAGCTTTTGGCAAAAGGTCAGAACCATATGAAAAATTGAAATCAAACTAATTCAGAGGTGAGAACATTCAATTCACATACAAGTGGTCTGAAACCCCCAAATTCTAGGGTTTTCATCATTAATCCAGTGTAGGGACAAAAACAAACAAATCAGATAAAAGCAAACTCAGAAAAACTCAAAGGAACTTAATCGTTCCGTGAAAACATGCTGAGGGAAAACACAGTAAAAGAAAACACAAGGAATAATTAAGGGGAAACATAGTAGAAGAGAATACACAGGAGTCAAAGTAAAAACAAACAGGAACCACGGTAGGACAAATATAGTAAGAACACCATATAAAATCACAGTAGAACGAGTAAAATAATGAAACCCTAAATCGGAGAAGATGAATAATTTCGAAAGCAAACTTTTGAAAGTGTTTTAGGAAATCATTTGAAAACCTTAAAACAAGCATGGATCTAGAGAAATATAGGAAAACCTCGAAGGGCTAGGGTTTCAAAAGAACCCTAGAAGTGAGAGAGGCCTGGAAAAAGGGTCTGCTCCGAGTCAAACGAGTTAGAGATGGACTCATAGGGATAGGATATGCCGGAGTTGAGCCGGAGTTGGCCGTAATACTTGCGGCGGAGCTATGAGTGAAGACCTTCAAGCAAGAACCTTGAATCTTCAAGTAACAGGGGTATGTGGGTACGTGGGGGGTGAGTATAGGCTCCCTAGGGCTTGGGAAGCCATTGATTCCGGTGGAACAAGGTGGAAACCAACAGAGTGGGGCTAGGGTTTCAGTGAGAGGTTAGAGAGATTTTGAGACAAAGGTATTCTAGGGGCAACAGATTTGAGTAAATGAAGTAGGGTTTAGGGGTTTTATGTAATTTAAAAGGAATGGTGAAGTCGTGGCCGTTGATTAAAATAATCAACTATCTGGATAAAAACAATGGCTAGGCGAGTTTGGAAATGGGTCGGGTATTTGGGTCATTTAATTGGGTTAATTGGGGGTCAGAATTGGGGACTAAATTGGGATATAATTGAAAGCAGTTGAGGACTAAATTAAAATAGCTATTTTTTCCCTGTTGAATTTATAAAAATAGCAAAAGATGTTAAAAATCAAATTAAAAGTACTGGGTTAGTAAATAATATATAAGTATTTAAAAATATTGAGATTGATTTTGTAAGTAAAATTGCTATCAAATCCGGAATGCGGTAAAATTGAAATTTCATGCAATTTAGTTTTAAAAATACTGATTGGACTAGTAAAATTATACAAAAATCATGTAAATTTCAGAATAAAATAAACTATTCTCCGAAATGGTAAGTTTTGGGAATAGTTATTGGGATTTATGGTGTAAAATAGGCCATAAATTAGTTCAAAAATCTTTTAATAATGCCAAAATCGTTTGGGGTGCTCATATATGCATACATATGCTATTTTGAGAGTATTTTGCATATATAAAAAAATTATGTGGGAAAAAATTGGGTATCAACAACTTCCCCTCTTTACCCGAGGAAGATGAAAGAGTTGTCGGGTAAAGACAAGATGGCCAGTTTGACCGGAAACGACGTTTGTAAAAGAACTTTGACCGCACTCTGGTTTCTAAACTACCTACATATCCCTGGTTTTACAGGAATCAGGCCGTATGTAGTTCAGGAGCCGTTGACGGAATGTGTCGATGGAGATTCAAAAAGGCGGACACGATGGTTAAGTTTGGAAAGGCATTTAGAGTCGGACAAGCTGTGGAGAATCAAAGCGGGATCGCTCCTACTGAGATGGTTGTTTGTTAGCCGGTGTACCTGTAAATGAGCAACATAGTGTATACTGTGCAAAATTTAAACATGGTGCAAGTTCCCGTTTGGACCATGAATACTGCCTTTGAACAATTAGGATGACGTCCTTAGACTATGATGTCATGGGTAATGAAGAGCATAAAGTAACGATTCGCAAGCCATGCAATGGCGTTCTCGGTCTATGCAGATGGTGCCTCCGAACTATGACGCCTTTGAATAGGTAGGCGATCTTTCAGCCCATGAGAAGGTGGCAATCTTTCAGCCAAATGAATGCAATGATGGCGATATTTTAGCCACAACGAGAATTTAAATTGCAGGTGGTGCTATTTCAGTTGTTCGAAGAATTAAAGTTGGAATATTTTAGGCATGCAAGAGACAATGCTTAATCTCGGAAGGCAGATAGGTCGCCTTACGCATGATGGAGGTAAAGCTTAACCTCGGAAGGCATAAGATAGCCTTATGCAATGCAGATGGAGATAGATCTTAGTATCGAAAGGCAGATAAGTAGCCTTATGCAGGATAGAGGTAGAGATTAACCTCGAAAGGCAGAAAATAGCCTTATGCAATGCAGATGGAGACAGAGCTTAGTCTCGAAAGGCAGATAAGTAGCCGTATGCAGAAGGGAGGTAGTGCTTAACCTCGGAAGGCAGAAAATAGCCTTATGCAATGCAGATGGAGACAGATCTTAGTCTCAAAAGACAAACAAGTAGCCTTATGCAGAATAGAGGTAGTGCTTAACCTCGGAAGGCAGAAGAGTAACTTTATCCCAAAATGCAGATGGAGACAGATCTTAGTATCGTAAAGCAGAAAATAGCCTTATGCAATGCAGGGATGTAAAGGAGTAAATAGTAGCAGATTTTCTTAGCTGATAGACGGTTGCAATATTAGGACTGCTGGGGAATGTTGGGTGTAGATAGTGAAAATTTGAGGGTTCCGATTCTAAGAGTAAATGTACTTTGATCCCCGGCCAGAATTCCTGCATCCAAAGAAAAATCGTGAGTTCTGTAGATGGGAGGTAGGTTCGTATCACCTAGCTCTTGGTGTTATGTATCATGGGGGTAGCGTTGCTAAACGATGGTGATGCAAATGATATTTGTGCATGACTTAGTAAATGTAATTCATGTACATATATATATACAAATGATTTTATATTGGATGAACCAACAACTGCAACGTGGTTCAAGAACGGAGACCTCGCTTGTTCCGGAATTTTGAGGATCCTCATCAAAATTCTGCCCCAGTTACTGGGCTGGTGCTGCTGATGGCTGTGCTGAATAACTGAAGGCGGATTGGCTCTAGAATTTTGAGGGTCCTCCTAAATATTTTTCCCCAATTTAGTGGGTCGGCGTTGATGAAGAGATTGGTAAATTGACTTTGGAATTTTAGGGTCCTCCTCAAAATTCTGGCCCAGTTCCAATATCGGGGGAAAATAGAATTTTTATTCAAGTGTGACTGAACCCATAAGGCTGCCTACGTATCCCCTCTTAAACGGGAATCAGGTCAGGCATAGTTTAAATTACATCATGAAAGAAAAGTGTATGATCAAATGTTGTATCGTTTCAATACATCAAAGTTGATTGGCTTCGGCCATACTTCTCCGTCCATTTCTGCGAGAATAAGGGATCCTCCAGTTAGAAAATGGTGAACCATGTATGGACCCTGCCAATTGGGAGAGAATTTCCCTTTGGCTTCATCCTGATGCGGAAATATTTTCTTCAATATCAACTGTCCTGGTGTGAACTTCCTTGGCTTAACTCTCTTGTTGAAGGCTATGGCCATTTTGTTCTGATATAATTGACCGTGGCAAACTGCATTCATTCTCTTTACGTCTATAAGGGCTAATTGCTCGTAGCGACTTTTTATCCACTCTGCATTATCTAACTCTGCTTCTTGTATGATCCTCAAGGAGGAGATTTCTACTTCGGCGGGAATGACCGCCTCTGTACCATAAACCAACAAGTAGGGAATGGCCCCAGTTGATGTGTGGATCGTGGTACGATAACCTAACAAGGTGAATGACAATTTCTCGTGCCACTGCTTGTGCCTTTCAATCATCTTCCTTAGTATCTTTTTGATGTTCTTATTGGCTACCTCCACAGATCCATTCATTTGCAGTCTGTAAGCGATAAAATTCTTATGTTTGATTTAGAAAGTATCACATATTGCCTTCATCAGGTCGGTGATGGGATTGGAACTATTGTTAGTGATGACTGATTCCGGAATTTCGAACCGACAAACCATACGATCGCGGACAAAATCTATTACAACTTTTTTGATTACTGCTTTGTATGATGATGCTTCAACCCATTTGGTAAAGTAATCAATTTCCATTAGGATGAATCTGTGCTCATTTGATGCGGCTGGTTCGATTTGTTCAATAACATCCATTCCCCAAGTGGCGAACGACCATGGTGAGCTTGTTGTAGTAAGCTTGTTTGGAGGTACCTTTATCATTGCGTATATCTGACAACGGTGGCATCTTCGGACATACTGGATGCAGTCTGTTTCTATATCTATACAAAAATACCCTGCTTGGAGTATCTTCTTTGCCAAAATGAAACCATTCATGTGCGGTACGCAGGTCTCAGCGTGCACTTCCTCCAATAGTCTGTTTGCCTCTCTCGCTTCGTCACATCTTAATAATCCCAGATCGGGAGTCGTCTTATACAGGATTCCTTCGATGTGAAAGAAGTTGTTGGATAACCTTTGGTGCGAGTAAGAACATTCAATACTGGGTAATGCTTATCGATTTCTCATACTAAGAACATTCATATACCGACTCCTTTGAAATTTGCGGCTCCGTCGAAGAACATTCTCCAACTGTCATAGGATTCTGCAATGTCTTCGCCTATGAAAGCTCCCTTTTCATCAGGAAAATACGTCTCTAGAGGTTCGTATTCTCCTCATACAGGATTCTCGGTGAGGTGATCTGCCAAAGCTTGTCATTTGACTTCTTTCTGGGTAACATAAACAATGTCAAACTCACTTAACAGGATTTGCCATTTGGCGAGCTTGCCGGTAGGCATGGGCTTCTGAAAGGTATATTTCAATGGGTCCATCTTGGATATGAGATAAGTGGTGTAAGCACAGAAATAGTGCCTCAATTTCTGAGCTACCAGGTTAGGACACAACAAGTGCATTCTAATAAGGAATACTGAGCTTCGTATGGGGTGAACTTCTTGCTAAGGTAGTAGATGGCTTGCTCCTTTCTTCCCGTTTCATCATGTTGTCCCAAAACACAACAAAATGCTCCATCCAATACTGCAAGATAAAGCAATAGATGTCTCCCTGGCTCAGGTGGAACCAAGAGTGATAGCACTGACAAGTACTCCTTGATTCTCTAAAAAGCCTTTTGACAATCATCAGTCCATTTAGTGGTGGCATCCTTCTTTAGCATCTTGAATATGTGTTCACAAATGACAGTGGACTGGCTAAAAACTGGCTGATATAGTTGAGTCTTCCCAGAAAACTCATTACATCCTTCTTGCGTTTTGGCGGTGGCAACTCTTGAATGGCTTTGACCTTTGACGAATCCAATTCTATTCAGTAGCGACTCACAATGGAACCCAATAACTTTCCGGTGGGGACTCGAATGCGCACTTAGCTGGGTTCAGTTTCAAGTTGTATCTCCTCAATCTATTGAAGAACTTCCTCAAATCTTCCACGTGATATGCATCTTTTTTGGATTTGATGATGACATCATCCAAATACACCCCGATTTCTTTATGTATCATGTCGTGAAAGATAGTTGTCATTGCCCTTATGTAAGTAGCACCGACGTTCTTTAAACTAAACAACATCATTCTATAACAAAACATTCCCCATGACGTGATGAATGCCATTTTCTCTACATCATCTTTATCCATCCATATCTGGTGGTATCCAGCAAAACAATCAACAAAGATTGCAACTCATGTTTGGCGCAGTTGTCAATAAACATGTATATATTTGGCAAAGGGAAGTCATCCTTAGGATGGCCCAGTTGAGATCCCGGTAGTCGACACACACTTTAACCTTTCCGTCCTTTTTTGGTACTGACACGGTGTTGCTAGCCATGTTGGATACTCTATCACTCTGAGAACCCTGGCTTTGACTTGCTTGGTGACCTCTTCTTTGATTTTCAGACTCATGTCTGGCTTAAATTTTCTTTGCTTTTGTTTTACTTGCAGGCATGCCGGATCTGTCGGCAACTTGTGAGCCACAATGTATGTGCTGAGACCGGTCATGTCATCATAGGACCATGCAAAGATGTCCTCATACTCTTTTATAAACTCTGTGTACTCTTTCTTTTCTGGGGGTGACAAATGTATGTTGATATGTGTTTCCTTGACATTTTCTGCATCTCCCTGATTAACAACCTCTGTTTCGTCCAATTTAGACTTAGGCCTATTCTCAAAATTCTCGACCTCTCTGACAACCTCTTCTGGTATTTCATCCTCTTCTCAATCTATGTCCGTTTGTTTCATTGCTTCGTTGCAAGTCACAGTCATTGGTTCATCATCAAGATATGTAATAGTAATGCTGTGTAAAGTAAATGGTAGAGAAAAGTAATAAGAGCGAGATATAAAGATAAAGTTGGAAAATGCTTTCGGTTAAATTCATAACTGTTTGAAACATCGGAGCTCTTTTCAAAAGTAAAGACAATGCGGAAAAGTAAAATCAACTAAAAAGTAAAAATGTGATGCATAGTGCGTAGTTTAGCCTTGCTACCCCGAAGCTCTCATAGCACTGGTGGTCTTGACTGACCAATTGGTGAGGTGTTCTCCTCGGTTCACGACTTGAATGGAAGGGCCTTCATCCCCGTCCTCCTCGAAGATAACACATCAGCCCATATCATCCTCCAGAAACAGGTTCTTCACTGCTGCCAGTGCCTTATCTTCCTCTGATCCGTATACGACATCAGCTGGCTGAAAGGTCTGCTCCAGCTGGGGTATGTGATGTTCCAATGGATAGTATGGACTGCGAAATGGTGGTGACTTATGATTGAACTCCTCCCAGGTGTACTCATATCCTAGGCCGAAGGTGGTTCCATGTTTCTTCAACTTGATAGGCTTGGTGATGCCCTGGAGATTTTTGCCAAGTCCTTTTCTGGGATCATACCCGCTCCAATTCAGAATGCTCTGAATTTTTTTATCCCACCACTTGTCTTTGTCTATGGCATTGACTCGCTCGATGTGATGGTATGTTTCTCCCCTATTTTTCTTCTACCTCTGATCATCGGGATGGTTTGGCGATTGTATATAGGGTTGCTACCGTCGCCATGAATGATCACCTTCTGATGATTCCACTCAAACTTCACTGCTTAATATAGGGTTGACGCCACAGCAGCGGCATGGATCCAGGGTCGTCCCAGCAACAAATTGTAGGATGCTGGCACGTCTATGACTTGGAAGTCAACATCGAACCAGGTGGGTCCCATCTGTAGGCACAAGCTAATTTCTCCGATTGTGGATCTTTGAGACCCATCAATAGCTTTGACACTGATAGCTCCATCTTTGATATCATGCAGTCCTTTTCCCAATGTCCTGAGAGTTATTAACGGACAGATGTTAAGGCTGGACGCCCCGTCGATTAAGATCCCGGTGATAAAATAATCTTCGCATTACGTAGTTATGTGCAATGCCGTGTTGTGACTAAGCCCTTTTCGTGGTAACTCATCCTCGTGGAAGGTGATCTTGTGCCTTTCCACCACGTGCCCCACCATATTTGTCATTTCGCCTCCTGTTATGTTTCTGGGAACATAAGCTTCGCTCAACATTTTCATTAAGGCATTTTTATGTGCCTTTGAGCTTTGTAGAAGAGACATAATAGAAATTTGTGCTGGTGTTTTGTTCAGTTGCTCAAAGACTGTGTACTCTTTGGCTTGTAGCTTCTTCCAAAGTTCATCGGGCCCAGTTTCAACAGTTCGTCCAGAGGCTTGCTTGCTGGACTCAGCCAAAGTTCTAGGGTGTATACCCTGCCTGTCCTGGTCATGCCCTGTGCGGCGATCACTTCTCTAGTATGTGTTTTTCCTTTCCTTCTAGCCTCAGCTGTGTAATCCTAAGGTATGGCGTTTGATTTGAATAGGGTAACATCTGTGTTGTAGACCGGAATTGGCATCCTGGGAGGTAACATAGTAACTTCAAATGGTGCAGGTGCCTTTGGAATCCCTAACTCGACCTTAATCGATTTTGGCGCATTTGCGGGAGGTGCTTCAAACTCGAGTGGTACAAACACATTTACCAAATCACCATCAGAGGGCTAGAACTGAACAATAATGGGATTAAGGGTAACTACTGGCTTTTTAGGCTCATCTCCTTCAGCTATCAAACCGATGGACCCCTTGGGGTCCCAATCATCTTCGATCTCGATCACATGGATGCTCCCACCCTTGTGTTCAAGCAGAGGGTTATTGCGGACTTTAGGAGCGGGCTCCTTTGCTGTTATGACCTTGTTATCAACCAGATTCTGAATCTTGTATTTTAACGAGTGACACTCGTCGATGGTATGGCCTTTCATCCTGGAATGGTATGCGCAAGTCTTGTTTGGGTTGATCCATTGGGAGGGATTTTTTGGAGTTACAGCTGGGATAGGGGTAACGTAGCTGACTGCTTTGAGTTTTTCATATAGTTGGTCGATCATTTCGGCAATGGCAGTATATTGTCTAGGAGGTTTACGGTCTAAATTTTGTTTAAGTCGATGAAATTTTTGGCGAGTGGGTGGTGATGGGTAGTGAGAAGGGAGTTGTACGCTTGGTATACAGGTGCGGGTTGGGAATATCTGGGTGAGGTAGGTTGATATGTGGGTGGTGGAGGTGATTGGTAGGTAGATGGTGGCATTTGGTATGTACGTGAGGGTGCTTAGTAATTTATGGTAGGTTGATATGTGAGTGGAGTTGAGGGGTAGGTTTGGTACTTCATAGGGGAATCGTTCCTCTGCGCAGCCATTCCGGAATTTACATCTTTTTTCTTTAACGATCCACCAAACTGTAAAGCCTTGTTGGTGACTTGCAATGCCTCGAGGTTAGTGACCATCCAATTTTTGATGCCTTCTTCGATCTTTTCTCCCAACTTGATGATGTCGGAGACATGTTCACCCAACTTGTCCACTTCTTTGCATCTTGGATGATTTACCATGATAAAGCATCGCCCTTCAGACTCCTCATGAACAGCTTCATGCGGATTTTCTCGTCCCTTCCGACTCCTACCAACTTATCGCAATACATTCTCAAGTGGACCCTAGGATCACCTGTACCGTCGATTATCTCGAACTTGGGAGGTTTGTACCCCTCCGTGAGCTCAATATATGGATGAATACAAAGATCTTCATAGTTCAACCTTTCAGCACCTTTGCCACCTTCAAAACCTTGGACCTGGCTAGTCAACTTCTTGATCTCACCGGCCAAATTCTTTATGAAGGAGCCCTTGTCATTTGTTTCGGGTGAACTTGTGATTGGCTGAGTGTAGTGGGATATGGTATCCGCAAAGATAGGAGTGTTATGGTCTTTTGTGGTGTTCTGTGGTTCGAGAATGAGCAGTGGAGTGTTATCGCATGTGTTGCAGGCTTGGGAATGAGTGGGTCGTATTGGTGGTTGCGGGGTATTTTGTGGAGGTGCAGGGTTCTAGGTGTTAACGTCAGGGGCGGTAAGAGTGATTGACTGGATATCCAGGTTCCTAACTTGGTCCAATTCCTCTTGAAGTCTCAGCAAAGTTTGCTCAAGACGAAGGGATTCTAGGGGTGGCGAATTTGAGTAAATGAAGTAAGGTTTGGGGGTGTTGTGTAATTGAAAAGGAATGGTGAAATCGTGACCGTTGATCAAAATGATCAACGACATGGATTAAGACAATGGTCGGGCGGGTTTGGAAATGGGTCGGGTAATTGGGTCATTTAATTTGGTTAATTGGCAACTTTTGGGAATAATTATTGGGATTTATGGTGTAAAATAGGCCATAAATTAGTTCAAAAATCCTTTAATAATGCCAAAATCTTTTGAGGTGCTCATATATGCATACATGCTATTTTGAGAGTATTTTGAGTATATAAAGAAATATATATGGGAAAAAATTGGGTATCAACAGTCACTGGGGGTGGTTAATAATAATTTGTTCTGTAGCAAAGTTCCGCACGGGAACTAAAGCTTGCTAGTGAAACAAAGATATACAACCATTTACTAGTGAAATTCTCAAACGAGCAAAACTTTCAATGCTCAAATACGTATTCTTCGTATTCGAACACTAGGGAGGAATGATATGAGAATAAGATAGCATGACTGCTACATCAATCTAGACTACGAAATTTGGGAAAATAGTTTTATCATTGGGACCGGGACTGCACGATCAACCTCGTAGAAATAAGTTGTACAGATTAGACACAAGTACTTTTGAAAATGGACGGAATAAAGTAAAGTTCTTTTACTTTTATCTTGTTTCTTGTACGAACAATGAATTAATTTAATCATTTAAAAGTTAAACAAATACTTCAAATGCTTGTATCAGAATGAACGTGAGACACCCTCTTCAAGAGCATCGTATACATATGAGGGCCCTCTTTCATGAAACCCTCGCTATAAAGGGTTGAGTTATAAAGAACCTATGCCAGGAATGCAAATGCTATCGAGAAAATACACCCAAGACCTCGCATAATTCGATGCAAAAAAGTAAAATTTTTGCAATACTTAAATGGAAAGCACTTCTATATATAACAAACGTGCCAAGTAGCACAAGTACAAAAATACAAAAAGGAAAAGCAAAGTGGAAAGAAAGCAAAAAGCTAAGAAATTGCATCGTCAAAATTCAGGTGAAGAGAAGCATCTGCACCCCCAGGAAAAGTAGGCATATCTGCCGCCGACTCAAGATCTTGGCCTTCACCATCAACACCTTCAGGTTCTTCTTCTGTTCCCAAAAACTCATAACCGAAACCAAAAGAGTCAAACGTATTAGGTTAGACTGGGAGACCCCTAAGGGATTTGACTTTAGCTCACGGGCCTTGGCGATTTGGGCATCAAAGTCAATGATGCAGCTTTTTCTCCCCCATGCTATACATAAAGTACATTTTTCAATAATGAGGGAAGTCGCTCGACGCTGAAGTTCTTCCTTTAGATGATCAACCTCGATCTAAAGGTAATTCCACTTAGATCTAGCGGACTGGATGTTGACATCATGGTCACTGATAGTAGAGTTAAAAGCTTTATTATGCTCTATGCCCCTCTTCTTACGAGCATACTTTTACATAGCAAATAGAACTTCTTCAATTTTGGAGTTCAAGGCTGCCTCCAAATTATTCAGTCTTTTAGTAGAGGCAATTTCGCGATCGGCAGCAACAAAAACACCATTTTGGACCTCGACCACTTTGCCTTGTACCATTTATAGAGCGGTTTATTGGCTGAGGGTCCCCATTTCTTGATTAATTTGGTGCGATCGAGCCTCTAACTTAACGACCTCAATGGCTTGTGCTTCCAGTGTAGGGAGGCGGGCAACAATTTGATTCTGCTCGGCCAATAGTTGATCCTGCTCGGGTGTGAGTTTTTCTTTAGCAAGTATCAACCTATGAAGTTAGCCTGCTGACAACTAGGGATTCTTGCCAATTTTATGCTTTTTTTTGCTTAAGTTTTGGACTAAAAGTATGTGCAAGTATTCCCGAAAGAAAACTTATTTTGCTTGCTTGTAATGTTTGGTAAAAAAGAGACAAGAAAGTCATAATCAGCTCATAAAGAAGTGAAACCTACACAAATTCAAAACTGAGTCAAAAGAGCGCCGGCAACAAAGAAATAATAGCAGACACGGAGGATCCACCGCTGAGGAGGGATTAATTACGCTCTTATCGGTAGTAAAGTTCAGAGAGGCATTTTTATGCTTAACAAGTCACCGTTACCCGCAGTGAAATTGTGCAAAAACGGTATAATCCAACGCATCTATGGTCCGATTCTCTCCCTCAGTTGAACTAAAAATCAAAGAACAAAAGTTTGAGCTCAAATTGAAAAGGCGCAGTCCGTAATCATATGTTGCAGCCACGGTTTAAGGAGCACTGAGGCGGCTGATTTTCCGCTACCAGCAGACTCAAGTCCAGATCCAACTTAGAAGAGAAGAATTGCGGTCCGCACTTGCTTTTGCGTGGATGCGGAAGTCATCGCGCTGAGGTAGCCCGTTTTTCATTGTCAGCGGAATCTCTGTAGGGGCAATTTTATCCGAAAAATTTTGTTGTGTATAAATAGTTCTTGTTCAGATTTTTAGGGCATGTGTTGTTTTGTGGAGCACGTGAACAACCATTTTTTTTTACCTTTTTGAGTAATTTTAGAACATCTTTAGCAATTATCTTAGATTTTACTCTTATAATTACTTTTATGGCTTATATTTCATCTCCATCTTTGATTTCTTCTTTGATTATGAGTAGCTAAACCCATTAGCTAGGGTTGTAACCCAACCCTAGTGTGGGTATTTAATGGTTCTTCAATTTTAGGGCTTAAATTTTTATGGGTTAATGATATTTAGCTTGATTCATGCTTTACTTTTTGAATTGATGGTTGCAAACACTGATTTGTGCCCTTTTGACTTAGGCTCTTCTTGAGAAAGAGAGACCAAGTCTAAGAAATTCAGGCTAACAAGTAATTGAGGTGCATTCAAGAGATTGATAGCCCCAATTAAAAGTTTAACCTAGAGATAGTAATACCCGACTTGAGCCATTTTTCTTGCATTGTTTAAACACCTAATTGGGCTTGAGAAAGGAAATTAGGGCAAAGTCACTCAAACTACCGAGAGGTATAGAGTGAGTACTTATGTGCAATGGTTATATCATGATCCCAATCACAACATATTTTCCCTAAGTTTTAGACCCCGTTAGATACTGATCTAGGTTTAAGTTACTTCCCAGCCTTTTTACCAATTGAGAAAACCTTACAAAAATATCATACTTAGCTTAATTTCATTCTTCATCAGTATTAAAAATAGAATAGTGACTAAAGCATGATTGGAAGTGCAATTAAGAACATCGCACATAGCTATATTAGATAGAAATACAATTCCAAACAAAAATTAGCTCTCTGTGAATTCGATCCCGACCTTTAGGGTAAAAGCTGCATCGACCACTCTTTCCATTCTATTGTGGTATAGGTTGGAGCCGGTCACTTTTTGGCGCCGTTTCCAGGGAGCTAAGTAATTTTGGCTTTCTATCTTACTAGTTTTGTGTCTTTTTTTTCTTTCCTTTTGTTTTACTAACTTGTGTGAGTCAATCGATTCGGGTACAAAATGGCAAACAATGATCTTCTTGGAAATGTTCTCTTGGGGGAGGAGGTAGACGATAATGGTGAAGATAAGGTGCCTCTTACCTCAAGGACAAAGAAGAGGCCTCTAGGCCAATGACAATAATCTTGACCGTCCCCTACCTCATCAGCAAGTCACTCCTCGGATGCTTCTAAATACAGGATACGCAAGTGAAATTGTCCCACCCCAGATCTGGGCAGGCAATTTCCCGATTACAAATGTGATGTTGACTTTATTAGAGCAACAAGGGTACTTCACATGTGATCCCAATCAAAATGCATATAAAAATCTAAAGGATTTGTGGATACCTATTGGGGAAGCAAGCAGAAAAATGTGTCAGAGGATACATTGAGATTGAGATTGAGATTGTTCCCTTTTGCACTTAGAGGGAAAGCTTTGGGCTGGCTTGAAAGACTTCCCAACTATTCCATCACTACATGGGATGAGTTGGCGAACATGTTTATTGCTAAGTTTTCTTGCCGAGGCATATGGTGACATTGAGAGATGAGATCCTGGACTTCAAACAGGAACCTAATGAACCACTTCAAGAGATCTGGGAGAGATATCAGACAATGGTGAAAGAATGTCCGAATAATGACATGACCACAACAATGATCCAGCAAGCATTCTACTGTGGCATTAACACAACCAATCAGTGTGTGGTGAACTAGCTAGAAGGGAAATTTTATGAACACACCTTATGCTGAGGCGTGTGAGATCTTGGATGAGATAGCAGATGATTTCCCAACTTGGAAAAGTTGAGCTAATGTTCCATATGATGATTCTACTATCATTACCTGCACAAAGAGCTCCACGACCATGTCCAGCAACAACAGAGTTAACTATAACAATGAATCAACTGGTAAAAGCTCAATTGCAGGAAGTTTAAGCGTCAAGACAAGTAAATTCTATGGAAGGTGTAAATATATTGGTCTACAAGAGGCGACAAAGAGGTCAAAAAGGTCAAGGAAGTCCAGATCAATATGAGCAAGGTAGCAGTGGTTTTAACCAAGATGATGGGTATGGTGAACAAAGTGAAGAAGTCCAGTACATGAACAATTATCAAGGGCAAAGGGGCAATGCTCCTAATCAACAACAATAATGGAGATCCCAAGGAAATTGGGGGAATAAAAAATAACAGGGATATAACAACTGGGGGAACAACAATCAGAATTGGGGAAACTAGAACAACCTGGGCAACTGGAGTGGCAACAACAACAATTGGGGAGGAAACAATAACCAAGGGGGTTGGAATAATGGAAATCAAGGTAATTGGGGGCAAGGTTTTCAAAGACCTCCGATGTATCAACAACCAAACAACCTGCCTCCATTTTCGTTCCAAGGTCTTAGCTCGTCAAATAATGAGATGGGAAGGATCGAGATGATGTTTGAACAAATAATAAAAAAGAATTCCGAATCTGATGCCCAGTTGGCATCCCATAATACTTCAGTTCAAAGCTTGGAGGTTCAACTTGGCATGATTTCGCAATCTTGAATACTTATCCTAAATGGGCTCTACCTAGTAATACGGTAGTAAACCTGGAAGGGGGGGATAATACTGGGAATGCAATGGTGGTGATAAAAAAAAGCGGTAGAGGTGGTGAAGTGAATACCTCCAAGCAAAAAGAAGTTGTGAGTGATGATGTTCCTATAGTGATGAGCAAGTGAGTGATGAGAATTTGAATGTTGAAGTGAGATTAATAATCATGATAATTATGTGGAGACCCAAAATGACGTGAAACCGTCCAGGGAACACGTAATAGACATACTAGAAATGGTAGTGCCCAAGGCTAAAGCTCCTTTACCAATGCCTCCTCCACCTTACCCACAAAGACTTGCGAAGCAAAAAAAATGAAAACCAATTCAAGAAGTTTATTGAGATGATTAGAAGCTTGTCAATCAAATGTTCCTTTGGTGGAAGCTCTTGAGCAAATGCTGGGTTACGCCAAGTTTATGAAGGAATTGGTGATTGAGATACCATAAAAATGACTCATCAAGTAAGTGCAATTGATCACTCGACGGCTCCAAAGCTTGAATATCCCGGTGCTTTCACCATTCCATGTACCATTGGGAGTGTGGATTTTGCAAAGGCACTGTGTGATTTGGGAGCAAGTATTATTTTGATGCCTTTGGTCAACGGAGAGCTACTTCAATGAGATTGCAAATGGCGGATGGAATAATAAAGAGGCCGCTTAGTATTATTGATGATGTTCTTATCCGGTTGGAACATTTTATTTTGACCGCTGATATTGTGATTCTGGACTGCAAAGTCGATTATGAGGTGTCGATAATATTAGGTAGACCATTCCTTGCAACAGGGAAGGCATTGGTTGATGTGGAAGCAGGGAAGCTCACCTTTCAGGTGGGTGATGATAAAGTTGTATTTCATGTGTGCAAATCATTGAGGTATCTGAACAGTATTGAAGTTTGCTCTTTTGTGGATCTTGTCACGAAGGTGATAGTTGATGATACTAGTGCCATGATTAATGTGGAGGATCCTTTAGAAGCAGTATTGTAGAACCTTGAGGTGAATGAGAATGAAGGCAGGGTGGAGTGTGTTAATGCGATGCACAGAATGTGTTCTTATTCTTATGATCCATGTAAGCTTTCTTTGGATCTTGATAACAGAAAGACTTCACCAACAAAGCCCTCAATTGAGGAACCTCCCATTTTGGAGTTGAAGCCTTTTCCTTCACATCTTAGGTATGAATTCTTGGGCCATTGTTCAACTTTACATTTCATTCTTTCTTCTTGTCTTACTAACATGCAGGTACATGCCATATTGGAGGTTCCCCAAAGAAGGAAGAAGGCAATTGGATGGACTCTAGCTGATATTCGATGAATAAGCCCAGCCCTTTGCATGCATAAGATTATACTTGAAGATGATGCCAAACCCTCTGTAGAACATCAGAGGAGGTTGAACGAGGCTAAGCAAGAGGTTGTAAAAAAGGAGGTGATCAAGTGGTTAGATGCAGTGATTGGTACCCCATATTGGATAGTTCTTGGACTTCACCGGTGCAATGTGTGCCGGAGAAGGGTGGTTTGACTGTGGTCACCAATGACAAAAATGAGTTGATCCCACCATGATTGTCACTAGATGAGGGTGTGTATGGACTATCGAAAGCTGAATAAAGTGACCCGCAAAGATCATTTCCCTTTCTTGACTAGATGCTGGATGGACTTGCTGGGCCTGCCTTCTACTTTTTTTTGGATGGGTACTCAGGTTACAACAAGATTTTGATTGCTCAAGAAGATTAGGAAAAAACCACCTTCACATGTCCCTATGGCACCTTTGTATTTCTAGGATGCCATTTGGTTTGTGTAATGCACCGATTACCTTTCAGCGATATATGATGGCCATATTTACCGACATGGTGGAGGACTTCTTGGAAGTGTTCATTGATGATTTCAGTGTGGTGGGTGACTTCTTTGATGAGTGTTTGAAGAATCTTGACAAAGTGCTATGACGAGGCCAATGTGTATAGGATTTTTCTGCTCGTGCTTTGTCAAATTCTAGTATAGTTTATAATACCGTCCCACAAAGAATGGAATATCTATGCTATAGACTTTTAATATTTCAACTACTATTTGAGAGAACCAATTTGATGAAAAGTGAGTGAGGTTTAAAACTTGTTAGTTTCTTAAATAAAAACCAAGAACTTTTGGAAGAGTTATAACTTAAAAGATTTGGGAATCGTTGCATTCACTTAATAATATATTATAATAAAATCTCAGATTTTACATGTATTTTTCTAAGGAATAATTGCTTATTGCTGATACAATTATATTTAGCTTACCAAGAAGTAGTCAATTAATTGCACTCCATGAGGTTATGCGATTAATTGAGTTAAAACTAGTAACAATTAGACCGAAATATTTTTCTTGCTTGATTTGTGCTAAGAGGTAGTAAAAGCGTCGTGAGAATATTTTTACTAAAAAGTTAATAATCTTGCCTACAACAATTCCTCCGTGAGAATTAAAACTAAGGCAACCAAGATTATGAACTTTGAATAATAGTTTATTAAAAATTATTCCCACTCTACTATTTTATTCATTGGTTATTATATATCAATTTTGCTTCGCAAGAGTCACACAATCAATATAAAAAAAATATGAGAAGTAATAATAATGATTAATTAAAATTATTATACGGCACAGTACAAAGTATAAAAACAAAGTTTCAAGCCAAAGATGTATTAAACTGGGATAGTGTTACAATATATATATATATATATATATATATATATATATATATATATATATATATATATATATATATATATATATTGTAATATTTTTTGAGGATAAAAGATATTTATTTAGATAGAGATAAAACATTACATAGTACTAGCAGAAACATCTGCAGCAGTAGAGCAAGCCTCGAGGACATTAATATTTCCAACAAAAGAAGTTACTCCATTACGAAGTAATAAAAACTAATTTAAAACAAAGAACTTATGAAGTAATATTATTCTTCTAAAAGAAAGACAACTAGTAAAAAATACTAAAGATAAAGAGAGAGACCAAAAATTAGTTTTCTCCCGTAAGACACACCTTTACAATACATTATGAGTGTCTATTTATAGAAAATGTGTAGCAAATGTGAGATGATGTTGCAACTTTAAGTCTTGAAGTTGTGACTTCAAAAGTTGATGTTGTAACTTCAAGACTTCATGTTGTGACTTCAAAATTTGATTAACTCTTGTTACCACATGCATTGCTCTTTTTCCTCCTTGTTTTGCTTGTAGCACTCTTTCCTCAATCCAACATTCCTCTGCATACTTGTTAGAAAATATAGGAGAATCGAATATATTTAGACGAGCCTTACATATTACCCTCCCCAGACCCCACTTTGTGAGACTATACTGGGTAGTTGTTGTTGTTGTAAATTTTCTATCCTACAAAGACCAACATTTTGAAGAAAATGTTACAACAAGAAAAAAAAAAACATTTATCAGCAGAAATGTTTTTCCTCGAGGACGAGCAAAGATTCAAGTATGAGGGGATTTGATGAATATAAAATATTCATGTATTTTCATACATATAAATACGGATTTTTAAATAAACCATGAATAAATATATTCGATATTTATTCAAACTAATTTCCTTCATCATGCCAAATGATTAATCTTTTAAGCTTCACAAAATCTTTTACCGTGCTTCTGGTTTTGCTTTTGAAAAAAATAATATTTGCATTCTTTTCGTATTGAATATTTCGGAATTGATAACTTTATGATCACAGTCTTGAATATCACAATTGTTCGTCCATAGGATTGCTCTTCATGTTAATATCCACTTGTGACGACCCGACCCATCGTCCTACGTGTTACTGCTCCGTTTCCCCCTTATTTGGTTGCTTCATGTTTCAATATCTGTATTTGAGTCGATCGGGTGTAATTGAATTGGTTTTGGTTGAAAATAAGGCACACGACCTCTTAGAAGGAAGCTTGTTTTGGAAAGTCGACCAGAAGTTGACTTGCAAGCTAGAAGGCTCGGACTTGCAAGCTAGGAGGCTCGGGGTGATTCCGGATGGTTAAACGAGGATTTTTGGAATTTGCTTCAGGTTTGGGATTCTGTCATCTGGTATTTCTGCGTTTGCGGATGATGGACCGCATAAGCGGTGTCCGCAGAAGAGGTTGATGAGCCGCAAAAGCGGCCAAGGGGAATATGGCTGGGAACGCAGAAGTGAAATTTGGAACAAGGAAGCTGTCAAGGACCGCAGAAGTGTTCACTGAAGATTCAAGTCATACCGCTGAAGCGGTCAAAGGGACGCGTAAGCGGAAGTCGTGTAGGCGGTAAGAGGACCGCTGAAGCGAAAAGCTGTCTGGGCAGAAAGGTTTAATTGGAGCATTTCATCCGCGAGGGTTATGCATTTCCTCCATTTTTGAGCGAGCTTTGAGAGCTTTGGGGAGATTTTAAAGAGGGATTCAAGGATTAATGATTAGAGGTAAGTTCCTTGGCTTAAATACACGAGATTATGTTAAAATTAGCATGGAAATTGATTGAAATTCATTAAAAAGGGGCTGAAGCTAGGGCTTGAGTTTTGATATTTCAATTGGAATTTGATAGGTCATTTGAACTCAAATTTGGGAGTTCTTGGTATGTGTGGACTCGTGGCGAGACGAGGAATCCGGTAATGTAAGTTTTGGAATTTTTTGAGGAGCGGGCCCGGGGCTAGGTTTTTGCTAGTTTCGAGATTTCTGCTATTTCTCGATTGTTTTCGATTGGTTGTTGTGATCTATTCACTCTATTTTTGGCTAGATTTGACGCACGTGGAGGCCGATTTGAGGGGCAAGGGCGTCTCGAGCTTAAGATTTTGCTGGTTCGAGGTGAGTAATATTTGGGAATGACATCCTGAGGGTTTGAAACCCTGGATTTACACATCCTAGTACTGTATTGTGGTGACTTGCATGCTGGACTTGAGCGTGGGATAGAGCACCGTTGGGAATGTGACTTGGTCCGTCTCGGTTGTTGGTTCTTACCGCTAAATTGTAAATATTTTGTTTTTATCATTATGACTTGGGCTCATTACCATATTTGGGGCTTATTGCCGATTATTTGAACCCTTGTTGAACTATGATCACTCTTTTCCTCACTCTTTGAAATATCCTTGAACTCAGCCGATGTGATTTACACTATTTTATGAACTTAGCTATATTTTTCTCAAACTTGCAGTTTTAGCTGATATTTGAACTATCATTTGAGCTGAGCATTATTGTTTTACTGATGCCCGATGGGCTTTTTGACTATTTTTGGACTGATTGAGGCCGAGGGCCTTGTGTGAGGGCATGATGAGCGATGTGAGGAGGCTTTCAGGCCTCGAGCATTATGTGTTGATATGCATATAATTGCATGGATCGGGCTGCACGATCCGAAACGGTTACATATTGATGCTTGGGGCCTTGTGCCGACTCGTAGTATCCTTTAGAGATTGATATTGCAGAGTTAGCAGGATTTGCATACTATTTGAATTCAGTCTAGGGTTTTTAACACTATATTTGCAAACTCAGCCATAATTCTATATTTTGAAAACACAAATGATTCTTAAATAATATTTCGGGCTGACAAACTTTATCTCACTATTTTCTAGACTGTACATTATTTCTTGGAATGGTGGTATCTATTTGCACCGTGTATTGAAATGGAAACGGTGGTAACTATTGGCATAGTGAATTGTAATGGAAGCAGTGGTAACTATTGGCACTGTATGATATTGCGCTTGGGCTGTAGGAGCCTCGCCGGAGTCTGTACACACCCCAGTGAGCGCCGTAGATGTTAAATCATATGTATGGTTGGCTCGGGCTGCACGCCGCTGCGTATTCATGTGCATTGCGTTGCATTCATGCATTTACTCCTGTTTGTACTACGTGGCATGACATGAAACACTCATATATCATTGGCATACATACTGATACTTGCCTTGTTGACCAGACACCCTGGTGTTATATGTTAACGAGTGCTAAGCCCGAGAGGCTGAGGTTGTATGTTGTGAGTTGGGAGTGAGCCGTTGGGCTGATACTGTACTGAGAGGTTGATACTTAGCCCAGGGGCAGGTTTCTGATTACTTCCTACTTGTTGAAATTAACTTTGCAACTGTCGAAAAAGCATACTTTCAAAAGAGATTTTGAACTGATTTTTGAGATTTTCTAAAGGGATTTTTCACAGTATTTCGGTTTTTCTTAAAAAGGGTTGTTCTGTCTTTTATAGCAGTTTGGTGTGCTCATACGTGTTTTCTTATCGCTCATATATTATTCTCTCCTATTACCACTGAGTTGGAAGTACTCACTTTACTCCATGTACCTTGTGTGCAGTTGCAGGTATTGTTCACCCGGTAGCGGGTTATTAGCAGGACCGAAGGCCTTATTGTGGCAGTTGAGTAAGGTGACCGCCAGCGTTTGCGGCATAGCATCATCTTTGTACTCCGACTTATCTTGTATATATATATATATATGTATATATATATATATATATATATATATATATATATGTATGTGTATATATATATGTATGTATATACATTGTTGGTCCAGTAGTAGTGTCCCTACTCATTAGATGCTCGTAACTTGTGATACCCCGGTCGGGTTGTATTGGAATTAAATTTCATTGTTAAATGCTATTAAGGAGTATTTCTATTCATTTATGTTTAATAGCTGCTTAAAGAGGATTTGGGGTTGTTGGATGGTCTTGTCTTCATGAGAGGCGCCATCAGGACCGAGTAGGAAATTTGGGTAGTGACAAGTTGGTATTAGAGCCTAGGTTACTAGGTCTCACGAGTCATGATCAGGGTTAGTAGAGTCTCGCGGATCAGTACGGAGATGTCTGTATTTATCCTTGAGATGTTGCAGAACCTTTAGAAAAACTTTCCATTCTTGGAATTCTTATCGTGCGTACTTGATTCAGTTTGAGATAACTCTTGAATTCCTTCCGCACGTCGGTGTACGCATGTAAGTAGTATATGTGCCTTGATGGCTTATGATTCCTCGATCAAGGGGCGAAAGGTAATCTATGTGAGTTCATGTTGGGCCAGTATGGAGGACTTGAGGCCGGATATTTGCCTATGGCTTGAGCACCAAGGTGCTGATTGTGTGATCAAGTGTTTTGAACTTATATGTTCAGTGTTGTTCTTACTAGCCGGAATGGCGGCTGGATATCCATACGATGAGTATGATAGTACTGCGAGGTGTATCTATTTGATTTTCGTAGTTACGAAGAAGTCTAATGGATTATTGATTAACTGTTAAGTGTTCGATTCCTATTGTGCTTTAATGTGTAGTCCGAGTTATTGGCGCGTGAAGAATATTGCATGTCTTTTAGTTGTAAAATAAAGTACATTCCATGTGGCGGTATGAGTTCAGACTTAGAAAGACTAAATGGTTGTATATTTCGTATATGATGGTGGAAGGTATGTGGAAATATTGGAATGAGGCGTGGGTTATCTCCTGCGGAGGGTTTTAAGCGGTATGATCCTTATGTGTATGTAAAATATCTCATGTGTAATTGAAGGATATATGTTGTATTTTAAAGTATTGGGACGCTTAAGAAAGTGGACTCAGCTGATGTGGAAAGGAATGCGAGGTTTGCAAAGAATGTCAGTGCTAGATGATCTAGTATTCACAAAAACTTGTATATGATTTGAGTTTGATCTCATTGTGGCATCATTAGTGTAAAAGTATTATGAGTTGTTAAGAATGCCTTAATATGTGGCATCGAGCCAAGTTGGGGAGGTTGCTGTTGGTCAGATGATTGCATGGTTATGTGCTATATTGGTTCCATTTGAAGGTATGATGGCAGATCAGTTCTGGTTACAGAAATTGAGTCGAGGATGGCTCGTGTGAAGGAAAATTTCTACAAAGGTTAAATGGTGCCTTCGTAATGTGAGAAATGCTAGGATATTTTGAGCTGCTGTAGGTAAAGAATGCCCAATGTATAGAGAAGAAAGATAGTTGTTGTATCTGTATGAAATCATGTGCTGCGGTGTCTGGGTACTAATTAGGCACGAGTGGTTCCGTACTTTTAGGGCATGTGAATTACAGCTGAATGAGAGTGAATGACTCTCAAGAATGGTTTTACTATGTTCAAGAGTTTGCATGTAACAATAAGGTATCTTATGTTTGTGTATGTGGCTAGAGACTGTGTTTTCATTAGAAGAAATCTAGACTTGTGATATTTTATGTTAATCATGGGATTCTATGTATCCGTATTTGGAAGATAATGGCAACGAATTCAGATTCGCAGGAAGTTCTTCAAGGTAAAGCATTCTGGAATATGGTTTTTCTGGGAAGCGTTCGAGAGGGTATTCAGTGGCCTAGGGGTCTTATGTGTGAGTTAACCTGAGTTGAGGTATTGTGGTGCTACTGCAAGGGAGAATATCAAATTAATGATGAATCATGAAGGAAATGAGATAAATGGAATAGCTTGATAATAAACCCAGTCGGTATGATAAGAATGTAATTAATACTTTGTATGTGTTTGAGGTAATGAGTCTTATAGGTGTTGTGCAGCAAAGATCTAGCGTGCTGGCAGTTGCTTAGCTTGGTTGGGTACGCAGATTCAGTCCTGGCAGTTTAGCTTGTGCAATGGAATTGAGAAAAAGAGTTCTTGATGTGTTTTATCGTGGTTTGGAGATGGGCATGTTATCCTAGTGTGGTATGGTCTGAGTGTTATGATATTAGGGTGCAGACTGGTTGTCCCAATGTCAGGTTGTCTAGACTAATGTGTTATGGGCTATGTCGGAACAGGGCCACATGTTGCGTGGTAAGGTGCATCGAATTATTGTTCTAGCAGAGTAGTTATATTCCAAGGACCAGCGGACGGTTGGCAAGTATTGCTTTGTTAATTGGGCCTTCGGGGCGGATGTCAGTGTAAAAGTTACTACCATTGATTCAGTTACGGTATTGAAGGACTTTTTGGATGAGTTTCATGCGGCCGGGCATGAAGTTATATGTGCTTATTGTAATGAGTAGATTGGGCTCGATGGAAATCTCCTTTCGTGGAATACATATGTGGATCGAGTGGCACACCGCTACGGGCATGTTATCTGGATCGGGTTGCACGCCGCAACAGTGTGATGTTGATAGTAGTTTTCTATATGCTACTTTGTATACCTTACTTCCCGGTTTCTGTGGGAAGTCCGTATTGTGCGTTGGTCGGCGAATAGCGCATCGGTTGCTTCCTTTCAGGATTGGATAGTGTATTTGACTTGCTTCACCATGGATGTGATGGATTTCTTGGTTTCAGACCTCAATCTGTGCGTGGCTGTCTGTGTTGAGCATGATGACTTGAGGTGCTTCATGGGTAATAGTGTTTGGATAGAATCGCGCATTGTGGCAAGGCCACGTGATGTTTTGACCTTTCGAGGAGGAATTCATGTACCCTATTCCTATGAGGTGAGACGGGGTCTCAGCTTGGTTTTGTGAAGGTATTGATGAGCTTGGGTTATAACTCTTTCGATTGGGTCATTTGCCCTTATTTGGGTATGTGTAGATTGTTTCTTATTGGCGCGTGTATTATGCAAATTGTGGCTTAGGCCTGTATTGAGGTGCCATACCAATAGAGTGGCGTGTTGCAGTTGAGATAATCGTTGGGGTCATTAATGAGTACAAACATATTTGATTTCAGCTTTTTAGAAAGGTAATATCGAGGTTTGGCTCCGGAATCTATTGTAGTGTCAGTTGGAAAGGAAATGGACTCATGAATGGGTTATCTGAGAGATGGGTTCGGTTTATCGCGTGTTTCAGTTGCCGTTGGCAGTATATAAAGGTGTTGGGGTAACACTTCAGCTAATAAAAAGGTTTTCCTATCAGTATTTGGTTATTGTGGGCAATTGCTGGGAATAGATGCCATCGTCTCGAGTGTTTGGATTGTGTGGTATAGCATATGGTCTCACCTGGGGGGACGAGTATGGGTATTTTCAGTTGGTTCTGGTGTACTCTGAGTATAGACGCGGGTTCTGATCTGGTGCATGATTTCGGGAAGTGCAATATGGTGTATGGTTTAGATGGATTGTGAAATTCTGGCTATGTTGGGTTACCGGACCTATGTGAGGTAGGGTGACGTGGGATCACCCCGAGTATATGCTTGGTAAGGTCATTCAGCTATTGGGTTGCTTCTAGTACAACTCTTGGTACGCTCAAGGACGAGCGTTTCTTTAAGTTGGGGAGGATGTGACGATCCGACCCATCGTCCTATGTGGTACTGCTCCATTTCCCCCATTATTGGGTTGCTTTATGTTTCAATATCTGTATTGGAGTCGGTTGGGTGTAATTGAATTGGTTTTGATTAAAAATAAGGCACAGCGCCTCTTAGAAGGAACCTTGTTTTGGAAAGTCGACCAGAAGTTGACTTGCGAGCTAGAACGCTCGTATATGATTTTCGATGATTCGCTTAGCTTCGGGAGATGATTCTTGAGCGATCAGAATTGAATTTGGAGGTCTGGTGTAGATTAGGCTTGAATTGGCAAAGTTTGAATTTTAGCGAATTCCGGTTGATTGGTGAGATTTTGATCCGACGGTCGGAATAGAATTCCGAGAGTTGCAGTGGCTTCGCTAGGTGATTTTGGATATGTCGGCAAATTTTCAGGTCATCCGGAAGTTGTTTGGTTGGGTTTTTGATCGTATGCGCATTTTGGAAGTTCTTAAGAAATTTAGGCTTGGATTTGAGGAATTTTGTGATTTTTGATGTTAATGATAGTGTTCTTATGGCTCGAGCAAGTTTGAATAAGGTAATAGGTCATGTTTTTGTTTTTGGTTTGGTCCCCGGAGGCCTCGGGGTGATTCCGGATGGTTAAACGAGGATTTTTTGAGTTTGCTTCAGGTTTGGGATTCTGTCTTCTGGTATTTCCGCGTTTGCGGACGATGGACCGCTTAAGCGGTGTCCACAAAAGCGGTTGATGAGCCACAGAAGTGGCCAAGGGGAATATGGCTGGGACCGTAGAAGCGAAATTAAGAACGCTGAAGCGGTAGCCGCGGAAGAGGTGAAGAACCATAGAAGCGGTCACTAAAGATTCAAGTGAGACTGCTGATGCGGTCAAAGGGACGCGTAGGCGGAAGTCGCGTAGGCAGTAAGAGGACCGCTGATGCGAAAAGCGATATGGGCAGAAAGGTTTAATTGGAACATTGCATCCGCGAGGGTTATGCATTTTCCTCCATTTTTGAGTGATCTTTGAGGGCTTTGGGGCGATTTTGAACAGGGATTCAAGGATGAATGCTTAGAGGTAAGTTCCTTGGCTTAAATACACGAGATTATGATAGAATTAGCATGGAAATTGATTGAAATTCATTAAAAACGGGCTGAAGCTAGCTTGAGTTTTGATATTTCAAATTAGAATTTGATAGGTCATTTGAACTCGGATTTGAGAGTTCTTGGTATGTGTGGACTCGTGGCTAGACGAGGAATCTGGTAATATGAGTTTTGGATTTTTCGAGAAGCGGGCTCAGGGCTCGATTTTTTCTAGTTTCGAGATTTCTATTATTTCTCGATTGTTTTCGATTGGGTGTTGTTCCATCGGCATGTTATGATGTATTCGCTCTGTTTTTGGCTAGATTCGACGCGCGTGGAGGCCGATTTGAGGGGCAAGGGCATCTCGAGCTTTAGATTTTGCCAGTTCGAGGTGAGTAATATTTGGAAATGATATCCCGAGGGTTTGAAACCCCGGATTTGCACATCCTAGTGCTGTATTGTGGTGACTTGCACGCTGGATCTGAGCGTGGGGTAGAGCACCGAATTGTGACTTGGTCCGTCCTGGTTGTTGGTTTTTACCGCAAAATTGTAAATGTTTTGTTGTTATCATTATGACTTGGGCTCATTGCCATACTTGGGGCTTATTGCCGATTATTTGAACCCTTGTTGAACTATCGTCACTATTTTTCTCACTATTTGAAATATCCTTGAACCCAGTCCATGTGATTTACACTATTTTATGAACTCAGCTATATTTTTCTCAAACTTGTAGTTTTAATTGATATTTGAACTATCATTTGAGTTGAGTATTATTTTTTTACTGTTGCCCGAGGGGCTTTTTGACTATTTTGGACTGATTGAGGCCGAGGGCCAAGTGTGAGGGCATGAGAAGCGATGTGTGGAGGCTTTCTGGTCTCGAGCATCATGTGTGCATATGCATATACTTGCATGGATCGGGGTGCACGATCCGCAGCGGTTACAAATTGATGTTTGGGGCTTTGTGCCGACACTTAGAATCCTTTAGAGATTTATATTGCAGAGTTAGCAGGATTTGCATACTATTTGAATTCAGTCCAGGGTTTTTAACACTATTTTTGTAAACTAAGCCATAATTCTATGTTTGAAAACACAAATGATTCTTAAATGATATTTCAGGCTGACGAACTTTATCTCACTATTTTCTAGACTATACATTATTTCTTGGAACGGCGGTAAGTATTTGCACCGTGCATTGAAATGGAAACGGCGGTAACTATTGGCACCGTGAATTGCAATGGGAACAGTGGTAACTATTGGCACTGTATGATATTGCGCTTGGGCTGTAGGAGCCCCTCCGGAGTTTGTACACACCCTTAGTGAGCGCCGTCGATGTTAAATCATATGCATGGTTGGCTCGGGCTGCACGCTGCAGCGTATTCATGTGAATTGCATTGCATTCATGCATTTACTCCTATTTGTACTACGTGGCATGACATGCAACACTCATATATCATTGGCATACATACTGATACTTGCCTTGTTGACCAAACACCCTGGTGTTACATGTTAAGGAGTGCTAAGCCCGAGTGGTTGAGGTTGTATGTTGTGAGTTAGGAGTGAGCCGCGGGGTTGATACTGTGCTAAGAGGTTGATACTTAGCCCGAGGGGCAGGTTTCTGAGTACTTCCTACTTGTCGAAATTAACTTTGCAACTGTCGAAAAAGCATACTTTCAAAAGAGATTTTGAACTGATTTTTGAGATTTTCTAAAGGGATTTTTCACAATATTTCAGCTTTTCCTAAAAAGGGTTCTTCTGTCTTTTATAGCAATTTGGTGTGCTCATACGTGTTTTCTTATCTCTCAGATATTATTCTCTCTTATTACCACTGAGTTGGAAGTACTCACTTTACTTCCTGCAGCTTGCGTGTAGTTGCAGGTATTGTTCACCCGGTAGCGGATTATTAGCAGGACCGAAGGCCTTATTGTGGCAGTTGAGCAAGGTGACCGCTAGCGTTCGCGGCACCACACTTTATCTTTGTACTCCAGTTTTATCTTGTATATATATATACATTGTTGGTCCAGTAGTAGTGTCCCTACTCATTAGATGCTCGTGACTTGTGACACCCTGGTCGGGTTGTATTAGAAAGAAATTTCATAGTTAAATGCTATTAAGGAGTATTTCTATTCATTTATGTTTAATAGCTGCTTAAAGAGGATTTGGGGTTGTTGGCTGGCCTTGTATTCATGAGAGGCGCCATCACGATCGGGTAGGAAATTTGGGTCGTGACACCACTAATATGGATTCAACACTGATTTTTGAAATCTATTTAGGACTTTTTCTTGGCTTATAATGTCAGGCTTCAGGCTGGCAGAAAAAAGATATTTAGACTTTTCTTCTTCCAGCTTGGAGCAAATATTCCTTGATACTAATTATTCCATTTTGTACCGTATTTATTTTTGTAAAGAGATGTAAGAATATACACACACTTATATATTATATCTCTCGCTTTTTTTCTTTTCCGTTTCATGCCTTGCACAATCTTTCTTCTCTTTTTCTAATAAACATTAATTATCATGGCTGGAAGAAGTAATAAGTATATTAGTAATATACATCTCTTTTTTTCTTTTTTTTCTTTGGGGGGTTATAGACCATGGTGTTTTTAAAAAAATAGGATAAAGGCTCAAAGATAGGTTTTAAGAGGTAAAAGCTTCATTTTTTCTCTTGGAGAGAATAAACTAAAAGAGGCTAAAAGGTGTATCAAAGAAAGCCTAATTTCTTCTTTCAAGAATAAGTGTCATCCATTATTTCGCCTCGAAGAACATATAAAGCAAGTTCTAAAAATATTATTGAGTATACTTTTTTGTGATAATAACTTTTCTCAATTCCCTTGATCTTGTGAGTTGGAGATGCTAGTTTTGACTTCACAAAATTAAAGTCATAGGCATGGAACTGATATAGTAATGAAAAAAAATCTTAATATTTGGGCACAATCCAAAGAATTTATTTTACTAATTAAAAACCTACAATGACACAAACATTAAGAAGAATATATATATATATATATATATATATATATATATATATATATATATATATATATATATATATATATATATATATATATATATATATATATATATATATATATATATATATATATATATACATGAAGTACTAAAAAAAATTTGAAAATTTGAAATCTTTTTAGCTTTCAAATTTACAGTCACAGATAGGGGTGTGCATTCGAATCGGTTTATCGATAAATCGAATCGATTATTTGTTATCGGTTTATCGATATTGGTTTATCGATTTCGATTTCGAAATTTTCCTTATCGAGTTATCGATTTCGATTTTGATTTTGTCTTGTTCGGTTATCAGTTGATCGATAAATCGATAAGACATAGTAAAAAGACAAATATACCCTTATCTATAATATTATTACCTTATCCTTCGCTTAATTCCCTAACGGTATCCATATGTGCTAACCCTATTATCAGCGCCGCTTCCTCTTCAGTATTCACTTCCTCCTAATCTCATCTATTCAGTCGCCACTGTCGCTGACGATTATCGCCGTTCGGACTTCGGACAGACACATACCTTATTAGCTTAGTGTGCTGTGAATCTACAAGATCATTCCCTTAATCTATGTTATCAGGTTAGGGGAAGTGATTCATAATATCATCCTAGCTAATGAATTGCGACCAGAGATAGTGTATCATGCTACTGGAGCTTCTCTGATTAATATTTTTCTCTTTGTTTAGCTTGCTTTTGCTGCCCATTGTTGGGGGAACTGTAATATTTGTGGCGCTTTTGGCAGCTGTACTTCTATCGTTTTCTATTGTCATAGAAATAGCTGTACGTGCTTATTTCTGAACTAAGCTCAATCAAGTTTTTATTTCTTGAGCCGCTCACTAATCAAGTTCTAAAAGATCAGTGCATCTGTTCTGAAAGATCAGTGCATCTTGAGCCTTATCGTGCTTTCAATAGTTGTGGAGACCTATGGTTATCTGTGAAATGCTGTTTGTTATTGTTTCCATTTGAAATGAGTTAAGTTCGTTCCAATTTTAATAAATCGAAAAGTTCCATGCACTGATGAATAATTGAGAATTGTCAAATATCATTTCCTATCCATCAAGAGAAAATAAGAATATGTAAGTTCAGAAAATATGAGAGCCAACAAGAATAGAGCCAAAGCCAAAGTGTGCAACCCGCCTCTTGGCTTATTGATGTTATCGATAACCGAATCGATAAGCACCAAAAATCGATATATCGAAATCGAAAAAATTGAAACCTTATTGAAACGATAACGATAAGCATATGTAAAAATCGATAATCGATAAGAGTCAAAATCGAATCGATAAATCGAACGCACACCCCTAGTCACAGAAGAAAGCTCGAAAGAAACTTTGACCACACATATTCTATGTACAATAGACTGGACTAGCTTTTAGACCTTATCAGTCATGGGGTTCGGGTTTAAATATAAACTAAAATTTATCTGTGCCACCATTTGAATTGCATCATTACATGGTTAACTAACCGGTCACTTAGGCATACGATCACCATGGACTTGCTCCTGTTTAGGTGATTCTGTTTTTGTAGAGGCCTTCATGAGATGTTCCGATTGTACAATAATCTGGATATTAACCAGATCAATTAGTTAAGCATTTAATTACTCAAATCTTTGTTGGTCTTATGAGGCTCCATTGCTTCAACCTCAATGGCTACGGGTAAGGGAATTGTAGTTTTGAGTTTAATATAGTTAGCTCGACTTATTATCAATGAAATGTATTAGGCTATCTAGGTTACCGATGGTTGTTGCTCAAAATGACCTCTAAAATACAACTTTAACCTGCGTCCATTTACCTTAAATTTGTTTCCTCCATTGATCTGTTGAATTTCAATTGCCTCATATGGAATAACATCTGTAACATTATAAGGACCTGTCCACCTGGATTTTAATTTCCTGAAAATAGCCTCAGCTTGCTATTATAAAGAAGTACTTGATCACCAATCTGAAACTTTTTTGTCAGATCAAATTGTCATGCCATATTTTTGTTTTTTTCTTTGCATATTCTAGCATTTTCATAAGCTTCCAACCTCAGTTCTTCCATTTCATTAACCTGAAAAAATCTTTTTTTACCAGCAGAGGTTAATTCAAAGTTTAATGCTTTCAGTGCCCAAAATGCTTTGTGTTCTAATTCAACTGGTAAATAGCAAGCATTTCCAAAGACTAATTTATATGGGGATGTTCCAATTGGCGTTTTGAACGATGTTCGTATGCCCATAATGCATCATCTAATTTTAAAGACCAGTCTTTTCTTGAAATTCCAACCGTCTTTTCAAGAATTCTTTTTAACTCACGGTAGAAAACTTCAACTTGCCCCTGTATTTGAGTATGATATGGTATTCCAGTTTTGTGAGTTACACCATATTTTGATAGCAACGCAGAAAATTGCCTATTCATGAAATGAGTTCCTTGATCACTAATGATGACTCGAGGAGTGCCAAATCTAGAAAAAAATATTTTTTCTAAGAAAATTACAAACTGTATAAGCATCATTCTTACTTGTGGGGATGGCTTCAACCATCTTGATACGTAATCCACAGCCACAAGGATATATTCAAATGAATGAGAAGAAGAAAAAGGACACATGAAATCTATTTCCCAAACATTAAATATTTCACATACCTGTATTGATTGTAATGGCATCTCATCTCTCTTAGTGATATTACCTATTTTCTGACACCTGCCACATTGTGCAACATATGCTCGGGCTTCTTTGAAGAGTGTTGGCCAGAAAATCCAGCCTCCAATACTTTAAATGTCGTACGTTTGCAGCATAATGACCTCCAATCGCTCCATCATGACAGTGATACATAACTTTGGTTATCTCTTCTTCAGGACACAAATTTTTAAAAAGTAAGGTTTATTTCACAAATAATACTTAGTATCAAGAAAAAGCTTTTTTCTCTACTGGTAAGAGAGATCTTGGGGTGTTCATCTTCCAACCAAGTAGTTAGTAATATCTGCAAACCAGGGTGATTGAGTCACAACATAGTTAACTGAAAAAATGTGTTCATCAGGAAATTCTTCTTTTATCTCGCTGAACTCAATGGGATGGTCTTCTAGTCTAGACAAATGGTCACCTACCTGATTCTCTGTTCCTTTTTTGTCCTTTATCTCAAGGTCAAATTCTTGCAAAAGTAAAATCTATCTTAATAATCTAGGTCGAACATCTTTTTTAGATAAGAGGTATTTTAAAGCTGCATGGTCACTAAAAACAGTGACCTTTGTTCCTATCAAATAAGAACAAGATTTATCAAATGCAAATACTACTGGCAGTAACTCTTTTTCTGTTGTGGCATAATTCAGTTGAGCCTCATTCAGTGTTCTACTGGCATAGTAAATTGGACAAAATTCTTTTTATCCTTTCTCTGGCCTAAAACTGCTCCAACAGCTGTATCACTAGCATCACACATAACCTCAAAAGTTTGACTCCAATAAGGGGACACAACTATAGGGGTGGTTGATAATTTCTCCTTAAGGGTGTCAAAAGCTATCATACAATCACCTGAAAAATCAAACTTAACATCTTTCATCAAGAGGTTAGTCAGAGGTTTTGAAATCTTTGAAAAACCCTTTATGAACCGTCTGTATAAACCTGCATAACCTAGAAAGCTTTTAATGCCTTTAACAGTTGTTGGAGGGGGTAATCCTTCTATAAGATTAATTTTAGCCTTATCAACTTCTATCCCATTAGCAGTGATTTTTTGTCCTAAAACAATTCCCACTGTAACCATAAAATGACATTTTTCCCAATTCAGAATCAAGTTTATCTCTTCACATCTCTTAAGAACTAAAGTCAAGTGGTAAAAACAATCTTCAAATGTTTTGCCAAAGAGTGTAAAATCATCCATAAAAAAATCAAAAAATTTCTCAGTCATGTTAGAAAAAATTGCTGACATGCAACACTGAAATGTAGTAGGGGCGTTGCACAGACCAAATGACATTCTCCTATAAGCATATGTTCCATGAGGACATGTGAAAGTTGTCTTATCCTGATCTTCAGGTGCAATTGATATTTGGTTATACCCTGAATAGCCGTCAAGAAAATAGTAAAAACCATATCCTGCAATTCTTTCTAATATTTGATCAATAAATGGTAAAGGAAAATGATTTTTTCTGGTAGCATCATTGAGACGTCTATAATCAATACAGACTATCCATCATGTCCTCGTAGGTATGAGTTCATTATATTCATTCTATATAACTGTCATACCTCTTTTCTTTTGTACTACCTGAACTGGACTTACCCAAGGGCTATCGGAAATTGGGTAAATAATACCTGCCGCTAGAAGCTTGACAATCTCCTTTTCACCACTTCCTGCATTACAAGATTCAATCTCCTTTGGGGTTGGATTATTGGATTTTAGCTATCTTCCATGAGGATTCTATGCGTACAAATTGCTGGACTAATCCCTTTGATATTCTCTACAATCCACCCTAAAGCTCTTTTGTGTGCTTTTAAGACTTGAATTAGACTTTCTTCTTGTTCTTCAATCAAGAAAGTTGAAATAGTTACTGGAAATAATTATTGTTAAAGATAAACTTATTTTAAATGAGAAGGAAGAACTTTGAGTTCATTTTTTGGTTGAACTTCTTCTGATTTCATCTCCTTATCCTCAGAATCTTTTTCCGATATTTCAATGTATCTCCTAATTGTGGGATCATCATCTTGTGCGGTGCCTGATTTGGTCAAACATTTGTCCATTGAGTCTGAATTAATTGATCATCTTTGAATTCATCTGCAAGATCACTAATCATGTCAATAGAAAAGCATGAAGATGATGTATTATCTCTTGAAACTCTTAGTATCTTTTGCATATAAAAAATGACTTTCTTCATCAACTCTCAAGATTAGTTGCCCTTGATGAACATGTCACGACCCTAGTTCACCAATTGTGAACACGTCATGATGTCACCTATTCGTCACGAAAAGGTATGCCTAACACATTGCAGAAGTAACGAAATATACGAAATTTATAATCCAAAAGAGAAATAACACGAATAATATGTAGAGTTGCCGCTTGGCACATACACTTTAACACTTTACATTCTGAAACTATCCCAAAGACCCGGAAACCATCAAGCAAACTCAGGCTAAGAGCAATACATAACACGGCTCTAATCATCCAGAAAAATCTATAACAAGGAAGAACAGAATAACATCTAACTGAATAAAAGGGTAGAGTGAGTGGGAGACTCTCCGATGTGCGGACGTGGCAGATATGGCTCAAGTCTCCGAAATGCTCCCTGCAGCTACTGATAATGCGCCTGCGTAGAGGTACATGGATCTGCACATGAAAAACATGCATAGAAGAGGCGTGAGTATACCACAATGATACTCAGTAAGTGCCAAGCCTAACCTCAATCGGGTAGTGACGAGGAAAGTTCTAGGCCCTACTGAGATAAAAACATAATAATCAATAGAATAAGGAAAGACCATATGGATATAATCTATTGCGAGAATCTAGAAAGTAATAAATAATACAATAACCAAGAACTAACACAGTAATTAAGTAGAAGAGAAAATCACCACCGGGTATCTATCATCGAGTATCTCCTGGTATCTCGAGGATCTCCTGGTATCCTCATCATATACTCGAGGGATCTCCTAGTATCCTCCATTTTTACATAAGGGATCTCCTAGTATCCCGAGGATCTCTTACTATCCTTCATTTACACAAGGGATCTCTTAGTATCCCGATGATCTCCTAGTATCCTCCATTTTATAATCATATCTCTCCAGAGATCTCTTGGTATCCTGCACTCTCAGTCATAGAACGAAACACATACAAAGGGAGTTATCGAAATGCCGTCCCGTAGTCCCAATTCGTAATACCACACAATTCAAATAAGATGAAGTGCTAAGTAAGAACAATTAACAGAATTTCTAGTCTAGTATGCTTCACGTAGAATAAATAATACAGTAAAGCAATTAAACAAGTAAGTCAGCTAAGCTTGCATCTTAAGCTAACACAGGTTAAATTGCATTTAGAATTGGCAAATTCGCAAGCAAAAACAGTTAAATATTCTAAGTAAAACGGATTTTCAACAACTAGCACTAGTACACGCTCGTCACCTCGCGTACCGGGCATTTAAAATAACAAATAATAGATCCTAAGGGGAGAGGTCCCCCACACAAAGTTAGACAAGACACTTACCTCAAACCGGTGCAAAAATCACTAAGGAACGATGCCCTTGCCACGAGTATCCAACTCCGAATGGCCCAAATCTATTCAAACTAATTACATAATGTAAATAACATCGCAAGTAACTAATTTCTCTATTAAAATTAAAGATAAGGCGCGAAAAATGTGTAAAATAAACAAAATTCCCCTACGGCCAATGACTCAAAATCTAATAATATTCATATTTTCGGAAACCTCGTACTCTCACGAGTCTAACCATATAAAAATCTCCCAAATCGGAGGTCAATTGCCCCCTCAAAACTCAATAATTTAACCAATGAACTTTCATCCAAATCCTCCCATTTTTTATCCTTAATTTGAATTTAAAAGATGGATTTAAATACTAAATTACGGAATATAACTAGAAAGGATCATAGAAACGTTACCCAGTAATCTCCTCTCCGAAATCCCCTAAAAATCGCCCATAACCGTGCTCTAAATTGAGTTTTCCAACTTTGAAATAAGGCCTCGGATAAACCATTATCAGAACAGCAGTCCCACTTTTACAGAAAACCAACCGTTTTTTCGGTTTCACTTAGAAGACCGGAGTCCGCTTTTGCAGACATTTAACCGCTTTTGTGGTGCCGCTTATGCGGAAAAGGGACCGTTTCTGCGGTTTCCTGAGGAAGGGCGAAATCCGCTTCTACGATGAAGAAGTCGCTTTTGCGGCGCCACTTCTGCTGTTCCCAAGCCGTAGAAGCGGAATTACCAAAAGAGAAAAGTTCAGCTGCTGCACACTTTAGGAAATCAACATGTCGGCCATCCAAAACCACTGCGAGGCCCCTGAGACCTCCACCAAAAGCACCAATACCATCTAACCCCTCATTAGAACTTGCACCAATCCTTAAAACATCTAAAACAACACCATAAACATGATTAAATCTAGATTCAAGCCTAAGAACTTCAAGTTCATCCAAAATACGCTTTCGATCCAAAACCTAACCAATACTAGTCTGATTGACCTAAAATTTTTCACGCACGTCCCAAATGACATGACGGTGCTACAGAAACTTTCAGAATCCCGTTCCAACCCTAGGATCACAAATTCACCATCGAATCAAAAACCTCCAAATTCTAACAATCAACATTTCTAGTCTAAATGAGCTACGGACATCCAAAATACATTCCGAACACGCTCCCAACCCTGAAATCACCTAACAGAGCTAATAGAACCATCGAATTTCCATTCCGAGGCCGTCTTCATACTGTTCCGATTACGGACCACTTTCTAATACTTAAGCTCTCAGTTAGGGATTAAATGTCCCAAAACACTCCGAATTCTTACACCGAATGTCCCGGCAAACCAAAATAGCAGAAATGAACTTAGGGAAAGCACTTAATGGGGGAACGGGGCATAAACTCCGAAGACAACCAGCTGAGTCGTCACATCCTCCTACACTTAAACATTCATTCGCCCTCGAACGAGCATAGAGAACATACCTAAAGTAGAAAATAGATGAGGGTATCAGCTGCACATCTCCCACTCGATTTCCCAAGTCGCCTCCGTGGCCGGCTGACCCCGCCACTGAACCTTTACTGAAGCTATATCCTTTGACCGGAGCTTTCGGACCTGCCTATCCAATATCACCACTGGCTCTTCAACATAGGACAAGTCATTGTCCAACTGGACTGAAGTGAACTACAACACGTGAGACGGGTCATCGTGATATCTCCGAAGCATCAAGACGTAAAATACCGGATGAACCCCGGCCAAACTGGGAGGTAAGGCAAGCTCGTAAGCAACCTCCCCAACTCGCTTCAAAATCTCAAAAGGGCCAATAAACCTCAGGCTCAACTTCCCTTTCTTCCCGAATCTCACGACGCCTTTCATAGGTGAGACCCAAAGCAGAACCCGCTCACCATCCATAAAGGAAACATCACAAACCTTCCAGTATGCGTGACTCTTCTATCTAGACTAGGCCGTACGAAGTCTTTCGTGAATCACCTTAACCTTCTCGACCGTATCTTGGACCAAATCAGTGCCCAATAGCCTGGCCTCACCTGACTCGAACCAACCCACTAGGGATCTGTATATCCTACCATATAAGGCCTCATATGATGCCATCTGAATGCTGGACTGATAACTGTTGTTGTATGAAAACTCAGCCAATGGCAAGAACTAATCCCAAGACCCTCTAAACTCAATCACGCATGTACAGAGCATACCCTCAAGAATCTGAATGGTACACTCGGACTGTCCGTCTGTCTGAGGGTGAAAAGCTGTACTCATAGTCACCTGGGTACCTAACTCATGCTGGACTGCTCTCCAGAACCGTGATGTAAACACCGAACCCCTATCCGAGATGATAGAAACTAGAATGCCGTGCAGACGGACAATCTCCCTGATATAAATCTCTACCAACCGCTCCAGTGAGTAAGTAGTACACACTGGAATGAAATGAGTGGACTTGGTCAGCCGATCCACAACAACCCAAATAGAATCAAATTTCTTCGTTGTTAGAGGGAGGCCAGTTACAAAGTCCATAGTGATCTTTTCCCATTTCCACTCTGGAATCTCCATCTACTGGAATAACCCTCCCGGTCTCTCGTGCTCAGCCTTACCTGCTGACAGTTGAGGCATCTAGCTACAAACTCTGATATGTCCTTCTTCATCTGCCTCCACCATTAATGCTTCCTCAGATCGTGATACATCTTTGCGGCACCTGGATGGATGGAGTATTGCGAGCTATGGGCCTCTATCAATACCAACTCCCGAATATCATCAACCTCGGGTACACAGATCCGGTCCTGCATCCTTAATACCCCATCATCTCCAATAGTCACATCCCTAGCATTGCCATGCTGAACTATGTCCCATTGGACAAGCAAATAAGGGTCATCATACTACCGCTCCCTGATATGATCAAACAATAAAGACCGAGAAACCACACAGGCTAGAACTCAACTGGGCTCCAAAAGGTTCAATCTCACAAACTGACTGGCTAAGGCCTAAACATCCATCACCATGGGTCTCTCTGAAGCTGGTAAGTATGCCAGACTCCCCAAACTCTCCGCCCGACGACTCAAGGCACTGGCTACCACATTGGCCTTTCCCGGGTGATAAAGATTAGTAATATCATAATGCTTTAATAGCTCCAACTATATCCTCGGGTGCAAGTTCATATCTTTCTGCTTGAATAAATGCTATACACTCCGATAATCCATGTAAATCTCACAAGGCACGCCATACAAAGAATGACGCCAGATCTTCAAGGCATGAACAATAGCAGCTAACTCAAGGTCATGGACATGGTAGTTCTTTTCATGTACCTTCAACTGTCTAGATGTGTAGGCAATCAACCTACCATCCTGCATTAACATTGCTCCAAGTCTGATTCGTGTGGCATCACAATAAAGTGTATAGGACCCCGAACCAGTAGGCAATATCAGAATAGGGAATGAAGTCAAGGCTGTCTTGAACTTCTGAAAGCTCGCCTCACATTTATCTGTCCACTGAGAGGGAGCACCCTTTTGGGTCAATCTAGTCATAGAGGCTGCAATTGATGAGAACCCCTCCACAAAACGACGGTAATACCTTGCTAGGCCAAGGAAACTATGGATATCTGTAACTGAGGAGGGCTTGGTCCAACTCTACACGGCCTCCGCCTTCTTCGAATCCATCTAAATGCCCTCACTCGATACCATGTAGCCTAAAAATGCCACATAACTCAACCAAAACTCACATTTTGAGAACTTTGCATATAATTTCTTCTTTCTCAAGGTCTAAAGCACTGTCCTCTGGTGCTGCTCATGATCTTCCCGACTCCGGGATTATGCAAGAATATTATCTATGAAAACAATGACAAACGAGTCGAGATAGGGCCTCAATACACTGTGCATCAAATGCATAAAATCTGCTGGGGCATTGGTCAGCCCAAATGACATCACAAGGAACTCGTAATGACCATATCGAGTCCTGAAAGCAGTCTTCGGGATATCCGGCTCCCGAATCTTTAACTGGTGATAACCTGAGTGCAAATCAATCTTAGAAAACACATGAGCTCCCTGAGGCTGGTCAAATAGACCATCCATACGAGGTAAAAGATATCGGCTCTTCACTGTAACCTTGTTCAACTAACGATAATAGATACACATGCGAATAGAACCATCCTTTTTCTTTACAAACAAGACAGGAGCACCACACGGTGAAACATTGGGTCAAATAAAACCCTTATCAATAAATTCCTGTAACTGATCCTTCAACTCCTTCAAATCAGGATAAGCCATATGGTAAGTAGGAATGGATATGGGTTGAGTTCCTGGCAACAAATCAATACCAAAATCAAAATCCCGATCGGGAAGCATGCCCGGAAGATCAGCTGGAAACACATTGAGGTAACACCGTACCAGTGGAAAAGAATCAACAGAAGGGGTATCAACACTGAAATCTCTCACATAATTTAAATACGCAGCTTCACCCTTCTCAACCATACGCTGGGCTTTAAGAAAATATATAACTCTACTGGGAGTGAGATTAAAAGTACCACTCCACTCAATATGCGGAACATCTGGCATAGCCAGTGTCACAGTCTTAGCGTGACAATAAAGAATAGCATACTGGGGTGACAATTAGTCCAGGCCCAAGATAATATTGAAATCAACCATATCGAGTTATGAAAGATCTGTTCTGGTCTCAAAACCACAAATAGTAACCAAAATGACCGATAAATGCGGTCTACAACAAGGGAATCTCCCACGGGAGTAGAAACATAAATAGGAGAGCTCAATGTCTCTCGGGCTATACCTAAATGTGGAGAAAAATAAGATGACACATAAGAATAGGTAGATCCTGGATCGAATAGAACTGATGCCTCTCTGTGACTAACCAATATAATACCTGTGATAATACAATCATAGGCAACAGCCTCGGCACGAGCAGGAAGAGCATAATATCTAGCCGGGCCCCTCCCTCAAGGGCAACCTCTATCTCCCTAATCTCCGCCCCTGGCTGGCAGGGCAAGTGAGGTGGCAGCTGGAGCTAGAACAATGGCCTGAGAATCCTGCTGGGCACGCTGCAGCTGAGAATGCTGTGGAGGTGCGCTCCTCCCAAGCCTAGGGCAATCCTTCACTACATGGCGGGTGTCCCCACACTCAAAAAAAGCTCTGGGAGAGGGCGGTGGCTGTGACTAATTGGGCCCACCCCTGCTAGACTGACCTCTAAAAGCACCCCGCGCAGGAGGCACACTAGAAACCGGAAGTGCATAATAAGGATCCTGAGATCTGGGAGGAGATGGAGTATTGCAGGATGAATGAAAGGGTTGAATTACCTGGGAAACCCATATAGCCCCTACCATGATCTCCTGCTGCTGATGTACGGGTACCAGAGTAGTTACCCGACTCTCAAGACCTCTTGGCCTCTCTCTCCTCTTGAACTCGGGCGTGCATACCCTGTATTCTCCTGGTGATGCTCACTACTTGTTGATAAGGTATATCCACCTCCAGCTCTCTCGACATGCCAAACCTGATGGGGGGAATAAGACCCTCAATTAACCGGCGAACCCTCTCGTGAACAGTAGCTACCAAGGCCGGTGCATGTCTGGCCAACTAGTATAATGGATGGCATACTAAGAGACAGTCATAGTGCCCTGGCGTAAATGCTCAAACTCCGCGTGCCATGCATCCTTGAGGCTCTGGGGAACAAACTCCCTCTGAAACATATCTCAAAATTGAGTCTAAGTTAGGGAGGCATCCTCGTCCGGACTGTCTAACTCAAAGGTGCACCACCAATCATCGGCGGCTCCCCAAAGCTAGAAATCTGCGAATGAAACCTCGCTCGAGGCAGTAATACCCATAGTGCGAAAGGTACGGTGACAATCCTCCAGAAACCCCAAAGCATCATCTGTCGCTAGTCCGCTGAAAATTGTAGGGTCATACTTCTTGAAACTCCCAAGTCTACGCTGCTCATCCTCGAAAGCAGGTGCCTCATCCTCGGGTTGAACTGATACTACAGGCTGGACAAGGATATTATCTGGAACCTGCCCCATATGCACTCTTTGCTCTAGAGTGCGGGTTACGGGAGTCTGGGCTCCTCCTCCGGCCTGGGATGTGGCTGCAGGAAGGGGAAGAAACCCTGCCTGTGACATCATAGTATACATGCTTATAAACTGTGCTAATGCCTCATGAACAGCTGGAGTAATGGTGGCCGTGGGCGTGTCAGGTGCCTGAGCCTTGGCTAGATCTGCTGGCGGTACCTCGGCGGCAGCTCGTGCAAGTGTTTTGGCTGCACCACGCGTGCGTCCACGACCCCTGCCCGGCCCCTACCTCTAGCGGATGCAGGAGGGGTGTGGGTGCCTGATCTTCCTCGGTCTTACGTGTCCTCACCATCTATGAGAGAATAGAAGACAAAAGTTTAAAGTCGATGTCAAAAATATAGCACGACAAGGAATTCAATGAAGTGAAGATTTTCCTAAGCAGTTACATAGCCTCCCGTAGATATGTACAGACATCTCCGTACCGATCAGTGAGACTCTAATAAAATAGCCTGTGTCCCGTGGCTCCTATGAACCTAGAGCTTTGATACCAACTTGTCACGACCCTAGTTCACCAATTGTGAACATGTCATGACGGAACCTAGTCTTCACGACTAGGTAAGCCTAACACATTCCGGAAGTAATGACATTTACGAAATTTATAATCCCAAAGCAAAATAACACGAATAATGTATAGAGTTGCCGCTTGGAACATACACTTTAACACTTTACTTGGAACTTACTGAGTACCGTTGTGGTGTACTCATGACTCTTCTGTGCATGTTTTTCATGTGCAGATCCAGGTACCTCTACGCATGTGCATTATCAGTAGCTGCAGGTAGCATTTCAGAGACTTGAGGTACATTCTCAAACTATCCCAAAGACCTGAAAACTCACGGGCAAACACAGGCAAAGTGCAATACATAACACTACTCTAATCATCCGAAAAAGTCTATAACAAGAAAGAACAGTATAACATCTTACTAACTAAAGGAGTAAAGTGAGAGGGAGACTCTCCGGTCCGCGGACGTGACATATATACCTCAAGTCTTTGAAATGCTACCTGCAGCTACTGATAATGCACATGCGTAGAGGTACCTGGATCTGCACATGAAAAACATGCACAGAAGAGGCATGAGTACACCACAACGGTACTCAGTAAGTTCCAAGCCAAACCTCGGTCGAGTAGTGACGAGGAAAGGTCGAAGCCCTACTGAAATCAAAACATAATAATCAATAGAATAAGGAAAGACCATATGGATATAATCTACTGCGGGAATCTAGCAAAGTAATAAATAAGACAGTAACCGAGAACTAACATAGTAAGTAAGTAGAAGAGAAAATCACCACCGGGTATCAATAATCGGGGATCTTATGGTATCCCGAGGATCTCTTGGTATCCTCATCATATACTCGAGGAATCACCTAGTATCCTCCATTTTTACATAAGGGATCTCCTAGTATCCCGATGATATCTTAGTATCCTTCATATTACACAAGCGATCTCTTAGTATCCTGAGGATCTTCTGGTACCCTCCATTTTATAATCATATCTATGTCAGGGATCTATTGGTATCCCACTCTCTCAGTCGTAGAACGAAACACGTATAAAGGGAGTTATGAAATGCCGTCTCATAGTACCAATTCGTAATACCACATAATTCAAATAAGATGAAGTGCTAAGTAAGAACAATTAACAGAATTTCTAATCTAGCATGCATCACGTAGAACAGATAATACCGTTAAGCAATTAAGCAAGTAAGTCAGCTCAACATGCTTATCCTAAGCTAACACAGGTTAAATTGCATTTAGAATAGGCAAATTCGCAAGAAAACACAGTTAAATATTCTAAGTAAAATGGATTTTCAACAACTAGCACCAGTACACGCTTTCCATCTCGCGTACCGGGCATTAAAAATAACAAATAATAGATCCTAAGGGGAGAGGTCCCCCCCCACAAAGTTTAACAAGCCACCTACCTCAAACCGGTGCAAAAATCACTAGGAACGATGCCCTTGCCACGAGTATCCGACTCCTAATGACCCAAATCTATTCACACCAATTACATAATGTAAATAACATCGCAAGTAACTAATTTCTCTATTAAAATTAAAGCTAAGGCGCGAAAAATGGGTAAAATGACCAAAATACCCCTCAGGACAACGACTCGGAATCTAATAATATTCACATTTTTAGAAATCTCGTACTCTCACAAGTCTAACCATATCAAATTCTCCCAAATCGGAGGTCAATTGCCCCCTCAAAACTCAATAATTTAACCAATGAAATTTCACCCAAACCCTCCCATTTTTTATCCTTAATTTGAATTTAGAAGATGGATTTTGCTACTAAATGATGGAATATAACTATAAAGGACATAGAAACGTTACCCAGTAATCTCCTCTTCGAAATCCCCTCAAAATTTCCCTTAATCGAGCTCCAAATTGAATTTTCAACTTTGAAATAAGGCTCTTCGGATAAACCCTTATCAGAACAATGGTCTCGCTTTTGCGGTCCAGGGACCGCTTCTGCGGTCCCACTTTTGCAGAAAACCAACCACTTTTGCGGTTTCACTTGAAGGACCAGAGTCCGCTTTTGCGATGCCGCTTATGCGGAAAGGAGACCACTTATGTGGTTTCCTGAGGAAGGGAAAAATCCGCTTTTGAGATGAAGAAGTCACTTATGCGGTGCTGCTTCTGCAGTTCCCAAACAAAAGCGTAAATACTAGAAGAGAAAAGTTCACATGTACACTTTAGGAAATCAACCCGTCGGCCATCCGAAACCACCCCGAGGCCCCCGGGACCTCAAACAAAAGCACCTCTACCATCTAACGCCTCATTCGAACTTGTGCCAATCCTTAAAACATCCAAAACAACACCGGAAACCCTATTACATCAAGATTCAAGCCTAATACCTTTAAGTTCATCCAAAATATGCTTTCGATCCAAAACCTAACCAATACTCGTCCAATTGACTTGAAATTTTGTACATACGTCCCAAATGAGATGACGATGCTATAGCAACTTCTGAAATTCCATTCTGACGCTCGAATCACAAATTCATTATCGGATCGAAAACCTTCAAATTCTAACTTTTGGCATTTCTAGCCTAAATGAGCTACAAACATCCAAAATACATTCCGAACACGCTCCTAACCTCGAAATCACCTAACAGAACTAAGGAACCATCATATTTCCATTCTGAGGTCATCTTCACACTTTTTCGATTACGAACCACTTTCCAATACTAAAGCTATCAATTAGGGACTATGTATCCCAAACCGCTCTGAATTCTAACACCAAATGTCCTAGCAAACCAAAATAGCAGAAATGAACTTAGGAAAAGTAGTTAATGGGGGAACGGCGCATAAATTCCAAAGACGACCGGCTGGGTCATCACAGAACATCTATGATTTCTTTTCCTGTAGCAAGAAATGGTCTACCCAATATTATTGGTTCATCATGACATTCTTTCATTTCAAGTACTATAAACTCTACAACAAAAATAAACTTATCTACACTTACAAGGATATTTTCAATTATTTCCTTAGGTTTTTAGTACTTTGATCTGCAAACTAAGGAGAAACACCTATGTCTTTTATTTCACCAAGATCCAATTTTCTAAATATAGAAAATGGCATAAAATTTATTGAAACTCCGGAATCACAAAGTGCTTTTTCAAAATATACTCATCCCAGAGTGCATGGAATGGTAAAACTGCCAAGATCACCAAGTTTTTGTTGTAGTTTATTTTGAAGTATAGCATCATATTTTTCAGTAAGCATTACCATAGAAGTTTCTTCCAATTTCCTTTTACATGACAAAATTTCTTTTAAAAATTAAGCATATGAAGGCATTTGCAACAAAGCATCAGTAAAAGGAATATTAATATGAATCTGTTTTAAAATTTCCAAAAATTTTGCAAATTGACCATCAAGCTTTTCTTGTTTCATTTTTTGTGGAAAAGGAATTGTCACAGGTGGGGTAGCCATTTTTTCAGAAATTTTTCTTCCTTATTCTTTATTTTTTTCTCCTTTGATGGTTCAGATGGTTTTTCAAAATTCTTATCCTTATTTACTTGTTGTTCTATTTGGTTCTTTTCTTAGTTGTTTGCAGGTTAATCTATTTCCTTACTTGACCATAAAGTGATGGCTTTAAGGTGCTCATTTGGATTTTTTTTTTGTATTGCTTGGTAAGGAACCCTGAATCTTTTCTGACATAAGAGTTGCCAATTGGCTTAGCTGAATTTCCAGATTTTTTAGGGATGAATTTTGGTTTTCCATCTTTTCATCAATGACCTTAATTTACTTGTACAAAAGATCATCAAGACTTGGATGATCTTGTTGGAGCCTCTACAGGTATGACCCTGCTTGTTGATATGGTCCTGCTTGCTGATAAGGTCTGCAACTTGGTTGACCATGATTTTGACTTTGGTATCCCGACGGACCTTGTACCTATTGTTTCTGGAAGCTTTGAGAGTTTACTGTATCATTTGGGTTACTCCACTGAAATCCTGGATGCTTTTATGCCATTGGACTCCTAAAAGGATATGGCTTGTAACCAATGACATTAACCTATTCATCCGTTTGATTGGTTGCTTGACATTCATGGTTCTGGTGGTTTCCTCTGCACGTGTCACAACCCTCAGATTGATTTGATTGTTGTGTATTCATCTGAAAAGATTCAAAATTTTGTGCCAAAGAAACAATCTTCTGTGTTAGTGTATTTAAAGCATCAACTTGATTTACCGTAGCAGCCTTTTTAATGATTACACGCTCAGATGGCCATTGGATAGCGTTCTCAGAAATTTCATTCAACAATTGCAATGCTTTCTTTGTGGTTTTTCTCATTAGAGAACCTCCTGCATCTACATCTATCACATTTCTAATAGAGAGTTTTAACCCGTGATAAAAAATGTACACTTGCAAATGTTTAGGAATGTTATGGTGTGGACATTTTTTCAACATTGCTTTTAATCTTTCCCAAGCTTGATAAACTGACTCAATATCAGTCTGCAATAAATTATATATGTCTTTTCTTAACTTTGTTGTTTTATCAGGAAAAAATATTTGTTTAAAAACTTCTGAGTCATCTGGTCCCATGTCGTAATGGACCCTTGAGGCAAAAATCACAACCAAGTCTTGGCATCTCCTTTTAAAGAAAAAGGAAATAACCTTAACTTGATAGCTTCAAGTGGTACTCCATTGTACTTACCGGTTTCTACAAGTTCTAGAAAATCGATTAAATGACTATGTGGGTCTTCACTTGTATCACCAGTGAAGATACAAGATTGTTGAATTGTCCGAATCTGGCTGATCCTGATTTCAAAGTTGTTGGCTACCACTGGGGCTTCGTAACACTAGATTCATAGTTGGAATGATCAGGTCTAGCATAATCCCTAAGGATTCTGTTTGCTGGCCTTGGCGCCACTTCATGAAATTGCTCCTCTACATTGACTGGTGGTGGTATCCCAAGCGGATTAATGTCCTCTGCTTCCTGGTTTTTCATTTCTTCACAAGTTGCACCTTGAGAAGATGATATTTTTTCTTTCCTGTACAATCGAAGATATCTTTGAATTTCAGGATCGTAATTAGCCAATTCTTTTATAGAAGAGCTGGTCATAAACTACTTAAAATTTTGAAAATAAAAAAAATTTAACATTAATTTCTAGTATAGTAGTAGTAATTAATAAATAAAGTAAATTTCAAATATAAATAGTTAGTGAAAAAAAATAAATACCACAATATTATTGCTAATAATACTAGTAATTACTCTAGTAAAATAAAATAAAAATATAAAACAATGAAACTAACAAGTAAGCATCAGTAGTAAAACTACCAATGACTTGAAATAGTATAGTATTATTAATTATAAAAAAAAGTTATATTAGTAAATAATAGTGATCACTAAGAGTAACATTGTAGAAGTACTAATACTAATAATAATAATATATTATTACAGAGAAATATTATAAATAAAAAATGATAAGAAAATAATAATGTATAACAACATACTATATTGAAAAATAAAAATAAAAGTACGTCAAAGTACTGGGAAAGAGAAAAAATGATACAAGAGGTGATAATACTAATAATAATTACACTAAATAAAATGAAGAAAAGCTAGTGATATCAATATTAGGAAGAAGTGCGAATATATTTTTTTTCTTTTTAAAGTATTGTTACAAAAAGAAAATGATTATATTAATATTACAGTAGTAGTTATAGTACTACTTAGTAATTAGCGATAATAGTTACAAATAAATAATAATAATAAGGTCTCAAATTAGTAACAAAATATTTAATCTGAAGTAGATGTATGCCAATTCCGACAACGGCGCTAAAAATTTGACGAGGCCAAGGTGTATATGATTTTTCTGCTCGTGCTTTGTCAAATTCTAGTATAGTTTATGATATCGTCCCACTGAGATTGGAACATCTATGCTATAGAGTTTTAATATTTCAACTACTATTTGAGAGAATCAACTTGATGAAAAGTGATTGGGGTTTAAAGCTTGTTAAAAGAGGAATAAGGCAGGGGGATCCAATGTCCCTTTACCTTTTTGTGATGGCAATGGAGTACTTGAGTAGAATTTTGGGACAGTTGAGTAGGAATGGAAACTTTAACTTCCATCCTAAATGCAGGAAATTGAATTGCACACATGTGTGTTTTGCTGATGATTTACTTTTGTTCTGTAGAGCTGACTCTATTTCTATCCAGCTATTACACCAAGCTTTCTTACAGTTCTCAAAGGCATCAGGTTTGGAAGCTAATCCCAACAAAAGCTCAATATACCTAGCAGGAGTTAATCAAGATTTCAAGGCAGATATTATTAGTAGACTGGGAGTCAGTGAAGGGATGCTCCCTTTCAGATATTTGGGCATCCCTCTGGACTCTAAAAAGCTAGCCATTCAACATTATCTACCTCTCATTGAGAAGATTACTGCAAGGGTGAGATGCTGGTCTGCAAAATTGTTATCATATGCTGGCAGGAGCCAGCTTATTAAAGCAGTTATCTTTGGCATCCAATCCTACTGGTCTCAGCTATTCATCCTGCCAAAGAAAGTTCTAAAAGCCATTGATGTTATCTGTCGTACCTTCCTTTGGACTGGCTCAACTAGCTATTCTAGGAGAGCATTAGTTGCTTGGGATAAGGTGTGTACACCTTTAAATGCAGGAGGACTAAACATTATGAATTTGTCAATTTGGAATAAAGCTGCAGTGTCCAAATTGCTGTGGGACTTGACCAGAAAAAAGGACTGTTTATGGGTGAAATGGATACATAGCTACTATATAAAGAAAGGTGAAGTTGAAACAACAAATGTTCCAAAACAGGCTGCTTGGGTAATCAGGAAAATCCTACAGTGTAGAGAAAGTATAATGGGAAACATGAAGATGGTAGGCAACCTATATGACAGACTTGGTGCAGTGTGCAGCATGGGAAAATATCAAATACACAAGTGCTATATTGCTATGTTGCCTTGCTATGAAAGAGTTAGCTGGAGAAACTTGATGCTAGTTCAAAATGTGATCCCTCGACACAAATTCACGGCTTGGTTGGCTGCACACCAAAGACTCCCCACTGTGGATAGACTAGCCAAAGTTGGGATCCAACTTCCATCCTTGTGTATATTCTGTAAGCAATATGAGGAAACCTTCCACCACTTATACTTCGAATGCTGCATTACTAGGCAACTGTGGTATCGTGTTTGCTGCTGGCTGGGGTGTCAAAGACAAATACTCACATGGGAGGAGGAATTGACATTGATATGTAAAGGAGCTAGAAGTGCTGCATGGAGGAAGTCAGTGTTAGCTACTGCATTTGTCAATGTGGTTGCTATAATTTGGAAATCCAGGAACAATATGAGATTTCAAAACTTGGCTTTTGATGAAGGCAGAGCAGCTAGAGAAGTTGCTATATTGATTCATACTCGTGGTAGGCAATGTAAAAGATGGTCTAAGGGTCTACAATTGCTAAATAGTTTTCCATAGAGATAGCTTGAAATGTATATAGCATACACAGTTAGTTTACAATTAGGAAAATAGGTTGTAATGGTAGTTGATGAGGGTAGTAAGTAGTAGAGTCCATACTGCTACTTTAGGTTTGCAAAAAAAAAAAAAAAAAAAAAAAAAAAACTTGTTAGTTACTTAAATAAAAATCAAGAACTTTCGGAAGATTTATAATTTACAAGAGTTGGGAATCGTTGAATTCACTTAATAATATATTACAATAAAATCTCAATTTTTACATGTATTTCTCTGAGACATAATTGCTTATTGCTTATACAATTATATTTAGCTCACTAAGAAGTAGTCAATTAAGCACTCCCTGAGGTTATGCGATTAATTGAGTTAAAGCTAGTGACAATTAGACCGAAATATTTTTCTTGCTTGATTTGTGCTAAGAGGTAGTATAAACAGCGTGAGAATATTTTTACTAAAAAATCAATAATCTTGCCTTAAAACTGAGGCAAGCAAGATTATGAACTTGGAATAATAGTTTACGAAAAATTATTTCCACTCTACTATTTTATTCATTGGTTACTATATACCAATTTTGCTTCGTAAAAATTACAAAATCAATATAAAAATAATTTAGAGATAAAATATGTATAAGTTATAATAATAATTAATTAAAATTATTATTACTGCACAATACAAAGTATAAAAAGAAATTCAAGCCAAGGATATATTAAACTGAGATAGTACTATAATATATATATTAAGCATCATCAACTGTTCCAACAAAAGAAGTTACTCCATTACGAAGTAATAAAAGTTAATTTAAAACAAAGAACTTATGAAGTAATATTATTCTTCTAAAAGAAAGACAACTAGTAGAAATACTAAAGAAAAAGAGAGAGACCAAAGATTAGTTTTCTCCCATAAGACACACTTTCACAATACATTATGAGTGTCTATTTATAGAAAATGTGTAACAAATGTGAAATGATGTTGCAACTTTAAGTATGAAAGTTGTAACTTCAAAAGTTGATGTTGTAACTTCAAGACTTCATGTTGTGACTTCAAAATTTGATTCATTCTTGTTTACCACATGCATTACTCTTTTTCCTCCTTGTTTTGCTTGTAGTACTCTTTCCTCAATTCAACTTTCCTTTGCAGAACTTGTTAGAAAATATAGGAGAATCAAATATATTTATTCATGGTTTATTTAAAATCCTTATTTATACGTATGAAAATACATGAATATTTTATATTCATCATGCTAGCCCCTTGTGAAGAGACAAATCTTATGCTTAACTAGGAAAAATGTCACTTCATGGTTGAGGAGGGCATTGTCCTCGGCCATAAGATTTCAAAGAACGGTATAGAGGTGGACAAGGCAAAGATCGAAATGATTTCAAAGCTTCATCCTCCTACTTTATTCAAGGGGGTTAGGAGTTTTCTTGGGCATGCGGGGTTCTACCGACGATTTATCAAAGGCTTTTCCAAGGTTGTAAACCCCTTGTGCAAATTATTGGAGAAGGATGCAAAGTTTGTGTTTAATGACGAGTGCATGAAAGCTTTTGATCTTCTCAAGTATAAATTGGCAACCACTCCCATTATTACCGCACCCAATTGGAGCTTACCCTTTGAGCTCATGTGTGATGCAAGTGATATTGCGGTAGGAGTGGTCTTGGGTCAAAGAGTAAACAAGATGTTTCACCTACTGTATTATGCAAGAAAAATAATGAATAATTCTTAGATAAATTACACGGTGATGGAAAAAGAGTTGCTAGCAATTGTGTTTGCAATGGAGAAGTTTATATCTTGTCTCAAGGGTGCCAAGGTGATAGTTTACACTAACCGTGCAACACTCTGCTACTTGATGACAAAGAAGGATTCTAAGGCTCGGTTGATAAGACGGGTTCTATTGCTTCAAGAGTTGACCTTGAGATTGTTGATCGTAAAAGGAGTGAAAACCAAGTGGTGGACCACTTTTCCCGCTTGCAGGAGGGGAGGCCCCGTGATGGCCTCAAAATTAATGATTTATTCCATGAAGAGAAAATCATCTCCGTATCTGTGAATAGCATGCCTTGGTTCGTAGATGTTGCCAACTTTTTTATGATCGGTATTGTCCCGTGTGAGCTCTCTTTTAATTAATGGAAGAAGCTTCAACGGGATACTTGAACTACTACTGGGATGGGCCTTATTTGTTCAAAATTTATAATAATGGTGTGATCTGGAGATATGTTCCATAAGAGGAGCAAATGAATATTCTGGATGCTTGTCATTCCTCTCCCTACGATGGTCATCATGGTGGGGCGAGGACAGCTTCAAATGTGCTTAGCTATGGTTTTTATTGGCCTACATTTGGATGCAGATGAGCTTGTGAAGAGATGTAATAAGTGTCAGAGAGCATGTGGAATTTCAAAAAAGGATGAAATGTTTCTCAACACTATTCTTGAGGTTTACATATTTGATGTGTGGCGCATTGACTTCATCAGGCCTTTCGTGAGTTCATGGGGCAACACATACATTGTGGTAGAAACTGATTATATTTCCAAGAGGGTTAAGGCCGTGGATTTACCCAACAACGAGGCCCGAAGAGTGGTGGTTTTTTCAAGAAGAATATCGTGACTCGGTTTGGCACTCCTAGAGCAATCATCAGTGATGGGGGGTTCTTATTTCTGCAATAAGGCATTTGACACTTTGCTTGAAAAGTATGGTGTCAATCACAAGGTTTCAACCCCTTACCATCCTTAGGCTAGTGGGCAAGTTGAGGTCTCCAACAGGGATATTAAGAGCATATTATCAAAGACTGTCAATGCAAATAGGACTAACTAGTCAAAGAAACTGGATGATGCTTTGTGGGCTTACAGGACTGCTTACAAGACTCCAATTGCTATGTCTCCGTACTGGTTGGTATCTGGGAAAGCTTTCATCTTCAGTTGAGTTAGAGCACAAGGCTGCATGGGTTTTGAATTTAATCTTGAATGGGAGGTTGCAACAAATCTCCGGGTAGAGAAACTCAATGAACTTGATGAGAGGTTGTAGCAAATCTCTGGTTTTATGCCTATTCCAGCTCGTCCTTATATAAGGACAAGATTAAGTAATTACATGACAAGTATGCCCGTAGCAAAAATTCAAGGAAGGTGACTTGGTTCTCTTATTAAACTCCTGGTTATGACTGTTCTCGAGAAAGATCAAGTCAAAATGAAGTGAACCTTTTGAGATGGTGCATGTAACTCCGTTTGGTGCTCTTGTTTTGAAAAACAAAAATGGTGAAATCTTTAGCGTTAATGGGCATAGAGTGAAGCGCTGTCTTGAAAAGTTTGACGACAACCACGTGGTGGCAATGATCCATCTCAAATGATTGATGATACTCTGCGTCGTGTCGTGACATTAAATCAGACGCTTCTTTGGAGGCAACCCATGTATTTTTCTTCTTTTTGATTTTCTTCTTAGTGTAGGATTTGTTTTGAACTAACTGATTGTGAGATGTGTGTTGGAATGTTTGATGCACTGCAGGACAAAGCTGGAAAAGTTTGGCAGAGTCTATAGATGGACCACTGACAACACACTATTTTTTGTGGTCAGCAGAGGTCAGTTTGCGGAGGCATAAATTGGTAGCGGATGCTGGCTTAAAAAGTATAAAATGAGACTTCTTTGAAGTTTCATCCGCATTCGCGGAGGATTTTTTGCGGTAAGTGGTGCTATTCTTTGGTAACACCCCATTTCCCAGTCTCAACAGTGGTGCCAAACAAGCAACCCTTTTAGTAATGAAAAAGCATGGTCCGAGGTGATATTTCGTGGATGCATCGATAAGAACGGTGGGTCTCAGGGTACTTAATATAAATAGAAGGTCAAGAGACCTTTTACCCTTTTTGATCTCTGAACTTTCAAAGCTTAATTTTTACTGTTCACCCAAGCCCTAATCCGCACAAACAAAAAATTCAAATCCATTTCTTATCACTCATCACAACTGGTAATTTCATTTCATAATTGTTCTTTAATTTGTACTTATTTTTCTTTTATTTGTTAATTTTATTTTTTCTTCCTTTTTTAAAATTTTAACTTAGGGTTCATTAGTGTTGATTAAATATTCCGTAAATAGTTGAGGATAATTAGTTAATACCTAGTTGGGGCTAATAATGTGTGAGATATTCACTTATGGCAAGGAAAATTGAACCCTAGGTTACTCAATCATTTTTTGAATTCTGTGGCTACAAATGTATTTTCGCGGTCAGCGTCATATGCAAATTTGAGTTGGAAGTTTTGAATATCGCAGTCAGCGGTGGCAAATTCCAGTGACAACAGCCCGCTTTAAGCGGCCACACTGCCTTTCTCGGTATCAGCGGTGCAAATGTTCAGAGCAGTACACAATATGGGTCCGCGACAATAGTTGTTTTTTTGCGAACAACGGTGTAACTTCCGTGACTGTGCCCAACTTTCTGCAACCAACAGCTCTATAGAATCAGAGGATAGGCAGTCTGATCCCCATATCTCAGTGGCCGCGCTCCTTTTTCCGCTCTCAATAGTGCTTATTCCGCGGCCAGACTTCTTTATCCTATGTCAGCGATTCTGCAAGTTTTTACAACACTGTCCATTGTTCATCTGCTTTTCTTTACTGCTTCTTTTAGCACATGTACTAACAATCTTCCACTGATTATGTATGCAGCCAATGGTTAAATCTAGAGGAGGTGGTGAAAAAAAATGGAAAAGCAGAGTCCTTCCAGGGAAGGGGATGAGAACAAATCAAGATACCCATAGCAGTCCGATAATCAATTAGGAAAATGCAGAAAAATATCAGACTTGCAAACAGAGCTGCATCCCATTCCGGGGGAAGTGACTATGTTCCTTCCTAGGAGGACTCAGAGGATGAATCTGTGTCCACATATGTACCAGACTTCCCAAGCAGATTTCAATTGACGTGCCTACACCCCCAGCCTTTCCTACTGCTCCTATTTCTTCTAAGCTGTCTGATGGCTCAGTAGAGACTAGTGAGTCCTCAGCACAGGCTTCTCCTATAGCTTTTCACCTGGATAGGACCCTATAGATGTAGATACCGAGACACCGAATGACAGGAGAGTGGTGATACCAAGAATGCATGTTTGGAAATGATAAGAAACCCGGATGTATGGCAGCAGAGGTTTGTCAGTGAGCACGCCTATCACAAATTTAGGGAGTGGTGGCCTCAAGGTCATTCAAATATGAGCGTCAATTTGTAGAAAAGGATCTTCTGCCCCAAAACCCCAATGTGAAGCAGCTGTTTGATGAAAGAGTGGGATGAAAACACTTCATAAGTGGGCTGTCGAGTGCTAATGAGCACCTAGTCAAGGAATTTTATGCCAATGTTGCCCACATAAAAAAGGGCACATTTATGACTAAGGTGCGAAACCTGAAGATCAAGTTTGATGGAAAGACTCTGAATGACTATATTGGTTTAAATGATGAAGATGAGTCATTGTACTTAGAGAAGGTGGCCATGGACGAGGCGGCCCACCCATGGTTAGTATCAATACTTGCTCTCCCAGATACTACTCCAGCTTGGTTGGCAGCGGTGATCCCTACCTACGGGAATACTCTGAACTTCGAGGCAAAAGGTTGGGAGACATTTTTGTGCAGAAAATTAGACCCCACTACTCATGATAATGACATGCCGGTCTCCCAAGAGATTATAGTGGCGGCTATCATGGCTAGGTACCCGATCAATATCGGGAATATCATGTCCAAGGTGATCACCAGAGTGGTCAGCAAGGGGGAGTGATCCTACCATTCTGAATTTCCTCACCGTGTACTTGGAAGATCATGAGGTTGAGAAAAGGGATTTCGATACCAAGGTGAAACCCAAGAAGCCCTTCTCATCGTACAACCTTCAAGGTCCAGGCAACCCCAAATCCAAGGGAAAAACGACTACTTCTACTAGCCAGCCTGAAGAGCCAGTAGTGGTGATCACTACTTTTGTACCTCACATTGTCATACCAGATCCTTCCCCCAGACCATCTACTTCCATGAATTCCTTAGAGCCCTCCTCGTCAGCATACCCTTTGACTGCACATAGGTTGATCTAGACCCTCTCCAGTATCAACAACTAGATGCAGGCAGTAACTTCTCAGTTATATGTACTATCCAGTTCAGTGGCAGCCCAGACACTTCCCGTATAACCCAGGTTCCACCTTCAGTAGAGGAATCTCTCAAGGAGCTTCTGCACAACCAGAAGAAGCTCCTGGGCAACCAGAAGCTCATCATGAATGCTTTTGCAGTTCAAGGAAAATCAATTAAGGGCTGAGCAAGCAGACGAAAAAGCTAAAAAAAGACTCGGGCCTCAATGGAGTCAGTTAAGCTATTGAGAGCAGAGGTGGAGAAGATGAAGTCAGCCGGAGACTTACCATTGGAGCTATTATTGGAGGATCCACTGCCAGTAGCTCAGGCAGAGCAGGTACAGGAGCAGGAGGATAAGGAAGAGCCTAGGAGGAGGAGACTGATTCCCCAGGCTGATGACTTGGAGATTGAGCTGGAGGATCCCGAGGGAGGTGCCTAAGGCCAGCCACAAGACCCCAAGGGAGGTGATCCAGGGACCCAGCCACAGGACCCTATCCAGACATAGGAACCATAGGGATTTTTCTTTACTCTCTAACCATTTTTATCTTAATTTTTCTATTTAGCATTGAGGGCAATGCTAGCTCTCATTTGAGGGGGTGGTCCTACTTTGATGATTTGATATTTGGATTGTAATTATGATACTGATTTTTCTTTATTGTTATTTTGCACTTTTGGTATGTATATAACTTTACCATTTATTTTTCACTTTTCATTATTTTTCGATTTCGATATGTATATAAAGTTGCTTTTCCATGTATATATTCATTTCCTACTATGTATATTTGTCTCAATCCCTATTGTACATATTCAGTTCACTTTTCCTATTTTTCTTCATAACTTCTTTTGCAATTTTCATTAATAGCATAGCTTCTTATTTCATTTAGTAGCTTTCTTTTCAGTTTGTAACTTCTTATTTTTACAAGTTTCGTAATCAATAAGGCTTTGGTTTTCGTAATGCCATGGTTCTTTTCAAAGTTGGAGTTTGTCTGAACCAGATGGCTCTTCCCGATAATGGATGGCATGACAAGCTTCTTAAGGGTCTAGGTCTGTTTTTCTTTTCATTTTGCGTAAATAGTAGCTAGCGAACAATAGTGCCTCATGCAAAGCTTCACTTGGGCCTAACACATTTACCTTTGACATTATTGTTAAAAATAAACTAATGAGTAAAGGATGGCAATAGTTGTGACTTTGAAACTCTTGTGTTGACTAAACAATCATTGAGTGGTTTCTCGGAACCATTTGTGCTGCTCCAATCTTAGCCAAGGTTGTTGTGGGCCCTTGACTATATCTCTTTAGCAATCCTATAGCTTGTGAGGTGAGGTATTGTTTTGCAAGTCCAAGTCCCATGTCAATAAGTCTAGAACTTGCCCTGAATGTTTGTCTAGGCAAAATCCTAAGTGTAGCTCGACTTGAGAAGTGATTATAGACTCTACTTGATCCAAATGGATACTTGAAAGCATCCATAGCCCACCAAAATGTTATCCCTAGTCAACCCCATTGAGCCATAGCCCTTATTCTTTCAAAAACCATGACACAAGGCTTTATCCATTCTAAAATGATCCTCTCTTAGCACCCGATTTTTAACATAAATTGGAAAACGTATAAGTTGGGAGGAAGAGACTAGGAATACAAAAGTGATAAAAGGTACAAAATAAAGAAAAGGTAAGGCAAAAGAAAAAGAATGAAAAGCCAAAAAGTCAAAAAAAAGTGAACAATGTAGAAGAAATGAAGGAATTCAAAAAAAGCAAATATAAAAGTCTTGGAAAGACTAGAAAGGAGAAAAGGGATTAACATGAACAAGAAAGAGTGACAATATGTCTCTCTATCCCCTAAGGAAGAAGTAAATGACTCAAAAAGTCAAGAAAATGTGAGCCAAAATGAAGAAAATGAAGTGCTTAAGGAAAGATTAAACCTTCATAGATCAATATATCCTACCTTGAACCAAAAGCCTTCATTACATTCCAGCAAAAGCGCTATATGATCTTTATTTGAGTGAGCTTACATTAATGAGGTCTCACATAAGGGGAAAACTTATGGTACTTAGAGCCGGACTTGTGACCTTCTTTTTACAGTGATGAATGTATTTTCCACAATCCTCGTTCTGAGTGCTACATTCTAAAAGTGAGGTTTGCATATGGAGAGTAGAGGAGTATGAGTTTGGGTTCCACAATAAACAATGTAGTAGAAAGAGTTTCCTTGATGAGTTGAGACAACTCTTGATGCTTTTATGTCGCACTAAAGCCATGGTGCTAAAAAGGTTGTGTATTGCTTATTGTTAATAATGCATTTGAGTCGAGGTTAATTGTTAGTCCCAATTGATTATTGATGAGGTTACTTTAGGATAGCTAAAATTTTCCTCTCTTTTATCTTGAGTAGGTGGGAATTACTTTATTTGCTTGAGGACAAACAAAAACCTTAATTTTGGGGGGAGTTGATAACTAGGGATTCTACCCTATTTTATGCTCTTTTGCTTAAGTTTTTTATTATAAGTATGTGCAAGCATTTCCGAAAGCTAACTTATTGTACTTGTTTGCAGTGTTTGGTCAAAAAGAGACAAGGAAGTCATAATCAGCTCATAAAGAAGTAAAACTTGCACAAGTTCAAAGCTGAGCCAAAAAGGCGCTGATAGCGAAGAAATAGAAGCGGACACGGAGGATCTACCACTGAGGCGAACTTAATTATGCTCTCAACGGTAGTAAAGTTGAGAGAGGCATTTTTGAGCTGAACAAGTCACTGCTGCCCGTAGTAAAATTTCACGACAGCAGTATCATCTAACACGACTGCGATCCGATTCTCGCCCTCAATGGAAGTAAGAATCAGAGAACTAAAGTTGGAGCTCAAATTGAAAAGGCGTGGTATGTGATCATATTTTGTGACCGCGGTTGAAGGAGAACTGAGGCAGATACTTTTCCGCTCCCAGAAGACTCAAGTTCAGATCCATCTTAGAAGAGAAGAACCACGGTCCGCGCTTAATTTTGCGTGACCAAGGAAATCATAGCGCTGAAGCGACCTATTTATTTTCGCTGTCAGCAGTATCTTCGCAGGGGAATTTTTTCCGAAAAATTTAGCTATGTATAAATAGTTCTTGTTCTGATTTTTAGGACATCCATTATTTTGTGGAGCACATGAACAACCGTTTCTTATCTTTTTGAGTAATTTTAAAACATCTTTAGCAATTAATCTTAGATTTTGCTCTTATAATTACTTTTTATGGCTTATATTTCATTTCCATATTTGGTTTCTTCTTTGACTATGAGTAGCTAAACTCATTAGCTAGGGTTGTCACCCAACCCCAGTGTGGGTGTTTAACGGGTCTTCAATTTTAGGCTTAAATGTTTATAGGTTAATGATATTTCGCTTGATTCATGCTTTAATTATTGAATTGGTAGTTGCAAATACTGATTGTGCCTTTTTGACTTAGGCTCTTCTTGAGAAAGAGAGACTAAGTCTAGTAAATTCAGGCAAACAAGGAATTGGGGTGCATTTAAGAGATTGATAACCCCAACTAAAGGGTTACACCTATAGGTGTAAGTCACTTCCCTAGTGCCTTTTTATCAATTGAGAAAACATTACAAAAATATCATACTTAGCTTATTTTCATTCTTCATTAGTGTTAAAAAATAGAATAGTGACCAAAACAAAGCATGATTGGAAATGCAATTAATAACATCGCACATAGCTAGATTAGATAGAAGCCCAATTACAAACCAAAATTAGCTCTTTGCAGATTCGATCCCGACCTTTTGAGTAAAAGATGCATCGACCACTCTTGCCATTCTATGGTGGTATAGGGTCAGAGACATCCTGCATAGCAAAAGTTCAAATTAAAAATCTTTTCAAAGATACAAGGAACAACAAAGGGAACAAATATCTTACTGCTGCTGCATTGTGCATGGAATTGTTTACCATACACTTTCCGAAGAGAGACTGCATTTTATTCCTATATTTCTCTAAAACCAAACTTCAGGTAATTGGCAAGTTCCACCATCCGGGACAACAGATGGTACCCGATAGAGATACAGAGGGAAATGCTCATCCTCCTATAAAGATCTTCGGAGGGGTGCTAATAGTTATGCCCTAAATTTCCATGGACTAGGGACTAGAGAGGAGGACATCCCCCTCTTGGTATCCACGACCGATGGAGATGATGTAGCAGTTGTTGGTGGGAAGGCACAATTGGTGAAGAAGAGATGAAGATAATGTCGTTGTAGGTTGATAAGACGCTGTAGCTAAGGTAGTGATAGTTATTGTTTTCTCGCAAACCGAAGACTAATAAGACCTGGTACCCCGTATCATGGTACCAGGAGAACCAAGGGGAGGGGGGGCGCCAATAAGAGTTGGAATCTCCCACTCTATCACACTCTCCCTGGAGCACCTGGACATCATCCTTGATTGATTTCACTAGCTTAACAGATAGAGCAGTCTGTTGAGCTGATGAAGGTCGTCGCCTTTTATGTAGAGAAGCCCATTCATCACTGGCTTGTCCGTTATCACCGATCACTATGGTGTTTGCACCTGGCTCGGACGCGACGCTCTTCACCTTTTTATTTTTACCCACGACCATAGAGGAGCTTCATCTTTTTTGTTGCTTGTTCTCTAGCAAGGGACTCCGAGGAAGCATTTGTACCAAAAGTAGGTCTGGAAACACCCGTTAGGGCAAAGTCCTCCTACAATAGCCTTGCCACATCTGTGGGATCAAACAAAACGTCCTCCTCGGGATGGTAATAGAGCCTTGTAGAAGACCTGATTTCAATAAAAGAAGAAGTTATCCCGTTTTCTTATATGTGAGATAAAGAACAAGATAAATTCAAGAATCAACTTACCATGATTTTTGGCCTTTCACTCACATTTGAGGGATAGTTCTTTCCACCGACGGGTCTTAGGCGTGGTAACATAAAAAAAAATTTGGACCCACTGATGCAAGCCTTCAACCCTTGGTGGTGTCCACCGAGTTATTGAAATAATGGAAAAATATGGATCAACAATAGCAAGAAATAACCTTTAACCAGAAGAAGGGATAGGCATTGAACTTATGGATACGATTCCATGATGCGGGAAAGGATGGAGTTATGGCCAGGATGATATCCCTGGTGGAAACTATAATGAACCGCTCCTTCCAGCCATGGTCGTTGTTGTCAACTATGCCGGTAAGCAAAGCATGATGACCATGTTTGTTGAAGTTTATCATTCCCCCACGGAAAATCCTTAGGGAATAAGGGTTCATCAATCGATCCAGGGAGAGTTCTTCTCCCATCTCCTAGCACAACCGACCGAAGAAAAGCTACTACCTTCCACACAGAAGGGCTCACTTTAGCCAAACAGACTTGATAGCCGAGGCATAACTCCAATATTAGAGAATCAAGTCCCCCGCGCAACAAAAATGGGCCCAAAGTAAAGGGGCACGTGTACACACACGTAAAACACTTCTTGGATAAGGTTACCTTTTCTGCTAGTCATGGCAACCACAGTCTTCCTTCACAATAGGGATGCTAGACGTACATATGGAAGAAAGGTATACGCCAACAACCTTTGTGTGGGAGTTACCAGAAGGGAACTTCTCTTTGAGGTCCTTAGTTGTGGTAATTATTTTGGGAATAATGGTGCTCACTGTAAGGGAGAAGCATCATCAGTGTTTTCTTTATTCTTTGAAGAACTTGACTTTTTTAGAAGAGAAGGCCATAGTTAGCAGAAGGAAGTAAGTATTTCTTTGAAGAAGGAGATTAAAATTAAAGGTGAGTGAAGTAAAGAAAGTTTGAGAGAGTTCGAAAAATTATAAAGTGCAAGAGATGAAGATGGAAGCGTATAAATAAAGGTATATGCCGTTAAAATCATGGACATAATTACCTCGAGAATTGGTAAAGGTATTGTTGAATCATGGGATGATGCGTGTTCGGGACATTAAACAAGGAGAGATGTGCATCTAATCAAGCATCGAAAAATTTTCAGAGGAAGTCAGTAATCTCGCCAAGAAAGGTATCTTTACCAACTTCCTGATGGCACAAGGATGTTCACCGGAAAGCATAAGGACTATCTGTATAGGGTAAAATTGGTATATGTTAAATGCTCGTACAGTATAGTGACACGTGGAACCAGAGACAGATGAAAATTGAGACAGGTGGAAGTCAAGACCGGGGGCGACAATCTCAGCTAGCATCAGGAAGCCCCCGAAGGGAATGTTGCTCATGAATACAGATGAATACCTGTCACCTGATGGCATCAATGAAGAATATTGTGCAGTATTAAATACATAATCTGTTATAGAGAATATGACATTCATAGCCTGGCATTACATATTTTTCAATATCCGCCATAATTATCATTTAAGAAGGCATGATCCTCGGACCTTGTTCCATAGTTGCCACTATAAATAAGGATTCAAACAGCCATTGTAAGGACACAAATTTTCTGATAAACATATGCTATATACTATTCAAATCTCAATAACACTTTATTTTCTTGCTTCTTAATATTTTTTATTAATGCCTTCGGAAACTCTGCTCCCGGAGCCAAGTTCTCTAGTGTCTTATATAGATTCCACCGCTAGTCTTTCATCCTCATTTATTTATTATTTTGGGATCAAATCAATTCACTTGTCTATAAATTACGTATAAATTAATTGTACCATTTTACAGATAAATAGTATGTTAGATTTAAATATAAAAAAAATATGAAGAGAATTACAATAAACAAAAAAATATTATCGGTAATGAAATTAGAAAAATAGGGGAGCCCATTACTCCATTACTTATATGATCCCCAACAACAACAACAACAACAACGACCCAGTAAAATATCACAAGTGAGGTCAGAGGAGTATAGTGTGTATGTAGACCTTACCTCTACCCCAAGGGGGTAGAGAGGCTGTTTTCGATAGACTCCCGGATTGAGAAGACGAAAAGAGACAATATATCCATACAATCAACAAAAACCCACAGAAATAATAACAACATTACAAGAACCAATGAATAGATAAAAAATAGAATAATAACTAGTAAATAAGGCCCGACACTATGAAAATAAAAAATTAGTGTAAACACATTATTGAACACTATCAATCTAAGACGAAATCTCAGCCTAACCTCACACTGGAAGACTAAATATTCTCAAGTACCTCCAAACCTACAACCATAATGCTAGATCTCCACAGCTTCCTATCGAGTGCTATGTCCTCGGAGATCTAAAGCCTCTCCATATCCCACTTGATCGCCTCTCTCCAATACTTCTTAGACCGCCCTCTACCTCTCTTTGTACCCACCAATTCCAACCGCTCGCGCCTCCTTACCGGGGCATCCAAGGTTTTCGTGTACGTGCCTGAACCATCTAAGCCTCACTTCCCGCATCTTGTTATCAATGGAAGCCACGCGCACCTTATCCTGAATATCTTCATTCCTAATCTTATCCATCTTAGTGTGCTCGTATATCCACCTCAACATCCTCATTTCTGTTACTTTTATCTTATGGATATGTGAGTTTCTAACTGGCCAACACTCAGCCCCATACAACAAGGCCAGTCTAACCACCACTCTATAAAACTTACCTTTGAGTAGTAGTGACATTTTCTTGTCACACAGAACTCCAGATGCTAACCTCCATTCACCCAACCCTATACGGTGTGTAACATCCTCGTTTATCTCCCCACCCCCTGGATAACCGATCCAAGGTACCTGAAACTACATATCTTGGGAATGACGTGCAATCCAAGGCTCTTTCCCGCTTCCCTCGGCTCGGCACTGAACTTGCACTCAAGGTATTCCATCTTTGTTGTGCTCAACTTGAAACCCTTAGACTCAAGGTCCTGTCTCCAAACCTCCAGCCTCTCGTTAATGCCACTTCACGTCTCGTCAATCAGAACAATGTCATCATCGAATAACATACACCATGACACCTCCTTAAACATAGTGTGTTAGTGTGTCCATCCCCAACTATCCAAAGTTATGGACTAATGTTATTTTTCTTTCGTTTGTAATAGGAAAGTAACTCAACTATTCCTAATGCACACAGATGGTCACTCAAACTCAAACATAGACTTTTTATATTTTTGGACCAAATAAAATAATTAACACCCAAATAAAATATAGAAATTCACCCATACACCCAACTCGACTAATTAAAAATAAAATCTTTGTTGTAAATGCATGTCTCTCCTTCTTGTAAAAAGCATATTTTCATTTTTGCATGGTTTTACTCCAGTATTACAAAATACTAATGTGTACGAGGTTAAGGACTAAAGACTAGAGTGACATGTGTTATTTTTTTTCTCTCATTGAAATTTATTCTTCTTTTTATAAGTTTTCTTTTATTTTTTATAAAATAATAGTGTGTACGAGATTAACGACTAATATGAAACTATGGAAAAGAATATTACTTTTTATAAGAAGAAGAGAGTGGCATGTGTAATGGGGATGCGTTTTAAATTTGATTTTATTTAGCGGGTAAATTTTTAACTTTATCGAGTTAGGTTGGGTGTATGGATGAAATTTTTATGTTTTATTTGGGATAATTTGGTCCAAAAATAAATATATTATATGTACTTCCACGTCACATTTTTCCACTAGAAAGTTTGATAATTTTGGTTAATTGACCATTTGTGTGCGAATATGAATAATTGGATGGCTTTCCTGTTACAAATGAAAGAAAAATAACTCTAGTATATAATTTTGGATAATTGAATGATCATAGGTGTCATGACCCAATTTATCCTATAGACCGTGATGGCGCTCAATGTTGCCGCTAGGCAAGTCAATGGTGAATTAGTCATGTATCTATTTTTAAAAAGATTTCAAAGTAGTAGATTTTGATTTTTATTAACTAAATGAGAAGTGAAAAATTTAATAAAGTAAAGCGAAAACTAATGAAAGAGCAAATGCAGTGAAATAAATGCTCAAAAATCATAAAGTGTCTGCTAGCATGTTTCCAAAACCTAGTGTCACAAGTGTATGAGCAACTAGTTGTAACGACCTGGCAGGTCGATTTGAGAGTATTAGCACGGATCCCCCATTTATTGCTTCATCGATTACTTTTTGTGGTTACTTGACTTGTCGGAGTGCTTAGGGTCGGGTGTGGGAGAGTTTCGTAGTAAATGGGACACATTGTCCCTACGTTTGAAGTGTAAGTTGTATGTTGACTGTAATTTGACTTGTGTGAAGACAACTCCAAAATGGAGTTTCATTAGTTCCAATAGCTTCATATAGTGATTTTGGTCTTAGAGGCGTATCCGAATATTGATTTGGAGGCCCGTAGGTCATTTCAACGTTATTTGGCGAAAGTTGAAAATTGGTGGAATTTTGGAAAAGTTTGACTGGAGTGAACTTTTTGATATCGAGGTAAAACTCTAAATTTAGAAGTTGGAGTGGGTCCATAATGTCAAATGTGTGCAAAATTTGGGGTCAATCGGATATGATTTGATAGGTTTCAGCATCGAATGTGAAAGTTAGAAGTTCAAACGTTCATTTGGCTTGAATCGAGGCCTAATTCCACTTTTTAGTATTATTTGATGTGATTTGAAGGCTCGATTACGTTTGTATCCTATTTTTGGACTTGTTGATATATTCAGCCGAGCCACCGGGTGTGATTTGGATTGAATTCGAACAAAACTGAGACTTGAGTGATTACTGAAGCTTGGCATGTTTGGTTCAGTCGCACTTGCATAGGATTCCTATCATTTTCAGTCTACGGCGAAGGAGACAAGGGCGAGGCTGCCACAGGTGCCCGCAGAAGCGGCCTTCGAGCCGCAATGTGCTTTTGGCCTGGCTCACGTGGGATCGCAGGTGCGAGATCTTGACCGCATCTGCGAGCCCACATATGTGAAAGCTAGGTCGCAGAAGCGACATAGGCCAAGAAAGCTGGAATCGCAAAAGTGGACATCCCTGCAGAAGTGCATGTGCAAAAGTGAAATTTTAGGACTTCAGTTCTTTCCTCACATGTGATAATTTGTTTGCAGGTGTGGCTTCTCAAAAGTGCCTATTGGGCCGTAGATGCGGTTTAATTGGGCAGGAAAGTCCTAAGTTTCATTTTGGACCTAGAGAGATCAGATTGAGGCGGGATTTGATGGATTTCTAGAGAAAATATGTGGTTAAGGATTCTTGACTCATTTTTGATTATATTTCACTAATTTATCATTAATTAATTTATTTAATAAAGGATTTGGGTTGTTTAATTTGGGGGGGGGGGGGGGGGGGGGGGTTTAAATTATTAGACCGAATTTTAAGGTTTTGGTATCAGAATTGAGTAATTTTTATATAGTTGAACTCGTGGTTGAACGAGTGTTCGGATTTTGTGACTTTTACTCAATTATGAGACGTAGGCTCGGGTTGACTTTTTGGTATATCTTTTAATTTCTTGTTAAATTAATAATTTTATTATTTTAATTAGTTCCTTATAGTTATATTTATAGAATGGGGATTTTGGATAGATTTGTGTTGTTCGGAGACAGAAATCGAGGGAAAGATATTCTTATTGATTGATTGAGATGGATTTGAGGTAAGTGACATGTCTAACCTGGTTTGAGAATATCCCTTTAGGATTTGGTTTTGTTGTAACAATTTGTGATATGTGAGTGTCGCGTACGTAAGGTGACGAGTGCGTACACGGGCTAATTGTTGAAATTTCGGTCTTTGCTAAGTAGTTTCCTTTTTATGTCTTAATTAAGTTATTCTAGCACGTGTATTTATCACGTTTAGCCTAATTTCACATGTATGCATATCTCATCTATTAATTGCAAATTTTCACAACATTCTTGGTTGAATTACCTACTTCTTTGATTTCCATATTCGTTCTTTAACTATAGGATTCCTTGCTTGTAATATCATTGTTTCATTAAATACGTGTTGACTTTCATGAATCTTGTTGAGATAACTGTTTGGTTGTGTCACGAGGTTTCTTTCGTGCAGAGTGTCATTGGCATGGGGTTTCTCCATGCATAGTATTGTCATTAGGTTTCTTCCGTAAAGAGTGTTATTGGCATGAGGTTTTTTTGTGTAGAGTGTTATTGGCACGAGTTTTCTTTCGTGCGAAGTGTCATTGGCACGAGGTTACTTCTGTTAAAGTATTATTGGCACGAGGCTTCTTCCGTTCAAAGTGTTATTGGCATGAGGTTTCTTCTGTGCAGAGTGTTGTTGGCACGAGGTTTCTTTCATGCATGATATGATTGGCACGAGTTTTCTTCCATGCAGGATGTTATTTGCACGAGGTTTCTTTCGTGCAGGTTGTTAATGTGGTACGAGGTTTCCGCCGTATGGATTGTTGTTATGGCACGAGGTTTTTGTCGTGTAGTTACTGTTTTCCTCCATTGGTTGTATTGTTTGTTGTTGTTATTGTTCCTTAACTTGTAAGATGTTCGTTCCTTTACGTGTTGTAATTGTCTTCTTGTTTTCCCGTGTTGTTTCTTTCCCCACATTCTCATTATTTTATGAACCTGCCATTTATTTTTATCATTTAATTATTATATTCTAGTACGGTCATGACATAACCTCGTCAGTACTCTACTGAGGTTAGACTTGGCACTTACTGGATACCATTGTGGTGTACTCATACTATACTTCTGCACATGTCTTTGTACAGACCCAGGTACATCTTATCAACCTCGATAGTAGAGCGTTGGGCTGCTAGTTGAAGACTTTAAGGTATATCTTCCAGTGCCCGCAGATCTCAGAGTCCCCCTCTATCCTTATTATGTTGTCTTTTCTTTATTTTCTTAGACTCTAATGTGTAGATATATTTGGTACTTCCTTAGAGCTTGTGTCTTGTAACTATCGGGTTTTCGGAGTTGTTCTTACTCTAAGTTTCAGATTTACTTATACATGCCGAGCGACAGTTTTCAATTATATATATTTCTGTTGATGTTGAGATTTTAGTCCTTATTTCCTTTATATTCCACATATTATTAGGATTACCTAGTCTTAGAGACTAGGTGCCGTCACGAAAACCTACGGAGGGAAATTGGGTCGTGACACTAGTAGAATATACAAAACACTAAAATACTGTTTGAAATAGGGTGGACAGAAAGTAAATATAAAAGAGACTGCGGATGCTGCAGAACAGCCTCAGAGAGAAGCTCACCACTAAGCCTCGGGATAACGGGGTTGCGTGCTGGAATGAATGTCAGATGCACATACCTCAGATCCTGCACGATTAGTACAGAAATATAACGTGAGTACATAAACAACAATTACTCGGTAAGTATCCAGTTTAACCTCGAATAAGTAGTGACGAGGGGCCGACATCAACACTTACTATGGGCCAACAAATACATACAGAAATTTTAAATAAGCATGGGTTACGTAAATAACAATAATAACACAATAGCAAATAGTGAATAAATAATTCAACTGATAGTATATTTCAAAATATTCAACCAACACATAGTAACTCCAAACAATTTCTGTTATTAAGTAAATTATAACCTCTCAAGCCATAAAATAATATCAAGTATAACCAGGCTCCGAGTATTATCACGCATGATTTATGCCGATATCGTACGACCCGATCAAAAAATATATTGTGTGCAATGTGGAGGGTATAACGGCACGAACCATAGATGCATCTATTATACTGGTGAGGTGAATGGCCTACTCCCATGAGAGTAGAGAAGTTTACATCCCTCTTGGAAGTACTTGCGACACGAGGGGACATAAAGTTCTCAGAGTTATTCCCAGAAATAAGAAAATCTAAATTGGAAGTTTGCAACTTTAAAATCCTTAGTCTCAGTCTATTTAAGACAATTAATGCCTAGTAAACATAAGAGTACAATTAAAGCATGATGTGGATCTAAGATTACGTGGACATCTTATGGAATATAACTATGCAGGGACTCTTGTCACCTAGTGCGTACGTACCTCCCCACACAAGTAATACACCTAAGGAGATTAGTTCCCTATTACAAGGTTAGGAAAGAGACTTCATTCTCAAGCTCACTTCCGGTCCACAAATCCACTCTAAATCCTCAACTTGGTGCCAAACAACCTAAAACTAGTCAAATATTATATAAATTAATCAATATAAACTCACAAGTTCATAATTTAACTATTCGAGTAATTTTTCAACCCAAATTGGAGAATTCCTAAAATTCACCCTCGGGCCCAAGTGCTCTGATTTTGGAAATTTTTGAAGATAATGTTACCTATAACATGACATACTCAAATATATAATTTTCACCTAATATCATAATCATTTTCGTGGTTAAATCATATTTATATCAAAATCTAGGTTTTTCAATTAAACTCATAATTTCCATAATTTGTCATGTCAAAATCTACCCGTAATCCATGTATTAAACTCATGTTGTATAGAAATTACTTATCTCAAAGTGCTAGGTGCTAACACCTCTTCAAAGAGCTCTAAAATCTTCCAAGAAGTGAAATAAATGAACCAAAATGGCCTAAGTCTCGTTTTTGAAACAAGACACTGCCCAGGCATCCCTCCTTCGCGATCGTGGAAGAGGCCTCGCGATCGCAAAGGCAAATAGCCAATACCCTAGAAAACTACCCATCGCGAACACGGATTCTTTCCCGGCCTACCCTACACCAACGTGTGGGTTTCATCGCAAACGCAATGAATAACATCGTCCCTTTCCCAACTCCAGCCTCCTGTACGCGATCGCGCAACACAATTTCCAATCCCATATCTTCCATTCTTTGCTAACGCGGACCCTTCCTCGTGAACGCAAAGAAGGAAATCAGAACCAACAGTAACAACATTTTGGACATAGCTCCGGGTGGTCCGAAACTCACACGAGCCACCCGAGACCCCGTCCAAATACACCAACAAGTCCATAAACATGATAAGGCCCAGCTCGTACTCTCGAAATGCATAAAAAACATCAAAACTAAAATCGCACACCAAAACCAACTTGAATCAACTTATGAACTTCAAGTTTTCAACTTGCTCCGAACGCACCGAATTATACTTAGACTACTTGGAATGACATTGCATTTTGTGTGCAAGTCACAAATAACCATACAAAACTATTCTTAGGATCGGAATCCTAAATGAACTTCGATAACACTGAATGCTACTTCAAACCAAATATAAAGAACTTGAAAACCTTCATTGCGCTGACTATCAATATTAGGCGCCAAAACGCTCCCGGGTCATCCGAAACCCAATCCCAACATGCGCCCAAATCCAAAATCATCATACAAACCTATTGGGATCGTCCAAACCCGGTTCCGAGTTCATTTACTCAATATGTTGACTCAAGACAAACTTAGCCATTTTAAGCCAATATTAACGAACTAAGTGTTCCGACTTCAACTCGAACCCTTCCAAACCTGAACTAACCACCCACTGCAAGTTATAAAACAGTAAAAGCACATACATGGAGTCTTAATTAGGGAACAGAGATATAGAACGCAAAATAAATTGGTCTGTTCATTACATTCTCCACCTCTTAAAAAAATATTCGTCCTCGAATGGGTCTAGAATCGTACCTGGAGTGCTGAAGAAGTGCGGGTATCTGCTTCACATGTCCTCCTCGATCTCCCAAGTCGCCTCCTCGATTGGTTGACTCATCTACTGAACCTTTACCACATAATCTTTTGGACCTCAACTTGCAAACATGTCTATCAATAATGGTAACTGGCTCATCCTCATAACTCGGGCTCTCATCTAGCTAGACCGTGTTGTAGTTCTCTTATTTAGAGAGACCGTCTAACACATGCGACTTGTGGGCATGATACTTCCAGAGAATAGACACATGCAAAATTGGATGAAATCCCGATAAACTAAGAGGCAAAGTAAGCTCATAAGTAACCTCCCCAACTTGCCTCAACACCTCAAATGGACCTATAAAACATGGGTTCAACTTGCCCTTCTTCCCAAACCTCATGATTTACTTCATCGACGAGACTTTCAAGAGAACCTTCTCGCCAACCATGAATGATAAATCACGCGAATTCTGATCCGCATAACTCTTGTGTTTGGAATGTGCTGTGTGAAGTTGCTTCTGAATCAACTTTACCTTCTCCAAGGCATCTCTCACCAAATCAGTAAAATATAACTTAGCCTTGTCAGGCTCAAACCATCCGATGGACGAACGACATTGTCGACCATACAAAGCCTCAAATGAAGCCATCTCGATGCTAGATTGATAACTTTTGTTGTAGCAAACTCAGCCAAAGGTAAGGATCGATCCCACTGCCCTACAAAGTGAATCACACATACTCTGAGCATATCCTCTAGGTTCTGAACAGTCCGCTCCGACTGTCCGTCGGTCTGCAGATAAAAGGTTGTACTGAGATCTACTCGAGTCCCCAACTCACTATGTACTGCCCTCCAGAAATGCAAAGTAAACTGAAGGCCTCTATCTGATATGACAGAAACAAGCATACCAGGCAACCGAACAATCTCTTGAATGTAAATCTGGACCAATATCTCTGAAGAATACGTGTCACAACCGGAATGAAGTGCACTGACTTGGACAACCTTTCGATAATGACCCAAACTACATCAGACTTCCTCAAGGTCTCTGTGGAAACCCAACTACGTAGTCCATAGTAATGCGCTCCCATTTTTACTCAGGTATAACTATCTGCTAGGCCACCTGGCCTCTGGTGCTCATTCCTAACGTGTTGACAATTTAGACATCTCTCCACATACTCAACTATGTCCTTATTCATTTGCCGCCACCAATATGCTGCCTTAGGTTGGGATACATCTTCATAGCACTTCTCTAGAATATTCTCCCTCAATCCATCAGCATTAGGGACATAGATGACATTGGAGTCGAAGAACACCAACCTCACCGATAGCAACCTCCTTGGAACCACCATGTAGTATTGACTCTGTGAGAACAAACAAGTGCGAATTATCAAAAAGATGAGCCTTGATCTGCTCGAATAATGAAGACTGAGCGACGACGCACGCAAGAACTCGGCTGGGCTCTGAGATATCCAACTTCACAAGTGTATTAGCCAAAAATATCCAAAGCTAGTGGTTTCTCCTCTGCTGAAATGAATGTCAAACCACCCATACTTTCCGCCTTATGCTCAAGGCATCCACAACCGCATTTACGTTGCCCGGATGATAAAAGGATGGTAATATCATAATCTTTTAGTAACTCAAGACACCCACACTACCTCAAATATATATCCCTCTACTTGAACAAATTCTGCAAGCTGCGATGATCAGCGTAAACCTCACAGGACGCCCCATAAAGATAATGCTTCTAAATCTTGAGAGCATGGACTATCGCGGCTAATTCCAAATCATGCCCGGGGTAATTCTTCTTGTAGGGCTTCAGATGAAGTAAGCATATGCAATAACTCACCCCTCCTGCATAAATACACAACCCAGGATAATGTGTGTGGCATCACAATTCTCAGTATACATCCCTGGATTGGAAGGAAACACTAAACCGATGCTGAAGTCTATAGCTTTGAGCTTCTGAAAGCTCGCCTCGCAATCATCAAACCATCAGAATGGAGCACTCTTCTGAAACAATCAAGTCAAAGGTGCTGCAATAGAAGATATGACCTCCAAAAACCGTGAAAAATAACTTGTTGACCCTAAGAAATTATTGATCTAGGTCGTTGTGGTAGGATGAGGCCAACTCTGAACTTCCGGGATCTTCTTAGGATCTACCTTAATACCCTCGCCTAATATAACATGCCCTAAAAATGCCACAGAATCTAACCAGAACTCATATTTGGAGAACTTAGCATATATCTTCTGTTCCCGCAAGGTCTGAACCACCATTCTCAAATACTGCTCATGCTCCTCCATGGTACGCGAGTAGATCAATATGTCATCAATGAAGATAATGAAAAACCAGTCAATATATGGCCTGAAACACCCAGTTCACCAAATCCATAAATGCCGCTGGGGCGTTGGTCAAACCGAAGGATATCACTAGAAACTCATAGTGGCCATACCTAGTCCGGAAAGTTGTCTTCGAAATATCCGAATCAGGAATCTTCAACTGATGATACTCTAATCTCAAGTCGATCATAAATAACACCCTTGCATTTTGCAACTGGTCAAACAAATCATCAATACACAGCAAGGGGTGCTTGTTCTTAATAATAACTTTGTTCAACTAGCAATAATCAATGCACATATGTATAGTCTCGTTCTTCTTCTTCACGAACAACACAATGCACCCCAAGGCGGCACACTAAGTCTAACAAACCCCTTTGCTAGAAACTCCTCAAGTTGCTCTTTTAATTCCTTCAAATCTTTCAGAGATATGCGGTACAGTGGAACAGATATAGGCAGGTAACTGGAGCCACATCAATACAGAAATTGATATCAAGATCTGGTGGCATGCACGGTAGATCATAAGGAAACACATTGGAGAACTCCCGCACCACGGGCACTAAATCAATCAGGAGTCTCTGCAACTGTATCCTGAACATAAGCTAGATAAGCCAAATAATGATTCTTGACCATGTGTCCAGCCTTTATAAAATAGATAATCCGACTAGGTGCACTAATGAACCATTCCACTCTAATCTAGGCAACGCTGACATCGCCAAGGTAACAATCTTGGAATGACAATCAAGGACGACATGATATGGAGAAAACCAATCCATGCCCAGGATGACATCAAAGTCAATCATATCAAGTAACAGAAGATCTGCCTTTGTCTCAAAACCACAAAAAGTCACAATACAAGACCGATAGATCTGATCCACAACGACAAAATTGCCCATTGGCGTGGATACATAAACACGACTACTAAGGACTCACGAGGAACACCTAGAAATGAGCAAACAAAGATGAAACATATGAATATGTAGACCCTAAATAATATAGTACCAAAGCATCCCTACCGGAGACAAAAATAATACATGTGATCACAGCATCTGAGACTACTACATCTTGTATGGCTGGAAAAGCATAGAACCTAGATGGAGCGCCAACTGATTGGCCTCCACCTCTAGGATGGCCCCTACCTTCCTTCCCTCCGTCTCTGGGTGGTCGAACAATTGGTGCTGTAATCATGGGCTGATGACACTGTTGTACTGCCTTACCCGAAGGCTAGGACAAAACATTTTCAAGTGGCTAAGATCCCTGCACTCGGAACAACCCCTCGAAACGGTGAAATGCTGACTTGAAACCTGACCCTGATGGCCTGAATACCCACTGGACGAACCTTGAATAGTTGGAGGGCAGTAGGAGCTTCCTGAAATGGCATTGAAATAGGGCCTCACTGGAGCACCACGAGAAGGCGGCAGCGTTGAATATGTGGGCCTTCTAGACTAATCCCTCACAAATTGACCTCTGCCCCCAGACAGAGCACCACTGAACCATCCATAATAATGAAATAGCTTGTCCCTCGGCACCTGCTCTCGAATCCGCTGACGAACAACCTCAATCCTCCAAGCTATCTCCACAACCAGCTCGTAAGAGGTCCCCATCTCAACCTCTTAGGCCATAGTGTCCTCGATACTAGAGTGCAAACCTGCAATAAAATCTCTGGACTCTGTCTGCATCAGTGCGGAGTATCATAAGATGACAAGACAACTCAGAGAATCATGCCTCATACTCGATCACCGACATCTAACCCTATTGGAGCTACTCGAACTGAAATTGCAACTCTTACCTATGAGAGGGTGGAATATATTTATCCATAAAGAGGCCTGTCAACTGGTCCCAAGTTAAGGCAGGAGAACCTGTTAGTCTGCCGAGAAGATAGGACTGCCACCATCTACAGGCCCTACCCTCCGACTGAAAGGAGGTAAAGTCCACCCCTTCAGACTCTAATATCCTTATGTTGTGCACTCTATCCCTACAACTATCAATAAAGTTCTGGGATTCCTAATGTCTCTCACCTCCAAAGACAGGAGGATGTAGCATGGTCCATCTATCCAATAGCTTCTGTGTCTCGTCGGCTGTAGCTGGTCTAGGCTCAAGTATAACTGCTGTAATTGGCTGAGCTCCACCCATGGGTAGTGCTCGGGGGTCTGACACATGGTGGCTGCATGTCCTGGAGCATGAATGGTAGGGGTCTGTGCTTCCCCTCCAGCTTAAAATGTGGCCGGTTCTGCTGGAAATAAATTAGTATGCCTTATATAATCCATGTACCGCAACATACGACCCATGACCTCCTAGAGTTTCGGTGCGGACATGAAATTCGTTGAGGTTGGCTCTGCTGCAGGCACCTTGCTTTGCTCCTCAATAATAGGATCCTCCACTATATCTATTGGTGGCACAACTAGAACAACTCTAGGACGCCCTCGTCCTATACCACGAGCTGGTGCCCTCCCTCAGCCTCTACCTCTGCCTCTAGAAACAAGGAGAACAGCTCCTTCTTGGTCAAGTACATATGTCGTGCGCATCTCACCATCTACGAGAGAATAAGAGAAAGATACTTAGCACAACAACAATTGCACGATAGGAGATGAAGAAAGAGTTTTATAACACCTTATAGCCTCTCAAAGATAAGTACGGACATACCCGCACCGATTCGCAAGACTCTATTAGGCATGCTCATAACGTGTGAGACCTACGTGAACCTAGTGCTCTAATACCATATTTTCACGACCCAATTTCTCTTATAGACCACGATGGTGCCAATGTTGCTACTAGGCAAGCCAACAGTGAGTTAGTCATGTTTCTATTCTTTTAAAAATTTCAAAGCAATGTATTTTGATTTTATTAAGTAAATGAGAACTGAGAAATTTAATAAAGAAAAGAAAAAATTAATGAAAGAGCAAATGCATTGAAATAAATGCTCAAAAATCTTAAAGTGCCTACTAGCATATTTTCAAGACCTGGTGCCACAAGTGTATGAGCAAATAGTAGAATATATAAAATACTAAGCTACTGTCTGAGGATATCCACATAGAGATTCCAGATGGGAAAGCATGGATTCAGAGTGTAGAGTATGAATGGAAACCAACATTCTGCCTGGAATGCAACTCAGTTGGACACAAGAATGGTGATTGTCAACAGGAGAAACAACAGAATGTAGACATCCAGAGACAGAGAAGAAGGAAAAAGAAGGTAACACGAGCACAATGGCAACCAAAAATTGCTTCTGAGGTGATAGTTGAAGGGCAACAGAATGATAAACCAGCCGAGAAGCCTGAGAATAACAAAGGCAAGCAAGTTGCAGCTGTTCAAGGCCCTAAAGACAAAAATCAAACCAAATTGACCAACTATGCTGAGGTAACCAGGAGGAATACATTTGCAGTACTCACCATAGTTGAACCCCCTGATGAAAGCCAACAGCAGGGAGAATGCAGCCTAGAGCCAGTTGATCCAGGAGGTACCACGTCCATTGTTTCTCTATGATAATTGTATCCTGGAACATTAGAGAACTAAATAAGTCCTTCAATCAAAGAGAGTTAGTCAAATTCCTGAAGACTAATAGAGTTGATATGATAGCCTGCCTAGAGACTAGGGTGAAACAGCAGAATGCAAAGGCAATTTACAAGAAACGGGGAGATGACTGGACTGTAGGGAATAACTATGTACATGCTCCTAATGGCAGAATATGGATATTGTGGAAAGAGGTAAATGTCCAAGTGACAATACTGGAGAGCACTGATCAAACCATTCATTGTCAAGTAAAGGACAAACACTCAACATTTAGTAGCTATGTCACCTTTGTATATGGTCTGCACACCAACCAACAAAGAGCAACACTATGGAGGAGATTGAGAGATGTACAACAAACTGGGCCCTGGCTCATAGTAGGGGACTTCAGCAGTCCTCTGGGGGTTGAGGACAGAATCAATGGTCAGCCAGTGCACCCATCTGAGATTGCTGACTTCCAGGGGTGTATTGATGACATAGGAGTAGGGCAGCTTACCAAAAGGGGCAGTTCATTTTCATGGAGTAATAAAAGGGATGCTGCTGACAGAATATATAGCCATATTGACTGGGCTTTTGGCAATGCCCAGTGGTTCAACCTGTAAACAGGAGTGGAAGCAGTCTATATGTTGCCTTGGGCCTTTAGATCATACCCCAATATTGATAGATACTGACATTGTCAAAGTTAGAGCTAAAAGACCATATAGGCTGCTGCTAACAGTTATGCAATAAACTGACTACACGAAAATAGTTCAGAGAGTATGGGGTCAACAAATTCAAGGACACACTATGTACTCTATTTGGAGCAAACTGAGGAGAATTGAACAAGAGACCAGAACTATTCATCAGGAACATTCATCTGTGGACACAAAGCTGCAACAATTGAGGGAAGGTCTGAGAATAGCCCAAAGCAAACTGAATGAAGACTATTTCAATGAAACAGTGATCACAGAAGAGAAGAACTTATTACTGAATACTGAAAAATGGGAAGGTGTCCAAGAACAAATACTGAGGCAGAAGTCAAGGGCACACTGGATTCAGTTGGGTGACAGCAACACAAAATACTTCCATGCGTATATGAAATCCAGACAAGCCAGGAACAGGGTGAGTAGCATACTTAATGACAACTAGATGAGGATCACAGACCCACATCAGATCCAAGAAGAGTTTACTCAATTTTTTCAATAGCTCCTGGGCACAGCAGCAGACCAGCTCCCGGGAATAGATATCAATGTGGCTAGGGATGGGCCATGTCTATCACTGAACCAACAGCAGCAACTCCTAGTTCCAGTAACAAAGGAAGAAATCAGTCAGATAGTTCACAATCTCCCTAATGATAAGGCTCCTGGGATAGATGGATACCCTGTAGAGTTCTTCAAACAGTTTTGGCCAATTGTGCGTGAAGAGGTTATAGATGCAGTGCAGCAGTTTTTTCAGAATGGGAAGTTGCTGAAAGAATTTAACTGTACCACTATTACATTGATCCCGAAAGTGAAGAATCCCAATTATGTTAAGGATTTCATGCCAATTGCTTGCTGCTCAACACTATACAAAGCCATTGCAAAAATTCTTACAAATAGGTTGAAAATAGTGGTGGACTATCTGGTTGGGCAGGCACAGTCAGCCTTCATTGAGGGGAGGAACATTCTGGACAATGTCATCATGGCCCATGAATTGATTAGAGCTTATTCTCAGAAGGATGTCTCCCCTAGATGCATAATCAAAGTGGATATCAGGAGAGCCTACGATTCTGTCGAATGGGGATTTCTGAGAGCAGTACTGCTGGAGTTTGGTGTACCTTACAGAATGGTCAACTTAATCATGGAATGTGTTTCTACAGCAAGTTTCTCCCTGCTGGTTAATGGTGGCCTTACCAACAAGTTCTCAGCAAGGAAGGGGCTAAAACAGGGAGACCCAATGTCCCCCTATCTATTTGTCTTAGTCATGGAATACCTCAACAGAACACTGAAGCAGCTGAACAAGAATCCAGACTTCAACTACCATCCCAAATGCTCCGAATTGCAACTAACTCATATTTGTTTTGCAATGACCTCCTGATGTGTTGTAGAGGAGATGAAACCTCCCTGAGACTTTTACTGAAAGAATTTGACAACTTCTCACAGATGTCTGGGTTGCAAGCCAATCTGGAGAAAAGCTCCATGTATAAAGCTGGGGTATCACAAGAAACCAAAAACAGTCTACTGGCAGAATTTCAGCTTACAGAAGGAAAACTCCCATTCAAATACCTGGGAGTTCCCTTGTCAACTAGGAAAATCACAATTGCACAATGCTTACCCTTGGTGGACAAGATAGTAGACAAGGTCAGATGCTGGTCCTCCAAGACACTGTCCTATGCTGGAAGACTTCAATTGATCAAGAGTGTCCTCTTTGAGATGCAAACATACTAGGCACAGGTCTTCCTAATTCCAAAGAAAGTCAGCAAGCTGGTGGAAGGTATATGCAGGAATTACTTATGGACAGGGAAGCATGAAGCAAGTCACAGGGCACCCATATCTTGGGATACAGTCTGCAAGCCAGTGGCAGCAGGTGGCCTAAATGTTATATGCTTTGAAAAGTGGAATAGAGCAGCACTGTTAAAGCTTATGGGCACTAATGCAGAAAAAGGAAAAACTATGGATCAAATGGATCCATTGCCATTATATAAAAAGGAAGGAGGTGATCAACATGGAAGCACCAAAACATGCAAGCTGGTTGGTAAGGAAAATATTTGGAGCTAGGGACCGGTGGGCACATGACTGGGCAGCAATGCAATCTTGCTGCCATTAGGGGAAATACAGTATCAAAAGTGCATATAGGTACTCCATCCCACAGTTCACCAAAGTACCCTGGAAAAAGTTGATGATGGTGTCAGGTATTCTGCCGAAACAGAAATTTATTCTATGGATGACACTGCATCGACGCTTGGCAACAGTAGACAGGCTAGAAAAATGGGGTATACACACGGAACAGGCCTGCTCTTTATGTGACAGTGGCAACACAGAGACACATGATCACCTTTTCTTTGAGTGTCCTTACTCACAATCACTGTGGAAAGGACTACTAAGGTGGCTGAACTTCACTAGAATGTTACACAACTGGGAGTATGAAGTCCAATGGCTATCTGATAGAGTAAATAGTAGAAACCCAAGGAAATCCATCCTAGGAGTGGTATTCGCCGCAATATCTGGATGGAACGAAATGAAAGGCGATTCAGACAATCGAGCATGGATGCTAAGATTAGAGCAAGATTGATTGCACAGCAAGTACACATCACTGGAAGGAAGATGAACAAATGGCAGCCTACTCTACAATACTTAAATTGTTACCCGCTTTGTAATCCTTGATTATAGTCACAGTTTTGTAGATTAGAAGTTAGTTCAACAGCCTTCGGGTTGTATAGTGGATAGCTAAATTTTTGAGAGGTGTTCTATAGTCCCAAAGAACACGCGATGTACAGTTACATTGGTTGAAATACAAATTTTTCATTTTGACCCAAAAAAAAAACATTCAAATTGTGGAGTAGTTTCAAGTTGGAGTATTAAAATTATTTTAACATAATAAAATAAAGAAACTTTCAATTCAAATAAAAAATACAAAAACATAAAAATATTGTACCTAAATTATATATAAGAAAAGTATTTTATATATATATCGGCTGGATCTTGGTCCAGCCTACTACGAGGATCCTGTTTTATAATTTAGTAAAAAATATTTACTTTATTTAAATTTTTAATAAACTATAAAATTTTAAAACTAGTCAAATAAGTATGGCAGTTGAAAGGAATGTAGGAAAGAGGGCGATAGAAAATATTATGATATTTACATTTTGAATTAATTAAAAATAAAAGATAAATAAATAACACTCAAGAAAAATATCAATAATACTAAGTACTTGCTAATTCAATAATGGAAATAAAAAGGAACAACCAATTTAGTTGATTACTATATGATTTGTATCCTTTAATTTTTTTATTAATTGTATTATATTTCTGTACACTATATTAAATAATAAAATACAACTAATATTTATTAGATTAATATAATATATTAGATCATAATTTTATTAGATTTATATTCTGTCAAATTTCTGCGCATACCTCGAGTTGTTATACTAGTAATAATAATAATAACACAATAGCAAGTAGTGAATAAATGGTTCTCTAACTGATAGTAAATTTCAAAATCTCTAACCAACACCTACTAACTCCAAACAATTTTTGTTATTAAATAAATTATAGCCTCTCAAGCCATAAAATAATATGAAGTGTAGTCGGGCTGAGTATTATCACGCACGATTTATGATGAGGTGTAATCCGCTCAAAATCCTCAACTTGGTGCCAAGCAATTCAAAACTAGTCAAATATTATATAAATGAATCAATATGACCTCACAAGTTCATAGTTTAACCATTAGAGTAATTATCCAACCCAAATTGAAAGATTCCTAAAATTCACCCCAGGCCTACGTGCCTGGATTTCGAAAATTTTCGAAGATAGTTGTTCCTCATAACCTCATGAACCCAAATATATAAATATCACCCAATTCCATAATCATTTTCGTGGTTACATCACATTTATATATCAAAATTTAAGTTTTTCAACTAAACCCATATTTTTCACATTTTTCATGTAACAATATATGCATAATCTATGTATTAAACTCATCTTGCATAGAAGTTACTTACCTAAATGTACTAGGTGAAAGTCCATCTTCAAAAAGCTCTAAAATCGTCCAAGAAGTGAAAGAAATGAACCAAAATGGCCTAAGTTCCATTTTTAATACAAGACACTGCCAGGCATCCTTCCTTCGCGATCGTGGAAGAGGCCTCGCGATCGGGAAGGCAAACAACCCAGGCCCAAGAAAACTATCCATCGCGAATGCGACAGAAGCCTCACGAAGCAGAAGCTTGCCTGGCCTACCCTACGCCAATGCGTAGGCTTCTTCGCGAACGCGAAGAATAACAACGGCCCCTTCCCATCTCCAACCTCCTATATGCGAACGAGGGCCACTTCACGCGAACGCGAAGATCGCATGTCCCAGACCTTCACGAATGTAGGTTGGCTATCGCGGACGTAGCACAATTTCAAGTCCCCATTTTCCCTTCTTCGCGAACGCGGTCCCTACCTGGCGAACGCGAATAAGGAAACCAGAACCAGCTGTGACAACATCTTGGACTTAGCTTCGAGCATTCTGAAACTCACCCGAGTCACCCGATGCCCCGTACAAATGCATCAACAAGTCCATTAATATAATACGGACCTGCTCGAACTCTAAAAATACGTAAAACAATATCAAAACTAAAAATCACACTCCAAAACCAAATTGAATCAAATTATGATTTCAACTTGCTTCGAACACGCTAAATCATACTTAGACTACTCGAAATGATACCAAATTTTGCGTGCAAGTCACAAATTACCATACAGAACTAGTCCCATGCTCGGAATCCTAAACGAATCTCGATAACACCAAATCCTACTTCAAACCAAATTTAAAGAACTTAAAAACCTTCGTTGCGCCAACTATTAATATTAGCACCGAAACGCTTTCGGGTCATCTGAAATCCGATCCGAAAATATGCCAAGTCTAAAATTATCATACAAACCTATTGGGATCATCAAATTCTGATTCCAAATTAATTTACTCAAAAAGTTGACTCAAGTCAAACTTAACCATTTTAAGTTAATATTAAGGAACTAAGTATTTCGATTTCAACCCAAACCCTTCCAAACCCGAACTAACCACATCCGAAAAGTCATAAAATAGTAAAACTACATATGAAGAGTCTCCCTTCAAAACCCGAACTAACCACACCCGAAAAGTCACAAAATAGTAAAAGTATATATGAAGAGTCTTAATTAGGAAAATAGGGATTAGAAAGGTAAAACGACCAACCGAGTCGTTACCATATGAGTGACTTAATATTGAAAACTATAAGCTTACAAGTCATTGTCTCTTAAAACAAATAAGATGAGTTAACTTATTTGTGATATATATATATATATATATATATATATATATATATATATATATATATATATATATATATATATATATATATATATATATATATATATATATATATATATATATATACCACCATTTAATGAACCAACTTGGAATCTGGGTACTTTTGAAAACTTGAGCACAAATTTTTATAAACCAAGAGTGCTTATGATCATCATTTTCATAAAATAAAGTCTTTGAAAATGCCTCCACATAATCCCAGTAATTATAATTAATTGACATATTTTGAATTGGATGTATATACTGGCAATCTTTTAAAGTACTTAGTCCCCATTCATCTGGTAAAATAATTTTCTTAATAATCATTTTGGAAAAAGAAAAATATGATTTATTAGAATTACTAGTATTGTTATGAGAAATTTCTACTGATCCTGTAGATGTTAAAATCATTTCATAGTGCAATCTATTCTTGTAAGTTTGCATTGGAGATAATGCATTGTTTAAATACCTTTTCATAACAATCCAAGGATTGTGTTTCCATTATTATTAATAGTCTTAATTGTAGGCTGGAATATGCCCTAGGGTCTGAAATCTATTCTGATTTGCTCCTCTTCCCCTTCCAGAGGAAGGTCTTGGCCAATTTGGCATCATCCTACAAAACTGAAAATTAATCATTACTAAGATATTCTCGGGTAAGAAAATCTGGTAAACTGTTATCAATTCCTTTTTTATAAACAATTTCAAAATCAAAAGGAGCCAATAATGCTTGCCATCTAGCAAACAGCTGTTTAGAAACATTGTGCTTAAAATCCTTATTAAATAAAAACTTAGCAGCTTGACAATCTGTTTTGATTACAAATTTCTGATTATATAAATCCGTCTGAAATTTTAAAACACACTTAACAATAGCTAAAATCTCTTTTGCTACTGTTGCATAATTTCTTTGACTATCATTCCATTTTCCTGAATAAAATTGTATAACATAATCTCTTTTTTCAACAGGAGAAAATTGAGTCAAAATACCCGCATATCCAATATCTGGAGCATCAGTTTCAACAGTTTTTTCCCAATTTGGGTTAGCCAAAGTTAAACAAGGGAGTTCTTTTACTTTGAATTTTATTTTCTTAACAGCATCAGTGTGAGAATCATTCCAAGCAGGAGAGTTATTTTTTAACCTTTCATATAAAATAGCAGTATCTTTTGATAAATCTTTTATGAACGGAGAAATATAATTTAAACTACCCAAAAATCTTTGTAATTGAGTCTTATTAGTAATAATATCAGGAAATTTTGATCTGAATTCAATCGTCCTATTAATAGGCGTAATTGTTCCTTTTCCAATATTATGACCAAGAAATCTAATGTTACTTTGAAAAAGACACATTTTTGGTTTAGAAATAACTAATCCATTTTGAATAACTATTTTTTGAAATAATTCTAAATGTTTGAAATGTAATTCAATATTTTTGGAAAATACTAAAATATCATCTATGTAAACAATAATGAAATCCGTAAAAGGAATAAATATATTATTCATAATCTTTTGAAATTCTGAAGGCGCATTCTTCAATCCAAAAGGCATAACATTCCATTCAAATTGTCCTATTGGAACATTAAAAGCAGTTTTATATCTGTCTTGTTCAGCAATCTGAATTTGCCAATACCCCGATTTTAAATCAAATTTAGAAAAAATGATTGCATCATGTAATCTATTCAATAAATCTTTTTTATTAGGGATAGGATACCTAATCCATTTCAAAACTTTATTAAGAGGTTTATAATTAATAACTAATCTAGGTACACCTCTTTCTTGTTCTGCATGTTTATTAACATAAAAAGCAGTACATGACCAAGCAGAACTAGATTGTCTAATCAAATTCTTTTTCAATAAATTATCAATCTGGGTAAGAAAATCTGGTAAAATGTTATCAATTCCTTTTTTATAAACAATTTCAAAATCAAAAGGAGCCAATAATGCTTGCCATCTGGCAAACATCTGTTTAGAAACATTGTGCTTAAAATCCTTATTAAATAAAAACTTAGCAGCTTGACAATCTGTTTTGATTACAAATTTCTGATTATATAAATCCGTCTGAAATTTTAAAACACACTTAACAATAGCTAAAATCTCTTTTGCTACTGTTGCATAATTTCTTTGACTATCATTCCATTTTCCTGAATAAAATTGTATAACATAATCTCTTTTTTCAACAGGAGAAAATTGAGTCAAAATACCCGCATATCCAATATCTGAAGCATCAGTTTCTTTTTTAACCTTTCATATAAAATAGCAGTATCTTTTGATAAATCTTTTATGAACGGAGAAATATAATTTAAACTACCCAAAAATCTTTGTAATTGAGTCTTATTAGTAATAATATCAGGAAATTTTGATCCGAATTCAATCGTCCTATTAATAGGCGTAATTGTTCCTTTTCCAATATTATGACCAAGAAATCTAATGTTACTTTGAAAAAGACACATTTTTGGTTTAGAAATAACTAATCTATTTTGAATAACTATTTTTTGAAATAATACTAAATGTTTGAAATGTAATTCAATATTTTTGGAAAATACTAAAATATCATCTATGTAAACAATAATGAAATCCGTAAAAGGAATAAATATATTATTCATAATCTTTTGAAATTCTGAAGGCGCATTCTTCAATCCAAAAGGCATAACATTCCATTCAAATTGTCCTATTGGAACATTAAAAGCAGTTTTATATCTGTCTTGTTCAGCAATCTGAATTTGCCAATACCCCGATTTTAAATCAAATTTAGAAAAAATGATTGCATCATGTAATCTATTCAATAAATCTTTTTTATTAGGGATAGGATACCTAATCCATTTCAAAACTTTATTAAGAGGTTATAATTAATAACTAATCTAGGTACACCTCTTTCTTGTTCTGCATGTTTATTAACATAAAAAGCAGTACATGACCAAGCAGAACTAGATTGTCTAATCAAATTCTTTTTCAATAAATTATCAATCTGGGTAAGAAAATCTGGTAAACTGTTATCAATTCCTTTTTTATAAACAATTTCAAAATCAAAAGGAGCCAATAATGCTTGCCATCTAGCAAACATCTGTTTAGAAACATTGTGCTTAAAATCCTTATTAAATAAAAACTTAGCAGCTTGACAATCTGTTTTGATTACAAATTTCTGATTATATAAATCCGTCTGAAATTTTAAAACACACTTAACAATAGCTAAAATCTCTTTTGCTACTATTGCATAATTTCTTTGACTATCATTCCATTTTCCTGAATAAAATTGTATAACATAATCTCTTTTTTCAACAGGAGAAAATTGAGTCAAAATACCCGCATATCCAATATCTGAAGCATCAGTTTCTTTTTTAACCTTTCATATAAAATAGCAGTATCTTTTGATAAATCTTTTATGAACGGAGAAATATAATTTAAACTACCCAAAAATCTTTGTAATTGAGTCTTATTAGTAATAATATCAGGAAATTTTGATCCGAATTCAATCGTCCTATTAATAGGCGTAATTGTTCCTTTTCCAATATTATGACCAAGAAATCTAATGTTACTTTGAAAAAGACACATTTTTGGTTTAGAAATAACTAATCTATTTTGAATAACTATTTTTTGAAATAATTCTAAATGTTTGAAATGTAATTCAATATTTTTGGAAAATACTAAAATATTATCTATGTAAACAATAATGAAATCTGTAAAAGGAATAAATATATTATTCATAATCTTTTGAAATTCTGAAGGCGCATTCTTCAATCCAAAAGGCATAACATTCCATCAAATTGTCCTATTGGAACATTAAAAGCAGCCTCATCCTACAAAACTGAAAATTAATCATTAGTAAGATATTCTCGGGTAAGAAAATCTGGTAAACTATATATATATATATATATATATATATATATATATATATATATGCCACATAGGTTCTCTAATGTTACTTGTGAAGCACAAATACACTTTTCAAAGTCAGGTGACACTAATAATTCAAATTATTGGATGAAGTAATTAAAATATCTTAAAGAACGAAGGGTTGCGTAATATTTAAAAGTTTATAGAATTTTTTCTTACAACAGTCTGTGTAAGGTTGAATGATTTTGTGGGTCTTTATAATTTTTTTAAATTTATGACCCAATATCTCTTTTTACATACGAGAGCTTTGTTTTTCCACAATATATCTAGTTTTCTCACATATAAGAAATAAGGATACTTTCTTAATTTCAATATTGTAATTGGCGATGAAGGCACATTTCCTCTATAAGTTTAGGTCTTTGTTGTTATTTTGTTTGAAGAATTAACTCAAATAGCCATTCACCTAATCACTTTAACTAAAAATAGTTGATGAAAGTTATAATATATGCATATTTTATGTATATATATGTATAATTGTATATAATTAATGTATAATTTGTGTATATGGCTAAAAAAGGTAAATAGTGAATATGCTTGGCAATTTTTGTAAGGACCCCCTTTCGTTTTTGTCGTGCCATGTTGGGCCAATTGGGCCCCTAACCAATATGTAATACCCATTTTTTTAAAAAGATATTTTTTTCCTTCCTATACCATATATGAAATTTTCTTACAAAAAATATACATAATTCCTAAATTGCCTATCCAGTCCACATTATTTTTACAGTTTTTGTACTAATCAGTAAAAGCTAATTAATAGCAGTTGTATCTTCCTATTATGCAAGCTAAATTTTAGGAGCAGAATATTCTGAACAGATTTAGCGTGAATAAGATCATTATCATATCACGGAAATCTCTCATCTTCAATACAAATTCTGTTCTTCAACAAACAATGAACAACTTCAACAAACTGAATTCAAAATATAACTTCGAGATTCAACAACTCAAAATTGATATATTCTATTCTTCGTCGTTTTCAGAAATCAAATTGGCGATCATATATCTATTCTTCATCTTTTTTTCTCCCAATCAAGAAATCCAAAAAAAACGAAAAAGTTTAGAATGATATGGGGGTTCGTGTGTAAATGAAGGCCGAAAAGGAGAATAAAAATTTAGGTTCATATCCTTTATTTATAAGTGTATGAGATTTCAACATGGAATTGGCAATCACCAACGATAACACAAGTGCAGGTTTGCATAATTCGAAATTGTATAGAATTATGGTTTTACGGTATTACCTACAAAATTACTACATTTGCCTACAATGAAACTACAAAGCAATTAAATGAAAAAATAAAGCAATATTGTTTTCAAAATTATCTACAAAGTTGCTACATTTGTACGATAAAATAAACTATAATCTATGATTAGAAATTGTTGATTTCAAAATGTATGACATCCTAAAATGGATGACTACAAAACTTTCAATATATCTACAAATTATCTAGAATTAAAATAGAAATTGAGATATTGAAATTTAATGTATCCAATTTGTAAATATTTTGTAGATAAATTGTAGATTATTTGTATTCTGATTGTAGATGCATTGTTTTCTGTTTTCAAAAATCTAAAACGATTAAAACTTATATAAAATTTTCCGATAAAATTATCTACAATTTATCTGCAATTGTTCTACAATTTATTTATAATTTTTGCAATATGGCTTCTTACCATCTGCAATACAATCAATATCAGTCTTGAAATCCTCATATGTAACAACAAGCATGATTTTTTTAAAGGTTGCATAGTAAGTTTTATCAATTAGACCATGCCTTTACAAATACTCAACTCCAGCATTACGAGGAAGTATCTAATTTAGAGCTTTTTTTTAACTCCATCTACATTAGTAGTAATGTTTTTGAAAAATTGAAGAAGCTTTTTGTTGTTTTCATCAAAACTACCATCATCTGACAAGGCAGAAGGAGCCTCTGGCATGGTTTCGTAAGTAATCGATGTTTTCGAACTTCTCTTTCGCTCGCTTGGCATTTAGTTCCGGTGAATACGCAGCACTGTTTGCTCATTTTCCCATTGTAAACACAAGGTCCAATGTCAAAAAGAGGAAGTAATCGATATATCTGGAGAGAATCTGGAGAGAATGGGGAGAGAGGAGAGAAAGGAGTAAAGATATATGGATACCTTTAATTAAGGAGTAAAAACTGCCCATTAATTAAGTATGATATAGAATTGGTAATTTAGTATACGAGCTTGTAATTAAATCAAACCTTAAGATTGAGGGTAACAAGGTTTCCTATGTGGCATAGAAATATAAAATCTGTTTTAATTTTTTTTTAACTTGTACCCACTTTTAATTTAAACAACTTCAACCCTCTTTCTCCTCCTCATTCTCCTCCTTAAAGTTATATTCGTCCTCAATCTGATAGTTTCATTAGAAGAAATTCAAAGCTTTTCAGCTTTTTTCTTTGTCCTCTCCTGCAGAAAAAGTCCTTTATAGATTGACCATGACTCAGCTTGGACTATTTATCACAAGTAAATCTTTTTATTCAGAATCTCCAATGTCGAGGATTAATCTTCATACAAAAAATATTTGATAATTTAGCTCTGCTCTTTATTTAGCAGTTTTGGCGATCATTTATAAAATAACAATTACTTAGAAGCAATATTCGGTACGATTTGCTCCAGAAAATTTTAGATACATACCCAACCAAACTCTCCAAGCAATGGATAAAGGATATAATTGAATAAAGTATAACGTCTTCCATGTTACTATCCAACAAAACATATTGCATTTTCTGGAAAAAAAAATCTGCAACTTTTCCCGTTACTATCACATAAACTAAGTTCTAGCCACTGAATCTTGATTTGCAGGCTGAAGTTCAACTCTAAGAAGGCTGAAGTTCGCCAGTTACAAAAAGGAAATTTCATCTCTAGAGCTAAAGTTTCCTAGTTATAAAATAAAGACTTCAGCTCTAGAGCTGAAGTTCCCCCGTTACAAAAACAAAAAACTTCAGCCCAAGTTACAAAACAAAAGCTTGCCAGTTACAAACAAAAACTTCAGCTCTAGAGCTGAAGTTCGTCAGTTACAAAACAAAAACTTTAGCTCTAGAGCTGAACTTCATGCCTGACTACTAGAATACTGAAGTTTTGTGTAATTGCCTTTGCTACTTCAGTCCTGTATGCTGAAATTATGCGAAAAAGCAGGTACGCTTGTAATTTTTTTTGCAAAGCGGACACAAGTTAAATCGTGACGCAAAAAAATAGGTATAGATGCAAATGCCTCAACCAATATCCAGCTCATCTCGAACCCTATAAGTCAGTAGTTGGATTTTGGACTTTTGGTCTGTGAATTTCGTAGAAATGACATCAGATAGCTATTCTAAAGGACATAAAAATTATTCGATGCATCTTGAATTTTAGTTTTTCAGTTTAAATTTTTTGGACATTAAGTCATGAAGTTAAGATTTTTATTTCAATCTTTCATAACAAAATAAGTACTGGCTAATCCTTAAATAACAGCCTTAAGAGCCTCATACAACTAGTGTCAGTTGTATGAAACACAAAATAAAATTTCTCTTAAAATGACCATTTGTGTACTTCCCCCTTAACACCGTTTTTAGCCTCATGGTTTAAAAGGTTACTTGTTTAATAATAGATAACGGAACTTTATGAAAGAAAAGTAATTAAAGAGCTTATCTTTAGTTAAAAAATAAAATATTGATTAATTTTTTTGGTTCAAACACTTGTTAATTTGACTTAAACATATTTTATAAATTCAAATTTACCATGATTTCGAGAACAAAAATAATGTTTTGGGAACTAGTAATCGTTATTCTAGATAGAACTTACTTTTATATTCTTACTGCTTCACTTTCAAAACGAAAATGAATTAAGATTAGTTTCAACAGATACAAGTAAAGCTTAATTACTTTCATCTAAAAAATTCTAAGAAATAGATCAGTTAGAATATCCCATACAAGAATAGTCAGAAACTTGAAATTTCTTAGTAAAATTTAGCTCCTGTTTGGCCATAAACTTTGGCTTCATTTTTTAAATTTCTTCTTAAAACATTATTTATTTATAAAACATAATCATGTTTTGGGAAAAAAAGAATTCAAAGATTTTCAAGTTCTCAAAAACTGGTTTAGGGTAGTTTTTGGGTGAAGATTTTTCTTCCACTCACAAAATTTCAATTTTTCTTCAAATAAAATGCAAGTCAAAACACAACTTCAACTTTCAACAATTATTTTTCAACACAGCTTTAAATGTTCTTTTTAAATTTCAGTCAAATTTATGTCCAAACGCTAATTTAATAGTATAGAGTAAACCCGCAAGGAACCACAATGAAACCCGCAATAGTCCTGCCCCGTATTAGATTTTGAAAAATCCGTTTTAACCTGTCCTGCATAAGATCAAATTCGCCCTGCTTCGCATATGATTAAAGCCGCCCCGCACCCGCATCATTCCTTTGCCATCCCTAAGTCTAGTTAATTGGTTACCTGAATTTCTACCTTATTAATGAGCGGCCGGTTCCACATTTTATAATCCCTTTCCCCATCCTCAACCAAGAAATAGAATTCATAGTATCCAAATAAATTAATAATTACATCTAGCTGCATATGATGTTATCCTGCAAGTCGGACCATTCCCTAAAAATCATCCCAAGTCTACTTTAAAGATAGGCTATAGTTGATAAATCCAAGAGGTCAACAAGAAAGAAAAATAAAAAAGCACACATAATTCAACTTTGTTTTTTCCAATTCTACAGCTAGAATTAGGATTTCCTAGTGATTAGCATTCACTTAATTTGTGATATAGCCCATCAAAGGTGTTAAGATGGAAATTAAATCACCAACTAATTTAAGTATGAGAATAGTCTTTTTGTTTGTTTTTCCCCTTCTTATTCGAACTAAACTAATTGAACGAGAACCGGAAGCCGAAATAGAATAACATTTAACTTGACATTGTTGAGTTTTTATGTCTAACTATTTTTTTTAGTTTTCACTTGGTGTTCAATATTAGTATTGAGGCGCTAATTATATTCGAATTCACGTTGCATAGGGCTACATTTGTGGGGAAGCGCGTAAAAATTGTACAGAGCATTTGATTGCCTCCATTTAACTTATATCCACTTTTAATTTTTTTTAACTTGTACCCACTTTTTAAACAACATCAGCGTAAAAATAGCACATATTAGCTAATTTTCGGACTGGTCATTCAAAAATAGCCAACATTTGCAAAGTCATTAAAAAATAGCCACTATTTTTCTTGTAACACGGAAAGTTCCAGTATAATATACTGGAGATCGGTACACCTATGTATGAACTTCCAACATATTATGCTGGACTAATATATTATACTGAAGCTCTAGTATAATATGCTGGAAGTGCAGTATATTATACTTAAACTCCAGTATATTTATTAGTATACTTTGCTGGAACTCCAGTATATTATGCTGGAGTATTTTTCGAATGTTGAATACTGTTCTCGCTCAGATTTATCTTTACATGAAAAGTGGCTAAATTTCGACGACTTTTAAAACTGTGACTATATTTGAATGACCACTTGTAAATCTAATTATTTTTGAATCTTTCCAACTTCACATCTCTTTCTCCTCCTCCATTTTCTTCTGCTTAAGATTTTCCTCTCAATTGCCTCTCACCTCCAAGATTTCAATAAAAGAGACATTTTGTGAACAAAGAAAGAAACATGCAGATTCTTTCGTTGTTTTTTGCTCTAATTGCATGTTAAACTGTTGATGCATCATTTTTGCACTTCATCTCCTTTGTTTCTAGTTAGGTGGATACATTTTTTGCCTAGGCAATGAATTAGTACAAGACACTCGTAAATTTATATCACAATACACATGCTTTTGTTTTCAATTATAAAATAATCGAGCGGAAGTTCATCAAATATAAACAAAAACTTCAGCTCCTAGCATACTGAAGTTCAGCAAATACAAAACAAACTTCAGCTTCTAAAATGCTGAAATTCAGCAAATACTAAACAAACTTTCAGCTCCTAGAATGTTGAAGTTCAACAATTACAAAACAAAAACTTCAGCCAAAACATGCTGTAATTTTATTGATTGAATTTTGCCATTGCACTATGGACTGAAGTTTGCGTGATTGCCTTTGCTACTTCAGGCCGGTAAGTTAAGTGGTTACGCTTGCAATTTTTTTTACAAAACTGGTATAAGTTAAAAGGTGACCCAAAAACTAGATATAGATATAAATTTGCTGGGAAGCGCTCCCTACCAAGGATGTTTTCATACCTAAAACTCGAACCCAAGACCTCTAATTAAGGGAAGAGGAGCCATCCTCTATACCACTACTTTGATGGTGTCTAACTAATTTAATTTATTTATTTTTTCACTAACCTTCAATTACTTATTGTATAGTTGATTAGGATGACCTTGGTTTTGGGTATGGAATGCTTCTGTCTATTCAAGTTAATTTCAATAATGCTATATTCTCTTGTTACATTTTACAAGTAAAAAATCATCTTTTTCAAGAGAAAGTCGCCAATAAATCTTTCACCATTTACTCGATATATCGAAAATATATTTCAAAATAATACCACTAGCTAGCTCCATTATATTAATATCTTTTCGACTAGGTTAAAGTTATATTGGTAATTATTTCTGCATTCACGAGTTTTTTTCATACGAGCGGATAAGGTTGCATTCATAGCTAAGAAATATAAACAAGCATCTTTCATCCAGATATTTATTATTTAATCATAATTAAGTAATATGTTCATTTTAATTTTAACTGCTAAGGTTAGATTGCTTAATTTGGTATAAATTTCGAGTGCAAATAAATTTTCAGCATAACTATATAGGACAATAAACAAATTACAGCCGGTAAGGCGCAGTAAAGAAAACATTTAATCAATTACACGCATGTGTAGTTCGGTTTCTTGATTTCTTAAAAAATACTACAGTAATTAAGACAATTTCGCGACTTATTTTCGTGGGCGATTAATTAATCAGTATATCTTGTGCTATATTAACACAAGTGCTAAACAAGTAAAAATAGCATGTAGTAGCCACTAATTAAGGGGGTTTTTAATTTTTATCAATTAATTATAATGCTCATAAAAAATATCCACTACTAATAGGAAAAAGACAGTTTTACCCTTTCTTCAATGGTTATATTCCCAAAGCCTTCAGCAAAAAGAAAGAAGTGATGAAGATGAAGTATGTATTAAGCGGAGAATAGTAAATATGAAAAACTCTTCTGAATAGAAACATCAAGGCTACGAGCCATGTGCTTTCACCTTCAGAGACATCAAAATTCAAACTTATGTCCAAAACTAATACACTTGGAACCAATACTTTCATGCATTGTTCAAAACCAGCATGTTCGAATGTCCCGCTTAACCTTTCAATCAAGAAATTGAAATTTATATATGTCAACATGACTAACTCACATCACTTCTGAAATGAAACTGAGTAGGAACCAAAATTTGAAACTTTGAGTTCAAAGTTCAAAACTTAAGGACGATCTATCCTCAACTTTACAGAAGTTAAGGACATCACTCCTTAAGTTTGACATGCGGGTTCAAAAGATAAGGACATACAGTCCTTAACCTATAGTTTCAAGTTCAAAAGTTAAGGACATACATTTCTTAACTTATAGTTTCAAATTTAAAACTTAAGGACATGCAGTCCTTAAGTTATCATTTCAAGTTCAAAACTTAAAGACTGTTTGTTCTTAACTTTGAGTTTCCATTTCAAAAGTTAAAAACATGAGTCCTTAAATTTGACTTGCAGGTTAAAAAGTTATGGAAGGGCAGTCTTTAAGTTTGAATAATACGTTCATAAGTTAAGGACAGACAGTCTTTAACTTTGAGTTCAAAGTTCAAACGTTAACAACAGGAGTTCTTAAGTCCTGAACTTAGAGTTACAGGTTAAAAAGTTAAGGACATGTAGTCTTGAAGTCCTGAACTTAGAGTTTCAAGTTCTAAAGTTAAAGACATGTAGTCCTGAAGTTAAGGACAAGAGCAAAAGGGTATTTTTATCCGGATAGTTAAAGTTTATTTAACCAGTGGTTAAAAACTAAAAAACATTTAAAATAATAACTTTAAAATAAAAACGGGAGCTATTAATGGCTATTTGTGCGCATCGCCGCTAAACAAACCTTTTAAAGATCCAACTCCTTGAGTTTTGCATCAATCAATGCTTCACATGGAAACCCTCCACCAGGGTAACTTACAAAAAGAAAGTAAAATAATACTTAATTGATTAAACAAACAAGTCAAAAATAAATGTCACTGGACCTGGACAAATTTAATTACGTGACAATTGAATATTAACATTAACTAAGTACTTGATTTTGAAAAAAAAATGAAAAATGTAACAAGGGAGGATCACCCATCTAGTACTATACTCTCGCTCAAGTTCAAATGCAGGTGTAACGTTTATGCACTATGTATGTAAAAAAAATACTAAAATTTTGATAAATATTATATCTGAACCATAATTATAAAGTTACAATAAGTTCAATCTTAGAAACTACAAACGTAAAATCCATCAAATTTAAATCTTAAATCTGCTGAAAACCTAGAAGTATCATTCAATCTTTTATCTGTAGTCAACATACAATCTGTGTGCTGTGATTTTCATTGGGAATGCCTAACAGAGCCACCATTACTCTCCCCATGATCTCCCAGAGAAGAAGTACTAATTGGATGGCTTTGGTCTTTATTAATGAGTGAAGAAATAGCGGCGGCGACAGCAACCCTAAATTTAGGATCAGAAGCAATGACACTCATATTTTCAGCCAATGAAGGATTACTACTACTATTTTGATGATGATGATGATGGTCGCCTTGTAATTTAGGACTAGTAAAAAGATTGTTCACAATTGTATTATTGTTCACGTCATAATTATTGCTTGGTAATTTAGGCACCCAAGAATACTGGCTCAATTGATTTGTTGTTGTTGTTGCTGATGAGTTTGAAGAAGAACTTACAAAGTGAAATTGATGATGATGGTCATTAGAAATATTCTTGGTGAGATCAAGAACTATGTTGGGATCACTAGAATTAAGGATGTTGTTTCTTAAATTGGAAAAATAAGGTGAAGAAGAGGAAGAAGAGTTTGGAATGTGATCACTATAATTAGGAGAATTATTATGGTACTTAGGGAAATTAACTGCTTGATTAAGAAGAGGGTTAATACTTGAATTCACCAACATGAAGGAAGCTGCTGCTGATGTTGTTGATGCCATTGCTGTTGCACCCACTGGAAGAGGATGATTATGTGTTCCTTCATATGTTGTTATCAATATTGACATGTCCTCTAGACATCTTTGCACCTGATAAAAAATTCTAATATTAGACATATATAAATATCATTCACAGTAATTACAACTCAGTCTGAAATTCCAATAATTTCTCTCTACATAGTTTACTTATATATTTGGACTTTTCCATTATCAACTCACCTAAAAGATAACTAAAAGTAACGGTTCATAACAAGTGAAATTAACAATCTAAATAATTAACATATAGTATAATTGTGACAAACTTCTTTATGCTGCCAGTATATATTAGTTAAATTCAAAAAGAATTGACATCCATACCTGCTTTCTCACCGGACATCCGGACGCCACCGTGCAACGATAGTAAGCTCTAGGACAAGGATTTCCTTTAGCAATTTTTTGACCATATTTCCTCCATTGGCATCCATCATTCATCTTAAAATATGAATATAGTTATTTATATTTGCATGTCTTCTTTTTCTTTACAAAAAAAAAAAAGGAAAATTTATGTTAGTATATGTTGAACTCACAGTAGCTGATTCACATCTTGCCCTGACTGAAACCCTAGCTTTTCTATTTGGAGGAGAAGCAGTAGTCACATGGTTTGTTAATCCTCCCTGCAAATTGCCTTTATTTTGTATCTGAGAAGTAATTGCAGCATTATCTTCTTTAATTTTCTCCTTTCTTTCTTCTTCTGTACTTTCCACCAATTTGCTTGTAGTAATACTGCTGTTACTGCTGACCAGTGTCAATGATAACCCTAATTGATCACCATCCATAATATCATCGAATTCTTGTGATGTTTGAGATGGAGTTCTATTCTTAATATCCAAGATTTTTGGACCCCTTGTCAGCTCTTCTGTAGTATCATCATTTCCACTCAGTGAAAGAAAATTTCTGTGATCCTATACATAGCCAAAATATATATTTAAAAAAAAATAGTAGTAATTAGCATCATATAGAATTGGATTATAATTAGATATCAAGATTAATTTAGCTCAGACTAATTGGCATGGAGTTTATACACTGGCTTATAAAGAATTTTTACGCTATCAAGTAAAATTGACCTATAACAACAGGTAATTAATCTCCATACCATGATTAAACTCTATAGCATTATTGATGCAAAAGTGTCGTGTACCTTCTCGTGATTATTTTGATGAATAATGGCGAATTTTGCTTGTAGATCATAGTAATCTTTCATAGTTTGCTCAACTGCCTTCCTCAAAAACTTGTTCTCCTCTTTCATCTTGTTCATCTCCGTCTGTAACAACGATAACTGATGACACAAGAAAAAAACCATTATGGATTAGTCTTGAAGAGCAATCAAGAAACTACAACTTCATGCAAACAAATGTGAGCATTTACAAAAAAAATAAAAATAATAATAATAACTTAAAGAGAAATATGTACCTCTTCTGTTTTTGAGCTTCCTGATGTCTCAGCTTTTGACAATTCTTGGTCTTTTCCTAGTGTTTTGGCATTAACTAATTCTGATGATTGATTTTCTTCATTTAATGGCTCTATTTCTTCTTCTCGAGAATCAAGCTTTAAGCTGAGATCAATTTCCATCTCATCACTTTCAGATTTGTTGTTTTCCATTTTGGAACAAAAAAGCAAGAAAAACTTTGGCTATAGGTGCAGCCTCTTCTTTGATCTCTCTCTCTCTCTCTCTCTCTCTCTCTCTCTCTCTCTCTCTCTCTCTCTCTCTCTCTCTCTCTCTCTCTCTCTCTCTCTCTCTCTCTCTCTCTCTCTCTCTCTATCTTAGATTATACCTGATGTGTACTGCTTTTGAGGCACCAAAGTCAATTCCCTCATCTCAAAGAAGTATAGTATTGGACATCTATAGGACGCATCTAAGTTTTGACTTTAATTGCATTTTTTAAATTAGACTCATCAATACAAGCTAATTAATTAAGTAGCACAAATTAAAATGAATAATACTAGTTAGACTAATAAAGTATTAGGAACTGGCAGTAGTCTGGCATTCTTGAGCATCCTCTTCTCAATATACTATATTACAGTGTCAAATTACTTGAATACCCTGAATAGTTTCCCACATTCTCTTATTAAACATTCTAGCTATAACCTATATATATATATATATATATATATATATAGGCATGCCACTATATAAATTAGACTTGCGACTCTATGTAAATAGAGCAAGTTTCAACACTTACATATTCTCTACGTAAAATCGAGTCCATCGCTAAATTGATGTAAACAATTTGGGAAAATGAAGATATAAAGAGAGATGATTTAAGTTATATGCATTAACAGTGTAATTGTTTAAATAATATTTGCATCGTCAATTTAATTTGGTTGCCTATAGCAGGTTTTTGTTGTATCTCGGAGTTACCATATTAGATTTGATATTAGAACTTATAACATGTTGTTGTATATATGTCAAGTTTACTTGGTGGTGTATAAAAATATTATATATACCATTAGTGCACACAGAACTTAATCTCATCGAAAAACTTAGTGATCATTCTGTATAGATGTGTTCCATAACTCGTGTTCTCTTAAATTTAAAGTAATTTACCTAAAAATAATGTATCTAACAGTCCCCCTTTACTAAGTAGACTGGTGAAATTTTTCCACAGAAATTCAATTTCTATACAAAACCCCTAATATTTGACCGCTAATGGAACTCTAGATCAAGAATATATATATATACATATATATATATATATATATATATATATATATATATATATATATACATATATATATATATATTCCTCGGATAATTTCTAAATACTTAGAACCTCTAATGAAATATGAAACGGTTTCTTGAATAGGAATAAACCAAAAATCTAATACAGAGAGCAAAATATTTAGTTGATTATGAATTGAAAGTGGTTAATTAAAAATAGAAAAGGTAACACTGACATCATCTTCTTAAGGAATGTGAGCCCTGTACGAAATCCATATAATAAGTAGACAAGCCTTGGGATCAGATCTTGAAATTGTCAACTGTTAAGACCTCTCTTTCCTTTCTCTATCATTTGAACTCCATTTTCAATTCATTTCTCTTAGCCATCTCCATATGTTAAAAGGCAAGAAAATATTGTGTTTTTAGTACTTTTATAATTTTATATAATGTGGGTTTCAAATGCTTCTTAAATAATTAAACTACCTTATAATGCATTGTTTTTTCACGCCATTGCTTTTATAAGAAATCTTGATTTTGGCCATATTCAACTTTCATTGAACTAACTAGAAGAAAGGTTTAAGACAGAAATGGGGGAATTTGGTGATGCACCAGAAAAAATAAGATATACTAAGTACTATGTTACACGTCCAGTATTAGAGTTTTGAAAAGTAACCTAAAGTATATTTAAATTAATTTTCTCGTATTCAATGACAATTTGGGCTTAAGACTTTCTGAAAGTTGGTATATACGACTATTTGAGATCGTTTAAAAGTCTCTTCCAATATTATTAAGAGTTAGAAAGGGAAAAAATATAAAATTTAATAATCTCATAGTATGCTATTAGATCTTAGGAAATATTTTAAATGCACCACACGAAGACTCAAAAATAACAAAAACTCAAGATCACATGAAGTAAATTCAGTTTTTTAAGGGGTATTATCGTTTTAGTCGGCGCCAGAAACTATTTACATTTAGTAGCCAAAATAATATATAAAAGTTGCATAATTTTTGTATATAACATATATAATGTATATATATAAAAAAGCTATGCAAATTTTATATATTTTTCGGCTATTATTTTTACAGCGGCTATACAATGTCATTTTCCTTTTATTAATTGGGCGACGAATACTTACTTTTAACCATAAGATTTTCCTTTTTTAAATAACAGTTATTATAGGAAAAAAGAAAAAAGAAAAAGAAAATAACAATGGTGGCATACAACAGGGTGGGTTGGGGAGGGGGGGGGGGGGGACAAGTTTCAAGATGTCAAATGTAAATAGGAAAAACAGCATGGTTAAAAAGACCTGTGTCAAAGACATGCTCAAGAAAGGAAAAAAAGAGATTAATTAATTAATTAATTAATTAATTAAGCATTGGGATCTGTAATGCCGTAGGTTAAGGTAATATATACTATTAGTATATTTGTTTCTCGAGCGAATACAATGGATAAAAAGAAATTCATTCCAGCAGCTCCAACGCATCTCATCTAAAGTCTCCATTTCAAGGGACAATCAATATGACAAGTCTCATGTAGTGACCATTTTTTATTAAGGGGAAAAAAAGAAAAAAGAAAATAGAAAGCGGCCAATTGACACGACTAATTTAGTTAAATAGGAGTAATGTTTACTTAAATAAATAATTATTAATTAGTTGAATCAAGTACTTAGAAAGTGTTTTTCTCCATATTCGCAAGTAACATCCCACGCTTGTTGTCGACCATTTCCTAATATTATAGATTAATAATAAACGATTAGTATTATATTGGTATTTCTTGCTTCTATGAAGGAAAAATTAGTCAATGGTGAACTACCTGTTCAGTCAATTTAGCATGATATTAATTTTATGTAAATTCAATAATAAAATAACAAGCTCCCCTCAATTATTCTTTGCATTTTTTGTTTCACTTTCACACGCATATTATTCTTTTTATTATCTTTGCTTGTGTGTATTATTTCGTTAATTTATGCTTTTTGGTAGTTAATCAAATGAATATATTTTTGTGTGTGTATATGTTCAGGTATATGTATGAATGTATCAAGAAGTGTATTTGGTCCAAATAACGCATGCAAATATAAAAATAAAGAATTGTAGTCGACCACAATAAGTTTGTGATTGATGTGTTCTTGTTATTTAAATTAATATAGCAATAATGTGAATATGTGATGCTTTAAAATACAACAATCAAATTTAACTAGACCTAAGTTTTATTTCGTCCATATATATCGAAATAAATTATCCAACAGAATCAAGAAAAAATAAGAAAATAGGCTACTGACGATGTGATTAATTGCCACTGATCGCTCACTCACACTCCCTACCCCACCCAAGTAGAGCTAGAATTTTAATTTTAAGGCTTCTGAATTTAATTAGATCATCAATATTAAGTATTCATAATCGAGTTCTAAATTAATAATTACATATATTTAATAAATTTTTTAATAAAATATATTATTTAAATTTTTTTATTAAGGTCGGCTAAATCCGTATCTCGACTTTTGCCTGCCCTGCACCAAAGAGAAAAAGTTAAATAAGAAAGGGAACTTTTCGGGACGACTTTTTATGTAGGGTCGACTTAGAGAAAGAGCAAGCGTCGCCGCAGCAAATTCTCCTGCACGTTCCCTTCTTTAAAACAAACATAATACATATAACAAATCTAAATGAATAATAACTAGTTAGGAGATTTAGATCACTCCACAACTTGCACATGATTAACCCCTAAAAGGTATATACTTTATATTATAAAGCAAAATGGTAAATAAATGTAATAAAGCATAAAACAAAGTTTATCTTATTCTCTTGCTCTTTTGACGTAGGTCTGATATTTAGTGTACTTCCTCCATTTCAAAAATTTTGTGGGGTCATAATATTTAATATGTGTCGTTTTTTAAACTTGTCATTTAGTGTTAAAAGAATAAAATAAATAATTTAAAATTGAATTATATTTAATTGTAAAAATATGTCATTTCTTTTGCAACAAATTAATAAGAAAATTGTGTCATCTAAATTAAAAAAAAGGAAATAATTTTTATACTTTTCTTGATCAATGAGTTTCCAACCTACCCCTTTAATAACCAACCCTAAATGAAGCTTCAATTCCCTAAAGTAGTAAATTCAAGATCCACTTTGATTGACGAGCCTCTAAACTACATCTACTGCTTAACCCCATATGTAATTGTAATAAATTAAAAATCCAAAAAGAAAGTTTTGAAAAAAATATAAAGAGTAGTAGTGATCTAAATATAAGTAATCGTCTAACCTTTCAAACTAGTATATTTATACGGTATGGAATCTTCTAACCTTTCAAACTAGTATATTTATATGGTATGAAATTTAAGAGGGTATTGTGTACACAAACTTTGCTCATGTCCTATAAAAGTAGAAATTTCTTTTTCGATAGCTACTCAGCTCAAGAATTAACTTGATTGAACGTATAAAAATAAAACATATGGAATCAAATTAAATATCTATGAGAAAGCCAGAAAAGAAAAGGTTGTATGGCTACGAATTCCATGGACCATGGCCTATGGCGAGTATGTTAAGTGACCTAAAACCCACAAGTCGACACATGGGTACGACCCAGAGGCGGAAGGAGAGATTCCATCGCATCACCATTGGGTTTGGCATGGCGGATATTTCTTAATTCGTCATCCCCACGATTAAGGGAAACCTCTCAGTATATAAGAGTGAGTTAAGTCTTGCAATAGATATAGGGTTTTGGACATTCAGAATTATCATCCTCTCTCTACTATCATCTCTCTCTCTCTCTCTACTACCATTATCTCTCTACTATTATTATCTCTCTATTATTGTCAAATTAGAGTTTATTATCTTCGACTACGATTTATCCCTACATCTTTGATTGATTTTCGTAAAAAGAGTTTAAAATCTTTTGAGTCAAACAATTTAGCGCCGTTTGTGGGGATTTCCATAGACGAAATCATAGTTCTCATCTAGGTTCATGAAAGTGATGATTATTGTTCTTCAAACCCCATAAAAACCAACAGTGGCGGAGAAAGAAGCAAGGCTGAAGATGATAGCAGATGTCTCAAACAATCTCTTAAGTTCTCTCAACGAAGACGACAGAGAAGACACCGAGAACATAACACTAAGAAATGCGCCGTAGAGGGAGATCTCACCCTTTCCACACGAGGATCTGACGGTCTTGCGCGAAAGGGGAGCTTCCACATCCACGACGAGGGAAACACCACCAACAATCAAAAAGCTGCTAGAGGAGTGGTTGACAAGTGCTCTATGCAACATGCTCAAAAAAACCCCTCAAGGAAATGTCGAAGACTTACCAACGGTAGAAATCACACCTACTATCGGCGAGCCAGGCGCTACGAGATCGAGCAACACCCGCACTGTCATCGACGCAAGCGACGATGCACTCATGACCATCCTAAAGAAAATGGAAAAGATGGAAAATGTGAACAAAGCACTTCGTGATCAAATGAAGCAGCACCAGGAAAGGGTTGACAAAATACCAGGCGCCCCTAAGCTGCTACCAAAATGCGATGTGGGCCGATTCATCTAAAAGCCATACATCGAGGGAGATGCTCCTCACCCTATCCCAAAAACCTTCAAAATGCCTCCATACTTGAGAATATACGACAGGATCATAGATCCAGAGGATCATCTAATCCATTACGTTACTGCGGTAAAGGGAAATGACCTGACAAAAGAACAAGTGCCATTCGTGCTGCTAAAAACGTTCGGTGAGACATTGACAGGAGGAGCATTAACATGGTACTCCCACCTACCAGCATGATCGATATCAACATTTGAGGAGATGACAGATAAATTTGCTACCGCTCATGCAGGGGAAAGAAGGCTGAAGCTAGGGTCAATGAGATCTTCGCCATCAGGCAAACCACGGGCGAGGACTTCGAGACTTCCTGGCCCGGTTCAACAGAGTAAGGATGGGCCTGCCAAATATGTCAGAAGGAATGGCGGTAGCGGCCTTCCTAAATGGCTTAAATAGGAACGGATCAAAGGCAATAAAAAATTTCTAACAGACTCATGAAGTACACCCCCACCACATGGGAAGAGATTCACAACGCCTACTGCGCCGCGGTAAGGGCGGACAAAGACAATCTAAATGACCTGACTCAGCGACTAACGTCAGTTCAGACTGAGGCAAGGAGAGATCGACGTAACAATGGGCGAAGGGATCAACCCCCATGTTTCAATCGAGAAAGGCATATGGATGTCGTGCTACGACATACCGCACCCCTTCAAAATGAAAGAGGTATGCCTCCACTATTATCTTCTCATAACTTTTGTGTTTCCCCTTCAGAGATAGTGTACGCACTAGAGAAGTTGAGCACGAAGTTGCAATGGCCATAAAAAATGAAATCGGACCCAAGCGCAAGAAGGTCAAACGTCATCTACGAATGCCATCAGAAAAGAGGACACAAGACCGAAGATTGCATAGGCTTACGGAAATAAGTGGTTAGGATGTTGAACCAGGGTTACCTGAAAGAACTACTTAGTGATAATAGAAGGGCCAGCTTCGCCAGAGGATGTAACTCATCTCAAGGACCTCCAAATCCACCATCGCCGGCACACACCATACAGATGATCATTGGCTGTGGCGATGACTCGGTAATCAATCACGTGAAGTTCACCACCACGCACAAACTCAAACGGACGGCCGCTCACGAACGGTATGATGACTTCGAAGACAATATCATCTTCGAAAAGTCAGATACCTGCGGTTTGTCTTTCCCTCATTATGATGCTTTGGTTATAATATTACGCTCCACTAATATAGATGTAAAAATAATCATGGTAGATGACGGAAACAACTCATGTATTATTCACCCGAGAGTTCTCACGCAAATGAGGCTCGAGGATAAAATAATACCGCATTGCATAACACTAACGAGTTTTAACAATGTAGTAGAGCGGATATCCGTGGAAATAGCAATGCCATTCCTAGAAGGGAAAGCACGTTGGAAACCACATTCCACATCATGAACCGGGAAACAACCTATAACGCCATCATAGAACGACCATGGATACATGCCATGCGAGTCGTCCCCTCAAGCTTCTATCAAGTTATCAAATTTCCCACCCCATGGGGAATATTTAGCATATGAGGTGAGCCACGCACCGCCCAGGAATGCTATCCGATCGCCCAAGATTGCACGCACACCAATAACTAAAAGGTGCAAGTGCGGAGGCAAAGAAATCAGCCATGCCGGTAACTAAACCCGACCCACCAACAGAGGCCATCCGAGACCCAGACATCATAGAAGAATGCAAGGAAACTGTAGAGGACCTTGGCCATGTCCTATTAGATGATGCCAACAACGCAAAAAAAACTTACATCGGGCACAACCTCTCAGAGCCAAGTGAGTATCGTGAATTTTTAACTAACAACGCCAATTTTTTTAGCTTTTCCCACTCAGATATTCAAGGAATCCCAAAGGACATAGCCACTCATAGGTTGAATGTCGAGCCACTCTATCCGCTGGTATGATAGATTTGGAGAAAATTCAATGTCGTAATCAATGAAGCAGACAACAAAGAAATGGACAAATTACTCACCTATAGTTCCATCAGAGAATCGAAATACCCCCAATGGGTCGTCAATGTGGTCATGGTCAAAAAGAAGAACTGGAAATGGAGAATGTGTGTGGAATTCACCAATCTAAACAAAGCATGCCCAAAAGACTCCTTCCCGCTACCCCATATCGACCAACTGATTGATGCGACAAGCAGGGCAAGAACTGCTAAGTGTTTTTGATGCCTACTCTGTTTACAACAAAATTCTAATCGACAAAGAGGATAATAAAAAGACGACTTTCATCACTCACCAAGGAACTTACTGCTATAAAGTGATGTCGTTCGGACTCAAGAACATATGGGCTACTTACCAGAGGTTAGTCACAAAAAATGTTCAAGGAACAACTCGGCAAGACTATGGACGTCGATATCGATGATATGCTGGTAAAGTCGGCAAAGAGGAGGACCACATTAGCCATTTGAAAGAATCCTTTGAGATATTGAGGCAGTACGGGGATGAAGTTGAATCTGGAGAAGTGCGCCTTTGGCGTGGCCTCGGGAAAATTCCCGGGTTTCCTCGTATCACAATGAGGGATCGAAGTCAACCCGAATCAAATCAAATCCATCGACACAATACCTGAGGTACTAACCACCAAAAACAAGTACAGAAGCTAACATGTGGATTAACCGCCTTGTCGAGGTTCATTTCACGGTCCTCTGAAAAATGTCACCAATTTTTCAACGTGCTGAGAAAAAGACCATGGGCTGCATTGGAATGAAGAATGCATTGACGCCCTGAGGAAACTAAAAGCGTACCTATCCTCACCGCCACTACTCGTCAAAGCGGACCCAGGTGAGTGTCTACTCGTATATTTGGCAATATTCGAGGTAGTTGTTAGTGCAGTCTTGGTCCACAAAAATAAAGGTACACAGTCTCCTATTTATTATATAAGCAAAACCTTAATAGATGTAGATAGAAGGTACCCGTACCTTGAAAACTAGCTCTAGCACTAGTCGTAGCTTCTCGCAAGCTTAGACCATATTTTCAATGTCACCCCACAAAAGTAATAACAACCTCCCCCCTAAGAGGTTCCCGGAATAAGCCTGAGATCTTAGGTAGACTCGCCAAATGGGCCATAGAACTAAGCGAGCACGACATATCTTACCAACCGCGAACTGCCATTAAGTTGCAGGTGCTCGCCGATTTCGTCGCCGACAATCAGCGCGGAAATATTGCCCTAGGTGGAACAAGAAACGCTTTGCGCTTCCACATGTAGCGACCTTTGGAACCTCTACACCGGCGGCACTTTGAATGCCTTGGGATCGGGACTAGGACTCATCCTCAAAGTCCCTACGGACGAAGTAATTCACCAGTCCATACGATACCCTGAGATGACAAACAAGAAGGCTGAGTATAAGGATGTGATTGCAGGTTTGATGTTAGCCCTCAAATATGGGGCCCGACGACTCATCCTCCACTGCGAATCTCAACTTGTCATAAATCAAGTCACCGAGACTTTCCAAATCAAAGAGTAGAGACTACATTATTAGTTGGAAATCCGCAAACTACTGCCGGAGTTCGAATAATGCTGCCTCAATCAGATCCCTACGGCACAAAACATGGAAGCAGATGCTTCGCCAAATTAGTTGTGGCCACCAAGAATATTAACAAGCTAAACGTGGTCACCCTCCTTCACCCATTCATATACCACGTCGAGGTACTTTCTATGAACCTAAACTTGGGACATGCGTCACCGCCTTGTGTCCTATTTACAAGATGGAACACTCTCGCAAGACAAAAAAGAAGCCAAGAAACTTTGGGTGCAGGCAGCTCGATACAGACTAGTAAATCACGACCTCTACAAGAGAACATTTGGTGGCCCCTAGCCAAATGTCTTGGACCGCACCAAAGAAGGAAAGTATTAGAGGAAGTACATGAGGGTCATTGCGGTGCCCATACAGGGAATCGTGCCCTCGTTCGGTGCCTCATTTATACCGGTTATTATTGGCCTACTATGAAAAAAGAAGCTGCGAACTATGTCCGAAAATGTGAGCAGTGCCAAAAGTACACCTCTATGATACATCAAGCAGTATAATTCCTCCATTCCGTCACCTCTCCATGGCCTTTCATAAAGTAGGAGATGGACATTGTCGATCCTCTGCCAGCAGGACAAGGAAAGGTATGTTTTCTTTTGGTTTTAACTAACTATTTCTCTAAATGAGTTGAAGCAGGTGCGTATGCACAGATACGCGAAAAGAGTCATCGCCTATATATGGAAAAAATATTATATGCCATTTCGGCATCCTCAAAGAAATCAGTTGCGATAACGGACCCAGTTCGTCGAAAAGAGAACGACTGAGTTCTTTGAAAAATGGCACATCAAGCGGATAATCTCCACGCCATATCATCCCAGTGCCAATGGCCACGGCGAGCCCTCCAATAAAGTGATACTGAACATATTGAAAATGAAGCTCGATGAAGCTAAAGGGCTATGGCCCGAATTACTACCTGAAATATTATGGGCATACCACACTACGCAAAATTCATGCACGGGAGAAATGTCATACTCACTGGTCTACCGGACTGACGCAATCATAGCCGTCGAGGTCGGGGATCCCATCCTGAGATTTTCCAATATAAGCAGGGCAGATAATGATGAAAGTAGGTTGCAAGACCTAGATGAAGTTGAAGAATAATAATCCAATAAAATTAATAGAATAATAAGGAAAGATACGAAAACCGATAAACACTCCCATAAGATCTGGGGTCACGAGTCTAGAGCCTCTAAAACAACTGGATAATATATAAGTCTAGAAATGTATATAATAATAAAACTGAAATAGGAAGAGCACCCAGGTCCTGCAAACGTCAAGCAGCTACCTCAACAACTCTGAAAAATCTCTAGAGACTACGACTGCTCAGCTAAGCCTCTGGTGTACCTGAATCTGCACACAAGGTGCAGGGAGTAGGGGTGAGTACTACCGACTTAGTGAATAATAAGCACAGATAATGTCTGAAGATAAGAAATCCACGAATTTCCACAAAGCAAAGCTAAAACTAACAGTCTGACTCCTTAGCTATGAATAACAATAAAGCAATGTCCAAGTATATTAGTCAAGTATCACTCAAAGATGCAATGCAATGCACATGAATCTTCTGCAGCGTACAGCCCGATCCATTTAACATCGACGATCCTCACTAGAGGTGTGTACAGACTCCGGAGGGGCTCCTACAGCCACAATATTATCACTGCTGCGGCGTGCAACCCGTCCCATACTCAGTCCACAGTATGCATATGAGTCAAGTAACCGATTCAATCTAATTTCCCAGTTTCCAATTATTAAGATGAATATAATTTAGTTATTTAATTTCAGGAAAAAGGCGACTTAGCATTTAATAGCAGTGATCAAAACACAGGACTGAGATCAATGATTATGAAAATCATGCTATCACAATGATATTCATCCTAGACGGATGCTACAGATCGGCACAAGGCACCAAACATGGCAATAAGCCCAGATATATTCACTACAAGGTGCGTATCAGCCGCCAATAATTTTATTTAGCTCTTAGGATGGACCAAGTCATAATCCCCAATCATATACGATCTCGCACCTTCTAGGGGGTGCGAGTCACGCCCCAACATAGTGTCACGATATGAGAAACCAGGGTTTCAAACCCTCAGGCCATCATCTATACAAACTACTCACCTCTAATCGGTCGTAGACTGGTCCGCAATGCCTTTTCCCTTTGAATCTCCCTGTACGCACGTCGAATCTAGTCAAAACCACAACAAATACGTCATTATAGGTTAAAGAAACATAACTCAATTGAAATTACTCGAAAAACACTAAAAATTATGAAGTTGGTAAAACACGAGCCCCGGGCCTACTTCTCGAAAAATTCTAAAAATCACATCATCGGATTCCTCGTCTTGCCATGAGTTCGTACATATAAAGTTTACCAAAAACGGAGTTCAAATGGCCTTTCAAATCCCCAAAATTTGTTCCAAAAACTAAACGCTAGTTCTTCACAATTTCAACATATTGTCATGGATTTGAGGGTGATTCTTCATAAAAATGGTGTTTCTAAGTCAAGCGACTTACCTCCACTCAATACCCATTGAAAACACTCTTCAAATTGGTCAAAAACCTCTCTTGGTTGCTTAACAATGGTGGAAAATAGGTTTGGTTCGCGGATGAAATGTCATATAAAAACCCTTCTCTACCCAGCTATTTCCTTCTATGCGCTCGCGGCCCAAGGCACTTGATCGCGTAAAACAAATTCCAGACCACCCTCAAATAACCCTATGCGATCGCAACAAGTGCCATGCGATCAAAATTTCTCAAAACCCACTGCTATGCGATCGCGTTCCACACACTGCGACCGTGAAGAGCAAAAAACACCCGCCCCAGGCCTCTTATGCAAATGCGGGCAGGACCACGCGATCGCGAAGCTTGACCTCCTAGTGCTATGCAATCGCGGCTCTGATGATGCGATCGCATAGGCCATTTTCCTTCTGCAACATATGCTGAAAATCTACAACTTTTTCTAAGTTTAAAACTTCCGTTTGGCCATCCAAAACCACCCCGAGGCTCTCAGAACCTCAACCAAAACCACAGATATGTCCTATTACTTCATTCAAACTTGCTCGTAACATAAAAACACTATCTTAAACATCACAATCATCGAATTACCACAGATTCAAGTGTAAGTTAAACTAAAACTTTCGAAACTTGCATTTGATAGAAACCTGACCAAACGATGTCCGAATGATCTGAAAATTTGCACGCATATCTGAAATCACCTAACGAAGCTACTGCAACTGTCGGAATTCCATTCCGAACCCTGGATCAAAATCTCACCTAACAACTGAAATTCGCCAAAATTCAAACTTAGCCAATTCAAACCTAATTCTACATCGGACCTTCAAATTCAGTTCTGATTGCCCTCCTATGTCATATATCACCACCCGAAACTAGTCGAATCATCATGAATCCATTATGATCCCTCTAACTCATAAGTCAACATTCGGTTGACTTTTCTAAACTAACCTTCTCATAAAGAGACTAGTTATCTCATTTCTAACCAAACTCCGTCCGAATTACTTCAAATTCTCCAAACACATATAAGGAAACATATAGAAGCATGAAACGGGAAAACGGTGAGGTAACTCACGTGACGACGGTTCGGGTCCTTACATCCTCCCCAACTTAAACAAACGCTCGTCCTCGAGTGGGTCAAGAAACATACCTGGAGTATTAAACAAGTGAGGATATCTGCTCTACATCTCCTGCTCGGTCTCCCAAGTGGCTTCCTCCACGGGTCGACCTCTCCACTGCACCTTCACTGAAGCTATTTCCTTTGATCTCAACTTTCGAACATGATGATCCAAAATGGCCACTGGCTCTACATCATAGGTCAAGTCTTCATCCAACTGAATCGTGCTGAAGTCTAATACATGAGACGGGTCCCCAACGTACTTCCGGAGCATAGAAACATGAAACACCGGGTGAACTCCCGACAAGCTAGGTGGCAAGGCAAGCATATAGGTCACCTCCTTAATCCTCCTAAGTATCTCAAGAGGTCCGATGAACCTTGGACTCAGCTTCCCTTTCTTTCAAAACCTCATAGCACCTTTCATAGGCGAAACTTACACAAGACCTTCTCGCCTACCGCATAAGATACGTCTCGAATCTTCCGGTCCGCATAACTCTTCTGGCGCGACTGAGATGTACGAAGTCTCTCCTGGATCACTTTCACCTTCTCTAAGGCATCCTGCACTAACTATGTCCCTAATAATCTAGCCTCGCTAGGCTCAAACCAACCAATCGGATATCTACACCGTCTCCCATACAAGGCTTCGTACGACACCATCTGGATGTTGGACTGATAGCTGTTATTATAAGCAAACTCCGCAAGTGGCAAGAACTCATCCCAAGAACCTCGAAAATCAATAACACAGGCACGCAACATGTCCTCCAATATATGGATAGTACGCTCAGACTGCTTGTCTGTATGCGGATGAAATGTTGTGCTCAATTGTACCTGTGTGACCAACTCCTGATGAAAAGTCCTCCAGAACTGGGAAGTGAACTGAGGACCCCTATCTGGAATAATGGAAACCGGGACCCCATGCAACCGTACAATCTCCCGGATGAAAATATCTGCTAACTTCTCCGCAGAATAGGTAGTACATACTAGAATGAAGTGTGTGGACTTGGTCAGTTTATCCACAATCACCCAAATCGAATCAAACTTCTTCGAGGTACGAGAAAGACCACCCACAAAATCCATAGTAATATTCTCCCATTTCCACTCCGGAATATCCATCCGTTGGAGTACACCACCGGGTCTCTGGTACTCATATTTGACCTGTTGACAGTTGAGACACCGAGCCACATAATTCACAATATTTTTTTTCATTCTCCTCCACCAGTTATGTTGTCTCAAATCCTGGTACATCTTCACGGTACCCGGATGAATCGAATACCGCAAGTTGTGGGCCTCCTCTAATATCAACTCCTAGAGACCATCCACATTGGGCACACAAACCCAGCCCTAAATTCGCAACACACCATCATCTCCAATGGCCACATATCTGGCATCATCATTCTGGACCCTGTCCTTCAGGACAAGCAAATGCAGGTTATCACACTGTCGCTCTCTGATGTGGTCATACAAAGATGATTGGGAAACCACACAAGCCAACACCCGACTAGGCTCAGAAATGTCTAACCTCACCATCTGATTGGCCAAAGCCTGAACATCAACTGCAAGGGGCCTCTCCCCAAGTGGAATGTATGTCAAGCTACCCATACTAATCGCCTTCCGGCTCAAAGAATCGACCACTACATTGGCCTTCCCGGGATAATACAAAATGGTGATATCGTAGTCCTTGAGTAACTCAAGCCTTCTCCCCTGCCTCAAATTAAGATCCTTCTGCTTAAAAAAGTGCTAGAGACTACGATGGTCCGTATATACCTCACAAGATACACCGTATAGGTAATGCCTCCAAATCGTCAAGGCATGAACAATTGCAGCCAACTCTAAGTCATGAACAGGGTAGTTCTTATCATGGGGCTTTAACTGGCGACAAGCATAAGCAATAACTCTACCGTCATGCATCAATACACAACCGATCCCAACTCTCGAAGCATCACAATACACCATGTAAGAACCTTAAGCTGATGGCAATACTAGCACTGGAGCTGTGGTCAAAGCCGACTTGAGCTTGTGGAAGCTCTCCTCGCATTCAGCCGACCTTACAAATGAGCATTCTTCTACGTCAACTTCGTTAGAGGCGAAGTAATAGATAAAAATCCCTGAACGAACATGCGAAAATAACCCGCCAAACCGAGAAAACTGCGGATCTCAGTAGCTAAGGACGGTCTAGGAGAACTCTGCACCGCCTCAATCCTCTTTGGATAAACCTAAATACCATCTTTGGACACCACGTGTCCTAGAAAAGCCACAGTACTAAGCCAGAATTCACACTTGGAGAACTTCGCATAAAGTTTATCCTTTCTCAATCTTTGTAGTACCACCCGCAGGTGCTGTACGTGCTCCTCCTGGCTTCGCGAGTACACCAGGATATCATCAATAAACACGATCACAAAAGAATCCAGATACGGACGAAATACATTGTTCATCAAGTGCATGAATGCGGCTAGGGCATTAGTCAGCCCAAAAGATATCACTAGAAACTCGTAGTGCCCATATCTCGTCCTGAAAGCCATCTTCATAATGTCTGAATACCTAATCTTCAGCTGGTGATAGCCTGATCGGAGGTCAATATTAGAGAATACATTTTCTCCCTGGAGCTGATCAAACAAATCCTCAATGCGGGGTAGTGGGTACTTGTTCTACATTGTCACCTTATTCAGTTGCCTGTAGTCAATGCACATTGTCATTGTGCCATCCTTCTTCTTTACAAATAATACCGGTGCAGCCCAAGGTGACATACTCGAGCGAATGAACCCATTATCTAGGAGATCCTGAAGCTGCTCTGTCAACTCTTTGAGCTCCGCTGGTGCCATACGATAGGGAGGAATAGAAATGGGTTGAGTGCTCGGCACCACATCAACACCGAAATCAATGTCCCTGTCCGATGGCATGCCCTTCAGATCCGCTGGAAATACATCAGGGAAATCCCTTACAACGGGAACTGAATCAAGACTAGGAGCCTCAGCCTCCACACCTCTCACGAAATTCAAATACGACAAACATCCCTTTCCAACCATCCGTTGGGCTTTTAGGAAGGAAATCACCTGATGGGTACATAATCAGTCATGCCTCGCCACTCAATCCTCGGAATGCCCAGAATAGCTAATGTCTTGGCATGACTGTCCAAAATAGCATGGTACAGAGATAGCCAATCCATACCCAGAATCATATCTAAATCTACCATGCCTAATAATAACATATCAACTCGGGTCTCTAGACCCCCAATAGTTACCAGACAGGATCGATATACATGATCCAAAATAATAGTATCACCCATCGGCGTGGATACATGCACAGACAAGGCAAGACAACCACGCGTCATACCTAAATGATGAGAAAAATATGAAGATATATAGGAGTAGGTAGATCCGGGATCAAATAAGACAGAAGCACCCCTATAGCAGACTGAGATAATACCTGTGATGACAGCATATGATGCGATAGCGTCCCTCCTATCAGGAAGGGCATAGAAACGAGCCTGACCACCGCCAGTATGGTCCTCACCCCTGGGGCGACCTCTAGATGTCGGGCCTCCACCCCTAGCTGAATGAGTGGGTGCCGAAGAAGCTGGAGCAGAAGACGAGGGCTGATCCCTCCGCTGAGACTGTCTACTACGGAGCCGAGGACACTATCTCCTTATGTGACCCAACTCATCGCACTCGTAGCAACGACCTGGAGCTGGAGAAGGGGACTGATGGAAACCCCTAGCTACAGACGAACCCTGAGCTAAAGAAGCACTTGCAGATCTCTGAGCCTGAAGAGCGCTCAGTAAAGGCTGGCTCTACTGATGTCCCTGATGACCCCGGCCTGAGGAGGCCAAAAGGAACTACCTCTACCATGCTGGAACTAGCCCCTAGATGGAGCAACACTGAAATTACCTGAACCTCGAGGCCTCTTAGCCTCCCTCTCCTCACGCTCCAGACGACGATCTGTCTCAATCAGTCGAGCCACATCAACTGCCTCCTCAAATGTACCTGCTGAAGCCCTCTCTCTAGTCATCAATATACGGATCGGGTAGTTGAGGCCATCTATAAACCTCCTGATCCTCTCTTTATCTGTCGGGATCATCCAAGTAGCATGCCTAGCTAGCTGGGTAAACCTCATCTCGTACTGAGTCACTGTCATATCTCCCTGAGTCAACCACTCGAACTAATGATGCAGCTCCTCCCTGTGAGACTGGGGTACATACTTCTCCAAAAATACCGTGGAGAACTGCTTCCAAGTGAGGGGAGCTGCCCAATAGGCCTACGCCCATAGACTCCAGAATACCCGCAGTACGAAGCATACACTGCATTTATCCAGAAAACCCTAGGCATCTTCTCCCTCAGCACCACTAAATGTCGGAGGCTGGAGTCTACCAAACCTCTCCAACCGACACTGCTCGTCATCCGGCATAGATGGAACCACATGATCTAGAGCTGGTGCGACTGGCGCAACTAGCTGAACTGGAACTACCTCAGGTGTCTGTAACCCCTGAACAACCTGCTCGGGAGTGCGAGCATCGGGGGTACGATGACCACTCCCGGTCTAAGAAGTAGCTGATACGACATGAGCCAGGCTAGTGCAGACGGATAGAATCTGAGCCTAAGTCTCCTGAAGACCAGGAATCACAGTAGGCACTGCCACTGCCTGAACAGGTGCTGCTGGAGCATCTATAGCCGGAATCTGGTCCTGGACCTGGGTAGCTGGTCGGTCTGCAGGTGCTGCCCCTGTTGGTCCGCCTCGACCAGCACCACGACCTCTAGCAGGTGGTACTGGGGGTCATCCGCCACATCCGTTAACACAGGTTCTCACCATCTGAGAGAGAATAGAATACATAAATTTAGTTTTCATAGCAACAAGCCGCACGATGTGAATTTCAAGAAAGTGAGGTGTTTCCTAAAAGTTCTATAGCTCCCGAGGATAGATACGGACTTCTACGTACCGATCCGCGAGACTCTACTAAACCGGCTCATGACTCACGAGGCATAGTAACCTAGGCTCTGATACAACTTGTCACGACCCAAACCCGATTGTAACGGCGCCCAACCCTAAAGCTAGACAAGCCTGACCAATAATCGATTTCAACATAACAATAAGTCTCAAAACCGACAGTTTAAGGAGAAATGTAATACTTTAGAATAACTATCCAATAATATTAATAGAATAATACGAAAAGATACGAAAACCGATAAACACTCCCATAAGATCTGGGGTCACGAGTCTAGAGCCTCTAAAACAACTGGATAATAATATCTGAATGAAAATATATAAGTATGGAAATGTATATAACAATAATACTGAAATAGGAAAAGTAGCCAGGTCCTGCGAACGTTAAGCAGCTACCTCAACAACTCTAAAAAATCTCTGGAGACTACGACTGCTCAGCTAAGCCTCCGGTGTACCTGAATCTGCACACAGGGTGCAGGGAGAAGGGGTGAGTACTACCGATTTAGTGAATAATAAGCATAGATAATGTTTGAAGATAAGAAATCCACGAAATGCCACAAAAAAAACTAAAACTAACAGTCTGACTCCTTAACTACAAACTAACAGCTAAGCAATGTCAAGTATATCAGTCAAGTATCATGCAAAGATGAAATGCAATGCATATGAATCCGCTGCGGTGTACAACCTGATCCGTTTAACATTGACGGCGCTCACTGGTGTGTGTACAGACTCCGGAGGGGCTCCTACAACCCAAGCGCAATATCATCATATCATTGCTGCGTCGTGCAGCCCGACCCATACTCAAGCCATAGTATGCATATGAGTCATGTAACAGATTCAATCTAACTTCCCATTTTCCAATTATTAAGATAAATATAATTTAGTTATTTAATTTTAGGAAAAAGGTGACTTGGCATTTAATAACAGTGATCGAACACAGGACTGAGATCAATGATTATGCAAATCATGCTATCACAATGATATTCATCCTAGACGGATGCTACAGATCGGCACAAGGCCTCAAACATGGAAATAAGCCCAGATATATTCACTACAGGGTGCGTATCAGCCGCTAATAACTTTATTTAGCTCTCAGGATGTACCAAGTCGTAATCCCCAATCATATACGATCTCGCATCTGCCATGGGGTGCGATTTCCGCCCTAACATAACGTCACGATGTGAGAAATTGTGGTTTCAAACCCTCATGCCATCATCTATACAAACTACTAACCTCTAACCGGTCGTAGACTGGTCCGCAAAGCCTTTTCCCTTTGAATCTCCATGTACACGCATCGAATCTAGTAAAAACCACAACGAATACGTCATTATTGGTTAAAGAAACATAACCTGATTGAAATTACTCAAAAATACTAAAAATCACAAAGTTGGTAAAACCCGAGCCCCGGGCCCACTTCTCAAAAAATTCCAAAAATCACATCATCGGATTTCTCGTCTCGCCACGAGTCTGTACATATAAAGTTTACCAAAAATGGAGTTCAAATGGCCTTTCAAATACCCAAAATTTGTTTCCAAAAACTAAGCCCTAGTACTTCACAATTTCAACATATTTTCATGGATTTGAGGGTTGATTCTTCATAAAAATGGTGTTTCTTAAGTCAAGAGACTTATCTCCAATCAATACCCATTGAAAACACTCTTCAAATTGGTCAAAAACCTCTCTTGGTTGCTTAAAAATGGTGGAAAATAAGTTTGATTCGCGGATGAAATGTTATTAAAAACCGTTCTCTACCCAGCTATTTCCTTCTATGCGATCGCGGCCCAAGGCACGGGATCGCGTAGAACAAATTCCAGACCCCCCTCAAATAACCCTATGCGATCGCGACAAGTGCCATGCAATCACAATTTCTCACAACCCACTGCTATGTGATCGCGTTCCACACACTGCGACCTTGAAGAGCAAAACATACCGGCCCCAGGCCTCTTATGCGAACGCGGGGAGGACCACGCGATCTCGAAGCTTGACCTCCTAGTGCTATGCAATCGCGGCCCTGAAGATGCGATCGCATAGGCCATTTTCCTTCTGCAACATCTGCTGAAAATCTACAACTTTTTCTAAGTATAAAACTTCCGTTTAGCCGTCCAAAACCACCCCGAGGCCCTCAGGACCTCAACCAAAAGCACAGATATGTCCTATTACTTCATTAAAACTCCCTCGTAACATAAAAACACTATCTTATACATCACAATCATCGAATTACCACAGATTCAAGTGTAAGTTAAACTAAAACTTTCGAAACATGCATTTGATAAAAAACCTGACCAAACGATGTCCGAATGATCTGAAAATTTGAACGAATATCTGAAATCACCTAACGGAGCTACTGCAACTGTCGCAATTCCATTCTGACCCCCCGGATCAAAATCTCACCTAACAACCGGAATTCGCCAAAATTCAAACTTAGCAAATTCAAACCTAATTCTACACCGCACCTCCAAATTTAGTTCTGATTGCGCTCCTAAGTCATAAATTACCATCCAAAACTAGTCGAATCATCGATAATCCATTTTGAGCCCTCTAACTCATAAATCAACATTCGGTTGACTTTTCCAAACTAACCTTCTCATAAAGAGACTAATTATCTCATTTCTAACCAAACTCTGTCCGAATTACTTCAAATTTTCCAAGCACATATAAGGAAACATATAGAAGCGTAAAATGGCTAAAATAGGGCAGTAACTCACGTGACGATGGTTCGGGTCGTTACAGAGAGGCATGGTCCACGTTATAATAATAGCCTAGAAGCAGCAAGTAGAAAGATACTACAACGAAAAATCCAAGGTAAGATCACTCAAAGTTGGCGACTACGACCTCAAGGCAAAAACACTGGCATCAAAAGACCTAAATAAGGGAAAATTAGGAACAAACTGGGATGTACCATATAAAATCATAGCAGTAGCAAACAAAGGAGCAGTCCAACTGGAAACAATGGAGGGAAAACTACTCCAATTTTGAAAGGTGTCACCTAAGTCATACTCGTTTTCCATCACCCGAGTTTTGTCCCAATCGGATTTTCTCGGGAAGGCTTTTAACGAGGTGGCGAAGGTGTTGTCCTATGGATCGGAACATTGTTCATCACCTCAGCCTGTTGATTCGATCTCTGGGTTGAAGTAATGAAGGGACTACACAGATAATCCAATATCCATTGTATGAACAGAACTCAATCTCCATTGTATGAACAAAATTCAATCTCCATTGTATGGATAGAATCAATCTCCATTGTATGAAATGCAAATATCCTAATGTATAAGGCCATCGACATTAGTTCGACCTCGTTCGAACCATAACAGATACTACTTCAACGACAGTCGAAGCAACATCCTAATGGATAAGTCCATCGACATTAGTTCGACCTCGTTCGAACCTCGACGGGATACTATTTGATGACAGTCGAAGCAACATACTAATGGCTAAGGCCATCGACATTAGTTCAACCTCGTTCAAACCACGACGAGATACTTCGATGACCGTCGAAGCAACATCCTAATGGCTAAGGCCGTCGACATTAGTTGGACCTCGTTCGAACCTCGGCAGGATACTAATTTGACGATAGTCGAAGCAATATCCTAATGGCTAAGGCCATCGACATTAGTTAGACCTTGTTCAAACCTCGATGGGATATTACTTTGACGATAGTCAAAGCAACATCCTAATGGATAAGGCAATCAACATTAGTTCGACCTCGTTCGAACCTCGACGGGATACTACTTCGATGACAGTCAAAGCAACATCATAACAGCTAAGGCCATCAACATCAGTTCGACCTCGCTCGAACCTTGACGAGATACTACTTCGACGACAGTCGAAGCAACATCCCAATGGCTAAGGCGATCAACATTAGGTCGACCTCATTCGAATCTTAATGGGATACTACTTCGTTGACAGTCGAAGCAACATCCTAATGGCGAAGTCCATCAACATTAGTCCAATCTCGTTTGAATCTCGACGGGATACTACTTCAACAACAATCGAAGCAAAATCCTAACGGCTAAGGCCATCAACATTTGTTCAACTTCGTTTGAACCTAGACGGGATAATACTTCGACGACACTCGAAGCAACATCCTAATAGCTAAGGTCATTGATTATAGTTCAACCTGGTTCGAACCACAATGGGATATCATTTCAACGACAATCGAAATAACATCCCAATAGAGGCAGGTATCACGCAATAAACAAAAGGGGAAACGATGAGCAGACGAATTGACAAAAGTAAAGTTTATATTACAATAAAAATATCATTTATATCAACAGGACCTAGTACGGGGCACGTCAAAAGAAAAACTCCTAAGACCAAAAAAAAGTGAAGTGATTGAAATGCAAATTAAAACTACACTTCGTCCCTGACAGGGTAAGTATCTTTGCACTGCGAATCCGAGTCAAGGCGATATACGTCATCAGAAGTGACACCCTCCCCGTCAGGAGTAAAAGGGTCATACCCACAAGATTCACGGGTTGCACGTGCCTTGGTATGCACTGCCTGAACCTCCACCTCTGTCGCTCGGCCCTTGTCATGAAAAGCTTTATATACATCGAGTCGAGCCTCTGCATAGACTCACATTTTGTACTGGTGATGAGGCGAGCCCTAACCGGCAGAAATACAAGATGTTGAGGGCCGAGAATAACAATTTGCTTCCTCTGCCATCAATGAGGCCATTCGCCCTTGCAATATGGACAACTCCACCTCTAACCCCCCAATGCGCCTTTCAAACTCCGTGATTCGACGGCCGGAGGCTTCCCTTTCCCCCGCAAGTTCTGACCTGGATATGCGGAGGGGATCCTCCAAAGATACCATCTCAGAAATAGCAACGGCTAACTTGTCAGCATTGGAATTTAACTCGCCCTTAAGTCTGTCGACCTCTACTGTAAGTCGGCATTCTCCACCCTTACCCCTTGACTCAGCTCAAGCTTATCTTCCCTCGCCTTAAGAAGGGCCTCTAATTTGGTGTTGCGGGCGATGGCCCTCACAAGCTCCTTGTCCCTCTCCTTCAGCTCTTCTATCCTATGCTCCAATTGGTCCTCCCGCTGCTTAAGTCCCTCGCAGAACACCAGAAACTTGGGATCCTATTAATATATGTCAGACACCGCTCGGTGCTTAGCACAATACTGATGGCATTTCAACGACATCTTCTTGTAGAGTCCCGTCCTTCTTCGATCATGGAAATCTCTCTCCACCTCCAAGACGAGCGTCTAACAAAAGAAGAACAGAGTTAGAAAAATACGCCATTGCCACACCAACCCAATGCGAAAAGAAAGGAAATTGGGAACCTACTTGCAAGGCCATAACAGCGACCTTCCGAGATGCTCCACTTCCATCGACCTCAGTGGCCACACCCTTTTCCATCTTCAACCTTCTCATTTTTCTCTCTAACAGCTCGTCACCATTAGAAGATTCGTCGACAAGATGTGGGGCCGGTGTCAACAAAGTCGTTTCTCTCATGGCTGCAGTTCTAGATGTGTCTCCCTATTGAAGAAGTAAAGGACGACCTTCGGGACAGACTCGCAAAAATGTAGCGAGCATCCATGGTAGCAGCATATCGCCTGAAAGCTGGAACTAGTGCCCTATGCCTGGAAGCTCCCCGACATGTCGCCACATAGAATCATATGGTTAAGCGGAGTCACTTGACCAGCAAGGTAGTAAGGAAGAAATTTACCTGAGTAAACTTTAAGGCCATGACATTGTACGATGGCAGACCAAGTTCGAGTCTCCTTCACATGGGGTCAGTAGGCCAGCGACCCAATTCCTAAGACTGATAATGGACTGGGGCGGATGACCCATAGCTGCAATAAAAATGACCAAATATTATAATAATTGCGGAAGACGGGGGGACTTAATGAACTAGGATACTTACGAGCTTTATTCCACCGCTCTTGAAATCCGGTGGGGTTAGAGACGACGTGCTCGATCTTGATGAAAAAGTACTTTTGTCAAAACTTAGGGCTCGCCCGTTCATCCAACCCAACCACTAGCCCTTTCTTACCACAAAGTCTCAGATGCACCATGGTTCCCATAAGGAAACCAGGTGAGAATAAATGCAGGAGATGATGAACGGAGACGTCGCACTCAGCTAATTCCGCGTACTTAGCCAGTAGAAGAAGCACCTTGAGTGTGTTCGGGGTAAGTTGAGCTGGGCAAACATGATAAAATCTGCCGAACTCATCTGCTAGAGGAAAGAGAGGAAGGGTGTCACTGATCGCAAAAGGGTATTCATAGAAGGCATAGTACCCAGGCCTGTGAACGACAACGTAGTCTCCCTTTGCTAATGTCATCTCTACGTGGGCAGGAATACCATATTTTATATGGAGGGCATTGAGGTGAGTCTGATTCATCTCAAAAAGCACAGGGTTCAGAGTAGGGGGTGGGTCCTTGAGGAAATCCCTCCGAGATAGGGAAATCCTTGGTAGTAACGCCTCCACTATAAGAGGGTAGTCGCCCTCTTCTACCTCCACCTCTCCGTTGTCGGAAAGAGGCGTTGCACTCGACGGAGCGACCTCGGGAACCTCTTCGTTAACACAACGAGATCTCGGCCTGCTTTTGTTTAAAGAAAGTAAGCTATACAAATGGAATGAAAGATAGGAGAACTTTCGGCCAGGAACGGAAACGAAGAAATATGGAAGCGGATTATAGGGTCGGGTGGCACCGGAATCGAGGCGGCATGGTTCAAATCAGCGCAGGAAACCAAGCGCCAAACCGTCAGTCTTTCACCTTATAATTTTGCATAATGATAAGACATGTGAAGGCTGACGTCACCAGGGTGGCGTGTACTATCAGATATCCCACCATACACAACTACCACCTCTTACTGATCACGTCGTAATATGTCGACGAGTCAAATTCCTCCTTAAAGGAGGTGTCAAGTCCGCTCACCAAGGACGCATTCCGTTGCGACCTCGAGGAGCGGATGGACTAACTGTATGGGTCAAAATTTGATCGACCACGGTCTATGGCGATTATGACAAGTGACCTAAAACCCACGAGTCGGCACATGGGTACGACCCATAGGCGGAAGGAGAGATTCCGTCGCATCAACATTGGGTTTGGCACGGTAGATATTTCTTAATTCGTCGTCCCCACGATTAAGGAAAATCTCTCAGTATATAAGAGTGAGTTAAGTCTTGAAATAGATATCGGGTTTTGGACATACAGAATTATCATCCTCTCTCTACTATCATCTCTTTTTTACTACCATTATCTCTCTACTATTATTATCTCTCTATTATTGTCATCCTAGAGTTTATTATTTTTTACTACGATTTACCCCTACATCTTTGATTGATTTGCCTAAAAAGAATTTAAAATCTTTTGAATCACACAAAGGTCAATTTTAATTTTTAAAAAAGTGGGATTGGAATTGTAACTCACTCATTCTAACTCCGTTAAAAAGTATAGCCGTGCTATCAAAAACCGTACCCTCTCTTACCTATCTTTTTCCCACACTATTCATGTGACCAAAGCTACTCCCAAAATATTCACAATAATTAAAAAGATGAGAGATTATACTGTAATTTCTATCTTTAGGAACCTAATTCATGAGGAGTGATTGGGTTTATTACCCATTGCCAAACTAATTTATTTTGTTAGTTGTATGGCCATTTGTACAAAAGATCAATATTTATATACTTCCTAGTTCTTCGGTCCATTTTAATTGATTTTAAATTTTTTTCTTGTTCATAATATTTGATTTTTTCAGATATCAAAAATAAATTAATTTTCTTTTTCAAAAGTTATCTTTGAAATAAAGAATCTTGAAGTATCTATTATATGCTTCTAATGAATAAATTAAGGTTAATATTGTTAATTTAATTTATTGTTATTTAATACTAAAAGATAAATTTCTTAATATGTGTAAAAACAATAAAGGAATTAAATAAAGTGGATCAGAAGGAGTAACACAAGAGATTACTAATAAACAAAATACAAGAGATATTCGTAATTGAGCAGTAATGTCATCAACAACAACAACAACAACAACAACCCAGTATAATTCTACTTAGTGGGGTCTGGGGAGGATAGTGTGTACGCAGACCTTTCCCCTATCCTGGGGTAGAGAGACATTTTTGAAATAGACCTCCGACATCCTTCCCTCCAAGAGCTTCCCACCTTGCTCTTGGGGAGACTCGAACTCACAACCTCTCGGTTGGAAGTGGGGGTTGCTTACCATCAGAGCAACCCCTCTTGTCTAAGCAGTAATGTCATCAAAAACCTATATTTGTTTTTCATTTATCCAAACGTCATTGACAACCTCATATGCGATTGGTTTTTAGAATACCAATTCAACATAGTTGATTCCGAGAGTCAATTACTCAATTTGTTACTTAACTATCTCAAATTATTTTTTTAAATCACTTTTCTTTTGTTTGTAACAACAGAGTTACTGAACTATGCTTATTTAACTCAAAAGATCGCTCAACTAGATTTCAAATTTTGAATTGCCAAATACCTATTTTATACTCTAAATTATAAACATTTATTTTCCAAACTTTTTATTTTTATTAAATATGTAACTATGACTTTACGAGACAATGGGATAATTTCACATAAGTACATTTGGGGGAAGCACTTTTCAGCTGCCTAACCCACAATTACAGTTTTCATGCGGTAGCCCACAAATTATTTCAGCGCCTAACCAACAACTTCTTCAACTACACCCAAAATCACGCCTAAATCAGATTTCGCTTTTTTCTTTCATTGTTATCTTTACCTTTTTTTCATTTTCATTCTTATTTATTGTTTACTTCCCTCTGTATAGTAAACAATATTAGGAAGTTGAAGTAAAAATAAAAATACATTCATCCTTAGAGTCTATAATTTTATTTTTATATTGTTTTTGTAAAATTTATAGTTTTGCAAGGGAAATTCTTATTTCACTGGAAAAAATAAAAATTTACATTATTAAACACCTTATATACATTGCTATAAATATAATCATGTATAATTATGTATAATCGTGTATACTTGTGTATAATCATATATAATTCTGTATAACTATAAGAATACCCACAAATATACATGGTTATACATGATTATACAAAGCATATATATGTATATACAATATATACATCATTCTTCCTCCCTCCCTTCGGAAGTTATTTAAAGTGAGGAGAAGAAGAAGAAGAAGAAGAAGAAGAAGAAGAAGAAGAAGAAGAAGAAGAAGAAGAAGAAGAAGAAGAAGAAGAAGAAGAAGAAGAAGAAGAAGAAGAAGAAGAAGAAGAAAGGCTCTCGCTCATAGTCACTGTTCTGAAAATGACTTCTCAACGTCTATTGAACACTAGAATTCCCCAAATAAGAAAAGTCACTATTAACATATGTTTGTGATGTTGTCTTTAGTGCCCTTGTCACCATTTTCAACTGGCCCGTCTATAATCGCAATCCTCTTAGTAGATTGGACTTAAGTGAAGCTGAAAAATATCCCAAACCACTGGCTGCTAACTCCAGTTCAAAGAAGAAGAAAAAGAAGAAAATTACCAAAAAAAAAAGGACTACAAAAGATAGATCTGGCGTGGATTGTTTAACAAAATTATTTTGTGGAAGAGGAGGATAATGAACGGAGCAAGAAAATCTGAAGAAGAATTCTACTATTTTTCTAGAGAGAGAGAGAGAGAAAGAGACAGAGAAAGAGATTGAAAATGAAAGAGAAAGTGGGGAGGGGAGAGTCTGAAAAAGAATGGGGGCTGCTAGGGCTAATAAGTGAAAAAAGATGGAAAACTTACAGAAACGTCACATAAAAGTTTCAACTTACCAACCTCTAGCCAATATTATAAAAATCGAAACAAGGAACATTTTAATGGGTATAGTCGAAATTCATTGAAAACGTATAGATAAGTCAATATAAAAGATTTGAGGAAGATTGAATGTGATTTGGACTGGTTTTGTATCAAAATTCATAATTAAATCGATGTCAAAAAAATATGGCCCACTATCCTAACAAAATGGCCAATTAGCTATTTGTAGCAAAAAAATATCAAATTTTTACTTTCTTTTGAGTGGGTGCTATTAGAATAGATTGAGTATATCTTATGGAGCTTGAATCTCAGTTTTGGGATGATTTGGTGAAGTTTTGAGGTGGTTTGAATTGAAAATTCGAAGTAAAACTGAATATGAAAAAAGATAATACGTGTATCACACTGTGTATCACATATGTATCATATTTGTATCGATTGTGTGTCACATGTATATCCATATATATCTGTGTGTGAGATACATGCATGATACATGTTAGATACATGTGTCACAGAAGAATTTTTTGACATCGATTTAATTATGAATTTTGGTACAAAACCAGTCCAAATCACCTACAATATTCCTCAAATTTTGTATGTTGACTTATCTATATGTTTTCAATAACCCAATTAAAAAAATTCCTTGTTTTGTTTCGATTTTTGAAATATTGGCTAGAGGTTGGTAAGTTGAAACTTATATGAGACATTTCTATAAGTTTCCCAAAAAAAATTTCAGTTGGATAGAACTAAACCATACCGGATAAGAAGGGAAAAGATGGGCCATATTTTGTTAGGATAGTGAACCAAGTGATATAGAGTGTAATTTCTTCAGAGATAATTTGGATAGTTGTATTTCCCACGTAAACGGTTGCATCTCCCTAGCAAATTACCTTAATCTGATATATATAAAAAAAAAAAATTATCTATATTACCCATTTTCAAAATCAATCACCATATATAATTCCAAATGACTTGTTCTTCCGCTTTTCTCGCTATAAAGTTAGTCAGGAAGATGACGCCAACCAGAATGAACATGATTCTAATTTGATTTCTATCTTTTACTTTTCTGCTTTCATAAATATTTGGGATCCCTAACTATTAACTTAGTCATGTAAATTGTAAATTAATAGTTGACCTGACATTCTTTAGTTTCCTCTAATTGACTGAATTCCAATCGTAACCTTTATATATTAATGTTCAATTAGATCTCACAACCTTATATTTGAACTTTAGTTAATTAGTTCTTCAAAAATAACCTACCCTAATTAAACCCTACAATAAAAGAAAGTAAAATAGAGATATCTTTTAGAGGTCTATAAGACTATATATTACATTTTGTGGTAACAGGTGGTCCAAATTAATTATTTAGTATAGCATAACTTAGCATGAGGCGAGGCTACTTTCACGAGGAAAAATTAATTTACTTTGATCACTATTTTTGGCTGTTATGATTTGTTAAACATTGAAAGTTTTATTGGATGGACTGAATTGTGTTGATTTCTTATGTGTAGTACAAAGTTGGCAAAATAATATGCAGTGCCATAAATATAATTGTCAAAAAAAGTTAGTTATTTGTAGGTAGGTATACGCACATAGTTAGCCTTAGAATTGCGGCTATAGGTTTTTTCTTGGTTTACTTCAGTCGATGGACCAGTTATTTAAGGGAAACTTACATAAATATCTTATATAAGTTTCAACTTACCAACCTCTAATTAATATTTTAAAAATTAAAATAAATAAGGAATTTTTTTAATGGGTATAGTCGAAATTCATTGAAAACATATAAATAAGTCAATATACAAAATTTGAGGAAGATTGGAGGTGATTTGGACTGGTTGTGTATCAAAAATCATAATTAAATCGATGTCAAAAAAATTCTTTGTGACACATGTATCAAACATGTATCACGCATGTATCTCACACAGATATACATGTGATACACAATCGATACAAATATGATACATATGTGATACACAGTGTGATACACATATCATTTTTTTTTAATATTATGTTTTTACTTCGAATTTTAAATTCAAACTACCTCAAAACTTCACCAAATCATTTCAAAACTGAGATTCAGGCTCCATAAGATATACTTAATCTATTCTAATAGCATCCACTCAAAATAAAGTAAAAATTTAATATTTTTTTGGCGACAAATAGCTAATTGGCCATTTTGGCTAATATTAATAATATTTTATCAATTAAATAATTTTTATAATGAGCTACTTCTAAATGGAGATAGCTGAAAATTTTCCTTATGTAAACATATATATATATATATATATATATATATATATATATATATATATATATATATATATATATATATATATATATATATATATATATTAGCGCCTCTATGTAAGAATCGAAGTGCAATTTTATTTGATGGTGAAAATGCGATGTTAGCCTTTCAGAATCAAAATACACTCGAACACCACACTTTTAGTTTACTGTAATTAATATTGAGCAGTAAAACAGCCAAATACTAATTACTTTTTCCAGTTTTTTTTAAGGTCTATTATATTGCAAACCAATGCAACGCATAATTAGTATTGATCAGGGAAAGACAATGTAGCTAGTCTCTTTTTTTTAGTTTTCATGGGGTGTCTGATATTTATTTTCAGAGTCAGATTGATCTCAAAGGAGGATCACAAGCTCCGGGCAAACATAAAGTTTCAGCATATGTATTGAAACTTTTTGAGGTTAGCAGTGAAAGAAAGAATCCAGGCATTGAAAAATCTCATTTAGGAATAAAGCATTCTTCACTATATGTGACTTTATTCTGTTACTTCAAACTTGAGATATCTAGTTAACGATAGTTCAAGCCTCTGATCTGTCCATACATTTTTTACTTAATTCATTCCTAATAAAGTAAAATTAATTTTATATACAGTCGAAGTCGGGCTCATCTACGACATGATAGATCAGGCTCGGAACATGAGGGACTGAAGATCGACCCTAAGTCCCACCGGACAAGAATGTCTGTCTTCGAGAACATTAAGTCTGTGACCCTGGAATCGACCCTGACCCCGAACAAGATCAAAGAAATAGAAGACCGAAATATGTGTGACCGGTCGGATATTATGAAAGGAATCTCGGCACGTATCAATAAGGAACCGGCAATCAGCAAATCAAGAGATTTTTACCTTTTATAGAATTGCACCTAAAGTAGGAATCCCCCATTATATAAAGGGGGTCCAATAATTCGTTTGACACATTGTAACATGCACTCAGAAGTAGTACACTGTTATTTTCTCTTTAAGCTCTTATTCAATTGTGTCTTGATACCGTTCAAAGGGCGTCTTGTTCAAGGGTGGCTAATCCCCCAAGGTTGTAACTGTTAAATTCGTGTGGTTTGAATTTACTTTAACAACATTTAATTCAATTGCAATTTAATTTATCGCTTTGTATCAATTTAGTCCTCGTATCTTTAAAATCGCTTACAAATTTAATTGTTATCCGATTTTGAAGATAAATAGTTTGGCGCCCACCGTGGGTTAAGGATAATAGTGGTTATTTCATACAAATTTACATAACACACGCTACTTTATACTTGTTCTTTGAAGTGTCTCTAATTTCAGGTTAAAACTCAAAAATGTCGAACTCTCAATCAACATCCCTACATGTCGACAATGAGTCCTGTCATCATGGTGAAAATATAAATATAGCGCCCGGTAACGAGGTACCGCCCGTTAATCCCGTCGAAATTACAGCCACGGACCCATTTAACACTAACTCGAACGTGGCTATCGATACAAATCTGCCTACAGACCCCGAGAATAGCATTCGCGGTGGAGCCCGATTGGCAGCTCAAAATACTCAAAACAATAAAGGATACATGATCAATTTATAGATGATCTTCGAAATGCTACAGGCTCAACAAGAGACAATATTTAGTTACAGAACCAAAGCGAGAACAGAGCAGAATTGAACCTGATCCGTCCTGAAAAGTCACCCACAGGGACGAACCGATTGCAGAGAGGTCGAATGAAAACAAATCAGGGGACTAACATCGAGATAATAAAAAATGCTCGAGGAGCTCACAAAACGGGTAGAATTAGGGAAGAAGAAAATCGAAGCAAATGACAAAAAGGTAGATATCTACAATTCCAGGGTCGACCAATTCCCAAGAGCATCACCGATACTGAAAGGCCTGAATTTTAAGAAGTTTGTACAAAAATCTTTCCCTCGAGCGTAGCTCCAAAGTCGATCCCAAAGAAATTCCAAATGCCCTATATTCCTAAGTACAACGGAACAACCGACCCAAACGAGCTTGTTACCTCCTACACATGCGCCATCAAAGGGAACGGCTCGGAGGATGATGATATCGAGTCTGTATTGTTAAAAATATTTGGAGAGACCCTATCAAAGGAAGCTATGATATGGTATCACAACTTACCTCTTAATTCTATCGATTCATTTGCTATGCTTGAGGACTCGTTCGTAAAAGCACATGCCGGGGCTGTCATGGTTGAATCTAGGAAGTCAGACCTTTTTTAAAGTAAGACAAAGGATAAAGAGATGCTCAGAGAGTTCGTGTCCTGATTTCAAATGGAATGGATGGATCTGCCACCGATTGCTAATGATTGGGCAGTTCAAGCTTTCGCCTAGGGACTTAATGTTCAAAGCTCGGTGGCTTCACATGAGTTGAAGCAAAACCTGATAGAATATCTGGCCGTTGCTTGGGCCGACGTGCATAACCGTATCAATAAAAAATCAGAGTCGAAGATGATCAACTACGGGCCCTTTCAGGGTTTGTTTATCCCATCAGAACCATCAACAAAGTCAAGGGAGATATCGACCGTGAACCGAGGTCAAACACAATTTTGCCCTCATATTTATTCAAATATATATATATATATACACACACACACACACACTTTCGAAATATCATTTTGGCATCATTATTTAGTTTACAAATCTATATAAGTATTTGTTATAAGTTTTCATAATTTTATATCTTTAAATTAATTTTTTATGCATTTAAATTACTCGAATAATTATTAGTTATTCCTTCAAATTTTTTTGTGATAACTTAATCATCTAATTTACTATTTTGCATTCTCATATATGTTTCATAGTATTTTTACTTTATTTCGTATAATCATATTTGCATTTTTAAGTTGTTTACCTAATTTTGTAATAATAGCCTATATTCATATATAATTTCTTTTTATCTATACTATTTGTGTGAAAATAGCCTTTTATATTTTTATAATGCTAAATTATTATTTTCAATCATTTATTGCATAAATAACATTTTTATTTATGTATTAACGTATTTTTATAATTTTATGTATTTAAATAATAGCCCATTTTTTAAAACAAAATTTGGACCTAAAACTACCCAGATCATAACCCAATCCACCCCAGCCCAAGACCCAATCGGTGCCCTATCTCCACGACATGCGCCACTCACTTTTTAAATCCTGGTCGTTGATCTCTCAAGACCAACAACCCTTGTTTATTTCCTTCCCTTTAATTATTCCCTAATCCTCAAACCCTAATCACCCCCCTACAATTCGCCGCCCTCATATCCTCTCAACCCCCTTTTTCTTCAACTAAACCCTAGCCGTCTTCCTCCTAAATCCTTCTCCTAATCCCATCGGACATGGGATTTGATTGCTACTACTTGCCACATACGGCCTCCTCTTGGTACTGGTTACTCTTCTATACTGCTTGCCTAAACATGGTCAGCAGATCTCATCAAGATCGAATCAAAATCGGTTCAAATCCTTGACCTTTCTGCTATTCTGCCTATATTCATCCTTTGTTCTATTATGAGTACGAATCTATGTGTATTTTCTGTTGGTTCTTACTTACCCTAAAACTAGGGGTTTCAGATCTCTTTAGATCGAACCAAAATGGGTTTTCTCTCTTATTTTTAAATGTTATTATGTCAATATCCATCCTATATTCTATAGTATGTCTGATTTTTATTATATTTTTTCAATATTCACTTTTCCTAAAAAAAATTAAGATTTACCTATTTTTCCCGAAATTCGATTTTTATTCATTTTGTAAGTTATTGCTTCCTTATTTATGTTTAATTTTATAGTGTTTTCTTGTTTACTTGTTTAATTTCTACTACTATATAAAACCCTCCCCATTCCCCTTTAAGATAGACTGGAATCGCTATAATCTCCTTAAAAATTTGAAGCTCTATTATGTTATTCCTTTATTATCTTGTTCTATACTTTGGTTCTTGGTCGGCAGAACGCCAAGGCCACCGAAATTCTAAGTTCTTGCTCTTCGTTGATATTCAGAATGTTGTGGACTTTTGTTGTTTCTTGTTTTTCACTTAACTGGTGAGTTACTGGACTTCGTAATTTCATTCCTATGTATTTGTGATTTGCTTATGTTTTCACGCCTGGAGTTTTGCTTAATGAGTTCTTCTGGGTTATTTTTATATGCAATTCTGTTTGTTATACTTCAATTTTTAGCTCTCCTTAACTTTTAATTTCATATTGACAGTTTAAAGCATGCCTAAACCTTATTTGAGTGAATTAGATTCCTTTCAAGCTTATCTAGCCCGTGTGTTGTAACTTACAGATGTTTAGGACCTTTGCATCTCTTTATTGTTTAAGTTTGCTATCAATCTTGTTACTTGAATAAGCTTCACTTATATGATTTATATCCCTTTTAATAGACTAGTTGATTGTGTTCAAAACTATAAATGTATATATTAACTATATAACATAAGTCTGTTTTTTGTCCTATTCTGAATTTGCTGTGATGATATCCTGCCTATGTAGCATGTTTGATCATGTTCCTTATTAGTATGCTTCTAGCATGTCTTGTTTTCCCAGTAGTTGCAATGATCTATTCTCATCCTGTCTAATTTCTACTACCAATTAATATGATTCCTTTTTGTTACATTAGCACCTATATTTAGCCTAATTTGAATCTTTTCCTTACTATGAGTCTGTGTATACCAATCCTGCAAGCATGTTTTGTTAAGGCGTGACTACTTGTGCACTATGTGTTGAACTTATTCTTCTGAATCTTTGTTAAGTCTATTCTTAAACCCTAAAGCCTATTTAATTATCTGCTCTATGTGATCAACTTGATTATGTTTGTATTCTTCAGTGCTATCTCTCAACCTTAGTTTTCTCTCTTTCACTTGTTACCTAGGTTCTTTTGAGTTCTCATTATTAGCCGACTGAAAGCCACGGCTACCTAGGTTCTATCATTGAACTCCCTAGTGTGATCACTGCTCGGGGTCCAATTGAGACCCTTGAACTCTAACACACTAGGAATTGGTTCTAACTCATTCCCCGAATCTCCTCTACTAACTTTCCTAGTGTGAGCACTGCTCGGGGTCCATTTGAGACCCTTGTGAACTCTAACGCACTAGGGTCTAAGGTTCTTTGGCACTCTGTACTAAATGCTCCATCCTCCCCCATTTCTACCTACTGAACGAGCCAATGGGCTTGTGTACATGGCTATTTTCTAAATCTTTGATGGCTACTGGGTTTTGTCTATTAAGTTTATTTTCTGGGCTGTTGTGAAACTATGACTGTTGTGAAACTATGTGGACTTGAGATTGAAGGCCTGGCCTGGATGGGTATACTTGGGCCTGCCTTAGGCCTACTATAGCTATTTTGTAACTCTGTAATTTATTTCACTCATTGCGTGTGTAATAATATTGTTATAACATTTGAGATGCTAGTAAAATCAGAAAAATGAGTTTATTTTAATATTTGCATGAAACGGGCAGAAATCCTACCTATATGTGTTTAATTTGCTAAAACATGTTCTGCTATTGTGTGTGTTAGATAACCTGCCTATAGGTATTTAATTAATTTTGCTTCTACATGTTTGTTAGATATCATGCCTATAGGAAATAAAGTGACCTATGTTTTAATTTGCATTAATCATATCCATTAGACATTATGACCATAGGGTCATGATAGCTTATGTTCTACAAATCTGCATTTTAGAAATCATCCCTATGTGATTTTAATTGGTTAATGTGATGTTATTATAATTCACCTAGGAGACATGCCTATATGAGCTAAAACAAGTTTCAATCGCTAATTGTAGAAATCCTGCCTATAGGATAATCCCACTCGTTTTTAAGTGCTAATATTGAACTCTCAAACATTGTTTCGTTGCTTAGCTATTCTATCAATAGAAAGCATACCCATAGGATCAAATAGAGTAATTCTGAGTATTTCAATGATTATCATTGCCAACTACTATGTAAATCACTTAAGAATCGTGTCTATGGGTTTAACAACTTATAATCGGTAATTCCAATAATCAACATGCAATATTAGATTCCCTAAATTGTGTAGTTGTTAGGAATCACATCTATAAGATTGCACCTTTGCATCTGAAACTGCTTGCACAAGGTCACATAGAAACCATGTCTATATGGTTTAACTGCATTAATTTGGCTCAATTTTAAAACTTTCTAACACTTAATATCTAATTTGGTTGCGTGCATTTGGTGTCTAAGTGTGGAGGCCAACTTGAGCCCTTAATTGCTTTTACGTGAAGTCCGACTTGTTTTGTGTGTTGCCTAATTTTCTCATTTTGAGCAACCTAAGTTAACTCTAGAACCACCCGAAATAGAGGTCCAAACGCCTCCATCCAGGACCATAGGACCATAGGCATTTGATGGGTAGTGCACGCATAAGGCACAGTTTAGAATCAACTAGTGCGCTTTAGGTAACAACTTAAAGATAGTAGTCGGGTAGCAGGAGGTGAAAGTCTATGCCCCCTGAATAATACGAGTAACTATTCACATTGAGGGAGTTATGAAATACAGCTTATATTGCACGGGCTAATCCTTAGGACCCCCCCCCCCCCCCAAACCTTGTCATTAAATCAATGTTTATTCAAGGACTTTTGGCAATAATTTCCCAAACTTCTTGCTTTCTTTGTCTTTGTTTGTCTGACTAATTCATATAATTCAAGTTCGGCCGGGACCCACAGTTGTGGACCTCGAAGAGTCCTTCCATTCGAGTAATTTGAGCACTTACCTTATCTTTGATGACGCAAATTGGTTAAACCAGAGTTACTTGCAAATAGATTGTTTCGCTTGGTCCCACCTTGATATGACAGGAAACCCGCCGAAGATAACCACCCACAAGCTAAGCCTGGACCCAAAATTCCACCAGTTAAGTAAAAGAGAAGACCCCAATCCGAGGTCAAATATGCTTTCATCAAGGACAAGGTATCTAAACTCCTTAAAATTGGTTCTATTCGGAAGGTTAACTACTCGGATTGGTTAGAAAACATAGTGGTAGTTCCTAAAAATGGAATAAATTAAGAATGTGTGTACACTATAAGAATCTGAATAAGGAATGTCCAAGGGCTCTTTCCCTTTGCCCAACATCAATTGCATGTCAATGCCATGGCCGGCCACGAGATCATCAGTTTTCTCAACGCCTACTCCGGGTAAAATTAAATACGGATGAACCGAGTTGATCAGGAAAAAAACCTCATTCATCACTAAGTACGACACATACTGTCACACCTTCTTTTTTCGCGCCCGCGGGGCGCAAGGAGTATTTCCAATTAAAGGACATTCGGAACGGGACTTATTTATTAATTATTCAGAGTCCTCACTTGGGAGACTAATGGTGTCCCAAGTCACCGGTTGAATCCCGAGCCGAGGAAAAATATGACTCTGTACTACAGTATGCGCATCAGAAATCCGGATAAGGAATTCTGTTAATCCGGGAGAAGGTGTTAGGCATTCCCAATTCCGTGGTTCTAGTACGGCCGCCCAACTGTCATTTTTAGTTTATTTAACTTTCTTTTGTTTTTCTTTTAAAATACTACTTTCATTTACTTTAAATTTTTTAAATTTTCAGATATATTTTTTAATTCCAACTCTCTTTTACTTTTTATTTTTTTAATATTTCCACAAAACTTTATTTTTATTTTTTTATTTTCTTCATTCTTTTACTTTTAAAAAAATAAAAAAAAATAATTCCACGTACTTTTACTTTTTTTTAATACTTCCCTTTTTCTTATTTTTTAAATCACTACCTAAATTATTATTATTTTAAAAAAATATTTTTGGATTTTTTATTATTTTAAAATAATATTTAAATAAAATAAATAAAAAATAATATTAATTGTAATAATTCAACTTTTAATTTTTTTGTATTTTTCCTTATTTAAAATGAAAACAAACACGCCTAGACATATACAAGTAGTTAACAATCATGCTACGATAACTCTCAAAATTGTACACGACGCAAAAATTATTTTATTTTTTGAATTCTTTTTGGAGTAGTTCTTGCGAGGCAAAAATCACGTGCTCACACATACTGTTATAACGTGATGCCATTCGGATTAAAAATGTCGATGCCACTTATCAACGCCTAGTAAACCTGATGTTCGAGGTACAAGTAGGAAAATCAATAGAGGTTTACATTGACGATATGTTGGTTAAGTCCCTACGAGCAGAGGACAATTTAAAATATTTGCAGAAATCTTTTAGCATATTGAAGAAGTACAATATGAAGCTGAACTCGGATAAATGTGTGCATTTGAAGTCGGAGCAGGTAAATTCCCCGGATTCATGGTATCCAACCGGAGAATCAAGATCAACCCTGACAAAATCAAAGCCATTAAAGATATCACAGTTGTGGACAACGTGAAGGCCGTGCAAAGGATTCACATAGCCGCCCTAGGCCGATTCATTTGGAGGTATTTCTATAAGAGCCACTGATTCTTCTCACTACTGAAGAAGAATAAATTTTCATGGACCCCAGAGTGCTAATGGGCCTTGTAGGAACTCAAATAGTATCTATCGAGTTATACAAGTACTTGGCAGTATCAAAGATAGCGATAAGTGGAGTCCTAGTCCGGGAAGAACAAGGTGCGTAATTTCTAATTTACTATGTTACTCAGACTCTAGGTGAGGCCGAAACCAGATACCCTCACCTAGAAAATTGGTGCTTGCTTTTCTAAGCTCCTCTAGGAAGCGGAGACCATATTTTCAACATCATCCTATATGTATTGTGACTACTTACCCACTGCAAAATATCGGACAATTGGCCAAATAGGCCGTGGAGATTAGCTCTATGTTATTGAATATATACCTTGGACTACCATTAAATCTCAAATTTTAGCGAACTTCGTGGCCGATTTTACGCTGGCCCTAATACTCGAGGTCGAAAGAGAGTTGCTGGTGAACTCGGGGATGTCTTCGGGAATCTGGACCCTCTTTGCGAATGGCACCTCAAACACAAAAGGGTCCAAACATGCCAACTACAAGCAATATAGTTAGACAATCTATTAGGATTGTGAAATTGACTAACAACAAGGCCGAATATGAGGCCATAATTGCAGGTCTCGAACTAGCTAACAGCTTGGGGGCAAGGTGATCGAAGCTAAGTGCGACTTTCTCCTCGTGGTGAACCAAGTTAATGGGACGTTTGAGGTTAGAGAAAAATGAATGCAAAGGTACCTAGATAAGTTGTAGGTGACATTACATCTGTTCAAAGAGTGGACTATGCAACACGTACCTCGGGATCAAAACAGTGCGGTCGATGCTTGATACGTAGGAATTTTGACTACTTATTTACACCCTTTTACATTCGTTTTAGCTAAAACAAATGCTTAAAGATATTCCCCAGAACTGAAAAAATGTGCTTACTTTCAAGATTATTAGAAAATGAGCTAAATAGATGAAAATCAACTCAAGAAGGAGTTATTTTGGACAAGTACTAAAGCAAAGCAAAAAACGAGCAAAGTGCGGACCAGTCGATATTGTGTGCGGCCGCAGAGGATGAAGAGAACTCTGATAGATTTTCTTTACAAAGTGCAGACCTTATAATTATTGTGACCGCAGAAGATGAGGTTCAGAGATATGTGATTTTGGTCCATGAAGAAGTGTGGACCGCACCATTATTGTGCGGACACAAAATTAAAAGTGAGGCCGCACTTAGAAATGTGCGGTCTGCAGAAGTCTCTCATGTCTTAAGAGTGCGGCCACACTCATAAATGTGCGGTCTGTAGAATCTGAAGAATTGTGGCCGCAACCCACAATTTTGCGGCCGCAGAAGTCCATCCTATCAAGCCAACATCAAAGTGTGGACCGCACACAGAATTATGCGACCGCAGAACCTCCATATGTGAAGTTTTGTTCGATAATTTCAGTTGTGTATAAATAGACTTTTTTGTCAAAATTAGGTTAAGTTTGAACATCAAAAAAATAGATAGCCTTTTTTTCCTTTACTCTTTGGGTAACTTTGTAGTAGTTTATTATTTTAACATTGCATTTTCTTCCCTTTATCATCTATTATGAGTTTAATCTTATTTTCTTCTTTAGTTTCTTCAATTTTCTCTATGAGTATCTAAGTTCTCATCTAGGGTTGTGACCCAACCCTAGTGTGGTACCTTATGGTTATTTGATTTAGGGCTTGTTTATGATTGGGTGAATGATATTTAGCCTAGTTCTTTCTTAAATTTACGAATTAATTGTTGCAAACAATAATTCATGCCTAATTGACTTAGACTCTACTTGAGAAAGAGAGACTAAGTCTAGGAAAGCTTGGCCAACAAGGAATTAGGGTGAACTCAAGAAATTTATAGCTCCAATTAAAAGGTTGAATCTAGAGATGGTAAGACCGACTTGAGCATCTATCACTTATTCCGTGCATTATCCATTTGGACTTGAAAAAGTCAAATTGGGCAAAACTACTCTAACTACCGAGAGGTATTGAGTGGGTAATTAGGTGTGATTGCTATATTACTACCCTGACCAATGAAACTCACCCTAAAGCTCACAATATGTTAGGTAGCTACCTAGGTGGAAGTCATGACCCAAGATCTTATACAATATAGAAAAACAACAACACCAAAAATATCGTTCTCTAGCTTTTCTTTTGCAAACCCTAGCATAATCATTAGAAGCAGAAAGAAACAAACAAACATGTGGAAGTGCATTTTGGGCACATCATATACTTAGTCTAGGTATATACCTAATCCAATATAAGTTCTCTATGAATCAACCCCGACTTGTGTTGGGTAATTATAATTGCATCGACCGCTTCATAATCCCAATCGGTGGTGTGAATTTGGGCGATATCAATTTTTGGCGCCTTTTTCGGGGAGCTAAAAACGGATTTAACTATGTATTTTGTTTTGTGTGTGATTTGTCTTTCTTTCCTTATGAGTTACTAATCTTTTTGTGAAACCAATTGTAGGTGATATAATGGCTCTCAACAACAATGATCCTCCTAGAAACGTGCCACTGGGGGATGACGGGGATGATGACCAAGTTGATGAGGTTCCTTTTGAACCTAAAGCATATAGATGAGGTCGGTCACCTCAAGACAATATTTCCCTTCCACTCCCACCTCCTTCAAGAGCAGTGGCACACTAGGTGTTTCCAAATAAAGGATACGCAAGTGCCAAAGTCCCGCCCCGCATTAAGGCAGGAAATTTTCAAATTACCAATGTTATGCTTATGTTGTTGGAATAATGGGGATTCTTCATGGGGGCTCCGATTCAAAATGCATTTATGCACTTGAAAGGATTTGTTGACACTTTCTAGGGGAGTACACAAAAGAACGTCTTTGAGGATTCTTTGCGATTGAGGCTATTCCTTTTTTCTTTACCGGGAAAGGTTTGGATTGGTTAAAGATGTTGCCAAATCATTCTCTTCATACATGGGATGAATTGGATGAGAAATTCATTTCCAAGTTCTTTTCTCCTGGGCATATGGCAACTCTTAGTGATGAGATTCTAGCTTTCAAACAAGAATCGAATGAGCCTTTGCATGAGATATGGGAAAGGTACCGTACAATGGTGAAATAGTGCCCGAACAATGACATGACAAAGATTATGATTCAACAACCTTTTATAGGGGGGACAATACTACCAATCAGTGTGTGGTCAACCAACTTGCCAGTGGAAATTTCATGACAACGCAGTATGCGAAACCTTGTGAGATTCTTGACGAAATGGTGAATACTTCTTCGGCATGCAAAGTAGATAAAACATTCCTCAAAGCGATCCAATTGTGATTCACTTGCATAAAGAATCACACGATCACGGGAAAGCAGTTGCCTAGTTTAGCACCACAATGAATCAACTAGCCAAAGCTCAACTTCAACAAGTGCAAGGTCCCAAGAAACTAAATGCAATGAAAGAGTTAGTATGATGGTAAACAAGAGAAGGCAAAAGGGTCCTCAAGTGCAAAATCGGGTTGAAAATTATAAGCAAGATGATAGTGGATTTGATCAAGATAGCAATACAATGAACGAGAGGAGGAAATAAAATACGTGAATAACTTCCAAGGTAAAAGAAACAACAATCAAGGCCCGAATCAACAACAATAGCGACCATAAGGAAATCAAGGAAATTGGAATTCAATCAATCAAGGTAGTTGGAACAATCAAAACAACCAAGGGAATTGGAAAAATCAAGGCAATCAAGGCAACTGGAATTGTCAAAATAACCAAGGCAATTGAAATGGAAATAATCAAGGCTATTGGGGAGGTAACAACGAAGGTGGGTGGAACAACAACAATCGGAGGTTGGATTTTCAAAGACATCCGATGTTTCAACATTCGAGCAATCCGCCTCCCTATCCTTTACAAGGTTAGAGTTCTTCTAACAATAAGATGGGCAGAATAGAGAACATGTTCAAACAAATACTGGAGAAGAATTCCAACTCTGATGTTCAATTAACCCCTCACAACACTTCAATTCGCAATTTGGAAGTTTAATAGGGCCAAATCACGCAAGCTTTCAACACTCATCCTAAGGGGGACTACCAAGTGATACAGTGGTGAACCCGAAGGGTGGGAACAATACAGGTCATGCCAGGTCGTGATTACAAGGAGTGTAAAAGTGGGGAAGCAGCCACCTCAAGTCAAAATAAAATTATGGATGATGAACAACAGGTACAAGAAGATAAGATTCCAAGCAATGAAGTGCGAGCAAATGATTTGGTAAGAATTTATATTGATGGCAATGTTGAGGAAACTCAAGAAGAATTGAACCCGTCTAAGAGCACATTGTAGACATGCCAGAATCGGTATGGCCAAAGGCTAAGGCACCAATGACAAGGCCTCCTCCTCCATATCCGCAAAGGCTTGCAATGAAAAATGGTGAGAACCAATATAAAAGATTTATTCACATGATGAAGAGTTTGTCTATTATTGTACTGTTGGTTGAGGCCTTGGAAAAAATGCTGAGATGTGCAAAGTTCATGAAGGAATTGCTGGCCAAGAAAAGGTCGATGAATTGCGAGACTATAAAGATGGCACATCAAGTGAGTGCAATTGTGCACTCAATGGCTCCTAAATTAGAAGATCCGAGTGCTTTCACATTCCTATATGCAATTGGAACTGCTAACTTTGCCAAAGTTTTATGTGATCTTGGGGTGAGTATTAATTTTATTCCTTATTCAGTGTTCAACACTTTGGGGATTGGGAAAACAAGACCCATATCTATGAGGTTGCAAATGGCAAATAGTACAATGAAGAGACCTTTGGGTATTATTGATGATGTGTTGGTTCGTGTTGACAAGTTCATCCTCTCGACGGACTTTGTGATTCTTGATTGTGAAGTGGACGATGAGGTGCCTATTATTTTGGGTAGACCTTTCCTTGCTACTGGGAAGGATCTTGTTGATGTGGAAACCGGTGAGCTCACTTTCCGGGTGGGTGATAAAAAGTTGGTCTTCCATGTGTGCAAATCTATGAGGCAACCGAATAGCAATGAAATTTGTTCATTCGTGGATTTGATGACCGATGTGATTATTGATGATGCTAGTGCCACAATGAATGCTGAGGATAATTTGGAAGTCGTTTTTCTCAACCTTGATAATGATGAGGAGAAAGAATGCTATGTGGAATGTGTGAATGCATTTCAATGAATGGGGTCGTACACTTATGAACCCCTCAAGTTACCCTTGGTTCTTGAAAACTGGAAGACTCCTCAAACAAAGACCTAGTTCGAGGAGCCTACCACTTTGGAGTTAAAGCCATTGCCTCCACATCTCAGGTATGAATTCCTTGGCCCATCTTCTACTTTAATGGTTGTTCTTTTCTCTTGTTTGACTAACATGCAGGTATAGTCCACATTGGAGGTTTTACAACGCAGGAAGAAAGCAATTGGATGGATATTGGCGGGGTTGTTTGAAGAGATCACAAAGTGGTTGGACGTCGGGGTTGTTTACCCTATTTCCAATAGTTCATGGACTTCTCCGGAGCAATGTGTCTCAAAGAAAGAGGGCATGACTGTGGTTACCAATGACAAGAACGAGTTTATTACTACAAGAACGGTGACCGGATAGAGAGTGTGTGTGGACTATCGTAAGCTCAATAAAGTCATAAGAAAAGATCATTTTCACTTCCCTTCCTTGATCAAATGCTTGATAGGTTGGTCGGTCATGCTTTCTATTGTTTCCTCGATGGTTATTCCGTCTACAATCAAATTCTTATTGCTCCAAAGGATCAAGAAAAGACTACTTTCACATGTCGATATGGTACTTTCGCATTCTTGCGGATGCCATTTGGGTTATGCAATGCACTGGTGACTTTTCAACGGTGTATGATAGCTATTTTCATCGACATGGTGGACGATGCTTTTGAGGTATTCATGGATGACTTTTCCGTGGTTGGGAATTTTTTTGACGATTACTTGAACAATTTGGATAAGACCTTGGCAAGATGTGAGGAGACAAACTTGGTATTGAATTGAGAGAAATGTCACTTCATGGTCGAGGAAGGCATTGTCCTTGTCCACAAGATTTAAAAGAATGGTATTGATGTCGACAAGGCCAAAATAGAGGTTATTTCTAAACTTCCACCTCCTACATCCATGAAGGGAGTGAGAGGTTCTTTGGGTCATGCGGGGTTCTTTCGGCGTTTCATCAAGGATTTTTCCAAAGTGGGGAACCCCTTGTGTAAGCTTTTGGAGAAGGATGCCAAATTCCACTTCAATAAGGATTATATGAAGGCATTAGAATTGCTCAAGTTCAAATTAAAACTACTCCTATTATCACCGCACCGGATTGGAACATTCTTTTTGAGCTCGGTGTGATTCAAGTGATGTGGCAGTTAGACCAGTTTTTGGGAAAATAATCAACAAAATCTTCCATCCGGTGTACTTTGCTAGTAAGACCATGAATGATGCCCAAGTCAATTACATAGTGACCGAAAAAGAACTACCTGCTTTTATCTTTTCTATGGAGAAGTTTCTCCCATACTTGATGAGTACGAAGGTGATTGTTCATACCGATCATGCGGTGCTTCCATACTTAATGAGCAAGAAAGATTCAAAGGCGAGGTTAATACAGTGGGTGATTTTATTGCAAGAGTTCTATCTAGAGACCCAAGACAACAATGGAAGTGAAAATCAAGTGGCGGACCACTTGTCTTGTTTGGAGGAGGAGGGGAGGCCACATGACAGTCTTGAGATCAATAATTTCTTCCCTGACGAGCAACTTCTATAAATTTCACTCGATGCCACAGTTCGTTGATTTGGAAAATTATCTTGTGAGTGGTCTTGTATCGAATGAGATCTCTTCAAACCAAAGGAAGAAGCTCAAATGGGATTGCCTTGACTATTATTGGGATGAACAGTATCTTTTTTGGATTTGTACCGATGGTGTGATTCGACGATGTGTGCCAGAGGAAGAACAAGTAAAAATTCGTGAGACCTGCCACTCTTCACCATATGGTGGTCACCATGGTGGAGCTATAATGGCAACAAAAGTGTTGAGTTGTGGATTATATTGGCCTACTCTCTATAAAGATTCTAGTGATCTAGTCAAGCGTCGTGATGAATGTCAAAGGGCTAGTGGGATTTCTAAGAAGAATGAGATGCCCCTCACCACCATCTTTGAGATTGACATTTTTAATGTGTGGGGTATTGGTTTCATGGTTCCGTTTGAGAGCTCTTTTGGGAACACTTATATTTTGGTAGTTGTGGACTAAGTGTCAAAATGGGTTGAAGCTATGGCTATACCCAACAATGAAGCTCGAAGTGTGATAGTATTTTTGAAGAAGAACATCTTTATAGGATTTGGTACTCCAAGGGCTATCATAAGTGATGGAGGTTCGCATTTTTTCAGCAAGGCTTTTGATACCTTACTCACCAAGTATGGTTTCACTCATAAAGTCTCGACCCCCCATCACCCTCAAGCAAGCGGACAAGTAGAAGTCTCCAACCGGGAGATCAAGAGTATTTTATCAAAGACAGTGAATGCCAACTAGACAGATTAGTCAAGAAAACTTGATGATACTTTATGGGCTTATAGGACAACTTACAAATTGGGATGTCTCTATATCGATTGGTGTTTGGGAAGGCTTGTCATCTTTCGGTAGAACTTGAGCATAAGTTTATGTTGGCATTGAAGAAGCTTAATGTTGAATGGGATGTCGCTGCCAACTTAAGGGTGACATAATTGAATGATATAGATGAGTACCGATACAATGCATATACAAGTTCGTCATTATATAAAGAGAAGATTAAGTACCTCCATGACAAGTACGTTCGAACCAAGGAGTTTAAAGAAGGTGATCTTGTGTTATTTTTTAATTCTAGATTACGGATGTTTCCGGGAAAGTTGAAGTCAAAATAGAGTGGTCCATTTGAGGTTGTTGCTAACACCATTCGGTGAATTTTACTTGAAAAATAAGAATGATGAAGTGTTTAGAGTCAATGGGCACCAGGTGAAATACTATCTTGGAAAAGTTGATGATGGCCATGTCGTGGCGGTTCTTCATTTCAAATGATAGTCAATCTACGTCGTGCCGCAATGTTAAATCATGGGCTTCTTGGGAGGCAAAAAATATTTCTTTTTCTTTATCTTTTTCTTTTCATTAGATAAGCTTTTTTTAATGCTAAATAGTTTTGGAAGTGTATCCAGGTACGGGTGTGCATTACAGGGACTGTGTCATAAAAATTGGCTAAGTGATGAAAAGTGTGGACCACACAATTCTGATTACAACAGCAGAAATACCTCTACGGCTGCACAATTTTGTGTACGGTCACATAACTAGAGGAAAAAATTGCTAGCTCTCTGAAATTGGTCTATTTAAATTTATAGCCAATCTGCGGCCGCACTCACTTTTGTGCGGACCGCAGAGCTTAAGCAAAGTCCAGGTAAAGAGTGCGGCCTCACTCAGCTTAAGTATGGACTGACTTGATAAATCTATAAATAGAATCTCAGTGGACTATTCACAACTTTACACATTCTAAGTTATTGAGACCTAAGCAAGCACAATGCATGTCAAATTAGTTCACAATCCTCATTCATTTAAATTAGTATAGATTCTTACTTGCATCCTTCATCACTGGTATATTTATTACATCTTTATATTTTTCAATTTCACTTAGTTTTGTTCTTCTATGTTGAGTTATTTTTAGGCCTAAAATGTCAAATGTTAGTCATGTGTGCCAAAAATCAAGTGGGTAATATCATATGTATTCACTGGGGGACTGGGTAGATCATTAATCATGTTTATTTGAAAAGACCATGTCTAAATTATGTCAAAATTGCAAAACATAAACTCAATGCCGTGTGATTTCAAATTTTGCAGCCGCACATGAAATTGTGCGGTTTGAAGATCTTAAAATTAGGGCAAATGTGTTGCATGAAATGTGCAGACGCACTCAAAATTGTGCGATCTGCAGAAAATTATGCGGCCCGCGGAATAATGTGTGTGACCGAACTATTGAAAGATCAGAGAACCAGTAGTCTGAACCTGGTATTGTGCGACCACACTCAAAATTGTGTGATTCACACATCTGGATGTGCTACCGCACTTTGATATTGTGCAGTCTGCACATGGCAATCTGCGGCCGAACTCAAAATTGTGTGGTCCGCACTGTCTCTTCTGTAGACTATTTTCCTACAACTATAATGAAATGGTTTGGATTGTTTAGAACTCTAACTAATATATATTCCTTGTATTGTACACAATGGTTCAATCAAGAGGTAAAGGTGATACTTCTAATGGGAGGGGTGAACTCGCCCGAGGCTGGGGCAGGGGAAACCTCCCACATCGCAGTCCAAAGAGCAATAAATAAGAAGGCAACTACCGATAGAGTCCCTGAACCCTCAGAATCCAGTAAGAATCTATCGTCTAGAGAAGCCTTGGAGGGCAACTCTATGTAAGCACAACCCAAGGCACAATCTCAACCAAAACAAATTCTGGGTAGACTACAATTGAGAGATGAATCCTCCTCCTCTGCTAGTTTTTTCTGAGGGTTCGGAAGAGGGTAGCCAAGATTCTGAGCCATCCTCCTTACATGCCCTGGCAGCACCAATTCCTGTTGATGACGATAAGCTCATGATGATGGTAGAGGGGGTGACACTAGAGTGGGCGGCCTAGAGAGTTCGAAGAAGAACGAGATATGGGAGGATAGATTTTTGAGCTTGACAACCTTCACTAGATTTAGAGAATGGTGTCCCCAAAAATTTCTCACACTTAAGTGGCAATTCTTAGTAAAGAACTTGGATAAATGCAATCCTAATGTCCTCATGCATTTCAGGGAGCGGAAGGGGTGGATATGATTCACCCCGAGTGTTATGGGTGCCAATGAGCACTTGGTACGTGAATTTTATGCCCCGCACATCAAGAAAGGTACCAAAGTGACCAAAGCGTGAAATTTGAAATTCAGGTTTGGTCAATGCACATTGAACACTTATATGGGATTTGAGGAGATATGGGTAGTCCAATATATGGAGAAGCTTGTTATGGGTGATGCGGCTGCCTTTGGCTAGCAAAGATCTTGGCAGCCCCAGGACCACCACCCGGATTACACGAGAAGTTTCCATTGCACGAAACACCCTCAATTTTGAAGCAAAGGGTGGAATACTTTTGTGTACGGCCGGATACACCCGTGCAGGAATTTCCACTTCCCCGAGTAGTTCTGGTAGCATCATGGCCAGGTACCCAATAAATATAGGTGCCATTATGTCGGCCATCATGTCTATGGTTTTCCGAGAAGGTGAAAGCTCATATTCATGTCCAAACACCCTCACTGAATACCTTAAGGATGCCAAGGTGTAGCGGAGAAGATTTGATACCCAGGTGCGAGCCAAAAACCCCTTCTTACGGTACTATTTGCTAGGATCGGGGAACCCAAAGTTCAAGGGTAAAGTAACCATCACTGATGGCCATTCTGATGAGCTAACGGTGGTGGTCAAAGATTAAGCTATTGAGCCTTTTACAGTTGCCATGCCCTCCACAACAGCCAGTTTTTCCACCGAAATAGCTGAATTACCACCACCTCCGCTTCTAGACCATCTACATCAGTACCAACTCCCGCCTCATCCACATATCTATTCCCTGCTCTACGAGTCTCCCAGACATTGGCGAGTATCAATAACTAGATGCAGACACCTACTTCAAAGTTATCTGACATATTAATGTTTTTGCAACACAGTCTTCTGCCCCAGCAGCATCACAGGTACCTCTGTCAGTGAAGGAAACATTATCAAAGATCCTGGAAAATCAGAAGACCATCATAGATACATTGGTGGCACATGGGGGAGTCATTGAGGATTTGGACAAATAGGCGAAGAAGATGCAGAAATCTCAGGCTTCAAAGAAATCAGTGGATAAATTGAGAAAAGAAGTTGCCAAAATAGCATCTGGTGGGGATATACCACTTGATCTACTGATGGAGTCAGCAACAACACCATAAGTACGTGAGGCAACAGAGGCATCAGAGGCAGCAACTGGCAAGTCTGAAGAGCCAGACCTTGCTGCCGACATTGTTGAAGAGATGCTTAAGATGTTCACCAACCCTGTTATTCCCCAACCAGAGGATGATGATATCCAGTTGGCAGAGCCCGAGGATGCTGATTATCTCATGCACACTGAGACCACATAGGGAGTTCTCTTAACTATTTACCGTTCCTTATTTTGATTTTTGTTAAGCACTGAGGACAATGCTTATTATTATTCGGGGGGTGGTCTATTTTGATAAATTTGATATGACTTTGGCTTGTAATAACTTTAATACTCTCTTGATTCTCTCTTTCATTGTGTATATATTCCTCCCTTTCTTTTGATGTATATATATATATATCCCCCTCGGTTTGTATATTCATTTGTCGTACGTTTAGTAGTTTATTTCATGGCTTCTCAAGTTTGTTTGTCTTAGTAGTATAACCTTTTATTTACTTTAATAGCTTCTTTTTTATTTGATAGATTCTTTTTATGTTTAAGTGAGCAATAAGCCTTTAGTTTTCTTAATGGCACGATTCTTTCCAAAGGTAGATTTTGTGTGTACCGGGTGACTCTTTCCAACGATAAATGGCGTGATAACCTTCTTAAGAAATTGAGTCCGTTTTTATGTTTAGGTAAAAATATATGTATTAATGAATAAAAAGGTTCAAACATGCTTCACTTGTACCACACATTTAACTACGGCCTTATGGTTAAAAACAAGTTCTTGACAAGAAATTGCTTTAATTAGTGACCTTTAAACTCTTGTGTTGACTTGAGTAATCATCGAATGGTTTACTTGAACCATTAGCGGTCTTCAATATTAAATATGGTTGTTGTGGGCCCTCGACTCTATCCTCTTTAACAATCCAAGTGTGTGAGACGTGAGATTTTTATTGCAAGTCCAAGTACCCGTGTGAATGGTCTAGAACTTGCCCAAAGTATTTCTAGGCAAAATTCTAAGTTTTGCTTGGCATGAGAAGTGAATATAGGATCTCCTTGACGCGCTTGAAATTTTCCCTTGTCCCGCCAATTTTTGCTTTCCCTAGTCAACCCATTTGAGTCTAAGACCTTTATCATTTGATAGCCACGTTACAAGCCCATACCGATTTTGTAATGTCCCTTTCTTGGCACCCTAGCTTTCCTTATCACTCTTGAGAAGTAATTGGCTAAAACTTAAGTTTGGTGGAGAGATTAGGAGGTTGAAAATGGTAAGGAGGAACAATAAGAAAAGTAATGAAGAAAAGGATAGACAAAAAGAAAGAAAGATTGAGCAAGAAAATACAAAAAGAAAGTGAATAAAGTGAAGAGTTGAAGGGATTCAAAGAAAAGCAATAATGCAAAGCACGGAGAAAACAAATAAGGAGAAAATGACCATCATGACCGAGAAAAAGTGATGTTAAGTCTCTCTAGTTCCCCCGAGGAAAAAGATAATGACTCAAAGAGTCGGCAAAACATGAGCTAAAAAGGGAAAAATGGAATGCTTAAGGAAAGATGAACCCGTTCCTATTCCAACATTCCCTATCCCTATCGAATAAGCCTTCATTACATTTCGAAAAATCCATACGTGATTTCAAGCCGAGTGGACTTACATTAGTGGTGATTTACATGAGGGGCAAGCATATGGTACTTAGAGTTGTACTTGTGACATTCGTTTGAAAGAGATGAGCAAAGTCTTCACAAATCCTTGAATTAAGTGCTACATTCTTAAGTGAAATATGCTAGCGGAGAGTAGAGGAGGAGGAGTTTGGGATCCACAGTGACCTACATGAAAGAGCAAGCTTCCTTGATGAATAAAGTCAACCATTGATGCTTTAGTGTCAAATTTGAACTATTGTACTTGAAAGTCAAATCATTATCTTGTTGATAATTCATTGGTGTTGTGGGTAATTGTTGGTCCCAATTGATGTGTGTTTAATTCACCTTACGCTAGCTGAAATACATCTTTTCTTGTGAAGATGGGAATTACCTTATTTTCTTGAGGACAAGCAAAATCTTAAGTTAGGGGGAGTTGATAAGTAGGGATTTTTACTACTTATTTGCACCCTTTTACTTTCGTTTTAGCTAAAAGAAATGCTTAAAGGTATTCCCGAGAACTGATAGAATGTGCGTTCTTGTAGGATTACTGGAAAACGAGCCAAAGAGATGAAAGTAAACTCAAGAAGGAGTAACTTTGGATAAGGACTAAAACAAAGCAAAAAAGAGCAAAGTGCGGACCGCACAATATTGTGTACGGCCAGACCGTACAATTATTATGTGGCTGCATAAGATGAGGTTAACAGAGATGTGATTTTGGTCCATCAAGTAGTTTGGACCACTAAAAAATGTGCGGTCCATAGAGGTCTCTCCTATCAAAGATCGAGCTCAAGTGTGCAGCCACACTCATATATGTGCGGTCCGTAAAATTTGAAGAAGTGCGGTCGCAACCAAGAATTGTGCAACTGCAGAAGTCCATCCTGTCAAGCCAATATCAAAGTGGGGACCGCACACAAAATTATGCAGCGTAGAACCTCCAGAGAGGCAATTTTTTCAAATGATTTTAGTTCTGTATAAATAGTCTTTTTCGTCAAAATTAGGTTAAGAAAATAGATAGCCATTTTTTCTTTACTGCATTGGGTGACTTCGTAATAGTTTATCATTTTAACATTGGATTTTCTTCCCTTTATCATCTACTATGAGTTTGATATAATTTTACTCTTTAGTTTATTATATTTTCTCTATGAGTAGCTAAGTTCTTAGCTAGGGTTGTGACCCAACCCTAGTGTGGGTACCTAATGGTGTTTGATTTAGGGCTTGTTTGTGATTGAGTGAGTGATATTTAGCCTAGTTCTTGCTTGAATTTAAGAATTAATGGTTGCAAATATTGATTCATGCCTAATTGACTTAGACTCTACTTGAGAAAGAGATACTAAGTCTAGGAAAACTTGGCTAACAAGGAATTGGGGTGAACTCAAAAAATTTATACCCCTAATTAAAGGGTTGAATCTAGAGGTGGTAAGACCCGACTTGATCATCTATCAGTTGTTTTGTGCATTACCCATTTGGACTTGAGAAAGCCAAATTGGGCAAAACTACAATAACTACCTAGAGATAATAAGTGGGTAATTGCGTGTGATTGCTATATTACGACCTCGACCAATAAAACTTACCCTAGATCCCACAATCCATTAGGTAACCACATAGGTGGAAGTTATGACCCTAAATCTTTTATAATCTTGTAAAACAACAACGAAAAAAATATCGTTCTCTAGCTTTTCATTTGCAAACATTAGCATAATCACTAAAAGTAGAAAGAAACAACCAAGCATGTCGAAGTGCATTTTGGGCACATCATACACTTAGTCTAGATATATACCTAATCGAGTATAAGCTCTCTGTGGAATTGACCCTGACAAACGTTTGGTAATTATCAACTGCTTCACAATCCCAATCAGTGGTGTGAATTCGGCAAACATCAATGCACTTGCTAACTTAGGATCGTCGGTCCTAGATGACGAGTTCAACTCTAGGGAAATCATACAACCCATGAGATCGATAGTGGAAGAAGGCCATGTTGAGATAAACTCAACGAGCCTAACATGAGGCTTGAGAAACAAATAAATAGAATATCTGAAGACTTGGAAGCTTCCATGGATCCAAAAGAATCGAGAACCCTTCATATAAAAGCAGCTTAATTTAGTTTATCTGAAGACATAACCCTGTTCAGAAGAACATCTGATGGCTCACTTGTGATATGTCTAGGGCTAAGAGATACCGAATGCATTCTGAGGGAAAACCTCGAAGGCACCTGTGGAAATCATTCAGACGCCAAATTATTGGTTAGAAAAGATAATTAGAGTCGGCTTCTACTGGATCGATGTGGAAAAGGAAACAAAGGAGTTCAGTAAAAAACTGTAATTAATGCCAGAGATATTCTCCAATGATTAATCAACCCGGGGAGTTGTTGCAATTGGTTTTGTCACCATGGCAGTTCATAAATTTGGGAACTGACATCGTTGGCCCCCTTTTATAGGTACCGCGTAACGTTCAATTTATATTGTTTATGACTGACTACTTTTCTAAGTAGGTGGAAGCCCAGGCATACGATAAGGGCAGAGAGAAGGAAGTCATCGATTTCATTTGGGACCACATCATATGCCGGTTCGGAATACCGGTTGAGATTAAAGACCATAAGATCAAAAGGATCCTATCACCACTTTACCATCCTAGCGGGAACAGGTAAGCTGAATCGACCAACAAGACCATACTCAAAAACACAAAAAAGGTTAATCGAAGCCAAAGGAAAATGGAAGGAAATTATGCCCGAAGTCCTATGGGCATACCATACGACCTCAAAGTCGAGTATTGGGGCCACCCATTTTTGCTGCTTTACGGAGCCGAAGCTCTGATATTGGTCAAAGTTGGAGAACCAAATCTCAGGTTCTGGTACACAACCAAGGAATCAAATGACGAGGCCATGAGTACGATCTTGGAGCTATTAGATGAAATACGCGAAGTTTCCCTTGTCCTGTTGGCCTCCCAAAAACATCGAATCAAGATACATGACAAACGAAGGGCCAACATTCGACACTTCAATATCAGGGACTTAACATTAATAAAGGTCACACAAAGCACCGAAAATCCGAACGATAGGATAATGGGGCTGAAATAGGAAGGACCATATCAAATTATCGAGATCACCTAAAAAGGATCGTACAAACTCGGAACAATGAACAGTAAACGACTACCAAATAACTGGAACATAACTCACTTGAAGAGATACTACTGAAGGTACAACCCTATTCATTCTTTTACTTATTTTTGAACTAACACTTGCAGGTAACCAACAAGGAACGATACAATGTTTTGGCCTAAAAGTATGCATTGCACACTTTTTCCCTTGAACCAGTTTTGTCCCAATAGGTTTTCAGGCAAGGTTTCTAACGAGACAACAGTGGATCGTGCTAACTAAGAATCAAAGGCTGATCATGAATTCGTGTCAAAGATCACATCAACAGTATTCAAATCTTCTCTATGATCAACCTCAGACATTAGGGGGCATTACCCTCGGATAACGAGTTTAGCAAGGGAAAAGACTTTGTGGTTGAACGGTCTCGGCTCGATTGATAGGATTTACCATAAGGGATAAATGGTAAAATGAACTATGCCCGCATAGATTTCTCGAGCCCCGGCACAAATCTTGTACACATGTGTAACTATTATGCACAAGAATAAAAAGAAGTCTCTACCTTATGGATAAATATCTTGCCCCTTTAAAAAATTCTTTTTCAATCATAAGGAATTTCCTACATCCAATCCCCTAAAGGTATCGAGACCAATAACAACCTTAATCCGATTTCAAACGATCAGTCCCACTCGGGGTTTGCCATCCAAAGACAAATTCAGACGGCCTACGCCATCAAAGCCATGTGAACAAGACCTATTAGGTAGCGCCCGAACTATAAAGGCTACGACCATCCCCATTCAAGGACTGTTATCTTAGGCAAGCCTAGATAACTCAAGATAACAAACCCACTGGGAAACACCCAAACTAAAAAGGCTATGTCCATATTAAAATGGCTCGGAGACATCTGAGACCCGCACCAAAAAACAACAAGGCCATAAAATTTCTTAACTGGTTCTAAAGGCTACCCTCGGCGAACTATAATCTAAAAAATTTTAAGTACCTTGGGTAAGAAATTTCGATCATACCGAACCCCCACAATGCCATAAACAAAATAAAGTTGAAGGCGAGGCACGTTCGAACCTCCGAACATAACCTAACTATTTCATGCTAAGGCATTTCAATCTTTGCGAATATAAATAATAAAACAAAGGAATAACGCAGAAATTGTTGAAGAGAAAAAACCTTATATACATATCATTTTTTTTGCCTCGATACAAAATTTTACAAAGGCCGAACGTCCTCAACAAAAAAGTAAGGTATTACAAAATGCAGAAAAACAAAAAACATATGCGAAGTGCCAAAGTTGCCTAGTCTTCACCGGGGGCCGCCTCATCGCCAGGACCTTCGGGTTCTCCTCCACCCTCATATCCTCTCAAACCCTCGGAATATTCATCATCCTCGTGATAATCCAACTTCTTGGCCTCGGCTTCTAGCCCCTTGGCACTCCCAATTTCAGCTGACAAGTCGAAACCCCAAGCATGAATTTCCTCAAGGGTCTCCCTTCGTGATTATCACTTTGCGTGCTCGATAATATACTTCGCTCGATCCTGGGACGCCTCAGAATTGGCCTTATATTGGGACACTATCTCATTGGCGTCAAATTTAACCACCATAGCCACCAACTTGGCCGTTTCAAGCTTCTTGGTCAGAGTTTCTTTATCAAATTCGGCCGAACATAGCTCAGATCGGAGCTCCTCAATATGTTTTCCCTACACCACGGTCGTTTCATTTGCCTCCCAAAGCTGAACCTCAGCCAAATCCATTCTCAACCGAGCAGATTCCTTTTTCGAGGCCAAGCGGTCCATTTTGCTTTTCCATTCTTCGGCCTCGATCTTTATCACATCCATCTCTACCCGATGCCGATCTGATTAAGCTTCTGTTGGACATGTGGGTTCTTACCATTATTCATCAAGTCTATCTCATCGTCACTAACCTAAAAGACTTTTAGCTTTTCCATAAGGTTGGCGTGCTCCTTCTAAGCCACCTCTAGCTCGGCTCGGAGGTTCTTAACCTCCCCTTCACGCTGCTTGCAAAGAAGTTTGTAAGCATCATTCTTCTCAATAAGCCCTCGAATCTCGGCCTCATATTGGTTTAGCTCGTACTGATATCGAAGAAAAGTCTCGTGATGAGGCATTGAGGCCTACAAACACAAATAAAAAAGTAACGATTAACTCAATTGAATCTAAGTAAAAATTAGAAGTCACCAAGAGGTATCTGAAGTTACCCGGTTTAACGTCTGTTGTGCTTCATTGAATAGGCAGGGTGCGTCCACCTCGTTTATCTTGGCTTGGTCTTCCTCGATTAATGGGGTTTGTTCTTTGCATTCGCAACCCTTCTCTTGTGTTCGCGATGAGTAAAATTACTTGTCAAGGATTCCATACTCATTCCAAACAAACTTTAGTATAATAGTCATAAAGTTTTGCGCACAACTTCAAATGATAAATGGTTTGATGTTTTGAAAACTAGACACCAATGGATATTGATTCATGGGTTTCTCATTTCCTAATCAATATATATCGCCAGATATAAGCTTCTAAAATCAACCTTGTGCAGCAGAGATTTTCAAACTCTTCCTAGATTGCCTATAGTATAACTACCATAACTTTTCGTACACAAATCTAAATTCTAAGTAATTTATATTTTTGAAAAAGAGACACAAAGGGATACAACTTATGTTTTTAGATCATCTCCAAATTCCATATAGATTGTAAGATATGAGCCTCCGAAATCAGACCTGTGCAATTGAGATATCCTTCTTCGCGAATGCGAGTGCCTCTTCACGAACGCGAAGAACAAACTTCCAGAAGCCAAATTCTACTTTGCGAATGTGAGAGGTGATTGGTGCGAACTCAATCCTAAGAAAGAGCGGGCATTAATACTTTTACCCGATAGTGGTATCGGGGTCAATTTCCACAGAGAGCTTCGATTTGGAGTTGAGTATTTGCTAAGCCTAGAAGTGTGTTTGGCTCCTAATTGATCTTCTAACATTTTTGGTTTTCTTTTGAGTAATAGCTATAATTTATCAACTACAATTGTAAAACTAAGTTATGCTAAAATTATGATTCTAAGTTGTATACAATATAGAGAAAGGCACTAGGGTCGTGGCATGTGCCTACGTGGTCAACTAACGGGTAAAGATTCTTAATGCAGAAAAGATGAATATGGGACTTATGCTATAACCGTTGCACTTTTGGACCCATTCTCACACCTCTCGGTAGAGACAGTAATTTTGCCCAATTGACTCTTTCGAGACCAATTGGGTAGGCTAATTTGCCCAAGCAACTAATGGTTCAAGTGCGGGTAATTACTCTCTTGAGGTTTAACCCGTTAATTGGGACTACCATTCTCATGGGTCTATCCCAATTCCTTATTGTTTATTCCCTTGATTACCTCTATTCCCTTGGTAGTTGTTGACATATTGGACTTCCTCACTTTGGTCATCAAAATCTTCATTCGAATATTCACCACCATCATCATAGTTGTCAAAATTCTCTTGAGGTTGTTGTTGCCCACTTTGCCTTCTTTTCATCATATTCACTCCCTCCATGGCATTGACCTGGCACGGATTTTGAACTTGTTGAAGTTGCGCCTTAGCCAATTGGTTCATTGTTGTTGTGAGTTCGGCAATGGCTTGGCCGTGATCATGCAACTCCTTATGCAAGTGTATAACATTAGGATCACCTTGAGGAACATTAGCCCGTCTTTTTCCATGCCGAAGAAGTATTGGCCATTTCATTAAGAACATCACAAGCTTCGTTGTATGGAAGCTTCATAAAATTACCACCGTCCAACTGATTCATAATACACTGGTTTGTTGTGTTTATACCCCGATAGAACGTCTGTAGGATCATAACATCATTCATATCGTTGTTGGGGCACTCTTTTACCATAGTCTGAAATCTCTCCCATACCTCATGTAAAGGCTCCGTCGGCTCTTGCTTGAAAGCTACAATCTCATCTCGAAGAGCCTCCATATGGCTAGGCGAAAAAGAACTTGGCAATGAATTTATCGGCCAACTCGTCCCATGTAGTTATTAAATGATTTGGGAGTCTCTCCAACCAATCCAATGCCTTCCCCCAAAGTGAGAAGGGGAAAAGCCTTAACCTCAGTGCATCTTCCAAAACATTTGTCTGCTTGCTCCCCAATAAGTATCCACAAACCCTTTCAAATACTTGTATGCATTTTGGTCCGAGACGACTGTGAAGTACCCTCGTTGTTCGAGCAAAGTGAGCATGACATTGGTGATTTGGAAGTTCCCCGCCCGGATTAGGGGAGGAACTATTGCACTTGCGTTCCCTGTATTGGGTAGAACTCTTGGTGCTACTCTTGGTAGAGGTGGAGGAGGGTCTGGTATGTTGTCATTAGCATTAGCATTAGCATTTCTACCCCGTCTTTGTGCTTGGGGTAAAATCTCCTCTTGTTCTACGTCTTCCACCTCCTCCACTCCCACATTAATAGCATCTTGTGCGTTTAAAACCATTGGTACCTGAGTGAATTAACACAAACAAAGTAAGTAAAAAGAAGAAAAAAGAAGCAAAACACAAAACTAGCCAACAAATAGTCAAACACCGTAAAGCTCCCCGGCAGCGACGCCAAAAAGTGATCGGTGCGGACTCAATCCTAAGAAATAGCGGGCGCTAATACTTTTAACCGATAGTGGTATCGGGGTCAATTTCCACAGAGATGGAGTTAAGTATTTGTTAAGCCTAGAAGTGTGTCTTGGCTCTTAATCTATCTTCTAATATTTTTGGTTTTCTTTTGAGTAATAGCTACAATTTATCAACTACAATTGTAAAACTAAGTTATGCTAAAATTATGATTCTAAGTTGTATGCAATATAGAGAAAGGCACTAGGGACGTGGCATGTACCTAGGTGGTCAACTAACGGGTAATGATTCATAATGCACAAATGATGAATATGGGACTTATGCTATAACTAATGCACTTTTGCACCCACTCTCACACATCTCGGTAGAGAGAGTAATTTTGCCCAATTGACTCTTTCGAGACCAATTGGGTAGGCTAATTTGCCCAAGCAACTAATGGTTCAAGTGCGGGTAATTACTCTCTTGAGGTTTAACCCGTTAATTGGGACTACCATTCTCATGGGTCTATCCCAATTCCTTATTGGAATTAATCTTGGGATCATGGACTCTCTTTCTCAAGAAGAGTCAAGACCCACTAAGCTAGACTTGGTGTTTGCAACCACCAAATCTTAGTGAAAACATAAGATTAATCTAAATAACAAATACCCAACATCATTCATGCACTAAACAATCACACCCATTAATTACCCACACTAGGGTTGAGCCACTACGCTAGCTAACTAGGTTTAGCTAGACATAGTAGAAATAAAAATTAAAGAAATAATAGATGAAATTGACATAATAATTAACTAGAATGATAATCTACTTGAATCCACTTTAAAACTAAAAGAAATTGCCAAAAATAGGCTAACAATATGAAGTCTTGAACTCAGCAGCTATTCTCTAAACAATACTTAAGTAAAATGTTCTATTTATACTACACAGGAAAAATCGGAGAAAAATACCCCTGAGGGTCTGGCGTGGACCGTATACAAATGTCATGCGGCCGCGAAAGGCAGTTGGTCTTCAAATATTTTCTTCTGGAACTATGCGGCCGCATAGGTTGAGATATGCTAACAACATAGAAATGGGGCGCGGTCGCGTAGTAGATTTTTCCAAAAAGTTAACTCTCTAACTTTTACCCACGCAAACCGCACTGCTTTGATGTGCGGCCGCGTGGGCTCTTGCCTTGATTTTCTGGGTCACTGAACTTCTTTTTGTGCGGACAACATGGAATCGATTGCGAACCGCGTTGCTTTACTTCAAAATTGCAAGGTCTCTGAAATCATCTGCGCGGCCGCATGGAAAATCAGTGCGGAACGTGCAGGGTAGCCTTGATAATACTCAGCCTCTGAACTTTCCTGTGCGGCCTCGTTGCAAAGCAGTGCGGACCACACAGGTCATTTTGACCCCCATTTCAGTTATTTTTTATGCTTGGTAGATTTAACTCCTTTTTTAGCCGATTTGTGATATTTATCATCTTGTCTCTCAAACCTGCAATCAAGCCCAACTTGTAAGCATTTGGGGACTAATCTAGAGCAATTAATGCACAAAGCTCAGGTAAGAGAGGGTATAAAACTTGTACAATTCACAGTTATCAACTCCGATCCCCGTAACTTAAACCTTTGCTTGTCCTCAAGCAAATAAAATGAGACCTATCCCTCAACGGAAAACACCCAAGTAATTCCTGTTCTTCCTAAACTAACCTCAACAAGCGTCATTTGGGACTAAAAATTGCCCTTAATGCAAATGCATCATTAAAATATTTGAAATTTTGAGAACTTGTGGATCAAGTGTGACACAAGAGCATCAATGGTTGACACATCTCATCAAGGAACCTTTTTCAAGTACTTTGGTCATTGTGGAACCCAAACTCATACATCCTCGACTTTCCCTGTGAACCTCACCTTTTAGAATAGTTGCTCACAAATCAAGGTGAATGTACTCTCTCTCATCTCTCTCAAAGAAAATGCCCTAAGTCCAGCTCTGAGTAACATATGCTTGCCCTTCATGTAAGTATCCACTAATGTAGGCTTCCCTCAACTCAAGCTCAAATAGAGCTTTTGAGGAGTCATTGTGAAGGCTTTTGGGTGAAGGTAGGAATATGATTTTGTTCAAGTGGTTTCAATCTTCCCTTAAGCACTTCTTTTGATTCATTTTGGCACACTTTCTTGACTCAATTGAGTAATTCACTTCTTTCAAGGGGTTATAGAGACATACTATCACTCTTTCTTTTGCAATTCAAAATATTTCTCCTTTTGTCTACTTCTCCATACCCTTTTTTCACTTTTTGTTGTCCTTTGATTTCCTTTTTGTTGTCTTTCTTTTTCTCTTTTTTCCCTTTTTTCTCTTTTTCATTGCCTTCCTTTTCTTTTGCTTTTGTACCTTCTTACCATATTGATACCTTTCTTGTCTCTCCCCCCAAATCTAGACATTTGCCACTACTCAAGAGAAGATTTGGGTGCCAAGAGAAGGTCTAATTGAAAACCAGTATAGGCTTGTAACTTGGTTCATGAAAGAAAAAGGTTCAAGGCTAAAAAGGGGTGAACTAGGGATCATTTGATTGGTAGGTCATAAAATTTTATTAATTGGCATTTTTGGATCAATGAGAGCCTATAATCACTTCTCAATTAAGCTCCACATATGATTTCACCTCAACAAATATTCCGGGCAAGTTCTAGACTATCAGCACGGTACTTAGGTTCAATAAATCGAATTCTTATCACATACACTCAAGGATTGCCAAAGACGGAGTCGAGGGCCGACAACGACCTTAGATATGATTATAGCGCACAATGGCCCAAAATGACCACATGATGGTTGTTTTGTCAACACAAGAGTCTCAAGGCCATAAATTTCACCATCCTAAACACAACTTAATGTACTTGACCATAGGATCAAAGGAAAATGTGCTAGGCCCAAGTGAAGCTTTGCCCGAGGTACACCTAACTACCAAAAATCTTGAAAATAAAAAAGAAAAAATGAAAAACGGACTCAAACCCTTAAGAAGGTTATCACGCCATATATCATTGGGAAGAGCCACCCGGTTCGCACAACACTCTACCCTTGGAAAGAACCGCGGCATTAAGAAAACCAAGGGCTTATTTCAAACGCCAAAACAAAACCAAAAAGTCTACGAACCTAACTTTGCAACTAAAATGAAAACGAAATTTTTTAACAAAAATATAAAACCATAATGAAAATAGAATGAATATATAAAAAAGGGAAGTAGAATATACAACTAGGGGGAGATGAATATATACATAAAATATGAAGGGCTTCTAGAATGAACAGTTATATACAAACCATCTAAAACTACGAATGTCAAAAGCTAAAAATAAAGCAAATATATACAGTAATCCAGTCAATCAAAAATAGTAGGGCCACACCCCCATGAATAAGAGCTAGCAGTCCCCAATGCAACCTACCAAATAAATTATAACATCAGTAAAGGATATAGAGCGGCCCCTCAAGCCTCATCAGCCTCCCTGTGCTGGTCAGTGGCTACCATGTCTTCTATGCTGGCAGGGACCTCAGACTGGTCCCCAGCCTGTTGCTGTTGTGCTACTGGGACAGGTGTATGCTCCTGATCTGGCTCATCAACTGAAGGGGCACTGGAGGGACCCTCATGCTCTGGATCTACTTCTATCACAAATCCCTCAGTGCTAGGGAGCTTCCTCTTCTTCCTGGGTCTATGCTCATCCTCTACATGTTGCTGTGGTGTTGCGGCATAACAACAGGATCCCCGAACAATAGATCAAGCAGCATCTAATCCACCAATAGCTTTTCTACATCTACCCTCAATTTTTTCACCGACTCCTTTGAGGCCTTTGTCTTCCTCGGCTTCCTGTGCTCCTTAGCCAAGTCCTTTAGTGCTTTGCTGTGCTCCCCGACTGCTTTGGCCAAGCTTTCCTGCTTTGCCATCATCTGCTCCTGGTTGGCAAGGATTTTCTTCAGTTTATCCCAATGTAAGCAGGGATCTCAATAGTAACCAATGCTCCCTGAGCATGTAAAGTTGTGGCCAATATTGACAACTTGGATGTCGCAGCCGACATCCAGTTGTTCAAATTGGCTAATGAGTGTGTGAGCTCTTTGGCAGTGAATCTGTGAGTCTTTGATACCAAGATCACCGAATCAGCAGTAACAAAAAGGGATGCTGTGGAAGGACCTGGGGGCAATGTATCAGTAGTGGGTTCAGTGGGCTGCTTAGTGACAACTGGCTCTTCAGACTGGCCAGCTGCAGAAGAAGTGGATGCCTGACCCTTTTTGGCTTTCTTTGGCTTGTCCGGACCCATCTGATCATACCATGAATACGAGGCTACCGGAGGCATCTTGACATCATATTTATTCTTCATCACATCCAATTCCTTGAAGTGTAGGGAGAGTGTGTTCGGGAATAGGTAGTTGGTATTGGTCTCGTACCCGACTTGAGAAATCACTCTCGACATTATATTACCAACATTTAGATGGAATCCTGCCATGATGGGCAACCAAGATAGCACGAGGAAGAGGGACGGAATGATCATGTGTGGTTGGGTCAAGCCGACTGCACACAAAGGTCAACCACCCTTTTGCTTCGAAGTTCAAAGTGTTTCTGTATATCTTCTCCTGTGCCTTCAACCACACAAGGACTGTACCTGGAGATGCTAAGATCTCGGCTAACCATGAATGAACTTCTTCTTTCATTGCGAATTTCTCCAAGTACTGAGATTCATCCTCTTTTTCGAACCCCAAGAAGTCATTCAGCGACTTCCCATCAAATAGCACGGTCTTGTCCCTAACTTTTGTCGCTTTGGAACCCCGAACTATGTGGTGAACATTACTGTAAAATTCCTTAACCATGTGCTCATTAGCCAACAAACACGTTTCTTGAAGAAGCTCCAACCCTATCTCGTGTGGAATTATGCTTGCACATGAGGGCTGTGAGGAACTAGATTGGCATTTATGAACTGCCTCTCCGGAATCACCTTCCTCTTGGTCCACCACTCCCTGAATCTATGGAACGCTACCTCACTAATGAACATGTCTCCCCATGCCTTATATTTTCTGGTCTGCTCTATGCCTCCCACCTGTGGTTCACCTTCCTCAGCGTATCCTCCACTCTCCCGTGATAGTGAAGCTGTGGGAGAAGAGGAGTATTGATCTACAGTTTCTTTTTCAGCTCCGGACTCATAAGACGAGTGAAAGACTACATTCACGGGCTTCTTGGATGTGGCCACCGTCTCATGCTCAAGAGAAGAAGACTCAGGAACTGGAATCTACACGGACATGTGGGTGGGGGCAGACTCCAAAGTCACACTTCGGGAGGGTGCATACTCACTCCCTGTTGAATGAAAGGCAGCCTCGTCGGCCCCCCAAATTATCTTTCTATTTTTCTTTATGGTCTCCTTGTCTTTGGGAGTGAGTTTTACAACTTTTCTAACTGTCTTCCCTCGGGAAGAACCACCTCTCCCGGTTTGTTTCTCTTTTCCCCCACGTTGTTGTTGTTTGCCTCCACATTTTTTACCATTTCTGCAAGAGATACATGTCTAAAGTTGTTAGTAGAAGCACAGAATGAGAAGTAGACAGTTTAAATGCATTGCACAATCTCATATACACTGATTCAGACAGAAGGATGCGGACCGCATAGGAATGCACGCGGTCAGCACAGGCCAATTACTCCAACATTCAACTCTCTGAAAGGACATACGCGGTCCGCACTATTTTGGATAGCGACCGCATGGGATCGACGCGGACTGAAAAAAAGGAAAGCGGTCCGCACAGGTCAAACACCCAAATGTCAACCTGTCTGAACTCTGGCCATGCGATCCGCACTGATTTGGATCGCGGCCGCGCTGGGCTTATGCGGACCACATACAAGTAGAACACAGACCGCGCAGAGAGGTTGATCGAACACCAATCAAAGACACGGGGACCGACCACAAATGTTGTGATGCCGCGTAGGGCTAAAATCGAGCAGGGACCTTATTCTTTTTAGTCCAATATTTTCTAACATTTTGGGTCCTAGGTGTCCCTACTCAATTTTTTTTTTGGTGTCCCTACTCAATTGTTTAAATAGAATTCATGCCCATGGTTCAACAAAAGTTCACAAATATCTATACTAACAATGAAATCAAAAGGAAAGAGATGAAAATAAGAAGGTATACTAGTAGAAAGCAATTAAAACAAACAAAAGTTAGACTACAAATTGAAATGAATAAGAGTTGTTACTAGGGATTAATGATAATTCAACTACGTGAGCAAATGAAGCAGGTGTAGAGTGAAAATTTTAGCTCAGGATGAAAATTTGCAGAAAGGTTCAAATGAGTCCCAAGACTTCTATTTATAGACAACCCTGGGACCCAGTACTCACCTACCTGTGCGGCCACCCAAAAATGTCATGCGGACCGCGCAGGATTTCCATTATTCACATTGGCTTCTCAATCCACGTGGACCGCACTAATTTGGTGTGCGGTCGCGTGGAAGTTATTAGACACCTGGTGAGTTCAGCTTTTCCCACGCGAACCGCACTGCTTTGATCCGAGACCGTGTGGGATCTTATCATAGAGCATGCCATTTTAAGTTCTCACATGAAAACCGCAAAACAATGGATGCGGATCGCGGTGCATCTTCTGAGACTTGGTCCTCAGTTGCTCAAACCTACGCGAACTGCACTGTTTGGTGCGTGGCCACGTAGGCAACATTCAGAGACTGCTCATTTTTTATCTTTGTCCTGCACTGGTCCAACATTATCCCTGGAACACTTCACATACAATCTGCTCAAAAATCCTACTCTACAACAGAAAAACAAAGAAAAACAAAAGACATGGGTTGCCTCCCAAGAAGTGTCTGATTTAACGTCACGGCACGACGCATGTTACCATCACAGTCATTTCAAACGAATAAGCACCACCACGTGGCTGTCATCAATCTTTCCAAAGTAATGCTTGACACGATGCCCATTGACCCGGAATACTTCACCATTCTTGTTTTTGAGATCAATGGCACCAAAAGGAGTAACACCAACTACCTCAAATGGACCGCTCCACTTTGACTTTAGTTTGCCCAGAAACAGCCTTAACCGGGAGTCGAAGAGGAGAACCGTATCACCAACCTTGAATTTTTTCCCTCGAGTATACTTGTCATGAAGGTACTTCATCTTATCCTTGTACAAGGACGAGCTGGAGAAAGCATGGAACTGAAACTCATCAAGTTCATTCAATTGCTCAACCCCGAGGTTTGCACCGACATTCCATTCTAAGTTCAACTTTTTCAAGGCCCACATGGCCTTATGCTCCAATTATACCAGATGATGAAAAGCCTTCCCAAACACCAACCGATATGGCAACATAACAATCAGAGTCTTGAAAGTTGTACGGTAAGCCCAAAGAGAATCATCCAATTTCTTTAACCAGTCGATCCCATTTGCATTGATAGTCTTGGACAGAATACTCTTGATTCCCCGGTTTGAAACCTAAATTTGGCCACTTGCTTGAGGATGATAAGGAGTGGTCACCTTGTGATTTACCCCATACTTGGCTAGAAAAGAGTCAAAAGCCCGGTTGCAAAAGTGAGAACCCCCGTCACTGATGATAGCACGTAGAGTGCCAAATCTCGTGAAGATACTCTTTTTAAATAACTCCACCACACTTTGAGATTCATTATTGGGCAAGGCAATGGCCTCAACCCATTTCGAGACATAATCAACTGCTACCAAGATGTAGGTGTTGCCACAAGAACTTATGAATGGTCCCATAAAGTCTATCCCCCAAACATAAAAAATGTCAACCTCTAGATTTGTGTTAAGGGGCATCTCATCTTTCTTGGAAATCCCTCCGGCACATTGGCTTTCATCACACCTCGTGACAAAGTCACCGGCATCCTTGAACAAAGAGGGCCAATAGAACCTGCAACTCAAAACTTTAAATGCCGTCCTCGTCCCACCATGATGGCCACCATAGGGTGAGGAGTAACAAGCTTTCACAATACTCAATTGCTCTTCTTCGGCAACACACCGGAGAATTACACCATCGGTAAATTTTGAAAAGATATGGCTCATCCCAATAGTAGTCCAAACAATTCCACTTGAGCTTCTTCCTTTAGTTAGAAGAGAGCTCATACAGGACCAAACCGGTAACAAGATAATCGGCAATGTCGGCAAACCATGGCATGTCTACCATTTAAACTAAGAGGATTTGTTCATCCGGAAAAGGACGTTCAAAGGCCTCCCTTCCTCCTCCAATGGAGACAAGTGGTCCGCCACTTGATTTTCACTACCCTTTCTATCAACAATCTATCGAATTATTGAAGAAGAAGCACCCATCTCATTAACCTTGCTTTTGAATCTTTCTTCGTCATCAAGTACCTGAAGGCGGCGTGATCAGTATGAATAATCACTTTGGCTCCCATAAGGTATGGGCAAAACTTCTCCATGGCAAAAATAATGGGAAGCAATTCCTTCTCGGTGACCGTATAGTTCCTTTGAGCTTCATTTATTGTCTTACTTGCTTAGTACACTGGATGGAACATTTTGTTGATTTTTTGGCCCAAGACCGCCCCTACCGCAACTTCACTAGCGTCTCACATGAGCTCAAAAGGCAAGCTCCAATTTGGTGCAGTAATGATAGGGGTATTCGTAAGCTTCTGCTTTAGAAGCTTGAAAGCCTCCATGCATCTCTCATCAAACACATATTTGGCATCTTTCTCTAGCAATTTACGCAACGGGTTAACTACCTTAGAAAACTCCTTAATGAATCTTCAGTAGATACCCGTGTGTCCAAGAAAACTCCTCACCCCTTTGACAGAACTGGGGGGGGGGATCCTTGAGATCACCTCGATTTTTGCCTTATCAACCTCAATCCCTCTTTTTGAAATTTTGTGACCCAACACAATTCCTTCTTCTACCATAAAATGGCATTTCTCCCAATTGAGAACCAAGTTTGTCTCTTCGCATCGGGCCAACACACGATCCAAGTTTTGTAAGCATTCACCAAATGAGTCCCCAACCACACCAAAATCATCCAAGAAGACCTCCAATATTCCCTCCACCATGTCAGTGAAGATAGCCATCATACATCATTGGAAGGTCGCCAGTGCATTACATAATCAAAATGGCATTCGAGAGTAGGCGACTGTGCCATAAGGACATGTGAAGGTTGTCTTTTCTTGGTCTTCCGGGACAATTAGAATTTGGTTATAGCCTGAATACCCATCCAGAAAACAATAGAAAACCCAGCCCACAAGATGATCAAGCATTTGGTCCAAGAACGACAATGGGAAATTATCCTTTCTAGTCACCTTGTTAAACTTCCAATAGTCCATGCATACCCTCCAACCCGTCACAATATGAATCGGAATAAGTTCATTGTTGTCATTGGTAACCACCATCATTCCTCCCTTCTTTGGCACACATTGTACCGGAGAAGTCCACGAACTATCAAAAATTGGATAAACCACACCAGAGTCAAGCCACTTGATGACTTCCTTTTTGACTACCTCTTTCATGGACTTATTGAGTCTTCTTTGATGTTCAAGATACGACCTAGCATCCTCCTCCAATATTATCTTGTGCATGCAAAACGTGGGGCTAATACCCCAAATATCTGCCAAGGTCCATCCAATCTCTCGCTTGTGCTTGTGAAGAACCGCCAAAGTGACATCCACCTGTATGTTAGTCAAGCAAGAAGAAAGAATAACCGTCAAAGTGAAATTAGGACCAAGAAATTCATACCTAAGGTGAGCAAGAAGTTGTTTCAACTCCAACACTGGTGGCTTCTCAATAGACTGATTGGTGGGAGGAGTTTTGCAATTCTCAAGATCAAGAGATAACTTTCTCGGCTCATAAGAATACGAGCCCATACCATGTAAAGCGTTCACACACTCCACCCTTCCGGCATCATCATCAACATCCATGTTCAATAGCATGGCCTCAAATGGTTCCTCAACATTAGCCATTGCGCTTGTGTCATCCATTATCACCGCCGTGACAATGTCAACAAACAAGCACAGCTCGGTGCTATTTGGTTGCCTCAATGATTTGCACACGTGGAACACCACCTTTTCATCTCCAATACGAAAGGTCAATTCCCCTACTTCTACATTAATCAAGGCCTTCCCCGTAGCTAGGAAAGGCCTTCCAAGAATATTAGGAACCTCAAAATCCACTTCGCAATCCAAGATCACGAAATCGGCCGGCAATATGAATTTCAACACGAACAAAGACATTATCAATAATTCCCAAAGGCCGCTTCATTGACCGGTCCACCATTTGAAGCCTCATTGAAGTTGGACGAGGTTATCCGATACCCAAAGTCTTGAAAATAGAATATCGCATGAGATTGATACTTGCCCCCAAATCATATAGGGCTTTTGCGAAGTCGGCATTTCCAATTGTACGTGGTAGTGTGAATGCTCCGGGATCCTCTAGCTTTGGAGCCATGGAGTGCACAATGGAACTTACTTGGTATGTCATCTTGATTGTCTCACACTCCATCGATCTCTTTTTAGTAACCAAGTCCTTCGTGAACTTTGCATATCCCGATATTTGTTCAAGTGCCTCCACCAAGCACATTAATAGTCAAACTCTTCATTATCTCGATGAATTTTTTAAACTGGTTGTCACCTTTTTGCTTGGCCAACCTTTGAGGATATGGCGGAGGAGGTCTAGGTAAGGTTTCCTTGACTTTAGGCACTACGGGTTCGGTCATATCAATGACGTGTTCCCTATATGGGTTCACGGCCTCTTGAGTCTCCTCCTCACCCTCATTAATTTCAATTCTCACATCATCACTTGCATTTGGTTCAACAATATCCTCAACTACCAATGAGACCTCATCATTTTGCAACTCTTCTTCATCAATCACAACTCGATTTCCTCTTGAGGTTTGCACATCACTACCTCTTCCACTTCTCGTGGTTACCGCCATCACATGATTATTATGCCCACCCTTGGGGTTTACTACCATATCAATTGGTAGAGCACCCTTTGGGTGAGTGTTGAGAGATTGTGAAATTTGCCCGAGTTATACTTCCAAGTTATGGATTGAAGTGTTATGGGAGGCTAATTGAGCATCGGAGTCATGATTATTCTTCATCATTTGCTCAAACATATTCTCTATTCGACCCATGTCATTGCTCGACAAACTCGACCCTTGAGATTGAAATGGAGGCAGGTTGTTGGGTTGTTGATACATTGGGGGTCTTTGAAAGCCTTGTCCCCTATTACCTTGACCACCACTATTATTCTACCCACCTTGACCGCCATTGTTTTTGTTCCAATTGTTGTTCCCGTTCCAATTACCTTGATTTCCCGAGTTATTGTTCCCTTAATTTCCTCCTTGATTGTTATTATAATTCCAATTGCCACCTTGTTGGTTACCTCAATTACCTTGAGGTCTCTATTGTTTATTCCCTTGATTACCTCTATTCCCTTGGTAGTTGTTGACATATTGGACTTCCTCACTTTGGTCATCAAAATCTTCATTCGAATATTCACCACCATCATCATAGTTGTCAAAATTCTCTTGAGGTTGTTGTTGCCCACTTTGCCTTCTTTTCATCATATTCACTCCCTCCATGGCATTGACCTGGCACGGATTTTGAACTTGTTGAAGTTGCGCCTTAGCCAATTGGTTCATTGTTGTTGTGAGTTCGGCAATGGCTTGGCCGTGATCATGCAACTCCTTATGCAAGTGTATAACATTAGGATCACCTTGAGGAACATTAGCCCGTCTTTTTCCATGCCGAAGAAGTATTGGCCATTTCATTAAGAACATCACAAGCTTCGTTGTATGGAAGCTTCATAAAATTACCACCGTCCAACTGATTCATAATACACTGGTTTGTTGTGTTTATACCCCGATAGAACGTCTGTAGGATCATAACATCATTCATATCGTTGTTGGGGCACTCTTTTACCATAGTCTGAAATCTCTCCCATACCTCATGTAAAGGCTCCGTCGGCTCTTGCTTGAAAGCTACAATCTCATCTCGAAGAGCCTCCATATGGCTAGGCGAAAAAGAACTTGGCAATGAATTTATCGGCCAACTCGTCCCATGTAGTTATTAAATGATTTGGGAGTCTCTCCAACCAATCCAATGCCTTCCCCCAAAGTGAGAAGGGGAAAAGCCTTAACCTCAGTGCATCTTCCAAAACATTTGTCTGCTTGCTCCCCAATAAGTATCCACAAACCCTTTCAAATACTTGTATGCATTTTGGTCCGAGACGACTGTGAAGTACCCTCGTTGTTCGAGCAAAGTGAGCATGACATTGGTGATTTGGAAGTTCCCCGCCCGGATTAGGGGAGGAACTATTGCACTTGCGTTCCCTGTATTGGGTAGAACTCTTGGTGCTACTCTTGGTAGAGGTGGAGGAGGGTCTGGTATGTTGTCATTAGCATTAGCATTAGCATTTCTACCCCGTCTTTGTGCTTGGGGTAAAATCTCCTCTTGTTCTACGTCTTCCACCTCCTCCACTCCCACATTAATAGCATCTTGTGCGTTTAAAACCATTGGTACCTGAGTGAATTAACACAAACAAAGTAAGTAAAAAGAAGAAAAAAGAAGCAAAACACAAAACTAGCCAACAAATAGTCAAACACCGTAAAGCTCCCCGGCAGCGACGCCAAAAAGTGATCGGTGCGGACTCAATCCTAAGAAATAGCGGGCGCTAATACTTTTAACCGATAGTGGTATCGGGGTCAATTTCCACAGAGATGGAGTTAAGTATTTGTTAAGCCTAGAAGTGTGTCTTGGCTCTTAATCTATCTTCTAATATTTTTGGTTTTCTTTTGAGTAATAGCTACAATTTATCAACTACAATTGTAAAACTAAGTTATGCTAAAATTATGATTCTAAGTTGTATGCAATATAGAGAAAGGCACTAGGGACGTGGCATGTACCTAGGTGGTCAACTAACGGGTAATGATTCATAATGCACAAATGATGAATATGGGACTTATGCTATAACTAATGCACTTTTGCACCCACTCTCACACATCTCGGTAGAGAGAGTAATTTTGCCCAATTGACTCTCGAGAGACCAATTGGGTAGGCTAATTTGCTCAAGCAACTTATGGTTCAAGTGGGGGTAATTACTCTCTCGAGGTTTAACCCGTTAATTGGGACTACCATTCTCATGGGTCCATCCCAATTCCTTGTTGGAATTAATCTTGGGATCATAGACTCTCTTTCTCAAGAAAAGTCAAGACCCACTAAGCTAGACTTAGTGTTTGCAACCACCAAATATTAGTGAAAAGATAAGATTAATCTAAATAAAAAATACCCAACATCATTCATGCACTAAACAAGCACATCCATTAATTACCCACACTAGAGTTGAGCCACAACCCTAACTAATGGGTTTAGCTAGACATAGTAGTAACAGAAATTAAAGAAATAATAGATGAATTTGACATAATAATTAACTACAATGATAATCTACTTGAATCCACTTTAAAACTAGAAGAAATTGCCCAAAATAGCCTAACAATATGAAGTCTCGAACTCAGAAGTTATTCTCCAAACAAAAGTTAACCTAAAGAAGTAAAATGTTCTGTTTATACTACATAGAAAAAACCGAATAAAAATACCCCTGAGGGTCTGGCGCGGACCGCATACAAATGTCATGCGGCCGCGAAGGACAGTTGGTCTTCAAATCTTTGCTTCTGGAACTGGAGGGTGCGGACCGCGTACAAATGTCACGCGGCCGCATTGGCTGAGACATGCGGACCGCATAGAAATGGGGTGCGGTCGCGTAGTAGATTTTGCCAAAAAGTTAACTCTCTGGAATTTTACCCACGCGGACCGCACTGCTTTGATGTGCGGCCGCGTGGGCTCTTGCCTTATTTTTTTGGGTCTCTGAACTTCCTTTAGTGCGGACCCCGTGGAATTGATTGCGGACCGCGTAACTTTACTTCAAAATTGCAAGGTCTCTGAACTCACGTGTGCAGCTGCGTGGTAAATCAGTGCGGACCGTGCAGGGTAGCCTTGATAATACTCAGCCTCTGAACTTTCCTGTGCGGCCGCGTTGCAATGCAGTGCAGACCACACAGGTCATTTCGAACCCCATTTCAGTTATCTTTTGACGCTTGGCAGATTTAACTTCTTTTTTAACTGATTTATTATATTTATCATCTTGTCGCTCAAACCTACAATCAAGCACAACTTGTAAGCATAAGGCTGTATTTTTCGCGGTTCCGAACCGGAACCGGACCGGAACCGCGGTTCTGCCGGTTCCGGCGGTCCGGTTCCGGCGGTTCCGGTTCTGGCAGTTCCCGGGAACCGTGGCGGGGCGGTTCTACCCGTTGGAACCGCCAGAACCGGAACCGCCAGAACCGGAACCGGAATCGGACCGGTTCTGACGGTTCCAAATGGTTCTGCCGGTTCTATAACGGTAATTTTTTATAAAAAAAAATTAAAAATAATTTCCAAACGGCTCTTTTTCAAAAGTAGCCGTTTGGAAGTTTAAAAAATAGCCAATTTGCCCCCAAACTTTAATTTAACCCCAAACTTTATATAATTATACTATTTCCCATTTCTCAACTATAAATACCCCCTCATTCTTTCATTTTTATTCACCAATTCATCAATATCTCTCAATCTCTCTCAAGCTCTCTTTCAATCTTTCTAGTGCAAGTGCTTAATTTATTGTTGCAAATTCGTGAAACATTGTGAAGTTGTTGAATTGAAGTTTTCAAGTGTTCAATTTCAACAATTTTCAATTTTCAAGAAGTTGTTCGTCAATCCGGTAAACTCGTTTCAACTCTTACGTGCTAAGAATATTTTTTTGTGTTGTTATTTTGCTTAATTATAATTATTATGGCATTTTCGTTGAAAAATATGTTCGGTAAAGGAAAATCTAAAACTGGTGAAAGTAGTCGCCAAAATACTACCCCTCCCCCGGCTCCCGACCTAGAAAAGATAAGCAAGTTCAAAGTAGTAGCCAACCTAGAAATCCTAATGAACCCTTCGGAATCCTTGATAGTGATCACCCGTGTTTTCAAGTGAGCTTCAAGTTTATTTGTCGCAGGGACTAAAGAATGAGAATCCAAACGGCTCTTTCGACCTTTTGGATTGGTGGAAGACAAGGGAAAAGTATTTTCCCGTTCTTGCAAGGATGGCTCGGGATGTTCTGTCGATTCAAGCGTTAACTGTTGCATCGGAGAGCGCTTTTAGTCAAGCAAGACTACAAATAGGTGATCACAGAGCGTGGATGCGGGACAGCTTGGAAAAATCAGTGCTTTTTCGAGATTGGGTCCGCGCAGAAAGAAGGAACTTTGGGCTAGCTGAATCACAACCAGAAATAGATGAGTTCTATGAAGAAATGCTAGCAGAACTTGCTCAGGAAACATCTTCACCCGGAAGTGGTGATGAACAAGGTTCATTTCCACCACCGCCAATACAACCACCTCCAAACCTTGAAGGTTTTATGAGATTTGTTAGAAATAATACATAAATTATGATGTAACTTGTACATTGGCATGTCTTCTTTTAGTTTTTTTTCCTTTTAATGGTGGTATTAGTACCATGTTGTGTTTATTTCACTGGGGGAAGGAAGACTAAGAAAGATATGCCATTTTGATCAATAAATATGCTCTTTATCATATCCTTGAATATCTTGTCTCAATATTTCTTTATCAATATATACTACTTATATACAATTTATACTAATTACTAACTACAACACAATATACACTACTTATATACAATATATACTACTTACATACAATATATACTACTTATATACAAAATATACACTACTTATACACAATATATACTAGTTTATATTTTTTTTACTGTGTAATTATATAATTAGTAGTACTTATTAGCTATATTTATTTTAGCATGACCTATATATTATTATAACTTATTAATTAGCAATATTTGCTTGATGCAGTTTTCTTGTCTTTGCTATTGTATATTTTTAGTATAATGATATGACTTATGACAAGAGAGGTTGCTCTGATGGTAAGCAAGCACACTTCCAACCGAGAGGTTGTGAGTTCGAGTCTTCCCAAGAGCAAGGTGGGAAGTTCTTGGAGGGAAGGATGTCGGGGGGTCTATTTGAAAACAGCCTCTCTACCCAAGGGTAGGGGTAAGGTCTCCGTACACACTATCTTTCCCAGATCCACTAAGTAGGATTATACTGGGTTGTGTTATTGTTGTTGTTGTTGTTGTTGATATGACTTATCTCATATTATTATTATTTTCTTGAAAAATATATTATATAGTTGTATTTACTAGGACTAAAGAAATACTTGGAGCACAAATTAAATATTTTGTGCTATGAAGACTTTGCTGGAAAAAATTCAAAAATCGAAAAAAAAAATCGAGATTGAAAAATGTAACTTTGTTGGTTTGATTTGATTTATAAATTTATAAATCCTACATTATTTTTGATTTGATAATTGAGAATTTTTAATCACCCGATCTATTACACCCCTAAGGGGCACTTTCCCTTTTTTGAATGTAGGCGTGGAGTTTGAGAAAGAGCAAGCGTCGCTGCAGCAAGTTCTCACGTATCTCGTTTGATGATATTTCTCATTAAAGACTAAACAAATAAAGTATTGTAGAAAAGAAACATTATCACAGTTTTTTTTAATTATTGGTAATCGGAACACTCAACACCATTCATGAATTACACCCCACATATGTACTCTTCTCTCTATATCCATATATACTTAAACCATGAATCTAAAAAAGATATGCTTAATTACTTATAAAACAAAGTTTATTATATTTTCCCCGTTTACTTTTGACCTAGGTCTGATAAACTATTATTTTTAGATACTCTTTCTTGATGCCCGAGTGTTTTTTTTTCAACCAACCCCAGTCGAAGTTTCCCCCCTATGTTTCAGACTGTAACATACCTCGTTACTAGTAAAAGGAGAAAATTATACTTACTTCGTTAGGGTGAAAATAAAAACAAAAGAATATAGAGGGTTTTTGGCTAAGTTTATAAGCTAGTCAAACTAGTTTATAAATATTTTTCGGTTTATTTATGCGTTTGGTAAAGTTAATATTATAAGTCAAAAACCATAAGTTGATCACTCCCAGCTTATGAATTTTTAGCTTATAAGCACTTTAAGTTTGATCAAAATTTTTATTATATTATCCTTTAAATATATTATTTTTTAGAACAAAACTCCTACATCAATACTCATTTCCCCCTTCTCCCTAACCTCTTCAATTCTGCAATTCTCATTGTCTATTTAAGATAAGCAAATTCTCTATTTCTTTGCATACTTATATCTATGTGATTGTATATTAATCTTTGAAATATATGTAATAAATGAGGAAATATCAAACTTTTGATGTATTGCTTTGTAAGTGTTGTGGTGATGAAGACAATTTTTGTTTCTCTTCAAATAAATTGGCCTATTTAGGTTTATTTTTTACTGAGAAACTTTTATTCATTTATTATTATTATAACCTATGATTATATGTTTATCATAAAATAAATTATATTTATCATAAAAATTATCTTATCTAAGCACGGTTGTATTTAAAATAAAATGAGAAATAGAATATTTTGTATTTGAATCAGTTTGGAATTTAAAATTTTGAAGAAATTACACCCTTATAAGTGTAAACAGTTCTAAGGTTATTTAAGTTATTTTAAAAGAAAAAGAGTTTATCAACACTTTTTATTTAATATTGCAACAACTTATTATCAATTCATCACTTGTACCCAAAAACATAACTATTTATTTATTAAATCAGTTTCAACACTTAATGCTTATCAGTTACTTCAAATCAGCTAGTCTAAAGTCTAAACAGGCTCATAAAATATATGTATGTATTCGTAGGTCTTGGATGAAACATAAATAATGTTGCATATATAATCTATATCATGGACATTTATATAGGATAATCCTATTTGAATATTTTCATAATCTTCGTCAACTTTCTTATGTCAAAAGAATCTTTATATATAAAGCCCCTTTTCTAAATTAAAAGAAAATGAAATTGTCATCGAAAACCTAATATGCGTCGGTGCATAATTTGAATTGTATATCGGCTAGACGGCTACCTCTAAGAATTATTCAAATATTTCACACTTATTTCTGTCTAATATTACATAATATATCCTAGCAGCCACTTCTTCTACACCAAAGTTTTTTCTTTTTTACTTTTTATTCTTTCAAAATATTAAAAATATAAAAGTCAACTTCTCTGATACACGCCCTATATGTGTCCATTGAAGCCAGTTGGATGGTTCGGAAGATCATTGAAGGCACTGTTCTATTGCAACAATACCAACTGTTACATAAGCCTGATTGTTCTATAAGAATGATTTATCTTCAACAGATTGGACAGTTACCTAGAGTCTCTTGGAAGAACTTAATCATACAGAATCCTGCTCGACCTAAAGCACTTTTCAACCTTTGGCTGCTTCTACAAGACAGACTTACTACTAAAGATAGGTTGATCAAAGGGAACTTGACTGTGGATGGCACTTGTGTCATGTGTCAACAAACAGAGGAAACCAGAGACCACTTGTTCTGGATTGCCTCTTTGCTACTCAGCTGAGGTATCACACACTGCGGTAGATTGGAGCAACACAACCTGCTGGACAGAATTGGCCACAGTTTGTCCACTGGATCATTGATAAGGCTAAAGGGAAATCTCTTCGAGCTCATATATTCAAAATGACATTTGCAGAAATGTTCTATGTCTTATGGTTGGAAAAGAATGCGAGAATATTTGGAAATACTTTCTGTTCTAGTGATAAACTGCTTTGAAGCATTGCTTACACCTGTAATGTAAGGGCACCTCCTAGAGTTAGAGTACACCTTCAACATTATCTACTTTGATGTTGGACTTTAGGTATAGTATAGTTTAGTCAGATTTTGTTTATCTTTTGATAGTCAGCTGTGTATAAAGCTGAACTATGGAATTGTACGGCAACCACTTTGGTGATTAATACAAAGTTTAATTACCAAAAAAAATGACTTGATCTTCCTATTTTCTAAGTAATATTAATCATTATGACGAAAATCAGAATGTTGTTGTTGTTGATTTAGAGTAATATATATATATATATATATATATATATATATATATATATAGATGCATATTTCTTTTCTTTCTTGCCCATACATTTGACGTAAACAAATTTTGTTTTAGTTTATATATAAAATGAATGAGAAAAATTAGTATAAAATTGATTGGATCAAGGACCAATCCCTTCTTGGAGATTGTGACAATTAAGAGAACTTAGCCCAATTAACTAAATAGTTGACCCGACTTTGGTTTCTTTTTTAATTACCTCTAGCTTGACCTTCTCCTCGCCTTTGTTTAAAGTTTAAACCTTTGTACCGCTTTGTTAGTCGGAATCTGATGAGGTCGCAATTCAAACTGTAAATATTACGAGTTAAAAATAAATTAATCTTTTGATCATAACCGTACAATTGAAATATCATTTTTTTTTATTAAATTTATAAGAACATAAAATTTTACAAATTATTGAACACCTCCCTCACAAAGCCGTAGAATTAAAAAATTAAAACCATGTAGTACACTCTATAAAAAGATGAGTGTGGGGGGAAAGTGGTGGTCTAAAATGCACATACCTTTACCCTAATTATCCCTATTATCTAGTGCTAATTAATACTATTGAGCATGAGGTCCAGTGCTAATTTATATAATTGAACATGAGGTGCTGCTACTTCCACAAGGAAAAATTATGGTCACTATTTGCGGCTGTGAATATTTAAGACTTTGGAAATCTAATCTATTGAGGAACCATAACAAAGTTAAACAAAAATATTCCAATCCCATAAATAGTAAAAGAATTAGTTGCTAGTACTTGTAGGAATTTGACACATAATTTTAAAATCAGCAGTAGATTGGCAACATATAGGTTTGTACTTGGTTTAATTGCAACAACAACAAATCAATCGTAATCCCATAATTGAGGTTTGAAAATGGTCGTGTGTATATCTTACTCCTACCGTATAAAGATATGCAGATTGTTTTCAATAGATCCTCGGCTCAAGGAACAGTAGAGATAAGATAAAGCAGCCAAGTATTATTTTCGATAGATTCTCGACTCAAGGAACAGTAGAGATAAGATAAAGCAGCCAAGATAAAATAACAATTTTTTGATAATGAACACAATATATAATAATAATAAAGCAGATAAGATAAAACAATAATTTTTTTATAATGAACACAATATATAATAATAAAGAACCATGACTAAAATAATACAAAATTATTCTTAGTACTTATGGTAGGCCTTGGAGGAATACACTACTAACTGACAACCTAACACTCTAATCCTCGATCTTCATACTTTTCTATCATGGGTCATATCTTCGATAAGCTGAAACAATGAGATGTCCTTCCTAATAACCCCCCCCCCCCCCCTCTCCAACCAACGCCAATAATTCTTAGGTCTTCCCATTCTCCTCCGCCGGTGGCGAAGGCAGAATATCCGCTAAGGCGTTTCAAAAAAAAAATTAAAAAAGATTGTAGCTTGTGGGAATTGAAACAATGATCATACAAAGGTTTTGAACCCCTTTGACCACTAGCTATGCTTTTAGGTTGTGTCAAAGGGATTCAAAACACAATATATAAGGGTAAAAAATAGATTTTGCCTTATATATACAATATAATTTTTCGGCGAAGAAGGTTCGGATGACCCCATTCCGCCCCACTAAATCTTCCATGACCTCCGCAGACCCGTCAAGGACAACCCCTCACACCTCCTGACTGGTACCTCTTTCTCTCCTCTTCACATGCCCGAACCATGTCAACATAGATTCTCGCAACCTGTCCCCACAGATGTCATTCCTACCTGATCCCTAATAACATCATTCCTAATCATGTCCTTCATGGTATGCCTACACATCCATCTCAACATCCTCATTTCAGCTACTTTCATCTTCTAGACATGGGACTTCTTGACATGCCAGCATTCTGCCCAATACAACATAGCTGGTCTAACCACCACTTTGTAGAACTTGCCCTTAAGTCCATGTGGTACATTCTTATCACGTAGAACCCCTGAGACGAGCTTTCATCTCATCAACCTTGCTCCAATACGATAAGTAACATCCTCATCAATCTCCCCAATCCCCATTACCTTGAATAATGGCCCCAAGATACTTGAAACTATCTCTTTTCGGGATGAGTTGAGAACTAATCTTCACTCCCACTTCTTCATCATACCATCATTAAACTTGCGCTCCAAGTACTCAATTTTTGACCTACTCAGCTTGAAACCTTTAGACTCCAGCGTTTGTCTCCGAACTTCCAATATAACGTTAACTTCACCTCGCGTCTCGTCAATCAGTACTATGGCATCAACGAATAGCATGCACCATGGCATTTCTCCTTGTATATGTCGGGTCAGCACATCTAGCTAAGGAAAATAAAAACGGGCTAAGAGCTGATCCCTGGTGCAGCCCCATATCCACTGGAAAATGAACTGACTAGCCTCTCGTAGTCCTCACCCAAGTATCGCTCTCTCATACATGTCCTTAATAATCCTAATGTACGCCACGGGACACCGCTAGCCTCCATATATCTCCATAATACCTCTCTTGGGACTTTTTCGTAAGCTTTCTTTAGGTCAATAAATACCATATGCGGAAAAGGCCTAAAATTCCCCTTTATTATATGAAATACGATAGGCTAGCCCTACGTTAAAAGCTCGTTTCTACTCTGCCCTTGCCGTCAACAAATGGGCTCGTATATGTCCTCCATTACTAACGGAAGAATCATAAAGTCACCTGGAATATATGTGAGAGCAAGTTAGACCTAGTTCAAATTGTACAAGGGCATATATGAGTCAGTTATAATAATCATTTCTCAAACACTTCACAACTCCATATCAGTTTACTTAAACACCTATTTGACAACACCAAACTAATTATGACAGCAAATAAACTAAGTCATAGGCACAAACATTCAAATGAACGGCAACGACTTCATTAAATCCTAAGCTCACAGGGGTCGAATCATAACAAAAGACAATGTGAAATGTTCTAGTAGCTCAAAGGGGTCGAATAGGAGGTGTCATTACGGACTTACAGCCAATTATTTCATGGCATGAACACCTTTATCTAGGTTTTTCAAGTGCCCGAAGCATGAGGTAAGTAAATTTTTTGATGGTTCTTTTAATTATTATGATTTTCTTGTAAATTTATTTTATTTATGTTTGGATTTTAGGATGAAAAATATTCATATTGGGAATGGCAAGATGAAGAGCTTCTTTCTAGAGTTTCAAATCTCATATGTAGTTTAAAGAAGGAAAAAGAAGCCCTAATCCGTGAAAAAAATTCTCTCCAAAGGAAAATTTGACCTTGAGAATATTATGATGCTCGTTGATCATTGAGGAATAGAAGTCCTGGAAATTGGAATTGGAAAGAAATGTACTAATAAAGAAACTAACCAATTTAGAGTACTCGGTTGTGCTTGATACTAAATTTCAGCAGAAGATGTGGTTTTTCATGTGTGTGATATTGGAATGACTTGTTATGTTCTTTAGATTAGTGGAAAATGATATGTAATGTTAGTGTTATCGTGGCTTACTTGTTGTCTTTTATTATGTAATGAAGCTTTATATTTTTGTACAAGGATTTAATGAAGTCATTGCCATTCATTGTTGTATCTATGACTGAGTTTATTCGCTATAAATAATAATTAGTTCGGTATTGTCAAATAGGTGTCTAAGTAAACTGATATGGAGTTGTAAAGTGTTTGAGAAATGACTATTATAACTGACTCATATATGCCTTTGTACAATTCTAACTAGGTCTGAGTTGCCCTCACATATATTCCACGTGATTTTATGAGTCTCCCCTTAGTGATGGAAGGCATATACGAGCCCATTTTTTGACGGCATGGGCAGAATAGAGACCAACTTTTGACGGAGGGCTAGCCTGTCCTATTTCATATAGTAAAAGGGCATTTTAGACCCTTTTTCCGTACCATATGCAAGTCCTTCTTCCCTCCCTATATTGCTCCAACAATCTCCTCATAAGGTGAATGGCTTCTGTAGTAATCCGAACTGGTTCTCGAAAATAGTAACATTTACGCCGCATCCTTCCTTCCACCACCCTCCCTAACTTTCATAGTATGACTCAGCAGCTTGATACTCCTGTATATCACATTTGTTCTTATACAACCAGATCATCAAACTCCACCGCCAATCTTCAGGCATCTTCTTCGTCCTAAAAATGACATTAAACAAACCAGTAAGCCACTCCAAGCCAGCCTAACCCACTTCCTTCCAAAACTTCACTAGGATCTCATCAGACCCAGTTGCCTTACCCCTGCTCATCTTCTGCATTGCCCCTACAGCCTCCTCGCTCTTAATACGCCTAAAATACCAAAATATCTCTGAATCCCAGAGTTTTCCAACTCACCTAGTACGTTGTTCGTGTCCCCTCCCTCGTTCAAGAGTCCATGGAAGTACTCTTGTCATCTACTCCTGATACGCGCCTCTTCCACCAGAACCTTACCATCTCCGTCTTTGATGCACCACATTTAGTTTCCAAGCCTTCCTCTCCCTACTTTTGGCTAACCTGTACAGCTTCATATCGCCTCCTTTGCGCCCAGGATCCTCATACAATCGCTCAAAAGTTGCAGTCTTAGCCCCCGTGACGGCCAATTTTGCCTCTTTCTCTATCTTCTTATAACATTCCCTACACGTCCTCTTTTCATCATCATCTGTACTCCCACTCAACTATGCCGTTTTCTTAGTTTTCACTTTTATGTGGACCTCCTCATTCCACCATCAGTCCCCTTCGTGACTTCTTGAATAACAGACTTAAAAATGAAGTTATGGCAATACGTTGTTGAGCTAAAACTTGATTTGAATGTCATCATTTTTCGCAGTTATTTGCTGCTGTATATCACCAATCTCTATTTATTGTCTGCCATAGAAGAGCGAAATAAATAAGATACACGCATCAAAGAAGCACGGGCAAAACGACATTTTGTACAATCAGCAGTTTAAAGGACCATAAAAATCCACATATTCAACATACTACATCCACATTAGTTCTTAAATAACATTAAATTTATCCCAGAAATCTTTTCTTAATAATCTCGTTGACACAGGTACATTCTTAACAAAATAATTTCTTCTACCGAGTTAAGCATACTAACATTTTAACACTAACATAAGGGTAATCCTTGGGGAATTCTTTCCCAACTTTCCTTAACAGCTCTACATTAAACCTGGACCAACAAAAGCATAGATTATATGAACAGGATAGCTAGAAGGTCGAAAATCCGTAAAGTATGAAGGTGCCAAAGCCAATCAGAATCCATCCACAGAACTAGACAACCGAGATTATTCCTATTCACTCCCTAAAAACCACATTAAGCATTGCTCACTCTCTCTATTCTCATTACTCCCCTCAATCTCCACCCCAAAATCTATGGAACGATGGAAACAAGGATCAGAAAATTTTGCCACTTCTAAAAAGTACTAACAAAATTCAATAGCCTTTTTGGTATATCATTCATGTTGAGCTGTATCAAGAAGAAATGCCACCAACATCACCAATTCCAGAGTGGAGAGGCAAAAGAAATCTTGATTGCACTCCATGCATAACTTTAAATGACAGCTTCGAATTGATGTACTGCCAAAAAAAAAAAGAGAGACAGATATTAATGCTAGGGAACTTTTTCAAGTGAATAAGCTGGAGCGTATACTTCTAACCGCATCCAGATGGCGGTTCCACAAAGCCTACATCTCTTCCAAACAGAAAGCGTGCACGCACACACACACTCTCTGATATAATAAAACCACTCACAGCATGTTATGACAAAATTTCAACTGTTCCATGTATTAAGAGAATATATGGTGTGTCAAATATAAAGAACAAATACCTTTGTAACATCTCGGTAGAAGGCGCTGATCTCCTCCTCGGTAAGGCCGCCCTCATCAGCATTTTCCTCCCAGCCTAGAGAACGCAAAAATGCAGCTTCTTCCTCTTCCGAACACAAGATTGCATCAGACTTTGAAAAGCTCTTGTCGGTATTATTCTTCCCCTCATAAGAGTTAGCAGTGCATGTATTTTCACCTGAAATCTCAGTTGATTTCTCAACCCTTGGGCTCTTATCAGATAATGTGGCATCTTGATCCTGAAGGATACCAGGCGCAGTCAAAACTTCTGAAACACCAGATTTATCTAAAGGTGGTGATAGAGCACACCCTGCACCATTGACAGCTGAACTGCTTGCAATAGATTTCTTTCTCATAAGATTGAAGAAATCATTTCGACTCCGAGCTTGGGATGACAGCTTTTTTTCCACCATTAACCCAACAGGGTTGTGTTCATAGGTAAAGGAAGAAGCATTATTTGCTAGACTCTGTGTGGAAGTAGATGCGGGAGCAGTAAGAAGGGTATTTGACCCTTTGCTGTGAGCATTTGGGCTCAAGCAACTGTTCACACCATAAGAAACGCCATTCTCTCTTATTGGCTTAAAGATGTGAAGCTTGGTTGAGAGACTGTGATTGACAGGATTAGATGATGAGACAGTTTGCTGCAGCTGCTCAACCTTGGCTCTTGGTTTGTCGGAAGGATTTGGCACCTGAAATTAAAGATTGCGGGAATGTATGTTATCATGAAAGTAATTCAAGTATAGCGCCATTGTTATCCTCCCCAAAAAAAAAAGATCTACACGGAGAAAAGCTAGCACTGAACAAAATTCAGAAATGATTCGATAAAGTATCTATTAAATGGGAGATCAGACCATTTAAATGTGATTTTTGCAGTCTCCATTTTTTAATTTCTGAAGCTTCACTAAGTATCTCGTATTCTACCAAAACTCCATCAAACATTATGCATTCTCTAAATTGGGCAACTATTACTTTCTGCCCTCTTTCACTAATAACATCTTTCCATAATCTCCTATCTCTAACCAAGTCCACTTATCATTTTCCATCTAACTCCTTTGGAAAGGCATGCAATATGTCACCATAATAACAGTTGTGGCACATGTCTATATAGGAGAGCATATCAGAGCGGTTGCCCTGTTATTTACAGATATAATTCTAAATAACACCGATAACAAAAACGAAATAATACAACACAAGCTGCTGTCATGAATCTTTGCTCTTCAGTCCAGAGAAACTTCCAGGCTAGACAGTAACTTCGAGAAATTATTTTAAACTTATCCACCGATATAGATACGCCAAACAGAAAGCTCAGTAATGCTAGACAATTTCAGATACATGAAAGGAGCAATACCGAATGAGCAGATAATAGCATACTACTATGAAGAGTGATAGAAAACTTCTTTCTGTCCAATTGCTAAAAGGCCGACATAGAGAGGGTATTCAACCATCCAATTTGTCTTTCCCCCCAGTAAGCCACATTTTTTATCATAAATAGTTTTGTTTTGAAATGGTCGCAATTTTTCAACAATTCATCCATCTGACTCTATAAGTGCTTCCTTCTTGGTTTTAGTCCTTTACCGTGTCTTGTAATTTCGATTACAGGCCACAGAAGTTGGAAAATAAATCACCTTGTATGCTTTTCACAAGTGGCCCCTTGAAGCATCACCTAGAAAATCAGGATTTTCCATTTCGAGGAAAGATAAAAGATCGGTATTGGTAGGAAAAAAGGTTTGTCCTCCCCGAGTTGGTAAATTTGTCACATCTACACCTTACACGACCAAACTAGGTGACAACTGACAAATTTAACCGAGATAGGAAAAACCTGCAACATGTACAAGCAATAATACTACCTCCTGATTCATGAAGATCAGCATGGATAATAGTTCGTAAGTTTACTATCATCCTTGAAGAAAAAATGCTTTGACACAATAATGTAACTCAATCAAAATGTAAAAAAACAATCTTGATATTTTGTATTCCCACACCCAACCCTTGAATCATTGAATCCCACACAACTCTCTGAATCCAATGATTATTTTATACAATGTTTGATAACAAAAATATTTTTCTCATAATTGACTCGTTATAAGAAATCATAAAATTAGGAGCAGAAAAGGTTTTGAAAAAATGGAATGGATATAGTTATATTTCGTGGGCTCATCAGTGTGGTGAATTCAAGGACATCATTCACAATTCCACTTAACTAAAGAGACATTTTGCTAAAAGACGAAGAACTTTTGCATCTAGCTTGGCTATGACCAGAATGCGCAAATCTGTTGCTAGAATGTAATTCATAATCTCCAAAACCTCCCCAAGCACACCAGTTGTCTGGAGAAAAGATAATCAATAAGGAACATGTATACACTGATGAGGAAATATGCAGCACCACTAGCCTAGTTGTTGGTTGAACTCAGTCCAGTCTGTGAATTTCAGGATTTAAAAGTACAACAACAACAACAACAACAACAACAACCTAGTATAATCCCACTTAGTAGGGTCTGGAGAGGGTAAGGTTTAAAAGTACAAGACAGCTTCAAATTTCACGTTTATGACAGCAGGAGGGAGGTAAATAATTTATAATTAAGACATAGGTCCAAGGCAATTTATATAACAAGAAAATAGCTTTTAACAGTTGAGCAAAATAGCATGGATCAGCAAGCATTGGTTACCGGATCAAGGATTAAAAACAAGAATCAGTTCAATTTAAGGATTAAATGATGAATCTGTATAATAACTTTTTAACAGTTGAGCTCAAAAGGATGAAGACGTGAAGGATCCAAACCCACAAGCCACGATTAGCAGATACAAAATCAAAACCAAGATCCATTCACCAACTCCCCAAGTTGTGAAATAATGCACGAATTTTCAAAATAGTTAAGAAAATCTCACAATTTAATTGCTTAGGAAATTTCCAAAAAATAGTTCATTATTAACTGAAATAAAGGTACGGATAATTTTCCAAGTTCCTAACATCTCAAAACAAACTCAATAGAGTGTTTTTTCTTCCACTTAAATGTTACAGAAGAAAGACAAGAGTGAGAAACGTTTTTTCTGTTCTCCTCATACTTGAGAAACTATTTCAAGCATCAACTAAGTTAAAAGACCAAAGTACACATTTTTAATTGGAAGAATTGGCTAGAGAAGAAAAGATTGCAAGGCCAATAAGATGGATGTGTGTGATAGCATATATGCAACTTCTGTCTTACTTTCTGACTGGAGGAGAAACTGAATAGGTAAGCCAATAATCAGAAATAGTTATTTGAAGGGAATAATCTTAATTATCTGAACAAATACAGTTCAAAGCAATCGCAAAATAACCAAAAAAGGGAAGAAACCGAAACAGACGGGCTAAGAGAGGCTTAATACATTCGTTTGTTTCCTAATTTGAATTAAATTATGAGATTTCAATTGCAAATAATCCAGTTTTAGAAACAATGTCTGTGTAGTTCATGGAAAGCACATGATATCATAAATGAAAAAGAAGTGTGATAAAGAAAAGACCAACTATGGTTCCCTGGAACATCACGCCATGCACTCTCTCTGATTGTCATGTATACATTGTCTATTCAATTCTTAGTGGTATCTGACATTGAACTGTCCTTGGTAAGGATACACAGACCACGTGACAGCCTTCTCATTATGCTTAATAAATGCGCTTGTTAATTCATCAAGCAAGACAGAAGAAACAACATGAATAGGTAACACAATCATCACCAGTGAAAAAGGTGCAAAGCTCAACTTAGTAGAGTCTCATAAGCATTACTTGAGAACTCCCAAGGATTCCCAATCAAAACCTTTTGATAACGAGGTTAGTATCATGCAAGGGCAACACCATTCTGTCAATTAATTGTCCTTCATAATTAAACTTCGGGAAATAGCCCCCATGTATATAGGTATTGGAAATAGAAAGTCCAGAAGATGCACACAAAAAAAAAAAATCAATTGGACACCTAAGCTATCTGAAAGATGATGGCTTCAGAAACCCTTACCGAGGCCTTAGTTACCAACGGTTTCAATGGTATCAATTGCCTAGATTGCTTCATAGCTAGCTCTTCGAGTCGCTGATTTGCATGGGATAACTGTTATGGTAAACACTAAGTTATGAGCACAAGAAACTTCTAATGTAAGCCACACATATAAACGGAACACAAAACCAACCTGGGAAGTAGTCTGAGCACAAGGAGGACCCCTAGCGACTGTTTCAGCCATATTAAGACCCCTGTTAATAGCCTTGCTAGAAATTGGAGAAGAAGGTCCAGAAGAAGCACCTTGTTTCACGGAAGAAAGGCCAGGGTTATTGTTTCCAGCCACTGCCATAATATCTGCCAGAGAAGATGCCGACTTATTACCAGTAGTGCCTGATGAGCCTATCGGTAAACCCTGAGGCATGGTATCCAAACCAGGAGATCGGACTCTTCCAAAGCCAGGTGATGCTTGTCGTTCTTCAGTTACTAGGGGCTGGATGCCTCTGTCAATTGCATTATCCACACTATTAACTGAAGCAAGCGGGCCATTTTTGTCAGTTGGGCCGATTTTACCAGCAATTCCCAAATTCTTAGGCCCTTTCTCACTAAATCTACCATAAATCATTGACTGTGAGTGTCTTAACCCTTTCCCTTCCTCAAATATTTCCCAACGATGATTCCTCAAAGTATCAGGAAGGTCCCTTGACCTATGATTTCCTAAAGTTGATTTCTCGTGATACTTGTCAATGTCCTTATCCATGTTCCTATGACGAGGGCTTCTAAAACTACTGTAAGATCTCAAGCTAGGGCTACTACTATTAGAGTTCCATCGGGTATGTGATGAGATGGCCCGATCTGATGCAGCAGGATGCCTCAACTTGTTATTGATCATATTAGTTGACAGTGATCTTCTATTTGCAAGTTTTGATGGGACAGGATCATCTATGAAGGGAATAGACAAATGAAATAGTTTTAACTGAAATGAAAGTGCATGTTGTCAGAAAAAGTATGAAAAAGTATTAGAGCATGAAAGTTACCTGAATGCAACGGGGATGATGCAGTGACAGAGCCCGTCACATGTCTACCACTCCTTAACCATTGCGGGGCTAATGTAGGCTCACTTCTTTCCATAACACTACTAATGAACATTATCCAAACAAGAACAAAAGAAAAAACAAACTCTCTTCCTTCAGCGCAACTCCTACTATCAACCTCCGGTGCCAACCTAAATCACCAACATGCCCCCAAGAAGGCTAGTTTCTCTCTGGAAAACATTAGACCAAATGCCCAAGAACTTAACCAAGTTGCATGAACCTCCGCTGTCCATTTGCCCCAAATTCTTACCAAATTCCCTTTAGAAACAAAACCATTTTCCTGTAAGCAATCATACTAAACTAAAGTGTAGCACTCCGCTATCTAAAAAAACCTCCTTAAGGGTGGGTAAGGTTAGCCAATCCGGCCCGAGAAGCCTTCGTTTCAAGTATCAATTTCCCCTGCCAAGTTTCTCAATGATTTGGCTTTAGAAACAAAAGTCCGTTGTCTATAGGGTCGATTAAAAATGTTCAGAACCCTATAATTCAAAAAGATACTACCGTTCTATTCACTTCAACTAGGGATTATTCATTCTGTACATTACATACAGCAAACAGCAATCGCTTTATTCAACCACAACAATGCCTGCCTTCAATTAAGGACATAATATACTCTTCTTCACCTTATCAAAAACCATCAACAAGAAGCCTCTTTAAATGCTTCCTTCTTCAACTAAAATAGACTATAAAAACTCACTTTGGTGGAATAGAGTGCTACTCACTAAAGGATATAGTCAAACCCTAGATTTCAAAATCAACAAAAAAGACCAATATAGGACGCCACTCACAAGAACATAGTCAGCAACAAAACTCGGTCCTCCAAATACCCACAAATCAGAACAACAACGTATCAAAGAACAGTTAATTACCCAAAAATCTGGATGAAACCCCAATAAAGAATATAATAATCAAAATAACGCCATTATAGAACCTAATTCAGTCCCTGATATGCCTTTTTTCCTTGTTTATGTCAAATTGTATTGATGAAATTCTCAGATAATTAAAGAATCCAAAATGAAAAATTTTATACTGACGAGAAATTGAAGAGTTGTAGAGAAAGAGAAACACTATTCGGTTCTTCGATTGATGAGGCGCGTAGAGGAAGAAATAGCCTATGTGTGTAACCGTATGAAATATTAGGAGATCAGAAATAGAGATATAAAAGGGAAGCAAATACTAGTACTCCGTTTTCTGCGTGTAAGTTTGAAAGACTATAAAAAGTGTGGTTACCAAGCATTTCCCCTTTTTCCTTTTTAACCAAAAAAATTTGGAGAAGTTTATTTTTGAAAATTAAAAAATATTTTCAGAAAACAAATTTACATATCAAAAAGTATTTTAATAGTTTAATTTTTAATAATTTTTCCCAAAAAATGCATACTCCAGAAAATATGTGGGTCTTGGTTTTGAACTTTGTAATTGAAAAATTTTTATGCCAATTTTTCTTGAAGTAAAGTAATTTACTATGCTTGAATCTGAATTAGTCATATTAATAAATTATATCAGATGAATTAAGTAATTTTTTCTTTTATCCTATGAGCCGGGGGTCGATTGGGAACAGTCTCTCTGCCCTTTCGGATAGGGGTAAGGCTTGTCTACATATTACCTTCCCCAAACCCTACTTGGTGGGAGTATACTGGATAGTTGTTGTTGTTGTTGTTGAATTAAGTGATTTAGTGGGTATTTTGACATAAGAGTTGTAAAATTTCAAAAAAGAATAAAAAAAATTTCAAGTGAAAATAGTATTTGAAATTTAGAATTGACATAAACATAATTTTGAATTGCTTTTAAAATGTTGTGAGTGATATAAGTGAACATTTTGAAAAAATATATTTTTGAATTAAGCTTTTTAAAATCTACAAATGCATCTTTAAGTAAAAATTAAAAATTTAATGAATAAAGTTGATTTCGAAAAAAAATAAAAAAGTAAAAAAATTCTTATGTCCAAACGGGTTATTAGATCCTTCTTTTCTTTTTCGGCACCTATGTATTTTTCCTTGCCGTTGAAAATTACAGCTTCACTCCCAACTGTCCAAGAATCCAACTATGACTGTTGCTATTTAGTCTTTCTTGTTTCTTTTATTTATTGTTATCTTTGAAAATTTCTTGTTTCAGATGTCATATATTATTTTCTTTTTTATTTGATAGAATTGACAGTAAATTAATGTACACGAAAAGATAATGTAACAAGATAAATTTGGTCACATCCTAATTAACTTGAAAGTTGAAACGAACACGCCATGCAACTACCCAACTTTAAAGAAAAAAACAAAAGAAGATAAAAAGGAAGTTCACCTAGTCACTACCGTAACATTTATTTACTTTGATTATTGTGACATACTTCAATAAAGTAAATGTCAACATTCCTTCACTTAATTTCCAATGTAACGCTAATATCACAAACCACATGCTCTTTCTTAATTAACTAATTTACTTTTATTGTTTATCTTTTGAGCACGTTTGGAAAGCCACCTAAAAATTAAATTTGGGTATAATAGGATGTAATTATAGAGTTTGGCATATTTATTTGTCAAATAATTACTTGGTCAGTATGGAATTGGGTATAATTGGAGGGGTGTAATTATACTCTCCAATTATCAATGGGAGGTGAGAATTGGTGGTAATTACACTGTGTAATTACAAGATTATTTTTTATTTTCTTTCCTTTTTATTTTTATTTTTCTTTATTTCAATTATTTTAGTTTTCTTAATTTTATTTTTACTTGTAATTTCTTTTAAGATTTTAAAAATATATTTTTCTTTGTACATTATTTATCTTTTATTTTTCTTCCTTTATTTCTTGTTATTTCATGTATTTATTTCTTGTTATTTCATGTAATTGCTTATATTTTATTTTTTAATTTTTTGAAGCTACACCTCCTAATATTATGAATAATGAGTCATTTTCAAACTTGTCATATAATAAGTGATATAATTAAAGTGGAATTTTATTGTTGAATGTGGTTATAAACTTATTATGCTTTCTAATCTAAAATTATAGTGGAACTTACTATTATTATGTTGAAATTTGACATATGCTAAATAAAAAAATTTTAAATTTTGAAATTGTGTTAATACATGGTTCCAATTTACTTGTTTTAATAGTAGTGGCTCACGTCGCATAATGTTCATTTTTTAGTTAGAATTGATAGATCTATTTTGTCAAACATTTGAATAATGTTATCACGTTATATTTATAAATATTAGTTTATTTTATCAAATATGAATTCCATGATGTTCTTACAAAACAACCTATATTTTTAATTTTTATACATATCTAAACTAATATTATTTATTTAATATATATATATATATATATATATATATATATATATATATAAAATTATTTTTACAATATTAGTTATAACTATATGATTACTTACTGATGTATATTCATGAAAAATATACTTCTTAAATACTAAATATAATATTATTTATACTTATAAAATTTTATAGACATATATTTATTATATTAACTTTTAAGGTTTGACAATTACTTAATTTAAAATTTAATCTAACTGTGTAATTACACTTGTGCAACCAAACAGTAAATTTGTAATTACACTATGACAAACAAACAGGTCATCGTAATTACACAACTGAGTAATTACTAGGCTGTGTAATTACTACCCTAGTAATTATACCAATTCCAGTTACAAGGTGGCTTTCCAAATAGACTCTTAAGGTGTACCTTTGAAATGATCCTTTATACACGTCGAACACCAAGGGTTCATTTGGTACGAAGAATAAGAGATAATTAATTATTAGATTAAATTTAAAATGAGCTTATCCCATATTTCGTTGAGATGAAATTGTGGTATAACTAATATTGAGATTAGTTATTTGGGAATTGTAGTATTTATTTATCCATATGAGACAACAACAGTGTATTTTCACAAGTGGCGTATGGGGAATGTAGTGTGTATGCAGTTTTATCCCTAATTGGGAAGGACAGAAAGACTGTTTTCGGAAGACCCTCAGCTAAAGAGAACGTATCCCTATGAAAGGGTATAATAATTAATCCCAAAATAACTAATCTCGAGATAATTTGTTCCCAACCAAACGATCCATAATAATAGTCCAAGTTCATATAAGTGGAGTTACTTTTGATCTCTTCAAAACATAAATATTTGTTTTTGAAGTAAATATTCAAATCTCCCTTATTTTGGTCGGCACCTTCAAATATAAGGGATCATTTCGAGTTATTTCTCGTATACTTTTTAAAAAATATTTTTTACTATTACATATTAGAAATGAAAGAAAAAGGAAACAATTAGAATAACTCCAAACTCATGGTTGTTATTTTACTCAAAAGATCTATGCGCTTTATGAGCTAAAAAATAATCAAAAAGATATGGGGGCCAATCATAGCAGATCGTAATAATTAAAAGACCGAATGAATGAAATGCAAGAGACAGTTGTAACTTGTTAAAGGGAGAAGGGTAGAAGATTTTTTATTTATATATTGGTTTGGTCTGCCTCTCCATGGAGAGGTTCAGAGCCTTACAATAATATTCTCTTCTTTTAGAAGTGGAAGTGAATAAGCAAAAGCAGCCCTCATTTTAGGGTTCCTTATTTTGTATTTATAGGTGTACACCTTGCCAACTGGCGTTGGACGCTCGGAATGCTTGTTATTAACGAATAGTCACGACATTTTGTTATTCCAAATGTGCTTGAGAGCGAATTAATCTCATTAATTATCACGAGTCAAGTTTTGACCTATATAATTAGTCCCTCAGCTTATTGAGGCCGAGATTCGATCGAACTCGTTGAGCGGACATCGTCGGCCGTGGATCAAATGGGATCGAAAAGGGAGGTGAAATAGCATTTCGACCGTGACCCAAGATGGTCGTAGCCTCTTATATGTTGGAGGCCGCACCGTTGGAACTCTCGGTTTTAACCATTTCGTGCGGTAGCTCTGGGCTTAATCGAGTTAGAGGCCTTATTCAGATTATGTATGTGGTCTCAACCATTTTATTCGTTGGAGATGGTCGTAGCCACTTGCATATTAGGGGTGACCACAGCCGTTTATACTTGGAGGATGGTCGCAGCCATTTACATTTAGGAGACGGTCATAGCCATTTATATTTAGGAAGACGGTCGTAGTCATTTATATTTAGGAGAAGGCCATAGCCATTTGCACTTGGAGGACGACCGTAGCCATTTATATTTAGGGGACGGCTGTAGCCATTTGCATTTAGGAGACGGTCGTAACTATTTATATTTAGGGGACGGTCATAGCCTTTTGCTTACTTAGAGGATGGTCATAGCCATTTACATTTGGAGGGACGACCGTAGCTATTTACACTTGGAGGACGGCCGTAGCCATTTACATTTGAAGGACGACCATAGCCATTTGCATTTAGGAGACGGCCGTAGCCTTTTTCTTAATTAGAGGATGGCCGTAGCCATTTTATATTTGGAGGGCGGTCGCTTGATGTTTTCATCCAGGGCTGGGTGTTCCCGTATGAGGCCGCTAGGGATATGGGTTTGCCTTATGTGCATTAAAATGACGCTTGGTGTATGGAGGCACACTAGACGCCTTTTCATCATACCCAGGTCATTGACCCTGCTTCGAGGATGAAGCATCGATTGTCGGTTGCAAAAACCATTTCGTGATATCTGTCATAACGACACTTGTTACTTATTGATTTGAACCGTTTTGTGGTTGGTTGGGCAGTTAATGGTGGCTTTTGGAATTCAGGAAAGCCACTCTGCAGTATGAATATCGAGTAATGTTATCTGTTTCTCACTTTCAGTATTTGCCTAAGATTTTTGAAGAAGCAACTTTTCTCACTCTTTTCCTTCATCAGCTTGTGTTGTTTTTTCTCCTCTTCCACTCAATATTCGTTTTCACTTCTTCTTCAGCAAGATTCGTTCACTCATTGCTCAGTAGTTATTAATGGCAAGCATTTCTAACTTAGAGCCTTCTCCGGTGACTCTTCCGGCAGTCGATGGGTCTTCTGCGGTGGTGAGGCCCATTGAACTGGCAGAAACTGATAGGATCCCGTCAGTGGCCGATATACTTTCTCTGCCCAGGGGACCAGCGACCGACTTTACCGATGATGAGGGGGAGGATCATGTTAATGAGGCCCCACTAATGGGTGAGGTGGGCCTCGCCCAGTTGAGGGAGCAATGGGGTATTCCTCATTCTGCCGACATCTTCCTTGCCAAGAGCGAGGAGAGGGTTCATATCGACCGCCCTAGGTATTGCATTTTCTATGCCTACCCTTTCAGATTAGGGTTTAGGCTCCCCCTTCCGCGGCTGGTAGCAAATTTTTGTTGTTACTATAAAGTGTGCTCTGGGCAACTCGTCCCCTCTATTTTCAAACTTTTTGCTATGCTCGCCAGGTATGCGGTACTGGCGCGGAGAGAAATAACGCTGAGGCACGTAGTGGATCTATACGCCCCTCAAAAGGTCTGCGGGACCATGATTCGGATGGTCCCTCGCGGGGCCTGGGGTTTGACTATTGAGCTAGACGACACGGTCGACCGTCATTCTTATGAGAACTTCTTCTATATCAGGACCGAGCATTTGGTGAGGAATGTCAGACACATCATAGAGACTTAGAATCATATACGTGAGTTTTATAGTTCCTGGGTCCTGTCCTCCGCTCTTTCTTATTCCTGCTCTGATGGGTGTTGATTTTTGTCTTGTGTTTGCACCTGAGGGGGCGCCTCCGACTCCTCTGTACATCATTGGCAAATGGGTCGAGGCCATACTTCCTCAGACAGCAGGGATTCAAATATGGTCGGCCTTCTGGGAGAGGCATGGCCGTAGGCCAGCCGCGGGTGAGTGTTTGAGTTATTGCATCATTCCCGTTTAGTCGTGCCGAGTTTCATTTCTCCTAATTCATTTTCTTTTATTTGTCAGGGGTGGTGCGCCTTGTGAGGGATCCTCAGCTTGCTTTCCATAGGCCGGGTGCGACTCCCAATTGGCGATGTTGCCAGCCCTACACCCCGTTCCGAGGGCGATTTCAGCTGAGTCGTCGGAGTCACCCTAGTGCTGTCTTCAAAAAGGGTCGAGGCGCCTTCGGGTGTTGTTCTCCACAGGGCGGAACCATCATTGGATAAGGAGGAGTAGGAAGAAGATGAGAGACCATTGGTGAGGCGAAGGGTCACATTCACGCCCACCGCAGAAAGAGGAGGAGAAGGAGAAGAATGAGAAGGAGAAGGAACAATACAAGAAGAATGAGGAGAAGAAGGAGATGACGAAGAAGAAGAAGAAGGAGAAGGAGAAGGAGGAAGAGGGGGATAAGGATGAGGAGAAGAAGAAGAATGAGGAGAAGGAGCAGGAGAATAAGAATGAGGAGAAGAAGGATAAAAAGAAGAAGAAGAAGAAGGAGGAGAAGAAGAAGAAGAAGAAGAAGAAGAAGAAGAAGAAGAAGAAGAAGAAGAAGAAGAAGGAGAAGAAGCAGTAAAAGGAGAAGGAGAAGCATAAGGAGAATGAGAAGAAGGAAAAGGGGAAGGAGAAGGAGAAGAAAGAGAAGGATAAGAAGCAGAAGGAGAATGAGGAGAAGGAGAAGGAGAATAAGGTATAGAATGAGAAGGAGAAGAAGGATAAGAAGGAGAAGGAGGAGGAGGAGAAAAGTAAATGGGTTAATATAATGTGGATTTTGTATTTTTACTGTTGGAATTGTCAACAACTTTAGGGTTGCCGGTGTATTTTTGCCTTAGAAGAATGTCAATCGAAAAATGATTTTTGCCTTCCTATACTATATATGAAACTTTATTACCATTTCTAATCAAATTTTAACTTAATTATATGGTCATATACAATCTATCAGTTATATACAAATAAATTATAAACGAGTATCTCTTTATATTAGGAATTGAATAAGGAATATCAATTATTTTTTCATCCCCCCCCCCCCTCATTCTATGTTCCCCTAAAATTTTCTTCCTTTGATGTTCTTTGTTTTGACTTGTGTATGCTTTCTTGTTGTATACAGTTTTGATGGAATTTGTCAATGGGTTTCAATCGTTTTACTATAGAGTTTTAACTTAGCAATTTTCTTTCGTGTTGCACAATTGATGTTCGAATTAAAGTTGTCAATCAATAAATTTTGAATGTGTTTGATTCTCCACAATTGACAACCATTAAAAAGCTTTGAAACTTTAAATTCAAATTTGGATTTTGAAAACACTATTATTTGTTTGGTAGGTATTGTTGCAAACAATTGAGAATATTCTTTGGAGTTTATACCTCAATTTTGAGAGTGTTTAGTGAAGATTCGACTTGATTTTAACCGAATTACAAATTGAATATCGAAGAAGAACACATAACAGACAATATACACATGAAATTGTATTAAAGTTCTATTATACTTGTATTAAATTGTATTAGTTGTATTATGTTGTAGTTATATTATTTATTTATTTATTTGAATATTGTATGAAAGTTAAAAAATAGTTGTATAACGTATGAATCGTTGTAGGAAATTTGTATTTAAGTTATAAATACTATCTTTTTACATAAAGTTGTTAATACGTATCAAAAATTATATTAAGAGAGAAAATTTTGATTGAAATTTTAGGAAGGAAGAAGAACATACCACATACAAAATATATACAATCGGATACAAAACACATACAAAAGACATATTATATAAATTTTATATGAAAATTGTATTTAAGTTTTATAATGTTGTAGATGTATTTAACTGAATAAAAATAATATATGAAAATTGTAGATAAGTTATAAATATGTTGTATACTATATAATTAGTTGTATACAATTTATTTTTAGTTTATATATTGTTATAGGTGTATCGAATTTGTACAAAATTTATTTTTTAATTTGTAAATATATCAAAATTGTATGAAATTTAATTTTTTTTTCATCGAAATAATTAAATTTACGAGTACCATGTTAATACTCCTACTTAATAGTACTAGTTAAAAGTCCTAATTATTAAAAAAATAGTTATTGTCACCCTAATTAATAGTGATAAAAAGAATTAATTTGAGAGATTAAGCTTTCTTTCTCTTGGCCGTCGTTGCCATCTCTATGCTGCAGGAATTAAAATGATTTGTGGAGCGAATAAAGTGAATTGGCCAAGAATGAATCTGCTATTCAAAACCTAAGATTTTCAATCTCTCTTGTATTTGTGTATATGGTAACGTTTTCTTTTTGTTAACCTTTAACGCCTATGTAAAAAGGAGAGGAGAGAAAATACAAAAATGATTAACTAAATTCCTTAATTTAAACACTAATAATGGATAGCACGTGGAAAGAGGGGCAGAATATAGGAAAAGAGAAGAGGATAAAAAAATGTACTTAAATTCCCTAATTTAAGGTACCAATAATGGATTATATATATAAGCAAACCTTATTTAGGGTGAATAATTTTCAAAACTGAGATAATTTTAATAATATTATTTCACAAAGAAAAAATCCCCTCGAAAAATTATTATTTTTTGCATCAATGTTAATCAAGATTCAACTAAATAGTTAGTCAACTATACTTAAATCCTTAGCTTAATGGCATTATATATCCATATATTAGTCAGTTAACACGCACAACGTCAGCATTTTACCCTCCCCTCCGCGCCTTAACTTAAAAGGGTGAAAAAACAGCGAAAGATCCAAAGTAGCAATCAGCTCCAGTGTGTATTGACAAATGCAGTCACCGCCGTCTCTTCTGAATTCCTCATTTCTTCATCATTTTTCAATATTATACTACTACTATCTCCTTCTCGAAGTTTCTCTCTCAAACTTACGTATACGTACATGTACGTATGACCAAAGGTGAAATCTTTCTGTGTGTGAAAATTGAGGGATGTATGCGAAGCGGAAGAAGCTAAGGCCTCGACTTGACCGGACAAACGCCCTAAAGAACGTCGATTACGACGCTTCGCAGTCATCGCCGTCGTCGGTCGAAGATCATCCTACTCACCGAACTCGGTCGCTTGACCTTTATCCTTTGACCGACTGTACAAGCTTCAGAATCGACGGTGTTGGCGGTGAATTTGACGTTATTTGCCGCTCTTTAGGGCTTTCAGGTCCTGAAGACTTTGCGATTCCTGTAGCTGCTTGGGAAGCTCGGAAACCTTGCTCCCGTTCTGACCGTTTGCGCAACTCTCGTTTTGCTGATTCCCGCCGTGACTCTGATTGTAAGTTCGAGACTTCAAATGAATCGAACCGCCGGTTAAATGATTCGCCGGAAAATGTGATTGAGGTTTCGTCTAGTGAATCGGAGGAAGAGACCAAACCGTGCTCTCACTCGGACTGTTTCAGCTCTGAGAACGAGTTTGAGAGCTCGGATGAGGTTTCTGACAGTGTTAGAAATGGTGTTAGGGTTACTGTTGGCGGTGAATTGCATCACGGTTTAAATTTTTCACCTGAAAATGGGATTAAGATTAGGGTTAGTGAACTGGAGGATGATAATTTGCCTACGGATCTGAAATGTGGAATTAGGGGTTCTAGGCCACCAAGGCTGGCTCCTCCAGCATCGCCCGTGGACGATTTCACATCTGCTTGGGATTTTATTAAAAGTTTTGGTCCTGCAGATGATGAAGATATGGTTTCACCGTCATACGTTGAGAGCACTTCCGACGACATACTTGGAAACGAGCAAGTAGGAGACATTATTGCTAAGAATGAAGAGCGTAATGAGGATTTTGTAAGAAGTGCTTCTCAAGTATCACAGACAAGCGCAGAGTCTTATGGGGAAGGTGTAAGAGATGCTGCTGAGGATGTTCCAGATTTAAGCTCTAAATCACAGAGTCATGGTTCCTACAGCCTGATACCGAAGACAAGCTCCAAATCACCTAGTGGTGAATCCACTAGCGCTGTCTCAAATATAAGCTCTAACTCACAGAGTGATGAATCCTATACATTGATTTTGAAGCCTGTATATTCTGTTTCTCCAAATGGTTCTCCCAGTATAAAATCTTGGCAAAAGGGAGATTTTCTTGGTAGTGGGTCATTTGGAACCGTGTATGAAGGCTTCACTGAGTAAGTGATTACATTTTTTCGTCATTCCTTTTCCACACACATGAATAACTATTGTGTATCTTAGAGCTAGGTTGCTTGCTTATCCGCAATTAGAAGCTAAGTTTATTAGGACATATCTTTAACAAATTGGTGCTATTAGACTCTTCTGAGGAAAACAACACTCTCAGGTGCATATTAGCTTCCTCACCTTCAGGCCATCTCTGATCAGAAAAGAATCATGATATATTTCGTTATCATGATTGACTAGAATTCATGATTAAAGATAAAGCCACAGGTATGTACTAAGACCATACCAAGGGATACATGCTTCTAGATCTTGTAAGGCATGGAACTATCTACATTACCAACACTGCTTGTTTAGGCATCAACTCCAGCAATAACCAATAAATTCTGAAATCCTAAAAAGAGGATCGGATATTTTGTACTATAAATTCGTAAAGCAGAATATCTTGATTTTGGGAAAATAATATACGGGAAGCGAGAAAACCTTTAGAAAACCATAGATCAAGAAAGCTGATAAAGGATTTATATGTTGATCAAATTTAGCTATTTAGGCCTAAGGGTTGATTCTTTGACACATAGGAGAAGAATCCATATGATAGGTAAGCCAAAGCTCCCTCACTCCATCTGCTTATAGTAAAGTGAACATGCAAGTATCAGCTTGGGCATCCAAACTACAATATTCATTCTTATTAAAATGGAATCTTTGCTCTGCCCTTTGTCCTCTTGTACTTCTTGATTCGTTGCATTTTCAGATGGACTCCTGACATACATTCCTCTTTGTCATACATGGTTATATCTATGTGTGTGAGTGTTTGGGCGGGAGGGGGTGAGGGGGTGAGGGGTGTTCTAAGACCGACAATTAGCTACTGTATGATTGGACATCTATCTATCTCACCTTGCTCCTATACTCCTACGGAGCCGACAGAAGGAATGATCTACTCATCTTATTTCTGTGTGTGTAATTTTGTATGCTTAGGGAATCTTCAAATTCCTAACAAAACCTCTAGTACCGACAATCTTCATTTTATAGAAAGTGATTTTCTTGGTTCAATGTGGTGTGACTGCAATGATGTTCTGAAGGTTGTACTGGTGGTGGGCTTTACAAAATTACTGGAAGGGCCTGCTAGCATATAACTTCCAATATATTCTTGTTAGTTAAACATGTTAACTTAGGTCTGAAAGGATATATTTCAACTCTAATCTTCTTTACTCCTGTAATAACTCATCTTTCTTCTAATAAGAAAAAAAATATGATTTTTAAATTTCGTTCCTTATTCTTCTGCACACAGTGATGGATTCTTTTTTGCGGTCAAGGAAGTTTCGTTATTTGACCCAGGAAACCAGCAAAGCCTTTATCAATTGGAACAGGTATACTTCTGCATCTATTGGCCATTTCACTACATATCTTTTGGCTATTGTTTTTCCCATTCTCCTAGCACCTTGTTTGTTTGTGCAGGAGATATCTCTTCTAAGTCAGTTTCGACATAAAAATATAGTTCGCTATCATGGAACAGAGAAGGTATGCTATCATATCCGGATTATGCAACTTCTTCAGATTTACTTCCTTTTTGTTGTGTAAGTTAGGTTATAATGAAACTGTGCTTTACATGGACAAAGGTACTGTTAGATGGTTTGAATGGAGAAACTCTTTTCTGCAGTTGTGTAGGTTAGTTGAGAGTTGGATCGTTTAATTGGTAACATCATCTGCTAAATGGAGATCTGATGACATTAATCTTGTAACGACCAACTTATGAGTTATTCTTCTCATATTTTACTTACAAATTCACAACGTTCTTCTATCCTCAGGACGAGAGCAAACTGTATATCTTTCTTGAGCTTGTTACAAAAGGTTCTCTTGCAAGTGTCTACCGCAAGTATCGCTTGCGTGATTCCCATGTTTCAGATTACACCAGGCAAATTTTGAGTGGGTTGCATTATCTTCATTCCAGAAATGTGATTCACAGGTGATACATATGTTCTCTCTACATTACTGATTTGTGGTTCATTACGAGCAGTGACCTGTGTCTTGATTCTTTGCTGAGATGTGTGCATGCGAACTTATCTTTCCATCGCTAGAAGACCGTTTAGTCATCAATCATCATACTATGTTTCTAAAGAAAATGACTTAGGTCTGAGTGGATTGTCCGTGGGCATTTCTTGGTAGGAATATATTGCTGTGATATCAGCAAGCTACAGCATTATCCTGGCATCTTCATGTGAGCTGAAATTGGCACAATTAACTATTTCATCTTCATCAAATCTATGAAGAAAGAATATCATAGGCGGGTCGTTAAGTTTGTGCTCTTCTGCATTTACATTCTCGGTGCTTTAGGTTGTTCTGCTCGAGCAGCAGAATGCTTACTCAAGAAACTAGAGGAAGAGCCGGAACTATTTATCTTTCTTTAATATGACAAGACAAAAACGTCAGATGGATATGCCATTTTGTTGATCTGCTTGCCCTAGCAGCCGTGTGCTCTTTTCCGAGAAATTAGAGAGAGAAAGGAACTTCTCTTTCTCAATATGGTAGGACAAGGACTGCAGATCAATATGCTCATGGAACTTTACCTATGTAAATAATAATAATAATGACGACGACGACGGCGTTGATGATAATAATAATAATAATAATTAATAATAAAAGAAGAAGAGGCTCATGGAGTGGTCTTGTCTATTGGAAATATATTCTCTACCTTCACAAGGTAAGGGTAAGGTCTGTGTACACACTACCCTTCCAAAAGGGTAAGGTCTTTACCTATCACTACATTATAGTGGGTATTTTTTTGTTGTTGCTCTTGGAGTGGTAATTTTGGGGAACTTTTGGAAGGTGTATGTGATGTGATGTGCCTGTATGAGCATTTTAAATGTGGTCCTTGCAGCTTACCAATAGCTTCGTTCCTCCATATCTGCAAAGAACTCTAATTAGGAGGTTGTCAAATAAGCGTTGCTCTACTGGCTTTGGTAAAAAGGAGGATGATTGGGGGAAACAGGATCTAATAGCTGTTAGCCTGTCATGTTGTTCTGTACATATCAGAGTGGTCAAGAGACTTTTCTGTGGAAATAATATCTGTATGACTAGTGAGAATCTGGAAAGTTCAAGTACATTTTTCATGATGTCATGGACACTTCTTCTTTCTTATTCTAAGATTTCTATTTATGCTCTTCTTGAAGGGACATTAAGTGTGCCAATATTTTGGTGGATGTTAGTGGTTCTGTGAAGCTTGCAGATTTCGGACTGGCAAAGGTGAGATAGTTATGCAGTCTGTAGTCTTTTACTTTAGTTGGTCTTATATCAATCAATCACGTATTTCATAATCGCGAACTAGTTGAGTCGGCTATATGAATTTCTCTTATTTGTTCCACTTCTATTCACACACTGGTTCATTTTGATACCTAGTTACCCTGTTTCTTGAAACAAATTAAGACTTCTCTATTTCCTTCAGTCTTGTAACTTGCTAAATTTCTTTACAGGCAGCAAAATTGAATGACATAAAATCTTGCAAAGGAACTGCGTTCTGGATGGCCCCAGAGGTTTGTCTTCTGCATCAGAATTTCTTGAAACTTGGAAGTCTATGATTCCTACTCCCTTCCCCCGCCCCCCCCTCACACACCCCATCCCTCCAAAAAAAATCTTGCGCACCATAGATGTGCATGCCCAAAAGTAGTTGGGGTCATGGAAAAAGTAGCGGATAAAATCTTTCAGCCTGTACAATAACTTGATGTAATTTTATCTGCCCCGCACTCCCTATGCAGACTTAGAACTGAATAGCACACAATGGAAGAAAACGATCCATATAGACGATATCAATTAGTGGTGAGTAACGTTTAGTTCAATAGGAGTCTTTTAGTTTTATTAGAGATTCGTACGGCGATAGAAAATGTAGAGAACCTTTGGTACTAGATGAACTAAATTTTCAGATATTTGATTGATAGGGGTCTAAATGGAACGACATGGTTAGCGAGGGTTCCTATAGCTGATCTAATTAGATTGGGATTTAGGCGTAGTTGCTGCTAGTGCCTCACTCAGGGGTTTCTTTGTCATTCTAATATTCATCGTGTATCGACGCATTTTGTTGTTCCATTTAAAATTTTAATTCATTTTCAAAATAAATAAAAAAAATTAATTCATTTTAATGAGAAGCTATTAAATAATGTTCTATAAGTGGTCGCTTACGTTTGGTAAAAGATAGACACATGCAAGTTGTACATGTCTATGCTGTAAAGGATGTGTAAAGTGTTGTAAAATGGCACAGTAGTTTGGATAAAATTTGCTTGTGCATTATTATGTAGCTAATGAGATACAACGTGACCATTTAGGAGTAGATTTTCATGTATCTTTGCTGAAGCAAATGTCTGTTGGGAGAATCATAACACTTCTAGTTAATCTGCCTAGGAGATGTTGTCGCATACTTACCCATTAAGTTTGCCATATTAAAGATGATTTCCAGGTGATCATATTGTTGATGATACTCTTTGCTCTAATCTGTTTGCATTTTTTTCTTATTGTTTGAGTGTAGTAATATAGTAAAAGAAAGAGTTCTAGATATTTACAGGTTTGACTCATAAAATTTGTCTTTGAGCTATTTCAGGTCGTTAATAGGAAGAACAACGGATATGGGCTTCCTGCTGATATATGGAGTCTAGGTTGCACTGTCTTAGAGATGTTAACTGGCCAAATTCCTTATTCTCACTTGGAAGGGGTATGTTATAGCTCAACGATCGAATTTTTCTATATCGAAATTGCAGCACTTGATTTATAACATCTGTTTTGTTTGAGTTGGAGTATGGGAATGACTTGACCCGATTCTAAAATTATTCTCCTGCTTGTCTAATGTATGAAACCACTGAAAGTTGTAGCCTAAAGTCAAATAGGAGGTTATACTTCATTAAAAAAAATGGGTCAAATGAGGTTATTATGAGCTCAAATGCAAAGCTTTAGTGAAAATTATATTTTGAAGAAATTTACATTCACGCTCTAGTAGCAGACAACTGCAGTGAAGCAGCTGTATGTTAATTTTATGCTTTCTCTTTTGATTGCCAGTATAAATTTTCCTGAAAATATTCTTCCATTTAGCATAAGCGTTTATTAGTCTTTTTGCTTCTTTTTTCCCATGTCAATTGTAATTTCTTCTGTAGCTGTAGCTGATCTAAAATTCAGAGGCAGCATCTGTTGCATGAGATTATAAAGCCAGTCTCTGTCTCTTATATTCTTGGAGAAGGTTTAGCTAGAAAATGTGAACAAACAATATCTCATCGAAAATGTTTTTTATTGTTTAAATTTTTATTATATTGTTGTCTGTGATTTTTTTTAAGAATGTTAGGCCTGGTAAATAACCTGATTATTACAACAATATGAGTCCTGAATGACGTACTTCCTTATTGCCAAAAGGAAGACATTCTGAATGTTGTTAGATGTTACTTAAAACAATGGCACTTCATTAAATATGAATAGGCAAAAGAAGAAACAAAATATGGTTTATGGCTTAGAAAAACCTCTAGTTTACCTCAGGTATTGCGGAGATTCACATGTCAAGCTCTTTTTCATTGGTTTGTGCGACAGATGCAAGCACTGTTCAGGATAGGTAGAGGCGAACCTCCTCCCTTACCAGATACGTTATCGGCAGAAGCTCAGGATTTCATAAATAGATGTTTGCGGGTTAATCCGAATGATCGGCCAACTGCAGCTGAACTACTGGAACATCCATTCGTGAAGAAGCCACTGTCAAATTTCTCAAGTCCTGCAGCCCCATAAAATTCTGCTGTCAATTGTACTGAGGTAAATACCCTCTTCATCTGTCAAGTTATAGGGAGTTCTACTATAGTTCTGTCTTCCTATCCACAAACTCAGGAAGAAAAGAAAGTTTATATCGCAAGGGATATGAAAAATGCTTTTTTGGCAGCATTGAGAAATCTTACTTCTTTATAAAATGGGCTTATAAAAGACTATTGAGTTAAGTTTCCCTTTGGGAAGAGACAGAGACTTGAGGTCCACAATTAATTCTTTACTGCTACTCTTAGAATTAGTATTCACTGTTAAGGGAAAAATTTAAGGTCTATTATGTGTTTCTCTGTATATGTTTGTTAATTTTTTTTTCCTTTCTCATTCACCTGCCTAGGATTCACAGTTGCACTGACATGGATTGCATTTTGCTACAGTGTCAGCATACTCTTATGTCTGCAAGTACTGGTCTGATGCTTTTAGAAATGTGCAAGCCAAGGATCAATTTCAAATGAAATGCTTGTACAGCGAATTGGTTTGTGTAGCATCCGATAAGTCTTGTGAACTTGCAAATATTTGGACGCAAGCAGTTGAATGCAGATGGGCCATTGTATGTTGCAAGTAGAATGAGCAACAAAGTTCATATGTTGCGTTTGTGCCTGGACTTGTTCTGTCTTATCCAAGATAGACTGTAGATTATTAGTGAATGAGATGATAGATAACCTTATAAAGGAAATTGTAAATAGTCGATAAATGGTAGTATTTGTTTGCTTACACGAGAAAAGAGAATGATTGCAGTTGAAAAATGAAAATGCTTCTTTTGCTGTTTTCCCCCCGCTATGTTAGATGGGTAACATGCCATGGACTTGGTTAAGTTTCATCGTCGACCTTATCTGAAGGAAGATGAAGTAACTGTCTTGTCTTGCCGATAATTGTGGTATGACGTTAAATCACCATAGTAGATCACTAAACTTTGAAAATCCAATTCGAAAAGTGAGGTTGGCTTGGTTTAATTGATTGGTTCAATACTCAATAGATATATACTCATTCCTATCGGTCAAATTGGAACAAGATGAGAAGATCAAATGTTCATGACTCGTGAGTATTACACGTCTTATTTATGTAATATTCATTTTTTCTAAAATAATTAACTTTGTAGCCAGTATTATAAGTTTCAGACAAAAGCTAAAATACTATTTTATCCTTGTTATTTCTTTTTACTTCTTCACTAAGTTAAAGAGCACGCCCATGAAAAGTAGTCTGGTAGCTCTAAAGTATCCTGTAACCCTTGGTTCTTCGTCTTCTTAACTAATCTAGGCAACAACTTCATGTGCTTAATTCAATCATGCTGCAATCTACCATTCAACCTAACGATAATCAAATTCTATTATAAAATAGGTAAATTACCAACTATTGTATTCATTATATAAGGAATTATAGCCATATCAAATGCTTATAGTAGATAATATTGAAGAGGTATAAAATACGAGGATACGAAGATGAATTAATATCAAGAATTTTGCTTAACAGAAAACATAATTTATAGAGAAGCTCAACCAAGAACTTAGATATAATTTCTCACAAATAACCGTAAAGAATCCATATAGCTAAGATCTCCATAACTTCAAACATGTCTAAATGTTGAACTACGAAGTAGGGATGTGCAAAGGAAACCGAAAAACCGTACCAACCCGATAATCCGAGTTAAACTGAGAAAAAAAACCCGACTATGGTTTGGTTTGATTTAGTTCGGTAGTGGAAATAAAATAACCCGACTATAATTGGTTTGATTTGGTTTTAACTAAAAAGGTCAAACCGGAATCAAACCAAACCGACATTATATATAGAGAAATTTAATATATAAATATACTTCTTGTGATGTAATTTATAAATATTTTTTTAAAAAATTCATAATTTTATCTTTTGAGGTATTATTTCAAGGTTGGACTTAGAACTTTTAAATGCTTAACCATTAATATTAGTAAATTAAATAATGCTAACAAAAACCCAAACCAATATCAAATCAATACTAATGCTAACAAAAGGCGTTCAATTTAATATTACGAACCGGAATGTATTGAATATCTATTTTTTGTTTTGCAATAATTTAAATAAAAATACATAACCTTTATTTTTCTTTAGCGTTTAGTCATGTAATTAATACTACCTTGTTAGTCTATTTATTTTAGCATGACTTAGTAATTTTAGATTATTTTTATTATGGCTTTTTAATTAGCAATATTTATATTACATAATTTTTGCCTTAATTGTTAAATATTTTAGAATAATGTCATGACACCTCTCATATTTTGTATTATTTTCTTGAAAAATACTTCGTATAGTTGTATCTTACTAAAATTAAAGAAAAATTTTGAGCATACGTTATATGTATTGTTCTACAAAGATTTTACCGGAAAAAAACCGAGAAAATTTGAGAAAATCGAGAATGAAAAATCCGAGTTTTATTGGTTTGATTTGATCTTTAGATTTAATAACCCGACACAATTGTTTTGGTATGGTAAATATAAAATCCGAACCAGCCCGACGTATGTTCAATCCTGCTGCGAAGCCTAACTTCTGTTTCAATCAATATGTCAATTTCATGCATTTGGCAAACTCAACTTTAGATTTTGAAGCGGCTTGAAATTTTGTTCGAATTAGTAGCGTCGCCCCCAATAGCTCTTTTTGAATGGACATACGAGATAGCATCAAAACCCTGGCTTTCTACTTTGAACATTGGGTATCTTCTTTTGGCCCCTTGAGGGCAAGTGAGAGCACTAGACCGAATACACATGATTGTCCATGTTTTTACCTTAGCTCCTAGCAGCTGCCGGTCGGGGCGGGGATAAGCTTGCTTCTTCACAAGCATATCTCCCCAAAAAAACCAACCCTGTAGCGCTAGCGCTTCGCGTATGGTGACCATGACTAGAAGGGAAAGGCGGAGGTACGAAAGAGGGTTATCTAATCGGATTTCCACTCATAGGAAGCCTGAAGTTCGTCCTCAACTGCTAACAGTTCCAAATGCCCTTGCTCCTCGTCCTTTTTTACCTTTGTCAGTGAGGGTAGGCGGGCATACTTGCTTTCCCTTCTTCCAGGATCAAATGCGAAAATGAGACATCCGGCTGAAGGAAGGAGGTGAGATAGGCAAGAGGTAGCTTGCTTCTAAGCCGGCCCGGCCGCGAGGAATCAAGAGATCTTTGCCGGTGCTGACTTGAATCTCGTGTGACGGAATAAGGCGGCCAGAAGCGTACTTCGGCATAAATCTCATATATGTGCACTTGCCCTGGATTTAATAAGGAAAATGATGTTGCATAGCTGCCTCAAAATAATAGTTAAAAGAATATATATATATATATATATATATATATATATATATATATATATATAACATAAACTGTACAAATTTTATACATTTTTTAAACTGGCCAATGTAAATAGTTTTTGGAAAAAATTGCATTGCCACCCTATTTGGTCGCCCCATTTAACTTGTACTCACTTTTTAATTTTTTTTAACGTATACCCATTTTTTAAACAACTTCGGGTCTTTTTCTCCTCTTTCTTCTTCTTTTTCTTCGGTGACAATAATTTTATATATTATTTGTAAACATATTTTAAGGCAGTGTATAATATTTTGCAGTGATGATCTATTATGGCGCTTTCTTTTTTATCATTGCTTAGGGTTTCTTCCTCTTCTTTTTCTTAGTTGTAAAGTGGATTCGTTAGATTTATTATTGTTTTGAAAATTTGATGATCGTGGTTTGTTCTTGATGATATTGATGATATTTGGAGGTTATGTTTCTAATTTGAGTCCATTTTGGATTAGATTTAGGTATTAAACCGCATATTGGATTGTTAAAATTTGAAGAACAACTTTCTGCTCCTGGACAATTTGCACTTCAGGCCGATTTGGCTTTAAGTGCACGAAAACATTGGTTGCACTTTACACTTCTTGGCTTTTAGTGCTCCTGAAGTGCGATTTTTTACTTCAGATTTATTGGCTTCAAGTGTAGGAAAATATTTATTGGACTTCACGCCTTTTGGTCTTCACTTCAAACATTTTGGTCTTAAGTGCGTCCGAAGTGCAATTTTTCACTTCAGACTTATTGACCTTAAGTACATGAAACCATTAGTTACACTTCACACTTATGTGTGTTAAGTGCATTTGAAGTGTTTTATTTCAGACTTATTGGTCTTGAGTGTAGAAAAACGTTTGTTGCACTTATGACCTTTTGGCCTTAAATGCTTCTGAAGTGTATTTTTCATTTCATACTTATTGGTCTTAAGTGCATGAAACTATTGGTTGCACTTCAGGCCTATTTAGCCTTAAGTGCATCTGAAGTACAATTTTTTCACTTTAAACTATTTTTTTAACTCAGACCAGATAAATCTGAAGTTCACGGTAAAGTGAGTAAGCTTGTAATTTTTTTTTGTAAAGTAGGTATAGGTTTAATTGTGACCCTAAAATTAGATAGGAATTTTACAAAATATTCCATATAGAAAACTATATTATCCTCAATGTTTAAGGTTTGATTTAATTACATTTAGTATACCTAATTACCAATTCTACATCATAATGTATTTTAACTATACAATTAATGTACCGAAAATCACTCATTAATTAACGCTACCGTATGTTCCTCCAAATTCTTCCCCCCTCCCCCAATTCTCTCTACCAAACCCACACCCTCACCCACTATCTTCCCACACCACATTTCAAACCTATTATTCCCTCTGCTAAAGCCAGAGAAACATATGTAATACCCTTCTACTAATGTCCAATTTTAAAGCTCGTATTCTATAACCAGTCAAAATTGAAGTCAAAACTTCAAAGTTCATACGCACATTTACCTTTAGCTTTAAATTTTCTCAATGAATTAGAACAATTAACCAAATAGACAATAGAGCAACAATTCCACCACTGACAGTCTTTAAAAAGCTTTGAAGCTTTGAATTCAAATTTAAATTTTTAAAAATCATTATTTTTTTTGGATTGGTTGTTGTTGTAAATAATTGGGAATGTTATTTGGAGTCTATATCTTAATTTTTAAGGGTTTTGGTAAAGATTTAAACTTGGTTTTGACTGAATTTTATATTGTAACTCGAAGAAGAAGAAGAAGAAGAAGAAGAAGAAGACGACGACATGACATACATTATATTGCAGTAGTTGTAGATAAATTGTAGATTGTTATTTATTAATTTTTGAGCTTTTATGTTTTTGTGTTAAAAGTTTTGATGAGAGCTTGTTATTCCACTTCGTCTGTTTTGGAGCTAACTTATGCAGAGGAGAAGATGTTTTTTAAAGTTATATATATTGTTTTACCTTTAAATTCAGTAAAGTATGGTTGTATTGTATTTAAAAGGTGTGAATTTGTAGAATAGGTTGCGTGTGAGGAATGAGTCAAATAAGACTCACAATGATTTATTTTCTACATTTAATCTACAACAAAACTACATAACATTTGAAAAATTAATATGAAAATACATAATTTCAATATTTCTACAAATTATCAGTTCATAACAGAATTTATCTTCCTTTTCATGCATGTTCGTCTGGAACACTAAAGTTACTTGATATGCCAACAACATCTCTCGTTATAGAGAAATACAACTTATCTACAATTTTTTATAACTTTCACATATTATTTCCACCCAATTAAATATAACTATAATAACATAAAATTTCAACTTAGTGTTTTTGTGTAAAAAGTTTGATGGGAGTTTGTTATTCCACTTCGTCTATTTTGGAGCTAACTTGTGCATAGGAGAAGATGTTTTTAAGCTATATATATTGTTATACCTTTAAATTCAAGAAAATATGGTTGTATTGTATTTAAAGAGATGTGAATTTGTAGAATAGGTTGAATGTAAGGAATGAGTCAAATAAGACTCATAATAACTTGTTTTCTACATTTATTCTACAAGAAAACTGCATATCATTTGAAAAATTAATATGAAAATATAGAATTTCAATGTATCTATAAATTATCTACAACTTTTCTACAAATTGTTCATAACAGAATTTATCTTTATTTTCATGCATGTTCGTCTGGAACACTATAGTTATTTGATATGCCAGCATCTCCAGTTATAGAGAAATACAACTTACCTATAATTTTCTACAACTTGTTGGAAACACGTTCTCAAGGCATTATACTAAACGTGTGTTCATATTTGTAGGTTTTGATGAATGACAAACTATGCGCAAATTGACATATGACGAGGTCCAAGCACAAGCGCAAAATTGATATATAACGAGATTCAAGCACAAGACAAAGATCGAGATTAAGTTTTATATGAGTCGGTATTTAATTGTGATCTTGATCCGACAACTTAAACTCAAGACTTGGCTTCTCTCGTAAAAATATTTTTAACAAATCATGCATATTTAATTTAAAGCAAAATGATTTTAAATAATGCATATTTACTATAGTTAAAATGATTTTTAAACATGCCTCTAAAATCTGGACTAAGATAATCGATTATGTACTTATGATAATCGATTATGTTTAAGTCAGCTGCTTGACAATCGATTGTGAACTTATGACAATCGATTGTGTTAAGGCAGTGAGCATCAGATTTTTCAAATCTGCATGACAATCGATTGTGAACCTTATGACAATCGATTGTGATGAGGCAGTGTCCATCAAAGTTTTTCAAATCTCAAAATAATCGATTGTGAAGCTAATGACAATTGTGAAGAGACAATGTCCATCAGATTTTTCAAAGTCACAAAATAATCGATTGTGAACTTATGACAATCGATTGTGTTGAGGCAGTGTCTTCCAGACTTTTTCAAAGTTATTAAATAATTGATTGTGAACCTATAACAATCGCTTTTCAAGAGGCAGTGTCTAAATTAATTTTTCAAGACTGATATATAATCGATTGTTAACTTAGTATAATCGATTGTATAAATGACCGTTGCCAAAATGTTTTCAAATACCGTCAGGTAATCGATTATTGATTTCTTATAATCGATTGTTTTAATTAAAAATCTGGAAAGGATTTTTTGAACGTTGCTGAGTAATCGATTGTAGATTTCTGACAATCGATTCTTTTACGTAAAATCTGGAAATGATTTTTTGAACGTTGCCAGTAATCGATTATTGATCTTAGATAATCGATTGTTAAGCGTAAAATCTGGGATTGATTTTTGGAAGAACTGGCAAACAATCGATTGTGGTAATTTGACAATCGATTGTCACTGAGTAAAATCAGCAATTCTTAATTGGCAATTAGGCAACGTTAATACAAAGTTATTCAGCTATAAATACAGCTTCAATTCAGTCTTTTAAGTACAACAACACACAACAACTGATCATACAATTGCTAAAGCTTGCATACTTTATTGTTTATCATTTTATATTCATTACATAAGCTTTTGAGAGCCAAATTCTTGTTGAAAGTTGTTGCGATCTTGAGCGTATTCCTTTTACTCATATCTACTCTTAAAAGAGTGTCTTGTTTGAGTGCTAAGTGTTTTTATACACTTGAAGGGAAGTGTTAGTCCCTTGTGTTGTAAGAAGGAACTTGTGTTTCCTTCGTTGAAGTCTTGGAGTGTTGTATCACCGAGCGAAGGTTGTTGAGGCTTGTGTCCTCAAGTTGTAACGGTTTGTTGAGCACCCGTAAGCTTAACAAGTTAGTGGAAATCTCGAGAGAGTCTCTCGGGGACTGGACTAGCCACGGGTTGTGGTGAACCAGGATATATCGGTGCGTTCTAATTTATTTACTTATCGCACTTATTTATTTCCTGCAATTTTTAAATTCCGCAAGTTTACGCTAATTTTTATTATAACGCTATTCACCCCCCCCCCCTCTAGCATTAAGCGTATTATCTAACAATTGGTATCAGAGCCCAACTCTCTGAAGACTTAACCGTTTGAGAGAAACATCCATGGCTTCTACTCGTGATTCTTTTGCAGGAATAGGTGAAGGACAATGCTCCACCAGACCACCGCTATTCGATGGTACAAATTATACATAATGGAAGGAGAGGATGAGAATATTTGTACAATCAAATAGTTTTCATTTTTGGAAGGTCATAATGAATGGAGAACAAATTCCAACCAAGAAGGTTGAAAATGAATGGGTCCCAAAGTCCGAAGATGAATACGATGCGGATGATATCCGAAAGGTGCAAAATAATGCTAAAGCTATTAATTTACTATATTGTGCTGTAAATGCTGATGATTACAGGAAGATATCTTGTTGCACAACGGCGAAGGAAATGTGGGACAAGCTGGAAATTACGTACGAAGGTACGGACCAGGTAAGGGAAGCCAAAATTGATTTCCTAACCCATGCATATGAATTGTTTCACATGAAGGAAGGCGAAAAGGTCGATGAGATGTTTGAACGATTTTCAAAAATCGTAAATGATTTACATGCTCTTAAGAAGACCTTCACGGATAAGGAACTTGTCCGAAAAATTCTCCGAAGTCTCACCCCGGAATGGCGATCCAAGGCCGACGCGATTCAAGAATCCATTGGCATTTCAAATGTCACCATCAACGCATTAAGAGGTAATCTTAAAACTTATGAATCTACTATACTTAACCCTCTTGTTGATGATCAAAGGAAGCAAAAAATCGCTCTCAAGGCAAGCACAAACCAACCTCAAAATGATGAGGACGGAGACAACGAGTTCGGACTCGTTATCAAGAGATTTCAAAAGTTCATGCGAAAAGAGTATGAACGAAAGGGCAAAAAGCAAGGAGATCAAATAAAGTGCTATGAGTGGGGAGAAACCGGGCACATTAAATCAAATTGCCCAAATGCTAAAAAGGAGAAGAAACCCTTCAAGAAGCAACGAGCATACATATCTTGGGGAGGCGACTCCGGTGACGAGTCAAGTGAGGAAGAAGAAGACGAAGCCGCAAATCTTTGTCTTATGGCAGAAGAAGACAACAAAGAAGAGGTATGTCAAATCTCTTCCAAAAATTTCTTTTCCCTTGAAGAAATGCAAAATGCTTTTGATGAGTTGTATAGCGAATTTATTAGAGCTTCAAAAACTGTCAAGAGTATAAAAGAAAATGCTTCTTTAAAAGAAAAAGATTTTCAAAAACAACTCTCTTTTAAAGAAAAGGAATTGGAAAAATAGGTGTCTCGAAGAGATGGCTAGAACCATGCTCGAAGAGGCTAAGATTCCCAAACACTTTTGGGCGGATGCCGTGAGTACCGCATGCTACATTTTGAATAGAGTAGTCATAAGGCCAATACTCATAAAAACCCCTTATGAACTCTACAAGGGAAGGAAACCAAATATCTCCCATTTTAGAGTATTCGGTTGTAAATGTTTTATTCATAACAATGAAAAAGATCAATTGGGAAAATTTGATGCCAAATCCGATGAGGGAATTTTTATTGGGTATTCTTCACGTAGCAAAGCATATAGGGTATTTAATAATGGAACCCAAACTGAGGAGGAATCCCCTCACATTGTGTTTTCCGAAAATAATGCTCGCTTGGCGAGAAAGGATTCTTGTTCTGATCTTGCATGTATTCTAAATAGTTTAAAAGACAAAGTACAAGAGGAAACTCCTAAGGAAATTCAAGATGAAATCTTGGAACAATCAACGGAGGAAACGCCACAATTGGAGAAAGAAACGAAAATGCCTAACGAGTGGAGGACAATCAAAGATCACCCTCTCGAACAGGTAATTGGCGACGTCGGAGAAAAGATAAGTACCCGAAACTCCCTTAAGAACACCTAAGGACATACTGCTTTTGTTTCTCAAATTGAACCAACAACCATCTCCGAAGCAATTGGGGATGAATTTTGGACCTTGGCAATGCAAGAGGAGCTTAACCAATTCAAACGGAATGACGTTTGGGATTTGGTGCCAAGACCCGAAAATCATACCATAATTGGTACGAAATGGGTTTTTCGAAACAAACTAGATGAAAATGGTGTAATCACTAGAAACAAAGCTAGGCTTGTAGCAAAAGGCTATAATCAAGAAGAGGGTATTGACTATGAAGAAACATATGCTCCCGTAGCTAGATTAGAAGCTATTCGTTTATTGCTTGCCTTTGCCTCTTCTATGAATTTCAATTTATATCAAATGGATGTGAAAAGTGCTTTTCTAAATGGTGTTATTCAAGAAGAAGTTTATGTTGAACAACCCCCCGGTTTTGAAGATTTTAAATCTCCCGATCATGTTTTCAAACTCAAAAAGGCTCTTTATGGTTTAAAACAAGCTCCCCGAGCTTGGTATGAAGATTGAGTAAATTTCGATTGGAAAATAATTTCATTAGGGGGAAAGTTGACACCACTCTTTTTGTTAAGCATAAAAACAATGATATTTTATTAGTTCAAATCTATGTGGATGATATTATATTTGGTGCTACTAACAATGTTTTGTGCAAGGAATTTTCCGATTTAATGACAAGCGAATTTGAGATGTCTATGATGGGTGAGTTAACATTCTTTTTGGGATTACAAGTAAAGCAAATGAAAGAAGGTACGTTCATTTGCCAAGCGAAATATTGCAAAGAATTGCTGAAACGATTTGAAATGACCAATGCAAAAGCAATGACAACCCCCATGAGCACATCCGATCATCTACACAAAGATGAGAAAGGTAAGGAAGTCGACATCAAAAAGTATCGAGGTATGATTGGCTCTCTCCTTTATCTTACTGCTAGTCGTCCGGACATCATGTTTAGCGTGTGCTTATGCGCTCGTTATCAATCGTGTCCGAAAGAGTCTCACCTAACTGCGGTGAAACGGATATTGAAGTATCTTGTTGGTACTGTAAATGTGGGTCTATGGTACCCCAAAGGTTCTTCATGCCAACTTGTTGGCTATTCCGATTCCGATTTTGCTGGATGCAAATTGGACCGCAAGAGCACTAGTGGCACTTGCCATTTGCTCGGTAGCTCTCTCGTTTCTTGGTTTAGCAAGAAACAAGTAAGTGTTGCGTTGTCCACAACCGAGGCTGAATATGTAGCCGTGGGGAGTTGTTGCGCTCAAATCCTCTGGATGAAACAACAACTCTTGGACTATGGCCTAAGTCTTGATCATATCCCTCTTATATGTGATAATACTAGTGCCATATGCTTAACGAAGAACCCCGTTCTTCATTCGCGAACAAAACACATGGAAATTAGACATCATTTTATAAGAGATCACGTTCTCAAGGGCGATGTCGAAATTGAATTTGTTGAAACCAAAGATCAATTGGCCGACATCTTTACAAAGCCCTTAGAGAAAGAGTCCTTCTTCCGAATTCGTAGTCAACTCGGGATCCTTGACTCCACGTTGATCTAAGTCATGCATTGCATTTTCCCTTTCACATGTTTTCTAACTTGAGCGTCGGAGACGTCTAACGAATTTTTGCAGGTATCGCTCTAAAGGCAGGGGGAGTTATAAAGCTTGACGCACAGAACAATCGATTTCTCTTTTACATAATCGATTATCCAGTATCAATAATCGATTGTCTTGACATTATTTGCTTTATTATTTCTGAAATTGCAGATTTCATAAATAAACAAGTTTTTTTTAATTATTCTATGTTTTTTTGCTAATGGCAAAAGGGGGAAGATAACGGGTATGCACTCTCAATACTTATCGGTATATATTGAGGGGGAATTCATATATTGAGGGGGAACAAATTGCATATCTATATACTTGTTGCATATCTTTACTTGTCTTGAATCGTCATTATGAATTGCCTAATATGCATATCCCGCTTAAAGTTTGCCATTATCAAAAAGGGGGAAATTGTTGGAAACACGTTCTCAAGGCATTATACTAAACGTGTGTTCATATTTGTAGGTTTTGATGAATGACAAACTATGTGCAAATTGACATATGACGAGGTCCAAGCACAAGCGCAAAATTGATATATAACGAGATTCAAGCACAAGACAAAGATCGAGATTAAGTTTTATATGAGTCGGTATTTAATTGTGATCTTGATCCGACAACTTAAACTCAAGACTTGGCTTCTCTCGTAAAAATATTTTTAACAAATCATGCATATTTAATTTAAAGCAAAATGATTTTAAATAATGCATATTTACTTTAGTTAAAATAATTTTTAAACATGCCTCTAAAATCTGGACTAAGATAATCGATTATGTACTTATGATAATCGATTATGTTTAAGTCAGCTGCTTGACAATCGATTGTGAACTTATGACAATCGATTGTGTTAAGGCAGTGAGCATCAGATTTTTCAAATCTGCATGACAATCAATTGTGAACCTTATGACAATCGATTGTGATGAGGCAGTGTCCATCAAAGTTTTTCAAAGCTCAAAATAATCGATTGTGAAGCTAATGACAATCGATTGTGAAGAGACATTGTCCATCAGATTTTTCAAAGTCACAAAATAATCGATTGTGAACTTATGACAATCGATTGTGTTGAGGCAGTGTCTTCCAGACTTTTTCAAAGTTATTAAATAATTGATTGTGAACCTATAACAATCGCTTTTCAAGAGGCAGTGTCTAAATTAATTTTTCAAGACTGATATATAATCGATTGTTAACTTAGTATAATCGATTGTATAAATGACCGTTGCCAAAATGTTTTCAAATATCGTCAGGTAATTGATTATTGATTTCTTATAATCGATTATTTTAATTAAAAATCTGGAAAGGATTTTTTGAACGTTGCTGAGTAATCGATTGTAGATTTCTGACAATCGATTGTTTTACGTAAAATCTGGAAATAATTTTTTGAACGTTGCCAGTAATCGATTATTGATCTTAGATAATCGATTGTTAAGCGTAAAATCTGGGATTGATTTTTGGAAGAACTGGCAAACAATCGATTGTGGTAATTTGACAATGATTGTCACTGAGTAAAATCAGCAATTCTTAATTGGCAATTAGGCAACGGTAATACAAAGTTTTTCAGCTATAAATACAGCTTCAATTTAGTCTTTTAAGTACAACAACACACAACAACTGATCATACAATTGCTAATGCTTGCATACTTTATTGTTCATCATTTTATATTCATTACATAAGCTTTTGAGAGCCAAATTCTTGTCGAAAGTTGTTGCGATCTTGAGCGTATTCCTTTTACTCATATCTACTCTTAAAGGAGTGTCTTGTTTGAGTGCTAAGTGTTTTTGTACACTTGAAGGGAAGTGCTAGTCCCTTGTGTTGTAAGAAGGAACTTGTGTTTCCTTGGTTGAAGTCTTGGAGTGTTGTATCTCCGAGCAAAGGTTATTGAGGCTTGTGTCCTCAAGTTGTAACGGTTTGTTGAGCACCCGTAAGCTTAACAAGTTAGTGGAAATCTCGAGAGAGTCTCTCGGGGACTGGACTAGCCAAGGGTTGTGGTGAACCAGGATATATCGGTGCGTTTGTTCTAATTTATTTACTTATCGCACTTATTTATTTCCTGCAATTTTTAAATTCCGCAAATTTACGCTAATTTTTATTATAACGCTATTCACCCCACTCTAGCGTTAAGCGTATTATCTAACACAACTTTCACACATTATTTTCACCCAGTGAAATACAACTACAATAACATACAAATTTTATACAATATATCTTTTATATATTTGTATCTGATTTATACATAGTAAAAATAATTTTCATATAATTAATTATATATTATACAACTTATCTGTAAATTATCTATAATTTTCGTACATTATTTCTACAATAGTTAGATACAGCTACAATATAATACCACTTAAATATAATTTATATACAATATTGTTCAACTTTCATATAATAGTTAAATGTAAAAATACTATTAGCATAAAGGGTAATATGTAAACTATGAACATATTTGGTAATATAATTTTATAGCAACAAAAAATATTCCCAATTAGACATGGATGCAAAAGCCCAAGTTTCTGACGTGGACTAAAATTATAAAAAAAGGAATTTTTACCTAAATATGCCATATAGCAAACCTTATTACTATTATTTTGCCTTATTTGGTTATTACCCGCATATTCCATATTTTCGTTACCAAAAATATACCAAACCATATCTCGCTGATTTTATAGCCTAAATTAGCGCCAGATTTTAAGCATCCCAATTAATGTTTGATTCTGTCTTAATTAAATGATCTTTTTAAAATCTTAAAAGATCTAATCCCAGCGCAAATCTCTCCGCGTGAATCTCTTATACGTAGCCATCAGTTTCGAAAATCTCTCATTCTTCTACATCCAATACCGAAAATCAGAATTTACAGTGTGATAGTCAATCAAATTGTTGTTCTTCCAGATTTCAGTTTCGAAAATCTCTCATTCTTCTACATCAAATACCGAAAATCAGAATTTATATCGTGATAGTCAATCAAATTGTAGTTCTTCCATATTCCAGGTTATTGAAGCTATGTTTGTTTATACAAATTTTAGTTAAATTGTAGTCAGTTTGTAGTTAATTGTAGTCTGTTTGTAGTTATTTGTAGTCAGTTTGTATTTAATTGTAGTCAGTTTGTAGTTACTTGTTGTCAGTTTGTAGTTAATTGTTTGATGTTAATTGTAGTCCGCTTGTAGTTACTTATAGTCAGTTTTGATTTAATTGTAGTCAGTTTGTAGTTACTTGTAGTTAGTTTGTAGTTAATTGTAGTCAGTTTGTAGTTAATTGTAGTCAATTTGTAGTTAATTAGTTTTTAATAAATATGTCTGAAAATTGGATTTTTTGTAGCTACTGGCTTGTATGTGTAGCTGAGAACTGCAAATGGCATTTCAAGGCAACGTCAATTCATGATTCTTCATTGTTCAAGATAAGAAGTTTTAGCCGACAACACACATGCTGCAGAATGGACGAAACATTCATACAGCGCAAATGTACTGCAACAGTAGTTGGTAGCATTGTCGTTGCAAAGTATTGTGATCCTAAGACTGTTTACACGTCAAAGGACATACAAACTGACATGTTATCCGACTTCAAAGCAGAGAGAGAGAAATCGATTTTGTAGAGGGTTTCTGGCTTTGGTACAATTTTATGGACTGAAAGTATGGTGGAATGAGAAGAACTTCTCGATCTGAAACTGTTCAAGCTTCGACAATGGCGGATGAAATTCAAGCAGAGAGAGAGATAAATCGGTTTTGGTAAAAAACATGGGGGGAGGGTAATTAAAAAAAGGGAGAAAATCGTGGGTTTTGTTTGTAAGAGAGAGAACAAACGTGTACAATAAAATCTGAAAAGATTTTCAGTTCCACAAATCAAGCCTATAATTAATAAGTTGATAATTAAACCTTAAATAGAATTTTGGTACATAAATTGAAAGGTGATATACTTAAATGTAATAAATACAAACCTTAAACATGGGTGGTAATAAGGTATGGTATGTACATGTAAAAATACTTAAAAAAAAACCCAATTTGCATACCTAATTCGGGTCACAGCCCAAGCTCGTCGTAAATATAAAAGCCTACAGACAATCCCGCAAAAAAAGAGAACCCCACTAAAATACCGTTCCCTCCAAATCTCTACAAACCCTCGTAAAAATCCCCAAACTCAACAAAAACCCCACGCAACCGCACACACTCAAAGAGCGAGAAAGAAAATAAAATAAAATCCAAAGGGCAGTGCTGAAATCCGTATAATGGGGAAAGACGAGGATGAGATGAGAGGTGAAATTGAGGAGAGGCTGATAAACGAAGAGTATAAGATTTGGAAGAAGAACACACCTTTTCTTTACGATCTGGTTATTACCCACGCGCTCGAATGGCCTTCACTTACCGTCGAATGGTTACCGGACCGGGAAGAGCCGCCGGGAAAAGATTATTCCGTTCAGAAGATGATTTTGGGGACCCACACATCCGAAAATGAGCCCAACTATCTCATGCTTGCTCAGGCTCAGCTCCCTCTCGAGGATGCTGAGAATGATGCCCGACATTATGACGATGATCGGTCTGAATTTGGTGGATTTGGTTGCGCCAATGGCAAGGTTTAAATCTCTTCTAATTTTTGACTGTTATTTGGATTTCCCTTTTCAGTGTTCTGGGAGTTTCTGGCCGCTTTGTTGTATATATTTTTTAAATTCAGGTGTAAAGGTCTTAAATTTATGCGTATGCTAGCTCTGAGGTTATGTAACAGATTATGTGGCCTAAAGGTTTCTCCTTTGCAGCTTATTTACTAGGGTGTAGTGAATTGAAAGTTGACTAGTTTAACACTTGGTTTTCAGCTTAAGGTAAATTTAAAAATTCACCAAAAGAGAAAAAAAGGCGCCGAGCACAATTAGCACCCAAAGCCAGTATTTTCTGATTCAGTGTGGCATCTAACATGCTAATCTCGTGTAGATTGATATTACTGTTCTAAGAAGTTATTGTTGGCATGTGGATTCAGTAGAAATTTGATAATGAATTCTCTGTTGGGACATATATCCTTAAACACTTGTTGTCTCGTCTGAGAAGTCTTTTAAAATGGTCTATTGGTTTTTGGAGGCCCCATATCCACATTTTTTTGCTGTGCTATTATTTCCCCATCAACATCAGAGTGAACTTGGTGTATCTCTTTTAACATTGACTGATATTTATAATGACAAATATTTCTCTTTCAGGTACAAATAATCCAACAGATAAATCATGATGGAGAGGTTAATCGGGCTCGATATATGCCCCAAAAGTCATTCATCATCGCGACTAAGACAATTAGTGCTGAAGTTTATGTTTTTGACTATAGTAAACATCCATCTAAGCCTCCTCTAGATGGTGCATGCAATCCATATTTGAGATTAAGAGGCCACAGCACAGAGGGCTATGGTTTGTCATGGAGTCAATTTAAGCAGGGTCATTTATTGAGTGGTTCAGATGACGCTCAGATATGTTTATGGGACATCAATGCCACTCCCAAAAATAATTCTCTAGATGCTATGCAGATATTTAAGGTATACGCTATGCTTTCTTGACTATCTGCATAGCTTACTGCCTTGGTACACTGCATATAGTTGTCACTTTGTTTCTCTGCTTAATGCTTGTAGTTTTGTCTGGAAAGTACCTATAATTGATATATGGAGATGATCTTCCATAATATCCTTCCAGCAAACATCCTCATGCACCTTGGAAGTAAAAGAAGGGAAACTGAAGTAGAGTAGCATGAGTTCTCTTCACAGACCACGTAGTCTTTGTAATTAATATCATGCTACAGAAGACAAACTGAAACTTCCAACAGTGTCCCAACTTTTACCTCAAATGATATTTAGAGTCGGCAGTCACATCATCTCTGCTTTTTTGTTTCCTGAAGTTTCAGTTAACCGATCCTGGAAGTCTTTTCTCTCGGATTATTTTCTCATTATGCTTTTGTAGCCTTTAGGTGCATCCGGTTAGCTAAAGCAAGGGAAAGAAAAGCGCGTGATCTTGACCAAGTTAGGTGCATCAAGAGCGAGGATGACAGAGTTCTGATGGGGGAGTCTCAAGTCAAGCAGAGGTGGCAGGCGTATTTTCGGGACTTACTTAACGAGGAGGGGGATCGTAACATAGAGCTAGGGGAGTTGGGGCATTCAGAGCAACAGAGAGACCTTGGGTACTGCAGGCGCATTAGGGCGGATGATGTCATGGGGGCTTTGCGTAGGATGAGTAGGGGTCGAGCGACCGGGCCTGAAGAGATCCCGGTGGAGTTCTGGAAATGCATAGGTAGGTCAGGAGTGGAGTGGCTCTCCAGGTTGTTCAATGCGATCTTCAGGACCAAAAAGATGCCGGAGGAGTGGAGGTGGAGTAAGTACAGTGGTGCCATTGTACAAGAACAAATGGGACATCCAGTGCTGCAACAACTATAGGGGTATCAAATTAATGTCACACTATGAAGGTCTGGGAGCGGGTGATCGAGGCGAGGGTGAGGGAGATGACATCTATATCTGTGAACCAGTTCGGTTTCATGCCGGGTCGCTCCATTACAGAAGCTATCCACCTTGTCAGGAGGCTGGGGGAGCAGTTCAGGGATAAGAAGAAGGACCTGCACATGGTGCTTATCGACTTGGAGAAGGTGTATGACAAGGTCCCATGGGAGGTGCTTGGAGGCGAAGAGCGTGCCGGAAGCCTACATCAGAGTAATCAAGGACGTGTACGATGGAGCTAAGACTGGGATTAGGACGGTGGGTGGCTGCTCAGACCATTTTCCAGTGGTTATGGGGCTCCATCAAGGATCGGCGCTTAGCCCTCTCTTGTTTGCCTTGGTGATGGATGCTCTAACCCGACATATTCAAGGGGATGTGCCTTGGTGTATGCTATTTGCTGATGACATAGTCTTGATAGACGAGACAAGGGTCGGTGTTAATGAGAGGTTAGAGGTATGGAGACAGACTCTCGAGTCTAAGGGTTTCAAAATAAGCAGATCTAAGACAGAATACCTGGAGTGCAAGTTTAGCGTCGAGCCGAGCGAAGTAGGCAAGGACGTGATGATTGGATCTCAGGTCATCGCCAAGAGGGACAGTGTCAGATATCTTGGGTCGGTGATTCAGGGGGACGGAGAGATTGACGGGGACGTCACTCATCGTATAGGAGCGGGGTGGTCAAAGTGGAGGCTTGCACCAGGAGTCCTGTGTGACAAGAAAGTTCCACAGAAACTCAAGGGAAAATTTTATAGAGCTGTGGTTAGACCTGCCATGTTGTATGGGGCGGAGTGCTGGCCAGTGAAGAACTCTCATGTTAAGAGAATGAAGGTTGCGGAGATGAGGATGCTCAGGTGGATGTGCGGGCTTACCAGATTAGATAAGATTAAGAGCGAAGTTATTCGAGAGAAGGTGGGGTGGCCCCGGTGGATGAAACGATGCGAGAAGCGAGGCTGAGGTTGTTCGGGCATGTGCAGATGAGAAGTTCTGATGCTCCGGTGAGGAGTTGTGAGCGGCTGGCGATGGTCGGCGTACGGCGAGGCAGAGGGAGGCCTAAGAGGTATTGGGGAGAGGTGATTAGGCATGACATGGCTAGAATGCAAGTTTCCGAGGATATGACCCTTGATAGGAAAGTCTGGAGGACTAGTATCAGGGTTGTAGGATGGGCTCCTAGAGTTTTGCGTACTCCTCACCCTGGGTTGGGTGAGGCTTGGCAGGGCTATCCATAGATGATTTGTGTATTAGATTGTGTCTCCCTTATGGTAGTTATTTATGGTAGTTACTGTCTTATATTATTGCATGCTATTTTATTTATGGTTCTTAATGTTTAGATAATTATTTACGCTATTTCTGCTGGAGTTACTAATGCTCTTTTGTTTTTGTTTTTCTTTTCCTTTACCGAGCCGAGGGTCAATTGGAAACAGCCTCTCTGCCCTTTCGGGTAGGGGTAAGGCCCGTCTACATATTACCCTCCCCAGACCCCACTTTGTGGGACTATATTGGGTAGTTGTTGTTGTTGTTGCTTTTGTAGCCTTTCTTGATTTAATCTAATATTTGAAATGTATAGATTCATGAAGGCGTCGTAGAGGATGTAGCATGGCATCTGAGGCACGAGTATTTATTTGGCTCTGTTGGGGATGATCAGTATCTGCACATATGGGATCTGCGGACTCCATCGGTGACCAAGCCTATACAATCTGTAGTCGCACATCAAAGCGAGGTGCGACTTAGACTTTTTAGCTGGACTTTTCCATATTTATGCAGTTGATAACGCTTTCCTTAGGCCTTTTGTAGCTACGTTGCTCGCATCCGCCAAAAAGTGTTGCCGCTCCGTTGTCGGATCCTCAAAAAGATCTTCATCTTTTGGAGGAACCGACACATTCGGGAACATTTTTGGAGGATCCGATCAACATAGTTTTGGAGGAATTATTTGGATATTTCTAATTAACATAGCTGGCAGTCTTTTGGTTCTTCCATGGAATTACATTTTTTCTTAAAAATAGAATTTGGATTTACCATTTTTACCCATACTCCTATATTTATAATTGTGGATTTTACAATATCGGAATATGCAAACAAGTGTTAGTGCTGTTTGTAAATTTGATTTTCATGTCTGGATTACTTTTTGTTGCATATATACAATGTGGTGCCTCTTCCTGTTGCTCCATAGCTGTATATATCCATCCCCACGCTACAGAATCAGTTGATTTAGTAACACACCCATTAGATGAAGCCTGTGATATGCTTTTTTAGGTGCATGCTATAGTTCAGATATTCTTTGAACTAACATGTCATATTTTGATTGCTTCCCTATGTTCTGTTTGTGAACTTTTAGTTTAAATGGCTCAAGGAGATGGGGCCCCCCCCCCCCCCCCCCCCCCCAAAAAACAACCCAACGCACATGCAAAAGAAAGAAAGAAAAAGGGTGGGGGTGGGGCTTCATGGAGAAGGTATTGAATTTAAAATATTACTCTATCCTGCTTCTTTAGATATACAATTCTCTTATGAGGGTCCATTGTGATACTTTTCTGATTGCTTATCGAGTGCGAAGGATGAACTTTACTGTACATTGCTTATTAGGAATTTGGTGTTCATAAAAAAGCATGTTTGAGTACATAATTCTGCTGGTTGACCTCCTTTGTCTTTTGATCAGGTTAACTGCTTAGCTTTCAACCCCTTTAATGAATGGGTTGTAGCAACAGGATCTACGGATAAGACAGTTAAATTATTTGATCTACGCAAGATTTCTACTGCATTGCATACCTTGGACTGTCACAAGTAAGATGTGTTCCTTACATATACTTCTGAGGAAAATGTTGGTACCTCATCAGTCATGATAAATAGTCCTCTCTATGTCCCGATTTATGTGTCTTAGTTTCATTTTTAGTCTATCTTCAAAAGAATGTCATACTTCCTTATTTTAGAAATAATTTAATTTTAAATTTCTCATTTTACCCTTAATGAAACGATTCATAGCCACAATTTTCTATGGCTTGTTCTAGACCTCAAGGTTCAAAAGTTTTCGTCTCTTTCTTAAACTATGTGCCTAGTCAAACGCCGCCACATAAATTGGGACGGAGGGTGTATAATAAAAAGTTTGAAGTGTATCATAATCCATAGAAGCTCATACTTACGGTTTTTAGTCATCTTTGCTTTACTTGTAACTTTTCTACAGGGAGGAGGTTTTCCAGGTTGGATGGAATCCGAAGAATGAAACCATCTTAGCTTCTTGTTGCCTTGGTAGGAGACTCATGGTTTGGGATCTAAGCAGGTTGCTCTTTCAACTATCACTACTAGTATTATTGTAATGTCAGAATGAATATTCTGTCTGTCAACTCGGTATTTTGATTAGTCACAGGTCTTTAATAATGGGCTATTGGACTTATTTGTTCTGTGTAGCTCTTTGATGTTTTTTGTGATTCTATCTGTATGTTAACACCTCCCTTGTCTTGCCTGCTATAGTTCCCTAAAGTTAGGATCTATCTTACCCCATTCCTTCCTCCTTCTCCAACCTAGCACCAAGCCCCTGAACTCCTTCAGAAAACCACCTAGTACAGAAGTGAGCTTAAAAAGTTATACTACTTCGTTGTCTGATGTAGGCTCATTTTTGTGTGTGTTTGAGTCAATACCGAATTGTCCTAACATGTGAAAATGACAACATCATACGCTCCACTGAGTATTGGCATGTGTGGAATTAAAGTTCCATGTTGATTTGTGCACATGATGCTCCAGATGTACAATTGTAGTATCATGTGGTCTGAATTTGAGTTTCTGATCCCAGTCTCGGTATATGAGATTTCAAAATTTAGTTTCAAAACATTTACATTTATTTTCATTCTTTAAAAAAATGCGTTTACATTTATTTACTGAATTACTTAGTGTCCCTTCTATTGTTTTTGCTATGTAACAAAATTGTTGTCTAAGAATTAGACGTTGACATTATAGATATCATTGCGTCGAGGATTTGAGATGTTTTACTTTACCAGAATTACAAAGAAATTGGTTTTTAGCCATATGATAATTTGCTGTGTCAAAAAAAAAATCTGCTCAGTGATACATTAACGTCTAGCAGTCTAGGCTTAAATGCCTTTGCTTTTTCTATTTTTGATTTTATGGTGTTTACATGGGATTTTTGGAGGATTCGCTGGAATCACTAATAATGTTTCCTTGAGACCTACAGGCAGAGTAAACCTGAAATTTTGATTTTGTTTCAGGATTGATGAAGAACAAACACCAGAAGATGCAGAAGATGGGCCACCGGAGTTGCTCTTTATTCATGGTGGCCATACAAGTAAAATTTCTGACTTCTCATGGAACCCATGTGAAGACTGGGTCGTTGCTAGTGTTGCTGAGGACAATATACTACAAATCTGGCAGATGGCGGAAAACATCTACCACGATGAAGATGATCTACCAGGAGACGATGCCACCAAAGCTCCCTAGGATTCTAATATAACCCCAAGGGGGTTTAGTATGTAACATCAATTAGGAGTCCAGAAATGTGCTTTCTCAATTTGTCTTCCACCTGCTCTTCTGTTGCGAATTTTTTCGCATTTTATTTCTTTTTTCCTTTTTGAACTGAGCTTCTCTCTAGCTGTGGTATTTATGGCTGCTGCTTTCACAACTGTTTTTCTCTTTAACATTTCATCTATGTATTTAGGCCGAAAAGATTGATCCCGCTCCTTCCTTATTGGCCCCCCTTTTGTTCTTTGTGTACTTTCTTTCCCTCCGTAGTTGGCTGTGATTGCTTTTAAGGATGAAAGCGAGGTTCATGTGAGATGATAATGTAGAGTATTATTGTGGGAAAAAAAAGGAAAGTTGTGACACAGTAGTAACATGGCATGTGACACATATTGTATGCGTAAATTCGGTGGTGATCCAATCCCTCTGTAAACCTGCAAAGTTTCACGTGAGAATGGCTAGATTAACCCCTAAAGAGATGTGAATTAGGCACAGCCTATTATCCAAATAATGAACTTTTGTATTATGATCTGTAAAATTGGAATATTAGGTGTAGTTTTAGTACTATTTGTTTTATAAAGTTTCTACACCCCTCTTAGAAAAGACAATCAATCGCTTTTAATTGTAAAATGGCCTAGTTGATAATAGAAAAGCAAAGGATTATACCAAAATTTTGTTGAATTAGGGGACTCTATTATAACTTAATAACTAACGTAGAATTTGAGGTTAAAGTTTGGCATATTGCGCCTAAGTTGGGAGAAGAAAAGCAGGTAAACAAAATTGAATGTATTCTGTTCGATAATGAAACAATCGCCCTATTCTTACCAAATAAAGGCTGGATAAAAAGACCATTGCAACTAGAGCGAGAGGGGGCCTCGTGAGGAGAGATATATACTTTTTTTTCCGTGGTTTTCGAATCTCGCTTGCGAACCCGACTAGCTGTACCCACCGGATTCCGCTGTTTTAAGGCGGGAGCACCATGGTTATTTCACGGGATCCTAGAAATGTGGCCGATTTGTAATACCTCTAGTGGCCCTGCTGGAGCTCGAACTGGCGACCTGAAGGACTTTATCCTCAGGCCTTTACCAGCTGAGCTACCCTCGTAGTTGAGAGAGAGAAACTAGTTTGGTGGGACTATTTTGTGTTTCTCTTCTCCTTTTAACTATGTAAAATGTAATAATCATAACTATGAGAATTTTATATATACTAGTATTATTCGGATTATGAAGTTTATAGGAAGGAAAAAAACAGAATGGAGTAAGGAAAAAGGAAAAAACAAACAATGGAATTTGTAAAAATGGATTGCTTATCGGTTTCATTTTTTTTTGAAAATGGAAATCAAGATTTTATCATACACCAACAACAGTCTTTTACAATTCTAAGTAGATTTATTTGTGAACTGAATATGTATTACACGGATTTGAATTAGAAGTCAGAAAAGTTTTTATTTTCTGGAAATGGACAAAGACAAGTTGCTTTTAAATTTAACTTTTTCCTTTAGTACTAGGTTACTGAAAAATATATTAGTACTAGGAGTATTATTTATTTAAAATCGCTACTATGATCTGAAATTTGTTCGAAAAATGTGAGAAAAACATAAAATAGGAATATGCCTTGTACCATATCTTATTCCTGTAGTACCTTTCGGAAACTTAAAAGACGACATGGCATTGTGCTTGTCGTCACGCCTCCCTATGTTAATGAAACAACACTCCACGTCTTAAAGCTCAAAATATTCAAACACCAATCCTCAACCACTCATCGCGCGTGGGATTCACCCTAAAGTGACAAACAAAAACGCAGATCTATAATTTATGAATAAATAATTTGCTCCTCGTGATTAAAATTAGTTTTTTACATCCTGAATTTACTCGTCCAATTATCTATTCATTTCAAGAAATTTCTCAAAACTTGCAAAGAGAAAAAAATTAACAAGTTTTAACTGAAATTAAAAGAGATTTACAAATAAATAAGAAAAGACAAGCTTAAATATTTCAACTAAAAAAACATATATGCTGAATAAATATGTGTTTGTATATAAATATTGTTAACGCATGGAATGATTTCAAAACAATAAGTGAGGGATGATGTTCAAAGAAAAAATACGAGTCTCTAGGATACTAGATGGGATTGGCCCGGGCTTGCACTTTAGGTTACAGAGTATTTTTTACCCGCTCAAACAGTAAGATTGTGCTAATACCACGATGAATATAGATATTTCTATGGCTGAACAATAATATTGGGGGCTACCTTTGTACAATAGAGAGAAAAATTCCAACATATTTAATTCATTATTTCATTTTACAATGCCAACATACTTAACCATGGAAGACAAGAGAGGTTGCTCTGATGGTAAGCAATCCATACTTCCAACTGAGAGGTTATGAGTTCGAGTCTCTCCAAGAGTAAGGTGGGAAGTTCTTGGAGGGAAGGATGCTGGGGGTCTATTTGGAAACAACCTCTCTATCCCAGGGTAGGGGTAAGGTCTGCGTACATACTATCCTCCCCAGACCCACTAAGTGGGATTATACTGGGTTGTTGTTGTTGTTGTAACATACTTAACCATGGAAATTCAAAAGCTACACGTGTTTGCACTCAACCGGAGAACATCTGGAAAAGGCATAATGTATCAAATCTAATTCCAATAGAAATCCTTGTAAGATATATGGACTTATATCTACATACATATGAACAATATATGGATTAAATATATGTTATGTGCTATCTTTTGGTTTGGCCTAAATAAGTGGTCTTATGGACATTATGTTAAGGGGGCCAATATATTGTCATATAAAGTGTAGGACCAATGTGTAGATACCCAAAAGGGTAACCTTAGTTAATGATGGGCTAACTAAGGTTACATATATGTAACCATGGTTACATGCTTATGACTCTTGAGTTTCATAACTCATTTGTTATAAGTGGGGGGTTATGGTTCCCACATTATAGAAAGACAAATTTCTTCTTCCTCCCATTGAATCAAGAGAGCCATTTCTTCTTGTCTTGCATATCTTTGTGGAAACTATACTCCAATTTTGGTTGTTGTAACATATTCTTGTGTAAGCAATACTTCAAGACAATCTTGAAGATAAGGATCAAGGAGTTTTCAAACAATCATCAAAGGAGGCTTAAGGATTTCCACATATGGATTCAGGTACGCTTCCGTTCATGTTGTTGTTTCCAAATTATTCGATATAAAGGCTATTGTGTTTTAGTCGGAATCATTATTCTAATAATTGGTATCAGAGCCTCCTTCGTTTTTGGATAATTTGGAAGTTCATGAAATTGCATGTTATATAAAAGTTCATGTTTAAATTATGATAGAATTTTGATTATGAAATTCTAGTACCATGATATAGCATGATTTCATGAATGTTATGTAGTTGATGAACTTTAGTGATTCAATATTTTGTTATCTCTATATGAATTGAAATATTGAAGTTTGCAAAATTTTGGTTGTTGAACAACAAGAAACTTAAACAAGGAATTGTTGCTACAAATAACCTTCAGTGACGGCAACTCAAGTTTCCAGTTTCAATACATAGTCGCCACTAATACATTTAGCGGCGACTTCTATGGGTTTAGTGGCGACGTTCGTCGCCGCAAAAGGTCCTGGAATAAATTTTAAAGTTCACCAAAATTTTGCAAAACAGAAGCATCACATAATCGATTATTGTTTGAAAATAATCGATTATGCAATTTGTTCATCAAAATTTTTGAAACAGAATCTGAGGATAATCGATTATTTTTAAAATAATCGATTATCTGGAGTTTTTTCAGCAAAATTGGAAATTCCAGAGAGCTAAGATAATCGATTATCCTAGTTTTTCAGCAAAATTTGAGATTCCAGAAGGCCCAGATAATCGATTATTAGGCTCAGATAATCGATTATCTGGCCATAAATTGCAGAAACGTTTTGTTTTCTGGCTGTTTAATGAGGACATAATGTAAGAAACGTTTTTCATAATTAATGAAACGTTTTAAGTCTTTTAAGTTTCAGATTTTAATTGAATTTTACTAATATGTCAATTAATTTTAAGTTTTTATAATTATTATTAATGTTTTATACATTAATATTCAGTTTTAATATTAATTGTTTTAGTCCATCATACTTCAGATTTTGGAATTGTCCAATTAAGTCTAAAACAATTAATATTCAGATGTTGCATGTCAAAACATGTAACATATTAAGTTAAGATTCATAATATGGCTTAAGGAACTAAAGTTTTTAGCATCTAATATTTTATATTAGTCAATTGAAGCATTATGTTGCCAAAGTAACCTCTATTGTGTAGATTGATTGATCTTGAAATATAAGATGACTGTGGATGTTAGTCTTCCATGCGTTTAACACCGGCCCAAAGGAAGGTTGTTATTTGGCAGGAATTCGAACATGCTTGTGGTGATAAATATGTGACAATTATTTGGTTTTCCATGTGAATATTAAGTCGGCCCAAAGGAAGGCTTGATATTTGACAGGAGTTTATTGTCAATATTTGATCACTACACCAAGAGTACCACTTACAAGTTGATTTTCTGTCCAAAGACTAAAATCAATGTTGTGCTAGGTATATTGTAATGGGATTTGCCTATTTTGAATCTGAAAACTAAAGTTAAAGTTCAAGTTATTGTAAGCATGTATTAAGTAATCCTTTGTTCTGTTTCGTGAATTCTTCAGCTGCTTCGATATCTGCTAATATAAATAGCATCCCTGTGCTTAACGGCACAAACTTTAAGGAATGGAAAGAGAACATTATGATAGTTCTCGGTTGCATGGATCTTGACCTTGCACTTCGGAATGAGCAAACTGCTTCTCTTGAGGATACATCCTCTCCTGATGAAAGGAGGGAGATGGAGAAGTGGGAACGCTCGAATCGCATGAGTCTAATGATCATGAAACGTGCAATTCCAGAATCATTCAGGGGCACTATGAATGATGAAGCTAATGCCAAAGTTTTCCTTGAAAACATTGAAAAGCGTTTTGAACAAAACGAAAAGGCGGAAACAAGTACACTATTGAGTAAACTTGTTTCCATGAGGTATAAGGGCAAGGGAAACATTAGGGAGTACATTTTGGAAATGTCTCATCTTGCTTCAAAACTTAAGTCACTCAAGCTAGTATTACCTGAGGAACTGCTTGTGTAATTAGTTTTGATATCTCTTCCTGCACACTTTAATAAGTTTAAGGTCAGTTACAACTGCCTGAAGGAGAAATGGACTCTTAACGAGCTCATTTCACATTGTGTGCAAGAGGAGGAAAGGATAAAGCAAGATAAGACTGAAAGTGCTCATTTGGCATCCTCTTCTAAGGATATGAAGAAGAGGAAAGGTAAGGAAGTTGCGGTTGCAAGGCCCAAGATTAAGCAACATAAGGAACCTAAGGTTGAAATTCTGAATTAGGTTGCTTTTTCTGTAAAGGGACTAATCATGTGAAGAAAGACTGTACCAAGTACCACGCTTGGCGTGCGAAAAAAGGTACATTTCTTTCTTTTGTTTGTTCTGAAGTTAATTTAATTTCGGTACCTAAGGATACTTGGTGGGTTGATTCTGCTGCTACTACTCACATATGTATATCTATGCAGGGTTGCCTGAACTGCCGAAAACCAAATGATGGTGAAAGATACATCTATGTGGGTGACGGCAAGAAAGTGCCAGTTGAGGCTATTGGAAAGTTTAGGCTGTTGTTTAAGACCGGTTTTTATTTAGATTTGGATGAGACTTTTGTTGTACTGTCTTTTAGACGGAATTTAATTTCTGTTCCCCAATTGGACATATCCGGTTATTCATGTTCTTTTGGTGACAATAAAGTTAGTCTCTTTTAGAATTCAAATCTTATTGGTACTGGTCTTTTATCAACATTTGATAGCATATATTTGGTTGATACAATAACCTCAAATAATGAAACCTTGCATACAAGTTTAAGTGGTACCAAAAGAAAATTAACTAATGAGAATTCTATATCACTCTGGCACAAACATTTGGGGTCACATATCCATTCAAAGAATTCAGAAACTCGTGTCAGATGGAATTCTTGATTCTCTTGATTCCTCAAATTCGGATATTTGTGTTGAGTGTATCAAGGGAAAACAAACAAACAAGACGAGACTAGGTGCTAAGAGAGCTTCGGACGTCTTAGAATTGATACATACGGATATTTGTGGGCCATTTCCTACTCCTTGTAAGAATGGTCAACAATACTTTATCAAATTCATAGACGATTACTCTCATTATGGGTACCTATATCTTATTCATGAAAAGTCCCAATCCATAGACGTGTTCAAATCATTTAAAGCTGAAGTTGAAAATCAACTAAGCAAAAGGATAAAATCCGTTAGATCTGACCGTGGTGGTGAATACTATGGCAGATATGATGGTTCAGGTAAACAACGTCCAGGGCCATTTGCTAAATTCCTAGATGAGTGTGGGATCGTCCCTCAGTATACTATGCCAGGAAGTCCTACAATGAATGGTGTAGCTGAGAGACGAAATCGGACCCTTAAGGATATGGTAAGAAGTATGATTTGTCGTACTACTTTGCCAGACTCACTCTGGGGAGAAGCATTAAAAACCGCAGCTTATATTCTTAATAGAGTTCCAACTAAAGCTACAATCAAAACCCCATATGAACTTTGTACTGGGCATAAACCCAGTATTATGCATTTACACATTTGGGGTTGTCCAGCTGAGGCAAGGCCTTATAGGCCGAATGAAAGGAAACTGGATGCTAAGACGGTTAGTAGCTATTTTGTTGGATACTCTGAAAGGTCTAGGGGTTTTAAGTTTTATGATCCCACTTCTAGAACTATTTTTGAGACGGGTAATGCTAGGTTTTTTGAGGATATTGAGTTTGGGGGGTGGGGAGATAAAGTTGTTAGAGATTTTGTCTTTGAGGAAGAACATGTGTCTTTCCCTCAAGTTGTTGATCTTGGTCAGGGTGTTCTCATTCCTGACACTGATCACACAACTCCAGTTCAAGACAATCTCGAAAATCTCCCCAATCAGGATCCTGAAATTACTAATGAAAATCAAACTCAACAACCTCAAGAAACTGAAGTGCCATTAAGGAGATCCATTAGAGAGAGGAGAAATGCAATTTCGGATGATTATGTTGTATTTCTCCAAGAACAAGAAAGTGATATTGGACTTGAGGAAGATGATCCAATCAACTTCCGTCAAGTCATTAAGGGTTCTAACTCTCAAAAGTGGATTGATGCCATGAATGATGAGATGAAGTCTATGAGCGATAATGACTTTTGGGAGCTTGTTACATTGCCCGAAGGTATTAAACCTATTGGTTGTAAATGGATTTTTAAAACCAAAAGGGATTCAGGGGGCAATGATATTAAGTATAAAGCTCGTCTTGTCGCAAAAGGCTACACTCAAAAGGAAGGCATTGATTATAAAGAGACTTTCTCTCCAGTTTCATCGAAAGACTCTTTCAGGACTATAATGGCACTAGTAGCACATTTTGATCTTGAGCTTCATCAGATGGATGTTAAGACAACGTTTCTCAATGGTGACATTGAGGAAACAATTTAAATGGTGCAACCTGAAAACTTTGTTTCGGATGAATCAGAGAAAAGGGTTTGCAAATTAAAGAAATCCATCTATGGGCTCAAGCAGGCTTCCCGTCAATGGTATTATAAGTTTCATGCAGTCATAACATCTTTTGGTTTTGAACCGAATGTTGCTGATGACTGTATATACCATAAGTTCAATGGGAGTAAGTATATTTTTCTGGTTTTATATGTCGATGACATACTGCTTGCCTGTAACGATATAGCATTATTACATGAAACTAAGAAATTTCTTTCAAAGAAATTTGAAATGAAAGATCTTGGTGAAGCTTCTTTTGTATTAGGAATTCAGATACATCGAGATCGCTTAAAAGCTGTTCTCGGTCTATCACAAAAGGGCTATATCGATAAGGTTCTGAAAAGATTTGGCATGCAGGATTGTAAACCAGGTAACACCCCTGTTGCTAAGGGAGACAAGTTTAGTCTCAAACAGTGCCCAAATAATAATTATGAAATTTTGGAAATGCAGAAGACGTCTTATGCTTCGGCTGTAGGTAATCTGATGTATGCTCAGGTATGTACACGACCTGATATAGCATACATTGTTGGGATGTTAGGAAGATATCTTAGTAATCCGGGAATGGACCATTGGAAGGCAGCCAAAAGGGTCATGAGGTACTTACAGAGAACAAAGGATTACATGCTTACATATCGGAGATCGGACCAGCTTGAGATCATTGGGTACACTGATTCCGATTTTGCTGGATGTCAGGATAGTCTGAAGTCTACATCAGGCTATATTTACATGCTTGCTGGCGGTGATATCTCTTGGAGAAGCATCAAGCAAACTCTTACGGCCACTTCCACCATGGAAGCGGAATTCATGGCATGTTATGAAGCATCCAATGAGGCATTATGGCTGCGGAATTTTGTTGGTGGACTGCGGATTGTTGATAGCATTAAAAAGCCAATTAGGCTATTATGCGACAACAGATCGGCAGTCCTTTATGCTAATAACAACAGTAGTTTGACGAAAGCAAAACATATAGACGTCAAATTTCGGGTTGTTAAAGAAAGAGTACAGAATGGACAGTTGTGCATTGAGCACATCAGTACAAACTCCATGCTTGCGGATCCGCTCACTAAGGGATTGACATCAAAAGTATTTCTTGAGCATATTGCTTGTATGGGTGTCAAATCAGTTAAGGATTATGTATTTTAGTGGGAGTTTGTATTATACAATTATGTATTGTCCATTACATTCAGTAATTCAGTTATATCTGCGCAGATATTCAGTTTTAAAGTTTTTGTACTCTTACAGTTTATGTTGATCTCAATAAAGAGAACCAGTTGGAAATAGACATTCTATTGACCACACTTTATGTTATTTCCATGCTACATACCTACACTTGAACCATGTTGTTGGTTATATTGATATACGTGATCTATGTTGGTTCTAGTTACGCAAGAGTAACTAAGAGCTCTTAGTTCCTATGTTGGTATGATTGATGGACCGGATTGTTCATGACAATTTTATTGTGATAGCAATTTTGAGCTCATAAGGTTATATTGTAACATATAATGCCAAGGTTTGTACATATGTATGTGTATCTCGTCCAAGTGGGATATTGTAAGATATATGGACTTATATCTACATACATATGAACAATATATGGATTAATTATATGTTATGTGCTATCTTTTGGTTTGGCCTAAATAAGTGGTCTTATGGACATTATGTTAAGGGGGCCAATGTATTGTTATATAAAGTGTAGGACCAATGTGTAGATACCCAAAAGGGTAACCTTAGTTAATGATGGGCTAACTAAGGTTACATATATGTAACCATGGTTACATGCTTATGACTCTTGAGTTTCATAACTCATTTGTTATAAGTGGGGGGTTATGGTTCCCACATTATAGAAAGCCAAATCTCTTCTTCCTCCCATTGAATCAAGAGAGCCATTTCTTCTTGTCTTGCGTATATTTGTGGAAAACTATACTCCAATTTTGGTTGTTGTAACATATTCTTGTGTAAGTAATACTTCAAGACAGTCTTGAAGATAATGATCAAGGAGTTTTCAAACAATCATCAAAGGAGGCTTAAGGATTTCCACATATGGATTCAGGTACGCTTCCGTTCATGTTGTTGTTTCCAAATTATTCGTTATGAAGCCTATTGTGTTTTAGTCGGAATCATTATTCTAACAATCCACTCTCTTGTATTCCAACATAAGGAAATCGCGTAAATCGGTTGCCAAAAGAAACTCTTGTTATGCAAAGTAGATATTGTAATTCACACCAACCCCGGGTTTCTGAGGACATGACCCTTGATAGGAGAGTCTGGAGGTCTAGTATTAGGGTTATAGGATAGGGGCTACTAGAGTTTTGGTACTCCTCACCCGGGGTTGGGTGAGGCTTGGGAGGGCTATCCATAGACGATTTGTGTATTGGATTGTGTCTCCCTTATGGTAGTTATTTATGGTTGTTACTGTCTATTAATATTACTATTATTGCATGCTATTTTAGTTATGGTTCTTATGTGTAGATAATTATTTACGCTATTTCCGCTGAAGTACTAATGATCTTTGGTTTTGTTTTTGTTGTTCCTTTCCTTCACTGAGCCGAGGGTCGATTGGAAACAGCCTCTTTGCCCTTTTGGGTAGGGGTAAGGCATGTCTACATATTACCCTCCCCAGACCCCACTATGTGAAACTATACTAGATAGTTGTTGTTGTGTACATCAATATGGCGAAACTTTGGGATACAACAGGTAATAGCAGTATCATAGGTGCAACATATGTATTCGGGGATAAGCAGATTATAAGTCAAAAAAGTGTGTTCAGAAGTTAGAAGTTAGGAACCAGCGTTAGCGTTACCCTTCTATCCTGTAAAAAGTGAGATTCCATTTTGATTAAGCCGTACCTTATCTAACTTCTAAGTTAAACATCTAAGTAAGACACAACACATATTTTATAGACTGAATTCCTAACATAGATATTTCTTTGTCATAATTTTGGGACAACAGACATAAATACAAATAAGGACAGTTTCTCTTCATATTGACTACAATTATCACTTTTCGCCACAAGCAACATTTTCAAAATCTGATCAGGAGAATCTAGGGAGCCAGGTGCAGGTAATTCTCTTAGTTAAGAAGAAAATGATTAAGGCTATAAGCTTCAATAAGAAGGCGGATCTAATCATTGTACTACTTCTATTTTTTTTCACAGCTCAATATGATACCACAAAAAGAGTATACAATAGGTATATAACGACATAAACTAAATATTATTCTGATCATCTCCTGCACAAACAAACAAGGTCTGCAAACGTAGTGGCGCAATTCATATTAGATAATAATTGCAATACACAATGTGGCTAATGTCAAAGTATAAGTAAATAAGCTTGAGGAAGTAAGAGTATTTATTAGCAGGTATATACAAACATGCAGAAAATTGTAGACAAAGGCAGAAAACACGTATGCTTAGTATTCTAACCTGTTCCAGATGACAATGCAGATGTAGCGGATTTTTTTGCTCGTACTCGGCGTTGTAGCAGTAGAGCCTGCTTTTCAGTTGATGCCATTTGCTTATACTTCTCATGCCCTCTGAAATTAATTTCGTTCCGCCGAGTAGGAAGAGCTATTTTTATTCCGAGAATGCATCTGTTTCAATGTAGTCTGTATCCCCAATTATCTGTAGTTGAGGCCAAGCTTGATAAGAACCAATATCCAACACATGGAGAAAGAGAGTAAATATTCTGAAGTACAAAAATAAGCAAATAACAATAGTAAAATGGAGACATCAATTATCTTATCTTCCTAAATTATGGAGAAAGAGAGTAAAATTAGTGCCTATTGCAAATTGCCCGAAATAAATTTTACACCTTTTTCTTCTGGAGAAGATTACAGTTTGACTATACTCCTTAATTTTAACATTCTTTTTTATCATTTGGAATTTTAAAATTTTAAAATTAGTTCACTTTCATCCTCAAGCAAAGCCGTAGCATTTAAAATGTGTAGTACCCATATCTTCCTTACAACGATAGTAGTAGCTTTTGGAATGTAATTTTTTTTATTTAATGATAACACAGATGGTCTCAAATAGAGTAGGGAAATAAAAAGGAAAAAAATAAGTGCAGTAGCCATAGAACAACTGTGCTCACCAAAATGTCACGGGCTTAGAGTCCGGCGCAACACACAACGCCCGTGCGGCGTCCCGAGGCCTCTAAGCCCGTGATAAGTGGTATCAGAGCACAGGTTCTGCTCGTTCACTAAAATACTATTCACTGTCGGTAGTACTATACTTGGTGGAAAATAAAAATGTCAGGAGTAAAGTACGAGGTAGCTAAATTCAACGGAGATAACGGTTTTTCAACATGGCAAAGAAGGATAATGGATCTGCTCATCCAACAAGGATTACACAAGGTACTAGTTGCTGATACCAAAAAGCCTGATACCATGAAAGCTGAGGATTGGGCTGACTTGGATGAAAGAGCTGCTAGTGTAATCAGGTTTCATCTATCGGATGATGTGGGAAGTAACATCATTGATGAAGACACTGCATATGGAATTTGGACAAGGTTGGAAGGCCTATACATGTCCAAAACGTTGACAATAAATTGTACCTGAAGAAGCAGTTATACGCCATACACATGGGTGAAGGTATGAATTTTTTGTCGCATTTAAATGTGTTTAATGGACTAATCACACAGCTTACCAACCTCGGAGTAAAAATCGAGGAGGAAGATAAAGCCATCTTGCTATTGAACTCGTTGCCATCTTCGTACGATAATTTGGCAACAACCATCCTGCATGGTAAGACTACTATTGAGTTGAAAGATGTCACATCGGCTCTTTTACTCAATGAGAAGATGAGAAAGAAGCCTGAAAATCAAGGACAGGCTCTTATCACAGAAGGTAGAGGCAGGAGTTATCAAAGGAGTTCGAGCAACTATGGTAGATCCGGAGCTCTTGGAAAGTCAAAGAATCGATCCAAATCAAAAGCCAGAAATTGCTACAACTGTGATCAACCAGGTCACTTCAAAAGAGATTGCCCAAATCCAAGGAAGGGCAAAGGTGAAACTAGTGGCCAGAAGAATGATGACAACACATCTGCCATGGTGCAAAACAATGACAATGTTGTCCTCTTTATAAATGAGGAAGAGGAATGCATGCATCTGTCAGGTCCAGAGTCAGAATGGGTGTTGACATAGCGGCATCTTACCATGTCACACCGGTAAGAGATCTTTTTTGTAGATATGTAGCAGGTGATTTCGGCACCGTGAGAATGGGTAATACGAGTTACTCAAAGATTGCGGGGATTGGTGACATTTGTATCAAGACAAATGTCGGATGCACATTGGTTCTAAAGGATGTGCGGCATGTACCTGATTTGCGGATGAACTTGATCTCGGGAATTGCTTTGGACCAAGATGGATACGAGAACTATTTTGCAACTCAAAAATGGAGACTCACCAAGGGATCATTGGTGATTGCAAAGGGAGTTTCTCGTGGCACGTTGTACAGGACAAATGCAGAAATATGCCAAGGTGAATTGAATGCGGCACAAGATGAAATTTCTGCAGAATTGTGGCATATAAGGATGGGCCATATGAGCGAGAAGGGATTGCAGATTCTTGCCAAGAAATCACTCATTTCTTATGCCAAAGGTACAACGATAAAACCTTGTGACTATTGTTTATTTGGTAAACAGCATAGGGTGTCATTTCAGACATCGTCTGAAAGAAAATTGAATATTCTTGATTTAGTATATTCTGATGTTTGTGGCCCAATGGAAATTGAATCAATGGGCGGTAACAAATATTTTGTTACTTTTATTGATGATAATTCACGAAAATTGTGGGTTTATATTTTAAAAACCAATGATCTGGTGTTTCAAGTTTTCCAGAAGTTTCATGCTCTAGTAGAAAGGGAGACATGTCAAAAGCTAAAACGTCTCCGAAGTGACAATGGAGGTGAGTACACTTCAAGGGAATTTGAAGAGTACTGTTCAAGTCATGGGATTAGATATGAAAAGACAGTTCCTGGAACCCCACAGCACAATGGTGTAGCAGAGAGGATGAACGCACTATTGTGGAGAAGGTGAGAAGCATGCTCAGAATGGCTAAACTACCTAAGTCATTCTGGGGTGAAGCAGTTCAAACAACATGTTACCTGATCAATAGGAGTCCGTCAGTTCCATTGGCGTTTGACATCCCAGAAAGAGTTTGGACCAATAAGGAGGTGTCCTACTCGCATCTAAAGGTGTTCGATTGTAGAGCTTTTGCACATGTACCAAAAGAGCAGAGAACAAAGCTGGATGATAAATCTGTTCCCTGCATATTTATTGGATACGGAGATGAAGAGTTCGGGTACAAATTGTGGGATCTTGTAAAGAAGAAGGTCATCAGAAGCAGAGATGTAGTCTTCCGAGAAAGTGAAGTTGGAACTGCTGCTGATATGTTAGAAAAGGCGAAGAATGGAATAGTTCCTAACCTTGTTACTATTCCTTCTATTTCTAACAATCCCACAAGTGCAGAAAGTACGACCGACGAGGTTGCTGAGTAGGGGGAGCAACCTGGTGAGGTTATTGACCAGGGGGAGCAACTTGATGAAGGTGTCGAGGAAGTGGAGCACCCCACTCAGGAAGAAGAACAACCTGAACCTCTGAGGAGATCGGAGAGGCCAAGGGTAGAGTCATGCAGGTACCCTTCCACAGATGTCCTCATCAGTGATGAGGGGGAGCCAGAAAGTCTTAAGGAGGTGCTGTCCCATCCAGAAAAGAACCAGTGGATGAAAGCCATGCAAGAAGAGATGGAATCTCTACAGCAAAATGGCACGTACAAGCTGGTTGAACTTCCAAAGGGGAAAAGACCACTCAAATGCAAATGGGTCTTTAAACTCAAGAAAGATGGAAATGGCAAGCTGGTCAGATACAAAGCTCGATTGGTGGTTAAATGCTTCGAACAGAAGAAAGGTATTGATTTTGAAGAAATTTTCTCACCTGTTGTCAAAATGACTTCTATTCGAACAATTTTGAGCTTAGCAGCTAGCCTAGATCTTGAAATGGAGTAGTTGGATGTGAAAACTGCATTTCTTCATGGAGATTTGAAAGAAGAGATTTATATGAAGCAGCCAGAAGGATTTGAAGTAGCTGGAAAGAAACACATGGTGTGCAAATTGAATAAGAGTCTTTATGGATTAAAGCAGGCACCAAGACAGTGGTACATGAAGTTTGACTCATTCATGAAAAGTCAAACATACATAAAGACCTATTCTGATCAATGTGTATACTTCAAACGATTTTCTGAAAATAATTTTATTATATTGTTGTTGTATGTGGATGACATGTTAATTGTAGGAAAAGACAAGGGGTTGATAGCAAAGTTGAAGGGAGATCTGTCCAAGTCATATGATATGAAGGACTTGGGCCCAGCACAACAAATTATAGGGATGAAGATAGTTCGAGAGAGAACAAGTAGAAAGTTGTGGCTATCTCAGGAGAAGTACATTGAACGTGTACTAGAACGCTTCAACATGAAAAATGCTAAGCCAGCCAGCACACCTCTTGCTAGTCATCTAAAATTGAGCAAAATGATGTGTCAAAGGGAACATGGCTAGAGTTCCTTATTCTTCAGCAGTTGGAAGCTTGATGTATGCAATGGTCAGTTGGTGTTGTCAGCAGGTTTCTTGAAAATCCTGAAAAGGAACATTGGGAAGCAGTCAAGTGGATACTCAGGTACCTGAGAGGCACCACGGGAGATTGTTTGTGCTTTGGAGGATCCAATCCAATCTTGAAGGGCTATACGGATGCTGATATGGCAGGTGACATTGACAACAGAAAATCCACTACCGGATATTTGTTTACTTTTTCAGGGGGAGCTATATCATGACAGTCGAGGTTGCAGAATTGTGTTGCACTCTCTACAACTGAAGCGGAATATATTGCCACTACTGAAGCTGGCAAAGAGTTGGTATGACTCAAACGGTTCCTTCAAGAGCTTGGATTGCATCAAAAGGAGTATATCATCTATTGTGATAGCCAAAGTGCAATAGACCTTAGCAGGAACACTATGTACCATGCAAGGACCAAACACATAGATGTGAGATATCACTGGATTCGTGAGAAAGTGACGGACGAATCTTTACAGGTCAAAAAGATTCGCACAAGCGAAAATCCTGCGGATATGCTGACCAAGGTGGTACCAAGGGACAAGTTTGAGCTATGCAAAGAACTTGTCCGCATACACTCAAACTAGAAACTGCGGTGTTATTCCCTCTAGATAAATGGGACTGGAGGGGGAGATTAATGGGGTCCATCCCATCTAATTATGGAAGAAGGTTCTTCCTTCTTTGTCAAAAATGGCTGCAAGCAGCCCATATTATTTATGTGTTTGATTAAAATTATCAAAAAGGGTGTGCTGCAAAATCAACGATGGCTGCCTAATTTTTGCCTATAAAATGAGAGCTTCGGCTCTCATTTTGATACACCAACAGAAAGAGAGAAAAGAGTAAGGTTTCACAGACAGGGTATAAGAAAATAGTCTGTGAGGAAAATAGAGAGAGAGCGATATTATAGTGAGGTGGAAATATCAAAAGAGAGTTATTTTCTTTTGAGTGTTGTAGTGGTCTTTGGAGTATTTTACTCGGATTTACAAAGTGTAAAATTCCTTACTATAGTGGTATCAGTTGCTCCTCTCAGGGCCGTGGTTTTTTCCCTTATTCAGCAGGGTTTTCCACGTAAAAATCTTGATGTCATTGTTACCTTTTATTCTTGTTAATTACCGTATCTCGGTGCTACATTTTTTATTCCGCTTTTATTACTGTGAATATTATTTTGATAAGGAATTTATTCCAACACAAAAGGCAAAAAAGTCACAGAAGCATAACAGCTGAAACTGAAAGTGAAGCGAAGAACATATAGACATAGAAAGAAGGTTGGAGGAAAGTTTCTAAGAAAAAATGCAGATGAAAGTTTCATGTTAAATTGCAGATAAATATCTACTCTAGTTCGACCGTGTTGGGCCATTAATCTCAATGTACTACATAAGCTCTTCAAACAGAAGTACAGATGGAAAACTAATATAGTAGTAACTCTTAATTTATTGGTTATGTTAGTGTTGTATATTAATTTGAGATCATTTTAGGATCAATAAGCTTAAATTTTTGGATCCGACTCGCTTTATACCATAGATAAATTGATGCGAATATCATAGACAAATTCAATATTTCTAATATAAAAGGTATATTTATACTCTAAAATTAAAAAATAAATAAATTTCGAACTCATTATTTCAAAGAAGGGTTAGATAGTATGAATCTTAATTGCGGTTGAGCATGTGAGATGAACTCAATGAAGTCTTCGAGTTGATTGCTTGTATTTTGAAAGGAAAATAAGGTGAAAAATGTAAAACAACAAAAAGGAAAAAGAATATTGCAAAAAAAAAATAGAGAGAACTATTTTTGATTTGGAATGATTATAATGGAATATAACTCATTTATTTATTGGGAAAAAGTGACATAGTCACCAAGTAATAAAACATAAAATCTCTCTAATATAGACATTCACCTTAAATATAATTCTATTTATAACAATCCTCCTTGAATGTTTATTCAATAGATAATGTGCCTCGTTAAAATCTTAACTAAAATAAAATCTAATGGAAAAAAAATTTCAATGAAGGAAAAAGAGTACACATATTTAAAAATACACTTTTTAGTTGCCTCGAAAAAAACCTTGCAAGGAAAACCCAGTGAGACAAAACCTTATAAGGAAAAAAGAGTACAACGTGTATTAACTCCTCCTAATAAGACAATCAATTCACATTTTTGAGTCTTCACATTCCAATCTTGTGCACCATGTTCAACATATCGTTGATAGAGATTAAGCAAATCAACCATATTAACCTGAATGAATATGTTGCACCTTCAAATCATCATTCTTGATAGATATGTAATATCTTCATATAATGTCGTAGAATAGAGTTTTCAATATCTCCATGGAGATAAAAATCCTCGTGTCACGACCCTAAATACCGATCGTAATGGTGTCTATCACATTACTATGCAAGCCAACCAGTTAACTAACCCCAACCCATTTCCTTTAGTAAGAAACTATTTCCAACACAAGTTTGAATACCAATATTATAATAAACATTTTAAAAACAACAGGAAATGTGTGGAAGTCATAAATGACAGAAAACTATACAGCCCACACTAATCTGGTGTCACAAGTCTAAAGCCCCTAATACAAGTCTTAATACCTAGTACATCAATAGTCTAGAAAAATGCGGAAATAACATGATAGAAGGGAGAAAACAGGGCTGTGAACGCCATGCAACTACTTCGAAATCCCCGACAGAAACTGAATCAATTGAAGATGCTCACTCGGTCGCTTGGGTACATGGATCTGCACACAAGGTGCATGGAGTAACGTGAGTGCGCTAACTCAGTAAGTAACTAATGTAAATAATGGACTCAAAGTAGTGACGAGGAGTTCAAAACAAATAACTTTAAAATCAGTTTCATCATAAAAACCATCATTTCCAGTTTAAAATATTAAAATCATATACTTAGCAATATATATTCAATAGAAGCTTCTTTAAAGAAGAGTGCACAGTGAAAACACCATAACAGGGCCCCGCGGGCAAGAAATCACTCAGAATACGGCCCCTCGGGCAGCCTCTCAGTCACTCGTGACTCAACTCTCATCACACATTAGTCCGTCTCATTACTCGGCTAAGTATTATATCATAGTAATAGAATTCATAGTAACCACTATGGCGTGCAGCCCAATCTATATATTTATAGTCGACTACGCTCACCAAGGGTATGCAAACTCCGGAGGGGATCCTACATCCCAAACGTCATATTGCTACAGCGTGTAACACGATCCAATATGTATATCGATGCGGCGTGCAGCCCGATCCATATCAGTATCGCTGCGGCGTGCTGCCCGATCCATAACTCACATATATATCCTAAGTGTTGGGTTCTCAACCTCTCTCAGTCATTACCCTCACAGTCTCTCAGGCATAGCAATGAAAATTAGGGAACTCAGCCCACACAGTTCTCACAATTAGGGGTAGGATAATAAAACCAGTTTTAAACATTTGAGCAGGTAAAACATGACAGAGGATATGCTTTTAGCAAAGTAAAGTGAGGAAAACAATTAAAATGCCCCTAAGGGTTTCTACAGATCGGTACAAATCCCCAAACATGGCATAAAACCCATAATACAATATAATTGACTGAAATACGAAATAATATAATATTTATAAATCAAACACACGGCTTAATAGTCGCTACGGTTTGTCATGCATGTTGAGGTCTTACAGTTTGCCATACTTGTTGAGGTCTTACAGTTTGTCATGCATGTTGAGGTCTTACAGTTTTTTTTGCTATGTAAATAGATCTGGCTAAATCGAGTCTTCCCGCTCAGGGTCTGTTGCCTTGGGATTTCCAGTATATGGAGATTGACGACAGTCTACGAGTCATCGAGTTTGCTTAGGCCCGGATGTCGTTACTCGTGAGTTTGAAATTGCCTCGTTGGGGTTACAAATTGTTAACGCTAAGTCTCCGAGTATTTCGGGACGTATTCGATGGAGGGACCTCTGCCGTGAGCATGTTGAACTTTCTTGTGAAGTACGAGATGCTTTTGGCAAAAGATACTCTTTGATTTCTTGACGTTAATACATATCGTTGGGTTGCCGTAGGCCCGACATATGCAGACACAGTTTGTTTGGTCATTTGGATCAATACACCATTTCTTATTGGAGCCTCGTTCGTCGTTTCTTGGAATGAGGTTGATTTCAAGGAAGGTCCTGTAGGCTTATTGAATCCTTCTCGGGAAGTGTGTAGACGTTGCCTCATTAAAAATTATGTCGAAAAAACCCATTTTGGGATAAAAAACCGATCGAAGGAAAAGAGTGCAACGGATGCTTTGAAGCCTCACAGTCCTCGAGCTGGAGCGGCATCCCGATTGCTTGGTCGTTGGCCTACGCAGAAGCTATTGTGAAGTAGAACATAGAAAGAGGGAGGGATGATTATACCTTAGTGGCGATGGCGCATCCAAGTTCTGGCGTTTGTTTGGCGGTTGCTATGTGGTCCTCTATTTGAATGCGTCCGGGGCGATCATCAAAAAATCATGTGGGCGACATGTTGGGGTTTGTCTGCTTTGTTCCTTTTGGCTTTTTCTCTTTCTCAGGATTGGTTTTTAGCCCGGTTGCTGAGAAATTCCTGAAGGTGCCCGTTATCGAGCAATCATGTTACTTCCTCTCAAAGCTGCCTGCAATCCTTGGTTCGGTGCCCGTGCGAGTTGTGAAACTCGCAAGTCAAATTTTAGTACCTTTGGGAAGGATCCGGTTGTACTGGTCTGGGACATCTTGCATCCCTAATTTTGCTAATGGCGAACACGATGTCCAACACATCGACATTGTAGTTGTAATCTGATAGGCGTCGAAGCTACCTCTATTGAGGGGTCCCCGAGGATTCTATCCTCGGCTTACCAACCAACCGTTACGTAGCGGATTGTGCTTTGGAGCGTTTCTCCTGTCATCGGGGTATGAATGGTACCTCTGTTTATTTGATCTTGGATCCTTTGCCAAGAGTATGCTCGGGTATATTGAGCTCAAATGGGCTCCCAGCTGATCGTGCTCGACCCTAATATTTGACTGGTAGTTGTGGACGTCCGACCAGGTTACGGCAGGATACTCGATCAAATTTTCTTTCAGCTGCCTCGATGCCACCGAGCTTCGTTCATCCTGGACTTGAGTGAAGGCCTGCACTACCCAATCTTCGGAGACCGGGGTAGTTCCATTTATTCTATCTGAAAACGAGACACAAATTCTCGCAACATTTCATTCTCCTTTGTTTAATCTTGAATACATCGGATTGCCTTGTTGCTACCTTGATGGCACCAGCGTGCGCCCTTACAAAGGATTTCATTAGCATGGCGAATGAATCTATGGAGTTGGGAGCTAGGTTTTGGTATCACATCATGTCCCCCTTGGAGATCGTTTCTCCAAATTTCGTCAATAAGACAGACTCGATCTCATCGTTTTTATGTCGTTGCCCTTCACCGCACACGTCTATGCAGTGGAGTGTTCATTAGAGTCGGTGGTACTATTGTACTTAGGGAGTTCTGTCATTCTGAACTTCTTTGGAATGGGCTTTGGGGCCATTTCCTCGGGGAACGACCTTTGTATAAACTTCTTCGAATCCATGCTCTTGAGGAACGGGGGCATATCCAGGATATGATCGACCCTAAAGTTGTAGGTCTCGACTATTTTATTGTTGGATGATATCATTTTCTCACTTGATTCGATCATTTTGGTGAGGTCATCAAGTATCTTTACTATGGCAGGGTTGGATACCGATCTATTATTGCTTGATCTCTCGGGTACTTGTTCGGCGAGCGAAGCTGTTTCTGGCGTTGTTGTGCTGGAAGTCTTCGGATGTCTTTGTAACTGAGCGGTGGCCGACTGTTGTGCCTGCAACATTTCAAAAATAACATGAAGACTAACTTCATGTTCTTCTCGGGCTGGGGTTCTTTGGGCTTCCTTTCAGTCGCTATGATATACGCTCATGTCGGTGTGTGAGGTTTCGTTGACTTGTTGTGTGTCATGTGAATCCGCATCCGCTAGAATTGATCCGTGCGTGTTATCGAGATTCTATATTGGCGCGCGGACAACCGGAACAACCATGCCGTTTTCATCGTGGTTTTCGAGGTTGTCGTTCTCGACTCTGTTTACCGAGCCAAATATTTTGACCTGAAATGAAAGATAACTTGTATTTTTGCAATGAAAGCAACAAGAAAATAATCACTATTATTTTTAGCCCCATGGTGGGCGCCAAAATATTTACCGTAAAAATGGTAATAACAGTAAAATTTGTAAATAGGATTATAAAAATGCGTAATTTATTTTTTTGCTAGTTGTTATAGCAGTCGATGCTAAGAGTATGAAGTTTAACGAAGAGATACAAGCAAAAATGAGGCAGTAATCAAACCTAGGGGCTTGCCGCCCAAGCCCCGAACTGGTCGATGAAGAAGCCTCGGGGTCGATATCTGGCTCGAGCTTGGGCTATCGGGGGTAGGCGAGAATGGGATAACATATAAGATATGATCAAACAAGTCTCTTTATGGCAAATGCCCATCAATAAAAGAAGAACAAGTGTGAAGCTAATAAATGCTAAGAGTGGCCTCGAGCTAGTAAGAACGAGCAAGTTAGAGAGAAGAAAGAGAGAGATATATATTATTGATCTTATGGAGAATAGTTGGAGCAACATCAGCCCCTTACAAAGTGATATGGATTCCCTTTATATAGGACAATGAATACAATGTAGTACATAATGCATTAAATGTAAATATACGGGGATGGGACGACTAGGCACGATGCTAGACTCTGCTGATGGTGGTTGCTCACTTTAGGAATTCCCCACCCTCGGAATCTTTGTTAGGTCGTGGGTGAACCTCGGGGGAGGGAGCTTGATCGTAGTGTTGCGGCCTCGAGATACTGAAATGACTCCCCCAATGCACCTTAGTGGCGAGAAATAGACTCCTCCGATTTCACCGTATACATATAAATTCCTTACTTAACTTTTATGTTACAATTGACAAAATATTTCAATATATGTTACATAAGGAGTTTGTTATTCCTTCTGTTTCAAGTTAGATGATGTACTTTCTTTTTTAGTCTACACCAAAATAAAGGATATATTTTTAAATTTGGAAATAATTTAACTTTAAACTATTCATTTTACTCATTTTATCCTTAATGAGAATCTTTTATAACTTACAAATGTTATGACTTCACAAGCTTTTAAGATCACAAATTTTAAAAGTATTCTTTTATTTTAAACTTCATGCTAACTCAAACTATCTGGTCTAAACTAAAATGGAGGGAGTACTTATTAGCACATTATGGTTATATATGAGATGAATATTGCTTATTACAACGGAACTCTGAATTATGATTGAAAATTCCTTTTTGATTGTTTGTTTGTTGTTGTCTAGTTGTTTTGGGGTTGCAGGAGGTTTGCTTAACTGAGACTTAGGTAAGGCTGTATCCGGTTCCGGTTCTGGGTCTATTTGGGTAAACGGTTCCGGTTCTGGCGGTTCCCGGTTCTGGCGGTTCCGGTTCTGGCGGTTCCCGGTTCTGGTGGTTCCGGTTCTGGCGGTTCCGGAGTCGGAACCGGAACCATACAGTTCTGGAACCACCCGGTTCCGGTTCTGGCGGTTCCGGAACCGCGGGTCTGGCGGTTCCAGGCGGTTCCCGGCGGTTCCGACCTTTTTTTTTTTTAATTAAATATCTTGTATAGTAGTGATTAGTATATTGTAGAATATATTTTTATATGGTGTACTATGTTCTTACTATAGCATATACTGTTTTTGGAAATTAGTATATATTCAAAATAAGTAGTGTATATTTTGTATATAAGTAGTATATGTTGTAGTAAAGTAGTATATATTGTATATAAATAATGTATATTATGTAGTAGTTAGTATTAATAGTATTATGTGTTGTATGTTATATATTATATGTTATATAAATATTTTATATTCAAGGATTGATATAGAAGTAAAGACAAAGAAATATTGAGACAAAATATATTCAAGTATATGATAAAAAGCATATTTATTGACCAAAATGGCATATCTTTCTTAGTCTTCCTTCCCCCAATGGAATGAGCACAATATGGTACTAATACCACCATTAAAATATATATATGTTTAACTAAACTACCTGTTCCGCTACGATCACCCGTATACCTATGAACAAGTTCTTTACCATAAGTTTTGCATTTAGCCCTATCTTTATCTCTTAGTTGAATAAAAAATGCCAAACTAATGAAGTTTCTGTACGTTTCCGAGGTTGTCTACTAAAAGTGGGAGTTTGTACGGGTGGGTGTTCTGGGTCATTAGGAGCAGGACTAGTAGGTGTATCATCTAAATCTACCGGAGGTTGGGTTTCGTCATCATCATCACCCTCATTTCCCTATGATATTGGTGCATTAGGATAAAGCAAATTCATAATATCATCATCTATTCTATCACCGACTGCTATATCATGTAGAAAATTAACATCGCTAAATTGAAAACACGGGTGATCACTATCAAGTATTCCTAAGTTTTCATTAGTATTTCTAGGTTGGCTACTAGTTTGAACTTGTTTATCTTTTCTAGGTCCGGGAGCCGGGGGAGGGGTAGGATTTTGGCGACTACTTTCACCGGATTTAGATGTACCTTTTCCGAACATTTTTTTCAATGAAAATGCCATACTAATTATAATTAAGGAAAATATCAACACACAACAAATATTCTTAGCACGTAAGAGTTGAAACGAGTTTACCGGATTGACGAACAACTTCTTGAAAATTGACAATCGTTGTAATTGAACACTTGAAAACTTCAATTCAACAACTTCACAATGTTTCACGAATTTGCAACAAAAATTAAGCACTTGCACAGAAAGATTGAAAGAGAGCTTGAGAGAGATTGAGAGAGATTGAGTAAGATTGATGAATTGGTGAATTAAAATGAAAGAATGAGGGGGTATTTATAGTTGAGAAATGGGAAATTGTGTAATTATATAAAGTTTGGGGTTAAATTAAATTTGAGCGGTCAAATGGCTAAATTTTAAAAATGCCAAACGGCTATTTCTGCAATACCAACGTTCTGATTTTCAGAATTTAAAATTTTTTTTTTTTTTTTTTAAAATATGGCCGTTGGGAACCGGAACCGGACCGGTTCCGGCGGTTCTAAACGGTTCCAAACGGTTCCGCCAACGGTCCGAATTTAAAATTTTTTTTTTTTAAATATCGGAACCGTTTAGAACCGCCTGAACCGGTCCGGTTCCGGTTCCGGTTCCGATTCTGGCGGTTCCGGTTCCACGGTTCTAAAGGGTGGAACCGGAACCGTTTAGGACCGCGGAACCGCCAGAACCGCGGTTCCGGTTACGGTTCCGGTTCGGAACCGTTACATGGTACAGCCTTAGACTTAGGGAATGTCTAGCTCTCAACCAATTTTATTTTTATCTCTTGAACATAATGTTTACTTGGTAATAAAATATCTGTAATACAAAAAATAAAATAAATATACATAATCGTCATAGAATAATTACAATATTTTCAAAATAATTTTCAATCTTATTAGGGATACATAATTAGTACTATTCGATCCATTCATATTCAAATTAAATTCGCCTATCAAAAAGTTTATAGTATCGACACGGAAACACTAAAATGTTAGTATCTCAAAATACTAAATATTATTCCTTACGGTTCAAAATAAATAATGTTTAGTTGTTTTCACACAAATTAAAAATTCATCTTTTAACATTAATTAGCAATAAAATTGATCATATTAACTTTTACTATTTCTTCACATAACCACTCCTAATATATACTCAAATATTATTTATTCCATTCGCAATGTAGGAAAAAAATAATTAATTTACTTTTAAAATCTAAAAAAATTACTTATTTTAAATCATAAAAAGAAATTAGAAAAAAAACTTATAAATTCACATTAATTGAAGTTACACTTATTTCTTGGCCAAAAGATATGGAGTTAGAATAATAATGGGAGCGTGAGTACCAATCGTTCGGCCCGCGCGTAAGAACGCCACCTGAACTTTTCTCTATCCTCCAACTAACTGCGTTCGAGATGAGAAAAAAGAGAAGAGAAGAGAAGAGAAAAAGAGTAGCGTTGAAATGACTCCACGAATCCCATTTATTCTCTCTTTCTCTCTCATTTTCCATTTTTTCGCTTCCCCTCATTTTTATTTTCTCTCTCATCCAATCCAAAAACCCATAATCTTTTTTTATATATTTATTTTCCATTTTGGACACAAATGCCCGCGCTCTAATTTAATTCCCTCTCAGATCTCTCCTTTTTTTTTTACCAGAAAAACCCTAGCTCTCTCTCCTTTTATCTCCCCTCATATTTTTACCAATTCATACTACATATTTAATCAATTGATTTTTTCCGGTAAGAATCCTTCAATGTTAATTACTTTTTTTTGTGGGATATTGTGGATAATGGGAGAATTGTAGGATTTTATAATTCGATTAAATTAATGGTGAATCTGAGTTGATGAGGAGGTTATAAAAGGTCAGGGTGTCATGTGCTTGGCTATGTTTTAATTGTTTTATTTAAATGAATTTTCGCTGTAATGAGTTTTTGACTTATTGGAGTATTAGTTAATTCGTTTTATTAACTGTCTTCTCGCGTGATTTTGCACGTTGTTTCGTGTATTGGATGCATTTTCTGAACCTCCCTTTTGCGTCTGTAGTAGATAGATACGTGGAAGTTGGATTCTTTGGAGGTATATGTATATAGCTATCGTGTACCTTTTTAGTTGCTTACAATTATCTTTTTTTGGATCCAGATTCGCTCCAAACTTAAGGTGGATGTGAGTCTTTTCATTTTCTTTTCTAATCAATTTAGCTTGACGGTCTGAATTACAATTGACTAAGGCAATTCTGTCTAAGTAATTGCAAAAACTGATTTTTATGTTAGTGTACAGTTGCTTTTAATGACTTGTTATTGTAGTATGTCAATGTGATCAAGTGTTTGGATTGCTATGGTCTTGATAGTCTCTGAATTCCCCAATTTTGTGATAGCCAGATCACCATTGTTGTAATCAAAACTGATAGATTGTTTAATCAGTGTGTCATTTGTTGTTGTTTCGGGAGCGGATGGCGGTACTTGAGCTTGAGCTAGAATCTCCACTCCTTGGGGGGCGGGGGGTGCTAAGTTATGATGGGATCTGTAGCTTTAGTAGTTCCCATCATATATTAGGAACTGACTTGAGAGGCTATTGAAATAATTTCTTTTTTCTCAAGGGCGATGATTTAGTGAATTGCAGTAATAGGTTGAATGTTTAGGTGTCTTTCATTAACTTTTTAAATTGCTGATCAGACTTTTTATTTTGGATTTTGTAATGCAGATTTTTGTTGTTGTTGTTTCATGCCCGCACACATACTCACACTTATATTTTCACATATTTTCATTCTTAAGGAAGTTGACTAGTGAGTTCCTTCCCTGAATCATGATGCCTTGGCTTTTCCTTCTTTTGGGTGATAGTGTACCATTGGATTCTTTGACTCTCCCTCATTGTTCCTGCAAGGAAAGACAGATTGAAGGAAATTTTAAGAGTATTCAGGTATAAAGTCTTGGGCAAGATACATATTCAAAATTTTCGAATCCATTCCTTCAGTAGAATATAAGGTCAACAGATGTCTAGTATCAGAATTGTGATTTAGCCGCTAGCACCTGATACTTTTCAGGCAACTTCAGAGATCTCATTTAATTATCTTTCTGTGCATGTTGAGACAGGAGTCTGTAGTTGTCTTCTTGGTGGGAATGAAAATTCTTGCACTTCTGTCTTCTGTGGTCTTTGATCTTTTTGGAATCAATCTGTATATTTCCTTGGTTTTCTCAGTAAGCAGAGTGCGCTTTTTGCCATCTCTTACAGCGAATATATGGATGATGTTACCCGATTTTTTCTGAGCTGGCCTTTTATTCCTAGCTGATTTGTTTTCAAATCCCTCTCTCTACTATTTTGAGGGGATTCCGAGCTGATTTGTCTTCTGTGATCATATCCAACTTAATGCATTTGATATTCCTATTGTTTGAAGTATAGCTTTTTGTTTGTTGTTTGAGATGTTATTGTGTTATTGTCATTTTTTATCTACTCAACTGAATTGTCTATTTTTGTTTGAGAGTGCAATTATTATTGTTATTTTATTTAAAATTCATATTGTGGGTCTAGGTTATGCTTTATATGAATACTTGTGTATTTTAACTTAACAACATATTATGGGCAATTACCCAGTCAAAGCGGACTCAGAATTCCAAAAGATAAACGTAATTTGCTTTTTGACCAGATTTGATTTACAAAAGTTTTGGTTTGATTTATCAAATTGTTGTGTAAAATTTGACTATCCTCTGAATATTCAGGGCAGAATTGATACAAGGGATTCATATAGTTGACCCCATCTAGTTTGAGATTGAGGGAATTCGTTGGCTGATCTGATGTTTATTGATTATCACATGGATGCTCTATTTCTCTATTTGCATGTCACTCTGTATTTAATGATGGCTCTATATTACTCGGTATAATCTCTGTTCCTCTTGCAAAAGGTCTGCCCTATTGTTCTTTCCTTGATTGAGCTTCATGCTTCCATTTCGCATACATAGACAGACCAGAAAAACAAGCAAACACATGGCTCTTCTAAGTTTTGTGTTCAATCTGCTTTCCCTGCTCTTAGCAACCTATGCCCTATGGATAGCTAGTGCACTTACTCAAGGTCACTGAAATTTATGATTTGTTGAAACCTGCCATGTAGTGAAATTCTTGCTCTAGGTCTCTGTTCTTTTGTCATGTTTGAATCATAAAATAGGAAGAAGATACTATTTTAACAAGATATGGTAAAAAAGTTAGGAAGCATACTTTACTTGAACACTCATAAAATATTCTGAGTATATGACTATGCTCTTTTTTAATGTAGTGCTATCTTGCTAAATATTGAAGTTCTGTTCCTGCAGATTTGTCTAGGAAAAATGGCTAAAGGGACCACAGGACGACGTAGGATTGGTTCTCGACGATGCAGGGCCACACCATACCCTTTGCCATCTGCAGATCATTGTGAACATGTGCACCAAAAGAAATGTTCTAAAATCTTTGAGAAGAAAGACTGGGAAGATGCAACTTGTTCCGTATGCATGGAATACCCCCATAATGCTGTGCTGCTCCTGTGTTCCTCTCATGACAAAGGTTGCCGCCCCTACATGTGCGGAACTAGCTTACGCTATTCAAACTGCCTCGATCAGTACAAGAAAGCCTACACTAAAGAAACACTGCCGGATGACAATCAATCTACGCAAGGTCTTACTGATACTCCAACTGTGGGCGGGTTTTCTACTTTGCCTTCTGAGAAAAGCGAGGTCATTGAAGTTGCATGCCCGCTATGCAGAGGCCAAGTGAAGGGATGGACTGTGGTTGAACCTGCAAGAGAATATCTGAATATGAAGACACGTAGCTGCATGCAGGATGATTGCTCATTTGTTGGAAGCTACAAGGAGATACGAAAACATGTTAAGGCAGAGCACCCCTCTGCCAGGCCACGTGAGGTAGATCCTCTTCTTGAACAAAAATGGAAAAGGCTTGAGCGGGAACGAGAGAGGGATGATGTTATCAGCACTATAACTTCTTCAATGCCAGGGGCTGTGGTATTTGGTGATTACGTGATAGAAGGAAGTCATTATGGTTTTGATTCGGAGGATGAAGAGGGTTTTGATGTGAATGCGATGAACGGGAATGAAGGTTTTGGAGTGGGAATCGATCACAATTTGATGAATATGTTTCTGTTTTTGCAGGCTTTTGGTTCTGCAGGGAACATTGCGTCAAATCGGGTTATGAGGCGGCATGACAGAGAAATAAGTGACACTTTGGATAGAGGTGCTGGTGGAATTGAGCGAAACCTCCCAAGCGGTGGTTTTGAGTACTCTGATGCAGACAGTGACAATAGCGGGGATGATAATGATGATAGTGGCATATCGCTAGTTGGGCGTCTTCGTCGTGAAGGTAGGGTCCTTTTGGGGCGTTCAGGGAGGAGACGAAGACGTAGAGAGGCCAATGCGGGTCGGAGATAGATGTATTTTGTGTATGTTTCAAAATTGTGAAAAAAGAAGTAATTTAGGGCTTAGTTTAGGATTTAACTGTGCTCTAACATTTTCATGCACATCTGCCTCTGATTGATGTTTGATACATGGTATATTGTAGGACATCACTCAGAATTATTGGCGGGCACTTAAAGAAATATCAGTTTCTCTGTAATTTGTAGTCTGTAGTTTCCTTATTCTGCTTGAACATTTGTGTCAATTCTTGTATGAATGCAATTTCTGATGTACATTTTAATTTTGTTGTTCGCCTTTTACTACTTAAACTTGTGTGTACGTAATTCATTATCTATCCGTCCAGTGAAGTTGATTCATCCTTAGGGATTGGTGGTTGTATGCTAAGACCTTATAGCTCTTCAGCATTTATTAAATTGACATGCAAGGCTGATTAATTTCATAACATATTTTAAGACGAAATAGAGAACTGTATTGAGATTGTCGAATGTGTTCCACATAAATATTTTAGGGCCCGTCTGGCCATAAAAAACGATTTCCTTCTTTCCGAATTTTTTTCTTTTTTTGATATCAGGGCCATTCTTTTTATTGCCATTTAAAAGATAAATTTCGTAATTTTTCAAAAATTTGAAAAACTCCCAAAAATTATTTTTCAGAATTTTCAACTCAAATCACTCATAAAAATTCAAAAACAACACAATTATGTTCACATCCAAATACAATTCTAATTTTCAAATATCATTTCACCTTAAAAAAAACATTTCAGATTAATATGACATAAAACTATGGGTCCACAGTTCCCTTTATTCGAGAAATAAAAAATGCTAGAGAGAGAAGCTCTGCCTTCTCTCTAACTTTCTCATCTTCTTCGCTGATACATCTTCTTCTTTCTGCTGCTTCTGCGTAGGTAAGTAAACCTGGCAGAGGGAGTTATGGCAAAAATGAGAGGTCGTCCAAGGAAAGAATTGGTACCAATTTATGCAAGTGATGTTGTTTTCCCAAAAGCTGGTATTACTGTTCCAAAGGAAGTTACCACTGTTCCATTGAAATCTGCTGAAGAAACTGTTTCATTGCCTCATGCAACAGTAGATCCACAACCATCTGGAGCTTCCTTGATACCAACAGCAAATGTGAGGGTTACTAACAACTCAGACCCTCAAATTAGTCCAGTAATTGTCCCGATGGAGCCTGAGAATAGGGGTCAGAACCACATGCAACAACCACCACCACCTGTTGTTCCAAAGGCAGCTAGTGATGAAGGAGCAAAAATGGATCCACCCAAACAGTGGGCTAGTCTATAGAGGAATCGACTTGCTGCAAATGGTATGTCTCTAGAGTATATTCCCCCTACACTCGTTAATGGTAAACCAGTTGGTCAGCTGGTGAAGGAAGAGGTGGGGGAGGAAGAAGTAAAATGGAAATGTGCCCTTGTTGTATTTGTGCTAGGTAATAGCCCTGGGTATAATGGTATGAAAAGGTTTATTAACCTTCATTGGTCTCATGTTCCTGAACCCGAGCTATTTTATCATGATGAGGGCTACTATATTGTTAAATTTAGTTCCCTAGATGATGCTAAAGAAATTCTGTGTGGGGGGCCTTATACTATTGCCAACAGACCTATGATTTTGAAGCAGTGGTCTGTTGATTTCAACTTCAAAGCAGCCTTTCCTTCAGAAATTCCCTTGTGGATCAAGTTCCCTAACTTGCCTATGTCCTGTTGGGGTAGCAAATCTTTAAGTAGGATTGCTAGTGTCCTTGGTAGACCTATTTTTGCTGACGAATGTACTACTAAGCAATCCAGAATTTCATATGCTCGTATGCTCATTGAGGTAAATGTGTCGAGAAAGCTACCTAGTGAGATAGAGATTCTGGACCCAAATGGAAAGAGCTTCATGCAGGATGTGATTTATGATTGGAAACCTGTGTATTGTGAGAAATGTTTGGAGGTTGGACACAACTGTTTGGCTAAATCTGCTCAACCTACACAGAAAAACAAGGTGACACAGGAATGGAGAGTGAAAGCACCAGTCACAGTGGATCATAATAACCAGATAGCTCAAATCCAGCGACCAGAGTTACCAAAGGAGACAAGTACTCTAGCTACAGCTGAAGTTGGGAACAAACAGAAGCAGGTTGCTATACAAGACTCCCCAGTCATTAACATCACTAATTTCCCTCCCTTATCTCCTATAGTGATGTCTAACAGATTTGAAGTTGGGATAGTTAGGTGGGCTGATCATCCCCTGGATGAAGGGGGAACTAGCCATACTCAATGAAGGGGATCTTTTGGAATATTAGGGGTGTAAATAAAAGGTTCAAACAAAAAGAAGCTAGAAATTTCTTTAGAACTAATAAGTTTAACCTTGTAGGACTTGTAGAGACTAAGGTTAAACAACACAATGCTGGTAGAATATCTAGTTTTTTGTTGCCTAACTGGAACATTATTACTAGCTACAGTGGAGCAGTAAATGGTAGAATATGGATCCTATGGGACCCTACAAAAGTGTTGGTCACTGGATTTCTTGAGGAAGCTCAGCTCATTCATTGTAAGGTTCAAACTATCATTGGTGATACTATCTGCTGGCTTACAGTAGTATATGGTTTTAATGACTGTGATCAGAGGAGGATGCTGTGGAAGTCTATTCTAAACTTATCTGCTGGTATTACTGATCCCTAGATCATTGCAGGTGATTTTAATGCCATACTGGCTAGCAAGGAAAGACAATCCTGCCAACAAGTTAAGCAAAAGGACCTTGTTGATTTTAATAACTGCATCCAGCAATCAGGCCTGGTTGAGCTTCCATGGAAGGGAAATTTCTTTACCTGGTCTAATCAACAAAGTGGTAATGATAGAGTATGTAGTAGACTGGATAGGGTATTTGGCAACTTTGAATGGCAGATGAAGTGGAATCATGTACACACTATATATGGACCTCCCCTCATCTCTGATCACAATCCCATGTTACTAACCCTGACAACAGATACCTCTGCAAGGAAGACACCATTCAGATTCTTCAATGCTTGGATCCAGCATAAAGAATTTCCTGCTATGATAAGAACTTACTGGAAAAACAAGGAGTAGAGTACTCTTCAAGGAGTGTGGAACAATCTTAAATCCCTCAAACCAGCCTTAAAATCTCTTAATGTAAGAGAATTTAAGAATGTTTCTCAAAAGATTGAAAGTAGCAGAAAGGAACTGGAAGTTGTACAGCATCAAATGGCAATCTCCTATTCAGATTCACTACAGCAAAGAGCAAAAGTCCTGGTTCAACAGCTTGAAAAGTGGTCCTTAATTGAAGAGTCAGCTTTGCAACAAAAGTCAAGAGCTAAATGTATCAAACTTGGTGACTCCAGTAACAAGTATTTCTCAGCAGTCATGAAGGAGAGAAATCAGTATAAGAAGATTATTGAACTCTCCACAGAAGGAGGACTGAAGATAACTGATCCAGCAGATTTAAAGAAGGAGATCAGGGACTTCTATATATCACTAATGGGAACTACAACCAATTCCCTACCAGCTGTGAATAAATTGTATATGAGGAATGGACCAAAACTTTCTCATCATCAAAGGAAGGAGCTAGCTGCTGATATTAGTGACACAGAGATTCTAGACAGTTTGAAGGCTATTGGAAATGATAAAGCCCCAGGGATTGATGGATTTAATGCCATGTTCTTCAAACAGTCTTGGCATGTCATTGGCAAGCAGGTTATGCAAGAAATCAAAAATTTCTTTCAAACCTCCAAGATGTACAGACCTACTAATTGTGCCACACTCACTTTGCTTCCCAAGGTATCCAATCCTCAAACAGTTAAAGAGTTCAGACATATAGCTTGTTGTTCAGTCTTATATAAAATTATTTCCAAGTTATTGGCCAACAGACTCCAGAAGGTTATGAGTAGTATCATTATAATGCACAGGCTGGCTTTATACCAGGAAGAAGAGTAGCAGATAATGTCATATTAGCTCATGAGTTAATCAAACAGTACTCTAGATCACATATATCTCCCAGATGTATGATCAAAATTGATCTTCAGAAAGCCTATGACTCAGTTGAATGTGCAGTTTACAACAGATTATGGAAGAACTGGATTTTCCTAGCAGATTTATCAGGTGGATCATGGAGTGTGTCCAAACTGTTAGCTATACTGTTGTGGTTAATGGGGAAACAAATGTGCCTTTTCAAGCTGCCAAAGGATTGAGGCAAGGAGACCCCATATCTCCCTTTCTATTTGCTATTGTGATGGAATATCTTAGCAGATCCTTGGCAGAGTTGAGTCATACCAAAAGCTTCATATATCATCCTGGTTGTAAAAAATTGGGAATTACTCATTTAAGCTTTGCTGATGACTTACTGCTATTTGTCAAAGGAGAGCTTCAGTCAGTAAGTACCATGTTCTTATTTTTCTCTCAGTTCCTTGCAGCTACTGGACTGAAAGCAAATTTACACAAAAGTGCTGTGTATTTTGGAGGGGTTACTCCTGGGATTCAGCAACAAATTCTTGACCATCTTGGTTATGTTCGAGGGGACCTCCCTTTCAAATACTTGGGAGTGCCTTTGACTACCAAAAAGTTGTCAGTTGCACAATGGCAGCCTCTGGTTGACAGGATTTATGCTAGAATTACTTCCTGGACTGCTAGATACCTATCTTATGCAGGCAGAAGCCAATTGGTCCAATCAGTTATATTTGGTGTTCAAGCTTACTGGGCTCAATTATTTATCATACCTTCAAAGGTTATTAAAATGCTGGAGTCAATATGTAGATCCTATATTTGGTCAGGTTCAGTTAATATCTCAAAGAAAGCTTATGTGGCCTGGGAAAAGGTATGCATGCCAAAATCTGCTGGAGGGCTGAATATAAACAATATCTTGCTGTGGAATAAGGCTGCTATAGCCAAACTTAGTTGGGATTTAGCACATAAGAAAGATCTTTTATGGGTGAAATGGATTCATACAATCTATATCAAACAACAACATTTGGAGAACCTAACTGCCCCAAAAAATGCTAGCTGGATGGTCAGGAAGATTGTGGAGGGTATTAAGCTGCTACAACAACATCAACTGCTGTATAATTCTGACTGTACCATAAGGAGATTATACTTGCAACAGATTGGAGACACAACTAGAGTCCCTTGGAAGAATTTGGTAATAAAGAATGATGCTCGACCTAAAGCTATCTTCTGTTTGTGGCTGTTACTTCAAGATAGACTTCCTACCAAGAATAGGTTGCTGCAATGGAATCTGAATGTATCAGGCAACTGTGTTATGTGCCAGCATGATATGGAAACTAGAGATCACTTATTCTTGCAATGTACCTTTGCATCCCAGCTGAGATACCAATCACTACAATGGATTGGAGTTGAAGACTTCACTGGGCAGGAGTGGTCACACTTTTGCCAATGGTTCATTGAGCAATCTAAAGGGAAATCTCCTCGAGCTTGCATAATCAAGATGACAATAACAGAAATGCTCTATGGTCTATGGTTAGAAAGAAATGCAAGAATCTTTGAAAACACATACTATAACTGTGATAAGCTCCTCAGTAGTATAGCCTATATATGTAATGTTCGAGCTCCTCCTACGCTTAGTTCATATATTCAGCAGTTCATGTTATAACTGCTGACTTGGCTCGAGTAGTATAGGTAATCTTTTGTCCAGTTTGATAGGCAGCTGAGTTAAAGCTGTCCTATGAATTTGTAAGGCAACCATTTTGGTGATTAATACAAATTTAATTACCAAAAAAAAAATATGACATAAAACTAAATCAAATTGAATAAGACATTTGTACAACTTCGTAACGTAAAAGCTCATCACGGCAGCCTGAATCATTAAATTCAAGAGGCAAATTCGATGTTCCGCGATGATGTTGTGTGGATTCCCACAATAAATTTCTATACACGTATATCCTCTCATACTATTTGAAAGATTTCTCAGTGATACTGATACTCTTCATCACAACGATACTGCGAATCTTTCTTCTTTGGTTAGATCAACAAGAGAACACGATATTTAATATGATGGAGATTCTTGACAGTACGAAGAATAAAGAATGGGACTTTGACATTATCATATACTAAAGTGACTACTACAAATCCTTTTTGCTGATTATTCCAGTAGGGACACCATAACAAACTGGGGCTGCTCCAATCAAAAAAGGGAGAGTGCATGCCTCTCTAGCTTGCCCCATGAATGATCCAATCTTTGGTCTGTGGTTACAGTGGTTAGTAGATGTATTGTTTTTACACATATCAGGTGCTATATCTTTCCCTTTTTTTATTCTTTTTGTTCTTTTGCTGTCACTAATTTTCATTGACTCGAGTTTATGTGAAAGAGTATCACATCTAAAAGAAACATTTGATCTTTCGCTCAGGATAGCATCAAGCATGCTCTTTCCAAATCTGTCAATATCCTTGTCTGTCACTTCCCATAAATTAGCAATTATAACCGGAGAACCTGCTAATAGATAGCTGAGGGCAGCACCCCGAGGAGCATAGCTTCCATGCAGATGCAGTGACCCACTACTGCACCCCATAAGCAGAGTAGCAGCACAACTCTCTAGTTTCTTTACCTCATGCTCAGGGATATATTGTGCTCCTGAAATGCCAGCATAGCAACATATAATTACTGATAGGGCATATAGGCAATAATAAGTAAAACTTAATCACCCTGCTAATTGAGAATCAGTTCCAAGACTTTGAACGTACCACTCCCATGGCCAAAATAAATAAAAAGATCATGACTCTTCAAGGCCTCAGCCAATTCTTCTACTGCTGGTGCAGTTCCACACTTTCCCTGCACAACGAAATAAAATAATATAATTATTTGTAGACCGTTTATATTAGCAAGCATAAAAGAAGGTTGCAGTAAGTTGACAACAAGTAATTTTAACTACAATGAATACTTTTGGTACTAAATTTTCCTTAATATATACAAAGGAAGCATACAACAGACCCAACTAATATGGGGACTAAGATAGTTGACAATTGACTCATAAGATTATTTATCCTAATTTTTAATTATAATCAGATAGTAATCACTATTTTTTAATGGAAACAGTCTAAAATGATAGAACCACCATAGTTCCCACAGTAAACAAAACAACATAAAATACAAAATATATATCATATCATCTCATCTTAGCACCGGGCCTTAGTTACTGGTTAATGTTATTGCATGTCATTTATCTTTTGGTTGTTATGCTTCTAATACTATTATAATTTATACTGGAGTGACTAATGAATTGTCTTCTTCTCTTTTCCTTTTTTTTCTGAACCGAGAGTCTTTCGGAAACGGCCTCTCTGCCCTATTGGGGCAGGGGTAAGGTCTGCGTACACATTACTCTCCCCAGACCTCACTCTGTGGGATTTTACTGGGTAGTTGTTGTATATTATATCATATCATATCATATATTATATTATTATATCAGATCATCATCATACTATATTATAAGTGGGAAAACCAAAGTTAGAACTTAAAAGACTATAATAACCATAAAAGATTGTATGACTATTTTACCCTTCAAGCAAGTATTATTTCAAGAATATTTGGGTGCAAAGATATAAATTTACATTCTACAAATTAAAGAATACCAACAAAAGAAAAATGAACATAACAAAAAAGAAACGTAAAGTTAGAGAAAAGGAAATGTGAGAGCCATTCACATGGCCATAAATATAAAACCTGTTCAAATGACTAGGCTTTTGGCTTTCTTTAGAAAAATGTGTCAAAGCTCAAGAGTAAAACCGTTGAAGTCATTTTTTCTTTTTACTTTTACCAATTTCAGATTATCTCATAATCGAAATACAAAGTTAGTGGAAGAAATAATAGTAAATGTTATATCGGAACTTCTCAGAAAAAGTAGTGGATGAATAACATTGAAGTTGGGGATTTAACATGTCAGTTATATTTTTTTCTTTTTTACATTCATATAAGTATTCAACAATTGTATTGTTTATGCAAGTTTTGTTTCAGTAACACTCTCTACACTATTTTTGTATGAAAGTGTCTTTTTATTTTATTTTTCTTTAGTAATCACCAGTCAAGGATTCGATATATATTATCCGTGAGTTATTTGGTAAACTTTTGGAATTGGGGCAATTTAACAACATTCTGAATGAATGTATATCGTTTAGAAGGCCATAAATTAGTCATATTCTCCAATATCTAAATTGAAATGTATGCATCATATCATTCATCAATAGTTGACAAATTCAATTTACAATCGAGCCAAGCATATATCTGACTTAGAAGATTAGTCAGTAATATAAGAAAGAATAAAAAAATAAGAGCATGTTTGGATGAGTTTGTTGTAAGTGACTTTTAAGCCAAAAGTCATAACTTAGGAATTCTAGTATTTGACTTTTGGCTTATTTTGGTCATTTAGCTTAAAAACTGTTAGAATATTTAAATAGTAGGAAAATAACCCTAATCCTATATGTATTAGGAGTAGGATATGCTATGTATATATATAGGGCTCATTGTATCAGGTTTAAGGTCTGCGTACACACTACACTCCCCAGACCTCACTAAGTGGGATTATACTGGGTTGTTGCTGTTGTTGTTGTATCAGGTTTAACATAATATCAATAATATATTTTCTCCTGTACTTTCTCACATGGTATCAGAGCAATCGTAAGATATTTATCGCTGTGCATAAATACCAGCGATTCCAGGAAGAAAAAAAGAAGAAAAAAACCCCTTTTCCGGCAGAACATACTCAAGTCTGTCAAAAGTTACTTTTTCATCAGTGTTGTGCAAAAACCAACACCACCACGAAGTAGATCGGCCTCTGGCGACCAACCATGTAAAATATCTCCGGCAGACAAGCTGCCACGCACCCACACGCGCCGGCAGAACCCTTTTTCCGGCGAGCGCGTGACCCCCACGTGCCAGCGCGCGAACCTCTTTCCGGCCACTTTTTGGAAAAAAATCTTGAGGACAGTTGGATCGCCTCACTTTTCCGACCCTACCCATATTTTTACTTTTCAATTCCGACCACTTTGAATTTTTCCGGCAACTACAGTAATATTTTTCGGCAAACACAGTTCTTTCGGCAAATTGTCAGTTGATTCTTTTTATTATTTGGTAATAATCCAACCATGTCTTTGGGAGTCAATGCTTTCGGGCCTAAAAACCCGGCTTCTAGCAATTCCGGTGTTATGATTACCTCAGAACCTTTAATGGGAGGTTCCAATTACTTAGCTTGGGCTTTATCTGTCGAGTTGTGGTGTAAAGGTCAAGGTGTTCAAGATCATCTAATCAAGGAGTCTAGTGAAGGAGATGAAAAAGCCAAAGCACATTGGGAGAAGATCGATGCTCAATTATGCAGTATTCTGTGGCGATCTATTGATTCCAAGTTGATGCCCTTATTTCGTCCATTCCAGACATGTTATTTGGTTTGGGAAAATGCTCGTACTTTATATACTAATGACATCTCGTTTCTATGATGTGATATCGCGGATGACAAATTTAAAGAAACAGGAATTAGATATGTCTACTTACTTGGGACAAGTACATGCAGTTATGAAGGAATTTGAGACGTTTATGCCAGTTTCTGCTAGCGTTGCAAAGCAGCAAGAGCAATGACAAAAGTTGTTTCTAGTTCTTACTCTTGCTAGGCTTCCTAATGATCTCGACTCAGTACGCGATCAGATTTAGGCTAGTCTGCCTGTCCCCACAGTTGATAAATTATTCTATCGATAACTTCGCCTTGCTGCAGCACCAAGTCACCCATTAAGCTCATGACAGACACTTGATTCATCTGTCCTCGTATCCCAATCAATGGACAATCGAACATCTCATACTATGGAGAATAGACGAGAAGGAGGTCGTTTTGGAAGATCTAGACCCAAGTGTTCTTATTGTCATAAACTTGGTCACACCGTGACGTGTGATATTCTTACCTGGTCGACCACCCAAAAATGCTTATGTTGCTCAGATCGAGACTACAGGTAACCATGGATTTTCTGTATCTGAAGGGGAGTATAATGAGTTCCTTAAATATAGAACAAGTAAGCAGACATCTCCACAAATAGCCTATGTTGCTCAGACTGATACTTCTGTTGCTGGTAATTCTTTTGCTTGTGTTTCCCAATCTAGTCCTCTTGAACAATGGGTTGTGGACTCAGCTGCTTCTGATTATATCTCTGGTAATAATCTCTTTTGTCAAATATTGCGTATTCACAATCTCTTCCCAATGTTACTTTAGCCAATGGGTCTCAAACTAAAGCAAAAGGAGTTGGGCAAGCGAATCCCCTACCCTCTGTCACTCTAGATTCCGATCTTTATGTCCCTGGTTGTCCTTTTAATCTTGCATCTGTTAGTCGTTTGACTCGTGCCCTCCATTGTGGTATATATTTTATTGATTATTCTTTTATTATGCAGGACCGCAGTACGGGACAGACGATTGGAACAGGACTTAAATCAGAAGGACTCTACTATACCTTAACTCACTAAAATCCTCCACGGCCTCTCTAGTTGCAGTCCTCCAGACCTACTTCATAGTCGTTTAGGACATCCTAGCTTGTCCAAGCTTCAGAAGATGGTGCCTAGTTTGTCTAGTTTATCCACATTAGAGTGTGAGTCATGTCAGCTCGGAAAACATACTCGAGCCTCCTTTCCTCGTAGTATTGAGAATTGTGCTGAGTTTGTTTTTTCTTTAGTTCATTCGGATATATGGGGTCCTAGTAAAGTCAGTTCTACCTTGGGATTTCGTTATTTTGTTAGTTTCATTGATGATCATTCAAGATGTACTTGGATTTTCTTAATGAAAGATCATTCTGAGTTTTTTTCTATATTCCAGAATTTTTATGCTGAAATTAAAAATCAATTTGGTGTTTTTATTCGCACTTTTCGCAGTGATAATGCCTTAAAATATTAATCCTCTCAATTTCAGCAATTTATGACTTCTCAAGGAATTATTCATCAGACCTCTTGTCGTTATACCCCTCAGCAAAATGGGGTTGCAGGGAGAGAAAATGGCACATTATTGAGACTGCTCGCACACTACTCATTGAATCTCATGTTCCGCTACGTTTTTGGCGTGATGCAGTTCTCACATCTTGTTATTTGGTTAATCGGATGCCTTCACCTTCCATCCAGAATCAAATTCTGTATGAGATATTGTTTCCCCAGTCACCCTTATACTCTGTTCCCCCTCGTGTTTTTGGGAGCACTTGTTTTGTGCATAACTTAGCCCTCGGGAAAGATAAGTTAGCTCCTCGTGCTCTCAAATGTGTCTTCCTTGGTTATTCTCGTGTTCAGAAAGGCTATCGTTGTTATTCACATGATTTTCGTAAGTACCTTTATGTGAGCTGATGTCACATTTTTGAGTCTAAACCTTTCTTTACCTCTTCTGACCAGTGTTTTGGAGAGCGCAAAGCGCAAAAAAGCGATAAGGGCTCGCCTCGCTTCAAAGCGCAAAGCGCAAAAAAGCGCTCGCTTTTTTGAAGTGAAGCGCAATATATTAAAAAACATAATATAAAATTATGAATAATCAAAAACATCAATTTAAATACTTTGAATTAGGTACTAGGTACCACCAAATCATCCACAAACCATCCATAAACTATAAGACAAGCAAAATCAAAGCTACTATATGTCTTCTTCTCCTTCAAGATTTTCAAAATCTTGAATTCCTCGGTTATCTTCATATTGCTCGTCATCTTCTTCTTCCCCCTCCTCTTCATAATCATTCTCATCTTCATCAATGGATATACTTCTAGTAACCACACATTTTCCCTTCCTAATTGAACTTGAACTTGGAGTACAACTCCTTAAACTATAAGGATCCTCCCCAACTCCACTAGCAACCGCAACATCACCCCAAGTTAAATCGGGGTCGCCTTCAAATACTTCTTCTTCTTCACAATTTTCGGGGACTCCAGTTAGCCACTCATTAGCGTCATCAATATTGTCCAAAAGAATTGGATCAATTAAATTGCGGTGGTTGTAGCGACGCCTCAATGCTCTATTGTATTTTATAAACACTAGATTATGGAGGCGCTTCATGGTTAGTCGGTTCCTTTTCTTTGTATGAATCTGCAAAAATGATGTGTCAACTAATTAGTAGGAGTTTGGACAATTGAGATATAATTTACTATAACTCAGAATACAAAATAATTCTTTTTATTTCTCACGTGTTCAAAAACACTCCAGTTCCTTTCACAACCGGATGAGCTACAAGTTAAGCTACAGACTTTGATGGCGAAAGTCTGTAACTCCGGAGTCTCTGCACCATATGTGTCCCACCATTCAGCTATAGAAGTCAAAAAAAATATTTAAGAGTTAATAAGTATATAAAATACATCGAAGTTAGAGTAATAAAATGAAGAAACACTTGGTCACCTGGCGACTTCTTCGTTCTTTGTTTAATAGCAAGTCGAAGACCAAAAAGTCCTTCAGCTGCCTTGTAAGTAGCAAGCTGATCTACTATCTTCTCTTGCAAATCTTCATCCGGGTTCAACTTCATAACAACCTGATGGAATCTTGTCCACAGTTCTCTAGCCAATGAATTATTCTCTTGCTGCTCATAAAAGAGTGATGGATTTAGAATAAGTCCAGCCGCATGCAAAGGTCTATGAAGTTGCGCATCCCATCTTGCATCAATGATTTGAAAGACCTTTGCATATTTTTGCTCATCACTGAATGATGCTTGAATAGTCTCCTTAGCCCTATCCATAGCTTCATAGATGTAGCCCATTGATGGTTTTGCCTCCCCATCCACCAAACGAAGTACTCTAACCAATGGACCACCAATTTTAAGAGCATAACGGACATTATTCCAAAAAGAAAAAGAAAGAATAATGCGTGCAACCTCTTTCCCCGCATTTTCCTTAGCAAATTTACTCGTGTTCCAATTCTCTGAAGTGACCATCGTTTGCAATTTCTCTTTTTGACAGTGGAGACTACGCAAAGTCAAGAAAGCAGTGGCGAATCTTGTCTTGGCCGGTTTCACCAAATTTTTTTGATTGGTGAATTTTCTCATCAAATTCAATAACAAGGGTCGCTGAGAAATATAAGAATATACTCTAACACCCTGGCTAAAAACTGTAGAAAAGGGTTTCTCTTTGAAAATGTCCCCGAACATCAAGTTAATACAATGAGCCGCACATGGAGTCCAATACACATGCTTGTACGCTCCTTCAATCATCCCACCCGCTTTCTTGTTTTCACTTGCATTATCAGTTACCACTTGAACAACTTTGCTTGGACCAATCTTTTCGATGGTGTTCTGAAACAAGGTGAACATTTTGATGTGGTCGGTAGATGAGTCGCTAGCATCAGTGGACTCAAGAAACAAACTTCCCCGGGGAGAATTCACCAACACATTAATAATCATCTTTCCCGTTCTTGCCGTCCACTTATCCATCATAATGGAGCAGCCGTACTTGTTCCACACAAGTTTATGTTCCTCAACAATTTTATTAGTCTCCTCCACTTCCTTATTTAGATAAGGACATCTTATTTCATGGTAAGTGGGAGGCTTCATTCCAGGTCCGTATTGACCAACAAGCTCAATAAAGTCTATAAAAGTGTCATAGTTGACACAATTGAAGGGGAGCCCAGCATCATAGACCCATCGTGCAAAAGCACTAACTGCACGGTCCCTTAAAATGTCTCTAGCAACTTTTTGTATATCTTTTCCACCGTCTTTTGTTCCCTTTGCTCCCTGCTTCTTTGAGAAGTAGCAATCCATAGGACCTTTAGTCGATGATCCATGGCTTGAGCCATCTCGTCCCCGTTTTGTTGGAAGTGACAATTCTTCATCATCGTCGTCATCATCATCATCAACATTGTTCACCATTGGTTGATGAACCATTTGACTTTTTATCTCCTTCTTCATCTCAACAAAATTCTTTATTTCTTCCCTCACATCCGGTGGACATTTGGGACAACTTGTCACGTTTCTATCGCCACCAATTAAATGGTATTTAAAGCGATAAATTCCACCCGTTGTAACCTTGTTGCAAAATATGCATACAACATTAGTACTCTTCCCATCAACTCTTTGGCCATATCGCCAAGCCGGGTCTTTCTCTTTCGAACTTTGAGACATTTAATTATCCCTATTAAAATATAACCGAAACAATAATTAATAAACTGAAAATACACTGAAATTAAACTGAAAATATACTGAAATTAAAAATAATAATCCTGATATTAAACTGAAATTATACTGAAATTAAAAATAATAATTCTGATATTAAACTGAAATTAAATCCTGATATTAAACTGAAATTAAACTGAAATTAAAAATAATAATCCTGATATTAAACTGAAATTAAACTGAAATTAAAAATAATAATCCTGATATTAAACTAAAATTAAAAATAATAATACAATAATTTAGTATACAATAATTAAAAACTGAAATTATATATATATATGTTTATTATATGCTACAGTAAATTTAAAAAAAAAATTGAAAAGATCTGGGCTAAAAACAAATGAAAAAGAGACAGTGGACAACCGACAGAGAAGCTTGTCGGAGATGAAAAAAAAAATGAAAAAAGGACCGATTCCCGTCGCCGGTCGTTTTCAGAGGGAAAGAAGAAGAAGATGGAAGAAGTAGATGAAGGAGAAAGAAAAAACAAGAAGAAAGGAGAAGAAAACATACCTGGGTATCTCGGTCGTCGGTCGTCGGAGAAGTAGCAAAACCCTAATTTCTTGTCACTGAACTTCTGAAGAGAAGAGGGGTCGTTGGTCTTTCTTTTTTTTTAATTTCAGCAACTGGTTGAGGGTTTCTTTTAATTTCATCAACTGGGCGATCGATTTTTTCAACAAATCGATCGCTTCCGTCGCTTCGAATCGCCTCGCTTTTCACAGGTAAGCGCTCGCTTCTGTTGTTCGCGTCGCCTGAAGGAGAAAAAAGCGATGTAGTCCCGCTTCGCGTCGCTTCTCGCTTTAAGCGATGAAGCGATCGCTTTTGATAACACTGCTTCTGACTATTCTGACCATCTTGATATATCTGAGGTTTTACCTATACCGGCCTTTAGGGAATCTGCTATAGCTCCTCCTTAAACTTCCGCCACACAAGTCTCCCCCGAGTCTACTATAGCTCCTCCTTCACCTTCCGCTACAGAAGTCTTACCCATTCCAACCGTTGGAGAGTCTAGTGTGGCTCCTCCTAGACTCCCTGCCACAGAAATTCCACTCTTGACATATCATCGACGTCCTCGCCCAGCATCCGGCCCGGCTGATTCACGTCTTGCACCTGATCCTGCTCCTACTGCGGACTTGTCTCTTCCGATTGCACTTCGGAAAGTATATGGACCACCCTTAATCTTAATCCCCATTATATCGGTTTAAGTTATCAGCGTTTGTCATCACCCTATTATGGTCACTTTATGGTCTGAAGAAGTCTCCTCGAGCCTGGTTCGGTAAGTTTAGCACTGTTATCCAGGAATTTAGCATGACTCGGAGTGAAGCTGATCACTCTGTATTCTATCGTCATTCTGATTCGAGTCTCTATATTTATCTGGTGGTCTATGTTGACGACATTGTTATTACCGGTAATGACCAGGATGGTATTACTAAATTAAAGCAACATCTCTTTCAACACTTTCAGTCTAAGGATCTGTGCAAACTAAAGTATTTCCTGGGTATTGAGGTCGCTCAGTCTAGCTCAGGTGTTATGATCTCACAACGGAAGTATGCCTTAGATATTCTTGAGGAGACAGGAATGACATGTTATAGACCTGTTGACACTCCGATGGATCCGAATTCAAAACTTCTGCCAGGGCAGGGGGAGCCTTTTAACGATCCTGCAAGACAGAGGCGGTTGGTTGGTAAATTAAATTACCTTACAGTGACAAGACCTGACATTTCCTTTCCTGTGAGTGTTGTGAGCTAGTTTATGGGTTCTCCATGTGATAGTCACTGGGATGCAGTTGTTCGCATTCTTCGATATATAAAATCAACTCCAGGTAAAGGTTTATTGTTATTGAGGACATGAGCAGATCGTTGGATACTCCGATGCTGATTGGGCAGGATCACCTTCTGACAGACGTTCTACTTCTGGATATTGTGTCTTAGTAGGAGGAAATTTAGTGTCTAGGAAAAGCAAGAAATAAAATGTGATTGCTCGGTCTAGTGCAGAAGCAGAATATCGAGCATTCGCTTTGGCGACATGTGAGCTAATTTCGATCAAACAGTTGCCCAAAGAGTTGAAGTTTGGTGATGTTAGTCAGATGGGACTTGTGTGTGATAATCAAGCTGCTCTTCATATTGTGTCAAATCCAGTGTTCCATGAAAAAACTAAACACATTGAGATTGACTGTCACTTTGTCTGAGAAAAGATACTCTCGGGAGATATTGCTATAACGTTTGTGAAGTCAAATGATCAGCTTGCAGACATTTTCACCAAGTCCCTCACTAGTCCTCGTATTAACTACATATGTAACAAGCTCGGTACATATGATTTATATGCACCAGCTTGAGGGGGAGTGTTAGAATATGTAAATAGTAGGAAAATAACTCTAATCCTATATGTATTAGGAGTAGGATAGGCTATGTATATATTTAGGGCTCATTGTATCAGGTTTAACATAATATCAATCAATAATATATTTTCTCCCGTGCTTTCTCAAAAAAACAAATGCTTAAAATACTTTTTTTCTTTATTCAAACACTATAAAATAACTTTAAAGTTATTTTGGCTTAAAAACACTTAAAATAAGTCAATTTAAATGGGCTATAAGTAAAAAAGAAACTATCATATTCATAAAATGAAATCTAAAATTTGAGCAGAAATTGATACTAAGATGTGCAAGGATGATCCAATATCAAACTTAGAGTATTACACAGATTAGACAAATAATTAAAAAAGAAAGACCAAATTTTCAGCTCATCTCCATTGAATTGAGTTTTATCATTACCACATTATAACAATGTAAATACAACAACAAATAATGGTAAATCGAAAAAACGAATTTTAATCAAATTTGAAAATATAATACGAATTTGTTAACCGTGCATAAATACAAAACTGTAATCATGACCGAAGTAGAAGATAACTACTAACAAAATATCTTTTTCCTCCCATATTTCAACTTCATCACCAGAAAATGAAGTATATCCTTTCATCAGTTCGAGTTTTTTTTCCCTTCATTATTCATGTTACTCATCATCCTCCCGTTTTAGTATTATCTATACCGTTTAAAAATATTTGTACATGTTAGCATGAGATATACGTGCATTTGCATGTGTCCAGAGACTATTAATACTAAAAGTAGGAAGCTCCAAACATCAAAGTTGAATTACCAAAATGTTCATAATAATTGAAGGACTATTTTATCCATTAATTATATAAACACTACCTCACTAATATTCTTGTACTAAAAAGTAAACTTACCTTCCAATAAATAATAAATTTGTACTACTTAAATTCAGCCTATTCAACTCCCAAGTATTGCTTTCAATCTTCCAATACTTTATTGCAAATATACATATTATCTCAACCTTTAGAATGTCCATAATGTTTGCTCCTTTGGGCTTCCAACAATTATTAAGGATTCATGTATTTCAGCCTTCTCTCCCTCTTTCATTCACTTTATATAATTGGACACTGAAATCGATTAAGCAATTCTTCTTACTGGCAAACCATTTGTCAATTGAAAAAATTCATTTTTCTCATTAAAATGTGTTCTTTTCATTTGACATATCTGTTAACCATCTACCGCACATAACCCCAATCTATAAGTATCAAGTGAGGTAAAGTTTTTTTCTTTTCCGGTTAATTTTATGGGTCTCGTGCAGATTTACAATTGTTCCTGTTTTTATACAAACTTTCCACAGTTTTTATCATGAAAATGAATATCTTTTGTTATGAAAAGTTTGGCTACTACACTATCCTTGTCGATTTTCAGTGAGAAATATTGTTCTTTGTAATTTTCCTTTCGCTGTAACAAGGAATTTTGATTCAAGTGTTACGCAAATTATCTTGCCCATTAGTAGACTTCACTTCTTTACTTTCTCTTCTATTTACTTTTACCAGTAAAAAGCCATGTGTTATATGGAAGTCTAATACGTAAATCAAAGAACAATAGTGCCTACAATGCACGGTTAACTGTTAAATTGTTTCATAAGTCAATTGTTATCATTTGAATCTAAGTCTCAATGATATATAAGTAGAACAATATAAGACAAGTAGAAGAACATAACTCAAATCCTCATAAACCAACTACCATTAAGTAGGATTTAACGCACTATAATTCTTACATATCGAAATTAGTTTCGGGGGAAAAAGAAAAATTAAGTATTTGAATACATCTGACTTCCAAGAGCTACATCCATTTTATGGAACTTTTAACAAATTGTTTAGATATTTTTGGCTATCTTCAATGTTAAAAAGCTTGTAACGATTGATAAGGGTTACACGTGCATTCAGAAAGTAGTATACACACACACACACACGTTCATCCAGCTTATTATGTCTAGGACCAGCAAACCATGGTTAATCAGGATAGTTCAAGTCAATAATCATTTTAAAACAGCATTGATATCTAATATCAAGCCTTTAGTTCAAGCTAAACATTAGAGATTTGGACTCTAATTTGAGCGAGACATATGAGAAAAATCTTTCTGCTAATTTTCCTCCTATTTAAGGAAAACGCCTATATCTCATTTTTCAATTGAAACTTGTTAAAATAATAGGGACCTTTTAGCATTCATAAAGGAAGATACTTAATGAACGTAACTTTTGTAGGGTATAGATATAGATGAACTTTTTAAGTACATGCACATGCAGAATTGTTGGAATGTGATGCTTCGTTTTACACTTTTACTGTTACGTGAAATGTGATGCTTAAGGTTTCGTTTTACTGTTCTAATTTCAGGAGTAAAGTAGAAAAGTACCTCAAAATCCTGATCTCTGAACCAGCTTTCGAATTCTATCTGCGTGCTGCCAAGATCTCCACTTGGATTCAAAAGATAATAGGAATCCAGTGGATCAATCAAAGGAATGGAATGTGATGGAACCTCTTGTTCCATAGGAGATCCTTGGTAGCATTTTAGCATCTGAATTTGTTGTTGAAATGGGCAACACTTGATCAGGGTTGCTCTGATACTGCTAATTGAGGGCATGCGATAAACCTGCTGGTTTCTTAAAACTGGTAGGTTCTCCCAAGGAAGCATCTGCAGAAAGTGATCATTATTCTCCTAACCAAAACACCTTCTGTTTAAAAAAGATTACAGGACTTTTGCCAATTAGCAAGGAAATTATTCCTACTTCGGGTTTAGGGTTTAGCAACACAGCTGCATAAACTTAGGTAAGAACCAGATAACTAAAGCTTTTTTAGGTTAAAAATGCACAATGTCTCAGGCTACATGAAAGAACAAATAGCAATATATAACAAATCTATCATTTCCAGGGAGTTGCAAGTTCTTGAAACACAGGACTTTATATTTCCTTTCTGCAAAGCTTTTGGCTAGCATAAGCAACATAAAATATAATGAAACACAAAGTTGAATCAAGACGCAAGGAAGAAGAGAAGAAAACACACCTGCACCTCAAGATCCAAAACAAGAATAACTGGTCTTCTACTTATGGATTCAGTCTCTACCATCTCTTGGGCTTCATCAAGTATAGACTTGTATACTGAATCACAGAGATTATCAACTTCGGTAGATGTCTTATCTAACACTTTGGAGTTTCCATTACCCCCTCCATGCATGTGACATCCTTTATTTAAAACCATCTGAGAAATGAGATTTTCTTTCTCATATACGTACTTCGCAGCTCCGAGAATTACTTTAAGAAGACTTTTATGAACATCAGCTCCAGTTTTACATCTAAAATGATCATAAAGTTTCTTCTCTAGTGAATCCAGGAGCTCACATTCTGACAATTCACCCAAAAGCAGGTATCTCCAAGGACCTAACCATGAATCCTCTAGATTCCTGAGGCATATAAAGTTAAATATACAATACTTTGAGTGCTTATTTGAAAGTGAATTGGCATTATGATAGGAATGATGACATAACTTTCAGTGATTTCTCTCTTAACTTTCAGATGGAAAGGTAAGGCATCAACAATTATACAAAATCATCATCATAACACCAACCTTTAAACTGAACTTTAGCAAACAGCCAAAATTCCAAGCAATTCAGTATTGAAAGATCGATCCAAATTCAGAGAGACAAGCTTTTTCATGAAACATTAAATGAGATGAAAAATCATTTGACTAACCGTAAAAATTTAGCAAGGCGCTGGTCAAGTTGTTTCCTCCACTTCCACCATGATGATCTGCTCTCTGTAGTATCTTCTAACAGGTGCACAGAAGAGGACAAGTAATTATTCTCTAATATATCTCTAAAGACTGGCGCCACATCATCAACCACGCTGGATAACCAAGGGCAATGCCAGTGCTTATCTTTGACTTCAAACGGAAAACTGGAAGTGAATTGGGCAACGTCATCTGAAGCTTCTGATGGCATGAAGGAAGAGTAAGCCAAGGATATCTTTCACGAATTTACTGTTTCGTTTAGAATAAACGACTGTACTACCTTTAATAATAGAATGTGCGGGCAAAATTACAGTGATAGGCTGACTAGTTGAGCTCATGCGGGATAACAGAACCCATGATTGAATGGGGTGCGAAGAATGGAACAATTCAGTCAACAAACTGGAAACAGAGCGTCCAAGCAAGCTAAGACAGACAACTGTACTAGCAGGCAGGCTCTCAAAAAATCTCGAAACAAAATCTTCAAGATCTTCAACTGATTCAGGTGCAAGCCTGCATTAAAAGAGGGTGCAGATGGAACAAAAGTGACCACATCTTCTAAGCAAAGCTCCTCAATTCATGCTCAGACAAAGAAATACCTGAACATGTTAAGTTGTTCTGAACCAAGATGCTGTTGTGTCAAAGAACAGGAACCCTGAAAACAGAGAATCCAAAAATATGTGTACCCAGTAAGGTGCAAAATATAAATAATATAAACTTATGTGCTGGAAAAAAGTTAGATTTAGTAGTAGGTCTCGTCTTTTAGGCTTTAGCGTAGATTTTGTAGAAGCTTCGCAGGCTGTGGCTTTACCTTAGCAGTCTTTCAAAGTACAAACAGAATGCTAAGGTATATGTTTAGGGCTCCAAGGTAATTCCTTGGAGTTATAATCGTTAGATTTACTCTGGAATACTGCTGCTCAACATTTTCCTTGGAATAAAATCGGCTTCCTCAATTGGCTATTCATCAGAAATGTCTGTCTGCTATCTTCAAAGAAGAGTTTATATTCTAAGGCCTTCTAGAGGATCTATCCGATGAAGCCAACCCTTACACAATATTTTGTTTCACGGGAAGAAGGACAAAGAAGAGAAAAGTTCAATGATTTACTTCCGTTGGGTCGAGTACTCCTTATCACAAAGGGGTAGAAAATATACACTGGACTTCACATCCAATTTAGGAGGGAAAGAAAAAGAAGTTCAACCTCTTGTACTTCCCTTTACAAACAGGGGAAGAAAACACCAACCTCTGCTCTTTCCAACCTGGACCCACCTAAATCCAAAACTCATCATATACCATTTCTCACAAGTGAATTCGTTTTCTTTCCCCGCACAAAAGCTCAAAATTCTCCATTACTACAAAGTTTCAGTACCATTTTTCGTTTTCCGATAACAGTACCCAGCACCACACTTATACACGATTGTATATTACTTGCTGAGGGGTAGAATACAGAATAAAAATGCATGCAGTAAGAATAACTAGATAAGAGCAACTAAAATATAAAATATATAAGGAGAGTGGTAAGCCCTAACATTATGCCAAGCGGTCTGTTAAAAAGGAGCCACGTGGCACTTTTAGGACAAAGTTAATAAGCATTGTAATAAAAATATTTGAATAGAGATCTAAAATATTTTTATTTCGAATTTGAATTAAAAGATGTCAGTATTAGAAAAAGAGATAAGAAGAATAATTTGAATTTAAATTGAAAGAAAAGACATTTATATTGAGATTAAAATTCTGGAATTTGAATCGGAAGATAAACAAAAACTTGGAATCGATGTTAACAAAATGATTTTGGATTTGAATTGAAAGATAAAAATATTTGAATTGAGACTCATAACAAAGTACTAGTAAAAACCTTACAACAAACACAACAAAGAAACAAATTCTCGTAAAGCAGTTGATGCAAACTAATCTAAGAACACATACCTCATAATCCACAACATGTTCAGCTTTTTGCTTCTTCAATGGGCAAGAAAAGAAGTGTTGATTGAGACAAGTACCAATTGAAGATTGATGGAAGAACGATGCCCATTGGCTTTCAGAGATTGCTTTGCTAGGTGGTACACTGAAAGACTTATCAGAAGTCGAAAGTACATAAACTGCCGCAAGCAACCTGGAAATCTGTTTGAATTGCTTATAAGAGTCAATTTATTGGGGATCACACAGTTTCAGAAGTTACAAATTGTAGAAACGAACAGTGAACTATCATATGATTATTTAACATATCAACATGCACCAAAAGAATAAGCATATGATGAATCATTCCAGTACACATGAAATCGTTGCAGTACAGATCTATATGAACACCAAAAGATTACTTAAGCTGCCAACTAACCAAGTCAACCCACAGACCAACACATGCAAGACCCAGAGACAAAATGAAAGATTTAAGCTTACTTAGTAAAATACAGTACTTGCAACAGTCTTTTTATGCATTGACTTTATGACATTACCCTTCAGTACTAGCACGCAATTGTCTCTCAGAGCAGATAAAATTACCATGTATTACTCATGCACCTAATAATTTGTTTGCAAGCACGTAATATGAAGTGCTTAGGGACTTCTGGCGAAGATGTATACCACCTCTTACATTGACAGGTTGCATCTAGCTTGTGGTGGAAGTATTGGGTTGGTTTGGTGACAGGCACGGTCAAAGAAGCAATGCTTAGCTGAACTTACATTAGAAGGAGAAGAAGAGGCAGGCTTGGGATGTCGCTACACTTGTACTTATGTGGAACCATTTGTAGAGAGAGAAATAGGAGAGCTTCTGATGGAACAGAGGAGCATTTTGTACATCTGAGGGGTAGCCTCTTTTCCCTTATTGGTTTTGGTGCACCCATGAGATCCCTTTAACCATAGAAGGTTGGATGTCTTTTAGAGCCATATTCTCTTGTGAGGCTTCTCAACTATTTTGGTATACAAGAAATACTTCTTGCATACGGGTATTTATGCCCTTCATTAATAAAATATAATTACTTTATCAAAAAAAAAAGAAGCACTTAGGGACATTTTGTATAGGGCAAATATATATATCTAAAGATATAATTCCTAGTGAGTAAAAGGGAGCAAACTGGTAACTAAGAATGCAAGTCTCTCAAAAGGTAGAAAACAACAAACAAAATTTTTGAAGCATACACTTGATTAATAGCATGTTTGGTCAAGCTTCTCCGAAGGCCAAAAGTGTTTTTTCCACAAAAAGTACCCTTTTTTTTCTTCTAAATTTAAGGTGTTTGGCCAACTCTTTTTTTGTTTTTTTTTTTGGGGGGGGGGGGGGGGGGGGGAGGGGGTGTGGTTAAGGATTAGGAGCAATTTGCAGAAGCGAAGCAGTTTTGACTTTTCTTCTTACTAAAAATACACTTAGCAATATATAGTACATACCAAAATAACCTTACCTATTTTAAACCTAATACTTAATATATATATATATATATATATATATATATATATATATATAGAAGTATTTCTTCTTATTTTTGCGATAGCTTTCTAATACATAGTGACTGAATGCTTTTATATTTGTTGAATAATTTTCTGATATATATAAATCATATTGAAAGAATTAAAGTACTTTTTCATTTTATATTCATATTTTACTTAAATAAAATGGAAAAACTTAATTATTGTCTTTAATAACAGATCTTGAGTTTATTTATGTGAGAATGCACTGGAAAAAAATATTTTTTTAACAATGAAACAATGGGCCCTATATAAAATACATATTTTACTCCTACTACATATAGGACTAGGACATATTACACATATTATCTAACACTCCCTCTCAAGGCAGTGCATACAAATCATACGTGTCGAGCTGGTTACATATATAACTAATACGAGGACTAGTGAGAGACTTGGTGAGAATATGTACAAGCTGATCATTCGACTTTACTATGAATCGTTCCAAACTCCCGGACAATTGTGCTGAACTTACCAAATCAGACTCGACGATACTGCTTTAGACCATAAAGTGACATGCGCAAGCGACATACAAAGGACTCCCCTAAGTAACAAAATCAAGTGATTGCTGATAAACAGAAGTTGACTGAAATTTGAAAATAGTGAGACTAAGACGAATCCCACACTACAAAATAGGTTCTAAAACACCACCAGAAAACAAAAATTTTTCTGAAAATTACTGTTCACGCGGGAAAAATTGCAATGCTCATGCCGAAAAAATAAAAGTTGTCAAAATTTGATGTAATTTATATAGGTAAGCTCGGAAACATTGGACGAGTAAATTATCCTGAAGAGTTCTTTTTAAAAAAGTGATCGGAATGGATCACATGCGCCGGAAAAGTTAATGTAGATCGATAGAAAATTCTAAAGTTCTCGGATTATGTAGGAAAATGTACTTTGAACTCGGAATCACACCACAAAAAAAACTGTCCTAAAGAAATTTTTGAAAATTCTGGCTAAGAAGTGCTCCACGCGTCGGGTCATACGTACTCGCCGGAACCCTAGTTCTGCCGGAGTGTGGAGGCGTGTGACTGTGAGGGACTTTCTGTCGTAGCAATTAACTGTGGTTTTGTCCCTTAACTTTTTCGAAAAAAGATAGTAGTGTTGATTTCGCACAACACTTACCGAAGAGGAGATGACGCAAATCAATCTTGAGTCGTCAACCGGAAAGACAGATGGCGACTGAGTTTTCGGTTTCGATGGGATAGGGATTTCTGGGATTTAGTCGCACAAGGGTTTCGGATCTGAAGGTGGTACTGGTATATGCACGGTACCACTGTAGAGTGATGAATCCTTGGAACAATTGCACAGTGACGAGATCTTTCTTACCGAATGTCGCTGGAATGATGCACAACGATAATTTTCTCTGTGAAATTCTGATACCATGTGAGAATGCACGAGAGAAAAGCCTATTTTTTACCAATGATACAATGAACCCTATATATAATACATATTTTACGCCTACATATGGGAATAGGACATATTCTACTCCTACATATGGAACTAGGAATATTTACACATAACTATCTAACCATTTATTTACTTATGTAATATTAACTAGTATTAAGTAAATCACTTCATGTCCTTATTCGTAATTTGACACTTGACGCGTTTTTTGAAAAGCTTGGTCAAACACAAATTATCGCTCAAAAGTGCTTTTCAGACTGATTAGCCAAACACAAATTGTTTTTATCCATAAGAACTTTTTCGAAAAACACTTTTGAAAAAAGCATTTTTCGAAATAAGCCAATTTTTCGAGCTTGACCAAATAGGCTATAAGACTGGAATTTCTAACCTTCTGAGAAAGCAAAGGAATCTCACGGCTGAGAATAAAGGCCAGCTTCAGCCAAGAAATGACTTTTGATAACTTGATGCATGAAAAAACATGGCATTCTTTACAGCTAGTTTTCCTGCATAATGGGAAAAAAATCAGACTGGACAACAGCAAAATAATATTATGAACTGATTCACCATGTGAATGCTAACGCACACAGCAAGGAAAATGCACGGCTACAAAACTTATGTACTTATGTTTGTGTCTTGGTGAATGTTGAAAAATATCCATTAGTTATATCTATATGAAGCGCAAACCACTATCTCAGATCAAATGTACTTATTTGACATAGGAAAGTTGTTGTAAGAGTTAGGATTTTCAAATAATAACTTCTAGAAACTTTACAAGATATTTAAGAAAATGATAGTTTTGAGAGAAGTAACAGTGGAACCCGCAGCATTTTCCTATTTGGTGATTATATGAGATGGTTCAACTTCAAAACGAAATGATGGATATTCAATCTGGATACCAAGGAAATATAAACAACCTTTGGAGTCATTTCTAACCGCACATAAGACTAGAGCAGATAAATAAGGATTACTGAACCACTAACGATGCCAACACACCAAAAGAAAGCAGGTTACTCCAAATATTGAGAACCAGTAACTAGAAGCTACAACTCATGCTATTTACAGCAGACCTAGTGACACGAATCATTAAGGGAAGAAAACTAACATAGTGCCTTAATAGAAGATTTGCATTCTTTTGCTTTTATAACGAGAATTACAGGAGACACTGAAAGAAACAGCAAACAAATAGTCCAACACTATTTTCTGAAGGAAGCTACGAGCAGAAATTATATTAAACGAAAAATTATTGATAATAGTTATGAAGTGCACCCAAACAAATTGGAGTGGATATCGAAGATTCAAATAGCCAACACAAGCTTCCTTCTTCTTCTTGCCCTTCCTAGCCGTGGGTCTATTGGAAACAGTCTCTCTACCTGCATTAGGTAGGGGTAAGCCCCTCATAGACCCCACATGTTGGGATCAAACTGGGCTTCTTGTTGTTGAAATAGCCGACACAACTAGTATGCGATTGACACACAGTTATTGTGGCTATTCGGAGAAACGGCCCTACTGCACTTCACAAATATGATGCTAGAAGCTCCAATCTATCCCATAATCAGTGCAGAAGAAATGGTTGTACTTGGAAATTTCACAGGTTCTCTCCAACCAAATGCACCAAGTAGTGGGAAAACAATTTAGTCAATAAACTGACTAGCCTCAATCCCAATTTGTTGGAGTCAGCTATATCAATTTTTTTTCCACTCAGCTCTATTCAGGTCCATTTCTTTTTGATACTAAATAATAGTTGTTTCATGCAAATTAGGGATTCTCTAAAACAAAATTTTCCTAAAGCTTACACAATTACAAACATTACACCATAACCCCCTTCCTTTCCTTTAGAAACACCAAAATCGCATAATAAGCATGTCTTCCGGAATTCATAAAACCATAAAACTCTACACAACAATTCATTAGAGTTCACCAGTTACTTGGAAAATCACTATTTGTTGGATGCCCTTTAATGAAAGAATAGAAGTGCTAATTTTTATAACACTGACAGACCTTAGTTAAATCATTTGCATGAAGAATCTACTTAACAATCTTTCAGCTGCTGAAGATTGTAAAATTTCTACCACATTTACACCAGTAGTGTGGATTTCAAAACTCGTAGTCAAGCTGATATCAAGAACAATCTTTTGTTCGTGGTTCCGGATATGAAAATACATGACAACTTGCATATATTTCTGCACGCATACCTGGTTGCCTTGCAAGAATAGCTATTCAAAATGGAACAACATATGTGGTAAAGCATAAGTGAATGATCAATGGCCAATTCAACCGCCCAAATATCCTGTCCCATCTGGTCAACCAAGGACATAAGTGGCAGAGAAGAGTACTTGGGACAGGATGAATCTGCACTGAACAGTGACACACTTTGCAAAAAAAACTTTTGTGCTCCATGGCTATCACCAGAAAGACCTATGCATTTTCCTGCCATAAGATAAGAGGTAAGGCAAAAAAAAAAAAAAAGTTAAAAACTTAATGATTGTGAAAAAGAAGATTAATCATACAGGTATGATTATTAGTTCATGCATCAAGCACTTTCAGCTGCAATTCATGCGTTCAAATCTAAACGGGCACAAACATTTATCCACGGAAATGTCTACTGTGTCTTGAAAGAATAGACCCACAAATGGACCACAGAGTTCAATATTTCGATAAAGTTTGAAGAATGAAAGAGCAACACAGAATAGCTCAAGCAAGCACACAAACAATGCGAAGAATATGGACAAATGGAATGGGTTTTGTCGGAACCTATGAAGAAAATATTTTCAAATATATATATTCAATTATTTCTCTCATGGTATAAAGATGACCCTACTTAAGGTTAACATTATCAAAACTACATGTAGACGACAATTATGTATATAACAATGAATGACCAGTTGCACATGTAGGTGCTATATCTTTGCAACAAACATAATCTCCTGTTGAATTTTAAACACTAAGTCAGACATTCTAGAAATAAATGATAGCTCCTGAAACAGGCCCACAGTTTTGATAAAATCCACACGTGTTAAGTGATCAAAGGCTGAAAAAATTCCGCCACAGGTCTGTTAAAAGTGGAAAGCGCAAAAAGGACAAGCCTCCTGAGTCTTTAAGCGAGAATCAGGGTCTGTGCCTTTTCAAAGTAAAGAGCACAATCTATAGCAAAATAAAGAATATCAAACAAGTAGAAATCTAGTACTAACAAAATCAAAATTGCATTTAGCTTCACCAATTTCAACATCCATTATACAACACTAATCTCAACCACTAAGGATAAACATAATCAAAGTGCAATTTCCATTTCCACAAGCCAAGAAAAGATATCCAATAGCAAAATTGATTTTCTGCTTGCAATTAATTAACTATTGAAAAGAATCAATGTGTAATATTGACTTAGTTAATTGCTTCAGGAATTGTACTCATACTTATCTTTGATTGCGAGTGTCATTTTCAATTTTCCCAAACGTGAGCTATAAATAAAGAATAGGAGAATAAAAACTAGACAGAGAATACACAAGAAAACTAACAAATTCCTGGTACTCAGATGGCAAAGGCTCTAAATTTTGTACTTTTTTTAAATTTTTCTCATATTTAAATATTAATTCAAAGAATCAGACCCTTCTTGCTCAGATTGCTCTGAGCTTCATCGCACAAAGCACATGATTCTTTCAAGGATACGGCTCTACCCACGAGAAGGGATGACCTATTGCTTCGTGTCACTCCGTTGCTTTTAACAACATTGTGTATTACTATAGGAAAATAATATTGTATGGCTCAGCTCTTAACACGGACAGCACAGAATTTGAGAAACACTAATAAATTTTTTATGTTGGTGGTATCCAGGCCAGTTTACTGACACCACTATTCCATGATGCAGCCTGCAACAGTGCAAAAGCGCAGGAGTAAACCTCCTACCAAGATGAAGCAGGTGGACTCACATTGAGTTTTGTCACCTGCTCCGAACCTGGGATCTTCAGGTTACCTACACCTCAACATGAATGATGTGTCAACTTATTATCTTTTAACATACAGAGAGAAGCTGTGAATTATTCCTAGTAATATATTCATGAATTCTGAGAATGGATAATATGTTGCATAAAGGGAAACCAGTCCAGAGCCAGCTAAAGATGGTGACTGTTCACAAGAAAGATACACAGAGTGGCATCCAGAATGAACTTCACAATACCCATAGTAGTTAGAAGCTTCAGTGAAAGTTGTCTGCGCACAAGCTCCCATTTCAAGTATATGAAATTACTCAAAGATCCAGATTGGAGAACTTCAAGAGGAAGATGGTGCCAACACTTCAATTTGAAGCACATACCTGTGAACGTATGACCAACATCAGCAGTGAATAGCAGTTTCTATCTTAAGTCTTATCTAAAAAGAAACATAGTAGTAAGACGCTTACTGCTCAAGTTTTCAGCACCACTTGAATGTTTATCATCCACAGAACTTTCACATTTTTTCATAGCATGAGATCTGGACCGTGTCATCCTTAAATTATGTTCATCAGACTCTTTTTTGGTCTTCCTAGTCCTTCTCCCTTCAACTGCATCGTCCAGCTTCCCTATCTGGGATGGTAACTCCTTCAAGCCTGAAGGATCTTTTGCACCGCTTGCAAATGAAGTAACCTGGTGCTTGGTGTGCTGGGAACTTGCTCCCAGGGGCCAACCAACAGAATCCTCCCAGTCGAAGTTATTCAGCTTCTCAAAGGCAGATCTATACTTCTCTTTAACACTATATAAAAATTCCACAGTAGAGGAATTTACAGCATCACAATGGCGGAGTCTTGATAGATCTCCTATTAGCAGATCAATTGAAACCTCCAGAATAATTCTGCATTTTAGGCAAGAGATGGCATCATAGTTTTCAGCCAATGTTTGCTTAGCAGTATTTAGTTCCTTTTCTGCCAATTCCCAGAGATGTTGTTTGGTGTAAAGTTTTCCTGATAAACATTAAGAAGACACTAAGTTAAAAATCCAGAAACCACGGCAAACATCCATTGTGATATACGAGGAAAGGTAAATAAATTGGGGAAAAATGTTACCTAACATGCAACAGAATGAAATTATGAAGAGGGGCAAACTCTGATTAGATGAGATGTTTTCCCCCCATACTAGAAGTGCCTTAGCCTCAGTTCCATTTCCAAGCATCTCATGAACAGTTGCAACCTGTTGCATTGGTTTATGCTATCATGGTCAATTAGATTCTCCCAACACATCCAATTCAAATTAAAGAGCAACTATTTTTGTGTATGTATTAAATAATGACAACAATTATAACAATAATGATAGACCTGTAATACGCTTTCCAGATAACATTGGAGGATAGTCCAAGGAGTAAGTATAGAACCATCAAAATCAAAGGAGACATTTTCAGGAAACCAAGCCTTTGCAGCCACAGGATCATATATCTGGAAGGCTGTGAGACCATATACCTCACTCTGCTCCTCTATCTGATAGAAGAAGTTTTCTTGAAGACGTTTACTTCGTAAATGATGGGCCTCTTTTGCATAAGCAAGAGCCTACAGGCATTGAATTAACATTATAGAGCATCTCAACAATTAGCAATCAGTGCCATGCTGAAATTTAGAGAATAATTTGACGTTTAGAAACCAAAATCACAAAAACACCCGACCACCCCACTTTATGGTCAAATTTTCACGTAATAGATGGCAAATAGTCTTTTGGAGCATGGATCCATGTGGTCTGATGGGGTATGTTAACCCAAGAATAAAAGCCAAAGGTAAAACCCCAAGCGAGGCCACGCATACTGGATCTACTTTCCACTAGCAAAAGTTTTTAAAACTTTCCATGAACAAATGAAATTGATTCAAATATATGATGAAGAAAACTTTAAGTTGTAGCCCCTAAAATCATGCAAAATGTTATAGCCATTATTTTACCTCAACCAGTCGTCCATTTAGAATCAGTCTCTCACTCAAGTCATAGTAAAGATAAGCAGAAAGAAAGGATGCACCACTGGATAAAGGAACCTAAGAACAAATAGCAGCTCCCATTAATAGGTGTAACCACACTGGCAGCCAGAATAAATGCAACATGGTGTGTCTATCCTGTAAGCTTACAGTGTGAATTAGCTCTGCAGCAGTGAGCTTAACTTTATCATCTGTAATGTCATAGTGGAGAAAACTTTGATGACTACGAGACACTTTAGAAGAAAGAGCAAGGGTTAGAAAGCTCTGCTGAAACCCAATTAATTGTGGTTGAGACACTTCCATGCACTTCATCCAATATTCAAGGGACTTGGAAAGTTCACCACAATGGTTTGACAATGTTTTGATGAACATATCATTCACGGGTGAAGTACAGAGAGCATGACTAAGTCTTCTATATCTCCATAGTAAGGACACAGACTTCTCTAATGGAATGTTCTTCCTAAATATTTGTATCATCATCTCATATATGTCTGGATGAAGTTCCAGGTAGCCCTGAGAAATGGAAGAACAAGATGATAAGAGATCATGCAAATTGACATATCTCATTACCAAAGATTCAGCACTCTTCAGCAAATATCAGAATGAAAACTCATGCACATTTTTCATAGGAAAGGCAGTGATTCGAACAAACAACATTGTCTTTCATAGGAAAGGGACTGTTGAACGAGAAAACCAATTTTATGCATTCAAATAAGTGATAAATAAGTACCTCTCGGAAAACTTCAGGTTCTTGCCAAAAAAAAAATTTAATATTAAAATCTACTGAAAGAAGCTTCCAGGAAGCCAAGCAATGACTATTTATTTCTAAAAAAATATTTCCATGGTATATGTTAGTGAAACATTTAGCATCAAGAAAATTTCATTGTAGGAAGGGTCGAAGGGATTCTTAACAACTTCTAGAAATGGAAAATGCACTTTATGGGTCCTAGAAGGATGATCCCTTACATGAAAATAAGCCAAAAATATATTGTTAGATAATTGGTAATATATAGTTTCCCACATCAGGAAATAGTTGTGTTGTACTATGTAAACATTGTATATAAATAGCGCTATTGTAAAACACTTAGATATCCAAAATAAATTTATCTCCCGTGCAGTATCACATACTTAACATAACTGACACATGAGTCATCAAAGATAGAACCAGTCAGAGTGGCCAAAAAAAAGAAAAGTTTAAAGGGCAAAACAAAAGGTTATGATCGGTTAGACCTAAGATGCATATTTAAATGCATGTTACAAGGGCCTTCTAACTTGTCAACTGAAAATTTGTGCAAATACAAAGTGACATCAATATTAGAAATTACCTTCAGTGATAACAAGTCAACAATCTGATGCAGCATATTCAACATAATATCAGACATCCTACACTGATCAGGTGCATGGCAGTGATTGAAACTCATCCAGAGTCTAGCTGCAGCATGAATATCTTCATAAAGTCTCTGTTCAAAAAGGAGGGAGAGTGGGGGAATAAAACAATAGATAAGTATTCAGTAAACACGGGAATGGTTTTCCAAGTCAGGGAGAAACAAAGTAACTAAACATAGAAAAAGCTAAGAAAAAGTGGCAGTGATTTGTTCATTGGTATGACGAAATAAAGATGAACGTGAGAATTAAATTTTCAGATTTCTTTTCTCTTCTTTAAAACAATCAAATTGTGAAGAAAAAGGATAATCCTAACTCAACCTTAAAATGTACTATCTCATAAGATGAGGATTGCCTAAAACCATTTAAGGAGACAACAATCCATTCAACCCAATGTGGGACATTCTAATCCCTCCCCGCCATGCATATGGCTACATCTACAGTATTGACAATATAAAATATAGGCCCAACATTAGGTAAACCTAGAACAGGATGGATCTATCTTGTCTCTGATACCAACAATAACAACAACAACAACAACAACAACAACCCAGTATAATCCCACTTAGTGAGGTCTGGGGAGGGTAGTGTGTACGCAAACCTTACCCCTACCCTTGGGTAGAGAGGCTGTTTCCAAATCGACACCCGGCATCCTTCCATCCAAGAACTTCCCACCTTGCTCTTGGGGAGACTCGAACTCACAACCTCTTGGTTGGAAGTGGGGGTTGCTTACCAACTGTCTGTCTCATCTCTAATACCATGGGAAGAAAATAAACATTGGGCCTAATTCAACCCAAAAGCTAGCTCATGCGGAGTGAATTGCCCAAGACCATATAAGGAGACAATAGCATGTATTCCATCGACCAATATGGGATATACTAACACAAATTAATTTTTTTTTTAAATAACAGAACTCCCTCCTTTTCCTTCCAAATGAAACATAATTAGCTCAGCTGTTTGCCCCCAAAGAAACCATAATTATCAATGCAGGAGACTAGCCTTTTACGCTGTAGCACCTTTGAGTTAGGATCAATCTCACTGGTACATAGTGCACGTGCACAATACGCATAAGCCGCCAGATGAGAAGCTGAATTCGTGCAGGCTAAATTTGCTACACAGTTTTTCTGCTTTAAAGAACTTTCCTGCAAAAGGTATAACCTGACATAATTATTAACATTAACTTAGACAATCAAGCTCTGATTACTGTAACTCAATTAATGAAGAGGCAGACATAAACAATGGCTTACCACTATAGCTATTCCTTCCGATAGACACTGAATGCAATCTTTCAGGTTTTCGAATCCATTGGCTCTTAACACCTCTCCCTTAACAATAAGGACTCTACATCTCTGTAAATAGGTGTCCTTGGAGACATACACTTTTTGTAAAAGAAGACCTATTATTTTCAGGCACATTTCCTGACATAATCTTGGATTTCGTGCATTCAATTCTCTATATGCCAGAAGCTCCTGATGAAGTATAAGTATCAGTTGTTAGCAGCATCTACTGTTAAGCAAACAAAGCACATCAAAATAAAATATAACTGCAGAAAGGGATTACAAGTATTAACAAGCTCAGCCAGGAAGAGAGTGTGTGTTAGACCTGCTCCAATATGATTCCAAGAGCCTCTTTTGATTCTACAAAAGGCGACAACAAAGAATACAACATAGTGGTACCATCCTCAATATCCACATTGTTAACCTTCAATTCCATCTGAAAGCAGATCCATGTCAAAGAAATTCATTAAGAAGAAGCCAGCAAGGCCAACATATAATTCATGATTGCATTAAATTAAAGATAAGAGAGGCAAACAACCAAACTTTGGATTTTACCTTCACAAACTGCTTCACTATAGATATGGGACTCCGCAGTTTTTTTAACAGATGCTCTGCAGCAGACCAGCTTTTAAGGCTATCAATGAGGACTTTTTGGACCTTAAGATCACTACTATGATTAAGCACCTCCAAAAGAAAAGCAGTTTTTCCGCAAGACTCATCAATGAAACCAATCAGAGCATCTTCTGACAGATCATTTTGAAATTTATCTGATGCATGCTTAAACAATTCGCAAAGACGTATCACATGATTCCAAGATGCTTTGCAGCATAGTTTCAGAGCTTTAGAAGCCTGCAAAGGAAGAAACAATACAGCGAAAATCAGATAGGAAAACGCGAGAACGTGATTCTTTTTATTCAGTAACAGTTGTCTATTGGAAACGGCCTCTCTGCCTTTATAAGGTAGGGGTAAGGCTGTGTATACACTACCCTCCCCAAACCCCACGTATGGGATTAAGTTGTGTTTGTTGTTGTTATCAGGGCAGTAGTTTCATCCAACTCTTCCCAATCAATAGGCAACACTACCTTGCGTTGTTTCTCAGTATCAAACTTCTCAACAATTAGAAATTATTCCATGTTTTCTCTCCTTCTCCGCGGTATATTTACAGGCAAGAATAAACTATCTGGTTTCCTATTTCTCTGTTTTCCAACACATGTTTTCTACTTTCATCCCTTTATAATTTCCAGAAGTGCTTTTGCAGTTAAGTTAGCCCATGGACCAGACAGCATTTGATTTATGCAGCTTCCTAGTGAATTTAAAGCATCAGAATCAAAACAGATAGGGTAAAGTTCACTCCTCTAACTTAAACATCTTTTAGAACAAAACCCATGCTTTCCCATAACTATTTTTGTTTATGTTCTGAATACAACCGGTACTTCTTAAGCACATATAACGGATAGATCAAAGTTTCTTATGCCATACCACCGGCCTCTCTTCCAGTGTTGTTAAAGGTGACTGCTTCCTCACTTAAAGCGAGAAGCGATGCGACGCGAGGCATCTGGCGCTTCTCTAATCTGAAGCGTATCAAGTACACAAAAGCGATCACTTCCCCTGAAAAAACGAGAAGCGGGGAAGCGAACAAAGCGACAAAAGCGAGCGCTTCTCTTTATTACTGGGCTGCCAACATTAATTAATTAAAACGGCTCTCTTTTTAACTTCAAGATCATCAAATTTGGTCCCAGGTATATGATTTCTTCCTCCTCCTCCTCCTCCTTTTTTTTTCACTGTTTCAGTGTCCAAATAGTAGCAAAATGCTGGCGAAATTATTTTCCCCTTCAGTTCTTCTTCTTCATTTTCTTTCACTGTTTCAGTGATAAATTGCAGCAAAATTGTGAGAAAGCACGGGAGAAAAATATATAATTGATATTAAACATGATACAATGAGCCCTATATATAATACACATAACCTAACCAACTCCTAATACACTTTGGATTAGGGTTTTACTATTTACATATTCTAACACTCCCCCTCAAGCTGGTGCATATAAATCATATGTACCGAGCTTGTTACATATGTAGTTAATACGAGGACCAGTGAGGGACTTGGTGAAAAATGTCTGCAAGCTGATCATTTGACTTTACAAACTTTGTAGCAATATCTCCCGAGAGTATCTTTTCTCTGACAAAGTGAGAGTCAATCTCAATGTGCTTAGTTCTCTCATGGAACACTGGATTTTACGCAATATGAAGAGCAGCTTGATTATCACACACAAGTCCCATCTGACTAACATCACCAAATTTCAGCTCTTTGAGCAACTGTTTGACCCAAACTAGCTCACATGTCGCCATAGCCATTGCTCGATATTCTGCTTCTGCACTAGACCGAGCAACCACATTCAGTTTCTTGCTTGTTCAAGATACCAAATTTCCTCCTACTAAGACACAATATCCAGAAGTAGAACGTCTGTCAGAAGGCGATCCAGCCCAATCAGCATCGGAGTATCCAACAATCTGCTCATGGCCTCGATCCTCAAACAATAAACCTTTACCTGGAGTTGATTTTATATACCGAAGAATGCGAACAACTGCATCCCAATGACTATCACATGGCGAACCCATAAACTGGCTTACAACACTCACAGGAAAGGAAATGTCAGGTCTTGTCACTGTAAGATAATTTAATTTACCAACTAACCGCCTATATCTTGCAGGATCGTTAAGAGGCTCCCCCTGTCCTGGCAGAAGTTTAGAATTCGGATCCATTGGAGTGTCAACAGGTTTACAACCTGTCATTCCTGTCTCCTAAAGAATATCTAAGGCATACTTCCGTCGTGAGATCACAATACCTGAGCTAGACTGTGCGACCTCAATACCCAGAAAATAATTTAGTGCGCCCAGATCCTTAGTCTGAAAGTGTTGAAAGAGATGTTGCTTCAATTTAGTAATACCATCCTGGTCATTGTCGGTAATAACAATGTCGTCAACATAGACCACTAGATAAATACGGAGACGTGAATCAGAATGCCGATAGAATACAGAGTGCTCAGCTTCACTCCGAGTCATGCCAAAGTCCTGGATAACAGTGCTAAACTTACCAAACCAGGCTCGAGGAGACTGCTTTAGACCATAAAGTGACCGGCGCAAGCGACATACAAGGCCACGAGACTCCCCCTGAGCAACAAACCCAGGTGGTTGCTCCATATAAACTTCATACTCAAGGTCACCGTGTAAAAATGCATTTTTAATGTCCAGCTGATATAGGGGCCAATGGCGAACAGCAGCCATAGAGAGAAAAAGGCGGACTGATGATATCTTAGCCACGGGAGAGAAGGTATCACTGTAATCAAGCCCAAATATCTGAGTATATCCCTTGGCAACAAGACGAGCCTTAAGACGATCAACCTTACCATCTGGACCAACCTTGACTGCATACACCCAATGACAACCAACAGTAGATTTACCTGAAGGAAGAGAGACGAGCTCCCAAGTACCACTCGTATGTAAAGCAGACATCTCGTCAGTCATAGACTGTCGCCACCCTGGATGAGACAATGCTTCACATGTAGACTTAGGGATGGAAACAGAGGACAAAGAACATAGAAAAGCATAATAGGGTGATGACAAACGATGATAACTTAAACCGATATAATGGGGATTAGGATTAAGGGTGTTCCGTATACCTTTCCGAAGTGCAATCGGAAGAGACAAGTCCGCAGTAGGAGCAGGGTCGGGTGCAGGACGTGAGTCAATCGGGCCGGATGCTGGGCGAGGACGACGATGATATGACAAGAGTGGAGTGTCTTGTGCAGGGAGTCTAGGAGGAGCCACAATAGACGTTCCAACTTTTGGAATGGGTAAGACTTCTGTAGCGGAAGGTGAAGGAGGAGATATAGTAGATTCCCTAAAGGCCGGTATAGGTAAAATCTCAGATATATCAAGATGGTCAGAATGGTCAGAAGAGGTAAAGAAAGGTTTAGACTCAAAAAATGTGACATCGGCTGACATAAGGTACCTACGAAGATCAGGTGAATAACAACCATAGCCCTTCTGAGCACGAGAATAACCAAGGAAGACACACTTGAGAGCACGAGGAGCTAACTTATCTTTCCCAGGAGCTAAGTTATGAACGAAACAAGTGCTCCCAAAAACACGATGGGGAACAGGGTATAAGGGTGACTGGGGAAACAATACCTCATGCGGAATCTGATTCTGGATGGAAGATGAAGGCATCCGATTAACCAAACAACAAGTTGTGAGAACTGCATCGCCCCAAAAACGCAGCGGAACATGAGATTCAATGAGAAGTGTGCGAGCAACCTCAATAATGTGCCTATTCTTTCTCTCTGCAACCCCATTTTGCTGAGGGGTATAAGGACAAGAGGTCTGATGAATAATTCCATGAGAAGACATAAACTGCTGAAATTGAGAGGATAAATATTCTAAGGCATTATCACTGCGAAGAGTGCGAATAGAAACACCAAATTGATTTTTAATTTCAGCACAAAAATTCTGGAATATAGAAAACAACTCAGAATATCTTTCATTAAGAAAATCCAAGTACAACTTGAATGATCATCAATGAAACTAACAAAATAACGAAATCCCAAGGTTGAACTGACTCTACTAGGACCCATATATCCGAATGAAAAACAGACTCTGCACGACTCTCAATACTACAAGGAAAGGAGGCGCGGGTATGTTTCCCGAGCTGACATGACTCACACTCTAATGTGGATAAACTAGACAAACGAGGCACCATCTTCTGAAGCTTGGACAAGCTAGTATGTCCTAAACGACTGTGAAGTAGGTCTGAGGATCTGCAACTAGACAGGCCTTGGAGGATGTTAGTGAGTTAAGGTAGTAGAGTCCGTCTGATTCAAGTCCTGTTCCAATCATCTGTCCTATACTACGGTCCTGCATAATAAAAGAGTCATCAATAAAATATATACCGCAATGAAGGGCATGAGTCAAACGACTAACAGATGCAAGATTAAAAGGACAGCCAGGGACATAAAGAACGGAATCTAGAGTGAAAGAGGGTAGAGGATTCGCTTGTCCAACTCCTTTTGCTTTAGTTTGAGACTCATTAGCTAAAGTAACGTTGGGAAGAAACTGTGAATACGCAATATTTGACAAAAGGGATTTATTACCAGAGATATGATCTGAAGCAGCTGAGTCCACAACCCATTGTTCAAGAGGACTAGACTGGGAAACACAAGCAAAAGAATTACCAGCAACAGAAGTATCAGTCTGAGCAACAGTGGCTACTTGTGGAGACGTCTGCTTACTTGCTCGATATTTAAGGAACTCATTATACTCCCTTTCAGATACAAAAAATCTCAGGTTACCTGTAGTCTCGGTCTGAGCAACATAAGCATTTTTTGGTGGTCGACCATGTAAAGAATGGCATACGTCACGAGTGTGACCAAGTTTATAACAATAAGAACACTTGGGTCTAGATCTACCAAAACGACCTCCTCCTCGTCTATACTCCATAGTATGAGAAGCCCGATTGTCCACAGATTGGGATACGAGGATAGATGAATCAAGTGTCTGTGATGAGTTCACTGGATGACTTGGTGCTACAGCAAGGCGAAGTAAGCGAGAGAATAATTCATCAACTGTGGGGACAGTCGGACTAGCCAAAATCTGATCGCGTACTGAGTCAAGATCATTAGGAAGCCCAGCAATAGTAAGAACTAGAAACAGCTTTTGTCGTTGCTCCAACGCAGCAGAAACTGGCATCAACGACTCAAATTCCTCCATAACTGCCTGCACTTGATCCAAGTAAGTAGACATATCTAATTCCTGTTTCTTTAAATTTGTCATCCGCGATATCACATCATATAAACGAGATATGTCATTAGTGTATAAAGTACGAGCCTTTTCCCAAACCAAATAACATGTTTGGAATGGACGAAACAAGGGCATCAACTTGGAATCAACAGATCGCCACAAAATACTGCATAATTGAGCATCGATCTTCTCCCAATGTGCTTTGGCTTTTTTCATCTCCGTGAGTAGACTCCTTGATTAGATGATCCTGAACACATTGACCTTTACACCACAACTCGACAGACGAAGCCCAAGCTAGGTAGTTTGAACCTCCCAGTAAAGGTTATGAGGTAATCATAACACCGGAACTGCCAGAACCCGGATTTCTAGACCCGAAAGCATCTAGTCCCAAAAGACATCTTTGGATTATCAACTGAAACTCGCTGAAACTAAAACAAAAAACTGAAAACTGGAGCTACCGGAAAAATTTAGAACACTGTATCGCCGGAAAAAGTACTGTAGCTGCCGGAAAAATTCAAAGTTGTCGGAATTGAAAAATAAAAATAAGGCTCGGAATTCAAGGACGATCAGACTGTTCTGAAGAAATTCTGGCCGGAAAGTACTGTAGCTGCCGGAAAAGTCAGTAAAATCGCCGGAAAAAACTCAAAGTTGTCGAAATCGAACGAAAATAGGATGGGTAGGGTCGGAATTCAAGGGCGAGCAAACTTTCCTGAAGGAGTCACCGGAAAAACTGGCCGGAAAGGGGTTCACGCGCGCGGCGCGTGAGCTCACGCGCCTAGCTTCTGGTGGCGCGTGGCGGCGCGTGGGACTGATTTGGTCGGAGAAGTTTCTGGGGTTTTGTCGCCGGACAGATGTGAGTCTTTTGGTATTGCTGGGTTTTGCACAGCACTGACCGAGACTGATTTTACTTGAAAAAAGTTGCCGGAAAAGGGTTCCAATGACTGATTTTACTTCCCGGAATCGATGGAATTTATGCGCAGCGATAAATTTTTCACGATTGCTCTGATACCATGTGAGGAAGCACGGGAGAAAAATATATAATTGATATTAAACATGATACAATGAGCCTTATATACAATATACATAACCTAACCTACTCCTAATACACTTTGGATTAGGGTTTTACTATTTACATATTCTAACAGAAATGATGCCCATTTTTCGTTTCAATTATACTACCATTGTTTGGCATACTTACTGCCATTTTTCTCATATCATTTATTCTTAGTTGTATTTATTTTGTTGTCATTCTCCTCTTCTTCTTCTTCATTGTCTATGCAGTTTTTGTTTTAATATATATTTTTAAATTCCGCTTCACTTTAAAAAACGAGCGTTTGGCTTTTCGCTTCTCCAAAAAGGGACTTGTCGCTTTTCCTCGCTTCACACTCTTCACAACACTGCTCTCTTCTCTCACCCACCCAAAATACTAGCATATTCAATGGTCTGAGTGTCCCTTCAAATGGTAATTGATTCAAATTAAAGGTGGCTAACGGGCCGGTTTAACCCGGAACCGGACCGGCCCAGACTGGTTTAAACCGGAACCGGACCAGCCCGGTTTACAGGGGCCGGGTAAGGGGGTTAGGCTGGGGACGGAGGGGTTCGTTTGGGGAAACGGTTAACCGGGCCTGGGTAACCCGATTGGCATGAACAGTGCCGGAAACGGTTTAACGGTCAAAATTTTTTTTGTACTTTCATGCACGGTGGGGCCCACTATCCTTTGGGAAATCAGAAAAATCAGAACATATCTGTTGGCCAACGGATTTGTTGCATAAATGGCCTTTTTTTATTTAATACTTTACAAAATTAACCCTTTCAAAAATCTATAAATACCCCCCCCTTCTTCATTGCTTCACTCAAAATTTTTATCTCAATCTCAATTCTCAATTTCTCTCTTCCCTTCATTTTGCAAGGTTTCATCTTCTAATTTTATAATTTTTATTTGGCTCTCTTTTCTTGAATTTAATTTATCGGAAATTGTCATTCGGAATTTGAAGTTTGAAGTTCAAAATTGATATACTTGCTTGACGTTTGTTCGTGGTAACACCGGAATTGCGTAATCAAGTGCTCAATTTATTGTTGAATTTGGTACACTCCCTCCAACTCTTTCTCTTATTTAATATTTTAATTGCATATTTAATTTCAGCTTATACTTTAATTTTTACAATATGTTTAGTGCTGCTAAAAGAGCATGTAGAAAAGTTACTGGTAGGGGTGGAAATAAAACAAAGAGGTAGTCCTGGAGCTTCTGGTAATAATAGTAATGACCCAATAACACATGTTTCTGAATCATCGCCTAATGATAATGTAGAGATAGATGATGAACAATTACAAGAAGATTTTGGAATAGAAGATAATGAAATTGAAATAGAAGATGAATAGAAGATAATGAAATTGAAATAGAAGATGAGATACCACTTACAGCTACTAGTGGTGGAGTTGGTAGTATTGGAGTTGGAGTTGCTAATGCTACAAGGGTGGTGGTCGTGGCACCACTCTTGGTAGACCACCTGTGGCTCCGACTTCTACTCGTAGAAAAAGAAGTAGGGTTTGAAATTTTTTTGAAATAGTAGAAGGTACTGATAGAGTTAGGTGCAAAATTTGTAACGATACTTTTAAACATTTGACTGGAGGAAATTTAGGTGAGACTGGGACGCTTAGTAGACATATGAGAGTTGACCATCCAATAGAATGGGGCACTGATGGGGATGGAAATCAAACAACTATTAACCCTACTACTGGAGGTCTAGTAAAATATGATAAAATGAGGGATAGTGAGGAATTAGCAAAAATGATTGCTTTGGGTTGTCTACCTTTTTCTTTTGCTTTTTCATCGTATCTTATTATGCATATTCGACGGATTTACAATCCTTTATTTAAAGGTATCCCTAGAAGTACTTGTAGAGCAGATATCTTTAGACTTCATGGACAATATCAAACGTACATACGTTATTTGTTTAGCCACCTTACTACTAGAGCAGTTGGTGTTATTCAAGAAAATAATAGACAATCTAGAATAAAAGAATTTAAGACTAAGTGTATCCAGTATAACCTTAAATCTAGATTCATGCCAAACGAAATTGTTACTAGATGGAATTATACATATATATTTTTAAAATGTTGCCACAAATATAGATTTCCAATAACTGAAGTTGCTAATGCACATTGTACTGATCCAAGGCGTATATTAACAAGTGATACTTGGGAGGTCATTAATGATGTTAAATTTTTACATAAATTTTATACAGCTACTGTTGAGTTTTCTGGAGCATATTATCCCATTGTTAGTATGGCTTTAGTACATATAGCTCAAATTTCTTTTCTACTATCTGAATTTAAGAAGAAAGAAAAATATAAGGATGTTGGTGAAAAAATGCAAGCAAAATTCTAAAAATATTTCTTTTCAATTCTTCCGATTTACTTAATTGGTGCAGTTTTAAATTATTCTATTAAAATGCCTGATTGTCACCAATTAATGAATGTTTTATATACTTATATGGAGATTGGAGAAACTGAAACCCCAAATTTATATGTTTCTATGAACAAGTTAAATGAATATTTATAACAACTATATAATTATTATGCAAATGAATGTGATAATGCTACTCGTGCTTCTGCCAATGTTAATCCCGCTATGCAATGTAGCACTTCTGCTACTGTGGATGATGAAGAAGGCCTTGATAGTTTTAATATTTTTTTGTACATTTTCTAACACTCAAACCAGTAGCAGGAATATTGATGAACTTGAATTCTACTTGCAGAAGCAAAAAGAGCCTCGCACAAAGGAACTTTTACCGTTGGGATGGTGGCATGAAAATGGAAAGCAATTTTCTGTTTTTTTCACTATGGCTCGGACGTGCTGAATGTGCCAATTTCTATTGTTGCATCGGAGAGTGCATTTAGCCAAGCAATACAACAACTTGGAGACACCCGCCACTCATTGGGAAGCAACGCTTTGGAAGTTTTAGTATGTTTCAGAGATTGGATTAGATCGGAACAAAGAAATCAAGGAAAGGAAGATGTTGATAGCCCAGAAGACAAGGAACTTGGAGATATATTAACACATGGAAACCCATCCGAATATAACACGCCAGAAGAAGGTCAATCGGTTCATATTGATTATGATGAACTTGCTAGGGCGATGCAAAACATTTGAAATTACCACTTTACTAGTTTACTTGTTAGAAAAATGTAAATATTTCATTTTGTAAGTTTGAAAGTTGAAACTTGAAATTAAGAAATAAAGTAGCACTTGCAATAAGTGCAATTTTTTCTCATCTTACTTGTATTCTTATAATTATTACAAAGTATTAATATAACTTATGATAGTTACACAAAATTCCAAAAAAAAAAAAGTAAAATACACTAAACCCGGCCCGGTCCGGCCCCCTCAACCCGTAACCCTTATGGTTCAATTTTTATCCGAATTAACCTAGCTCGCTACAACCCGTTATTGTACCAACCTGGACCGGACCGGAACCCGTACGGGTCAAAAAACCGGACATGGGCCGGCCCGACCCACCCGTTTAACAATAAATCAACCATGTGGATAGTGAAAACAGTAAAAAGGATCACGAGAATACCTCTATCATTTGCTTATTTCTGTATAATACAACAGCGATGTTGTAAAAAGAGGTGAAGAGATACTTAAGTCCATTGGCTTGAATCCATTCACTTGGAATGAGATGCTTGATAAATCTAACAGTTTCCTGCAATAACAAAGAAAAAGAGAAAAGCTTTAATCTATTGTTAAAGTGGAGCTAGTCTGCTACTATCATCCAATAATTATGATATGTCATGTGGGATAGTAATGGTGGTGGTACATGATATCAATAGCAATCTTAATCAACTTAGTAACATGAACAACAGCAGAAACCTTGGTATCACGTTTTGTTCTTAGAGAAAGAGTGAAAGTTGCCACTGCTACATGAAGTAAGATTTTGTTGGTATCATCACAATGATCTTGCTTGCTATCAGCGGCACTGCATCCAAAAAGGTGAAACGCATAAAGATTACATAGAATAAACTATTGAAGAACTAAATTAAACAGAAGGACTAAGACACTTTTAATGATGAAAAAGACCAGAAAATAGCTAGATCAATTTAAACAGAGAAGCTAAATTTTTATGTATAAACAGAAATTGCATTTGTTCATTAAAAATAAAAATAAAAAATACTATATACCTATGTTGCTCGGACTTGCCGAAAATATAGCCGGATGCGTGTCGGATACTCCAAAACTAGTGTATTTTTGGAGAATCCGCCACGGGTGCGGCAATTGGAGAGTCCGCGCAACATAGCTATATACTGAGTTCAGAAACTTAACAGTGCCTTCTGAATATGTAACTCCAAATCGAGCTAAAAGTTCAGTTCTTTAAAGGATAATAAAAAAGTTTATAACAAGTTAAAATCAATCTCACAGGAGAGCAAGATTTGCCATATACTAGTGACATACCAGTGGTGTAGGAAGACATTAATGTACTGCTTGAACACATCGTGGATAATTTCAAAGTAAGTATTGCAGGAAACAGCCTCTGTTTCACTAAGAATTTCTTTCCTTGTTGAGATAACATACTCAGCAAGTGGCTGGCACAGGAACTTCAGTACAGCAAAATAAGACAGAATATAAAGCATTCTCTTTTGTGAAGTGTTGCTTCCTTTGCTGTCTATTTCAAAGTACAATTTTAAAAAGTTGAGCAAACTACTTAGTTTTTGCAGCACGTCCTTGCTATCAGAGGAAAGAGCTCTTGAATTTCCCTGGGTAATGGAGTGAATATTGGACTCATTAATGAGCAATCCAGTAGCATAAAGCCCCAGAATCAAATCAGTGGGTGGCTTATCCTTCAAAAGAATCAATTCTGTCATAAGTAGGACATTCCTTAACCAAAGTCTTCCATAAATGCATAGGAGTCGTTGAAGAGATAAATAACAAAAATAAACCACTAAAAGCTTACCTGAAAACATGCTAACTCAATGTGATGTTTTTTCACGTGAATTGCTAATTCTTCTAACTGGGCAGACAGGGTACTACAGACATTTGCATTAACACTTCGGCATTTATGGGCACAATAACAAAAAAGCTCCAGAATTTCTATGATTCTGCTCTCCTTTCCGACCTGCCCGGTAACATTCACAGAATCATATTGTTTTTGTAAGGACAAGCATATCGTCAAATAAATAATAGAAACAGTGAAAAACAAGGCAAAGAAAAACAAGTTCTGAAATAGATCATTGAATTAATAGTGCATTGCACCATTCAAGGAAAAAGAGGGAGATTATCTTTAGCATAACAATAAAAATACATTCTTTGAACACAATCAATATTTTTAACTATATAGAAAGGTATAAATGAAGTAATTATTTCAATCCTCATAAAGCAATTGTAAGGGCATTGTCTTAAATAGAATCATGAAACTGCATATTTAGCAAGAATAGAAAAGAAGATGTTTTATCTGTGAAAAGAAAGATAAGATTTAGAATCATCATTCAACCAAGGAAATAAAGATAAAAAGGAAGTTTCAACACAAATGTACAACTCGTAAGAAAAGAAAGGTAGTGAAACAAAAATAGGCATTTCCTGGAAGTTTATCAAGAAAGAAGCACAGCTTAGACAAAATCATGAAATTGCATACATTACACTTTTATGTCGCAAGGATAGAAAAGAAATGTAAAACTTAGAATCATTATTTTCACCAAGGAAACAAAATAAGAAGACTCCTAGGAAAAGAAAGGCAATAAAACACAAAATAGACATTTTCTTAAAGTTAGCAAGAAAGAAGCAAAATCTTGTATGATGTGCATGAAACTACCATTGGTGACATCAAGGCACAACAAGTGATTTCTAGAAAGCTTCAGTTGAGAAATAAGTAGTAGTATTAACTGTCTGATGCAACAGTAACGCACTGGCAGAACAATATAAAATACATTACGTTGAGACACCAATAATTTACAATTAGGACATTTAGGAGCTGTATTTATATTAAATCACAACCAGATGAATCCAGTTTTTTTGTCAATTTGACCAAGTTAAGGTACATCAGAAGATAATTAATGCAACTCTAAAAGTTTGAGAATGTTTAAAACTTTGACGTAAGATGATGAACTGTAACTTCTAAAAGGAAACAAAACAGAATATTCAATTCAAGATGGAGCAAGTAATACAAAATAGACTAGTCACTGCTCATTTTTTTGTTTGGTATGATTACGTTAAATATTCAGAGGTGTAGTGATTATTTTGTATTATTCAGTAAATGAGGTCACTAAGTCGGTGAGTCCTACTTATTTATCATTTCCCTAGTTTTATTTGGAGCAAATTGTGTAGAAGTTCTGTAATCTGTTAAAATATGTGGGGGGGGGGGGGGGGGTTAAGTACAAGCTTATGAATGCTTTGGTTCAAGTTTAGCAGTGCAGAAGACAGGAGTTAATTTCTATCTTTGTTGTTGAAGCTTTTGTTGGTTTTAGCATGTGGAATTTTATGCAAATTTACCCTGCGGTTTGGGAGGATTCTAGGTGGCAGTCGAAATACTTTTCTTTCCTTCTTGTTCCTTCGAACTCTCCATGTCCTTCTCACTGGTCAGACGCAACATTGAACACAGATTTGCACCAAGAACAGCCCTAAGTTCGAATTATTTGACCTCAACATCAGTAGCTTTGCCAGATCACATAACATCTGAAGCCTCGTAATTTCATTGCTGGTCCAGCCTTAAATTACCATATAATCAGAGCCAGCAATTTGTTCACTGTACTTCAACTGGCCAATTGAACACATGAGGTCCCCCTACCTTGTCCTATGGAAATTGTAAACTTACTCGTCTTAATAAATTATTCATTTTTTTAATAGTTTAGATTATTCATTTTTATATGCCACTGTATTCTCTCCCCATGTATCGGACAATGCAGATCAAGCAAATGAAATGGATAAATACCGGATCCTATAAACAACAGAATATCGTTGTTCAAGATCAATAATATATGAAAGGATCAATATAATACCTTCATTTCTGCAGCCATGGTATACAGCACATATTTTAAGGTGTCAACAATCCCAAAGCATTTCTCAAGTTCTTGTGAGAAGATATAAGAGCATGTCTTCCTTGCAAACTGTGATACATATACATGTTAGCTTAGACAGAAAAGACATTCTAGAAAAGGTGAATGTGAACATGAGAGATTCACCTTGAACAGCTGATCGTTTAAGGGTGAATTTTTAATTTGACACAAGGCTTCTTTACAAAATTCCCGCACCAAATCCCCACTGAATTTTGTAAAGTCCCCAAACATAGTCATTGTTATTCTGTTCAAATATGTCACAAGCACCCGACGCAATTTATCCTGAGCATTTGTATCCAAAACCCTGAATTATCCAAAGTTGTTAACTCCAATCAGTTAAACACATTCTATCACATTGTAAAAAATATAGCACGGTTCAAAATTATCAATAATCTTTTATAAGGTTCAAATAATTCACGAAACTAATCAACAACATAAGATACAATCATAAATGGCAAGAGTGACTCACTTGAACCATGGCGCAACTTCTTTAACCAAATCAAGAAGTCCATGATATTCACTGACCGCCTTATTCTGAATTAAAGAAGCACACTTAACAAGTGTAACAACAATCTCTACAACCAACAGAGCAAATTCTTGATCCACATTCTCTTCGGCCAACTGAGGCAACAAATGCTGCTGAGTTGACACCACTAATTTCGACTTCTTTGTTTCTGCCTTGGTTTTACCAGTGCTATTATCGCGAAGAACCTTAAGTACAGAGAGTCCTTCACATTCAGCTTCTTCGTATTTCTCCCATGATTCCAGACAATGAATGTACCGAACTCTTTGTGCTTGAATGGTGTAGGGTTTACACGACAGCTGCGAAGAGATACACTCAAGGCAGTTAAGGCACAACCTGTAAATATCGAACAAGTGAGGGGCAGATTCGTCAGGAATTCTGGGCGATTCAGATAATCGTTTGGGTAAAAGGCTTAGGGCTTTATTGAGGAAAGAAAGGAACTGTTTGGCAAGTGAACGGATGATAGTAGTAACGTCAGTGGATTTTGAGGGTTTCGAGGACTTGTTTGGTTTGGAGAGATTAGTGAATTCGTGAAGGTAATTGGAGAAGTCGTTGTAGGTATCGGTGGTGAATTTGGAGGAAGATTGAAGTTCAGTGAGGAGCGCAGTAGCGGTGGAGGAATCCATGACTGCGGCGGTGGAAGGCAGCGCAGCGGCGGTGATGGCGGGGCGATTTTGGGAGTGGAGTTGAGTGGAGAGAAATTTCAAGGGAGCGGGAAAATGTGCCGCTCTTTGTTCTTCAAAACATTTGTATGGAGTGACTATGGACTTGGAGAACGGGAATAGTAATATAGAAGCTTCTTAAATAATTAAAATATTGTCCTATCCTATTTAGAACACGTAACGTAAAGTTTTTTTTTTAACCAAAAAAAGAAAGGGCTTCCGGAGGCGAATTCGGGATTTTGACAGGATGGGTGAACCGTTAAGAAAAGGTGAATATATTATATAGATTTTACATGTTCAACCTTTAGATTATACTATTGCGCATCCTTTATACATTCGAATTATAAGTTCGAATTTAAAATTTTAAAAAAATAATATTTTTCTTGCATCTATATCTCTTATCCATGTTGAAAATATTGGGATCAGTCGAACCCATTGATTATTTGCTACATCATACAATTTTACTAGTTTTGTTATACATGTTTTGTTTAATTATATAAGATTTTACGGTGACAAAAGAAAAATAAGAATTTTAATGTGTAAATATTTTGAAAGAATAAATCAACAAAAAAAAATGAAAAAAAAAAAAATACTTAATTAATACGCAAAAAGTAATACCAGACATATTCATCTCCTATGGGCGTCTAGTTCTAGGGGAAAAAAAGAAGAAAAAACAACAAGTGTTATAAATAGAACTCTATTTAAGGTGAATGTCTATATTTAGAGAGATTCTAGGGTTTACTACTTGGTGGCTAAGTCACCACCTCCCTATAAATAAAGGGGTCTTCTACCATTGTAAACCATCCCTAACCATCCCAAAGTATCAATAAGAATACTCCTCTCCCTATTCTCTCTATATTGTTCTTGTTCTTGCATTATTCTACTTGTTCTTATATTATTTCATAACACGTTATCAGCACGAGACTCTACCGTCTCAAGAATCGTTCTCAAGAAAAACTAAGGTATCTCTCTCTTCCTAATTTGATTTTCAATTATGTCTGACATTACGAAAAGAAAGTTCGTTGCCCTTGAAATTTCGGGCAAGAACTATATGACATGGGTGTTGGATGCTGAAATCCACTTAGATGCTATGGGTCTTGGAGACGCCATTAAAGATAGAGATAAAGCATCCACCCAAGACTGTGCTAACGCCTTGATTTTCTTGCGCCATCACCTTGATGAAGGTTTGAAGATTGAATATCTCACCGTCAAGGATCCACTCATCTTGTGGAAAGGCTTAAATGAGAGATATGACAACCTAAAGTTGGTCACTCTGCCACAAGCACGATATGATTAGGCTCATCCGAGACTCCAAGACTTTAAGTCTGTTTCTGAATATAATTCTGCAATGTTCAGAATTACTTCTAAATTGAAGCTATGTGGAGATAAAATCTCCGATTATGATATGCTTGAGAAAACGTTTACAACGTTTCATGCCTCCAATATGGTACTGCAACAACAGTACAGAGAGAAAAGGCTTCACAAAGTACTCTGAACTGATTTCTCTTCTACTTGTGGCTGAGCGAAATAATGACCTGCTCATGAGAAATCACGAAAGTCGACCCACTGGGTCTACACCACTGCCTGTAGCAGATAAGGTGTATTCTCATTATGCCAATCATGAAAAGGGCCATGGATCTAACCATGGTCGTGGTCGTAATCGGGGTCATAGCCGTGGACGTAGACAAGGAAGAAATATCCATGATGTCCGTCACCCCCCGAGGAGAGATAACCGCCGAAAGCAGAAACGGGATTATGAGGATCCTAAGGCAATAAGTTCAGAAACTATATGTTATCGTTGCGGTGGAAAAGGGCACTGGTCAAAAGCTTGCCGTGTACCAAGACATTTGGTTGATCTTTATCAAGCTTCTCTAAAGAATAAAGGCCCTGAAACAAATTTTGTCTCTGACGACAATTTTGACATCACCCACCTGGATGTGGCAGACTTCTTTGAGCAACCCGATGGGAAAATAGACCACCTAAACGGTTGGATCTGTGATGAAAGAAGATGGAGTTGTTTGATTTTATTTCACTTATTTGTAATAATTAGTGAATAAACTAATAGTCATTAGTATCAGCTCGTATTAGTTAGTTTATGATATAATGTTAGTATTAGTTCTTTAGAATGTTTCAATATGCTCAAATTTCAATAATATTTTCATTTTTAAGTAGAGGTAATCGATTAACATAACAGTTAGTCGATTATCTAATATTTCGCATTAAAACTGCAAAACAATCGATTGTCAATGTTCAACAATCGATTGTCAATGTTCAACAATCGATTGTCTATGTTTAACAATCGATTGTCTTAAGACAGTGTGATCTGGAATTTTTCAAAATAGCAAATAATCGATTGTCTATGTTTAACAATCGATTGTCATAAGACAGTGTGATCTGAAGTTTTTCAAAATAGTCAGCAATCGATTGTCTATGTTTAACAATCGATTGTCATAAGACAGTGTGATCTGAAGTTTTTCAAAATAGTCAACAATGGATTGTCTATGTTTAACAATCGATTGTCTTAAGACAGTATGATCTGAAGTTTTTCAAAATAGCAAATAATCGATTGTGTGTGTTTAACAATCGATTGTCAATGTTCAACAATCGATTGTGTGCGTTTAACAATCGATTGTTTTAAGAAAATGCTTAAACTGAAATTTTCAAACTGCATAGTAATCGATTATGGAAAATATATAATCGACTATCTGATTTAGTTAGTCAACTAACCTCAGCAAATTTTGAAAATATTGTTTAAATGTGAAACAAACGAATTGAACTTGTTTATTCTCATGTTCGTATATTTTCTTTTGTATGGCAAACTATGGGAATTAAATTGATTGAAGGCTCCTGAAGAGCAACTATAACTCTGCCTAAATGAACGATATTTTAGAGAATGCAATGTTCTCCTCCAAGTCTAAGAAGAACTTGTTGAGTTTTAATGATATCAGTCAAAATGTTCTCCTCCAAGTCTAAAAGGAACTTGTTGAGTTTTAAAGATATCATTCAAAATGGATATCAGATTGAGACAATACATGAGTATAATCTTGAATACCTCATTTACTCATGAAAACGAGGCTGCCCACTTCGGCTTGGGGTCACGCCATTTTGCATGCAGCAATGCTAGTTCGTCACCGACTGACGAATTGACACAAATATTCCCCGTTGCAATTGGTTTTGGGTCATGAACCTAATATATCCCATTTAAGAATCTTTGGATGCGCAGTATATGTGCCTATAGCACCGCCATCCCGCACCAAAATGGGTCCGCAAAGAAGGTTAGAAATATATGTTGAGTTTGAATCGTCCTCCATTATTCGCTACCTCGAAACATTGACAGGGGATTTGTACACTGTACGATTTGCAGACTGTCAATTTGATGAGACACTTTTCCCAAAATTAGGGGGAGAAGTTGGTGAAACCAAACGGGAAATTTTGTGGAAAAATACATCATTATCTCATCTTGATCCACATACCTCTATTTGTGAAAAAGAGGCGCAAAATATTATCCATTTGCAAAGAATAGCAAATCGAATGCCAAACGCATTTACAGATTTGAAAAGGATAACAAAATCACATATCCCCGCAGTGAATGTGACAACATCTGACTCACGAATACATATTCATTATCGGAAGAATATGAACATGAAGTTGGTATTGAATATACCACCCTCACCCCTAGAAGGAGGTTTGAGATGATACCACACTCACCCCTAGAAGGAGGTTTGAGATGATATATGGCATGAATGATCGTTGGTCACGTACCTATTGTACGCCAAAGTATTTTGGAAATATGACTATTAAAGGACAACGATAATGCAAGAAACATATCTTGCATATAATTTTGACCATGACCATAATGGTATAACTTTCTCTTTAAAAGAGATATTCACCACATGGATGTTGATGAATCTGTGGTAGTACAAAATTAATTGAGAGCTCTAGAAGAGCCAATTACTATGTTGGAGAAACACAATTGAGTATTGTGCTGTAGTAAGTCTCAAAGAAACTTATTCAGTTTCCAAAGTACACGCGAAAGCGATTGATTATATTGAGACTATAAATGAAGGAAAGATTTGATATCTCCTATTACTACAACTTGTAGCGGGATAATTTGTATATGAAAAGCTACCCGCTTCATTCTCCAGTTTGTACTACACAAACAAAAGAATGCCACAATAAAGTGGATATCTATTGGTATAAAAACCCATGTCATAATAAACCTGAAGTTTATTGATAAGTGCACATGTCATGGTGTAAATTTGAAGTTTACCAATATTGATAATTTATTCAGTTGGCATTCGGGTTAGCCATCTCATTTTAAGTATGATGTGCAATAATAGAGAATTCACATGGGTGAATATTAAAGAACTAAAAAGTTCTTTACGAATTCTCTTGTATCACTTGTTCTCATTAATGAACTGACCAACTAAAGAGTTCGGGTTGAAGCCCATAAATTCTGGAAATATCAAAGGTGAATATGGGCCCATTCACCTGCCATGTATACCACATATGATGCATCTATGAAATGGTTACATGCGCAATTGTTATTAACCCGCAGCCTGGCCGGTGATTGCGAGGTAAATTGCTCAGTAATCTAACTTCGAGCATAATTTCCAGATTCTCTATTCAAGATAGTTCATCTTGATAAGTTGGTTTATATCAAAGTTGGTTTAGCAAGATAATTATTGAGTGCCTCCACTTAATAGCTAAACTGTTTCTTATGAGAACAAAGTTATATATATCAGTTTGATATACGTTGTATACGAGAGTATATTATATTCTCCCCTCACAAGTGGTTCAGGGTCAGGAACCAAATAATTTCATCTTATTACTATTGATGTGCAGTGTATATTGACATGATAATGCACAAAGATGATTTCCCAAAGTTGAGGAAACAAGTTAGCTTTTCTAACGTGAGGGGGAGACATGATAAACACTTGAGAAAAGGTTACATGGGATGAATTATCATTTGTATATGTAAATCCCCGAATATCATGAACCTGAAGTTCATAAAATGGATAATTCAATTGCTTCATATTGCAAAGCATGCTATACGCATTTGCTGACCCAAAGAAAGTGACTATATTCTCACTACAAATGCTCATATTAAGTCCCAGAAGGACAAAGTCTTTGATACGCTTAAAGCGTATAGACAAATACTTGATTCCATGTAGATTTGGACATATAGTTCAAATATTTGAAAGTATAAAGTCAATGGTATGTATAATCAGTTTTCAATATCTTATTTGTTTAGCGTGACGTGAAAACTTGATATGCATCTAAAGTCTATTATATGGCTTATATGACTTAACTTGAAAGATTTAAGTTGCTTTAAGCATACACAATTCTTGGTCCTGAAGTACCACATCCTAAGTACAATTTGTGTACATATGTATCTTGCTATAACTATAAGCATGATGGCATTGAGAATACATCTATGAAGCACGACATTATATGAAGATGTTCATATCCATCAAGAATGATGATTTCAAGGTGCGGAATATTTATTCAAGTCAATATGGTTGATTTATTTATCAAACATCTACCAAAGATTGTTTTGAAGATGGTGCACAAGATTGGAATGCAAATGCTCAAGGATATAAATTGATGTTCTTATCAGGGGGAGTTAATGCGCGTTGCACTCTTTTTCCCTTACAAGGTTTTGTCCCAACTGGGTTTTCCTTGCAAGGTTTTTAACGAGGCAACCAATAGGCGCATATTCAAACATGTGTACTCTTTTTCCTTCTCTTTAATTTTTCCCATTGGGTTTTGGTTTTAAGGTTTTAACGAGGCACATTATTGAATAGACATTCAAGGGGGAGTGTTATAAATAGAACTCTATTTAAGGTGAATGTCTATATTTAGAGAGATTCTACGGTTTACTACTTGGTGGCTAAGTGACCACCTCCCTATAAATAAAGGGGTCTTCTACCATTGTAAACCATCCCTAACCATCCCAAAGTATCAATAAGAATACTCCTCTCCCTATTCTCTCTATATTGTTCTTGTTCTTGCATTATTCTACTTGTTCTTATATTATTTCATAACAACAAGATTGATATGAGATGTAACATTACAACCTCACTTAGAGATAAACCCAGTAACTATATTATATAATACTTTGAGCATGGATGCATATACATATATATTTAAATATTTTTAAAAAAGTTTAATATTTATATTTAAAAAGAAAAGCATGGGTTCGCGTAACCCATGGAACCTCCCCTAAATACGCCTCTGGGGCCTCCTCGAGGAAAACTTAATGGACTATTAATTTGAAGGAATAATGAGTGTATTCGAGTAATTTGACAGGTGACTCTAAAATAATTGGATAATGTCTGGACATGCAAAGTTGAACATTTATTCGTAGCTATTTGACAGGTGACTCTAAAATAATTAGATAATGTCTGGACATGCAAAGTTGAACATTTATTCGTAGCTACAAATATATGATGTATCAGATTAATTTTGATCTTATCAGATACAAAATATTGTATATGATCGGCGTCACATTTAAAAGAGTGACCTAATGAGTTGTTTTTTTTTTGGTAATTAAGGCTTTTCATTAATCACCAATGAAGTAACATTACAAACCCACAGTCGAGCTTCAACTCAGCTGACTATCTGGGAAATAACATATAAACTATTCTTACTATCCTAATTGCCTAACACTACTATATTCTAAGGTGTTGTAATTGTTATCTAATTCGTGGGGTACCTATAACATTACAATTATATACTATGTCTCTCAGTAAGGCAGTGTTACATCGAAAAATCTAGTTGAAGACTCTTGCATTCCTTTCCGGCCAGATAGCATACGCAAATTCAGCTGTAACCATTTTGAAAGTGGCTGCTCGACATGTTCGACTCTTGACTTTGCTAATCAACCACTGCATTTTCTGGTTCCAATCAGTACTGGGTGGGTAGTGTTCTTGCAACCAGTTCATTGTTCTTCCCCATAAGTCCACTATGACAGGGCAGGTCATTAACAAATGATCTCTTGTTTCATGGTAGATTTGGCATAAGGTGCATTGCTGATCAATACTCATTCCCCAACTGTGTAGTCTATCATTTGTTGGAAGTCTGTCCTGTAAGAATAGCCATAGGTTGAAAACTGCTTTTAGCCTTGCTTGGTTTTGTATAATTAAATTCTTCCATGGGACTCTCGGCACTTCTTGCATCTGTGACTGGTACAATTGTCTAGTCGAGCATGTCTGATCCTTCCAATTCTGGAGCCTTTGTAGAATATCTCTTGATTGGATGGTCTTTTTAACCATCCAACTTGCTTGAGCAGGAATTGGAATGGATTCTATTGGTCTGTCTTTGATATAATAAACAATGATCCACCTAATCCACAACTTGTCCTTTTTATGGGTTAGATCCCAGCAAGTCTTTGCAATAGTAGCTTTGTTCCAGAGTTTGAGGTTGGTTAGATTCATCCCACCAACTGATTTTGGGGTACAACTTTTGTCCCAAGAGATGTATGCTTTCTTAGTTACAGTGTTCATCCCAGACCAGATGAAACTCCTACAAATGCCTTCAATCATTTTCAGTACTTTCACAGGCAATATTAACAGTTGTGCCCAGTATGCTTGGACTCCAAAGATGACAGATTGCACCAGTTGTATCCTCCCAGAGTAAGACAATGTTCTGGCAGTCCAAGAAGTGATCTTGGCAGTGATTCTTTCCACTAAAGGTTGCCACTGCAGTAGTGTGATTTTTTTGGTGGACAATGGAACTCCCAGATATTTGAAAGGCAATTGACATTGCTCATAGCCAAGGTGGTCGAGGATTTGTTTCTGTATAGGCATTGCTACCCCTCCAAAATAGACTGAGCTCTTGTTTAAGTTGGCCTGCAGTCCTGAAGCTGCAGAGAATTGGGAGAATCAGTTAGATAGTGCCTTGACAGAGGTAAGGTCTCCATTGGCAAACAACAGCAAGTCATCAGCAAAGCACATATGTGTAATGCCCAGTTTTTTGCATCTGGGGTGGAATTGGTATGATGGATCGTCTTGTAGTGCAGTGCATGACCTGCTTAAATACTCCATGACCAAGGCAAATAGGAAGGGGGGATGGGGTCCCCTTGCCTCAGTCCCTTGGCAGCAGCAAAGGGCAGAGTAGGCTCTTCATTAACTAGCACAGAGAAGCTCACTGTTGAGATACATTCCATTATCCATTTGGTGAAAGTGCTGTGGAAGCCAATCTGTTCCATAACTTGCTGTAGAAATACCCATTCTACTGAATCATACGCTTTCTGGAGGTCTATTTTTATCACGCATCTGGGGGACACATGCTGTCTAGTATAGCTTTTGACAAGCTCATGTGATAAGATGATGTTGTCCTGGATCTTTCTATCTGGGATGAATCATGCCTGAGCTTCACTGATGATACTTGCCATCACCTTCTGCAGCCTATTAGCCAGTACTTTTGAGATGAGTTTGTAGAGCACAGAACAGCACGCAATAGGCCTGTATTCTTTGACTGTAGATGGTTTGGACAGTTTAGGAACGAGGGTAATAGTTGCACAGTTTATTGGTTTGCACATCCTAGTTGAGTTGAAAAACTGCTTAATGGCAGTGGTGACTTGGTTACCAATGATGCCCCAGCTCTTTTTGAAGAAAACAACATTGTATCCATCTATCCCTGGTGCTTTGTCATCTCCAATAGCCCTGAGACTCTCTGTTATTTATGTGTCAGTTACTTCCGCACATAGCTCCTTTCCTTGTTGTTGTGTCGGTTTTGGTCTATTTGATATATACAGTTGGTTTATAGCAGGCCGATTATTTGCAGAAGTGCCCATCATTGTCTTTTAGAATCCCAGGATTTCCTCTTTGATATCTTCAGGTGTAGTAAGTTTGATTCCCATTGCATTGGTAAGTTCAGTAATCTGTTTCTGTTGACTTCTCTCCTTCATTACTGCAGTGAAGTACTTAGTATTGGAGTCCCCAAGTTATATCCATTTTGCTCTTGCTTTCTGTTGCAGAACACTTTCCTCAATCAGTGACCATTTTTCCAGTTGTAGGACCAGATTCTTCTCCTTCTGTTGTAGGCCATCAGTGTATGCTTGACTCAGTTGGGCTTGTAAGGTCCCCAGTTCATGTCGACACTGTTCTATTCTGTGTGAGATTGTCTTGAATTCCTTATTATTCAGGGCCTTCAAGGGACTCTTCAAGGCTTTGAGTTTGTCCCATATTGCTCTTATTGTGTCTGCCTTCCCATCCTGCCACACTCTTGTCACAATCTGCTATAAGTCCTTATGCTCAGCCCATACATTAAAGAATTTGAAATGCCTCTTCCCATGCCAGGGGGATGAAGTCAGTGTCAGTAACATGGGGTTATGGTATGAGATTAAGGGTAAATCATAATCAGTAACCACCTGGTTCCAGTTGATCATCCATTCATAGTTGCCAAAGACTCTATCCAACCTACTGCATACTCTGTCCACACCAGCTTGGTTACTTGTCCATGTGTAATAGTCACCTCTCCAAGGCAATTATGTCAATCCAGTTAGCTGTATACATTTGTTAAACTCCAGAGTTGCAAGGAGTATGACTGGCTTGCAAGATTGCCTATCTTTGTGACATAAGACTGCATTGAAATCCCCAGCAACAACCTATGGTTCTTTGATTCATGCTGCCAGTGCTTGTAAAGTGATCCATAAGGATATTCTCTGTTCTAGCCCATTATACCCATATACCAAAGTGAGGAAACATGTGAAATCCCCTGTTCTGCTGGAAACCCTGCTGTGAATCAACTGGCTTTCCTCCAGAACACTAGCGGCTGTGAGAACTTTTGGATTCCATATAATCCACACTCTACCCTTTTCACCTGAGACATAGTTTGTTAAGACACCCCAGCCTGGTGCTAGTAGATTAGCAATTCTACTAGCATGTTTTTCTTAACCTTAGTTTCTACTAATCCTACTAGGTTAATGTTGTTTTTCCTTATATATTCCCTAACTTCTTTCTGCTTGTACCTTTTATTTACACCCTTTATATTCCACACTAACCACTTCATTGGTAAGATGTTGATGTTGAAACCCCTACCTCCCCTGGAGGTTCATCTTCTACCAGAAACTACTGCAAATATGTTACTCACAGTGATGGGGGACAGTGGTGGGAAATTGGTGCTGTTGAGTGCTGGACTCTGAGGTTGTTTTCCTTTGTCATTGCTCTTACCAACCCTCTGGTTCTGGACTGTCCTGGCTTCATGGTGAGGCCCATTAGGTTCACTATGTTGTGTTTGAGGCTGCCTCTGTATTGGCATAGCAGGGCCCTTGGTTCTCCATTCCTGGACTGCCTTGGGCTTCCACACTTGTGTAGGCTGTTTTGGTTTTTGCTGCACTGCACAATTGTGTCCTATTGTTTGGAATTTCTCACAGTAGGAAGGCTTCCACTCATACACCACATCTTGAGGAAACTTCTTCCCATTTGGATCCATAACCCATATTTCTGTAGGTCGCTCTTTGGTGACAGTCACCTCAATGAGCATTATGGCATAGGAAATCCGTGTCTATTTTGTAGTACATTCATCCGCAAAGATTGTCTTTCCTAATACGCTAGCAATTCTGCTAAGAGACCTCATACCCCAACAAGACATTGGTAGTTTTGGTAACTTTACCCACAGTGGTATTTCAGTCGGAAATTCTTATGAGAAATCAAATTCAGATGTCCATTGTTTGAGTATCATCGGCCTATTGACTATTGAGTAAGGACCAACACACAGTATCTCTTTGGCATCAACCACTGCCTTGAATTTCACAATGTAGTACCCTTTATCATGATAGAACAAATCTGGTTCGGGGACATGGGACCAATGGTGACTGATGAATATCCTCATTGCGTTGAAGCCAGGACCATCACCTAGGATGTATACCACTAAGGCACACTTCCATCTGGCTTCCTCCTCCTCCACCTTCGCTTTTTTCAGATGTACTATGGGCTTTCCATCAACTATCATTGGGGCTATGTAATCAAGAGCCATACCATGAGTCGCAAATTGATTCTTCTGAAATAGTGTTGACCAGCTCTTCTTAGGTTCCTCTACTGTGTTTTTGGTAGTCTCTGGTTGTTCCTCTGTTGGTATTGTTGATTGCATGGTTGTCTCTGTAGAAAGAACTGCTTCCACTGTACTCGGAAGGGTTGAAATCCCTTCGACCTCTGGTGTCTTGGGTGTTTCCGTAGTCGTTTCTACTAGGACATCTGGCTGTTCTGTAACTGTCTCAGAAGCTGGATCAACAACTTCCATGGACTCTAGGGTTTCCACAGAGGTGATGTTCCGCACCTCCTTCGCACTGTTCTTCTCCATTATCAGTTGATTCAGCTTGTCAAAAGTATCAATCGGGATTTTTCGCGGGTCTTCTCCTTCCGCAACTGCCGCCTTTCGCCATTAACACAAGCTCGACGTACGTTATGCTAACGTGCGCCGAGAGGATGAGAGAGAGACGACCGGCATATTTTGTTGGTTATTTTTATATGACCTAATGAGTTTGTAGTGACGTTGCCAAAAAAAATCATATCGAAAAAACATTAATACCTTATTCATGTATTTTTGAAATATATTCATTAGAAAACATTAATTGAAGCTCAAAAACGTTAAAAAATATTATTTAAAAAATTATCATGGCTTGTATTCGAACATAGAACCAAACCTTGCTATATGACGCACCTAGTTGCCGCACCAACAGCTGCAAATTCAGCAACCGGTGTCAACTTATAATATATAAGCATTTTTTATTTTTCACACAATAAGTCTATGTATATTTAGTAAAATTCCCGTGACATCGCTTTGCCTAAAGTAAATACGCCCATGTATATGGTATGCAGAAGATAACAAAAGATAGCTAGATAGAAACAATTGAAATGACCAAGATATAATTTAATAGCTTCTCCAAATACTCAACAAATAATATGAAATAAAACAAGACTCTTATCATTTAAAATTAATGTTGTACTATACTTCTTAAGTTCTACTCAGAATAACAAAAAGTATGTCATGAACACATTCTTTCCCTAAACAACTAAAGCTCCCCGCACTTAGCAATACTTCCTTTGAAAAACCAAATAAACTTCTACGAAGGTGAGGAAGATAATAAAAGAAATCTAAATAGAGACAATCGAAGCGGTAAAAATAAATTTTTATCGCTTCTCCAAATACACAAAAATATAAAATAGAAAACAAATAATATGAATAAAATAATAATAACATTTGCCTTTAACTCACTCAGATAAAATTCTTAATTGAATGTACCTGTCTACACCATAAATTTTTCTATTTATGTGTGACTCGGCCAGTCGTCTCTTGAGTTACCGCTTCATTTCCTCTATTTCTACTTCTTTATGCTTCGTTATTCGTATTTTGTGGTATCGGATTGGTCGGATCAAATCCGGAATGGTTTTGGTAAGGTTTGAGACACTTAGTCTCTTTTAAGGAAGATTAAGTTGGAAAAGGCAACAAGATGTTGACTTATGTGTTAGAGGGTTCGGATGTGAGTTCCAATGATTCGGTTAGCTTCAGGAGGTAATTTATGATTGTGACCGGAATGGATTTTGGAGGTTCGGAATAGATTTAGGCTTGAATTGACAAAGTTAATATTTTGGCGATTTCCGGTTGATATGCGATATTTTGATATAAGGGTCGGAATGGAATTCTGGAAGTTGCAGTAGCTTCGTTCTGTCATTTGGGATACGTGTGCAAAATTTCAGGTCATTCGGACGTGGTTTGGTTGGGTTTTTTTATCAAAAGTGTATTTCGAAAGATTTAGAAGCTTAGGCTTGAATCCGAGGTGTTTTTGGTTAATTTGGTACTGTTTAAACTGTTTTGATGATTGGAACAGGCTTGAATAAGATATTGGGTCATGTTGGTGCTTTTGGTTGAGGTCCCGGGGGCCTCGGGGTGATTTCGGATGGTTATCGGGGGAGTTGAAAGGTTATTGCAGTTGTTGAGATTTTTCTGCTTCTGGTGTTTTTGCACATGCGCTTTGGGAACCGGAGGTGCGGCGCCGCACGTGCGGAAGGGGAGGCGCAGATGCGGAATGGAGAGGTAGAGTCAGGAACCGGAGATGCGGTAGAGGGACCGCACATGCGGAGTCGCAGATGCGGCGATTGAACCGCAAATGCGATATTTGGTCTGTTAAGTGATTTATGCAGAAGCGGAGGGTGGACCATAAATGCGGTATCGCATAAGCGGATTTTTGACCGCAGACGCGGGTATCCCTGGGCAGGATGTATATAAGTCTTCCTTTGCATTTTTTGAAGGTTTTCACCATTTTTTACTTCGATCAGGGAGCTTTTGGATGATTTGGAAGAGGGTTTTCAAGGGAACTTCGTTAAGGTAAGGATTTCGGACTTAAAACACATTTCTACGGTAGTATTTCATGGATTAAGACTGTAATCAACGGAATTTAAGGGTTGAAAATGGAGGATTAGGGCTTAAGTTTAAGAGGCCTTTAAAGGGGGATTTGAGGGGCCAGTTGGACTCCGATTTTAGTGTTCTTGTTATGTATGAGATCGTGGGGAGATGAGGAATCTATTGGTATAAAAATTTCTGAATCTCGAGACGTGGGCCCGGGGATCGAGTTTTGATAATTTCGGAATTTGTGTAGTATTTTGATTGTTTTCACTTGGGCTTCGTTCCCTTAGCATATTTTGACGTCCTCATTCTGATTTTGGATAGATTTGATGCGCGTAGAGGCCGATTTGAGAGGCAAAGGCATTGCGAGCTAGAGACGTAGCTGGTTCGAAGTGAGTAATGATTGTAAATTATGTTATGAGGGTTTGAAACCCGGTATTGCACATCCTAGTGCTATATTGAGGTGAGGCACACGCTTGATGACAAACGTGGGGTCGTTCGCTATTAGGGATTGTGACTTTGTCTGTCATGATTAATGATTTTACTGCTTATTTAATTGAAAACTATTTGCTATCCTCATTATTTGGGCTAAATGCCATATTTGGGCTTAGTGCCAAACTATTTGAATCCTTCGGGTATTGATATTTCTTCAGTGTTTTGATTTATTACTTGAATTCAGTCATGTTATTTTCTACCATTTTACTATTCATTCATGTTTACTCAGTTTTAAGACTTAAATGATGTTTGGGATGAGGAACACTGTTTTACTATTTTATGAGGGGCTTGTGAATATTTTGACTGAGTAAGATCTTGGACCTATATTGTGAGGAAATACTGATATTGATTGAGGTCGAGGGTCTGAGATATATATGCCACGAGGTGACTTGATTTATATGACGCCGAGGGCCTAGTTTGATGCCACGAGATAGCTTGTTATTGCGCTTGGGCCGTAAGGGGTCCCTCCAGGAATCTGCACGCCCCTAGTGAGTGTGGGTACCTATTGTGATGTGATATCGAGCGTGAAGAATTCGTACTTATCTGGGATGTTGCCCGAGGGGCGATTTTGTTGATATTGTGCTCGAGAGACGAACTTCTATTTGTTTGCTTTATCTTAATTATATGTCAAATACCTGTTTAATGGTTGAAAGAGTATCTTACTTGATTTTTACTAGTTTTACTAATTTTAAGCGATTTACTGCTTTATTATAGAATGTCTTGCGCTTTATGTGTTTTCTTATTCAACAACCCGAACCGTCGTCACGTGAGTTACCACCCCGTTTTCCCCATTTTATGCTTCTATATGTTTCATTATATGTGTTTGGAGAATTTGAGTTAATTCGGATAGAGTTTGGTTAGAAATGAGACAATTAGTCTTTTTATGAGAAAGTTAGTTTGGAAAAGTAAACTGAATGTTGACTTATGAGTTAGAGAGCTCCGAATGAATTTCCGATGATTCGACTAGTTCTGGGAGGTTATTTATTAATTAGGAGCACAATCGGAATTGAATTTGGAGGTCTGCTGTAGAATTAGGCTTGAATTGGCTAAGTTTGAATTTTGGCGAATTCCGGTTGATATGTGAGATTTTAATCCGGGGGTCAAAACGGAATTCTGACAGTTGCAATAGCTCCGTTAGGTAATTTTTGACATACATGCAAAGTTTCAAGTCATTCGGAGGTGTTTACGTCGGGTTTTTGATCAAATGGAACTTTCAGAAGTTTTAGTTTAACTTAGGCTTGAATCCGTAGAAGTTCGATGATTTTGATGTTTACAATAGTGATTTTATGGCTCGAGAAATTTTGAAAGAGGTATTAGAGCATATCTGTGCTTTTGGTTGATGTCTCGACGTCCTTGGGGTGATTTCGGATGGACAATCAGGCTATCTTTGGACTTAGAGGATTGCTAGTGTTCTGCTGTTAGTGTTGCAGAACTTTGTGCTTTGCGTTCGTTGGGGTATGTCGCGAACGCGTAGAAAAAATTGGAAAGCCAAGAATTTTGGCCTACGCGTTCGTGAAGGGTGGTCGTGTTCGCGTAGGTTGGGGACTGTTTGCCTTTGCGTTCGCGTCTGGCCCACGCGTTCACGGAGAGGGAATGTTGGGGTGTCATGAGTTGGCCTTCGTGTTCGCGGTTGGGCTCCGCGTTCGCGATGAAGGAAGTTGGCCCAGTCATTTTCTTTGCCATCGCGGACGCAAGGGTCCATCACGGACGCAATGAAGGGTTGTTCAGCGGGGCAAAATGGTTTTTAAGGATATTTCAGTCGCAAACCCAACAATATTTCCACCATTGTTACTCCACCAATAGAGCTTTTTGAGCAATTTGAAGAGGGTTTTCAACGGATATTGAATGGATGTTAGTCTCTTGACATAGAAACGCTATTTTTATGAAGAATCAACCCTCAAATCCATGAAGATAGGTTGTAATTGTGAAGAACTAGGACTTGGGTTATTGAAAATGAATTTGTAGGATTTGAAAAGTCATTTGAGCACTTTTTTAGACAAATTTTATATGTACGAACTCATGGCGAGGCAAGGAATCCGTTGATGTGATTTTCGAAATTTTTCGAGAAGTGGGCATGGGGCTCGGGTTTTACCAACTTCGTGCTTTTTAGTATTTTTTGAGTAATTTCGATTGAGTTATGTTTCTTTAACATATAATAACGTATTCGTTGTGGTTTTGACTAGATTCGACGCGCGAGGAGGTCAATCCGAGAGGCAAGGGTGTTGTAAGCTAGTTTTCGGCCGGCTAGAGGTGACTAATTGATGTAACTATTGCGCTGAGGGTTTGAAACCCCAGACTTCCACATCGTAACACTATATTGAGGCGTGACACGCATTTCACGATAAGTGCAGGGTCGGATACAGTTGGGGATTGAGACTTAGTCCATCCTGAGTGATTATTGCTATTATATTGGCGCTTGAAACGCATACCTTGTGATTGGCAATTGGGCTTACTGCCGTGTTTGGGGCCTTGTGCCGACCTGTAGAATCCTTAGGGGATCTTTATATGTTTTCCTCACTTGTGTGCATCATATAAATTCTCAGTCACGTTTTCAAATTATAAATCAATATAATAATTGTGTTTTATACATGAACTTAAAATGAAAAAGGGTATGAGGGCGGAGATCCCTATAGTATGTCCCGTTCGATTGACAGTGGACTTGTTTGACTGAGATGGGTCAGGGACCCTGTAGCGGGGATGATATCTTGATGTGGATCGGGCTACACACCGTGGAGATTATATATATATATATATATATATATATATATATATATATATATATATATATATATATATATATATATATATATATATATATATATATATATATATATATAGAGAGAGAGAGAGAGAGAGAGAGAGAGAGAAATAAAATATATATTGATATTGAGGCCGAGAGCCTATTTTATGCCAATACCTAGCTAATATTACGCTTGGGCTGTAGGAGCCCCTCCGGAGTCTGTAGATACCCCCAATGAGCGCCGTCGACATTAAATAAGTGGAGCGGGCTGCACGCCGCAGCAGGTACTGGATTGTACCGTTATATGTATTGCGTTCTGCCATACCTTATTTCTTGAACGTATTAATTTGTTGTGTACTATTTCCACTGTTTGGATATGAACTGCTAGATATAGAGTATTTTGTGTATTTACCGTGTTTTCTTACCTTCAGCCTTTAGTTATGTCTATTACCACTGAGTTGGAAGTACTCACTTTACTCCCTGCACCTTGTGTGCAGATCCAGAGCAGTCTCAGGCTGAGTGATTCCAGCGGATCCAGAGATCTTTCGGGAGTATTTGAGGTAGCTGTAGGGCGTTCGCAGCCGATGATTCTCCCCTCTATCTTTACCCTTTATTTCCACATTATTAGCGTTAGACAGACTTTGTATTAGGTTATTATTCTGTCATTAGAGGCTCATGGTCATGACACCGGGTCCTAGTTGTGCTGTTTCGGTACTTTGGTCAGATTTTTTGTATTTTATCAGTATTTCAGTCTTTGACTTAAATGGTTTTATCTTTACTTGTTTAAATAACTGGAGTAGCCGTTATAAATGGTCGGGCTTTCTTAGTAGTGTTCTGGGCATCATCACGACCGGGTTGGGGTCATGACAGGTTGGTATCAGAGCCTAGGTTACTTGGTCTCGCGAGTCATGAGCTGGTTAGTAGAGTCTTGCGGATCGGTACGGAGTCGTCTGTACTTATCATCGAGAGGCTACAAAACCTTTAGGAAACACTTCACTTTCTTGGAATTCATATCGTGCTGCTTGTTGCTATGAAAACTAAATCTCTGTATTCTATTCTCTCGCAGATGGCGAGAACCCGAGCTAACGGACGTGGTGGGCGACCACCAGTACCACCTGCTAGAGGTCGTGGTTGCGGTCGTGGCAGTGGTCGAGGTGGACCAGCAGGGGCAGCAACTACAGACCCACCACCTGCCCAGGTCCAGGACCAGCCCCCAGCTGTAGATGCTCCAGCAGCACCTATTCAGGCACTGGCAGTGCCCTTCATGATTCCTGGTCTCCAGGAGACCCTAGCACAGATCCTATCAGTTTGTACTAGCCTAGCTCAGGCAGTTTCAACTACCACTACAACACCTACTTCATAGGCAGGGGGAGGCAATCAGACCCCCGCTGCTCGCACACATGAGCCGGTAGTGCAGGATTTGCAGACGCCAGAGGCACCCCCAGTTCAGCAGGTTGCCCCTGTTCAGCCGGTAGCACCGGTTCTTGATAATATGGTTCTAGTTTTGCTAGACGATGAGCAGCGTCTTCTTAAGAGATTCAGCAGAATTGCACCTCCTACATTCAGTGGTGTTCAAAGCGAGGATGCCCAGGGTTTTCTCGACAAGAGTAGACGTATGATGCGGACAGCAGGGATCTTGGAGACGAGCGGTGTGTCCTTTAGTACTTTTCAGTTCTGAGGTGCAGCCTTCACTTGTTGGGAGACATATGAGCACCGTGGGCCGGAGGGTACAGTGACATTGTCATGGCATGAGTTCTCTGCTCTCTTTCTGGTGAAATGGGTGCCACAGTCACATAGGGAAGAGCGACGCAGGCAGTTTGTGTATCTTTGTCAAGGATATTTGATCGTGTCTCAGTATGAGATGAGGTTTTGAGAGCTCGCTCGTTATTCTCCATGGATAGTCCTGACTAATTGGGAAAGGATTAGGAGTTTCGTGGATGGATTGAATTATCCCATCCATATCCTGATGGCTCGAGAGAGGATTATGAGCTACAATTTTGAGGATGCAGTCGATATTGCCCGAGATATTAAGACAGATCGTTGGCAGGAGAAAGGAGCGAGAGGCTAAGAGATCCTAGGGATCAGATAGTTTCAGTGAAGCTCCGTCTAGGATACAGCGTCAGCAAACAAATGTTGTTCTTACCGGTATCACCAATCGGCCCGTTTCGAGTATTGAGGGGCATCTTCATGCCATGGTCACCAGGGGTACCAGCAGGGCCAGTCTTCGCTAAGCGCCCTTCCAGCTGAGATCACTGCTCCTACTTCTTCAGCCCAGGGTTCATCTGCAGCGAGGGGTTCCCATCAGTCCTCTTCTCCAGCTCCAGGTAGTTGCTATGAGTGAGGTGAGTTGGGTCATATGAGGTGACAGTGTCCTCGGCTCCGTAGTAGACAGACTCAGCAGAGGGATCAACCCTCATCTTCTGCTCCTGTTTCTTCAGCACCAACTCAGTCAGATAGGAGTAGAGGTCAGGTATCCAGAGGTTGCCCGAGGGGTGAAGGTTGTACTAGCTGTGGTCAGGCTCACTTATATGCTCTTCCAGATATGAAGGACGTTATCGCATCGGATACTGTCATCACAGGTATTATTTCAGTCTGCCACATAGATGCCTCCGTCTTATTTGATCCCAGTTCTACCTATTCCTATGTGTCTTCATATTTTGCTCATCATTTGGGTACGACCCGAGGTTGTCTTTCTTTACCTGTACATATATCCACCCTGATGGGTGATACTATTGTTGTGGACCATATGTATCGGTCATGTCTTGTTACTATTGGGGGTCTGGAGACCCGAGTTAACTTGTTTTTATTGGGCTCGGTGGATTTCGACGTGATTCTGGGTATAGATTGGCTATATCCATACCATGCTATTCTGGACTGTCATTCTAAGACATTTACGTTGGCTATTCAGGGTATTCCGAGGATCGAGTGGCGAGGCGTGACTGATTATGTACCCATTAGGGTGATTTATTTCCTAAAGGCCCATCGGATGGTTGGGAAGGGTTGTTTGTCATACTTGGTTTTAGTGAGAGATGTGGGAGCTGAGGCTCCAAGTCTTGATTCGGTTCCCGTTGTGAGGGATTTCCCTGATGTGTTTCTAGTGGACCTTTCGGGCATGCCGCCGGACAGGGACATTGATTTCGGTATTGATCTGGTGCCGGGCACTCAGCCCATCTCTATCCTCCCTATCATGTGGCACCAACAGAGCTTAAAGAGTTGAAGGAACATCTTCAAGAACTCCTAGATAAGGGGTTTATTCCCCCAAGTGTGTCACCGTGGGGTGCACCGGTCTTATTTGTAAAGAAGAACGATGGCACAATGAGAATGTGCATTGATCACCAACAGTTAAACAAGGTGACAATAACGAACAAGTATCCACTATCCCGTATTGAGGATCTGTTTGATCAGCTCTAGGGAGCAAGGGTTTTCTCTATGATTGACCTCCGATCAGGCTATCACCAGCTAAAGATTAGGGATTCAGACATTATGAAGACGACTTTCAGGATGAGATATGGGCACTACGAGTTTCTAGTGATGTCCTTCGGGCTGACTAATGCCCCAGCCGCATTCATGCACCTGATGAATTGTATATTTTGGCCGTATCTGGATTCTTTTGTGATCGTCTTTATTGATGACATCATAGTGTACTCGCATAGCCAGGAGGAGCATGGGCAACACTTGAGGGCGGTATTACAAAAATTGAGAGAGGATAAGCTTTATGCGAAGTTCTCCAAGTGTGAATTCTTGTTTAGTACTGCGGCTTTTCTGGGACACGTGGGGTCCAATGACGGTATTCAGGTTGACCCAAAGAAGATTGAGGCGGTGCAAAGTTAGCCCAGACCGTCCTCAGCTAGCGAGATTCGGCGTTTCCACGGCTTGGCGGGTTATTACCGCAAGTTTGTTTAGGGCTTTTCATCTATTGCTTCGCCTTTGACGAAGTTGACATAGAAGAATGCTCCATTTGTATGGTCGGATGAATGCGAGGAGAGCTTCCAGAAGCTCAAGTCGGCTTTGACCACAACTCTGGTGCTAGTATTGCCGTCAGCTTCCGGTTCTTATTTGGTGTATTGTGATGCTTCAGGAGTTGGGATCGATTGTGTATTGATGCAAGAGGGTAGAGTTATTACTTATGCTTCTCGTCAATTGAATATCCATGAGAAGAACTACCCTATTCATGACTTAATGTTGGCTGGTATTGTTCATGCCTTGAAGATTTGGAGGAATTATCTATATGGTGTATCTTGTGAGGTATATACGGACCATCACAGTTTTCAGCACCTGTTTAAGCAGAATGATATGAGACAGCGGAGATGGCTTGAGCTACTCAAAGACTACGATATTACCATTTTGTATCATCCCGGGAAGGCCAATGTGGTGGCCGATGCCTTGAGCCGGAAGACTATTAGCATGGGTAGGTTGACGTACATTCTAGTTGGGGAGAGGACCCTTACAGTTGATGTTCAGGCCTTGGCCAATCAGATGGTGAGGTTAGACATTTCTGAGCCCAATCGGGTGTTGGCTTGTGTGTTTTCCGGATCGTCTTTGTATGACTGCATCAAAGAGCACCAGTATGATGACATGCATTTGCTTGTCCTGAAGGATAGGGTCCAACATGATGATGCCAGAGATATGACCATTGTAGATGATGGTGTGTTGCGGATGCAGGGCCGGATTTGCGTGCACAATGTGGATGGTCTCCGGGTGTTGATATTAGAGGAGGCCCACAACTCATGGTATTCGATTCATCCGGATGCCGCGAAGATGTACCAGGATTTGAGACATTATTACTGGTGGAGGAAGATGAAAAAGGTATTGTGATTATGTGGCTCGGTGCCTCAACTGTCAGCAGTTCAAATATGAGTACTAGAGACCCGATGGCGTATTCCAATGGATGGATTATTCTGGAGTGGAAATGGGGAGAATGTTACTATGGATTTTTTGAGTGGTATTCCTCGTACCTCGAAGAAGTTTGATTCGATTTGGGTGATTGTTGATAGACTGACCAAGTCTGTGTACTTCATTCCAGTATGTACTACCTATTCTACAGAGATGTTAGCAGAGATTTTCATCCGGGAGATTGTACGGTTGTAGGGGGTCTCGATTTCCAATATCTCAGATAGGGGTACCGTGTTTTCTTACCAATTCTGGAGGACCTTTCATCAGGATTTGGGCACACAGGTACAGTTGAGCATGACATTTCATCCTCAGACAGACAGACAGTCCGAGCGTACTACCCAGATATTGGAAGACATGTTGCGTGCCTGTGTTATTGATTTTGGAGGTTCTTAGGCTAATTTCTTTCCACTTGCGGAGTTTGTCTACAGTAACACCTATTAATCCAACATTCAGATGGCTCCGTATAAGGCCTTATATGGGAGACGATGTAGGTCTCCAGTTGGTTGGTTTGAGGCTGGCGAGGCTAGATTATTGGGGACAGAGTTAGTTCAGTATGACTTAGAGAAGGTGAAAATGGTCCAGGAGAGACTTTGTACAGCTCAGTCGCGTCATAAGCGTTATGCGGACCGGAAGGTTGGAGATGTATCTTATGTGGTGGGCGAGAATGTCTTGTTGAAGGTTTCGCCCATGAAAGGCGTTATGAGGTTTGGGAAGAAAGGAAAGTTGAGTCCACGGTTCATTGGACCTTTTGAGATACTTAGGAGAATTAGGGAGGTGACATATATGCTCGCTTTGCCACCTAGCTTGTCGGGAGTTCATCCGGTATTCCATGTTTTTATGCTCCGGAAGTACGTTGGGGACGCGTCTCATGTATTAGACTTCAACACGATCCATTTGGATGAGGACTTGACCTACGATGTGGAGCCGGTGGCTATTTTGGGTCGTCAGGTTGGAAGCTGAGATGAAAAGACATAGATTCAGTGAAGATGCAATGGAGAGGTCGGCCCGTGAAGGAGTCCACTTGGGAGACCGAGTAGGAAATGCGCAGCAAATATCCTCACTTTTTTTGAGACTCCGGGTATGTTTCTTGACATGCTCGAGGACGAGCATTTGTTTAATTTTGGGAGGATGTAACGACCCAAACCGTCGTCATGTGAGTTACCGCCTCGTTATCCCTGTTGTATGCTTCTATATGTTTCATTATATGTGTTTGGGTAATTTGAAGTAATTCGGATAGAGTTTGGTTAAAAATAAGATAATTAGTCTCTTTATAAGAAGTTTAGTTTGGATAAGTCAACCGAATGTTGATTTATGAGTTAGAGGGCTCGGAATGGATTTTCGACAATTCGACTAGTTCCAGGAGGTGATTTATGACCTAGGAGCGCAATCAGAATTGAATTTGGAGGTCCGGTGTAGAATTAGGCTTGAATTGGCTAAGATTGAATTTTGGCGAATTCCGGTTGATAGGTGAGATTTTGATTCTGGGGTGGGAATGGAATTCTGACAGTTGCAGTAGCTCCGTTAGGTTATATTTGATATGCATGCTAAGTTGCAGGTCATTCGGAGTTGTTTACGTCGGGTTTTTGATCAAATGCAAGTTTCGGAAGTTTTAGTTTAACTTAGGCTTGAATCCATGGAAATTCGATGATTTTATGTTTACGATAGTGATTTTATGGCTCAAGGAAGTTTGAATGAGGTATTACAACATATCTGTGCTTTTGGTTGAGGTCCCAATGGCCTCATAGTGATTTCAGATGGTAAATCGGGCTATTTTTGGACTTAGAGGATTGCTGGTGTCCTGCTTTTGCTGTTGCAGAACTTTGTGCTTCGCGTTCACAGTGGTATGTCGCGAATGCATATAAGGAAATGGAAATCCAAGAATTTTGGTCTTCGTGTTTGCGAAGGGTGTCCGCGTTTGCGTAGGTTGGGGCGCATTTGCCTTCGCGTTCACGTCTGGCCCACGCATTCGCGAAGAGCGAATGCTGGGGGGTCCTGAGTTGGCATTCGCGTTCGTAGTTGAGCACTGCGTTCACGATGAAGGAAGTTGGCCCAGTCATTTTCTTTGCCATCGCGGACGCTAGGGTCCATCTCATTCGCGATGAAGGGAGGTTGAACAAGGCATAATGGTTTTTCAGGATATTTCAGATGCGAACCCATTAATATTTCCACCATTTTTACTCCACCAAGAGAGCTTTTTGAGTGATTTGAAGAGGGTTTTCAACGGATAGTGATTGGAGGTAAGTCTCTTGACTTAGAAAGATCGTTTTTATGAAGAATCAACCCTCAAATCCATGAAAATAGGTTGAAATTGTAAGAACTAGGGCTTGTGTTATTGAAATTGAATTTTAGGATTTGATAGGCCATTTGAGCTCTGTTTTCGACAAATTTTATATGTACGGACTCGCGGCAAGACAAGGAATCTGTTGATGTGATTTTCGGAATTTTTTGAGAAGTGGTTCTGGGGCTCGGGTTTTACCAACTTCGTGATTTTTAGTGTTTTTCGAGTAATTTTGATTGGGTTATGTTTCTTTAACACATAATAATGTATTTGTTATGGTTTTGACTAGATTCGACGCGCGAGGAGGTATATTCAAAAGGCAAGGGTGTTGCTAGCTAGTTTTTGGGCGGCTAGAGGTGAGTAGTTGATGTAACTGCTGCGCTGAGGGTTTAATACCCCAAACTTTCACATAACGCTATATTGAGGCGTGACACACATTCCACGATGAGTGCGGGGTCGGATACAGTTGGGGATTGAGACTTAGTCCATCCCGAGTGATTATTGCTGTTATATTGGTGACTGAAACGCATACCTTATTATTGTGAATTGGGCTTAATGCCGTGTTTGGGGCCTTGTGCCGACCTGTAGAATCCTTAGGGGATCTTTATATGTTTTCCTCACTTGTGTGCATCACATAAATTCTCAGTCACATTTTCAAATAATAAATCAATATAATAACTGTGTTTTATACATGAACTTAAAATGAAAAAGGGTATGAGGGCTGAGATCCCTATAGTTTGTCCGGTCAAATTGACAGTGGACTTGGGACCCTATAGTGGGGTTGATATCCTGATATGGATCGGGCTACACGCCGTAACAATTATATATATATTGATATTGAGGCCGAGAGCCTGTTTTATGCCAATACCTGGCTGAAATTGCGTTTGGGGTGTAGGAGCCCATCCAGAGTCTGTACACACCCACAGTGAGCGCCGTCGACGTTAAATAAGTGGAGCGGGCTACACACCGCGGCGGGTACATGATTGTACCATTATATGTATTGTTTTCTGCCATGCCTTGTTTCTTAAACGTATTAATTTGTTGTGTATTATTTCCACTGTTTAGATATGAACTGCTAGATATAGAGTACTTTGTGCATTTAGTGTATTTCTTTTACCTTCAACCATTAGTTATGTTTATTACCACTGAGTTGGATGTACTCACTTTACTCCCATCACCTTGTGTGCATATCTAGGGCAGTCTCAGGCGGAGTGATTCCAGCAGATCCAGAGATCTTTCGGGAGTATTTGAGATAGATGCAGGGCGTTCGCAGCCGATGATTCTCCCCTCTATATTCACCCTTTATTTTCGCATTATTAGTGTTAGACATACTTAGTATTAGGTTATTATTCTGTCATTAGAGGCTCATGGTCGTGACACTGGGTCGTAGTTCGGCTGTTTCGGTATTTTGGTTAGATTTTTTGTATTTTATCAGCATTTCAGTCTTTGACTTAAATGGTTTTGTCTTTACTTGCTTAAATAACTGGAGTAACCGTTATAAATGGTCGGGCTTGCCTTGTAGTATGCTGGGCACCATCATGACTGGGTTGTAGTCGTCACATCTTACTTTTAATCGTTATTGACATTTGTTACCCACTGAGTTGGAGTACTCACTTTACTCCTTGCACCCTGCGTGCAGATTCAGGCATAGCTATTACTGCTTTCGAGTGTTGACCCCTCCAGTTTTAGGCGGGCGTTCGAAGAATACGAGGCAGTTGTTGATGTCCGCAGGCCCGTGTCTCTTCTTGTTTATCATTTATACTTCCCTTCAAACATTTCTAATAGTTTATGGAATTTAGCAGATTTGTATTATGGCATATAGACGCTCATGACTTGTGATACCCTGGTTAGTACAATATCGGATTGTATTTTCCGCACGTTTATCGATGTTTTCCGCTATTTAGTATGATTAAATCATGCTTAGACTACTTTCATGTTGATTATCTGTTTTAAAAGTGGATTGGGTTTAACTGGATGGCATTGTCTTCACGAGAGGCGTCATCACGATCGGGTTTGGGATACCGTGACACTATGACTTGTCAGCTTGTTGTATTTCATGTCTCAAAATGGTTAATTTGATGTTGAAATACATTAAACAATCGAATGCATGCAACAAAATCCAGATAAGAAAGAAACACAATTAAAAAAATATTTTTGAAAATGTCATTGCAAAACTAATTATGAGAATGATTGAGCATCTGTAAACGAATAATTTATAGCCATAGTTGATCAAAACAATCATTGACATTTTCTTTTCCTTCCTTCCTCAAAGTAACATTTATCCCCTTATATTTTCTTTTGTTGAAAATAAAATTATTATTTATCACACTAATATTTTATTATTTCAAGCTGTAAATTCCAATATAAAAAGATAGTAACGTTCACAAAGAATAGTTTATATGTTGTACATGCTTTTAATATTGAAGTATAACAAGGTGTCGTATAACGACCCGATCCGTCATCTCAGGTATCTTCACCCCGTTTTTCCCATTTTATGCTTCTATATGTTTTATCATATGTTCTTGGAGAATTTGAAGTAATTCGGATAGAGTACGGTTAGAAATGAGACAATTAGTCTCTTTATAAGAAGGTTAGTTTGGAAAAGTCAACCAATTATTGACTTATGAGTTACAGGGCTCGGAATGGATTTCCGATGGTTTGACTAGTTTCGGGTGATGATTTGTGACTTAAGAGCGCAATCGGAATTGATTTGGAGGTCCGGTGTAGAATTAGGCTTGAATTGGCTAAGTTTGAATTTTGGCGAATTTTAGTTGACATGTGAGATTTTGATCTGAGGGTTGGAATGGAATTTTGACAGTTGTAGTAGCTCGGTTAGATTATTTTGGATATGCGTGCAAAGTTTAAGGTCATTCGAAGGTGTTTAGGTTGGGTTTTGGATCAAATGCATGTTTCGGAAGTTTTAGTTTAACTTAGACTTGAATCCGTGGTAATTCGATGATTTTGATGTATACGATGGTGATTTTATGGATTGAGAAAATTCGAATGAGGAATTAGAACATACATGTGATTTTGGTTGAGGTCCCGAGGGCCTCGGGGTGATTTTGGATGATCGATCGAGCTATTTTTGGACATAGAGGATTGCTGGTTTTCTACTGCTGGTGTTGCAGAACTTTTTGCTTCGTGTTCACAGGTGTATGTCGCGAATGCGTAGAAGGAATTGGAAAGCCAAGGATTTTGGCCTTCGCGTTCGCGAAGGGAGGCCGCATTCGCGTAGGTTGGGGCCCGTTTGCCTTCGCGTCTGGCTCCACGCATTCGCGAAAAGGGAATGCTTGGGTGTCCTGAGTTGCGCTTCGCGTTTGCATCCCTGGCACGCATTCGCGATGAAAGAGGAAGCAGTGGCCTTCGCATTTGCAGTGGGGCACCACCTTCGGGATGACGAAAGTTGGCCCAGTGCATTTTTGTCCATCGCGGACGCGAGATAGCATCGCGTTCGCGATGAAGGGGTGTTCAGCTGGACAGCATGTTTTAGGGGTTAATTCATCCGCGACCCACTTAATATTTCCACCATTTTTACTCCCCCAAGAGAGCTTTTGAGCGATTTGAAGCGTTTTTTCAACGGGTATTGATTGGAGATAAGTCTCTTGACTTAAAAACACCATTTTTATTAAGAATCAACCCTTCAAATCCATGAAAATAGTTTGAAATTGTGAAGAACTAGGGCTTGGTTTTTGAAAACGAATTTTGGGGATTTGAAAGGCCATTTGAACTCCGTTGTTGGAAAACTTTATATGTACGGACTCATGGAGAGACGAGGAATCCGTTTGTGTGATTTTCGAAATTTTTTGAGAAGTGAGCCCGGGGCTCGGGCTTTACCAACTTCGTGAATTTTTGTATTTTTCGAGTATTTTTGGTTGGGTTATGTTTCTTTAGCCCATATTTATGTATTCGTTGTGGTTTTGACTAGATTCGACATGCGAGGAGGTCGATTCAAAAGGAAAAGGCATTGCGGACCAGTCTGCGGCCGGCTAGAGGTGAGTAGTTTGTATAGATGATGGCCTGAGGGTTTGAAACCCCGGTTTATCACATCATGACACTATGTTAGGGCGTGACTCGCACCCCATGGCAAGTGCGGAATTGTATATGATTCGGAATTATGACTTGGTCCATCCCGAGTGCTATTTATAATATATTGTTGGCTGATACACACATTGTATTGTTGAAAATATGGCTTATTGCCATATGTGGGGCCTTGTGCCGATTTGTAGCATCCGTCTAGGATTAATATTATTGTGATATCATGATTGGTATAATCATTTATCTCTGTCCTGTGTTAATCACTGTTATGAAATGCTAAGTCATTTTTTTTCTGAAGTTAAATAAATAAAGAATATTCTTCTTAATAATTGGAAACTGGGAAATTAATTGAACCTGTTATGTGACTCATATGCATACTGTAGACAGAGTATGGATCGGGTTGCACATCGTAGTGATATGATGATATTGCGCTTGGGCTGTAGGAGCCCCTCGCGAGTCTGTACACACACCCAGTGAGCGCCATCGACGTTAAACGGATAGGGTTGTACGCCGCAACGGATTCATGTGCATTGCATTGCATCTTTGCATGATACTTGACTGATATATTTGATATTTCTTTGTTGTTAGTTCATAGTTAAGGTGTCGGACTTTTAGCTTTGCTTTGCTTTGCTTTGCTTTGTGGCATTTCGTGGATTTCTCATATTCAGACATTTTATATGCTTATTACTCACTGAGTCGGTAGTACTCACCCCTACTCCCTGCACCTTGTGTGCAGATTCAGGTACACTGGAGGCTTAGCTGAGCACTCGTTGTCTCAAGAGATTATTCGTTGAGGTAGCTCCTTGACGTTTGCAGGACCTGGCTACTCTTCCTATTTCAGTTTATTATTATTATATACATTTCCAGACTTGCGTATTTTTGTTCTGATATTATTATCCAGTTGTTTAGAGGCTCTAGACTCATGACCTCAGATCTTATGGGAGTGTCTATTGGTTTTTATATATTTCCGTATTATCCTATTAATACTACTGGATTATTATTCTAAAATTATTACACTTCTCCTTACATTGTCGGTTTGAGACTTATTGTTAAATTGCGAGCGATTGTTGGTCGGGCTTGCCTAGCTTTAGGGTTGGGCGCCATCACGACCGGGTTTGGGTCATGACATGTCGGCCATTTTTATCATATTGAGAGCTATGGAGCTCATATTGAAGCAATTTTCGAGGCGATTTTCACCATATGGATTGGGGTAAACATTCTATATCTGAAAGTAATTACAGTTTATGATTATATGGTTATATTCATCATTTATTTCAGAAATAAATGGAAGAAATTAAGATTTTTTTAAATTTAAGAACGAAAATTCCAGATTTTGAGGTCAAGTTGTTATCGAAATTTGATATAATTGGGATGGTTGAGCTCGTATCGGAATGGTTTATCAGATTTTATGACTATTTGTTTGGAATTTGGGCACGTGAGCCTTAGGAAAATCTGGTCAACTTTTCGAACGGAGTTACAAATTTATCTTAATTGAATTGTTGTGAGTATTAGAGCATGTGTTTATGGATTTTCTTATTTATTGGCTAGTTTTGGAGCGTTGTGCATCGAGTTGAGTCATCGGAAGAGCTTGGAAGCCAATTTTGGAACTTCGTAGCGAGGTGAATCTCCTTTGGAATTGTCCCCATAGGTGAGTTAATTGGTCATGTGCTCCTATTTGTGGGGGCTACGTACACACGAGGTGATGAGCGTCCGTGCGTAGCTACTATTATGCTTAAGTCCGGGTAGATTAAGGCCTAATAGCATGCTTACTTGTAATACTTTCAATCTTGTTGATAAACTTAAAAATTCTTAAAACATATTGAACGTGAAAATGAATTTCTAAAAAGCTAGATATCATTTCTTGACTTTTAAAAGAGAAACTTGCCTTTTCCTAAATATTTTCTCCTTGGTGAATTATTGAGTTGACTGTTTGAGTGTGTTTATCTATTATTGAATGGGTTGAACGCGTCAGTAGATTAAACAGATGCATCTTTGGTTCGCGCCATTCGACCCTTTGGCAGTGCATAATTTAAATATTGTTGGATCGAGCTGTACGTCCTCTGCATGATTTGCGCATACTTGTATTGCTTGCCTTGAGGTTTATTGATATTGATGTTTGCTCTCCCCGCTTGAGATAATTGAAAATTTATAAATTATGAATTCGAATATTTTTAATATAAAAAGGAATTTACTTGTTCGTGACTTATTTGAAATTACTGCGGTTCTTAATAAATCCATGATTATTTGCATTAATAATATATTACTGATGGACCACTAGTAAGTGTCGAAGTCGACCTCTCGTCTCTACTTCTTCGAGATTAGATGGGATACTCACTGGGTACACGTTCTTTGCGTACTCATACTACACTTGCTGTGTATTCTTGTTGCACAAGTTTATGTGTGGCTAGTGATTTAGTGGCATGGTTGGTACGAAGACTTAGGCAAGTTCCGTTATCAAGACGCCCCGAGGCCAGCAGAGTCTCCTTCAGAGTATTGTGTTGTATTTTTAATTTTGTCCATTTGTATTCCACAGAGTCACTGTATTTTATTTCATTCACTAGTAAATGCTCATGTACGTGCGACGTCGGATTCTGAGATGATCACGAAATTTTATTTTAGTAGTTAAATTTTATAAAGACATCCTCATTTATTGAGTGGAGTTTATTATTTCTTTGTCTAAAGGAAATAATTTCAAAATAAATGATAAATTGCTAGTAAATTGTCGTTGGCTTGCCTGACAGTGGTGTCCGGCGCCATCACGTCCCTTAGTGTATTTGGGTCATGACAAGCACGAAGGGTGATGCCGTGCAGCGTGTATTAATTCTTATAGCGAGGACGATAGTAAAAGTACGATGGGTGATGTAGTGCACTTGTTTGATTTCTTGTTGTGCTTGAAAATATAGATATGGTGTTCCTCGTGTTTACTTGTTGTCTACTTATTCTTAATTGATGTTTCCCCCGCACCATGTTTCCCCCTCCCATTATTAACTGTACATTCTTGTTTCTACTTTCCGTTGTATATGATTTAACTGCACATGGTTATTTGATAGTATGGTCCTAGACTTGTCACTACTTCGCTGAGGTTGGGCTAGGAACTTACCAACAGATGGGTCGGTTGTGCTGATACTATACTCTGCACTGTGTGCAGATCCCCGCTATCATGACCCAAAATCCCTCCGAATGAGTCGTGATGGCACCTAGTCTCTAAACTAGGCAAGCCTAACATTAACTGAAATAACATTGATATTTATTAAACTAAAATGAAATTCCTCAAAATAATTTACCATTCATAAAATCGATAGTACAAATCATAAGCGTTTCTAAGAGTAGTTATACAAAATAAATACATAAATGTTCTGAACAAAGGGAACATACGGAAATAAGTACAATTGAAGGTGACTCCGAGGACCGTGAAGGCTGCAACAGGTTTACCTTAAGTCTCCACTGCAACGAACAACTACTATCAATCAAATACCTGGATCTTCACATAAAAATGTACAGAAGTGTAGTATCGGCACAACTGATCGCATGTGCTGGTAAGTGCCTAGCTTAACCTCGGTGAAGTAGTGACGAGGTTAGGACCAGACTAACAAATAAACCTGTACAATATAGCGTACAAAATAATAGGAAGCATATAACAATGGTGACAACAATGATCAACCAGTGATTTAAATAGCAACTAACAAGAACAACATAAATGTTTCTTAACAAATAATAAATACAAATGCAACCAATTAATCAGGTCCTTCAAATATAAATCTTTCCCCTGTAAATCCGTCAGTAAATAATCTCTAAGATAATATGCTTTTCAATAATTATATTTCGAATAATTTCCTTTCGAGTAAAAGTCATAATGTGACTCCTCATTTCATAATCATAAATAAAATTTGGTATCAACGCACTTTCATATTTTTCACGGCACCTCGTGCCCACATATTTCTGTCTCATTTTAATATCCTCATATTACTCAGTTCATAGGCTCTATATCCTATCAAAATTAATAATTCTCAGGTAGCCTCATTCACTTAACATAAAGTAGGGTACAACTCCCAACCCAAATAGAAATCAACAAGAAAAGGTGAAGTTACTTCTAGAAATCATTTGATAAAGAAAATACCCTTTTCAATTGAAGTATAATTTCAGATAAATTATTACATTTAATACGAAAAATCAATAAATCAAAACATAGAAGAAATTCTTGTTTAAGTATAGTACAACCTCAAACATTTTAAGAAAAATTTGGCTGAGAAATCAGTTGAGTTAAAAATATTATAATTATTGAAATTTAAAGTATTAAATATATATGAAACAATAGGGCAAGGTATTGTTAACAATGAATTCCCACACAAAGGACCAAAGCCGTAAAGGAAATCTAAACCATTAAAATACTTGAATTGATAACAATAATTACAACAGAGACAAAATAATCACGGAAGGAGTACAACTCAATGCAGAGATAACAACATGGGATCTCCCAGGATACCGTCGTGTAGTCCCACATGTAAATACTCGGGGATCTCTCAGTATCCTTCGTGTATGAGGTAGGGATATCTTGGTATCTCGAGGATCTCTTGGTATCCTCAATATGAATGCTAGGGATCTATTGGTATCCCGAGGATATCTTGGTATCCTCAATATATATGTTAGGGATATCTTGGCATCCCAAGGATCTCTTGGTATCCTCAATATATGTGCAGGGGGGGTCTCCCGGGAATCTAACCCGTAGTCCTATAGTAAATGTGCAGGGGGATCTACCGGGAATATAACCCATAGTCCTAAAGTAAACAAACAAGGGGGAGCTACCGAAATTCCACATATCTAGTCCCAAAGTATATACACAATGCAACCAACATAATCAATAGTTACATCACAACGGAAGGATCAAAAATCACTGCAATACATATAAAACAATAAATGACAATAATACAAGGTACGACAAATAAATCAACTCAGGGGCTATAATCACAAGAAAATGGTAAAACCAGCTCAAAGGAATAACCACAGAAAAAAATACTGGCATAAAGGAAACAGTTCGATAACGGGAAAACTAACACGTAGCAACGATCCCACAATATACAAGTCAATAATATGGAAATCAACATGAGTCAAGTAGTTATGAAGATATAACATAACAATAGGAGAGGAAAGTCTCTTTGGTTAAGTCAAATAGGAGTTATATTAATCAAAGTATAAGACTCAAGGGCATGCTTGACACCAACGTATAGATACTCGTCACCATGCCTATATGTCGTACTCAACAAATAATACATAACAATTATGACACAACTCCTAATCCCTCAAATTAAAGTTAGACCAAACACTTACCTCGCTTTCCAACCAATTCAAAATTCCAACAAGCCTTTTCCTCGCAAATTCGTCCGAAGCTTCAAATCTAGATATAGTAATTCAATATACTCAATATAAATCGTACGAATTAATTCCTTATGAAAATACTAATTTTCCAACAAAAATCTGAAATTGCACTAAAAATTTGTCAGTGGGGCCCACGTCTCAAAATCCAACTACACTCATAAAATCTGACAACCCATTCAACCACGAGTCCAACCATACAAAAATTACTAAATTCCGATATCGGGTTGACTTTCAAATCTTAAATTTTCATTTTTGGAAAATTTGGCGAAAAATCTAATTTTTCTTCCATGAATTGTGACGACCCAGCCGGTCGTCTTTATAATTTATGTCCCGTTCCCCCATTAACTGCTTTCCCTAGGTTCATGGCTACTATTTTGGTTTGTTGGGACATTCGGTAATAGGATTCAGAGTGTTTTGGGACACTTTGTCCCTAACTGACATCTTAAGTTTTGGAAAATGGTCTGTAATAAGAACAATGTGAAGACGACCTCGAAATGGAAATACGATCATTCCATTAGCTTCGTTAGGTAATTTCAGAGTTCAGAGTGTGTTCAGAATGTATTTTGGATGTCCATATCTCATTTATGCTAGAAATGCCCAAGGTTGGAATTTTGAAGTTTTCGGTCCGATAGTGAAATTTTGATCCGAGGGTCGGAAGCGGATTTCAAAATTTGTTGTAGCACCTTCATGTCATTTGGGATGTATGTGCAATGTTTCAGGTAAATCAAACTAGTGTTGATTAGGCTTTGGATCGAAAGTGTGTTTTGGATGAACTTGAAGTTCTTAGGCTTGAATCTTTGATTTAATCGAGGTTTCAGTGTTGTTTTAGGTGTCTTATGGATTGGTGTAAGTTTGAATAAGGTATTAGGTGGTATTGGTTTTGTTAGAGTAGGTACCGGGTGCCTCAGGTGTGTTTCAGATGCTCGACGGGTTAGTTTTAGAAGTTAGAAGGAAATTTGCAGCAAGCCTTCTGTTGTTTTTGCTTCTGCGGCTTGGGAATCGCATAAGCGGCTTACAAACCACAAAAATTAAATTCGGCAAATGGACAGGAACCGCAGAAGCGGTAAGGATTCTGTAGAAGCGGGATCGCTTCTGCTATATAAGGATCCGGAGAAGTTGTAAGGGCCATCTTAAGTGGAAGCTGCAGAAGCGGCAATTTGTCTGCAGATGCGGGACCGTAGAAGCGGTCCCTAGACGGCAAAAGCGGAAATCACTGTGATGTTGAGGGTTTTATTCGAGGATAATTTCAAACGTTGGAAAAATCAAGTTTGAGCTCGGGCAAAGGCAATTTTGAGACGGTTTTGAAGAGTAGATTATTGGGTAACGTTTCTATGATCCTTTTTAGTTATACTACATCATTTAGTAGTTAAATCCATTATTTAAATTCGAATTAAGGATAAAAATGGATGAATTTGGGTGAAAGTTCATTGACTAAACTATTGGGTTTTGAGGGGGCATTTGACCTCCGATTTTTTAGATTTTTATATGGTTAGACTTGTGAGAGTGCGGGGTTTTTGAAAATGTGGAAAGTATTAGGTTCCGAGACGTTGACCTGAGGGGCGTTTTTGTTATTTTACCTATTTTTGCGTCTTAGCTTTAATTTTAATAGTGGAATTAGTTACTTGCGATGTTATTTACAATATGTAATTGGTTTGAATAGATTTGGGCCACTCAGAGTCGGATAATCGTGGCAAGGGCATTGATTCTTAGTGATTTTTGTACCGGTTGGAGGTAAGTGGCTTGTCTAACTTTGGGTGGGGGACCTCTCCCCTTAGGATATCTTGAATGTTGTTCTAAAGCCTTATGCGCGAGGTGACGAGCGTGTACTTGTGCTAGTTGTTGAAAATTTACCTTACTTGACTATTTTAGATTGTGTTTTTTTGCATATTTAACTGTTAAAAATGCAAATTCACTTGTTTTAGCTTAGGGAGAGCATGTGAGTTGGCTTACTTGTTCTACTTGGCTAAATTGAAATATCTGCTCTTTATGAAGCATGCTAGACTTTGGATTCTACCTGTTGCCTTTACTTAGCATTTGTACGTTATTGAAGTACTGTGATGTGTTTATGATTGGGACTACGTGTTCGATTCGATTGGGACTACGTGTTCGATTCGCGGGAGATCCTCAGATATTGGTATGATGGACTACGGGTTCGATTTCCGGGAGATCCTCGGATATTGGTATGATAGACTACGGGTTCGATTCCCGGGAGATCCTTAGATATTGGTATGAAAGACTACGGGTTTGATTCCCTAGAGATCCTCATATATTGGTATGATGGACTACGGGTTTGATTCTCGGGAGATACTCAGATATTTGTATGATGGACTATGGGTTCGATGCGTGGAAGATCCTAAGATATTGGTATGATAGACTACGGGTTCGATTCTCAGGATCTCCTTAGATATTGGTATGACGGACTACGGGTTCAATTCCCGGGAGATCCTCAGATATTGGTATGATGGACTACGGGTTCAATTCCCGGGGGATCCTCAGATATTGAGTGATACTTGGTTGTGTTATTTTCTTCACTTAGCTTAATTGTCATTTACTTGCAGCTTCTATTCTATTTTATCGTTGCTTTGCTGCTTATTTTCTGCCATACACTGTTCATTATTGTTGAAATGTTTATTCTCGATAGGGCCCTGACCTTCCTCGTCACTACCCAACCCATGTTAGGCTTAGCACTTACTGAGTACCGTTGTGGTATACTCAGGCCTCTTCTGCGCAAGTTTTTCATGTGCAGATCCAGGTACTTCTGGTCGAGCACACTATCAGTGATACAAGAGTTATACTTGGAGACTTGAGGTATGCATCTGTCGCGTCCGTAGATCAGGAGAGTCTCCCTTTTATTCTACCTATAGTTAGCTAGTTGTTATTCTGTTTTCTTGTATTAGACTACTATGGTGTTTAGAGCATTTTATGGTTTCTATAGCCTGTGTTGCCCGTGGGTTTCCGGTTCTTGGAGGTTGTTCCAATAAATTTTTTATTGAAGTGTACGTGCCAAGCAGAAAATCTATACATTTTCTTATGATATCCGATACGATATTATTGTTTGTAAATATTGTTAAATTCCGCAATGTGCTAGGCTTACCTAGTCACGAAGACTGGGTGCCGTCATGATAGGTTCACAATTGGTGAACTAGGGTGGTGGAAAGTTGGTATCAGAGCTCTAGGTTAATAGGAGTCACAGGACACAGGCCGGTTTATTAGAGTCTCGCTGATCGGTACGGAGATGTCTGTACTTATCTACGAGAGACTATGTAACTATTTAGGAAAAATCTCTACTTCATTGAATTCTTTGTCGTGCTATATTTTTGACATCAACTCTAAACTTCTGTCATCTATTCTCTTATATATGGTGAGGACACGCACGACCCAGGATGATCAGGCACCTGCACCCCCTCCTGCATCTGTTAGGCAGGGGCCGGGGCAGGGTTGTGGACGCGCGCGGGGTGCAGCCAGATCACCTGCACGAGCGGTCGCCGAGGTACCACCAGCGGATCAAGCTAGGACTCAGGCACCTGACATGCCCACAACCACAACTACTCCAGCTGTTCAGGAGGCACTAGCACAGTTTATGAGCATGTATATACGTTGCAGGTAAGGTTGCTTCCCCTTCCTGCAGCCACGTCCTAGGCCGGGAGAGGAGCCCAGACTCTCGCAGCCTGCAGCCTAGAGCAGAGGGTGTATATGGGACAGATTCCAGATATTATCCCCGTCCAGCCTGCAGTAGCGGTTCAGCCCGGGGATGGGGCACCTACTTCGGAGGATGAGCAGCGTAGATTGGAGAGGTTCAAGAAGTATGACCCTCATGTTTTCAGCCGACTAGTTACGGATGATGCCTTGGGGTTATTGGAGGATTTTCACCACTTTTTTTGCACCATGGGTATTACTGCCTCGAGCGGGGTTTCTTCTGCAGCTTTCCAGCTTCGGGGAGCCGCATATGACTGGTGGCACACCATTGAGTTAGACAGTCCGAACGAGGCTACCTCCCTAACTTGGACTCAGTTTTTAGATATGTTTCGGAGGGATTTTGTTCCCCAGAGCCTCGGAGATGCATGACGTATAGAGTTTGAGCATTTGCGTCAGGGCCCTATCACTGTCTCTGAGTATGCCATCCGTTATACTAGGTTGGCCAAACATGCACCAACTTTGGTGGCTACTATTTTTGAGAGGGTTCGTCGGTTTATCAAGGGTCTTATTCCTCCCATCAGGTCTGGTATGGCTCGAGAGTTGGAGATGGATATACCATATCAGCTGGTAGTGAGCATATCCAGGAGGATAGAGGATATACATGCTAGAGAGCGAGAGGAGAGAGAGGCCAAGAGGTCTCGAGAGTCGGGTTATGTCTCTGGTACCCGTACATTAGTAGTAGGACGTCATGGTAGGGGCTATACGTGCCACCCAGTTTACTCAGCTCTTCCTTCATCTAGCAATACTCCAGCTCCCCTAGATCTCAGGAACCTTATTTTGCACCTCCAACTTCTAGTGTGCCTCCTACGCGGGGTACCTCCCGAGGTCAATTTAGCGGGGGTTGGCTCAGTCAGTCACAGCCACTGCGCCATCCCAAATCTTGTTATGAGTGCGAGGATACCCGCCACCTGGTTAGAGATTCCCCCAGACGTTGGAGAGGTGTGCCTTCTCAGACTCCACAGCCTCCGCATGCTCCACATGGTCATCAGGCCATCGTTCCAGCTCTAGTTACCACCCTACCCGCCCAACCAGCTAGGGGCGGAGATCGGGGAGATAGAGGTCACCCTTGAGGGAGGGGCCGGGCCACATTTTATGCTATTCCTGATCGTGTCAAGGCTGTCGCCTCCGATTCTGTTATCACAGGTACTATATTGGTTAGTCATAGAGAGGCATCGGTTCTATTGGATCCAAGCTCTACCTATTCTTACGTGTCATCTTATTTTGCTCCGCATTTGGGTACAAAACAAAAGACCTTGAGCTCTCCTATTTATGTATCTACTCCCGTGGGAGATTCCCTTGTTGTGGAGCGCGTATATCGGTCATGTTTGGTTACTATTCGTGGTTTTGAGACCAGGGTAGATCTTTTATTACTTGATATAGTTGATTTTGATATTATCTTGGGCATGGACTGGTTGTTACTCCAGTATGTTATTTTTGATTGTCACGCTAAGACCATGACACTAGCTATGCCAGGTATTCCATGTATTGAGTGGAGTGGTACTTTTGATCACACTCTCAGTAGAGTAATATCTTTTCTTAAGGCTCAGTGTATGGTTGAGAAGGGGTGCGCCAGTATTTAGCATATGTGAGAGATGTCAGTGCTGATACCCCTTTAGTGGACTCTGTTCCAGTGGTACGGTATTTCCCGATGTGTTCCCAGCTGATCTTCCGGGCATGCCGCCCAATCGGGACATTGAGTTCTGTATTGATTTGTTGCCGGGCACTTAGCCCATATCCATTCCTCCTTACTGTATGGCTCTTCCTGAGTTGAAGCATCAGTTACAAGAATTGTTTGATAAGGGTGTTATTCGACCAATGTTTCACCATGGGGTGCTCCTATCTTGTTCGCTAAGAAAAAGGATGGTTCTATGCGCATGTGTATCAATTCAGTTGAACAAAGTTACAGTGAAGAACCGATATCCTTTGCCTCGTATCGATGATCTATTCGACCAGCTTCAAGGTGCACATGTGTTTTCTAAGATTGATTTGCGCTCAGGTTATCACCAGCTTAAGATTCAGGAGCCGGATATTTCGAAGACTGCTTTCAGGACTCGGTATGGCCATTATGAGTTCCTTTTCATGTCATTTGGGCTGACCAACCCAACAGCTTTCATGCATTTGATGCACAGTGTATTGAGTCCCTATCTCGACTCGTTTGTCATTATTTTCATAGATGATATTCTTGTATACTCCCGGAGTGGGGAAGATCATGAGTAGCACCTGAGGACAGTTCTTTAGACCCTGAGGGAAAAGAAATTATATGCAAAGTTCTCAAAATGTGAGTTTTGGTTGAGTTCTGTGGCATTCCTAGGCCACATGGTATCGAGTGTGAGCATTCGGGTAGATTCGAAGAAGGTGGAGGCCGTTCATAGTTGGCCCAGGCCCTCCTCAGCTATAGAGATCCATAGTTTCCTTATCCTAGTGGGGCGTTACCGTCGTTTTGTGCAGGGGTTCTTATCGATTGCAACCCCTATGACTAGATTGACACAGAAGGGTGCTCCTTTCCATGGTCATACATGTGTAAGGCGACCTTCCAAAGGCTCAAGACGGCTTTGACTTCAGCCCATATTCTGATTTTGCCTATTGGTTCGGGGTCGTATACAGTTTATATTGATGACTCACGAGTTGGACTTGGAGCGGTGTTGATGCAGCACGATAGGGTGATTGCCTACGCGTCCAGTTAGTTGAAGGTACATTAAAAGAACTATCGTGTCCATAACCTTGAGTTAGATGCTATTGTTCATGCCTTGAAGATCTGGCATCATTATTTGTACGGCATGCCTTATGAGATTTATATGGATCATTGGAGTTTACAGCGCTTTTTCAAGCAGAAGGATCTGAACTTGAGCCAGAGGAGATGGTTGGAGCTATTGAAGGATTATAATATCACTATTTTTTATCACCCCGGAAAGGCCAATGTGGTAGCCGATGCCTTGAGTCGTCGGGCGGAGAGTTTGGGGAGTTTGGCATATTTACCAACTTCAGAGAGACCTATGGCGATGGATGTTCAGGCTTTTGCCAGTCAGTTCGTGAGATTGGACCTTTCAGAGCCCAGTCGGGTTCTAGCCTGTGTGGTTTCTTGGTCTCCATTGTTTGATCGTATCAGGGAGCGGCAATATGATGACCCTCATTTGCTTGTCCTGAGGGACACAGTTCAGCATGGCGATGCTAGGGATGTGACATTGGAGATGACGGGGTATTGACAATCCATGGTCGGATATGTGTTCCCGATGTTGATGATACTCGGGAGTTGATATTGACAGATGCCTACAGCTCGAGGTACTCCATCCATCCGGGTGCCGCGAAGATGTATCAGGATCTGAGGCAGCATTACTGGTGGAGGCGTATGAAGAAGGACATAACAGAGTTTGTAGCTGGATGCCTCAACTATTAGCAGGTGAAGGCTGAGCACCAGAGACTGGGAATGTTACTCCAGCATATGGAGATTCCGAAGTGGAAATGGGAGAAGATCACTATGGTTTTTGTAACTGGTCTCCCTCCGACGGTGAAGAAATTTAATTTTATTTGGGTTGTTGTGGATCGGTTGACCAAGTTCGCTCATTTCATTCTAGTGTGTAGTTCTTACTCAGTGGAGCGGTTAACGAGGATTTATATCAAGGAGATTGTATGCTTGCACGACATTCCAGTTTCTATCATCTAAAACAGGGGTTCAGTGTTTACATCACGGTTCTGGAGAGCCGTCCAGCACGAGTTGGGTACCCAGGTGACTATGAGTATAGCTTTTCACCCTCTTAAGGATATGCTCCGTGCATGCGTGATTGAGTTTAGAGGGTCTTGGGATCAGTTCTTGCCATTGCCTGAGTTTGCGTATAACAACAGTTATCAGTCCAGTATTCAGATGGTGTTGTATGAGGCCTTATATGGTAGGAGATGCAGATACCCGGTGGGTTGGTTCGAGCCAGGTGAAGCTAGGCTATTGGGCACTGATTTGGTCCAGGATGCGGTTGAGAAGGTTAAGGTGATTCAGGACAGACTCCATACGGCCCAGTCCAGACAAAAGAGTTACGCAGACCGAAAGGTTCGTGATGTTTCCTTTATGGTTGGTGAGCAGGTTTTGCTTCGGGTCTCTCCTATGAAAGGTGTCATTAGGTTTGGAAAGAAAGGGAAGTTGAGCCCGAGGTTCATTGGTCCATTTGAGATTTTGAAGCGAGTTGGGGAAGTTGCTTATCAGCTTGCTTTACCTCCCAGTTTGGCCGGAGTTCATCTAGTATTTTATGTGTCGATGCTTCTGTCTCACGTGTTGGAGTTCACTTTAGTCCAGTTGGACAATAACTTGTCCTATATTGAGAAGCCAGTGGCAATATTAGACAGGCAGGTCCGAAAGCTCAGGTAAAAGGATATAGCTTCAGTAAAGGTTCAGTGGCAGGGTCACTCGCTCAAGGAGGTGATTTGGGAGACCGAGCGGGATCCGATACCCTCATCTTTTTGCTACTTTAGGTATATTCTCTATGTTCGTTCGAGGATGAACGAAGGTTTAAGTGTAGGAGAATGTGACGACCCGACCGGTCGTCTTTGGAATTTATGCCACGTTCCCCCATTAACTACTTTCCCTAGATTTATTTATGCTATTTTGGTTTGCCGGGACGTTCGGTAATAGAATTCGGAAGGTTTTGGGACACTTAGTCCCTAAATAATAGCTTAAGTGTTGGAAAATGGTCCGTAATCAGAACAGTGTGAAGACGACCTCGGAATGGAAATCTGATGGTTCCGTTAGGTGATTTTCGGGGTTGGGAGTGTGTTCGAAATGTATTTTGGATGTCCGTAGATCATTTAGGCTAGAAATGTCGAAGGTTGGAGTTTTGATGTTTCTGGTCCGATAGTAAAATTTTGATCCGAGGGTCGGAACGGAATTTCGGAAGTTGCTGTAGCACCGTCATGTCATTTGGGACGTGCGTGCAAAGTTTTAGGTAAATCGGACGAGTGTTGATTAGGCTTTGGATCAAAAGCGTGTTTTGGATGAACTTGAAGTTCTTAGGCTTCAATCTTTGATTTAATCGAGGTTTCGGTGTTGTGTTAGGTGTCTTACGGGTTGGTGTAAGTTTGAATAAGGTATTAAGTGGTAGTGGTGTTGTTGTTTGAGGTCCCGGGGCCCTCGGATGTGTTTCGGATGCTCGACGGGTTAGTTTTGGAAGTTAGAAGGAATTTGCAGCAGGCCTTATGTTGTTTTTGCTTCTGCGGCTTGGGAACCGCATAAGCGGCCTTCGAACCACAAAAGCAAAATTTGGGTAAATGGCCAGGAACCGCAAAAGCGGTAAGGATTCCGCAGAAACGGGATCGCTTCTGCGATGTAAGGATCCGCATAAGCGGAAAGGGTCATTTTAAGTGGAAGCCGCAGAAGTGTCACTTTGTCCGCAGATGCGGGACCGCAGAAGCAGTCCCTGGACCGCAAAAGCGGATATCACTTTGATTTTAAGGTTATTATTCGAGGCTAATTCAAAAGTTGGAAAAATCAATATTGAGCTCGGGCAAAGGCGTTTGGGTTTCGAAGAGGAGATTATTGGATAACGTTTCTATGATCCTTTTTAGTTATATTCCATCGTTTAGTAGTTAAATCCATCATTTAAATTCGAATTAAGGATAAAAATGGAAGAATTTCGGTGAAAATTCATTGACTAAACTATTGGATTTTGAGGGGGAATTTGACCTCCGATTTATGAGATTTTTATATGGTTAGACTTGTGATAGTACGAGGTTTCTGAAAATGTAGAAATTATTCGAGACATTGGCCTGAGGGGAATTTTGGTTATTTTACCTATTTTTGCGCCTTAGCTTTAGTTTTAATAGTGAAATTAGTTACTTGCGATGTTATTTACAATATGTAATTGGTTTGAATAGATTTTGGCCACTCGGAGTCGGATACTCGTGGCAAGGGCATCGTTTCTTAGTGATTTTTGTACCGGTTGGAGGTAAGTGGCTTGTCTAACTTTGTGTGGGGGACCTTTCCCCTTAGGATATCTTGACTGTTGTTCTAAATGCCTTGTGCGTGAGGTGACGAGCGTGTACTTGTGCTAGTTGTTGAAAATTTACCTTACTTGATTTATTTAGACTGTATTTTTTTGCGTATTTAACTGTTAAAAATGCAAATTCACTTGTTTTAGCTTAGGGAAAGCATGTTAGTTGGCTTATTTGTTCTACATGGCTAAATTGAAATATCTGATCTTCGTGAAGCATGTTAGACTTTAGATTCTACCTGTTGCCTTTACTTAGCATTTGTACGTTATTAAAGTACTGTAATGTGTTTACGATTGGGACTACGGTTCGATTCCCGGGAGATCTCGGATATTGGTATGATGGACTATGGTTTCGATTCCCGGGAGATACTCGTATATTGGTATGATGGACTACAGGTTCGATTCCTAGAAGATCCTCATATATTGGTATGACGGACTACGGGTTCGATTCCCTAGAGATCCTCAGAATATTGGTATGATGGACTACGGGTTTGATTCTCGGGAGATACTCAGATATTTGTATGATGGACTACGGGTTTGATTCCCGGGAGATCCTCAGATATTGGTATGATGGACTACGGGTTCGATTCATGGGAGATCCTCAGATATTGGTATGACGGACTACGGGTTCAATTCCAGGGAGATCCTCAGATATTGGTATGATGGACTACGGGTTCAATTCCCGGGGGATCCTCAGATATTGAGTGATACTTGGTTGTGTTATTTTCTTCACATAGCTTAATTGTCATTTACTTGCAGCTTCTATCCTATTTTATCATTGTTTTCCTTCCTATTTTCTGCCTTACACTGTTCATTATTGTTGCTATGTTTATTCTCGGTAGGGCCCTGACCTTCTTCGTCACTACTCAACCGAGGTTAGGCTTGGCCTTTATTGAGTACCGGTGTGGTGTACTCATGCCTCTTCTGCACATGTTTTTCATGTGCAGATCCGTTTGCAGAACCGTTTTTCATGTGCAGGACCGTAATATGGCATCAACCGCGAGTATACGTGTAAAAGTAAAATCATCAATTTGAAAACCTCAGAATAATTCTTAGTACGTTTGAGGACGACGTTTGTTTCGGGTATACATGATTATTTAATTTAAAGATGACATTTCGGGTCATCACGTTCTCCACCTCTAAAACAAACGTCGTCCTCAAACGTACTAAGAATTATTCTGAGATTTTTAAATTGATGATTTTACTTTTACATGTATTCTCGCGTTTGATGCCATATTACGGATCTGCACATGAAAAACATGTACAGAAGAGGCGTGAGTACACCATATCGGTACTCAGTAAGTTTCAAGCCTAACCTCGGTCGGGTAGTGACGAGGAATATCGGGCCCCACTGAGGTTATACAATATAATAAGTATGTACAGTATGAAAACATATAGAAGTAATGCGAACAACAGTGAAATAAGACATAATGTACAAGGCAAAGCGATGAACAAGGTAAACATAGCAATGAACAACTTAATACCAAGTTATCAAACTAGGATCTCCCAGGGTACTGTCCTGTAGTCCTTTCTCAACTGTCCTGTGGATCTCCCGGGATACTGTCACGTAGTCCATCATATTTATATATTGGAAGGAGATCCCGGGATACCGTGCCGTAGTCCAACTATCAATGTGCAGGGGGTTCTCTCGGCAATCTAACCGGCAATCCCAAAGTAAGTATGAAAGGGGATCTACCGGGAATCTAACCCGTAGTCCCAAAGTAAACAAACAAGGGAGAGATACTGGAATCCCACATCCGTAGTCCCAATTTAAATGCGCAACCACAACTAGAGAATATTCAGAATTTAAGTACGAAAACATGAGCAAACAGGTAGTACTAGCCTAACATGCTTCAACAACAACAACAAAAACTACCCAATATAGTCCCACAAAGTGGGGTCTGGGGAGGGTAATATGTAGACAGGCCTTACCCCTACCGGAAAGGGCAGGGTGGCTGTTTCCAATCGACCTTCGGCTCAGGGAAGGAAAGGAAAAACAAAAACAAAACAAAAGCAAAAGAGCATTAGTAACTCCAATAGAAATAGCATAAATAATTATCTAAATATAAGAACCATAAATAAAATGGCATGCAATAATATCAAACAGTAACTACCATAAATAACTACCATAAGGGTGACACAATCCAATACACAAATCATCTATGGATAGCCCTGCCAAGCCTCAGCCAACCCCGAGAGAGGAGTACAAAAAATTCTAGGAGCCCTTATTCTACAACCCTGATACTAGACCTCCAGACTTTCCTATCAAGGGCCATGTCCTCGGAAACCCGCATTCTAGCCATGTCATGCCTAATCACCTATCCCAAATAACTCTTAGGCTACCTTCTGCCTCGCCTTATGCCGACCATCGCCAGCCGCTCATAACTGCTCACCGTAGCATCGGGACTTCTCCTCCGCACATGCCCAAACCACCTGAGCCTCGCTTCTCGTATCTTCTCATCCACCGAGGCCACCCCCACCTTCTCTTGAATAACTTCATTATTAATCTTATCTAACCTGGTTAGCCTGCACATCCACCTTAGCATCCTCAACTCCGCAACCTTCATTCTATGAACATGCGAGTTCTTCACCGGCCAGCACTCTGCCCCATACAGCATGGCAGTTCTAACCACATCTCTATTAAATTTCCCCTTGAGTTTCTGTGGAAATTTCTTGTCACACAGGACTCCTGAAGCAAGTCTCCACTTGAATATGTCGGGTTACAGCATCCATCACCAAGGCAAACAAGAGAGGGCTAAGCGCCGATCCTTGATGGAGCCCCATAACTACCGGAAATGGTCTGAGTCGCCACCCACCGTCCTAACCCTAGTCTTAGCTCCATCGTACATGTCTTTGATTACTCTAATGTAGGATTCCGGCATGCTCTTCGCCTCCAGGCACCTCCAAAGCACCTCCAGACACCTCCATAGCACCTCCCTTGTCGCCTAACATGCTTCACGTAGTAAAATTTAGGCTACTTGAGCAAATAAGCAGTTTAATTCAACTAAGCATGATTTTCTAACTAATACATGTTAAACTTGCATTTAGAATAGTCAAATAGGCAGATAACTCAATTTAAATATTTCAAGTAAAGAAAAAAATGGATTTTCTACAATTAGCTCAAGTACGCGCTCGTCACCTCACGTTCAATTCATTCAAACAACAAATATCATGTCCTAAGGGGAAAAGTCCCCCACACAAAGTTAGACAAGCCACTTACCTCGAATCGGCTCCAAAATCAACTTGAAATCACACTTTTGCCACGAGTATTCGAGTCCAAATAACCCAAATCTATTCAACTCAATTACATATCATAAATAACATCTCAAGGAATTGATTCTACTATTAATTCAAAGATAAAACGCGAAAATTAGGTAAAATAACCAAAATACCCCTCAGACCAGCGTCTTAGAATCGAATAATGTTACATTTTTGGAGCCCGCTTACTCTCACGAGTCTAACCATATGGAAATCTCCTAAACTAGACACCAAAAACCCGCTCAAAACTTAGAATTTCGGCCTAAGAAGTTCTTTCCAATTTTTCCTAATTTTGATCCTCAATTCGAATTTAAATGATGCATAGAACTATATATTGATGAGATATAACTAGAAAGGATTAAGAAAACATTACCCAATGATCTTCTCTTCAAAATCCACTAAGAATCGCCCTCTTTTGATCTCCCAATTGATTTTCTAACTTTTTAAACTCAACCCTCCAATTTGGTATTTCTGCCCAGGGGTTCCCGCTTCTGCGGTCCCGCTTCTTCAAAATCCAGGCCGCTTCTAGGATTTTCATTAAAGGTTTATAATTCCGCACCTGCAGTCCTCACCTCACAGATGCAGATCCTCTTCTGCGGAAAATCCTCCACATCTGCGGAAAAATGCTAACTCGCCTAAAACTGCTTATGTGGTCCTTCACGTTGTATTTGCGGTAATGCATCTGCCATTTCCAAGGCACAGATGCGAAAATACCAGAAATAGCAAAACTAATATCTTCCAACTTCCAGAATTCTTCCATCAACCATCCAAAATCATCCCGAGGCTCCCGGGACCTCAACCAAAAGTACCAATAACACCTAATACCCTATTCAAACTTTTACCATTCCTTAAAACACCTTAAACAACACCGGAAACCCAAATTAATCAATGATTTAAGCCAAAGAGCTTCACAATTCATCAAAACATGCTTTTGATCAAAGACCTAATCAAAACACGTCTGAATGACCTGAAATTTTGCACACACATCCCAAATGACATGACGGAGCTACTGCAACTTCTGAAATTCCATTTCGACCCTCGGATCAAAATATCAGTATCGGACAGGAAACTTCAAAAATTCAAACTTCGACATTTCAATCTAAATTAGCTACAGACTTCCAAAATACATTACAAATATGCTCCCAACCCCGAAATCACCTAACGGAACTAACCGAACTAACGGAACCATCAGATTTTCATTCCGAGCTCGTCTTCACACTATTCCATCTACTGACCACTTTCCGACACTTAACCTCTCATTTAAGGACTAAGTGTCCCAAAACTCTTCGAAACCCAATACCGAACGTCCCAGCAAACCAAAATAGTATAAAAGAACTTAGGGAAGCAGTTAATTGGGGATCGGGGCATAAATTCCAAAAATGACCGGATTGGTTGTCACAACCTCTTACACATAAATGTCTGTTCATCCTTGAACGAGCATAGAGAACATACCATAGTAATGAAAAGATGAGGGTATCGGCTACGCATATCCCGCTCAGTCTCATAAGTCGCCTCCTCGGCCGGCTGACCCTGTCACTGAACCTTTATTGAAGCGATGTTCTTTGACCTCAACTTTCTCAACTGTTTATCCAATATAACCACTGGCTCCTCAACATAAGATAAATCCTTGTCCAACTGGACTGAGGTGAAATTCAGCACGTGCGATGGGTCACCAAGATATCTCCGGAGCATCAAAACATGAAATACAAGATGAATTCCTGCCAGGCTGGGAGGTAAGGCAAGCACATAAGCAACCTCCCCAACTCGCCTCAAAATCTCAAAAGGGCCAATAAATCTCGGATTCAACTTCCCTTTCTTTCCAAACCTCACGACACCCTTCATAGGCAAAACCCCAAGCAAAACCCACTTTCCGACCTTATATGAAACATCACGAACCTTACGGTTCGCATAACTCTTCTGTCTGGACTGGGCTGTACGTAGTCTATCCTGGATTACCTTGACCTTCTCCAATGCATCCTGAACCAACTCTTTCCCAATTGCCCAGCCTCTCCTAACTCAAACCAATCCACCGGGGATTTGCACTTCCTACCATATAAATCCTCGTACAGCGCCTTCTGAATGTTGTAATGATAATTATTGTTGTAAGTATACTCCGCCAATGGCAAGAACTGAACCCAAGACCCTCCAAACTCAATCACATACGCATGGAACATATCCTCAAGAATCTATATATAGTGCTCTCGGACTATCCGTCCGCCTGGGGTGAACTGCTGTGCTCATCGTCACCTAAGTACTAAACTCCTACTGAACGGCTCTCCAGAACCGTGATGTGAACTGAGTACCTCTGTCCGAAATAATAGAAACTGGAATACCATGCATACGAACAATCTCCCGAATATAAATCTTCGCCAACCGCTCCGATGAATAAGTACTATACAGATATAAAATGAGCGGACTTGGTCAGCCGATCCACAATCACCCTGGCATCGAACTTCTTTGTAGTCCGAGGGAGACCAACTACGAAGCCCATGGTGATCCTCTCCCACTTTCACTCCGAAATCTCTATCTGTTGAAGCAACTCACCTGGTCTCTAGCGCTCATACTTCACTTACTGAAAGTTGAGGAATCTAGCTACATATCCAACTATATCCTTTTTTATTCGCTTTTACCAATAATGCCGCATCAAATCCTGATACATCTTTGCGGCACCCGGATGGATGGAATATCGTGAACAATGGGCCTCTACTAAAATCAACTCTCGTAGGCATTAACATTGGGCACAGAAATCTGACCCTGCATCCTCAATACCCCGTCATCTCCAATGGTCACATCTCTGGCATCGTCGTGCTAAACCGTGTCTCTGAGGACAAGTAAATGAGGGTCATCATACTGCCGCTCCCTGAAACGATCGAATAATGAAGACCGAGAAACCACACAGTCTAGAACCCTACTAGGCTCCGAAAGATCCAATCTCACAAACTGGCCGGCTAAGGCCTGAACATCTATCGCCATAGGCCTTTCTAATGTTGGTAAATATGCCAAACACCCCAAACTCTCCGCATAGTGACTCAAGGCATCGGCTACCACATTGGCCTTGCCCGAGTGATAAAGAATAGTAATATCATAATCCTTCAACAACTCTAACCACCTCCTCTGGCAAAAATTTAGAACCTTTTGCTTGAATAAATGCTGTAAACTCCGATGATTCGTATAAATCTCACAAGGCACGCCGTACAAATAATGATGCCAGATCTTCAAGGCATGAACAATAGAAAATAACTCAATATCGTGTACATGGTAATTCTTATCATGTATTTTCATTTGTCAGGACATGTAGGAAATCGCCCTACCGTCCTGCATCAACACCACTCCAAGGCCAACCCGTGAGGCATCATAATAAAATGTATAGGACCTCGAATCAGTAGGCAATATCAAAATAGGGGTTATAGTCAAAGCTATCTTGAGCTTCTAAAAGCTCGCCTCACACTCCTCTGTCCACTCAAATGGAGCACCCTTCTGGGTCAATCTAGTCATAGGGGCTGCAATCGATGAAAACCCCTCCACAAAACGATGTTAGTAACCCGCCAAGCCAAGGAAACTACGAATCTATATAGCTGAGGAGGGCCCGGGCCAACTCTGTACGGCCTCTACCATCTTCGGATCCACCCGAATGCCCTCACTCGATATCAAGTGGCTCAAGAATGCCACAAAACTCAACCAAAACTCACATTTTGAGATCTTTGCATATAACTTCTTCTCTTTCAGCGTCTGAAGCACGGTCCTCAGGTGCTGCTCATGATCTTCCAGACTCCGGGAGTATACAGGACTATCATCAATGAAAATAATGATGAACGAGTTGAGATATGGCCTAAACACACTATGCATCAAATGCATAAAACATATTGGGGCATTGGTCAGCCCAAATAACAAAACTAGAAACTCATAATGACCATACCAAGTACTGAAGGCAGTCTTTGGGATATCCGACTCCCTAATCTTAAAGTGATGGTAACCTGAGCGCAAATCAATCTTAGAAAATACATATGCGCCATGAAGCTGGTCAAACAGATCATCAATACGAGGCAAAAGATATCGGTCCTTCGCTGTAACCTTGTTCAACTGCGATAATCGATGCACATACGCATAGAACAATCATTTTTCTTCACAAACAAGATAGGAGCACCGCACGGTGAAACTAAAGGTTGAATAAAACCCTTATCAAACAATTCCTGTAACTGATCCTTCAACTCCTTCAACTTAGGAGGATCTATACGGTACGAAGGAATGGAAATGGGCTGAGTGCCCGGCAACAAATCAATGCTAAAATCAATATCTCTATCGTGCAACATGCCTGGAAGACTAGCTGGAAACACATCGGAATAATCCAGTACCACTGGGACAAAATCAACATAAGGGGTATCCACACTAACATCTCTCACATAGGCTAAATACGTTGCATACCCATTCTCAACCATACGCTGAGCCTTAAGGAAAGAGATAACTCTACTGGGTGTGCGATCTTAAGTACCACTAAACTCAACACACGAAATATCTGGCATTGCCAGTTTCACGATCTTGGCGTGAAAATCAAGAATATCATAATGGGGCGACAACCAGTCTATGACAAAGATAATATTAATGTCCACCATAATAAGTAATAATAAATCCACCCTGGTCTCAAACCACATAGAGTAACCAAACACGACCGATAAATGCGGTCCACAACAAGAGAATCTTCTACATGAGTGGAAACATAAACAGGATAACTCAAGGAATCTTGTGCTACACCAAAATGCGGAGCAAAATAAGAAGACACATAAGTATAATACCTATGATGATAGAATCGGAGGCAACAACCTCAGTGTTAGCAGGAATAGCCTAATATCTGGACCGGCCCCTTTCTTGAGGGTGACCTCTATCTACCCAAACTCTGCCCCTAGCTGGCTGGGTGTATGGGGTAGCAGCTGGAGCTGTGATCATGGCATGAGAACTCTGAGGAGCACGCTGTAGCTGAGCAGTCTGCGAAGATGTACCCCCACCAAGTTCAGGGCAGTCCCTAACCATATGGCATATATTGCCCACTCAAAACAAGCTTTGGGTGGACGTGGTGGTTGTGAATGATTAGGGCCAGGTTTGCTGGACTAATATCTCGAAACACCCCATTGTAACGACCCGACCCGTCGTCTTAGGTATCTTCGCCCTGTTTCCCCATTTTAAGCTTCTATATGTTTCATTTGATGTTTTTGGTGAAATTGAAGTAATTCGGATGGAGTTTGGGTAGAATGAGGCAATTAGTCTCTTTGTGAGAAGGTTAGTTTGAAAAAGTCAACCGAACATTGACTTTTGAGTTAGAGGGCTCGGAATAGATTTCTAATGATCCAACTAGTTTTGGATGGTGATTTTTGACTTAGGAGTGAAATCGGAACTGAATTTAGAGGTCCGGTGTAGAATTAGGCTTGAATTGACTAAGTTAGAATTTTAGGAAATCCGGTTGATAGATGATGTTTTGCTAAGGAGGTCAGAATTAAATTTTGACATTTGTAATAGCTCCGTTAGCTGATTTTGAATATGCCTGCAAAGTTTCAGATCATTCGGAGGTCATTAGGTCGGGTTTTGATCAAATGCAAGTTTTGGAAGTTTTAGTTTAACTTATGCTTGAATTCGTGGAAATTGGATGATTTGAATGTTTATGATAGTGTTTTTATATTACGATCAAGTTTGAATGAAGTAATGGAACACATCTGTGCTTTTGGTTGAGGTCCCGAGGGCCTCGGGGTGATTTCAGATGGCTAACGGGAACTTTTGAAGTTTAAAAGTGCAACAGAAAATTTGCAGCACATGTTTGTTCTATGCGATTGCATAAGCATCATTGCAGTTACATAGAGGAATGAAAGAGGGTTCAGAATTTGGTCTATGTGATCGCGTAAGAGGGGATACAATCACATTGGTTGGGAAGGCTGTTCTATGAGATCGCATAGGCTCAAGTGCGATCGCATATGAGGAACTGAGGGGCCATGACTTTAGTCTATGCGATCGCATAGGCTTGAGTGAAATCGCATAGGAGGAATTTAAGGCTATTAGAAATTGTTCTATTCGATCACAATAAGGGTGATGCGGTCGCATAGAGTAAATCACTAGGCGGACATAATGTAATAAGGGTTATTTCACCCGCGGCTTAATCATATTTTCCTCCATTGTCAAGCAACCAAAGGAGCTAATTGAGCGATTTAAAGTGTGTTTTCAGGGGGTATCGATTGGAGGTAAGTCTCTTGACTTATAAATGCCATTTTTAGGAAGAATCAATCCTTAATTCCATGAAATTGTGTAGAAATTTTGAAGAACTAGGGCTTAGTTTTTAGAAACGAATTTTGGGAATTTGGAGGGTCAAACGGACTATGTTTTTGGTGAACTTTATATGTACGGACTCGTGGCGAGACGAGGAAACCAAAGATGTAATTTTAGGACTATTTCGAGAAGTGGTCCCGGGGCTCGGGTTTTACCAACTTCGAGATTTTTAGCGTTTGTCAAATTATTTCAATTAGGTTATGTTTATTTAGACTATAATAACCTATTCGTTGTGGTTTTTACTAGGTTCGATGCTCGTAGACGGAGATTCAAAGGGAAAAGGCATTGCGGACCAATCTACGGCCGATTAGAGATGAGTAGTTTCTATAGATGATGGCCTGAGGGTTTGAAACCCGAGTTTATCACATCCTGACGCTATGTTAGGGCTTGACTCGCACCCCATGACAAGTGCGGGGTCGTAAATGATTGGGGGTTGTGACTTGGTCCATCCTGTGAGCGGAATATAAATTATTGGCGGCTGATATGCCTATTGTGTTATTGATAATTGGGCTTAATTCCATGTTTGGGACCGTATGCCGATCTGTAGTACCCGTCTAGAGTGAATATCTGTGTGATAATATGAATTGATTTGCATAATCATTGATCTCAGTCCTGTTCTTGATCACAATCGTTAAAATGCTAAGTCATTTGTTTCTTAAATTGACTAACTAAATCGTATTCAGCTTAATAATTGGAAACTGGCAAAGAATCAGATTGAATCTGTCATGTGACTTACATGCATACTGTGTCCTGAGGATGGCTCGGGCTGCACGCCGCACCAGTTATATATATATATATATATATATATATATATATATATATATATATATATATATATATATATATATATATATATATATATATATATATATATATATATATATATATATATATATATATATATATATATATATAGATATTGTGCTTGGGCTGAAGGAGCCCCTCCGGAGTCTGTACACACCCCCGGTGAGTGCCGTCGACGTTAACTAAATATGTTTGGCTCGGGTTGCACACCGCAACGTATTCATGTGCATTGCATTGCATCTTTATCTGATACTTGACTGTTATATTTGATATTGTTTTGTTGTTAGTTCGTAGCAAAGGAATAAGACTGTTAGATTTAGCTTTGCCTTGTGGCATTTCGTGGATTTCTTACTTTCAGACATTTTTCTATGCTTATTATTCACTGAGTCTGTAGTACTTAATCCTACTCCCTGCACCTTGTGTGTAGATTCAGGTACACCGGAGGCTTAGCTGACACTCGTAGTCTCCAGAGATATTTCCAGAGTCGTTGAGGTAGCTGCATGACGTTCGCAGGACCTGACTACTCTTAATTTTTTCAAGTTTATTTTTATTACATACATTCCTGATTTTATTTTTCCATTCAGATATTATTATCCAGTTTTGTTTAGAGGCTCTAGACTCGTGACCAATGATCTTATGAGTGTTTATTGGTTTCCGTATTTGTCCTTACTACTCTATTAATATTTTTGGATTATTATTCTAAAATTACTAAAATATTCTTAAATTGTCAGTTTTGAGACTTAATGTTAAATTGAAAGCGATTGTTGGTTAGGCTTACCTAGCTTTAGGGCCGGGTGCTATTACGACCGGGTTTGGGTCGTGACAAGTTGGTATCAGAGCCTAGGTTACTAGGCCTCACGAGTCATGAGCCGGTTTAGTAGTCTTGTTTATGGGTGTGTCGTGCACCTCACTTATAAGCAGGAGGCTACAGAACCTTTAGGAAACACTTCACTTTTTTGAAATCTTATCGTGCGTCCTTGATTCAGCTTTAAAGAGTAACTCTTGAAATTCCTTTCACGTGTTCGCAAGCACGCATGAGTGCTCTGTATTATATGTGCTTTGATGGCTTGCGATTCCCCAATCGAGGGGCGAGATGTAATCTTCGTGAGGTTGATGTTGGGCCAGTCTGGAGGACTTGAGGCCGGGCCTTGCCTAGCACTGAGCACTGAGGTGCTGATTGTATGATCAAGTGTTTTGAACGTATATGCTCGGCATTGTCGCTATTAGCCGGAATGGAAGTTCGGTATTCGTGTGATGAGTATGCTAGTACTGCGAGATGCAATTATATGACCTGGTAATGACAAAGGAGTCTGCTAGCTAATAGATGAACTGTCAGGTGTTTCGTTTCCTATGGTGGTCCGATGAGTAGCTCGAGTTGTGGGCGCGTGAAGAATCTTTTCGAGTATCCTAGTAGGAGTGAAGTAAATTACACGATACGATATGAGTTCAGACTCAGGAAGACTAAGTAGCTGTGTAATGTGTATGACAGTGGAAGGTATACAGAAATATTATATGCGGCGAAGCAGGTGGGTTATCTCCTGCGGAGTGTTTTGAAGTGATGCGGTTCCTATATATATATATTGTGAGAAGACTTCATGTGTAACTGGAAGGTATTTTCCATAAGTTAGGATTCAAATAGGTACAATGCATGCCCATGTTTCAACTTTTGATAATATAATACATGTAGCATTGAGATTAATGTTGTTGATATACATTGTGATACTTTGTCAAGTTGTGGACGTGTTGTTAGGATAGTTTTGGTGATTCTTAGGCAGGTGGATAGGCTCAGTTACAAAGGAAACTCTGCCAAAATTATTTAATAAATTTGGGACTTTGTAAAGAATTTTGTCACAAATAGAGTGGGCTCAACTGCAGGTGAATGAATGCAAGAATTGTGGAAGAGTTAAAATTTCTAATGACTCGTGTTTCCACAATCTTATGAAAGAGTGAGTTTAACAAAAGAGTATATGTGTTGTGGTATAAATGGCTTCGAGCTAAGTTGGGGAGGTTTTCGTTGATTAGCTGATTGTACGATTAGGTATTATGTTAGTTATGATTTGATACATACAGGTGAATCGGTTCTAGTTGCAGATAATGAGCCGAGGATAGCACGAGTGAAGCAAAAAAAAAATTGACAAAGGTTATATAGTGCTTCGTAGAAGTGAGAAGATAATAGGTTGTTTTAAGTTGTGGATAAAGAATGCTTAGTGTAAAGAGAAGGAAGTTGTTTGGTTGTATCGAAATGAGATCATGTCCTGAGGTGTTAGAGTGCTGATAGGGCACGAGTGGTTCGATTCGATAAGTCAAGTAATTTGCAATGGGTATAAGAGTGGATGACTCATGAGAATGATTTTGATGTGTTGAAGATTCTATATGTAGCACTCAGCTGTTTTATGGTTGAGTAGATGAACAAGTCAGTGTTTTCATTAGAACATGTCAAGACTTGTGGTATTTTTACGTCAAATACGGGATTTTATGTATCAGTATCTGGGAAGTAAAGGTAGCGGGACTTAGATTCGCAGGAAGTTCTTCAAAATAGGGTATTTTAGAAGTGGTATTTTTGGGAACATTTGAGAGAGTATGTAGTGACCTATTGGTCTTAGACAGTGTGGTCTTACGTTCGAGTCTCGTGTGGTAAGCCTGGATTGAGGCATTGTGGCGCTACAAAAAGAGAGTATATCAAGTTGAAAATGAATCATAAGGAAATCTAAACAAATGAAGTACCTTGTTAGCGGATTGAATCGGTACGGTAAAGATATGACCAACTCATTATTTATGTTCGAGGTAATGAGCCCTTACGGGGTATTGGGCGACAGAGCTTTTGAGCTCGGATAGCTTGCTTATGCTGGTGTGGATAGAAGGATTTGTTAGAAACTACGCTTTACGCTAGAGGGGGGTGAATAGCGTATTAATAGAATTTAGCGTTTTCTTGCGAAATTTAAACTTTGCAGGAAGTAAAATAAATGCAGAAAAATAAACTTACACAAAGATGTATACTGGTTGGCCACCAACGTGGTTAGTCCAGTCCCCGAGAGACTCTCTCGAGATTTTTCACTATCTTGTTAAGCTTAAGGGTGCTCAACAAACCGTTACACACTTGAGGACACAAGCCTCAAACAGTTGCTCGGAGATCGCAATCTCAAAGACTTCACCCAAGGAAACGCAAGTTCCTTGAAACAAGAGAATCGCAATTCTCTTACAAGTATATCAAATACTTGGACACTCACTTAACTAAAGTACTCCTTATTGAGTAGATATGAGTAAAAGAATATGTTCAAGATCACAACAACTTTAAGCAATAATATGGCTCTCAAAAGCTTTATGAAATGAGTAGAAAATGAAGAACAATTGAATGAAAGCTTATAGCAATGTAATGATCAGTTTGTGTATGTTGTTGTTATTTAAAACACTGAAATGAAGCTGTATTTATAGTTGAAAAAGTTGGTTCAACCGTTGTCTAATTGCCAATTAAGAGTTGCTGAAATTACTCAGTGATAATCGATTATTAAGACCAAACAATCGATTATCTGCCAGTCAGTTTAAAAATCAATCCCAGATTTAACGCTTCACAATCGATTATACATAATCTATAATTGATTACTGGCAATATTCAAAATCAGATAATCGATTACACTAAGTTCATAATCGATTACTTTAGCAACGTTCTAAAAATCATTTCCGGATTTTAAGCAAAACATCGATTATATAAAATCTATAATCGATTACTTCAGCAACGTTCTAAAAATCATTTCCAGATTTTAAGCAAAACATCGATTATATAAAATCAATAATCGATTACTTCAGCAACGTTCTAAAAATCATTTCCAGATTTTAAGCAGAACATCGATTATCTAGAATCAATAATCGATTACCTTATGGTATTTGAAAATCATTTGACAACGGCCAGCTTCAACAATAGATTGTCCTTTGCAACAATCGATTACTTGTTATTTTCTGAAAATCATAAAACTTACTGTCTCAGTGATAATCGATTATCTAAAGACATAATCGATTACTTAATTAAATTTAAAATCACTGGAAGATATCAACTCAACACAATCGATCACCATTAGTTCATAATCGATTATTTTGAGTATTGAAAAACTTTACCTCAACAACAATCGATTGTCATTTGTTCACAATCGATTATCATGCAGATTTGGAAAAACCTGATGTTCACTGTCTTACTCACAATCGATTACCATTAATTCATAATCGATTGTCATGCAGTCTTGGCTCAGAAACAATCGATTATCATAAGTACATAATCGATTATTTTAGCCCAGATTTTTGAGGCATGTTTAGAAAACATTTTGTCTAATGTAAATATGCATGATTTAAAATCTTTTTGACACATAATTAAATATGCATGATTTTGGAAAATAGTTTTATGAGAGAGGCCATACTATGAGTCAAGTTATAGGATCGAGATTACAATTTAGAACAACTCAATAACAATTAAAAGCTATATCTTGAACTTCAATCTTATTCGCAACCATTGTGCGCTTGTACTTGAATTCCGTCATATATCAATTTTTGCTTCGTTTGTCATTCATCAAAACCTACAAAAGAGTACACGTTTAGTATATTGCACTGAGAACGTGTTTCTAACAATTTTCCCCTTTTTGATAATGGCAAACATTAAGCGGGATATGCAATTTAGGCAAAAGATATTGACAATTCAAGACAAGTAACAATTATGCAATTTTGTTCTTGTTCCCCCTCAATTTAAGAGTTCCCCCTCAATTTTAGCTTATAAGCAATCAATGAATTAAGAGGTGGTACATACCCGATATCCCGTTTTCTTCCCCCTTTTGCCATTAGCAAAAAAATAGTAAGGAAAGATGCAAAAAGATGAAATAAACAAGGTTTATTTATTGGAAAAAAAAATTAGAGGGTAGTCGATTATTGATACGGGATAATCGATTTTTATAGGGACATTGCTGCAGATTCGCGGTTTGCTTAAGAATTGCTCTTAGCTCTAGGGTGATACCTGCAAAAAGAAGTTAGACGCCTCCGACGCTCAAGTTAGAAATCATGTAGGAAAGAAAATGCAATGCATGACTTAGATCAAAGTGGATTCAAGGATCCCGAGTTCACTGCGAATTCGGAAGAAGGACTCTTTCTCTAAAGGCTTGGTAAAGATGTCTGCCAATTGGCTTTTGGTTTCAACAAATTCAATTTCGACATCGCCTTTGAGTACATGATCTCTAATAAAATGATGTCTAATTTCGATGTGTTTTGTTCGCGAATGAAGAACGGGGTTCTTCGTCAAGCATATGGCGCTAGTGTTATCACATCTAAGAGGAATGTGATCAAGACTTAGGCCATAGTCCAAGAGTTGTTGTTTCATCCATAGGATTTGAGCACAGCAACTCCCCGCGGCTACATATTCAGCCTCGGTGGTAGACAACGCAACACTTACTTGTTTCTTACTAAACCAAGAGACAAGAGAGCTACCGAGCAAATGGCAAGTGCCACTTGTGCTCTTGCGGTCCAATTTGCATCCAGCAAAATCGGAATCGGAATATCCAATAAGTTGGCATGAAGAGCCTTTGGGGTACCATAGACCCACATTTGTAGTACCAATGAGATACCTTAATATCCGTTTCACCGCAGTAAGGTGAGACTCCTTCGGACATGACTGATAGCGAGCACATACACACACGCTAAACATGATGTCCGGACGACTAGCGGTAAGATAAAGAAGAGAGCCAATCATACCTCGATACTTTTTAGTGTCGACTTCCTTACCTTTTTCATCTTTGTCTAGATGATCGGATGTGCTCATGGGAGTAGCCATTTCTTTTGCATTGTTCATCTCAAAGAGTTTTAGTAGTTCTTTGCAATATTTGGCTTGGCATATGAATGTACCTTCTTTCATTTGTTTCACTTGTAACCCCAAAAAGAATGTTAACTCGCCCATCATAGACATTTCAAATTCGCTAGTCGTTAGATCGGAAAATTCCTTGCATAAAACATTGTTAGTAGCACCAAATATAATATCGTCTACATATATTTGAACTAATAAAATATCATTGTTTTTATGCTTGACAAAGAGGGTTGTGTCAACTTTTCCCCTAATGAAATCATTTTCCAAAAGAAATTTACTCAACCTTTCATACCAAGCTCGAGGAGCTTGTTTTAAACCATAAAGAGCCTTTTTGAGTTTGAAAACATGATCGGGATATTTAAAATCTTCAAAGCCGGGGGGTTGTTTGACATAAACTTCTTCTTCAATAAAACCATTTAGAAAAGCACTTTTCACATCCATTTGATATAGAATAAAATTCATTGAAGAGGCGAAAGTAAGTAATAGACGAATAGCTTCTAATCTAGCTACGGGAGCATAGGTTTCCTCATAATCAATACCTTCTTCTTGACTATAGCCTTTTGCCACAAGCCTAGCTTTGTTTCTAGTGATTATACCATTTTCATCTAGTTTATTGCGAAAAACCCATTTCGTACCAATTATAGAATGACCTTCGGGTCTTGGCACCAAATCCCAAACGTTATTGCGTTCGAATTGGTTAAGCTCCTCTTGCATTGCCAAGGTCCAAAATTCATCCCCAATTGCTTCGGAGATGGTTTTAGGTTCAATTTGAGAAACAAAAGCAGTAAGTTCTAAAGTGTTTTTGAGGGAGTTTCGGGTACTTACCTTTTCTCCAACATCGCCGATTACCTGTTCGAGAGGATGATCCTTGATCGTTCTCCACTCGTTAAGCGTATTTATTCCTTTTTCTAATTGTGGCGCTTCTTCCGTTGGTTGTTCCCCAATTTCATTTTTGTTTTCCTTTGAAGGTTCTTCTTGGATTTTATCTTTCAAGCTATCCAAGATACCTGCAAGATCAAAACCGGATTCCTTTCTCGCCAAGCGAGTATTATCTTCGGAAAACACAACATGAGGGGATTCCTCCACAATTTGGTTTCTTTTGCTAAAGATCCTATATGCTTTGCTACGTGAGAAATAACCAATGAAAATACCTTCATCCGATTTAGCATCAAACTTACCCAATTGGTCCTTGCCATTATTATGAACAAAACATTTACAACCAAAAACACGTAAATGAGAAATGTTGGGTTTTCTACCCTTATAAAGTTCATATGGGGTTTTCATGAGTATCGGCCGAATTGCTACTCTATTTAAAACATAGCAAGCGGTACTCACGGCGTCCGCCCAAAAATATTTGGGAATCTTAGCTTCCTCGAGCATGGTTCTTGCCATCTCTTCGAGACACCTATTTTTCCTTTCCACCACCCCATTTTGTTGTGGTGTCCGTGGAGCGGAAAAGGTGTGTTCGATTCCGAGTTCGTCACAAAAATCCGCAAAGAGATTGTGATCAAACTCTCCCCCATGATCACTTCTAATCGAAGTGACGGTCGATTCCTTTTCGTTTTGAACACGCTTAAGGAAATACTTGAAATTTTGAAAAGCATCACTTTTATTTGCAAGAAATAGAGTCCAAGTAAATCTAGAAAAGTCATCAACAATTACAAAAACATATTTATTTTTACCAAGACTTTCAATACGAGAGGGACCAAATAAATCCATGTGAAGTAATTGCAAAGGTCTAGACGTTGAAACAATATTCTTGGATTTAAAAGATGCTTTGGTTTGCTTCCCTTTTTGACAAGAATCGCAAATAGAATCATTTTCAAACTTTAAACTGGGAAGACCAACTACTAAGTTTTGAGAAAGAAGCTTGTTCAAAAGATGCATGTTCATGTGTGCTACTCTACGATGCCATAGCCAAGAGTTATCCTCTTTGCTTACTAAACAATCAACATATTCGGGTGAGGAGTTTGCAAGATCAACCATATAGATATTATCAATTCTAAAACCACGAAGTATGATCTTGAAATCACTACGTCTAAATACAAGACATTCATCCGAATTAAATAGAGCAAGATTTCCCTTGTCACATAATTGGCTTATGCTCAAGAGATTATGCTTCAAACCTTTCACAAGTAGTATATGTTTAATAGAGGAGTTTTCGTCCTTACCGACCGAACCAATGCCGATGATTTTTCCTTTATTGTTATCACCAAATGTGACACTTCCTCCTTCTTTGTGCTCTAGTTGAAGGAATTTGGATTCATCTCCCGTCATGTGTTTGGAGCATCCATTATCAAGGTACCATAGTACACTTGATCCCTTCAAGCACACCTACAAAACAAATTAATGTTCTTTAGGTACCCATGCCATCTTGGGTCCTTGAGGGTTAGGCATGTTATAATGATGCAATTGATTTATATGTCTATGACGAGTAAAGCAAGCGGGAGCAATATGACCAATACGTCTACAATAATGACAAGTCACGTTGGGATTATGCATTTTTCTAGGTACATAGTAACTAGATGAATGAAGGTTGCTTACTCTACTTTGAACACCATTGTTTCTCCTATTATGAGCTCTAGGAGGTTCACAAGTTTGTCTAAAATATGCATCATTTCTAGAATATCTATTTCTAGGTGGAGGGTCATTTCTTGGTCTTCTAAATTGTTCAAGGTTTGGCCTAAAATATGCATCATTTCTAGGTCTTCTAGCATTTTCACTATTTGGTCTAACATGCAAGTTATTTCTAGGATTTCTACTTCTAGGATAAGCATTTTGGTTATTAGTCCTAGGTTGAGCTCTAGGTTGTTGCGGTTTAGCACCAACCTTTTCTTCATTCTTGAATCCTATTCCATGTTTAGTTGATTTTAGATTAACAAGCACATCATTCAAGTTTTTATGCGAAGAATTAAACTTATCTAATGTGCCTTTAAGTCTAGCTACTTCATTCTTAAGAAGCACACAAGAAGAACAGTTTCTAGTAGAACCTTCAGGTTTATCAGCACTTCTTTTTCCATAAAACTTGTTTTCCTCTTTTAGCTTCTCATTTTCGAAAACCAGTTTTTCTAATTCTTTTTCTTTTAATGAAAGCTGTGATTGAAAATCTTTTTCTTTTAGAGAAGCGCTTTCTTTAACACTTTTGACAGTTTTTGAAGCTTTGATAAATTCAGCATATAGTTCATCAAAAGCATTTCTCATTTCATCAAGAGTAAAGAAATTTTGAGAAGAGATTTGACTTACCTCGTCTTTGCCGTCTTCTTGAGCCATGAGACATAAATTTGCTGCTTCATCGTCTTCTTCTTCGCTTGCTTCATCTCCGGAATCTCCTCCCCAAGAGATGTATGCACGTTGCTTTTTGAAGGGTTTCTTCTCCTTTTTGATGTTGGGGCAATTTGATTTTATGTGCCCGGTTTCTCCGCATTCATAGCATTTTAGTTGATCGCCTTGCTTTTTATTCTTGCGTTCATACTCTTTGCGCATGAATTTTTGAAATCTTTTGATAACGAGTCCAAACTCGTTGTCACCTTCCTCATCAATTTGTGGTTGGCTAGCCTTTAGAGCAATCCTTTGCCTTATTTGATCATCAACAAACGGGTTAAGTATAGTTGATTCATAGGTTTTGAGATTACCTCTTAATGCGTCAATTGTGACATTTGTGATGCCAATGGATTCTTGGATTGCATCGGCCTTTGATCGCCATGCCGGAGTGAGACTTCTGAGGATCTTCCGGACAAGTTCTCTATCCGTAAACGTCTTTTTGAGGGCGTGTAGATCATTCACGATCATTGAGAATCGCTCAAACATTTCGTCTACTTTCTCTCCTTCCTTCATGTGGAATAGTTTATAAGAGTGAGTTAAGAAATCAATTTTAGCTTCTCGTACCTGGTCGGTTCCTTCGTATGTCACTTCAAGCTTATCCCACATGTCTTTTGCTGTTTTGCAACATGATATCTTCCTGTAGTCATTAGCATTAACAGCACAATATAATAAATTTATAGCTTTGGCATTATTTTGAACCTTACGAATATCCTCCGCGGTATATTCCTCTTCGGTCTTTGGAACCCATTCGTCTTCCACCTTCTTGGTTGGAATTTGGTTTCCATTGGTGAATACTTTCCACAAATGAAAGCTATTTGATTGCACAAAGATTTGCATCCTCTCCTTCCAGTATGAGTAGTTTGTGTCGTTGAATAGAGGAGGTCGTGTAGAGCATTGTCCTTCTTCAATTCCTGCAAAAGAGTCAAGAGTAGAAGCCATGGATGGTTCTCTCAAACGGTTAAGTTTTCAGAGAGTTGGGCTCTGATACCAATTGTTAGAAACTACGCTTTACGCTAGAGGGGGGGTGAATAGCGTATTAATAGAATTTAGCGTTTTCTTGCGGAATTTAAACTTTGCAGGAAGTAAAATAAATGCAGAAAAATAAACTTACACAAAGATGTATACTGGTTGGCCACCAACGTGGTTAGTCCAGTCCCCGAGAGACTCTCTCGAGATTTTTCACTATCTTGTTAAGCTTAAGGGTGCTCAACAAACCGTTACACACTTGAGGACACAAGCCTCAAACAGTTGCTCGGAGATCGCAATCTCAAAGACTTCACCCAAGGAAACGCAAGTTCCTTGAAACAAGAGAATCGCAATTCTCTTACAAGTATATCAAATACTTGGACACTCACTTAACTAAAGTACTCCTTATTGAGTAGATATGAGTAAAAGAATATGTTCAAGATCACAACAACTTTAAGCAATAATATGGCTCTCAAAAGCTTTATGAAATGAGTAGAAAATGAAGAACAATTGAATGAAAGCTTATAGCAATGTAATGATCAGTTTGTGTATGTTGTTTTTATTTAAAACACTGAAATGAAGCTGTATTTATAGTTGAAAAAGTTGGTTCAACCGTTGTCTAATTGCCAATTAAGAGTTGCTGAAATTACTCAGTGATAATCGATTATTAAGACCAAACAATCGATTATCTGCCAGTCAGTTTAAAAATCAATCCCAGATTTAACGCTTCACAATCGATTATACATAATCTATAATCGATTACTGGCAATATTCAAAATCAGATAATCGATTACACTAAGTTCATAATCGATTACTTTAGCAACGTTCTAAAAATCATTTCCGGATTTTAAGCAAAACATCGATTATATAAAATCTATAATCGATTACTTCAGCAACGTTCTAAAAATCATTTCCAGATTTTAAGCAAAACATCGATTATATAAAATCAATAATCGATTACTTCAGCAACGTTCTAAAAATCATTTCCAGATTTTAAGCAGAACATCGATTATCTATAATCAATAATCGATTACCTTATGGTATTTGAAAATCATTTGACAACGGCCAGCTTCAACAATCGATTGTCCTTTGCAACAATCGATTACTTGTTATTTTCTGAAAATCATAAAACTTACTGTCTTAGTGATAATCGATTATCTAAAGACATAATCGATTACTTAATTAAATTTAAAATCACTGGAAGACATCAACTCAACACAATCGATCACCATTAGTTCATAATCGATTATTTTGAGTATTGAAAAAACTTTACCTCAACAACAATCGATTGTCATTTGTTCACAATCGATTATCATGCAGATTTGGAAAAACCTGATGTTCACTGTCTTACTCACAATCGATTACCATTAATTCATAATCGATTGTCATGCAGTCTTGGCTCAGAAACAATCGATTATCATAAGTACATAATCGATTATTTTAGCCCAGATTTTTGAGGCATGTTTAGAAAACATTTTGTCTAATGTAAATATGCATGATTTAAAATCTTTTTGACACAGAATTAAATATGCATGATTTTGGAAAATAGTTTTATGAGAGAGGCCATACTATGAGTCAAGTTATAGGATCGAGATTACAATTTAGAACAACTCAATAACAATTAAAAGCTATATCTTGAACTTCAATCTTATTCACAACCATTGGGCGCTTGTACTTGAATTCCGTCATATATCAATTTTTGCTTCGTTTGTCATTCATCAAAACCTACAAAAGAGTACACGTTTAGTATATTGCACTGAGAACGTGTTTCTAACAGGATTTAGTGCTGGCAGTATAGCTTTTGGTTAGGAAAAAGGAGATGGAGTTCTCAGGTTACCCTAGTATGGTATGGTATGTGCGGTCTGTTGTGGAGGATTTGGGATTTGTATGTGTAAGGTGCGGTTCAGTTCCGAATGGAAAGTCATTAAATTCTTAAGCAGCACGGGCAGCTGTAGGTGGTTTAAGAATCGACCCTCACATGATTAAGGGAAATGGTATTACTAATCTAGTGATTTGATGGGAGTATACGTTCAGCAAGAGGGGAAGGTGAGGTAAACTGATATTACTTCGGTTGGACTGCGGCACTTTCCTATTGGACCGACTGTTGGCATATGGGTCTGTTGATAACATAGGGAACTTTTAGAATATCTTTCGTGGAATGAATGGGTACTTGATGTGTAATATGTATTCATACAGCGGAATGTGGGACGAGGTATAGTGATTTGTATGTTATATGGAGTTGGAGACTGGGAGTTCTCCGCTGCAATCGATGTAGTGGTTGTGGATCATGTGCATTGGGACCATAAGCGGCTATTGGGATTCGGAAGCCCGAGTGGATCTTTATTTGTTGAGATGTTAGATTTTGGACATAATGTTGGGGATTGACTGGTTGTCTCCGTGTTGGCTTATTCTAGACTGTTGTGCTATGTGTTAGGTCAAAAAGTGCCACAGGTTGCGTGGCGAGGTGCATCAGACTATGTTCTAGCGGAATAGTTGTTTTCCAAGGACCAGCAGATGGATGGTAGGAGTTGCTTTCCTTAATTTGGCCTTTGAGGCAGGAGGCAGCGTAAAGGTTTGTACCAGTGATTCAGTTCCGGCATTAAGAGGCTTTTCGGATGCGTGTTTCAGTCTAAGTCGACTAGGTTGGGTCCGAATTGTATTGTCGAGGGATAAGTTAACTCGACCACTGCTGAGATTATCACCGATATGGAGAGATCTATGAGATGTTTTCTACATTGGGAGACGTTATGATTTACAGACTAGGGGAACATATGGTGCGACGCTATTGAGACTCATAGTGGAAGTTGAGTTTTGTAGCTTTCACCGCCATAAGTAGATATGATTAAGCATTCAGTGTGCTTGCGACCGATACTCGGTACTCTGTGATTATGAGCAATTTCGACTCGATATGCATCTCCCTATGTGAGATAGTTGAGTGGATCGGGTGGCACGACGCCATAGGGTATGTTATCTGGATCGGGTTGTGCGTCGCAACAATGTGACATTGACGATAGTTTCCGTGTGTTACTTTGTATGCCTTGTTTCCTGGTTTCTGAGGAAAGTCTCTATTGGGAGTTGCTCGGAGAATAACGCATCTACTGTTTTTTTTTGGGATTTTGATGGTGTATTTAACTCACCTCACCGTGGGTGTGATGGATTGGTTGGTTTCGGACATCAATCTGTGCGTGGTTGTCAAGTTCTAGTGTAACGACTCGAGGTGCTTCATGTGGAATGGTGTTGGTTGAGATCGCGCATAATAGCGAGGATACATGGAGATTAGACCCTTCGGGAAAGGTTTAGGTATTCTATTCCTATGATGCGAAACAAGGTCTCAGCCTCGTGTTGCAACGATATTGATGAGCTTAAGGTACAACTCCTTCGCTTGAGTCATTTTCATGACTTGAGTATGTTCAGACTGTCTCTTATTGGTGTGTGTGTTATGTAAGTTGTGGCTTAGGCTGTATTTAAGTGTCATATCACCAGGATGGTGTGTTTGGTCCGAAAAGACCTTTGGGCTCATTAATGGGTACTAAAGGATTTGGTCTCAGCTAGTTGGAAGGTTAATATTGAGTTTCGGCTCAGAGATCTGTTCTGGTATTATTCAAAGGGGAAGAAATGTCTTCGTGAATGATTGATATGAGTAATGGTTATGGTCTACTGTGTGTTCATTATCATTTATAGAGTATAGCAGTGTTGGAACAAGACCTTAGCTAATAAGAGGTTCCTATCGATAATTGAGTATTTTGTGCAACTGTTGTGAATAGAGACTATCGTTTTGAGGGTTGAATTGTATGGTTTGTTGCATGGGTTCACTTGAGGTTGCAGGTATGGGTTATGACAACCGGTTCATGCTTATTCTGAGTATAAATATGAGGTTCTGGTCTTTTGTATGGTTTCAAAGGTGCAATGTGACTCTACGGCTATGGTCTGGACGGCCTGTGAAATTTTAGTTGTACTGTATTACCGGGTATATGATTAGTAAGGTCATTCAGATATTGGTTGGATCCTAGTGCAACTCTGGGCATGCTCAAGGATGAGCGCTTGTTTAAGTTGGGGATGATGTAACGACCCGACCCGTCGTCTCAGGTATCTCTACCTTGTTTTCCCCATTTTAAGTTTATATGTTTCATTTGATCTGTTTGGTGAAACTGAAGTAATTCGGATGGAGTTTTGGTAGAAATGAGACAATTAGTCTATTTAAGAGAAGGTTAGTATGGAAAAGTCAACCGAACATTTACTTATGAGTTAGAGGGCTCGAAATGGATTTATGATGATCCGACTAGCTTCGAATGGTGATTTGTGACTTAGGAGTGAAATCGGAATTGAATTTGGAGGTCCGGTGTAGAATTGGGCTTGAATTGGCTAAGTTAGAATTTTGGCGAAGTCAGGTTGATAGGTGAGATTTTGATCCAGGGGTCGGAATGAAATTCCGACAGTTGCAGTAGCTCCGTTAGGTGATTTTGGATATGTGTGCAAATTTTCAGATCATTCGGAGGTGTTTAGGTCGGGTTTTAGTTCAAATGCAAGTTTCAGAAGTTCTAGTTTAACTTAGACTTGAATCCGTGGAAATTGGATGATTTTAATGTTTATGATAGTGTTTTTATGTTATGAGCAAGTTTGAATGAAGTAATGGAACATGTCTGTGCTTTTGGTTGAGGTCCCAAGGGCCTCGGGGTGATTTCGGATGGCTAACAGGAATTTTTGAAGTATATCAGTGCAGCAGAAAATTTGCAGCAGACATTTGTTCTATGCGATCGCATAAGCATCATTGCGATCCCATAGAGGGATGAAGGGGGCACAGAATTTGGTCTACGCGATCGCGTAAGAGGGGATGCGATCGCATAAGTCGGGAAGGCTGTTCTATGCGATTGCATAGGCTCAAGTGCGATTGAATAGGAGGAACTGAGGGGCCGGACTTTGGTATGTGCGATCGCATAGGCTTAAGTTCGATCACATAGGAGGAATTTAAGGCTGTCACAAATTGTTCTATGCGATCGAAATAAGGGTGATGCGATCGCATAGAGTAAATCATTGGGCGGACAGAATGTTTTAAGGGTTATTTCACCCGCGACTTAAACATATTTTCCTCCATTGTCAAGCAACCAAATTAGCTAATTGAGCGATTTGAAGTGTGTTTTCAGTGGGTAATTATTGGAGGTAAGTCTCTTGACTTAAAAACGCAATTTTTTAGGAATAACCAACCATTAATTCCATGAAATTATGTAGAAAATTTTGAAGAACTAGGGCTTAGTTTTCAGAAACGAATTTTGAGGATTTGGAGGGTCAAATGAACTCCGTTTTTGGTGAACTTTATATGTACAAACTCATGGCGAGATGAGGAATCCAAAGATGTAATTTTTAGAATTTTTCGAGAAGTGGGCCCGGGGCTCGGGATTTACCAACTTCGAGATTTTTAGCGTTTTCCAATTATTTCGATTGGGTTATGTTTTTTTAGCCTATAATAACCTATTCGTTGTGATTTTGATAGATTCGATGCTCGTAGACGGAGATTCAAAGGGAAAAAGCATTGCGGACAAATCTACAGCCGGTTAGAGGTGAGTAGTTTGTATAGATGATGGCCTGAGGGTTTGAAACCCCGGTTTATCACATCGTGACGCTATGCTAGGGCATGACTCGCACCCCATGGCAGGTGCGGGGTCGTAAATGATTGGGGATTGTGACTTGGTCCATCCCGAGAGCGGAATATAAATTATTGGCAGCTGATATGCCTATTGTGTTGTTGATAATTGGGCTAAATGCCATATTTGGGGCCGTGTGCCAATCTGTAGCACCCGTCTAGTGTGAATATCTGTGTGACAACATGATTTGATTTGCACAATCATTGATCTCAGTCCTGTGCTTGATCAATGTCATTAAATGCTAATTCACTTATTTCTGAAACTGACTAACTAAGTTGTATTCACCTTAATAATTGGAAACTGGCAAAGAATCAGATTGAATCTGTCATGTGACTTACATGCATACTGTGGACTGAGGATGGCTCGGGCTGCACGCCTTAGTGGTTATATATATATTGATATTGCGCTTGGGATGAAGGAGTCCCTCCGGATTCTGTATACACTCCCAGTGAGCGTCGTCGACGTTAAATAAATATGGTCGGCTCGGGCTGAACGCCGCAACGTATTCATGTGCATTGCATTGCATCTTTATATGATATTTGACTGTTATATTTGATATTGTTTTGCTGCTAGTTCGTAGCTAAGGAATAGGACTGTTAGATTTAGCTTTGCCTTGTGGCATTTCGCGGATTTCTTACTTTCAGACATTTTTTCTATGCTTATTATTCACTGAGTAGGTAGTCCTCACCCCTACTCCCTGCACCTTGTGCAGATTCAGGTACACTAGAGGATTAGCTGACACTCGTAGTCTCCAAAGATATTTCCAGAGTCGTTGAGGTAGCTGCATGACATTCGCAAGACCTGACTGCTCTTCATTTTTTCCAGTTTATTTTTATTACATACATTCCAGACTTTTATTATTTCCATTCAGATATTATTATCCAGTTTTGTTTAGAGGCTCTAGACTCGTGACCCAAGATCTAATGGGTGTTTATCGGTTTCCGTATTTATCCTTATTACTCTATTACTATTTTTGGATTATTATTCTAAAAAATTACTATAATATTCTTAAATTGTCGGTTTTGAGACTCAATGTTAAATTGGAAGAGCTTGTTGGTCAGGCTTACCTAGATTTAGGGCTGGGTGCCATCACGATCGGGTTTGGGTTGTGACACCCACGCAGGAGACGCGCTAGAAACTGGAGGTGCATAGTAAGGCTCCTGAGGTATAGGTGGAGCTGGAGCACTACTGGCTGCTGGAAGAGCTGAATGAACGAGGTGACCCATAAAACCCCTACCATGTCAACCATCTCGAGATCTCTTGGCCTCTCTCTCCACTCGCTTCCTAGAGAGAATACCCTCGATCCTCCTAGCAATGCTCACTACCTGCTGATAGGGAATGTCCATCTCCAACTCTCGAGCCATGCTAGATTTGATGGTTGGGATAAGACCCTCAATGAACCTGCGAAATCTCTTGCGGACTGTAGCATTAAAGCCAGTGCATGCCTGGCCAACCTGGTATAACAGATAGAATACTCCGAAACGGTCAAAACACTCTGGCGCAAATGCTCAAAGTCTACACTCCATGCATCCCTGAGACTCTAGGGGACAAACTCTCTCATAAATATCTCTGAGAATTGGGTCCAAGTCGGTGAAGCAGCCTCAGCTAGACTATCTATCTCATAAGTGCGCCACCAATCATAGGCGGCTCCCCGAAGCTGAAAAGCAGTAAAGGAAACTCTGCTGGACTCTAATTCCCATAGTGCAAAGAATATTGTGGCACTCCTCTAGAAATCCCAAGGCATCATATATCGTTAAGCCACTAAATATCGGAGGATCATACTTTTTGAACCTCTCCAATCTCCGCTGCTCATCTTCATATGCATCTGCCTTATCCATTGGCTGAACTGGCATTGAAGGCGGAACATGAATGATCTATAGGACCTGCTCAACACGCACTCACTGCTCAAGAGTGTGGGCGGCGAGAGTCAGTGCTCCTCCCCCGCCATGGGATATGGCTATAGCAAGGGAAAGCAACCCTACCTAAGCCAAAGTGGTGTACATAGACATGAATTGAGGTAATGTCTACTGAAGAGCTGGATTAGTAGTGGTTGTATACATGTCATGTGGCTAAACTCTAACTAGATCTACTGGCGGTGCCTCGGCGGCAGCTCGCGCAGGTGCCTTAGCTGTACCACGTGCGCGTACAGGGTCTCTACCCCGGCCCCGACCTCTAACGGCTGAGTAGGGGGGCGCGGGTGCCTGATCATCCAGAGTAGCAAGTGTCCTCACCATGTGTGAGAGAATAGAAGACAGAAGTTTAGATTCGATGCCTAAAATATCACACGATAAGGAAATAAATGAAGTGAAGATTTTTCCTAATAGTTGTATAGCCTCTCGTAGATAAGTACAGACATCTCTGAACCGATCAGCGAGACTATAATAAACTGACCTATGTTTCCTGACTCCTATGTACCTAGAGCTCTGATACCAACTTGTCACGATCCCAGTTCACCCTCCGTGAACATGTCGTGATGGCACCTAGTCCCTATGACTAGGTTAGCCTAACAATGCAGAATAAAATAATTTGCAGAAATTAAGGACTAAAATCAACATCTAAGGGAAAACTTTATATATGTGTGTCTCTTGGCATATACAACTCAACATCACGAAGTCTATATCAATGTCCCAAAACCCAGAAACTCACTGGTTACACAGGATAGAGGAATGTGCTCTAAACTCCAGAAAAGTCTACATCAAAGCACGAAATAAGTCTAAACGCTACAAGATAGAGTAAGAAGGAGACTCTTCGATCTGTTGATGCGGCAGATATACCTCAAAGTCCTCGTAGCTCTCGCTGCCTCAATGATAATGCGCCTAAGTAGAGGTACCTGGATCTGCACATGAAAAACATGCGCAGAAGAGGCGTGAGTACACCACAACAATACTCAGTAAGTGCCAAGCCTAACCTCGGTCGGGTAGTGATGAGGAAGGTCGAGACCTACTGAGGTAAAACATTATAATAAGTATGTACAGTATGAAAACTGATTGAAATAATGCGAACAACAGTGAAATAAGACAAAATTTACAAGGCAGCAACGGATAAGCGATGAACAAGGTAAACACAGAAATGTACAGCTCAATACTAAGTTATCAAACGAGGATCTCCAAGGATACGATCCTGTAGTCTTTTCTCAACTATCATGTAGATCTCCCGGGATACCGTCCCGTAGCCCATCATATGTGTATATCCAAATGAGCTACTGGAATACCAAATGAGCGTGGTAATTTACTATTGGTGATTGTCACTTGGTCCATCCCGGTTGTTATTTTACAGCGTATTTGATTAAGACTTATTGTTTTCACCATGACTTGGGCTTATTGTCATACTTGGGCTTCTTGCCGACTATTTTAAATCCTTTATGAACTTCCATCACTGTTTCATCACTATTTGAAATATTACTTGAACTTAGTCCAATTGAATTACACTATTTCATGAACTCAGCTATATTTTACTCAAATTTGAGATTTAAATGATATTTGAACTAGTGTTTGAGCCGAGCACTATTGTTTTACTGATGCCCAATGGGTTTATGATTATTTTTGGACTAATTGAGGACGAGGGCCATATGTGAGGATATGTTGAGTGATGTAAGGAGGCTTTCAGGCCTCGTGCGTGATGTGAGGAGGCTTTCAGACCTTATGTTGACATGAGAAGGCTTTCAAGCCTTATGTTGATATTAGAAAGCTTTCTGGCCTTTTTATGATATAGCGCTTGGGCCATAAGGGGCTCCTCCGTAGTCTGACTGACTGATACTGAGCCCGCGGGGCTAATACTTTACTGAGAGTTTGATGTTGAGCTCGAGGGGCAGGTTTCTGATTACTCCTCAATTGTTGAAAATATTTGTCTGTAACTGTTTCAAAAGAGAGTTATTTGATTCTTCACTGTTTACTGTTTAAATGAATTTTGTTGCTTGAGATAGCAATTCTTTGTGCCTTTACGATATTTCATACTTTCAGTCGTTATTTATTTTTATTACTCACTGGATCAGAGTACTCACATTACTCCATGCACCGTATGTGCAGATATAGGCATAGCAGAGTTCGTTCCTGAGCGCTGATTCTTTTCAGACCACGCGGTGACTAGGAGTGACTGATGATGTCCAAATCCACTACTAAAAAGTAATAGACACAGTCACATGTAATATAATTTACCAACTATGAGTCGGGGTCGAATTCCACTGAGAACAATGTGTAGGTGATTAGGAATGTAAGAAAATTATTGCTTGTTGCGCAATGCCAAGCACAAAGAATTTTGTTTGAAAATTATTTTATCTAAATACGAAAATGTAAACTAACCTAGAAAGCAAGTAAAATGATCAATGACTACAAGTATGAATGTATCGGGAATTACACTCAAGTAACGATCTGATGTATTTTATGATTTTACAAATATGAGTGAGTTTATATCAATTAGCCACGGAAAATGATTCTTAATTAGCTTATTCTGAAGACTAACAAGACTTCCTAATTGAATTAACCCTATAATAATTAGAAGATTAAGTACACTCGAAATGGCTACAAGTAGTTCAATCCTATCCCTAGGTAGAATCTATAAAATGAGGGTTAACGCCTCAACTTCTTGTTAATTAATCTTTTTCAACCCCAAGTTATATTTTCAAAAATCAATTCGGAGTTAATGGGCGAGCCCTTAGGGTTATCTAATTCCTTTGGAAACATAAAAGAACAAGAATAATTAAAGCAATAATAACTCACTTCATAAATAAATAAAAATCATTTAATACATAAGCACAACAAGATATTTAATCCACTTGAATACATAAATAAACAATATTCAAGTATTGGGAATAAATACTACACACTTAAATATTCAATACAAAGCAAGAAAATGAAGAAACAAATATAAATGGGTAAGAAAATCTTAACCACATGCTTTAATCTTCAACACCCAACTGTGTGTGCAGACCTAGCTTCAATACTTGTTTCTATCTAGCTCTAAGAAAATTAAAATAAGCCAAAGATTTGCCAAAGATCCATTACAATTGAGTTTATTTGAGTATTAAAGAGTTTGGGGTAAAAATTGTGAAATTCCAAAACTGTCCAATTTTCACGCCTAAATCCTTCTTCGCGTTCGCATTAAGATCACCGCGTTCGCGAAGCTTTACCATTACGCACCTTTGCGTTTGTGTTTAACCTACGTGTTCGCGTAGTATTGAGTGATTAACCATCCCATTCGCGTGGTCCACGTCGCATTCGCGAAGAGCAATTCACTAGGCAAGTTCATTTTGTCCAATTTAGATCATTTTGACTTGTTTTCACTTGGTTTCTCCACCCTTTACTTCTAAATCATATAGAACCTGTAAAATGGAAGTAAACAACATTAGAACACACGATTTTATCACTCAAACATAGCAAAACTATAGGTTTAAAGATAACATAAGTTGGCAAAATACCAACTTATCAGTAACGAGGTAGTTTTTGATGCCCGCACCTCCGTTTCTCCTTTATCTTCTATTATTTATATCATCTTCAGACTTTGTACCTAATTCCAGACTTGTGAATTTTAGTAGACTCTGTAGTAGCTCAAGACTTGTCACACCCCAATTTCGGGTTGTGTCGGGATGGTTTCCCTATTTTATCACGTTTATTCCCCACTTATGATTATATTATCTATGTATTAGACTTATTCATGTTAAGTAACTGTTAAATGATGTGTTGTTGTTCCGTTGGATGGCCTTGTTTTCACGAGAGATGCTATCACGATCGGGTTCGGGAATTGGATCGTGATAAGTTAGTATCAAAACCTAGGTTACATAGGTCTCACGAGTCATGAACAGGTTTAGTTGAGTCTCAAGGATCGGTATGGAGACGTCTGTACTTATCCTCGAGAGGCTGCAGAACCTATATGAAAAACTTCATATTCTTGGAATTCTTGTCATGTGACTTTGTTGATCTGAGAACTAAACTTTTGTGTTTTATTCTCTCGCAGATGGCGAGGACTCACGCTACCGGATGAGACGGACAACCACCAGTACTACCCACTGAGGGCACCGGAGGCCGTGGACGTGGTCGTGATCGAGCTAGAGGCAGAGCCGCGAGGGCAATATCTGTTGCTCCACCAGCTGCCTGGCTCAGGTTCAGGCTCCAGCTGTAGACATTCCAGCAGAACCTGTTCAGGCACCGTCTGAGCCCATTGTGATTTCAGGCCTTCAGAAGGCCTTGGCTCAGATATTATCAGTTTGCACTGGCCTGGCTCAGGCAATTTCAATCACTACCGCAACAGCTACTTCATAGGTCGGGGAAGGCAATCAGAAACCCATTGGTCGCACACTTGAGCAGGTAGTGCAGGGATTGCAGACACTGGGAGTACCTCTAGCTCAGCCGGTTGCACCAGTTCAGGACTTTGTGGTTCCAGCTATGCCAGACGATGAGCAGCGTTGTCTTGAGAGGTTCGGTAGGCTACAACATCCTTCATTCAGCGGTGTTCTGGGCGAGGATTCCTAGGGTTCTCTCGACAAGTTTCAGCATCTACTTTAGACGGTAGGGATTTTAAAGTCGAGTGGTGAGGCATTTACCACCTTCGGGTTCACTGGAGATGCCTTCACTTGGTTGGAGGCGTATGAGAGGTGTAGGCCGGTAAGTGTAACTCCTTTAACTTGGCAGGAGTTCTCCACTCTCTTCTTGGTGAAGTGGGTGCCGCAGTTTCAGATAGATGAGCTGCAAAGATAGTTTGAGTGGCTTCGACAGGGGGATTATGACTGTGTCCCAGTATGAGGCGAGATTTTCTGAGTTGGCTTGACATGCCTCCTGGATAGTTCCGACTGATCGGGAGAGGATCAAGAGGTTTGTGGATAGTCTAAACTATCATATTCTGATGACTTGAGAGAGAGTTCTGGGTATTTCATTTGAGGATGCAGTTGATATGCTCGAAAGATTGAGACATCTCGCCATCAGGATAGAGAGGAGATGGAGGCCTAGAGGCCTCGAGGTTCTGGCAGTTTCAGTGGTGCTCTATCTAGGGGCCAGTTCTACCAGGGTAGAGGTCGTTTTTTATGCCATCTTAGTAGGCTCGTCCCAAATATCGTGGGGAATCTACAAGCCATGGTCATCACGGGTTTCAGCAGGGCCAGTCCTCACTCAGCACCCTTCCAGCTCAGAGTTCTTCGCGTGCCCCGTCTCTTCAGGGTTATTCCATGCTGAGTGCATCAGCTAGTCACTCTGGTGTGAGGGTTTCCTTTCAATCCCATTCTCCATCACATGGGAGCTGTTATGAGTATGGAGAGTTTGGACACATGTGGAGGTAGTGTCCTCATCGTGCTGCCAGTTCATCACAGCAGAGGGGTCAACCCTCATCTTCTACTCTGGTTTCTTCAGTACCTACCTTGTTAGCTAGGGGTAGGGGTTAAGAAACTAGGGGTCTCCCTAGACGTGGAGGCCGATCGGGTGGTGGCCAGGCTTGATTTTATGCTATCCTAGGCAGGACAAATGCCACTACATCATATGTTGTTATCACATGTTATATTAGTCTACCACAAAGATGCCTCTGTCTTATATGATCCAGGTTCCACCTATTCTTATGTGTCTTCATATTTTTCTCATAATTTGGGCACGACCCGATGGTGTCTTGCTTTACCTGTGCATATATATACCCTGTTGGGCAATACTATTATTGTAGACCATGTGTATCGGTCTTGTATGGCTACTGTTGGGGTCTGAAGACCCGAGTTTATTTATTTCTATTGAGCATGGTGGAATTTGATATTATTCTGGGCATGGATTGGCTATCTTTGTGTCATGCTATTTTAGACTGTCATGCTAAGACAGTCACTTTGGGTATGCAAAGTGTTCTGAGGATCGAGTGGTTTGGTGTGACTGATTGTGTCCCTAGTAGAGTTATTTCTTTCCTAAAGGACCAACGTATGGTTGGGAAGGGTTGTCTGTCATATTTGTCCTTTGTGCGGGATGTCGAAGCTGAGGCTCCCAGCATTGATTCTGTTCTAGTTGTGAGGGAGTTTTCCGATGTATTTCCTGCAGACCTGCCGGGCATGCGACCGGACAGGGACATTGATTTTGGTATTGATCTTGTGCCAGGCACTTAGACCATTTCCATTATGCCATACTTATGGCACCAGTAGAGCTGAAAGAGTTGAAGGAGAAGCTTTAGGAACTCCTAGATAAGGGGTTCATTCGGCCTAGCGTGTCACTGTAGGGTGCACGTGTTCTATTTGTGAAGAAGAAAGATGGCACAATGAGTATGTGCACTGATTACAAGCAGTTGAACAAAGTAACAATGAAGAACAAGTATCATCTGCCTCGTATTGATGATTTATTCGACCAGCTTCACGGAGCGAGGGTGTTCTCCAAGATTGATCTTCGTTTGGGTTATCACCAGTTGAAGATCAGGGATTCAGATATTCATAAGACTGACTTTAGGACTAGATATGGTCACTATGATTTTCTTGTCATGTATTTTGGGTTGACCAATGCCCCAGTAGCGTTCATGAATTTGATGAACAACGTATTTTGGTCTTATATGGATTTGTTTGTTATTGTATTCATTGATGATATTCTGGTACACTCGCGTAGTCAGGAGGGACACGCAGAGAATTTGCGAGTGGTATTGCTCAGTTCAGTGGATTTCTTAGGGCATGTGGTGTCCAGCGAGGTTATTAAAGTTGATCCGAAGAAGATATAGGTGGTGTAGAGTTGGTCTAGACCCTTCTCATCCATAGAGGTTCGTATTTTCCTCGGTTTGGCGGGTTATTATTGTCGGTTCATTCAGGTTTTTTTTGATATATTGCCTCGCCCTTGACTAAATTGACTCAGAAAGGAGCTCCATTTTTATGGCCGAACGAGTGTGAGGAGAGCTTCCAGAAGCTCAAGACAGCTTTGACCACAACCCCAGTATTGGTGTTACCATCAACTTCAAGTTCTTATACCGTTTATTATGATGCTTTGAGAGTTGGGATTGGTTGTGTATTGATGCATGAGGGTAGGTTGATTGCATATACTTATCATAAGTTGAAGCCCCATGAGAAGAACTACCATGTTCATGATTTTGAGTTGGCTGCTATAGTTCATGCTTTGAAGATTTGGAGGCACTACTTATATGGCATATCTTGTCAAGTATTCACTGACATTGCAGTCTTCAACATTTGTTCAAGCAGAAAGATCTAAATTTGAAGTAGCAGAGATGGCTGGAGTTGCTTAAGGGTTATGATATTACTATTCTGTACCATCCGATAAAGGCCAATGTGGTGGCCGATGCCTTGAGCCAAAAGAGAGTGAGTATGGGGAGCTTGGCATACATTTCAGTTGGGGAGAGGCCCTTTGCAGTTGATGTTCAGGCTTTGGCCAATAGGTTTGTGATATTAGACATTTTGGAGGCCAGTCGGGTATTAACTTGCGTGGTTTCTCGGTCATCCTTATATGATCGCATCAGAGAGCGCTAGTATGATGATCCGCATTTGCTTGTCCTTAAAGACAAAGTTCAACATGGTGATGTCGGAGATGTGACCATTGCCGACGATGGGTATTGAGGATGCGGCGCCGAATTTGTGTGACCAATGTAGATAGGCTTAGAGAGTTGATTCTTGAGAAGGCCCACGCCTCGTGGTATTCCATTCATCCAGGTGCTGCGAAGATGTATCGAGATTTGAGGTAGCACTATTGGTGTAGGAGAATAAATAAAGATATTGTAGGTTATGTAGCTCGGTGTCTCAACTGTCAGCAGGTGAAATACAAGCATCAAAGACTGGGCGATTTGCTTCAGTAGATGATTATTCCCGAGTGGAAGTGGGAGAGATTTACTATGGATTTTTGAGTGGTCTTCCTCGGACCTCGAAGAAGATTGATTCTATTTGGGTGATTGTGGATCGGCTGACTAAGTCCGCGCACTTCATTCTGGTGTGTACTACCTATTCTTCAGAGCGGCTAGCAGGGATCTTTGTCTGGGAGATTGTTCGGTTGCATAGTTTTCCAGTGTCTACTATCTTTGATAGAGGTACTCAGTTTACTTTCCAGTTTTGCAAGACTTTTCAGTGAGAGTTGGGTACGCAGGTGGAGTTGAGCACGACATTTTATCCTCAGACGGACGGATAGTTTGAGCGTACTATTCAAATATTGGAGGACATGTTGTGTGCATGTGATATTGATTTCAGAGGTTCTTGGGCTGAGTTCTTGCCACTTGCAGAGTTTGCCTATAGTAACAGTTATCAATCCAGCATTCAGATGGCACCGCATGAGGCCTTGTATGGGAGAAGGTGTAGATCCCCGATTGGTTGGTTTGAGCCCGGCGATGCTAGACTATTGGGGACAGAGTTGGTTCAAGATGCCTTAGAGAAAGTAAAAATGATTCAGGAGAGACTTCGTAAATCCCAGTCGCGTCAGAAGAGTTATGCAGATCAGAAGGTTCGAGATTTGTGTTACATTGTAGGTGAGAAGGTCTTATTGAAGGTTTCGCCCATGAAGGGTGTTATGAGGATTGGGAAGAAAGGAAAGTTTAGTCCGTGGTTCATTGGGCCTTTTGAGGTACTTAGGAGGATTGGAGAGGTGCCCTATATGCTTGCTTTGCCACCCATCTTGTCAAGCGTTCAACCCGTATTCCATGTTTCTATGCGCTAGAAGTATGTTGGGGACCCGCATGTTTTGGACTACAACACGGTAGTTTGATGATGATTTTACCTATGATGTAGAGCATGTGGCTATTTTGGATTGTCAGGTTCGAAAGTTGAGATCAAAGGATATAGCTTCGGTGAAGGTGCAGTGGAGAGGTCGACCCGCGGAGGAGGCTACCTGGGAGACCGAGCGAGAGATGTAGAGTAGATATCCTCACCTGTTTGAGGCTTCAGGTATGTTTCTTGACCCGCTCGAGGACGAGCGTCTGTTTTAGTTTGGGTGGATGTGATGACCCGGGCCTTCATCTCATGAGTTACCCATTATATGCTTCTTCATGTTTTGTTATCGGTATTAGGTGTATTAGAGTTAATTCGGATAGGTTTTGGAAGGAAATGAGACACTTAGTCTCTTTAAGGAAGGTTTGGCTTGAAAAAGTCAGCCGGATGTGTTGATACCCAATTTTTTCCTATGTATTTTTATTTCCACAATACTTCCAAAATAACATATATATGCATATATAGGACACCAAAGGGTTTTGGTATTTTTATTGATATTTTAAACCAATTTATTGCCTATTTTTAACCATAAAATCAAATAATTATTTCCAAAATTATCCTTTTGGTGAATAATTTATTTTATCCTCATATTTACATTGAAATATGGTTAAGATAATTTTTTGCATGATTTACAAGTCTATTTGGTATTTTAAAATTAAATTGCATGAAATTAAAATTTTAGCCTACTTCTAGATTTAACAGCAATTTTAATTAAAAATCAATCCTAATATTTTAAATTAATACCTATATTTTTTTTATCAACATGGTATTTTTAATTTGGTTTTAAACATCTTTTATTATTTTTATAAATTCAAAAGGGAAAAAATGACTATTTCAATTTTAGCCTCTTTTTGATTTCAATTGCAGCCTAATTCTAATCCCTCAATTCCCAACCCAATTAGAACCCACCGGACCCAGGCCCAGATCCAAATCATACCCAACCCACTTACCCATTTAATCTCGACCGTTGATCATTTAGATCAACGGTCCACGTTTACCCTTCCTAAATTAAACCTAACGACCCCCCAATACCCATTCATTCACTCACTCGTATCTATCTCTCTATCTCCCACTCTCCCTGGAACCTTCCACAATCCTCTCCTCTTCGATGAGCTCCTTTCACCTTCTCCGGCCACTTTTTGACCTAAATCCATGGTGGTTTCACCACCCACTAGTCTCCTAAGGCTCCTCACACTTGATTGCTGAAGTTCCATGACCTCGGCCACGAAGAATCGAACCTGGACCTTGGTCGATTCAAGTTCTACGACCATCTCCGGCCATCTCCATCCATCTTCGGCTCATCTCCGGCGTGTCTTAGCCTTATGAGTCCATCTCGACTCGGACCATCCCCTTTTCCAGGCCTTTCTTGTTTCTAGGGTTTCTCTGAAACCCTATGCCATTTCGAGGTTTTCTTGTTTCTCTCTAGATCTACTTTAGATCCGTGCTATTTATGAGATTTTCAAAGTATTCCTTACATCATCTTAAGTTTCTGCTTTCAAAATTGTTCGTCTTCTCGAACCTAGGATTTCCTTGACTTTTACTTGTTCTACTGTGATTTCTTACGTCATTTTGCTTTGTTGTAACTCTTAAGTGTTTTCACTATGGTTTCTATGTATTTTTCTTTATTGTATTTCTTCTTAGGGGTTTCCTGGCAATCTCTTTCACTGTGTTTTCTTTCGTTATGTTTCCATGAAATGTTTGTGTTCCTTTGGATCTTCCTGAGTTCACTTTGTCTGATTTTGTATGTTTTAATCTTTACATCTGAACTATGACTGATACACTAAAATTTTGGGATTTCCAGACCCCTTGTGTGTGATTGATTTGCTTACCGTGTTGAACCTAATTTCTAAAGTTCGTCTCATGTTTTCTGTGTTTTCTGGTTCTTGCTAAGCTTTGCAAGACCTTCTATTTTTCTCTCATGCTATTTGACACTCTCTTTTAGCTATGTTCTTCTACTCTTGATTGCATGACCACTTTGCTTTGTTTAATTCTAGCCTTTGCGTGTTTAAGTTGATGCACTCTTTATAGTCATACCTCTCCCTCTCAAAATAACCCCTAATTTTGGGAATTGATTTCGGACCACTATTATGTGAGCTTGATTGATTCTTTCCTTGTCTAAATTGAGCATGTTTTCTGACTTGGTTTATTATTGATTTCGAATCTTTAATTCCATGATTTACTATGTACTAGTTGATTTACTTCTTCCCTTATTTACCTAAACCGCGTATTTGAAGAACTTCTCTTATGTATTTACCCTTTATTGCACGACATGTTACTTGATTTTCTTTTCATACATAAAATTCTGTCCTTACCATTCAAGTTCGAACTCCTTAATTAAAGGAATTCCCATCTCCTGATTGATTCTAATTGATACTGAATTATTTTGTTTGCCTTGCTTACTTTCCTATTTTCAAAGTATAAATACCCTACTCTCTTTCTTCAAACACACGAACAATTGAGTTAATAAATACACGCACACTCAAAGCTCTTTTCTCTTTACTACTACTAGCATTAATGTTTGTGTCTAGCCGGCTGAAAGCCAAGGCGAGACTATAGACCCTACTTGATTTTCTCAAGTGTTTGCTGAAGTTTGAGTGAACTCTCTAGATGTTTTTCTTGCTTTGTTTGTTCTGTTGTCTAAAAATTGCAAACTGGTATGTCTATATAATTTAAGCAACATTTTCAAAAACTATTAGTTTATTTACCCTTTCACATATCCTTCACTATATGTTTATATTACGCTTTCCTACATTATACTTAAATCTGTTATGTCCTTTCCCCATGTTACTGCACCATTAGTTTTGTTATGCTTTCTTGTCCTTCCTTGATGTTTCCATGTATGCTTCCCATATAAACCCTTTCCCTTTGACCCCTTCATGTGTGAGTATTGTTCTAGGTTAGGGTACCATCCTATTGCTATCCATGATCTGGGACCATGTTCTCTTGAACCTTCCCCAAATTAGTCTCATTCCCTTCTTCCCCCTTTGTATGCTGAGCTTTGACTAGAGTCTGGTGGTGTCCTAATCACCATCCAGGCCCATGTCTGTCTTCTATAGTCTGCTCTTTATCTGTTTAAACCAAGAAAAGGGTCAGGGGTATGCCTGTTATTACAAGAAATGAGAAATGTTTGAGTAGAAGTCCTCGGAATTTTTATTATTTCCTTTGTTTTAGTTTTCATTCTCGTTGGTGCATAAATATTAAAACTATTTTGTTGATTCAAGTGACAGTGTTATCCGAAAAATATCCATATACAAAGCAAAGGATGCAATGGAATTTTAGAGATTTGAGAGACATTAAAAAGAACATTTAAACTTTTAAAAAAAACCTAACTCCTCCATGTCAGTCCCAAAATTCTCTTCAATTTCATAATTGTAAATTTTAAAGTAGAAGTACTTCAAGTATCTAAAACATGTAGTGTATTTACTTGTCCGAAAAAAGAAAAGAAATTAAATGATAGAAATCTAGCAGGTCACATTTTAATTTGTGTTCGATTTACAAAAAATATTACAAGTGTATCCGTTCTTCGCATAATTTCAGTACACGGGGCTGAAGTAGCAAAAACAATCACACAAAACTTCAATATTCTTGTAGTTGAACCTGAAGTTCAGTTCTAGAGCTAAAGCTTTTGTATTGTAACTAGGAAACTTCAGCTCTAAAACTAAAGTTTTTGTATTGTAAATGGAAAACTTCAGCTCTACGGCTAAATTTTTGTCTTTATAACTTCCATAATTATGACATAGCATATATATATATATATATATATATATATATATATATATATATATATATATATATATATATATATATGTCGGTTCTCTTTTCATAAAAGGTGTTCACTTGCTTTTATGAGTATAAAAGTACTTCAAGGATGAGGCTGGCTGGCTTACTTCATCTATTTCCAACCCAAGTTACCTCGTGGTCACGAGAAGAATCATACAGGGGAATAGTGACAAGATTATTCACAATTTCTATGCATCAAGTTACTTATCTCAGCAAATTGTTTATCCATCTGTCTCTGTTCAGAAACTGGTGGCTATGTTGTATGAATTTGCTTGGCAGGTACAACACTTAATATCCTCAGTATATTTGCTTTTGCTTCGTTAATCAAAGCGAGCAATATTGAAGTCACCTTGTAAAAGAAGAAAAAAGAAAATAAAGGAGGAGAAGAAAAAAGAGAAATGGAGCTTATATGAGTCAAAATTTGACTTCGCGATAATGAAGGAGATCAACGCATTTATTAAAGTCTATTTACGACTAATAAATGGTATGACTATTTATTTACAAGATTATCGGGTAGTTATCCAATTTGATAAAGCCACGGTATGACCGATCTCACGAGGGTGTCCACTCAATGTGGTCACAACTCCTCGATACCAGCTAGCAGGTCTCCTAGCTATAAATACTAAGAGAAAGAACCCTAAAAAAGGGCTTCTTCTTCTTCTTCACATCTCCTCCGAAAAGGAAAGAGAATACATCATTGTAAGGCTCTAAACCTCTCTATGGAGAGGCAGACCCAGCCAATACTATCAATAAAAGGTCTTCATCCTCCCCCCTTTAATCTATTACGATTATCTCTTAAATTTTATTTTTTTCGTCTTCGGATATATTACGATCTGCTATGATTGGCCCTCCATTTATTCTAACGTAAATGAAAAATTTGAACAAAACAATTTGGCGCCTTCTGTGGGGATTTCATAACGGAATCATGTAGTTTATCCTTATACCGAAAAAGAAAAATGAACAACTCAGCTCAAACGAGCCCAAGCGGCACATCGGGTCCACACCCCCACATCTTCGAGCGAAGGGAAGAAGAAGAAGGAGAAGCAGACCCCCCACCTATATGGGGAAAATGAGTTCAATGTACCGCACCCCTCTTCTTTCCTCACGGGATCCTACCAAAAAGGGGAGAAAGGCACAAAAACATCTCTCAAGCCGAGATCTGTAACAGGGTAACCCGCGCGAGCCAGTCGAAAAGACCACAAGCGCAAGTTAGGCAAGATCTAAAACCAGAAACAAATCCCAACCCCTAATACGAAGCGGGCTATGTGGAAAAACGAAAAGGCTCAACTACGGTTGAACAACAATACAGGCTACGCGCCTTCAAATATTACAAAGGTTCAACTACGGTTGAACTGGGACTCAGGTTATGCGTCTTCGATACAGGCTACGCGCCTTCAAATATTGCAAATATTTCAACTACGGTTGAACAATACAGGCCATGTGCCTTCAACTCAGGCCAAGCACCTTCAACTCAGGCTATGTGCCTTCAATACAGGCTATGCGCCTTCAAATATTGCAAAAAGTTCAACTACGGTTGAACAACAATACAGTACATGTGCCTTCAACTCAGGCCAAGCGCCTTCGACTCAGGCTATGCACCTTCAATACAGGCTATGCGCCTTCAAATATTGCAAAAATTTCAACTACGGTTGAACAACAATACAGGCCATGTGCCTTCAACTCAGGACAAGCGCCTTCAATACAGGCTACGCGCCTTCAAATATTGCAAAAAGTTCAACTACAGTTGAACAACAATACAGTTCATGTGCCTTCAACTCAGGCCAAGCGTCTTTGACTCAGGCTATGCGCCTTCAATACAGGCTACGCACCTTCAAATATTGCAAAACGTTCAACTACAGTTGAACACCAATACATGTCATATGCCTTCAACACAGGCTACGCGCCTTCAACACAGGCTACGCGCCTTCAAATATTACAAAAAGTTCAACTACGGTGGAACAACAATACATGCCATGTGCTTTCAACTCGGGCCAAGCGCCTTCGACTCAGGATATGCGCCTTCAGACATTGCAAAAAGTTCAACTACGGTTGAACAACAATACAGGCCATGTGCCTTCAACTTAGGCCAAGCGCCTTCGACTCAGGCTATACGTCTTCATGCATTGCAAAAAGTTCAGCTACGGTTGAACAACTATACAGGCCATGTTCCTTCAACTTAGGCTATGTGCCTTCGAGTTCAAATATTACAATGGTTCGACTACGGTTGAACGACAGTTCAGGCTATGCACCTTCAGTTCAGGCTATGCACCTTCGACACAGGCTACACACCTTCAAATAATATAAAAGTTCAACTATGGTTGAACAGCAATACATGCTACGCGCCTTCACATAGAGATTCAACTACGGTTGAACCGGGACTCAGGCTATACGGCTTCGACACCGGCTACGCGCCTTCAAATATTATAAAAGTTCAACTAAGGTTGAACAACAATACAGGCTACGTGCCTTCGCATAAAGATTCAACTACGGTTGAACCGGGACTCAGGCTATACGCCTTCGACACAGGCTACGCTCCTTCAAATATTATGAAAGTTCAACTACGGTTGAACAGCAATACAGGCTAAGTGCCTTCACACAAAGACTCAACTACGGTTGAACTGGGACTCAGGCTATGCGCGTTCGACTCAGGTTGTGCGCCATCACATAAAAGTTCAACTACGGTCGAATGGCAGTACAGGCTATGTGCCTTCACACAAAAAATTCAACTAAGGTCGAGCTGGGACTTAGACTACGCACCTTCGAAAGCTACAAGGGTTCAACTACGGTTGAACAACGGCTCAGGCCACGTGCGTTCACCCAAAAGTCCAACTACGAGTTAGACTAGGTGTCAGGCCAAATGCTTCCACCACTGTGAAGTACAAAAAGTTCAACTATGAGGCAAACCAGAACTCAGGCTACATGCCTCCGCCACAAAATCCGCAAACTAAACCATAGACGAACCCCAGGTCGGGCCAAGTGCCCCGCCATTCAAGTAAGTACGACTAACTCTAACTAAAGTGTTGACCCGCGCAAAGTTTGGCCCAAGTCGAACTACAAGGACGTGCTTCTCAATACCACGTCCACTAGTTCGACTACGCCCGAACTGGGACTAAGGCTATGTGCCGCCACTTCCTAAATGCGGCTACAACCCTCTCCCACCAGGTGGAGGAAGGTGACGACCAAAAGCGTCTATCTATGGCCAAGGCCATCTACACCAACTTTCCTTAAGGCAAGGAATCCCGACAATGGTCGAAATCACCTAACATGCTGAGACTATTAACATGCTCACTAGAAAAACTCTAAGGCAAGGCCCTTCCAAACAAGCAAAAAAAAAAGAAGAATAAGGTGTACTCGATACAAAACAAACAGAAGGGAAGAAAGCCACATATATTTACAATATTTACACGGGGTTACCCCCAATTACATTGGCCTAAGGCCGGCAAAGAAAAAGAGAAAAAAGAGAACAAAAACTAAACAAACGTTACAATTTTTTTCATGCGTCGCCCCCAGCGCCCCCTCGGCATTATCAGCGCCTCAGTGTCATCATCTCCCCCGGGGGTAGAAGGATCAAAACCACAGTCAAGGCGGGCTTCACGAGCCTTTTGGCGTGTTTCCTCGTAAGTGGCTTCAGACTCAACGCCAGCCTCCCACAGCCGCATGTACACATCGAGTTGAGCCTCGGCATACATCCAAAGCTCGTGAGCAGGACCAAAAGTAGCGGCCTGATCCCTCAGGCGCTGATTCTCGGCCTCCAAGGCCACAATCCAGTCCGCCGCAGCACGGGAATCCCGATTGCAGACGGCAATGCGCCCCTCTAATGATCGTTCTCGAAAAGCAGCGGCAGTCCTCTCCAATCCATGCTCCCTTTCATGGGCACGGTTGTTCACCTGCAGTGCCTCAACCCTCGCCAAGGCGTCCTCTGCCTGCCTCCTTAAAGTGTCGGCCTCAGATTCTAGGGCAGCCACCTGCCTGGTATAAGCCTCAGCGCCCTCTGCCGCTGCAACCATATTTTGGCGCTCCCTCTCGGCAGCCGCCCTCCTCTCAACATCCACCCTTTCGCTCGCCTTGTGGAGCTGCTCCTCAAGAGCGGATACCCTGCTGAGAGTCTGTTGCAAGCGAAGCTCCCTCCATGCTAGCTCTTATACCAACTCCCCATTCTGTGGGTCGTTCCTTATACGCTCACGCAAGCCACGACACCGGTCACAGTAGCAGCGATACTTCCCCAACAGCCGCGCAAAAAGCACAGAACGAGCATTAGCCCGCCTAATGCTCTCCGCCTCCAGCAAAAATGTCTACAACGAACAGAGTGAGAATTAGCACGAGAAGACATGCTAAGAAAGAGAACGAACCAAAGTTTTTGCACATACCTTTATACTTAGGGCGGCCACCTCGCCCATCAGTCCGACGTCCGAAATGCCCCTCACGGACGTGCTCTTCGCTTCGGAGCACAGGACCCCGAACATCGTCACTAGGTTCTCCTCCTCAAGAAACAGGTTCAGGCCGTTAGAAATCTCCAAATAATGATAATCCCCCTCGACCTACAAGGCCGAGCGGGTATAACCCTCCTGAGCAAGACGGATGTCCTCGGGATCCATATCGGACTGCGAATCATCCCCCTCTCCTGAAATGCCCCTTCCTCCTGCCTCCCTGGAAGTTGAGGCTTCCGCCGCCCGAGACGTTGACGCGCCCACATTCGCCGTGACGTAGACGCCTGCCATCTCCACCAAAACAACTGCCGAGGAACCACCTTCCCTCGCAGCAACAAGATGCATAAACTTGAGCCGCCGAAGCGACTATATCACCTTGGCCTAAGCCAACCGGGGCAACCCCCATAGAGCACTCACCTAATGGTGCGAGGTCCACTGCGCCACCTCCTCCGCTGACGGCGAAGAATCTAAACTGATCACCACCGGGAGGACCGGGGCGAATGCCACCCTGCGCCGAGCCAGCAGCCTCTCATCTTCTTCTTCATCTCCATTGGGCGATTGCTCCGCCCTGTAACTTACGACCCCTTGAGACTCCTCAACTCGGGGCACGGGCCGTACCAGAGAGTGTGCAGTTGAATACTCCACCGAAGTCTCCCCCAAAACCGGATGAGGTGCCGGAATTGTGATCGTTCGGGAAGTCACCCCCGGCCTGCGGAAAGCAAGCTGAGGAGCCCTCCTGCGCCGTGGTCGTTCTGACCAACCAAAGAAAATAGGCCAGGTCAGAGGAACTAAGGACTACGAAGAAAAAGCAATAATCAACAAATTAGAATCTTACCAGCAGCCGGCCTACGGCCATAGGCCTCCCAGAAAGACGCCCACGTGCGAATCCCCGTTGTAACAGGGAGCACGGCCTCAACCCACTCGTGGATTCCTGAAATTGGCACCGGTGGTGCACCTCCCGCTACGGCACAAAAAGAAGATCGTTACATACAAACGTAAAGCAGAACTCTTAGCCCAAAAGAAATCAAGTCCATCATAAAAGAAACATATGTGCATGGTTCCACTTCTCCAGAAAGTCAGTGGCGCAAGCTACTAGGTGCTCGGTCTTGATGTAGAAGAAATACTCGAAAGGACGGGTAGCGATCTCGTCATCGAGCGCCGCTGTTAAGCCGTCGGTCCCACGAGGGACCAACCAATCATATAACCATGTACCCTTTAAGGGGCGTACAGAGTCAACACGTGCCCCAGTGTAACTTCCCTCCATGCCAAATCCGCATATTTAATCAGCATCCCCAATAATTTGTAGCAAGAGGGGACGAGCTGACCAGGGCACACCCTGTAATAGCGGCAAAGGTCCACCGCCAACATGGGGAGAGGAAGCCTAAATCCCAGCCTGAAGGGGTAGGCGTAGAAGACGCAGTACCCTCGTTGGTCGATATGCACCCTGTCGCCGCTCCTGGCCAGGACGATGTCGACAAAGCGTGGAATCTCACACTGCTCCCTCAGTTGAGCAATGCCGACTTCCCCCATCAATAGGGCCTCATCCACTTGATCTTCTCCCTAGGGGTCGGTAAAATCGGTCACCGGATCGCCAGACAGGGAAAGAATGTCGGTCACCGACGGGAACCGATCAACGGTCGGCGAATCAGTGGCTCCCGCCACCATAGATGGACCCTCTGCCACCACAACCGCCACCGGAACTGCATCGAAACGGGAACTGCTCGCCACTATCAATATAACGGAAAGAAGATATTAAGATTCACCGGAAAAACAAGAGAATACGAAGACCTGACGAAAATGACAGAGAATGAATCAACAAGGAATGAAAATCCAGATAATATTAAAGCAAGAAAGCTTATCTCTCTCAGAATTCCACTTAGACAGATATCATAAAAGTGAGAACTAAGCAACATAACCCCTTATTTATAGGAAAAAGCATGAATTGCCCTCACGAATCCCAAAGGTCACTATTAACTACCCGACCAACTGCAAAACGGTTCAGACCTACGGTAACGGGCACCGATATGACAGACACCATTGAACGGTCATTCAACCGTCACTCGGTACGTCCCCCACGAAGCAGTTGTGACAACCTCAAGGTGCCATGGGCACACCCCATGTGTCACCATGCATATGGTGCTCCCCTTATACGCGGTAAGTGTGATCGTGCTCTCCCCATGCACACAAAAAAGGCTACGGCCATCTCCAAAAGAAAATGGCTACGACCATCTCTAAAGTAAAAATGGCTACGGCCATCTCCAAAAGAAAAATGGCTACGGCCACCTCTAAAGTAAAAATGTCTACGACCATCTCCAAAAGAAAAATGGCTACTGCCACCTCTAAAGTAAAAATGGCTATGAGCATCTCCAAAAGAAAAATGGCTACGACCAGCTCTAAAGTAAAAATGGCTAGGTTCACCTCTAAAGTAAAAATGGCTATGGCCATCTCCAAAAGAAAAATTGCTAGGTTCACCTCTAAAGTAAAAATGGCTACCGCCATCTCAAAAAGAAAAGAGGCTACGACCATCTCTAAAGTAAAAATGGCTACAGCCATCTCCAAAAGAAAAATGGCTATGGCCACCTCTAAAGTAAAAATGGCTACGGCCATCTCCAAAAGAAAAATGGTTACAACCATCTCTAAAGTAAAAATGGCTATGGCCATCCCCAAAAGAAAAATAGCTACAGCCATCTCTAAAGTAAAAATGGCTACGGCCACCGCCAAAACATGGATGGCTACGGCCGTCTCCAAAGTAAAAATGGCTAATTCTAAAGAAAGAACGGCTACGGCTGTCTCTGAAGAACAAAGGACCGCGATTGTCCCCAACGCGTAAACAGATAAGGTTATTGGTGGAATCTTCTCATCGAGCTCGACCTGAGCTCGAGCTCAATAAGCGGAGGGACTATCTATATGGGTCAAAATTTGACCTCGCGATAATGAAGGAGATCAATGCATTTATTAAAGTCTGTTTACGGCTAATAAATGGTATGTCTATTTATTCACAAGATTATCGTGTAGTTATCCAATTTGACAACTAAAGCCACGGTATGGCCGACCTCATGAGGGTATCCCCTCAATGTGTTCCCAACTCCTCGACACCAGATGGCAGATCTCCTAGCTATAAATACTAAGAGAAAGAACCCTAAAAGGGGTCTTCTTCTTCTTCGTCACATCTCCTCCGAAAAGGAGAGAGAATACAACATTGTAAGGCTCTGAACCTCTCTATGGAGAGGCAGGCCAAACCAATACTATCAATAAAAGATCTTCATGCCCCCCTTAATCTATTACGATTATCTCTTAAATTTTATTCTTTTGGTCTTTGGATATATTACGATCTGCTATGATTGGCCCTCCATGTATTTTGATTGTTTTATGCTTCTAAAGTAAATGAAAACTTTGAGCAAAACAGAGCTGAAGTTGTTTAAAAAGTGGGTAAAGATTAAAAGTTTAAAAAATATATATATATAAGTTAAATAGGGACGACAAAAAAATGCGCCCCGTGTAATTTTTACAATCTAACATACCTCAACGGAATTTTTTTAGGGAAATTACCAGCTACGTCTATTTAGAAGTAGCTCATTACAAAAATTGGTCAATTTATAAAATATTACTAATATTAGCAAAAATGGCCAATTAGCTATTTATAACAAAAAAATATATATCAAATTTTTACTTTTTTTGAGTGGGTGCTATTAGAATAGATTGGGTATATCATAAGGAACTTGAATCTCAGTTTTGGGATGATTTGGTGAAGTTTTGAGGTAGTTTGAATTGAAAATTAGAAGTAAAAACTGAATATGAAAAAAATTATACGTGTATCACATTGTGTACATATATATTATATTTGTATCGATTGTGTATCACATGTATATCCATGTATATCTGTGTGTGAGATACAAGCGTGATACATGTTTGATACATGTGTCACAGAAGAATTTTTTGACATCGATTTAATTATGAATTTTGATACAAAACTAGTACAAATCACTTCCAATCTTCCTCAAATTTGGTATGTTGACTTATCTATATATTTTCAATGAATTTCGACTATACCCATTAAAAATTTTCTTATTTGTTTCGATTTTTGAAATATTAGCTAGGGGTTGATAAGTCGAACATTTCTGAAGTTTCCCTATTTTTTGGCTCCAATGACTTTGACATAAAGATGCCCAAACCATAGTAAGAAAAACAAATATGTTTCAAGATAAGCCATTCCTCAAAGTGCATTCTGACTCTAGCTCCTCTTGCATATATATCTTTCTCCAAAAAATTTGTAACTCTCCAAAAGGTAACTTCTTAGACATGGGAAAGTAAACGTTTTTTTGGCTTTACTAATGTTTAATACACATTAATCACATCTTCTTTTTAAGAAGGTAAGTTTTGGATTATTAATATAGGACATAAATCTAAAACTAAGTAAAGAACTTTAAAAGTAAAGGGGTTGCTCTGATGGTCAGCCTTCATTTCCAATCGAAAAGTTTTGAGTTTGAGTCTCCCCAAGAGCAAGGTGGAAAGTTCTTAGGAGGGAAGGATGCCGAGGGTCTATTTGGAAATAGTCTCTCTATCCCAGGGCAGGTGTAAGCTCTGTGTACACACTACCTTCCCCAGACCCCACTAAGTGAGATTATATATATATATATATATATATATATAGTTCAATACTCATGCTAATAAAATAAGATCATATTTCATCATTTTTAGCTTGTAATTTCCCCCCCTCATATTTTGTTTATATTTAACTTATGTTTTAAGGTGAAATGGCTTCCTAGCCACTCAAACTTGCAACCGATTTTAAAGTCGATATACGAACTTTGCATTTTTCAATTTGAACACTCAAACTCCTGAAACCTATAACTAATAAACACGTTTGACCGTGCGTGGTGTGCAAGCGTTATGACACAAATGACATGTCACATACTTATCCTCTTATTAAGTGCCATGTGTAATTTATGGGTCCCACTTTAAAGAAAATAATTTACAATCATTCTCTTATTTTTCTTCTTAATTATCAGACACCCAGATGAGCTTTTATTCTTCACTATCCCCCCTGATCTCGCACTACCCCCCTCCATACTCACTCAATCCTTCATAAAGGAAAAATATAGCAGCTGGGGTAGAGGGTCGTTTGGGCAGTGAAGTTACAAATACAAAAAGAAAAGAAGAAATGACATCCACCATTGTCAAGCAAAAAGTGGAAAAGGGCACTTTCAGGAAATAAAGAGATACTCCGTTGAGAGAAATAGCTATGGCACTAGTTGTGCAAAGCTCTCAGCCATGGGTCAGAGAAATATAGATGTATACATGATAGAGCATCAATGGGTCATTTCTTGGGGGAATTTCTATATTCATGTGTGCCGAAGGTTCGGTAACATCAGGCCGATGGATATAGACGTTGAGTTTAATAGTGGGCAAATATGGATAGTTAAGTTTGAAGAGTTACGTTTCTACTTGTTACCACTAGTTAATTCTCACTCAATGGAGCCTATTTTATTTACTGCTTTGTGAGAGGTTTGAAAGTTGATTTGCAGTGGATGGTGAAAGCTTCTAACCCTTAAACAATGATAGATGCAGCTGATGTAGCAAAACTTCATGAAAAAACCTTGACAACCATTTATAAGAACCTCTAGCCAGTCAGAAATTCCACTACAATGCATAGAATTACCTTTCCACCAAGCCCAAAAGCACTTGTGATCCAAAATACCAAAACACTTGCACCCATTGCCACCGGTAGCAATTTGAAACTGAACAAAAAGAAACCTTACCATGGAAACACTAATTAAGGGAAATTATGTTGTTATAATTGTCATGAACTATATCTACTTTGGTCATAAATACCAAAACCTTTAATACTTTGGAAGAGAATGAGAGGGAAACAATTGTTGAAATAGTAAAAATTTCAAGAACTAGACAAAACAAGAGGTACTGGAAAATAACTTTATAGGAGTGGAGGCAAGGGTTAATATTATTGGGGCTGGCCAACAAGTGGAGGAAGATGAAGGAAAAAAACAGAGAAAGGGGAGGGGAAGAGAAATGAAAAAATTGGGCGATAGTTTTGATGGAAAGAGGAATGAAGTGGAAAAGTCTTTTTTATTTTTTTATTTTATATTTTATTATAATTTTAATTTTCTAAGTAAAAAAATACTATTCACACGCCTTGGCAACGTGATTTGCACACAGATTAGCCATGTCAGCTGAAGTGCTTCTACATAGACATGGTCAATGGTCAAATGTGTTTATTAGTACTCATTTTTTAAGTTTGAGTGTTCAAATGAAAAAATACAAAGTTCGTGTATCGACTTTAAAATCGGCTGCAAGTTTGAGTGGGCAAGGGAGCCATTTCGCCTTTAGCAATATTTGATGTTATTTAAAATTTATTTACTGATTGACATGGAATACACGAGTAGCTAGTGCCAATATAAGGACCAACTCTTATAGGCCATTCCTGTAAGAGAAAACTACCGTGTATGGCCATTGAAAAAAAACATTAGCCCAAAAGCTTTGCACATAACCCGAAATGTCTCATTGGATAAAACTAATATCAAATTATAGTCCATTCGGTAAAACCAACAGACAAAAGACAAAAAAACAAAAGTAAATTTTGTTATACAAAATTGTTTTCTATTTCTTACTTTGTTATCTTCCCCACATAATTTTCTTTCCCAATACCAAATTGTTTTCTCTTTCTTAAGTATCACACTTGACTTTTTACTCTTTTTATATTTTTTTTACTTCTTTTCTTTAATTCTTTTAATTTTAAACACCTTTTCCCCCACTTTATTCCTAACAATACTACTAAAAATTTTTGATTGAACATAAAACGTTATTTAAAAAAATCAAGAATCTTTCATCATATAACAATTATATTACTATTTTCCCAACAATAATACCTTATTACACTACAATCAAGTCTTTGATTCAATCGAAAACAATAAAAATCAAGACTTTTTACATCAACTTTAAAAAATATCAAGTGTTGCTCCATAACCAAACAAAGGAGTGAAGCTTCTTTTTACAATAAACCGCATGCCAATCCTTTTTTCCCTTCCCTCCAAAAGGTTTTCTTTCTTAGGAGTTCCCGCGCATAATTAATGGTGATTTTTATCTCCTTTCGTTAGTTAATTTCCAAGTTCGACTTAGTCTTTTTCAATCTATAAGTGGAAAAACAATAGTTGAGAAAAAAACAATCATATATACATGTATAAAGTGTTTGTGCGCATATATATATATATATATATATATATATATATATATATATATATATATATATATATATTATTTTGCAATGTATAAATATTGTATCATAAGTTTGTCAGTATGTGTATTGAGCCTATCACGAATGTGCTTGTGTATGTATATATTTGTGTACCCAAGTGTATTTCGTATCGTGAATGTATAATTTGTCTGAAAAATGTATCAAAACTGTATATGCATGTATATTTTCTAATATGTAAACATAGTGTATATATATATATACAATTTTGTATGTGTAATGTGTGCACGTTGTGTATTTGGAGTGTATCATATATTTTTATAAAGTGACGGCATTTTTTGTATATATTTTGTATAGTTACATCTATTTTGTATATATTTTGTATAGTTACATCTATTTTGTATATATTTTGTATAGTTATATCTATTTTGTATAATTTTTAGTATTGTGACAATCTCTTTGTATATTTTTTGTATAATGACAGTCTATTTGTGTATTTTTTGTATAGTGAAAGATTTTGTATGTATTTTGTATAGTGATAAAATTGTATATATTTTGTATAGTGACAGATTTTCTTTTCAATATTAAAAAATAAATATATTTGCTCTCCAGTCTAATACAGTCTAAAAATGTAATACATGTTTTACCTCTACATTTGACAAAATAACACAATTGATAATGATTTTCTATTAGTGGATTTAAAAATATAAAAAGGTAAATAAATAGGAAGAAGGAGAGAAGGAAAGCCATCAGATTGAACCCAAGTAAAAACCCAACGACTTGCACCTTCGTAAAAACATAAAAAGAGATAATTTACCTTGGATGGAAGAACCAACTTTATTGTGAAATGAAATCAAAACCCAGTCATTTTAACCCATTGTGCTCGATCTCGTTGGCTTTAGATCTGGACGGAAACTCAAACATCAACGACTCTCCATTAAATTCGGCGACTCTTTTTTCTCGTTTTAGTTACAGTTTTGAGGATTTTGATATTATAAAAATCTAGATCTGAAAAATAATTTGCTTGATAATTTCAACTTCGGCAAATCTTGCCGGTATATAGCTTTTTCGACGACCATGAAGTTTTCCGGCTAAACCATTTGGGGCCGGAATTTATTTCTCCAGTGAACCTATGTTTGTTTGTGTAACGTCGTTGCTGTGAACTTGTTATACTGGAGATTATGAAGAGCTTTGAAGGCATGTGGTGCAAATATATAGTTCGGTGGCTAGCCACTGGAATTACTTTTGGGCCATCAAATGCATATTGAAATTTTGGGCTATCGGATGCTATTTGTTTTGCCCCATGGGGTATAAATGAAGTTCTCTCATTACTAAAAGGAAAATTACCAGCTATGTTCATTTAGAAATAGCTCATTACAAAAATTGGCCAATTGATAAAATATTACCAATATTAGCCAAAATGGCCAATTAGTTATTTGTAGCAAAAAAATATCAAAATTTTATTTTCTTTTGAATAAGTGCTATTAGAATAGTTTGAGTATATCTTAAGGAGCTTGAATTTAGTTTTGGGATAATTTGGTGAAGTTTTGAGGTGCTTTGAATTGAAAATTCGAAGTAAAATCTGAATATAAAAAAATGATACGTGTATCACACCATGTATCACATATGTATCATATTTGTATCGATCGTGTATCACATGTATATCCATATATATCTACGCATGAGATACATGCGTGATACATGTTTGATACATGTGTCACAGAATAATTTTTTGACATCGATTTAATTATGAATTTTGATACAAAACCAGTCTAAATCACCTCCAATATTCCTCAAATTTTGTATATTAACTTATCTTTATGTTTTCAATGAATTTCAACTATACCTACTAAAAAATTCCTTATTTATTTTGTTTTTTAAAATATTGGCTAGATATTAATAAGTTGAAACGTATATGAGACATTTTTGTAAGTTTCTTATTAAAACCCAACAAATCAGCCCAACCTGTCAGTTAACTGGGCTTATGAACTCAAGGCCCAGTATCGACCAAACCAGTATAAACACATAAAACTAAACGCGCGGCCAGGTTATACTTTGTGAAAGCAAAAACAAGAAGTAGGGTTTTAGCTTTCACCACAAAAACCAAAGAAACAATGCCGAAGTCGAAGCGTAATAGAGCCGGTGCAGTACAACCCTTGAAATTTCAATAACTGATTGCTGAGTTCTTACTACTTGAGTATAGTTTATGTTTTTTTAAGTAATTTCTGAATTATTAAGCTGATGTGTTGTGGTTTCTAATTGCAGTGACATTGTCGAAGACGAAGAAGAAGGGGAAGGAGCACAAAGAAAATATAGTAAATACAATAAGGGAATGTGCGGAGAAGTATAGTTCAGCTTACGTCTTTAGTTTCGAGAACATGAGAAATCTCAAGTTCAAGGAGTTTAGAGATCAGCTCAAGTCTTCTAGCAGGCAAGTTTGGTTATTTATTTATTTATTTGTTTGTCGTCTCACAAACTTGCATGAAAAATTATTATTCTTTATTGTAGTTGCTTGAAAAGATTGTAATATCCTGATATAGAGGATTTTAATATCAAAAGCATACATGTTGGGACATTTTCGAGTTAAGGCATCAATTTTGCTTTGATTATAGGAAGGTTAATTAAGAATAATAATGTAGGATACTATTAGCTTATATTTTCTTTATAGAGTTCGATAATAGCAAATGTTAATTAGGGTCGTATGGAGGTACTCTCTACTGTCGGATGTCCATGTTTAGAATTTACATGTTGTGGATACCTTGTGCCTAAAGTTTTAAATCCTACACATCTGGCTGCTCTGGCTCGCAAGAGAATAATATAGACACCATATTTTACCGAACCCACAATTGGCTTGTCTGGCTATTACAGCATGTTTCAAGAGTACATTGTGTACATACAGTGAATGTGTTATCATTAAACAATTACATTTCTCATACAAATCATTTTTGGGAGGATTATTGATTGAAAATTAGTATTGAGTTGGAAGTCTTTTGTATTAATTAGCAGCATGGATAGTGTATTAAGCATTATTTCTTTATATTTCAGATTTTTCCTCGGATCAAACAAAGTCATGCAGGTAGCACTTGGCCAGTCAGTCTCCGATGAGATTAGACCTGGTCTCCATAAGATTTCTAAGGTAGGGCATGCCAACATACTCTATATTATCTGTCAAATGTCAAAATTTATTTTTCTTATTCTGTTCAATTATTCTAATTGATATCCTGTCTGTACAGCTCGTACGTGGAGATTCAGGCATTTGCTTTACTAATTTATCAAAGGAAGAGGTCCAAAGGTAAATTCACAGATTTAATGATGCGTTTGAGATGCTGGAATCTACACATTATAACTCTGTTTTGATTAGGTGAAACATGAAAGGAAAGCTTTATTTCTACTAGCGATAGTGAAATTGCTTTAATAGTTTGTTGTTAATTGTCATCCTTGTATATTGTGCTATATCCAAATTATTTATGCTGATGATTGTGTTACAGCTTAACATTTTGTTACAAAAAATATCTAGCCAATAATTCCAAGTCAAATGCTCGTGTTTTTCTTCTTCTGCTTCTCTTATACGTTGCAATTTTATTCCTTGCATGAAAGTTACGCCTGTATCCTGTAGCACTAGCTTTTTTTTCTCTGCCAGAGTATAACCTCTGGTGTTTGGTTCTTGCTCCCCCCATTTCTTCCATTTTTCTTTTGGCTCATCATTTTAAATGTTGTCAGGTTGTTTAATGAGTTTGAAGAATACGACTTTGCAAGGACTGGCAGTGCAGCAACAGAAAAGGTATTGCAAAACTTTTTTTGTTAATACAAGTTGTTTATTTACTTTTATGGCGGTGTGCACGGGACAGATTACTCGCACCCCGGTTAAATCACCCGGTATGTGTTACCCCCACTAGCATAGGTACCGGTTAATTTGTCCATCAAAACTTAGACAGAACTTCTATTCCTTCTTTATCCAATGATTCCAACCTTGTATTTAAATCTAAGAATCAGCTCACTTCCGCACATTCCATGATAAGCTGTTCTCCTTAATTGCGGTGTAAGGTCCAGAAAAGAATAATCTTTTATCCTTGTATATAACAAAAATACTCAAGCTTGAAGTTAAGTGATGTTATTTGTTTGTGTGGAGATGTAGTGTTTCTGTTTTAGCTTTTGCTACTGAAAAAAGAAGCTTTTGCCGCTATCTTTTGGATGGTGAATTTATTTCTGATAGTTTTGAAGTAACTGCATGCTAGCTTCGTTTACATTTACCTGTAAGTATGTTCTGACTCTTGTTGCCATATTAGCCATATGTCAACTAATTTTTTATAAAGCTAATTGCCATTTTGGCTACTATAATAAGGGCGATTTGCTCGAGAGCTCCTTCAGAAGATGCTTTCTCTGGTTCAATTGATGCCTCTTGCTACCCACGAGCTGTTTGTTCTATAATAATTAAACCATATCGATTATCATATCGATCAAAGATTGTTCTAGTAGATAATTTGGGGATATTTTTGTTTAATCTGATCTGAGCATGTATCTAAGGTATCTTCAACAAGTACTTTGCCTCAATTTATATTCCAGCTACTTACTATGTTCTTATTTTTGGTCCTTATTTGATCTGAGCATTTACATAAGGTATCTTTACCAAGCACCTTGCCGCAATTTATATTTCAGTTACATACCGGGCCCTTATTTTTGGTTCAATCTCTCAGGTGGAGCTACAAGAAGGCCCTCTTGATCAGTTCACACATGAGATGGAGCCATTCCTACGAAAGCAGGGGATGCCAGTTCGATTGAACAAAGGTACTAATCTTCTGCTCCTCTGCTGTTTTTGTTTTTTGCTGATTGATGATTGTAACATTATTTTAGTGTCTAGTTGTCAATAGTTATCTGAAAAAATATCTGATTCATCTATCTCTGTTGCGCGGTGAGCAGGGGTTGTGGAGCTTGTATCTGACTTTGTTGTATGTGAAGAAGGGAAGCCATTGTCACCGGAGGCAGCTCGCATACTGGTTTGTTTACATTTCCATCTATCGAATTTCTGAGGATAGTTACATTCTGTATATTTCTTGTGTCATACTGGAGGTGCCTTATTAAACGTGCAAAAAGATCAAAACAGCATATTTTGAAGTTCTTGACAATTGAAAGCAATTACCTTGTTACTGTGCAGCGTCTGCTTGGTATCAAGATGGCTACTTTCCGGCTCAACTTAATATGCAGGTGGACTCCTGATGAATTTGAAATCTACAGAGAAGGATTGGAAGAGTCAGATATTGAATCCTCATAGACAATTCTCTCACCTCTGCGATGCACATGTTTTACAAGATTAAAGTTGCACGGTATGGGTTGATCCTTTGGTACTCCTAGAACCTCTGCTAGCTGAAGTCACATGGATGTTTTTACTTGGTCTCAAGATATTACTTGACCAGTCATCAGTTTTGGCAGTATTATAGCTTCGGTATTCAGACTTCAGTATGTGTGTGCGTGGAAGGTGTCTGAACTATTTTGACTCTTCAATGTAACGGATTTATACTACTTCAAAAGGAAAAAAAAAATGTAACAGATTTTATGTGAAATTTCCTACTAAAATGTACAACTTCAAATTTGGTTCTCGAAGTTCGTTGCTTGTTGGCCTGATGTCTCGGTTTTCTGTGAGCTCATCGATTTCTTCAGTCGAATAATGTCACCTTTAGACCGACTTGATATATTAGGAATAGTTTTGACACCTTATTGTATATTCAAAGTACTGAAATTGTCGTTGCTACCAATAATTAGATTGGTGGTGGCATTTTATCATCTCTCGTAATAAAAGAGCGAATTTTTATTTCAAACCGGATCCAAATAGAAAAATGCATCATTCTTTTTTTGCCAAACCAAAAAAGTAGAGCGTCACATAAAATGAGACAGAATTTTTGAATAATAAGTTGTACCAAGTGGTAACACAATCTTCTCGCAAACAGCAATGATCAGCCATGAATTCAAGAAATCTGAAATCAATTTATCCCAAGTCATTAATTTGTGAAGTTCATTGGCAAAATAAGTTATGACGACGAAACACTCAATCTAGAGGTTTAATATGTAAAGATGATTGCTTCAGAATTTTGACGTCTTTGGAAATACATCAGAACAAGCAGCAGCCATGTCCTCAAAAAATGGAGTACTACCTGAAAATTAACACAAATTAGATCCTATGTTGTTTGCCCTAACTAATGCACAAATTACAAAATAAACACACATTTCCATTAAATAAGATCTTGGGCGTTGAGTGTATTGATGCAGTGGTAAAATTCCACCGGGCTACCGTAACTTAAACTAGGAGTTTCTTCAGCCTAAAATTAAACTCGCAATGTCATGCTTCCAGTTCAGCCTTATTATCCTCCAAAACTTTTAACTCTTTTCGCCAGCTTTCCAACTTAGCCACTTTTTCCAGCTGTTCTGGCTTCATATCCTTCTCCTCAGTCTTCTGCTGTTGAACTTCTGTCAGCCGAATCTGCACCAAATAAAGCAGCGTTTAACTTAGCGAGCTCAACAAAAATTTAAAGCTCCAATAGAGGCCTTTAAGTGCATCTTGCCCCCCACCACAGAACGTACTACACATAAATCACCAGCGATTAAAAGGCTGTTTTTTAATATCAGATTGATAGTACAAATAAATTACCAGTAAAAACCCAAATCTTTCGAAAACTACCCAATGACCAGATTCTAATATATGTAGTATTTGAAAGATGACCATTAGTAGAAATCAAATGGACGTCCTCGTGTCACAGTTCGACAATTCCAAGAGGTCATTCTCAAAAAAGAAGTTTCAAAGGTGATATTCCCATCTATGTCACATTTGACCAAACTGTTGAGATGGGAGCACCTTGGACTGAAAATACAATATAAAGGTGAACCAACAAATGTATGCAGTTGTTATGGATTCAAAAAGAATGCACAAACATGTCATTACCTTGAAACAAAACCGAATCATCCATTTTGATGTACAAAATGGAAACAACAATATTTTTCCACCATCCAATTGTGAAGTAGAATAATAAATTCCACCAAGGCATGGAAAACAAAGATGATAGCCGAGCATCTCTAAAATGCAGTAAGAAGCATCTAGGTTATGTTAAAGAACTAGAATGATGGCATGCCTTTGGAGAACTGGAAGCACTGGAGGACATACCTTTTTCTTCAGAGCTCGGATCTTTTTGTCAATGTCCTGCACACTATCTCCCACGGCAGAAGACTCGATTGAATTTGAAGGGGGGACAACAGGATTTGCAGATATCGCAAGATTGTTTATCTGGGACATAACTGACTCAACCTGCTCTGGAACGCCAACTGAATTTTCAGCAGATGAGATTTCACCACTCTCTGGATTCTTACCCTTCTCAACTGCAGCCTGCCACAAATTGTGTTAATCATAGCAGCATTTGGTTCACAACATTTGTAACAGAAAAGCAATGCAGTTTTTAAGTCATCAAGCTCTTTTTTTCGTGATTAATCAAAAAGCCTCTCTCACTAATATTGCAACACGATCGTCCCTGAAACTACATCCTGTATGCAGTGTTGATCTTCATAACTGAAGGCCTAAGTTTGAGGATGTAAGATTGGAGGAAAGTAAAGGTCATTTGGGAAGAGGTGAGATTAGAATTTCTTCATTAATTTACTTGTATTTTGATATTAAGAGGACATGCCCTTTGTATAGATAGTTTGATGGATCTTTCGGGAGATTAACATTTGTATATGAGTTGTAATTTTTTATCTCAATACCTATGCAAATGGTAGCCGGAACATAAGCTATTGCCAAGATAGGGAATTTAGAGCCTAACCTCCACGTTACAGAAACTGAAGAAAGGATTTGGATTAGACATAAGGTTGACTTATCAACTAGAAAAGGTAACAGTACAGGGAAATTCACTCTAGAACATGTTATTACAATATGCTTCATATTGCAAGGACACTAAGCCTAAGTCTTGACCTTGGAAATTGCCGGTCAAAGCAGAGCCCCAATAAAAGTTACCCATTTTGGTTGGATAGCAGAACATCAAGCTGAATAACTCAGCATAACCAGAGGAAAATGCACTCATTTCGTGCAATAGGTACTTCGTGTAAAAGGTACATCAAGGAACCTAATCATCTTTTCCCATTATGTGGGTTGGCAAGGCAGAAGTGGGATATTTTCCAAATCTATTGGTGATTTAAAGGTAAAGCCCAGATACCCCATGGCCACATACCTCAGCTCAGTTGATAGGAAGCCACAGAAATCTATTCAAAAGATAGTACGCCATCCAGCTTGCATTTTGTGGGCTTTCGTTGAGGGCGGGACAAGAGATGCTAAAACCTAGTCATACTCTAAAGTCCAGGTGATTTCCATTTGTGGTAATTTTAAATATACAAATAACGTGGAGGTAAGGTCTGATAGTAAGCAACCCCATTTCCATCCGAGAGGTTGTGAGTTCGAGTCTCCCCAAGAACAAGGTGGGAAGTTCTTGGAGGGAAAGATGCCGGGGGTCTATTTGGATACAGCCTCTCTACCTCAGGGTAGAGATAAGGTCTGCGTACACACTACCCTCCCCAACCCCCACTATGTGGGATTATAGTTCCGAACAAGTCCTGCATGGGCTCTTTGTCGAATGAGTTTGCATTCCTCAATCCAATCTTTAAACTTCCGACATCTAGAATAACTCGCTGGAGCACCCCTCACGAGTTTTTCTCTATTCCTCTCGTATATCGTCGTAACGCCCTTAATGCTAGGTTTTGAAAAAGACTTTTCATGTCATTCCCATTTAGGTCCGATTCGGATCCCCGACCCGAGGCGCCGATCGGGAAAGTCATAAAGGGACGTTAAACGTAATTCTAGAAGGGCCTTCCCGCAAAAAAACCGAGTAAGTGAAAGTTCAGTTGTTGTTGTAAATAACATGGAAGTTTTACTGGAATTTATTAGCTCCCTACAACTTTAACGTTGTGGCTTTCTACATGTATTTTTTATATACCTGCACCTTCATGGTGCTATTTGGTTGATAAGATATCTGCTCGTTATAAAAACATACATCCGATAACAAGGTGTCTAACTTTAGTTGTTCGTTCGCTGTTGCATATTACACTGACTGAATTACGATAGCCTGGGAATGCATCCTTGCTCTTGCTCGCCAGCTTTGGTGAAGGATTTTCTGCTAATCCAGGTTTTTATCGAGCAAGTTAGAATTAGAAGAATTTGGGAAACTGATACCTATTAGCTTTTCTGGTGCATGCACAAATAAAGAGACATCCGAGCCAGGGGTACTACAACTGAACATGAACTGCAGCTACTACCCACTTGCATAAGCTAGCAATATAATTGCATTACATTAAGCATAATGCACATTAAATACAGTGCATTATTATATTACCTTATCTTACAGCAGTAACATATGCATCACTCATGCCATCAAGATTTTCAGTGCATTTATATTATTATGTCATAAGATATCTGTCTATGTCATTTTACAGTTGAAGAAAATGAATAATTAGGTTGAACATAATATTGATTAAAGATCTGCAACACTGCAACTAATGCAATAACAGCTATGACAGTTGACCAAACAAATTGGGGAAAAAAACTTAACTGGACTAGGTGCATGCACTAAACCATATTAGTTAACCTTGGTTAAATGACAAATCGAGCGAATAATAAATAGAATTAATTAAACATGCTTACATACTAACCTTATGTAAAAACTTATGTAATGGCCTTCAGGAGCGCACACAGAAATTTTTGTAAGTGGTGTCGAGATTTATAAAAGAATTAAAATATAACTTTGATTATCATAGAAATAAACTTAGTCTATTAATTTTGTTGAGTCTTAAGTTACAAAAGGTCCCGAGTATTTGCAAAAGAAAAATGTGCTAGTTGAGGGTTGAACCTATGACCTCTTAGAGAAAAAACAAGCATATTACTAACATACCAAGACACAATTTATGTCAAGCGATATCATTTTTTTCCTAGTTATTTGTTTCCGTACAATATTAATACATATATTTAGTAAAATTTTCCGACGAAGAGGTGTCGCCTGACACCGCTTCGCTAAGCATAAATCCGCCCCTGATGGCCTTCAAAGACGGATCCGGGATTTAAATTTTATGGGTTCAAGTTCGGGGTTCTACCACAGTCCATTTAATTTACTGAGTACGGAATCTATTACTTATACTTCTTTAGTGAATTCTAAACACATATGCATAGTCCAAAGTGAAGCTAATGGGTTCGGATCAACCCATAACATTAACACTACATCCGCCCCTGATGCGCTTTTACCTTTGGTGGATGCACGGGTACAGGTAAATAATTTCCCAAAGAACTATTCAGGCCATATAAACTAATCCTCTCGTAACTAAAACATAGCTGACTAAAGTATAGTAGTAAGAAACAAGAAATAACGAGAGAAGGGGAACTAATTTGAACCTGTTGACGCTTTTCCTTCTTCCTTTCATTCCGCTTGGCAGCTTTAGACTTAGGTTTAGCTTCCATCACCGGATCATACCCCGGCGGAACATCCTCCAATGACTCCATTTCCTTCTTCCACTGTCATTTCCCAAAGCACCAATTAATCAACACAAGTACACACAGAATAAAGCAAAACAACATGTACGACTAATGAATACTTACAAGAGCGCCTTTAGATTTGTAAATGGCGACTTCATCTTGAGGCACATAACCAGCCCTAATACGAATGGGTTTACGGAGGGTTCCGTCGGGGCGTCGTGTTGGCGCGAGAAGTCTTTCGCCTTCTTTTAGGGTTTTGCTTAGCTCAGCTGCCATTTGTTTCGCTTCGTCTTCTCCTCCTCTGGTCGTGCTGCTCGCCATTACTAGCTATCTCAGCTGATTCTGATGTTTTTACAGAGTGGAAGCGAGAATTCCCTTTCATCAACTCATTATTGGTTGTCTAATCATCACATTTACGAGCAATTAGAGCTGTCTTACGTTCAGTATCAGATTATTTAATCGAGTCCCTCGAGGGGGTGAGTCACGGGCCGGGTTTATTTGTTAGTGTTTTGGGCCTTGATGTAAATTTGGTTTTGGATTTTTTCCTAGGGATTTTTACATATACATCCCATATAGCAAACCTTATAACCACCCATATTTAAGGTTTGTGTTTATTACATTTAAGTATACTACCTTTCAATTTATGTACCAAAATTATATTGAAGGTTAATTATCAACTCATTAATTATTTGCTTGATTTGTGGAATAAAAATCCCTTCAAATAAGCCTCCTAAACTCCAGCTTCCGGTTTCAAAATCAATCTTCCTCTTCACTATTCCAAATCCAAGCCTATTTGCTGCTAATCCAAAGATGCACTTCTGGTGTGCTTCAGTTTTCAACTGGCACTGGCATTTTCACTATATCCACACTAGACTACACAACCAACACACTTGTTTTAACAGACCCCTTTATGTCAACATGTTCATCAATGCAAAACTCAGGTAGTTTTGCGTTGGATCGGTCGACTCCCTTCAACATTATGAAAGAAAACATCTTTGTTTTACTAGGATGTTCTACAACATATACTGTGTTTGATCCAAAACAAGATTTGTGTGATACCGGCTCGGGTTCAAATGTATGTAGAGGACTATATTCTTGTAAAGGAGTAACAGGAATTGGTTTAGAACCAAATGCTCCGATATCTACATGTTGTGTGTATGATCCATCAGTTCCTATTGGTTCAGGTTATGGTTTAAACTTGCCTAGACTTCAGTGTTCTTCTTATTCGTCGATATATGGATTTGGTGGTGATGAAGGAGATCCAATGAAATGGCAATATGGGATTTCTTTGCAGTATAATAATTCATATTATACTGATGATTCTTGCAAGAACTGTGAGGATAGTGGTGGAATTAAATTTGTAGTTAATTGTAGTTTTTTGTAGTTTAATGTAATGTTTATTTGGAACTGTCACTGTTGACTCAAATTTGATTGGCAAATTATACTATTGAATCAATTTTGCAGTTAATTGTAGTTTTTTGTAGTTTAATGTAGTTTCATGTAATTTTTATTTGGAATTGTCACTGTTGACTCAAATTTGTGTATTTGTCTATACCAAAGGAAGATCTTACTGATATTGACAAACACCGTAGACGCTATGGAATCTGTTGTGGGACTACGCCACAAATAAGCTAAATGATGGTTCAATCAGTTAGACTGAGGTTACCGGCAGGCTTGCAAGGAGGAAGGGTCCACCGCCAAATAATGAGAGAAATAAAGTTGAACGAAAGAAGAAGTAGAGTGTACTGTTGTAATGAACTTTGGTTGTACTGAACAATTTTTCATGAATACTGAACAATTTTTCATAACTACAATTGCATAACTACAAATTGTTGGAAGTCCAATGCTACATGTACTGTTGCAGTACATTTGCGCGGTTATGTTTTCGGATAAAACTTCTTGTCTTGAACAATGAAGAATAATGAATTGACGTTGCATAGAAATGCCATTTGTAGTTTTCAGCAACTCATACCATCCAGTAGATACAAAAAAATACGTTATTCAGACATATTTTTCAACTGACTACGATTAACTACAAGTAACTACAATTAACTACAAAGTTCATATAACTACAAAAATTTGACTACATTTTAAAAACACACTAGAAACACTGCGTATAACCTTAACTACATTTACCTACATTTGACTACATTTTAAAACTCACTGTAAACACTTAATATAACCTTAACTACATTTACCTACATTTGACTACATTTCAAAAATACACTGGAAACAGTGCATATAACCTTAACTACATTTACCTACATTTGACTACATTTTAAAAACTCACTGGAAATACTTCATATAACCATGACTCGGCAGTTTTGACTTGAAAAGTATTGAGGAAAATATTGCTTCACGTGTCCCAAAGATTTCACTTTATTTCATTTTTAGACGTCTCAAATCGAAATAATTTAGGGTATAACTTTGATAAATTTTAAATGTTCAGTTCATATAATTGATATTATATTATATTTTCTCAAACTACGTTCTTAAAAACTATTTTAATTTCGTTCAGACAGTGCTAAATAAAAAGAGAAGTCATATTAACGTCAAAATCCAATTACTAAAAAGAAATAATATTATATAACATGAAGCAGTGGTACAAACGAGAAAAATCACCAATTTAATGTTTAACACGCTTAAGAGAAAATAAATATAGTGACAGGCTGTAGCGTTGTGTTCCAAATATGAATTAAGAAAGTATGATTAATTGAAGGGATTTTTACCTTAATTGAATTAGCATTTATTTGGTACAAAATCAAAGATTAATATGTTATCTTAACTGATTTAGCATTTATTTGGTAGAAAATCAAAGATTAATTAGAAGCCATAAAGATAGGCGTTATTTTAGGCTACACTTTATTAAGAATCGATTTTAGCCTTAATTGTCTGGCGTTAATTTAGGATGGAAAATCAGCAAATATTCCGTTTGGTATATATTATGTAACAAAAACATGGGATACGAGGGTAATAACCAAACAAGGCACAATAATGGTAATAAGGTTTGCTATATTGGATGTATGGGTAAAAATCCCTTTTTCCTATTCATACCATATATCAAACTTTATTACCAAAAATGTTCATAATTTGGTATTTACCTGTATTATCCACAATTTTACTACAAAATATATACCAATCCAAAATTAGGTAGATTTCCCCACAAAAACCCCGCAAAATTGTAGGCATCAGATCTGTGTGATATCCTATTACCATTAAATTCGAATTTTGAAGCGGAAGGAAATCCCATTGCTGCGTAATTCTCTCCTTCTCCGCATATTTTTCACCATTGATAGTCATTAAAAAGCTTGAAAGCTTTTAATTCAAATTTGGATTTTCAAAAATTATTATTTGTTTGGATTAGGTGTTGTTATAAATAATTCGGAATATGTTTAGGAGTTTGTATATCAATTTTGAGGGGTTTTGGTGAAGATTAGACTTGGTTTTGACTGAATTTCAGATTGAAACCCGTCGGAGAAGAAGAAGAATACATATATCCATAAATTGTAGATAAATTGTAGTTACATTATAGAATTGTAGATAAATTGTAGATTGTGAAGACTAAAACTTTTACAAGTCTTCTACAATTATGTTGAAAATGCCAATTATACTACAATTGAAATGTGAATTGGGATATTAAAATTCAATGTATTCAGTTTGTAGATATCTTGTAGATAAAATTTCTACAAATAAACTACAAATCAGTTTAAGTATTGTATAAAGTTGTATTATTTTTAAGAGTATCTACAAACTTGCTATATTTATACTACAATAAACTACAATCTTGTGTCAACAAAAATGTTGACAACAAAATTTGCTCTTCATATACAAAATTTCTACATAAAAACTACAAATAAACTACAATTGCACCCACAATGTCAACTTTATTGTCTTCCACGAGAAAATTATTTCCTTTACAATTGCACAACCCAACTACTCCTTTATCACGAGAAAATCATTTCTTTTGATGGCAAAATCAGTGATACCAATCGGAGAGATATTGTACAGGATTCTTTATCAGATGGTAGTCCTTAGGAGACCATCGATTAATACGGTGAGATCTAGCTAATCTCAAATATTTCAAACACACATAATCACTGTTGCCCAAGTGAATACATATGAATGAAGTTTTCTGAAGGGAGAGCAATGTCAAACGGTGATCTTCCTGGCCCTTGTTGAATACATACCTGATTCAAGAAGGCCACACACCTAAATTTCTTTATATATTTTACTGAAGGAAATCGCCGGGGTGTGGGAGGGTGGAAGGAGATAGAGGCGGGTAAATGAAATAAAGTGAATATACGTTCCTAAAATCATGCCTAGAATAAATGAAACAATAATTATACCCTTAATTTGAATTATGGTATATAAATGGTAATTTGGTATTGTTAAATGTAATTAACACAATCCTTAAACAATGAAGGCAGTAAGATTTGGTATATTCTATATGTATGTAAAAATCCCTTTTGCAGATTTTAGAAAATTTGTAAATGTAACCCATTTAAGTAGGGCCTTAGTTTGGACATGTGTGTAAGATTATCATTTTTAGTTAAGTGGCTGATGCACGCTCGCTTTCTTCTACTTGCTTCACTCTTTGTTGGTTATGGCTAGGGCTGTCAAATTTAGTCAAAGCCCAAATGATCCGCCCAATCCGCTTAAAGTTAGGTTGGTTATTGAGCCGCCCATTTATTGAACTTAATCCATCTTGACTCAACTCATCTCAACCCATTTAAGGTTGGACTAATTTTTAGCCCAAATTGATCCATGAGTAAAATTGTCAAAATATCTTAGAAATAATTTTATTTTTTATTTAATATTTTAAATATGACCATAACAAAAGCAAAAAAGCCTTGTTTAGTAATTATACAATTTATAAGAAATTAAGACATATTAATTAAAGTTTAATAAGAGTTGAGCGGGTTGGGTTATGACCTGAATTTTAACCCTTCTTAACCCAACCCATCTTAGCCCAATTTTGAACTGGTCAATTGACCCGCCCAATTATTGACTCAACCCATTTTAATCCGCCCAAAATTGACCCAACCTGCCCGTTTGACACCCCTAGTTATGACTAGTGGTGGAAAAATGATTAAAAGAAACTAGTTAACCATCCATATTATCCATTATAAAATAGATTAAATATGGATAAGAACTATATTATTTATTTAGAAATAGGTAATCATTGTAAAACTTTGAATTGGGGGTTCCTCAAGTTTGGGATATTAGTAATTCTCCCAAAAGTGATCATATTCAAGAAGTTGTCGATAATATGATTACTCATACTATTTGCTGGTTATCCCGTTTTTATCCATATTAAACATGAATCGAATCGAATAATTTATTTATTTTTTCATTATCCGTTTTTACCCAATTTATAACCGACTCGACCTACCCTTTTACCATCCCTTGTTATGTTACATAGGCATATAAAGGAGAGATGTGGAGATGAAAATGGGAAGTCAGCTGTTGAACAAATGTGTATGGGAATTTATGAAATATATCTAACTTGATTGTAAAAATTAGAAGAAATATATGAGTAATAATTAAAATGCAAATGCAATAATCTATCATGATTAATGAACTGATTTAATAGGGAAAAGGCTCATGTGATTAAAATGGGTGAAATTGCCACTTTAATGAAACTATTTAAAGCGTAATCATAAAATGGCTAAAGGTACATTAATTTTTAATGGAAAATTAAGTGGCACATCAAATATTTACACCGTATTTATTATTCATAACTATACTTTCAATAAATTTATCATTTATAGCTATATTTAAATTTTATAGCAAATTCATAAAATATGAGATTAATTATTTTGAACTGAAACAAAAGAGCAACAAGCTCTTGTAGCTCAATTGATTAGAGTGCTTAACTTAATTACCAGAGGTTATAAGTTCGACTCTCATTTTCTATATTTTATCTATAAAACATGAATAAAATGTGAGTTTATAAAAATAACCTTATAATATTAAGCATAATAAACTCATAATAAATTGACATAACAGGAATTCTTGATATTAGACCTATAATCCTATTAGTTTTAGGACATAATACTACATGTTAAAAATCATACACGGTTACCTTTAGAAATTCTATTAATATAATTACTTTTGGGCCCTAATTCATATAAAATTGAACAAGTAATACCTACCTATTCTTTACATTAAATACTTTTAAACTATAATACATAATTATCTAACAAACATAATAAAATTGGTCATTTATATAAGTTTTGATGATGTTTTTTATTTTAAATTCATTGTTATGCCAATGTAATAATATTTTTTGCTATTTACTTGATTGTTGTATTATTATACATAAAATTTCTCTCATTAAATAAATTTTATTGTTCCTTCGTATAAATAAATATTTAAATCATAACGTGCAAAGCACGTATATAGATACTAGTATCTATATCTATCTATCTATACGATATTAAAATCACGAAAGCCCTTAGCGAAATATGTTTGTCTTTTTTATCCTTTTAAAATAGATTTTAAATTGTAAAAAAAATCATTTTTGTTATGAAATAGAAGATTCTTACAATTCTATTTAAGGTGAATGTCTTTAATGTCTTTAATTAGAGAGATTCTAGAGTTCTATTAGTGGTAGCTAAATCTTCCTCTCCCCTATAAATAGAGGTGCCCCCTACCATTGTAAATCATCCCTTGAGACCCATCTCAACTCAATAAGAAGAACTCTCTCTACTCTTCTCTCTATTGCTATTGTTCTTGTTCTATTGTTCTTGTCTTTTGCTTTAGTTTATAACACGTTATCAGCACGAGTCTCTAACCAATTGAAATTTTCGATTGTCTTAACTTTTGTTTGTGTAGGGTTTTGCCTCAAAGAAAGAAAGCAAAAGAAGGAAAAGAAAAAAAAAAAAAAGGAACGAGAAACAGAAAGAAAAAAGAACCAAAGGAAGAAAGAAAAATTTCTCTGGAAACAAAAAAAAAACGTGAAGAAAAAAGGAAAGAAAGAAAGGAAAGGAAGAAAATATTGAAAATATATTTGGTATACCTTAAAGGTAAGTAATTTACTTTTCCTTTTCAAATTCTTGGAATTCTATAAATTTTATATACAAAGTTTGATTATAACTCTAATGGAGTTTGTGAGAAATTATAACCACACGAAGTGGTAAAATCTCCATGTCCTTCCATGATTAAATTCATGTATGATTGTGGACGTGACAAAGAATTCCGTCCCATTGAATTTGCTCCATTCCCTTTAGAGAATGTGGAAGCAGTATATGATAAGTCTGAAAGAAGACTAATTACCATGAAGGTATCAATGAATGTGGACGTGACAAAGAATTCCGTCCAATTAAATTTGCTCCATTCCCTTTAGAGAATGTGGTAACAGCTTGTGTAAAGCACATGATTTTGATCTATTCCCTGAAGTGAATGTGATAATTGTAATAGAGCCCGTAAGTATGAACACGCTCTTGATGTAATTGTGTCATATGAAAAGAAAGTTCGTTGCCCTCGAAATTTCGGGCAAGAACTATATAACATGGGTGTTGGATACTGAAATCCACTTAGATGCTATGGGTCTTGGAGACGCCATTAATGCATCCACCCAAAACTATACGAAGGCCTTGATTTACTTGCGCCATCACCTTAATGAAGGGTTGAAACTATACGAAGGCCTTGATTTACTTGCGCCATCACCTTGATGAAAGTTTGAAGATTGAATATCTCAACATCAAGGATTCACCCATCTTGTGGAAAGGCTTAAAGAAGAGAGATGACAACCTGAAGTTGGTCACTCTGCCACAAGCACGATACGATAAGAATCCAAAAGCAAATAGTTTATAAACTATATATTATCGTTGCGGTGAAAACGGGCACTGGTTTAAGTCTTGCCGTATACCATAAAATTTGGTTGACCTTTATTAAGCATCTCGAAAGAGTAAACGCCCTGAAACGAATTTTGTCTCTGACGACAACTTTGACTTCACCCACCTGAAGTGGCAGACTTCTTTTAGCAACCCGAGGGAAAGATAGACCACCTAATCGGCGATGGGACCATGATGAAAGAAGATGGAGTTATTTGATTTTGTTCTACTTATTTGTATTAGTTAGTGAATAATCTAATAGTCATTAGTATTAGCTCGTATTAGCTAGTTCATGATGCAATGTTAGCAGTAGTTCTTTAGAATATCTTCAATATGCTCAAATATCAATAAAACTTTTATTTTCCAGTGGGGGTAATCGACTAGCCTGAAAAACTAGTCGATTATCAACTATTTTCGCATTAAAGTTGAAAAACAATTGATCAACAATCGATTGTCTTTGGCTAACAATCGATTGTCTTGAAACAGTGAGGTCTGGAATTTTTCAAAAATCACCCACAATCGATTGTCTATATCTAACAATCGATTGTCGTTAGGCAGTGTAATCTGGAACTTTTCAAAAATCATCCACAATCGATTGTCTATGTTTAACAATCGATTGTCTTAAACAGTGTGATCTGAAGTTTTTCAAAAATAACAAATAATCGATTGTGTATGTCTAACAATCGATTGTCTATGTTCAAACAATCGATTGTGTGTATTTAATAATCGATTGTCTTATGAAAAACGCTGAAATTTTCAAACTGCAAAGGAATTGATTATGGATAACATATCTGATTTTGTTAGCCAACTGTTAGTAGCAGATTTTGAAGATATTATGTGACACAAAAGAATTGAACTTGTTTATTCCTATGTTCGTGTATTTCTTTTGTATGTTAAACTATGGGATAGCAAATATGGATATCTCACAAAGCGAACTTGGACCAACGTCTAATTGTAAAAGTATTTGCCTAGTTGATTCATGTACTACACATACAATACTCAAAGAAAAGAAGAGTAATTGTGTAAGGCAAACATTACTACAATCTATGGAAGTAGTAAATTGATTGAAGGCTCCGGAAGAGCAATTGTAACTCTGCCCAAAGGCATGACGTTAATCATAGAGAATGCAATGTTCTCCCCCAAGTCTAAGAAGGACTTGTTGAATTTTAAAGATATCATTCAAAATGGATATCATATTGAGACAATAGATGAGAATAATCTTGAATTCTTCATGAAAACGAGGCTGCCCATTTCGGTTTGGGTTCACGCCATTTTGAATGCAACAATGCTAGTTTGTCGGCTGCCCGCTTCGACTTGGGTTCACGCCATTTTGCATGCAACAATACTAGTTTGTCGGCTGCCCACTTCGGTTTGGGGTCACGCCATTTTGCATGAAGCAATGCTAGTTCGTCGGCTGCCCACTTCGGTTTGGGGTCACGCCATGTTGCATGCAGCAATGCTAGTTCGTCTCTGACTGACGAATTGACACAAATATTCCCCATTGCAATTGGTTTTGGGTCATGAACCCAATATATCCCATTTAAGAAGCTTTGGATGCGCAGTATATGTGCCTGTAGCACCGCCATCCCGCACCAAAATGGGTTTGCAAAGGAGGTTAGGAATATATGTTGAGTTTGACGCGTCCTCCATTATTCGCTACCTCGAAACATTGACAGGAGATTTGTTCACTGCACTATTTGCAGACTGTCAATTGGATGAGACACTTTTCCCAAAATTAGGGGGAGAAGTTGGTGAAACCAAACGGGAAATTTTGTGGAAAAATGCATCATTATCTCATCTTGATCCACATACCTCTATTTGAAAGAAAGAGGTACAAAAGATTATCCATTTGCAAAGAATAGCAAATCAAATGCCTGACGCATTTACGGACTTGAAGAGGATAACGAAATCACACATTCACGCGGGAAAATGTTCCGATCCGTATTGAAGTCCATATTGGACAAATATCTAGTGTCATATCCAATGAGTCAAATGCACGCCAGAAGCGTGGCAGACCATTAGGTTCCAAAGATCGAAATCCTAGAAAGAGGAAAAAGAACGATCTAAATGACACTATGAAAGAATCACATGAGGACGCTCATGATTTGATTAATTCCGAGATTCACGAAGAATCTATTGAGCCTGAGACTCTTGAAAATACGGAATGCAAGAATGTGAGGATCTCGAACCTCAGTCTGTGGTAGTACAAAATTAATTGAGAGCTCTCGAAGAGCCAATTATTACTATGTTGGAGAAACACAATTGAGTATTGTGCTGTAGTAAGTCTCAAAGAAACTTATTCAGTTTCCAAAAGTACACGCGAAGGCGATTGATGATATTGAGACTATAAATAAAGGAAGGCTTTGATTCTCCTATTACTACAACTTGTAGCGGGGTAATTTGTATATGAAAAGCTACCCGCTTTGTTCTCCAGTTTGTACTACACAAACGAAAGAATGCCACAATAAAGTGGATATCTATTGGTATAAAACCCATGTCATAATAAACCCGAAGTTTATTGATAAGTGCACATGTCATGGTGTAAATTTGAAGTTTACCAATATTGATAATTTATTCAGTTGACATTCGTGTTAGCCATCTCATTTGAAGTATGATGTGCAAATTCACATAGGTGAATATCAAAGAACTAGAAGTTCTTGTTCTCAGTAATAAACTGACCAACTAAAGAGTTCGGGTTGAAGCCCCTTGATTCTGGAAATATCAAAGGTGAATATGGGCCCATTCACCTGCCATGTATACCACATATGATGCATCTATGATATGGTTACATGCGCCATTGTTATTAACCCGCAGCCTGGCAGTGCTTGCGAGGTAAATCGCTCAGTAATCTAACTTCGAGCATAGTTTCCAGATTCTCTACTCAAGACAGTTCATCTTGATAAGTTGGTTTATATCAAAGTTGGTTTAGCAAGATAATTATTGAGTGCTTCCACTTAATAGCTAAACTGTTCCTTATGAGAACGAAGTTATATATATCAGTTTGATATAAGTTGTATACGAGAGTATATTCTCCCCTCACAAGTGGTTCAAGGTCAGGAACCAAATAATTTCATCTTATTACTAAGGTGCTGTGTATATTGACATAATGCACAAAGATGATTTCCCAAAGTTGAGGAAACATGTTAGCTTTACTAACATGAGGGGGAGACATGATAACCATTTGAGAAAGTGTTACATGGGATGAATTTTCATTTGTATATGTATATCCCCGAATATCATGATATGAACCTGTAGTTCATAAAAAGGAAATGCAATTGCAACATATTGCAAAGCATGCTATACGCATTTGCTGACTCAAAGAAAGCAACTAAATGGAAGAGATACAATTCAAGAAGAATTGATTCCATATGAAAGACATGTAGTTTTGAACCTATAGTTCAAATGCTTGAAAGATAAAAGTCAAAGGTATGTATAGTCAGTTTTCGATATCTTATTTGTTTAGTATCACTAATGAAAGCTTGATATGCAGCTAAAGTTTATTATGTGACTTACATGACTTAACTTGAAAGATTTAAGTTGCTTGAAGCATATGCAATTCGTGGTCCTGAAGTACCACATCCTAAGTGCAATTTGTGTACATATGTATCTTGCTATAACTATAAGCATGATGGCATTGAGAATGCATCTATGGAGATATTGAAGAGTTATTCCACGACAATATATGAAGATGTTCATATCTATCAAGAATGATGATTTCAAGGTACGGAATATTTATTCAAGTCAATATGGTTGATTTGTCAAATCTCTACCAAAGATCGTTTTGAAGATGATGCACAAGATTGGAATGCAAATGCTCAAGGATATAAATTGATGTACTCATTAGGGGGAGTCAATGCGCGTTGCACTCTTTTTCCCTTACAAGGTTTTTTCCCACTGGTTTTCCTTGCAAGGTTTTTAACGAGGCAACCAATAGGCGCATATTCAAACATGTGTACTCTTTTTCCTTACTTTAATTTTTCCCATTGGGTTTTGGTTTTAAGGTTTTATGAGGCATATCATTGAATAGACATTCAAGGGGGAGTGTTATGAAATAGAAGATTCTTACACTTCTATTTAAGGTGAATGTCTTTAATGTCTTTAATTAGAGAGATTCTAGAGTTCTATTAGTGGTAGCTAAATCTTCCTCTCCCCTATAAATAGAGGTGCCCCCTACCATTGTAAATCATCCCTTGAGACCCATCTCAACTCAATAAGAAGAACTCTCTCTACTCTTCTCTCTATTGCTATTGTTCTTGTTCTATTGTTCTTGTCTTTTGCTTTAGTTTATAACAATTTTATTATTTTCCTAATATTTATAAATAATTATTTAATTATTTCTCTAATATTTAAAAATAATCATTTAATTATTTTCCTAAAATTTGGAACGACTTTTCAGTTCCTTACCGTTCTAGAAGTCCCGCACTTTTCACACTAAACTAGATTTCGACCATTTAGGTTTAGGAACTTCTTTTTAATAATAAATTTTGGCATATTAATATTAATATTTTATAGAAACGTATTATATTAGGTGAAAAATGAGCACTTTTAAACTTCTTTTGATGCAGGAGTCTTTATTTTTAGGCAAAATATATAGTTTACTCATTGATCTTGCTCTCAAATCCATGTTATACGCCTATTCTCCACGGGCAATCTTTTACACACCCAATTTTTATAAAGTGTATTTAAGACACATCATTTTGCCCACGTGGTCCGTGTGTATCATTACCATCAATTGAAGCACATGAACAGGAGAATTTTAATAACATACCTCCATTTTAATATTTTAAATAGGGTCATCTTCTTCCTTGATTAAAAATTACCAAACCTACCATGGCTACTTCCTGACACTTAATTAGACCCACTTCTTTCCATCCAATCTACTCTTCCCAAATAGATCCACTAAGATTTTTCATATATCTTCTTGTTGATCATTTGTCTTTAGTTGTTTAGATTTTTTTTGTTAAGAAATTATAATTAGAATTCAACAATTAAACTCTTTGTAGCTCCACCAACCATTAAAGCTTGGCTCAAGTGTATGTACAGAATATTATTTTCTTTTTTATAAAAATTTAGCTTGAGTGTTTGTCACGGCTAAGTTAAATTTTTCGAAAATGTTTTCAGCCATTAAAGCTTATCTCAAGCTTTTGCGAATAAGCATATTCTTTAGATTTTTTAATGGGTAAATTTACAAATAATTAAATTGTAAAATTCTTAATTTCTTCGCTAAAAAAATGAACATTCCTCTTTCTGCTTTAGTTGTAGAAATCGAAAGAGCAAGAAATTGAAAGCAGGGTGATGGCAGCTATGGTGGACAGGATGAAGAAGATATGGATATAATTGTAATTTTATGTGCTATCTTTATATTATTAGTCAGTGACACGTGTCATGACTTTATTGGCGCGTGAGAATACACATGTTTTGAAAATCTGGTGAAGAAAAAAGTGGTATGTCTTAGACACACTCAACAAAGGTTGAGTGTGTAAAAGTTTACCCGTAATAAAAAGGTGTGTAATATAGATTTAAAATTTTGGATGCAAAGTCGATGGGTAAATTATGTACTTTGCCTTATTTTTAATATAAAGATTTCTTTGTATATGAATTACACACAAGATTTTACTTGCATAAATTCATTCCTTATTTATTAATAACATAATTTCTTCCATATTGTTTTACCTAATTCTATATATATCTATCTATATTGTACTATACTAATATATTAAAAGCATAAAGTTTTTTAGCGAAATATCGTTTTATTTTTTTTATCTTTTTTAAAATAAAGTTTACACTAGACAAAATAATTTTTTATTATTACCTTAATATTTAGGAATAATCATTTAATAATTTTCCTAATAAGAAATCTTTCCTTATTTGAAGAAGATTCTAAAAATTGATCTTTGAATACCACACAAATTCTCACTAGGACAAAAATCATCCCTCTTTAGCACGATTCAATTATTAATTTAAATATATCTCTAATCTCTCAGCTTAACAAAGGCACAAAAATATAGTCATAATTCAAAGCTAATTCAATAGAAACTTTATATTCATAGGAAGCTTAATATATTGAATCCAGGTTATATTCCACAATAAATCCGGCAAAGTGATCCTTGGAACAAATTAGAATGTAAAATTAAATATGTTTTAAACAACAATGGAAAATAGAAATTAACTATTAGATTAAGAGGCTTTTACAAGCTTTGAATTAAAATTTAAAATCAGAAAAATAGAAAAATCAAAATGGAAGGGTTTATAGATAAGCATTTTTAACTGAAACTATATATATTTTAAAAATAAATATAACATCTTTGTATAACTATTCAATATAATATAAAATAACATGGAACGTCTTATAATACATATATATTATATTTAATAGTAATTATACGAGGACAGTTCTCTCGGCGCACGATAGGCAATGGAAGAGTGAATCGAGGCGCACGTTAGCAAGAAGCTTTCTCGGCGTTCATGGCGCGTCGCCGGCGTCAACCAGTGCCGTCTACTGCTCAGATCGTTACTCCTGCTCCTGGAGTAACTCATGAACTAGAACCATTAACATTCGGAACCTTTTTACCAGAGAAATTTCAAGCTAAGATCCCCTTGCATGCAGATGAAAGTGATAGTGCTGTACCTCAATCTAAGGTAAATGTTGCGGATCCTGCTAACATTGCTGTGAGGAAACTTCAATTTTCTGCTATGGCCATCTCTGAACACTCATCTTCTACCATGGCTGAAGTCGTTAGAGGCAACCATAATATGGGTAAGGTTTTAACATTTGTACCACCTTCTGATAGGGATGGGAAAAAAGTGATTAAAATTAGTGCTGATGAACTGGAATCCCAGTCGGAGTATTGGAGTACCTCATTAATTGGGTACATTATCGGAGACAACCCTACTGAGAAATCCTTGTAAAATTATGTTATGCATGTATGGAATTTTGTGGCTAAACCATAGATTCTGATGCACACTGATGGATATTGCATATTTCGATTTAGCAGTATTGAGGATAAGAACCAAGTGATGCAATATGGTCCTTATTCCTACAGAAATAAGCCGTTGGTGCTTAAGCCATGGACTGTGGATTTCTCATTTCAGAATGCTGTGCTTAGTACTATTCCAGTGTGGGCTAGGTTTCCTGGCTTACCAGTGGGATATTGGTCACCAGAAATACTAAGCATTAGCTAGTGCAATTGGAAAGCCTTTGTATACTGACAAAATCACAGCCCATTTTGAGAAGATCTCTTATGCCAGAGTTCTGGTTGAGGTTGATGCTGCTTTCCCTTTGCTTGAGGAAATTGAAATTGAGACTCCTTTTGGATTGAATATTCAAAGGGTAGAGTATGATTGGAAGCCTGAATTCTGTAATCATTGCTTGAAGTTTGGCCACAATTCTCTTGACTGTTGGTATAATGGTCACAATGTTGTGCAGCAGAATATACCAAAACAGACTAAGGAGATTAGTAGAAGACCTCGAGGGAATAAGCCAAGGAAGGAGTGGATTCCAAAAGCTGATACAGAGAATAACGATTCACTGGCTAGTGAAGCAATGCCCTCTACCACATTGCCTAACATACCAGTGCAATCTGTCTAGTCTGGGATCATAACAGATCCACTGATGAATGCAGTATTGGATGCAAATATTTTACCAAATGAGTCTGTGAGGTATGTCCAACCACTTGAAAGTATACAGAGGATTCAAATCAGTACTGATATGGTTGCAAGCCATGGATCTGAAGTAGAGACTGGTAACCAAATATGTGATGACAGTGGATTTATTGGGACAATGCAAGAGCTAGAAAGAGGCAAAGACATTGCTGGATCTATGCTGCAGCAACAGGATCCTGGACCCTCTTTATATAAGCCTCCTAATATTTCATGATTATAGTTACATGGAATATTAGAGGGCTTAATAAAGCCCATAAGCAGAAAGAACTGAAAAACCTTCTGGCTAAGAATAAGGTTGATGTGTTAGGATGCCTTGAAACAAGAGTTAAAGAGCACAAAGCTTGTAAGGTTGTTGATAAGATTGCTAGAGGTTGGAAGGTTCAATATAATTACACCAATGCAGTTAATGGCAGAATCTGGCTTATTTGGAAGCCCCATATACAGTTACAGATTTCTTGTGTAACTGAGCAACTTATTCATTGCTTGGTTGATGATCCTGTTAATAAGATCAGAGTGCAGTTGAGTGTTATCTATGCTTACAACACTGCAATTCTGAGGAAGCAACTGTGGAATGACATGAGAGGCATCAGCATTCCAAGTTCAGACATATGGTTAATTAGTGGTGACTTCAATTCAGTGCTACATTCTGATGATAGGATTGGTTCACCTGTGACAGATGCTGAAGTCAAGGATTTCAAGGAGCTTATTTCTGACCTCCAGCTTACTCCTATTAGATCAAAAGGATGGAAGTATTCATGGACTAATAAGCAGGTTTATAGCAAGATTGACTGGGCACTTGGTAATTTTCAATGGATACAACAGTTTGGCCATTTAGAAGCAGACTTTATGAATCCTTCTGTCTCAAATCATTCACCTATTCTCATACAGTTTGGGAGACAAAAGCTATTACATCCTAAACCTTATAGATTATATTATGCTCTTATGGAGGATCCTAAATTCTCTTCTATTATGCAGTAGGTATGGTCTCAAAGCAGTGAGGGATCTCCTTTACACCAGCTATGGTATAAATTGAAGAATCTGAAGCAGCATCTAAAAGAAATGAACAAGCAGATGGCTTCCTACCAACAGAAACTGATTCATGCTAGAGAGATTCTGGACATTACTCAAAGCCAACTGATTCAGAATCCTTTTTCTGATCAACTACTTAAGGAGGAGAAAGAAGCTCTTCATGCCATTGAAAAGTGGAGTAATATTGAAGAACAAATATTGAGGCAGAAATCAAAAGCAAATTGGATTGAATGTGGAGATGGCAATACTAAGTACTTTCATGCTCAATGGAAGATAAGGACCAGTCATAATAACATTACATCTATCTATACTGAAACAGGTGTGAAGTTAACTGAGCCAGTGGCTGTTGAACAGGAATTTACTGAGGTTTTCCAGTCATTAATGGGTGAGAGTGCCTCTGAACTACCTTGTATTAATTCTCCTATTGTCAAGGAAGGTAAATGCATTACTTTAGCCCAGCAAATAGCACTAATACAGGATGTCACTTTGGATGAAATATATGATGCTGTTAAAGACATGCCTAAGGATAAAGCCCCTGGTGTAGATGGTTTCCCTATGGAATTTTTTACTAAAAACTGGGAGGTTGTCAAAGGAGATGTATATGCTGCAACAAAGGAGTTCTTTACTACCTGCCAGATGCCTCCTATGGTCAACACTACTGCTATAGCCCTTGTGCCTAAGGTTAAAGTCCCTAAAACAGTGAAGGACTATAGGCCTGTTGCATGCTGTACCACTATATACAAAATAATATCAAAGGTCATCACTAGGAGATTGAAAACTGTTATTGATGACATTGTTGGTAGATCTCAGTCTGCATTCATTGAAGGTAGGAGTATTATTGATAATGTTCTGTTCAGTCATGAATTGTTTAAGGGTTATTCCAGAAAAGGTATTTCTCCAAGGTGTGTTTTAAAGGTGGATTTGAGAAAGGCATATGACACTTTGGAATGGAGGTTCCTCAAACAACTGCTCATTGATCTGGGATTTCCTGCCAAATTTGTTGCTTGGATTATGGCATGTATTTCTTCTGGTTCATACTCTTTAGTGATAAATGGAGGACTTACTAAGCCTTTTCCTGCTAGAAGGGGTATCAGACAAGGGGATCCTATGTCTCCGTACCTATTTGTCCTTGCTATGGAGTACTTAAACAGATTATTGGCTCAATTGCATAGGAATGGTGATTTCAATTATCATCCCAGGTGCAGGAAAATTGAATGTGCCCATATTTGCTTTGCAGATGATCTATTATTATTCTGTCGAGCAGATTGCATATCTGTTCAAATATTGCATACAACATTTCAGGTTTTTTCTGCAGCTTCTGGTTTATCTGCCAACAAATCTAAAAGTGCTGTGTACCTGGCTGGAGTACATCAGACAGATAAACAAGCTATTCTTGAAACTTTGGGATTCAGTGAGGGACAGCTCCCTTTCAAATATTTAGGCATCCCTCTACATTCAAAGAAACTCAACATACATCACTACATGCCTTTGATTGAAAGAATTACTGACAGAATAACTTGCTGGTCTGCCAAGCTATTGTCTTATGCTGGTAGAAGTCAGCTTATAAAATCAGTAATCTTTGGAATTCAAACATATTGGGCACAGATATTTATCTTGCCCAAGAAGGTGATTAAAGTTATTGAAGCTGTTTGCAGATCCTTTCTTTGGACTGGCAATGTAACAGTATCAAGAAGATCTTTGGTAGCTTGGAACAGGGTCTGCAGACAATTCACAGCTGGTGGCCTCAATATCATTGACATACAGATTTGGAATAAGGCTGCTATATCCAAACTGCTATGGGATTTAGCAAGGAAAAAAGACTGCTTATGGATTAAATGGATCCATTATTACTATATAAAGAGAAATGCCATTGATATTATGACTACTCCCAAGAATGCTTCTTGGGTAGTTAGGAAGATTATTGAATGCAGGACCCCTATTATGGCAGATAGCAGAATGCAAGAGGATCTTATGAGCAGACTGGCAGGCATATGCAAGTCAGGAAAGTTTCATATCCAGACCCTTTATCACTCTATGCTACCAATCTTTCCAAGAGTGGAATGGAAGACTCTTATGGTGACAAAAAATGTATTGCCAAGGCATCTGTTCACCACATGGTTGGCTGCTCAGGGTCGATTGCCCACTGTTGATAGACTTCTGAAATTTGGAGTCAATGTGATAGAGTAGTGTGTGTTCTGTCATCTAGCAACTGAAGATTTTGATCATCTATATTTCACTTGTCCAGTTACTAGGAGGCTCTGGCAAAGAATATGCTATTGGTTGGGATACAGTAGAACAATATGCAGCTGAAATGTTGAATTGCATTGGATATGCTGCTTGGCTAAAAGCAAGGTGTGGCAGAAGGCTGTGGTGGCTACTGCTTTTGTCACCACAGTATCACTTATATGGAGAAGTAGAAATGCTATAAGATTTGAAGGAAGGTCATTTGATGAACATCAATTCTGTCGTGAAGTAGCTATCCTTGTACATATTAAAGGCAGGAAATGCAAGAAATGACAATTGGGATTGCGACAACTTAATAACTACCTTTAGTCAATAGTGGAAGGAATGTAATAGTATAGATACATTTGTATAGTAGTAGCTAGTCTATGCTACTACCAAAAACTCCTCATTGTAAATCTTTTTGATATCAATGAAAGTCAAACGTTAAATTTAAAAAAAAAATAGTAATTATACGATTTTCTAAAAAGTCATCGACTTAGTTCCACGCGCAAGCGCGTACCCTAAGACTAGCCTATTTATATTATTATATAAGCAAAAATAATTTATGCTACATGTTGAACGACTAAACTATTCCCGAAATATTGATCGACTTTTATGTCCTTAAATATTTGTATGATTTAAGGATATAATTGTAAATTACGAATGGTGGAAACTTCTTTTTCGATTTAAACTACATATACACCAACCCTACAAAGTTGATTCCACTTGAATTAAAAATGCATGTCCATAATTTTTTCAAAATGAATTATCATTCCTAATTGCAAAAAATATATAGTTGTGAGGGAATAGGAGATTAACGACTTTATGTAGCATATTATAAAGTTAATTGTGACGACCCGACCCGTCGTCACATGAGTTACAACCCTATTTTTCTCATATTATATTTCTCTATGCTTCATTATCGGTATTTGAGGTGATCGAATAGAATTGGATTGGTCTTAGATGGAAATGAGACACTTAGTCTCTTAAAGGAAAGCTTGTTTTGGAAAAAGTCAACTGGAAGTTGACTATTTAGTTAGAGAGATCGGATGTGAATTCTGGTGTTTATTTTAGTTTCGGAGGATGATTTGTGACTTAATAGTATGATCAGATTTGATTTTGGAGGTCCGGTGTAGAATTAAGCTTGAATTGGCGAAGTTGGTATTTTGGCGACATCCGGTGGATAGGTGAGAATTTGATCCAGGGTCAGAATGGAATTCCAAGAGTTGCAGTTGCTCCTTTAGGTGATTTTGGATATGTGTGCAAAATTTCAGGTCATTCGTAGGTGTTTAGGTCGGGTTTTTGATCGAATGTGCAATTCGGAAGTTTTTTAAGAAACTTAGGCTTTGATTTGATGATATTTGAGGATTTTGATGTTAACAATAGTGTTTTGATGATTCGGGCAAGTTTGAGTAAGGTAATGGAACATATCTACGTTTTTAGTTGAGGTCCCTGGGGCCTCAGGTAAGATTGAGTGTTAAAACGAGAGTTTTTGGAAGTTGCTTTAGGTGCTGTCATTTGGTAATTCTGCTTCTGTATAAATGGACCGTAGAAGCGGGTAAGGGAGCACAGAATATATTTTGGAATGGGTTGAGGAGTTTCGCAGAAACGGAACTTGGTCCGCATTAGCAGGTCCACAGGAGCGGACTTTTAGCCGTAGAAGCGGAATTGGGGGAACCGCATAAATGTGACATTTGTCACAGAAGTGGTCATGGGGGTTAGTCAAAACCGCAGAAGCGGTTATTGGGACACGGAAGCGATACCACTAAAGCGATTTTGGGAACCACAAAAGCGAAAACTAGACTGTGTTTAATGAACAGTGACTTCGCGAATTTGAAAGAGAACAACATTTGAACTTTGGACTAAGAGGGTTTCTGGGCTATTTTGAAGAGAGTTTCGAGGGTTTTCAAGCCTTTCATCAGGTATGGATTTTTGGAATTAGATTATGATATTATGGTATAAAATCATGGATTAACACCGAAAATTCAAGGAATTAAAGGATAAAAATTGAGGTTAGGGCTTGAACCTTAAGAGAGTTTAAATTTTGGATTTGAAAGGGCATTTGGACTCCGATTTTGGTAAATTTGATATGTATAGACTCGTGGCAAGACGAGGAGTCCGGTGATGTAAATTTGTAATTTTTCGAGAAGTGGGCTCGGGGCTCGAGTTTTGTCAACTTTGTAATTTTTGGTGTTTTTCAAGTCTTTTCTATTGGGTTGTGTTCTATTAGCCTATTGTAACGTATTTGTTGTCATTTTGACCAGATTCGACGCGTGAGGAGGTCAATTCGAGAGGAAAGGGCATTTTGAGCTAGTCCTTGGCCGGCTAGAGGTGAGTAATAGATGTAAATGATAACCTGAGGGTTTGAAACCCCGGTATATCATACTATGATGCTATATTGAGGCGAGATACTCACTCCATGACGAATGTAGGGTCGTTTGTGGTTGGGGATTTTGTCTTAGTCCGCCATGAGTGGTGTCCAAGCTGTGCTTTTGGACTATAGATCGATTTTTAGACATCCTACTTGGATTGTTATGATATATTTGGGCTGTGTGCCGACTATTTGAATCCCTTGGGAATTATTATCACTATTTCCATGATGTTTAGCGTGCTATATGATTTCAGTTCCTAGTTTTAAATGCTGTTTCGAAATGCTTAGTCACATTCCTAAGGTTTTAAAAACTTAACTATATTTTTCCTAATAATTGAAAATGAGAACTATAATTTGACTTTGCTGTGTGACTCATATGCATATTCTGGACTCAGTGTGGATCGGGATGCACGCCACATAGATGATACAATGATATTGCGCTTGCACTGTAGGAGCCCCTCTGGAGTCTGAACCTCCACAGTGAGCACGAGTACCCAAATAGACCGGGCTGCACGCCGCAACGGTCACGTGCTTTGCATTGCATTCATGCATTGATGTTTATCTGATTTATCTGATTCTGTTTTGTTGCCGTTTCATCGTAATTATGCTAATTGTTAGTTATAGCTTTACATTGTTGTATTTTCGTGGATTCTCATCTTCAATCATTGTATATGCTTATTAATCACTGAGTTGGAAGTACTCACTTTACTCACTGCACCATGTGTGCAGATTAAGGTACGTCGGGAGCTTAGTTGAGCGGTTTGCTGTCTTTCAAACTTGCTTCGAAGTTGTCGAGGTAGTTGCCTAGCGTCCGTAGGACCCGACTTCTCTCCCTTGTCTATTTATACTTCTGCATCCTAGACTTATATATTTTGAGGATTTATTATTCGGTTGTATTTAGAAGCTCTAAACTCGTGACCCCAGATCTTTTGGGAGTTAAATTGGTTTTTACTACGGCTTTCCCCATTGTTCTATCTACTATTGGAATTATCAATCTTGTTAACTGTTATAATAACTACATTAACCATCAATGCATTTTCATACTTGGGTTGTAAGTGCTGAAATGATCGGGCTTGCCTAGAAATTGTGTTGGGCGTCGAATTGGGGTTATGACAAGTTGTATCAGAGCCTAGGTTACTAGGATTCGCGATTCATGAGCCGATTTTGTAGAGTCTCGCGGATCGGTATAGAGACGTCTGTATTTATCTTCGAGAGGCTACAAAACCTTTAGGAAACACTTCACGTTCTTAAAATTTTTGTCGTGTGACTGTGTTGATCCGGGAACTAAACTTCTGTATTCTATTCTTTCGCAGATGGCAAGAGCCCGTGCTACCGGATGTGATGGACGACCATCAATACCACCCGCTAGAGGCCGTGGGCATGGTCGTGGTCGAGGGAGACAAGTGAGGGCAGTACCTGCATATCCACCAGCTACCCCGGTTCAGGACCAACCTTCAGTTGTAGATGCTCCAGCAACACTTGTTCAGGAACCGGTAGTGCCCATTATGATTTCTGGTCTCTAGGAGGCTTTAGCTTAGATCTTATCCATCTGCATTGGCCTGGCTCAGGGAGTCTCAGCCACTACTGCAGGAGCTACTTCTCAGATCGGGGGTGGTCATCAGACCCCTACTGCTCGCACACCCAAGCAGGGTGTTCAGGGATTGCAGACACCGGGAGCAGCCCCATCTCAGCCAGTTGCACCAGTTGCGCCAGTCACACCAGCTCCAAACTTTGTGGTTCTAGCTATACCAGACGATGATCAGCGTCAATTGGAGAGGTTCGGTATGCTTCAGCCTCTGACGTTTAATGGTAATGAGGGTGAGGGTGCTTAGGGATTTCTAGACAAGTGTCAGCGTATACTTCGCAATGCGGGGATTTTGGTGTCGAGTGGAGTGGCTTTTACTTGTTGATACCCAATTTTTTCCTATGTATTTTTATACTCATAATATTCTCAAAAATAGCATATGTAAGCATCTACAAAGGTTTTGGTACTTTTCAACATTTTAAAGAAATTTAAAATCAATTTATGGCTTATTTTTGCACTATAAAATTCAATAATTATTCCCAAAATTTATTATCTTGGTGAATAATTTATTTTATTCTATCATTTACACAAAAATAGAATTTACATGATTTTTACATAATATTACAAGTTCATTTGATATTTCTAAACTAAAATTGCATGAAATTGCAATTTTAGCCTATTTCTCGATTTAATAGATTTTTAATCATAAAATCGTTTCTAATACTTTAAAATTAATACTTATGTATTTTTTATTAACTCAGAATTCTTAATTTGATTTTTAAATATTATTTGCTATTTTATAAAATTCAAAATTAGGGAAAATTGGCTATTTAAATCATAGCCCTCTTTATTTAAATTATAGCCCTAATTCAACTCCAATTACACTACCCCAATTTTCCACCCGACCCAAACCCAATCGAACCAACTCGCCCCGTTTTCTCTTTTAAATCATGGTCATTGATCATTTAGATCAACGGCCCACAATAACTCATTCCTTAATTAATCCCAATACACCCCTAACCGTAATTATTTTACACATTCAACGGCCCTTGTATCCCCCTTTTGTTCCCAAAATGCTCTCAGTCCCCTGAAACCCTAGCCTACCTCCGACCACTTTTCGACCTCGTTTCACCAGAGACCAAGGCCTTACAGGCTTCGTGCTACCTGTACTCACCCCTCACTCCCTTCTACGACCCCTTTGTTCGAAGATCGAAATCATATTTTGAGGACCACCATCTCAGAGGTCCTCTAACTTGAGTTCTACGACCACGTCCAGTCTCTCTCACCGATGAGTCTTAATGTTGTGAGTTTGTTATCGACTCAAAATCAGTCCGTTCCATGACTTTCTCATTCTATAGGGTTCTCTCCGAAACCCTAAATCTTCAAGGTTCTTCTGTGTTTCTCTTTACAATCTACTTTAGATCCACCTGATTTTCTAAAGTTTCAAAGTATTTTCCATAGTTTTTCACCGATTTTATTTTTCAAACTGTTTATCTTCCTAAAATTTAGGGTTTCTCTCATTTTTTTGTTTTATTTTTCTCTATTGTTATTTCTTTTACTTTTACTATGATTCTTGAGTATATTCTACTATGGTCCCTATGTATTTTCTTTACTATGGTGCTTCTAGGGTTTCCGAGTAAATCCTTCACTGTGTTCTCTGCTTTCCTTATGCTATTCGGGAAAGTTATGTTCTTTCTGAGTTTATCTTCACCTATGCTTTCTTCTTTATTGTCGACATGTGATGAAAACCCTAGATTTGAGGGGTTTTCCGATTTTCATGTATAATTGTCTCCAGCATGTTTAATGTTGAAACCCCAACTGTCTAAAACGCTTTATGCTTATGATTTCTTGCTAAGCTCTGCAAGAATTTCTAATTATATTCCATACTTGTATGCTTATGCTATTTGATTACATGATTGTTCTATCGATTCTAGCCTTGCATGTTTGAATTTGTGGATCTCTTTATAGTCATATTTTCCCCTTTTGAATAACCCTAATTTGGGGTTGTTATTTTACGAACTTATTTGATTCTTTAATTTGGAGCTGCTCTTTGACTAAATTCAATATCAATTCATATCCCAGTTTCCTTGATTCCCTATGTGATTGATGATTCTATTTATCTTATTTGTTTAAACCGTGTGTATTTCAAGAAAAACCTTATATGTATTTACCCTATATTTTACAATTCATTATTGATTATCTTCCCAAAAATAGAACCCTGTTTATTTACCATTAAGTCTGGTTCCTTAATTAAGGGAATTCTTTTCCTAATTGATTGTGATTGATACTAGTTATTTTCCTGCCTTGGTGACTGCTTATTTTTTAACTATAAAACCCCCACCTCTTTTCACTTCAAACACACGAACAACACAAGTTTACTCACCAAAACTCTCTCTTCTCTTCACTAATTTTTCTCTGCTACTTGTTCTACTGTTTGAGTTTAGCTGGCTGAAAGCCAAGGCTAAACTATAATGTTTCATATGTCCTATTTGCTTTACTATTCGAGTTTGTAACTGGTAGGTCCATGATTTAAATACCAATTCCAAAACTACATGTTTACTTACCCCTTTTCATATGCATGTTTATGTTCATTATCCAGTTAAACTCCAGCATGTACATCCCTACCCCCTTATCCCTATGTTTGATACTGTATGCTTGTATGAATGCTTTCATGTATATCCCTTCCCCCAAATCCTCTTAGTCTAATTCTGTATGCTGCAAGTGCTTTAATGTACATCCCTTCCCCAAAATCCCCTTAGTCTATTTCTATTTGTTACAAATGCTCTCATGTGATCCCCTTTCCCTAACCCCTTTGTGTGTGAGTATTGTTTTATACTAGGGTGGCACTCCATTGCTACCCCCAGTTTAGAACCAGGTTGCTCTAAACCTATACTCAAATCAGTCCCATTCCCTTAACCCCCATTGTGTGTTGAGCTTGACGCAGGTCTGTTGGTGTTCCAATCAACCTACAGGCCTAAGTCTGACTTATTTCAAGTCTGCTCTTATTTGTTTAAACCATGTAAAGGGTCAGGAGTGTGCCAGTCCCATTCATGGCTAGGTATGACCACCCTTTGCTTTGTTCTTCCTCTAATCTCTCACTTTTACACTTACTCTTAGTTCTTTAAGTCCTACCTCCTCTGGTAAGCTATGCTTAGGGACCCTCGAATTCCCTCTAAACTTGGATGCCTAAGGGCTGGTAATGCCATACCTTGCACTACTCTAATCATTATTTTAGGGTGTAAGCATTGCCTGGGCTTCCTGAAAGCACTTGGAACTTTGAAACACCCTAGGAGAAAGCCTTGGAATTTAGAGCTTGGATTTGATAAAATACATATGTTGGACATTAAGGTTGCTTTGAGCTTCCTTGGGTCCGTCTTAGCTTTGATGTATTTATTTTCTTAGTCTTTTCTTTCCATTTATGTAACAAGCTTTGTAAAATAATTTGGATATATAGTGAAAAAGGGTGTGGGAGGGGTATTTATTGTTGCATCAATCTCACCTAGAAAGCATGCCTATAGGATTTCAATATTGCATCACATCTAGAAATCATGCCTATAGGATTTCAAAATTGCATCTCACCTAGAAATCATGCCTATTGAATTTTAATATTGCATCTTATCAAGAAATCATGGCTATAGGATTTTAGCATTACATCTAGAAATCATGCCTATATGAATTGTATAGAAACTCTAGGCAAACAGTAGGTCCCCCAAACGTTCTAAAAGCAGCAAAAATCAATATGTAGATATTATACCTATAGGGTTCAAAACTCGCCTAACTTGTTTAACATTTTCAATAAAATTTGTCCAATGCCGTCTATTTTTGAAATCTGGCCAAGTCTGCCTTTTTACATTATTTTTGAATCTATAGAATCTTTTAAAGCCCAAACTTGCATTCTTATTCCGAAATCAACTTTTCTTGGTCTTCTTCCTAGATTTACACTTCAACGCCTTTTTGAAAACTTTTCTTCTACCATTTTACTCAAGCAGTTTGACCAGTTTTGTGAGCCATTTCTGGACTTCTTGCAGACTTCAAATTCCTATTTCAAAACTCCTCTTTAGATATCTTTGTATAAAATTAATGTTTCTTCTAAAATTACTGGAATTAAACTATTTTAAGTTCCAATAAACCGGGCCCGAGGGGCTCAAAGTAGATTTATTATCCAAATTTATGTGTTAAACTAATCTATCCATTATCAATTTTAAGCTTAAGACCAAATCAATAATTGCAAGTCATGCTAAACTAATTGTTGTATGGTTTAAGGGGTTTATGTGCAGCCTTGTATGTTTGTTTACCGCCCTTATGTGCTATTTGTTTTGATTGACGCCTTATCATTTTGACCTTTAAACTCCATATATTTCCTCATCTTCGTTCTTCACTCTTAGAATTAGAAGTCCAAATACCCCGGGACTAATAGGTCGGGACAGGTATTAGCATGCAATAAGTAAACGAGACTAAACTTGCTTAAATACATTAACGGGGTGGGAAGGATAGAATATGGAGATGATGACAATGTGCTAATATCATAAAGCGACCCCTCTTTGGGAATATGTGCGGGATATTGCATCAAATGATCCAAATTATAGTTAAACCTAGGACCCTCTTTACTTTCCTTTCTCTTATTCAAACGTTTTCTTTAACTAATATTCCCTTTTACATGTGTTACCCTTCTTTCAAAATTGTCAACTTGCTTGTACTCTTTATGTGCTAACTGTGCTTGTCTATTTCTATGCTTCTTAAAGTCACATCTAAGCAAGGTTGGGAACCACACTAGTGGATCTTGAGGGGTGCCTAACACCTTCCCCTTGAGATAATTTCAAGCCCTTACCCGAACTCTGGTTTTCTTTCAAAATTTTATTTTCTTCTTAAAGTGTACTAATGCATTATAATTATTAGGTGGCAACTAATGAAACTCCATATCCCAATTCCCAAAAGGGAATGAGAGTTGTTTTGTTCTTACTATCGTAAACCCGATTTTGCTTCTTTTTAGGGAAAAGGGGGCCTCGATAGCATGGCGACTCTGTTGGACATTTTATTTAAGGCTTTTACCATTTCTTGCTTTTGTTACTTTATTTTCTTACTTAATCGCATTTATTTCCTATCCTTGATTATTTCATCACAATCACTAACTTGGCTCTTCACTCTTTTCTTTCCTTTAACTGTTTTCTTTACCACTTTATTATTTCAATACTGTTGTAATTTCGAGCAAATCATTGTAATCATTTATCTTATGAACGTGAAAATACATGTAACTTGTTTCATTATTGTAATTGCTTCTCTCAACATCATATTCCACTTGTACCAAAACAAATCCTATAGCAACGCTTATAAAGAGTGTTTGCACTCTTCCAATATTATAAACCCCTAAATGTGGCGAAGGCATATTTGCGGTAAAACAAGTCGATCAACGGTGTAGTTGATGGTTCCGCTCATTTCCCTCTTGAGTTGTTCGCTCAAGGGTATCTTGTCTAGCACTTCAAAAGTAGAAACCTTATTCCTTTAAACTGTTCATGCAACATGGTCTACCCTAACTGAGTTTGTTATATTGTCCGCATAATGAATCATTAAGATAGCCTAGACCAAAGTCCATCAGGTTTCCTGAAACACAAATAAACACATTCACGTTATGTGCATTAATTTGGAGAACTAAATGCCCTTTGCTAATTATTAATTTTAACAGTCGAGTCTGGTAGGATTAAGGGTCTAACACTTTGTTTTGCAGAAAATGAGGCACAAGGTCCCCATATTCGGTATTGTATCCAACATCCACCCAAGGTTGCTAAGCTGGTGGGAAGGTCTTCATTGCAGTGACCAAACCCTCGTCTGCAAGTACTTAGGGAATTTGCCTTCACTTCTGGAAATCCAACCCAACAACAAAATCATTGAGGCTGCCACTTTGTTTTGGGATTGTGATCGATCAGTGTTCCTTTCAGGGATTTGGAAATGACCCCTTTGCTAGAGGAGATAGGGGGCCTATCTGGCATCCCTTGGGAAACGCCAGGTTTGCTTATGCTGGAAAATTGCAAAAGTAGAGGCTTTCTTAAAATGACGGGACATAAGAAAAATCCCGACCTTTCTTGCTTAAGGGACTCCTACATACCATTCAACTTCTTATACGAGAGATATGGACACAGTAAGTCCTACCGCACCTACTTGGGCGAATTTGCCCTCACCTCTTTGGGGCATATTCACAGAAGGGTGTTTGTGTTCATGTTTTGCTTCTTGGGAATGGTAATTTTCCCTATGAAGAAGGCTAGGATCCACACCAGACTAGCCATGGTTACCAACACTTTGATGGAAGGAATCAATAGGCAGTCCTTCAGCATAGTACCTATGATCCTCGCTAAAATCTATCGAGCCTTGGGAAAGTGTCAACAAGGGGCCCCACATTTCGAGGGTTGTAACTTTTTACTTTAACTATCGCTCCTAGAACACCTTCATAAAGGCGACTATAGACAGGAAATCATACACAGGGATTGGAATGACCATATCGCTTTTCACCACCCAAAGCTAATGAACTTCATGCCCAATATGTCTGCTCAGCCAGAGGATGCCAGTGGATGGGTAGAGTTGTTCGAGAATCTAAAAGAAGGGCAAATCCAATAGATGTTCGAGTGGTTCCCAACAGGGGAGTTCATTTTCCGTTCTCGAGACACACCATTCCTCATACTCATTTGCCTGAGGGGAACTCATCCTTACGTTCCCTCCGAGTCATGAGTCAAGCCAGAAGGGAAAAAATTATACCCAGGATAGAGAAGATGCGTCATTTTAAGGCCGACTTTCAAAATGATGATATCCTACATAGGTGTCACACTCAGCATATGTGGCACCGCAAGCTCGTCTTAGGGAAGGATTTTATTGAACCAGATAGGTATCATTCCGGGTGTGCGCCGCACTACACAGATTGGTTGGAAGATGATCACATTGGTTTGGGTCGTCCAGGATTCGTCCACGGTCACATGATTATCAACGAGAAAACGGAAGCACAAGTCAAATACAATCAATTGCGCAAGAGGATGAGAGAGTGTGAGAATGAACATCGAGAAATACAGGAAGTCCACGAGAAACTGATCAATGAGTGGAAGGATATGGATGTCAATGCCAACAACCGTTTGGGGTATCTAGAGCAAGGCTTGGTGGAGTTGGAAGGAAATTTCTTGAAAAGGATCGAAGACTGTCAGAATGTTGAGGGAAGCGCAGACGGACATTTGGCTCAATCCTACCTACTGTTGGGGATGCGCGAGTTGATGCACCTATATGATGGAGGAAAGACTACCAAATCCGGGGAAGGTTCTGGGACTAAGTAGATAGGATTTTTTTACTTTCCCGCTTTCTTAATGTAATAAGGCCGCTGGTCATTAGTAACATCTTTATCCTTTAGTTGTTTAAAACTCATTTTGTTTTTGTCAATAAGATGAGGCATTTAGCATTCTATGTTCTCCAAATTTTATCTAGCGATAGGCCTACCTTGGGCACAACGAGGCACCCAAATTAGGAAACGATTTATACTCCCGCAGAATGTGTTTAAATATTGCAATATTATTTATCAGAACCCGCACTAACTCTTTACCTTTTGTTTTTTTATTTTACTTTTTATTTCCCTCCCCAAAGGTTAGTTCATGCATTCTGGCACCATCAGCATACGCCACAATATCAAAGGGTCATCCACCACCTCCTCCTCCTAGCCCTACCAGAAACAGGAACAAAGGCAAGATGGGAGATACAAGTGCCAGAAAGGAACTTGAAGAGGCTTCTCAGAATGCTACAATCTCCAAAGAAACTGCTGCTCATCTGGAGCAAACTTTGCTGAGATTCCGAGAGGAATTGGACCAAGTTAGAAACCTGGCAAGCCTGTCAATCACTCTTGCCGCGCCCGATGTTAACACACAGAACTCCACACCACCACAAAACATACCACAACCTCTAGTGCAACCCACTCATAACACTCCACTGCACCCTCCTGAAAACACCACAAAAGATCATAACATTCCAATCTTTGTGGACACTATGCCGCATTACAGTAAACCTATCACTAGTGCGGTCGAGGCAGAGGACAAAAGTTCTCTCATTCAGAATTTGGCCGCTGAGATCAAGAAGTTGACTAGCCGGATCCAAGGTTTCGAAGGTAACAAAGGTGCTGAGGGGTTGAATTATGAAGATCTCTGTGTTCAACTAGATGTTGAGCTCCCGGAGGAGTACAAACCTCCCAAGTTTGAAATGTTTGATGGCACAGGTGACCCTAGGGTCCACTTGAGAATGTATTGTGAAAAGTTAGTAGGGGTCGAAGGGAATGAGAAGATCCGTATGAATTTACTCATGAGGAGATTGACGGGTGATGCTTTATCTTTGTATATTATCCAGGATGCGAAGAAGTGGACCAGTTGGGTATATATGGCGTCTGATTTTATGGATCGGTTTAGGCTCAACACTGAGAATGCACCAGATGTGTTTCATATCCAGAATCTCAAGAAGAAGCCCACAGAAACCTTTCGCGAGTATGCTACTCGTTGGAGGTTCGAATCTGCTAAGGTCAGGCCGGCGTTAGAGAAAGAACAAATAAACAGGTTCTTTGTCCCTACTCAAGATCCACAGTACTATGAGAGATTGATGCTAATTGAGGGTCAAAAGTTCTCCGACACCATCAAATTAGGATAAAGGATTGAATAAGGCATAAAAATGGTATGGTCACTAACCTCTAGGCATTGAAAGCCACCAACAAGGGTCTATAGTCTGGTGGCTCGTCAAAGAAAAACGATGTGAATTCTGCAATGGCTGCGCAAATAAACAACTCCCCCATGAAATACCCGACCTATCCCTCAACTCCACTCACAAATCAGCCTACCTTAAATTACCAAGCACTATCACCCACTTACCATATTCCACCACCCGATTACCAATCACCTCCACCACCTACATATCAACCCACCTCACCTACGTATGCTAGGCATATAACTCCAACCTTCTCATTACCCATCACCGCCTACTCGCCAAAGTTTCCCTCGACCTAGGCCAAACTTCGACCGCAAACCACCCAGACAGTATACCGCCGTAACAGAGCCAATTGACCAATTATATGAAGAACTCAAAGCAGCCAGTTACGTTACCCCTATCCCAGCCATAACTCCAGAAAACCCTTCTCAATGGATCAACCCAAACAAGACATGCGCATATCATTCCGGGATGAAGGCCATACCATTGACGAATGTTGCTCGTTAAAAGACAAGATTCAAAATCTGATTGACAACACAATCATTATAGCAAAGGAGCCCGCTCCTAATGTTTGCACCAACCCTTTGCCTAACCACAAGAGAGGAGGCATCCACATGATTGAGATCGAAGATGATTGGGACCCCAAGGGGTCAACCGATTTGATAGCTGAAGGAGACGAGCCTAAGAAGCCAACGGTTACTCTCAATCCCATTGTTGTCCAGATTCAGCCCTCTGAGGGCGACGTGGTAAATGTATCCATACCACTCGAGTTCGAAGCATCTCCTGCAAAGGTGCCTAAATCGATTGAAGTTGAGTTCGGAGTTCCAAAGGCACCTACACTGATTGAAGTTGCCGTGCTGCCTCCTAAGGCACCAATTCCAGTCTCCATTACACTGTTGAGGCTAGAAGAAAAGGAAAAACATACACCAGAGAAGAAATTGCCGCACATGGCATGACTAGGACAGGCAGGGTATACACACCGGAGCATTTGGTTGAATCTATCAAGCAGGCCTCCGTGCGGGCTGTTGAAACTAGACTCGATGTCCTCTGGAGAAAAGTACAGGCCAAAGAGTATTCGATCGTCGAGCAACTAAATAAGACACTGGCACAGATTTCTATTCTGACTCTCCTACAAAGCTCTGAGGCACATAAAAATGCCCTAATGAAAATATTAAGTGAAGCTATGTTCCCAACAACACAACATGAGGCGAAATGGCAAACATGGTTGGCAGGTACTGGAAAGCCATAAGATCACCTTCCACGAAGATGAATTACCACCAGAAGGGTTTGGTCACAACAAAGAATTGCACATCACTGCGCAATGCGAGGATCACTTTATCACCAGGATTTTAGTCGATGGAGGATCCAGCCTCAACATTTGTCCGTTGGTGACTCTCAAGACACTAGGCAAAGGATTGCACGAGATCAAAGACGGGGCTATTAGTGTCGAAACTTTTGATGGATCTCAGAGGTCCACCATTTGAGAGATTAGCTTATGCCTATATATGGGACCCACTTGGTTTGACGTCGAGTTCCAAGTCATTGACGTACCAGCATTCTACAATTTGTTTCTAGGACGACCTTGAATCCATGCCGCTGGGGCCGTGGCATGAACTTTGAATTAGGTTGTCAAATTTGAATGGAATCATCAAGAAGTAATCATCCATGGAGACGGAAGCAACCCCATATATAGTCGCCAGGCCATCCCAATGATCGGAGGTAGAAGGAAAATCAGTGGAGAGACATACCATCACATCGAGCGAGTCAATGCCATAGACAAAGACAAGTTGTGGGATAACAAAATTGAGAGCATTCTAAATTGGAGTGGATACGATCCCGGAAAGGGGCTTGGCAAGAATCTCCAGGGTATCACCAAACCTATCCAGTTGAAGAAACATGGAACCAGTTTTGTCCCGGGATAAGAATACACTTGGGAGGAGTTCCAGCACTGGTTGCCACCATGGCGCAACCCCTACTAGCCACTGGAGCACCCTCTGCCCCAGTTAGAGCAGACCTTTCAGCCCGCCGATGTCATATACGGATCATAGGAAGATGAGACGCTGGCAACAATAAAGAACCTATTTCTGGAGGATGATATGGATTGTTGTGTTACCTTCGAGGAGGAAGGGGAGGAAGGCCCTTCCATTCAAGATGTGAACCGGGGAGAACACCTCACCAATTGGTCAATCAGGACCACTAGTGCCCGTAGAGCCTCGGGGTAGCAAGGCTAAATGACACATATGCACTGCACTTTACTTTTAGTTGATTTTATTTTTTAGCATCGTCTTCACTTTTGAAAAGAGCTCCGATGTTTTAGACAATTATGAAATTAATCAAAAGCATTTTCCAAGTTTATCTTTATATTTTGCTCTCATTTATTTTCTCTACCATTTAATTTATTCTACACAACAGTACTATTACATATCTTAACGATGAAGCGACGACTGTAACTTGCAACGAGGCGATGCGACTAGTGGACACAGATTCAAAAGAGGATGAAATACCAAAAGAGGTAGTTAGAGAGGTCGAAAATTTGGAGAACAGACCTAAGTCTAACTTAGATGAAATCGAGGTTGTTAATTTGGGAGACGCAGAAAATTTCAAAGAAACACGTATCAACGTACACTTGTCACCATCAGAAAAGTAAGAATACACAGAGTTTTTGAAAGAATATGAGGATATATTCGCCTGGTCGTATGATGATATGACCGGCCTCAGCACGTCCATTGTGGCTCACAAGCTGCCAACAGATCTGACATGCCCACTGGTCAAACAGAAACTCAGAAAATTCAAGCCAGACATGAGTTTGAAAATTAAAGAAGAGGTTACCAAGCAAGTCAAAGCCATGTTTCTCAGGGTAGTGGAGTATCCGACATGGTTAGCCAATGTTGTGCCGGTGCCAAAGAAGGATGGAAAGGTTAGAGTCTATGTCGACTACCAGGATCTCAATCGGGCCAGTCCTAAAGACGACTTCCCTTTGCCAAATATACACATACTGATTGATAACTGCACCAAACATGAGCTCCAGTCCTTTGTCGCTTATGTTGCTGGGTACCACTAGATATGGATGGATGAAGAAGATGCAGAGAAAACGGCATTCATCACGCCGTGGGGAATGTTCTATTACCGAATGATGCCGTTTTGTTTAAAGAATGATGGTGCTACCTACATGAGAGCCATGCCCACAATCTTTCATGATATGATACATAAAGAGATCGAGGTGTACGTGGACGATGTCATCATTACATCCAGGAAAGCTGCAGATCACATGGGAGATTTGAGAAAATTCTTCAAGGGACTGAGGAGATACAACTTGAAACTGAACCCCGCCAAGTGTGCATTCGGGGTCCCAGCAGGAAAGTTATTGCGTTTCATTGTGAGTCACTAGGGAATAGAATTGGACCCATCCAAGGTCAAAACCATTCAAGAGTCGCCACCGCCAAATAATAAGAAAGATGTAATGAGTTTCCTGGGGAGGCTCAACTATATCAGCCGATTCATATCTCAGTCCACTATCATTTGTGAACCCATACTCAAGATACTTAAGAAAGATGTCGCCACTCAGTGGACTAATGATTGTCAAAAGGCCTTCGACATAATCAAGGAATATTTGTCAACGCCGCCAGTCTTGGTTCCACCTGAGCCAGGGAGACCTTTGCTGCTCTATCTTGCAGAATTGGATTTGGCATTTGGTTATGTTTTGGGACAACATGACGCAAAAGGAAGGAAGGAGCAAGCCATCTACTACCTCATCAACTGATATTCCTTATTAGAGTGCACTTGTTGTGCTTTAACTTGGGTAGCTCAGAAACTGAGGCACTATTTCTGTGCTTACACCACTTATCTCATATCCAGGATGGATCCATTGAAGTATATCTTTCAGAAGCCCATGCCTATGGGCAAGCTCGCCAAGTGGAAAATACTATTAAGTGAATTCAACATCGTTTATGTTACCCAGAAGGTGGTCAAAGGACAAGCCTTGACAGATCACCTCACCGAGAATCCTGTAGGAGGAGAATATGAACCCCTAAAGACGTATTTTCCCGATGAAGAGATAGCCTTCATAGGAGAAGACATTGCAGAATCCTATGATAGTTGGAGGATGTTTTTAGACGGAGCCGCAAATTTCAAAGGAGTTGGTATAGGAGCAGTCTTGGTATCAGAAACCGGTCAGCATTACCCAGTATCCACTAAGCTCAGATTCCCCTGCACCAACAATATGTCCGAATACGAAGCCTACATCTTAGGCCTCAAGCTGACAATTGACATAAACATTCAGGAGCTATTAATGATCGGAAACTCGAACCTACTCATACATCAAGTCTGAGAAGAATGGACAGCCAAGAATTCCAAGATACTCCCCTATCTACACCATGTACATGAGTTGAGGAAAAGGTTCAGAAAGACGGAATTCCAGCATGTCCCTAGAACACAGAATGATTTCACCGATGCCTTAGCTACTTTATCATCTATGATCTAGCATCAATATACGAACTTTATTGATCCCATCCAGGTCAAGATTCAGTACCAACCAGCTTATTGTACTCACGTCAAGGAAGAATTCGACGGGAAACCTTGGTTCCACGATACTAGGGAATATTTGACAACAAGGGAATACCCAAAACTTGCCAATGCTAATCAGAAACACGCACTTCAGAGATTGTGCAAAATATTCTTTCTCAGCAGAGGAATCCTGTATAGGAGGACTCCTGATTTAGGATTTAAGATGTGATGAAGCTAAAGAAGCAACCAGACTATTGGAGGAAGTGCACGCAGGGACTTATGGATCTCACATGAATGGTTTCGTTTTAGAAAAAATGATACTCCGAGCAGGGTATTTTTGGATGACTAAGGAAACGGATTGCATCCAGTATGTCCAAAAATAACACCGTTGTCAAATACATGCAGATATGATAAAGGTGCCTCCAAACGAGCTTACTGCAACAAGCTCACCATGGTCGTTCACCGCTGGGGGAATGGATGTCATTGGACCAATTGAACCAGCCGTGTCAAATGGGCACAGGTTCATCCTAGTGACAATTGATTAATTTACCAAATGGGTTGAAGCATCATCATACAAGGCAGTCACCAAGAAAATAGTAGTAGAATTTTTCCGAGATCGTATGGTTTGTTGGTACGGGGTTCCAGAATCAATCATCACCGACAACGGTTCTAATCTCAACAGCGACCTGATGAAGGCAATGTGCGAAACGTTCAAGATCAGACACAAAAACTCTACTAGTTACAGACCACAGATGAATGGGGCTGTAGAAGCAGCCAATAAGAACATCAAGAAGATACTAAGGAAAATGGTCGAAAAGCACAAGCAACGGCATGAGAAGTTATCGTTCGCCTTAATGGGATACCGTACCATAGTCCGCACATCAACCGGGGCCACTCCCTACATGTTGGTTTATGGTACGGAGGCGGTCATCCCCGCCATGGTAGAAATTCCCTCCTTGAGGGTCATACAAGAAGCGGAGGTAGATGTTGCAGAATGGGTCAAAATTCGCTACGAGTAGTTAGGCCTCATCGACGGGAAGATAATGAATGTCGTCTGTCACGGTCAATTATGTCAGAACCGAATGTCCAGAGCCTTCAACAAGAGAGTCAAGCCAAGGGAGTTCGCGCCAGGATAGCTGGTATTGAAGAAAATATTTCCGCATAAGGATGAAGCCAAAGGGAAATTCTCTCCCAATTGGCAGGGTCCGTACGTGGTCTATCGGGTTCAAACTGGATTAGCCCTTATTCTTGCAGAAATGGACGGAGAAGTCTGGCCGAAGCCGATCAACTGAGACGCAGTGAAAAGATACTACATTTGATCATATACTTTCTTATATGATGTAATTTGAACTACGTCTGACCTGATTTCCGTTTAAGATGGGATACTTAGGCAGCCCTATGGGTTAAGTCACATTTTAATATGAATTTTCATTTTTTTCCCGCAATTGGAACTGGGGCAGAATTTTGAGAAGGACCTTCAAAATTCAAAAGTAAGTTTGCCAGCCTCTTCATCAACGCCAACCTAGTAAACTGGGGTAGAATTTTGTCGATTCGCATTCAGTTATTCAGCACAGGCATCAGTAGCGCCAACCCAATAAACTGGGGCAGAATTTTGAGGAGGACCCTTAAAATTCCAGAGCAAGCAAGGACGCAGTGTCTTGGACCACATTGCAGTTTTCGATTCACCCAAAATAAAATCATTTTCAAATATATACTTACTTGCATTAAATTTACTAAGTAATCATAAACATCACTTGCACCACCATCGTTTAGCAACGCGACCCCCATGATATACAATGCCAAAGCTGGAGAACATGAAATAACCTCCCTCTACAGAACTCATGATTTTTCTTTGGTTGCAGGAACTCAAGTTATGAATCGAAACACATCAGCTCTTCAGGATTAAAATCCTCACAGGGTTACTATCCACACTCCCCAGCAGTCTCAATATCGTAAAATCGGCTACCAGCTAAGAAAACTTACCACTATTCGCTCTTTTACATTCCTGCATTGCATAAGGCTATCATCTGCCTTCCGAGGTTAAGCTCTACCTCCATCCTGCATAAGGCTATCATCTGCCTTTCGATGCTAAGCTCTGTCTCTATCTGCACTTTTGCATAAGGCTACTCTCGGCCTTCCGAGGTTAAGCTCTACCTCAATCCTGCATAAGGCTATCATCTACCTTTCGAAACTAAGCTCTGTCTCCATCTGCATTTTTGCATAAGGCTATTCTCTGCCTTCCGAGGTTAATCTCTACCTCCATCCTGCATCAGGCTATCATATGCCTTTCGAGACTAAGCTCTGTCTCCATCTGCATTTTTGCATAAGGCTACTCTATGCCTTCCGAGGTTAAGCTCTTCCTCCATCCTGCATAAGGCTATCATCTACCTTTGTAGACTAAACTCTGTCTTCATCTACATTATTGCATAAGTCTATTCTCTGCCTTCCGAGGTTAAGCTCTACCTCCACCCTGCATAAGCCTATCATCTGCTTTTCGAGGCTAAGCTCTGTCTCTATCTGCATTTTTGGACATAAGGCTATTCTCTGTCTTTCATATATACGTACTTGCATTATATACTAAGTCAAGCATAAATATCATTTGCACCATCATCGTTTAGATACGCTTCCCCCCATAGAACTCACGATTTTTCTTTGGATACAGAATTTAGGTTACTTATCAAGGCACATTCGCTTTTTAGGATCGAAACCCTCATAGGGTCACTATTCGCACTCCCCAGCAGTCATAATATCGCAAAACCGTCTACTAGCTAAGAAAACTTACTACCATTCGCTCTTTTACATTCCTGCATTGCATAAGCCTATCATCTGCTTTTCGAAGCTCTGTCTCTATCTGCATTTTTGCATAAGGCTATTCTCTGTCTTTTAAGTCTAAGCTCTACCTCAATCCTGCATAAGGCTACTATCTGCCTTTCGAGGCTAAGCTCTGTCTCCATCTGCATTTTGCCTAAGGCTGCTCTCTGCCTTCCGAGGTTAAGCTCTACCTCCATTTTGCATAAGGATCCTATCTGCCTTTCGGGACTAAGCACTGTCCCCGCCCTGCACGGCTGAAATATCGCTGCCTATTTTTAATTTCTTGCTCTGGCTGAAAGATCGCTACCTTTTGCATTCATTTGGAAGATTGCCAACTTTTCATGGGCTGAAAGATCGCCAACTCATTCAAAGGTGTCGTAATTCGAAGGCACCATCCGCATAGCCCGAGAACATCATTTCATGGCATGCGAACCATTACTTTTACACTTTTCATAGCCCAGGACATCATAGTCTGAGGACGTCTTCCTAAACGTCTAAGGACAAACATTCATGGTCCAATGGGAACTTACATCACGTTTAAATTACGCAATATATACGCACATCACGCATTTGCAGGTGTTCCGGCTAGCGCACGACCATCTCAGCAGGAGTGATCCCGCTCCAGTTCTCCGCAGTTTGTCCGATTCTAAGCACCTTCCCAGATCTAACCATCGCATTCGTTTTTTCCGAATTCGAACCGGGCATGTTCCGTCAATGGTTCATGAACTACATATGTCCTGATTCCTATAAAACCAGGGATATGTAGGCAACTTAAAGGCCAGAGCACGGTCAATATCTTTTTACAATCGCCATCTCCGGTCAAAGTTGGCCATTTTATCATTACCCGACAACTCTTTCATCCTTGCCGGGTAGAGAGGGGTAGCTGTAGATACTCAATTTTTCCCTATATATTTCTATACTCAGAATATTCTAAAAAAATTGCATATGTAAGCATCTATAGACAACAACAACAACAACTACCCAGTATACTCCCTCCAGGTGGGGTCTGGGGAGGGTAATATGTAGGCAGTCTTACCCCTACCCAAAAGGGCAGAGAGGCTGCTTCCATGCGACCCTCGGCACATAGGACAGAATGAAAAGCTGCATTGGAAAACAAAGACAAAATTAGTAACCAAGGCAAGACAAAACAAAATAACAAAACAAAGCATAAGTAATCCTGCAGAAATAACGTAAATGGTTATGTAAATATAAGGAACATAAATACCGTCGCAACCAAGAGGGGACCTAGGCTAAAACACTATAGAGGTTTTGGTATTTTTCAACATTTTTAAGAATTCTTAAATCAATTTATGACCTGTTTTTGTATTATAAAATTCAATAATTATTCTCAATATTTGTTATATTGGTGAATAAATTATTTTATGCTCTCATTTACAAAAAATTAGAATTTACATGATTTTTGCATAATTTTACAAGCTCATTTGGTATTTCTAAACTAAAATTATATGAAATTGCAATTTTAGCCTATTTCTCAATTTAATAGACTTTTTAATCATAAAATCATTTGGAATATTTTTAAATTAATACTTATGAATTTTTTATTAATTCAGCATTCTTAATTTGATTTTAAATATTATTTTCTATTTTATAAAATTCAAAATTAGGGAAAATTGGCTATTTAAATTATAGCCCTCTTTATTTAAATTATAGCCCTAATTCAACTCCAATTACACTACCCCAATTTTCAAAATCACCCGACCCAAGCTCAATCGAACCAACCAGCCATGTTCCCTCTTTTGAATCGTGGTCGTTGATCATTTAAATCAACGACCCATAATTACCCCTTCCTTTATTAAACCTAATACATCCCTAACCCTAATCATTTTATACATTCAGCCGCCCTTGTATCCCCCTTTCATTCCCAAAATGCTCTCAACCCTCCTGAAACCCTAGCCCACCTCCGACCACTTTCCTACCTCGTTTCACCGAAGACCATGGCCTCTCAGGCATCGTGCTACATGTACTCACCCCTCACTCCCTTCTACGACCCCTTTGTTCGAAGATCAAAACCCTATTTTGAGGACCACCACCTCAGAGGTCCTCCGACTTGAGTTCTACATCCACGTCTGGTCTCGCTCCGACGAGTCTTAATGTTGTGAGTCCACTGTTGACTCAAAACCAGTCCGTTTCATGGCTTTCTCGTTCTCTAGGGTTCTCTCTGAAACCCTAAATCTTCAAGGTTCTTCTGTGTTTCTCTTTACGATCTACTTTAGATCTACCTGATTTTCTAAAGTTTCAAAGTATTTTCCATAGTTTTTTCCCCGATTGTATTTATCAAACTGTTTATTTTCCCAAAATTTAGGGTTCTCCGAGTAAATCCTTCACTGTGTTCTCTGTTTTCCTTATGTTCTTCAAGAAAGTTATGTTCTTTCTGAGTTTATCTTCACTTATGCTTTCTTCTTTACACTCGAGATGTGATGAAAACCCTAGATTTTAGGTTTTTTTTTATTTTCATGTATAATTGTCTGCTGCATGTTTAATGTTGACACCCTAACTGTCCAAAATGCTTCATGCTTCTAATTTCTTGCTAAGCTCTGCAAGAATTTCTAATTACATTCCATACTTGTATGCTTCTGCTCTTTGATTACATGACTGTTCTATCGATTCCAGCCTTGCATGTTTGAATTTGTGCATCTCTTTATAGTCGTATTTTGCCCTTTCGAATAACCCTAATTTGGGGTTGTTTTTTACGAACTTATTTGATTCTTTAATTTGGACTAGCTCTTTGACTAAATTCTGTATCAATTCATATCCCAGTTTCCTTGATTTCCTTTGTGATTGATGATTCTATTTACCTTATTTGTTTAAACCGTGTGTATTTCAAAAAAATCTTATATGTATTTACCCTGTATTTTTACAACTCATTCTTGATTTTCTTCCCACAAATAGAACCCTGTTTATTAACCATTAAGTCTGGTTACTTAATTAAAGGGAATCCTTTCCCTAATTGACTGTGATTGATACAAAATTATTTTCCTGCCTTGCTGACTGCTTATTTTTTAACAATAAAACCCCCACCTCTTTTCACTTCAAACACATGAACAACACAAGTTTACTCACTAACTCTCTCTTCTATTCACTACTTTTCTACTGCTTGTTCTACTATTTAAGATTAGCCGGCTGAAAGCCAGGGGTAAACTATAAGGTTTCATCTGTCCTATTTGCTTTCCTGTTCAAGTTTGCAACTGGTAGGTCCATGATTTAAATACCAATTCCAAAACTACATGTTTACTTACCCCTTTTCATATGTCTGTTTATGTTCATTATGCAGTTAAACTCCATCATGTACATTCCTACCCCCATATCCCTATGTTTGATACGGTATGCTAGTATGAATGCTTTCATGTATATCCCTTCACCCAAATCCCCTTAGTCTAATTCTGTTTGATGCAAGTGCTTTCATGTATATCCCTTCCCCCAAATCCCCTTAGTCTAATACTTGTTACAAATGCTCTCATGTGATCCGTTTTCCCTAACCCCTTTGTGTGTGAGTATTGTTTTAGGTTAGGGTGGCACTCCATTTCTACCCCTAGTTTAGAACCATGTTCCTCTAAACCTATACTCAAATCAGTGCCATTCCCTTAACCCCCATTATGTGTTAAGCTTGACTCAGGTCTGTTGGTGTCTTAATCACCCTACAGGCCTAAGTCATACTTATTTCAAGTCTGCTCTTATTTGTTTAAACCATATAAAGGGTTAGGGGTGTGCTAGTCCCATTCATGGATAGGTATGACCACTCTTTGCTTTGGTATTCCTCTAATCTCTCACTTTAACACTTACTCTTAGTTATTTAAGTCATACCCCCTACGGTAAGCCATGCTTAGGGACCCTCGAATTCCCTCTGAACTTGGATGCCTAAGGGCTGGTAATTCCATACCTTGCACTACTCTAATCATTATTTTAGGGTGTAAGCACTGCCTGGGCTTCCTGAAATCCCTTTGAACTTTGAAACACTCTAAGAGAAAGCCTTGGAACTTGGAGCTCGGATTTGGTAAAATACATATGTTGGACATTAAGGTTGCTTTGAGCTTCCTCGGGTTTGTCTTAGCTTTGATGTATTTCTTTCCTTAGTCTTTTCTTTCCATTTATGTGACAAGATTTGTAAAATAATTTGGGGATATAGTGAAAAAGGGCATGGGAGGGGTTTGTATTGTTGTATTAATCTCACCTAGAAAGCGTGCCTATTGGATGTCAATATTGCATCTCATCTAGAAATCATGCCTATAGGATTTCAATATTGCATCTCATCTAGAAGTCATGCCTATTGGATTTCGATATTGCATCTCATCTAGAAACCATGCCTATAGGATTTCAATATTGCAGCTCACCTAGAAATAATGCCTATAGGAATTCAATATTACATTTCATCTAGAAATCACGCCTATAGGATTTTAGCATTACATCTAGAAATCATGCCTATATGAATTGCATAGAAACTCTAGGCAAACAGTAAACGTTCTAAAAGAAGCAAAAATCAATATGTAGATATCATGCCTATAAGGTTCAAAACTCGCTTACCTTGTTTAACATTTTCAATAAAATTTGTCCAATGCCGTCTATTTTTGAAATATGGCCAAGTATGCCTTTTTACATTATTTTTGAATCTACAGATTCTTTTAAAGCCCAAACTTGCATTCTTATTTCGAAATCAACTTTTCTTGGTCTATTACCTTGATTTATACTTCAACGCCTTTTTTGAAAACTTTTCTTGTACCATTTTATTCAAGCAGTTTGGCCAGTTTTGTGAGCCTTTTCTGGAATTTTTGCAGACTTCAAGCCTCAAGCAGTTCCAGCGTGGCAGAGGTTGTTCCTTCAGGCCTCCTCAGTTAGGTCGTCCAGAGTTTAGTTGGGCTTCTTCAGGCCGTGGTCAGCATGGATTACAACAGGGTCAGTCTTCACTTAGCGCCCTTCCAGCTCAGAGCTCTACTCCTGCCTCTTCAGCCCTAGTTTCATCTGCAGTGAGGGGTTCCTTTCAGTCCGCTTCTCCAGCTCCAGGTAGTTGCTACGAGTGTAGTGAGTTTGGTCACATGAGGAGACAGTGTCCTCGGCTTCATGGAGGTCAGTCTCAGCATAGGGATCAGCCCTCATCGTCTGGTCCTGTTTCATCAGCACCCACTCAGTCAGCTAGGGCTGGAGGCCAGGAAGCCAGAGGTCACCGCAGGGGTGGAGGCCGGACTGGCGGTGGTCAGGCTCGATTCTATGCTCTTTTAGGTAGGAGGGAAACCATTGCATCAGATTCTGTTATCACTGGTATTATCTCAGTCTGCCAAAAGGATGCCTCTATTTTGTTTGATCCCGGATCTATCTATTTCTATGTATCTTCATATTTTGCTCATCACATGGGTACGACCCATGGTTGTCTAGCTTTGCCTATGTATGTATCTACCCCTGTGGGTGATACTATTATTGTAGATCATGTATATCAATCGTATCTGGTGTCTATTGGGGGTCTGGAGACTCGAGTTGGCTTGTTATTGTTGGGCATGGTAGATTTTGATGTCATTTTGGGTATGGATTGGCTATCCCTGAGCTATTCTAGACTGTCATTCCAAGACAGTTACATAGGCTATTCCGGGTGTTCCGAGAATTTAGTGGCGAGGTATGACTGATTATGTGCCCAGCAGGGTGATTTCTTTCCTAAAGGCCCAGCGGATGGTTGGGAAGGGTTGTTTATCGTAATTGGCCTTCGTGAGAGATGTAGGAGCTGAGACTCCTGGTCTTGATTCGGTTCCCGTTGTGAGGGATTTCCCTGATATGTTTCCAGCAGACCCGCCGAGCATGTCATCGTACAGGGATATTGATTTCGGTATTGATATGGTGCCGGACACTCAACCTATCTCTATTCCTCCATATCGTATGGCGCCAGCTGAGTTAAAGAAGATGAAGGAGCAGCTTCAGTAACTCCTAGATAAGGGGTTCATTCGCCCGAGTGTGTTGCCGTGGGGCGCACCGGTTATTTGTGAAGAAGAAGGATGGCACGATGAGAATGTGCATTGACTACAGATAGTTGAACAATGTGACAGTGAAGAACAAGTATCCACTACCCCGTATTGAGGATTTGTTTGACCAGTTTCAGGAGGCAAAAGGTATTATCTAAGATTGATCTCCGTTCAGGCTATCACCAGCTTAAGATTGGGGATTCAGACATTACTGTTGAAACACGTTCTCAAGGCACTATACTAAATTTGTTCATATTTGTAGGTTTTGATGAATGACAAACTATGCGCAATGGACATATGACGAGGTCCAAGCACAAGCGCGCAATTGATATATAACGAGATTCAAGCACAAGACCAAGATCAAGCAAAGATATAAAGTTATACATGAGTCGTTCTTTAATTGTGATCTTTATCCGATAACTTGACTCAAGACTTGGCTTCTCTCGTAAAAACATTTTTATCAAATCATGCATATTTAATTTAAAGCAAAATGATTTTAAATCATGCATATTTACTTTAGTCAAAATGATTTTTAAACATGCCTCTAAAATCTGGACTAAGATAATCGATTATGTACTTATGATAATCGATTATGTTAAGTCAGCTGCATGACAATCGATTGTGAACTTATGACAATCGATTGTGTTAAGGCAGTGTGCATCAGATTTTTCAAATCTGCATGACAATCGATTGTGAACCTTATGACAATCGATTGTGTTGAGGCAGTGTACATCAAAGTTTTTCAAAGCTACAAAATAATCGATTGTGAACTTATGACAATCGATTGTGTTGAGGCAGTGTACATCAAAGTTTTTCAAAGCTACAAAATAATCGATTGTGAACTTATGACAATCGATTGTGTTGAGGCAGTGTCTATCAGATATTTTCAAAGTCATAAAATAATCGATTGTGTACCTTTGACAATCGAGTGCATTAAGGCAGTGACTAATTGATTTTTCAAAGACTGATATATAATCGATTGTTCTCATAGCTTAATCGATTGTGTAATTGACTGTTGCCAAAATATTTTCAAACACCGTCAGGTAATCGATTATAGATTTCTAATAATCGATTGTTTTAAATAAAATCTGAAAAAGATTTTTTGAACGTTGCCAAGTAATCGATTGTAGATTTCTGACAATCGATTGTTTTAAGTAAAATCCGGAAATGATTTTTTGAACGTTGCCAGTAATCGATTATTGATCTTAGATAATCGATTGTTAAGCGTAAAATCTGGGAATGATTTTTGGAACGATTGGCAAACAATCGATTGTGGCCTTTTGACAATCGATTGTCACTGAGTAAAATCAACAATTCTTATTTGGCAATTAGGCAACGGTAATGCATGGTTTTGCAACTATAAATACAGCTTCAAATCAGTCTTCTAAACACAACAACTTATCATATTATTGCTATAGCTTGCATACTCTATTGTTCATCACTTTCTATTCATTACATAAGTTTTGAGAGCCAAAATTCTTGACGAAAGTTGTTGCGTTCTTGAGCGTATCTGTTTACTCATATCTACTCTATTAAGAGAGTCTTGTTTAAGTGAGTGCTAAGTGTTTTATATACTTGAAGGGAAGTGTTAGTCCCTTGTATCGTAAGAAGGAACTTGTGTTTCCTTTGGTTGAAGTCTTGGAGTGTTGTATCTTCGAGCAAAGGTTGTTGAGGCTTGTGTCCTCAGTTTGTAAAGGTTTGTTGAGCACCCGTAAGCTTAACAGTGTTAGTGGAAATCTCGAGAGAGTCTCTCGGGGACTGGACTAGCCATGGGTTGTGGTGAACCAGGATACATCGGTGCGTTCGTTCTTATTTATTTACTTATCGCACTTATTTCTTTCCTGCAATTTTTAAATTCCGCAAGTTTATGCTAATTTTTATTATAACGCTATTCACCCCCCTCTAGCGTTAAGCGTATTTTCTAACAATTACGAAGACGACTTTTAGGAAGAGATATGGGCACTATGAGTTTTTGGTAATGTCCTTCGATCTGACTAATGCCCTAGTTGCGTTCATGTACTTGATGAACAATGTATTTCGGCCTGGATTCATTTGTGATTGTGTTTGTTGATGACATCCTAGTGTACTCGCATATCCAGGAGGAGCACGCACATCATTTGGGGGTGGTATTGCAGAGGACTGAGACAGGAGAAGCTCCATGCAAAGTTATCTAAGTGTGAGTTATGGCTTGGTTTTGTGGTTTTTCTGGGACACGTGGTGTCCAGTGATGGTATTCAGGTGGATCCAAAGAAGAAAGAGGCGGTGCAGAGTTGGCCTAGGCCGTCCTCAGCCACATAGATTCGGAGTTTCCTCGGCTTGGCAGGTTATTATTGCAGGTTCGTTCAGGGTTTCAATCCATTGCTTCGCCCTTGATGAAGTTGACGCAGAAGAATGCTCCATTTGTGTGGTCGAATGAGTGGGAGGAAAGCTTTCAGAAGCTCAAGACAGTTTTGACCACATCTCAGGTATTAGTATTGCCATCAGCTTCAGGTTCTTACTATTGTGATGCTTCGAGAGTTAGGATCAGATATGTATTGATGCAAGAGGGTAGAGTTATTGCTTATGCTTCTCGTCAGTTGAAGCCCCGTGAGAATAATTACCATGTTCATGATTTAGAGTTGGATGCTATAGTTCATGCTTTAAAGATTTGGAGGCACTATTTATATGGCATGTCTTGATCGCAGTCTTCAACATTTATTCAAGTAGAAGGATCTTAATTTGAGGTAGCTAAGGTGGCTTGAGTTACTCAAGGACTGTGATATTAACATTTTGTATCACCCGGGGAAGGCCAATGTAGTGGCCAATGCTTTGAGCCGAAAGGCGGTTAGTATGGGTAGTTTGGCGTATATTCGAGTTGGGGAGAGGCCCTTTGCAGTTGATGTCCAGGCATTAGCCAATCGGATAGTGAGACTAGATATTTCTGAGCCTAGTCAGGTGTTAGCTTGTGTGGTTTCTCAATCTTCCTTGTATGACTGCATTAGAGAACGCCAGTATGATGGCCCGCATTTGCTTATCCTTAAGGACAGGGTCCAGCATGATCATGCCAGAGATGTGACTATTGGTGATGATGGTGTGTTGAGAAGGCAGGGCCGGATTTGCGTGCTTAATGTGGATGGGCTTCAGGAGTTGATATTAGAGGAAGCCCACCTCGCGGTATTCTATTCATCCGGGTGCCGCAAAGATGAATCAGGATTTGAGGCAACACTACTGGTGGAGGAGAATGAAAAAGGATATTGTAATTTATATAGCTCGGTGTCTCAACTGTCAGTAGGTCAAGTATGAGTATCTGAGGCTCGGTGGTGTATTTCATCGGATGGATATTCCAGAGTGGAAGTGGTAGAGGATTACTATGGATTTTGTGAGTGGTCTCCCTCGTACCTCGAGGAAGTTTGATTCGGTTTGGGTGATTGTGGATAGTGTGACGACCCGGCCGGTCATTTTTGGAATTTATGCACCGTTGCCTATTAACTGTTTCCTCTAAGTTCATATCTGCTATTTTGGGTTGCCAGGATATTCGGTAATAGAATTCGGAGTGTTTTGGGACGTGCGTGCAAAATTTTAGGTTAATCAGACGTGTTTTGGGACGTGTTTTGGTTACGTTTTGAATCGAAAGCGAGTTTGGTTAAGTTTTGAAATTTTTAAGTTCAAATCATTAATTAATTTGTGTTTCCGGCGTTATTTTAGGTGGTTTAAGGGTTGGTAAAAGTTTAAATGATGTTATGAGACATGTCCGTAGGTTTGGTTGAGGTCCCGGGGGCCTCGGGTGTGTTTCAGATGCTCAATGGAGTAATTGGACTTTGAAATTGCAGCCGAAAATTACAAATCACTGATTCCTTCTTCGCGTTCATGAAGAAGCTCCCGCGTTCGCAAAGTTTCTCCCTTCCCTTTCATCGTGATCGCATCCCTTACCCCGCGATCGAGATGTACAACTATTCTGGGCAGTATTAATATTTCATAAACGAAGCTTTCTTCCATTTTTACAAAAACTCAAGCTAGAGAGCTCGGTTTTGGGAGATTTTTTGAAGGATATTCAGAGGCAAATAATGGGTAATGATTTCTTACTCCTCTATGATTAAAATCACTAATCTAATCTCAAATTCAAGCTTTAATTTCAGGTTATGAATGAAAGGGGTAAAGTTCTTAAACATAACTTTGATGATTTGAAGGGGCATTTGACCTCCGATTTGGGAGATTTTTATATGGTTGGAATCGTGAGAGTACGAGGTTTTTGAAAATATGAAAATTATTCGATTTTGAGACGTTGTCATGAGGGGAATTTTGGTCATTTTATCTATTTTGCTCATTAGCTTTAGTTTTATCAGTGTAACTAGTTACTTGCGATGTTATTTACAATATGTAATTGGTTTGAATAGATTTGGGCCACTCGGAGTCGGTTACTCATGGAAAAGGGCATTGTTTCTTAGCGGTTTTGTACCGGTTCGAGGTAAGTGGCTTGCCTAACTTTGTGTGGGGTACCTCTCCCCTTAGGATATCTTTGTTGTTGTTTAAATGCCTTGTGAATGAGGTGATGTGCGTGTATTTGTGCTAGTTCTTGAAATTCACCCTACTTGGCTTATTTAGATTGTGTTTTCTTCATGTATTTAACTGTTAAAAATGCAATTTCACTTGTTTTAGCTTAGGGAAAACATGTTAGTAACTTAATTGCTCTACTTGACTAAATTGTAATATCTATCTTTCTTGTGAAGTATGCTAGACTTTAGATTTTACTTGTTGGCCACACATACTTCTTTCTGTTAATTATTGGTTTGTTGCGGTGTGTTTACTATTGGGACTACGGGACAGCATCCCGGGAGCTTCCCCTGTTCCTACTTCGTTCCGAGATTTGAAAGTGCAGGATACCAAGAGATCCCCGACACAGGATTGATTAATTGGCGGATACTAAGAGATCTCCAGCGCAGAAGTGATTAACTAGAGGATACTAAGAGATCCTCGGGATACTTGGAGATCCCTTGTGTATATGATGAGGATACTAGGAGATCCTCGTGATACTTGGAGATCCCTTGTGTATATAATGAGGATACCAGGAGATCCTCAGGATATCAGGAGATCCCCGATGATAAATAGCCTGTAGTGATCGTTCTTGTATTGTAGATTTGAATTTGTAGTCTGTTTAGTTTTACTTACTGTTTTTGTTAGATACTCGAGCTTTACTGTATTTGTTTCGGTCTATTCATTTTATATTATTTTTTTGTATACCTCAGTAGGGCCTCGACCTTCCTCGTCACTACTCTACCGAGGTTAGACTTGGCACTTACTGAGTACCGCTGTGGTGTACTCATGCTACGTTTCTGCACCCTTTTTTTGTGCAGATCCAGGTACATTTGAGCAGGCATACCACCAGTATCTGTCAGGGAGCATTTCGCTTGGAGACTTGAGGTATGCATCTTCCGCGTCCGCAGATCTGAAGAGTTTCCTTCTATTCTACCTTTTAGTTAGTAGTTTCATTCATGTATTCAGTTGTTGTAGACACTTTCGGATATTAGAGTTGTATGTTATGTTTTTTACTCTTAGCCTGTGTGGCCCATGGGTTTTCGGGTCTTGGAAGTTGTTACATTATTTTGAGTTGATATGTATGTGCCAGGTGGCACTCTATACATTTTCTTATGTTATTCAGTAATTGTTATCGTTTTCGTAAAGGTTGTGGAATTTCCACAATGTGTTAGGCTTACATAGTCGCAAAGACCGGGTACCGTCATGACAGGTTCACAATTGGTGAACTAGGGTCATGACAGATAGGCTGACCAAGTCCGCGCACTTCATTCCGGTGTGTACCACTTATTCTTCAGAGCGAGTAGCAGAGATTTTCATCCAGGAGATTGTACGGTTTCATGGGGTGCCAGTTTCTATTATCTCAGATAGGGGTACTCAGTTTACTTCCTAGTTCTGGAGGACTTTTCATCGAGAGTTGGGTACACAAGTAGAGTTGAGCACAACGTTTCATCCTCAAACAGACGGGCAGTCCGAGCGTATTATTTAGATATTAGAGGACATGTTGCGTGCCTGTGTTATTGATTTTGGAGGTTCTTGGGCTGAGTTCTTGCCACTTGCAGAGTTTAATTACAACAACAACTACCAATCCAATATTTAAATGGCGCCGAATGAGGCCTTATATGGGAGACGGTATAGATCTCCGGTTGGTTGGTTTGAGCCTGGCGAGGCCAGGCTATTGGGGACAGAGTTGGTCCAGAATGCCATAGAGAAGGTGAATATGATCCAAGAGGCTTCGTACAGCTCAGTCGCGGTAGAAGAGTTATGCAGACTGGAAGGTTCGAGATGTATCTTATATGGTGGGCGAGAAGGTCTTGTTGAAGGTTTAGCCTATGAAGGGCATTATGAGGTTTGGGAAGAAAGAAAAGCCGAGTCCACGGTTTATTGGACCTTTTGAGATACTTAGGAGGATTGGGGAGGTGGCCTATACGCTTGCTTTGACACCCAGCTTGTCGGGGGTTCATCCGGTATTCCATGTTTCCATGCTCCGAAAGTATGTTGGGGACCCGTCTAATGTGTTAGACTTCAGCGTCGATTCAGTTGGATGAGGACTTGACCTATGATGTGGAGCCAATGGCTATTTTGGGGTGTCAGATTCGGAAGTTGAGATCTAAAGATATAGCTTCGGTGAAGGTTCAGTGGAGAGGTCGACCAGTGAAGGAGGCTACTTGGGAGACCGAGCAAGAGATGCGGAGTAGATATCCTTACCTATTTAAGACTTCAGGTATGTTTCTTGACCCGCTCGAGGATAAGCATTTGTTTTAGTTGGGGAAGATGTGACGACCTGGCCCATCATCACGTGATTTACCGCCCCTTTTTCCTCATATTATGTTTCTCTATGCTTCATTATTGGTATTTGAGGCGATCGAATAGAATTGGATTGGTCTTAGATGGAAATGAGACACTTAGTCTCTTAAAGGAAAGCTTGTTTTGGAAAAGTCAACCAGAAGTTGACTATTTATTAGAGGGCTTGGATGTGAATTCTGGTGTTTATGTTAGCTTCGGGGGATGATATTTGACATAAGAGTGCGATCGGAATTGATTTTGGAGGTCCGGTGTATAATTAGGCTTGAATTGGCCAAGTTGGTTTATTGGCGAAATTTGGTGGATAGGTGAGATTTTGATCCGGGGATTGGAATGGAATTTCGAGAGTTGCAGTAACTCCTTTAGGTGATTTTGGATATGTATGAAAAATTTTAGTTCATTCGGAGGTGTTTAGGCCGGGTTTTTGATCGAATGTGCAATTCGGAAGTTTTTTTAAAAACTTAGGCTTTGACTTGATATTTGAGGATTTTGATATTAACGATATAGTTTTGATGGTTCCGGCAAGTTTGAATAAGGTAATGGAATATGTCTGTGCTTTTGGTTGAGGTCCTGGGGGCCTCGGGGTAAGATCTAGTGTTAACACGAGAGTTTTTGGAAGTTGCTTCAGGTCTGAGTTGCTGTCATCTGGTATTTCTGCTTCTGCAGAAATGGACCGCAGAAGCAGGTAAGGGAGCGGAGAAGCGATTTTGGAATGGGTTGAGGAGTTTCGCAGAAGCGGAACATGATCCGCATTAGCGGGTCCGTAGAAGCAGACTTTTAGCCGCAGAAGCGGACTTGGGGGATCCGCAGAAGCGGACCTTTGTCACAGAAGCGGTCATGGAGCAGTTAAGTCAAAACCACAGAAGCGGTTATTGGGACGCGGAAGTGATACCGCAGAAGCGGTTTTGGGAACTGCAGAAGTGAAAACTGAACTGTATTTAATGAACATTGACTTCACGAATTTGAAAGAGAAAAACATTTTAAACTTCGGACTAAGAAGGTTTTTGGGCGATTTTGAAGAGAGTTTCGAGGGCTTTCATCAGGTATGGATTTTTGGACTTCTATTATGATTTTATGGTGTAAAATCATGGATTAGCATTGAAAATTCAAGGAATTAAAGGGTAAAAATAAAGGTTAGGGCTTGAAACTTAAGAGAGTTTGAATTTGGGATTTGAAAGGGCATTTGAACTCCGATTTTGGTAAATTTGATATGTATAGAATCGTGGAGAGACGAGGAGTCCGGTGATGTAAATTTTGTTATTTTTCGAGAATTGGGACCGTGGCTCAGGTTTTGCCAACTTCATGATTTTTGGTGTTTTTCGAGTCTTTTCATTGGATTGTATTCTATTAGCCTATTGTAACGTAGTCGTTGTTGTTTTGTCCAGATTTGATGTGCGAGGAGGTTGATTCGAGAGGAAAGGGCATTCCGAGCTAGTCCTTGGCCGACTAAATGTGAGTAATAGATGTAGATGATGACCTGAGGGTTTGAAACCCCAGTATATCACACTGTGATACTATATTGAGGCGAGACACTTCGTTTATGATTAGGGATTTTGGCTTAGTCTGCCCCGAGTGGTGTCCAAGCTATGGTTTGGACTATAGACCGATTTTGTAAACATCCTACTTGGATTGTTATGATATATTTGGGTTGTGTGCCGACTATTTTAATCCCTTGAGGATTATTATCACTGTTTCCATGATGTTTAGCATGCTATATGATTTCAGTCCCGAGTTTTAAACATTGTTTCGAAATGATTAGTCACATTCCTAAGGTTTTAAAAACTACAATATTTTTCCTAATAATTGAAACTGATAACTATAATTTGACTTTGTCGTGTGACTCACATGCATATCCAGGACTGAGTGTGGATTGGGTTGCACGCCGCAGTGATGATACGATGATATTGCGCTTGGGTTGTAGGAGTCCCTCTGGAGTCTGAACTCCCACAGTGAGCGCGGGTGCGCAAATGGATCGGGTTGCATGCTATAACGGTCTTGTTCATTGCATTGCATTCATGCTTTGCTGTATATCTGATTTATCTGATTATGTTTTGTTGTCGTTTTATCGTTAATTATGCTAAATTGTTAGTTATAGCTTTACATTGTGGTATTTTTGTGGATTCTCATCTTTAGTCATTATATATGCTTATTACTCGCTGAGTTGGAAGTACTCACTTTACTCCCTGCACCATGTGTGCCGATTCAGGTGCATCGGGAGCTTAGTTGAGCGGTTTGCTGTCTTTCAGAGTTACTTCAGAGTTGATGAGGTAGCTGCCTGGCGTCCGCAGGACCCCACTTCTCTCCCTTATCCATTTAAACTTTCGCATGCTAGACTTACGCATTTCAAGGATTTATTATTCTGTTATATTTAGAGGCTCTAAACTCTTGACCCCAGATCTTTTGGGAGTTAAATTGGTTTTTACTATGGCTTTCCGCATTGTTCTATCTATTATCGGAATTATAAATCTTGTTAGCTGTTATAATAACTCCATTAAATGTCGGTGAGTTTTCATACTTGGGTTGTGAGTACTGAAATGGTCGGGTTTATCTAGTAATTGTGTTGGATATCATGACGATCGGGATTGGGATCGTGACATTAATACAAGATTCTTCCTCACCATATGTTATATTTGAAAAAGGGAGAATCTATTTTTTTAGTTCTATTTGGTGAAGGGTTTTTAAAATTAATTTAGAGATCTTAAACTTTTACAAATATAAAAGAAAATTTTAGTGTTAAGCTCTGAAAAAATTTATAGCATTTAAGCGAAGTAAAAAAAATTCTTATAACCCTTTAAAAATCTTTATTTATATTAGTTCATATAAAGTTAAAAACAAAATTAAGTTAGATATCTTTTATAACATATTTTGTGTTCCTAAATATTATGAGTTACTACATAATTCAAATAATTGAGTCAATATTAAAATATCAATTAATATAAAATAAATAAATAACAATTTTTAAGATATAAAATCTAGGGTGTGTTTGGTATAACGGAAAATATTTTCTTGAAAAATAAGTAGTAATCTTATTCATTTTCTGGTGTTTGGTACGCAAATTAAGGAAAATGACTTCTCCAGAGTATTCATAAATAATTTAGATATAATAAATATGAAGCCATAAACTTTTAAACTAACAACCTTCCGGACCTATAAATTTCATAAACTTTCGAACCGCTAAACATTCAAAATCGCAAAATTTCGAACACGTAAACTTTATAATTTCTAAACTTGTAAAATTCCAAACACATCAACCTCTGAATTCATAATTTTGAAACTTTTAAAATTTTAGCCTTTAAACCGATAAATAATAAAATTAAAACCGAAAAATATATTTAAAATTTTTTTCGGGGGGGGGGGGGGGGGGGGACTAGAAAGAAAAAACAACAGAAATTTAAACTACAAAAAAAGTAGATTTTCTTTTCCGGTGGGGGGGGGGGGGGATGGGGATAGGTGGTGCAGAAAAATAAAAATAAAAATTTAAAATTGCAAAAAAAAAGGTAAAAAATATATTTTGTTGCGCGACGATGGAGGGGAAGTAGGATGGGTGGTAACGAAAAGCTGAAATAAAAAAAAATTGGAGAGGGGGCGGGGTGGGTTGGTGAGGGTGGGGAAGATTGAGAAGGAGGTTAGGAAAATATTTTCCCTTCTCTTGATAAGGAAATCATTTTCCTCCATTTGAAGGAAAATGAATTGATAAGGAAAAATTTTTCCAAAACATTTAAACCAATCAAACATGGAAAAATTGAAAAACATTTTCCGAAAAATATTTTTTTTCATACCAAACACAACCCTAATCTTAAAGGAAAAAAATACAGGAGCATATTTGTATGAATATCTTTCTTCTATATGGCAATAGAGTGATTTAACGCATATGAGACTCGAGTAAATTTATCATCTTTGTAAGTTAAGACGATATGATATCATTTTGAATTCAAGTATTCTTTTTATGTAATACCATTAATTTCTAGATTCAAATTGATTGTCGTATTTTTATCACGTCAACTACTCTACAGTGATCGTTTCATCTTGCAAATAATTTGTTGATAATTTTAGTTAGTTGTTCTTTCACATAAGAATTCTGACTAAAGATTTACATTCAACACGCGTACATAATGATTTTTTATATTAAAACTATAAAGACCCTTGGCGAAATATCGTTCGCCTTTTTTATCCTTTTAAATTAGTATTCTTACCGGATAAAATAGTCATTTAATACATTTTTCCGAATAATGAGGATATTAACAACGAAAATTATAATTACTAAATTTTTCCTTATTTGAACTGAGTAAAAACTTCTAAAATTTAGCACTTTAAAATAAAATAAGATTTTACTTTATAAGAATCCCTTTTTTATTTGAAGTATGTTATAACAAACTATATTTACGGCTAATCCTCCTTTAGAGCTTTGGAGTCCGTTACGAATTACGATATTAGCCAACATAAACTTTGTCGATAGTATGGTTTTATTTTGCTAAACAATCTTAGACAGGAACCATGACATAGTTATGTTTATTAACTTGGATTTTAGTTACGCTTAATGATTTTATTATATCCTTAGACTCAATTTTCTTATCTTTTACTTTGTGGAGCATTCATAATTCATGATTAATTGTTGCTTCAAATTAAAAAAAAAAAGTCTTTTTGAATTTGTATCGGGCAAATTTGGTTCCCTACGTCCTCATGTTATCTATGCACGTCATTGGCATCAAGGCCGGCTCAGTAGAGGCCGGTCCAAGTGAGATCGACCCCAGTAAGTGAACGGCCCGGGTAACATGACCCAAGACGACGTCGTTGAAGCTCTGACTCTTCCGTACACTGAAGCCACCAACTTCTGTACCTTTCTTTGATTATTTCGAGGAAGGTCCCCTAATATATAAAGGGGACCTTCCCTTTGTAAAGGGGCTCATGTGTATTTAGGCTACTCAGAATATACAACTTATTCTCTCTCTCTCTCTCTTGTGCAAAGATTACTACTTGTTCCATTCTTCTTACATCTTAAGATACCTACATCTCATCATTATCACTGACCTTAGCTCGATAATATCCTCTAGTTCATATTACGCTTGATTCTGATTTACCCTTTTATAGTTCTTGAGTTTAATAAGTATTCGCATAACTTTTTAGCCAAATAATTTGGCGCCGTCTGTGGGGATTTCATGAATCAAAGTTGTAGTTTGCTTCTAGAGATCCCTCAAAACCCACTTTCTACAACCTAAAATGGCTCAAAACAACGCAAGAATGAAAGCTATTGTGGATGTTAGAGCCGATCTTATAGGCCCTATCAACGCGACTGCTAAAGCGGATGCCTTACACGCAACCCCTAGTACCCTGATAAACGCGGAAAACCCACCTTCCCCTTCTGAAGATCTGGTGGTTCCATGAGAAAAAGACGCTTCTATATCTACAACTGAAGAAGCACCCCCAGAGGTAAAGAGGTTACTAGAAGAGTGGTTGACAAACGCTCTGAGTAGTTTAGCTGAGAAGCCACCCCAAAACGCTAGATGCGCACCAACAACAGACCATGTTGCAGCCGAAAATGAACTCGAGGTCACACGAACGAACAACGTGCCCGTCGATGCTCAAGCTCACGGAGGCACACACACAGCCATCCTAAAAAAGATGGAGGAAATGGAAAATGAAAATAGGTCGCTTCGCGACCAGATGAAGGAGCACCAAGAAAGAGTGGACAAGATCCCAGGTACGCCTAAGCTGCTGCCAAAGCGAGACGTGAGGTGGTTTGTTGAACAACTCTATATAGAAGGAGCTGTACCATACCCCATCCAAAGACCTTCAAAATGCCCCCTACTTGAAGGTATATGACGGAACCTCAGATCTCGAGGACCATCTGATTCATTATGTCCCGTCAGATCTCGAGGACCATCTGATTCATTATGTCACGGTAGTCAAATGTAACGATCTATCAAAGGAGCAGGTATCGTCCATACTTAAAAAGAAGTTCGGCGAAATGTTAACGGGAGGTCCCCTAACGTGGTATTCCCAGCTACCGGCCAAAAGCATCTCCACATTCGAGGAGATGGCAGATAAATTTGTCACTGTTCACGCTGGAGCCAAGAAAGCGAAAGCACGGGTCAACGACATTTTTGCTGTCCGACATACCTCAGGAGAAAGGCTCAGAGAGTTCTTAGCCAGGTTCAACAGGGTTAGAATGAGCCTACCAAAGGTCTCAGAAGGCATGGCAGTTGCAACTTTTCAGAACAGGCTCAGCAGAGACGACTCAAGGGCAACCAAGAAACTGCTTAGCCGCCTTATGAAATATCCCCCCACCACCTGGGTAGAAATTCACAATGCCTACTGTGCCGAGGTACGTGGAGAAGACGACGATCTTAATGGCCCAACCCAGCGGTTAATAACGGTGCACCCAAAAATTTGAAGAGACCGATGCAACGAGGGACGACAGGAACAAGTCTCATGCCTCAACAGGGAGAGGCACTAACCATACATCAAATCTTTGCATCCGCCGCCACCAAGGCACGCGGACGCCTTACAACGACATGTCGCCTCACTACGAAACGACAGACGTATGCCTCCTTTTCTATCTACACATAACTTTTGTGTATCTCCTTCGGAAGTAGTGTACGCACTAGAGAAGCTGGCAACAAAGTACAATGGACGGCGAAGATGAAGTCCGACCCTGCCACCAGAAAATCAAATGCCTTATGTGAGTTCCACCAGGAACGAGGGCACAGAACATAAGATTGCAAAGGTCTCCGGCAGGAGGTGGTTCGAATGTTAAACCAAGGATTCTTGAAAGAACTACTCAGCAACAAAGGAAAACTCAACTTCGCACGTGGGCGAGAACAACCGCATGGCCCGCCAAGGACGACCTCACCAACATGTACCATCAACATGATCATTGGGGAAGGCAACGGCTCAGCGATCAACCACGTTAAATTCACCACCATTCACAAATTAAAGCGAACCATCGCTCACGAACGGTATGACGACTTCGACGATAGTATCACCTTCGATATGTCTGATACCGACGATTTCTTTTTCAGCCATTACGATGCTTTAGTTATTACTTTACACATAGTAGATAGTGATGTTAAAAGGATTATGGTCGACGATGGCAGCGGCGCATGTATCATTCATCCAAGAGTTCTTGCACTAATGAGACTCGAGGATAAGATAATATCACGCTGTATAACACTAACTAGTTTTAACAATGCAGTGGAAACACCTCTGAAGAGGTAACGCTACCCGTTATGGCGGGAGGAGTTCCGATGGAAACCACTTTCCACGTAATGAAACAAGAAACGACATACAATGCCATCATCGAACATCCGTGGATACACGCCATAAGGGTAGTCCCCTCCATTTTCTACCAAGTGATCAAATTCCCTACCCCATGGGGGAGTTCAACATACGGGGCGAGCCGCACACCGCCCAAGAGTGATAAAATATCTCAATATTACACGCACACCAAACAACTCAAATGAGCAAGTGCAGAAGCACAACAGTTAGCCCTATCGGGGACTAAGGTCTACCCGACAGAGGACGCCATCAAAGATCCCAATGAAGTTGAGGCTAACAAGGCCACAGTCGAAGACCTCGACCCCGTCCAGTTGAGCAACAACGACTTCGCAAAGAAGGCTTAATAGGCCATGGCCTCTCAAATCCAAGTAAGTATCGTGAATTTCTATCTAAACATGTATACCTATTCGCTTTTTCCCATGCAGATATGCTAGGGATTCCTAGAAATTGTCTCCCACAAACTAAACGTCGATCTGCTACACCCGCCCGTGTGGCAGGTAAGGAGAAAATTCAATGCCACCATCAACGAACCAGTAACTGAAGAAGTAGACAAGCTACTGGAAAACGGTTACATTAGGGAGTCCAAGTATCTGGAATGGGTCGCAAATGTTGTAATGATTAAAAAGAAAAATGGGAAGCGGCGGATATGCGTGGATTTCACTGACCTAAACAAAGCATGTCCAAAAGATTCATTCCCACTACCCCACATTGACCAATTAATAGACGCAACAGCAGGACATGAGCTGTTATGCTTCCTGGACGCGTACTCCGGCAACAATCAGATCATGATGGCCGAGGAAGATCAGGAGAAAACAACCTTCATCACTCAACAGGGAACATACTGCTACAAGTAATGCCCTTCGGGCTCAAGAATGCGAGGGCCACATACCAAAGGCTGGTGACTACGATATTCAAAGAACAACTCGTAGTAGCCTCACGAAAGCTACGACCCTACTTCCAGTGCTACCCCATAAGAGTAGTAACGACCTTCCCATTAAGAAGCATCTTACACAAGCCCGAACTCTCAGGCCGGCTCGCCAGATGGGCCGTTAAGCTCAGCGAGCATGATATCACATACCTTCCAAGGACCACCATCAAGTCACAATTCCTAGCTGACTTTATTGTTGACTTCAGTGCGGAAGTCCTGCTAGAGGCAGAACTCGAGGTACAACGCGCATCTTCCGAAAACGACCTATAGGTCCTTTATATGGATGACGCCACTAATGCATCGAGATAGGGACTGGGACTCGTCCTTGAGGTCCCTAGGGGCGAAACAATTTGCCAATCCATACGATGTCCGAAAATGACTAATAACGAGGCCGAGTATGAGGCCGTTATTGCAGGCATGAAACTTTCCATCAAGTATGGGGCTCTCCGAATCCTCCTCCATTGCGACTCCCAACTGGTAGTAAACCAGGTCACTGGGAATTATCAAATCAAAGAGCAAAGACTACAAAAGTACCAAACAGAAATCGACAAGCTAATGGCTATGTTCGACGAATGCCGCTTCGAACAAATTCCTAGAGCACGGAACATCGAAGCAGACGGCCTGGCAAAGTTGGCCGCAGCCACCAAAAACATCAACAAAGAAAGTGTGGTCACACTCCTCTAATCGGCCATAGATCATATAGAGTTACATTCTTTAAACTTAACTTGGGATTGGCGCAACCAGTTCATATCTTATCTACAGGATGGGACATTGCCCCCCACAAAAAAGAAGCAAAGAAACTTCGCGTACAAGCCACCCGATATGGAATGATCGACAACGACCTCTACAAAAGGATGTTCAGTGAGCCCCTGGCCAAATGCTTAGGGCCACACTAAAATAATTCGGTACACGGAGAAGTGCATGAAGGCCATTGCGGTACCCATAATGGGAACCACGCCCTTGTGTGATGCATCATACATGTCGGCTACTACTGGCCCACCATGAAGAACGAGGCAGCCGAATATGTCTGCCGATGCAAATAATGCCAGAAGTACGCCCCAATGATACACCGTCCAGGAGAGCCCCTCCATTCTGTCACTTGCCCTGGCCCTTCATCAAATGGGGAATGGATATAGTCGGCCCCTTACTCGCAGGACGAGGAAAGGTACAATTTTTACTTATTTTAACAGACGATTTCTCCAAGTGGGTGGAAGCAGGTGCGTACGCTCAAATACACGAACAAGAAGTCATCGCCTTCATATGGAAAAACATTATATGCCACTTCGGCATCCCCAAAGAAATCAGTTGCGATAGCGGACGATAGTTCATCGGTCAAAAAATGATCGAGTTCTTCGAGAACTGGCGCATCAAAAGGATACTATCCACGCTGTACCACCCTGCCGCCAACGGCCAAGCGGAGTCCTCCAATAAAACAATTCTATACATACTTAAAAATAAGCTTGAAGACGCCAAAGGGCTGTGGCCCGAACTACTACCTTAAGTGTAATGGGCACACAGAACTACACCCAAGTCCAGCACCAGGGAAACCCCGTACTCACTAGATTATGGAACCGACGCGGTCATACCCGTCAAAGTAGGCGAACTAGCCTAAGATATTCGCACACCAGTGGAACAGAAATGACAACAGCAGACTTCAAGATCTTGATGAAACCGAAGAAAGAAGGGAAATGGCTCACATAAGGATGGTAGCCCAAAAACAACATGTCGAAAGATATTACAACAAAAAGGCAAAAATAAGGCCACTCAAAGTAGGAGATTACATCCTCAAAGCCAAGACGTTGGCCTCCAAAGACCCGAAAAACTGGGCACAAACGGGGAAGGGCCCTACAAGATCACGATCGCAGTCGGGAAAGGGGCATTCCAGCTAGAGACAATGGAAGGAAAAACACTCCAGAAAAACTGGAACGTTACTCACCTCAAGCATTTCCACTTCTAAAAGGCGTCCCCTAAGTCGTACTCTTTTTCCCTTACCCGAGTTTTGTCCCAATTGGGTTTTCTCAGGAAGGTTTTTAATGAGGCGGCAAAGGGAACACCTGGAGATGTTTGCAGTACAAGTATATCATATCAGCCTCTCCGTGTACTCTCCAAGCGCGACATAATATAGGGACTGGATTAGTGACATATCCAAATGTATGGAAAGGCTACGGTCATCTCCAAATGTATGAAAAGGTTACGACCATCTCCAAATGTATGAAAAGGCTACGACCATCTCCAAATGTATGAAAAGGCTACGACCATCTCCAAATGTACGAAAAGGCTACGGCCATCTCCAAATGTACGAAAAGGCTACGACCATCTCCAAATGTATGAAAAGGCTATGACCATCTCCAAAGGAATGAAAAGGCTATGGCTATCTCCAAATGTATGAAAAAGCTACGATCATCTTGAATATATGAAAAGGCTACGTCCATCCCCAAATGAATAAAAAGGCCATCGTTTTTACACGACTAAGGCCGTAAAAACTCTTACATGGCTAAGGCCATCATTTTTACGCGACTAAGGCCGTAAAAATTTTTACAAGGCTAAGGCCATCTCTTTTACATGGCAAAGGTCGTAAAACCTCTTACATGGCTAAGGCCATCAGTTTTAAAGCGCTAAGGCCGTAAAAACATTTACATGGCTAAGGCCATCATTTTTACACGGTTAAGGCCGTAAAAGTTTACATGGCTAAGGACATCGTTTTTACATGACTAAGGCCATCCTTTTTACATGGCCAAGGCCATCATTTTTATACGGCCAAGGGCATCGTTTTTACACGGCTAAGGGTGTAAAAACTTTTACATAGCTAAGGCCATCATTTTACATGGCTAAGGACATAAAAACTTTTAAATGGCTAAGGCCATCTTTTTAACATGGTTAAGGCCGTAAAGATTTACATGGCTAAGGCCGCCATCAAACACAGATTAAGGCCGTCAAACTTTAAATGGCTAAAAGCCATCGTTCAATACGACAAAGTTCACCCTTTTCACGTGATTAAGGTTCTGAAATTTTACGTGGCCAAAGCCACCATTTCTGCACGGCCAAGGCTGCCGAATCTTACACGCCCAAAGTGGTCGCCACCGAATGACCCACTTAGCTTCAACTACGTCAACAAGCACAAAGGCAATAATAAAAAATACAACAAGGTTCTGGAAAACAAAAAAATATTAACTATGGCAAAAGTCATATTTCTTTATCTCCAAAAGGGTCAGCACCCATGATACAAAAATAGGTATTTACAAAAATATTTCCTTACAAAAATCCTAAAGGCCTCCGCCACTCTGCTCGTCCTGCCCCACCTGGCCTCCATGTGGCCCGTCTTCATTCCCAAGAGGGTACATCTTGGAAATCCAAGAGCTGGATTCCAAACGGTTAACATCTGCAGAGTTACCCCCCTCTGGGGCCGGTGATTCGGGACTATAGCCGGCCGCTTTACGGGCAACTCTAACAAACTGGCATTGACTCCCAACCTCCGCCTCAAAAGCTCGCCCGGCCGCCAAAAATTCTTCAAGTACGACCATCCGAGCCTCCGCATACACCCACATCTATGTGCCTCACGAGACGCATCAGCCTGTGCAAGAGCCCGCCTGAGGACCTCAACATCAATCTTCTTAGCATCAAGTTCCGCCGTTAAGTCCGCAAATCGAGTACACAATTACACCACCTCCTCTGCCACTACGAGGTCAAGCTATAACTCTTCATCCTTATATTAAATAAGGATCTCCATCTCTGCAACCCGAGCAACAACGGCCATGAGTTGCTTGTCAACTTTCTCCAGCTCGGTCACCCTCTTCTTCAATTGCGCCTCAGACTGCACGAGGCCCTCACGGATCACCATAAAGTTAGGGTTATGTCTATACATGTCAGCCAATGTTTGGTGCGCCTCACGCATCCTATTGTAATTCTGCACCAACCTATTGTATTTGGCCACCTTGTTCTCCAGGCGTCGACCCATCTCCGCGTCTAAGACAAGAGTCTGGAAAGATCCAAAAGGTAAGTGCACGGAAAATCACCCTCCAAAAATACAAAAGATCAAGTGAAAATACATACTTGCAAGGCCGCGCCCGCCACTCTTTGGGACAAGTCCCTGTCACTAGTCTCCGCCAAGGCCTCGCTCTCAGCACCCGCAAATAAAAGTATCATGCTTGCGGCCGCCTCTTCGCAATTGTCTAACAAGTTGTAATGACTGGAATCACTATACGACGGGTTGAATGGCCGGCTATCATCTCCACTTGGTCTAGGGACCCGCCTTCTTCGCCCGCATCCTCAATAGCGATTTTCGGGCTTGCCACATCCATATATTCACCCACTCTCTCCGCAGCCACCCGTGACCCGCCGTCCCGAGCACGTGTAGGGCGGGGACTAACAATGCCCCCTAGAGGAGCAGACCTCCTCAAGCGAATGGCTTCAGCCATAAAGACCGGCCTAGACTCACGACGGGGTGACCTAACCTTCTCTGTCTGTGTGACCACCGCCTTGCCAGCAAGAATCCGACGTCTCTTCATCTCTAACGACTCTTCTTCTTCAGGCCCCCCTCCGTGGGATGCAAGTTTGGCTCAAATGGCGCCACTTCGGTACTAGGCGTCCCTGTGAGGGCAACTTCAGGGATGATCCTAGGCACCGCCACCGGTACCTCCTCGAGCGTCATTTCAAGCATGACCCCAGGCAGCGCCTCAGATGTTGCTTCGGGAGTCGCTGCTGGTGCAACCCCTTGCCTTTAGGGGGAATAAGCACTACCCCTAGGCGTGCTTATAAGGAGTATATCCTCCTTATCAGAATCGGACATTGCCCTGGAGGAGCCGACCATAATTTTCTTCTTCTGTGCCTTCTTAGAAGCACCCTGACCTACCAAAACAGGTATGAGTTAAGCAAGAAAAAATAAGAGGAGCCTCCAAGCCAGAACGGAAGGGAAAAACAAAGCAAGGCAGTTGCCTGTCGGGTCATAGAGTCTGAGGAATTCTGGCCAGGTATGACACTCCTCTGCAAATGGTATCAATGCTTTTACCCACGACCTAATGTCATCGATCATTCGAGGAGTGCGAGCTATCACTACATAAAAGTAAAAAGAAATCTACGGTGATTAAGCCAACGAAATAAGATTGCCATAAAAACTGCATACAGGAATGCTTACATGCTGTGTTCCATGCCTCCGGGAACCCTTCTGGGTTATACACCAGATGTTCAGTACGTACGTAGAAAAGCTTTTTCTAACATTTACGACTGGCCTTATCGTTAGATTGCACCACAAAACGTTTCTTGCCCCAACGTACCAACTGAAGCATGGTACCTCGCATGAAGCTCACGCTGAACATTTGCAAGAGGTGGTGAACAGAGACCTCCTCCTCAGCCTTAGCCGCATAGGTGGTAAGAATCCTACACACCTTCAGCACATACGAGGTAAGTTGGGCATGACACGCCCCATACAAATGACAAAGCTCCTCCTCCAATGGATTGAGCGGGAGGCTATACCCAGTCCGAAAAGCATACTCATAAAATATACAATATCCAAGCCTGTTCACATTGGCGTAGTCCGTCCAGGCGGGGGCCATCTCAACGTAATTAGGAATCTTGTACGACGTTCTAAGAGCAGCCAAATGAGATGACGTCAGCTCACTAAGTTCCCAGGAAGGAAGTTTCATTTATTATTGAAATCCTTCCGCATAACCATGTCCTGTGGAAGTATGTTGGTCATCGATAGAGGAATGAGGGCCTCCTCGTCTTCCCCTTTCCCCACCATCTGAGGATGATGAAACCCTAGAAGGGGAATCGCCCTTGGTCTTTTTGCTATCACGGAGACGTTTTACCATGGTGAAAGTTATGAAAGAAAGGTGCTTCAAGGGTACAGGGTTTGATTCCCAGGAGCGGAAATTTTAAGAAGATCAACAAGTACAAGAAAAAGACGAGGATAAAATTGAGGAAATACTCTCTGAAAAAGTTCAAAAGTTGAATTGGATTCAAACTCTCCTCTATTTGTAAGGAAAGGCCACAAAAATAAAAAAGGCATGATTCAAAAACTGGCACGGGAAACCAAAACGTCACATCACGTCCTGAACCACCTCGGGAGCAAAAGTAATGATCACGCACGTGATCGATGATTTCATCCTAAAAAGAAGCCCTAAAAGGAGGTCATATGTCAACGGCATAATGCCTTCGTATACGTTCATGCCTTTTTAGATGGTACCTACATATACGACCAAATTTCTAGGAAGGTCAAGCACATATGTCTGTTTGTTGAAGACACTTCTCGACTACGTCCCCAACAAATGGAGGGACCATCTGTATCGGGCAAATTTGGTTCCCTACGTCCTCATGTTATCTATACACATCCTTGGCATTAAGGCCGGCTCAGCTGAGGCCGACCCAAGTGAGATCGACCCCAGTAAGTGGACGGACCGAGTAACATGACCCAAGACGACGTCGTTTGAAGCTCTGACTCTTCCGTACACTGAAGCCACCAACTTCTGTACCTTTCTTTGATTATTTCGAGGAAGGTCCCCTAATATATAAAGGGGGCCTTCCCTTTGTAAATGGGCTCATGTGTATTTAGACTACTCAGAATATACAACTCATTCTCTCTCTCTCTTGTGTAAAGATTACTACTTGTTACATTATTCTTACATCTTAAGATATCGACATCTCATCATTATCACCGATCTTAGCTCTATGATACCCTCTAGTTCATATTATGCTTGATTCCGATTTACCCTTTTATATTTTCGATTGTTCTTGAGCTTAATAAGTATTCGCATAACTTTTAGCCAAACAGAATTATTATTTTTTTCTTTTTACTTTGCCATTTGATATGTTTGTTTGCTTATTAGTGTTCTTTGCTTCTGTTTTTCATCTACTTTTATGTTCTTAATTTGGTATTGTCTAATACTTTCTGTTTTTTTCTTCCAATTTTAGGTTGTGGTATCATGTTTTAGAAGCTTTTGGACCTAAAACAACAAAGTATATTGAGATAACACAACAATAATAAAAATTTTATTTATTTAAATTACTTACTTATTTGAATTGTGTGAAATAACTATAACTCTTTATATTAATTATTGCATAAAAAATTAGAATATTTAATTCAATCTACTATTTGTTATGATTTAGTGATTTGAATTGATGTTCTTATGATTTTTTTAAAACAAGCATTATTAGGTAAAAATATTATTATTTTAGCAGGTTAAAATTTATTTATTTTCATAAGTCGGATAAGAGATGACAGTTGCACTGCCGAATCTTCGTAAACTGGTCCACGAAATAAAAAGAGAAAAATAGGAATAAATCTTAAGCGAGCACTGAAAGTGGTGAACTATTTTTCACGTGCTAAATTGCACTTGAAGAAGACCCAGTTTGTTCCCCCGTATTCATTGTTTCTCCTCTTTTATTTCAACATACTTTTTTTGGGTAAGTATATGTTAAGTCTTTATCTCATTTAAGTTGTAATTATTTATTTATTTATTACCTTCGATTCCTTTTTTCATGTATGTGCGTGTATATATATATATATATATATATATATATATATATATATATATATATATATATATATATATATATATATTATAAATTTATTTATGGCTTTAACCATTACTGAATATTTTATATAATATTCTCAAGAATTTTTCTCTATACGTTTTAACTAATTGTTGCCACACTAATTCTACCTTTAACTAATAATTTAATGTCATGAAACTAAAATTATGGTAAAGATCAATAATAATAATTTGAACTGAAATACCAGCTAGCCGATAAATTCTTTTCAAAACAATGTTCTCATTTCCACGAAAAACACTTTACTTTATCGTTAACTTAGGTTCCAGGAATAAATAATATACAGCACAATGGGTTAGAGAGAGAGTATCTAGTTTCTCTCTATAGTTTTCATCCAACAGTCTCCGTCTCCTTCCACCATAAACAAAAGCTATAGCCTCCATTATTCCAAAAAACCACTAAATGGAAACCCCTACCAGCGTGGAAATCATCCCATGCAGCCCTACAAGAAACGACACGCCAGTACCTTCATCCAAACCCCCTTTAAAGGCAAACACTATTACAGTACAAAACACCTCCCCAACACTAGTATGAATCCTGGAAAACTACATAGTGAAGGAAAACCATTTTTCTTAAGCATTCTAAACAATAACCTACATCTAGCAACACGTCTAACATATATGCTCAAAACGATATTAATATGGATATCACTACCATGGAAGAAATTGACTACCCGTTTCCTAAAAGAGAGGAAGAAAATGTTTTCATCCCCATGTGACGAGCCAAAGGGTCATCACCGTAATTCTCCCTTTTTGCGTAATTTCGAGGCCTTGAGAACCTTGATTTTAGTTGCCTTGATTTACTTGTGCAATTCGGGCGCGAAGATGGAAAATTTCTATGTTAAAATATGTGAATTCTGTAGAAAATTTGAAGAATTTTGATATTAATATTGATATGGTTGACTTTGGTAAATATTTTGGGTAAACAGACCGGTACTTGTGATGTGATGGTCCCGGGAGGTCCGTAGAAAATATGGGACTTTGGCATATTCCTGGAATCGAAATCTGAGGTCCCTAGCCCGAGTATAGAATTTTTGAAAGAAATTATTTTTCTAAAAATGATATAAAAATTGAAATGAAATTGAGTTAGAAAATATAAGGACCGGGCTCGTATTTTGGTTCCGACACCCGGTACAGGTATTAAATATGCATTAAGCTCTTTTAGTGAAATTTAGTCGAAATCGTACGTCGTTTGACGTGTTTTGGACCTAAATATCTAAATTTAGAAGCTTATGAAGTTTGAAATGAAAAGTGATGAATTTGAGGCTAAAGTCGTTGATTTTGATGTTATTTTAGCAATTTGATCGCTCGAGTAAGTTCGTATGATGTTATTGAGTTAGTGTGTGGGTTTATTTGGGAGTCCCGAGGGCTCGTGGGTGATTTTGGAGGTGGTTCAGGGTGGTTTTAGCCTTAGAAATGTTGCAGATTTGCTGCAGTAAGCTGTTCCTGGTTTCCTTCTATGCGATCGCATAGAGCCATTTTGTGAGGTCTAGAATCCCTCTAATGCGATCACAATACTCCTCCGCGATCGCATAGTGCAGAGTCAGTCCCCCCCTATTTTTCCGCTATACATTCGCATTAGCAACCATGCAATCGCACTACTTTAACCCTCCAACCCTATGCGATCGCATCCCCTCTTCTGCGATCGCATAGGGCAATTTCACTCAGCGATTTTTAAAGCTTAAAACAGACCCATTACGGGATTATTTCCATTTTTTCATAAGACTTGTCTTCTCCAAACTCTAGGGGCGATTTTTGAAGCTCTTCTTCACCAAAGTCTTTGGGTAAGTAATTTTCCACCAGATTCTTTCACTCTTTTTCATTAATTACCGAAATCCTTGACCTAAATCATGAAATAAAAGTAGTAATTGTGGGCTTTGGGTAGAGTTAGGCTTTTGGAAATTTTGGGCGGTTCAACCTCAATTTGGGGTAGAATCTTAAAACAAATTACATATTTGAACTCGTGGGGTTATGGATGAACGGATTTTTGTCCGAGCCTCGAGTTTGGACCATGTAGGATAGGAACTTCATTTCTAGGCTATGGAATTGTGTCTTTGAACCATTATTGATAATATTGAACTAAATTGTGCCTAGATATCATTATTTCGGAGCTGGATTTAGGAAAGGCGGTATTAGAGGCTTGATTGCTATTTTTGGACCAAGGTAAGTGTTTGATATAACTTTGGCTTGAGGGAATAAGATTAAAGTATTATGATTGCTATTTGCTAAATGATCGAGTACAGTATAAAGGCATGATGACGAGTATTCATACACTAGTGTCTAGCATAACCGTGAGTCATAATTATTTTAATTCGAAAGATGTTGCACAACTGTTGTATTAAATTGATATATTCTATATAAAGTGTTATATAGGAAGGAATTAGCTAAAAGAGAATGTGTGGAAATGATTCCCCTGCCTGGACGAGTAGACTCTTACTATTATATTCTCTCTTGCGGGGATATTTGGTCTGTTTGTTGTACCCTTGTCGGGATTAATCATTATGTTGTTGAACATCCCTAATGGGACTTCTTTTGGAGAGATTATTTGTGCTATTCATTATAATATAGGATCGCGTGGTAAGCCGTCCATGTATGATATTGAAATAGGAACGAGTGGTACGTCGACCACAACTTATATTGATTATTGTTATTGGCCTTCAATGCGGGTGACATAGGGTGCACTGTGGAATGGGAGAGAGTGGTATGCCAAACACGTAAAGTATGAAATGAGGTCATGTGGCGTGTCGTCCACTTATATGCTATGTAAAGGGATCGTGTAGCGCTCCGTCCACTTACATGCTATATTATGGGCTTGTGTGATGCGCCGTCCACTTATATGCTACGTTATGGGATCGTGTGGCAGGCCGTCCACTATATATGTGTAAATCATTAAATCGAAGTAGCCCTGCTGTTTATTGCTAATAGTTCTTTTTCAGTTGTTATTCCCCGATGGCATGTCCCGTCCCAGCTTATTTTGTATTATTTGTTATTGTTTTCTTGCACTTGTATGTATATATATATATATATATATATATATATATATATATATATATATATATATAAATATATATATATATATATATATATATATATATATATATATTCGCACAGGTTAATTTTGGTAGGTCCTGTCTAGCCTCGTCACTATTTCGCCGGGGTTAGGCCAGGCACTTACCAGCACATGGGGTCGGTTGTGCGGATGCTACGCTTCTGTGCTTTTTGCACAGGTTACGGTACCGGAGCAGCTTTTGGACCACATCAGTACCCTATTCAATCGGGAGCTGACTTCAGTCCAGGGACTTCAAGGTAGCCTAGCTGGCGTTCGCAGGCCGGAGTCCTTTTCTATGTCTAGTCTGTTTTTTTTGTACCGAGACAAATGTTTTGTATTTCCATTCAGACTTTTTTGTAACACTATTTAGTAGTCCGTGAGCTAGTGAATCCACATTTTGGGTAGAGATATGTTTTAAACTTTCGCATTATGATTTCATTTTATTGAACTTAAAGTCTTCCACTTTTACTAATTGTTTTTCCGCATATTTACATTATTGAGATTTATCGAAGAATTTTTAGAGGTTGGCTGGCCTAGCTCCGTTAGTAGGTGCCATCACGACTCCCAATGGTGGGAAATCTAGGTCGTGATAAGTTAGTATCAGAGCACTAGGTTACTTAGGTCTCACAACTCACGGACAAACTTGGTGAGTCTGAGGGATCGGTACAGTGACGTCTGTATTTATCCCAAATGCTATAGAGTTAGGAAAATTTCACTTTGTTCATTCTTGTCATGTGATTTTGTTTCTCAAATATTAATTTTCATTCTACTCATTCATTTACAAATGGGTAGGATACGTGCTTCTTCTTCTACCGTGCAGCAGCCTAAGCCCCTAGCATCGGCTCCTATTAGGGGTAGTGGGCGAAGCCGAGGCCGTGCCAGAGTCCGAGGCCAGGGCAGAGCTCAGCCCCGAGCAACAGTCCTAGAGGTGGAACCTCATATTGACTATGATGAGGAGGTCCTAGCACCAGCAGCTCCAGTGGGCCCAGCTCAGGTCCCAGAGGGTTTCATTGTCTCTCCTGTACTCCAGGATGATTTGGTCTAACTGGTAGGCTTTATGGAGAGCGTCTCTAGAGCGGGGTTGCTTCCCGTAGCACCAACCATATCTCAGGCTGGGGGAGGAGTTCAGACTCCCGCTACGCGTACTCCGTAGCAGGTAGCTCCTCAACCTCAGGTTCCAGCAATTTAGCCAGCTGTGGCACCTCAACCGGGTATTCCAGCTTAGACCAGCGATGGTGCTGCGATGTCCGCGGATGCTCTATGGAGACTAGATCAGTTTACTAGGCTCTTCACTTTCACATATAGCGGTAGTCCGTCATAGGATGCTCAGAACTTCATATACAACTTTCATGAGGTCCTTCAGACCATGGGTATTTTGGAGACCAATTGGGTCAACTTCGCCACTTTTCGCCTACCAGGATCCGCCAAGACTTGGTGGAGAGATTTTCTTTTAGCCAGGCCAGTAGGGTCACCATCATTGACCTGGGACTAGTTTTTCGAGCTATTTCTGGGGAAATTTCTCTCAGTTACTCATAGGGATGACCTTCGCAGGTAGTTCAAGCGTCTCCAGCAAGGCCCTATATCAGTTATGCAGTATGAGAATCGGTTTACTGATCTTGAACGCCATGCTATTATGATACTCCCCACCGAGAGAGAGGGTGTGGAGGTTTGTGGGTAGGTTGGTTCAGCCGATCCGTGTTCAGATGGCCATGAGTGCCGGGAGTGAGATTTCATTTCAGGAGGTGGCAGATGGTGCCCGCCGAATAGAGATGACACTTTCTCAAGGAGGTGGTCAGGGGTTTGATAAGATGCATTGTCATTCTGGAAGATTTAGTAGCACCTCGTTTAGAGGTAAGGATTCTTATGGTAGAGGCCATCCTCCGAGGCCCTTTCAGTCAGCTCTCCAGGCCTCTCATGGTACTCCAGGTGGCTGTGGTTCTCAGCCGCAGTATTTTGACCAGCAGCTCTTCAGTTCACCATCAGCTCCTATCAGTGTACCGCCACTTTGTTATTCTCTGCAACTGAGAGCTTGTTTCACTTGCGGCGATCTGAGGAACATTGCCAGGTATTGCCCTTGAGCTTCCAGCTGTTCTCAGCAGCAGGGTCCTCGCCCCATGATTCAGGTAGTAGGTGATCCTCAGGCCGCACGGCAATCTGAGGCACATTGCCAGGTATTGCCCTCGAGCTTCTAGCAGTTCTCAGCAGCAGGATCCTCGCCCCATGATTCAGGTAGTAGGTGATACTCAGGCCGTCTAGCCAGCTAGAGGCGAGGGTAGAGGTCATAGAGGTGGAGGTAGGGATAAGAGAAGTGGAGATCGGACCGCCAGAGGTAGGGTTCAGTCGGTAGCCGATCATCCTAGGGACATATTTCATGTAGGTGAGGCCCATCCCAGTTGTTATGCTTTGCCAGTCAGGCCAGAGGCCGAGTCATCAGATGTTGTGATTACAGGTACTATTATGGTCTGTGATAGAGATGCTTCCGTGTTGTTTGATCCAGGATGTATGTATTCATATGTGTCGTCCTATTTTGCACCTTATTTGGTTATTCCTAATGAGTCCTTAGGTATTTCTGTATATGTGTCCACACCTGTGGGTAATTCTATAGTGGTCGACCAAGTGCATCGTTCATATGTGATAGTATTTAAGGGTCTTGAGACCCGTGCCGACTTGATCTTAGATATGGTGGACCTCGATGTTATATTGGGGATGGATTGGTTTTCCCCGTATCATGCTATTTTGGATTGTCACGCTAAGACTGTGACCTTGGCTTTGCAGACTTGCCCCAACTTGAGTGGAGAGGGACCCCAGTTCATGCCACCCGCAGTGTTATTTCGTATGCCAAGGCTTGACGCATGGTCGAGAAGGTGTTTCTAGCATATCTGGTGTATGTTCATGACTCCAACGCAGAGGTCCATCTAGTGACTCTGTTCCTATTGTTCGGGAGTTCCCCTCGGTTTTCCTTCAGACCTGTCGGGTATGCCGCCCAACAGGGACATTGATTTTTGTATTGATTTGGCTCTGGGCACTCAGCCTATTTTCATTTCTCCATATCGCATGGTCCTACTAAAGTTGAAAGAGTTGAAGGAGCAACTTCAGGATCTGCTTAATAAGGGTTTCATTAGACCAGTGTATTGCCTTGAGGTGCGCTAGTGTTATTTGTGAAGAAAAAGGATGGGTCGATGAGGATGTGCATTCATTACCGGCAGTTGAATAAAGGTGACGATAAAGAAAAAGTATCCACTGCCGAGGATTGACGATTTACTCGACCAGCTTTAGGGTGCTAGGGTGTTCTTGAAGATAGACTTGAGATCTAGTTATCATCATCAAACGATTAGGGCATCCGATGTCCCTAAGACAGCATTTCGTACTCGGTATGGGCATTATGAGTTTCTGATCATGTCATTTGGGTTGACCAATTCCCCAACACCATTTATGGAGTTGGTGAACCGAGTGTTCAGGACCTATTAGGATTTGTTCATGATTGTATTCATCGACAACATTCTGATATACTCACGCAGTCAGGAGGAACATGAGCAGCACCTCAGAGTGGTACTTCAGGCTCTGAAGGATAGTCAGTTATATGCCAAGTTCTCAAAGTGCAAGTTTTGGTTAAGTTCTGTTGCATTCCTGGGTCACGTGGTTTCAGCATAGGGTATTTAGGTGGACCAAAAGAATATTGAGGCGGTCAAGAACTGGCCTCGACCGGTGACGCATACAGATATCTGGAGTTTCTTAGGGTTAGCAGGTTATGACCAACGGTTTGTGGAGGGGTTTTCATCCACTGGAACCCCGATGACAAGATTGACCCAGAAGGTTGCCCAGTTCAGGTGGTCAGATAAGTGTGAGGCGAGCTTCCAGAAGCTCAAGACAGCTCTGACTAAGACACAAGTATTGGTTCTTCCCACGGGATCAGGGCCTTACACTGTTTATTGTGATCTTCCCGTGTCGGGCTTGGCGCAGTATTGATGCAGAATGGTAAAGTCATAGCATATGCTTCGAGGCGGTTGAAGATCCACAAGAAGAATTGTCCAGTTCATGACCTAGAGTTGGCAGCCATGTTCATGCATTGAAGATCTGGAGGCATTATTTATATGGTGTGACTTGTGAGGTGTATATGGATCACAAGAGCCTTCAGTACATATTCAAACAAAAGCAGTTGAATTTAAGGTAGAGGAGGTGGTTGAAGTTGTTGAAAGACTATGATGTTTCTATCTTATACCACCCGAGGAAGGCCAATGTGGTGGCCGATGCATTGAGTAGGAAGTCCGCGAGCATGGGTAGTCTTGCCTATATTTCAGTCAGCCAGAGACCGCTTGCTTTGGATGTTCAGACCTTGGCTAATCAATTTGTGAGGTTGGATATTTCTGATCCTAGCATGGTGTTAGCTTGCATAGTTGCTCGTTCATCGTTGATGGAGCATATCCATGAGCAGCAATTTGATGATCCCCATTTATGTGTCCTGAGAGACACGGTACAACGTGGAGGTGCCAAGAAAATAACCTTGGGAGATGATGGTGTATTGAGACTGCAGGGGCGAGTTTGTGTGCCCAATGTTGATGGTATTCAGAAGTTGATCTTAGCGGAGGCCCGTTATTCTATTCATCCGGGCGCCGCGAAGATGTATTAGGACTTGAGGCAACATTATTGGTGGCGCAGAATGAAGAAAGACATAGTTGCATATGCGACTCGTTGTCTTAACTGTCAGCAGGTTAAATACGAGCATCAGAGGCCCGATGGTTTATTTCAGAGGATTGAGCTTCCCGAGTGGAATTAGGAGAGGATTACCATGGATTTCGTTTCTGGCCTTCCGATGACTCGGAAGAAGTTTGATGCTATATAGGTTATTGTTGATAGGCTGACCAAGTCAGCTCATTTTATTCCAGTTTCCACCACATATTCGTCCAAGAGATTTATATCAGGGAGATCGTTCGCCTTCATGGGGTGCCGATATCTATCATTTAGGATCGGGGTCCGCAGTTTACCTTGCATTTCTGGCGAGCGGTACAGCAAGATTTGGGCACTCAAATTCAGTTGAGTACGTCATTCCATCCCAGACGGACGGTCAGTCCGAGAGGACTATTCATATTCTTGAGGATATGCTTTGAGCCCGCGTTATTGATTTTGGAGGTTCGTGGGACCAGTTCTTGCCTTTAGCAGAGTTTGCCTACAACAACAGCTATCAGTCCAGCATTCAGAAGGCTCTGTATAAGGCATTGTATGGTAGGCGGTGTTGGTCCCAAGTCGGATGGTTTGATCCTGGAGAGGCTCGGTTATTGGGAATAGATCTAGTTTAGGAGGCTTTGGATAAGGTCAAGATCATTCAGGATAGACTTGGGACAGCTCAGTCCAGCAGAAGACTTATGCAGACCGCAAGGTCAGAGATGTTGCTTTCATGGTTGGTGAGCAAGTATTGCTCCGTGTATCGCCTATGAAGGGTGTGATGAGATTCGGGAAGAAGGTCAAGCGTAGCCCTAGGTTCATTGGCCCATTTGAGATTCTTGAGCGAGTGTGAGAGGTGGCTTATAAACTTGCCTTGCCACCTAGCTTGTCAGCCGTGCATCCAGTTTTTCATGTATCCATGCTTCGGAGGTTTCACGATGATCCGTCTCTCATATTAGATTTCAACACTGTCCAATTGGATAAGGATCTATCATATGAGGAGGAGCCGGTGGCTATTTTAGACCGGCAAGTTCAACGGTTGAGGTCGAAGAGCTTTCCTTAAGTGGGTGTTCAGTGGAGAGGTCAGCCTCCTGAGGCATCAACCTGGGAGTCCGAGGCTGATATGCGGAGCCGTTATCCGCATCTATTCCCCGACTCAAGTACTTCTTTCTTTTGTGCGTTCAAGGACGAACAGTTGTTTAAGAGGTGGAGGATATGACGACCCAAAGGGTCATCACCGTAATTCTCCCCTTTTATGTGCTTTCGAGGCCTTGAGAACCTCGCTTTCAGTTGCCTCAATATGCATGTGTAGTCCGGGCGCGAAGCTGGAAAATTTCTATGTTAAAATATGTGAATTTTGTAGAAAATTTGAATAATTTTTATATTAATATTGATATGGTTGACTTCGGTCAACATTTTAGGTAAATGGATCCAGACCCGTAATGTGACGGTCCCGGGAGATCCGTAGGAAAATGTAGGACTCGGGCGTATTCCCGGAATCGAAATTCGATGTCCCTAGCCCGAGTATAAAATTTTTGAAAGAAATTGTTTTTCTGGAAATGACATAAAAAATTGAAATGAAAATGAGTTAGAAATTATAGGTATCGGGCTCGTATTTTGGTTCTGATGCCCGATACAGGTCTTAGATATGCGTTAAGCTCTTTCTATGAAATTTGGTTGAAATAGGATGATGTTTGACGTGTTTCGAACCTAAATATCTAAATTTAGAAGCTTATGAAATTTGAAATGGAAAGTGATGAATTTGAGGCTAAATTCATTGATTTTGATGTTATTATTTGATCGCTCGAGTAAGTTCGTAGGAGAGTTAGTGTGTGGGTTTGGTTGGGAGCCCCGAGGGCTCGGGAGTGATTTTGGAGGTGGTTCGGGGTGGTTTTGGCCTTAGTAATGCTGCAGATTTGCTGTTGTCAGTTGTTCCAAGTTTCCTTCTATGCGATCGCATAAAGCCTTTTTTGTGAGGTCCAGAATCCCTTCAATGTGATTGCAATACTCCTCCATGATCACACAGTCCAGAGTCAATCCCTCTTATTTTTCCTCTATGCGTTCGCATTAGTGCCCATGCGATCGCACTGCTTTGACCCCCAAACCCTATGCGATCGCATAGGGCAATTTCGTCCAGTGATTTTTAAAGCTAAAAACAGAACCATTACGGGATTATTTCCATTTCTTCATAGGAGTTGTCTTCTCCATGCTCTAGGGGCAGTTTTTGAAGCTCTTCTTCACCAAAGTCTTTAGGTAAGTAATTTTCCACAATATTCTTTCACTCTTTTTCATTAATTACCGAAATCCTAGACCTAAATCATGAAATCAAAGTAGGAATTGTGGGTTTTGGGTAGAGTTAGGGTTTTGAAAATTTTGAGCGATTCAACCTCAATTTGGGGCCGAATCTTAAAACAAATTAATATTTGAACTTGTGGGGTTTTGGGTGAACAGATTTTGGTCTGAGCCTCGAGTTTGGACCAAGTGGGCCCGGGGTTGAATTTTTGGTATTTTTGGAAGAATGATTGGAAATTCATTTCTAGGCTATGGAATTGTATCTTTGAACCATTATTTATAATATTGAACTGAATTATGCCTAGATATCATTGTTTCAGAGTTGGATTCTAGAGGAAAGGCGGTGTTAGAGGCTTGATTTCTATTTTCGGACCGAGGTAAGTGTTTGATCTAACTTTGGCTTGAGGGAATAGGATTAGAGTATTTTGATTTCTATTTGCTAAATGATCGAGTATAGTGTATTGGCATGGTGACGAGTATCTATTCACCGGAGTCTAGCATGACTATGAGTCATAATTGTTTTAATTCGAAAGATCTGGCATAGCTGTTGTATTAAATTGATAAATTCTATATAAAGTGTTATATAGGAAGGAAATGAGCTAAAAGAGAATGTGTGGAAATGATTCCCTTTCTGGGACGAGTACACTCTTACTATTGTATTCTTCCTTACCGGGATATTTGGGATGTTAGTTGTACCCTTGTCGGGTTTAATCGTTATGTTATTGAACGTCCCTATGGGACTTCTTTTGGAGAGATTATTTGTGCTATTCATTATAATATGGGATCGTGTGGCATGCCGTCCACATATGATATTGAAATAGGAGCGAGTGGTACGCCGACAACAACTTATATTGATTATTGTTATTGGCCTTCGATGCCGGTGACATATTATGCATTGTGGAATGGGAGCGAATGGTACGCCTACCACGTAAAGTATGAAATGGGATCATGTGGCACGCCGTCTACTTATATGCTATGTTATGGTATCGTGTGGCATGCCGTCCACTTATATGCTATGTTATGGGATCGTGTGGCGCGCCGTCCACATATATGCTGTGTTATGGGGTCGTGTGGCACGCCGTCCACTTATGTGCTACATAATGGGATCGTGTGGCGCGCCGTCCACTATATATGTGTAAATCATGAAACCGGAGTAGCCCTGCTGTTTATTGATGATAGCTCTTTTTCAGTTGTTATTCCCCGATGGCTTGTCCCCTCCCAGCTTATTTTATATTATCTGTTACTATTTTCTTGCACTTGAATATATATATATATATATATATATATATATATATATATATATATATATATATATATATATATATATATATATATATATATATATATATATATATATATATATATATATATATATATATATATATATATATATATATACAGGGTTAATTTTGGTAGGTTCTATCTAGCCTCGTCACTACTTCACCGAGGTTAGGCCATGCACTTACCAGCACCTGTGGTTGGTTGTGTTGATGCTACACATTTGTACTTTTTGCATAGATTACGGTACTGGAGCAGCTTTTGGACCACAACAGTAGCCTATTCGATCGTGAGCTGACTTCAGTCCAGGTACTTCGAGGTAGCCTAGATGGCTTTCGCAGGCCGGAGTCCATTTCTATGTCTAGTTTGTTTTCTTTGTACCGAGACATACATTTTGTATTTCCATTCAGACTTGTTTGTAGCAATCTTTAGTAGTCCGTGAGCTAGTGACGCTAGATTTTGGGTAGAGATATATTTTAAACTTCCGCATTATGATTTCATTTTTATTAAACTTAAAGTCTTCCGCTTTTATTTATTTGTTTTTTTGCATATTTACATTGTTGAGATTTATCGAAGAATGTTTAAAGCTTGGCTAGCCTAGCTCCGTTAGTAGGTGCCATCACGACTCCCGATGGCGGGAAATCTGGATCATGACACCCCATAACTTCGGAGGATAAAGAAAAACTCTATAAAAACTGGAAAACTGCTCGTATTGTTAAGGTATTTGGGAAAAGAGTTTGTTACCAATTTCTTCAATGTAAACTCCAAGCGATTTGGAAACCATCTAAAACTATTTCCCTCATAGACCTAGGTTTTGACTATTACCTCATAAAATTTAACAATCAAGAAAATTATAACAAAGCTCTCCACGATGGGCCATGGTTCATAGGTAGTCAGTTCCTCACCATAAGGAAATGGGAGCCTAAGTTCGTAGCATCAGAGGCTTCCCTAACTTACTCGGCCATCTAGCCAGACTACATAAACTACCTACAAAATTCTATGACTACGAAATCTTACAAAAAATAGGAAACAAACTAGAGGAACACATTCTCATTGATGCATGTACCTCCTAAGCTCTTAGGGGGAAATATGCTCGTCTTTGCATCCTAGTTCCAATAAAAAAACCGTTAAAAACCCATATAATATAGGCAAGCACTACCAAAAAATTACATACGAAGGCTTAAAAATTCTTTGCACAAACTGTGGACACCCGGTACATACAATATTAGCATGCCTTAGTAAATTAAAGGAGACAAACAACTTGAAAAACATGCCTAGGGACCCTAACAAATCACCCCAGGACATAGAGTCCATCACTACCAAAGTTGAAAATTAGACTATTGTCTCCCATCACAAGAAACAAATGAAGCAAGACTTGAGGAATAATGGAACCTTGAAACCCACAAATACCATGCACCAATCTCTCAAAGCCCACTGCCCAAACCGAGCATCCCCTTCCCAGATCGAATGGGTCACCCATGATACCTTAGAACTGCTGAAACACGTTCTCAAGGCACTAAACTAAACGTGTGTTCATATTTGTAGGTTTTGATAAATGAAAAACGACGCGCAATTGACATATGACGAGGTCCAAGCACAAGCGCGCATCTGACACATAACGAGATTCAAGCACAAGACGAACAAAGATCATGATCAAGCAAAGAAATAAAGTTATACATGAGTCGTTCTTTAATTGTGATCTTGATCCGACAATTGACTCAAGACTTGGCTTCTCTCATAAAATTATTTTTATCAAATCATGCATATTTAATTTAAAGCAAATGATTTTCAAACATTTTATTTTAGTCAAAATGATTTTTAAACATGCCTCTCAAATCTGGACAAAGATAATCGATTATGTACTTTATGATAATCGATTATGTTAAGACAATGCACATCAGATTTACAAAGCTGAACAATAATCGATTATGTACCTTATGATAATCGATTATGTTAAGGCAGTGTACATTAGATTTTTCAAAGCTACAAGATAATCAATTATGTACCTTATGATAATCGATTATGTTGAGGCAGTGTCCATCAGATGTTTCAAAGCTACAAGATAATCGATTATGTACCTTATGATAATCGATTATGTTGAGGCAGTGTCCATCAGATTTTTCAAAGCTATAAAATAATTGATTATGCACATTATGATAATCGATTATGTTGAGGCAGTGTCTATCAAATTTTACAAGACTGTAAAATAATCGATTATGTACTTTATGATAATCGATTATGATAAGACAGTGTAGTCCGAAGTTTTCAAAATATAAAAGATAATCGATTATCCTTATAGCAAAATCGATTATGCAAATGACCGTTGCCAAAATATTTTTAAACTCTGAAAGATAATCGATTATACACAATCTGATAATCGATTATGCGAAGTAAAATCTGCATATGATTTTTTGAATGTTGTCAGGTAATCGATTATACACAATCTGATAATCGATTATGCTAAGTAAAATCTGAATATGATTTTTTGAACGTTGTCAGATAATCGATTATACGATTTGGATAATCGATTATTCTGCTTAAAATCTGGGAATGATTTTTGAACGATTGGAAAATAATCGATTATGCAAATCAGATAATCGATTATCTTAGCACAAAATCAGCAATTCTTGATTGGCAATTAGGCAACGGTTGTGGGGGTTTTGAACACTATAAATACAACTCAAAATCAGTCTTCTAAGTACAACAACTGATCATATTCTTGCTAAAGCTTGCATACTCTCATATTCATCATTTTCTATTCATTTCATAAGTTTTTGAGAGCCAAACTCTTGACGAAAGTTGTTGTGTTCTTGAGCATATTTATTTTACTCATATCTACTCTTAAAGAGAGTCTTGTCTTGAGTGCTAAGTGTTTGTATACACTTGAAGGGAAGTGTTAATCCCTTGTGTTTGTAAGAAGGAACGTTTTCATTCCTTCGGTTGAAGTCTTGAAGTGTGGTATCTTCGAGCAAAGGTTGTTGAGGCTTGTGTGACTCAAGTTCTCAGTTTGTAACGGTTTGATAAGCACCCGCAAGCTTAACGGAGTTAGTGGGATCTCGAGAGAGTCTCTCGGGGACTGGACTAGCCACAAGTTGTGGTGAACCAGGATAATTTTGGTGCGTTCTTTCCTTGTTATTTATTTTCCGCACTTATTTCAATCCTGCAATTTTTTAATTCCGCAAGTTTACATTGTTTTTGATTATAACGCTATTCATCCCCCCCCCTCTAGCGTTAAGCGTATATTCTAACAAGAACAAAGACCAGCTGGGACAAAAGACTAGCCCTAAACACATGAAATTGTAGCACATCCTAGACCTGATGCTAACCTAAACCTATCACCAACTATGCATGACATAAACCAACATAGTAACGGGCAGAACCACCTGGACAAAGACCATGCCCCTCCAAATGACCAACACTCAAACAACCCAAAACAAAAGTACCTCCAAGCCATGTACCAAAGCAGCTAGGTATAAAAAACCTAGGACAAAAGCAACTGCAAACACCATCCATGGACTATGAAGTCACTTCAATCAACCCACTAGCATTAGGTTAAAAGATAGAATACAATTTGTCTAACAATGCAAAAAGTAACGGCATCAATATTACTATTACTAATAGATACTCCTATCTTGAATCAAACAACCCCTCACATCAAGTCCCCCAAAAATGTCCCTGGAACCTATTCAAAGTACCCACAATGTCACAACATCAGCCAAAACAATTAATGCCATCATTAATGAACCAAACAACATTATTTCTCCAGTGGTTTCTTCATTAAACCAATCAATCCCATTAAGCCCCTCACACGGCATTCTTGCTCCAAGCAAGAGTGACAATAACACAAGCTCTTTACTAAACAATGCTAACATTTACAATGCCAAGACTACAAAACAATCACTACAGGAGAAACATGAGGACAAAAATGAATGTTTGGATCAGGGAAGAACTACAATGATCCAACCACATCTTCAACCAATCAAGAACAATCCCACAACCTTCCCAACCACCAACACTATACACAACCCTACCAATACAACCAAACCATACCCCCCTCCCAAAGCTGGCTAGAACAAGTACTAATGGGCTATGGATTGAGCATGAACCTAAGGATCAATGGGGAAGACATAATAATATAAATAGAGGATCCATGCTACTTGGCTCAAATGATACTGGAAGGCGTGAGAATTGCCATGGGGAACATCATAAACAATCATTGGATCCACCATGCACTAATCTTTCACCAAGGAATGCCATCTCCATAGACACATCTTGCATGGCAAAATCAAACATGGAATCCTCCCCAACCCTTCAACCTTCTCAACACACACTCACCCCTATTCCCAAACATCCAACCTCCCCCAAATCCGACCTCCTATTCCATAACTCGCATGGATCGAACCCAACCATGCATGGCCCAATTTTGAACCAACAATCCCCCCCCCCCTCGACACTCTAGCAGCCCCCAGCCACCCATGCAACATGTTCAACCACCTAGCCTGGCGAGACAAGATGAGGAAGAAGAGGACGACAACCCAACAGAAAGGATAGTAGAGCATGAAGTGCTAAGGTCACCAAAAACCCTAGTGTTCAAAGCAAGAAAAGAAAAAAGATTCATCTTAAGTTGCCCGGTGGATTTGAGGAAATACTCAATAACTATAAAGAAATTGAGGATTCCCGGGATTTACCAATATGGAATGGTGTTGGTCCCGACAATGTTCTCCAACTCTTAGATGAACCAAGAAGGAACATCGAGCAGGGGGAACTCCCCTCCCAACCGGGAGATGAGTTCAAACAATAGAAACATAAGTATGAGTTTCATCTCTTGGAATTGCCGTGGTGCAGGAAATGTGGATTTCAGAAGAGCGTTTAGATCCATGATTGACTATCATAAACCTAGTGTGGTTGCTCTACTAGAAACAAGATTATTTGATCATCATGCCATTATGGAGGATTTTGGATTTTCAGGATTAGCACAAGTTGCGGCACAGGGGACCTCGGGAGGAATGGAACTAATGTGGAACAGTGATAAAGTCAATGAGGATCAAATAGGGGGAACTGACCAAGAGATCCACATCATGGTAAAAGTAAAATCTCTTCCTAAAGCTTGGTTATGTTCAATTATCTATGCTAGCAGTTTACTAGAAGAAAGAATCATGCTTTGGAATAACCTTAACAATGTAGCATACAATTACAAAGGGCCTTGGTTAGTATTAGGAGGCTTTAATGAAGTCACTAGAGCAAATGAAAAATTTGGTGGTCTCCCTGTTAATAACAATAGAATATCAAAATTTATTAATTGCCTTAATACCTGCAATCTTATAGAAGTAGGTTTTAAAGGCCCAAAATATACCTGGTTGAATAAGAGGAAAATGAATAAAAAAAGCCTTTATTATGGAGAGACTAGACAGATTTGTAGCCAATAGTGAATGGATTAGTTTGTTTCCCGAAGCTTGTGTAAAACACATGATAAGAACCCACTCTAACCACCGCCCTATACATATTGACCTTATTAAAAGACCTAGTCAAAATAATAATATATTTCGTTTAGAAACCATGTGGTTATCACATCCCACTTTTAAGGGTTTAGTAACAGACTGTTGGACACATCAACCCTATATACCTATTGTTATTGACGACTTCACTGATAAAGCTACTGCCTGGAATAAAGACACCTTCAGAAATATTTTTTTTAAAAATAATGAGATCTAAGCTAGACTAGAAGGCATCCAAAATTTCCCTAACTACTACTAGTATATTTTTGGTCAACCTAGAAGAGGAGCTTCTAGAATAACTTCAAAAAATTCTCAAACAAAAAAAGAAATTCTAGAAGCTAAAATCAAGGATCCAGGATGGTGATGCAAATACTAAACTCTTCCACCTCACAACTCTGCAAAGAAGAAGGAAAAATAGGATCTTTAGCATAAGGGACGAAGCTGGCAACTAGTTCCACAATCCAAAGGAACTTGGACATATCATAACTAACTTCTATAAAAATCTATATACCACTAATCACACTTTCTCCCAAAAAATCTAACTTACATGGCTGCTCTATCCTCATTCCCTCTAAATGACCATCTCTCCCTCGTAAAAGTGCTTGATGAGGGGGAAGTGAGAAATGCCCTCTTCTCTTTTAAGCCTCTAAAAGCACGGGGGTCGGATGTCATCCATCCTTTCTTCTACCAAAAAATCTGGGGAATTACCAATAACCTCTTGGTTAATTTCTGTAAAGAATCCTTCACTAAGAGGAAGATGATTGAAGCAATGAACAATGCCTATGTCTGTTTAATTCCAAAGCACCAGAATACTGAAACCTTAAAGCAATATAGACCCATTAGCCTCTGTAATACTGCCTATAAGGTAGTCACAAAAATTATAGTTAATAGAATAAAGCCTTTTCTCAACAATATTATTCAAACTTCTCAAACGAGCTTTATAAAGGGTAGGAAAGCCTCTGACAATGCCATTATAGTGCATGAAGTCAAAAACTATTTAAAAAATACAAAAGGGAATAAAGAGAAATCATGATCAAAATTGACTTAGAAAAGGCTTTTGATAAACTCGAAGGTCCTTCATCAGATTCTCCTTAAAATCATTAACTTTCTAGATGAGCTAATTGAGCTTATAATGTCCAATGTATCTTCCACATCTACCTCCATTATCATAAATGGTTCAAGCACAGATTTCTTCACCACTACTAGAAACATCAAAAAAGGAGACCCCCTATCCCCGTATTTATTCATAATATGCATGGAAATGCTCTCTAGACTCATTGACCATAAAGTAGATTGCCGTATATGGGATCCTATAACCTTATCAAAAAAGGATCCCCAATTATCTCACCTATTCTTTGCAGAGACCTTATTCTTATGATGGAAGCCAATCGAAAAACTTGCAACTCTCTCATAGATACTCTGAATAAATTATGTGAGTTCTCCGGCCAATCCATCAATTTCAGCAAATCTAAAATTATATTTTCAAAAAATACTCACCTTGATAAACAGACTCTACTTAGTAGATGTTTAAACATGAAATATCATGCTCAATAGGAAAATACTTGGGCTTCCCCATAACAAATCAGAGGCTATCGAAAAAGGACTTCCAATTTAATTGATAATCTAAATAACAAACTAAAAGGATGGAAAAGCCGCTTCCTGAACCTATCAGGAAGAACCACCCTCATTAAAACAACCCTTGCAACCATTCCCAATCACAACATGCATATTTTTGATCTGCCAAGAGCTACCCAAAATAAGATAGATTCCATCCAACGAAACTTCGTATGGGGTAGCACGGGGAAAAAAAAAGAAAATGTCACCTACGCAATTGGAATAAAGTCACCTCTCCAAAGAATCAAGGAGGCCTAAGACTCTATAAAACCAGTTATAAAAATAAGGCCTTCAGCACTAGTCTTGCCTGGAGATATTCAAACAACAAACCCTTTGGGTCAAGGTTCTACACAACAAATATAATAGGATTGCTCCTCACAATAATAGATTAATCCCTAATCCTGGATCCTCACATATCTGGAAAAACATCCGTAAAGGAGAAAAGATTTGTCAAAAAGGGATTAATTGGATTATTGGTAATGAGAAAAACATAAACATTTGGATAAACCAAGAAAACAATCTAAGAAGCAGTATCCATGGGCCTCTCCAAAAAGGGAAAGAAGACATGAAAGTAAGCTCAATCATCCAACATGGCTCCTTTAACCTATCAATACTATCCTTTGAGTTTCCCGAAGACATAATCCTAAAAATCCATAACACACATATACAACAATCCCAACCAGGTAGGGATAAAATATCCTGGAACACACCAAGCCTTAATTCCTTCTCGATCAAGGCAACATATGATCTTGCTACTCTCCAGGATACTCAGACTTAGAAAAACATCCTCGATTATAAGTGGATCTGGAAATGCAACACCCTTAACAAGCTAAAGTACTTCATGTGGTTGCTTACCCTCAATAGACTCCCAACAACCACCTTTCTAGCAAAATGCAATATCTGCACTTTGGATATTTGTACCATATGTGGAACTGAAAAGGAGGACATAAAACACACGCTCTTCTATTGCACCTACTCAAAGGAAATATGGAGGCAATGTCGCATAAAACACAACTATCCATCTTTGAATAACGGGTTATCTACCTTCCATTGGCTAAAGCACCAACTAAAATAAAAAACAAGCGCTATAATCAGTACATCAGTTAGTCCTTCCTCTTACCTTTCCTTTTTTGGTATTTATGGACCACGAGAAATGAAAGATATTTTCACAAAAAGTAGCCCATATCCCATCATTAGCAAAGTGATTAATAGCACCCATGAATTCCTCTTCCTTAGCAATTGGAGCCCTACTAAATCACCAAAAAGAACAATCCTCATTTAATGGGACCCACCAAAACTAGGGACCTACAAATTAAACATAGACGGATCATATCTAGGTAGCCTAGGAAGGGGAGGCACAAAAGGGGGGGGGGGTTCATAGATAACAACGGGAAATGGATACTAGGATTTAGTAAGAGATTTGCCAATGCAACAAATATCCAAATGGAAGCCATGTCCCTATTACAGGGACTACAACTGGCCATCCGAAAAAGACTAACCCCTTTAGTCATTGAAACAGGCTGCCAGAAACTTATTAATATGATTAACAATGAAAAGATACTTTTATCGAAATATTATTGATGATTGAAGGTTCCTATTATCTGAGGTGGGATCACACATTCATGGAAGCGAATGAGGTAGTGGACGCCTTAGCCAAGAGTGGATGCAGTATGGACTCTATTGCTGATTTAAATTTGTACTATTATCCCCCTGTATTTGTTATTTCAGCTTTTAATAGAGATGGGACATGCACTGTGTGGCCTAGATAAATCTCATGTTGTAATGACTACTAAGTTTTATGTTATGAATAAATATCTCTAATTACAAAAAAAAAACCCAGAATCCACGTCGAAATATATATAACGATGAAAAGATATCTAATGCCATAAAAATTATAAATATTTATATTTAAAGACTTAAAGTTTCCCTCTAAATTGTCGAGCTAAAAAAAGTTGACTTTGAATAACCACCTATTCAAAACATATACTTGCAAGTAAAAAAAAAATCTCTCTAACACTCCCCCTTGAAAAGACAAGAACAATAACTCAAGAACAAGAGCAAATAGAGAGAAGAGTAGAGAGAGTTCTTCTTATTGATACTTAGAGAATGTTAGGAGTTATTTACAATGGTAGAGGGCACCTCTATTTATAGGGAGGAGGATGATTTAGCTACCAAGAATAGAACTCTAGAATCTCTCTAATTAAAGACATTCACCTTAAATAGAAGTGTATTTATAACACTCCCCCTTGAATGTCTATTCAATGATGTGCCTCGTTAAAACCTTAAAACAAAACCCAATGGGAAAAATTAAAGTAAGGAAAAAGAGTACACATATTTGAATATGCGCCTATTGGTTGCCTCGTTAAAAACCTTGCAAGGAAAACCCGGTGGGACAAAACATTGTAAGGGAAAAAGAGTGCAACGCGCATTAACTCCCCCTGATAAGAACATCAATTTATGTCCTTAAGTCTTCGCATCCCGATCTTGTGAACTAGCTTCTTGAAGGTTGACTTTGGTAGAGATTTTGTGAACAAATCAGCCATATTGTCGCTTGAACGAATCTGTTGAACATTGATATCACCATTCTTTTGAAGATCATGTGTGAAGAATAACTTTGGTGAAATATGTTAGAAACTACACTTTACGCTAGAGGGGGGGTGAATAGCGTATTAATAGAATTTAGCGTTTTCTTGTGGAATTTAAACTTTGCAGGAAGTAAAATAAATGCAGAAAAATAAACTTACACAAAGATGTATACTGGTTGGCCACCAACGTGGTTAGTCCAGTCCCCGAGAGACTCTCTCGAGATTTTTCACTATCTTGTTAAGCTTAAGGGTGCTCAACAAACCGTTACACACTTGAGGACACAAGCCTCAACCAGTTGCTCGGAGATCGCAATCTCAAAGACTTCACCCAAGGAAACGCAAGTTCCTTGAAACAAGAGAATCGCAATTCTCTTACAAGTATATCAAATACTTGGACACTCACTTAACTAAAGTACTCCTTATTGAGTAGATATGAGTAAAAGAATATGTTCAAGATCACAACAACTTTAAGCAATAATATGGCTCTCAAAAGCTTTATGAAATGAGTACAAAATGAAGAACAATTGAATGAAAGCTTATAGCAATGTAATGATCAGTTTGTGTATGTTGTTGTTTTTAAAACACTGAAATGAAGCTGTATTTATAGTTGAAAAAGTTGGTTCAACCATTGTCTAATTGCCAATTAAGAGTTGCTGAAATTACTCAGTGATAATCGATTATTAAGACCAAACAATCGATTATCTGCCAGTCAGTTTAAAAATCAATCCCAGATTTAACGCTTCACAATTGATTATACATAATCTATAATCGATTACTGGCAATATTCAAAATCAGATAATCGATTACACTAAGTTCATAATCGATTACTTTAGCAACGTTCTAAAAATCATTTTCAGATTTTATGCAAAACATCGATTATATAAAATCAATAATCGATTACTTCAGCAACGTTCTAAAAATCATTTCCGGATTTTAAGCAGAACATCGATTATATAAAATCAATAATCGATTACTTCAGCAACGTTCTAAAAATCATTTCCAGATTTTAAGCAGAACATCGATTATCTAGAATCAATAATCGATTACCTTATGGTATTTGAAAATCATTTGACAACGGCCAGCTTCAACAATCGATTGTCCTTTGCAACAATCGATTACTTGTTATTTTCTGAAAATCATAAAACTTACTATCTCAGTGATAATCGATTATCTAAAGACATAATCGATTACTTAATTAAATTTAAAATCACTGGAAGACATCAACTCAACACAATCGATCACCATTAGTTCATAATCGATTATTTTGAGTATTGAAAAACTTTACCTCAACAACAATCGATTGTCATTTGTTCACAATCGATTATCATGCAGATTTGGAAAAACCTGATGTTCACTGTCTTACTCACAATCGATTACCATTAATTCATAATCGATTGTCATGCAGTCTTGGCTCAGAAACAATCGATTATCATAAGTACATAATCGATTATTTTAGCCCAGATTTTTGAGGCATGTTTAGAAAACATTTTGTCTAATGTAAATATGCATGATTTAAAATCTTTTTGACACAGAATTAAATATGCATGATTTTGGAAAATAGTTTTATGAGAGAGGCCATACTATGAGTCAAGTTATAGGATCGAGATTACAATTTAGAACAACTCAATAACAATTAAAAGCTATATCTTGAACTTCAATCTTATTCGCAACCATTGTGCGCTTGTACTTGAATTCCGTCATATATCAATTTTTGCTTCGTTTGTCATTCATCAAAACCTACAAAAGAGTACACGTTTAGTATATTGCATTGAGAACGTGTTTCTAACAATTCCCCCTTTTTGATAATGGCAAACATTAAGCGGGATATGCAATTTAGGCAAAAGATATTGACAATTCAAGACAAGTAACAATTATGCAATTTTGTTCTTGTTCCCCCTCAATTTAAGAGTTCCCCCTCAATTTTAGCTTATAAGCAATCAATGAATTAAGAGGTGGTGCATACCCGATATCCCGTTTTCTTCCCCCTTTTGCCATTAGCAAAAAAATAGTAAGGAAAGATGCAAAAAGATGAAATAAACAAGGTTTATTTATTGGAAAAAAAAGAGGGTACATCAATGGGAACCAAAGAGAACAACAGCAAAAACTGCACAAAACACAAAAAAAATTTATTCATTTCCGTCGTTGTCCGCCTCGTTATCCGGCGCTGCTTCAAAAGGAACGAGAGCTGCATATGGATAATTGACATGATCAAAGTATCCATGGATCTCATGAGTGAGTTGAGCAAGCTGGTCGGATATGGTTTGGAGAGTAGGCTCTTGGGACGAACGAGCACGACGGGGTGGACGACTTGAAGAAGGAGCTGGAGCATGATCACCATCATGATGGAAAGAAGACTCCGAGATTTCCCAAATTTTGGTACTCCTTTTGAGAGGACCATTTTCCGTGACAAATCCGGATGCTTCAAGGAAGTTCATAATGAGGAGGGCATAAGGAAGAGGCATGTCATCACCGATGGCATCGAGCATATGAATTTTGATGAGCCGACACCAATTTATTTTGGCTCCGGTGACAATGGCATGCAGAAGTTTGGTATCCTCCTGGGAGATGGTGGTGTGATTGTGCCGTCTAGGCTTGAGGACTCGGGTGATGAAGTAAAGAATCAACCGGTAGTTTGGATCCATTCCCGTTATGGTAGGACGACGGGTAGAGATAGATGGATCATAGGAGGTTATACCGGCTTGGTGGAGAAGGATGGTTTCATCAAAGAGAGCCCCGGCCTTATCAATATACCGGTAAAGGTCTTCACCTTCATTTGGAAGGCGGGCAATGGTGTGGAGATTCTCTTCAGAGAGAAGAATTTGAACCCCATTAATGGAGGTGACAAGTTCGCCATCTTCATCTTTATGGAGGTTTGAGTAAAAACCTTGAACGAGAGTTGTGTTTATGTGAGGATGAGTGAGAAGCAAGAAGTCATATAGTTGACACTCCTTTAACATATTTGCGGCAGGGGTGAAAGGCTCAAGGAGTTTACTATTTGAGAACCGAGGAGGAAGAATGGTGCGTTTCTCAAATTTTGATAGGAACCTTGTGAGTTTATTTTTAGTTTCAAAGAACAAGACGGAACCATCTTGGTATGGAAAATTTAAAGGAGGAGGGGCGGTTGAGGCTGATGCACCATGTTTGGATCGGGAACGTTTTGAAGATCGTCCAGACATGTTAGGAGAAAGACTGCTGGAATTTGGCAAAGAAAATAGAAGAGATTTAGCTTTTGAATACTAGAGATAGTGCTTGAGTGGGTGAATGTGAGCTCTTATGATGCCTATTTATAGAGGAAGGATTATCAAGCACTGAATGGAGACATTTGCTGAGATTTTGGTTTAGGAGCAGTCAGAAAACGGTAAGAATTAAAATTACTGACCGTTAGATAATCGATTATTGAACTGAAATAATCGATTGTATTTACTGTTTGATTGAGATTTTGAATCTGACAAATCGATTCTTGAGTCAAACGGTAAAAAATTTGAATGAAATAATCGATTGTTAAATTTTGGTAATCGATTATGGAGCATTTAAGACCTGACAGGAATCGATTGAGGAGCCAAACGGTAACAAAAAATTAATATGAAGTAATCGATTGTCAATTCTTGGTAATCGATTATTTAGGGAACTAATTTGATACAGTGAACTTGGAGAATATCAGAATTTGTCAAATAATCGATTGTATGAAAAAATAATCGATTGTTGTAGAAAGCATTGCTGAATGACTGAGGCGGAAATCGATTATGCAATTTAGGAAGTAAAAAATTAAACACAGATGCATAATAGTAATAATCAATCATAAACAATCGATTATTGATACTGATAATCGATGTACTGCACAGAAAATAATCGATTAGTGGCTTGAAATAGTCGATTATTTTGTGCTAAAACTTCATAATTCCCCCTACCTTTGGGGTGGTACCTGCAAAATAGATTTAAACGTCTCCGACGCTCAAGTTAGTAATTTATAGCGAAATTAATAAATTACACTAGTGTTAACAAGTAATGCCGTGAACTCTTAAGAATTGTGTCCTAGAGTGTTCTTAAGAGAGTTTCGGGTACTTACCTTTTCTCCAACATCGCCAATTACCTGTTCGAGAGGATGATCCTTGATCGTTCTCCACTCGTTAGGCGTATTTATTCCTTTTTCTAATTGTGGCGCTTCTTCCGTTGGTTGTTCCCCAATTTCATTTTTGTTTTCCTTTGAAGGTTCTTCTTGGATTTTATCTTTCAAGCTATCCAAGATACCTGCAAGATCAAAACCGGATTCCTTTCTCGCCAAGCGAGTATTATCTTCGGAAAACACAACATGAGGGGATTCCTCCACAATTTGGGTTCTTTTGTTAAAGATCCTATATGCTTTGCTACGTGAGGAATAACCAATGAAAATACCTTCATCCGATTTAGCATCAAACTTACCCAATTGGTCCTTGCCATTATTATGAACAAAACATTTACAACCAAAAACACGTAAATGAGAAATGTTGGGTTTTCTACCCTTATAAAGTTCATATGGGGTTTTCATGAGTATCGGCCGAATTGCTACTCTATTTAAAACATAGCAAGCGGTACTCACGGCGTCCGCCCAAAAGTATTTGGGAATCTTAGCTTCGTCGAGCATGGTTCTAGCCATCTCTTCGAGACACCTATTTTCCCTTTCCACCACCCCATTTTGTTGTGGTGTCCGTGGAGCGGAAAAGGTGTGTTCGATTCCGAGTTCGTCACAAAAATCCGCAAAGAGATTGTGATCAAACTCTCCCCCATGATCACTTCTAATCGAAGTGACGGTCGATTCCTTTTCGTTTTGAACACGCTTAAGGAGATACTTGAAATTTTGAAAAGCATCACTTTTATTTGCAAGAAATAGAGTCCAAGTAAATCTAGAAAAGTCATCAACAATTACAAAAACATATTTATTTTTACCAAGACTTTCAATACGAGAGGGACCAAATAAATCCATGTGAAGTAATTGCAAAGGTCTAGACGTTGAAACAATATTCTTGGATTTAAAATCATACTTTGGTTTGCTTCCCTTTTTGACAAGAATCGCAAATAGAATCATTTTCAAACTTTAAACTGGGAAAACCAACTACTAAGTTTTGAGAAAGAAGCTTGTTCAAAAGATGCATGTTCATGTGTGCTACTCTACGATGCCATAGCCAAGAGTTATCCTCTTTGCTTACTAAACAATCAACATATTCGGATGAGGAGTTCGCAAGATCAACCATATAGATATTATCAATTCTAAAACCACGAAGTATGATCTTGAAATCACTACGTCTAAATACAAGGCATTCATCCGAATTAAATAGAGCAAAATTTCCCTTGTCACATAATTGGCTTATGCTCAACAGATTATGCTTCAAACCTTTCACAAGTAGTATATGTTTAATAGAGGAGTTTTCGTCCTTACCGACCGAACCAATGCCGATGATTTTTCCTTTATTGTTATCACCAAATGTGACACTTCCTCCTTCTTTGTGCTCTAGTTGAAGGAATTTGGATTCATCTCCCGTCATGTGTTTGGAGCATCCACTATCAAGGTACCATTGTACACTTGATCCCTTCAAGCACACCTACAAAACAAGTTAATGTTCTTTAGGTACCCATGCCATATTGGGTCCTTGAGGGTTAGGCATGTTATAATGATGCAATTGATTTATATGTCTATGACGAGTAAAGCAAGCGGGAGCAATATGACCAATACGTCTACAATAATGACAAGTCACGTTGGGATTATGCATTTTTCTAGGTACATAGTAACTAGATGAATGAAGGTTGCTTACTCTACTTTGAACACCATTGTTTCTCCTATTATGAGCTCTAGGAGGTTCACAAGTTTGTCTAAAATATGCATCATTTCTAGAATATCTATTTCTAGGTGGAGGGTCATTTCTTGGTCTTCTAAATTGTTCAAGGTTTGGCCTAAAATATGCATCATTTCTAGGTCTTCTAGCATTTTCACTATTTGGTCTAACATGCAAGTTATTTATAGGATTTCTACTTCTAGGATAAGCATTTTGGTTATTAGTCCTAGGTTGAGCTCTAGGTTGTTGTGGTTTAGCACCAACCTTTTCTTCATTTTTGAATCCTATTCCATGTTTAGTTGATTTTAGATTAACAAGCACATCATTCAAGTTTTTATACGAAGAATTAAACTTATCTAATGTGCCTTTAAGTCTAGCTACTTCATTCTTAAGAAGCACACAAGAAGAACAGTTTCTAGTAGAACCTTCAGGTTTATCAGCACTTCTTTTTCCATAAAACTTGTTTTCCTCTTTTAGCTTCTCATTTTCGAAAACCAGTTTTTCTAATTCTTTTTCTTTTAATGAAAGCTGTGTTTGAAAATCTTTTTCTTTTAGAGAAGCGCTTTCTTAACACTTTTGACAGTTTTTGAAGCTTTGATAAATTCAACATATAGTTCATCAAAAGCATTTCTCATTTCATCAAGAGTAAAGAAATTTTGAGAAGAGATTTGACTTACCTCGTCTTTGCCGTCTTCTTGAGCCATGAGACATAAATTTGCTGCTTCATCGTCTTCTTCTTCGCTTGCTTCATCTACGGAATCTCCTCCCCAAGAGATGTATGCACGTTGCTTTTTGAAGGGTTTCTTCTCCTTTTTGATGTTAGGGCAATTTGATTTTATGTGCCCGGTTTCTCCGCATTCATAGCATTTTAGTTGATCGCCTTGCTTTTTGTTCTTGCGTTCATACTCTTTGCGCATGAATTTTTGAAACCTTTTGATAACGAGTCCAAACTCGTTGTCACCTTCCTCATCAATTTGTGGTTGGCTAGCCTTTAGAGCAATCCTTTGCCTTCTTTGATCATCAACAAACGGGTTAAGTATAGTTGATTCATAGGTTTTGAGATTACCTCTTAATGCGTCAATTGTGACATTTGTGATGCCAATGGATTCTTGGATTGCATCGGCCTTTGATCGCCATGCCGGAGTGAGACTTCTGAGGATCTTCCGGACAAGTTCTCTATCCGTAAACGTCTTTTTGAGGGCGTGTAGATCATTCACGATCATTGAGAATCGCTCAAACATTTCGTCTACTTTCTCTCCTTCCTTCATGTGGAATAGTTCATAAGAGTGAGTTAAGAAATCAATTTTAGCTTCTCGTACCTGGTCGGTTCCTTCGTATGTCACTTCAAGCTTATCCCACATTTCTTTTGCTGTTTTGCAACATGATATCTTCCTGTAGTCGTTAGCATTAACAGCACAATATAATAAATTTATAGCTTTGGCATTATTTTGAACCTTACGAATATCCTCCGCGGTATATTCCTCTTCGGTCTTTGGAACCCATTCGTCTTCCACCTTCTTGGTTGGGATTTGGTTTCCATTGGTGAATACTTTCCACAAATGAAAGCTATTTGATTGCACAAAGATTTTCATCCTCTCCTTCCAGTATGAGTAGTTTGTGCCGTTGAATAGAGGAGGTCGTGTAGAGCATTGTCCTTCTTCAATTCCTGCAAAAAGAGTCAAGAGTAGAAGCCATGGATGGTTCTCTCAAACGGTTAAGTTTTCAGAGAGTTGGGCTCTGATACCAATTGTTAGAAACTATGCTTTACGCTAGAGGGGGGGGTGAATAGCGTATTAATAGAATTTAGCGTTTTCTTGCGGAATTTAAACTTTGCAGGAAGTAAAATAAATGCAGAAAAATAAACTTACACAAAGATGTATACTGGTTGGCCACCAACGTGGTTAGTCCAGTCCCCGAGAGACTCTCTCGAGATTTTTCACTATCTTGTTAAGCTTAAGGGTGCTCAACAAACCGTTACACACTTGAGGACACAAGCCTCAACCAGTTGCTCGGAGATCGCAATCTCAAAGACTTCACCCAAGGAAACGCAAGTTCCTTGAAACAAGAGAATCGCAATTCTCTTACAAGTATATCAAATACTTGGACACTCACTTAACTAAAGTACTCCTTATTGAGTAGATATGAGTAAAAGAATATGTTCAAGATCACAACAACTTTAAGCAATAATATGGCTCTCAAAAGCTTTATGAAATGAGTAGAAAATGAAGAACAATTGAATGAAAGCTTATAGCAATGTAATGATCAGTTTGTGTATGTTGCTGTTTTTAAAACACTGAAATGAAGCTGTATTTATAGTTGAAAAAGTTGGTTCAACCGTTGTCTAATTGCCAATTAAGAGTTGCTGAAATTACTCAGTGATAATCGATTATTAAGACCAAACAATCGATTATCTGCCAGTCAGTTTAAAAATCAATCCCAGATTTAACGCTTCACAATTGATTATACATAATCTATAATCGATTACTGGCAATATTCAAAATCAGATAATCGATTACACTAAGTTCATAATCGATTACTTTAGCAACGTTCTAAAAATCATTTCTAGATTTTATGCAAAACATCGATTATATAAAATCAATAATCGATTACTTCAGCAACGTTCTAAAAATCATTTCCGGATTTTAAGCAGAACATCGATTATATAAAATCAATAATCGATTACTTCAGCAACGTTCTAAAAATCATTTCCAGATTTTAAGCAGAACATCGATTATCTAGAATCAATAATCGATTACCTTATGGTATTTGAAAATCATTTGACAACGGCCAGCTTCAACAATCGATTGTCCTTTGCAACAATCGATTACTTGTTATTTTCTGAAAATCATAAAACTTACTGTCTCAGTGATAATCGATTATCTAAAGACATAATCGATTACTTAATTAAATTTAAAATCACTGGAAGACATCAACTCAACACAATCGATCACCATTAGTTCATAATCGATTATTTTGAGTATTGAAAAACTTTACCTCAACAACAATCGATTGTCATTTGTTCACAATCGATTATCATGCAGATTTGGAAAAACCTGATGTTCACTGTCTTACTCACAATCGATTACCATTAATTCATAATCGATTGTCATGCAGTCTTGGCTCAGAAACAATCGATTATCATAAGTACATAATCGATTATTTTAGCCCAGATTTTTGAGGCACGTTTAGAAAACATTTTGTCTAATGTAAATATGCATGATTTAAAATCTTTTTGACACAGAATTAAATATGCATGATTTTGGAAAATAGTTTTATGAGAGAGGCCATACTATGAGTCAAGTTATAGGATCGAGATTACAATTTAGAACAACTCAATAACAATTAAAAGCTATATTTTGAACTTCAATCTTATTCGCAACCATTGTGCGCTTGTACTTGAATTCCGTCATATATCAATTTTTGCTTCGTTTGTCATTCATCAAAACCTACAAAAGAGTACACGTTTAGTATATTGCATTGAGAACGTGTTTCTAACAAAATATGCTTCGTTCTATCTCCTTTTATGAATCCTCCCTTCAATTGAGCTATACATGCTGCATTGTCTTCATACAAAGTTGTGGGTAGTTTATCATACTTCAAACCACATTTGTCTTGGATATGATGTATTATCGACCTTAACCACACACACTCCCGACTTGCTTCATGAATAGCAATTATCTCGGCATGATTAGATGAAGTAGCCACAATTGATTGCTTAGTCGATCGCCAAGATATGGCGGTTTCTCCACAGGTAAACACTTAACCCGTTTGAGATCGAGCCTTGTGTGGGTCGGACAAATATCCAGCATCAGCATAACCAACAAGATCCGGGCTGCAATTCTTGCCATAAAATAAGCCCATATCGGTAGTTCCCTTTAGGTACCGCAATATGTGTTTGATCCCATTCCAATGTCTCCTCGTAGGAGCCGAGCTAAATCTTGCTAAGACATTAACTGAAAAGGATATGTCAGGTCTTGTAGTATTTGCAAGATACATTAGTGCGCCAATTGCGCTAAGATATGGTACTTCAGGACCAAGTAGCTCTTCATTCCTTTCTTGTGGTCGGAATGGATCTTTGTTCACATCAAGTGATCGAACAACCATCGGTGTACTTAAGGATGTGCCTCATCCATCTAAAACCGTTTCAGTACCTTTTCTGTATAGGTAGATTGATGAACAACAATTTCGTTTGCCAAATATTCAATTTGCAAACCAAGACATAGTTTAGTCTTTCCGAGATCTTTCATCTCGAATTCATCCTTTAGATAATCAATTTACTTTTGGAGTTCTATAGGGGTTCCAATAAGGTTTATGTCATCAACATATACGGCAAGTACAACAAATTCCGATGTTGTTTTCTTTATAAAAACACACGGGCAAATGGCGTCATTTATATAGCCTTCTTTTAACAAGTACTCACTAAGACGATTATACCACATTCGTCCAGATTGCTTTAGACCATACAAGGATCTTTGCAATTTAATTGAGAACATTTCCCGAGATTTTGAATTGTGCGTGTTTGGCACCTTGAGTCCATCAGGAATTTTCATGTATATCTCATTATCAAGTGAGCCATAAAGATAGGCAGTAACTACATCCATTAAGTGCATGTCAAGCTTTTCATGGGCAACAAAACTTATGAGATAACGAAAGGTTATCGCGTCCATTATAGGCGAATATGTCTCTTCATAATCGACACCAGGCCTTTGAGAAAAACCTTGTGCAACAAGGCGTGCCTTATATCTTTGTACCTCATTTTTCTCATTTCTTTTGCGTACAAAGACCCATTTATAGCCGACAGGCTTAACACCATTAGGTGTTTCAACTATAGGGCCAAAAACTTCACGTTTTGCCAGCGAATTCAATTCTGATTGAATTGCTTCTTGCCACTTTGGCCAATCCTGTCTTTTTCGACATTCTTCAACAGATTGAGGTTCGAGATCCTCACATTCTTGCATAATGCTAGATGCTAAATTATAAGCAAAGGCATTATCCACCACAATATCCACTCGATTAATATTTGCCTCAATATTAATTGGATTTAGGGATAGTTCCGTATTTTCCAGAGTCTCGGGCTCAATGGATTCTTCATGAGTCTCAGAATTTGTTAAATCATGAGATTCTTTCGTGGTGTCATTTTGATCGTTCTTTTTCCTCTTTCTAGGATTTCGATCTTTGGAACCTAATGGTCTGCCACGCTTCAGGCGTGCATTCGACTCATTGGATATGACACTAGATGATTGTCCAACAGGGACATCAATACGGATTGGAACATTTTCCGCGGGAATGTGGGATTTCGTTATCCTTTTCAAGTCTGTAAATGCGTCAGGCATTTGATTTGCTATTCTTTGCAAATGGATAACCTTTTGTACCTCTCTTTCACAAATAGAGGTATGTGGATCAAGATGAGATAATGATGCATTTTTCCACAAAATTTCCCGTTTGGTTTCACCAACTTCTCCCCCTAATTTTGGGAAAAGTGTCTCATCAAATCCACAGTCTGCAAATCGTGCAGTAAACAAGTCGCCTGTCAATGTTTCGAGGTAGCGAATGATGGAGGGCGATTCAAACCCAACATATATTCCTAACCTTCTTTGCGGACCCATTTTGGTGCGGGATGGCGGTGCTATAGGCACATATACTGCGCATCCAAAAATTCTTAAATGGGATATATTGGGTTCATGACCCAAAGCCAATTGCAACGGGGAATACTTGTGGTAATTCGTCGGTCTGAGACGAATTAGCATTGCTGCATGTAAGATGGCGTGACCCCATACCGAAGTGGGCAGCCTCGTTCTCATAAGTAATGGCCTTGCAATCAACTGCAGGCGTTTAATTAACGATTCTGCAAGACCGTTTTGAGTGTGAACATGAGCTACAGAATGTTCAACTTTTATCCCGATTGATAAGCAATAATCATTAAATGCTTGGGATGTAAACTCAGCAGCATTATCCAGTCTAATGGACTTGATTGGATTATCTGGAAATTGTGCTCGTAGTCGAATTATTTATGCCATTAATTTCGCAAACGCAAGGTTGCGTGATGACAATAGGCACACATGAGACCATCTACAGGATGCGTCTATCAAGACCATGAAATACCTAAACGACCCACTAGGTGGGTGAATAGGTCCACAAATGTCCCCTTGTATACGTTCCAGAAACGTGGGTGACTCAGTCCCAACCTTTGTTGGTGATGGCCTGATAATCAACTTGCCTTGATAACACGAAGTGCAAGGATATTCATTATTCGAAAGAATTTTGAGATTCTTTAACGGATGCCCATATGAGCTTTCTATAATTCGTCTCATCATGACCGATCCTGGGTGTCCCAATCGATCATGCCAAAGTACAAAGGTATTGGAATCAGTAACCCTTTGGTTTACTGTTGAATGTGCCTCAATTGCACTAATTCTTGTCCAATACAGGCCACAAGATAAAGACGGGAATTTCTCAATAACCCTCTTTTGGCCGGAGACATTCTTTGTGATGACGAGATATTCAAGATTATCTTCATCCATTGTCTCAATATGATAGCCATTCCGGCGTACATCTTTAAAACTCAACAAGTTTCTCTTAGACTTGGAGGAGAACATTGCATTCTCTATGATTAACGTCGTGCCTTTGGGCAGAGTTACAATTGCTCTTCCGGAGCCTTCAATCAATTTACTACTTCCAGATATTGTAGTAACGTTTGCCTTACACATATTTAGTTGAGAGAAATACTTCCTTTCTTTGAGTATTGTATGTGTAGTACATGAATCAACTAGGCAAATACTTTTACAGTTGGACGTTGATCCAAGTTCTCTTTGTGAGATATCCATATTTGCTATCCCATAGTTTGACATACAAAAGAGATACACGAACATAAGAATAAACAAGTTCAATTCGTTTGTGTCACATAATATTTTCAAAATCTGCTGCTAACAGTTGACTAACAAAATCAGATATGTTATCCATTACTTTGCAGTTTGAAAATTTCAGTTTAAACATTTTCTTCAAACAATCGATTGTTAAACACAAACAATCGATTGTTGTTGACAATCGATTGTTAAACACACACAATCGATTATTTGCTATTTTGAAAAACTTCAGATCATACTGTCTTAAGACAATCGATTGTTATGCATAGACAATCGATTGTTGGCTATTTTGAAAAATTCCAGAGCACTGTTTTAAGACAATCGATTGTTAAGTATAGACAATCGACTGTTGGCTATTTTGAAAAATTCCAGAGCACACTGTTTTAAGACAATCGATTGTTAAGTATAGACAATCGATTGTTGGCTATTTTGAAAAATTCCAGAACACACTGTTTTAAGACAATCGATTCTTATGCATAGACAATCGATTGTGGATGATTTTTGAAAAATTCCAGATTACACTGTCTTAACGACAATCGATTGTTAGACAAAGACAATCGATTGTGGATGATTTTTGAAAAATTCCAGATTACACTGTCTCAACGACAATCGATTGTTAGACAAAGACAATCGATTGTTGATCAATTATTTTTCAGCTTTAATGCGAAAATAGTAGATAATCGACTAGTTTTTCAGGCTAGTCGATTACCCCTACTGGAAAATAAAAATTTTATTGATATTTGAGCATATTGAAGATATTCTAAAGAACTATTGCTAACATTGCATCATGAACTAACTAATACGAGCTAATACTAATGACTATTAGTTTATTCACTAACTAATACAAATAAGTAGAATAAAATCAAATAACTCCATCTTCTTTCATCACGGACCCATCGCCGATTAGGTGGTCTATTTTCCCCTCGGGTTGCTCAAAGAAGTCTGCCACATCTAGGTGGGTGATGTCCGAGTTGTCGTCATAGACAAAATTTGTTTCAGGGCCTTTTCTCTTTCGAGATGCTTGATAAAGGTCAACCAAGTGTCTTGGTATACGGCAAGTCTTTGACCAGTGCCCTTTCCCACCGCAACGATAATATATAGTTTCTGAACCATTTGCCTTAGGATCTTCATGACCCCGTTTCTGCTTTCGGCGGTTATCTCTCTTTGGGGGTTGACGGACTTCATTGGAATTTCTTCCTTGTCTACGTCCCTGGCTATGACCCCGTTTACGACCATGACCATGGTCCTTTTCATGTTTGGCATAGTGAGAGTGCACCTTATCTGCTTCAGGCAGTGGTGTAGACCCAGTGGGTCGATTTTCGTGATTTCTCATGAGCAGGTCATTATTTCGCTCAGCCACTAGTAGAAGAGAAATTAGTTCAGAGTACTTTGTAAAGCCTTTCTCTCTGTACTGTTGTTGCAGTACCATATTGGAGGCATGAAACGTTGTAAACGTTTTCTCAAGCATATCATAATCGGAGATATTATCCCCGCATAGCTTCAATTTAGAAGTAATTCTGAACATTGTAGAATTATATTCAGAAACGGACTTAAAGTCCTGGAGCCTCAGATGAGCCCAATCATATCGTGCTTGTGGCAGAGTGACCAACTTCAGGTTGTCATATCTCTCCTTTAAGCCGTTCCACAAGATGAGTGGATCCTTGACGGTGAGATATTCAATTTTCAAACCTTCATCAAGGTGATGGCGCAAGAAAATCAAGGCCTTCGCACATTCTTGGGTGGATGCTTTTTCTCTATCTTTGATGGTGTCTCCGAGACCCATAGCATCTAAGTGGATTTCAGCATCCAATACCCATGTCATATAGTTCTTGCCCGAAATTTCAAGGGCAACGAACTTTCTTTTCGTAATGTCAGACATAATCGAAAATTAAATTAGGAAGAGGGAAATACCTTAGATTTTTCGAGAATGGTTCTTGAGACGGTAGAGTCTCGTGCTGATAACGTGTTATGAAATAATATAAAAGACAAGAACAATAACTCAAGAACAAGAGCAAATAGAGAGAATAGTAGAGAGAGTTCTTCTTATTGATACTTAGAGAATGTTAGGAGTTATTTACAATGGTAGAGGGCACCTCTATTTATAGGGAGGAGGATGATTTAGCTACCAAGAATAGAACTCTAGAATCTCTCTAATTAAAGACATTCACCTTAAATAGAAGTGTATTTATAACAATATAATTTTTTTTAATAAAAATACAACAACAACAACAATTACCCAGTATACTCCCACCAGGTGGGGTCTGGGGAGGGTAATATGTAGACGAGCGTTACCCCTACCCGAAAGGGCAGAGAGGCTTTTTCCAATCGAACCTCGGCGCATAGGATAAAAGGAAAAACATCAGTAAAACAAAAACAAAGACAAAAACAAAAACAAAAACAAAAACAAAAACAAAAACAATAGAGCATTAGTAACTCCCGCAGAAATAGCGTAAATAATTTCTAAACATAAGAAACATAAATACAATCGCATGCAATAATATCATACAGTAACTACCATAACTAACAACCATAGGGGGGACATAAGCTAAAACACAAATCATCTATGGGTACCCTGCTGACCCACACCCAACCCCGGATGAGGTGTACGAAGAACTCTAGGAGCCCCTAACCTACAACCCTGATTCTAGACCTCCAGAATGAAAATGATATTTGAAAATTTTAGAGTTGTATTTGGGTGTGAATATAATTTTTTTTTTGAAGTTTTGTGAGTGACGAGTGAAAATCAAAATTTAATTTTAAATAAAAATTAAAATTTTTATGGCCAAATAATAATTTAGAGAAAAAGAGTAAAAATTTTGGAAAAAAAAGGGGAAAAAATTCTTATGTGCAAAGTGCAAACATGCCCTTAATATTGACCATTCTGCAAATGGCCCGAAAACAAGCAAATGGACCCAAAATCGTTTTTTTTAACAAAATTTTTTCAACTCGAACTGCTTTCAGCTTTGGAATTTTGCTAGTTGCTTCTCTCTGTTTTTTTTTTTGTTTTGATTTTCCGTTTCTGACGTTCCTGAGCCGAGGGGTAAGGCTACATATTGCCCTCTCAACCCACTTTGTGGGATTATATACAGGGTAGTTGTTGTTTTTGTTGCTGCTTCTCTCTGTCGCCTTCTGCAGCGATCTCATCACATGACGCAATTAAAGTGTACGTTTCTCTTTTTTACTCGCATGATTCTCCTTCTAAATATGTTTTCATTTCTTTCTATAATCAGACAAAATACATCCTTTTTTTTTTGCTGATATCAATTGTAAAACACTAACGATAATGTATGGATTACAATAACGTGTTTGCAATGATTATTTTTAGTTCTAAAACACGGAATTGTTAATCCTTGTAAATTTTACATGTTAAATGCACGTTTATATATGCTTTTCTAGCTGGAAGTAGTATTGCAGTGGATTATTTGTTTGCGTTTTAAGCAGTAAGCATAGTTTTTTTCTGAAAATCTTTTTGATTAATTGGTCTCTTGGGTGTTCGGAATAAATAAAATTGGAACAAAATAATTAACTAATTACAAATCATTTTCTTGAAATATCCAGTGGCTCTGGGAGCACAGTTTAGTGCAATGGATATATCAGATGTATCCTTATTGCAGATTCAGAAGCTAGTCATATTAAAGTTGTTTAAGCTGGTAAGTCTTTGTCTGAAGTACTAGACTTCCAGCAATAGGAAGAAACATAAAATGAGTACTAAGACCAATTAACAACAACAACAACCCAATATAATCCCACTTAGTGGGGTGTGGGGAGGGTAGTATGTACGCAGACCTTACCCCTACCCTTAAGTAAAGAGGCTGTTTCCAAATAGACCCCCGGCATCCTTCCCTCCAAGAACTTCCCACCTTGCTCTTGGGGAGACTCGAACTCACAACCTCTCAGTTGGAAGTGAGGGTTGCTTACCATCAGAGCAACCCCTCTTGTCTATTAAGACCAATTAGATATTGTCAAAATAGAAATTTCAGTGCTATTTGAAAACTCAACAATGCAGGAAATCACGAAGAGCGGACTGCATCCAATCAAGAGTATTATTAGTTTTATTTGGCAATTCACACATTTTTTTCGCCTTAGGTACTGACGCAGAACGAAAGAAAATCTTGAAAAGGTTGCAAAATAAAATGAAGTAGCATAGGATACATCATTATTAGAGTGACTTAGAAAATGTACAACCAGCAAGGTGCAATTATGCTCTTAAGATTTATCTCTCCTCGTTCCATCATCAGTCAGGTCAGAGAAGTAATAGTTCTAAACCGTTCTTTCATTATGCTCATTCCTTGGCTGAGGATATCTGAAAAATGCAGTGTCTTGCCATGTTTCCCATCTTAGGCCCTTTGAAGCAAAATTTCTGTGGTTTAGGCCTTTGAACATGTCTCCGTTCTTTCACCACATGTTAATTCAGATTGTTATCCATAGGGACCAAACATGTGTCGACTTTCGTTCCTTTGATGGGCGATGTACCTGGAATCTCATTCAAATCAACTGATGATATGGGGACATCTACTAGAGAGGAGCTCCAGGCTTGCAAATTGTCATCTGCTGTTCCAGAATGACAAGACCTTCTATCCTTGTCGGGACATCTGCCTGGAAAATTCATGAGAGGCAAGTGACAGTTTTTGTGTGAGAACTCCTCTCTGTGGGTGGTTCTTCATTTCTGAACTCATGTGAATTAGTGGACAAAGATACACATAGATAAAAAACATGTTATATGTAAATATCAATGCACATACAATCTATTTTTCGATAAGGTATGCAAATATAATCTATTTCAAGTAGTATGTTTCCCACCGCTCTTCCTTACCACAGGTTGATTAGATTCCTCTGTGTTTGTAGAGCTGATGGACACATTCTCTTCCCTCTTTCACTCCATATGGTACTCTCACTATATGTTATGAACGTGACTGCAAGGAATCTGTTGTTTCAGGAATCTTCTTACTAAATGTCAAAGATCACGCTAGAACAATTATCATGACTTTGCTACAATGTTGAGAAACATCTCTAATTTTTTTTAAACTTTTGTAGCCGGCCCCTTGCTCCCTATAGATTGTATTGTTCCCTTTTGTTCAGTTGCAAAATGCATTCTTCTTTCTAAATTGAAAATATTGTTCCTTAATTTAAAATTATTCCAAAATGAATTTACAAAATGCTTTCCATTTAACTTAAATCAAAATCTTGTTTTTTTCCCTGTTTATCACCTTTTGAAAATTACACTATTTGAAATGTTTTATCCGCATAAGTCTAGCACCTCTATGGAGCCTTTGTCAAAGTGTCAATATAACACTCCTTGATTAAAAAGAAAGTTAATGGAGATCATTTTATTATTATGCCCTCTAAACTTATGAGAAAAATCACTTCAGCTCTATACATGGCTTCTCTATAACACTACATGATCTCAATTTTTTCTCCATGCATAAGAAGTCAGTAGAAATTTGACAACGGGACTATGATTCAAAGCCCTTTAGGAGGGGAAAAGTAAGATGTGCACTAGATACCATCGTTAATTATTTCAAATTTCCCAATTGTCTAACAGAAAACTTTATCGCGATGGCTGAGGGTCGGGCTCATTATCCACCGAGTTCTGAAACCATACGCCTATGGCCCTTGAGGATTTCTCGGTTCACTTATCAAAAAAAGGAAAAGAAAAATTAGTAGGATGTGGCTATGCCTGCATAAGTTTGTTGATGCCGGTAGATATACCAGAACTTGTCTTTCAATATGTGATGTTTGTTTGGTTTAAATTTCGTATAGCTTTCTAGAGGGAAATTTATTAACCAAAACAAACTAAAGAAGATATGTACCTTGAGTTGTGGAGAGCCGTGGTCGTCCTCTAGGCCTCTTAACTGAGTGTCCCATTTTTTCTCCACAATGATCACTTTGAGAATATAATTTCTGGCTGGAGACCTTGAACAAGCAATAAATGCCAAGCAGTAATCGAATAAGGAACTTCAAGTTGTTATGAAATATATGAGGATGTACCAAAATCCAAATCACAAAAGAGGTTTAATATATGTTGCTGTATTTCCTAACCTAGCTGTGTACTGTAATCCATACATTAGCAAGTATGTTTAGTATTAATGTTGAAGATTATATTGAAGAATTAGCTGATATTTTGGGATGTGAGGTGGACAAATTCCCTATAGTATATCTGAGATTGCCACTACAGGTGAAGAAGAAAGAGAAAAATATTTGGCAAGGAGTAATTGAGAGATGTACAAATAAGTTAACCCCTTGGAAGAAACAATATTTATCCTTTGGGGGTTGACTTATTCTAATTAGTAGTGTGTTGGACGGAATGCCAACGTATACCATGTCTCTATTTCATATGCCTGTAGCAATTGAGAAGAAGCTGCACTCCATGAGAACTGACTTCTTATGGAAAGGTAATGCAAATAAAAGGAAGATTCACTTTGTTAAATGGCAAATGGTTTCAAATGATAAGAAAGAGGGAGGTTTGGGAGTGAAGAATTTGAGATTGCACATTAAAAGCTTATTGTTTAAAAGGCTGTGGAGATACAACAACGGTGGTGATGAAATCCGGAAAAGGCTCCTTGATGCTATCTATGACAAGATGGATGATTGGAGACAGTCCCACACAGCTGAGGGTTGCAGGGGGAGTCTGGAAGGGCATTAGTGGGGTTGTGGGAAGAATTCTCGCAACATACTAAGCTATGGGAAATGCGGCTAGAATTAAGTTTTGGATACTTGAATTGGGAATTATAGTTTAAGAAGCAGATTTCCAGTTTTATTCAGTTGTTCTGTGAATATGGATGGCTTTGTATCTGATTTTCACTGAGTCAGGGAGGCAAATATAATTCTGGAGAAACTCAAATGATTGGGAGATAGAAGGTTACCGTCAACTCATTCAACATTTGGAGTCAATTTCAGTGGATCAAAATAAGGAGGATGGTTTGATTTGGGTGAATAATAAGGACAATATGTTGTTAATACTTGCTATAAGCTGCTAGAAAATCTTTCTGTTCAGGGGTTCCGACTTCCAAATTGGCCTTGGAAGACTATCCAGAGAACTAAGGCCCCTGTCAAAGTTGCCTGTTTTGGATGGATTGTCACCTGGAGGCTTGCTTAACTCGGGATAATTTCCAGAAGATGGGTTTTGCTCTTAGTAGTACAAGGGTCTGAGTGTTTAGTTTCCTAGCAGTAGTAAAAATGAAAATACATATTTTGCTCATTTAGGATTTTGGGTGCTGATCGGTCAGATGGGAAATTCTCAGTTGTGGAGTTTCAAGTGTCAATATGTCTATACTTGAAGATTTATAAATATAGCCTCTAAATTACATTTTTTTGTGGATGGATAATTTACCCTAGAGATTAAGCAGAAAAAGGGACAGAAGAAAGAAAAGGGAAATAAAGTGGGACCAACATAAATGCGGAGGAGTTATGGATAAATAGTATAATTTTTCCTTGTGCTTGTAGTTCTTTTTTTAATCACTTTATTTTAATCGAAGGAGAGGAATGCAAACGGGTTTAAATTGTGGTATTCTGGGGTCAAGAGGGGTAAGAATGGAGTGGACATCTTGGTGGATAGAGATCTAAGGGAGTCCGTGGTTGAGGTTAGGCGAGTGAATGATAGGTTAATGTCTATTAAGTTAGTTATAGGGGGTTGCGTCCTCAACGTCATCAGCTCTTACGCGCCGCAAGCAGGCTTAGATGAGGAAGTTAAGAGGCACTTTTGGGAGGGCTTGGGCGAGTTGGTGAGTAGTATTCCCCAATCTGAGAAGTTAGTTATTGGATGGGATTTTATTGGGCATATTGGGCATATTGGCAAAGCTGGCGGTCACGGAAGATAAAAACGTTACGTTTGGTCGCATGTACGAGGAATTGAGGGAGAAAGGTGGGGACAAGAAGTTATTCCGGTTAGCTAAATTAAGGGAGAGGAAGGCGCGGGATCTCGACCAAGTTAGGTGCATCAAGGATGAGGATGATAGAGTTCTGATGGGGAGTCTCAAGTCAAGCAGACGTAGCAGGCATATTTTCGAGACCTACTTAACGAGGAGGGGGATTGAAACATAGAACTAGGGGAACTGGGGCATTCAGAACGTCATAGAGACCTTGGGTACTACAGGCGCATTAGGGTGGAGGAGGTTGTGGGGGCTTTGCGTAGGATGAGTAGGGGTCGAGCGACCGGGCCTGACGAAATTCCAGTGGAGTGCTGGAAATGCATGGGTAGGTCAGGAGTGGAGTAGCTAGCCATGTTGTTCAATACGATTTTCAGGACCAAAAAGATGCCGGAGGAGTGGAGGTAGAGTACAGTGGTGCCCTTGTACAAGAACAAATGAGATATGCAGTGCTGTAACAACTATAGGGGTATCAAATTAATAAGTCAGACAATGAAGGTCTGGGAATGGGTGATCGAGGCGAGGGTGAGGGAGATGACATCTATATCTGCGAACCAGTTTGGTTTCATGCCGGATTGCTCCACTACAGAAGCTATCCCCTTGTCAGGAGATTGGTGGAACAGTTCAGGTATAAGAAGAAGGACCTGCACATGGGATTTATCGACTTGGAGAAGGCGTACGACAAGGTCCCTAGGGAGGTGCTATGGAGGTGCCTGGAGGCGAAGAGCGTGCCGGAAGCCTACATCAGAGTAATCAAGGACATGTACGATGGAGCTAAGACTAGGATTAGGACGGTAGGTGGCGACTCATATCATTTCCCAGTAGTTATGGGGCTCCATCAAGGATCAGCGCTTAGCCCTCTCTTGTTTGCCTGGTTATGGATGCTTTAACCCGACATATCCAAGGGGATGTGCCTTGGTGTATGCTATTTGCTGATGACATAGTCTTGATAAGCGAGACGAGGGTCGATGTTAACGAGAGGCTAGAGGTATGGAGACAGACTCTTGAGTCTAAGGGCTTCAAACTAGGCAGGTGTAAGACAGAATACCTGGAGTGCAAGTTTAGCGCCGAACTGAGCGAAGTAGGCAGGGATGTGAAGATTGGATCTCAGGTCATCATCAAGAGGGACAGTTTCAGATATCTTGGGTCGGTGATTCAGGGGGACGGATAGATACACAGGGATGTCACTCACCGTATATGAGCGGGGTGGTCGAAGTGGAGGCTTGCATCAGGAGTCCTGTGTGACAAGAAAGTGCCACAAAAACTTAAAGGGGAAGTTTTATAAAGCTGTGGTTAGACCTGCCATGTTGTATGGGGCGGAGTGCTGACCGGTGAAGAACTCCATGTTCAGAGGATGAAGGTTGCGGCGATGATGATGCTCAGGTGGATATGCGGGCTCATCAGGTTAGATAAGATTAAGAATGAGGTTATTCGGGAAAAGGTGAGGGTGGCCCTAGTGGACGAGAAGATGCGAGAAGCGAGGCTCAGGTGATTCGGGCATGTGCAGAGGAGAAGCCCTGATGCCCCCGTGAGGAGTTGTGAGCGGCTGGCGGTGGTTGGTGTGAGGCGAGGCAGAGGGAGGCCTAAGTGGCATTGGGGAGAAGTGATTAGGCAGGACATGGCTAGTATGCGAATTTCCGAGGACATGACCCTTGATAGGAAAGTCTGGAGGTCTAGTACTAGGGTTGTAGGATAGGGGTTTCTAGAATTTTCGTACTCCTTTCCCCGGGTTGGGTGGGGCTCTCCATAGATGACCCATATATTGGACTGCGTCCCCTTACGGTAGTTATTTATCGTAGTTATTGTTTGATATTATTGCATGCCATTTTATTTATGGTTCTTATGTTTAGGCAATTATTTATGCTATTTCGGCTGCAGTTACTAATACAACAACAAACAACAAACATACCCAGTAAAATCCCACTAGTGGGGTCTGGGGAGGGTAGAATGTACGCAGACCTTAGTCTACCCAGGAAGGATAGAGAGGCTGTTCCCAGGAGAACCTCGGCTCAAATGAAAAGATAATACTGTCAGAAAAGAAATGAAAGAAGAGATATGTAACAATAAAAGAAGTAAGAGCAGTGATAATAATATCTTAAAATAGACCAAATAAGTGAGAGAGGAGTGCAATAATATAATCATATGCAAAATAACACAATAGTGTGAACAGAACCTATACTGCTACCGGACATAGGCAAAACTCTATCAGACTACCCGCTTCAAAGAGGGAAAAATTATAAACTACCCTTTAGCCTACAATCTTAATGCTCGACCTCCACACCTTCCTATCAAGAGCCATGTCCTCGGAAATCTCGAGACGCGCCATGTCTTGCCTGATCACCTCGCCCAATTCTTGTTAGGCCGACCTCTACCTCTTCTCGTACCTGCCAAAGCCAACCGCTCGCACCTCCTAACCGGGGAATCCATGGTTCTCCTCCGCACGTGTCCAAACCACCTAAGCCTCGCTTCCCGCAGCTTGTCGTCCACGGGAGCAACGCCCACCTTCTCCCTAATAACGTCATTCCTTATCTTATCCAGTTTAGTATACCCACATCCATCTCAACATCCTCATCTCGGCTACTTTCAGCTTCTGGATATGTGAATTGTTCACTGGCCAACACTCAGCCCCATTAAACATAGCTGGCCTAACCATTGCAGTTACTAATGCTCTTTTGTTTTTGTTATTCCTTTTCTCTCCTGAGCTGAGGGTCGATTGGAAACACACTCTCTGCCCTTTCGAGCAGGGGCAAGGCCTGTCTACATATTGCCCTTTTCAAGACCCCACTTTGTGGGACTATACTGGGCAGTTGTTGTTGTTGTTATTTTAATCACCGGTATAACTATACAAAGCCATAACATCGCTTACACAACTAGCTATCTCATTACAAATCCAACAACCTATGTAAACATGTAGACTATGAAATCAAACAAACACAAAACTCTTTACTAATCTATGTAGTCCAGTAGCAGCTCTAAAGTTGCAAATGTAGGCTATTTCGCGTGCAATGGTATTCCACTCTCCAGGCCTTGTTTAAAAAATTCCTCAGATTCCTCTCAATCCAAATGGCATATGATATTTCTGCATAAACCATCCGAAATAGTTACTTTAGCATTCTGAAGTACCCACTGCAGGTGTTGCTCCCGAGTATTTGTTGTCCTTTATCCGTGCTGCATCCAGTGCATGATCTAGCTCCATAAGCTCTTGGTAAAAACACAGTTTACAAACAGATGCTCCCTACTTTTATCACAATCATGACATAGTGCACATTGTGTCTCCACAGCCATTCCCCATTGTCGAAGCCTATCTGTAATGAGAAGCCTGCCATGTAATAACATCCACATGGTAAATTGTGCTTTAGGCCTTGTATTGTTCTGAAACATTAAGCATTTTCAATTCACATGATGCCTATTCCCCAGTAACTCTACGTATATGTGCCTGGTCAAACTAGTCCCAGAGTTATTCCTTTGCACCTGGTTCATAGTTGCTCGAGCATTAAAGATCTGCCTGATCATCCAACAGGCTTGCTTAGGCACTGCTATTTGCAAAAATACTGTCCTTTGATGTAGTAAGAGTGGATTCATTCGATCCACAACCTGTCTTGTTTATATCCACATCCCAACTCACTTTAGCAATATTTTGTTCCACAATTGAATATTCACTAGATTCGGGCCTCCACTAGACTTAGGAGAACAAATCTTCTCCCATGATACCAGGGCCTTCTTAGTAATATTATTGGTTGCAGACCAAATGTAGCTCCTACAATAAGCATCAATAAGCTTCAGCACCTTGACAGGAAATGGAAGCAGTTGAGCCCAGTCATCTTGGATGCCAAATACCACACTTTGCACTAACTGTACCCTCCCTGCATAGGACAGTTTCTTAGCTGTCCACGAGGATATTCCTGCCACTATCTTTTGAATAAGGGGCTGCCATTGAATCAGTGCAATCTTCTTAGTTGACAGTGGTATGCCTAAATATTTGAAAGGCGATTCTCCATGCCCATACCCAAGTGTTGTAGAATTCTAGTTCTCTCGGGTGGAGAGACCGCTCCAAAGTACACAAAGCTTTTTCCCAAGTTGGCTTGGAGTCCTGAAGATTGTGAGAAATGACTGAAGCATCTATGCATGGCAGCAACTGATGGTAAGTCTCCTCTTGCAATCAAAAGTAAGTCATCAACAAAGATTAAATGTGTGATGCCCAGTTTAGCGCACTTTGGATGATATCTGAATTCTTTGATTCCTTTCAGTCCATTTATGCATCTACTGAGGTGCTCCATGACAATTGCAAATAGGGAAAGGGGAGATAGGATCTTCTTGTCCAAGTCCTTTAGAAGCATCAAATGGAACAATAGTTTCCCCATTTATCAATGCAGTATAATTGACATTCCTGACACATTCAAGTATCGAGCCAGTAAACTTTGTGGGGAAGCCCAATGTATCCATTACCTGTTCCAAAAAAATTTACTCCACCGAGTCATAGGCTTTTTATAAATCAATCTTGTTCATACATCTGTCAGAGATATGCTTTCTTGTATAAGATTTGACCAATTCAGGAGCAAAGATAGTGTTATAATCTATTCTTCTCCCAGGTATGAAACCAACCTAATTTGCACTGATTATAGATGCAATGATCCTCGTTATTCTTGTTGCTAACACCTTGGAGATTAGCTTATAAAGTAGGGTACAACAAGCTATTGGTATGAAGTCTTTCACAATAGTTGGTTTACCAACTTTAGGGACTAATATTATGGTAGTACAATTTATGGCTTTGTACATTCTACCAGAGGTAAAGAAGTTTTTTTCAGCTTCACAAACCTCTTCCTTAATAATTGGCTAGGTTCTCTTGAAGAAATGAGCATTGAAACCATCCACCCCTGGTGCCTTGTCATCACTAATAGCCTGTAATCCTTCAAAGATTTCTTGATCAATGACTTCTGCACACAGCTGAAGTCTTTGCTGTTGTGAGAGGATAGTTCCTTGCTTCGTGAGCTCCCTGTTGATAGCAGGAAGAGTTGGGCAGCAGTCCCATCAAGGATTTGTAGAACTCAATAATTTCATGTTTTATCCCCTCAAAGTCATTTAGTGTCTGTCCATCTAGAGAGGTAATTTCTTTGATGTGCTTCTTCTGAGTCCTTTCCTTCACTATAGCAGAAAAGTACTTGGTGTTTGAATCCCCAAGCTTAATCCACTTAGCTCTAGATTTTTGCTTCAGTACACTTCATTCTATGAGAGTCCATTTTTCTAAGCTGATCAAACATAGCTTTCTCCTGGTCCAGTAGGTAATCAGTACACAGTGAAACAATCTGCTCCCGAATACCTTGATGTTCACCTCCAGCCTGGTTAAAATCTTAGTAGTAATAGTTTTGAATTCTTCACTGTTCAATATCTTAAGTCTAGGCTTTAGAGCTTTAAGTTTTGGCCAAATATTCTTCATTCTCCACTCTGCTAAATTCTGACCCCATACAGCTTGCACTAGCTGTAGGAAGTTAGCACAGTCTGCCCAAACATTTAAAAATTTGAAAGGAATTTTTCCAGACTTAGTAGCTTTGCAGATGGAGAGCAACATAGGTGAATCATCAGAAATTAGGGGCAGATCATATTCAGTTTGCACATGCCCCCATTGCATCATCCATTCAAAATTTTAAAAGACACTGCCAATTCTACTAATTATTCTATCTGGTCTATGCTGCTTATTTGACCAAGTATAGTAGTTTCCCTTCCATGGCAATTCACTAATCTGCAATGTTTGAATACAAGCAGAGAAGTCCTGAGTTTCAACATATGTTATAGGATTACCCAGCAACCTGTCTTGAAGGTACAGTACACCATTGAGATCTCCACATATTATCCAAGGTGCAGTTATGTTTGTACCCAGACCCTGCATGTCAGCCCATAATGCTTTCCTTTGCTCAGCAGTATTATATCCATAAACAACAGTCATTAAGCAATCCAATTTCCCGAAATTATCTCTTAGATGGGAATGCAAGAATTGTGCACCAGCTTTTAATAAGTTCATAGTATACCATCGTGAATCCCAAATGAGCCAGATCCTACCAGTTAGTGAAAATATTCCATCAGGTACAATAGCTTTGGTAACTCTGTGTGAGTTATGTTCTTTCACTTTTGTCTCTATCAATCTAGCTAGTTTAATATTCCAATTTTTAATATAGTGATGTAGCTCTTTTTGTTTATACCTCTTATTGACTCCCCGAACATTCCAAAATAGCAAGTTGATCAACTTTCAGTACAGGCCCTTTAGTTCTCCATTCCATAGTCACTTTCTTGGGTTCCTTTGTCTTCACATGATGCTTAGTCTGTTTTTTAGCCTCTTGTTTATCTAATCCCTTATGAGGAGCTCTCTTATGGCCAGTTTTTTGGCGTTGGTCAGAAAATTCAGGTCTCAAATCATAATACACACCTTGCACAAATTGCCTACCATTTGGATCCATGACACAGATCTCATTAGATAATGGCTTAATAAAAGTAATCTCAATTAATATTCTAGCAAAGGACACCCTAGTCTTCCTAGTTGTACATTCATCGGCAAATATGGGCGTACCAACAACACGGGCTATATTACTGAGTAAATAAGATCCCCAACAGTTCATAGGCAACTTTGGGAATTTGACCAAGAGGGGAATTTCAGTGGGAAAGCCTCATTAAAATCAAAGTCCGAGGTCCATGGCTTCAGGATCATAGGCCTATTATCGATGGAGTAAGGACCAGAATAATAGATCTCTTGCATGTGAGTAGTTGTTTGAAATTTGACTATATAGTACCCTTTCTCATGTAGGAATACATATGGTTCTGCAACAATTGCCCAATTGGCATTGATATATTACTTCATAGTATTATACCCAGGTATCTCCCAAAGTATGTACACAATTAGAGCACATTTCCATTTCTCTGTCTCAGATTTAACCTCATTTTTGTCCAATTGAACAACTATCTGGCCATTTATGATCTGTGGAGGAATATAAGATAGAGGCATACCATTTGCTGCAGAGCGGTTTTTCTGGAAGAGGTTGCACCATGGTTTAGGAGGTGCATCAGGTGGAGGAGGTGCATAATTCCCCATCTCTCTAGGTTCCTTAGCAGTTGTTACTGTTCCATCCATTACTGTTCCATTCTTTGACTGTTGCTTTGGTGCATTCTCTGGTCGGGGAAGATTTCTAATTTATGGAAATGTTGTTAGATCTAGGGTTCTTAGACTCCAGAGCTAGAAGCACCTCCCATATCCTTCCATTGAGCCCTAGTATCAGATTCCAGATCTGCATCTGGAGTATGTATAGTTTGATCAATGTTACCGTCCTTTGCTTGAATTCGCGAACTTACAGAACTACCTACAGTGGTAGTAGGAGCTTTATTGGGCCTACCACGCCCTCTTCCACTCCCGCTCGCCATAGATGAGACGAGGTCACCGCATGTTAACTAACATGAGCTGAGAGCTGGTAGAGAGAGCATGTAGAAAAAAATGGGCTTGTAGTTCTTGTTTACATAATGGTTAGGTTACTAAAATAGAATAACAGGTACCAGTGCTTTGATTTGTTCTCATTCATTTCGAACTTTGAAATGCATTTTAGGATTCCATCTATTTTCCTTGGCGATGGATGCATTGACGCGACACATTCAAGGAGAGGTGACATGGTGTTTGTTATTTGCTAATGACATTGTTCTTATTGACGAGACGCAAAGTGGTGTTAATGAGAGGCTGGAGGCCTGGAGGTAAACCCTTGAGTCTAAGGGTTTCAAGTTAAGCAAGACCAAGACAGAATACTTGGAGTGTAAGTTCAACAATGTTACCCAGGAAGCAGATATGGAGGTGAGGCTTGATACACAAGTCATGCCCAAGAGAGGTAGTTTCAAGTACTTTAGATCTATAATACAAGGTAACGAGGAGATTAGTGAGGATGTCACGCACCATATCAGAGCAGGATGGATGAAGTGGAGGCTCGCTTCCGGTATCTTGTGTGATAAGAATGTGCCACTTAGACTCAAAAAGCAAGTTCTACAAGGTCGTAGTTAGACCGACTATGCAGTATGGAGCAAAGTGTTGGCCTGTTAAGAATCCTTATGTCCAGAAGATAAAAGTAACTAAGATGAGGATGTTCATGTGGATGTGTGAGCATACCAGGTTGGATAAGATTAGGAATGAAATTATTCGGGATAAGGTGGAAGTAGCACATGTGGAGGAGAAGATGCGGGAAGTGTGGTTGAGATGGTTCGGGCATGTTAAGAGGAGTAGTATAGAAGCCCCAGTCAGAAGGTGCGAGAGGTTAGCCTTAGCGGGTATCATGAGGGGTAGAGGTAGGCCTAAGAACTTTTGGAGAAAGGTTATTAGGCGGAACATGGCACAACTGGAGTTGACTGAGGACATGACCCTTTTGGTAGGAGGGTGTGGAGGTCGAAAATTAGGTTAGAAGGCTAGTAGGTAGTCGAGTGTTTCTCTTTGTTTTACTCGGTTCACTAGCATTAGTGTTAGTATGATATCCTTTTACTCATAGATTGCTTTTACTATCTAGAGTTTAACAACTTTCTTGGCTTCAGACTTTTTATCTTCTTGTTATTCTTACTTGTTGCAAACACTCTTTTTTTTTCCTCTTCTTTCATCCTTTCCCTAGCCGAGGGTCTATCGGAAACCTCTCTGCCCTTCCAGGATAGGGTAAGGCTGCATAAGTCTTACCCCCAGACCCCACTCGTGCGAAATTATTGGGCTGCTTGTTGTTGTATGTTAACACGATATTCGACTATGGGGATTATATGACTACTATTGTCTTTTAGAAATGAGGTATGATTGGAAAAGAGGAACATTGGAGCATGGAACCTAAATACTAGACTTTAATGTATAACTCCTAAAAGCTCTTCCTATAAGTAGTATATAGGGAGGTATGGAGGTTGAGGATTAGAATCGTAGAGTAGGTGGTCTAGTGTTCATAACAGTAGTATTGGCACGTAGTCTTGTTTTCTGTTGGTAGTAGATTTTTATAACTAACCGTTGTTTTCTTTCATTATTGATTACCTTTCTGTCTTGTTGTTTTCATTTTGCTTTTATATGACTTTTTGGTACTGTCTCTTCTTGTATATATTTTCATTAATGTGGTGCTTATGCTTTCCTAAGTCGAGAGTTTATTGGAAATAACCTCTCTATTCTTACAAGGTAGGGGTAAGGTCTGCGTACACACTACCCTCCCTGACCCCACGGTGTGAGATAATACTGGGTATGTTGCTATTGTTATTGTTATAAGTAGTATATAGGTGTGATAAGGGAGGGAGGTAAGATCCTCCACCTCCAAAGATAATATTGTAATAACCCGAAATACTTTTATGTAATTATTAATTGTGAGATTGACGAATTAATTTTATTTGTAGCTATTAAGTCAAATACTAAGCTAGTATACCAGATAAGATAGTGTATTAAATAAGTGGCTAGTGGGCTAATTACATATTAGAAATTAAGAATTTAAAGTTAGTGACGTTAGTTAATTTTTTGTAAAGATGTAAAGTATGCTAGGCCCACAATTTACTAGTGGGTCGCGTAAACTTACTCTAGGGTATATAGATGGAAATTCAAGTTCCCTACTATGAGAAAACAAAAAGAAAAAGAAAAAAAGAAAGAGTACACGTTGGCTTGGAGAACGACGGCCAAGGATCCTCTATGGAATCCATACCAAATTAAGAAGAAACCAAAGTTCATATACACTAAACTTTGTTATGTCTTTTGAATTGATTCTTTTGGTTAGAATAAAGTGTATAAGCCAATGATTAAGGTGATAATTACAAGACCAATATTGCAATAATTTGTAAGCTTGTAAAGATACGTAGCGGGGGATTGCAAACTAAGAAATGGTCTATGAAGGAATTATTTGGACTTTATTGTCTTAGAACATTGGTGGCTAAAGGATGATTAAGTGTTGTTGTTGACATAGCAAGGTTAATATGCTATTAATGTATTATAATTAAGCTAATTTGACTTGAGAAACTAGGAGCAGTAGCAATTAATTGTCTTGAACTATGGTAGAAAGAATCTAAGTAATCAAGTAATTTATATATACTCCTATGCTTAGGTAGTGTAGTGAACTGATATGAGTAATATGGTTACCATATATATGTTAACAATAATTAAGACAAGGATGTGGAGAAATTATTATAGTAATGAACAAGTAATGATGAGAACAATGATCAGAAATTTAACTATTATATGAAAGTTATGGGAGTTTGCATGTTGGAAAGAAAACGGTGGTATAAGCACGCGAAGTTCTTCTGGGACGTTACCGTTGCAGCGTTACAATGCCTCATTTGGCATTTAATTGTGGACAAAGTTTTAAACCGAGGGTTGACATTAATTTTGGCTTGTTCTAAAATTCTGAATTTTTTTCACGTAGACTAATTATGACGGGTTATTTTTTTTTTTTAGGCCATTGGGGGCTATTTGGTTGGTGTTCTAGACGTTGCAAGATTGGGGAACTTCCCGTTAGCGAGGTAAATTAGCCTTAAGCATTGATGCTTGCTTTTCCAAAAACTCGTTTTGAAAGTATGTTTTGTCTGCCTGGTCCATGTGATGGAACGAGCGTGTGCTTGGCAGAATTGGCGGTCTTAGACCAACAGCAAATATTTATTATTTGTGAAAAAGCTGAAATTATTTAGTAAGTGATTTGTTGTGTGACGTAGCCTCGTGCTATGACGCTGGAGAGTTAGAAATTATTCTTTGTTGCCGTAATATATTTGGGACATTGCGTATGCTGCCGTAGACTTGTCGGGGTGTTCGATTAATTTCCTTAACTGCCGTTTATGAAAAGTCCTGAGGATAGATTGTGCTGAGATATATGTATTGATGTCACAGGATAATTATTTGGACCTTATGGATTAATTATATGGTGAAAGAGTTTCTGTGTATACTATTTCTCTACTCGTTGTGTATTTGTATTTTTAACACTTGTTTCAGGAGTATTTAAAGTGGTTGGTCGAGGATGTTACTGGGTTATATTTATGTATAACTCATTCCATACTTGCATGTCCATGCAGATACTGTTGCTGAGGACGATGCTAGTGGCTAACAAATTCGTTGTGTGGATTCTACTGCTGAGGTGAGCCGCCGCATTATTCGTGAAGGCTGCTATTTCAGCTCTGCCTATCTTATGTCTATTATTTCGTTCGGGTTTGCATGCCCGTCAATTAAACTTCTATTACTATGTTAGATGCGCCATGGGCTTAGTAGTGAATTTGGGTTAAGAGTTTATTATTTGAGTGCTCATTAAAATTTATAAATAAATTTATGGTTTTAGTTGGATAATTATTTCGTATTTAGTAATATTTAATGCGTTTGGACTAGTACATGTTTCTCTCACTGCTTATATAAAAGGTTAAGAGTACTGGAATTGGTACAATAAATAGGCTTGCCTGGAAAGAAGGAAAGTTATTCCAAAAGACAGCAAGCAGGTATACTTTCTGACTTTGAAATCCTCAGTTGCAAGTTTAGTTTAAGCTATCATGTTATGTTAGGAAAGATAGCCATCAAGATTCATTTTTTTACTTGACATATAGTTGAATATCTTCGCTCCATCATTGCTCTTTTCTTTTTTGGCATAAAATTTATCTCTCCTGCAATTTTTACTTCCTTTTTGGACCAAGTAATTAATTCAGTAGATTAAGCATCCTAAGATTCAAATGAAACTTAGAATACAGAAGTACAACCCAAAAGTAGCCTTTTTCAGTTGTATGATGCTCCTGAGCCTAAGATATGCTTACAGTCCCAGGACACTTCCCATCGTTTCCTTATTTTTTCAGCTATCATCATTTACATTGGTCTGCCACCGTTCAAAAGAATGACAGATTTTGATGTTCTCAGTTCTTCCATGTCCCATTTCCCTTTTTATGGAGTAATATATTTTACTTTCTTTCATTTTAGTACGTTCTGACACTTTAAGAAGTTTTTTTTGGTTGTGAATAGGCGATCCATTTTCTCCGGTTGCTGCAATGCTGATTGCTAGAGTAGCAGGTATACGTAGTTGTATGCCACCAAGGAGTGTTGTCTTTTTGCTTTTACTATGTCTACTTCATAATTTATTCAAACTCTACCTACTAATATAAGAGTTTAAATCTTTTTTGAAGAGTGCCATGTTGCTACTCTGGGGCATTTTGTGAATCAAAGTCTTAATTGCTCCTGGATTACGTGTTGATGGGTCTCTAGCTTCTCTTTAGTGTAAATCCCTTGAAAGGTGTAGTCGCTTATCGACTTGTTTTTATAACATAAAAGGAGATTGAAGAGACCTTTAGTCAACATAATTTTGAAACATCTTGTGGTTCAGCATATCTTATCCTAAAGCCGACAAACCTATTTCTTCAATAATCAGACATTCATCTCCCTATATGGAAGAAGATTCAATAGCAGCATTATCTTAGAGAACAATATATTGACATACCCTTGATGTAGTATCCATATGATGTGGAGCAAGTCTATTTTCAGGTGCCTTTGCTTTTCCACCCTCGTTTGCTGTAGTTTCATTTTGCATAGCCACATGATTATTGTTTATCCTGAAACAAAGTATAAAGCAAGCCATTACAGTTGTAATGACAAGCATCTGTAAGTCAAATGCCATTTGAGATGTTCCACTGCAAATCTACCATCGAGTCCACACAAACTAACAAACTTGTAGGACGCGCTGACAATCATGGGAATTGACATATTATCCCAAAAACAGAATTGACATATTGAAAAAATGTATGCACGACATCTGGCAAATTAGATGGTCTCAATTTACCCAAGTTGTTGTGCGTTGCCCGTTTGGGGACATCAAGTAAAGTTGGAACAGCCCCTTTTTTAAACCAACATTGCACTAGCTACGACAATAAGAGTTGGCTTCACACAACACTTGAACCTTATACATGCATCCCAGATTCACTTACATATATGAATTTTCTATAGGAACATTCATTGAGGAAGCGACATTATCTTCTGCCGTTGTTGATAGAGATGTCGAGCGTTCTGTAGTAGTAGTTGCTGATATGAGCAGCATAGCTCCAATACCAATCTCATTAGGAGGAATATTTTTGTTCTTGTCGTAAATTAGAATATTTTCATCATCGGCCGATATATTCTCAAAGTCTGGCTCCTGTAGAAAATAATAAAGTTGCCTCTGGAGTCTTTCAACAGGTGACAAAATGTGTTGTCCAAGCTCTGATCTCTTTCTTCTGGGGACACCATCAGGATTCCAGAGAGGATCGCTGTCTGCTTCTCCTAATAAAAGGTGAACGTTAGCGCATGCAAAACAATTAGGTATCAGTTTACTAGATCTTTTTTTAATGGGAAAATCTTATTATTTGTATGGTTAAGATATAATTGGACTGATCAGTTCATATCTTAATTATTGAGAGTTTGGCAATGTCAGTTTAATGTGTAAAAAAAGTAAGTTTTTGAAGCTTAGGGAGACACTATAATTAATGGCCTATGAGCAAGAAAGATACCAATATTTAGTTTATAGAGTATCATATGGTGATTGCACCCCTACTGCTTATTTGGTAAGACCTCAAATGTGATTAGACATTGCATAATACGATAAACACATCACAATAATCGAAAATGAAAAGACTTTCCTCCATAAGAATAAATCAGACTGTCATTCAAGGTGAATTTGATATATGCATGTCGAGTTGTCTTAATGCTCATGATGTAGCGATCCTTTTGAGTATTAGGTACTGATGAAATCCTAACATAAAACAACCACTTGGAAAGTGGGAGAATACTGATGAAAATTCTGTTTAATTGTTAAATTTGTTGTGTAGGGTCTGCAGATTCTTCCTCTGTTTTCACCTTTTTTTTTAAATTTTGTTTTGTTATTTTTACTTTTTGTTTTTTTTTGGGGGTGGGGGTGGGGGTGGGGGGAGAGCAGATGTAACCATTGGAAGAAGAAAAGTTCTTAGTTGGAACCAAGTAATATTGGGGGGAAATGCCTTTGTCCTTTTATTTTGAATCAGAAGAAGATGCACTGCTGGATTATTTTTTGGGAAGGTGAATCTCCAGAGATTTGGTTGCCTGATTGCATCCGTCTCTCATAATTTTTTTGAGCTGTACTGAGAGTTTTGGGCTTATTATCAACCAGAGGAAAATCATTCGCCTGAAACTGAATAGGAAGCTAATAGCTTCCTACCTTTTTCATAACCCTTATGCTTAAGAAAGGATTTAATTCAGAATGTGCTTCATATTTTCCGAGAGAAGTGCTCTATGTATTAATGAAATTATTTTACCATTTGTTTCTTCCATCTGTATGCAGTTGTCCGAAGATGATCCTGTTGATCCTAAGCTTGATATGTTATTAATTTCCTCTTCAAGACAAGCTGAAGAGCTATCCTTTTCAGCAACCTCTGTTTCAACTTCTAGCTTTTGGTCATCACGAGCTAAGACATGCGGCTTCATCTCAGAAGGTAATTGATAGCTTTGAGTTTCTCTGTGTGCATGTTTGGGAAAATAATCATCTAGAGTCCCCCTAATCCGCCATCTTGATCCGCATGCATTGCAGAGCACTGGTTTTTCAGGTGGTCCTGTTCTCCAAAGGGGGGTTTCTGAATGAGTTTACAATTCATTAGTGTTGAAACTTGGTACACAATATGAATGTGTTCATACAGGTCAGAAACTGATCTCAGAAACTTAAGCACGATGATCATTGACAATTAAGATTACCTGTAAAAAAGCTATAGAATATATGACACAAGAATGAAAACCGCTATGATCTAAAAGTATGTAAATCGAGGAGCACAGGAAATTTTTGGGTAAAACAAGGGGACATATCTCTCCGTAAAACATGCATCAACATTTAGGATGTGTCAACTGTTTTGGTATTTGCAGTTTCACACCATGTTAAGGAACTATATAAAATTAGTTTAATTCTTGTCAAACTGCATTTAACTGCATTTTATTTATAAGGAGTTTGTAGAATCATAGATACAGTCTCTCGAGCCTATTCACTTCAGTTTACTCATATGTCCTCTAGCTGGATGACACCTGCTTGCTTTTATTTTTCTCAGACGTAACCTTCAGTACTTCAAGTCTGTTCATGTTTTGAGTGCATGCAGGATTTTAAAGGATACCTTTCTATTGGAAGACCTCATGTCAAATAGTAATATGTAAACAGTGTCAATATCTTTAATTTTGGTTTCATCACTCCCTCGTTGAAGGAAAAGAGTTGTCTAGATTCATGGCTTGTCATAGTATCGAAAGCACTGGACCATAGCTATGACAAGTATACAATTAAAGACTTATTACATGGTATGAACATTAATAACTGGATAGATTGGGAACGACCAGCCCGTTCTTTGAGCACCCTGAGCAAATATATACTTCTTAGTTTATGGTGTTTTAGTTTCTAGAAAGTGTGGTCTCTGGACAATTGTGTGAATGAAGTTTTGAAATGTGTGACCATCTCATCTAAAAGCTTAAGTTGTTAGGGAGAGCACACTTTTATTTACTTAATTATTTCTTCAACACGCCCCCTCACATGCGGGCTTGATTCTTTTTGATGAGCCAAGCACGTGGAAATTCTTTTTTGGTTATTGGGTAGCCGTGAGACTCTAACTCAGGACTTCTGCCCGCTCTGATACCACGGTGAAGTGTGTGGCCGTCTCATCTAAAAGCTTAACTGGTTAGAGGGATTACTTTTATTTACTTAATTATGTCTTCAACATGAAGTTTTATCTCGACTTAAAGTAGCTCAAGAATCGGATACATTCATTCAGGACCTTTCCCTCCATGTTACTTGCTGTTCTAAATCGAGCTGTCTATGAACAACTTTCGCTCAAAAAAAGTTCGGAATATACATCATCTAGAACTTAAGGACCACGGTTGCCAAATTATAAATAAAGGGGGACTAACTGTGAATGAATGCCAGAGATTGGGGACCAAATCTGCAATTTATCCTAGATGACCTCGGCTCCTGTTTGACTAATGGCTGCTGCACTGGAAATCAATTAACATTTGGCTCGAGATTTGAGAGAGATAAAGTACTCTATGTTTTATATTTAGCAGATAAGCAATTTTGGGAAATTTGGGGACTTAGTGTTTCATGCATGTGAGCCTTCAAATTTTATTTGCTGAAGATCAGGAACAAAAATTCTAAGCATCACTGAATGAAGTACCCTTTTAAAGCATGAGATTATTGATAAACACAAAAGGTGGGATATAGGTGGTCAATAGAACTTACGCTCGATGCCACAATGGAAACATGGCCCTTCTCTAACCATGAAATCTGGTTTTGAATGATTCCAGTTCAAATCAGGTTGAATGTGCTGCTGTGAAAATTTCTTAGTGAGGTGATGATTCACAAGATATATAAACAGATAAGAAATCGGTAGGACTACAGCTGGTTATTTTCATGGCAAGATGAATCAGTATAGATTTGTCATTAACTTCGATCTATTATGAACTATTCTGTTTTCCCTTATGACAGCTCATCAACTTTAATTACTATACTTCTCTCAACTATTTCCACCATTACCCCCAATGAGAGAAGTCTTAGATTCTCTTCGAAAGAAAAGGGGTGGGGGTGAGGTGTGAAAGCTGGATTTGGTGAATCTTCATAATTTTAGGCTTTTTGTGTAGTGGTCAAGGGTTGCTAAGCAACGAATCTTAAGGCAAGAGAGCTTTAAATAGTTTCAAGATGATAATTCAAGTATAACAGTGAGCAAATAATAGAGTTGCCAATTGCAAGGATGTATATGCAGTAATAGCCTGCAATTGTGGGAATCAGATTTTGTATTGAAAAATCCGAAGGTCCTCAGATTACACTACTGAGCATATCCAGAAAATAAAGACTGCATTCAGTTTCTTTCCAATTCTGTTTTTTTACATTTGTTTCCCCTTGCACTAGTACAATAATGAATAATCAAATAAACCGTTTTGCCTAAATACAAGATGGTCTGATTGACAGTCTGCAGGTGGGAGTTGAAGTACATACAACAGGTGGCTGATAATTGGATAGATTTCCTATTTGTTATGCATGCCTTATCTCGTGAAGCTAACTGAAAAGGTATAGATTTTAACATAGAGCTGGCTATTTCCTTGCAAATTTTCGTTTACCCTTTGGCTCCTTGATTCTGACATTTGGCGCAGCCAAAAACTTCACCACTATGCTGTGCTCCTTGCAAAAGCTCAAGTGTCTTAAGGCAATGTTTGGTCCTGAAAAAAGGATTTCTAAAAGAAGAAATTATGTCCGTCTGCTTATTAGGACAACATTGTATTCTAGAGAACAAACAAAAAACAAAATCAAAAGAAAACAAAAAAACAACCATTTGGTGGTTTTGTTTGACTCAAACCAAAATTGAGCCAACTTCAATAACAGCCCCCAAATTCTGAATGTTATCACTTTAACCCTCTTTTTATGAGTTAATCTACTTTTTAATTACCTACTTTTCCCAAAAGAAGATGAAAAGAAAAGCAGTTTCCAAGAAATTCCGAAAAGACTTTCTGAACACCATCATTCTTATCTTCTGCTTGGCACTTTTATTGTCAATTTTTGAGGTCCTTATCTCAACGTTATTCCTGAAAACTGGACTTTATTTTTTGGTAAGATGATGTCTCATCTAAACAAGATTTTCCTTTCTCTTGAAATGCAGATATGCTGTCTTAGCAACTGTTATTTGTTTATTGGACTCAGTTATGAACGTTCCTTTTTCAGGCGAGAGCCCCTGCTCGTGAGATGCTGCAATTACACACTTATGTTTCTATCTTACTCTGCTTACGCATTTATTTGTCTCATTGACAAAATTTTGTGCATCTAGGCATATGTTTTTTCCTTTATATCATTGCTTACCGACTTACAAACAACTGTTATGCCTCAGCCCCAGGTAAGTTGAGGTGACTATATGAATCTTCATTGTCCCATTTCGCTCATTTAAGCTCATCTCATCATGCTTACTGATGTAAAAAAATACTTATTTCATATTAAAGATTACTTAGACATTACACATGTATAATAATATATTATATCGCTGGCTTTATGTACTTCACTATCTACTTCTCTGTGATGCCTATTTTTTGTTTGTTTGTTTGACATGGGAAGAGGAGAAGAATGCTGATCTTAGTTGTGTTCATATTCCTCCTGTATCCATTTAGTGGCATGATACTTTAGGGGTTCTTTCTTATGATACTCTAGCATAATTGGATATAGAATTTGATTATAAACTTCACCACTGCAGATGGAAAATATAACACATGGTGCCTGCGAGACTTAGTTTTTGTAGTTCTTAATGGTTTAGTAAAGCTAGCAATTCATCTAAAATAAATAAAGAATTTTATTAAAGAATCTCACTGGCTCATGCTTAGCCGCAGCTATGAGTTTGTTCTTGTTTGCCTAACAAGATTGGGAAAATCCAATCTAAAGATGATTCTATTATGAAGCATATGCTGTAGTGCTAATACGATATTCAAATCCAAAATACCTTAAGTTTATAACTACAACTCAATTTCGTGCACATGACAATTTTTAGAGGGAGGGTCTTTTTCTTAATTGAGGTATGATTTAAACCAACTCCGATTGCAAGGTGGAGTAGATGCTCGGCACCGACACATGCTTTTGCTTGTCTTAATTTTTAGATCTATCAACTACTTAGTGTTACAGCTCTGTGGCATATCAGGTGTCTACCTTTTGGTGTTTTCTCTATGTCTTCTCCAATGTAACCAAATCTTAGTTATAACATGGATTCACAACTATTATGCTAGGAATGTTTCTTCCGAGATCTACTTCCTATCCAACATAACTTGGAGAAGTTTGAATATACTAGTAAATACGTGTGTGGCAAATTGATTCTTGTAATACTGATATTTCCCTTGCTTGCCAAAATCATTAACTCCAGTCTCAGGGGATGTACATCAGTATGAAAGAAATCAGAGGCGGATCCAGGATTTAAGTTTATGGATTCCTGTTGCAATCTCAAATTAATATACAATAATAATTGGGTTCACAAATAGATATTTAATAAATTTTTTTAACAAAATTACAGGGTCTGCGCAAAAGTTATTGGGTTCCCGGGAACCATATATCATACTCTAGATGCACCCCTGAAAGAAATTTGCTTCTGTTGCCATGATTTAAGTGCTATTGGTTGTTTTTTACTGTTCCCATCTCTTTCAAAAATCAATGATAACATAAAAGCTCTCATTGTTTCAATCAGCTTAATCTTTTGAAAACATTCTTGATTGCACTTGTGATGTTTTCAGTTCATATGTCAAACTTGCTCTTAAGTAGCACATTATTTTTATTGCTGCTTTTGAGGGTTTACACACACACTCACTCTGTCATCATGTTTGTTATCGGCTAGTATAGCATGTTTGAAGCTTATAGTGGCTAAATGCTAAACTTCTCTGTCGTCAGATCCAGGTTTGAAGCAGATGTTTTGGCTTAGCTTCTGCGTTTTCATGATGACTTAACTAGGTGGGCTTGAACATAGACCTTTCCTTTTGTAATTGGAGAATCTTTGAATAGATTTTGGAAAATCTGCAGTGTTTAGAGCTAGGACATGCTTTGCTATGGAGTTTAATAAATTGCACAGTTGCATTATTAATTGCTATATTAATAGACTTAAAAGACAAAAGGAAAGAGAAAACAGAGAAATGCAAATATATATGGCAAAATGCAGCTTAACCATTGCGAAATTTGATAATAGGACTCTTGCTTTTTTATTTTTTAACTTTATTGTTGTAAATAACTTATAGTATATTTTATTTTTTTGTTCAAAGTTTTAGCTTTTCATTTATAATTCTTCAATTGAAACGACTTGCGAAAAAGAGATTTCACCTATACACAGTAATAAGTTATTCTTAAGTATAGCATGACACATTTTTACTAAAGGTCTAGAAAAGTTCAATTTGATGCACTATTGAGTGTACAGATGCATCAGTGCATTTTTATATTTATCGAATAAATTAACAATCATTGATTATGTAAAGAATTACCATCAGAATTGAGAAGAGTGGTTGCTCTGATGGTAAGCAACATCCACTTCCAACCGAGAGGTTGTGAGTTTGAGTTCTCCCCAAGAGCAAGGTGGGAAGTTCTTGGAGGGAAGTATGCCGGATTTCTATTTAGAAACAACCTATCTACACACTACCCTTTCCAGATCCCACTAAGCGATCCGGAAAAACTTTTTTCTAAAATTTAAGTTATGCTCTATGAGAGAATTATAAATGACAAACTAATATTTTGGGAAAGAAATTATAAGTCATTCTTGATGGGAAAATTATTAAGTTAGAGTTGAATTTTGAAGGAAAAAAAAATATATATGAAAGGAAGTCCAAAACGGGAATACAGAATGGGGAAACACTACGAGCGGTATGTGACAGGCCAAATGCGACTTATATATCGCATTGTAAATACAGCTTGTACATCGCAAATTGCAATGCACTTATAAATCAGCGCATTCTGATTGCTACTTGTACATCGCAGTTCGAACTTACAAATTGCTTTTTCATATGACTGGCTGACTGCCACAGAATATTCTCCTCATATTAAGGCAACGAAGCTGGGAGTTTTCATACGAGGAATCGAATTGGTGGGCAAAATACCTTTTCGAAACCTCATTAAATGGGATGGTTGTTGTACCATTAGAGTAAAAACTTTTTTCTAAAATTTAAGGCAAAAGCAAGCAAGATGAAGAGCAAACCAAGGGCTGTTTTCATGGCTTTTGGAACTAAAGGCGATGTCTACCCTGTTTCCGTAACTTTCCTCCTCCTCTCCCTTTATCTCTTTACATTTGTGTGTGTATTATGTTGTAATGATATCACGCTGTCATTGATTTTGTTATTGCATCTAATTGTGAATTTATCTTACATTCTATATTGAAATAGTAGTTTTTTTCCCTGACGCTGTCCATGTCTGCAAACAACGATTTGCTGCTTCCTTAGTTAGAAAACTGTTTTAAAGATCATTTGTTTTTAGTGACATTTCATAGCTGCTGAAAGTGAGGATTGGGGCAAGAAAACGGTACCGTGCTGATACTTCTAATAATCAAGATAGATAACAATTGAATGATGGTTGAAACAAGTGATATGGAGTAGGAGTTGAGATATTCGTAGGAAAAAAAATGACAAACTCATAAGTACTGTTAATATTTTGCTGTGATGAAAGAATTTCGAGAATACAAGGTAGCCGAGTAATGGAAAATGATTTCAAAGCAACTTAAATATCTTTTTTGCTTCCCGGAGTGGCAGGAATTGTGGCTTTTGAATTTGGAGAGAAAGATGACTAGTTCTCTTTCAATTGGATGCTTCTAAACTTTATTTCTGATAGCAACATTCTGTGAGACCATGAATAAACCGCGTGAACTAGATGAGAAACATAATTCTAATGTCAGAACTAAACTTTATTTCAGATGTTTGTGTTATCTAATGTGGTATAAAACAGAAGATCTTGTGTTCTACCATGTACACATTGAGTGTGCTGCATGGTTAATGGATTTTATCATTGGAAAAACAAATAGCATTTAGGCAGCAAAAGAAAATGCCATAGCGAGAGTAACTCACTTTGCATTTGGAGTTAAAAAAAACTTAGAAAATTGCAAATACCTAAGTATCCCGGTGGAGATCTTCACCCTCAAATTGTGCAATAAAAATGTCGAGAACTGTGGGACACATTTAGAGCTATGTTTGATGGGAACCCGAACTATGCCAGAACTGTGTAAATTGAGAGGACACAACTAATTAATTTCTTGTTCAACTGATTAGAAGTGTAAGAGATTTCCTAATAAGTGGATCTTGCAACTGGTGTGCCTTTTAGACGACAACAACAACAACTACCCAGTATAGTCCAACAAAGTGGGGTCTGAGGAGGGTAATACGTACACAGGCCTTACCCCTACCCGAAAGGGCAGAGATGCTATTTCCAATCGACCCTCGGCTCAGGAAAGGAAAAGAAAAATAAAAACAAAAGAGCATTAGTAATTCCAGCAGAAATAACATAAATAATTATCTAAACATAAAATCATAAATAAAATGGCAAGCAATAATATCAACCAGTAACTACCATAAGGGGCCACAATACAATATACAAATCATCTATAGAGAGCCCTACCAAACCTCACCCAGTCCCAAAAAGAAGTACGAAAAATTCTAGAAGCCCCTATCCTACAACCCTGATACTAGACCTCCATTCTTTCTTATCAAGGGCCATGTCCTTGGAAATCCGCATTCTAGCCATGTCCTGTTTAATCACCTCACCCCAATGCCTCTTCGGCCTCCTCTGCCTCCACTCGCGCCAACCACCGTCAACCGCTTACAACTCCTTACCGGGGCATCAGGGCTTCTCCTCTGCACATGCCCAAACCACCTGAGCCTCGCTTCTCGCATCTTCTCATCCACTGGGGCCACCCCCACCTTCTCCCGAATAACTTCATTCTTAATCTTATCTAACCTGGTGAGCCCGCACATTCACCTGAGCATCCTCATCTCCGGAACCTTCATTCTCTGAACATGAGAATTCTTCACCGGCCAGTACTCCGCCCCATACAACATGGCAGGTCTAACCACAACTCTATGAACCTTCCCCTTGAGTTTCCGTGGCATTATTTTGTCACACACGACTCCTGATGCAAGCCTCCACTTCGACCACCCCGCCCCTATACAGTGAGTGACATCCTCGTGATCTCTCTGCCCCCCCCTCCCGAATCACCGACCCAAGATATCTGAAACTGTCCCTTTTAGACAATGTTTGTTTATCATATAATAGAGAAGATGTGTGTGAGAAAGCACGGGAGAAAGTATATTATTGATTTTATGTTAAACATGATACAGTGAGCCCTATATATATACATAACCTATCCTACTCCTAATACATATTGGATTAGGGTTATTTTTCTACTATTACATATTCTAACACTCCCACTCAAGCTGGTGCATATAAATCATATGTACCAAGCTTGTTACATATGTAGTTAATACGAGGACCAGTGAGGGACTTGGTAAAAATGTACCAAGCTTGTTACATATGTAGTTAATACGAGGACCAATGAGGGACTTGGTAAAAATGTCTACTTCACAAATTCTGTAGCAATATCTCCTGAGAGTAACTTTTCTCTGACAAAGTGACAGTCAATCTCAATGCGTTTAGTTCTCTCATGGAACACTGAATTTGACGCAATATGAAGAGCAACTTGATTATCACACACAAATCCCATCTGACTAACCTCACCAAATTTCAACTCTTTGAGCAACTGTTTGATCCAAATTAGCTCACATGTCGCCATAGCCATTGCTCGATATGCTGCTTCTGCACTAGACCGAGCAACCACTCTGTTTCTTGCTTTTCCAAGATACCAAATTTCCTCTTACTAAGACACAATATCCAGAAGTAGAATGCCTGTCAGAAGGTGATCCTGCCCAATCAACATCGGAGTATCCAACTATCTGCTCATGGCCTCGATCCTCAAACAATAAACCTTTACCTGGAGTTGATTTTATATACCGAAGAATGCGAACAACTGCATCCCAATGACTGTCACACGGAGAACCAATAAACTGACTCACAACACTCATAGGAAAGGAAATGTCAGGTCTTGTCACTGTAAGATAATTTAATTTACCAACCAGCCGTCTATATCTTGCAGGATCGCTAAGAGGCTCCCCCAGTCCTGGCAGAAGTTTAGAATTCGGATCCATCGGAGTATCAACAGGTCTACAACCTGTCATTCCTGTCTCCTCAAGAATATCTAAGGCATACTTCCGTTGTGAGATCACAATACCTGAGCTAGACTGAGCGACCTCAATACCCAGAAAATACTTTAGTTTGCCCAGATCCTTAGTCTGAAAGTGTTGAAAGAGATATTGCTTTAATTTAGTAATACCATCCTGGTCATTGCCGGTAATAACAATGTTGTCAACATAGTCCACTAGATAAATACAGAAGCAGAATGCCGATAGAATACAGAGTGATCAGCTTCACTCCGAGTCATGCCAAATTCCTGGATAACAGTGCTAAACTTACCAAACCAGGCTCGAGGAGACTGCTTTAGACCATAAAGTGACTGGCGCAAGCGACATACAAGGCCACGACACTCCCCTTGAGCAACAAACCCAGGTGGTTGCTACATATAAGCTTCATCCTCAAGGTCAACGTGTAAAAAATCATTCGTAATGTCCAGCTGATAGAGGGGCCAATGGCGAACATCAGCCATGGATAGAAAAAGGCGGACTGATGCTATCTTAGCTACGGGAGAGAAGATATCACTGTAATCGAGTCCTAATATCTGAGTATATCCCTTGGCAACATGACGAGCCTTAAGACGATCAACCTTACCATCTGGACCAACCTTGACTACATACACCCAACGACAACCAACAGTAGATTTACCTGAAGGAAGAGGGACGAGCTCCCAAGTATCACTCGTATGTAAAGCAGACATCTCGTTATTCATAGTACGTCGCCACCCTGGATACGATAATGCTTCACCTGTAGACTTAAGGATGGAAGCAGAAGATAAAGAAGATAGAAAAAGATAATATGGTGATGACAAACAATGATAACTTAAACCGACATAATGGGGATTAGGATTAAGGGTGGTCCGTATACCTTTCCGAAGTGCAATCGGAAGAGACAAGTCCGCAGAAGGAGCAGGGTTAGGTGCAGGACGTGAATCAGCCAGGACGGATGCTGGGCGAGGACGACGATGATATGTCAAGAATGGAGTTTCTGTGGCAGGGAGTCTAGGAGGAGCCACACTAGACTCTCCAACGGTTGGAATGGTAAGACTTCTGTAGCGGAAGGTGAAGGAGGAGCTATAGTAGACTCGAGTATGACTTCTGTGGCGGAAGGTGAAGGAGGAGCTATAGTAAATTCCCTAATGACCGGTATAGGTAAAACCTCATATATATCAAGATGGTCAGAAGAGGTAAAAAAAAGTTTAGACTCAAAAAAATGTGACGTCAGAGGACATAAAGTACCTATGAAGATCAGGTAAATAACAACGATATCCCTTCTGAATAACCAATGAAGACACACTTGAGAGCACGAGGAGCTAACTTATCCTTCCCAGGTGCTAAGTTATGAACGAAACAAGTTCTCCGAAAAACACGAGGGGGAACAGAGTATAAGGGTGACCAGGGAAACAATACCTCATACGGAATCCGATTCTGGATGGGAGGTGAAGGCATCCGATTAACCAAATAACAAGATGTGAGAACTGCATCGCCCCAAAAACGCAGCGGAACATGAGATTTAATGAGAAGTGTGCGAGCAGTCTCAATAATGTGCCTATTCTTTCTCTGTACAACCCCATTTTGCTGAGGGATATAAGGACAAGAGGTCTGATGAATAATTCCTTGAGAAGTCATAAACTGCTGAAATTGAGAGGACATTGTCATTGCGAAAAATGCAAATAGAAACACCAAATTATTTTTTAATTTCAGCACAAAAATTCTGGAATATAGAAAACAACTCAGAATGATCGTTCATTAAGAAATCCAAGTACATCTTGAATGATCATCAATGAAACTAACAAAATAACGAAATCCCAAGGTTGAACTGACTCTACTAGGACCCCATATATTAGAATGAACTAAAGAAAACAGGCTCTGCATGACTCTCGATACTACGAGGAAAAGAGGCTCGGGTATGTTTTCCGAGCTTACGTGACTCGTACTCTAATCTAGATAAACTAGACAAACTAGGCACCATCTTCTGAAGCTTGGATAAGCTCGGATGTCCTAAACGTCTGTGAATTAGGTCTGGAGGATCGGTAATGAGACATGCCTTGGAGGAAGTAAGTGAGTTAAGGTAGTAAAGTCCTTCCGATTCAAGTCCTGTTCCAATTCTCTGTCTCGTACTGCGGTCCTGCATAATAAAAGAATCATCAATAAAATATATACCACAATGGAGGGCACAAATCAAACGGCTAGCAGATGCAAGATTAAAAAGACAGCCAGGGACATAAAGAACAGAATCTAGAGTGACAGAGGGTAGGGGATTCGCTTGTCCAACTGCTTTTGCTTTAGTTTGAGACCCATTGGCTAAAGTAACATTGGGAAGAGACTGTGAATACACAATATTTGACAAAAGGGATTTATTACCAGAGATATGATCAGAAGCAGCTGAGTCCACAACCTCATTGTTCAAAAGGACTAGACTGGAAAATACAAGCAAAAGAATTACCAGCAACAGAAGTATCAGTCTGAGCAACAGAGGCTACTTGTGGAGATGTCTGCTTACTTGCTCGATATTTAAGGAACTCATTATACTCCCCTTCAGATACAGAAAATCCCTGGTTACCTGTAGTCTCGGTCTGAGCAACATAAACATTTTTGGGTGGTCGACCATGTAAAGAATAGCACACGTCACGAGTGTGACCAAGTTTATGACAATAAGAACACTTGGGTCTAGATCTTCCAAAATGACCTCCTCCTCATCTATTCTCCATAGTATGAGATGCCCGACTGTCCACTGACTGGGATATGAGGACATATGAGTCAAGTATCTGTGATGAGCTCACTGGGTGACTTGGTGCTGCAGCAAGGAGAAGTAATCGAGAGAATAATTCATCAACTGTGGGGACAGTCGGACTAGTCAAAATCTGATCGCGTACTGAGTCAAGATCATTAGGAAGCCCAGCAAGAGTAAGAACTAGAAACATCTTTTGTCGCTGCTCTTGCTGCTTTGCAACACTAGCAGAAACTGACATCAACGTCTCAAATTCCTCCATAACTACCTGTACTTGTCCCAAGTAAGTAGACATATCTAATTCCTGTTTCTTTAAATTTTCCATCCGCGATATCACATCATAGAAACAAGATATGTCATTAGCGTATAAAGTGCGAGGCTTTTCCCAAACCAAATAACATGTCTGGAATGGACGAAACAAGTGCATCAACTTGGAATCAATAGATCGCCACAGAATACTGCATAATTGAGCATCGATCTTCTCCCAAAGTGCTTTGGCCTTTTCATCTCCTTCACTAGACTTCGTGATTAGATGATCTTGAACACCTTGACCTTTACACCACAACTCGACAGACGAAGCCCAAGCTAAGTAGTTGGAACCTCCCATTAAAGATTCTGAGGTAATCATAACACTGAAATTTCCAGAAGCCGGGTTTTTAGACCCGAAAGCATCGACTCCTAAAGACATCGTGAAAACTCGCTGAAACAGATGAAGGAAATACCGTTTTTGCCGGAAAATCACTGTAGTTGCCGGAAAAAAATACTGTAGATGCCGGAAAAAATTCAAAGTGGTTGGAATTGAAAAGTAAAATTATGGGTAGACTCGGAATGGTACGACGATCAGGCTGTCCTGAAGGATCTCTGCCAAAAAATGGCCGGAAGGGGGTCCACGTGCCGGCATGTGAGCTCACGAGCGAGCTTCTGGTGGCGCATGAGGCTGATCTGGCCGGAGAATTTTCTGGGGTTTTGTCGCTGGACAGAGGCGAGTCTTTTGGTAGTGCTGGATTTTGTACAACACTGATCAAGATAAAGCAGACGTAAAACAAGCTTGAAAAGTCGCCGGGAAAAGGGTTCTGGTGACTGATTTGACTTCCCGGAATCGCTGGAATTTATGCACAACGATAAATCTCTCGCGATTGCTATGATACAATGTGAGAAAGTATGGGAGAAAGTATATTATTGATTTTACGTTAAACATGATACAATGAGCCCTATATATATACATAACCTATCCTACTCCTAATACATATTGGATTAGGGTTATTTTTCTACTATTTACATATTCTAACAATGTGCAACACCAGTTAGATCTTAAAATGAGTTGTAAACTATATCCAAGTTCATTTAGAGTTGTAAACTATATCCAAGTTCATTTAGTTTCTTTCTGAAATTTTTTACTGTACTGGCTTCTGTAGGTACTGAATCTGTAGGCACAAAATTTGTGATTATCTTCTGGAGTCGAATTTCGTAAGAAGGCCTTGTATATTCCCTTCTCCATTGTCATTAAAAAAAATTTAATTAGAATTTTTGGATGAACCTTAAAATTCCTTGTATAGAGGTATTGTTTTCCTTGTTCCGTGAATTGGGATATATTTTCAATAAAAATGCCTTGATGAGCAGGCCATTGCTGCAGCCTTTGCTAGTGATCAGGAACAATATCAAGTGGTTTTTATAACTCATTCAGCTCACGAGGTTAGCAAAAGCAGAAGAGCTTTTTTTTGTTAGGTAGATTCATTGTTGGCATCAAGAAGATGCAAAGTTTACAAAAGAGGTGTTAGCTTCATCATATTTGTCTGTGCTGTATCAGGAAGTTAACAAGTTACAAAAATAACAGACTACTCTAATCTATTTAGAAAGCTCTAGATGACAAGAAACTAGTCTATCTGCGTGGAGCTAACAAAATCAAAAGCAGAACAATTCTTATCTATATTTTTTGTCACAATTTGGCATGTTATTTTTCTTCTTTGCATGTTATTTTTATTTAAATAGTATAACTGCCCAGCCCAGCCCACTTATTGATCTATTTTGAGATCAGCATGCCCTTAAATAAACCTTGATAATTTTGGCCTTCTAAGCAACCTTTAGGCTGGATAGCACAGCCAAATTCCTTTTTTCTTTTAGCATAAATTATGTGAAATTTCAGAAAGTTGACACTGAATGCTTCAGAGTATTCTTTTATTTCATCTTTATTTTTTCATGACAGAACTTGAGGGTGCACTTGAGAGCAAATCAAGTTATGTATATTCCAGTTTCATCACCACCTGCCGTTTCGCCTCTTGAACATTATGGTATGTCACTTTTCATCAGCTTGATAATGTTTTTCCTTGTCCTATCTCTGTGTCATTGCGTGTTCCTCAACCTATGGCTTGGATAAATCATTTTCAGTAACAACTTTCATTCAAATATGAGAACAAATTTCTGTAAATTCACAATATCTTATTGGTATTTTTACGGTCAGGTTCAACGGACGTAACTTTTTCTGCCCACAAAAGGGAAATTACCCAGAATCATAGGCATGAGTGTACCTTGATCTTTGAGGATATCTTTGGAGATGTCCCAAATGTGGAGGGTGATCTTATTGCTATTAATTTCTTTGCTCTGGTAAATTCTCTGGGCTTTTAAATGTTCTTCATCCCTTTTAATTTTTATTTTTGGAGAGTAGAATTTTATTACTTTTATAAGATGAGCTTGGAGAATATATTCCCTTACCTGTAAAGCTGGAAAGTTTGAGGAGGGGAGGGGGGAGGCCGAGCTGGAGGGGAGGGGCGAGGGTGTGAGTTGCTCTCAATGATAATTGATATGAGGAAAGTAAAGTCATGGTCAGCAGGATGAGTTCCTATGGTGTTAAAAAGTGGAGAAGAAATAGGAGTTAGGGTGGAAAAAGAATGGGACAGATTTAAATGATATATTATCGGAGTGAAATTTTGCAAAAATATAAATAAACAGAATTGTTGGATGAACATTGAACTGTGAGAGTTTGAGTTGTTCACATTGTGAAAGTCACAACGCTTTCTTTTCTTTATTTCTATAACTTGACTTCAGGAAGGTTGGAGTCTTGCAGAGCTTTTTCAGATCCGTTGCACTGTGGTTGCTCCTTATGTTGTTCCTTATAGGTAGCAAGAGAAACTTTCTTAATTGCTTTTCTTTTGATAACAATCGTATTGTCTTCACCTCTGCTCTTAAAGTATGTATTCCAAGTTACGACAATTTATGGCCCCTTCAAATGGTTAATTGGAAAACTATGGACTTGCATCCTATGGAAATGAACTTGATGAACATCTCTTCCCGAACTTCATGGTTCTGGACATAGCAGTTACTTTCTTTCCAACTAGTAGGTATACCTGTCTAGGAACTTGGAGAGGAATGCAAACATTTAAATTGATGAATATGTTACTTATGCGTAAAATTTTACATCTTCATCTGTTCATGCTGAAGCATCTTAGGCATTTGAAAATCCTAATGTGTGGAGGCTTTGGTTGGGTATTAATGTAGAAGCCGTATTGCTTACTTTTCTGACTTTCAGCTCTTTGTCTCATGCAATGTAGTGCTCCTTCATCATTTGAACGGAAAATTCGGAAAGAACTTCCAGATTTATATAAGTATCTCCAGGATGCTCCCAGTCACAAGGTATTTGATGAATTATGTAGCCACTTGGTATATCACTTTGCTGGTTTTCTTTTGAAAAATCAGTTCCATTCTTCATTTAAACTGATGCAAGTGTTGTTAATACATGGTCTTATGGCTGTTATTCTAGTAAATTCTCCTTACTTCGTACACTTGGTATAAGCTTCTGCAGTTATGCTAATACCTGCTGACTAGTCTTTTAACTTTGTTTCAAACCCGTAATGTTGTTAATGTTTTTTCAAGGTCCTTCCCACTGCATTTTAGTATTTTTCGCTGTGACTTAAGACAGTGATTTTATGAATTAAGGCTTTTGCATACTTGCTGATAGTAGGTTGGCTGGAAAGATGTCATCCATTGGATGTGGCCACTTTTCGCTGAGGAGTGGAGCTCATGGAGAAGTCTGGACCTGAAGCTGAGTGCCTTTCCTTTTACGGTGTGTCCTCCACTCCTGCCTATGACAATTTTCCTATTATTTTCCCTCTTTTTCTCATCAAGCTTTGGGTTGGGAATTCAGTCAGTTCCAATTTTCAGCTTTAAAGGGGCAAACCAATCACTGATCCGCACGGTTCAGTTTTTTGGTTTATTTTTTTGAGCAGTTGATCAGGTACTTCGGCTTCTTCCGGTATCTGAAAACAGAACGGAGCCTATATTTTGCAAAACCAAAACCAGTAGCCAATTTGCATTACCAAAAATTGAACTGTTTCAGATCGCTTGTTCTTTGGTTAACAACGAGTGTGCTCACTCCTATTGAATCTCTGTTAGTTGTGTTGCTTTCTTGTATTTACTGGTTTTTCATTTCAATGCAGGACCCTGTAACAGGTCTTCCGACGTTCCATGAGAGGCTCCCATCTCCTCTACTATTGTAAGATTATTGTACCGGCTAAAGAACATCTATGGAACTATGGAACACTATAGAGATCTAGAAGATAGAATAGGCTAAGTCTTAAAGGTGCATAAAAGATATGGTCTTTACTAGCTTTTCTAAAAACTTCTATGTAAGGTGCTTCCCGGTAACATTGAGAAGTCCATAAAGAGCTTACCTAAGATTTGGTATTCCCTTAACCATGGCTTTCTACACAGAGCGACAGGGAAAAATTGTGTAAAGATGTATTTTGCAAAGTATATCAAATAAAACAAGTTGGCTTTTTAAACTTGACCTATAGGTTATTGGCATCTTGGTTTATATGTTTCCATGGTCTGTTAATTGTAACTGGAAAACTGCTATTGCGCTTTCTGACATACGTATATTCTCTTCTAACATGCACTATCCTAGTTCCTGTATTACCTTTTGTAAAGAAGAACTGCTTTCTGACATACAGTGTCTTTCTGACAGGTATGGATTTAGCGAAGAAATTGTCGAATGCCCTGGTATGTATTATGTTGAAATATTTCTGGACATCTTTTCATATTCCATGAGGATATTTCCCTTGGCACGGGAATAAATGCCAACAATTTAATTGCTCAAATCATATGGCTTTTATTTTTAATATAACTTGAAGTTTTTTAAGACTCAAGACATGGCCCAAGTGACACTTTTTTTTATCTGAAAAAATAATATCAAGCCAGTTTTAACCTTTAATGGCCTGTTTTGTTTTTTTTTCACCTGCTTAAATCACTTTTCCTGGTCAAATCATTTTGTTAATCGGAATTGATTTTTATCACCTTTTCTTTTCTAACTGCTTATTCTCTAATAAAAGTGATTAATATGAAATTAATTATATAATAGTCGTCGATTTTAAAAATACTTAGTAGCTGTCTCATAATTCAAACCGACTTGGCTCTTCTGTATGTGTAACTGTTAATCAAGTTTTCAAGTTGCATTCGGCAGGCAATATAAATATATTTCGCCTGTTTTGGTATTTTGACTTTTTGTCGCATAACTGCTTAGAATGTTTAACAACTGCATTTTACAATTAGTATTTGCACACAATTGTGGTAATGGAATTGCAAGAATGGTGTTATAAGGAAACACGTTGATGGTTCTCAGAATGTATATCTGTCCCTTGTTTCTTCTACTGAGTTCTAAAATGCAAGTCGTACATTTTTGTGGAAATCCACTTTGCTGTTCTATTTTAGAGTAAATCCAGCTATACTACAAGTTCTCTATTGAGTTTAAGGCTACAAAATTTTCCGTACTTTGGCTATGTAAGATAATCAAACTACATTCTTTGTAAAGTGACGAGAAAACAAGATTCTTAAGCCACCTCTCTCAGATAGTTTTGTCAATGCAAAAAGTAATAATTAACGAAGCCATATTGGTATTGTGGTTTTCTGTTGCTATAACCTTTACTATTTAGGTTATTGGCCATCAAAAGTGCGGGTTTGTGGCTTTTGGTTTCCTCCCAGGAAATGGCAGTTTTCATGCAATGACTGTGCAGAAATCTCTGCATCCGGTATTTCAGGGAATTTGAATAAGCAAAACAAACTCTGTTCTGCCCACCTCGGCTTGCAGTTTTTCATCGAATTTCCTGCTGAAGAGCTTCCTGTTTTCATGGGACTGAGTTCAGTTGGAAGGTAAGGTCCCATTTGAATTATTTTAATGCAAAGATCTGCTCTTCTTTCACTATTTAAGTTTTCAGGGAATAATGGATGGTCTTTTTCCTGTCTGCAAGTTAGTTAATGCTATTTATTTTTGATGTTCATTTTAAGTGTGTCTCTGTTCTTCTTGAATGACCAAAATAATAAAAGCAGCATTAGATCCAATGCCGATAAGTGAATCTCTGAATTCTTGATTTATGTCAAATCAGATAGCGATTCTACTTTTTCTTTTTTATTAAGAAATGATTTTTTTCTTTTTTATCAAGAAATGATTTCATTAAAAGTGGGGAGAACTACTCCCGTATAGAAGAGGTATGCCAAAAAAGTAGAGCCTACAAAACTAGATAGGAACCTCATGGCTGCAGCTGCAGCAATCCCCATACAAATAGGAACCTCATGGCTGCAGCGAACGGCATCAAAGATAGAGGCTTTTCTTCAAATGTACAAAATCAAGCTCGATTCCCTCAAAAGCTCTCGTGCTTCTCTCTCTCAAAACAACCCACTTAAGAGCTAGCAGAGTAATATCCCATGCCCTCCATCTTTGCTTTCGTCTTCTAAAATCCCAACTGAATCCTTTACCGTCTCGGCGTGGTCCATAATAATCCAAAACATCTCAGTATCACAGATGGAGATTGTAATATATATGACCGTCTGGAGCGAGAGAAACTGTAGAGTTCTTGGCGGGATTGAAAATAGCTTACGTATTAGTAGTACTTTTATGTGACGGAAAAGCTTTGGAGCACCAATCTAGTTCTGATTAGCGTAGACGATCAGTTGGTCCGTGCGAAGAGTCATAGCTGTGTAAGATTCCCTACGTTTTTCATACCCTTATATATGGGATTTTCCTAATGCTCTTTTGTTTTTGTCTTTCCTTTCCTTCACTGAGCCGGGGGTCGATTGGAAACAACCTCTCTGCCCTTTCGGGTAGGGGTAAGGCTCGTCTACATATTACCCTCCCCAAACCCCACTTTTTGGGACTATACTGGGTAGTTGTTGTTGTTATATATGGGATTTTCCCTTTGATATTTAGTACTAAGAAAATAAGTGTGGCCCTTCAGGTTAGTAAGTCTATAATGGAGGAACTATAGTAAGTTTAAGTTTCTGTTCCTTTCATAGAATTTAACACGTTTATTTTGGTGGTTACAATTCGTCATTCCTTCATTTTTATTTTTCTGACATGTATGCTTTTCTGCAGGACAAGCTTTAGTTGAATTTTGTTTCTGCTCTTGTCTGAGTACATTCTTATCATGAACTTGTCTTGTCTCTTCTATGGGTTTCCTGAGGAACCCTCGTGCATTCCATCGGGTGCTTGGAACTGCTTTAGACATATCGGGTTGCAGATTTATTCTGTTCTCAGCTGGCTATAAACCTTTACAAGCACCAATTGAATCATATGCCAAGGAAGCATCCTCTTGTTCAGAATGGCTTTTTATGAAGACAGTGCCTGCATCTGGACCATAAATTAGTTATTGGCATGAAGAAATTTCAATTGTTGAAGCAATCCATTGTCTGGAAACTTGGTATATTTAGGAAGAATTTTTGTTTCTTTTTTACTTTATAAGGTTTCATGGAATCTTCACTTAACTACCATCTCATTTATTATTTGAGTAGTAATATTCATTTTTGTGGAGTGGAAATATAAGAAAGATTAATGCGGAGAAGTTATTGTAATGACCCTGATATGTGGGCTTTCTGCGAGGAAGAAGATTTCATTAATCAAAGCATATTACTTCATTGCTTTTTGGCAAAATTATGATATATTGCTTAAAGAGACTCGCATGCCACTAGAAATGTAGAGAACTTTTAGTGTTAAAAGAACTTAAATAATTGCATACTGGAATGGTACTGGTCTAAATGGAGCAAAATAGATAATGGAGCTTCATATAGCCGGCCCCAATAAGCTTACGATTTGGCATAGTAGTATTTTGTTATAATAAACTGTTTAAACTGACAAAGCTTAGAGAGACTTTCCAGGTTGATTTTAATCATCATATATAAGCTCATGTGACCGATAATTGCATAAAGGTCAGAAGTGTATTTCAATAGAGTAACTGTTAAGAAGATATCATGGAATGTTCCGACCGACGTGGATTGATGTTTGATGTTAAGATTTTAGTTCAGTATAGGTCAAAGGATGGAAATTGATTCATCTTCTCCTACAATGGCAGGTGATATGTCCATTTATGCTGGATCAATTCTACTGGGAGGAGAGGATGTCTTGGCTTGGTGTTTCCCCCGAGCCATTGAGAAGGGAACATTTGGTGCCAGATACAGATGAGGAGTTGTACATCAAGGAAGCTGCAAACACGCTTGTGAGGGCCCTGGACCATGCGCAGTCTTCTGAAGTCAAAGCCCCCCGTGCTTTGCAGATTTCTAATAAATTGTCAAATAAGGTAGGATCAATTCCTGGTGATGAATAAAGTAATATAATGCTATATTGTAATATTTTTTGCATGCTACCTGCTAATGATTGTGATTTATTATATATTTATATTTTAAATAATATTCTTGCGATATGTATGAGTGATTTGAGCTGAAAGTAGTGGGTTCCCACTGAACTCGCCTTGACGACTGCCACTTTACTACTTTCGTTTAGCAGTAAGATTGACGTGACAATTTTAATATCTTGCTTGGTTTTGGCAAACCAGGATGGAGTATCAGAAGCAGTCCGTGTCATAAAGGAAGAGCTAAGAAGTTGTCAATAACACTAGCGCTCATCTTTTTCTTTTTCTTCTTGGGTATTACATCATAGTAGTAGTGCATCTTTTTCTTTGTAACAATTTAACGACATTTTATCAGTTTTCATCAGAGTTCTCTCTTTCTTTCACACTTTTGTAGCACCCCTTTCTTGATAGTTGAACTAAAAAAAGGCTTATCTTCAAGAGGCTGTTTCCACGGCTTGATCCGTGATTTTCTGATCACATGGCAATAACTTTACTAGTTGAACTAATATGGAGTATTAAATTGTAGATCTGAGTTTCCATGCATTTATTCTTTGCTTTTTTTAGAAGAGCGCTACTTGGAATCTCTACATTACTAGCATGGAATTCATGTTTAATATCTATATATAATAAAAGGAGAGGCAAAAGCATATTATTAAAACAAATGTCACAACCACAAAAAGCCAAGTGGTATTGTTAAAGACAAAATAAATTACCTTTCTAGCTAAAAAGACCTTTTTTATATTTTGAATTAATTAGTTATTTTACTTGAATTAATAAATATAGATATCTAAATAATTAGCTATAGTTATAAAATAGAAATATAAATATAAAAAAATAACTATCCATTCAAATTGGGAGTAGTTTCAAGTTGAAGTTTTAAAGTTATTTTAAATTAGAAAATGAAAAAATCTATCTTCTATCTATATATAATAAAAGGAGAGGCAAAAGCATATTATTAAAACAAGTGGCACAATCACAAAAAGCCAAGTGGCATTGTTAAGACAAAATAAACTACCTTTTAACCTAAAAAGACCTTTTTATATTTTGAATTAGTTAGTTATTTTATTTGAATTAGTAAATATCGATATTTTATAATTAGCTATAGTAATAAAACAAAAATATAAATATAAAAAAATCACTACCAATTCAAATTGGAGAGTAGTTTCAAGTTGGAGTTTTAAATTTATTTTAAAATAAAAAATGAAAAAATAAGAAAAAATTAAAGTAGCTACAACAAAAAAACAAAATATTAATTAAAAAATAAATATCTAATCAAATTGGGGAATAATTACAATTTATATTTTTAAAATTATTTTAAAATAAAAATGAAAATAAAGATATAAAAATTATCCAATTCAAATTCGGGTGTGGTTTCAATTTGTAGTTTTAAAATTATTTTAAAATAAAAAGGATATAAAGAAATAAAAAGTTGCCAATTTAAATTGGAGAGTTGTTTCTTTCAAATATAGAAGTCTTGATATATATATAAAGAAGAAAATAATTATATGATGCCAAGCGGTATAACCATAAGATGCCAAGTATAGATTTTTAGGACTAATCTCCAACAAAGTTGGTGTTTTAAAATTAAAAAATAAAAATAAGAAAAAATTAAATTAGCTAGAGTAAAAGACAAAAATATTAGAAGTACCTATTAAAGTTGGGATGTAGTTTTGGTTACTCCCTTTCTAACTAAAAAACCTTTGAGTTTTAAATTTTGAATTAATTAGTTACTCTGTTTGAAATAATCAATAAAGATATCTTATAATTAGCTATAATAAAAAAAACTACTCATTTAAATTGGAGAGTAATTTACAAATACTTTAAAATAAAATTAGATATCGCAAGAAAAATATCTATTCAAATTGGGAGTAGTTTCAAGTTGGACTTTTCAAATTATTTTAAAATAAAAACACGAAAATTAAGAATTAAAGAAACTTTCAATTCAAATGAAAAATACAAAAGTATAAAGATACTATATATACACACACACACACACATATATATATATATATATATATATATATATCTATATCTTTATACTTTTAATGAATTCAAAATTATAATTTAGTACAAAAAATATTACCTTATTTAAATTTTTAATAAACTACAAAATCTTAAAACTAACCAAATAAGTATTACAATAGAAATGAATGTCCGAAAAGAGAGAATGTAGATAATGTTATGATATTGATATTTTTATTTAATTAACAAATAAAAGACAAATAAATAACATTCAAGAAAAGTATCAATAGTATTAAGAACTTGCTAAATCAATTTTATATATATATATATATATATATATATATATATATATATATATATATATATATATATATATATATATATATATATATATATATATATATTTATTTATTTATTTATTTATTTAATTACTATATGATGTGTATCCTTTAAATTTTTATAGATTGTATTATATTTCTGCATAATATATTAAATAATAAAATATAATTAATATTTATTAAATTGAAATGATATATTAGATCATAATTTATCATAATTGATATGATATATTAGATCACAAAAAGCCAAGTGACATTGTTAAGATAAAATAAACTACCTTTTTAAACTAAAAAACTTTTTAAAATTTGAATTAATTAGTTACTCTTTTTGAATTAATAAATATAAATATATTATAATTAGATATATTAAAAAAGAAAATATAAAAAAAAAATAACTACCCATTCAAATTGGGGAGTAGTTTATAGTTAGTGTTTTAAAGTTATTTTAAAATAAAAAATAAAAAATAATAAAAATTAAATTAGCTAAAATTTAAAAAATGAAAATCTTAATTAGAAAAAAACTTATCTATTCAAGTTGGGGAATAGTTGTTTTTTTGAATAAACAGATTTTCTATTTCATTCCGTCAAAAAAGTACACTTGCAAACATAGATGCTGACCATCTATTCTCATATTCTATACAATCATTACACCAATTATCACACTAGAAACAGAATTACTATATCCCTATTTGATAATAAATGTGACAATTCTGTCCCAAGAGTAGCCTAGGGGTAATGGTTTAAACATTGTAGAACAACCCTCTATTTATGAGTTGAAGCCCCTCTTGAGTGGAGATGGACTACTATTTCCTTACAAACATTATCGCTCAGCAAATTACCACCCTGGAATATCATTTTGTTACGCTCCTCCAAATCATTGTCACAAGGATACCAAACAGACAGGCAGTGATTTCTGCTACTCCAGTTTTACTTTTTGCCAGCTTACTAACCCAGTCACATTCCTCCCTCCGGTCAGAAATGGAACGCTTATAGCCCAACCAGTTTAGGAGTCGATTCTAAATTTGGAGTTTTAAAACTATTTTAAAATAAAAAATGAAAATAAGGAAATAAAAAATTGCCAATTCAAATTGGGGTATGGTTTCAATTTGGAGTTTTAAAATTATTTTAAAATAAAAATGAAAATAGAAAAATAAAAATAGACAGTCTAAATTGAGGAGTCTCTCTATATATTCTAAAATAACTACCCGTTCAAATTAGGAAGTAGTTTATAGTTGGTATTTAAAGTTATTTTAAAATAAAAAATTAAATTAGCTACAATAAAAAAGGTAAATACTAATTAAAAAACTATCAATTCAAGTTGGGGAATAGTTTCAATTTAGAATTTTAAAATTATTTTAAAAATAAACTAAATAGAGAAATAAAAAATTGCCAATTCAAATCGGGGTATGGTTTCAATTTGGCATTTTAAAATTATTTAAAAAAAATAGAAATAAAAAAATTGTCAATTTAAATTGAGGAGTAGTTTCTTTCTAATATAGTAGTCTCTCTCTCTCTCTCTCTCTCTCTATATATATATATATATATATATATATGTGTGTGTGTGTGTGTGTACACACACATACATATTTTATAATTAGCTATAATAAAAAAAAATTACCCACTCAAATATGGGAGTAGTTTGAAGTTTTACAAATATTGTAAGAATAAAATAAAACAAAATAAATAGTTATAATAAAAAATAAAAATATATAATAAAATATATCCATTCAAATTGAGGAGTAATTTCAAGTTTTTTAAAATTATTTTGAAATAAAAAAATAAAGAAACTTTCAATTCAAATGAAAAAATACAAAAATATAAAAATACTGTTAGCATATATATATATATATATATATATATATATATATATATATGATGAATTCAAAATAATAATTTAGTAAAAAAGTTACTTTATTAAATTTTTAATAAACTACAAAATTTGAAAACTAATCAAATAATTATGACAGTAGAAAAAAATGTATAAAAAGAGTGGGATAAAGATAATGTTATGATATTTATATTTTTAATTAATTAAAAAATTAAAGGTAAATAAATGACACTCAAGAAAGATATCAACAATATAAAGTACTTGCTAATTCAATAATAGAATTAAAAAGGAACAACCAATTTATTTGATTACTATATGATTTGTATCATTTATTTTTTATTGATGTATTATATTTCTGCACAGTTTATTAAATAATAAAATATAACTAATATTTATTCAATTAATAGAATATATTAGATCATAATTTTATTAGATTAATATTCTGTTAAATTGATGCGTATCGCGCGGATTGTTATACTATTCCCAAGTAAACGTAAATTATCAGTAAAGAAAAAATATCACAAAATTGCGTAACAACACCGAATCAAACTTACGTTGACAAAGTTATGCATTAAACTTGCTAGTAGAAAACATTTAAAGATCGCCCACCGTGGGGTGATCTTTCTAATATAGTAGTCTCTCTCTCTCTCTCTTTCTCTCTCTCTCTCTATATATATATATATATAGAGACTCTCTCTCTATATTTTATTGCTAGTAGAAAACATTTAAAGATCGCCCACCGTGGGGTGATCTTTCTAATATAGTAGTCTCTCTCTCTCTCTCTCTCTCTCTCTCTCTATATATATATATATATATACACACACACACACGCACATACATATTTTATAATTAGCTATAATAAAAAAAAACTACCCACTCAAATTAGGGAGTAGTTTGGAGTTTTACAAATATTATAGAATAAAATAAAACAAAATAATTAGCTGTAATAAAAATGAAAACATATAATAAAAAATATCCATTCAAATTGGGGAGTAATTTTACGTTGGAGTTTTAAAATTATTTTGAAATAAAAAAATAAAGAATTTTTCAATTCAAATGAAAAAATACAAAAATATAAAAATACTGTTAGCATATATATATATATATATATATATATATATATATATATATATATCTATATATATATATATATATATATATGATGAGTTCAAAATAATAATTTAGTAAAAAAGTTACTTTATTTAAATTTTTAATAAACTACAAAATTTGAAAACTACCCACTCAAATTAGGGAGTAGTTTGGAGTTTTACAAATATTGTAAAATAAAATAACAAAATAAATAGCTATAATAAAAAATGAAAACATATAATAAAAAATATCCATTCAAATTGGGGAGTAATTTCAGGTTGGAGTTTTAATATTATTTTGAAATAAAAAAATAAAGAAACTTTCAATTCAAATGAAAAAATACAAAAATATAAAAATACTGTTAGCATATATATATATATATATATATATATATATATATATATATATGATGAATTCAAAATAATAATTTAGTAAAAAAGTTACTTTATTTAAATTTTTAATAAACTACAAAATTTTAAAACTAATCAAATAATTATGACAGCAGAAAGGAATGTATAAAAAGAGTGGGATAAAGATAATATTATGATATTTATATTTTTAATTAATTAAAAAATAAAAGGTAAATAAATGACACTCAAGAAAGGTATCAACAATATAAAGTACTTGCTAATTCAATAATAAAATTAAAAAAGAACAACCAATTTATTTGATTACTATATGATTTGTATCATTTAATTTTTTATTGATGTGTCATACTTCTGCACACTTTATTAAATAATAAAATATAACTAATATTTATTCAATTAATAGAATATATTAGATCATTATTACAAAACTTAGCTCAAAGTAATAAACAAAAGATAGACAACAAAGTAGAGAGAAAGAGAGAAGAGAATATATTTCTTCCATGTATCCAAGTGTATTACAAAATGAGTTTTCATCCTCTATTTATAGTACAACATATAGGTATACCAAAAGAATTTCATAAGTATGTCATTAAGTATTTGAGATCATGGAGGAAGATCATGGGTAAATTATGAAGGTATGGGAGTTACAACAATAATGGTGAGAAGTAGTGGGGATTATCTACATAATGGAGAAGAGTAGTGGGAGTAACTTCTTTAGGAGTTATAGACATCCACTACAAAGTATAATATTTCATAACACTCCCCCTTGGATGTCTATAGATAATGTGCCTCGTTAAAACCTTAACTAAAATAAAACCCAATGGGAAAAAATTCTAGAAAAGGAAAAAGAGTACACATATCTAACAAAATGCATTTTTTGTGTTAAAAACCTTGCAAGGAAAACCCAGTGGGACAAAACCTTGTAAGGGAAAAAGAGTGCAACGCGCATTAACTCCCCCTGAAAGAGCATCAATTCACATTCTTGAGCCTTCGCATTCCAATCTTGTGCACCATCTTCAAGAGATCGTTGGTAGAGATTTGATAAATAAATCAGCCATATTAACTATAATGAATATTTGCACCTTGAAATCATAACTCGTGGTAGATATATAATGTCTTTACAAATATCGTGGAATGGCTTTTCAATATCTCCATAAATGTATCATCGCTATCATATTATCATGCTTATAATTATAGCAAGATACATTTGTGCATAAATTGCATTGAGGAAGTGGTACCTCAAGATCAAGAATTATAGATGCTTCAAGCAACTTAAATCTTTTATGGATTGTCATATAAGTTGAGTCATATAAGCCATATTATAGACTTTAGATGCATATCAAGTTTTCATGTCATGCTAGACGTATAAGATATCGAAAAACTGATTACACATACCATTGACTTTATACTTTCAAGTATTCGAACTACATGTCCAAGACTACATGTCTTTCATATGGAATCAATTCTACTTGAATTGTATCTCTTCCATTTGGCCAATATTTTGTTTGTATTCGACAAACTTAAGATCCTCATCGATATTTAGCGCTATCGTAGATGTCGTCGACGAACATTTTATATCGGTTCCAGTAAATTTTCATAAAGACATAACATGGAGATCTCTTCATTCATATATTCAGGTACCTGAATCTCTCATGAGATTTTATGAAGTGTTATGTCATGTGATCTTCTAGATCACTTGCCTCCTTATTATGATCACTTTGATCATTTGCTCATCTTCTTTATTAAGAAGTTCTTTTTGAAACCGATTTGTCTATACGCTTTAAGCGTATCAAAGACTTTGTCCTTCTAGGACTTAATATGAGCATTTGCAGTGAGAATATAGTTACTTTCTTTGGGTCAGCAAATGCGTATGTCATGCTTTGCAATATGTTGCAATTGAATTATCTTTTTATGAACTTCAAGTTCATATTATGATATTCGAGGATCTATAACAAATGATAATTCGTTCCATGTAACTTTTTCTCAAGTGTTTATCATGTCTCCCCCTCATGTTAGAAAAACTAACTTGTTTCCTCAACTCTGGGTAATCACCTTTGTGCATTATCATGTTATATACACTGCACATCAATAATAATAAGGTGAAATTATTTGGTTCCTGACCCTGAACCACTTGTGAGGGGAGAATATAATATACTCTCGTGTATAACGTATATCAAATTGATATAGATAACTTTGTTCTCATAAGCAATAATTTAGCTATTAAGTGGAGGCACTCAATAAATTATTTTGCTAAACCAACTATGATGTAAACCAACTTATCAAGATGAACTATCTTGAATAGAAAATCTGGAAATTATGCTCGAAATTAGATTACTGAGCAAGTTACCTCGCAAGCACCGGCCAGGTTGCAGGTTAATAATAATCGCACATGTAACCATATCATAGATGCATCATATGTGGTATACATGGCAGGCGAATGGGCCCATATTCGCCTTTGATATTTCCAGAATTTATGGGATTCAACCCCAACTTTAGTTGGTCAATTAATTAATGAGAACAAGTAATATAAGAGAATTCGTAAAGAACTTTCTAGTTCTTTTAATATTTACCCATGTGAATTCTCTATTATTGTTGCACATCATACTTAAATTGATATGGCTAACCCGAGTGCTAATTGAATAAATTATCAATATTGATAAAATTCAGGTTTACATCATGACATGTGCAATTATCGATAAACTCTAAGTTGTTTATGATATGGGTTTTTATATCAATAAACATCCACTTTATTGTGGCATTCTTTTATTTGTATAGTACAAATTGGAGAATAAAGCTGGTATCTTTTCACATGCATATTATCATGCTACAAGTTGTAGTAATAGAAGATATCAAATCTTTCTTTTATTTATAGTCTCAATATAATCAATCCCTTCGCATATACTTTGGAAACTGAATAAGTTTCTTTGAGACTTACTACAATACAATACCTTATTGGTAATCAATTATGTTTCTCCAAAATAATATAATTGGCTCTTAAAGTTGTACCATTATGGTCATGTCAAAATTATATGCAATATATGTTTCTTGCATTATTATTGTCCTTTAATAATCATATTGCCAAAATATTTTGGCGTACAATAGGTACGTGACCAATGACCATTCATGCCATAATAATGACATTATTTTCTTATATCATCTCAACCCTCCTTCTAGAGGTGAGTGTGGTATATTCAATACCAATTGCATATTCATATTCTTCCAATAATGAATATGTATTCATAAATCATATGTTGTCACATTCACACCATGAATGGATCATAATCATCTATATGTGCTGTATAAAATCTCATGTCAAATCGATGACATATATTACTTTCACAGAGTGAAGGAATATTTTGAGAATCCTTATTATTCTCATTATCACAATGATGACGATTATAATTTCATCTATTGCCACGTCCATATCCATTGATACCTTCGCGGTAATAATTTTGTCTTCTTTCACACTTATTACATAGTGCTATCATATTTTCTGCGGGGATATGTAATTTTGTTATCCTTTTCAAATCCGTAAATGCGTCTGGCATTTGATTTGCTATTCTTTGCAAATGAATAATCTTTTGAACCTCTTTTTCACAAATAGAGGCACGCAGATCAAGATGAGATAATGATGGATTTTTCCACAAAATTTCCCGTTTGGTTTCACCACCAACTTCTCCCCCTAATTTTGTGAAAAGTGTCTCATCGAATTGACTGTCTGCAAATCGTGCAGTGAACAAATCCCCTGTCAATGTTTCGAGGTAGCGAATAATGGAGGGCGATTCAAACCCAACATATATTCCTAACCTTCTTTGCAGACCCATTTTGGTGCGATATGGCGGTGCTACAGGCACATATACTGCACATCAAAAAATTCTTAAATGAGATATAATAGGTTCATGACCCAAAACTAATTGCAAATGGGAATATTTGTGATAATTTATCAGTCTGAGACGAACTAGCATTGCTGCATGCAAAACGGCGTGACCCCAAACCGAAGTGGCAGCCTCGTTTTCATGAGTAACGGTCTTGCTATCAATTGCAGACGTTTAATTAAAGACTCTCCAAGACCATTTTGAGTGTCAACATGAGCTACAGAATGTTCCACTTTTATCTTAATTGATAAGCAATAATCATTAAATGCTTGGATGAAAACTCAGCAGCATTATCTAGTCTAATAGACTTAATTAAATTATCGGAAAATTGTGCCCGTAATCGAATTATTTGTGCCATTAATTTTGCAAACGCAAGGTTGCGAGATGACAATATGCACACATGAGACCATCTTGAAGATGCGTCTATTAAGACCATAAAATATCTAAACGACCCACTAGGTGGGTGAATAGGTCCACAAATGTCCCCTTGTATACGTTTCAAAAACGCAGGTGACTCAATTCCAACCTTTGTTGGTGATGGTCTAATAATTAACTTGCCTTGATAACAAGAAGTGCAAGAAAATTCATTATTTAAAAGAATCTTTAACTTCTTTAATGGATGCCCATTTGAGTTTTCTATAATCCATCTCATCATAATTGATCCAGGATGTCCCATTCGATCATGCCAAAGTACGAAAGTATTGGAATCAGTAACCTTTTGGTTTACGGTAGAATGTGCCTCAATTGCACTAATTCTTGTCCAATACAGGCCACAAGATAAAGATGTGAACTTCTCAATAACCCTCTTTTGGCCAGAGACATTCTTTGTAATGATGAGATATTCAAGATTATTCTCATCTATTGTCTCAATATGATATCCATTTTGAATGATATCTTAAAAACTCAACAAGTTCCTCTTAGACTTGGAGGAGAACATTGCATTCTCTATGATAAATATTGTTCCTTTAGGCAGAGTTATAGTTGCTCTTCCGGAGCCTTCAATCAATTTACTACTACCAGAAATTGTAGTAACATCTGCCTTACACATACTTAAATGAGAGAAATATTTCTTCTCTTTGAATATCGTATGTGCGGTACATGAATCAATTAAACAAATAATTTAAAATAATATACATAGTCATGCCTTAAGTACTGATTCACAGTGACAACTTGCAATACATTCAAAGTTCAAAACGTGTTCATGTATTGTTAATTGACACCAAATATAGTTCTATACATGTATATGTCTAAATGTGTTAATAAGAAATTTTACAATATTGCATACAATTTTGCAAAGTTTTAAGACAAATATGATTTTAGTTACAGCTTAGACAGTGCAACAATTCCATGTGAAAAATAAATGTGCCATAATGTAGACTACACAAATAAATGCCATGGGTACAAAAACTGTTGAATATACACAAGCACAATACTTATAATTGTAAGCAATATAGTAAGGAAACAATTTGTAGTATTATAGTACAATGTCTTTGAAGAACGCAAAAATCACTGTAGTATACATAGATAAGATTACGACACTAGTTACTCATTGTATACAATATTTTGCTATATGTACTGTTTTTGTCTAACATTTAACAAATCCTAATGTTTTGATAAACGAATAAATTCTAGCTAGCACAGAACATTGACTTATGAAATAATCACACTAAAGCATATAGATAGTATGTGTAATCTAAAGTTATATATTTTAAAACCATAATACAGATTATTTGTCAAGTTGATAAAACTCTTAAGGTACATGTCGATATTTGATCATTGATTAAATTGTTTTAATATTAATTTTAAAACAAAAATTAGGAGGAGAAAAAATACCTTAATTTTCTCAAAGAGATTCTTGAGATAGTAGAGCTTCGTGCTGATAACGTATTACAAAACTTAGCTCAAAGTAATAAACAAAAAGATAGACAACAAAGTAGAGAGAAAGAGAGAAGAGAATATATTTCTTCCATGTATCCAAGTGTATTACAAAATGAGTTTTCATCCTCTATTTATAGTACAACATATAGGTATACCAAAAGAATTTCATAAGTATGTCATTAAGTACTTGAGATCATTGAGGAAGATCATGAGTAAATTATGAAGGTATGGGAGTTACAATAATAATGGTGAGAAGTAGTGGGGATTATCTACATAATGGAGAAGAGTAGTGGGAGTAACTTCTTTAGGAGTTATAAATATCCACTACAAAGAAGCTTGAAATATTGAAAATAAATAAAATCTAATATCCAGAAAACAAAATTTTAAATAAAATGTAATATCATACTAGAGCCTCACCATATGCACGTTCCTGGTGCAAAAACTATGGGCTTCTTTCTCAAGAGATTGTAGCAATGGTTTTCTTCTGGGTCTAAATTTATGGATTGAGGATTTTGGCCAAACCTAGAATCAAATTAGGAGAAAAAATGCACTGGAAACGGCAAGTTTTCCTAAAATCAGCTTTTTCCTGTCGGCTCAAGACCTTTAGAATTAGAGGTTGAAAAAGTAACTTTGCCATCTCCGCTTAATTTAAGCATCTTCCATCAAGGACGAGGAAAGCAGAGTGTTGATGGAATATGCTAAGATTTTAAGCAGAGATGACAGACTTACTTTCATAAACTGCTGAATGACGAAGGGGACATAGATATTGTGCTAGGGAATTGGAGAACTCCGAGATTCACCGAGATTTTAGCTATGTAGGCGCATTAAGGTCGAGGAGTTCATTGGGATATGCATAAGATGCGCAAGGGTAGAGGGACCGAGCCCGACGAAATTCTGATAGAATTTTGGAGGTTGGCGGGTAGAGCAGGATTGGAGTGGCTAACTGAGCTGTTTAATATTATTTTCAGGACGAAAACGATGCCAGAAGAATGAAGGTGGTGTACGATGATACTACTGTACAAGAACAAAGGCGATATCCATAATTGTAACAACTATAGGAGTATCAAGTTACTAAGTCATACCATAAAAGTTTGGAAGAGGATAGTGGAAGTGAGGGTGATGAGGTCGGCGTCAATATCCGATAACCAGTTTGGGTTCATGCCTGATCGTCATACTACAGAAGCTATGTAAAGACCTGACCCGTCGTCCCGTGAGTTACCGCCCTGTTTTCCCCGTTTATTGCTTTTATAGGTTCCATTATATGTGTTTGGAGAGTTGGAAGTAATTCAGACGGAGTTCGGGTAGAAATGAGACAATTAGTCTCTTTATGAGAATGTTAGTTTGGAAAAGTCAACCGAATGTTGACTTATGAGTTAGAGGGCTCGAAATAGATTTTCGACAATCGACTAGTTTCGGGTGGTGATTTATGAATTAGGAGCGTATTTGGAACTGAATTTGGAGGTTCGATGTAGATTTAGGCTTGAATTGGCTAAGTTAGAATTTTGGCGAAGTCCGGTTGATCGGTGAGATTTTGATCTGGGGGTCGGAATGGAATTCCGACAGTTGCAATAGCTCAATTAGGTGATTTTGGATATGCCTGCAAAGTTTCAGATCATTCACAGGTGTTTAGGTCGGGTTTTAGATCAAATGTAAGTTTTAGAAGTTTTAGTTTGACTTAGGCTTGAATCTGTACAAATTTGATGATTTTGATGTTTATGATAGTATTTTTGTGCTACGAGCAAGTTTGAATGAAGTAATAGATCGTATCTGTGCTTTGGATTGAGGTCCTGAGGGCCTCGGGGTGATTTCGGATGCCTAACGGTGATTTTTGGAGTTAAAAATGCAGCAGAAAAATTGCAGAGGAATTTTCCTTTATGTGATCGCATAGGTAGGCATGCAATCACATAGAATATCTGAAGGAGTCTCAGGAGTTTCTCTATGCGATCACGAAAGGGGGCTTGCGATCGCATAGAAGTGGGGCCTTGTTCAGTACGGTCGCGTAGGGAAGGATACGATCGCGTATCAGTGGGACTCAGTGCTATGCGATCGCTTGAGGTGTTATGCCATCGCGTAAGAGGAAATTTGAGGGCCCAAATTTTTGGTCTATGCGATCGCAGGAGCAGGGATGCAATTGCATAGAGGAAATAATTGGGCGGACAGAATGTTTTAAGGGTTATTTCACCCGTGATCTATTCATAATTTCCTCCATTGTTAAGCAACCAAGAGAGCTTTTTGAGCGAATTGAAGCGTGTTTTCAATGGGTATTGATGGGAGGTAAGTCTCTTGACTTAAAAATACCATTTTTAGGAAAAATCAACCCTCAATTCCATGAAATTGTGAAGAACTAGGGCTTTATTTTTAGAAACGAATTTTAGGGATTTGAAAGGCCATTTGAACTCCATTTTTGGTAAACTTTGTATTTACGGACTCGTGGAGAGAGGAGGAATCCGATGATGTTATTTTTGGAATTTTTCGAGAAGTGGGCCCGAGCTCGGGTTTTACCAACTTCGTGATTTTTAGCGTTTTTCGAGTAATTTCAATTGGGTTATGTTTCTCTAACCTGAAATAGCGTATCGTTGTGGTTTGACAAGATTCGACGTGCGTAGACGAAGATTCAAAGGGAAAAGGAATTGCGTACCAGTCTACGACCGGTTAGAGGTGAATAGTTTTATAGATGATGGCCTGAGGGTTTGAAACCCCAGTTTATCACATCGTGACACTATGGTAGGGCATGACTCGCACCCCATGGAAGGTGCGGGATTGTATATGATTGTAGATTGTGACTTGGTCCATCCCAAGAGCTAAATATAATTATTAGCGGCTGATACGCACATTGTACTGTTGATAACTGGGCTTATTGCCATGTTTGAGGCCTTGTGCCGATCTGTAGCACCCGTCTAGGGTGAATATCTGTGTGATAATATGATTTGCATAATCATTGATCTCATTCATATGCTTAATCACTGTTATTAAATGCTAAGTCACCTTATTCCTGAAATTGATTGATTAAATTATATTCACCTTAATAATTTGAAACTGGGAAAGAATTAGATTGAATATGTTATGTGACTTATATGCATACTGTGGACTGAGTCTGGAACGGGCTGAATGCCACAACAATGAATAATGATATTGCGCTTGGGCTGAAGGAGCCCCTCCGGAGTCTGTACACACCCCCAGTGAGCGTCATCGACGTTAAACGGGTCGAGCTGTACGCAGCAACGATTTCATCTGCATTGCATTGCATCTTTACCTGATACTTGACTGCTACATTTGATATTGCTTTGTTGTTAATTCGTAGTTAAGGTACATGACTGTTAGTTTTAGCTTTGCTTTGTGGCATTTCGTGGATTTATTATCTTCAGACATTTTCTATGCTTATTATTCACTAAGTCGGTAGTACTCACCCCGACTCCTTGTACCTTGTGTGCAGATTCAGGTACACTGGAGGCTTATCTGAGCATTCGTAGTCTCCAGATATTTCAAAGTCGTTGAGGTAGCTGCTTGACATTCGCAGGACCTAGCTACTCTTCATATTTCAGTTTATTATCATCATATACATTTACAGACTTTTATATTTCATTCAGATATTATTATTATCCAGTCATGTTAGAGGCTCTAGACTCGTGACCCTGATCTTTTGGGAGTGGTTATTCAGATTTCGTATTACATTCGTATTATTCTGTTAATATTATGAGATTATTATTCTAAATTATTACAGTTTTCCTTAAATTATCGGTTTTGAGATTCATTATCGATATGAGAGCAATTGTTGGTCAGGCTTGCCAAGCTTTAGGGTGGGCGCCATCACGACCGGGTTTGGGTCATGACAAGCTATCCGTTTTATAAGGAGGTTGGTTGAACTATACAAGGATAGGAAGATGGATTTGCACATGGTGTTTATTGACCTAGAAAAAGCATATGACAAGGTCCCTAAGGAAGTTCTTTGGAGATGCCTGGTGGTGAAAGTTATTCTGGATGCTTATATTAGGGGTGATTAAGGACATGTATGATGGAGATAAGACTCGGGCACTCGGAGCATTTTTCGATCGTTATGAGTTTACACCAAGTATCTGCACCCAGTTTGTTCCTATTTGCCCTGCGATAGATGCACTGACACACTATATTCTTGGGGAGGTGCCATGGTATTTGCTATTCGCTGATGATATTGTTCTAATCGATGAGACGCGAAGCGATTATCATGACCCGAGCTGATGGACCGTGACAAATGCCCGAGTTCTACCTATTGAACACCCCTAAGCATGCGTCTAAGATATAAACATGAAATAAGTGTAGGCTATGCATAAATTCTAGAAATAAACTACCGATCCATATGAACAACCTACGTGGGAAAGCATTCCCAAAAGACATATATACATATATATTGGAAATACGGTAGGGCGAGCCGATAAAGCCACATACTATCCAACTATACGTGACTGTCTTCAAACAGAGTGTACAACTATATAAAGGACGTGATTGGGCCCCCTCATACCCTTATATATAAAAAAAAGTATTGTACCAAATCTCAATAGCAACCTTGGATCAAATAGAGCGCACCAACTCTCTGTGATCCAAGATCCTAAAATGGAGGACTGTCAACCTGTTTATCTGCACCTGTGGGCATCAAACGTATGCCCCCAGGCAATAAGGACATCAGTACGAATAATCTACCGAGTATGTAAGACATAAATTCTAGTACTCCTATATAACATACATGAAAGAAATATGGAGTATAGGACTCAACCTGTAAGTCTGAATAGCTTTGTGAATCATGAAAAATTTATAATGTCATGCATATGCATATAATTGTTTTATCATGCATAGGTATATGCGTACATAATATCATCAAGCATATGAGGACATCCCATCATATCATCTCAGCCTCTGTAGGCGAAATCATAAACGTATACTAGCTAATCAGGCAACGCCATAACCTTTTCCCATACCCCATATACATATACTATAGGCGTATATAACACTGTATGGTCATGGGTCAATATACATATGTAAATGGACGCAATGTATAATGAAGTAAGTCAATAATATCTCTCGAAATGTCATGAGACCCATGGATCGACGGTATGATAGTAGGACATATGGGGAATCCATAACATAGGCAACCCTAGTACTTCTAAGAATAGAATCATTTACATAATTTCCGTGCTTGCTCGTTTTGTTGTATCATATGGATTATGCCAAAAGTAAAGAAGGGATATCCTTAACGTATCTCAAGTCTTAAATGCAACTCAAAAACAATTTTATGACAACTAGTGCACCAACCCCATAACAAAGAAATACATGTACAACTTAGATGTCACTATTATATCATGCATCTCAAACAATAACTCGATTTTAAAATAAAATGGGCATTATTTCCCTGATTTTACTGCTCCCTCAAGCCTACTATAGGCGAAATACAAAAGCAATACAATCAACAAATCAAAACCAACCTAATTACAATTCGGGACCTTCAATACAACAAAATCTCCAAATATATCATAACACACCCAATCAACAAGTTATCAATTAGCCTGAAACTGCAACGACGAGCAACCAAACTACTACCCTACCACATGTGACATTTATCCAAACCCTTTGTCCTTCCAAATCCCTTAAATTAGCATCACAATAGGTCAACACGAGTGGACTACAAAACAGTCCACTAAAAGTGAAATAAATCAAACTCACGGCTTCCGATCACCGTCCCGTGAGTTCTAACTATTAGGAAACCAATTTATCAACCTTCCTTGATATTTAACAACTTAAATACATAAATATGACGTTTTCTTAACTATGAAGTACCTTCCAAAACTTGAACTACGAAGAAAAAGAGAGGCGGCATAATGATACTTACATGTAGGGATCATTCTGATGTTATCGCTTCTCAATTTTGTACCAGAGATGTTAATTGATAACGTTCAAATGCACTACTAAAAAGTAATAGACACGGTTGCATGCAATATAATTTTCCCAACTATGAGTCGAGGTCGAATCCTACAGAGAACAATGTGTAGGTGATTATGAATGTAATAAAGTTATTCTTATCGCGCAATGCCAAACACTAAGAATTTTGGTTTGAAATATTTTATATCTAAATGCAAAAATGCAAACTAATCTAGAAAACAATAAAAATGATCAATGGCTATAAGTATGAATGCATCGGGAATTACACTCAAACGATCCAATGTATTTTACGATTTTATAAATATGAGCGAGTTTATGTTAATTAGTCACGGATAATAATTCTTAAATTAGCTTCTTCCGAAGACTAACAAGATTCCTAATAGAATTATACCTAAAACAATTAAGAGATTAAGCACATCCGAAATGGCTACAAGTAGTTCAATCTAATCCATAGGTAGAATTTATAAAATGAGGGTTAACGCCTCAAGTTCTTGTTAATTAATATTTTTAGACCCAAAAGTATCTTTTCCAAAATCAATTTGGAGTTAATGGGACAGTCCCAGGGTTAGCTAATCCCTTTGGAAACATTCAAGAACAAAAATAATTAAAGTAACAATAACTCACTTCATAAATACATAAAAATTCATTCAGTACATATGCACAACAAGGTATTTAATCCAAACTTTAAACATGATATTTTCATAAATAAGATTCAAGTGTTGAATAAAATACTACACACTTAAATATTCAATACAAAGCAAGGAAATGAAGAAATAAATATAAATGGGTAAGAAAATCTTAACCACAAGCTTCAATCTTCAAAACCAAAGTGTGTATGCAAGAGCCCTAGCTTCCAACTTGTTCTCTCTAGTCTATAAGGACTGAAAATAAGCCACAAATTTGTAAAATATCACATTGGTCTTGTATAAAAATGGTTTGGGGATTATAAACGTGAAATTCCTTTTTGCCCATAACCGCCTATAAAATACACTATGCGTTCGCATTAGTATAACCGCGATCATAGCAAAATGATTTATCAAGCTATGCGATCGCATAAAGAATTTCGCGTTCGCACATGTATGTTGACCAACTGTTGACTGGACTTTCTTCTTTGCGTTCGCAGTCATTCAACCGCATTCGCATAGCTTTTCTCCCACTGACTTGTGCGATCACATACCAAGTCTTACGATCGCATAGAGTAAAAACTAGGAAGACTTTATTTTTCCATTTTAGCTCCTTTTGACTTATTTTCTTCTATATCTTCTTCGAATCATATGATACCTGAAATATGCCAATAAACCTCCGAAAATTCCTTAACATCTCATCAAAATCATACAAAATCCCAAGTATTATGAAGAAATAAGTTGGTAAAATACCAACTTGTCGTTAATATTCTTTTAAATCCTATTAGAGGGCTCAAGGATAGTTTTTATGGTGTTCTCTGGCGGGATATATGTAAAAATTAAGAGAAAGACGACTTAAGACCTATTATCAACTTTTGAAAAGTCAAAGAGGCGCTAGCTTGGCACCCTAACATGGGCATATTTTTCGATACTTGTATCTTTTTATCCAGATATCGTATGAACGAATAATTAAGAGCATTGGAAACTACATTACAAGACCTTTAGTTTGGTATATAATATGTCCCAAAAAGACCCCATATAATATAAAAATATATTGCTCAAAAAGCTCCGGTACAAGGTAAATCCTTAGCCGATTTTTCCGCAACTTAAATTTGATTTTTTTCAAACTTCATGTTTTACATACAAACATCATATATTGTCATATTATGACTTTAGATTCATTTAAATCATGATTAACAAGTCTCATATTTATTGTACGTCACCTTAGGACGCACTGGGTGTAACAATCTTCCCCCCTTAGAAATATTCATCCTCGAATGTTAAACTCCCAGAGATCTATAGAAATTTTGGTAGAGTCTCCTTGTAATGGTACCACTACCAGCCTATCAGACAGAAAACCCAACAATACAAATCCACAAGGGTCACAATCATCAATGACACAATGGCCTCACACGACCAAGGATAATAACTAACATAAGAATCAAGTACCACATACGTACCTAAAGGCTGTGATGTCTTAGTCCAATCCTCCTTCGGAAGTGTAAACAAGTAAAGATACCTAGATTTCATGTCTTCTTTAGATTCCCAAGTTATCCCCTTCACATTATTGTTCCTCCAAAGTACTTTAACCAAAGATACGTATTTAGTTCTCAATATCCAAACCTGTCTATCTAGTATAGCAATGGGAGCTTCCTCATATGATAGCTGCTCTATGGCTTGAAAATTGTCAACTGGAATGAATCTAGAAGGATCTGAGATGCACTTGTGAAACATAGAGCCATGAAAAACTGGATGTACTGACTCCAAGTTGGAAGGCAAGTCTAACTCATATGCTACCTGGCCTACTTTGCATATGATCTTATAAGGTCCAATGTACCGAGGCTAAGATTTTCTTTCTTAACTAATATCATAGCGCCTTTCATTGGTGATACTTTTAGGAATACCCAGTCATCTACCTGAAACTCCAAGTCTCATCGTCGATTATATGCATTGGATTTATAATGACTCTTAGATGCTAATAGCCTTTCCCATGTAAGCTTAATATTCTCAATTTCCTATTGTACCAACTTTGGTCCTACTAACTTGGTTTCCCCAACCTCGAACTATCCAACAAGTGACCTATTCTTCTGTCCGTAAAGAGCTTTGTATGGAGCCATTTGAATGCTGGAATGATAGCTATTATTATATGCAATTTCAATAAGTGTAAGATGATCATCCAGTGTCTTAATAGTATGCTTAGCCCGACCGTCTGTCTGCAGATGAAATACAGTACTAAAATTTACTTGAGTGCCCAATCCTTTCTGGAAGGACATCCAGAAATTGGCTGTATATTGAGCACTGTATCTGAGATGATAGATATAGGGACACCATGAAGTCATACCATCTTCTTAATGTAAAGCTTTGCATAATTCTTTACTGAATACGTAGTCTTGATAGGCAGAAAATGGGCTGATTTTGTAAGTCTATCAACAACCACCCATATAGAATCGAACTTACTCTAGGACGAGGTAAGCTTATGATGAAATAAATATTAAGTGCTTCCCATTTCCAAGTCGGAATCTCTATAACCTGAAGTAATTCACCGAGTTTCTGATGCCCAACCTTACTCTGCTAACAATTAAGGCATTGAGAAACAAACTCTGCTATATCCTTCTTCATTTCATCCCACCAATATACTTCCCTAATATTATAATACATCTTCGTCTCTCCTGGATGAAAAGAATAACGAGAATAATGAGTTTCTCCTATAACCTACTGGAACAACCCTGCCATATTAGGCACACATAATCGACCTCGGTATCTGAGGACTCCATCTCCTGTAATCTCAAATGGTGTCTTCTCTTTTGGGGGTTGTATCTCTATAATGAGCTAGCACAGGATCCTTATACTGACGTTCCTTCATTTCTGTTACAAAAAAAGGATGTTGTCGTGTCCTGAATAGTAACTCCGATATCACCTGAATCTAATAATCCAATTAACTAGCTGATGAATATCATGGGCTATCTCACTCTTCTCCAGCTGTAAATATTATAGGCTACCCATAGATCTACAGCTAAGGGCATCAACTACTACATTCGCTTTCCCTGGATGGTATAAATTATCAACATATTAGTCTTTTAGTAGCTCCAATCATCACCTCTAACGTAAACTAAATTCCTTTTGCTTGGAGGCATAATGAAGGGTCTTATGATTCGTATATATATAAAAAAACGAATGAATACAAATAGTGCCTCCACATCTTTAGTGCATGAATCACTGCTGCTAACTCTAAATCATGGGTCGGGTAATTCTTCTCGTGCTTTCTTAGTTGCCTAGAAGCATAAACTACAACCTTACCATGTTGCATCAGTACACAACCCAATCCAATACTTGAAGTGTCATAATAGATAGTATAACCATCGGTCCCCTGTGGGAGTGTCAGAACCGTGCTGAAGTCAATCTGTCCTTCAATGCCTGGAACCTCCGCTTACAAGCACCAGTCTACTGAAACTTTGTTCCCTTCTAAGTCAACTTTGTCAATGGTGTTGAAAGAGAAGAACAACCCTCTAGAAATCTCCTATAATAACCTGCCAGACCCAAAAAGCTACGAACCTCTATCGGTGTTGGGTCTAGGCCTAGTCTTTACTATCTCAATATTCTATGTATCAACACGAATACCTTCACCTAAAATAATATGTCTAAGGAAAGCTACAAAATTCAACTAGAATTCACATTTAGATAATTTTGCGAACAACTTCCTTTCTTGTAGATTTTTTAGCACAGTACACAAATGATTTGCATGCCAGCCTCTGAACGAGAATAGACCAAAATATCATCTATAAGTCCATCATAAAGAGATCTAGAAAGGGTCTGAACACACCGTTCATCAAGTCCATGAATACTGTTGGGGCTTTGGTAAAAACCAAAAGACATAACATGAAACTCACAGTGCTTGTATATGGTCCTGAATGTTGTCTTCGGAATATCTTTCCCTCTAACCCTTACCTGATGTTACCCCGACCTTAAGTATATCTTTGAGAAATATCTGTCACCCTGCAACTAATCAAGTAAATCATCAATCCACGATAGAAGGTACTTATTCTTGATCGTCGCCCTATTCAATTGTCTGTAATCAATACACATCCGCAAGGAACCATCTTTCTTTCACACAAATAACACAGGTGTTCCCTACAGCAATGTACAGGGTCTGATAAAGCCTTTTTCAAGAAAATCCCTCAATTGTTCTTTCAACTCTGCATGTGCCATTCTATTAGGAGGAATACATATCGGGTAAGTATATGGTAACATGTCAATATCAAAATCAATCTCCCATTCTGGCGGAAGGCCTGGAAGCTCATTGGGAAACTCATTACCCCATCTGGATAGACTGAAGGGTCGGTAACTCTGCTTTTACATCTTGTACCCAAACTAAGTGATAAATATAGCCCATTCTGATCATCTTCCTTGCCTTGCGATTAGAAATAAAACTACCTCTTGGTGATGCAGTATTACCTTTCACTCTAGAACTGGCTCCCCTAGAAACTGGAGCCGAACCATTTTTGATTTGCAATTAATATTATTTTAAAAAGAATCGAGCCAATGCATACTCATTAGAACATCAAATTATATCATATCTAGCTCAATCAGGTCTGTTACTGTAGAATGACTATGAACTACTACTATAAAAATCTTTGTATACCCATCTAGTTTCACTAGATCTCCAACAGGTGTAAACACCTCAAAAGGTCTAATCAACTCAGGTTCAATCCCAAAACTTGCTAGCAACCAACATAGTAACATACGATAAGGTGGAACCTGGCTCAATCAATACATATACATCATATGAGGAGACTGATAATATACATGTAACAACATCAGGTGATGACTCCTGATCTTGTTGACCCGCTAATGCATAAATGCGATTATGATGATCGCTTGAGCTAGATGCTCCACTTTTTCCTCTAACACGACCGGCTAGTGCATGTGAACCTTGCTTACGTGGGCGTACTGATGATGACGAACCAACTATACATCTCGCTGGCTGAACTATACTTGCACCACCCCTCGTCAGAAAATCTCTCCTAACATGGCCTGGATAACCACAAGTATAACGAACATCCAACCATATGAGGCATTACCCGACATGTTGCTTACCAGACTGAGCACATTGTGGCAAGGGTGGCCTCATCTGCCTTGAGTCACTCATATACTGAGAACTAGAGGCCCTGGAATTCTGGCTTGGCCCTGGATAGATGGAACAATCAAATATCCTTCTAGAAAATTGCGGGGTGCACTAGCAGATGGCTGGGCTAGATACCTCGAGTACCGTTGTCTCTGACCACCTCGAAACTCAACAGAAGGACCTCAAGATCTTGCTCTCTTACTCTGGCCTGTATCATGCTCACAATCGGCCCTCTTCTTTTCTTATGCTCTTCTACACCCTGAGAGTATATCTGAATACGAGAAATATCAATGCCTGGATGAAGTGAGACCAACATAAAATCATTAACATGTACGGCTCCAACCTTATCACGAATCGGTGAACCCGATCCTCCATCTTAGCTTCAACAATGGGAGCATACCTAGCCAAAGAATGAAACTGAAGGCTATACTCCCAAACACTCATATTACCTTATGAAGGGTCACGAACCTATCAACTCCGGCCTCTAAGCTCTGGTGGTAAATAATGATGAAGAAAAACCTTTCTAGACTCCTACCAGATTGCTGGAAAGGCATCCTCACCTCTAGACAACTCTCTAGACTTGTACCAAGTAATTGCAACTTCCCGAAGTCTATAAGAAGCTAGCTCAACCGACTCAGTCGTAGTGGCCTTAATTACCTTCAAATTCATCTGCATCCTGTCGATAAATACCTGAGGGTCCTCATTCGGATCTGATCCACTGAATATCGGAGGGTCCAAATTAATGAAATCATGAACCCTCGCACTGACGGCCCTATATATATAGACAATACCTACCTCCTAGATCCGAGCATGTGTAGCTACTAATCAAGTCAATAGCTGAATAACATCTCTCTTATTGTGACCCGATACATCTGGTTGAGGAGCTGGGGATATTGGAGCAGTTACTGGAGATGGTGCCCCTCATAACTCCTCTAGAGAGGGAAATGTATGTGGATTATGAGATGGAGTCTCACTATGCGACTCTCCCCAAGCCCTGGTAACTCATGGAGCCTAACTTGTAGTCTCATCACCCACGAACTTGCCCTTCTGGGCGGCTGTAGCCTACTCGGGCATCGCTGCAAACATAACATATCATTAGGAAAATAAATCCCCATATTGCATGATCTATGATAAGAAGGGAGGATAACATTCTATATGTCCTCCGGCCTCCTGTTTATAAGTGTGCTACACAACACACTCATAAACAAGACTCTACTAGATACAATCTGTAGACAATCCTAGGATAGAACTGCTCTGATACCACTTTTGTCACGACTCAAACCGATGGGATGTGACAAGTGCCCGAGTTCTACCTGTTGAATACCCTTAAGCATACGTCTAATATATAAACATGAAATAAGTTTAGGTCATGCATAATGTCTACAAATAAACTACTAATTCATATGAACAACATACATGGGAAAGCATGCCCAAAATACACAGACACACACACACACACACACACACACACACATATATATATATATATATATATATATATATATATATATATATATATATATATATATATACATATATATATATATATACATATATATATATACATATATATATATATATATGTATATATATATTTACATATATATATATACATATATATATATATATATGTATATATATATTAGGGAGAGTCGACAAGGCCATATACTATCACACTATACATGACTGTCTACGGACCTTTAACAAAGTTTACAATTGTATAAATAATGGGACAGGGCCCCATCATACCCACATGTATACAGAAATATTGTACCAAAACTCAATAGAAGCTCTGGATCAAACGGAGCTCACCAACTCTCGCTGAGCAATGATCCTAAAAGGAGGGACCATCAACTTTTCTACCTGCACATGCGGGCATGAAATGAAGGACCTTAGGCAATAGGCGCGTTAGTACGAATAATGTATCGAGTATGTAAGGCATAATTAGTATATAATATATATGAAAGAAACATGGAGTAAAGGACCCGACCTCTAAGTCTGAATAGCTTTGTGAATCATGAAACATTTATAATGCCATGCATATGCATATAAATGTCATATCATGTATAGGTATATGCGCACATAATATCTTCAAGCTTCTGAGAGCATCCCATCGTATCATCTCATCCTTTGTGGGAGAAATCATAAACGTATACCAATTGATCAGGTGGTGGTGCATATATAACGCCATATCCTTTCCCCATACTGCATATATATATATATATATATATATATATATATATACACACATACATATACATACACTATAGGCATATATAACAACATCTGGTCATAGGTCAACACTCAATATACACATATAAATGGATGCATTTCATAATGAAGTAAGTCATATGATCTCTCAGAATGTCATGCGACCCATGAATAGATGATATGATAGTAGGACATATGGGGAATCCAAAACATAGATAACCCTATTACTTCTAAGAATAGAATCATTTATGAAAATTATATGCTTGCTCGTTTCGTTCTATCATATAGATCATGCCAAAGGGAAATAAGGGATAACCTTAACATACCTGAAGTTGTCAATGCAACTCAACAACAAGCTTATGACAACTATCGCGCCAACCCTATAACAAAGATATACATGTACAACTTAGATGATGCTAGTACATCACGTATCTCAAATGATAACTCGATTCTAAAATAAAACGGGCAGCATTTCCCGTGAGTTTATTGCTCCCTCAAGCCTACTATAGGCAAGATACAAACACAATACAATCAACAAATCAAAACCAACCTAATTACAATTCGGGACCTTCAATACCACAAACACTCCAAAGATACCATAACACACCCAATCAACACGTTATCAATTAGCTTGAAACTACAATGACGACCGACCAACCTACTACCCTACCACATATGGATTTCTCCACGCCCATTAATCCTTCTAAACTCTATAAATCAGAAGCATTATATTCCAACACGAGTGGACTACAAATCAGTCCATAAAAAGTGGAATAAATCGAACTTACAGCTTCCGATCACTGTCTCGTGAATTCTGACTATTAGGAAACCAATTTATCAACCTTACTTGATATTTAAACACTTAAATACAGAAATAAGACGTTTTTAAACTATGAAATACCTTTCAAAACTCGAACTACAAAGAAAAAGAGAGGCGAAATAATGATACTTACATCCTAGGGACCATTCTGATGTTATCGCTTCTCGATTTCGTACCCGTGATGTTAATATTTGAGAGCTCAAGGATATTTTTATGGTGTTTACTGGTCGGTTTCTATGTAAAAAATGAAGAGAGAGAAAACTTAAGACCTATATATCAACTTTTGAAAATCAAAGAGGGGCTAGCTTGGCACACTAGCATCGGCCCATCTTCCGACGCTTATATCTTTTAATACGGATATCGTATGAACGAACAGTTAAGAGCACTAGAAACTACATTCCAAGATCTTAAATTTGGTGTATAATATATCCCAGAAAGAACTCATATAGAACACGAATTTATTTCTCAAAAAGCTATATTACATGGCAAATCATTAGTCAATTTTTCCGAAACTTAAATCTGATTTTTCCCATAATTTATAGTTTCTATCCCAACAACATATATAGTAATATTATGACTTTAAACTCATTTAAATCATTATTAACAAGTATACGTCTTCTTGGGACGCACAAAGTGTAACAACGGTGTTAACGAGAGGTTGGAGGTTTGGAGATAGACCCTTGAGTCTAAAGGGTTCAATTTGAGCAGGACTTAGATAAAGTACATGGAGTGAAAGTTCAGTGTTGTGTTGGGAGAAGCAGACATAGACATGAGGCTTGACTCTCATGTCATCCCTAAGAAAGGGAGCTTCAAGTACTTAAGGTCGGTTATCTAGGGGATAAGGGGATTGACGAGGATGTTACGCACTGCATAGAGGTGGGGTGGATGAAATGAATTCTAGCATCTGGTGTCTTGTGTAACAAGAATATGCCTATGAAACTTAAAGGTAAGTTCTATGTAGTGGTGGTTAGACCGGCTGTGATATACGCTGCAAAGTGTTGGCTAGTCAAGAATTCACATATCCAGAAAATAAAAGTTGCAGAAATGAGGATGTTGAGATTGATGTATGGGCATACTATGCTGGAGAAGATTAGGAATGAAGATATCCGAGTGAAGGTGGGCGTGTCTCCCATGGAAGAAAAGATGTGGGAATCTAGGTTTAGATGGTTTAGGAACTTGCAAAGGAGAAGAATGGACTCCCCAGCAAAGAGGTATGAACAATTGGCCTTGATGAGTTTGAGAAAAGGTAGAGAGCAGCCAAAGAAACATTGGAGAGATGTAAACGGGCATGACCTGATAGGTAGTTGTGGAGGTCAAACATTAATGTTGTAGGTTAGGAGACAGAAGGCTAACTTGATAGTATTTTGTCTTAGGCTGCAAGTGGGTTCAGTTGTACCCATATTACTTTTTTAAGGTTGCATGCCATATCGTAGGAGGCTAGTCTACTAGTGTATTGTCTTAAGATGGTAGTGGCTCTTGTTGTATCCATATTACTCTATTGTGTCTGTAGTACCATGCCATTGTTACTGCTCATTGTTATTGTTTTTCTCTATTTTTTGGTTATTACGTTGCTAGCGTTATCTTTCTTGATTCCTTTGCTAATACTGCCCCACTATGTCCTTTCTTCTTTTTGATCCGAGGGTCTATCGGAAACAACCTCTCAGCTCCTCCGAAGTAGGGGTTGTTATTAATTTGATCTCGAAACCTGAAAATCAGAAGACATTAGTTCAAGAAAACAAAAATATAAAATTCTGAGCCCACAAGTTTCTTGTGTTTCCATAAGGAATTTAATTCCCTCACAGTTGCCCAAGGTTTTGGATTAATTCCTCCCAGAATAGAGCGGAATAAATTTTCTATGATAGCGGCACTTCAAATCATAGACTTCGGCAAACTCAAATGGCGGAGCAAATCACTCAAAACGCTTACGTTTTTGCTTTGAAAAATAATGCAGAATGCAAAAGATAGAGGGAAGAGATTTTCATATTCGGTGGTTAAAATGAGGCTAATCCTTTCTATTTATAGCCAATGAAGTTTATCCCCAACAAGTGCAAAGGTTCCTGTTCATTTGAAGTGGTATCTATTCGGCAGAAAGTTTAAATTTCTGTAAATGGAATATTTGGTCACGAATTCAACTATTGGAAAATAATGCCCTTATTAATTTTCGTGCAAAAATATTAGGAAATAAAATATTAAATGACAAAAAAGGAAAAAATTTGGTCCAAAAACTTATCAATCAATCATATCAATTGACCAAATCCAAATCCAAATTAAATCCAAAAGCGAAGCCGAAGCTGAAGCCGAGCTGAGCGAGCGATGCGAGTCTTGCTCTCTTCTCAACTATTTAAGAGCCAGAAGAAGTGCTTCTATATATAAGCACAAGAATTTTCTTCTTCCTATCCAACGAGGGACAAAGTTCCTTTATAAAAGGGACTAATTTAAATTTTACTTCTCTCCATTTCTTTTTCCACCATTTTCTTTTCACACCTCTTTTGTTTTAATTGATAAAACCCGAAAATGCCCCCACTTGAATGTGGAATGGCTATCCAAAAAAACATGCATGAAATAATTACGTGATTCGCAAGTAAAGATTAATCGCATGTGGATAAGCAAGTTTTTCTTTGAACTTCTGTAGTGAACATATGTCGGATAAACTCGATCAATTGGTAGATTTAATATCTTTGAACCGTCGAACTTGGTGCATACCTAGACAGCCATACGTCACATAATCAACCCTTAACCGTCTTTGATTTTTATTGTTATATTCATTTCAGCCATGAACACTGCCTAGTTTCATAAGTGCACAGAAAACTAGCCTTATAAAATTCTCCTTGAAGCGACTTACACTTCACACTTACATAGGTGATTTTTAACCATCTTATCCCATAGATACACAATTTTACACGTCTTATCACACTTAGAAACCATTAAAAGCTTTAACGCTTTATCCTTGTTACTGAACATTGTCTTCATCATAAGAATGAACCAAAATTTTATTTGACAATGTTGAACCGTCACTAATGACTTTGTTTGATTTTCATGAACCTAGATCTTGCGATATCCAGTCTTCTAGGTGGAGTTACCACCATAGTGACTTGTTCTCGACCATAGTCTCATTCCCTTTGATGCCTTCTCAACCGCCTCTCTAGTTAGGCCTTTTGAAAGTGGATTTGATACATTATCTTTTGACTTTACATAGTCAATTGTGATAATTCCACTAGAGAGTAGTTTCCAATGGTATTATGTCTTCGTCATATATGACGAGATTTTCCATTGTACATAACGCTCTCAGCCCTTTCTATTACCGTTTGACTGTCGTAGTATGCATATAGGTGCCAAAGGTTTGGGCCAAAATAGAATATCTTCTAAGAAATTCTGGAGCCATTCAGCTTCTTCACCATCCTTATCTAAATCTATAAACTCAGACTTCATTGTAGAGCGGGGGATACATGTATATTTGGATAGCTTCCAAGGCATTACTCCTCCACCAATGGTAAAAATGTATCCACCTATAAATTTTGATTTTTCTGATCCAGTGATCCAATTTGAATCACTATATCCCTCAATAACGGTGGATAATTATTGTAATACAAAGCGTAGTCTTGGGTATATTTCAAATACCCTAAAACTCATTTTATTTTTATCCAATGAGCTTGGTCGGGATTACTTGTGCATAGACTAAGCTTACTTATCGCACAAGCTATATCTGATTGTGTACAATTCATAATATACATCAAACTTCCCAATACTCGAGCATATTCTAATTGAGACTTGCTTTGACATTTATTCTTTACAAGGGTATGGTTTAAATCAATTGGCGTTCTTGCAACTTTAAAGTCTAAATATTTGAACTTTTCATGTGCCATTTTAATATACTGAGACTGAGACAAAGTTAGATGTTGACGAGTCTTAAGGATCTTGATTCCCAAAAATTAAATCGGCAACTCCTAAGTCTTTCATATCAAACTTACTAGTAAACACGGGCTTAGTAGCACTTATGTTAACAGTATGGTTAATCATTATCAATATTTCATCCACATAAAAACAAATAATGACTATTTGATTTAGAATATTCTTAATATAAACACATTTATCACACTCATTGATCTTGAAACCACTTGACAATAATTTTTGGTCCAATTTTGCATGCCATTATTTTGGTGCTTATTTTAGTCCGTATAGAGACTTCACAAGTCGAAACACCTTCTTTTCTTTTCCCGGAACTACAAACCCTTGAGGTTATTACATATAAATTTATTCCTCCAAATATTCATTTAAGAAGGTTGTCTTCACATCCATCTGATGGATTTGATGGCCATACACGATGCCTAACACTATTAACACTCGGATAGATATATTCCTTGTTACCGACGAGTATGTGTCAAAGTAATCAAGACCTTCTCAATGTCTAAGTCCTTTAACAACTAATCATACCTTATATTTTTCAATATTACCATCAACATTCATTTTTCTTATGAAAATACACTTAGAACTCGGAGGTTTATTTTCTGGTGGAAGATCAACCAATTCCTGAGTATGATTACTCAATATGGATTCTATCTCACTACTGACTGCCTCTTTTCAATATTTTACTTCCGAGAAAGATATTGATTCTTTGAACATTAAGGCTCATTTTCCAACAAGAATGTTAGAAAATATGTTCCAAAGGAAGTAGCTATTCTTTGATTTTTACTACGTCTTGGATTCTCCTCATTAAAAGTACTTTCCTTTACTTCTTCATGAGATCGCTTAGATTTTTCACTAGACGACTCCCATTACTTTTTATACGAATAAATATTCTCAAAAAATTCATATTATTTGATTCAATTACCGTGTTAATATAAGTTTGGGGATTTTCTGATTTATGAACCAAAAACGATATGCCTTACTATTTGTTGCATATCATATGAAATGCAATCAAAGGTTTTTGGTCTAATCTTTATTCTTTTGGCTTTAAGGACTTGCACTTTAGCTAAACACCCCCATACTTTAAAATATTTTAAGTTGAGTTTTCTCCCTTTCCATTTTTCATATGGAATGGATTGCGTTTTGCTATAAGGAACTTGATTGAGTATTCTATTAGCTGTAAGAATAGATTCCTCACACAAGTTCTAAGGTAACTCAGAACTTATTAACTAGGCATTCATCATCTCCTTTATAGTTTTATTCTTTCTTTCCGTAATTTCATTAGATTGTAGTGAGTAAGAGGCAGTTGTTTGGTGAATAATTTCATATTTCAAACATATTTCTTTAAAAGGAGATTCGTATCCGCCACCCCAATCATTTCTTATCATTTTGAATTTTTTTTATTTAATTATGTTAGAACTTTATTTTTGTATTGCTTGTATGCATCAATTGCTTCACCTTTACTATTAAGTAAGTAAATATAGCAATTTCTAGTACCGTCGTCAATAAAAGTTATGAAATACGTTTTCCCAGTGCGAGATGGTATTGAATTTATGTCGCAAATATCTGTGTGAATTAAGTCTAAATAATTTGAATTTCTTTCAACCGACTTATAAGGATATTTAACATACTTTGATTCCACAATCCACACATATCGTCATGACCCAAAATTCCATTTATGGTCATGATGGAATCTAACACCGCTGTTAGGCAAGCCAACAATAATTTATTAACTTGATTATTCATTTTAGTATTTTGAAATCACGATTTTCCTTCAATTAAATAATCGGCAGTAAAATTTACAGAATAAATGATAATATTTTCCAACTATACTACTGAACAACTCATACATACACTCAAATACGGTGTCACAAGTGTATAAGCATCAACTAGGAAGATAAAACAAAATACAACATCTGTCCGAAATATAAATTAAACAGGAAGATACATAAATAACTCTGAAGGAGATTTTGCTGGCTGCAGATCGTAATATGGAAATGCAGTTCACCTAAGTCCCCATAAATAACCATGCCTCTATCATAGGGTCACCGGACATATATGTACCTACACAAAAATATGCATCAAGTGTAGTGTGAGTACGTAAATCAATGCGTACCCAGTAAGTATCCAGTCTAACTTCGAAGAAGTAGTGACGAGGGGTTGACTCTGACACTTACTATGGGCTAACACTAAAATGCCGATATTATTTTTAAACATGGAATACATAACATAGCTGAAAATTCAATGACAGGAAATAATCAACAATTCTTTTACTAATGGAAGTCACCAAACTCATCTTTAATCATTCAACAATTTATATCTCAAGCCAATAAAGTAAAGTCAAATATTATTAGTTCCAAGGAGTTATCATACACACGTCATGCATAGGTCGTACGACCTGATCTAACATATAAATATGATTGTGCACTGCTGTGGGTCGAATGACACGAACCATAGATACATCTATTTAGCCCGCGGAGGCGAACAACCTGCTCCCATGAGAGTAGTGGAAATTTATCCCGCTCGTTGAATATATTCACGATGCATTTGAACATAGATTTCTCAAATTATTATTATTATTATTATTATTATTATTATTATTATATTATTATTATTATATTCTTTAATTCTTTTAAAAAATAAGAAATTCAAATGAAAATTTTCAAGTCCCAAAATCCTCAATTTCAACTCTTTTCAAGAAATTTAATACGCATACTCGATCTCAATTCCTTTCAAGGCAAATAATAAAGAAAAATTAAATAACGATATCAACAAGGGCTGATGTAAACCTAGAACTACCCGGACATAGGCATAATTAGTAGCTGCGTACGGACTATCATCACCTTGTGCATCCGTAATCCCCGCAAATAGAAGCACATATTAACTCAATTCACATAAGGAGTTAACTTCCTCTTACTAGGTTTGAAAGGAGACTTACCTTGCTCTAAAATTTCATAACCGGCTCCGAAGCCCTTCCAAAAACTCAAGCCGGCGCCCAACGCTCCAAAACTAGTCAATAAATATGAAAACCCATAAATATATACTTATTATAATCTAATTTATAATAATTTCCAACTACGCTCGGAAAGTCGATAAAAATTGACCTCGGGCCCATGTGTCTCGATTCTAAAACTTTCGAAGATAACATTACCCATAATACCATGAACTCAAATATATAACTTATTTCCAATTCCATGCCCAAATTCATGGTCAAATCCAAAAATATCAATTGTAAATTTTTCTTCAAAATTCCAAATTTCTAAAAATTATCATGTCTAAATCCATATATAAACCTTGTATTTACCTCACATCTAATAGAAATCACTTACCTCTTGATGATGATGGAACCTTCTCAAAATGCTCTAATAAATCGCCTAAGTCCAAGTGGGAAATGAACGAAGTCTCGAAATAAATATCCCTTGATTCCAGTCGCAGATGAAGCATTTGCGATAGGGGGATCGCAAATGCGACCTTCACAAATATGGACAAAGCATTGCAAATGTGACCCCTGGCAGACCAGGCCTTCATCGCAAATGCGGTAGAGAGTCCGCAAATACGAACTCTTTAGGCTTCACAAAAGCGACCGTATTTTCACAAATGAGAGTTATTTCGTAGCAGCCCAGGTTCATAAATGCGAGGACTCCCTCCCAAATGCGAGGACTACCTCGCAAATGCAGTAGTCACATTTGGGACAAAAACATCACAAAATGCGATGATACCAACCAACACTCTATGTTCTTAATAAAAACACTCCGAAGCTACTCTGAAACTCACTCGAGCCCCCAGGACTCCAAAATAAATACCCACACAAGTCTAAATATAATACGAACTTGCTTATGGAATCCAATCACATCAAACAACATCAAAACCAAGGATCACACCCCAAATCAAGCTTAATGAACTTTAGAGCTTCTATATTTGATGCTGAAACCTATCAAATCACGTACGACTGACTTTAAATTTTGCACACAAGGCACATTTGAATTACAGACCTACTCCAAATTTTGGAATTAAAATCCGACCCTGACATTAAAAAGTCCACTCCCGGTCAAACTTCTCAAAAACCTTCAGGTTTCTAGCATTCACCAAATGACCCCGAAATGACCTCTAGACCTCAAAATCCACATCTGAATGCACTCCCAATACCAGAATCACCATACAGAGCTATTCCCAGACGCGGAATCCCAAACGAACATCGATAACATTGAAATGAACTTGTTGATATTCAATTTTTCCATGTATATTTATATATATAAAATAACTTTAAAATATAGCATATATTTGTATGTCCAAGCATTCTACTATTTTCCCTATATTTTTAAGGGTTTTTAATATGGTTTATTTCCCTTTCTTATCCATTAAAACCAATAATTATTTTCAAAATTATTATTTTTAGTAATTCATTTATTGAAATTTTATATTTATGCTAAAATATAGCTAAGGTAAGTTTTTCATATTTTTATGAATTTATTTAGTATTTTAAAGCTAAATTACATATAATTACAATATTAGCCATTTTAAGATTCAATTATGTTTTGTATTCCTAATATTAAGTTATGTATTTTTAAATTGCTAAATATATATTTATACATCATTTTAGTACTTTCAATTAGTTTTCAGGAATTTATTTAATATTTTTTATAAATTAATTGGGAATAGGGGATATTTAACGTATAGACAAATTTGGCTTTCAAATTTAGCCTAAATTTAACCTAATACCCAACACCAATTAAACCAACCCAGTACCCAAGCCCAATCCTAATTTACCTGACCCATAGCCCATTTAAATGACCCGCCCGACTCCCGGTTTAATCCAAGTCGTTGATCAAAATGATCAAAGGTCACATTTCAACCTTACCATTTTTAATTACCCATTACCCCCAAACCCTACTCATTTGGCATCACCACCCGCCTTTCAAACCCCCCACTCTCAAACTCTCTCGAAGATTCTCCAACCCTATCCGCCTCCCACCACTTCCACCATGAAAGCCACTGGAATCCATGGCTTCCAAGGCTATAGAAATCCTATACCTGCCTCATATTGCTCCTACATACATGGTTTTTGAAGATTCAAGGCCTGACCATGACGACGTTCGGTCCAAAGTTCGTTTGATTCGAGTTCTACGGCCATCCGGCCTTGCTCCGGCGTGCCATGGCAGTTCGAGCCTAATTTTGGCTTGCGGCTTAGATCAGTGACTTTTCCATGCATCTCTCACTATCGGGGTTCTTTTGAAACCCTATCCCTTCAAGGTTTTTCCTATTCCTTTAGATCCGTTGTATATTTGCGTTTTCTCTAAGCTCTTAAGCATTATTCTCACCGTCATTTCAAAACTACACCTTCTGAACCATCATTTTTCTCGATCTAGGGTTTCATCAAGTTGCCCTTTAAAAATTTCTCGGATCTTTTGCATGTTTTACTGTATTTATTATGTGGATTTCCTATGTGTTTCATCTACTATATTTCCTATGGTATTTCTTCTACTGTGTTTCTTGTAGTTGTTCTTCTATTATGCTACTATATTTCTTATCTAGTGTATCCTACTGCATTTTCATATTGTTTCTCCTACTTTGATTCTTATATTGAAAGATGCATGTCAAAAGTCTCAATTTCTTTCTAAGATTTTGGAAGTTATTTCATCAGTATTTTTTTGCCTTAATTACTTTCCCTCTCATTTCTGCACTCGATTGATGGTAGAAACCCTAGAATTTGGGGGTTCTTCCAAGTTTTGAAACCATTGGCTATTTGATTTGTTTTAACTGGGTTTTCAAAACCTTAGTTCTTTCAAACCTACTTTGAGTCTCTGAACTGAGTTTTGGAATCCTCGTTTCCATACGATTCTAACTTTTTCTAAACTCTTTTACACTGGATCCTTTGTATGTTATTAGATGCTACTTCTCTTCTACATTGCTAGGCTATGTGACAATCACGCTTTTGTAGTTTATTCTCTACTGATTTTGCAATGACACGACATCTTCTTTCATTCTTGACATGACTGTATGCTTTCAAATTTTGTGATGGACTTCCCTCTAAAATGGCTTTCAAATTTTGTGATTAGTTCAGACTTCCTTCTGAATATGACTGTTTGATTTTATTTCCTTGTTTGTTGATTTTTCCTATGCAACTTAAGTTAAAAGCTTTCTCAGCTTTTCTAACTTGGTTCATTCATGGAACAATAATTACAAAATCTCCGACCCTTGATTTACTGGCTGCCAATTGAGTTTCTTACCTTATTTGTGCAACCGTGTATTTCAACGTTCTGTCCTTAAAAAACTTTTTATGCATTTTCCACTAATTGTATGCTTTGCACAAGATGTTTATTTGACTTCTTCCCTTAAATAGTTTTCCCGTTTGAATCTAAATTTTATAATAAAAGAAAGTCGTGTGATTGATCCTTAATTGATATCCAGTTCCTTAACTACTTTCTTAGCTTATTTCAGCCTGATTTTCACACTATAAAGGCACAACTCTTTCACTAACTCACACATTCACAGTCTTTCTGAATTCTCACTTACACGCAATAGTATTATCTCTTCTTATCTGCATTGTGTCGTGTTTACAAGACCTAATGCTTTTCTCAATTTGTCTCCTTGAAACTGGTATATCCGGATTTAAGCTTCAGCATCACAACAATGTGTTTATTTACAACTTGTGTATCCATGTATACTTACTGTTTCTGTAGAGTTTAATATTTAAATTAGCATGCTAATTTCTTTATGCATGTTTTTGCTATGAATCCCTACTCCTCACACCCTTATGTGTTTGAGATATGGTTTAAGACATGGCAAAATGTAAGTTATTGTCCATGAATTAAACTTGATCCTTTGGGATCCCAGCCTCTAAACAATGTGTTCTAACAGGCTATGGGTATGCTAGCACTCCCTATTGCTGGGTATTCCCACAGCATGCTCTTGAAATTTCCCTATTTCCCCTGTACTCTTATGTATTTTAATTGTAATTATTTCCCTTTCCCTGTCCTCCTTTCAAAACTCTATTTCTGCACTTTCACTCTCTCTTAGTCTTAAAGTTTTGCCCCCTCTTATGAGCCTTGCCTTGGGACCTTAATCTCCCTTTGAACTTGGACACATGAGGGCTGGCCTTTCCACACTGCACTTGTCTTAACCTGATAATTCATTTGGGTGTGAGAATTGCGCGGAGTCCTTTTTGAGGCTCTTAGGGAACTTTGACACATCCAAATGGGAGAAAGGATTTGGAACATGATCTCTTGGAATTGGTTTACTTCATATTTCAGATAGGAAGTCTGAATAATGCTCTCCTTGGTTGTACCTTTAATTTCTGATATATTTTTTGTTTTCTTACTTTATTCTGGGTTGAAATAATTTGTGATGAACTCTTGGGGATTGCTAGTGAAAAAGGTGGATAACTATGTATTAAAAGGGTAGATATCATACCTATAGGTACTTTTTGAAATTCTGCATTCTCGTATAGATATCCTACCTATAGGTAACTTCTAAAATTCTGCAGTCTCACATAGATATCCTGTCTATAGGTATTTATGAAATTCTACATTTTCTCATATAGATATAGTGCCTATAGGTGTTTCTAAAATTTTGTATCTCTCATATAGATATCATGCCCATAGGTATTTATGAAATTCTGCATTATCACATAGATATCATGACTATAAGTATTTCTGAAATTCTGCATTCTCACATAGATATCATGCCTATAAGGTTTCTGCACTTTTACCATGTCTCAAAAGGGTTTAAAATCAACTACGCGTAGAAAGCATATCTATAGGAATCATTAATCGAGTCCGAAATGTATAAGGCTAAAACTAGTAATAATGATGTGTCACCATTTGCAAAACTTTTAACCTTTGTTAAAAACTTTCTTCTCTTTAATAATATGGCAACCTCTCTTAACCGGTACACATTTAGTTTATTTCATTGTTTTTGAAATCAATAGATACCATGATTGAGCTCCGATGGGTCATTCAGCAGTTTCTGACCATAAGCAACTTCATCTCAGGTATATTGGCTTGTGTAAATGGTCAAAATTAAAATTCAGGAAGTTTGGAGTCAAATCTAAATGAAAAATTTTCATTTCAGATGCTTAAAATTAAAGAAATGAACTAGGATTAGATTTTGAGTAAACGGCCTCGAAATTGGGATCCGAAGGTTCCAACATGTTCATATGATGGTTTCGTATAGGGTATGTCCGGAATGGGTTTTGGATAACCCGGGAGCATTTTGGCGCCTATTATGAAAGATAGCATTTTACAACAAATTGCATCAGTTTGGCTTAAAATGCACTTCAGTGTTATTGATATCCATTTAGGATTCCGAGACTAGGAGTAGATCTGTATGTGATTATGGATTAGGCAGCGCGATCGGAAGTGAATTTGGAGGTTCATAGGTCATTTTGGAGCCGTTTGGCTAAAGATAGAAAATTGAAGGTTTTTGAGAAAATTTGACCGGAAGCGGAAATTTTGATATCGGACTCGAAATGTGAATTTTATGGTTTGGATTGCTTTGTTAGGTGATTTGGGACTTAGGAGTGTGTACGGAATATTTTGTGAAGACCGGTGTAGAATTAAGCTTGACTTGGCAAAGTTGGTTGATAGGTGAAATTTTGATCCGACGGGCAGAATGAAATTCTGAGAATTTCTTTAGATTTGTTATGTCATTTTAGACTTGTATGTAAAATTTGAAGTCAATCGGACTTGATTTGATAGGTTTTGGCATCGAAAATAGAAGTTGGAAACTTTAAAGTTCATCAAGCTTGAATTGGAGGTTAATTCATGATTTTTGCGTTGTTTGATGTGATTTGAGCCTCGAGCAAGTCCGTAATATATTTTGCGACTGGTTGGTTTTATTGGTCGGGGTCCCGGGGGACCTCGGTGTGGTTCGGTTGCCCAACGGGTCATTTTTGGAAGATTCTTGCCGTTTTGAGCATAAATATAATGATCTAAAGGTTCATTTTTAGTTCTAGAGATCCAAATTTGATTTCGATACTTCCAAAATATAAATCATGAATTATAGGACTGATCTGAAAATTTTGGTTTAATTTCATCAAGTCGTGATTGGGTTTTTTGACGCAAAATGTGAGTTAATTGTTTAACGAGAAAAATGAGTATTGGACTGGGCAAACGAGCTCCGAATTGAATTTCAATTGAAGGGTTTGTTCGTTTTATTATTTGTGACTCATAGGAACAAGAATCGACTAATTCTCACTTTGTATGATGGAGTTAGAGCCATTTTAGTGAAAAATGGTTGTGCTGCAATTTATAAAAAAGCTGCTGCAATGAACAGTAAACAGTGTCAAGCACGTGAGCGATACCCGCGTGAACAGTGATTCTGAATTTTCTGGTCAATGTTGTTTTTATCCGAAAACATTTGGCATTTAGATATATCTTGAGTTCTAGAGCTCCGATTGAGGTGATTTTCGTGGCGTTGTTCTCATCTCAACAAAGGGTAAATATCTGACATTTATTTTTATGTTTCTCCATGATTATTTCTGTTGGTTTCTTTTTTTATCCGTGTTTGGATGGTAGAAACTAGGATTTTGAGCTCCAAAGTTGAAAAAGGGTAAATCCTTGATTTGAGTGCCAAAATATTATCGAAATTTAGTAAATTTGGTATGGTTAAACTTAGGGGTGTTCAAAACCGATCCGAAACCGAAAACCGAACCGAACCGAAGCATATTGGCTTAATGGTAACGGCTTAACGGACGGAGAACGGATTGAATTTTTTGTATTAACGGCTTATCGGTATGGGGGCGGATTATTCAATTTTCTTAATGGATAATCCGTTAACCCGTTAAGAATATATATATATATATATATATATATATATATATATATATATATATATATATATATATATATATATATATATATATATATATATATATATATACTTTATCGTTCATGTATAATTCTTTTTTATGACCGAAAAGAGATTCATTATTATAAGCTTTTTTAAACGAGATAATCATAAACTTTAAATATACCAACAATTTATAGTCAAGATCTTACATAAAAATTGAGTTGGCGAGACTAATAAAGAGAGATTCATTTCTAATCAATGGCAAAATGCTGATTTATATATCAAAATACAAAAGTGCATGTTTCCTTTCAAGTCCTGTTTATGTTAAACTCTATAAATAATTCCTCAAATCGTGTTGGTAAGACAGCATAGTAACTAAGTAGCAAACAATAATATCCTTAATTCAATCAGAATTTTTACTTACAAAAAGATAATGCAGTTCCTTATCGAACAGAATGCCGTGAAAAAAGTGTGCTTTCTTTAACCAAAGGATATATATATATATATATATATATATATATATATATATATATATATATATATATATATATATATGACCCTAAAAAGTTGGCTTTCCAACTCAGGAATTTGATCTTTGGATACCAAAATGTCATGCAAATTAAAAAAGAAAAGTGAAGATTATATATAGTACATGACAATAAGGAGCGTCTTGCGCATAACATTATGCATTTTCTTTGCACTTTGATCATATAGATAATGCTTTACTGGGCCTTCATTTCTCCTGTTTTTTCTAAAGAGTGGTTGATTTGAGTATTTTTAGGTATTAAACCGATAAATCGCCCGGTAACCGTCCGATAAGAGCTAACCCGATACCAATCCGCCCGATATCTTATCGGGTAGCTAACGGATGAATACATTTAAAAGCCGATAACCGTTAAGACAAACCATTAAGAGTAAAAAGCCGCCCAATCCACCCGATGAACACCTCTAGTTAAACTCGTGAGTGAATGAATTATCGGAAAATAGTTTGAACCTCGTGTTTTGACCACGTGGACCCGGGGTCGATTTTCACTATTCCGGGCAGAATGTTGTAGAAATATTTTTAACCATTTGGATTAGTTTGTTGAGTATTATTGATGATATTAAATCAATTGTGTATAGAGACGATTGAATTGGAACCAAATTTGAAAGGAAAAGGCATTGCTTAAGAATTGAGTTGGCCGTAAACCTTCGAGGTAAGTGTTTGATCTATCCTATCTTGAGGGAATAAGAGTTGAGTCTATTTGCTAATTGCTATGTGCGGAGTCCGACGTATAGGCATGGTGACGAGTATCTATACGTTGGGGTCTAGCATGACCGTGAGTCTTTATTCGTGATTATTTGATATTGATGTAACTCTTCCACACCTAATTGTTGATTTCTAAAAAACTAATGTGAGAAGTGTGAGAAGGAAATTATAAATTGTAAAATTCTCTGGAGAGTTGGCTCGAACGATGACATGAGAATTGAGTAAGATATGGATAAAAGAAAAAGAGATGTAATTGTTCCCTTGTTGAGATGTGTAGACTATTATTATTGTATTCTCCCTTGCTGGAAAATTTAATACTATTTGTTTATTTCCCTCGCCCTGATTGGTTGTGATTATTGATTTGGCGAGGAAGAGTTATTAAGCACGAAAGGTCATTCCGTGACAATAATTAAGCACGAAGGGTCATTCCATGCCATGTTTAATTAATTATGCACGAAATATCTTTCCGTGCCTTGATATGAGAGTATGTGAGAAAAAGCACGAAGGTTGATACCGTGCACTTTATTTGACTGTTTTTTGTGAGAACGAGAGTAAAATCACGATGGTTGGTGTCGTGCAGATGTTGATTTACCAGTTCTATTTAATTGCAGTTCATTTGTTCTACTTCGAGACAAGAGGGGTTGCTTTGATGGTAAGCAACCCCCACTTCCAACCGAGAGGTTGTGAGTTCGAGTCTCCCCAAGAGCAAGGTGGGAAGTTCTTGGTGGAAAGGATGCCGGGGGTCTATTTGGAAATAGACTCTCTACCTAAGGGTAGGGGTAAGGTCTGCGTACACACTACCCTCTCCAGACCCCACTAAGTGGGATTATACTGGGTTGTTGTTGTTCTACTTCGGCCATTATATTTTTGCTGCTACCCCAGAGCATGAGTTCCCTCCCCAATTATTTTTAAATGTTGTTTCCTGTGATTTTGTTGTAAACATATCTTGAACTGTACAGGTTTCTGTGAGTGTCTGGTCCTAGCGTTGTCACTACTTCGCCGGGATAGGCGGGGCACTTACTAGCACATAGGGTCGGTTGTGCTGATTCTGCACTCTGTGCTCTTTTTGTGCAGATACAGGTTACAGAAAGCAGCAGCAGCAGCAGTAGTGCGGGTGTTAGCATTTTGATCATCGAGACACCGATGTAGCCTTGTAGGCGTCCGCAGGACCTGGTGTCTCCTCTATACTTACTTTTCAGCCTGTTATTCTCATGTATTCGAGAAAAACAATATTATATTTCTTTCAGATGGTTATGTGTATTATTCTTAGAAGTTCGTGAGTATTGTGACACCAGTTCTTCGGTAATATTTTATGTTGGGATTTTAGTTTCGCATCTAGTAAAATTTACTAAATCTTCCGCTAAATATTATTATTCCACTGTATTATATTATCATATCTGATTGTTTTAAAATAAGTATCGCTAAAAATGGATATACAAGTAAGATTTGGCTTGCCTAGCTCCCATTAGTAGGCGCCATCAGGACTCCCGATGGTGGGAAATTCGAGTCATGGCAAGTTGTTATCAGAGCTCTAGGTTCCTGTCGGTGTCACGAGTCATGAGCAAGTCTAGTAGAGTCTCGCGGATCGGTACAGAGACATCTGTACTTATCCTCCCGAGGCTCACGGATTTTAGGAGTATTTCCCTTCTTGATTTACTTATTGTGAGATTTGATTCCTCTAAGGCTTATGTCTTTGTTTCCTTCCTATCAATCTTATGTGATGCGAAGCGCTTGTTATAAATCAAGAATTTAAGAACTTCAACGGCACTACAGATGTGGTGCGGGATGTTTCCCCCATCATAGTTGATTGGACTGTTGTAGACGCTCTATAGAAGGATGTCTTATTGATTCGGCTCAGTAGCGGTACTCTGAGAGCCTTGAGGATATGCATATGTTGCCATGATGCTTATGAATGAGTTTCCACGGTATTGATATGATGGCAGGGTGGTTGCCTACGTGTGAGATAGTGAATGAATCAAAGGGAGGCTTACTCGGTTCGTGTCTAGAGATTCAGAATTTTATTCCCGGTAGAGGGAAAGGCAATCAGGCAGAGAACGTTCAGGTTTGGTTGATGTCGTTGTCCTTATGGAATGTGCAATATTTGCCGGTGTTATGATCTTTTACAATTCGCCTTTGGGGCAGGACATTGCGGTTCAATAACTAAGAAGTGATAGTCAGGGATCGCGGGATGCATTGATTTAGGATGGAATTGGCGTTCCTAATATGATGGCTCGAGGAAGATGATCTACAGATAGGTTTAAAGTTAGTAGCGACTTGTGGATTCAAATGCTATGAAGATAGAGGGATGAGTTCCGCCAAAGTGGGGGAGCAATGGATGTAGCATATGGGTTTGGTAGTAGGATGATTACGCGCCTTAAGGAGGGTTTGGAATTATTTGAGAATCTTAGTGATTGGGGGCTACAGAGCTAACTTGAAGCATGGGCCATTATGCGGCGAGAGATTTGTATAGTAAAAAGGAGCTGCTTGGAATAAAGAAGAATGCAACATAAATTTGAATTGGAAGGATATTGTCGCGTATTTAATTGAAGTCCACGAGGGGTAAATGGACTGGTGCAATCAGGGAGTGAGGTTGGACTCACGATAGGTTATTGGAGTCATGGCGACTATACCCCGTGCAGCAGCATTAAAGGATGTCGGAAGTGGCTTCTAAAAGTGGGTTATTCCCTATGAGCAGGTTAGCGATCGCATGGTTGGCAAAGCTTCTGCAAGGAATTTTAATAGGTTGTTCAACAAAGAGACCGATCGCGTGAATGTGGTTGATGAATCATAGTCCTACCCGGATGATTCTGAAAATTTTGGCGGTTGATTGCGCAAGGTTATGCTAATGAAAGATAAATAGTTCTGGTAAATTCAAGAATTGTGTAACAATAGTGCCTTTTAGCCAAGTGGGAGAGTCCCACCGCTTATGATTGGATTGCACAGTTAATTACCTACGTGAATTCTAGTTATTAGCATATTGGCGGGTTATTGCAGCTGCGGGAAAGGACCATGAGTGGTAATTTGAGTAAATGAATTGTTGAATTCATGTTATGGTTAGCCTTATTGGCTCAAGTTTAGACTTGAGGAAGGATTCATATTTATCACTTGCGTAGATGCGGGCTTCAGTGGAAGTGATTTTGCCTGATGCTTCCTCAAGAGAATATCGATATGTTATAAATTGGAGAAGTTGGTTACATTCGGGACCAAGTCAGAGCGGGTGGCTCTCAGTAACAGTCCTCATGAATTCAAAGGGAAAAGTGTGGTGCCTAATTATGTTGACATTATAGAAACAAATAAGAGTCAAACTTTGTAGCAGCTTATGAGAAGATGCCCAAAATGTTCTATAATATTTTGCCTTGCAGTGTAGCATTTGGGAGATATGAAATGGTTCGTGGGATTTGAGGTAGCATGGTCTCGTGATTCAAGGTCACCCGGGACTAGTACAAATGGAGTATGTTATGCGTTGAATGGGGCTATTATTATTCCTAAGGCAATCAAGGATAAATTGAAAGGAAGTAGATTGATTAACCATAGTTGAGTTGGCATATTGGTGCCAATGATCAATTCACTCAGCGTGATCGAGTTATGCATGTGAGTTATGGCGGTACGTGTGAGGCTTGTTGGCCGCAGTTATTGATGATTATTCAGAAGCATTCTTCTGTTATGGCCTGTTATGAGTAGGCGGATCCACGAAAGGATTATGGTAGCTTGGACCACTACTTAGAGATTGGCATATTTGACGGTTATGAGAATTCGCCTGTATATTGATATAGTTCTCGTGAAGTGAGCCAAATGGAAAGTTTTATATGATGAAGTGTTAGCTTAAAGGCGATTCCAGATTTGTGATGGAAATCATGTCTATTGTATATCGGCACGTGAGGTGAAGTGAATGGTATGGAATTTGATGTAAGGACCAATGTTGCAGTTTGGTCAATGACTGTGATGTCACGTGCTCGGATGAGCAGGAAAGAAGTTTCAGTGTTTTGAGTAAGATGGGTATTGATGTCAGTATCACCCGAGATCGGTGTTCTGTGAGAAAGGACTTTGCATCTTGGTTAGGGATTCTGAATCGCTTTTCAGCATTAGTACAACCGGTGGTTTGAATGTGTGAACCATTTAATTATTTCAGAAGATGGTGGGAGCTTATCCCACAGGAAAATTGTATGAGTGTAACATGTAGTCGCTTGATTAATTAGAAATTTAAACCAAGTATGAGGATTTTGGTAATATCATCCATTTGAGAATTTATGCTTGGAGGGCACTCTATTTATTGAGTTATAGACCTGTGAAAGAGTATTGGCCTAGCTTGGCACGATCATGATCGACTTGAGGTCGGTGTATAGATTTAAATGTGAAAGTGAGCCTTACGTCAGGCCAGTTGTGTTCATCTCATCAATGTGTTCTTTATGGAAGGATAGTCACCGTCTTATTTCGTAGTAGGCTAATTCATGTAAAGATATATTGCACCGTATGAGTTGTGAGACAACTTGATAAATTCCTTATATGTTGAGGTTCCTCTCATTGGTGATGTTATATGAGCAGGATGGTTCTTGAGACTTGGATCATGTATCGCACCTCAGTGTGCTTGAGTTTTGTAGTCTATTGCGCTATATGTGTCCTCAGGGATGGTATTATACACCTTAGCGTGTTTATGACTGATGTTTGGTATTTTGATGTGATGAGTTGTTTAGCTCGACGTATATCTCCTTATTCGAGTTCTATATGTGGATCGGTTGTCACATGGGTAAGTTGTTTGGATTGGGTTGCGCGCCGCAACAGTATGATGTTTGGTACAGTCCCCCCTTATTTGCTTTTATGTGTTCTGTCTCTTATTTTTCCCAAAATTCTAGTTCTAGCTGTGAGCCCGCGTCGCATGTAAGATTCATGAGCGGAGTAATTAGATCTCCTTTTCAAAGTTAGACTTCCTTTGTGTATCGCAATCTGAGTGGTAGCCTATTAATGCATTGTGGCATTATATTGGACTTTTGATTATGTCCAAGGTGGCTTATTGGCTGAGTAGTTCGTACTGGTGAAATGAGATTATTGGATTTAGGATTAGTGCAATCTGATTATATGAAGTATATTAAAGAGCAAAGATCATTCTTTGGTTCAGAATAAGGTAATGGTTCTTGTCAAAAGTATAAACTGAATAATTTGTTGACTCGGCAGCTTGTTATGAATTTCTACACATCTCTTTCGTCGTGTAGGTGTTGTCAAAGCTAGAGCAAGACCTGTGTAGGTCATGAGATGCAATGGGAGCATAAGATTTGTGGAATTTTAACTATTATGTTTAAAGAATGTTATTGTGGTCCTCTGAGTAAAGTGATGCAAAGTGTGAATTCAGCAAAGTTATGCAGTCATGTTAGGGTACAATGTGTGGAGATTGATATGGTGGTCGTATGATGGAAACAAGCTCAGCAGGAAATTCTAGATATTGGAATTAGGATTTAAGGCTTATTTGCTTGAATAAAGGAGTGTATCTGCAGATTTATTGAGCTAATATGCTCAATTGAGTTGTGGTAGCACAGAAAGGTGCATGAGGTGTTACACAAGTGATTTCAGACTACTTCAATGTAGTTCTCAGCACGTTCAAGGACGACCATATGTTTAAGTGGGGGAGATTGTAACGATCCAACCGGTCATTTTCAGCTCCGACGCGTCATTCAGCAGTTTGTGACCATGAGCAACTTCATCTCAGGTACATTGACTTGTGTAAATGGTCAGAATTAATATTCAGGAAGTTTGGAGTCAAATCTAAATGAAAATTCTCATTTCAGAAGCTTAAAATTGAAGAAATGAACTAGGATGAGAATTTTGAGTAAACATCCTTGGAATTGGGATCCGAAGGTTCCAACAGGTTTGTATGATGATTTCGGACTTGGGTATGCCCGGATCAGGTTTTGGATAACCCGGGAGCGTTTTGGTGCCTATTATGGAAGATAGCATTTTAGAAGAAATTACATCAGTTTGGCTTAAAATGCACTTCAGTGTTATTGATATACGTTTAGGATTCCAATACTGGGAGTAGCTTTGTATGGTGATTCTGGATTTGGGAGCGCGATCGGAAGTGAATTCGGAGGTCCGTAGGTCATTTTGGAGGCGTTTGGTTAAAGATAGAAAATTGAAGGTTTTTGAGAAAATTGAACCGTAAGTGGAAATATTGATATCGGACTCGAAATGCAAATTTTATGGTTTGGATAGCTTCGTTAGGTGATTTGGGACTTAGTAGTGTGTCCGGAATATTTTTGTGATGACCGGTGTAGAATTAAGCTTGAATTGGCTAAGTTAGTATTTTGGCGAATTCCGGATGACAGGTGAAATTTTGATCCGACGGTCGGAATACAATTCCGAGAATTTTTGTAGCTTCCTTATGATATTTTGGACTTGTGTGCAAAATTTGCAGTCAATCGGACTTAATTTGATAGGTTTCGGCATCGGAAATAGAAGTTGGAAACTTCAAAGTTCATCAAACTTGAATTGGAGGTTAATTCATGATTTTTGCGTTGTTTGATGTGATTTGAGGCTTCGAGTAAGTCCGTTATGTATTTTGGGACTGGCTGGTGTTATTGGTCGGGGTCCCGGGGGCCTCGAGTGTGTTTCGGATGCCCAACAGGTCATTTTTTGAAGATTTTTGCCGTTTTGAGCATAAATGTAATGATCTAAAGGTTCATTTTTAGTTCTAGAGATCCAAATTTGATTTCGAGACTTCCAGAATTTAAATCATCAATTATAGGACTGATCTAAAAATTTTAGTTTAATTTCATCAAGTCGCAATTGGGTTGATGCGTAATGTGAGTTAATTATTTAACGAGCAAAATGAGTATTGGACTCGGCAAACGAGCTCCGAATTGAGTTTCATTGATCACTTTATTATTTGTGACTCATAGGAACAAGAATCGTCTAATTCCGAGTTTATATGATGGAGTTAGAGTCATTTAGTGAAAAATGGTTGTGCTGCAATTTATTAAAAACCTGCTGCAATGAACAGTGAATAGTGTCAAGCACGTGAACAGTACCCACGTGAATTGTGATTCCGAATTTTTCTGGTCAGTGTTGTTTTTGTCCGAAAACATTTGACATTTTAGCCATATCTTGAGTTCTAATGCTCCGATTGAGGTGATTTTTGCGGCATTGTTCTCGTCTCAACAAGGAGGGTAAATATCTGACCTTTATTTTTCTGTTTCTCCATGATTATTTCTGTTGGTTTCCATTTTTATCCGTGTTTGGATGATAGAAATTATGATTTTGAGCCTCAAAGTTGAAAAAGGGTAAATCCTTGATTTGAGGGCCGAAATATTATCGAAATTTAGTAATTTTGGTATGGTTAATGGGTTATCGGAAAAAAGTTCGAACATCGTGTTTTGACCATGTAGGCCCGGGGTTGATTTTCACTATTCCGGGCAGAATGTTGCAGAAAATATTTTTAACCATTAGGATTAGTTTGTTGAGTATTATTGATGATATTAATTCAATTATGTATAGATACGATTAAATTGGAACAAAATTTGAAAGGAAAAGGCATTGCATAGGAATTGAGTTGGATGTAAACCTTCGAGGTAAGTGTTTGATCTATCCTAGCTTGAGGGAATAGGAGTTGAGTCTATTTGCTAATTGTTATGTACGTAGTCCGACATATATGCATGGTGACGAGTATCTATGCGTTGCAGGTCTAGCATGACCGTGAGTCTTTATTCGTGATTATTTGATATTGATGTAATTCTTCCACACCTAATTGTTGATTTCTAAAAAAATAATGTGAGAAGTGTGAGAAGGAAATTATAAATTGTAAAATTCTCTGGAGCGTTGGATCGAACGATGACATGAGAATTGAGTAAGATATGAATAAAATAAAAGGAGATATAATTATTCCCTAGCTTAGATCTGTAGACTGTTATTATTGTATTCTCCCTTGCCGGAAAATTTGATACTATATGTTTATTTCCCTCGCCCTGATTGGTTGTGATTATTGATTTGGCGAGGAAGAGTGATTAAGCACGAAGGGTCATTCCGTGCCATGTTCTGAACTAAGCACGAAAGGTCATTCCGTTCCACGTTTCAATTAATTATGCACGAAGTATCTTTCCGTTCCTTGATATGAGAGTATGTCAGGAAAAGCACAAAGGTTGATACCGTGAACTTTATTTGACTGTTTTTGGTAAGAACGAGAGTAAAAGCACGATGGTTGGTGCCGCGCAGATGTTGATTTACCTTTTCTCTTTAATTGCAGTTCATTTATTCTACTTCGGCCATTATATTTTTGTTGCTACCTTGAGCATGAGTTCCCTTCCCAATTATTTAAATGGTGTTTCCTGTGATTTTGTTGTATACGTATTTTGAAATGTACAGGTTTATATGAGTGTCTGGTCCTAGCCTTGTCACTAATTCACCGGGATAGGCCGGACACTTACCAGCACATGGGGTCGGTTGTGCTGATTCTACACTCTGCGCTTTTTTTGCGCTGATACAGGTTACAGACATCAGCAGAAGCAGTAGTGCAGGTGTTAGCATTTTGATCGTCGAGAAACCGAGGTACCCTTGCAGCGTCCGCAGGACCTGGCGCCTCCTCTATCATTACTTTTCAGCCTGTTATCTCATGTATTCGAGATAAAAAATATTATATTTCTTTTAGATGTTTATGTGTATTATTCTTTGAAGTTCGTGAGTATTGTGACACCAGTTCTTGGGTAGTGTTTTATGTTTGGATTTTAGTTTCGCATCTAGTAAAATTTACTAAGTCTACCGCTAAATATTATTATTCCACAGTATTCATGTTATCATTACTAATTGTTTTAAATAAATTTCGCTAAAAATGGATATATAAGTAAGAGTTGGCTTGCCTAGCTCCCATTAGTAGGCGCCATCATTACTCCCGATGGTGGGAAATTCGAGTCGTGACATACCATTCCTATAGGATCCTTGTCCAACACTTAGGCAAGCCTTAGGGTAAAAAAAGTCATAAACTGAACAGTTTTTATTAGCTACAACTAGCAGGCATGACTTATTCTGGCTTCTTATCTTTACTATGTAATAAATCAGTCTGCCTCAACTTTTATGTTTTAATCAGACCCTAAACAGTATGTGTACGTCATGCTAATTATTTGCTTTCTCTATTTAAAGGAGGTATATCTGAGCCTTCTGCTTGTTATATGCTTATCCCCAATTTGCTATACATGTTTTTGTATGTTTAGAATTTTGCCTTTTGAAACTACAATAAGCCTAATCTCCCTTCCCCTTAGGAATAGTAGTCGTAAACACCTCAGGGACTGATAGGATTGGGACAGGTAATAGCATGCAATAAGCAAACAAGACCATTTTGCACTTTAATACCTTAACAGGGTAGGAATGGTAGATATGGATATGATGACTAAGCGATAACATCACATGTAACCTCTCACTGAGGAGTTATTATCGGATGTTATGTGTGGTGATCCATATTATTAATAAACCTAGGACCCCCCCTTTCGCTTTGTTTCTTTGTTCCCTTTAAAGTTTTCAAACTATTTCTTTTAAGAAAAGTCAACTTTCTTTAGATCTTTCCAACTTTGTTTATTAATAACCATTATGTGAAAACCCCCCTTACTTGAACTTTTTATTTGCCTATGTGTTATTTGCACTTATGTTCACAACAATTGTCTGGCCGCAAACCACAATAGTGGATCCTGAGGGGTGCCTAACACCTTTCCCTTGGGATAATTTCAAGCCATTTACCCAATCTCTGGTTACTTAAATCAAACCCTTTTAGTGTCCTAGTGCACTTAAAATTATTAGGTGGCGACTCTTCAATTCAAACCTAATTCCCAAAAGGGAACGAGTTGCCCCCCCCCCCCAAATGTCATAAACCCGATTTTGCGAGAAAAGGAGGGTGCGATAGCATGACGACTCTGCTAGGAATTTCTTCTAGCTTTTACCATTTCAGACTATTACTGTGACTTTACATTTCTTTATATGCCTTTATTTGTTTAATTCCTTCTTCAATTACAAAACTGACTTGTCTTTTTTATTTCTTTCCTTTCTCTCCTTTACTTCTTTCACATATTACTGCTTTAAATTATGAAGAACAAATGTATTTATTGATTTCTTACGTGAAAATACGTGATAGCCTACTTTAATTATTGTATAAACATGTTTTCAACATTATATTCCACTCGTGCCAAACAAAGTACCATAGCAATGCTTATAATGAGTGGTTGCGCTCTTCCAATATTATCACCCCTAATCTGACAAAGGCATATTTGCGATAAAACCAGTCGATCAATGGTGTAGTCGACAGTTCTATGCCTTTCCCCATTGAGTTATCCGCTCAAGGGTACCAGTCTAAAACCCCATAGAAACCTTACTATGTTTAGTTGTGCATGAATCATGGTCAAACCTAGCCGAGTCAGTTATGTTGTCTGCATAATGACTTTTTAAGATAGCCTTGTCCAAAGTCCACTAGGTTTTTCTAAAACCCAAACAGACACTACCACATTTTGTGCATTTATTTGGAGAACTAAATTCTTCTATTCCAATTATTGATATTTAATAGTCGAGTCTGGTTGGGGTTAGGGCCTAACCCTTTTGTCTTGCAGTAACATGAGGCACAGAGTCCCCATATTCGGCATGGTCACCAACATACACCCAAAGTTGCTAAGCTGGTGGGAGGATCTTCATTCCAGAGATCAGACTCTTGTCCGGAAGTACTTAGGAAATCTACCTTCTCTCTAGGAAATATAACCCAACAACAAAATCATAGAAGCTGCCACTCTATTCTGGGACTGTGATAGGTCCATGTTCCACTTCAGAGATATTGAGATGACACCCCTACTCAAGGAAATATGAGGACTGGCTGGTATATCGTGGGAAACTCTAGGTTTGTTAATGCCAAAAAACTGCAAGGGTAGGGGGTTTCTCAAAATGATAGGTCTAAAGAAGAATCCAAACATGACATGTTTCAGCATAGTGCCATGATCATTGCAAAGATATACCAAGCCCTAAAGATGTGTCAACAAGGATCCAAACACTTCGAGGGATGCAATTTTCTACTCCAACTCTGGCTCATGGAGCATCTCCAAAAGGGTGAATACCGACAAGAGATTTAGCATAGGGACTGGGATGATCATATAGCCTTCCATCAGCCAAGGCGGATGAATTACATATCCAACATGTTTTCTCAGCCAGAAGATACCAAAGGATGGGTCGAGCTATTTGAAAACCTAAAGGAGGACCAAGTACAATGGATGCTCGAGTGGTACCCTACTGAAGAATTCATCCCCCAATCTAGGGATGCACCATTTCTGATACTGATCGGTCTGAGGGGAACCTACCCTTATGTCCCTCTCCGAGTTGTGAGATAGGCCGGTAGCAAGATGAGTCACTTTCGGGCCGAATTTTAGGATAATGATAGCCCTTACAAGTGCCAAGCTCAGAATATGTGGCACTGCAAACTCGTCCTAGGAAGGGATATCATCGAGCCAGACAGATACCATCCTGGTTGTACCTATACTATTCAGGCTGGTTGGAGGATAATCATAATGGTCTGGGTCAACCCAGGTTTGTTTGAGGTCACAGGATCATCGATGAAAAGGCTGAAGCATAGGTCAAGTACAACAAACTGCACAAGAGGACTTGAGAATGTGAAATCGAGCACCGTGAAATACAAGAAGCCAACCAAAGGTTGATTGAAGAGTGGAAAGACATGGCTCTCAGTGTCAACAAGGGACTGGGATACTTGGAGTGGAGTTTAGTGGAGCTAGAAAGAAAATTTCTCCAAAGAATCAATGACTACCAGAATGCTGAAGGAAATAAGGGCGGACACCTAACCAGAACCTACCTATTGTTGGGACTTCGCGAGCTAGTGAAGATGTTCGATCGAGCCAAAAATGTTGAATCTGGGAAAGGTCTTTCTGATCAAATTAGATAGGAGTTTTTCCTTTTTGCTTTGAGAAATGTAATAAGGCATGTGGCCACTAGTGACATTTTTATTTCTTGTTATTTAGTATCGTTTTGGGATTCGTCTACTTTTATCAATAAAATAAGGCATTTAGCATTCTGAGTTCTCCAAATCAATTTGTCGCTAGGCCTACCATGGGCACAATGAGGTTCCCCAAATTAGGACACGATTTACATTCTTGCACTCTGTGTTTAAACATCGCAACATTTTTTTTCTTCTTATAATCCTCACTAACTTGTTACCTTTTTGTTTTTTTATTCTTTTGTTTTACTACCCTCCCCAAAGGTTAGTTCGTGCACTCTAGCATCATTATCATATTCCACAAGATCCAAGGGCCCTCCACCCACTCCTCCTTCTAGTCCCATCAGAAACAAGAACAAAGGAAAGATGGAAGATTTTATCAACACCAGAAAGGAAAACTCAACTGAACGGGTAGAGGTCACTCATGGTACTCGGGTTTCCAAAGAAAGAGCGTCCCAACTCAAGCAAAAGTTGTTGAAATTTTAAGAAGAACTTGACCAAGTTTGGAACTTGGCAAATATGTCATTTTTCCTCACTACCCCGGATGTCAACCCACACCTCCACGAAATATCCCAAAACCACAAAACCTTCCCGCTCCTCACCACCAGTGCAATACTTGCCACACTTCCAATAGTACTCCACTACTCATTCCAGAACCTTTGATATCCACAAATGACCACTTCTACACTCATCATAACATGCCCATCTACGTGGAATCGATTCCACCCTCCACCCAACCCATTTCAATCCACCCGTGTCTGATGATAAAGATTCACTCATTAGGAGTCTGGGTGAAGAGATTAAGAAGTTGACTAGCCGAATTCAAAGCGTCGAAGAAAGTAAGCGGATTGAAGGATGGAACTACGAAAATCTTTGCATGCAACCCGATGTCAAATTTCTCGAGGGGTACAAACCTCCTAAGTTTGAGAACAGGGGATGCGAGAGTTCATTTGAGAACATACTGTGACAAGCTGGTCGGAGTAGGGAAAGACAAGAGGATCCGCATGAAACTTTTCATGAGGAGTCTGAAAGGAGATGCTCTGTGTTGGTACGTCAGCCAAGACCGGAAGAAATGGTCAAATTGGGTGAGTATGGTGTCCAACTTTATGGATAGATTCAGGTTCAATACAAAAAATGCACCAGATGTGTTCTACATTCAGACTCTAAAGAAGAAGCCCACAGAAACATCCGCGAGTATGCCACTCGCTGGAGATCAGAGTTGCTAAGGTCAGACCTGCTTTAGAGGAAGAACAAATGAACAAGTTTTTCTTTTGGGTTCAGGAACCGCAACACTATGAAAGACTAATGTTGATCGAGAGTCATTAATTTTCTGACATTATCAAGCTGGGAGAAAGGATCTAGGAAGGCATCAAAAGTGTTACAGTTACGAACTTTGAAGTTTTGCAAGCTACCAATAAGGCTTTAAGTCTGGTGGTAATCCAAGAAAAGGGATGTAGGTGCCTATCCAATGCCTCCACTCACATATCAACCTACTCCAAACTACCAAGCACCCTCACCTTCTTACCAAACTCCACAACCCACTTACCAATCATCTCTACCTCCCACATATGAGAAAATGATCAAAATGGTCCTTAATGTATAATGGATGGATTATTTTGGTCCTTAATGCATACCACTTAACAGATATGGTCCTCCATGTATACAAAAAATTGACATATGTAATTTCCAACCCTAAAACTAATAGTACACCTCAAAATCCCAGCTAAATTTAACCACACATGTCACGTGCATCTCATGTGAGATGCCATAATCACAAAAAGCTGGAGCAAACCTTCCTGCTCGATCTGGACATATTATTGCTGGAAGATCAAAGGCAAAAGGTCAAGATGTCATCAATATACCAACTTGGAAGAATTATCTAATGTCTAATAGGATCTCAACGAATTCTACAAGAGTTGTTTGTCAGTTATTTCCTTCCAACTTGGAAGTCAGTTTTAGGAAAATTTCCATATGCTCTTCTATAGTTCTACGAGGGTACTGGGTATGCTTTTAAAGAGGGAGTACCTCGTATGAACTAGGGATAGGTTGTTAATTTAAAAAATCTCTTCTGTCTCTTCAGTCTTCACTTCTTGAATCAAAGCAGAGTGCACGATTTCTTCCGGCTATGCAAAAGAGTGATTGAAGATTTACATTGTTAAATACGAATCAATCCCCGATGAAGGAAATTATAGACTCAGTTTTGACAAATTCATTAGATGGACTAGAAGTTTTGGAAATGAGGAACAGAGGAAGGATATGGAAGCAAAGTCGATTCGAGAACAGAGCCATACTAATAAGGTCTATAAATCCTATCAGATCTCAACATACTCCCGACATGTTCACTGACTCTCTTTCTCCGGCAAAAGTTTGTTCCTGAAGCATACATTGGTGTGGTTTCTCCGGCAAATGGTTACTGATTGTGTTTATGGCATCTCACTTGAGATGAATGTAACGTGTGTGAATAAATTTAACAGAGATTTTGAGGTGTACTGTTAGTTTTAGGGTTGGAGACTACATATGCCAATTTTTTGTATACATGAAGGACCATATCTGTTTAGTGGAATACAGTAAGGACCAAAATAATCCATCCCTTATACATTAAGGACGATTTTGATCATTTTCTCTCCCACATATCAACCTATCTCACCAAGATATTCCCAACCTGCACATGTATACCAAGCCTACAATGCTCAACCATCCCACTATCAATCACCTCCCACACGTCAAAACTTTCCTAGACCTCAACAAAATTTTGACTGCTGACCTCCCATATAGTATACCGCCATTGCTGAACCAATTGACCAGTTGTACGAAAGGCTTAAAGCTACTGGTTATGTCACCCATATCCGTGCTATAACACCTAAAAACCCTTCTCAGTGGGTCAATCCAAATAAATCCTATGCATACCATTCTGAAATGATGGGACATACCATTGATAAATGCCGCACTTTTAAAGATAAGATCCAGACTTTGATTGATAACAAGATCATTATGGAAAAGGAGCCTGCTCTAAATGTCCGAAACAACTGTCTGTCAAACCACAAGGATGGAGGTGTTCACATGATTGAAATAAAGGATGATTGGGACCCCAAGGGATCGATCGATTTGATCACAGAAGGCGACGATCCAAAGAAGCCAATAGTCACCCTTAATCTGATTGTAGTATAAATTCAGCCTTCTGCGGATGCCAATGTAAACATGTCTATGCCGCTTGAGTTTGAAGCACCATCCTCTACAAAGAAGACAACGCCGATTGAGGTCGAATTTATGTCACCAGCAAATGCACTTACACCCTTTGAAGTTGCAGTTTTACCGCCTAAGGTGCATGCTCCTGTCGGAGTAAAGATAGTTACACCCATCCCGGTGTTAATGTCGACCGTAAAACCATTCCACAAAAATGCCATACCTTGGGACTACACTGCCGAGGCAAGAAGAAAAGGGAAGGTCAAGTTCGAGAAGAAGTTGCGGCGCAGGGTATGACAAGAGCCGGTAGAGTTTATACCCTGGAACATTTGGCCGAGTCAAGCAAGTAGGACTCTGGTCGGCAAGCCATCACTAAAACTGGGCCCGATAATTTCTGGAGGAAGATACAAGTCAAGGAATACTTGGTCATTGATCAGCTGAACAAAGCATCGCCACAAATTTCTATCCTAGCTTTGCTGCAAAATTCCGATGCACACAAGAATGCCTTGTTAAAGGTGCTGAGTGAAGCATATGTACCAAGCAATATCACCGATGGAGAGATGGAAAACATGGTAGGGCAGGTATTGGAAAGTCACAAGATCACTTTTCATAAAGACGAGCTGCCACCGGAAGGGTTGAGTCACAACAAGGCGTTGCACATCACCATGCAATGCCAAGATTATTTTATCACCAGAATGCTGATTGATAGAGGGTCCATCCTCAATATTTGCCCGTTGGTAACACTCAGGACATTGGGAAAAGAGCTGCATGAGATCATGGACAGGGCCATCAACGTAAAAGCTTTGGACGGTTCCCAAAGGTCCACTATTGAAGAAATTAGCTTGTGTTTACAAATAGGACCTACTTGTTTCGATGTCGATTCCTAAGTGATAGACGTGTCAACATCTTACAATTTGTTTTTAGGATGACCATGGATTCATGCCTTCGGAGCCGTAGCAACAACACTACTTCAGGCAGTGAAATTTGAGTGGAACCACCAAGAGTTTTATCATTCACGATGACGGTAGCAATCCCATATATAGTTGCCAGACCATCCCAGCAATCGGAGGCAGAAAAAAGATAGGCGGGGAGACTTACCACCACATCGAGTGAGTCAGCGCCATTAATAAAGACAAAAGGTGGGACAACAAAATTGAAAGCATATTGAACTGGAGTGGATATGAACCTAGCAAGGGACTTGGCAAGGACCTCCAAGGAATCGCTAAGCATATCAAACTAAAGAAGTATGGTACCACCTTTGAACTGGGATATAAGTACACATGGAGGAATTCAACCACTGGTCACCACCTTAGCACGATCCTTACTACCCGCTGGAGCAACCCATAACATATTTGGAGCAGACTTTCCAGCCAGTCGATGTTATCAATGGGTTGGAAGAAGAGGAAGCACTGGAAGCAATGAGGAATTTGTTCCAAGAAGAAGATTACATAGATTGTTGCATCATTTTCGTGAAAGAGGGGGAGGAAGGCCCTTCCATATAGGCTGTAAACCGAGGAGCATGTCTCAAACTGGACCATCAAAACCACCAGATCCCGGAAAGCCTCGGGGTATCAAGGCTGAACAAGCATCATGCATTAACTTTTACATTTACTAGCTGATTTTCCTTTCGCATTTTAAATTTCGCAATAAGATCTCCATTGTTCAAAACATTTATGAAATTTATCAAAATGTTTTGGTTACCTTATAAATCGTACTCATATTATTTTCTCTTATTACTTTATTTATACAACATTATATTACTTATCTTGATGAATCAATGACTGAGACATGCAACGAGACAACACAACAAATAGACATAGATTCAGAGAAAGATGATATACCGGAAGAGATTGTTAAAGAGGTTGAGAATTTTAAGAACCGACCTAAGTCCAACCTGGATGACACCAAGATTGTTAACTTGGAAGATGCAGAAAATGTCAAAAAAACATGAATCACTATCCATTTGTCACCATCAGAAAAGGAAGAGTACACAAAAATTTTAAGAGAATTTGAGGACATATTCGCCTGGTCATATGGTCTAAGTACATCCATTATTGCCCACAAACTGCCAACCGATCCAAGATGCCCACCAATAAAGCAAAATCTCAAAACATTTAAGCCAGATATGAGTTTGAAAATCAAGGAAGAAGTCACTAAGCAGGTCAAAGCTAAGGTTCTCAGGGTAGTAGAATATCCGACTTGGTTAGCCAACAATGTGCCAATACTGAAGAAGGATCGAAAGGTCAGAGTTTGTCTCTACTATCGGGATCTCAACCGGTTCAGTCCAAAAGATGACTTCCCCTTGCCGAACATACATATCCTGATTGAAAATTATGCCAAGCATGAGTTGCAGTCATTTGTAGATTGTTTTGTTGGGTATCATCTGATCTGGATGGATGAAGAATATGTTGAGAAAATGGCTTTCATTACGCCGCGGGGAATGTACTGCTACAAGATGATGCCCTTTGGACTAAAGAATGCAGGGGCCACCAACATGGGAGCCATGATTATCATTTTACATGATATTATACACAAGGAGATCAAAGTATATGTAGATGATATTATCATCAAATCCAAGAAATCCACCAGTCACATGGAATATTTGGGAAAGTTCCTCAACAGACTAAGAAGGTACAACCTGAAATTGAATCCCGCGAAGTGCGCATTAGGGTTCCTGTTGGAAAACTACTTATGTTCATTGTGAGTCGTCGAGGAATAGAACTGGATCCATCAAAGGTCAAGGCTATTCAAGAAGTGCCACCACTAAAGAATAAGACGTACATAATGAGTTTCTTGGGGAGACTCAACTACATCAGCCGGTTCATAGCACAATCCACAGTTATCTGCGAGCCAATATTTAAGACGTTGAAGAAGGATGTCGCTACCAAATGGACTGATGAATACCAAAACGCCTTCGATAGAATCACGGAGTACCTTTCAACACCACTAGTTTTGGTCCCACCCGAGCCATGTAGACCTCTATTACTCTACCTCGCAGTACTGGATGGAGCATTCAGTTGTGTTTTAGGACAACATGATGAAACGGGGAGGAAGGAGCAGACCATTTATTACCTCAGTAAGAAGTTCACCCCATACGAGGCTTGATATTCTCTGTTGTAGCGCACCTGTTGTGCTTTGACTTGGGTAGCTCAGTAGCAAATGCACTACTTCTATGCCTATACCACATATCTCATATTGAGGATGGATCCTTTGAAGTACATCTTCAAGAAGCCTATGCCCACTAGTAAGCTAGCCAAGTGGCAAATCCTATTGAGTGAATTTGAAATTATCTACGTAACTCAGAAAGCGATCAAAAGACAGGTGCTGGTAGATCACCTTGCTGAAAGCCTCGTGGAAGGAGAATACAAACCCTTAAAAATATATTTTCCTGATGAAGAGGTACATTCATAGGAGAAGATATTGCAGAGTCCTATGACGGTTGGAGAATGTTTTTCGATGGAGCAACAAATTTCAAAGGAGTTGGCATAGGAGTAGTCCTAGTATCAGAAACCGGGTAGCATTATCCGGCATATGCCAAACTCAGGTTCCCATGCACCAACATTATGGCCGAGTACGAAGCCTGCATCTTAGGGCTTAAGATGGCCATTGACATGAAAATCCAAGAATTACTAGAAATTAGGGATTCATACTTGCTTATACATCAGGTCCGAAAAGAATGGGCGACCAAAAACTCCATGATATTCCCTTATCTGCATCATGTACAAGAGTTGAGAAAGATATTCACAAAGACAGAATTCTAGCATGTTTGTAGAGTCTAGAATGAGTTCGCCGATGCATTGGCTGCCCTATTATCCGTGATACAACATCCAGACAAGAACTTCATTGATCTCATTCCAGTAAAGATCCATGATAAGCCAACTTATTGTGCTCATCTCGAAGAAGAAGTAGATGGAAAACCTTGGTTTCATGATATCAACGAATATTTGGCAAAAGGATAGCACCCCGAGTTTGCAAATCCTACTCAGAAATGCACACTTCGAAGGTTATCCAATAACTTCTTTCAAAGCGAAGGAATCATGTATAAGAGGACTACGTATATGGGATTAATAAGGTATGTCTACGCGAAGGAAGCATCCAAACTACTAGAAGAAATCCATGTCGGGACTTGCAGTCCACATATGTACGATTTTGTCTGAACCAAGAAGATACTCTAGGCAGGTTATTTCTGGATGATTATGGAAACGGAATGCATCCAATATGTCCGAGAGTGCCACCATTATTAGATACATGCAAACATGATCAAGGTACCCCCAAATGAGCTTACTGCAACAAGCTCTCTGTGGCTGTTTGCCGCTTGGGGAATGGATGTTATCGGAGCAATTGAACCTGCTGCATCAAACGGGCACAGGTTTATCCTAGTAGCAATTGACTATTATACTAAATGGGTTGAGGCAGCATCTTACAAAGCAGTGACTAAGAAAGTCGTGGCAGACTTCGTCCGCGACTATATCGTTTGTCGATTCGGGATTCCAGAGTCAATCATTACTGATAATGGCTCCAACCTCAACATTGACCTGATGAAGGCCATGTGTAAAACCTTCAAGATCAAACACAAGAACTCTACAGCCTATAGACCTCAGATGAACGGAGCCGTAGAAGCCGCCAATAAGATATCAAGAAGATAGTTAGGAAAATGATAGAGAAGCATAAACAGTGGCATGAGAAGTTATCATTTTCTTTAATGGGTAATGCACCACAGTTCGCATATCAACCGAGGCAACCCCTTATATGCTGGTTTACGGTATAGAGGCGATCATTCCCGCTGAAGAAGAAATTCCCTCCTTAAGGATCATATAGAAAGCAGAACTCGACGATGCAGAGTGGGTGAAGAGTCGTTACGAGAAGCTGGCTCTTATAGATAGAAAAAGAATGAATGCAATTTTCCATGGTCAACTTTATCATAATAGAATGTCCATAGCCTTCAACAAGAGAGTCGAGCCGAGGCAGTTCATACCAGGGCGGCCGGTGTTAAAGAAATTTCCCATATCAGGATGAAGCCAAGGGGACGTTCTCTCCCAACTGTCAGGGTCCATACATGGTTTACCCGGTTCTAACAATAGGAGCCCTCATTCTTGCAAAAATGGACAAAGAAGTCTAGCCAAAACCGATCAATTCAGACGCAGCCAAGCAATACTATGTGTAACCTGTATGTTGTCCTTATATGATGTAATTTGAACTACGCCTGACCTGATTCCCATTTAAGAGGGGATACATAGGCAACCCTATGTGTTCAGTCACAATTCAATAAAATTTCCATTTCCCCCCATAATCTGAAACTGGGGACCCTCAAAATTCTAAAGTGATTTCAGCCATTCGCCGCAAGCAGTCGTCAGAAGCAATAGCCCAGTAAACTGGAGAAGAATTTTGAGGAGGACCCTCAAAATTCCGGAGCAAGAGAAGTTGCAATGTCTTGAACCACGTCGCAGTCGTCGGTTCATCTAAAGAAAACTATTCTCGATTATTCATTTATGTTATATTTTTACTAAATCATGCATGTATGTTACCAAAATTGCTTTTAGCAATGGTACCCTAATGATACGAACGATATCACCAACATAGAGTCGAGCAGGTCAAGCAAAGTCAGCAGGGATACGAACTAACCTTTCCCCTTTATAAACTCATGATTTTTCTTTTGATGCAGGCAACCGAGTGGCAAAATCATCAAACATATTATACACTCATATTGTTCAAGAATACAACTCTCCGAACCGTTACACCTATTCACAGTTGCTATCCGCACGCAATATCCGTAGCAGCCACAATATCGCAATCAACTAAGAAAACTCTATTACCATTTATCTCTTGCATAAGGCTACTATTCTTCCTTCCGGGACTAAGCACTGTCTCCACCTGCATTTCCTTCATTGCATAAGGCTACTATTCTTCCTTTCAGCACTAAGCACTATCTCCATCTGCATTTCCTGCATTGATAAAGCTACTATTCTGCCTTTCGAGACTAAGCACTGTCTCCATCTGCATTTTCTGCATTACATATGGCTACTATTTGCCTTCCGAGACTAAGCACTATCTTCATCTGCATTTCCTGCATTGCATATGGCTACTACCTACCTTAGGAGACTAAGCACTGTCTCCATTTGCATTTGCTACATTGCATGGCTGAAAGATTTTCGTTTTATTTATGCTTTCATGGATGAAAAATCACCACCTTATTTACATTCTACATGGCTGAAATATCGCCACTTCATCTTGCATGGCTGAAAGATCACCACTTTATTTATATCTTGCATGGCTAAAAGATCGCCAAACACTTGCATGGCTGAAATATCGCCGCTTTATTTTACACTTGCATGGATGAAAGATCACCGCTTTATTTTACACTTGAATGGCTGAAAGATCAACGCTTTATTTTACACTTGCATGGTTGAAAGATTCCCGCTTTATTTTATATTTACATGGCTAAAATATCGCCACATTCACGCTTGCATGGCTGAAAGATCGCCACCTTCTGCATTTGCATTGGCTGTCAGATCGCCACCTTATTTACATTTGCATTGGCTGAAAGATGGCCACCTTATTAACATTTGCATTGGTTGAAAGATCTCCACTTATTGCATTTTATGGGCTGAAAGATCACCACCTACTGCATTTTATGGGCTGAAAGGTCGCCAAATTATCTGAGGGCATCATTGTTCGGAGGCATCATTCGCATAGCCCGAGAACACCATATCATGTCCTGAAGACCCCTTTAATTTTTCGCACATCATTATTCAAAGGTATCATGGTTTGGAGGAATCATTCTCATAGCTCAAGAACATCATTTCATGGCCTACGAATCTTTTATACGCTTCATGGCCCAGGACGTCATAGTCTAAGGACGTCATCCTAACCGTCCAAAGACAGCAATCATGGTCCGACAAAAAATTGCATCATGTTTAAATTTACGCATGATCTACGCTTGTATTGCTTATTTGCAGATAAACTAGTAAGAAACGGCCATCTCGGTAGGAATGATTCTGCTCCAATTCTCGCAGACCTATTAGACCTTAACCATTCATTCCAACTTGAACATTTGTGGTCGTTCTTGAAAGGTCTCCATCAGCATATTCCGCTGACGGATCCTGAACTACACACGACCTAATTCTTGTTAGACCAGGGATATGTAGGCAGCTCAAAAGCTAGAGCACGGCCAAATTTCTTCAAAGTATTTCGTTCGGTCAAATTGGTCATCATATCTTTATCCGATAACTTTTTCATCCTTTCCCGATAAAGTGGGGCGGCTGTTGATACCCAATTTTTCTATGTATATTTTAATATTCAAAATAACTTTAAGAAAATAGCGCATATATATATATATATATATATACATATATATATATATATATATATGTATGTCCAAGCATTCAACTATTTTCCCCATATTTTTAAGTTTTTTTAAAAATGATTTATTTCCCTTTTTCATCCATAAAAAATAATGATTATTTTCTAAATTATTATTTTTTGGTAATTTATTTATTTTAATTTTATATTGCTAAAATATTGCTAAGATAATTTTTTGCATATTTTTATAAATTTATTTATTATTTTTATGCTAAATTGCATATAATTGCAATATTAGTCATTTTAAGATTCAATTTTATATTTCTAAAATTAAATCCTATATTTTTAAATTGTTAGTTATATATCATAATCATATTAGTGATTTCTATTTTTCAGAAATTTATTTACTATTTTTCATAAATTAAACGGGGAAAAGTAGCTATTTAACATATAGCTAAATTTGTTTTTCAAATTTAGCCTAAATCTAACCCAATACCCAACCCCAATCCTAATTTACCTGACCCACAGCCCGTTTAAATGACCCGCTTAGCTCCACGTTTAATCCAGACCTTGGATCAAACTTATCAACGACCACATTTCAACCTTACCATTTTTAATACCAATTACCCCACAAACCCTACTTATTTGGCATAATTAGTCTCTCAAAATCTTTCAAAGCTTATCAAACCCTAGCTATCTCCCATCACTTCCGCCCTGAAAGCCACAGGAATTCATGGCTTCCAAGGCAATACAAGTCCTATACCCCCTCATATTGCTCCTACATGCATGGTTTTTGAAGATTCAAGGCCCAACCACAACGAAGTTTGGTCCAGGATTCGTTTGATTCGACTTCTACGGCCATCTCCGGCCTCATTCTGGCATGCCATTGCTGTTCGAGCTTGATTTTGAATTCTCCGACTTAGATCAGTGACTTTTTCAAGCCTTTCTCACTACTGGGGTTCTTCTAAAACCCTAATCCTTTGAGTTTTTCCGATTCCTTTAGATTCGTCAGATATTTGTGTTTTCTTTAAGCTCTTAAGCATTTTCTCAAAGTTCTTTCAAAACTAAACCTTTCGAACCTTCATCTTTTTCCGATCTAGGGTTTTGTCAAGTTGTCCTGTAAAAGTTTCTCTGATCTTTAGCATGTTTTACTGTATTTCTTATGTGTATTTCCTATGTGTTTCTTCTACTTTATTTCCTACGTTATTTCTTCTACTATGTTTCTTCTATGTGTTGTTCTACTACTTTATTTCTTATGTAGTGTCTCCTACTGCATTTTTATGTTGTTTCTCCTACTTTGATTCTTATACTGAAAGATGGATGTCAAAAATCTCAATTTCTTTCTAAGATTTCGGAAGTTATTTTGTCAGTATTTTTTGCCTTGATTACTTGCCCTCTCATCTCTGCACTCGATTGATGGTAGAAACCTTAGAATTTGGGGGTTCTTCCAAGTTTGGAAACCATTGGCAATTTGATTTGTTTGAACTGATTTTTCAAAACCCTAATTCTTTCAGACCTAATTCGAGTCTCTGAACTGAGTTTTGGAATCCTTGTTTTCATATGATTATGACTTTTTCTAAACTCTTTTACACTGGATCCTTTGTATGTTATTAGATGCTACTTCTCTTCTATGTTCCTAACCTATGTGACAATCATGCTTCTGTAGTTTATTCTCTACTGATTTTGCAATGACACGATATCTCATTTCATGCTTCACATGTCTCTATGCTCTTTATATGTGATGGACTTCCTTCTAAAATGGCTTTCAAATTTTTTGGTTAGTTCAGACTTCCTTATAAATATGACTGATTGATTTTCTTTCCTTGTTTGCTGATTTTCCCCTTGATTCGACTTAAGTAAAAACCTTTCTCACCTTTTTTGACTTGGTTCATTCATGGACCAACAATTACAAAATCTCTAACCCTTGATTTACTGGCTACCAATTAATTTTCTTACCTTATTTGTGCAACCGTGTATTTCAAAATTTCTATCCTTAAAAAAAACTTTTTATGTATTTGCCCCTAATTGCATTCTTTGCACAAGATGTTTATTTGACTTCTTCTCTTAATTAGTTTTCCCATTTGAATCTAAATTCCATAATTAAATAAAGTCTTATGTGATTGATCCTTAATTGATATTAAGTTCATTAACTATTTTCTTAACTTATTTCTGCCAGATTTTCACATAATAAAGGCACGACTCTTTCGCAAACTCACACATTCATCATCTTTCTGAACTCTCGCTTACACACAATAGTATTCTCTCTTCTTATATGCATTGTGGCTTGTTTACAAGACCTACCGCTTTTCTCAATTAGTCTCTTTGAAACTTGTATGTCCGGATTTAAGCTTCAGCATCACAACAATGTGTTTATTTACAACTTGTGTATCCATGTCTATTTATTGTTTCTGTAGAGTTCAATATTTAAATTAGCATGCTGATTTCTCTCTGCCTGTTTATGCTATGAATCCCTACTCTCCACGTCCTTATGTGTTTGAGCTATGGTTTAAGGCATGCCAATATTTAAGTTATTGTCCATGAATTAAACTTGACCCTTTGGAATCCCAGCCTCTAAACAGTGTGTTATAACAGGCTTATGGGTATGCTAGCACTCCCTATTTCTGGGTATGCCCACAGCCTATCTTTGCTCTTTCAATTTCCCCATAGCCCTTGTACCCCTATGTGTTTTATTTGTAATTGTTTCCCTTTCCCTTTCCCCTTTTCAGAACTCTGTTTCTGCACTTGCACTCTCTCTTAGTCTCTAAGTTCTGGCCCTCCCCCTCCCTCTTATGAGCCTTTCCTTGGGATCTTGAGTTTTTTCTGAACTTGGATACTTGAGGGCTGACCCTTCTACACTGCATTTATCTTAATTTGATAATGCATTTGGGTATGAGCATTGGTTGGAGTCCTTTTCGAGGCGCTTGGGGAACTTTGACACATCCAAATGGGAGAAAGGCTTTGGAACATGATCTCTTAGAGTTGGTTTACTTCGTATTTTAGATATGAAGTTTGAATTAGGCTCACCTTGGTTGTACCTTTAATTTCTGATGTATTTTTTCTTTCTTACTTTATTCTGGGCTGTAATAATTTATAATGAACTCTTGGGAATGGATATTGAAAAGGGCGGGTAACTATGTATGCAAAGGGTAGATATCATGCCTATAGGTATTAATGAAATTCTGCATTCTCATATAGATATCCTGCCTATAGGTACTTTTTGAAATTTTGCATTCTCATATAGATATCCTACCTATAACTACCTTCTAAAATTCTGCATTCTCACATAGATATCCTGCCTATATGTATTTATGAAATTCTACATTTTCTCATATAGATATCCTGCTTATAGGTGTTTTTGAAATTATGTATATCTCATATAGATATCCTGCCCATATGTATTTCTGAAATTCTGCATTCTCACATAGATATCATGACTACAGGTATTTTTAAATATCTGCATTCTCACATAGATATCATATCTATAAGGTTTCTGTACTTTTACCACGTCTCAAACGGGATTAATATTAACACGCATACAAAGCATGTCTATAGGAATCATTAATCGAGTCCGAACTGTATAAGACTAAAACAGTCATAACGATGTGTCACCATTAATAATCTGACAACCTCTCTTAATCAGTATGCATTTAATTTATTTTATTGTTTCTGAAATCAGTAGATATCATGCCTATGAGATCCTTGTCTAACACTTAGGCAAGCCTTAGGGTTAAAAAATCATGAACTGAATCAGTTTTTATTAGCTACAACCAGTAGCGCCTGATTCAGGCTTCTTATGTGAACTATATAATAAATCAATCTGCCTTAACTTTTAAGTTTTAATCAGGCCCTAAACAGTATGTGCAAGTCATGCTAATTACTTTCTTTCTTTATTTAAAGAAAGTATATCTGAGCCTTTTGCTTGTTATATGCTTACCCCCAATTTACTATACATGTTTTTGTATGTCCACTTAGAATTTTGCCTTTTGAAACTACAAATAAGCCTAATATCCTTTCCCCTTAGGATTAGTAGTCCTAAATACCTACGGGACTGATAGCATTGAGACGGGTAATAGCATGTAATAAGTAAACGAGATCATTCCGCGCTTAAATATCTTAACGGGATGTGAAAGGATAGATATAGATATGATGACATGCGATAACATCACATGTAGCCCCTCACCGAGGAGTGATTACCGGATGTTATGCGGGGTGATTCATATTCTTAATAAACCTAGGACCCCTTTCCCTTTGTTTCTTTGTTTCCTTTAAAGTTTTCAAACTATTTCTTTTAAGAAAAAATAACTTTTTCCAGCTCTTTCCAACTTTGTTTATTTGTAACTATTATGTGAAAATCCCCCTTACTTGAAGTTTTATTTGCCTATGTGTTATTTGCACTTAAGTTCCCAACAATAGTCTGGACGGGAACCACACTAGTGGATCCTGGGAGTTGCCTAACACCTTCCCCTTGGGATAATTTCAAGCCCTTACCCAATCTCAGGTTACTTAAATCAATCCCTTCTTAATGTCTTAATTCACTTAAAATCATTAGGTGGCGACTCTTCAATTCAAACCCAATTTTCAAAAGGGAATGAGTTGCCCTCCCAAATGTCATAAACCTGATTTTGTGAGAAAAAGGGGGTGCGACAGTACTTCAACCAAAATTTATGAAATTCTTCCAAAATGCCAACTTCCACAATAGGTGCCGAAATGCTCCCGGGTCATCCAAAATTCGATCTGGACATACTCCCAAGTCCAAAATTATCATACGAACCTGGTGAAACCTTCAAATCCTGATTCCAATTTTGTTTATTCGAAAATAAATCCTGGTCAATTCTTTCAACTTAAAGCTTTTGAAATGAAAATTTCTTTCCAAATCAAGTCTGAACATCCCGAAATTGAATTTCAGCCATGTGCACAAATCGTAATACCTGAAGTAAAGCTGCTAATGACCTCGAACCACCGAATGACACACTAGATCTCAAGACGTTTATTCGGATCGTTACACATATTTGACATTTCGAGTTATTACATTCAAACTTAGGCAATACTTCAAAATCAATTATTTTCTTGCAAAGTTTTGAAGTTGATGTGGCCTACACGTTCATGCTATAAATTATTTGACTTAAGCAAATAAGAAGAAATGGAAATTTTATTCATATCAATGGCAATTATATTGAGTTTGAAAAGGCTCTCAGTAAGGTAACATTTTCTTACATATATTTCATTCTTGCTAACTACAACCTTGTAGGAAACAAAAACACACTTAAAGCCATTCTCGACTAGAACTGATATCGAGACTAAATTCTTTCACATTTCAGGAAGATGAAGGACATCTTTTAGAGTTACAATCTTATCAGAAGTCATCGTCAAAGTTATCTTGCATGTTCCTTCAATTTTTCGGTAGCGGAATTTGCCATAAAAACTGTCTCGTCGGGACCAACGGGAGCATAAGAAGTAAACAAATTCTTGTTAGCACAAACATGACAAGTGGCCCCAGAATCAATCTACCATTCTCTAAGATTTCGATCAAGCTGCATTCAGAAACATGTCACACAAGTTGTCTATTTCGTCATTCTTCTCACTCATGTTTGCTTGACTTTTCTTCTTGTCCTTCTTTGGTGCACGACATTCAGCAGCCTTGCGTCCAACCTTTTCACAGTTGTGGTAATTACCTTTAAACTTCTTTTTGCTTGGTTAATTTTTTGGTCCACACAACTTTTTTCACTTTTTGTTCGACGAAGCTTCCTCAACAATATTTGCACCCATTATTGTTGAATTTTTACGATACTTTTATTGCAACCTTATTGTCCTCTTTAATCCTTAGACGAATAATAAGGTCTTCCAATGTCATCTCCTTGCACTTATGTTTCAAGTAGTTATTAAAGTCCTTCCACATTAGAGGTAACTTTTCAATAAATGTCACAACTTAAAATGCTTTATTTATGGCTATATATACAATCATAAATTTAGGATTAATAATATAATCAATATCTTTAATAAAAATATTGATTCGATTTATACTATCGACAGGAAGTCATGAACGATGACTTGCAGTTCTTGAACTTGAGTTATGACTGACTTACTATCAACCATTTTAAAGTCCAAGAACTTTGTGGCAACAAACTTCTTAAGTCCAATATCTTTCGTCTTGTACTTCTTTTCAAGAGCATTCCACAACTCTTTCGAAGTTTCCATGATATTGTAAACGTTATACAAGCCATCTTCCAAATAACTCAATATATAATTTTTGCACAGGAAATCAGAATGTTTACATGCCTCTGTGATTACAAATCGCTCGTTAGCCGAAGTTTCTTCTCCAAGGCTGGAACGTCCTCATTGATAAATCACGGCAAATTGAGTGTGGTCAAGTAGAAGAACATTTTCTGCTGCCAGCGCATGAAGTCCATGTCGGAAAATTTTTCGGGCATTTCTGATGGTGCTGTTACCGGTGTAGGCGTTGCATGGCTTGAAGACGCAGTAACCATTGCATTAGTATTCATCCTAACATAACCATTTTGTTGTTCCGTAATTGTTGTAATATTTTTTGTAAAATAAATTGACACAAACATAATTAGTATTTTGATGAAGTTTTTTTTATATCTTCAAACCAAATACAAACAACCGAGTAGAAAATCACAATGATTTTAATTTTGGATTGAGTAGAAAGTCACAAAGACTCTAATCTCAAACCGGTGTAGAAAATATGAAGATTTTAATCTCCAAAAAGGAGTAGAAAATCACTAGTATTTTAGTCTCCCAACGAGAAAGTAAGATGAACACAGAAATAAAAATTAAATTCCTTAAGCTTATTATTAATCTGTGCTCAAAATCAGAAACGTCAGTATTGATAATATAAGTAGGCATTTTGACATGAATTCCAAAAAAAGTATAAGACACCAATTTTGGTAATAATTAAGCTTAAACTTACATTTCTACCCTTAATGAGAAGCTTTTATAACCACACAAATACTCTGAGCCCCTTTTTGACTTTTTAGGACCACAAATTTCAAAAGTCTTATTTTTTCTTAAACTTTCTGTCCAATCAAATAGGTTCATATAATTGGAATGGAAGGAGTACTATTTTCAAAAAAATGAAAAAAGAAAAATTTTCTTATGTCCAAACGAGTTCTAAAAAAGTATGTGTTTTAAATATAATATGAATATTGTTATAAAATAAAGACTTTAAAGTAAAGAAATTGAAAACAAGTTGAGAGTGAGATTTATTATTCAACTTCAAATTCATGTACATAATGAATTGAAATCTCTTCTATTTATAGAAGAAAGGAAGCTGCTGCGTAAGTTGCTGCCATACCAGATATGGATAATCTTCTACTGAGAGCAATGTTTATCCATAACGGAGTACTGAATGGATAAGCTCATTGTACCCAGTATAAATAATCTTTTACTTGGGGGTAATGATTATCCGTAATGGAGTACTGAAAAGATAAGCTCATTGTACCGGGTATTGATAATCTTATACCGAGGGTAATATTTATCCATAACCGGATACCGAAGTGATAAGCTTCTTCACGAAGCTTATTTCCAATAGAGTACTCAATAGATAAATATAGGCGAAATGACTTCCTAGCCACTTAAACTTGTAGGGCTTTTGAAAGCCAATACATAAACTTTGAATTTTTCCATTTGAACACTCTAACTTGACAAAATGGATAATAATAAACACATCCACCAGAACGTGTATACCAATTGCACTAACATGCACAACACATCATGCTAAGCTATTTATTACTTGACATGTGTTATTTGTGGATCCCATTTTTAAATACAAAAATCATAAAAAAAGAAGTTATAAATACAAAAAAAGGAAAAAGAAAAAAACAATGCCTGAAACATATAATCGTCCCCTCCGACGAGCAACAGATCTCCGGCGAGGCAAAAATGAACGTGCAAGATGTTTCAAGTATCCAAATTGGAAAAGAAAGGTACCAAAATGGTCGCCTTTATGAGGAGAATGCTCCTACACTTTCAATTTCATATGGGTACCAACCAATTCCTCTAATTTTACAATCCAAAAGCTCTGGCAGTCCGGTTGAATAAGGTGTTCCATAAAATGCCCCTATCAATTTTGGGCCAATTTGAGACCAATTTCCAATTGAAATCCTTGCTACTACTCCCATGGATCCTCTATGCAAGAAATCAACCATCACCACCAGGTTGAAAACTCAGAACTTCACAAGTTGGTCGGGCATGGTGCTCCAGGGATAAATGGATCCTTAAACCAATGTCAATCCATTTTTGCACCCCAGGTGAGTATTCCCATCCTATCACAACCAATTTTATATGGGTCAATCGCGTCGAATATTATTTATTTAAATGGTAGCTAATTTGATGATGGCAGACTAATATCGAGCTTTGGTCGTTGTAGGGTGAATGTCGATGCTGACTCAAGTCTGAGCATTGTGAAAACGTTGGTGAAGATAGCAGATGAAATGCTAAAATAGTAAAATGTAGAGTCTGTGCTTTTCATTGGTGAAGAATGTAGAAACTGACCCGAGAGAAATATGGGCAAAATGTAGACCCCGTGTGCTTTTTTATTTTTCTTATTTATTTATTTTTTATTTTAATTCTAATTTTTTAAGTAAAAATAATACTATTCACGCATGTCTTGGAGCGTGATTTGCATACAGTTTAGCCATGTGTCAGCTGTAGTGCTTCCATATAGGCATGATCAACAATCAAAAGTATTTATTATTATCCATTTTGTCAAGTTGGAGTGTTCAAATGGAAAAAAAAATCAAAGTTCATGTATTGACTTTCAAAAACCCTACAAGTTTAACTGGTCAAGAAGTGATTTCGTCATAAATATATTTATGGCGGAGTCCCATATGAATAAGCTTTTTCAAAAATTTATTTATAATAGAATATTAAATAAACATCTATAATATAATACTTATAATAAATATTGAATTGTACCACATCGATTATGAAATGTAAATGTTTTTTATATGATCTTAGCAATTTTTAACTCAATGAACTAACTTTTGTGTATTTTTTACCAACGCCCAACTATGATTTTTTTGTCATTTTCTTAATTTAATAATGCAAAACCCATTACTAGTTTCCACCGTCCCTTCTCTTACTTTGAAGCAGTGGTATGTGGACCTCCACTGTCACTGACACTGCTTGACCAAAAACAGTAAAGAATCCAACGACCCACCCCATCATTTCTCTATATAATGGTTTTGTGGGAATTGCATTACTAATACACAGTCAGTGCTGTTTAATTTAGTCTTAATTAAACATACTTAGTAAGTAAGATCATGTCTGGTCAGGGAAGAAGCAGTGCAATGAAGGTGGTGTTGGTGCTGTGCATTGTGGTGCTAATTCAGACAGAGATGGCTCATGCTGCTGTGTACAACGTTGGTAATTCTGGTGGTTGGACTTTTAATACTGCTTCTTGGCCTAGAGGCAAGCGCTTTAGGGCTGGTGATATTCTTGGTAAGTATTCCAAGTAGAAGAATTTTTATACTGTATTGTGTGACCTATAAGTAGCGGGAGCATCAGTTGTCTCTAGTCATTGTGTAACCTATAGATCACAGGCAGAGGCCGAGCTAGCATATGGCTTGCGGTCGGGTTTGGCCGAACCTAGAGGCGAACTCATGTATATGGGTGAGGGGTCACCGGACCCCGGATGAAATCTTGTATATATAATAAGAGGTATAGATCTTGAAAATGCTTAATTTAAAGCAGTTGACACTTTGAGCATTAAAAACCTTTAGGGTGCACTGGTTGAACAGAATAATATGCCTTCTCGTGTAAAAATTCTGAGTTCGCCTTTGGCTGAACCCAGTAACTTTAGTCCAAACCATGTATTTGTCTTAAAATTTATTAAATATGTATAAATTGTTAATTTAGAACCCATTAACATAAACAAAATAGAATACCGAACCCGCAAGCTATAAATCCTAATTCCGCATTGGAAACGGGTTATAGCGGTGAAATTAATCATTAGTATTTGTATTAGGGTAAACTAAGTACATCACATTTCTTGAAAATGATCCTTCTTCAAACCCTGCGTAAAACACAAGATGTTTCACTCTTACTAATTTTACTTATTATTGACTCGAATTTAAACTAAAAATTCTTTTAGTGTGAAGCTATAGAAGTTAATTCTTGAATATATTGTTGGCTTTAAACTCATTTTGTGCTCAATGGTGATGGCACTATCACCATGTTTTCTCCTTTTTAACGTTTCTAATTTTCTGTGCATGATTTAAATTACGTCGTAGATCTACAACCGATAAGCTTAAGATCAGTTTACTTGTTTGTTATTCTCCGTTTCAATTTATGTAAATATATTTGACTGGATACAAAATTAAAGAAAAATAAATTTAAAAATTTGTAGCTCTAAACAAATTAAAAAGATGTCCAAAATATTTATGTGATTATCAAAAAAATTCATACGAGTAAATTTATAAATTTAAACTAAATTGGTAGTAAAACTTATTTTTACCTCATAAGAACTTAGGTCCAAGCTAGATCCATTTCTAATACAGGAATTGTTATCTTGGAAATGATAAGCTGCCAAAGTTTTGTTTAATGGGACCCAGCTTTCCTGTTTGTATTTGTTGAGTATGAGTGCTTAGTGCTGACCCTCTATTTCAACGTTTCGAAAACAGAAGTCAATTTCGTTTTTAAAATATGTTTTAAAAATGTCCCAATACATTTTCATCTTCAAATTAAATTTCATCCAAATAAATCTTTTAAAATAAATTTAAAATTTATAACCAAACAGTAACAAAGAAACATAATATACAAATAACAGGGGCTAGTGGTCCATTGAGAGCCAGATATGTGATTAATTACATATGAGGGCATTTATGTTGTCAAACCAACTTTGATTTTGCAGAAGATTTTGTGTCGGGTACCCTTATTTCACTCACATGACACTGGCAAAAAAATAGTACAAGATGTTTTAATGTGAAATAGTACAAGATGTTTTAATGATAGTACTTGATAACTCACTATTTCCTTATACTATATGTTACCGTTAATTTTGTGTGCAAATTTGTCTTCGATCGATGTTTGTTATATACAAGTGTTTTTTGCTCGCATTGTTGCAATAGTTTAACTGGATTTGTTATTATTGTTGCAGCATTCAACTATCCTTCGGGTGCACATAACGTAGTGGTAGTGAACAAAGCTGGATATAACAGCTGCAGAACACCTCGAGGTTCAAAAGTGTATAATAAAGGGGGTGACAAGATAAAGCTAGTTAAGGGACAAAACTATTTCATCTGCAATTTCGCTGGCCATTGCGAGTCTGGAATGAAGATTTCTGTCTTTGCTTCTTGACTTTGATCTAGATATGCTCTAATCAGACTTCCTATATATTATGTTGTCAATTACGTACTATGTTTTCTGTACTACTTATGTCAAATAATGGATACTTATGTTTTGTTACTATTTTGCGGTTGTTGCTACTTATTATTATTATTGTATTTGACAAATTTGGTTCCTTACGTCCCTACGCTATCTACACACGTCCTCGGTAAAGAAAGCGAACTAATTATGGTCGACTCGAGGAAGGCCGGCCTCAGACAGTAGACGGACCGAGTGACATGACTCACAGCGACGTAGTTTCAAGCTCTGACGCTCGTACACTGAGGCCACCAACCCTTGTACTTTTCTTTGAGTATTTCGATAAAGGTCCCTTAGTATATAAAGGGGACCTCCCCTTTGTAAAGACCCACGTGTATTTTACTATTGAAAATTTACAACTCTCTCTCTATCTGACTTTCTTTCTCTCTCTCTTGTGCAAAGTTTACTTCTTGTCTTATTGTTCTTGTATCACGAATTACTCACACTATAATCACATATCTTGGTCACTCAAGGCTCTCTAGTTCATATTACTCTTGATTTCGATTAACACATACTATTTTTGATTGTTTTAGAGCTACTTAAGTACTTGCATAACTTTTTAGCCAACCAATTTGGCGCTGTCTGTGGAGATTTCGAGAATCAAAGTTGTAGTTTGCTTCTAGAGATCTCTCGAAAAACCACTCTCTACGACCTAAAATGGCTGAGAACAACGCAAGAATGAAAGCTATCTTGGTTGTAAGAACAGATCTCACAGGCACTCTCAACACAACTACTGAAGGAGATGCCCTACACGCAACCCCCAGTACCTTGATAAGCGTGGAAAACCTACCTTCCTCGTCAGAAGATCTGGTGGTTCCACGAGAAAGAGAGGCTTCAACATCTACAACCAAAGAAGCACCCTGGGAGGTAAAGATGTTACTGGAAGAGTGGCTGACGAACACCCTGAGCAGTCCAGCTTAGAAGCCGCCTCAAAATGATAGATGCACCCCATCAACAGATCATGTTGCAGCCGAAGATGAACTCGAGGTCACGAGAACGAACAATGTGACTGTCGATGCTCAAGCTAACGGCGGCACACTCATATCCATCCTCAAAAAGATGGAAGAAATGAAAAACGAAAATAGGTCGCTTCGCGACCAGATGAAGGAGCACCAAGAAAGGGTGGACAAAATCCCAGGTGCACCTAAGTTACTACCAAAGCGAGACATAGGGATGTTCGTTGAACAACCCTACACAGAAAGAGCTGCACCATACCCCATCCCGAAGACCTTCAAAATGCCCCCCTACTTGAAGGTATATGACGGAACCACATATCCCGAGGACCACATGATTCACTATGTCAGAGCCGTCAAAAGCAATGACCTGTCAAGAGAGTAGGTACCATCCGTACTTCTGAAGAAGATCGGAGGAACACTAACAGGAGGGGACCTAACGTGGTACTCACAGCTATCGGCCAAAAGAATCTCCACATTTGAGAAGATGGCGGATAAATTCGCCACCGCCCACGCAGGAGCGAGGAAGGCGGAAGCACGGGTCAACGACATTTTTGTTGTACGACAGGCCCCAGGAGAGGGACTCAGGGAGTTCCTAGCTAGGTTCAACAGGGTCAGAATGAGCCTACCAAATGTGTCCGAGGGCATGGAAGTTGCAGCCTTTCAGAACGAGCTCAGCAGAGACGGCTCAAAGGCAACCAAGAAACTACTCAGCCGTCTCCTGAAATATCCCCCCACCACCTGGGAAGAGATACACAATGCCTACTTGCTGAGGTACGTGGAGATGACGACAACCTTAACGGGCCAAACCGGCGGTTGACGATAGTGCACCCAGAAATCCGAAGGGACCGGCGCAGCGAGGGACGGCGGGAGCAAGTCCCGCGCCTCAACAGAGAAAGATACCAACCATATGTTAGATCCTTGCATCCGCCACCACCAAGGCATGCCGACGCCTTACAACGGCATGTCGCCCCACTAAGGAATGACAGAGGTATGCCCCTTCATTATCTGCACATAACTTTTGTGTATCTCCTTCAGAAGTAGTGTAAGCACTGGAAAAGCTGGCCAACAAAGTGCAATGGCCAGCAAAAATGAAATCCGACCCCGCCACCATAAAATCAAATGCCCTGTGCGAGTTCCACTAGGAATGAGGACACAGAACGGAAGACTGCATAGGTCTCCGACAGGAGGTGGTCCGAATGCTAAACCAAGGGTTCTTGAAAGAACTGCTCAGCGATAAAGGGAGGCTCAACTTCGCACGCGGGCGGGAACAAACCCATGGCTCGCCAAGTCCGCCCTCACCAACTCGCACCACCAACATGATCATTGGGGAGGGCAATGACTCAGCAATCAATCATGTCAAATTCACCACCACTCACAAGTTAAAGCGAACCATTTCTCACGAACGGTATGACGACTTCGAAGATAGTATCACCTTCAATAAGTCTGATGCCGACGGTTTGTGTTTTCCTCATTATGATTCCTTAGTTTTTACTTTACGCATAGTAGATACTGATGTTAAATGGATCATGGTCGATGATGGCAGTGGCGTATGTATCATTCATTCGAGAGTCCTTGCACTCATGGACTCGAGGATAAGATAATTCCACGCTGCATAACACTAACGGGCTTTAATAATGCAGTGGAAATAACCTCATGCGAGGTGAAGCTGCCCGTTCTGGCAGGGTGAGTTACTACGGAAACCACCTTCCATGTAATGAATCAAGAAACGACATACAACGCCATTATGGGACGCCCACGGATACATGCCATGAGGGTCGTCCCCTCCAGCTTCTATCAAGTGATCAAATTCCCAACCCCATGGGGAGGGCACAGCATACGGGGCGAGCCACGCACCGCCCAAGAATGCTATAAAATAGCTCAGGATTACACGCACACTAAACAACTCAAGGGAGCAAGTGCTGAAGCATAGCAATCAGCCCTGTCGGGGACTAAGGTCCACCCGGCAGAGAACACCATAAAAGATCCCGATGACATTGAGGATAGCAAGGCTACGGTCGAAGACCTCGACCCCTTCCAGTTAAACAATAGCGACCCCACAAAGAAAGCTTACATAGGCCACGGCGTATCAAATCCAGGTCAGTACTGTGAATTTTTATCTAACCATATTCGCTTTCTTCCATGCAAATATGCCAGGAATTCCATGAGAAATTGCCTCCCACAAACTTAACATCGACCCATTACACCCGCCTTTGCGGCAGGCAAGAAGAAAATTCAACACCGCCATCAACGAAGCGGTGAGTGAAGAAGTAGACAAGCTGCTGACTAATGGCTCCATCAGGGAGTCCAAGTACCCGGAATGGGTCTTCAACGTCGTAATGGTCAAAAAGAAAAACAGAAAGTGGCGGATGTATGTAGATTTCACTGATCTAAAGAAAGCATGTCCAAAAGACTCGTTCCCACTACATCACATCGACTAGATGATAGATGCAACGGCATGACATGAGCTGCTAAGCTTCCTTGATGTGTATTCCGGCTACAATCAGATCATGATGGTCGAGAAAGATCAAGAGAAGACAACTTTCATCACTCACTAGGGGACGTATTACTATGAGGTAATTCCTTTTGGGCTCAAGAACGCATGGGCCACTTACCAAAGGCTGGTGATGGAAATGTTCAAAAAGCAACTCGGCAAAACAATAGAGGTCTACATCGACGACATGTTGGTCAAGTCATCAAAAAAGGAAGACCACCTCACCCACTTGAAGGAAGCCTTCGAAATATTAAGGAGGTACGGTATGAAGCTGAATCCCGAAAAATGCGCTTTTGGAGTGGTCTCGGGAAAATTCCTGGGATTTCTGGTATCACAAAGGGCATCGAAGTCAACCCTGGCCAGATCAAGGCCATAGAAGCCATCCCATAAACACTAAGCAGCAAAAAGCAGGTGCAGAAGTTGACGCACTGGATAGCCGCCCTCTCCAGGTTCATCTCACGCTCCTCCAATAGGTGCCACAAGTTCTTTGGTTTATTGAAGAAAGACCATGGATGCAGTGGAACGAAGAATGTGCAGAAGCCCTGAAGAACTTGAAAGCATACTTATCATCACCACCCCTACTGGTGAAAGTCAACCCAGGCGAGCCATTGCTGATATATTTGGCTGTATCAGAAGTCGCAGTCACCACCGTCCAGGTGCGCGAAAATAAAGGTACGCAATCTCCTATTTATTGTTTTAGCAAAACTTTAGTGGACGCCAAAACCCGGTACCCCCACCTTGAGAGACTAGCATTAGCACTCGTAGTAGCTTCACGAAAGTTACAACCATATTTCCAGTGCCATCCCATAAGGGTGGTAACGACCTTCCCTCTAAGGAGCATCCTACACAAACCCGAACTCTCAGGGCGACTCATTAGATGGGTCGTCGAGCTCAGAGAGCATGATATTATGTACCTCCCAAGGACTGCCATCAAGTCGCAAGTCCTAGCTGACTTTATCGTCGACTTCAGCGCGGAAGTCCTGCCAAAGGCAGAACTCAAAGCACAATGTGCATCCTTCGAAAACGACCTATGGGTCCTTTATACGGATGGCCCTCCAATGCATTGGGATCGGGACAGGGACTCGTTCTTGAGGACCTACGGGTGAAACAATTCGCCATTCCATACGATGTCCAGGAATGACTAACAACGAGGACGAGTACGAGGCCGTTATTGCAGGTATGAAACTGGCCACCAAGTATGGGGCTCGCCGTATTCTCCTCCACTGCGACTCGCAACTTGTGGTAAACCAGATCACAGGGACTTATCAAATCAAAGAGCAGAGGTTACAAAAGTACCAGTCAGAAATCCATAAACTGATGGCTACATTCGATGAATGCCGCTTCAAACCAATTCCCAGAGCACGGAATGTCGAGGCGGACGACCTGGCAAAGTTGGATGCCGCCACCAAAAACATCAACAAAGAAAGTGTGGTCACACTCCTCCACTCAGCTATTGATCACACGGAGGTACTTTCCTTAAACCAAAATTGGGACTGGCACAACCAGTTCATATCTTATTTGCAGGATGGGATGCTGCCCCCCAATAAAAAAGAGGCGAAAAAGCTTCGCATACAGGCTGCCCGATACTGCATGATCAACAACGACCTTTATAAAAGGACATTCGGTGGCCCTTTAGCCAAGTGCTTATGGCTGCAACAAACAAGACCGATACTCAAGGAAGTACACGAAGGCCATTCCGGCGCCCACACTGGCAACCGCGCCCTCGTGAGGTACATCATACATGCCGGCTACTATAGGCCCACCGTGAAGTAAGAGGCAGTAGGGTATGTCCGCCGATGCGAGCAATGCTAAAAGTTCGCCCCAATGATACACCAACCAGGAGAACCCCTCCATTCTGTCACCTCCCCCTGGCCATTCATCAAGTGGGGAATGGAAATAGTTGGCCCACTACCCTTAGAACGAGGAAAGATATGATTTTTACTTGTTTTAACAGACTATTTCTCCAAGTGGGTGGAAGCAGGTGCATATGAGCAAATACACGAACAAGAAGTCATCACCTTTATATGGAGGAACATCAGATGCCGTTTCGGCATCCCCAAAGAAATTAGCTGCGATAACAGGCGCCAGTTCATTGAACAGAAAACGACCGAGTTCTTCAAAAAATGGCGCATCAAAAGGATATTGTCCATGCCAAACCACCCTGTCGCCAACGGTCAAGCGGAGTCCTCCAACAAAACAATTCTAAACATACTCAAAAAGAAGCTCGAAGATGCTAAGGGGTTACGGCCGGAACTACTACCCGATGTCTTGTGGGCGCACAGAACCACACCCAAGTCCAGCACCGGGAAAACCCCAGACTCACTGGTTAATGGAACCGATGCGGTCATACCCGTTGAAGTGGGAAAACCCAGCCTAAGGTATTCACACACCATCGGAACAGAAAACGACACCAGCAGACTCCAAGATCTTGATGAAGCTGAAGAAAGAAGAGAAATGGCCCACATCAGGATGGTAGCCCAAAAACAACAAGTCGAATGATATTACAACAAGAGGGCAAAAATAAGGCCACTCAAAGTAGGGGACGACATCCTCAAAGTCAAGAATCTGGCCTCAAAAGACCCAAGTAAAGGAAAATTTGGCACAAATTGGGACGGACCCTACAAAATCACGACGGCGGCCAGGAAAGGAGCATTCCAGCTAGAGACAATGGAAGGAAAGACACTCCAGAACAGCTGGAACATCACTCACCTCAAACATTTCCGCTTCTAAAAAGGTGTCACCGGAGTCGTACTCTTTTTCCATTACCCAAGTTTTGTCCCAATTGAATTTTCTCGGGAAGGTTTTTAACGAGGCGGCAAAGGGGTCTCCTGGAGATGTTTGCAGCACAAGTGCATCATGTCCGCCTCTCTATGTACTCTCCAAGCCCGACATGATACATGGACTGGATTAGTGTCATCTTCAGATGTATAGAAAGGCTACGACCATCTCCAGATGTATTGAAAGGCTACGGCCATCTCCAAATAAATGAAAAGGCTATGGCCATCTCCAAATGAATGAAAAGGCTACGGCCATCTCCAAATGAATAAAAGGCTGCGGCTATCTCCAAATGAATGAAAAGGCTACGGCTATCTCCAAATGAATGAAAAGGCTGCGTCCATCTCCAAATAAATGAGAAGGCTACGACCATCTCCAAATGAATGGAAAGGCTACGACCATCTCCAACTAAAGAAAAAGGCTACGGCCATCATTTTACATGGCTATGGCCATCGTTTTTATAAGGCTACGACCATTATTTTATATGGCTAAGGCCATCAGGCTACGGCCATTATTTTACATGGCTATGGCCATCATTTTTTATAATGCTACGACCATCATTTAATATGGCTAAGGCCATCAGGATACGGCCATTATTTTACATGGCTATAGCCATCATTTTTTTAAGGCTACGACCATCATTTTAAATGGCTAAGGCCATCAGGCTACAGTCATTATTTTACATGGCTATGGCCGTCGTTTTTATAAGGCTACAGCCATCATTTTATATGGATAAGGCCATCAGTCTACGACCATTATTTTACATGGCTATGTCCATCGTTTTTATAAGGCTACGGCTATCATTTTATATGGCTAAGGCCATCAGGGTACATCCATTATTTTACATGGCTATGGCCATCGTTTTTATAAGGCTATGGCCATCATTTTATATGGCTAAGACCATCAGGCTACGACCATTATTTTACATGGCTATGGCCATCGTTCTTATAAGGCTACGACCATCATTTTATATGGCTAGACCATCCGGCTACGACCATTATCTTACATGGCTATGGCCATCGTTTTTATAAGGCTACGGCCATCATTTTATATGGCTAAGGCCGTCAGGTTACGACCATCATTTTCACTTGGCCAAGACCATCAGGCTACGACCATGACTTTACATGGCTACGACCATAATATTATATGGCTAAGGCCATCAGGTTACGATCATCGTCTTTACATGGCTAAGGACATCATTTTTATACGGCTACGGCCATCATCCTTTACATGGCTAAGGTCATCATGTTTAAACGACTAAGGTCATCGAATTTTATAAGGCTAAGACCATCATTTCTACACGGCTAGGGCCGTCTAAAAGGCTACGGCCGTTGTTTTACACGGCTATGGTCGTCGTTTCTACACAGCTAAAGCCGTCGAATTCTACACAGCTATGGTAAAAAATACAACAACGTGCCAAAAAGAATAGAAAAGATTACATACAACAAAAATCATATGTCTTTATCAAAGGGGTAAAACACCCGTGATACAAAAATCAGTATTTACAGGCATATTTACAACGATCCTAAAGTCCATACTTATCTTGCCCGGCCTGGCCTTCAGGTGGCCCATCTTCATTTCCAGGAGGGTACTCCTTGGAAATCCAAGAGCTAGATTCCAAACGATTAATGTCTGCATAGTTGCCCCCCTCCCCGGCCGACGATTCAGTACTATAACCGGCTGCTTCAGGAGCGGCTCTAACCAACTGACGGTGGCTCTCAACTTCCACCTCAAATGCTTGACTAGCCGCCAAAAGTTCCTTGAGCACGACCAGCCTAGCCTCTGCATACACCCACATCTTGTGTGCTTCACGAGAATTGTCGGCCTGTGCAAGAACTCGCTTGAGATCCTCGACCTCGGCCTTTGTGGCATCAAGTTCCGCCGTTAAGGCTGCCACCCGGGTGCATAATTCTGCCGCCTCCTCCACCATTACGCAGCTGAGCTACACTTATTCTTCCTTAGCCTGAATAAGGACCTCCATCTCCGCGGCCCGAGCAACAGCGGCCATGAGCTGTTCATCAACTTTCTCTAGCTCAGCCATCCTTTTGTTCAACTGCTCCTCGGACTCCACGAGGCCCTCACGAAACACCCTGAAGTTAGGGTACTGCTTATACATATCGGCCAAGGTCCGGTGCGCCTCGCGCCTCCTGTTGTACTTGGCCACCTTCTCCTTCTGGCGTCGACACCTCTCAGCCTCTAGGACAAGAGTCTGGAAAACAAAACCAAGTAAGTACGAGAAAAATCACCCTCCACTAACGCAAAAGAAAGATCATCGATCAAGGGAAAGGCATATCTGCAAGGTCTCACCCGCCACCCTTTGGTCCAAGACCTTGTCGCTAAGTTCCACCAGGGTCACACGCTCAGCACCGGCACACAAGAGTGTCATACTGGTCACCACCTCCTCACAATTCTCCAATAATTTATAGAGGCTTGGAATCACTATGCGACGAGAGGACTGGCAGGCCACCATCTCCACCTGGTCCAAGGACCCACCTCCTCTGCCCACGTCCTCCGTGGAGGCCCCCGGGCTTGCCACGTCCACGCTTTCACTCCTTTCCGAGTCCTCCCTCCTAAGAGCGGACCTCCCTGAGCAAATGGCCTATGCCATAAAGACTAGCCTAGATTAAGGGCGGGATGGCTTAACCTTCCCCGTCTGAGTGGCCACAGCCTTGCCGGTGAGAATCCGACGATGCCTCATCTCCAATGTCTCCTCCTCTTCACGGTCCCCTGCCGTGGGATGTAAAGCGGGCTTAGATCGAGTCATTTCATTAGTGGACGTCCCTATGGGGGCAACCCCAGGAACGTTCTTAAGAACAACCGCATGTATATCTATAGGCATTGTTTCAGGTATGACCCCCAGTACGACCTCAGGTTCTATCTTTGGAGCCGCTTCTAATGTGACCTCCTGTCTCGAAGGGGGCAAAACACTGCCCCTGGACATACCAACAAGGAGCATATCCTCCTCAAGTTCAGATACTGCCCTAGTTTGGGCGGTCATGATCTTCTTCTTCTTCTTTTGTGCCTTTTAGAGGCGTCCCGACTTGCCAAAGCATGCATGAGACATGCAAAAAAATTATGGGGAACCCCCAAACCATAACAGCAAGAAATATTGGGCAAGGTCGTTACCTGCCGGGCCATAGAGCCTAAGGAATTCAGACCAGGAACGACATTCTTCTGCAAACGGAATCAACGCTTGCACCTGCGACCTAATGTCGTCGACCTTACAAGCAGGGCGAGTTGTCACTGCATGAAAGCAAAGGAAAATTTATGATAAAGAAACCCAGCAAGGTAAGGTTGCCTTAGTAAAAGTTACGCACAGTAATACTTACATGCATCATTCCAAACCTCTAGAAAACTCTTCAGGGTTGGACACAAGGTGCTCGGTACGCACATAGAAAAATCTCGTCCAAAATTTGCGGTTGGCCTTGTCGTCCACTTGAAACACAAAGCTCTTCTTGCCCCGACTCCTTAACTGGATCAACGAGCCTCTCATAAAGATTGCACTGAACATTTGTAGGAGGTGATGAACGGTAACCTCTTTCCCACCCTTCGCCACGTAGATGGTAAGCACCCTACACACCTTCAACATGTACGGAGTAAGCTGGGCCGGGCACGCCCCGAACCAACGACAGAGCTCTTCCGCCAAGGGGTAAAGAGGGAGGACAAACCTGATTCGAAAGGTGTACTCGTAAAATGCACAGTACCCGGGCATGTGCACATTGGCATGGTTTAGCCCAGCAGAGACCATCTCAACATGATCAGGAATATTTTACGATTTCCTAAGAGAGGCCAAGTGAGACGGCATCAAGTCAGTGTGCTTCCAAGGAGGGAGTTTACACTTGTTCCTGAAGTCCCTCCTTTTATCCATATCCAGGGGAAGCAAGTTGGTCGTAGATAGTGGAACAAAAATTTCTTCGGCATCCCCATCATCCGAGGATGACGAAGCCCTAGAGGGAGCATCGTCCTTAGTCCTGGTGTCATCATGACGACGTTTAGCCATAGCGAAAGTTATAAGAAAAAGGTGCCCTTGGTCGCGAGTTCGATTCCTAAGAACGGGAGTTTCAGAAAAGAAAGAACAACGAGCACCAGAAAAAGATAAGGAAAAGATTGGGAAAATACTCTCAGAAAAGGTTCGAAAGATGAATCAAGTTCAACTTCCCCTCTATTTGTAAGAAAGGGTACACGAAAATCAAAAAGGCAAGACTTGAAAACCGGCGCAGGAAACCCAAACGTCATGTCATAACCTGAACCGTCTCGAGAGCAGGAGTAATGATCACGCACGTGATCGATGACGTCATCTTAAAAAGGAACCCAAAAAAGAAGTAATGTGTCAACGGCTTGACCTCTTCACATATGGGCACGCCTTTTATAGGGGTATCCACATGAACGGCCAAATTTTCAGAAGTGTAGAGCATGTATGCCCGTTCATTGAAGAAGCCTCTCGACTACGTCTCTAACAAACGGAGGGACTATCTGTATTGGGCAAATTTGGTTCCTTACGTCACTACACTATCTACACACGTCCTCGGTGAAGAAAGCGGCCTAATTATGGTTGACTCGAGAAGGGCCGACCTCAGACAGTAGACAGACCGAGTGACATGACTCACAGCGACGTCGTTTCAAGATCTGACACTCGTACACTGAGGCCACCAACCTTTGTACTTTGCTTTGAGTATTTCGAGGAAGGTCCCTTAGTATATAAAAGGGACCTCCCCTTTGTAAAGACCCACGTGTATTTTACTATTGAAAATATACAATTCCCTCTCTATCTGACTTTCTTTCTCTCTTTCTCTTGTGCGAAGTTTAGTTATTGTCTTATTGTTCTTGTATCACGAATTACTCACACAATAATCACATATATTGGTCACTCTAGGCTCTCTAGTTCATATTACTCTTGATTTCGATTAATTCATACTATTTTTGATTGTTTTAGAGCTACTTTAATACTTGCATAAATTTTTAGCCAAACAATTATTATTATTATTATTATTATTATTATTATATATTTGTTGCTTTAATATTGTAACCATGTTGGACTGACCTAGGGTTTATCGGGAACAATATTACACTGAATTATTATTATTCTTTATTAAATGCTTCTATTGAAATATTTGTCTGGTATTACAATCAAGTGATCACAATTTATAATTTCAATATTATAAGTTCATATCCCAACTAACTTTATAACCATTAATAAGAGGATAAAAAAAAGAAAAAAGTGAAGAGTAACTAGCGCTCCAATTTCCAAACAGGTGGTAGCAGCGGACAATTGCTTACTAATAAACTAATTACAACCGACAAAAGTTGAAGATGCAGTCTTAGAGCTTTTATCCAGCCTTCTCTACTGTTCAATTGATTTTCTTTTTTTATTTCTTTTTGTTATGGTTTATATTCCTTAACTAAAAGATTTTTGTTATAAAATAAAGATTGTAAAGTAAATAAATCAAAGATAAATATAGGAAAAGAGATTAATATATTATTGAACTTACAAACTCATGTACATAATGAACTGAAGTGTCTTCTAGTTATAGAAGAGAAGAAGCTGTTGTAGAAGCTACTACAAGCTGCTACTGCAAGCTGCTGTGTAAGCTATTACAAGATGATGTATAAGCTGCTACTGCAAGCTGCTGTATAAGCTGCTACAAGCTGTTGTGTAAGCTGCTACTATACCAGATATGGATAATCTTCTACCGGAAGTAATGTTTATCCATAACCGGATACCGAAGTGATAAGCTTCTTCAGGAAGTTTATTTACAACGGAGTACTAAATGAAAATCCATAATATAATATATTTATAAAATTCCCCCTTGGATGTTCATCAAAAGATAATGTGCCTCATTAAAACCATACTAGGAAAAACCACGTGGAAAAAAATCCTAGTGAAGGAAAAAGAGTACACATATTTAGTTATACACATTGCTACATGCCTCATTAAAAATCTTATAAGGAAAACCCCATGGGGAAAAACCTTAGTAAGGAAAAAAAGTGCATCTCGTATTTTACTCCCCCTAATGAAAATCTTATTTCAAATATTTGAGTCTCCGCATTCCAATCTTGTATACCATCTTCTCAAAAGTTGAAGTTGGCAATAATTTAGTGAATAAATCTGCTAGATTATTACTTGAACGAATTTGTTGCAAATTAATGTCACCATTTTTCTGAAGGTCGTGTGTGTAGAATAATTTTGGCAAAATGTGCTTTGTTCTATCTCCTTTTATAAATCCTCCATTTAATTGGGCTATGCATGCAGCATTATCTTCGTATAAAATTTTGGGTCTTTTCTCACATTCCAAACCACATTTTTCTCGAATAAAATGAATCATTGATCTCAACCATACGTATTTCCTACTTGCTTCCTGTATATCTATTATCTCAGCATGATTTGAAGAAGTAGCAATAATAGATTGCTTTGTAGAGCGCCATGATATGACAGTACCTCCATATGTAATTTGAGATCGAGCTTTATGGGTATCAGATAAATAAACTGCATCTGTGTAACCAACAAGATCTGCACTATCTTTGTTAGCATAAAATAAATCCATATCAAGAGTTACCTTTAAATCTCGTTCCTATATCTCCGTGTAGGAGAAGAACTATATCTTGCTAGTAAATTAACAGAAAATGCTATGTAAGGCCTTGTAGCATTAGCAAGATACATTAGTGCACCAATTGCACTAAAATAAGGTACTTGGGGACCAAGGAGTTCCTCGTCCTCTTCTGGAGGTCGGAACAAATCCTTATTCACTTCAAGTGATCGAACAACCATTGGTGTACACAATTGGTGCGTTTTGTCCATATAAAAGCGTTTTAAGACCCTTTCTGTATAGCTAGATTGATGGATAAAGATCCCGTCTGCTAAATGTTCAATTCGCAGACCAAGACAAAGTTTTGTCTTTCCAAGATCTTTCATCTCAAATTCTTTCTTAAGATATTCAATTTCCTTTTAGAGCTCTCTGGAGTTCCAACAAGATTTATGTCATCAACATAAACAGCGAGTATAACAAATCCCGATGCCATTTTATTTATAAAAATATATGGAAAAATAACATCATTTATGTAACCTTCTTTTAGCAAATATTCCCTGAGGCGATAATACCATATGCGCCCAAATTACTTTAAACCGTACAATGACCTTTGTAATTTGACCGAGTAAATTTCTCGAGACTTTTGAACTATATGCTAGAGGCATTTTGAATCCTTCACGGATATTCATATAGATTTAATCAAATAATCCATATAGGTTATGAATGGCATGACATCTTCAGGTGTCTGGACTGCAGGTCCGATCCTCACAATCTTTTACAATATTGTGAACTATATTGTATCAAATATTTTGTCGACGATCATTTTTGTGTTGGTTCGCAAGCGACATAACTTGTTGAGATCTCATCACTTTTTTTATTTTCAGGTACCTGAACTTCTTCTGGAGTTTCATGAAATATTATGTTGTGAGCTCTTCTAGAGCTCATTTCCTCCTCATTATGATCATTTTGATCATTAACTCCTTATCATTTTCAAGGATTGTTACATTTGAAACCGATTAGTCTACCACGCTTCATGCGTACAGTAAACTCCATCATTCAGGGACTTTAATTTTGATAGGAGCATTCGCAGCTGAAATATGATATTTAATTTTGGATCAGCAAATGCTTCTGGCATTTTACTTGAATTATCTTGTGAGTGAGGATCATACTAATGATAATTCGATTCATATACATATTTTTCAGTTGCTTATTCTATCCCCCTAATACTAGAAAACTAACATATATTCCCTATCTTCTTTGGGAAATATATCTTTGTGCACAGTGGTAGAAATATTAATCATATACCACACATTAAAAGATAGTAAAAATATTTGATTTCTAATCCTAAATTAATTGTGGCGGGAGGACATTATCATATATTATTAGTCTGATGCATACAAGTGCTGCTGTATGCAATTTTGACCAGCATATGAAGCTTTGTTCTAATAAGCAATAGTTTAGTCATTCGTAGGAGGAATTCATTGCTAAACTGGCTTGGATATAAACCAGCATTATCAAGATGAACTATCTTGATCTCATAATCTGAAAGTTATGCTCTTAATTGAGAAAAACAATCTCAAATATCAAACTGCAGGTTGACATAAGCATACATGTAACCATCTTATATATGCATCTATAAGTGGTTCACATGATAGGTGAATGGGTCCATATTCACCTTTTATTTATTTTAGAATCAGGGGTCTTAATCCCAACTTTAGCTGGTAGAGTCAATTTATTATGAGAACAACCAACACAGGAGAATCCTTGAAGAATCTTCTAGTTCTTCAGTATATGCTTATCTGAATTCTTAAAAAGCTCATTTAAAAATGGCAATTAAAAACTTCAAGTTTATCGTGGCATGTGCTTTTTTTCTTAGTAAACTTCTGGTTTACTATGGCATATACTTTTGCATTAGTGAACTTCTGATTTACTGTGGCTACTTTTGTATTAGTAAACTTCTGGTTTACTATAGTACAAAATTGAAGAATAAGACAGGTAACTTCTCACATACATTTTATTTTACCCTCTATGATTGTGGAAACATAAAGATTTTCAATCTTCAAATTATTTGTAGTCTCAGTAGGATTGTCATTTGTATTAGTAAACTTCAAGTTTACTACAACATATGTTTTGACCATAGTCATATAATATGAATGACATATTTGTATATAAGCTCTTCGAGAGACTTCATTTATTATCCACAATCTAATATTTATCGGACACTATTAGTATCATGTGTCTTCTAGACAAACAGTTAGCTCTTCAGGAGTTGTTAATACATTTTATACTATCAACTATCGCTCAGACACTTCTGGTATCCACCCACTTTGTAAAAAATGTCTCCTTCAAGGAGAAATGCCATTAACATCTGAATATTTTATATCAAAGCGGTAACCACATAGTCATTACATCCTTCAGCGAAAGATACACGAGTTGTTATTTCCTTCGGGGAACTCGATAATTAACCATACCATATTAATGTGGTTGTGGTAGAAAATATTCTACAAGGATACTTTTGCCTTGGAATGATATTTAATAAAATATTCCGACATATTTTACGTACAACAGGTACGTGCGATAATGTTCTTATGCCACAAAAAAAAAATGTATATCCTTTGTTATTCTACCTCTTCAGGAGGTGAGTTGTGGTATTTCTTCATTCACTCCAGAGAACGAAAATGTGCTTCAAAAATAACTTTGAATAGCTTATTATTTTGTTTAACCACAGAAAGACATAGTTTCATAATATTTTCCTGCTTCAGGAGAAATTTTCAATTGTGTTACTTCTTTAGGGCGAATTTAAAATACAAAATATCGAGTATATATTTCATCAAACATATTACCTCTTCTGGAGGAGAATTGTAATATATTCACATCAAAAGCACGTTCATATTTACGAGCTTTATTAATATTTTCACATTCACTTCAGGGAATGGATTAATATTATCAAAAGTTCTCATCATTCAGAAAATCGAACATAATTATTGGAATGTGCAATAACCACATTAAATTGTGATTGCATCTGACCTCTTTTAATGTATTTGTTATTTCAGGAGAAAATCGAGGTAAGTAAGTAATATAGAGAAATTTTCTCTAATTTGTCTTCATTGTAACCATAACAAGCCAAAATTATCATTTCTGGTGGTCATAGACATATACCACTTCTGGTGGTTAACAAAATTTAGTTACAATAAGTATACAAAATAAAATCACTTCTAGTGGTTGTATATTTCTTGCAAACTCTCGTGAAGTTTAAGTGGATCTAACGAAGTTATCCACTTTGTAACCCTTTATTAAAATAATACGGATAAAAAAAATACCAAAATAAATATTGTATACATAGCATATACCCAAACAAGCGATGATAAATATATTAAATTAAATATAAGCAATTATTATTGCCAAGAAGAAAAATTTACCACCTCAAAGATATAATATGCTTTATGATGTCATTTTGTCGAGGTAATTAGAAATGATTGTTTGCCGAAAAGGTCCCATGGCGGCAGTGCCATCTACAACAAAGATTAGTTGTTTCTCCATCATGTGTGCTTTGCCAAAGATCCTGCAAATTGATTGTTTGTTCTCCCGCGAGGTTCTCGTTCTCACTTTGGCTTTTCAATTCTTCACTCTTTTTAATTCCCCTTCTTCGTTTTTGCCTAATTTCTAATTGCGGCTCCAACTGACTTGCTTTTCTTTGTTTTATTAATAGCCTTTTTCAGATTCGAGCTCATTTTCACACTCAATTAATTAGAATTTCGTATTGATAACGAGTTATAAAATATAAATCAAAGACAAGTATAAGGAGAGAGATTGATATATTATTAAACTTTCAAACTCATGTACATAATGAACTGAAGTCTCTTCTATTTATAGAAGAAAAGATGCTGTTGTGTAAGCTGCTATTGCAAGTTGCTGTGTAAACTACTACAAGCTGTTGTGTAAGCTGCTACTGCAAGTTGCTCTGTAAGCTATCACAAGCTGTTGTGTAAGCTGCTACAAGCTGCTGTGTAAGCTGCTACTATACCAGAATCTTCTACCGGGAGTAATGTTAATCCATAACCGGGTACCGAAATAATAAGCTTTTTCAGAAAATTTATTTACAACGAAGTACTAAATGAACATCCGTAATATAATATATTTATACCAATTTTAACTTTTTCTTTTTTAGGACTCCACTACTTTGTATCTCTAATTGCATGTCACTGTCCTTTTTTTTTTGTTCAATGTATTTTCCGACATAATGATGAAGCAAAAGGGGGAACGATGTTTAAAATTTAAAGTGTCTAAATCAAACTTTAGTCCTAAAACTAAGGGCCAGTTTGGCCATAAAAAAAATCTGGGATAATTTCACTTTTTGTCCGAAATTAGTGTTTTGCTATTAAAAATTTTAATTTTACTTAGAAGTTGAATTTCACAATTTTTCAAAAATTTTAAAAATTTTAAAAAGTTATTTTTCAAAATATTTACTTCAAATCACTAACAAAAATTTTAAAATTTGCCCAAGATCGTTACGCCATTCGTGAGGGTCGAAACTTACCCGACAAGGAATTTCGCTACCATAGGACCGTTAGTTACGGCCACCTGATAATAGGTGAATTGAACTACAGTTAGGTCCTAAAGAACCACTTTCTCGTATAGTTTTATGGTAAAAGTGATAACAAAATGCTTTGATTAGTGCTTTTCATGCTTGGCAGGTTACATACAGTAAAAGAAGGCTATGGAGTAATTTTGGGACTAATTATGGAGAAAAAAAGGCCAATCGGACAATATCCGCCAAGCGCACCATGCGAATGCGCAAACTAGAACTGGAAATGGACTGACGCGGTCCCGACGTAACCGGTCGGACCGTAGCAGGAAGTTGTTGTAGACTCTGAGAAGTGATTTTTCTGCGGTCCTGGCGTGACCGCGGTAGGACCACGGCGGTAGGCGTAAAGTTGAGGGACTGAAGTGCAAAATACGAGATTTTTAGCGCAAAGCCCTATTTTAAACAATAGAACTCGCCCAAGGTAGGCATGTAATGTTTTGGAGAGTACTTTGGCAAGGAAAACAAGTGTGAGAGATCACCCAAAACATCATTGTTCTTATTTTTTTTTTTTTTTCTTGCAATTTATGATTATGAATCTTTTAGTTGTTTATTTACCCATTGTTATGAGTAGCTAAAAACCTTAATTTAAGATTTTGGTGGAACCCGTTGGGAATGACTTGGTTGTTTTATTAATATAATAGGGTTTTATTGTTAATCTTTATTTGTTCATCTAAGTTTTTATTGTGGAATAGTTAAAAGGGCCCTCAATTATCCGTTCCTATTTATTATGTATCTACTTGAGAGAGAGTGCATATTTAGGTGATTGTATGAAAAACATCACTCCCTGAGAATAGACGAAAGTCATAACCGAGGGTTTAGGGGTTGGATTAGCGATAACCAAATCCCGTGTGCAATCTTAGTGAACTGTATTGTGAAAGTATCTAGCGTAGCTTGAGAGAGTGCGTCTTGCAGATTATCATAGTTACTTGAGAAAGAATTATGATAGCTGGTTCGTTCATGATTGATAGAGACAGCTAAATCGTAGTTATAAGACATATACAACCAAGGAAATTACCAACGGAGGAAACCATTGCCTTAGACCTTATTCCAACTATTTACAAATCAAGTTTAGTTAATTTTCAGCTTTTACTTTCGGTCTTTAGTTGTTAGAAAAATCAACCATTATGGATTAAAAAGTTTGAAAAACTAGATTGTGTGAATTTAGTAAATCTGACAGTAGTGATTGATAGGTTAATTCTCAATGGTTCGACTCTGGGCCATAACACTCAGATTATATTTGCAACGCCCACATAGTCTTTTTTGCAACTCAGTTGAGCGTGATCAAATTTTGGTGTCGTTGCCGGGGAATTAACGGTGCTATCACATACAATTGAAAGAAATACAAAAAATTCTAAGTGTAGTCAGTTTTCTCTATACTAATCTTTTCATTGAAATCCTAACGTTTGAAATCTTGTGAAAGAAAGTGTATGCCTAGAAATTATTTAAGGACTGAAAAACTACTAGAAGGACTCTCAGACCCCGAGAAAATATTCAGGGCATTGAACCGTGCCAACAAAAAACTTCAACAACTCAACCAACACACCAACTCGAATTTGACATGGGTGACGTAAACGACGCCAACAAAAACATCAGGAATGAACCAGCAGACTTGGATGTTAGAGGAGTGGCACCTCGTGTGCCCGAGGCTACACTTTATGACTAGGCATAACCTACAGCTGACAATCTGGCCACTGCCATAGCTGTGCCCGCAATTCAAGCGGAGACATTCCAGATCAATAACAACATGCTGCATCTACTGCAGAATAAGGGACTGTTCTCCGGGTCAAGCATTGAAGACCGTAACAGCACTTGAAAAATTCTCTTTCAATTTGCATGACACAAAGGCAGCCTAGTGCAACTCTGAAAGCTATCAAACTGCTACAGTTCCCATTCTCAATAACCAGAGCGGATCAGAATTGGATAAATTCGCTTCCTGTCAACTCCATTATTACTTGGGAGGAACTAGTCAAGCAGTTCCTGAACAAGTTCTATCCGCCTAACAAGACTGCACAACGGATTGATGACATATTGCAGTATAGGCAGCATTTCACTGAGTCTTTGAAAGAAACTTGGGAGAGATTTAAAGGGATGTTGGTGAAGTGTCCCCATCATAGCGTTCCATACCAGATGCTCAATCATATATTCTACATGGGTCTAGCTGACAACTTGAAAGCAAATGTGGATGCTTCAGCTGGAGGTGCCTTCTTAAGCAAAACATTAAACCGAGTGCAAGATTCTTCTTGATAAGATGTCAAAAAATGTGGGGTGGATGACTAGAGATGCAACACTGGCACCCATAGTGCATTCAGTTCCACTTGATCCCAATAATTCGCAGGAAGAGAACATGGCCACACTCTTGACCCGGATGAGCTTACTGACAAAAAAGATTGATGATATAGGTAGAAAACAGGTGCATATCATTGACACAACAATGAAGGACTATGTTCGACGTGTATTAATAAGTCCTATGTGTGTTCATGGAGAGAAGAAGATGAAAATCAAGGGGTCCGGGATGATATGAATTATGTCAACAACTATGGGTATTGGAGACAAGGAGCAACAATGGAGACTGCAGCAAAACCAGCAGTACATGCCTAATATGCAGCAGTCTGGGGGTATGCTCCCTCAAAACCAATTAGTGCCAGTGCCTTATCAGGAACCACAGGGTTATCCATAGAATAAATCAGCATCAATTGGCTTATCAACCACCCTCTCAGCAACAAGATAACAACATGTTGGAGATCAAGGGTATGCTTCAGCAACTCATTAGGACACATAATAAAGTGCAGGAAAAAATGCCAATGCATTATTCAGCCATAAAGAATATTGAAACACAGCGGGGTCTGATGTCCATGGCTTTGAACAAATGTCATCTGGGAACTTTACATGCAGACACAAACATAAACCCCAAGGAGCAAAACCCGAATCAGCCGATGGCAGTCAGCCTCAGGAATGGTAGATACTTAGATAGAGAGTAGGAAATTACATAAGCCAGCAAGAATACTACACCAGCCACTCCAATTCAATTAGAGGTAGAAGAATCAGCGGAACTTACTGAAGTGGTGGAGGAGGAGAGTCAGTAGGAAAAAGGCAAAAAAAAGGAGACCGAACAAATTGCAGAACAGGTGGAACCTCTTGTACCATAGACTCCTAACAGAGTGAAGCCAGCAAGAAATGCACATAGGGTGGTACATGCACCCTTCCCTCAGAGACTGGTCAAACAACAGGAGGCGGACCAATACAAAAAGTTTATGGAGATGCTACGTAAATTCAGTTGAATATTCCTCTGATGGATGTTTTTAGGGAGATGCCCGGTTATGCCAAGATAATGAAAGATCTAATGTCATGGAAGTTCAATTTTCGGGATCTATCCACTGTAACTATGACACAAACTGCAGCGTAGTGGTGGTAAAATCGATGGCTCAAAAGATGGTCGATCCAGGTAGCTTCACTATTCCATGCACAATTGGAAGAATGCCTTTGCAAAGGTATTGTGTGATTAGGGGCCAGCATAAATTTGATGCCGCTGGTAATGTACACTAAAGTAGGCATCGGCAGAGCTAGGCCGACTTCTATGCTGCTATAAATGGCTGATCGCACTGTGTAAAGAACAACTAGTATTCTTGATGATGTGTTGGTGCAAGTGGAAAGTTCGTGTTCCATGCAGACTTTGTGATCCTGGATTATCAGGTGGATGAGGAGATACCCCTTATTTTAGGGAGACCATCTTTAACCACTAGGAGAGCATTGATAGACTGTGAGACTGGGGAACTTATAATGAGTTTGAACGATGAAGAAGTCATATCTAATGTTCAGCAATCAATGAGGAGACCCAGCAAATATGTGAATTGCTCTCTAGTGGAGGCAGTGGATGTAATCCTGCAAGAAGATGATAGGACCCTAAGTGTGAAAGATACATTGGAGGCATGACTGACGAATTTAGAAGAAATGGATGGTGAGGGGTTAGCTAAATGGGTTATAGCATTGGAAGGCCGAGGGTTCTAGTCAAGGGAACCTCAGTTCGAGTCCCTTGAGCTAGAAAAAAGGGTCACTCCTTAAGCCAAGCCATCAATAGAGGAACCATCCAAGCTGGAGCTGAAGCTATTCCCAGACCACCTAAGGTATACATTCTTAGGTCCTGATTCGACCTTACCTATTACTATATCATCCTGTCTGCTAGATGTACATGTAGAACAACTCTTACAGGTACTACAGGATAACAAGACTGCCATAAGTTGGACCATGGAAGACATAAAGGGTATTAGCCCAGCCTTCTGTATGCATAAGATTCTCATGGAGGAGGGGCACAGACCTTCCAGGGAACATCATCGAAGGCTGAACCCTAACATGAAAGAGGTTGTAAAGAAAGAGGTGATCAAATGATTAGATCGGGGAATCATTTTCCCCATCTCTAATAGTAATTGGGTCAGCCCTGTCCAATGAGTTCCTACAAAAGTGGGGGAATGAATATTGTGAAAAATGAAAACAATAAGTTGATCTCAACTCGTACAGTCACAGGGTAATGAATCTACATGGATTACAAAAAACTGAACATCGCCACCCGAAAGGACCACTTTCCCTTGCCTTTAATTGGCCAAATGTTAGACAGGATGGCCGGAAGATCACACTTTTGTTTCTTGGATGGATATTCGGGGTACAATCAGATATCAATAGCCCCCGAAGATAGAGAAAAGACATCATTCACCTATCTGTATGGCATCTTTGCCTTTAGGAGAATGCCATTTGAGCTTTGCAACGCACCAATGACTTTTTAGCGGTGCATGGTAGCCATCTTCACATATATTGTGGAGGATATTATGGAAGTCTTTATGGATGATTTCTCCGTGGTGGGAGATTCATTCGAAGACTATCATCACAACTTAAGTAGAGTGCTCAAAAGATGTGTGGAGACAAACTTAGTGGTAAACTGTGAGAAGTGTCATTTTATGGTACAAGAAGGGATAGTCTTGGGACATCGAGTGTCTAGAAAAAGAATTGAGGTCAACCATGCTAAGGTTGACGTGATTGAGAAGTTACGACCGTCCACATCAGTCAAGGTAGTGAGAAGTTTCCTTGGTCATGCCAGGTTCTACCAGCGTTTCATAAAAGATTTTTCCAAAATTGCTAACCCATTATGCAAACTCCTTGAAAAGGATCAGCCCTTTGTGTTTTCTAATGATTGCAGGTTGGCATTTGAGGAACTGAAGAAGAAGTTGATAACTGCACCCATCATTGTTGCTCTCAACTAGAAGCAACAATTTGAGCTCATGCGTAATGCCAGCGACTATGCTATAGGAGCAGTCTTGGAGCAGCGAAAAGATAAGCCGATGCACCTGATTTACTAAACAAGCAGAACCAAAGCGATGCAAAGCTCAACTACACAGTGACGGAGAAGGAGATGTTGGCAGTTGTGTTTGCTTTTGACAAGTTCCAATCATATCTGAATGGTTCCAAGGTAATTTTGTATACTCACCATGCAGCTCTCAGGTACCTCATTGAGAAAAAGGAGTCTAAGCCGCACCTGATTCGTTGGGTGCTGCTATTGCAAGAGTTTGACCTCAAAATTCGTGACTGTAAGGGAATACAAAATCAAGTCGTTGATCATCTATCACGACTTGAAGGAGCTAAAAGATAAATCGAGGTCGAACAAATTATGGAAACCTTTACAGACGAGCAGCTGCTCGCAGCCAGTATTGAGGATGCGCCATGGTATGCAGATTTTGCAAACTACCTGGCTTACGGTATTGTTCCCTATGACATTTCATCTGTCCAAAATAAAAAGTTATTTCGTGATTGCCACATGCATTTTTGGGATGAACCTTATTTGTTTCGAATATGTGTTGATAAAATATCCGGAGGTGTGTCCCCGAGATAGAACAATCTTTGATTTTGCAGGCTTGTCATGCATTAGTATATGGAGGGTATTTTAGAGGGATTGGAACAACTGCAAAAGTGCTAGAGGCCGGATTATTTCGTCCAACTATGTTTAGAAATGCACACCTTTGGGGAAAGGGCTGCAATGAATGCCAGAGGACGGGAAACATTTCCCGTCACCATGAGATGCCAATGAAACCAATTAAAGAAGTAGAGGTGTTTGATGTTTGGGGGATTGACTTCATGGGTCCCTTCATCAGCTCATTTGGCAATAAGTGCATACTTGTTGTTGTAGATTACGTGTCTAAATGGGTGGAAGCTACAGCCTTGCTCACCAATGATGCAAGAGTGGTGGTCGGATTTCTGAAAAAGAACATATTCACCCAGTTTGTGACACCAAGAGCGATCATCAGTGAAGGAGGCACTCACTTCTGTAATAGAGCCTTCGATAAATTACTTTCTAAGTATGATGTGCGCCAAAAGGTGGCTACTCCTTACAATCCTCAGACCAGTGGGCAGGTTGAGGTGTCCAACAGGGAGATAAAGAGTGTACTAACAAAGACTGTGAATGCCACCCGAACTGATTGGGCGAAGAATCTTGATGATGCACTCTATTCCTATGGAACTACGTTCAAAACACCAATAGGTATGTCACCATACAAGTTGGTATTTGGGAGGGCTTGTCAACTGCCTATGGAACTAGAACATCAAGCTTGGTGGGCACTGAAGCAATTGAACATCGATCTCGAATTAGCTGGACAAAATCGACTGACAGAGCTGTATGAGCTGGAAAATTTTAGATATCAAGCCTTTGAAAGAACGAGGCTCTACAAGGAAAGAATGAATAAGATGCATGACAAGCACATCTTGGACAGAGACTTTAAACCCAGTGACATGGTACTATTGTATAATTCACGGTTGAGATTGTTTTCGGGTAAGTTAAAGTCCCAATGGTCAGGGCCATTTAGAGTGGTGCAAATGTTTGCAAGTGGAGCTGTTGAGATTGAGTTGGAAGACGAGACAAACAAGTTCTTCGTCAATGGACAAAGGTTGAAACATTACCTTGGAAGAGCTGAAGAAAAAGGGGATACAATGGTAACCAATTTAAAAGAACCCCAGTATGAGAATAAGGAGTAAGAGCTCAACTACTTGGTCGTGTTGCGACGTTAAATCAGACGTTGCGTGGGAGGCAACCCACGAATGTGTTGTAAGTGTAATGCATAACTTTATGAAAACAAAAGGCAGCAGAAACACGCCTAGACCATGTTCCCAGTGTAACCGCGGTCGGACCGCGGTCGAAGACCCCCTCTGAAAGTATTCTACTGTGGTCCCAGCGTAACCACGATAGGACCACAGTCAAACACCCCCCTTTGAAAGAGGTCTACTGTGGTCCCAACGTAGCTGCGGTAGGACCGCAATAGCCCATATTAGGCCCAGGCGAGGTAAGTTCAGAATTTTGTTTTCTTTTTCTTTTCCCCTCCCCCCTTCTTGATTGACCTACCCCCCTCGTTCCTCCCCCCCCCTCCCCAAATCAGACACCAAAACAAAATAACCCCCCACTCATTCCCTTTTTCTCTCATCTCTGTCTTCCCCTCCTCTTTCTTCTTCCTCACAAGAACCCTAAATCCCCAAATTCCCTCGCTTTGTTCTTCTTCCACTTACTTCCCACACCCACAAACCACCCTTTCCATTCATCCTCAAGGTAAGCTTCTCTACTCTTTTCTCTTTTCTTCACATAACTTAGTGTAATTTAGTTTCAATTAAGCCCTAGGTAGTGTTTTAGTGTAAAAAAAAAATTTTTTCTTTCTTTTCTTTCTTTTTCTCCATTATTTACTTCTTTTTGCCATAATTGATGCTTAAATGGTTGGATTTTCATCATGCTTAAATTTTAGGGGGTTATTAGAATGTTTGGAGGCTTAACCAAATTTTATAGAGTGAAGCTTGGTGGAGGGGCCTAAATGGCCAAAAATTAGGGCTGTTTGTTAAATTTTGAAGAACTTTGTGCCCTTCTTATTTGGTGGTGGTGGTAGCAGTTGACATAATTTACTAGTGGGAGGTTGTGTGGGGTATTATTTGGAGGTATTAGAAAATTGAGAGTGGCCTAAGGCACTAGTAGAGGTTGGCAACTTTGGGAACCTTGCTAATTGGGTATACTGGCATTGATTGATAAAAGGAAACTGTTTGGTGCCATCGAGTGGCAAATTCTGAGTACCCGTCCGACTGACACATGTTAGGACGCATCTGATTGTTGCCCTGAATTGTTTGTAGGTAATATGGTCCGAAAAAGGTGAAAGAGCTCGGCAAGCACTTCCCAAGTGCCAACATATGATGCCACCAGGTTCTAGTCACCGGAGGAAAAGGATGCTTTTCATGCTAAGGCCATCATAACCTTTGTCCCTGAGATTTTGATTGTCATGGATGCGCTCCGTATGGAAAATACAGACATGTATGAGGAAATCAGATGGAGGGAGATGGAGTTCTTATTTGATGAACCTGAGATGACAAACCCGATGATAGCCCAGAAGTTCTATGCAAACTGCCCGGAACATGTGTGCTGGGATGTGATTGTGCGGGGTAGGGTGGTAGATGCCTCAATTCAGAAGATTTGCCAGGTCTTGCAGTTGCCCCATTTCACTAGTAACATTGACCATTACCACAACGCCCAAGGGGTCACTTGGGGCACTATGATTGAGACCATCTGCGAGGGAGTCAACCAATATGGATACATGAAAACATTACTCTTCATTCCAAGTAGTTCACACATGAGACCAAGTGCTGGTTCACCATCATTTGCAGCCGGTTACGACCCACGAGTAACACGACAGATATGAACCACCTACGGGCTCTATTAGTGTGGTGTTTCGTCACCAAGAGAAACTTTGCTGTGGCGAGAATTATTGGAGATGAAATGATCTTGCGGTCACCTGTGATATCTAAGGGGTTTTACTTCCCCTCACTTGTGACGAAGTTGTGTCTGCTAAAAGGTATCCCCACCAGTCCTACATATGGATCTTTGCCCACAAAAATAGTATTCAGAGTTTCCAAGATCACAGTGGGTAGAGATATACCCACAACCATTGAGCTTGATGATGAGGATGACGCTGCAGCACCCATGGCACCATCCAGGAGATCCTATGATGAAACTGAATCTTCTCGGTGACCCCATACTAGGGGAGGGTTCTCTAGATCACAGTCCAGTCTACCCATGTTGTGTTCAATGGAGGAAGAGGTAGCAGATTTTTTCACCTCGGTGGATGGCATACATGTGCGTATGGATGCTATGTCTTAGCGGCAGGCTAGGTCTGAGAGCCGGATGATGGTTTGGTTACGTTCTTTGGGGAGGGATTGTCATGTGGACCCTAACACCATCTCCGACTCCGACTAATTGCTCAGGTAAGTCTTCTTACCCTTCTACACTTTATTTGTGATATGACAAGGGGACGTGCCATAGTCTTTTTGTGTGGGGTGGGAGACTTGCTTTGGTGGTGTATTGTTTGTGTACATATACATTGAGCATGTTGTAGTTCTATATCTTTGTTGTTCTGTATAATTGGTTGTACTCATCTTACAAGTAACTGACTTAGCCCAATGACGGACACTTGTTGACGGGTCTCTTGAGGGTCAAAGTCGGATTTAAAAAGAAAAAACAAACAAAAAAATTAGAAAAGGTAGGGTCCTCTTCCTAAGGACGGACCACTTGATAGTACTCTTGAGAAAAGTAGTCCACTTAGATTGTTTTTTATTTTTTATTTTTTTGGTAGTGTAGAAATTTTCCCTTTGTTTTTCTTTTGACCACGGTTCTTTTCCAAGGGCTTTTCTTGAACCGGGTTAGGTAGATTTTTCTTTGATATTTTTAGGACCCTGAGGACTCTCTTGGACTAAGATGGGTAAGGTTAGAATGCAACCTATAATGTACACACCTGCTAATAACTAAATGAACTTGAGGGTGCGATGTCTAGGCTCGTTTGTAGATTCGTAAATTATGCCTTAATTTTTCACTTGTCTTGCTTGAACGCTCATGTGAGATTGTTGACAAACTAATTCGGAATGAGTTGTATGTCAAGTGTGTATGAGGTAATACCTGTAATCTGTGCTTGCATGTGATACCTAGAACTTGTCGGTGTGTTTGCAAACCGAAATGGAAGTTGTATGGTCTCAGAAATGATTGAGGCATTTCTATGTGTAGCTGGTCTAATTATGAATCCACCTATACGTATCACCATAGTTAACCCCTTTGAGCCTAAAGCTTGTTTCTTTGATAACCTTGCAATAACCTATATTCATGTATTGAATAGCTTGATTGTTTGACCCTTTGCCTCATAGAAGCATTTGAATTGTTAAAGATCATGTAAAAGTCAAAGTGTGGGGTGATAAGGGAGTAGGAAAAGGAAATTAGGAAAATACTTGAATGGTGCAAGGGTAGTTGAAAAAAAAAGAAAAAAATACATATTGAAATATAGAAAAAGGATCTTGTAAATAGGTGGTCCTAAGATAGTGAATGGCTAGAAAATCCAGTTGCACCTAGGAAAGTGGGGGTAGCTTATGAAACAAGTGTGGAAGAATGATTGGGCTAAACATGAGAATCGGAATAAAGGAATAAATGTATTAAAAGTGCTTAGGCAGGTTAGTCACTATATTCAAATATATCCTACCTGTCCCTTAGCCTACATTACAACCAAACAAAGACCTTTTGATCTTAGACTAAAATAACGCGATTAGTAGAGTACTACACTAAGGGAAAGCTTATGGTGTATCTGTGTGGTATGTGAATGTTCTCTGCTAAGAGTGAGTGAATATTTTCTATCTATAGTTCCTTGTGCTTGATTTTATGTGTGTGGAACTTCTCTAAAAAATGTGATGTGAGGTCATGTGACTCGGGAAGAAAAAGCAAGTTTTCACCTCTGTTTAGAGTAACTAGAGTAAGCATGAGTGTGTCATGGTATTAGAGTCTTCATCTGAGGTGTGGTTGTTGCACTGCTTAGGTTGTTCTTTCATAATGGCGGATGTGACATAAAAGTGGGTAATGCATCGAACGATTAGGCCTAGAAGTGTGGTTCAACTTTCTCGAGAAAAAGCAAAGATTTAAGTTTGGGGTGTTGATACTAGGTGAATTGAACTATAGTTAGGCCCTAAAGAATCACTTTCTTGTATAATTTTTATGGTAAAAGTGATAACAAAATGCTCTGATTAAGCTTTTCATGCTTTGCAGGTTACATAAAAGAAGGCTATGGAGTAACTTTTGGATCAATTATGGAGAAAAGGAGGCCAATCACACAATATCCGCCAAGTGAACCATGAGAAATGCACAAACCAGAACTGGAGATGGACTGCCACGATCCCCGCGTAACCGCGGTCACACCGCAACAGGAAGCTGTTGCGGATTCTGAGAAGTGATTTGGTCGCGGTCCTGGTGTGACCATGGTATGAGGTATAAAGTTGAGGGACTGAAGTGCAAATCACAAGATTTTTAGCCCAAAATCCTATTTTCAACAATAGAACTCGCCCAAGGGAGGCATGTAATATTTTAGAGAGTACTTTTGCAAGGAAAACAAAGTGTGAGAGATCCAAAACAACATTGTTCTTATTCTTCATTAATTTTCTTGCAATTTATGATTATGAATCTTTTAGTTGTTTATTTACCCATTGTTATGAGTGGCTAGAAACCTTAATCTAAGTTTTTGGTGGAACCCGTTGGGGGTGACTTGGTTGTTTTATTAATATAATGTAATTTTCTTGTTAATCTCTATTTGTTCATATAAGTTTTGATTGTGGATTAGTTGAAAGGGCCCTCAATTATCCGTTCCTCTTTATTATGTATATACTTGAGAAAAAGTGCATATTTAGGTGATTGTATGAACAACATCACTCCCCGAGTATAGACGAGAGTCATAACCGAGTGTTTAGGGGTTGAATTAGAGATAATGAAACCTTGGGTACAGTCTAAATGAACTGTATTGTGAAAGTAGCTAGCGCAGGTTGAGCGAGTACGTCTAGTAGAGTATCATTGTTACTTGAGAAAGAATTATGATAGCTGGATCATTCATGATTGATAGAGACAACTAAATCGTAGTTATAAGACATATACAACCAAGTAAATTACCAACGAGGGAAACCATTTCCTTAGACCTTATTTCAACTGTTTACAAATCAAGTTTAGTTAATTTTCATCTTTTACTTTCAGTCATTAGTTGTTAGAAAAATCAACTGTTGTGGATCAATAAGTTTGGGAAAACAGATTGTGTGAATTTAGTAAATCTGACAGTATTGATTGATAGGTTAATTTCCCGTGGTTCGACTATGGGCTATAAAACTCAGATTATATTTGCAACGCCCTTGTAGTCTTTTGTGAGACTCAGTTCTGTGTGGTCAACGCCATTCACCGGGGCTTCGGCCGTTGGCTCCCCTGTCATCAGGTCATCATCTTTCTTGACCTTCTGCACTGGGCAAGCATCAGCCCCCAACATGGTCTTGCGACTTTGCGGAGTCCTGTATCTTTGGTAAATAGTCAACCAGGCCTGGTCACTGCGACCCCCATTGTGAGGAGGCACCCCTTCTCCCTAAGTTACAGTGCTATCTTGCCGAGTTCCTTAGAGAGATTTTCTCGCGCCCCTAGGTATTCTCTACCTACCTGCCTGTGTCAGTTTCGGGTACAGGTATCCTCTTTTAAAAAGTCGTTCGAGCTTTTCCTAGGAGTATGGCATGGGTTACTTCAGCGAATAGCGCCTGGTATTCAAACATTGGCTCGAGATATCTTTTCTACCCCTTCTTACCCTGACAAAGTAGGGGCACCTTACGTTCTTAGACTGATAACCATCTTTCGGCTAACCTAGCCTCCTCCATCCCTCGGAAACAACAAGAGGCGGTACAGGAATATTCACATGTTGTCCATCAACTACGCATTTCAGCCTGATCTTAGGCCCTGACTCACCCTCCGTGGATGAAACTTGCAGTGGAACCCTTAGGTTTATGGGGCATCAGATTCTCACCAATATTTGTGTTACTCAAGCCAACATTATCGCTTCTGCTTCATCCACAACCGCTCGTGCGGAGGCTTCTTTCTAAGGCGGAACACTCCCCTACCAATTTATTTTTACATCCCACAGCTTCGGCAGATCCATAGGCACGTTCATCATCGGCGCAAGCGCACTTGATCAGTGAGCTATTACGCACTCTTTTCAAGGGTGGCTGCTTCTAGGAAAACCTCCTAGCTGTCTCTGCACCCTTACCTTCTTTATCATTAAGCGATCATTTAGGGGCCTTAGCTAGTGATCCGGGTTGTTTTCCTCTCGACGATGAAGCTTATCCCCCATTTGTTCACTAGCTGACCTTGACCCCTGTTATTTTAAGGTCATATATAATATTCATAGTTTGCCTCGATTTGGTACCTCTCTCGCGGCCCGCACCGAAATAGAGCTTTACCCTTAGATGTCTAATCAACTGTTGTGCCTCGACGCATTTCGAGGAGAACCAGCAAGCTCTGGGTTTGGGTGGCATTTCACCCCTAACACAACTTATTTGTTGATTCTTCAATGTCACTCGGTTCGAACCTCCACTTAGTTTCACCCAAGCTTCATCCTGGTCATGGATATATCACCTAGGTTCAAGTCCATAAGCAGTGACAATTGCTCTATGAAGACTCGCTTTTGCTACGACTCCAGTGGGTTCCCTTAACCAATCCACTGCCTAAGAGTCATCGGCTCATTCTTCAATAGGCACGTGGTCGGATCCCTGGCTCCTCCCACTACTTGGGTGCTTATAGTTTCTTGTTTTATTTCACTCCCCGATGGGGGTTCTTTTCCCCCTTCCCTCATGGTACTACTTCGCTATCGGTCACCCAGGAGCATTTAGAAGCACGACACATGTATTGCTCTCCTACAACCTCATTTTCATGATTTAGGCTGCTCCTATTTCGCTCTCCATTACTACGGGAATCGCTTTTGCTTTATTTTCCTCTGGCTACTAAGATGTTTCAATTCGCCAGGTTATCTTTCTCTTGCCCATTGATTTAGCAGCAGTTCAAAAGGTTTGCCTATTAGGGAATCTCCGGATCAATGCTTATTCAAATCTCGAAGCATTTCATCGATTACTACATCCTTCCTCCTCTCAAGGTGCCTAGGTATCCACCTTAAGCCTTTCCTGTTTGAACCTCGCCCTTCACTTCTAAGGCTATGCCATCCTAAGGTGTTGCTAAATGGATGGATCTTATCAAAGTCCATGAATGATAAATCATAGATCGAACCGTCAAATTGGAAAATTGAGTGCTATCATAAAGCTTTATAATGGCTAAGTTCACGAGTTGGAGATAAGCGGACTCGAACTACTGATATCCGTCGCAGGGAAAACCACCGCCTCCCAGGTCCCCTGACTGATTTTACCATAGAGGCCAACTATAGACAATAACTCCCCCCCCCCCTCCCGAACACAACTTACAACTTTCATCGTATTGTGCTCTCCAAAGAGCAACTCTACTCAAAATCTCACTCAAAAGGTGCTGGGTTGGAATCCTATTCTAACTAAGAATGAGTCATTGTCCTTCTCCAACCTTGACTGCGCAGCCTGAGGCGGATAGCTAATGCGTTCCATTTATTGAATATGGTTCTATGATCGGTATGTGACCCCTGGATGCTGAATGCGTCCTTGGGTAATCTCATAGTTGTGACGACCTGACCCGTCGTCTCATGTGTTACTACTCTGTTTTCCCTGTTTATTGCTTCTTCATATTTCATTACGCTATGTGGTATGTGGGAGTTGATTTGGAATGGTTTTGATAAAAAAGACACTTAGTCTCTTTAAGGAAAGCCTAAATTGAAAAAGTCAACCGAATGTTGACTATTGAGTTGGAAGGGTTTGATGTAATTTTCGATAATTCGATTAGATTCAGGGGATGATTTGTGACTTAGGAGCGTGATCGGGATTGATTTTGGAGTTCCGGTGTAGAATTATGCTTGAATTGGCGAAGTTAGTATTTTGGCAAAATCCGGTTGATATGTGAGATTTTGATCCGAGGGTCGGAATAGAATTGTGAGAGTTTTTGTAGCTTCATTAGGTGATTTTGTATATGTGTGAAAATTTCAGGTCATTCAGACGTCGTTTGGTTGGGTTTTTGATTGAATGTGAGTTTAGGAAGTTTTGGTTGAACTTGGGCTTTGATTTGAGGAAATTTGATGAATTTGATGTTAGCTATAGTGTTTTGATGGTTCGACCAAGTTTGAGTAAGGTACTAGGTCACATCTGTGTTTTTGGTTGAGGTCCTGGGGGCCTGTGGGTGATTTCGGATGGCTAAACTGAAGATTTTTGGACTTAGAAAATTGCATAAGATACACAGCTGTTGCAGGCCAAATTTGGCCCTCGCGTTCGCGGGAGGGACACTCGCATTCATGTAGTACAGTTTTCTGGGCCATCGCATTTGCTTTGTTGGCCTTGCGTTCGCATAGAAGGGGCCTGGGGCCCTTCCTGGTTTGTTCAACACGTTCGCGATGAGGAGTTCGCGATCGCATAGGTTGAGGACCTTGTGCATCGCGTTCGCGTAGTGATGATCGCGTTCGCATAGTTGGAGGACTAAGAGCATCACGTTCACGTTTGTGTTGATGTGTTCGCGTAGAGTAAATTGTTGGTCAGCTGAATTTGTTCATCGCGAACGCGGGGGTGTTGAGCGCGTTCGCGTAGGGTAAAACCTGGGCGTCCAGAGAGGTTTTCATATTACTTCATCCGCGACGCCATTCATTATTTCCTCCATTGTTGACCACCTTAAGAGCTTTTTCGTAGAAATTGAAGAGGATTTTGACGGAAATTGATTGGAGGTAAGTCTCGTGACCTAGAAACGTTATTTTATTGAAGGATCAACCTTTAATTGTTGGAAAAATTGGGTGAAAATTTGAAGAAGTAGGGCTTGGTTTTTTGAAATAAAATTTGGGATTTGAAAGGACAATTGAACTCCGATTTTGGTAAAGTTGATATGTACGGACTCGTGGCGAAACGAGGAATCCGGTAATGTGAGTTTTGTAATTTTTGAAGAAGTGGGCCCGGTGCTCCAGTTTTGCTAGTTTCGAGATTTTTGCTATATTTTGATTATTTTCGGTTGGGTATTTTACCCTTGGCATATTGTGATGCATTCACTCTGCTTTTGGTTAGATTCGACACGCGTGGAGGCCAGTTTGAGGGGCAAGGGGTCACGGGCTAGAGATTTTGCCGGTTCGAGGTGAGTAATACTTGTAAATGATACCCTGAGGATTAGAAACCCTGGATTTACACATCCTAGTGCTGTATTGAGGTGACTTACACGCCGGATATGAGCATGGGGTAGAGCACCCTGGGGATTGTGACTTGGTCCGTCCCAGTTGTTGATTTTACCACGTAATTGACTGAAACTACTTGTTATCATCATGATTTGAGCTTATTGCCATGTTTTGGGCTTCGTGCCAATTATTTGAATTCTTCAGGGATTGATATAACTGTTTTTGCATTATTCTACATATTATTTGATCTCGGTCCAAAATCTTAAATACTATTTTGAAAACTCAGCCATCTTTCTAGGATTTGAAAAGTTAAATGATATTTTATTGACGTTTTGAGCTGAGAACTGTTATTTTAATATTGTCCAAGTGGCTTATGTGCATTTCTGAACTATGCATGGATCTGGTTGCACGATGCAGCAGTGTGATATTGATAGTGCGCTTGGGTTGTAGGAGCCCCTCCGGAGTTTGAACCCCCACAGTGAGCGCGGGTACCCAAATGGATCGGGATGCGCGCCGCAGCGGTCATGTGTATTGCATTGCATTCATGCATTGGTTCATGTTTGTACTACGTAGCATGACATTCAGCACTCTCCTCCCATTGGCATCCATGCTATTTCTTGCATTGTTACTAGATACCCTGGTGTTGTTTGTTAATGGAGTGATGTGCCCGAGGGGCTGACTTATGTGCGGACTCGCACTATCTGATTATGCATTCATTTTTTTGACTGTTGGGAAAAAGGATATTTTTAAAAGAGGTTTTTAAAACTGAGCTAGATATTTGCTAAAGGATTTTCACGGTTTTACTATTCTTCTTAAGGATTTGCACTGTCCTGCATAGCATGATGGTGTGCATTACGTATTTTCTTACTGTTCAGTTATTATTTACTCTTATTACTCACTAGGTTGGAGTACTCACTTTACTACCTGCACCTCGCGTGTAGTTGCAGGCATTGTTTACCCGGTAGCGGGTTATTAACTGATTGAAGGTAATACTATTATAGCTGAGAAAGGTGACCGCCAACATTCACGGCACCGGACTTCATCTTTTGCACTCCAGATTTTAATTTGCTTATATATTGTTGGCCCTGTAGTGATGTCCAGTTTTCTTTAGGTGCTCGTGACATGTGGCTCCCCGGTCGGGTTGTGTTGGGTTATAATTAATCATTTTTTTAATGCCATTAAGTTGTACTTTCTATTCATTTATGTTTAATAATTGTTAAAGAGAGGATTTGGGCTTAGTTGGCTGACCTTGTCTTCACGAGAGGCGCCATCACGACCGGATTCGGAAATCGGGTTGTGACAGCAGTTCCTACAGGGTGGAGACGATGGGGTCGGTCATTTGTATATTCCTTCCACTCTTCACATCTGATGGTACGAATGTACATAAATTGAGTTGGTTCGGATTATATAATTAGCAGATAAAATCAATTATGTCGAGTTATTAAATTTAAAGATCAAATCAAACCAATAAAACTCAAATTTTCAATCTCTTTTTTTCGGTTTTGGAGTTATACGATTTTTTTCCGATAAAATTTTTGTAGCCAAACTGATAACTTGTGCTCCAAATATTTCTTTAATCCCAGTAAGATACAACTGTATAAGGTATTTTCCAAAAAAATGATACAAAATATAAAATGTGGCGTGACATTATCCTAAAATATTCAACAATAAAGATAATAAAATCACGTAATATAAATATTGCTAATTAAAAATCCATAATAAAAATAAACATAATCTAAAAGTACTAAGTCATGCTAATATAAGTAGACTAATAAGGGAATATTAAATACATGACTAAACGCTAAAGAAAAAATATAAATAGGTTGTGCATTTTTATCTAAATCATTGCAAAGCAAAAAATAGATATTCAATACATTGTCATTCCTAGTATTGATTGAATATATTTTATTAGCATTATTATTGATTTGATTTTGATTTGGGCTTTTGTTAGTATTGAGAATAATTGATGTAATATTTACGTGTATATGTACTTGAGTTAGTTAACTATGTAGTTGAGTTAGTTATAGTGACATTTTTGTAATTAATAGTCATGTTTAAATACCCTCTTAGACATACGTGTATATATACTTCTCAGACGTAGAAATAATACACAATTTATTTTCCCCAATTCGTCTAATCTCCAGAACCTTCTAAAGCTTGGTTCATCAAAGGAGAAATGTCGATTGTTCTGATCTCCATCTTCAACAATTAGCACTATTTGAGTTATTAATATTAATGGATATAAAAATTATTAAAATATTCAAAAGTTTTAAGTTCAACTTTAAAATAATACTTAAGAGATAGAATTATGAAAAAAATTTATGAAATATTTATAAATTACGTCACAATAAGTATATTTATATATAAAAATATATTTAGAATTTCTATATATGTAATGTCTGGTTTGTTTGGTTTTGATTTGACTTTATTTGGTTAAAACTAAACCAGACTAATTATGATCGGTTTTTTTTTTTCAACACCAAATCAAATCGAACCAAGCAGTAGTCGAATTTTTTTTCTCGATTTGATTCGAATTATTGAATTGGTGCGGTTTGTAGGTTTCTTTTGGACACCCCTACCTGCTAGTCTTACTATTTGGTCTTTCACTTAAAAGCCTAATTAATTTCAATTTCCTTATTCATTTATTCCAGGATTCCAACAATCTAATCAATTTGTTTGAGTTGTTTTTGGTCTTAAAGAAAATTTTAGTCAAGAATTTATTTTACGCGCAATATACACAAGTTCGTGTTTTTAAAAAAAAATATTTTCTCGAATAACTATTATGAGATTAATAAGTAACACACATGTAGTAAATATTTACAACCAATATTAATCTCGACATTTTAGCCGATAAATTGTATATACAAAATACACTTTTTAGCCAATAAATATAATTAATTTTGGCCGACGGACCTATTTGCATTTTGCTCATTTAACTTCACCCAAACGGTTATTTGAGCTCTTATATGTAAATCGTCCATACTCGAAACAAAAAGAAATAAAAAACTTATTGCACGAGAAAAGTCGCACTTTTCCACTATGCAACATGGGTCGATTTCATGAAATCTACATTAAATGCCCAAAAGAAGATTGTCAAAATCTAGAAAATTAAATTAGCATTAATTGGGCAGTCTAGCTAGTACCACTAGTCTCTGACGGTAAGCAACTCCCACTTCCAACTGAGAGGTTATGAGTTCGAGTCTCCCCAAGAGCAAGGTGGGATGTTCTTGGAGGAAAGAATGTCGGGGGTCTATTTGGAAACAGTCTCTCTACCCAAGGGTAGGGGTAAGGTCTGCGTACACACTACCCTCCCCTGACCCAACTAAGTAAGATTATACTGGGTTGTTGTTGTCGTCGTCTAGCCAGTACCACTATAAAAAAGGCACAAAGTTGTAACTTAAGGCATTCAGCTAACTTCTTAGTCTTTGAATTACATCTTTTAAAATAAATTCCCCCCCACAACCCCCCCCCCCCCCCCCCCACACACACACACACTTGTACTATAGAATTTCTCTCAAAAAAAATAATAATTACTAATTACAAAGTAAATTAAAATGTCAGGAAAACAAGGGTCTGAAATTTTATGGGTCATACTCATGGTTTTGTTTACTATTCAAATAACTAATGCTGCTATTTACAATGTTGGAGATGGTAATGGCTGGAGTTTTGGTGTTAGTAACTGGCCTAATGGCAAGAATTTCAAAGCTGGCGATGTACTTGGTATGAATTAGCATTATTTGCCTTTTTTTACATTTTTTTCCTTTTGTTATCAGTCAGTTTTTCTATAAAAAAAAATACTATTTATGTCATTAAATAGGATTTTATGTAGTGTTTATTACCTCATGACTTTAAATATTTTTATTTTTATTTTTGCAGTATTCAAATATCCTAAAGGTATTCACAATGTGGTGATAGTGAACAAGGCAAATTATGGTAGTTGTAAGGCTTCAGGAAAAACACTTGGTTCTGGAAATGATAGAGTAACTCTTGGCAAGGGCACATACTATTTTATTTGCGGCATTCCTGGTCATTGTAATGGTGGCCAAAAGATTTCAGTTACTGCTAATTAAATAAATAAATAAAAATATAAAAAAATAGATAATATATATGTTGTTTTCTTCCTATCGTTTTTGTTTCGGTTAAGGGTCAAATATATCCTTGTACTATTAAAAATAGGTCATATTTATTCTCCGTTTGAATTCTTTATCAAATATGTCCCCACCGTTATACATTAGGGCCATATATATCCCTCAGCCGTTAAAACACTCTCCCATATATTTAAATTACGGTTAAGGGTCAAATATATCCTTATACTATTAAAAATAGACCATATTTATCCTCCGTTTGAATTTTTTATCAAATATGTCCCCACCGTTATATTTTTATCAAAACCCCTCCCATATATTTTTAGTAGCATGTGGCATCTTATGATTGGACTAGACGACCCGCCCCACTCCTTTAATTAAACCCGCCCCGCACCCAATGAAATTTAGTCTTCTTCTCCGTTCAATCCCTTCAATATGCTTATGCTTCTGCAAAATGCATGCTTCTTTGCTATTTGATGAAAAAGTTTTTTGAGGGTGCCTTAAAAAGTAGGGAGTGATAACAATCTTGTGCCATAAATATGAGATGGACCGAAAAAAAAGAAGAAATTGAGTATGTTATTTACTAAATGGTTAGTTTTATTGTCTGGTTCATTGCATAACTTATGTAGTACAACACCATATTGATTTCTAAATTATTATCCATTTGAATGCTTATCGAATACTAGTACTACTATTGCTATTCTATTTTTTTCCTTTATAATTCATGTACTTGTAGTTATACGATATGCGAGAAATTTAGTAAGTCTAGAAGCCAAAAACTTAACAGACCGCAACTCTACATGAAGATGCCAATTTGGAAAAAGAAAAGTACAAAATAAAAGAAAGCTGGCACAGAAATATAGTTTCACACTTCCATCTGCAGCTTCATGGGTTGGGAGTGAGATTCACCAGATATCATAAGAAGAATAATAATTATGTTTTCAATATAGAAAGAGTACTCTCATGGCGTCAAAGAGTGACCGCGCAACATTCAAGAGTGGACATTTTATTCATTGATGCATGTAACTAATATCCAACAATTAGCATACATTTTCGTCTTATCCGATTTTGAGGGTCATTTTCATGAGCCAATTTATATAGTAATAATTTTATATAAAAATAGAGTTTTAGCCTTTGTATTATTCGGCACATGCTAACATAGGCCATCACTACCTAGTATTGAAGGGATTGAACGGAGAAGAAGACTAAATTTCATTCGGTCGGGGCGGGTTTAATTAAAGGAGTGGGGCGGGTCGTCTAGTCCAATCATAAGATGACACGTGCTACTGAAAATATATGGGAGGGTGTTTTGATAAAAATATAACGGTGGGGACATATTTGATAAAAAAATTCAAACGGAGGATAAATATGGCCTATTTTTAATAGTATAAGGAAATATTTGACCCGTAACCGTAGTTTAAATATACTGGAGAGTGTTTTAACGGCTGAGGGATATATATGGCCCTAATGTATAACGGTGGGGACATATTTGATAAAGAATTCAAACGGAGGATAAATATGACCTATTTTTAATAGTATAAGGATATATTTGACCCTTAACCGTTTTTGTTTTATCTCTTCATTTCTATATTTGAAGACGGAAGTGACAACTTAAATTTGATCTCTCTTTTTTAATTCAAGTACTCCACAAGCAAAAAACATCTATATGGATCATGAAATAAAGCATTCTATTTGATTTGTACTCTAAAGTACAACAGTCGTAATGAAATAATACTACTAGATTTAATTTTGATAAATGCAGCTTAATTTGGAATAAATTAATTGGCGGTGACAGCGGCCTTAACGCCATTAGAACAATGTGATCCAATTGTACAAATAAAGTATTGTGTTCTTTGTACAAGTGTTACTTTATCGTCTCCTGAACTAAAAATTTGTCCTCCTGTACCATCGCAAGCGTCAAATCCTGCCTTGCTCACTTTCACCACGTTATGCATTTCAGTCATGTATTTAAATTCTATATTTTATTAAAGAAAAAAGAAACTCAATTTTTGTCAAATAGATGCACATTTTCATTATTATTTGAATATAAAAAATATGTTGATGAATGCTTACCAATGACGTCGCCAACCTTGAAAGTCTGGCCATTAGGCCAACCATTCATGTTGAAACCCCAACCATTAGCGCCGCCAGCAGGAAATGTAGCTGCACTTGAAATGCTGGTTTGAAGAAGGATGCACAGCCATCCCCCAAGTCATAAAATAGTGAAAACATATTATGGGGAGTCTTAGTTAGGAAAATGAGGATCTAGAAAGTTAAAACGACCGATCGAGTCGTTACAGAAATCATGAGAATTAATGTGAGAATCAATTGCCTCAACAGGAAAGTAGAAGTAAATTTTAAACTTTCCTCTATATTTCGAAGAGATAATGGCCTATTTAAGTTTGTTTTGTCCTATAATTTTTTTTGGCATTTTAAAAAAATTACTAATAAAATTCTTAATATCTTTCATAAGCTACATCTTTCATGGCAAGTGGTCGAAGGCAGAGGCGGATCTAGAATTTCTAATAGATGGGTGTACTACTAGAAAAAAGGAGACAAAAATGTATCTAGTAGGAATTGATCCGTATACCATTTAGTAAATAACTCAACTTTGAACCAAAAACACCATTTAACCTTCTTGTAGCATGAATGCCAATAGTTAATATTATATCAATTTGAAAAAAATATACATAAACAATTTAACTTATGGAAAGACCATGGGTTCACGTGCCCCATATTTAACCCTATAAATCTGCCCCTAGGCGAAAGGGGGTATTCTGTACAAACCCATATAAAATAGATAAATAATGCCAAAAATACAAATCTTATTGTGTATTTATATTAAATTAATAAATATGTTTTTCAAATAAATTTTAATCTCTAAATTATTATTAATTAATGTGCTCAAATTTTAATTTGTTGTTCTTAAACTCAATTTATAGCATATGAAGGTAATTTATTTTTATTTTTTTTGAAATGAGAGTTCCTAGCATACAAAATATAGATGAAGACATGGATAATAACACAAACCAAAGGAAGATCGTGTAAAGCCAAAATTCTGAAAATGATCTATGCAGAACATATTCATGGGATATGAAGGGAGAGGAATAACAGAATATTTGAAAATACTAGGAGAACTACAAAGCAAATTGCATGAGAGATAGCATGTGTTTGCAATATTAGAGTCCAAGGTGAAATGAAGAAAAAGATGTAGCAGTTTATGTATTGACCAGCTTATTTGTCATGATCTGTGTACTGCTTCTGAAATAAGATAGTATTAGATTTTATGTAAAGACTAAATGAGTCGAGGTAGACTCAACTGCTTGTAAATGCTTCTTTAGTGATTAATGAAAAACATAATTACCAAAAAAAACATACAAAATATATAAAAAGGCTACATCCCCCCCCCCCCCCCCCCACAAGTTTCGAACTCATTGATCAAGTATTTTTTTTATATAATCATATGGTATTTTGTACCGATTACCACGACTAATTTAAATTCGTGTGGCATGAAACTCATTGGAAAAGTATTTACTCAGTGGCAACTTGGTAGTTGTATACCGTCGAAATAGAGCATGACAGAATAGGATTGAAATGTGATGGATTGAACTAGGATACATGATTTAAATGCCTGACCGTGAGAACATAGTGTCCATGACCCCAAAATTAACCTTGACCCCGAATGAGCTCGAGGATACATTGTCAGATCAAATAACGGAAGGCCGAAATATCCGTAACCGGTAAGGTATCATGGGGGGAATCTCGGCATGTAACGATGAGAAGCTAACTAATTAGCAGATTATGAGATTTTTACCTTTTATAGAATTGTACCTAAGTACAACCCCTACTATATAAAGCATGTCTGATTATTTTTAAAGGGATTATTACACGCAACCCAAAATAATATATTGTTATTTTTTTCTTGAAAGTTCTTTCAACTGTGTGTTCTAATACTGATTGAAGTGCATTCTGTTCAAGGGTGCTTCACTTACCAAGGCTGTTACTGTTCAATCAGTGTGGTTTGAATTTACTTTATCATACTTTACTTTCCTTGCAATTCAATTTATTGCTTTCTGTCAATCTAATCCACATATCGTTAAAATCACTTACAAATTTAATTGTTATCTGATTTTGAGAGTAAATAATAGTATTCACCTATTTTGTTTTTTCCATGATTCACTTGTTTATTAACAAAATTATTTACGTATTGTTTTCATAACAATATTTTAAAAAATTCCAAGCGCCGGACTGCTCTCATTACTTACGGAGTACAATGTTTTATTTGCTTTAGTTTCCATGTTATAGAGGCGGAGGTATTGTGATTGAACATCAATTTGCTATCTGGAACGGTTCTAAATCGGAACGAAAGTTTTTGTTTAGTCATAAGTGTTCGAACAATCGAATGTGGATTGTGACAAAAGTAATAATAAAATAACAACTTATGGTGTGTTTGCCGTTTGGTACGAACGAAAATGTTTTCCTAAAAAGTATTTTTTTATGGAAAATAAGTGACTATTTAGTTGGCGAGTGAATCTTTTTTTTCAGATAAATATCTTTTAGTATTTAATTAGAGAGTAAAAAATATTTTTTATGCTACTTTCCTCACCCCATATTCCCCCAAATCCCCATGTTTCCTTGCTCACCCCCTCTCCAAATACCCCACGTTTTCATCAAGACTTTATTTTCTTCAAGAATTTAATTATTTTCTAAAAATTCATACAAACTCAAAGGAATTAATTTGTTGCTTTACTTTTTACGCAAAAATAATGTTAAAATTTGTGCTCTATAACAAACAAGAAAATACTCTTTTTTGGTTAAAAAAGAAATTACTCTTTTTACACCAAGAAAATAAAGTACTCTTTTTATTGAAATAAAAGAAATACTTTTTCTACATCATAATAAGAAAATATTCATTTTGTTGAAATAAAAGAATATTTTTTTACATCATGAAAAAAAATATTTTTTCGTTGTAATGAAAGAAAAGAAATTTCTATGAAAAGAAGTTCTTTTTTTGTTGAAATGGAAAAAAATATTTTTTTAAATCATATAACTCATTTGATGAAATGCAAAAAAATATCTATCTATAACATGAAAAGAAAATAATATTAATAATATTTTTATTTACGGTGGGGATGAGATGGGGAGGGGGTGGTGGATAGGCATGGGGTGGGGTGAGGTTGGATGGGTGAATGTGTGGGTTGGTTGGGATGGAAAATAGAGTGGGGAAAGTTGCGAGGGAGTTTTGAAAAAAAAATTCCCTTCTCTTCTCTTGATAAGAAAAAAAAAATGAGTACATGAAGAAAATATTTTTCAAAACATTAAAAAAAATGAAAAAAGAAAAAATCGAAAAATACTTTCCTCCATACCAAACACACTCTTAATTATGCTATTTTTTTTTTCTTGTTTCATACAAGTACTCCACAGGCAAAAAACATCCATATGGATCATGAAACAAAACATTCTATGTCATTGGTACTCCAAAGTACAATAATTGGAATGAAATAATACTGCTAGATCTAATTTTGATAAATGCAGTTTAATTTAAATAAATTAATTAGCGGTAACGGCAGCCTTGACGCCATTAGAACAATGTCGTCCAATGGTACAAATAAAGTATTGTGTTCCTTGTACAAGTGTTACTTTATCGTCTCCTGAAGTAAAAACTTGTCCTCCGGTACCATCGCATGCATCAAATCCTGCCTTGCTCACTTTCACCACGTTGTGCATCCCAGCCATGTATTTAAATTCTATATTTTACCAAAGAAAAAAGAAACTCAATTTGTCAAATAGATGCACATTTTCATTATTATTTGAATTATAAAAATATGTTGATGAATGCTTACCAATGACATCGCCAACCTTGAAAGTCTGGCCATTAGGCCAACCATTCATGTTGAAACCCCAACCATTAGCGCCGCCAGCAGGAAATGTAGCTGCACTTGAAATGCTGGTTTGAAGAAGGATGCACAGCATCACAGCTACGGCAATCACTCTTTTCCCTCCTGACATTTTTTTAAGAATTAATATATAAAAGAAAGGCTCTTAGTGTTAATGTGCCAATTGAGTATGATTTTAGACCCTTTTATAGGGAACTTCTTGTACCATTTGACTCACTATTCATTGGATTTGGAATATTTACTGTTTTACTATTATCCGCAAATTTATTAACAACCTTTTGAAAGTGTAATCTTCGAAGTTTTTCATTGTTAAAGAATATTCATTTGTATGATAAGTCAATAAAATATTACAAAAGAAAAAGGGAATAAATTGATGGACTTTCCGGTAAGGCAAAAGTGACTAAGATTAGACCGAAGGAAATTTGACAAAAAGAATAGGCAAATTTTAATATAGTTTCCAAAGAAGCAAAAATGTCCAAAGATACCATTTGCATTTTAAAGGTAACATACAAGTGTTGAAGTTTTATATACTTTTAGCATATTTTAATTTGGAGTTTACTGTATAGGCACTAAATTGGACTGGGCTAACACAAGGCCTACATTAACGTTTAATACTTATTGGATTGCCCAAATAAATATATGGATCAATAATCCAAGTATCCAACTACGTTGAGTTGGATCAACTAGTTCGGCTACACAAAATGAATTAGAAATGACATTGTACAGCCACTTGAAAATAAGAATTAATATATATATATATATATATATATATATATATATATATATATATATATATATATATATATATATATATATATATATATATATATATATATATATATATATATATATTGTATATATACACATTAGGTATATTGTATATAAAATTATATAATTTTGGTACATTTTTAAACTTATTAAATATAAATAATTTATGGCGCGGGATAAAAGCAAAACACTTGTGAATCCGTTAAATCAAGCCAAATGTCACTTGTCATTTTCCAAAAGGTCAAACTCTTGTCACGTGTCAGGTAAGACGGTTGTCACGTTTTACCTTGAATTTAACTACAGTAATCAAGTCCACCGGAAAAGTTGGTCTACAAACGTTTCTCTTCTGCAATTATAAGTAGTACTTATAACAATTACGCGGAAGTACATGCTGGGTACTTTTGTTAATTGGTGTAATAATCAATAGAAAAACATTAAACTTTCTAAAATAAAAATAGAATCAGAAAGTTAGTGAAGTCACTTTAACGAAATAAATTTTGGAAAATAGTGTAGTAATAAATCGAGCTCATTTGAATATTCAGTATGTCCTTAAATAAATTATTCCCTCAAGTATCTGAGGTGCTGGAATATATCCTCCCAGAATAAAATGATTTAACTCACCAGTGTACTGGTAGTAAAAACTCCGGTAAACTTCAAACTAATCAATGATCGTAAAACACACTGAAAAATATTGTGCAGAAGAAAGAAGAAAATTTAATCAGAAAATTTAATTAGTGTTGTTGTATGTGCTTGTTGACATAATTTTATCTTAATTTTTTTATACCGTTAGGTTATTGGTGGCATCCATTTGATCCTACTTTAGTGTTGTTGCATGTGCTTATTGACATAATTTTTATATTATAAATAGTGTTAGTCTTATTTTAGCTTCTTTTTGTCCATATTAGTTAGGCGCGTTTATAGCGATATACTTTCCGTGGAATCCCACAAATTTTCTTATTAGTGTAATCTATACCGAATTGATATGCCCCCAAAATTGATAAATCGAAATCGAAAAAATCGAAACCTTATTGAAATGATAACGATAAGCATATGTACAAATCGATAATCAATAAGTAATTATCGATAACGGTCAAAAATGAAATCGGAAAAATCGAAACCTTATTGAAACGATAACGATAAGCAAATGTACAAACCGATAATTGATAAGTAATTCTCGATAAGTATCAAAATCAAATCGATAAATCGAATGCACGCCCCTAGCGAGCGCGAGCGATGACGACGGTGCGAGGCTTGCCTTCTTCTTAACTCTTTAAGATCTAAAAGAAGAGCAATTGTATATATAACCATCAAAAGTCTTTTCTTCCTCCAGTATAGAACAATGTCTCTTAGCCAAGGAGGAAAACTCCAATATCTCATTTTCCTTCCATTTCTCATTCACTCTCTTTAAGCTATATCAAGCTTAAAAGCCCAATAATCCCTCACATGAATAGGAAATGACTATAAAATAAAGGAATGCACGGACGTGTGTGTGTTTCACATTCAAGAATTAATTGCATCTAGATAAGTAGATTTTTCTTTGAACTTTCGTTAGTGAACTTATATCGGACATGCTCGGTCAATCGGTAGATTTGAAATCATTGAAACGTCGAGCTTTGTTGTATACCTAGACAACATAAGTCACAAAATCAATCTTTAACCATCTATGGTTCTCACGTTTGTGTTCGTTTCAGCCATGAACACCACCTGGTTTCATGAGTGCTTAGAGAATGTGCCTTTACTTTTATTCCCCTTGAAGCGGATTACACTTCACACTCACATAGTTGATTTCAAAACGTGTAATCCTTTAGACACAATATCTGTTCATATCGTGCAAGACTTAGCAAATCATTAAAAAACTTTAAGCTTTATTGACTAATCAAAAAGCCTTAATACTTTACCTCGATTTATGAACATTGTCTTCACCACGAGAATGGGTTGAGTTATTTGACAATATTGAACCGTGATTCATAACTTTGTTTGATCTCTTTAAACCTAGCTCGTGGGATATCTAGTCTGCTAGGTAGAATTACAGCCATGATGACTTGTCCTAGACCTTAACCCTCATTCCTTTGATGATCTTTCAACTGCCTCTCTAGATAGACCTTTTGTAAGTAGATCCGACATGTTATCTCGTGACTTTACGTAGTCGTGATAATACCACTAAAGAGTAGTTTTCTAATAGTATTGTGTATCCATCGTATATGATGAGATTTTTCATTATACATAACGTTCTCTGCTCTGCCTATTGCCGCTTGACTATCACAATGTATACAAATATGTGCTAAAGGTTTAGGCCAAAATGGAATATCTTCAAAAAAAATCCATAGTCATTCAGCTTCTTTAGTGATCTTATCTAAAGCTATGAATTCAGTTTCCATTGTAGAACGAGCGATGCACATTTGTTTGGATGATTTTCAAGACATTGCTCCACCCCTAATTGTAAAAATATATCCACTCATGGATTTATCAGATGATCCGGTGATCTAATTTTGCATCACAGTAGCCCTCAATCATGGAGGGATATTTGTTATTATGCAAAGCATAAGTTTGGATATGTTTCAAATACCTCGAAACTCGTTTCATTGTCATTCAATGTATTTGATTGAAATTACTTGTAAACCGACTCAGTTTGCTAATACCACACGCTATATCTGGTCGCGTACAATTCATGATATGTATAAAATTTCCCAATACTCTTGCATAGTCCGATTGTGAGTCACTTTCACCTTCATTTTTTTAAAGTGCATAACTCACATCAATTGGAGTCTTGGCAGTCTTGAAATCCAAATACTTGAACTTGTCAAGCACTTGTGGAATCTTATGAATTATGATTCCTAAGATCATGTCAGCAGCTCCTAAATCTTTCATGTCGAATTTTCTAGCCAACATGCACTTAGTAGAATTTATATCGATCATACTTTTCTCGTTATTAGCAAGTTATCAGCATATAAACAAGCAATGACTTCATGACTTGGAGTATTTTTTAATGTAAACATATATGTCACACTCATTGATTTTAAACCTATTTGCCAATAGTGTTTGGTAAAATTTAACATGACATTGTTTGGGTGCTTGTATACACTTTCATTTCTTTACCAGGAACCACAAAACTTTCAGGTTGTTACATATAAATCTCTTCCTCCAATTCTCCATTTAAGAAAGTTGTCCTAATAACCATTTGATGGATTTTAAGATCATACACGGCCGCTAGTGCCATTAACACACTGGAAAATATTGTGCAGAAGAAAGAAGAAAATAATCAAAAAATTTAGTTAGTAAAGATTCAGGGATTCAAGGCATATTTATAAACCATTTGGCACTGTTTCTGAAAAGGTTTGCAACCTTCAGAAACAAGCATATCTATTAAAACAGGTGGGAAGAAATATTGCGGGAAAAACAGAAAATTAACTTTTAAAATAATCCGAAAAATGGACTGCATCGGACCGAGTCGTGGATCATGGATTAATTAAATTTTCGTTAATTAATTGAATAATTGAAAGAAATTTTATCCAAAAATATTAATAAATCAATCTTTGACCAAATCCAAATTTGAAGCCGAAGCTGAGCCTAGGGGCGTGCATTTGTATCGGTTTATCGATAAATCGAATCGATTATTTGTTATCGAAATCGAAAAAATCGAAACCTTATTGAAACGATAACAATAAGCGTATGTACAAATCGACAAGTAATTATCGATAAGGGTCAAAATCGAATTGATAAATCGAATGCCACCCCTAGACAGTAGACAGGTGTTAAATGAGTAATTACCTATTTGTGTAGATTAATATAAAAAACAGAATGTATATATATTCCGCTACTATTTTGATACCCTTTCCTTTATCCTAAGTCCCTTACCCTATTATTCTTTCTACCACATTTAAGGAATGATCATATTTAAAGATCAATGGAATGGAGTTTAAATTAATGAAAAACAAAATTAGTTGTGATGATGTGTTTTGTTTTATTTTTTTTTATACCGTTGGAGTATTGGTGGCATCCATTTGATCCCTTGCTTTAGTGTTGTTACATATGCTTGTTGACATAATTTTTATATTATAAATAGTGTTAGTCTTATTTTAGCTTTTTTGGTCCATATTAGTTAGGCCTTTATAGCGATATACTTTCCGTCGAATCCCGCAAGTTATTCTAATTGGTGTAATCGATAACCGAATTGATAAGCCCCCAAAATTGATAAATCGAAATCAAAAAAATCGAAACCTTATTGAAACGATAATGATAAGCATATGTACAAATCGATAATCGATTATCGATAAGGGCCAAAATCGAAATCGAAAAAATCGAAACCTTATTGAAGCGATAACGATAAGCAAATGTACAAATTGATAATTGATAAGTAATTCTTGATAAGTTTAAAATCGGATAGTCTCGGTCAATCGGTAGATCGGTAGATTTGATATCTTTGAAACGCCGAGCTTTGTTGTATACCTAGACAACATAAGTCACAAAATCAATCCTTATCTATCTATGGTTCTCACGTTTGTGTTCGTTTCAGCCATGAGCACCGCCTAGTTTCATGATTGCTTAAAGAATGTGCCTTTTCTTTTATTCCCCTTGAAGCGGATTACAATTCAGACTCACATAGTTGATTTCTAAACGTGTAATCCTATAGACACAATATCTGGTTATATCGTGCAAGACTTAGCAAATCATTAAAAAAACTTTAAGCTTTATTGACTAATCAAAAAGCCTTAATACTTTAAGTCGATTTATGAACATTGTCTTCACCACGAGAATGGGTTGAGTTATTTGACAATATTGAGCCGTGTCATAACTTTGTTTGATCTCTTAAAACCTAGCCCGTGGGATATCTAGTCTGCTAGGTAGAATTACGGCCATTATGACTTGTCCTAGACCTTAACCCTCATTCCCTTTGATGATCTGTCAACTGCCTCTCTATATAGACCTTTTGTAAGTGGATCCGACATGTCATCTCGTGACTTTACGTAGTCGTGATAACACCACTAAAGAGTAGTTGTCTAATAGTATTGTGTATCCATCGTATATGACGGGATTTTCATTATACATAATGCTCTCTGCTCTGCCTATTGCCGCTTGACTATCACAATGTATACAAATATGTGCCAAAGGTTTAGGCCAAAATGGAATATCTTCCAAAAAATTCCTTTGTCATTCAGCTTCTTCACCGATATTATCTAAAGCTATGAATTCAGTTTCCATTGTAGAACGAGTGATGCACATTTATTTGGATTATTTTCAAGACATTTCTCCACCCCTAATTGTGAAAATATATCCACTCATGGATTTATCTGATGATCCGGTGATCAAATTTTGCATCACCGTAGCCCTCAATTACGGAGGGATATTTGTTATAATGGAAAGCATAAGTTTGGATATATTTCAAATACCCCAAAACTCGTTTCATTGTCATTCGATGTATTTGATTGAAATTACTGGTAAACTGACTCAGTTTGCTAATACCACATGCTATATCTGGTCGCATACAATTCATGATATGCATCAAATTTCCAAATACTCTTGCATAGTCCGATTGTGAGTCACTTTCACTTTCATTTTTTTAAAGTGCATAACTCACATCAATTGGAGTCTTGGCAGTCTTGAAATCCAAATACTTGAACTTGTCAAGCACTTTTTTAATGTAGTGAGACTGTGATAATGCTATACCTTGTGGAGTCTTATGAATTATGATTCCTAAGATCATGTCAGCACCTCCTAAATCTTTCATGTCGAATTTGCTAGCCAACATGCGCTTTGTAGCATTTATATCGATTAAAGGAAGTACATGTTCTTTGGTGTTTGCTACGCCTTGGATCATCTACACTTTGTGTATTTTCCTTTGGTTCTTCCCGTGGTCGTTTAGGTCTTTCACTTAACGACTCGCATCCAGTTTTATAGGGATAGATGCTTTCATAGAATTCAGCATTATCTGATTTCCATTACTGTATTAATATGAATTTCGGGATTATCAGATTTATGAACCCAAAACCGACATGCTTTACAGTTGGTAGCGTATCCAATGAAAATGCAAAACACTTGTGAATCCGTTAAATCAAGCCAAATGTCACTTGTCATTTTCCAAAAGGTCAAACTCTTGTCACGTGTCAGGTAAGACGGTTGTCACGTTTTACCTTGAATTTAACTACAGTAATCAAGTCCACCGGAAAAGTTGGTCTACAAACGTTTCTCTTCTGCAATTATAAGTAGTACTTATAACAATTACGCGGAAGTACATGCTGGGTACTTTTGTTAATTGGTGTAATAATCAATAGAAAAACATTAAACTTTCTAAAATAAAAATAGAATCAGAAAGTTAGTGAAGTCACTTTAACGAAATAAATTTTGGAAAATAGTGTAGAAATAAATCGAGCTCATTTGAATATTCAGTATGTCCTTAAATAAATTATTCCCTCAAGTATCTGAGGTGCTGGAATATATCCTCCCAGAATAAAATGATTTAACTCACTAGTGTACTGGTAGTAAAAACTCCGGTAAACTTCGAACTACTCAATGATCGTAAACACACTGAAAAATATTGTGCAGAAGAAAGAAGAAAATAATCAGAAAATTTAGTTAGTAACGATTCTGGGATTCAAGGAATATTTATAGACTATTTGGCACTATTTCTGAAAAGGTTTGCAACCTTCAGAAACAGCCATAGCTATTAAAATAGGTGGGAAGGAATATTGCGGGAAAAAACAGAAAGCGAACTTTTAAAATAATCCGAAAAAATGGACTGGATCGGACAGCGTCGTGGATCATGGATTATTCTGGATTGAATTTTCGTTAATTAATTAAATAATTAAAAGAAATTTTATCCAAAAAGATTAATAAATCAATCTTTGACCAAATCCAAATTCGAAGTCGAAGCCGAAGCTGAGCCTGGGGGTGTGCATTCGTATCGGTTTATCGATAAATCGAATCGATTATTTGTTATCGAAATCGAAAAAATCAAAACCTTATTGAAACGATAATGATAAGCATATGTACAAATCGCTAAGTAATTATCGATAAGGGTCAAAATCGAATTGATAAATCGAATGCCACCCCTAGACTGTAGACAGTTGATAAATGAGTAATTATCTATTTGTGCAGATTAATATAAAAAACAAAATGTATATATATTCCGCTACTATTTTGAAAGCGGCTATATAATATTATATTTCCTAATTTATACCATTTCCTTTACCCTAAGTCCCTTTCCCTATTATTTTCTCTACCACATTTAAGGAATGATCGTATTTAAAGATCAAGGGAATGAAGTTTAAATTAATGAAAAACAGAATTAGTTGTGATGATGTGTTTTGTTTTATTTTTTTTATACCGTTGGAGTATTGATGGCATCCATTTGATCCCTTACTTTAGTGTTGTTGTATGTGCTTGTTGAGTGCTCGATCTCGACCGTAGCTAAATCATTTCGCTGGTATATTGCTTCTTCTACGTGACTTCGACTTGGTTGACCCCTGGTCATTCTTCCTTAAGTAGAATTTTCTTTGATCAGATTTTGACCAATATAGTTGGTCCCTTCGCCTGTCGGGGGTCGTATTTGAATGAGCTTGATGGGCAGACTACGCCAGTTTGCGAGTTGAGAAATCTGAGCATCTGGGTCGAAGGGCGAACCCTTCATAGCGAGATGACTATGTGATGCTTCCAGAGCCATATCTGACCGTTATGTAAGATTGAAATGACATTAAATTGCCATGCGTCATTTTGGCACACGTTCCCTATACGTTAAGTCATTTCATGAGCCTCCTCTGTTTTGGTGTTAATGTGGAAGTGTTTGGTTTTCCCGCTCAGGTTTCTTGTATTCTCATAAATAAATAAAAATTTCTCGTTTGGGTTGTTATATTTCCAATAAATTATACGAAAAATTCAAGGCTTTTCTTTCCTCCCTCTTTATATTCTTACGCCTCCATCTCTCTTCTATTGAAGTTTCTTGCCATCGTTATCCCTCCACCTTAGCACTTATCATCTACATAATCTAAGAAAACATGGCTAGTGCACTTTCTAACACCGGTAGAGTAGCTGGTACCATTGCATCGAAAATGGATATGCCTTCCCATGAGGACGGGACAACCATTGTATAAGATGAAAATTTTCCCACTTGTATGAGATAATTCCACGTTTGGGGAAAACCATGACTCATTTCAAGAACTTACCTAACGTGGATCCTAAGCCCGTCATTTCTGTAATGTATAGCGTGGCGCTTGCTGCGCTTAGCGCTAAGTGGAGGATTCCTGACCATGTTGAACTCATTCCCGCGGGTAATGACATCGTGGAGATACATCACCTAGGGTACTACGCGTTTTATTATGCGTACCCATTTGTCATTGGTGGCACACTTCCCCTTCCTTCCCTAGCGAAGGACTTTTGTCTCTATTGTGGGGTGTGCCAAACTCAGCTCTCTCCATATATATATACAAGGCCTTCCTCATGCTTATCAAGTACAAGGAACTGGTTGGCCTGGGGATTTCTCTCTGTCCCTTGGTTCACCTCTTCATATCTAGTTTTTACAGGGGTACTATGATACATCTTCGTCATCGCGGGAACAAGGGCGTGGTGGTGAAGATGGATGATAAGACCAATCGCCATTTTTGGGAAAACTTATTCTTTGTGAGGACGGACCACGTGGTGTCAAATCCTAACGGGTTTCTTGAGAAGTGGAATTATGCCCGTAAGTTTTTTTTCTCAAACGGCTTCTCGTCGTCCCCTTGTAGTGATCTGATTGTTCTTCTTTTTACCCTTTTGTCTATTTTGCAGCAGAGAAGGTACCTCCTCTGCTAGTCGCTGATATTCGCGAGTGGGCGAGCCAGGTTTTACCCATACGATGGGGATTCATGAGTGGCCATCGTTCCACGAGAGATTCAGGCGTAGACCATCTGCTGATGAGTCTCCTAGTCTTGCCCTTGGTCACTTTGACCTTTGTTCTGTATTTTCCTCCCCATATTTCCTCTTTACTTTAAACTGCTCTCATTAGTAGGTCGGCGAGTCACGAGGAGGGTGGGGGCTCATATACCTGCTTTTTCATCAGTCCAATCTCTCGATCGGTCCTACACCGATTGCGGCTACAAGTGAGAGCGTTCAAGCGGCTGCTACTTTACAGACTGCGACCCTTCTTGGGCTCGGCCTTCATGAGGTTTCTCGTCAGTAAAAAGCTCTGATTCCCATAGTTCATTTGGTGGACGAATCATCTGAGGACGATGGCGAAGAATCTCCATTAAAGAGGCGGAGACTAAGGGCAAATGGGATACCCAGGATCAAGGGGCCTTAGAGGGGCGATACCGTGTTGGCAGTGTCTGAGCCTACTGGTGATGCTAATTCATATGAGGAGACCGATCCCCCTCGAGCATGGAGGTGGTGCCCATTTCTGGTGTAAGGGAGTTTATCGTGGTAGGTTAAAAGCTCGGAGGCCACTGCAATCATTCTGACTGGTCCATCGACTTCACAACAGAATCGTGTACCTCTTCGGTCAGCGAGAGGGCAAAGGGCGTGGTTATAGATGACTATGAATTTGGTTTATATATTGAATCCGAGGACATAAGCATGTTTGAGGTGGGGTTCACTCAGGTGGAGGGGGAACAAACAATTCCTCCCGCGTGATCGAGGTTTCTCTAGATTGCTATTTATTGGAGGATACAGTGAGCTTGATGCCCCAATTTACCGTTCTTTGATCCGCTACTGAAAGCAAGGCCCTTCAGGAGATCACTGATGCTAACCTATCACGGGGCATAACCGAAATGGAATTGAGGGCGAGGTTATTTCTTTCTTCGTTTTACGTCTTCAATCTTGCTGACTTTCTCTTTCTGTTCTCTCTTCTTTCTTCAGACTTTCTTTTTGGAGACTTAATGTATCCTCCGCAAAGAGAGGTGGGTTGCCGCTTTTCAGAAAATGGTTTCAAAGTACCACCAATACCATGACACGTGCCTCGAGATACATGCACGACTCAGAGTGGGTGGCAATCTTCAGTCCTTTGGGGAGGAATTGGAGCGGAAGGAGACGAGGACCTGATGCGGTCCATGGCAGATGCAACGAACTTGAGGGGCTACTTAGGGATAATGAAGAAGAGCTCGAGGTGGGCAAGGGAGTTGCGGCTGAGTGTGTTGATCTTCAAGTGAAGGTGGTGGCCCTACGGGCGGAGCTTGAGCAGAGTGCTACTAGAGTCACCGGTCATAGTTTTGAATTGGAAGAGAAGGTGACCGAGTTGGAAAGGAAGGCGACCGAGCTGGAGAGTGCCGAGGGATCCCGAGTAGTGCCCTTAGCGAGGGCTGCAACACTGAAATATTCTATCCGCATTCTCAGGTCTGAACGTGCAACTGATATGGAAGCAGCCGCTCTGACAGAGGCGTGACTTGATAAGTGTATTGACGGGCTTGAGAGAGATGTATCGATCCTGGTGATCAAATAGTTGCTCTCGAGGCTGAGCGGGTGCAGTTGTTCGCTTCTACTCCTCATTCATCCCCCTCTATTGAAGTTCCTCGCCCTTTGTACGAGATGTGGATCCATGTTGAGGCTCAGCAGGATATATATAAGGGTTTGTTGGAAATGGGGAACACTCCTGAAGTCGCTTTCGAAGAAGTTCATGTTAAAGAGCACGGGGCCCTACTTGCCTGCAGCTATGATCCCATGAAACTGGAGGCCGGTGGAGACGATGAGATCGAGGACGGGCTTACCTTTGATGATGAACGTTCTGACGGAAAGGGTGACGGTGGAGCTGAAGCCGCTGAACCAAGCGGGGAGAGAGATGACATCGTGGATGGGGATAATGCTGAGTGAAGCTTTTGTACTTAATTTTTCCTCCTATATTTAGTTTTTGTGTACTTATTAGTTGGGTGGGGGGCCTCTTTTGGCCACTTTGTAAGATGTATTTTTCCTTTGAGTATAACGGTTTATTTGTCCTTGGTTGTATGTCGTTGGCCTTTCCTTCTCTTTTCTTTTCGAATTTCTAGGATCTTCTTACAGTAAGTCCCTAACTTTTGGTAGTTAATTCGAGCGGGGTCGAATGTAGATTTCCAATTCGAGCGACGCCGAATTTGACTTGACAATTTGAGCAAGTTCAAATTAGACTTGTTAATTCGAGCGAGGTCGAATTTGTCTTGCTAATTCGAGCGAGGAAGAATTTAGACTTGTTAATTCGAGCGAGGTTGAATTTGTCTTGCTACAGGTCAAATTTAGACTTGTCAATTTGAGAGAGGCCAGATTTTGTCTTGCTAATTCGAGTGAGGCCAAATTTTGACTTGTTAATTCGAGCGAGGTCAAATTTAGACTTGTTAATTCGAGCGAGGTCGAATTTGTCTTGCTAATTCGAGTGAGGTCGAATTTGTCTTGCTAATTCGAGCGAGGTTGAATTTAGACCTGTCAATTCGAGCAAGGTCAAATTTGTCTTGCTAATTGGAGCGAGGTTGAATTTAGACTCGTTAATTGGAGCGAGTTCAAATTTGTCTTGATAATTCGAGCAAGGTCGAATTTTTCATTTGAATTCGAACGAGAGCAAGGTCGAATGTACATTTCTTGTGTTGGAGTGATGTGTAAACTTGGTCGAGTTGCATAATAATTTCATATGATGCTTCTCTTACTCATTTATTTGAGAATACTACATGTTGATGTACGGTCCTCACATATATTCGAGGAGTCACAGTCTATTTAGTCCCTCCATAGCTCGGCCTGGAGAGGTAGTTGATAGGCTGGGCGATGAATGTTTCGCTCAAGCTTCGAGACATCTCAATGTATGTAAGATATCGATTTTTTGATAGTTGTATCATCGTAAAGTGTCTTTAACACGTGCGTGGGTGAGTTTCACGCACTTCTGTTCTATCTGCATGTTGGAGAGATTCCTATGTTTTTCGGGCTGGTGACCTAGTCCCAATATATACATACTTTTCCTTTATGGCGTTAAGTGCCAACTTATTAGGGGGGGGTGTTCGCTCGATCGTTGCCTGCAGGATGATATGACGCGGAGCATTTTCTTGGTGTGCTATTTTGGTGGCGTTTGTTCCTTGTTCGTGTGTCGGTGATATGCCCCTATTCCTGTCCCTCTATGAAAAGAAATAACAAGTTAAAGCAAAACGAAATTGTTTGTTACCTCGACTGATTCGCTGACGAGTGGAAGGGAGCGACCATGTTCCCTTCTTTCGCTATGCTTCCTAGCTACTACCATTGGTTGAGCTAATATCCACCGAACTCGGACGATATCTTGTGTGTCTTTGGCTTGGTGTTTTTGTCGTCTCTGCTACTTGGGTATGGAAAGTCCCTTCGATCTGAATGGCAATGAACTGAGAGTGCTAACTTCAGATCCAATCTCAGAGGAAGCCTCGTACGTAGCTTCAACGTTAGTCGAATCTGGGCACCTTGTGGGCTGATGGCTTACTTCGCCCATTGGGATCTTCGGGTTCAAATGCCAATCTGATCGAGTCCCGAGTGCGTGAAGATACCGAAACATAAGTCGCACCACAAGCACACATGCAAAATGATGAAGTTACAACGAACGGGAAGTAGAACTAGAACCGAGTTAAGATCTAGAGGAAACTAAAACTTTGGATAGAAAATTCCCACATATGGTGCCAAATTGTTTGACCAAAAAGTTTCAAGCCTTTTTCTTGAACTAATTAAATAAGAAGATATGGGGTAAATCCTAGCCAAAGATAATTTATTCTAGATATGGGATAGAAGATAGGAATAAACAAGCATAACTGAACACAAAATTTGATTACAGTTAGGATCGGATTCCTTAATGTAAGAACAGGAAGATGACTTCAATAATATCAAATGATAACGAAGAATATATAAAGGAAAAGAATCACCATTCTTGAACAAGATAGACCTCCTTACATTTGCTAAAATTGAACTACAGATAAATACGAGGATCCTGAGATTTATCCCCCTTTTGGCGAAGAGCCTGGGAGGATGGAACATCTTCTCCTTCAGAGGGTGTATGTATATGTATATATTCCATCAACCCCCTTTTCTGTTATTCTCTCTCATGATTTTTATACAAAACATTTCTCTTACTCAGCGGTCCTTAATCGGGTACCTAAATAATTGGAATATCCTTTAGAGTATTCTAATATATTGCTTCCTGTACGTGACTTTGGCTTTATTGACCCCTGGTCGTTCTTCCTTAAGTAGAATTCCTTTGATCAGATTTTGATGTATTCACTATCAAAAACAACTCCCTCCTCCACCCGAATCACTTGTCGAATTACACTGAATTTGTTATTATTTTTGTTTGGATTAAAATTGAGTTATTGAAAAATTGACATTATTAGATCAAAAATTGACAATATTGATAATCGTTTCGTGCATCTTTTACCCATTTTGTTTCATTATCTAACAAAAGATGATTTAATTTGGTAGAGACCTCACGCGCTTTAGATCCTAAAGAATCGCTAAAATGGATTTAGGAAAGATGAAAGTTTGATTTTGGTGATTATAATTATGTTTTGAGTCCCATGTGGTCAATATACAATAATTCGAGAAATTTTAACTAACTTTTCACGCACTTGGACCGATGTACAGTCACCTTCAAGAACACGATAATGAATAGTATGGTATTAGTTTATTTCAGAACACGATAATGAATATACGAAAAAAAAATATTTTTTCAACTATTATTTTGAGGCTATACAATTTTCCACGTTGAATCATGAACTAAAATGGATAGAATTAGAAAATTTGAACTAAGCCACAAAAAATAGAACTAGGCCCAAAAAATGATTACATGGAGTTTCTTTTTTTGAAAAAATAAAATTATATTGTCGCTGTAAAAATAATAGTAAGAAATATATATAAAATTTATATATTTTTTGTATATATATACATGTTGTATGTTATATACAATAATTATATAAATTTATATACTTTTTGAATTACTAGATGTAAATAGTTTCTGGCGCGAGTTAAAAGTGGTAATACCCTTTCTTTTTTCTTGGGATCTTTACGTAAATAGCCAGCTATATTTAATGTTGAAATGACGCTTGTCATATTTCATGCTTTCTTTTCAATGTGTTATCGTTAAAAAGAATTTTCTGCAGTTAAACAAGAAAATTTTTGCCTTTACTTGATAATTAGGATGTAATTTGTGGATCTTTGAAGACTCCAGCACGATAATCTCATTTGTAGGTTAATTTTTAGCTCAAGCCGTTCTTTTTTTGATTTAACTTAAATGTGAAGAAATAGATATATTCCCAATATAAAAACTCAAAAAGGCTAAGAAATTTTATCCGAAATATATTCAAACTTTAAGTTTTGATATAATTAGAATATTACCAATAAAATATGACCTCATATCATAAATTTAAATCAAGATCCAATAATTTTGATTGACACTCTAAAATTTTGTCCTCTTAAATATAATATTTAATTAGCAGTAACTGCAATCTTTTGGTCAAATTGACAATGAGTTGGCTTCCCACAAATAAAGTAGCTTGTGCCCTTACTAAGTGTTACTTTATCATTTCCAGAAGTCAATGTTTCCCCAGAAGGCGTACAACTATCATAGTTCTCCTTGTTCACTATCACCACACTGTGAACATTTTTTGGGTAATTGAATACTGCAAAAAAAAAAACAAAAAAGTTAAAGCCATGAAATATGAGTTCTTAATTAATTTTTCGTTTTGATAAATAAGCAATTACATGATTTAATTTATTTAACAACTCTAACAACTTTCAGAAAGAGTTTATGTCTCGCTCGAATAATTTTATTCACGTAGCTTATACATACCAAGAACATCGCCGGCCTTGAAATTTTTGCCATTAGGCCAGTTGCTAACGCCCATATCCCAACCACCATCATCACCAACATTATAAGTAGTTGCATTTGTTATTTGGATTGTAAATAACACCATAAATATGACCAGAAAAATTGTTGACCTTTCTAATTTCCCTGACATTTTTCTACTTAATAATTATGTCTCTTAGTAGAAACTGTATATAATATAGTTGTGATGGAATTTCAAAAAGTGTAGTCCTAAAACTTGAAACTTAGGTGAATAATTTAAGTTAGAATTTGTGGCTATTTATAGTGGCACTAATTAGAGTGCTCAATTATTTTTAACAATGTTAATTTCTCCGGATATTGACTATATTATGCAATGTGGATTTCATGAAATTTGCTAAAATGTAGCATGGTGAAAAGTGTGAGTTTTGGTGTGGACAAGTGACAACAGGACAATTTATTATTCAACAATAGAACCTAAAATAAATGTTTAGATGGAAGTAATTCTATACAAGGATTGTCCAGATTAATATTGATAAGATATTCACTACATGTGTGCTATTTATTACGCTCAACGGTTAATAATCCAAAATTTTGGATTTCAATTAAATAGTAGTATATGTTATTGATGACAAGAGGGGTTGCTCTGATGGTGAGCAACCTTGATTTCCAACCGAGAGGTTGTGAGTTCGAATCTCCCCAAGAGCAAGGAGGAAAGTTCTTGAAGGAAAGGATGCCGGGGGTCTTTTTGGAAAAAGCCTCTCTACCCAAGGGTAGATGTAAGGTTTGCGTACATACTATCCTCGCCATACCCCACTATGTGGGATTATACTGGATTGTTGTTTATGTTTAGTAGTATATGTTATTGAACTTGATGAATTAATCTACTCGTTTGGGTCAATGTGTATTAAGAGTAGATGTAGTACACTTCAATTTGACCTTGAGGAAGAAATCCTCTTGAATCTCTCAATAGAACTTTAGAAAAGCTATGTGATCAATGTCCATTTTCTCTTTTGGTAATGTTAAAATGCCTTTATTTACATATATATGTAACTCGTATTTATAAGAGAGATTTGCACAAAACAATAGCCGAATACCTATATTGTACCTATATAGTAATGTTTTTAAGTTCATATTCGCTTATATTATTTTTCTGCAATAGTATTCTTACACTCGGTATAAAATGTTATACATTTATTATAATCTTGTATAATATTATTGTTTATTCGTAAAACGGAACAATTGAATTTTTTACGTAATTTATAGACAAGCAAACTAATTTGATCCAAACACAGAGATGAGAAGAAAATAAGAGAGCAAATAAGGTTGTTTTAATTAAGAGTGGAAGTGGAATACAATATAAGTTTTGTTTAGAACTTTCTGTCTTTTAATGGCGACCGACCTTGCTATTTATAGCTATATCTAGGGAAATAAGACCCTAGGATCAAGTCTTGCTTATATGACAATAAATGAGCCATTGATGAATATGTAACCGTGAGCCATGAATACAAATATTCTCTACAACGACTGCCCATTTAATGATAGAGAATATTCTTCATTGAATACTATCCGATGGCAAGCATTCGAACTGCTCCCTTTGACCAGGATCCCTTCGGAGTTCATCTTTTGCGACTCCCTGGAGTCTCTTGTTCTGGGTCATTGACATCTTTATTTTCTTGGCCACCAAGAAGTTTAAGCCATTAATTTTATTCCCTCCAAAAATTATGTTGATAGTCAACTCAGGAGGGTTTTTCAATATTCTCAAAGGCTCCGCATTGTCCCGGGTATGACCGTAAATGTTCTTGGCACGGTCGCTCAAGAACTCCCTATGATGATCTTTGTTCAACAACGTTATCACCTCTTCATGCAGATGCATGTAGTCCCTAGTTCTGTGGCAGTGAGTCCCATGATATTTGCACCATAAGTTAGGATCTATTTTGCTAGGATCGGATCTAATGGCCTCGAGAATCATGCTTCTTTAATATTCCTCATTGTTGATACCAGCTCCACTATGCTTCCTTGGTTGATATCGGGAACCCAAGATGATCATCTTCGATCCTTATTTTTGACTCATAAAGGTGATGAACATCCGCCCATATAGTCGCTTGAAATTCGAGAAGGCTTTACTTCGGCTTTGGGGAGGCCTCGGAGCTCATCAGATTCAAACCCTCTGTGACTGCCTCCACTGCCCACTCGTATACGGCTGGTATCAACATTCTCTCTTTCTGGAATCTGAACACGAATTCCCACAATAATTCGGACTCACCTTGTGCGATCCTAAATATGTTTGCCTTCCTGGCTTGGACCTTTCTGGCCCTCGCATGGGCCTTTATGAAGGAATCTGCAAGTATTTCAAAAGAGCCAACTGAATGATCAGGTAAGAGTGAATATCATGCCAGGGCTCCCTTTGTGAGTGTTTCTCCAAACTTCTTCAGTAGAACTGATTCAATCTCATGCTGAGCCAAATCGTTCCCTTTCACAGTCGTGGTATAATTTGTGATGTGATCTTGCGGGCTCAAAGGCCCATCGTATTTTGGTATGTTCAGAATCTTGAACCTCTTCTAACTCAACTCCGGTGCTGCATTTGATTTAAATGGCAACTAAGTGTAGTTTTCTGAATCTGGACCTTTCAAAACTGGTGGTGCGTCTTGAATCTGATCCATTCAAGCGTGAAACTCCTTTGCGTTTTGATCCATCCATTCGTTCATTTCCCTCATAAATTTCATATGTTCGATTTTGGAGGGGTCATTCCCGTTATTGTTACTAGATCCATTACTGGTACCACCGGTACCATCGAAGCCGATCTCATCCCTTGGGGTGTTGTTATCAACTCTTTGAGCCGTTTGATTTGCAGCAACATCGAGAAGAACTGGACCCCTTCTGTTTGTATTGTTGGAAGCACCGGGCAATGCTTGCTTCAACCCCGTCATCGCGCGATCCTGCCTTCAGAGGTGGACCATGATGGCTTTCTGCTGTTCTCTTAGGATTCTCACCGTTTCCGCATTGTGTTCCTCCTCTGCATCATCAGGAATTGGCTCCTGTACATGCCAAGGGTCTTGCCCTTCACGAACCGGGGTTGCCTCGCCCCTTCGTTTGCGGGTGTCGCTGATTGAATCTTCATGCTGAGGCAAATTCTCGTGTCCCTCGATGTTATGTGCGATGTCGACATCATTATCTGCCATTTTTGATTTTTTGCTAAGAAATAAATCAAACAAGTTAGTAAAAAATATAAGAATAAAAGCAATTACGTAACTATCTAAGCCCAGCAAAACTGTTTACTCATAAAACGGTACAATTGAATTCGTTATGTGGTTTACAGATAAGCGAACTGATATGATAAACAAGATTAAAAGTAAGACTTAGCGAATAAAATTAAAGAAGTTGACAAGCCTGGCTAGGAGAGCAGAGTCTCTGAGGACAAAAATTAGAACAAAATAGGAGAGAAAATAAGGTTATTTTAATTGAGAGTGAATGTCGAATACAACATAAATTTTGTCAAGAATTTCCTATTTTACAATGGCTACTACGCTTGCTATTTATAGTTATATCTAGGAAAAAAAGATCCTAGGATGAAACCCCGCTTAAATGACAATGAAGGATCCATTGATGAATATGTAACGACATGCCATGAATGCAAATATTCTCTGCAACGGTTGCAGGTTAATGACATGAAGTATTCTTCATTAAATGCTATCTGATGGCAAGCATTTGAACTGCTCCCATTGACCAGGCTCCCTTTGGAGATTATTCTATACCAACCGCAACTATTTTTCCCGGTAATGGTAGTTACGTGACTCATCTGTTACGTGCCTTCGGTTTCATGTGGCATATTATAATTCGACCATTTATTACGGACCAATTTTACCCTATTTGTATACAAAAGTTGAATTTTGTCTCCAACGTACTTCAACTCACAAAGACAAACATCAAATAGCTCAAATCTTCACCGAATAGTTTTAAAATTTAATCGCAACTTCCAGTTTGTCAAAAAATTCAGCAAATAATAAAGCCCATTTACGAGTTTTCTTTTAAAAATTTCCATAATGAAGTCTTTACTTTTTAACTTTAATTCATCCAATAATATTTAAATGTATGATGATAAACATGAATATTACTCTCAAATCAATTTCTAACACATATTGATCTCCTGTAACACCTTGTTAATAGATATAAAGAAGTTTCAAATTGTGTACAAAATAAACTAAATTAGATAAGACTAGGAGGGGTAAACGGACGGGTCGGGTCGGACATGGTTCAGATAAAAATTGGTAATGAAAAATAAAAAAATATTCGATCCGGCCTATATTTAATATGGATAAAAAACGAGTTAACCAACGGATAATATGAGTAACCATATTATCCATGACTTTTTGCATATGATCACTTTGGTTGGGAGAATTCTTGGTCTCCCTAACTTGAGGAACCCCAAATTTGAGGCTTTGCACTAGATCCATTGGTTATCCATTTTCTAAATGGATAATATGGTTCTTATCTATATTTGACCTGTTTTTAAAAAGTTCATTATCCCATTTTTTAGTGATAATATGGGTGGTTAACTGTTCTCTTTTAATCATTTTGTCATACCTAGATAAGACAAAGAATATTGGCTAATATTAGTTGAGAAAGTTGTTGGGCTCTTAAGCTTGATGTAGCTTAAAGAGGGTGAATGCGAAATGGAGGAAAAATAAAATATTTGAGTTTCTCTCCTTGGTAAAGGGACATTGTCCCATATAGGAGGGAAAAAAGACTTTTATGGGCATATACAATTACTCTTTTTCTAGCTCTTAATGAGTTAAGAAGAACGCAAGCCTCGTACTGTCGTCGCCGACGCTCGCTCGCTAGGCTTCGAATTTGGTCAAATATCGATTTCTTGGTTAATTTTTTTGGATAAAATTTCTTTTAATTAATTAACAAAAATCCAATCCGAATAAAAAAATTATTTTTATTTTTCCCGCAATATTTTTTCCCACCTGTTCACAGCTATGACTGTTTCTGAAAGGTTGCAAACCTTTTCAAGATAGCGCCAAATGATCTATAAATATGCCTTTAATCCAAGAATCTTTACTTACTAAATATTCTGATTATCATCTTCTTCTTCTTCTGCATAATATTTTTCAGTGTGTTTTACGACCATTGAGGGGTTCAGAGTTTATGGGAGTTTTTGGTACCAATACACTGGTGAATTAAATTGTTCTATCCTGGGAGGATATATTCCAGCACCTCGGGTACTTGAAGGGAATAATTTCTTTAAGGACACACCATATATTCAGTGGCCTCGATTTATTTCTATACTATTTTTCCAGAATTTATTTCGTTAAACTGGTTCTACTAACTTTCTTTTTCTGTTTCTATTTCAGAAAATGTAATGTTTTTTTTTTGTTATTACAATAGTACATATTGATTAACAATCTTAAGGAAATTATATTTATATTATATTCTGTATTGTGTTTGTGGAGATTAAAACCTGTATGAATTTCTACTCCTTCTGAACTTTACTATTGTGATTTGAAGGTAAAAAAACTTCATCAAGGTATTGAAATCCAGTAAATGATTTGAAGAACATAAAAAAATTTTGTTTTTGTGAAACAGTATATAAAAACTTCGATTTTTATTTATCATACATACTGTTTATCATTAATTACAATATTGTTTACTGTTTTGGTTCTACCATTAATTGAACGCTTCTGTTGTTGACAATGAGAAATGAAAATTGATAACAAAAATTCTTCTTCGATTGTTGCGACAACGACGATAGCCTCGTCAAGCTGGACTGCTGTTCCACCGGTACAGAAATTGGGAAAATCTTCTAGAGCCAACTTTAAAGGATGGCAGCAAAGGGTGTTCTTCTGGCTTACCACACTTGGTATGAAGAAATTCACCAGTGAAGAACCTCCAATGCCTGCTGCAGACATGCCGGACAACGAGAAATTCATGATTATTGAGGCGTGGAAACATGCAATTTTTCTTTGCAAAGGCAATATCTTAAGCACTTTAGAGGATGGCTTATACAATGTGTACAACGCGACATATAGTTTGAAAGATTTATGGGATGCACTTGAGAAGAAGTACAAGACTGAAGATGCATGCGTGAAGAAGTTCGTGGTTGCCAAATTTCTAGACTATAAAATAATAGACAAACAAACTAGTGGAACCCAAGTTCATGAGATTCAACTTATTTTTCACGACCTTATTGCTGAAGGTGTGGTCGTGAATGAAGCATTTCAAGTGGCTGCAATGATTAAAAAATTGCCTCCTTCATGGAGAGATTTCAAGAATTATCTTAAGCGCAAGCGCAAAGAAATGAAGTTGAAAGATCTTGTGATTCGTCTCAAGATTGAGGAAGACAATAAAACAACAATGAAGAAGTCTCGTGAAAATTCAACGATCATGGGAGCTAATATCATTTAGGAAACTGATCCAAAAGGTAAGAAGAGGAGGAGGTCTTCTGGACAGACTAAGGAGCAGGGAAAAAAAAGAAATGCAACGGCAACTGCTACAATTGTGAAAAAATTGGTCACAAAGCTCCTGATTGTTGTCTCCCGAAAAAGGATAAGAAGAATGGACATGTCAACATAGTGGAGAAGAATGACGACATTGATAATCTGTGTGTAATGCTTTCGGAATACAACCTAGTTGGAAATTTGAAGGAGTTGCAGATTGACTCTGGAGCCACTCGACATGTTTGTTCTGTCAAAGAAATATTTGCGCCTTACTCTACTACTAGTCCCGAAGAAGTGCTTTCCACAGGAAATAATGCAACATCCAAGATTGAAGGTTATGGGAAGATATTCCTGAAGATGACTTCCAGCAAGGGTGTACTCTCAACAATGTTCTTCATGTTCCTACTATTAGGAAGAATTTAGTTTCTACTTATTTACTTGTGAAGAATGAATTCAAATGTGTATTTGTTTATGATAAAGTTGTTGTAAGCAAGAATGAAATGTATGTTGGAAAAGGCTACCTCATAGAGGGCCTTTTCAAATTCAATGCAAAGGTTGTTGGCAGTATGAATATAATTTAAGCTTCTTCTTATTTATTAGAGTTAAATGACTTATGGTATATTTGTTTAGGACATGTCAATTACAAAACCTTGCAGAAGTTAATTAACTTAGAAGTTTGTCTAAATTCAAGTGTAATAAATAAAAATATTAAATATGTGTTGAATCTAAGGTTGTAAAGCATCCTTATATGTCTGTTTAAAGGAAGTCAAGTCCTTTAGACTTAATTCATACTGACATTTGTAATATGAAATTGACACTGTCTCGAGGTAGAAAAATATTTTATAACTTTTACTGATGATTGCACTCGATATTGCTATGTTTATTTGCTTAATAGTAAGGATATTGAATCATTTAAGCAATACAAGAATAAAGTGGAGAATCAATTGAATAAAAAGATCAAAATGATTAGAAGTGATAGAGGTGGAGAATATAAATCTTCGTTTGCAGAAATATGTCCGAAATATGGAATTATCCAGCAAACTACTGCACCTTACACACCTCAGTCCAATGGAATTGCGAAAAGAAAAAATTAGACATTAAAGGAAATGATGAATTCTTTAGTGATAAGTTCCGGATTATTGCAGAGTTTGTGGGAAGAAGCTATCCTTACTTCTAACCAAATACTCAACATAGTACCCCACAAAAAAATGCAATCTATTCCATATGAAAATGGAAAGGAAGAAAACTCAACTTGAAATATTCCAAAGTGTGGGGGTGTCTAGCTAAGGTACAAGTTCCTTTACCTAAAAGGGTTAAAATCGGACCAAAAATTATAAATTGCATTTTCATTGGATACGCTACCAACTGTAAAGCATGTCGGTTTTGGGTTCATAAATCTGATAATCCCGAAATTCATATTAATACAGTAATGGAAATCAGATAATGCTGAATTCTATGAAAGCATCTATCCCTATAAAACTGGATGCGAGTCGTTAAGTGAAAGACCTAAACGACCACGGGAAGAACCAAAGGAAAATACACAAAGTGTAGATGATCCAAGGCGTAGCAAACACCAAAGAACATGTACTTCCTTTAATCGATATAAATGCTACAAAGCGCATGTTGGCTAGCAAATTCGACATGAAAGATTTAGGAGGTGCTGACATGATCTTAGGAATCATAATTCATAAGACTCCACAAGGTATAGCATTATCACAGTCTCACTACATTAAAAAAGTGCTTGACAAGTTCAAGTATTTGGATTTCAAGACTGCCAAGACTCCAATTGATGTGAGTTATGCACTTTAAAAAAATGAAAGTGAAAGTGACTCACAATCGGACTATGCAAGAGTATTTGGAAATTTGATGCATATCATGAATTGTATGCGACCAGATATAGCATGTGGTATTAGCAAACTGAGTCAGTTTACCAGTAATTTCAATCAAATACATCGAATGACAATGAAACGAGTTTTGGGGTATTTGAAATATATCCAAACTTATGCTTTCCATTATAACAAATATCCCTCCGTAATTGAGGGCTACGGTGATGCAAAATTTGATCACCGGATCATCAGATAAATCCATGAGTGGATATATTTTCACAATTAGGGGTGGAGAAATGTCTTGAAAATAATCCAAATAAATGTGCATCACTCGTTCTACAATGGAAACTGAATTCATAGCTTTAGATAATATCGGTGAAGAAGCTGAATGACAAAGGAATTTTTTGGAAGATATTCCATTTTGGCCTAAACCTTTGGCACATATTTGTATACATTGTGATAGTCAAGCGGCAATAGGCAGAGCAGAGAGCATTATGTATAATGAAAATCCCGTCATATACGATGGATACACAATACTATTAGACAACTACTCTTTAGTGGTGTTATCACGACTACGTAAAGTCACGAGATGACATGTCGGATCCACTTACAAAAGGTCTATATAGAGAGGCAGTTGACAGATCATCAAAGGGAATGAGGGTTAAGGTCTAGGACAAGTCATAATGGCCGTAATTCTACCTAGCAGACTAGATATCCCACGGGCTAGGTTTTAAGAGATCAAACAAAGTTATGACACGGTTCAATATTGTCAAATAACTCAACCCATTCTCGTGGTGAAGACAATGTTCATAAATCGACTTAAAGTATTAAGGCTTTTTGATTAGTCAATAAAGCTTAAAGTTTTTTTAATGATTTGCTAAGTCTTGCACGATATAACCAGATATTGTGTCTATAGGATTACACGTTTAGAAATCAACTATGTGAGTCTGAATTGTAATCCGCTTCAAGGGGAATAAAAGAAAAGGCACATTCTTTAAGCAATCATGAAACTAGGCGGTGCTCATGGCTGAAACGAACACAAACGTGAGAACCATAGATAGATAAGGATTGATTTTGTGACTTATGTTGTCTAGGTATACAACAAAGCTCGGCGTTTCAAAGATATCAAATCTACCGATCTACCGATTGACCGAGACTATCCGATTTTAAACTTATCAAGAATTACTTATCAATTATCAATTTGTACATTTGCTTATCGTTATCGCTTCAATAAGGTTTCGATTTTTTCGATTTCGATTTTGGCCCTTATCGATAATCGATTATCGATTTGTACATATGCTTATCATTATCGTTTCAATAAGGTTTCGATTTTTTTGATTTCGATTTATCAATTTTGGGGGCTTATCAATTCGGTTATCGATTACACCAATTAGAATAACTTGCGGGATTCGACGGAAAGTATATCGCTATAAAGGCCTAACTAATATGGACCAAAAAAGCTAAAATAAGACTAACACTATTTATAATATAAAAATTATGTCAACAAGCATATGTAACAACACTAAAGCAAGGGATCAAATGGATGCCACCAATACTCCAACGGTATAAAAAAAAATAAAACAAAACACATCATCACAACTAATTTTGTTTTTCATTAATTTAAACTCCATTCCATTGATCTTTAAATATGATCATTCCTTAAATGTGGTAGAAAGAATAATAGGGTAAGGGACTTAGGATAAAGGAAAGGGTATCAAAATAGTGGCGGAATATATATACATTCTGTTTTTTATATTAATCTACACAAATAGGTAATTACTCATTTAACACCTGTCTACTGTCTAGGGGTGGCATTCGATTTATCAATTCGATTTTGACCCTTATCGATAATTACTTGTCGATTTGTACATACGCTTATTGTTATCGTTTCAATAAGGTTTCGATTTTTTCGATTTCGATAACAAATAATCGATTCGATTTATCGATAAACCGATACAAATGCACGCCCCTAGGCTCAGCTTCGGCTTCAAATTTGGATTTGGTCAAAGATTGATTTATTAATATTTTTGGATAAAATTTCTTTCAATTATTCAATTAATTAACGAAAATTTAATTAATCCATGATCCACGACTCGGTCCGATGCAGTCCATTTTTCGGATTATTTTAAAAGTTAATTTTCTGTTTTTCCCGCAATATTTCTTCCCACCTGTTTTAATAGATATGCTTGTTTCTGAAGGTTGCAAACCTTTTCAGAAACAGTGCCAAATGGTTTATAAATATGCCTTGAATCCCTGAATCTTTACTAACTAAATTTTTTGATTATTTTCTTCTTTCTTCTGCACAATATTTTCCAGTGTGTTAATGGCACTAGCGGCCGTGTATGATCTTAAAATCCATCAAATGGTTATTAGGACAACTTTCTTAAATGGAGAATTGGAGGAAGAGATTTATATGTAACAACCTGAAAGTTTTGTGGTTCCTGGTAAAGAAATGAAAGTGTATACAAGCACCCAAACAATGTCATGTTAAATTTTACCAAACACTATTGGCAAATAGGTTTAAAATCAATGAGTGTGACATATATGTTTACATTAAAAAATACTCCAAGTCATGAAGTCATTGCTTGTTTATATGCTGATAACTTGCTAATAACGAGAAAAGTATGATCGATATAAATTCTACTAAGTGCATGTTGGCTAGAAAATTCGACATGAAAGATTTAGGAGCTGCTGACATGATCTTAGGAATCATAATTCATAAGATTCCACAAGTGCTTGACAAGTTCAAGTATTTGGATTTCAAGACTGCCAAGACTCCAATTGATGTGAGTTATGCACTTTAAAAAAATGAAGGTGAAAGTGACTCACAATCGGACTATGCAAGAGTATTGGGAAATTTTATACATATCATGAATTGTACGCGACCAGATATAGCGTGTGGTATTAGCAAACTGAGTCGGTTTACAAGTAATTTCAATCAAATACATTGAATGACAATGAAACGAGTTTCGAGGTATTTGAAACATATCCAAACTTATGCTTTGCATAATAACAAATATCCCTCCATGATTGAGGGCTACTGTGATGCAAAATTAGATCACCGGATCATCTGATAAATCCATGAGTGGATATATTTTTACAATTAGGGGTGGAGCAATGTCTTGAAAATCATCCAAACAAATGTGCATCGCTCGTTCTACAATGGAAACTGAATTCATAGCTTTAGATAAGATCACTAAAGAAGCTGAATGACTATGGATTTTTTTTGAAGATATTCCATTTTGGCCTAAACCTTTAGCACATATTTGTATACATTGTGATAGTCAAGCGGCAATAGGCAGAGCAGAGAACGTTATGTATAATGAAAAATCTCATCATATACGATGGATACACAATACTATTAGAAAACTACTCTTTAGTGGTATTATCACGACTACGTAAAGTCACGAGATAACATGTCGGATCTACTTACAAAAGGTCTATCTAGAGAGGCAGTTGAAAGATCATCAAAGGAATGAGGGTTAAGGTCTAGGACAAGTCATCATGGCTGTAATTCTACCTAGCAGACTAGATATCCCACGAGCTAGGTTTAAAGAGATCAAACAAAGTTATGAATCACGGTTCAATATTGTCAAATAACTCAACCCATTCTCGTGGTGAAGACAATGTTCATAAATCGAGGTAAAGTATTAAGGCTTTTTGATTAGTCAATAAAGCTTAAAGTTTTTTAATGATTTGCTAAGTCTTGCACGATATGAACAGATATTGTGTCTAAAGGATTACACGTTTTGAACTCAACTATGTGAGTGTGAAGTGTAATCCGCTTCAAGGGGAATAAAAGTAAAGGCACATTCTCTAAGCACTCATGAAACCAGGTGGTGTTCATGGCTGAAACGAACACAAACGTGAGAACCATAGATGGTTAAAGATTGATTTTGTGACTTATGTTGTCTAGGTATACAACAAAGCTCGACGTTTCAATGATTTCAAATCTACCGATTGACCGAGCATGTCCGATATAAGTTCACTAACGAAAGTTCAAAGAAAAATCTACTTATCTAGATGCAATTAATTCTTGAATGTGAAACACACACACGTCCGTGCATTCCTTTATTTTATAGTCATTTCCTATTCATGTGAGGGATTATTGGGCTTTTAAGCTTGATATAGCTTAAAGAGAGTGAATGAGAAATGGAAGGAAAATGAGATATTGGAGTTTTCCTCCTTGGCTAAGAGACATTGTTCTATACTGGAGGAAGAAAAGACTTTTGATGGTTATATATACAATTGCTCTTCTTTTAGATCTTAAAGAGTTAAGAAGAAGGCAAGCCTCGCACCGTCGTCATCGCTCGCGCTCGCTAGGGGCGTGCATTCGATTTATCGATTTGATTTTGATACTTATCGAGAATTACTTATCAATTATCGGTTTGTACATTTGCTTATCGTTATCGTTTCAATAAGGTTTCGATTTTTCCGATTTCATTTTTGACCGTTATCGATAATTACTTATTGATTATCGATTTGTACATATGCTTATCGTTATCATTTCAATAAGGTTTCGATTTTTTCGATTTCGATTTATCAATTTTGGGGGCATATCAATTCGGTATAGATTACACTAATAAGAAAATTTGTGGGATTCCACGGAAAGTATATCGCTATAAACGCGCCTAACTAATATGGACAAAAAGAAGCTAAAATAAGACTAACACTATTTATAATATAAAAATTATGTCAATAAGCACATGCAACAACACTAAAGTAGGATCAAATGGATGCCACCAATAACCTAACGGTATAAAAAAATTAAGATAAAATTATGTCAACAAGCACATACAACAACACTAATTAAATTTTCTGATTAAATTTTCTTCTTTCTTCTGCACAATATTTTTCAGTGTGTTTTACGATCATTGATTAGTTTGAAGTTTACCGGAGTTTTTACTACCAGTACACTGGTGAGTTAAATCATTTTATTCTGGGAGGATATATTCCAGCACCTCAGATACTTGAGGGAATAATTTATTTAAGGACATACTGAATATTCAAATGAGCTCGATTTATTACTACACTATTTTCCAAAATTTATTTCGTTAAAGTGACTTCACTAACTTTCTGATTCTATTTTTATTTTAGAAAGTTTAATGTTTTTCTATTGATTATTACACCAATTAACAAAAGTACCCAGCATGTACTTCCGCGTAATTGTTATAAGTACTACTTATAATTGCAGAAGAGAAACGTTTGTAGACCAACTTTTCCGGTGGACTTGATTACTGTAGTTAAATTCAAGGTAAAACGTGACAACCGTCTTACCTGACACGTGACAAGAGTTTGACCTTTTGGAAAATGACAAGTGACATTTGGCTTGATTTAACGGATTCACAAGTGTTTTGCTTTTATCCCGCGCCATAAATTATTTATATTTAATAAGTTTAAAAATGTACCAAAATTATATAATTTTATATACAATATACCTAATGTGTATATATACAATATATATATATATATATATATATATATATATATATATATATATATATATATATATATATATATATATATATATATATATATATATATATATATATATATATATATATATATATTAATTCTTATTTTCAAGTGGCTGTACAATGTCATTTCTAATTCATTTTGTGTAGCCGAACTAGTTGATCCAACTCAACGTAGTTGGATACTTGGATTATTGATCCATATATTTATTTGGGCAATCCAATAAGTATTAAACGTTAATGTAGGCCTTGTGTTAGCCCAGTCCAATTTAGTGCCTATACAGTAAACTCCAAATTAAAATATGCTAAAAGTATATAAAACTTCAACACTTGTATGTTACCTTTAAAATGCAAATGGTATCTTTGGACATTTTTGCTTCTTTGGAAACTATATTAAAATTTGCCTATTCTTTTTGTCAAATTTCCTTCGGTCTAATCTTAGTCACTTTTGCCTTACCGGAAAGTCCATCAATTTATTCCCTTTTTCTTTTGTAATATTTTATTGACTTATCATACAAATGAATATTCTTTAACAATGAAAAACTTCGAAGATTACACTTTCAAAAGGTTGTTAATAAATTTGCGGATAATAGTAAAACAGTAAATATTCCAAATCCAATGAATAGTGAGTCAAATGGTACAAGAAGTTCCCTATAAAAGGGTCTAAAATCATACTCAATTGGCACATTAACACTAAGAGCCTTTCTTTTATATATTAATTCTTAAAAAAATGTCAGGAGGGAAAAGAGTGATTGCCGTAGCTGTGATGCTGTGCATCCTTCTTCAAACCAGCATTTCAAGTGCAGCTACATTTCCTGCTGGCGGCGCTAATGGTTGGGGTTTCAACATGAATGGTTGGCCTAATGGCCAGACTTTCAAGGTTGGCGATGTCATTGGTAAGCATTCATCAACATATTTTTATAATTCAAATAATAATGAAAATGTGCATCTATTTGACAAATTGAGTTTCTTTTTTCTTTGGTAAAATATAGAATTTAAATACATGGCTGGGATGCACAACGTGGTGAAAGTGAGCAAGGCAGGATTTGATGCATGCGATGGTACCGGAGGACAAGTTTTTACTTCAGGAGACGATAAAGTAACACTTGTACAAGGAACACAATACTTTATTTGTACCATTGGACGACATTGTTCTAATGGCGTCAAGGCTGCCGTTACCGCTAATTAATTTATTTAAATTAAACTGCATTTATCAAAATTAGATCTAGCAGTATTATTTCATTCCAATTATTGTACTTTGGAGTACCAATGACATAGAATGTTTTGTTTCATGATCCATATGGATGTTTTTTGCCTGTGGAGTACTTGTATGAAACAAGAAAAAAAAAATAGCATAATTAAGAGTGTGTTTGGTATGGAGGAAAGTATTTTTCGATTTTTTCTTTTTTCATTTTTTTTAATGTTTTGAAAAATATTTTCTTCATGTACTCATTTTTTTTTTCTTATCAAGAGAAGAGAAGGGAATTTTTTTTTCAAAACTCCCTCGCAACTTTCCCCACTCTATTTTCCATCCCAACCAACCCACACATTCACCCATCCAACCTCACCCCACCCCATGCCTATCCACCACCCCCTCCCCATCTCATCCCCACCGTAAATAAAAATATTATTAATATTATTTTCTTTTCATGTTATAGATAGATATTTTTTTGCATTTCATCAAATGAGTTATATGATTTAAAAAAATATTTTTTTCCATTTCAACAAAAAAAGAACTTCTTTTCATAGAAATTTCTTTTCTTTCATTACAACGAAAAAATATTTTTTTTCATGATGTAAAAAAATATTCTTTTATTTCAACAAAATGAATATTTTCTTATTATGATGTAGAAAAAGTATTTCTTTTATTTCAATAAAAAGAGTACTTTATTTTCTTGGTGTAAAAAGAGTAATTTCTTTTTTAACCAAAAAAGAGTATTTTCTTGTTTGTTATAGAGCACAAATTTTAACATTATTTTTGCGTAAAAAGTAAAGCAACAAATTAATTCCTTTGAGTTTGTATGAATTTTTAGAAAATAATTAAATTCTTGAAGAAAATAAAGTCTTGATGAAAACGTGGGGTATTTGGAGAGGGGGTGAGCAAGGAAACATGGGGATTTGGGAGAATATGGGGTGAGGAAAGTAGCATAAAAAATATTTTTTACTCTCTAATTAAATACTAAAAGATATTTATCTGAAAAAAAAGATTCACTCGCCAACTAAATAGTCACTTATTTTCCATAAAAAAATACTTTTTAGGAAAACATTTTCGTTCGTACCAAACGGCAAACACACCATAAGTTGTTATTTTATTATTACTTTTGTCACAATCCACATTCGATTGTTCGAACACTTATGACTAAACAAAAACTTTCGTTCCGATTTAGAACCGTTCCAGATAGCAAATTGATGTTCAATCACAATACCTCCGCCTCTATAACATGGAAACTAAAGCAAATAAAACATTGTACTCCGTAAATAATGAGAGCAGTCCGGCGCTTGGAATTTTTTAAAATATTGTTATGAAAACAATAAGTAAATAATTTTGTTAATAAACAAGTGAATCGTGGAAAAAACAAAATAGGTGAATACTATTGTTTACTCTCAAAATCAGATAACAATCAAAATTTGTAAATGATTTTAAGGATATGTGGATTAAATTGACAGAAAACAATAAATTAAATTGCAAGGAAAATAAAGTATGATAAATTAAATTCAAACCACACTGATTGAACAGTAACAACCTTAGTAAGTGAAGCACCCTTGAACAGAATCCACTTCAATCAGTATTAGAACACACAGGTTAATAAGAACTTTCAAGAAAAAAATAACAATATATTGTTTTGGGTTGCGTGTAATAATCCCTTTTAAAAATAATCAGACATGATTTATATAGTAAGGGGTCGTACTAAGGTACAATTCTATAAAAGGTAAAAATCTCATGATCTGCTAATTAGTTAGCTTCTCATCGATACGTGCCGAGATTCCCCCCATGATACCTTAGCGGTTACGAATATTTCGGCCTTCCGTTATTTGACCTGGCAATGTATCCTCGAGCTCATTCGGGGTCAAGGTTAATTCTGGGGTCTTGGACACTATGTTCTCGCGGTCGGGCATTCAAATCATGTATCCTAGTTTAATCCATCACGTTTTAATCCTATTATGTCATGCTCGATTTCGACGGTATACAACTACCGAGCTGCCACTGAGTAAATACCTTTCCAATGAGTTTCACGCCACGCGAATTTAAATTAGTCGTGGTAGTCGGTACAAAATACCATATGATTATATAAAAAAATACTAAATCAATGAGTTCCAAAATTGGGGGGGATGTAGCCTTTTATATACTTTGTACGTTTTTTTTATAATTATGTTTTTCATTAATCACCAAAGAAGCATTTCCAAGCAGTTGAGTCTACCTCGACTCATTTAGTATTTACATAAAATCTAGTACTATCCTATTTCAGAAGCAGTACACAGATCATTACAAATAAGCTAGTCAATACAGAAACTGCTGCGTCTTTTTCCTCATTTCACCTTGGACACTAATATTGCAAACACATGCTATCTTTCGTGCAATTTTCTTTGTTGTTCTCCTAGTATTTTCAAATATTTTGCTATTCCTCTCCCTCCATATCCCGTGAATGTGTTCTGCATAAATCATTTTCAGAATTTTGGCTTTACAAGATCTTCCTTTGGCTTGTGTTATTATCCATGTATTCATCTATATTTTGTATGTTAGAACTCTCATTTCGAAAAAAAATAAATTACCTTCATATGCTATAAATTGAGTTTAAGAACAACAAAGTAAAATTTGAGTGCACATTAATTAATAATAATTTAGAGATTAAAATTTATTTGAATAAAATATTTATTAATTTAATATAAATACACAATAAGATTTGTATTTTTGGCATTATTTATCTATTTTATATGGGTTTGTACAGAATACGCCCCCCCCCCCTTCGCCTTGGGGCATATTTATAGGGTTACATATGGGGCACGTGAATCCATATCTTTCCGTAAAGTTAAATTTTTTGTGTATATTTTTTTCAAAATTGATATAATATTAACCATCGACATCCATGCTGCAAGAAGGTTGATGGTGTCCTTGGTTCAAAGTTGAGTTATTTACCAAACGATATAGGGATCAATTCCTACTAGATATATTTTTGTCTCTTTTTTTCTAGTAGTGCACCCATGTACTAAAAATCATAGATCCGTCTCTGCCTTCGACCACTTGCCATGTAAGATGTAGCTTATGAAAGATATTAAGAATTTTATTAGTAATTTTTTAAAAATGCCAAAAAAAATTATAGGACAAAACAAACTTAAATAGGTCATTATCTCTTCGAAATACAGAGGAAAATTTAAAATATACTTCTACTTTCCTGTTGAGGTAATTGATTCTCACACTAACTCTCATGGTTTCTGTAACGACCCGAACGGTCATTTTACTTTCTAGATCCTCATTTTCTTAATTAAGACTCCCCATATATATTTTCATTATTTTATGACTTCGGGATGGTTGGTTCAGGTTTGGAAGAGTTCGGATTGAAATCGAAATATTTAGTTCCTTAATAATGGCCTAAGGTGACCCAGTTTGACTTGAGTCAACATTTTGAGCGAACTACCTCAGAATCAGGATTTGAAGGTTCTAATAGGTTCTCATATGATGATTTTGGACTTGGGATCGTGTCCAGATATTGATTCGGAGGTACGTAGGACGTTTCCTTCCGAATTGACAAAAGTTAGAAAGTTGAAGGTTTGGAAGGTTGAGAAGTTTGACCAAGAGTTGACTTTATTGATATCAGGGTTGAATTTTGATTTCGGGAGTTTGGATAGATCCATTATTTCATTTATGACTTGTACGCAATATTTGACATCATTCTGAGTCAACTTGATAGGAATCAGCAAAACTATTTTTGGAAGCTCTTGAGTTTCATGATTTAATTCATGTGTTTAGGTGACCGACCCGCGATTCTAGATGTTATTTTGGAATTTTTATCGCGCGAGGGAGTTAGTATAGTATTTTTAGGCTTGTGTGGATGTTTAATATGGAGCCCCGAAGGCTCGGATGAGTTTCAAACGTGTTTGGAGTGTTGGAAGAACTTCAATTTTTCTGGTTTTTGGTCTGGTGCTTCAAATCTCTCAAATGCAAGATATTATTTGCATTTGCAAACCTTGCATTTGCGAGGAGGGATTCACATTTTCGAGGTTGGGGAGGAATTTTTGGGTTCACATTTGCGAGAGCAAGTATAGCATTTGCGAGGTTGCCTAGGCGTAGCATTTTTCACATTTACAATCATTCCTTTCGCTTTTGCGAGGTGCCTAATCTTACATTTGCAAAATTTGGGGTCGCATTTGTGACCTTGGCTGAGTTAGTTACGCTTCACATTTAGGATACCTTTGTCGCATTTGCGAACCTGATGTCACAAATGTGATATTTGAGCCCGGTGCAAAGACTTTTATTACGGGACAGTATTCTCCCCCTTATTTTTTCACACTTGGTCTTAGGTGATTTTGAAAGTATTTTGTGGGGGATTCTCATCAACATCATAAGGTAAGTAAACTCCACCTATTTTTAAGTTAAATAAGCGGATTATAGGTAGATTAAACATGGAAAACTAGTGAAACTTGTAGGATTTAGTGATGAACCAAGGGTTTAAGTTAAACTGGGATTTGATCATGGATTTGGTGGTGGAAATTGAAATAAATTATATATTTGAGTTCGTAAGGTTAAGTATAATATTTATTTTCAAAAAATTTCGGAATTCGAGCATGTGGGCTTGGGGTAAATATTAGGAATCTTCCATTTTGGGTTGGATAATTAGTATAATAGCTAAATTTTTGAATTTTTAGCATATATTTATGAGTTTATACGACTTTTGGTTTGTTTCGGAGTACTCGACATCGTTTGAAGAGTTCTAGTGAGGTTGATGAGCCGGATTGAGGACTTGGAACTAAGGTAAGTCTCTTACCTAACCTCGTAAAAGGGAACTTATCCCGTTAGGTATATTAATTATTGTGTCCTACTTGTTTCGGGGAGCTACGTACACGTAAGGTGAAGAAAGTCTGTACGTAGCTATATTCATGATATGCCTGGGTAGACTTAGATTCACAACATGCCTTTAATTGTGCTATTGGTGCATATACTATGTATGAATTTTCTTGTTTTTGACTAAGATCGAGGTTTTTAATAAAGATATCGGCTTAGCCTCTACTTTGGTAAAGTTGAGAAATATTTGATAAACTATAGATATCGGCATATACTGTGTCTTCTTGTCTTGCACGTATTTCCAAGAGCAAGGTAAATTCCTCCATTCTTATGGGATCAGATCGTTTTCCTTGGCAATGGCATAACTTACTCTTATGGGACCAGGCCATTCGCCCCGATAGTATGGTAACACTTCTCTTATGGGATCGATCGTTCGCCTCGGTAGTGACATAACTTACTCTTATGGGACCGGGTCGTTCGCCCCAGTAATGACATAACTTACTCCTATGGGATCTGGTTATTTGCCTCGGCAATATGGTAACACTACTCTTATGAGATTGGGTCGCTCACCACGGCATAACTGTAACACTATTCTTATGGGATTGGATCATTCGTATTGGTAGTACTGAGTACCATTTTTTCTATGGTTTGGGTTGTTTGCCTCGGTCGCTTCATGCTGAATAATCTGAACTGGATTTGGTTTGATAATAATTGAGTCAGCACCTTCACGGTCATTTATGGCATGTTTAGTGGTTTGATATAGATTCATGTATGGGTTTACTGTAGTTACTTTTATTTGCTTCGTTGCTACTTGTTGTACACTCAGCATATCTACTTTATGTATTTATATTATTAATTGACCTTTAGTAAATGTCAAGGCTACTCCTCTTCACTACTTATTCGAGATCACTAGATACTTACTAGGTACGCGGTATTTTCCGTACTTACGCTATACTTCTTTACTTAATGTGGAGGTACTGAGACAGGTACTACCAGTGTCCACAGATACGTAGTCGATTATCTACAAAGACTTAATAGTGAGTTGCTTGCCTTGCTACGATTTGCAGCACCATAGCTTCCCTCTACGTTGTTTATTATTTACGTCTATCCCTTTCAGACAGTAGTTGTAATAGTATGTATATGTTCTAGATTGGTTAAGTACTTGCGGTGCCGGGTTTTGGATTTTTTAGCATGTATGTGTAATGGTCCAACCGGTTATTTTGAGCACTAATGCATCGTTCAGCAGTCGAAAAGCCATAAGCAGCTTCATTTCAAGTATATAGACTTGTACGCGTGGTCGGAATTGAATATCAGTAAGTTCGTAGTGGAATTAGAAGGAGAATTCTCATTTTGAAAGCATAAAGTTGAAGAAATGAACTAGGATTGGAATTTTGAGTAAATGACCTCGGAATTGGGATCGAAGGTTCCAGCAGGTTCATATGATGATTTCGGACTTGGTCGTATGCTCGGATCGGGTTTTAGATGACCCGGGAGCGTTTTGGCGCATATTGTGGAAGTTAGCATTTTAGAAACAATTATATCAGTTTTGCTTAAAGTGCATTTCAGTGTTATTGATATCTATTTGGGATTCCAAGATTGGGAGTAGCTCCGTATGATAATTTTGGAGTTGGGAGCGCGATCGGAAGAGAATTCGGAGTTCTGTAAGTCAGTTTGAAGCCATTTGGCTAAAGATAGAAATTTCAGGTTTTGAAGAAGTATGACCGAAGGTGGACTTTTTGATGTTGGAATCCTATTCCGAAAGCTGTAGTAGTTCCTTAAAGTCAAATATGACTTGTGTGAAAAAATTGAGGTCAATCAGACGTGATTTGATAGGTTTAATCATCAAGAGTAGAATTTGGAAGTTCTAAAGTTCATAAAGCTAGGATTGGAGGTTGATTCATGATTTTAGCATTGTTTGATGTGATTTGAAACCTCGAGCAAGTCCTTAATGTGTTTGGGACTAGTTGGTGTTATTGGTCTGGGTTCCGGGGGCCTCGGGTGTGTTTCGGGTTGTGTTGCGCTCTTATTTGATGTTTCAACGCCGTTTCTTTGAACACAAAGGGCTACCATATTAAGCAAATGAGCTCCAAATTAAGTTTTTAATGAAAAATTAGATCCATACCGTAATTTATGAGCCATATCAAAAAGAATCGTCGAATTTGGACATCGTATGAGGAAGTTATGCTCGTTTCGGTGCCGAGAAAAGTGTCGGTACTGTTAAAACCGCAAAAACAGAAATCTACCACAGAAGCGGGACTGTGGAAGCGGGAATTTGACCGCAAAAGCGGAAATTACCGTGAAAGAGGAAAGTTTTCCTCAAAAGCGGGACCGCGGAAGCGGAAAATTTTCTGCGGAAGCGGAAACTACTGGAGGCGGAGAGGTTTCTTTAAAAATCGGACTTGGCTCATTTTTTCACTTCATTTCTTCTATGGGAGCCGACTTTGGAGAAACTTTGGAGAGCCATATTCATCACCAAGCATGAGGTAAGTGATCTCTAGTAGTTTTGAGTATATACATCAATTATGTATGGATTTTAGCATGAAAATAGGTAGAAATTAGAGGGTTAGTTAGAGGAAGACCTAGAAATATTTTGTTATTATATTTTTACCACGAATTTGAGAATGGAATTAAGAGAAAATTATATATTTAAGTTCCTAAGGTCATGGGTAAACTTTATCTTCGAAAATGTTTAGATTTTCGTGCATGTGGGCCCGAGGGCCTTTTGGTCAAATTTTTGTTCAGGGTTGAAAATTGTTATAAATTGGATTATAATGAATACCTTAGCATATATTAATGAATTTACATAATTATTGGTTAGTTTTGGGAGCATTGTACATCGATTCAAGCCTTTGGAGGAATGTAGAATGTCGGTTATGGGTCTTGGGAGTGAGGTGAGTCTCCTTTCTAATCTTGTGAGGGGGAAATTACCCATAGGTGAGTTAAACTAATTATGTACTCCACGTATGCACGAGGTGACGAGAGTCTGTGCATAGCTACAATTATGCTATTGTCCGGGTAGTCTAGGACCTAAAGGCATGTTATACCTGGATTATTTGTGAACCCATTGATGGCTTGAATCACATAGAATTTGTAAATGATTTTCTAATGGATTACACTTCTTTCCTTAAAATTGATTAAAAAGGGAATTTCTTGTAATTGGATAATTGTTACCGAATAAATTCCTAATTAGCTATTTATTCATGATTTTCGATGTGTACCTGCATCGCGAGCAGGGTATGTGTTCAATTTTGGAACGGTCCGATCACCTCGGTAAAATAAATGTATCTATGGTATAGGGCGCTCGACCCTCGGCAGTGCGTACTTTACATTTCTGTAGGAGTGGTCCGTCGACCTCGGCATGATTTGTGCATGCTTGTGATGTTGTCTTGAACTTATTTGAGTTGTTTCATGTCTCACTATGGCTCAAGATCATATTGCTAATAATAACAAGAAATCTAAGGAAATTTTCCATGAAAGAATTATATGTTTACTTGTTTCCTCTAACTGGATTAGAACCATGTTTATAAAATAAATCCAATGTTTAATATATTTATTATGATAAATAATCATTTGACTGCTAGTGAGTAGGTGAGCTGTATTTCTTCGAGGCGATTCTGCAGCTAGTATATTCTCTTTCAGAATTTTATTTACTTTTTGTCCAATTGTATTCCGGGCAGTTGTACTACCTATTTGGTTTCCTTTAGAAAATTGCTCATGTACTTGTGACTTCGGGTTCTGGGGATGTATTTGGATTTATTCAGAAATTTAGAAAGTTGATTTAACATTTCCTTATTTAATTGGAGGAACATACCGTCACGACCCAAATTCTATACTCGTTCGTGGTGACGCCTCTCGTGAAGACAAGGCCAACCAATAACCCCAAAACTCTTTAAGCAACTATTAAACATAAATGAATAGAATTACTACTTAATGGCATTTAACTATGAAATTTCATTCCAATACAACCTGACCGGGGTGTCACAAGTCACGAGCATCTAATGAGTAAGAACACTACTATTGGCCCAACAAAACATATATACAAGGTAAAACTGGAACTCAAAGTAGGAATGCGGTGCAGTGAACGCTGGCAGTCACCTTGCTCAACTACAAAAATATGGCATTCGGTCCTGCTAGTGACCCGCAACCGGGTAAACAATACCTGCAACTTCACGCAAGGTGCAGGGAGTAAAGTGAGTACTTCCAACTTAGTGGTAATAAGAGAGAATAATATCTGAGCGATAAGGAAACACGTATGAGCACACCAAACAGCTATAAAAGACAGAACAACTCTTTTTGAGAAGAACCGAAATACTGTGAAAAATCCCTTTAGAAAATCTCAAGATCAGTTCAAAATCTCTGTCGAAAATATGTTTTTTCATCAGTGGCAAAGATAATTTCAATAAGTAGGAAGTAATCAGAAACCTGCCCCTCGAGCACAGTATCAACCTCTCAATACATTATCAGCCCCGCGGGCTCACTCCCAACTCACAACATACAACATCATCCTCTCGGGCTCAGCACTCCTTAACATATAACACCAGGGTATCTGGTCAACAAGTCAAGTAACAATATGTATGACAATGATATATGAGTGCTAAATGTCGTGCCACGTATAACAAACAAGAGTGAATGCGTGAATGCAATGCAATGCACATAACCGCTACGGTGCTTAGCTCGATCCATGGGTACTCTGCGCTCACTGGGTGTATACAGACTCCGGAGGGGCTCCTACAGCCCAAGCACAATAATACTGCTACGTGCAGTCCGTTCCATATAATATACTACTGCGGCGTGCAGTTTGATCCATACAATATGCTACTACGGCGTGAAGTCCGATACATGCATGTATATGCACATTCTCACATAACACTCGAGACTTGAAAGCCTCCTTACATCATCTTCATGCCCTCACATATGACGCTCAACCTCAATTAGTCCAAAATAGTCAAAAGCCCCTTGGGCATCCGCAAAACTACTCAGCTCAAATAATAGTTCAAATATCAGTTAAAACTCCAAGTTTGAGTAAAATATAGCTAAGTTCATGAAACAGTGTAAATCACATGGACTGAGTTCAAATAATCTTTCAAATAGTGAGGAAAACTATGATGAAAGTTCATAAAGAGTTCAAATAATCGGCAATAAGCCCCATGTATGGGAATGAGCCCAAGTCATAATGATAACAACAAATCATTTGAAATTTAGCGGTGAAAACCAACAACCGCGACGGACCAATTCACAATCCCCAACGATGCTCTACCCTATGCTCAGGTCCAGCGTGCAAGTCACCACAATACATCACTAAGATGTGCAAATCCGGGGTTTCAAATCCTCAGGATATCGTTCCCAAGTATTACTCACCTCGAACTGGTGAAATTCCTTGCTCGTGACGCCTTTGCCCCTAAATTATCCTCCACGCGCATCAAATTTAACCAAAACCAGTACAAATATACCACGATATGCTAATGGGAAAACACCCAATCGAAAACAATCAAAATATAACAAAAGTCTCGAAACTAGCAAAACCCGAGCCCCGGGCCCGCTTCTCGAAAAATTACGAAACTTACATTTTCGAAATCCTTGTATCACCACAAGTTCATACATAGCAAGAACTCCCAAATCTGAGCTCAAATGACCTATCAAATCCCAATTTGAAATATCAAAAAGTCAAGCCCTAGTTTCTTCAATTTTATACCCAAATTCAGAGAATTAATAGATGATTGTTCGATTAAATGATGTTTCTAGACCACGAGATTTACCTCCAATCACTTTTGGCCGAAACCCTCTTCAAAATCTACCAACAAGCTATCAAGGTGGTGCAAAAATGGTGGAAAAAAGACATAGGTCGCTGATGAAATGTTTTTAAACATTCTGCCCAAGGTCCAAAAATTCTTCATCGCGTTCGCGACCTCTCCCATGCGAACGCGAGGACAAAAATATTTTTAAAAGTCCAAATACCCTATGTGAACGCGTGTCCGGCCACGCGAAAACGATGCACAACACCCCTTTTCTACGCGAACGCAACATCTTCTCTTGCGAACGCGTTGGCCGGACTTCCAGGCCTACGCGAACGCGATAACCTTCATGCTAACGCGATGAAAAAAATTCTAGACCCTCAATTTACTCTACGCGTTCGCGTCCATCACCATGCAAACGCGATGAACAAAAGTCTGCAACCCTTATAGCAGAAAAACTGATCTCAATACAAACCAAAATGGGTTCGTTTGACCACCCGAATTCATCCCGAGGCCCCCGGGACCTCAACCAAAGACACCAACATACCCCGAAACATCATATGAACTTGTTCCAATCATAAAAACACGTCCTTTAACACAAAAATCATCAAATCACGACGCATTCAAGCTTAACTTTTTCTTAAAACTTCCGAAACTCATATTCGATCAAAAACCCGACCAAACAACGTCCAAATTACCTGAAAATTTGCGGACATGTCCAAATTCACCTAACGAAGCTACTGCAACTCTTGGAATTCCATTCCGACCCTCGGATCAAAATCTCACCTATCAACCGGAATCCGCCAAAATTCAAACTTCGCCAATTCAAGCCTAATTCTACACCAGACCTCTATTAGAAGTGTAAATATAGTAGAACTCTAACTGTAGTAGAACTCTAGTCCAAACTGTATTAGGAGTAGGTTAGGTTATATGTATTACATATAGGACTCATTGTATCATGTTTAATATCAAGATATATATTCTTCTCCCGTGCTTTCTCACATGGTAGAAGAGCTTTGGTGAGAATAATATAGCTGTGCGTCATTCCAGCTATTTCTGGGAAGAAGACCTCGTCGCCGTGCAATTTTCCGGCGACTTAACAGGCGATCCGTAACTAAACTACCTTTTCTGTTGGTGTTGTGCAAAATCCGAGACCACCACGAGGTTTGGGAGAGAATTCCGACCAACCCCAGAAAAAATCACCGGAAACACACGTGTCACGCGCCCCCACGCGCGGCAGAACCCTAGGCGCGTGAAGCCCATGCGCCGACGCGTGAGGGCAGTTCCGGCCACTTTTTTAGTTTGTTTCTTCAGGACAGATTGGTCGGCTATCAATTCCGACCCTACCCATACTTTTTTCGTTCGATTCCGACAACTTTCAGTTTTTTCCGGCGACTTTATTGACTTTTCCGGCAACAACAGTACTTTCCGGCCAGAATTTCTTCAGGACGGTTTGCTCCACCTTGAATTCCGAGCCTATCCATATTTTTACTTTTCAATTTCGACAACTTTGAATTTTTCCGGCAGCTACAATGCTTTTCCGGCAGCTACAGTGTTCCTGTTTTCCGGCAGCGCCAGTTTTCAGTCCTCTGTTTCAGTTTCAGCGAGTTTTCAGTTGATAATCCAACGATGTCTTTGGGACTAGATGCTTTCGGGCCTAGAAACCAGGGTTCTGGCAGTTCCGGTATTATGATTACCTCAGAACCTTTAATGGGAGGTTCAAACTACCTAGCTTGGGCTTCGTCTGTCGAGTTGTGGTGTAAAGGCCAAGGTGTTCAGGATCATCTAACCAAGGAGTCTAGTGACGGAGATGAAAAAGCCAAAGCACATTGGGAGAAGATTGATACTCAATTATGCAGTATTTTGTGGCGATCTATTGATTCCAAGTTGATGCCCTTGTTTCGTCCATTCCAAACATGTTATTTGGTTTGGGAAAAGGCTCGTACTTTATACACTAATGACATATCTCGTTTCTATGATGTGATATCGCGGATGACAAATTTAAAGAAACAGGAATTGGATATGTCTACTTACTTGGGTCATGTGCAGGCAGTTATGGAGGAATTTGAGACGTTGATGCCAGTTTCTGCTAGCGTTGCAAAGCAGCAAGAGCAACGACAAAAGCTGTTTCTAGTTCTTACTCTTGCTGGGCTTCCTAATGATCTTGACTCAGTACGCGATCAGATTTTGGCTAGTCCGACTGTCCCCACAGTTGATGAATTATTTTCTCGCTTACATCGCCTTGCTGCAGCACCAAGTCACCCATTGAGCTCATCACAGACACTTGATTCATCTATCCTCGTCTCCCAATCCGTGGACAATCGGGCTTCTCATACTATGGAGTATAGACGAGGAGGAGGTCGTTTTGGAAGATCTAGACCCAAGTGTTCTTATTGTTATAAACTTGGTCACACTCGTGATGTGTGCCATTCTTTACATGGTCGACCAACAAAAAATGCTTATGTTGCTCAGACCGAGCCTACAGGTAACCAGGGATTTTCTGTATCTGAAAGGGAGTATAATGAGTTCCTTACATATCGAGCAAGTAAGCAGACGTCTCCACAAGTAGCCACTGTTGCTCAGCCTGATACTTCTGTTGCTGGTAATTCTTTTGCTTGTGTTTCCCAGTCTAGTCCTCTTGAACAATGGGTTGTGGACTCAGCTGCTTCTGATCATATCTCTGGTAATAAATCCCTTTTGTCAAATATTGTGTATTCACAGTTTCTTCCCAACGTTACTTTAGCTAATGGGTCTCAAACTAAAGCAAAAGGAGTTGGACAAGCAAATCATCTACCCTCTGTCACTCTAGATTCCGTTCTTTATGTCCCTGGCTGTCCTTTTAATCTTGCATCTGTGAGTCGTTTGACTCGTGCCCTCCATTGCGGAATATATTTTATTGATGACTCTTTTATTATGCAGGACCGCAGTACGGGACAGACGATTGGAACAGGACTTGAATCAGACGGACTCTACTACCTTAACTCACTAACATCCTCTAAGGCATGTCTAGCTGCAGATCCTCCAGCCCTACTTCACAGTCATTTAGGACATCCTAGCTTGTCCAAACTTCAGAAGATGGTGCCTCGTTTGTCCAGTTTATCCACATTAGAGTGTGAGTCATGTCAGCTCGGGAAACATACCCGCGCCTCCTTTCCTCGTAGTATTGAGAGTCGTGCAGAGTCTGTTTTTTCTTTAGTTCATTCGGATATATGGGGTCCTAGTAGAGTATGTTCAACCTTGGGATTTTGTTATTTTGTTAGTTTCATTGATGATCATTCAAGATGTACTTGGATTTTCTTAATGAAAGACCGTTCTGAGTTGTTTTCTATATTCCAAAATTTTTGTGCTGAAATTAAAAATCAATTTGGTGTTTCTATTCGCTCCCTTCGCAGTGATAATGCCTTAGAATATTTGTCCTCTCAATTTCAGCAGTTTATGTCTTCTCATGGAATTATTCATCAGACCTCTTGTCCTTATACCCCTCAGCAAAATGGGGTTGCAGAAAGAAAGAATAGGCACATTATTGAGACTGCTCGCACACTTCTCATTGCATCTCATGTTCCGCTGCGTTTTTGGGGCAATGCAGTTCTCACATCTTGTTATTTGGTTAATCGGATGCCTTCATCTCCCATCCAGAATCAGATTCCGTATGAGGTATTGTTTCCCCAGTCACCCTTATACTCTGTCCCCCCTAGTGTGTTTGGGAGCACTTGTTTCGTTCATAACTTAGCTCCTGGGAAAGATAAGTTAGCTCCTCGTGCTCTCAAGTGTGTCTTCCTTGGTTATTCTCGTGCTCAGAAGGGCTATCGTTGTTATTCACCTGATCTTCGTAGGTACCTTATGTCAGCCGATGTCACATTTTTTGAGTCTAAGCCTTTCTTTACCTCTTCTGACCATTCTGACCATCTGGCTATATCTGAAGTTTTACCTATGCCGGCCTTTAGGGAGTCTACTATATCTCCTCCTTCACCTTCCGCTACAGAAGTCTTACCCATTCCAAACGTTGGACCATCTACTGTGGCTCCTTCTAGACTCCCTGCACAAGACACTCCACTCTTGACATATCATCGTCGTCCTCGCCCAGCATCCGGCCTGGCTGATTCACTTCCTGCACCTGACCCTGCTCCTACTGCGGACTTGTCTCTTCCGATTGCACTTCGGAAAGGTATACGGAACACCCTTAATCCTAATCCACATTATATCGGTTTAAGTTATCATCGTTTGTCATCACCCTATTATGCTTTTCTATCTTCTTTGTCCTCTGTTGCCATCCCTAAGTCTACAGGTGAAGCATTGTCTCATCCAGGGTGGCGACAGGCTATGACTGACGAGATGTCTGCTTTACATACGAGTGGTACTTGGGAGCTCGTCCCTCTTCCTTCAGGTAAATCTACTGTTGGTTGTCGTTGGGTGTATGCAGTCAAGGTTGGTTCAGATGGTAAGGTTGATCGTCTTAAGGCTCTTCTTGTGGCCAAGGGGTATACTCAGATATTTGGGCTTGATTACAGTGATACCTTCTCTCCCGTGGCTAAGATAGCATCAGTCCGCCTTTTTCTCTCTATGGCTGTTGTTCGCCATTGGCCCCTGTATCAGCTAGACATTAAAAATACATTTTTACACGGTGACCTTGAGGATGAAGTTTATATGGAGCAACCACCTGGGTTTGTTGCTCAGGGGGAGTCTCGTGGCCTTGTATGTCGCTTGCGCCGGTCACTTTATAGTCTAAAGCAGTCTCCTCGAGCCTGGTTTGGTAAGTTTAGCACTGTTATCCAGGACTTTGGCATGACTCGGAGTGAAGCTGATTACTCTGTATTCTATCGGCATTCTGATTCACATCTCTGTATTTATCTAGTGGTCTATGTTGACGACATCGTTATTACCGGCAATGACCAGGATGGTATTACTAAATTGAAGCAACATATCTTTCAACACTTTCAGATTAAGGATCTGGGCACACTAAAGTATTTTCTGGGTATTGAGGTCGCACAGTCTAGCTCAGGTATTGTGATCTCACAACAGAAGTATGCCTTAGATATTCTTGAGGAGACAGGAATGACAGGTTGTAAACCTGTTGACACTCCAATGGATCCGAATTCTAAACTTCTTCCAGGACTGGGAGAGCCTCTTAACGATCCTGAAAGATATAGGCGGTTAGTTGGTAAACTAAATTATCTTACAGTGACAAGACCTGACATTTCCTTTCCTGTGAGTGTTGTGAGCCAGTTTATGGGTTCGCCATGTGATAGTCATTGGGATGCAGTTGTTCGCATTCTTCGGTATATAAAATCAACTCCAGGTAAAGGTTTATTGTTTGAGGATCGAGGCCATGAGCAGATTGTTGGATACTCCGATGCTGATTGGGCAGGATCGCCTTCTGACAGACGTTCTACTTCTGGATATTGTGTCTTAGTAGGAGGAAATTTGGTATCTTGGAAAAGCAAGAAACAGAATGTGGTTGCTCGGTCTAGTGCAGAAGCAGAATATCGAGCAATGGCTATGGCAACATGTGAGCTAGTTTGGGTCAAACAGTTGCTCAAAGAGCTGAAATTTGGTGATGTTAGTCAGATGGGACTTGTGTGTGATAATCAAGCTGCTCTTCATATTGCGTCAAATCCAGTGTTCCATGAGAGAACTAAGCACATTGAGATTGACTGTCACCTTATCAGAGAAAAGATACTCTCGGGAGATATTGCTACAAAGTTTGTAAAGTCAAATGATCAGCTGCAGACATTTTCACCAAGTCCCTCACTGGTCCTCGTATTAACTACATATGTAACAAGCTCGGTACATATGATTTATATGCACCAGCTTGAGGGGGAGTGTTAGAAGTGTAAATATAGTAGAATCTAACTGTAGTAGAACTCTAGTCCAAACTGTATTAGGAGTAGGTTAGGTTATATGTATTATATATAGGGCTCATTGTATCATGTTTAATATCAAGATATATATTCTTCTCCCGTGCTTTCTCACAACCTCCAAATTCCGATCGCTCTCCTAAGTCATAAATCATCTCCCGAAGCTAACCGAATCACCGGAAATCACATCCAAGCCTTCTGACTCACAAGTCAACTTCCGGTTGACTTTTCCAAACCAAGCTTCCTTTTAAGAGGCCATGTGCCTTGTTTTTCAACCAAAACCAATTCAGTTACACCTTATCGACTATAATGCTGATATTGAAAAATCAAGCAACACAATAAGGGGAAACGGAGCAGTAACACATAAGACGACGGGTCGGGTCGTCACATCCTCCCCAACTTAAACAAACGCTCGTCCTCGAGCGTACCCAGAGTTATACTAGAAGCAACCCAATAGCCAAATGGCCTTACCAAGCATATACTCGGGGTGATCCCACGTCACTCTATTTAATATAGGTTCAATAACACAACATAGCCGAAATTTCACAGTCCATTTAAACCATAAGCCACATTGCACTTCCCGAAATCATGCACCAAATCAGAACCTCATGTCTATACTCAGAATAAACCTGAACCAACTGTAATAACCCATACTCGTCACTCCAGGTGAGACCATATGATATACCATACAACCCAAACACTCGAGATGATGGCATCTATTCCCAGCAATTGCCCACAATAACCAAATACTGATAGAAAAACCTTTTTATTAGCTAAAGTCTTATTCCAGCACTTTCATATACAGCCAACAGTAACTGAAACACGCGATATACCGAACCCATCTCTCAGATTAATCATTCATGAATCCATTTCCCTCTTGACTGATACTACAACAGATTTACGAGCCAATCCTCGATATTACCTTTCTAACAAGCTGAAATCAAATATGCTCGTACTCAATAATGACTCCAGCGATCATCTCAACTACAACACGCCACTCTGGTGATATGACACCTCAACAGCGGCCTAAGCCACAACATGCTCAACACAGGCACCAATAAGAAACGATCTGAACACACTCAAATCATGACAACTGACCCAAACGAAAGAGCTATAATTCAAATCCCTCCACACGATCACAACACAGAACTGACATCCCATCTCACATCATAGAAATAAAGTACCTGAATCCTCCTCGAAAGGTCATAACATCATGTGGCATTGCCATAACACGCGATTCTATCCAAACACTATTACCCATGAAGCACCTCGAGCCACCATGCTCAACACAGACAGCCACACACCGATTGAGGTCTGAAACTAAGCAATTCATCACACCCACGGTGAAGCAAGTATTATACACTATACAATCCTGAAAGGACACAACCGATGCGCTATTCGCCGAGCAACACCCAATACGAATTTTCCTCATAAACCAGGAAACAAGGTAACATATAGGAAACTATTCTCCACATCACACTGTTGCGGCATGAAACCCGCTCTAGATAACATACCCGTGGCAGCGTGCCACCCGATCCAGATGCCATACCCGTGGCGACGTGCCACCCGATCCAGATACCATACCCGTGGTGGCGTGCCACCCAATCCAGATACCATACCCGTGGCGGAGTGCCACCCAATCCACATATGTATTTTACAAAAAAGAAGATGCACATCAAGTCAAATTTTCACATTACAATACACATATATAACCTCATGCCCGGTCACAAGAAAACGCATCAAAAACCTCAACGCCGGAACTGAATCAATGGTAGAAACCTCTGCACTGACATCCGCCACGAAGCTCTAATCAATAAGCAATGCTTGCCAGCCGTCCGCTGGTCTCTGGAATACAAGCTACTTCCTAGAACATAATCCAATGTACCTTGCGACGCAGCCTGTGGCATTTTCTGACATAGCCCATAACACATTAGTCTAGACAATCTGACCCTGGAACAACTAGTCTACCATCAAAGATCATGACCCAAATTTAACATACCAAGCAAAGAAAGATCCACTCGGACCTCCAGTTTCAAACAATTGCTAGGCAATGTCGATACACACGACCCACAACCACCGCATGGTCGGATCACGAGAACTTCTAGTCTCCAACACATATAACGTATGAATCACTATGACTGATCCTGCACTCTGCCGTATGAATACATAACACACATCAAGTATCTATTCATACCACGAAAGATATTCAAAATTTCCAGCGCCATCAACAAACTCAAATATTTGCAGTCGATCCAACAAGAAAAATGTCGCAATACTACTGACGTATCATAAATTTACATTACCTTAATCATCTGAAGATCGATTCTTTTCTCACCTGTAGCTAACCGTGTTGCTCGAGAATTTAATGATTTTCCATTATGAACTGAATCAAAACCTTGAACACGCAAATCTCAATTCTCCATATCATAACACATAGACCATACCACACTAGGATAACATGAGGACTCCTATCTCTCTCCTGCGCCACAGACATCGACACACTCAACTAGTCAAGTTTTTTCATGATCCCATATAAGAGAAACTTGTTACACTCTCCATGCTTCGCATACGCATAGGAAATATGCTAATCTTCAAATCACGGTAAAACACATCAAGGACTCTTTCTCCCAATTCCATTACACAAGCTAAATTTGCCAGGACTGTGTCCTTCTATCCAGATCAAGTTAAGCAAACTGCCAACACTTAAAAGCTTTGCTGCACAATACCTGTAAGGCTCATTACCTCGAACACATACAATAATTAATCATATCCTTACCATACCGATTCGGTTCATTATCAAGTTATTCCATTTTATCCAATTTCCTTCCCGGCTCGTCTTTAATGTGATATTCTCCCTTGCTGTAGCACCACAATACCTCGATCCAAGTTACCACACGAGACTCGCACATAAAACCACACTATCCAAGACCCATAGGCCACGGAATACCCACAGAAATTTTGAAATGAGCACGAAATGTCAATATATGAATTGTTTCATTATTCGTTATTTACGGGTCTTTTTGTTGCATTCACTCTCAAACGTTTCCCAGAAATGCCACATTCCAGAATGCTTCACCTTGAAGAACTTCCTGCAATTCTGAATTTGTTTACCATTACCTTCCAAATGAGAATACGTAGAACCCCATGGTTAACACAAAGTACTACCAGTCTTGATCTTTTCTAATGAAAACACAGTCTCTAGCAACATACACAAACTTAAGATACCTGATTGTTACATGCAAAATCTTGAACACAGTAAAACTATTCTCGAGAGTCATTCACTTTTATTCAGCTATAATTCACCCGCTCTACATGAACAGAACCACTCATGCCTCATTAGTACCCTGACACCGCAGAACATGATTTCATACAGATACAACAACCATCTTTCTTCTCTATACATTGAGAATTCTTTATCAACTATAGCTCAAAACATCCTAGTATTTTCTCACATTTACGAAAGCACCATATAACCTTTATAGAAATTTTCTTTCACACGTGTCATTCTTGGCTCAATTTCTGTAACCAGAACAGATCTGCCATCATACCTCAAAATGGAACCAATATAGCACATAACCATGCAATCAGCTGACCAACACCAACCTTCCCAACTTGGCTCGAAGCCGTATATTAAGGCACTCTTAAAAATTTATAACATTTTTACTCTAATGACGCCACAATGATATCAAACTCAAATCATTTACAAGTTTTGTGAATACACAGATCATCTAGAACTGACATTCTCTGCAAACCTCACATTTATTTCCACATCAGCTGAGTCCACTTTCCTAAGCATCCCAATTCTTCAAAATACAACACATACCCTTCAATTACACATGGGATATTTTAATATACACATAAGGATCATATCACTCGGAACCCTCCGCAGGAGATAACCCACCTGCTTCGCCTTATTTCAATATTTCCACATACTTTCCACCATCATATACGTATTACACCTACCATAACCTTTCTGAGTCCATACTCATACTTCCACATGGAATGTACTTTACTTCCCAACTAAGAGACATGAAATATTCTTCACGCGCCCATAACTCGGACTACACATTATAGCACAATAGGAATCGGACACTCGACAACCAATCTATTTTTTCAACAGACTCTTTCATCACCACCAAGATCACATAGATACCCCTCGCAGTACTGACATACTCATCACATGGATATCCAGCCGCCATTCTGTCTAATAAGAACAACACTGAACATATAAGTTCAAAACACTTGCTCGCACAATCGGCACCTTGGTGCTCAAGCCATAGGCAAATATCTGGCCTCAAGTCCTCCAGACTGGCCCAACATGAACTCACGGAGATTACCTCTCGCCCCTCGATCAGGGAATCACAAGCCATCCAGGCACATATACTACTGAGCGCTCGCATGCGCATACAGACATGTGGAATGAATTTTCAAGAGTTATCTAAAACTGAGTCAAGTACGCAGAACAAGAATTCCAAGAATGGGAAGTTTTCCTAATGGTTTTGCAGCCTCTCGAGGATAAATACAGACGTCTCTGTACCGATCTGCGAGACTCTACTAACCATGCTCATGACTCGTGAGACCTAGTAACCTAGGCTCTGATACCAACTTGTCACGACCCAAATTCCATACCCGGTCGTGATGGCGTCTCTCGTGAAGACAAGGCCAGCCAACAACCCTAAATCCTCTTTAAGCAGCTATTAAATGTAAATGAATAGAATTACTACTTAATGGTATTTAACTATGAAATTTAATTCCAATACAATCCGACCCGGGTGTCACAAGTCACGAGCATCTAATGAGTAAGGACACTACTATTGGTCCAACAAAATATATATACAAGGTAAAACTGGAACTCAAAGTCGGAATGCAGTGCCGTGAACGCTGGCAGTCACCTTGCTCAACTACCAAAATATGGCCTTCGGTCCTGCTAGTGACCCGCTACCGGGTGAACAATACCTGCAACTGCACGCAAGGTGCATGGAGTAAAGTGAGTATTTCTAACTCAGTGGTAATAAGAGAGAATAATATATGAGCGATAAAAAAACACGTATGAGCACACCAAACGGCTATAAAAAACAGAAAACCCCTTTTTGAGAAAAATCGAAATGTTGTAAAAAACCCCTTTAAAAAATCTCAAGATCAGTTCAAATTCTCTTTTAAAATATGATTTTTCATCAATGGCAAAGATAATTTAAACTAGGAAGTAATCAAAAACCTGCCCCTCGGGCACAGTATCAACCTCTCAATACAGTATTAGCCCCGCGAGCTCACTCCCAACTCACACCACACAACATCAAGCTCTCGGGCTCAGCACTCCTTAACACATAACACTAGGGTATCTGGTCAACAAGGCAAGTAATAGTATGTATGTCAATGATATATGAGTGTTAAATGTCGTGCCACGTAGTACAAACGGGAGTGAATGCACAAATGCAATGCACATGACCGCTACGACGCGTAGCCCAATCCACGGGTACCCTGCGCTCACTGGGGGTGTGTACAGACTCCGGAGGGAATCCTACAGCCCAAGTGCAATAATATTGCGGTGTGTAATTTGATCCATATAATATACTACTGCAGCGTGCAGTCCGATCCATGCAATATGCTACTGCGGCATGCATTTCGATCCATGCATGTATATGAACATGCTCACATAACACTCGAGGCCTAAAAGCCTCCCTACATCATCTTCATGCCTCACATATGGCCCTCATCCTCAATCAGTCCAAAATAGTCAAAAGCCCCTCGGGCATCCGGAAATTAATAATACTCAACTCAAACAATAGTTCAAATATTAGTTAAAACTCCAAGTTTGAGAAAAATATAGTTGAGTTCATGAAACAGTGTAAATCACATAGACCGAGTTCAAATAATCTTTCAAGTAGTAAGGAAAACGGTGATGATAGTTCATAAAGAGTTCAAATAATCGGCAATAAGCCCCAAGAATGGCAATAAGCCCAAGTCATAATGCTAACAACATATCATTTGAAATTTCACGATGAAAACCAACAACCGGGACGGACCAAGTCACAATCCCCAACGGTGCTCTACCCCATGCGCAGGTCCAGCATGCAAGTCACCACAAGACAGCACTAAGATGTGCAAATCAGGGGTTTCAAACCCTAAGGATATCATTCCCAAGTATTACTCACCTCAAGCAAAACATGGGCCCTGGGCCCGCTTCTTGAAAAAATTACGAAATTTAAATCTCCGGAATCCTCGTCTCGCCACGAGTTGATACATACCAAGAACTCATAAATTCGAGCTCAAATGACCTATCAAATCCCAATTTGAAGTATCAAAAACTCTAACCCTAGTTTCTTCAATTTTAAACCCAAATTTAGAGAATTAATGGATGATTCTTCAAATGATGTTTCTAGACCACGAGACATACCTCCAATCACTTCCCGTCGAAACCCTCTTCAAAATCTACCAACAAGCTCTCATGGTGGTGCAAAAATGGAGGAAAAATGACATAGGTTGCGGATGAAATGTTTTTAAACATTCTGCCCCAGGTCCAAAAATCCTTCATCGTGTTCGCGACCTCTCCCATGCGATCGTGAAGACAAAAATATTTTTAGCAGTCCAAATACCCTATGTGAACGCGTGTCTGGCCATACGAAAGCGATGCACAGCATCCCTTCTCTACGCGAACGGAATATCTTCTCCTGCGAACCCGTTGGCCATACTTCAAGGCCTAAGCAAACGCGATAATCTTCTACCCTCAAATTACTCTACGTTTTCGCATCCATCACCAAGCGAACGCGATGAATAAAAGATTGCAACCCTTATAGCAGAAAAGCTGATCTCAATACAAACCAAAATGGGTCCGTTTGACAACCCGAATTCATCCCGAGGGCCCCAGGACCTCAACCAAAGACACCAACATACCCCGAAACATCATACAAACTTGTTCCAATTATAAAAACATGTCTTTTAACACAAATGTCATCAAATCATGACAGATTCAAGCTTAAAATTTTCTTAAAACTTCCGAAACTCATATTCGATCAAAAACCCGACCAAACGACGTCTGAATGACCGAAAAATTTGTGGCATATCCAAATTTAACTAACAAAGCTATTGCAACTCTCAGAATTCCATTTCGACCCTCGGATCAAATCTCACCTATCAACCGGAATCCGCCAAAATTCAAACTTCGCCAATTCAAGCTAATTCTACATCTGATCGCTCTCCTAAGTTACAAATCATCTCCCAAAGCAAACCGAATCATCAGAAATCACATCTGAGCCTTCTGACTCACAAGTCAACTTCCAGTTGACTTTTCCAAAACAAGCTTCCTTTTAAGAGGCCATGTGCCTTATTTTTCAACCAAAACCAATTCAATTACACCCGATCGACTCTAATGTTGATATTGAAACATGAAGCAACATAATAATAGGGAAACTGAGCAGTAACACATAAGATGATGGGTCGGGTCATCACACATACTGAGTATTTCTTAAATAATAATAAAGAAGTATTTTTGAAATTATTAAAATAAGAATTTAATTAAGTATTTTAGTTGGTTGGCCTAACAGCGATGTCTAGCGCCACCACGACCCTTAGTGGATTTTGGGTCATGACAACATGGTTTCAGAGCACTAGGTTCCCGCCTATCTCACGAGTCATGAGTAATTCTAGTAGAGTCTCGCGGATCGATAAAGAGACGTCTTTACTTATCCTCGGGAGGCTACAAGGCTGTTAGGAGTACTTCCTTTATTGATTTTGCTATCGTGCGATTAGATTTCTTTGAGTCTTATGCCTTTGATTCCTTCCTACTCAGTCTTAAGCAACGCGAGTGCTTGCTAGAAATTGAGAATTTGAAGAATTGAAATGACACTACAAAGGTGGTGCAAGATGATTTTCCCGATATAGTTAATTGTACTATTAACTTGATTGCTAAGAGCCTTGAGGCTAGGCACAGGTTACCATAATGCTTATGAGTGATTCTTTCTGCAGTGTTATTTTGATAGTAGGATGTTTGCCCACGTGTTGGTGAAGTGAATGAATTGAAGGGAGGTTTACTCAGCGTGTAATCAAGGGATTCAACATTTTATTTTCGACAGAGGAAAAAGGAAGTCGGATTAAAAATGGTCAGATGTGAGCTAGTGAAAGTAATGAGACTTGGTAATTGCAAGCGTGGTGGAGCTTTCTTCTATGATGGGTTGTCGTGGTCCTATTGAAACGTACCAAGTTCGTTGATGTTATAATCTACTATAATTCGACTTTATGGTAAGATATTGCGAAATAGTACTAGAGATATGACTGTTAGTTGTCGTATGGTGCGATGGTTCAAGATCGAATCAGAATTTCTAATGTTGACGGATCGATAAAGATGAACTTCGGAAAGGCTTAAATATTAGAAGCTATTGTGGGTTCAAATGCCACGAAGATAGGTTTTATTTGAGGCAACAATTGAGCAGCAAAGTATGAGGAAGGACATGTGGGAGGCGTCAAGCGGCGATTAAAATTTTCTAACAAGCCAAGTATGAGAACCAAGGTCGAGTGACAAATTAAGGAGACGAATTCCGCCAAACAGGGAGAGTGGCAGGGATTGCATACAGGCTTTGTAGTAAGAAGACTACGTGCCTTATGGAGAGTTTGGATCGAATTGGGGACTTTAAGGATTTGTGATTGAAGCATGCAGGTATGATATGAAGTATAGGATATAGGCGTCATAGTGAATGTACCCCGTGCAGCAGCATGGGAAGATGTCGGGAGGTAATTCCCCTAGGTGGGTTATTCCCCGTTAGCAGGTAGCGGTCGCTTAGTTGGCGAAGCTTCTGCGAGGAATGTCATTGGTTGTTCGATAAGGATATCGGCAGGGCGAACTCTAGAATTATGAAATGACGGCTTCAAGCTAATGGGACAGTACCACCTCTTAGGATTGGGCTGTATGGTTTACCACTTGCGTGATTTTTGGTTATTAGCATATTAATGGGTTACTTCAGCTATAAGAAAAGACCATAAGTGGTAATTCGAGCAACTGAATTATTGGAAGCATGCTATGGGTTGTCTTATTGGCTCATGTTCGTACTGGAAAAACATTTCAGGATTTATGCCTCGTATAGATGCAGGTTTCATAGGAAGTGATTTCGCCGGGTGCTTCGTAGAGAGAGTGTTCATGTGTTATAAGATCTATGGAGTGAGTTATATTCGGGACCAAGACAGAGTGGGTGGCTCTCAATAATGGTCCTACTGAATTCGGAAGTTAAAGTAAGGTGCTCAATGATTTCGAGCCTATGAGTACGTTTAAGAATCAAGCTTTGTAACAGCTTATGAGAATGTGTCCAGAATGTTTTGCGTTTAACTTACAGGTAGCATTGAGAAACATGAAATGGTTCGTGGGATTCGAGAGAACATGGTCTCGTGATTCAAGGTTACTCGGGATGAGTGCAGATAGAGTATGTTGTGTGTTGAGTGAAGAAGTATTATTTCTAAGGCAATCAAGGATTTAGTGGAAGGAAGTAGATTGATTAGTCATGGTTAACTTGGCATATCGGTAGTGGTGATCAGTTCATCTAGCGTGATCAAGTCATGCATGTGAAGTGTGGCGGTGCGTATGATGCTTGTCACCCACAGTGATTGATGTTATTCAGAAGCATTCTTCTGTAATAGCCTGTTATGAGTAGACGGATCCCGAAAGGATTATGGTGGCTTGGACAACTACTTAGAGATTGGTATATTCGATGGTGTTTAGAATTCGCCTGTAAGTTGCTATAGTTCTCCTGAAGTGAGTTAAATGAAAAGTTTTATATGATAAGGTGTTAATTTATTAGTGGTTCCAGGGTTGTGATGGAAATTGTGTCTATCGTATAGCACATTGGGTGCATTGAGAGGTATGGAATTTGAAGTGAGGATCAAGGTTACAGCTTGGTAATGACTATGATGTCATGAGCTCGGAAGAGCGGGAAAAGAGTTTCAGTATTTTGAGTAAGTTGGTGTTGTCGTCAGTAACACCTGAGATTGGTGTTTTGTGAGAAAGTCTTTGCGTCTTGGTTAAGAATTCTTGATCGCTTTTCAGTGTTGGTGCAGCCGGTGGTTTGGATGTGCAGACCCGTTAATTAATTTGGAAGGTTGTGGGACCGTGTTCCACAGGAAGATTGTATAAGTGTAGCATGTAGTCACTTGATTGATTAGACATTTAAACCAAGTATGAGGATTTTGTTAATATCATCGATTTGAGAATTTAGGCCTGGAGGGCATTTTGTTTATTGGGATATGAGCAGAAGAGGTTGCTCCGGTTATAATGGTTGTTCTTATATGTTTTGAGGAAGAATGAGTTACTATGAACCTTTGAAAGGTTATTATCCATGTTGGTGCAAACGTAAATTGGCTTGAGATTAGTGGATTGATTTATATGTGAACATGGCTTTATATCATGCCAGTTTTGTGTTCGTTTCAGCGAGCGTTCCCTATGGGGGAACAGTCGGGGTGTTATTCTATCATCAGCTAATCCAGATAATGATGTATTGTGCCGTATGAGTTGTGAATTAGCTTGGTAAATTTCTCATGTGTTGAGGTTCCACGTAGCGGTAATATTATTTGAGCAGGATGGCTCTTAAGATTCAGATCATGTATCGCATCTCAGTTGTGCTTGAGTTTTGTAGCCTATAGTGCTATATGTTGCCTCGTGGATGGTATTATGCACCTCAGCGTGTTTATGACTAATATTCGGTATTTTCATTTGGTGAGCTATTTAGCTCAATGTGTATCTCCTTATGTGAGTTCTACATGTGGATCGGCTGGCACGCCCCCATGGTTATATTGTGTGGATTAGGTGGCATGCTGCCATGGTTACGCTATTTGGATCGGGTTGTGCGCCACAACAGTGTGATGTTAAGTATAGTTTCCCCTTAGTTTCTTTTATGTGTTCTGTTTCCCACTTCCTGAGGAAAACTCGTGTAAGTTGTTAGCCCGCGTCGCATGTATGATTTGCAGGCGGGGTAATTACATCTCCGTTTCAGAGTTCATTTTCCTCTTGTATCATATCCTAATCGGTAGCCTATTGGCACATTGTGGCATCATATGGGACTCTTGATTGTGTCTGAGGTGGCTTATTGCTTGAGCAGTTCGTACTAGGTGAGACGAGATTATCGGATTTAGAATCAGTGCAATCTGATTATATGAAGTATATTAAGGAGCAAAGATAATGATTTGGCTCAGAATGTGGTAATGATTTTTGTTGGAGGTATAGACTCAATGATTTGTTGATTCGGTAATTGGCTATGAATTTCGGCGCATCTCTTCCGTCGTGTTAGTGTTATAAAGGTTAGAGCAAGACCTATGTAGTTCATGAGGTGTAATAAGAGCATCTGATTAGTTAAATTTGGGCTAAGTTGATCAGAAAATGTTATTGTGGTCCTATGAGTAAGTTATGATGTCATGTTGGGTACAACGTAGGGTGAATGATTTGGTGATCCTATGATGAAACAGGTCTGACATAGAATTTCGGATTTTGGAATTTGGCTCTAAGGCTTAGTTTCCTGAATAAATGGGAGTATCTTTAGAATTTATCGATATAATGTGCTTAGCTAAGTTGTGGTAGCCCGGAAAGGTGCAAAAGGTGCTAAACAGTGATTTCAGACTACTTCGGTATAGTTCTCAATACATTCGAGGACGAACGTATGTTTAAGTGAGAGAGAATGTAACAACCCAACTGATCATTTTGAGCTCTAATGTGTCATTCAATAGTATGAGGACATGAGCAGTTTCATTTCAGGTATATAGACTTGTACGCGTGGTCGGAAGTAAATTTTGGTAAGTTCATAGTGGAATTGGAAGGAGAATTCTCATTTTGAAAGCTTAAAGTTGAAGAAATAAACTAGGATTGGAATTTTGAGTAAACGACCTCAAAATTGGGATCTAAAGGTTCCAGCAGGTTCGTATGATGATTTTGGACTTGGGCGTATGCCCGGATCGGCTTTTGGATGACCCAGGAGCATTTTCGCACCTATTGTGGAATTGCATCAGTTTGTCTTAAAGTGCATTTTAGTGTTATTGATGTTCGTTTGGGATTCTGAGACTAGGAGTAGCTCTGTATGGTGATTCTGGAGTTGGGAGCATGATCGGAAGTGAATTTAGAGGTCTGTAGGTCATTTTGAAGCCGTTTGGCTAAAGATAGAAATTTTAAGGTTTTGGAGAAGTTTGACCAAAATGGGACTTTTTGATATCGGGGTCGAAGTCTGATTCCTAAATTTGTAGTAGGTGTAAAATATGACTTGTGTGCAAAATTTGAGGTCAATTGGATGTATTTGATAGGTTTAAGCATCGAGAGTAGAAATTGAAAGTTCTAAAGTTCATAAAGCTTGTATTGGAAGTTGATTCACGATTTTAGCATTGTTTGATGTGATTTGAGGCCTCGGGCAAGTCCATAATGTGTTTTGGGACTGGTTGGTGTTATTTGTTGGGGTCCCGAGGGCCTCGGGTGTGTTTCGGGTTGTGTTGCGCTCTTATTGATGTTTCAACGCCGTTTCTTTGGACATAAAGGAGTACCATATTAAGAGAATGAGTTCCAAATTAAGTTTTTATTGAACCATTAGATCCGTATCATAATTTCAGAGCCATAGCAAAAAGAATCATCGAATTTGGACATCGTATGAGGAAGTTATGCTCGTTTCTGTGCCAAGAAAAGTGCTGGTACTGTCAAAACCGCAAAAACGGAAATCTACCACATAAGTGGGACCGCGGAAGTGGGAATTCGTCTGCAGAAGAAGAAATTGTTCTGCAAAAGTGGGACCGTGGAAACGGAAACTGTTGAAGGAAGAGAGGTTTCCTTAAAAACGGACTTGGCATATTTTTTCACTTCATTTCATCCACGGGAGCCGACTTTGGAGCAACTCTGGAGAGCCCTTTTTATCACCAAGCATGGGGTAAGTGATATCTCTAGTTTTGAGTATATCCATCAATTATGTATAGATTTTAGCATGAAAATGGGTAGAAATTTGAGAGTTAGAAGAAGACCTAGAAACATTTTGTTATTAGATTTTTACCAAGAATTTGAGCATGAAGTAAGAAAAATTATATATTTGAGTTCCTAAGGTCATGGGTAAACTTTATCTTCCAAAATTTTTGGATTTACGGGCACGTGAGCCCGAGGGCGTTTTGATCAACTTTCCATTCGGTGTTGGAAATTATTATAAATTGAATTATAATGAATACCTTAGCATATATTAATGTATTTACATAATCATTGGTTAGTTTTAGGAGCATTGTACGTCGGTTCAAGCCTTCAGAGGAATGTAGAATGTCGGTTATGGGTCTTCGAAGCGAGGTGAGCCTCCTTTATAATCTTGTGAGGGGGAAATTACCCCATAGGTGAGTTAAACTGATTATGTTCTCCTAATTGTGACTACGTACACACGAGGTGATGAGAGTTCATGCATAGCAACTATTATGCTATTGTCCGGGTAGTCTAGGACCCAAAGGCATGCTATACCTGGATTAATTATGAACCCATTGATGGCTTGAATTTATTGAACCACATAGAATTTGTAAACGATTTTCTAAAGGATTACACTTCTTTCCTTAAAATTGATTAAAAAGGAATTGCTTGTAATTGGATAATTATTCCCGAATAAATTCCTAATTGCCTATTTGTGCATGATTTTCGATGTGTACCTGCATCGCATGTATGATTCGCGAGCAGGGTATGTGTTTAATTTTGGAACGGGCCGATCACCTCGATGAAATAGGTGTATCTATTGTACGGGCCGCTCGACCCTCGGCAATGAACACTTTACATTTCTGTTGGAGCAGGCCGTCGACCTCGGCATGATTTGTGCATGTTTGTACTATTATCTTGAACTTATTTGAGTTGTTTTAATGCCTCGCTATGGCTCGAGATCATATTGTTAATAATAACAAGAAATCTAAGGAAATTTTCCATGAAAGAATTTTATGTTTACTTGTTTCCTCTATCTGGATTAGAACTATTTTTATAAAACAAATGCACTATTTAATAATTTATTATGGATAAATAATCATTGGACTGCTAGTGCGTGTCAAGGTTGACCATCTCGTCTCTACCCCTTCGGGATTAGGCAGGACACTCATTGGATACATGTTATTTTTGTACTAACACTATACTTGCTATGCATTTTGTTGCACAGGTTTATTGTGTGGCTCGTGGCTTAGCGGCATAGCGGCATGTCGAGCGCAGAGACTAGGTGAGATATATTTCTTCGAGGCGATTCTGCAGCTAGTATGGTCTCTTTCAGAATTTTATTTACTTTCTGTCCAATTGTATTCCGGACAGTTGTTGTACCTATTTGGTTTCCTTTAGAAAATTGCTCATGTACTTGTGACTACGGATTCTGGGGATGTATTTGGATTATTCAGAAATTTGGAAAGTTGATTTGATATTTCCTTATTTAATTGGAGGAATATACTGAGTATTGTTTTAATCATAATAAAGAAGTATTTTTAAAATTATTAAAATAAAATTTTAATTAAGTATTTTAGTTGGCTGGCCTGACAGGGGTGTCCGGGGCCACCACGACCCTTAGTGGTTTTTAGGTCGTGATAGTATGTACTGCTGTACTTACCATTTCTATCACTACGGTGAATGTACTTATTATGCTGATATTTTGTTAATAAAATAGCATGTACAGTTGCATGAAATCTTACTTATCTTGTTCTTTCTTAAGGAAAACCTTAGTTTGCATGTTAAAAAAGGTAAATAAATTATAGTTTCACTAGGCTTGCGTAACGGTAGGGTTAGGTTCCATCACGACCTATTATGAGTTTCGGGTCATGACAACTTGGTATCAGATCTTTAAGTACACATAGGTCTCACGTGTACTTATTATGCTGATATTTTGTTAATAAAATAGCATGTACAGTTGCATGAAATCTTACTTATCTTGTTCTTTCTTAAGCCTTGTGGATCGGTGTAGAGACGTTCGAACTTATCTTCAAGAGGCTACGGATGTTAGTAAAACTTCTCTTTCTTCATCTCCTATCGTGTAGTTGATATTGTGCTAAGTGTAATTGTATTGATCTCTCACAGAGGGTGAGAAATCATGCGGTGGATGTACTAGGCGGTAGAGAAGCTGCTCCCCATGTTATTAAAGCCTGAGGTAGAGGCCGGGGGAAGGCTCCAGTTCCTGTCAAAGAATGAGGGCGTCCTAGAGTTGATCCCATGTTACCACAAATGGATCCAGTGGAGGATCCTGTGATTAAGGAGAAGGTTCAGGTGCCAACAACTATGCCAACCCAACACATTTCATGACTACACTGAAATTCCAGGAGATTATAGGCCGTATGTTGCGGTTCATGGACTCAATGATGCAGACTAGTTTATTTCCAATGGACCCTGCCATATCTCAAGTGGGAGGGGGAACATAGACCCCTACTGCTCAGGCTCCATGGCATGCCACTGCCATTTATCAGACCCCAGGTGCACTACCTGCGGGCGGAGCACAGCCAGTTGCAGTGGTTGTGCCAGAGCCTGAACCAATTGCGACCATTGATCGACAAAAGTGGTTGGACAGATGAACTAGACTTCTCACCCATAATTTTGGGGGTGAGCGGTTGGAGGACCCCTAGGATTTCAGTGACTGCACAAAGATAGGTTAATAAATATGGGGATATTGGAGCCTAACGGGGTGGACTTCACCACCTTTCAGCTTGAGGGCAAGACCCACAGATAGTGGTAGGATTACCTTCTTAGCCGGCCAGAAGGTTCACCTCCTTTGACTTAGGATTAGTTTGCGCATAAATACTTGGAGAAGTACATACCACCTTCTGAGAGAGAAGCTTCGGGACAATTGAGCGACTTTGTCAGGGTCATATGTCTGTGACCGGCTATGAGGTGAGATTCACTGACTTGTTTTACCATGCAGCTATTATACTCCCCATAAACACAAAGAGGGTGTGAAGGTTTATTGCAGGTCTGCACCTTGAGATTCAGGTTTCTATGGCCTGTGAGACATAGATAGGGACTCCCTTTCATCAGGTTGTTGATATAGCTCGGATTATCAAGCATATTCATAACTGCAACAAAGAGTTCGCGCCGAGGGACAAACGGCCCCGACATGTTGGAGGATTTAGTGGTGCCCAACCTAGGGCAGAGGTCAGTTCATGAGAGGTCAGCCTAGCAGGACCATGTAGTTAGCATCACTGTCTACTCGGGGTGCTCCAGCATGACCCTATTTAAGTGCCATTATGAGAGTGCTTACTGTCCGCCAACTATTCAACGTTCCTCGAGTGGTTATTCAGGCCATCAGGGTAAGACTTTAGGCCAGCAATTTACTACTTCGAGTGGTTATTTTGATTGCGGGGATCTTGGCCACGTGAAGAGGTTTTGTACAAGACTACATGGCAAGGCTGAACATTAGGACCATCGACCCATGATTACCAAACCAGCTACCACACTGTCCGCCCGCCGGCCATAGGCGGAGGGCAGGCGGGTAGGGTATGTCCGGCGAGGTAGAGGCAAGTTAGGTGGTGCTCCGGCTAGGTTCTATGCTATCCCCGCCGGAAGGGTATGACCCCATGCGACCGCATCACTCTTCATGCAGCCCGCATGGGTAAGATTCAGAGGGGTTGCATTTGTGTGATTTGCCAGTGCGACCCGTGTGCCCACTTTGTGCGGCCGCGGTGCCTTACCTGTGCACTGTCTGCTAAGGGTGTGTGTTATGCTGCAATATTTTTTGCTGAAGTTTTTCATTGCTTATGATCTAAATTGGCCTGAACTAACAGAGCTAGACTTTGTGTGTGTGCAGAAAACAGTTAAGCAATGAGGGTGTGGTGCTAAAAAATCGGGACGATGAGGTGAGCCCTCCCGGGGAGGAAAAGCAAGCTGACCAAACTCACTCCTAGTCTAAAACCAAAGACAAGGAAACTATTTTGAGTGATGAGGAGTAGTCGGGAAGTGAATACCTTCCCTCTCAGGACCTATCAGCCGATTCGGCACGAGCCCCCTCAGTCCCATCCCGAGCTCCACAGGTTATATAGTCTGAATCATCTGATGGCTGAGCGGCGGGTAGCGGCGAGTATCCCACCTCCCCCACAGCTTCAATATCTGAGGAGAGTGCTGACAGTGATGATGAGGTCTCGGGTAGTGGGGTACACGAGGTTGGTGGTGTAGAACGAATAAGCAGAGTGGAAGTGTGGGAGGACCACTTTTTTAGTCAAGTGGCCTTCCACAAAGTTCGAGAAATGTGGTCCAAAAGAAACATAATCGCTGAGAGAAGCATAATAACCAAGGACTTATTGCCATTCCTACCCAAAGTCTATGAACAGGTTCAAACCAGAGTTGGGTGGTAACACTTCGGTGACGGGTTGATTGATGCCAATGAACACATGGTCAAGGAGTTCTTCACCAATGTAGCCTACTCCCAAAAGGACTCCACTGCGAACAAAGTGAGAAACAAGAATGTTGTGTTTTCGGGCAAAGCATTTAATGAATATTTGGGTTTCAATGATGAAGACGATACCAATACTTGGAGAAGCCAGGGATGAAGGAGGAGGTTTGCCTATGGATGGTAGAGTATTTGGCTCATCCGGGTGTTGTTCCGGACTGTGTTCAGGCGGGGGTAAAAATCTTAAGAAAGAACCTGAATTTCGAGATGAGAGGGTGGCTCACTTTTGTTTGCAACAGGCTAGATCCCACTTCACATGACTAGACCATCCTTCTTCGTCGGGTTGTGCTTACTGCTTCCATTATGGTTGGATTCCCTATCAATGTAAGGAATGTGATGAATAGGGCGATTACTGCTATGGGGATTGATAGTGTGTGGAACTACCCTTTCCCCAACACTCTGACGATGTACATTAGGGATTTGAAGGTGAAGAAAAAGCATTATGATGTATAAGTGCGCCCAGTAGCCCCGTTTTCCTGGTTCAGTGTCCAAGGGCCAGACAACCCAAAGGGGGACAAGAAAATCAAGGCATCCACCTCTTCCCCGACTAGCTAGTCTAAGGAGCCAGTTGAGGTAGAGACTTTTGTCGAGCCTTCTACAGAGTTTCCATCCATTCCAGTTGTTTCTGTCCCAGTTGATATGCCTTCATCCTCTGCGGGTCCTAGTTCATCATTTGGCCCTATTGTTCTTGTTACCCGGACCAACCCATTTATAGCCTAGCAGCCAGCTACCATATTGGCCAGTTTAAACAATTGGATGTTAGTTGCAACATCAAAGTTGTCCACATAGGCCACTACAGTTAAGGACCAGTTTGCACCAGCTACTGTCTAGGTTCCTCCGTCTATTGAGGAAACACTAAAGACTACCTTGACTAAGCCATTTGTGGCACACAGCACAGCTTTGGAGAAGTTGGCACGGGAGCATAAGAAAATGAGGAAGCCCATGGCATCAAAAGAGCCGGTAAAGGTGCTATGAGCAGATGTGGACAAGCTAATGGCGGATCAACTACCGTTAGACTCGTTATTCGGGGAGTCAGCCCTCCAACAACAGTACCAGTACCTGCGCCACAGCAGGAGAAGGCACCTATGCCATTTAGAAAGAAGAGAAAGTTCCCTAGCACTGAGAGAGTCGTGATTGAGTTGGTTGAGATTCAAGTCACTCCCTCTAGTGATGTACCAGATGTCTAGCCGGTCCAACAATAGGGCCATGTACCAGCTTTAGAGTAGCAGGTCGGGGACCAATTTGAGGTTCTTGCCATTACAGAGGATCAGGGGACCATCGGAGACCCCATTCATGTGGACCAGGCTTAGGGAGCCCTCTATGTCCTTTCTTTATGATTTTTATGCTTATTTTGGAAGTTGGAATTGGGGACAACGCTAGATTTTATTCGTGGGGGTGCACCCTACCATTTTGATTTTGATACATTAGGATGATTGTACATATTTATTTGACTCTTAGTTTATGTTGTTAGTTGATAGTTGGTTTGTATATAACCTTTCATATTAGATATTTTTCTAATTTATGTATATATTCATCCCCCGTTGTATTCTACTCCCCTTTTGTACATATTCATTCTTTTTTTTATTAAAAATTTTCTTTTTAGCTTTGTAGATAGGCTCGTAACCTTTTTGTTTTGTTTTGACATTTGCAATAAGCCCTTGGGTTTTCAACGCTAAGGTACTTTCCAAGGGTAGAGTGTTGTGCGAACCAGGTGGCTCTTCCCAATGATAGATGGTATGAAAACCTTTTTAAGGGTTTGAGTCCATTTTTGATTTTCTTCTTTTGATTTTTGATATTTCGTAGTTAAGGGTACCTCACGCAAAGCTTCACTTGGGCCTAACACATTTGCCTTTGATCCCATGGTCAAAGACATAATGTTGTGCTTAGGATGGTGAAAGTCATGGCCTTGAGACTCTTTTGTTAACCAAACAGTCATCACGTGGTTGTGTTGGACCATTGTGCGCTTGAATCATAACTAAGGTCATCGTGGGCCCTCGACTCAAAATTTTTAGCAATCCTTGAGTGTATATGGTGAGCATTCGATTTGCGAGTCCAAGTTCTGAGCCGATGGACTAGAACTTGCCCCGGATGTTTGTTGAGGCAAAATCCTAGGTGAAATTTGGCTTGAGATGTAGGCTTTCCTTGATCCAAAATTCTAATATTGAACAATTTCATGACCTACCAATGAAATGATCCCTATTTCACCCCTTTTGAGCCTTGAACCTTCTTCTTTCAAGAACCAAAACTACAAGCCTATACGCGTTCTTAATGATATCCTCTCTTGGCACACAAATCTTCCCTTGAGTACGTGGCAAATGTCTAAGTTTAGGGGGGAAGACAAGAAAGGAAAAAATGTGGTAAAAAGGTACAAAAGCAAAAGAAAAGGAAGGCAATGAAAAAGAAAGAAAAGACAAGACAAAAAGAAAGACCAAATTGAATAAGGTCAAAAAGGGGATTCGAAGAAAACAAAAGTGAAAAGGGTGTGGAAAAAGTACAAAAAGGAGAATGTGTTGAATTGCATAAGAAAGAGTGATAGTATATCTCTCTAACCCCTTGAAATAGAAGTGAATACTCAAATGAGTCAATAAAGTGTGCCAAAATGAAGCAAAAGAAGTGTTTAAGGAAAGATTGAACCCACTTGAACAAAAACATATCATACCCTTACCTAAAAGCCTTCACAATGACTCCACAAAAGCCCTACATGATCTTGAGTTGAAGGGAACCTACATTAGTAGATACTTACATAAGGGGCAAGCATATGGTACTTAGACCCGTACTTATGACCTTCTTCTTGTGAGAGATGAGTGAAAATCCATCAACCCCAGTTTGTGTGTCAATATTCTAAAAGGTGAGGTTCGCTTAGGGAGAGTTGAGGATGTGTGAGTTTGGGTTCCACAATGACCAAAGTAATTGAGAGAAGTTCCTTGATGAAATGTCTCAACCTTGATGATGTTGTGTCACTCTTGATCCACAAGTTTTCAAAGTTTAAATATATTAATGATGTTATCGTATTGAGGGAAATTGTTAGTCCGAATTGATGCTTGTTGAGATTACATTAGGATAATGGAATTACCTGGATGTTTCCTTTAAGGGTTGGGTCTTATTTTGTTTGCTTGAGGACAAGCAAAGGTTTAAGTTTGAGGAAGTTGATAACTAGGATTTTAACATGTTTTGTGCACATACTTTTCTATGCTTTGAGTACAATTCACTACAAAATAGTCTTAAAATGCTTGCAGGTTATGCTTGATTGCAGGTTTGAGCGACAAAGTGACGAAATGTCAAAAATTGGCTCACAACGGAGTGAAACCTGCTCAAGTGTTAAAAGACAAATGAAGTGGTGGACATTAAGCCTGGTGCGAACCGCACAACTATGCATGCAGCCGTACCAAAGAGTTCAGAGAAGGGGATAATTGAGACAAAATCCACGCGGCTGCGATAGAGCTTACTCGACCCGCGCCCATCTCGCGCGGATGCACTGTCCTATAATGCGGTCCACACCAATAGTGTTCAGAGGAGGTGGAAATTTGGACAAGATCATCCACGCGGCCGCGGCTGTCCTCACGCGGTCCGCGCTAGAGTTTTATGCGGCTGCACAACATCATTACGCGGCCCACATCAGCCACTTCAGTGAAGCAGGATTTGGAAGTCAACCAAGCAGTGCAGTCGCGGTCATGCTTGTGCGGCCCGCACTAACCTCGCAGGGGCATTTTTGTTCAGTATTTCCTGATCACTATAAATAGAACATTTTGCCATTTTTAGGTTAATATTTTAATATCAGATAGCTATTGCGCTCGTGAGACATATGTTTTTGCCTATTTTGGGCATTTTTAGCTTTGTTTCATCATAGATTATTGTAGTTTAACATTAGCAATTAATTAATATGGTTGTTTCTTCCTCTATTTCTTCATTCATTATGTCTAGCAAAACCCAATAGCTAGGGTTGTAGCTCAATCCTAGTGTGAGTAATTGATGGGTGTTGCTTCTTAGTGATAGATTGATATTGGGTGTTTGTTATTTAGGTTAATTTTATGCTTTAATTAAGGATTGGTGGTTGCAAATATTGATTCTAGCTTAGTGGGTCTTGACTTTTCTTAAGAAAGAGAGTCTATGACCTCAGAATTGACCCAACAAGGAATTGGGATGGACCCATGAGAAATGGTAGTCCCAATTAATAGGTTAAACCTCGAGAGAGTAATCACCCTACTTGAACCCTAGTTGCTTGGTCTAATTGGCATACCCAGTTGGTCTCGAGAGAGTCAATTGGGCAAAATCGCTCTCTCTAACGAGAGGAGTGAGAGTGGGTACAATTGTGCAACGGTTATAACATTGATACCAAATATGTCAATCTATTATTAGTAGTCTCTACCCGTTAGTTAACCACCTAGGTAATGCCACGACCCTAGTGCCTATCTCTATATTAATCACAACTTAGAAAATATCTCTTTAGCATAATTTAGCCTTAATTTATAGTTGATAATAGTAGTTGATAATCAAAAATCAAAAAATATTAGAAGTATAATTAGGAGCACAAACGCATTCCTAGTCTATACAAATATAACTCCATTCCAAGCTCCATGTGGAAATTGACCCTAATACCACCATTCGGGTAAAAGTTTTAGCGCCCGCTCTTCCTACTATCGTGTAAGGTTGAGTTTGCTGCAATCAATTAACATTCAGGAGATTGTTCGATTGTATGGTGTGCCAGTTTTTATCATATCAGATAGAGCCCTCAGTTCACTTTATATTTTTAGAGAAGAGTACAGAGAGAGTTGGGTACTCGAGTAGAGCTCAGGACAACCTTTCATCTGCGGACCAACGAGTAGTCGGGGTGGATAATTCAAATTCTGGAGGATATGCTCAGAGCATATGTTAGTGACTTCGGAGGGCAGTGGGATATATTCTTGCCTTTAGACAAGTTTGCTTATAACAATAGTTATTAGTCCTACATCGAGATGGCTCCATGTGAGGCTTTATATGGTTGGCGATGCCATTCACCCATCGGATGGTATGAGGCTAGCGAGGCTAAGTTATATGGCACCGATTTAGTGAAGGATGTCTTGGAGAAGGTAAAGTTGATTCAAGAGCGGTTTCACATGCCACAGTCCAAATAGAAGAGTTACCTATAATTTATCATTTATGGTAGGCGAGAAGGTTCTCTTAAAATTCTCTTCGATTAAAGGGCACCACGAGGTTCGATAATCAGCATGTCTACTTATGTATTTATATTATTATTTGACCTCTATTAAGTAACAAGTAGACCCTCATCATTACTTCTTTGTGGTTAGACTTGAAACTTATTGGATACGCATTATTTTTTGTACTCACAACAAACTTCTGCACTTAAAGTGTAAGTACTGAGACAGGTACTTCCAGTGGTCATGCAGGGCGCGTAGTCGATCAACTACAAAGACTTAGTAGTGATTTGCTTGCCTTGCTACGATCTGCAGCAACTGAGTCTCCCTCTACCTTGTTTATTATTTTTATCTATCACTTTCTGACAGTAGTTGTATTAGTTGGTATATTCTATAGATTTCTTATATATTGTGACGTTGGGTTTGGGGGGAGGGGGGTAGCATTATGTATTTCTGTACTTATCATTTCTATACACTACAGTCAATGTACTTATTATGCTGGTATTTTGTTAAGAAAATAGTATGTACAGTTGCATGAAATCTTACTTATCTTGTTCTTTCTAAAAGAAAACTTTTGTTTAAATGTTAAAAAGGGGTAAATAAATTGTAGTTCCACTTTTGGGATTGCGTAATAGCGGTGTTAGGTTTTATTGCGACCTAATATGAGTTTTGGATCGTGACAGTTTCTCTCAGAAGAGGAATGAAGAAGAAAGAAAGATAAAGAAAACTTCTTAGTTTCTGATAAATTACTTGAATTCATAGTTAACAAAGAATGAGAGACATAAAATGTGAAAGGGAAATTGACAGTGGATTATATTTGAACCTTGATAATTAAGTTGATAGATCAATAATGAGCCATCTAGATTAAATGAGTGCGGCTAATTTCACATGCTCCATACATGTGACATGTCATTTTAAAAGAATCAGTTTCTGTTATGTTGCTTATTACTTAGCCAATAGAATTGTAGCAGATGTATAGGATTTTCTTATTTTCTTTTATAGTTTCTTTACACTAGGTTATACATTCTTGACTAAAGATATGTATAAATACATTAGTTTGCATATAAAGTAATATACATAAAATTTCCCACATTTATCCTATCTTATTTTTTCATGATATCAGAGCAGTAGCTCGATTCCGAAGAAATCAATCCTTTTTTTTATTTTCTATCACTAATTCAACTATTTCATCATGCATGATGTTGCTGAAACTTCTGTAGTTCAGTTGTTGCTGGAAACGGAGTCAATCTTGACCCAAATAACCCATATTTCCTTCATTCCTCGGATGCTCCTAGGATGAGCCTAGTGAATGCAGTCTTCGATGGAAGAGGTTTTCAAGGTTGGAGGAGGTCTGTGTTGATATCCCTTTTCGAAAAGAACAAGTTGAAATTTATTAATTAAAGCTGACCATCTCCTACTGCCACCTCAAAGGTCCACCAACCATGGAGTAGGTGCAATGACATGGTCACCTCCTGGTTATTGAATTCATTATCCAAAGACATTAAAGACAATATTATTTATTCCAAATCTGCGAGGAATCTGTAAACTAATCTTGAACACATATTTGGACAATCTAATAGTGCAAAATTATATCACCTGCAGAAGGAACTACATGGATTATCATAGGGAACAAATGACATAGCAACTTACTTCACTAACTCAAACATTTATGAGATAAATTATATTCATTAAAATCAAACATGAAGTGTAACTGTAATTGTGTGTGTGATGGAAAGCAACTATTGGGGAAATCACAAGAGGATGAGATACCGATTCAATTTCTCTTAAGCTTGAATGAATCCTATGGTCAAGTTAGGGGAAAGATTTTGATTATGAGTCCTCTTCGAAGTATCAACTATGCTTATTTCACTCGTCCTTCAAGATGAGAATTAGAAAGACACATATGTTAATCCTCTAATCTCCTCTGATTCTTCAGCTTTCATGGTAGGCAACCAAGGGAGTTTTTCAAATCAATGCAGTTTTCCATAAAGGAAAGAAAAAGCTGCTAGTTAATGGTTAATTTCTAACGGCTAGTTTGTAATGACTAGTTTGACTATTTCAAGATGAGAGAAAATTGATAAATATAAGTGACACTTACTTTTGAGATACCCACAAATTTCAACAGATTTCGTACTTCTTGGAGATAATTAATTAAGATTGTGGCACAAGCTATGTTGCAACCCTTTTTAAGAAGTTGTCGCTCTTACTTAGTTTATGAACAAAGTGTAGTAAGATCTAATAACTACATAAAAATATTTTTATCCATTCACAAAATTTCTAACAAGGTACAACTATATAAATATGTCTTTTTATGCTGGTGTCGTTCGAGCGAATTTGTGCACATTTAGAATAATTTATCGAATGTTTGTTATCTCCTATAGAATAATTTGTCCAACAAAATATGAACGAAAAAATTCATCAATCAAAACATCAATAGAATTAATTGTAATATTTCTGTCTTTACTAAAATTTGAATTATGAAATTACATGATTAATTCTAACTTCATCGAAAATAGAGCAACTAATTTAGATATCCACGTTCAAGAAGTACTGAATTCGATTTCATATAAGCCTTGAAAGAAGAAAGAAGCTGGAATGCCAATTGAATTTACCCGATAGTCCCAATTTAGGAATGTTAGTGCCAAAGTTACTGAATTGGTAAGTCGCTAATCTCTGAACTAGGTAATGTTATCTGAATTATAGACGAGCATGTTACCAGAGATTTCTACTCTATCCTGCATGATTCATGTTGAAGTATACACTTGGGGCAGTGGCGGAGGTAGGATATATACTAAGGTGTCCAAAAAAAATTGGAATGCAGTTCACGAGAATCGAACCTGCGATCTTCTACACATTCTGAATACCCTTGACCACTGAACCAAACATTTGCGTTGTTTCAAGGGTGTTCAAAACTTAATATATAAAAATAAAAAATAGATTTTGCCTTATATAGTGTAAATACCCTTGCGCCCTCCTCCGCCACTGCTTGAGGGGGGGGGGGGGGGGGGGAGCGTGCGATTTTAAAGCGGACTCCATATTCATTAGATAAAAGAAATTATCAAGAATTTGCAATCGGCATAAAATTATTTCAATTCCAAGAGCTTAGATCAGATCGGTATTAAAACACCTTTGGATGTTACACAATTTCTTTTGCACACACTTTTCTAGTTAAAGAAAAAACTATCTTTCAATAAACATTATTAGAAAATATTAAGAAAGAGGACAAGACGAATAGGCCTGATGTTTGTTGGGCTTCATTTTGCAAAATTGGGCCCCCAAAGCCCCACTAACCCTGTGTTTCTATACTTTATAAGCCTCTCACCATCTCAAATCCAAAACCCTAGCAATCAGTTGCAGCAGCGGTAAGAGCAGACCATCATTTTCTTGCCTCGAGGTATAAACCCTAACCAATTCCACTGCCGCTTAACAATGTCATCTATATGTTTATTGCGCGTTTGCTCAGTCACTGTTACAATATTGCAGGTAAATCGATTGAGTAGAAAATGTCGATCGGAGAAATCGCTTGTACCTACGCATGTTTGATCCTCAACGATGAGGATATTCCTATCACTGTATGTTTCTTTGACTTTAGGATTGTTTTCCGGATTTGTTTTATTATTTTGTGATGTATTGATTTTGGTTTGTTTTGATTAATAATAGGCTGAGAAGATTTCAAGTATTGTAAAAGCAGCAAATGTCACCGTGGAGCCTTACTGGCCGCTCTTGTTCGCCAAGCTTGCTGAGAAGAGAAATCTGTCAGATCTCATCATGAATGTTGGTGCCGGCGGCGGTGGTGCCGTAGCCGTAGCTGCCCCCACTGGTGGTGCCGCCGCTGGTGGTGCTGCAGCTGCTCCTGCTGCCGAGGAAAAGAAGGTAAACGAAATGAGTGTTGTCCTTTTTGAAATCTGTTTAACCCTGAGTTGCGTACTTATTATTTTTTGTTGAATGTGTGCAGGAGGAGCCAAAGGAAGAAAGTGATGATGATATGGGATTCAGCTTGTTCGATTAGAAGCTGTTTTCAGTATGATCTGCTCTGTTTCCAAAAAAATAGTTGGCTAAGTTTTAGTATTTAATGTTTGAGATATTCAGAGAAGTGTAGGAGTACATGTAATTTTGAGGTTAATGACTCATGTTTTGCTAGTTTGTGCCTTATTTGAGGTTAATGACTCCTGTTTTGCTAGTTTGTGCCTTATTTTGAGCCATTTTTGTCGTTTTGAAATCAAATGTTTGTTCTTCTTTTGCTTGTTTTTAATCTCTGTTTCTTTTAATTGTTTGTGCATTTAAATAATAAAAAATCTTGAAAAGATTTTGAGGTTCTTTATACAAATGAATTGAGGTACAATGAAACACCCTCGGCTAGCTCAAAGCCCTTCAAATTGTATCTCTATAAACTGACAGTCTTTGGATGTGAGACTATGGCATGGTTTAATATCAAAATAGTTGGCGCTCTTTGTGGTTTTCAAGGAAATAATTGTCTACATGATACAATCTCAACTAGCTCTAGACGTTTTTAGATTCTAACTGCGTTTAAACCGATACATCATATACTTTTCAAAGACTTTTTCAGTTTAGTTTCAAGATAGTTGGGGCATTTCAGTTTAGTTTCAAGATAGTTGGGGCATTTGACTGATAGATTTTGGCATATAAGAGTGACACATTTTAGTTACAAGGTAGTTGGTGCCCTTTATGCATTCATGAAACATTCTTCCTCAGCCTCAAACCTTTTATATTCTAACTTTGCTGCGAATTAGATTGATATATTTTGGGATGTAAGACTGTAAATTAAGATGGTGGAGCAGCTTAATAGTCTTAATCTTCTGGTTGAAGTGTTGGTAGGGATGGAATGTGCTCCATTTTTCCATGATATTTATATAAGCTGAGTTTTCTTTTTGTTTGGGTTTAAGATGCACTATGTCAACTTGTGGACTAGTAGCTAGCTGGATCGTGTGTTTACATATGATAAGTTGTTCCTGGGAATGTATCTGCTGTAATAATCATGTATTTTTCATATGAAAGACCATATGATTCTGTACTTTAGTTGAAGATCCCGTAGTCCCTTGTTCTGCGTATCAGTGTTTGGCCTATAGAGATATATATGTGATGTGTAACTCTATATATTTAGAGTAAGAGTAGTCACTTTTTACAGTCAGCTGAAATTATTATCTAAAGGTGTGTGGAAACTGTATAATTGAATTAAGCAACTGGAAACTTTGTTTGTGGAGTTACTGTGCGGTAAAGCATATCTCTTAGTTTGAATTTTGCAGTTTGACTGCTCGATGCATGTTATATAAGTTGTACAGGTGGGATTATATACTAACACTTTAACAGTATCCTGCTCCCATCTCTTTCTGTTGAACTTCAAAAAATTAATTATATGCGAGAAAATTTGTATATAATCATCACCGCAGTCGTTTCTCATTTTAATTTCCTAATAAATTTTTGAATTACACCCTTCACTTCTTTCAAAAAAGAAAAGAAAAAGGGAGCTCATTTTCCCCTTCAAAGTCAGTCGCTTATCCGAACCAGTTCCTTTCAAGGAAATTCATTCTAAAAAATATTCCAAGGAAATGAGCATGAAATACAGAGATATAATATCAACCCTTCCCAAACGATCAACCTTGAATAATCTACCAAATCATATGATGCAATACATTAGAATTCCAACTCATGTTCTTAATAAAATGGAGCAATACCAATGAAACTTCCTCTGGGGAACCATTGTGACAAAAAAGAAATTACACCTCTTTAAATGGGACGAAGTAACAACTCCAAAAACTCGTGGAGGTCTAGGTATTCAACAACTGGGAATAAAAAATAACGCTCTATTGGCATGCCTAGCTTGGAGACTCTTTCAATCTCCCCAAGAATAGAATTTGGATTAATATTCTACATGGTTGGAATTACTGCCAAAGGGAAATAAAATGTAGAATAGGAACTGGTAGGAATGTCAGTATGTGGCATGATCCTTGGATTCAACCAGGCACAACATTACATTCCTTAATTCAGGGACCATTAACTGTTGAACAAGACGCCCTCACAATTTCAGAAATACGTACACCGTTAGGTTGGAATATTGACAAAATTCCTTTTCAGTTAGGACATAATTTGTTAACTCAAATAAATAATACATCTCTCAACTAAACATCAACCATTCCACCAAATCCATATATAACCAACTTGAAGACAATTGCTTAGTGCTTACTCATCAAAGTGTCACCTGTACATGGCTTTGAAAACTCCCTATTCATCCAAAACTTAAGAGTTTCATATGGCTCCTTTGTCATAATAGACTACCAACTAGAGCTTACTTGAAACATATTCAAGTTATTCCCAATGTTATTTATCTTTTTTGTGAAAAAGAAGAAGAAAACCTAAATCACATCTTACTCGCGTGTGACAATGCTAAAACCCTTTGGCAACAATTGGGACTCACCAATAATATTGCTGCCATCATAAACATCCAATGTGCCTATACTTGGGTTCGCCAACTTTTACTTAATACTCATGCAACCTTCCCCTACCATATCAAACCCCAAACATTCCTTCCCTATACCTTATGGCATATTTGGAATACGCGTAATAAAAACCTTTTTGAACATACTAAGAATAACATCTCTCTTTCTCTTATTACACAACACACATATGAGTTTACTTATTTAGCTTCTTACAGTCACAAAATAAACCATAAACAAAAAATTCATAAGGATATAAAATGGAAACTACCTCCTAACCAATGCTACAAACTCAATACTGATGGTGCATTTTTAAATACTAAGGCTGACTTTGGAGGATTAATTAGAAACCCATCTGCTGACCGGATTCTTAGTTTTACTGGAGCTGCACCTTCTGTATCATTCATTTTTTCAGAATTATATGATTTAGCACAAGGACTAAAATTAGTTTATGAACATAACTTAACACCTGTGGAAATAGAAGTGGATGCACAAGGTATACTCATGCCACTACAATCACAAAATATGAAACTATCTAATTTAATTACGGATTGCAGGTACTATCTGGACATGTTGGGTGATCCAGTGGTTCGACACGTGTGCAGGGGACAAAATATGGTAGCACATCAGTTAGCAAAAACCGGACACCATTTTGGAGAAAACTACTTGCCGCAGAACTTCCCGGATGTCCCAAATTTTGTTGTTTTTTATTTTGTAAAGGATAAGTCAGAATCACAACTACTACAAACCAATTTGGATGCTAATAGGATGTATATGTATGGTTGTGTGATGATAAATCCAATAGAAGGACCATGACAACCACTAGTAATGTTACAATTTGTAATCGACTGCCATTTAGGCACCAACCCCATGTACGCACTTTTAATTAATAATATATTATCTCTGTTTACCAAAAAAAAAACCCTTCCCAAACGAGAAATACTCTAGATCTCTGTCAATACCAAGGCTTTTGATTCCCTTTTGTTAGGACCAATTTTCTCTTTGTAACAAGTCTTCAAGGCTCAAGCTCAACCTTCCGATATTTTCACTTACAGTTATCAAAATACAGGTACCACTTGGCTTAAAGCCTTGGCCTTTTCCATTATAACCAGAGATCAAACCCTTTTACTTACCAAGGTGTAACCCACGGATGCATACCTTGCTTTGAAGTTTGAAGTTGACTATCTCATTCTCACCAATTAATTTTACTTTTCTAGACACAGAGTTTCCATTGTTGGCCACACATTATCTTTCGTATACTTGCTTGCCACCATTGTATTAGAATTAGATTGCTAAATTATCTACATATGTAGGGAACCCAAAGACACATTTGTTTCGTGGTGGCATTATGTTCAAAGGTTTAAATAAAGTGTCGACTTATTCGAAGCAGACACTGTTCCACTCGAACAAGTGGTTTTGTGAAGGCTAATCCCCATATGGACCATATAGGGACCTATGGCATACAGTGGCGGATTTAGGAGCGGAAGGGTTCACCCGAACTCCCTTCGTCAAAATATTACACTGTATATATAATGCAAAATCTATTTTTTACCTTTATACATTAAGTTTTGAACTCCCTTAACACAACTCAAAAGTATAGTTTAGTGGTCAAGGGGGTTCAAAACCTTCATAAGGTCATAGGTTACAATCCCACTAGCTACAAAAAAAAAATTTTTGACCCCCTACCTGAAGATCCTGCCTCCGCCACTGGTGGCATACACAATAGTTTTTGTAAGTGGTGTCAAAATTTATGAATGAACAAGAATAAAAACTTTAATTATCATATTTTTAGACAAAAATATAATCTTAGTTTATTGATTTTGTTGAGTCTTAAGCAAAATGGTCATGAGTTTAATTCTACTTCATTATAAGTTTTAACCATAGAGGCTCTTTTAAATATTTGCAAAAACACCGTACTAGTTGAGGTTTGAATATTTGACCTCTTGGGGAAAAGTCAAACACATAACCAATACACCAGGAAACATTTATGACAAGTCTTATTATCCCCTACCTCACAGATACATATATTTAGTAAAAGCATGCATCTTCCCCGGTAGGGACCATGTTTTGGAGTACCGAAAGACAAGTGTAGATATACCGTAGAGAGTGTTCTTCTTAACGTACGAAGACTTGAAGAAGGACACGTTGTGCTAAGTGAAAAAGTTGGCAGAATTTGTTAAATTCACCATTGTTGAGTGGATATTGAGCTTAGCTAAGAATGAAGACGAAGGCTACAAAGAGAAGCTTATGGACAGTTGCATTTTCTGTGTACTGACAGAAAGAAAAATTAATTACAAATTGGTGTCCTTTACTAATATATATCATGCGTATGTGTGCTCAAGGTATGCACACTATATGCTATGTCTGGTCTAGCTAATGTCAAGTAAAACATCTTCCCAACCAATCTTTGGGACTCTCTTACATCTTCTAATGTTGTATCATCACTGATGTCACAGTGCTCATCATATTCAACAGTAGTAAGTTTATTGTTCGGCTCCATTTGAGTTAATGTAGGTTTAGAACCTGATAATCCTAATTCTACTATTAGCTCCAAGTCATATTTTCTTTGGCAAAGTAAGATTCACTTTTGTGATCTTCACACCTCTATTCCTAGTGTTTAGCTCAAATTTATCACGTACTTTTCAAGCATAAAATAACAATATTAAAATAAGGATCAATCATAGCAGATCGTAATAACTAAAAGACCAAATGAAAAATACAAGAGACAAGTGTTATTAATTAAGGAGAGGGGGGTAGAGATCTTTTATTGATAAGATTGGTTTGGTCTGCCCCTCCATGGAGAGATTCAGAGCCTTACAATGGTCTTTTTTTTCTTTTCTCAAGGAGTAGAGGTGAAAAAGAAGAAGAAGCCCCCCTTTTAGGGTTCTTTCTCTTAGTATTTATAGCTGTGAATCTTGCCAGCTGGCGTTGGGCGGTCGGGGTCATGTCAATGGGAGTCCTGCCAGTAGCGAACAAGTTGTGACCTTATTGATTAATTTAAGTGTTTTTAGAATGCATATTATTAACAAATAGTCATGCCATTTGTCAGCTCGAATATGCTTAAGAGCTAATTAATCTTATTAATTATCACGAGTCAAGTTTTGACCCATACAGTTAGTCCCTCTGCTTATTGAGTTCGGGAGGGCAATGACTCAAAAAGATTCGGAAGAGGGGATTGGATATCGCTTCGGCCATGGCCTGGGAGGGTCGTAGTCGTTCATGCTTCGAAGATGGCCGTAACCGTTTATACTCGAAGGACGGCGGTAGCCAGCTTTACTTATTTGAGAATGGTCGTAACCGTTATGTGCCTTGAAGGCGTCCGTAGCCGCTTACATTCAGGAGATGGTCGTATCCGTCTTCGTACCTGTAGAATGGCCGTAACCATTTTTACATTTTGGGATTGGCCATATCCGCTTATGCTTGGGAGGATGGCTATAGCCATTTGTATTTGGGAGACTGCTGTAGCCATTTGCATCTGGAGGAGGGCCGTAGCCGGTTGTACTTAGGAGATGACCGTATCCATTTGCGTTTAGGAGACGACCGATTAATGTTTTCACCCAGGGCCGTGTATTCTCGAAGGCGGCCGCTGGGGATACGGGCGTGCCTGATGTGCATTGCAATGACGCTCAGTGTATGGAGGCATCCTGGATTTCTTTCCATCATACCCAGGTCGTTAACCCTACTTCGAAGACGAAGCGTCGATTGATGGTTGCAAAAAGCGTTTCGTGAAATCTGTCATAATGACATTCGTTACTTGTAGATTGAACCGTTGTGCGGTTGGTTGTGCAGTTAATGGTGGCTTTTGGAATTCGCAAAAGCCACCTTTGCAGTATAAATCAGAAGTTATGTTATATGTTTCTCACTTTTCAATATTTGTCTAAGTAAGATTTCTGAAAAAGCAACTCCTCTTACTCTTTTTCTTCATCGATTTGTGTTTTTCTTTGTCTTATTTTGCTCAATCTCCATTTTAATCCTTCTTCAGTGAACCTCGTTCGCTCTGAACCTCGTTCGCTCATTATCCAATAATCAGCAATGGAAAGCAGTTCTCACACAGAGCTTTTTCCAGTGACTCTTCCGGCAGTCGATGGGTCTTCTGTGGTGGCGAGGGCCACCGAGTCGGTGGAGACCGACAGGATCCCTTCGGCAGTCGATATCCTTTCTCTGCCCAGAGGTCCGACAACCAACTTCACCGCCGATAAGGGGGAGGACCAGGTTAATGAGGCCCCACTAATGGGTGAGGTGGGCCTCGCCTATTAAGGGAGCAATGGGGTATTCCTCGTTCTGCTGACATCTCCCTTGCCAGGAGCGAGGAGAGGGTCTATATCGACCGCCCCGGATATTACATTTTATACGCTTACCCTTTCAGATTAGGGTTCAAGCTTCCCCTTCTGGCGCTGGTAGCGGATTTTTGCTGTTACTATGAAGTGTGCCCGGGGCAACGCATCCCCTCCTTCTACAAGCTCTTTGCCATGCTGGCCAAGTATGCGGAATTGGCGCGAAGGAAATAACATTGCGACACGTGCTGACTCTGTACGCCCCTCAAAGGGTCCATGATACCACGATTCGAATGGTCCCTCGTGGGGTCCGGGGTGGTTTGACTGCTGAGCTAGACGACACAATCGACTCTCATTCTTACGAGATCTTTTTCTATGTCAGGACCGAGAATTTGGTGGGGAATGTTAGGAAATTCCCAGAGACTTAGAACCATATACACGAGTTTCCTATTCCCTGGGTCCTGCCTTCCGCTCTTTCTTATTTTTTTCCTAATGGGTATTATCTTTTATCTTGTGTTTGTAGCGGAGCGGGTTCCCTCGGCCCCTCTGTCCGGCATTGGTGAATGGGGCGAGGCCGTACTCCCTAAGATAGCAGGGATTCGCACATGGTCGTCCTTCTGGGAAAGACACGACTGTAGGCCCGCTTTCGGTGAGTGTTTGAGTTATCGCATTGTTCTTGTTTAGTCGTGCCAAATTTCCCTCCTCTTAATTCTTTTTTCTTTTGTTGATCATGGGCCGTGCGCCGTGTGAGGGCTCCTTAGCTTGCCTTTAGCAGGCCGGGTGCGACTGCTCAGCTAGCTATGGAGCCGACACCATGCCAGTTCTGAGGGCGACTTCATCTGAGTCGTCGGCGGCCTACTCCCCAGCAAGGTCTACAACTCGGGTCGAGGCGTCTTCGGGGATTGTTCGCCCAAGGGCGGAACCATCATTGGACGAGGAGGAGGAGGAGGAGAGATAGTTGTTTAGGCAAATGGTCCCCTTCACGCCTACTGCGGAGGTGGTATATTTGGACTCCCCGCCATCGGATGCTGAGGGGGAGGAGGCGGTTGTGCCTGCCCTTGAGGGCGAAAACACAATGAGGGTTGCCCCGGTCGGCTTAGGCCATAATGAAACTATCGCTTCGGCGGATACATCATCAATCCCGACTGTTGAGAGGGAACTTGGTTCCTCAGCGGCTGCTTTGGTTAGGGAAACAAGTGTCAACCCGTTGGCGGGGGGAGAAGCTTTGACCTCTCAGCCGGTCGAGGAAGGAAGGGACGTCGCGGGAGGGGAGTTAGACTCCGAATATGACTTGGACTCTGACGATGTCCGCAGGCTCATGGAAGGCTTCACCAGCGCGACGGCGCATGCAGAGGGGCCGTATCGATATGCCGAGATTCCTACCGACTAGAATCTGCTGCTCGAGGAAGACAATATGGTACCAATGTTTGCACCTTTATGCTCGGAGGAGGAGAGCAGGTCGCTGAGGGGCGTCTCAGACGTCGGATTGATGACCGAGGCGGTCGTGATGGGTTTTAGGGTACTTGTGGTGATCTTATTTCGTTTCTTTTTTTCCTTTGGTTTGTTCCTAACTTCACCGCTGCTTTTGCCTTGCAGATATTTCTTCTGGAGGTAGAGAGCATGCGCCGGGCCAACGTCCGCTTGGGACTCTTCTTGCGGGCGCTGAAGAAGTATCGCCACTATCGGGATAGGTGTCGCGTGATGCGTGAGCGTCTGAAGAACGAACCTCATAGCTGGGAGTTGGTTGAGGAGTTAGCGAGGCGGGAGCTTCTAGTGCAACAAGCTCAGAACAGGGTTAGTGCTCTTGAGGAGCAACTTTATCGTAGGGATGAGGAAGCGGAGGCCAAGAGAAATGTTGCAGCTGAGAACGAGCACCGGAGTCAGGAGGCTTTGGCGGAGGCCTCTGAGTCCCTTATTAGGCAGTTGGTCAAGCTGGACACAGAGCCCACTCCTTCGAGGCGGCAAGCCAAGGACGCTTCGACGAAGGCTGGGGCGTTGGAGGCGGTGGTCCATGTTTGTGAGAGGGAAAGAGAGCTGGAAAGGTCTGCTGTGGCTTTCAGAGTGGCGGGGCTGGAAGAACGCATTGGAATTAATGAACAGAATGCAAAAGTTACAACAGATCGGATCGTGGCCTTGGAGGCCGAGAATCAGCACCTGAGGGACCAGGCTACCTCTTACGGCGCCGCTCGTGATCTTTGGTCTTTTGCTGAGGCCAAATTGACGTGTACCAGAAACTATGAGAGGTCGGTGTTGTGCCTGAAGCTGTTTATGAGGGGTCCCGCCTAAAGGCTCGTGAAGCTCGTATTGGTCGTGGCTTCGAACCGGCCACTCCAGTGACCAATGATGGAGCTGAGGGCGCTAATGATGGTGCGGGTGGCCGTGAGGGTGGCACGTGTGGCGCTGAGTAGAGTGTTTTTTATAGAGTTAGCTTTTATTCTGTTTTGTTATTGTTCTTTTTCTTTTTATTATTTGCCGGCCTCGGCCATATGTAAATGGAGGCGACCTATTGTAAATAAGGCTGTGAATGTGTATACAATTTTATGTTCTTTTTGTTTTTATTTCCGAGTTTTCGTTTTCACTCATTCAAGGGGGTTTCGCCTTTAGAGTTTTCTAGGGGTGGGGGGTTGATCTCCCTACGACTTCAGTCGTGATAACGTCGGTGGCCCTGGCCATGATGACGTTGATGGTCTTGGTTAGTTGGATGAATCTGACTGTTGTCAGGTCGTTTGCTTGCCCTAGTAAAAAACTAGGTGGGCTGCTAGCGTTGATGGCCTTAGCCGCAATTCATCTCTTTTCATTTATCGTTTTCCTTTACTTGGCATGAGTAATTTGTAGCCGTTATTCGGCGAGGGTGGCGTGTAGCCTTAGTCCCAGTTCGGGTATGGTCGAATTGTTGACCGTGGCCTTGTAATTCGACTGGGGATGAACTTATCGCGGCCTGAATCTTAGTTCGAGTTAGGCGTACTTACTTGATTGGCGAGGGTGCTTAACTTGTCCCTTCGTTCATAGGGGAATAGGCCTTGCAGCGTCCAATGGTAAGGGTGCTTGTCTTGAGCTTCGGTTTATTCTGTAGTTGAATTTTTATGCGAGGTCGCATGGTCTGGGGTGTTGTTCAACTGTAGTTGAACCTTTGCGATTTTGTTGTTGGAGGCACATAGCTTGAGTCCCAGTTCAACTCATAGTTGAACTTCTGGATGAGGGCACGTGTCCTGAGATGTTGTTCAACCGTATTTGAACCTTTTGCAATTTTGTTGTCAAAGGCGCTTGGCCTGAGTCCCAGTTCAACTCATAGCTGAACTTTTGGGCGAGGGAAAGTGGCCTGAGTTGTGTTCAACTATAGTTGAACCTTTGCAATTTTGTTGTCGAAGGCACATAGCCTGAGTCCCCGTTCAACTTATAGTTGAACATTTGGGCGAGGGCACGTAGCCTGAGCTTTTGTTCAACCGTAGTTGAACCTTATCCTGAGTCCCAGTTCAACTCATATTTGAACATTTGGGCGAGGGCACGTGACCTGTGCTGTTGTTCAACCGTAGTAGAACCTTTACAATTTTGTTGTCGGAGGCACATAGCCTGAGTCCCAGTTCAACTCATAGTTGAACTTTTGGGCGGGGGCATGTGGCCTGAGCTGTTGTTCAACCGTAGTTGAACCTTTACAATTTTGTTGTCGAAGGATCATAGCCTGAGTCCCAGTTCTACTCATAGTTGAAATTTTGGGCGAGGGCACGTGGCTTGAGATTTTGTTCAACCGTAGTTTAGCCTTTGCAATTTTGTTGTCGAAGGCACGTAGCCTAAGTTCCAGTTCAACTCATAGTTGAACTTTTGGGCGAGGGCACGTTGCCTGAGCTGTTGTTCAACCGTAGCTGAACCTTTGCAATTTTATTATCGAAGGCACATAGCCTGAGTCTAGTTCAACTCATAGTTGAAATTTTGGGCGAGGACACGTGGCCTGAGCTGTTGTTCAACCGTGGTTAAACCTTTACAATTTTGTTGTCGAAGGCACATAGCCTGAGTCCCAGTTCAACTCATATTTGAACATTTGGGCGAGGGCACGTGCCCTGTGCTGTTGTTCAACCGTAGTAGAACCTTTACAATTTTGTTGTCGAAGGCACATAGCCTGAGTCCCAGTTCAACTCATAGTTGAACGTTTGGGCGAGGGCACGTGGCCTGAGCTGTTGTCCAACCGTAGTTGAACCTTTACAATTTGGTTGGTGAAGGCACATAGCCTGAGTCCCAATTCAACTCATAGTTGAACTTTTGGGCGAGGGCACGTGGCCTGAGTTGTTGTTCAACTGTAGTTGAACATTTGCAATTTTATTGTCGAAGGCACATAGCCTGAGTCCAGTTCAACTCATAGTTGAACTTTTGGGCGAGGACACGTGGGCTGAGTTGTTGTTCAACCGTAGTTAAACCTATACAATTTTATTGTCGAAGGCACATAGCCTGAGTCCCAGTTCAACTCATAGTTGAACTTTTGGGCGAGGGCACGTGGCCTGAGCTGTTGTTCAACCGTAGTTAAACCTTTACAATTTTGTTGTCGAAGGCACATTGCCTGAGTCCCAGTTCAACTCATAGTTGAACTTTTGGGCGAGGGCATGTGACCTGAGTTGTTGTTCAGCCGTAGTTTAGCCTTTGCAATTTTGTTGTCGAAGGCACGTAGCCTAAGTTCTAGTTCAACTCATAGTTGAACTTTTGGGTTTTCACCTGACCTATTTTCTTGGGGGGGGGGGGGGGGAGGTTAGGTTTTTGTTTGAGATCTCGTCTGATTTTTACGTAGTCTTCTTGACTAGTTTGTATGGATCTTGGTTCAAGATACCTTCGTGCCACTTTCCGGCAGGGTCTCGTATCGAGGGGATGAGGGTCCCTCTCCCGTGTTCTCCCCGTAGGGACGAGGTATCTGTTTTCTCTCCTTCTTCTTTCTTTTTCTAGAGAACGGGGGGGGGGGGGGTGGGGCTTTGGGCATTTGTCGGAGCTTTCGAGTTCCCTTCTCCCGCTGTGCTACTTTGGATCATTCGAGCTGGGTTGCTTCCCCTTTTGCGTGTCTTCCTTCCGTTTTGGTCTGAGGATGAACTATGTGATTCTGCTATGAAATCCCCACAGACGACGCAAAATTGTTTAGCTCAAAGTTATCACGTACTTTGCAAGCATAAAATACAAAATTAAAATGAGGGTCAATCATAGCAGATCGTAGTAACCAAAAGACCAAATGGAAATACAAGAGACAAGTGTTATTAATTAAGGAGAGGGGGTAAAGATCTTTTATTGATAAAATTTGTTTGGTCTGCCCCTCCATGGACAGGTTCGGAGCCTTACAATGGTTTTTTTTCCTTTTCTCAAGGAGTAGAGGTGAAAAAGAAGGAGCAGCCCCCTTTTTAGGGTTCTTTCTCTTAGTATTTATAGATGTGAAACTTGCCAACTGTTGTTGGGCGGTTGGGGTCAAGGGGACGCTTGCCAGTGGCGAACAAACTGTGACCTTATTGATTAGGCTGAGTGATCTTCGAGTGCATATTATTAACGAATAGTTACGCCATTTGTCAGCCTGAATATGCTTAAGAGCCTATTAAGCTTATTAATTATCACGAATCAAGTTTAGACCCACACACCTAGGAAGTATTTCGGAGTCCCTAGGTCCTTCATCCTGAGGTTATTTTGTAAGGTGTTCTTGGGTTCCTGAATGAGACCACCATCATCACCTGTAATAGGAAGGTCATCCACATACACAAGTATTACAACCTATCTGTTATGCATCTTCAGGGTGAATAGAGAATGATCATGCTTTCATTGTATGAAACTAGCATGTAGGAGTGCATTCGTGAGCTTAAGGTTCCACTTCCTAGATCTTTGTTTAATGCCATATAAGGATTTGAGCAGTCTACATCCTTTGTTCCCCCCTTGGCTACCAAATCCAGGAGGTAGTTGCATGTATACCTCTTCCTCAAGGTCATATTGAAGAAAGGCATTGTGAACATCCATCTGAAAAAATGGCCATTGGTTCATAGCTGCTAATGCAATCACAGTCCTAATGGTTACCATTTTAACCACATGGGATAATGTTTCTTGATAGTCCAACCTTTCTTGTTGGCTGCATCCTTTAGAAACCAATCTAGCTTTGTATCTCTCTATTGTTCCATCTGAACTATGCTTGATTTTGCATACCCGTTTTCAATCAATAGGAAATTTTCCTTTAGGAATAGGAACCACTTCCCATGTCTTGTTGCTCAGTAGTGAATCTATTTCGGCTTGCATAGCATATATCCACTTCTAATCCTTCATTTCCTGATAATAGGATGTAGGTTTGACATCTATTGTCACTGCAGTAAGATAACTATGATAGGAAGTGCTCAATGTGTCTTACCCTAGATTGTTGGACATAGGACATAGGCAAGTAGAAGAAGAAGACTTCATAATTTTTAAGATGTAATCCTTGGTCCATATTGGTGGTTTAGACCCCCCGCCGGTTCTCCTAAGTTGAATTTGTGATGCTTCATCACGTACCACCTCTGCTACCTAGTCTGACTACTGAACTAAAATCTCCCTATCATTACTGTTGGATAAGTCATTCAGCTGGGGTATTGCATCTTCTTTTTCAGCATGTAGTTGTCCTATTTCTTGAGCAGGAGCCTGCATTTTCTAAACATGAGTATGTTGTTGTTGAGGTGAATGTTGTTTTGTTGCATACTGTCGTGTTGTTTCAAAGAACAATGAAGGAATTTTTCCTTCTTTTATCGTCATGAATCGGAATATATCCTCTCTAAATGTAACATCCATGCTAACAGAAAACTTCTTGTCATTGAGATAGTATAACTCGTACCCCTTTTTAAGATGTTCAATATCCCATATGGACTGTTGTTGTTGTCCTAGGTAGAGGTTTATCATTCTGGTTGGTGACTGTAGTAAAACAAAGACAACCAATAACCCTTAAGTGAAGTAGTAAAGGTGGTGATTTGTAGAAGACCTCATATGGTGACTTGCCACCTAGTATAGAGGATGACAACCTATTTATCAAGTACACAACTGCTAGTACAAATCTCCCCAGAAATGTAGTGGTATACCACCCTAACCTTAATGCTCTTGCCACTTCTAAGATATTCATGTGTCTCCTCTCCACCACTCTATTTTGTTATAGAGTGTGTGGGCAACTACTATGATGTAATATGCCATTGTCTAATAAAAACGTTGCACATTCAAAGTTGAAAAACTCAGCTCCATTATCAGTTCTAAAGCACTTAACATTATTGTTAAACTGCACATTCACCATCTTGATAAAAGATTTTAGAAACACAAGCGTATTACTTATTAAGAACACACAAATCATCTTTGAATGATCATCTACAAGTGTCAAAATTAGAAGTAGGCAACTTGAACACCTTGTGGCATCCCCAAATATCTACATGCACTAATTGAAAATTCACTCATGCTCTAGTTGTACTCAGGGGAAAAGGCTTCCTAGTTTATCATGCTAATCGACATATATTCCATTATTGAAATTGAAATCTATGGGCATCATGTTTTTCATGAAAGTCAGTTGCCTCATTACTCTGGCTGGTACATGTCCAAGCCTTTCGTGTCACACATTTTGATCTGTAGTAGTATGTTCTGCCAAACAACTCCTAATCTGTTTTCTGAGCTTATTTGCACTTGACCCATCTGGTATTAACAGGTAGAGACCACCCTTCTCTTTACAAAATTCCTTCACTTTCCCAGTGCATAGGTCCTGAAATATGCAAAATAATGGAGAGAAAAACACTGACCAAAAAAGTTCCTTAGTCAATTTTGAAACTGACAGTAAGTTGTATTTGAAGTCAGGTAAACATAGAATATTGAATTGATTCACCACCTGTGATGCTACACTTTCCTTGGTATACAACTGGTACTGATTTTCCATTTTGCAGATGAACATTACTTTCTTTGGTGTTAGGTAATTTAGTTACATCAGTCAACAAATTAATGTTTGAAGTCATATGATTATTTGCACTTGTATCAATGATCCCCAGGAATATTACATGTTTGAGTCAGTTGTGAATCAGTGTTGCCGGCTATATTTACTGCAAACTCTTCTTCTTTATCTCGATTCAATTGCTTCATTATCTGGTTGACTGCTCATCAGAGAAATGGTTATGGATTCCTTGTCTTGCCCCATTAGAATATAGAGTTGTAGTTGCTTGAAACATATCATTATTTGCATGAAATCCATCACCCATGGCTGCATTGGCTTGTCAACACTCCTGCTTCTTTTTCCCTTTGAAACCAAGTGGGTAGCCCACCAAATTATAATAAGTGTCCTTAGTGTGACCTTTTATTGTACAGCACTCACAGTATACATTTTCATATATTTTGAACTTCTGTGGATTATCTCTAGAACTCATCAAAGTTGTAGAATCATTCACATCATTCATAGGCGTGTTGGTCATACAAACTTTCCTTTGGCTCTCCTCATGAATTAGCATAGCATATGCACGACACACTTGGTGATAGATATAGGAGTAGCATCTGACTTCTAATGGCACTAAAGCTATCATTTAATCCCATTAAAAACTGAAAAAGCTTTTATAGTTCTAGGTGTGTTATGAATTCTCTTGTTTCAGGAGTTACAGGCAGGTTGGAATAAGAGCACTATACTCATCCCACAACAGTTTAAATCTAGAATGATAAGCAGAAATACTAGAGGTACCTTGAGAAACTGTAGCAATTTCGCAGCTTCAGACTGAATAATTCTCGCTCCCAGTCAATCGGGCTGAAATTACTACGTTTCCTGGTGCATCTGAAGGTTGTAGATACAACAGATGTCGCGAATTATCAATATCCAATTCAGCCATTGTAGATTTACTCAGAAATTGTGGATTTGAGAATAGGCAAAGGAACGATTGAAGATTCTCTCAACAATTTCACAGAATAACTCTCAAAACTAGAGTCTCAACTTCGATTGATTCTCTTTAGCTCTGATACCATGTTAAATCCATGATTGTTGAGTGGATATTGAGCTTAGCTAAGAATGAGTATGAAGGCTACCAAGAGAAGCTTCTGGACAGTTGCATTTTCTGTGTATTGAGAAATCAATTACAATTGTTGTCATTTACTTATATATACACGCGTATATATAAATACAAAATCAGCTCACTTAATTAGCTCTAAATCTACTACTAAGTCTGTTATAATTAACTTCTAACTCCTACTAACATTATGCTACAGTGACTGTCTGTCACTCAGTGCTCTGCCTTAGCTTCTCAGCTTCTTACGGTGCACAACTATCATCGTAGCACTTCAACAGAATTTATGAGTAAAATATGAGATATTGTTAGCTAAGTATTTGGACAATGATGGTAAGAGTAACATGTCTCCCATAATTGTACTTTTACGGAAAATTATCTTTCGTAGATATATAACTTCTCTTCAAGAAATAGATAAACAAATTAACAAGGATGAATTAATATATACTCCCTCCGTTTCAATTTATATGAACCTGTTTAACTAGGCATGTAGTTTAAGAAAAAATGAAGACTTTTAGAATTTGTGGTCCTAAACAAGTCAAAAAGGGGCCCAGAGTATTTATGTTAAAAACTTCTTATTAAGGGTAGAATTGTAAGTTCAAGCTAAATTATTTTCAAATTTAAAAATGGTTCATTCTTTTTTGGAACGGACCAAAAAAAAGATTCACATAAACTGGAACGAATGGAGCAGTGGAGTTACAATAACAGTACTGGGTGCTAAAGCATCAATTATTTTTGGACCCAAACACTACAGGACACTAGTTTTATTCCTAACTAGCTGCCACAAAGAAGAAGTTTCGAATTTTCAAGAGTAGTTTTCCAAGATGATCTCGGGCTCGATCTGGTTTAGTATTATTCTTTCCAAGGTACGTATAACCAGTCAACATAAGAATTCCAACGTGCAAAATTAAGAAGGATGACAAGAAACAAGCTGGTGTTAAGCAACATACCAATGAAGAATTAAGCTGGGTTTGTGGCTGCATGTGGCATATACGATTTGAGCGTTTTCTCAAAGAGAAATTCGTAGAGCTAGTTTCGCACTCTGGCCCCCTCCTCATTGAAAGATAGCAATGGAGGTGGACAGAATGCCAAAATGGCTCTACTGAAATCAGAAACCCTAAAATGAATTGAGTTTAGAAACTAGCATGAAAAGACTTATATACATTTCACGATGTAGATGCTTATCATATATTGAGGGTTCACAAATTCATTCTTGCAGTTGATTTTGATGAGTGTTTTGAAGAACTTTCTCGGATATATACATCTCTCTATAGAGCTCAAACCAATGGGTCCAAATAAATTTAATATTTTCGAGGCAGAACCTAAATATATGTATGTGGAGATCATATATATACTCCAGTTTTTTCATCTTAACTTTTTATACTCTAATATTTTTCAAACCTGTTTGAAACCACTTTTTTTAGTTAAGGCTTTATCAAAAGAAAGCAATAGGGAATGGAACCTGCGACCTTCCGTGACTTTTGACACCACGTGACCGCTGCACTAGGAAATTCTCTTGTGTCAAAGGTTGCCAACTCGTTATATATATTTAATTTAAAAAAAAATGCCTATCTACACAGTATTTTCCGGTGAAAGGATGTCAGTTGACACCCCTCGGGCAAAAGTAACTCCGCCCCTGCCTCTACCTCATATATACAAAGTAGGGATACGGTCCATATATTCCATCCTCCCCAAAATTCACTGAATCATAAAATTAAGTTTTTTAAAGATTGAACCTATAGAGGTTAAATTTTGGAACTCATAACTTTTTGTATATTTTATGTAGAAGAAAAAGAAGGAAAGAAGGAAAGAAAGTAGGGTGCATGAGCGAGCATGGTGTTGGTACGACTTAGTGGAGGGTAAAAGGGAAAGGTAAGGAGGAAAGTTGACATTATATTGTTTTTCTTCTTTACCTCATTCCCACGTTTAACCAACTAGGAAAGTTTGAGAAGTTCTTTCCTTCAGTCTTGTACAATGTGGACACACTTACCTTTGCATACTGTACAAGAAAAGAGACATTGTTTGACTATACATATGATGATTCTGATAGCTGTTACTATGATTTGGTTTTTGACTTTTACAGCAAAAAAAGGCGAGTCGCAAAATGGGGCTGCCATTGTCTCCCATTTACTAGGTAATCACCATTGTCAACTCACATCAATTCTACCCATTTTTACATTTCAATCTTTCATGCTTCATCAGCCTTTTGCCCCATAAATTGTTAATGGGCATTGCAGTGTGTAATTTTTTTTAATTATAAGGTAATTATTGTTAGCAATTATATTTAATATTCCCTCCGTTTGGAACAGACTAAAAAGAAAAGTACCTCAAACAATATGAAATAGATGGAATAATATTATTTGGTAATCTATAGTAAATGATAAGTAACATATTATAACATTAATGATATGAAAATTTTATTATATTATCATTGTACATAACTTAAGACCTTTAGAAATGGCAGATAAAGAGTTGCAATCATAAGATTTGGGAAGAAATTAAAAGACGGATGAAAATGTTTTTATATGTTTTTACAGCACACCTTTTTGGTTATTTAGCTACTTTTATTTCTAAATTACGTGTGTACCTTTTTGTTGCATGACATGTTTTCAGCTGTCAAATTGTGTTCATGCCAAAACATGGATAAGAAAAAAGAAAAGTTATCTCAATTCATAAACCTTTATAAAACATACAGTAGTAAAGTATTTAATTTCTCTAATGCATGTGTAAGTGTGTACCTAATATGCATATTGTAACAAGTTTACATTTTTCATAGAGTGAATCTTGGCTAGCATGAGTCCTTACTTTGAATTCACATGCAATCTTTTCAAGTAATTCACATTTCACATTGCCTCCAAAAGTGGTCGTTTTACGTTATTTTTCTTTTTCTTTCAGAAGGTGAAAACTTATCTTTCTCATATTTACGCATTTGACAATATTAACAGCTAATAAAATGAAGTCATGGTTCACTTTTTCTTAATTTACATATTTAATCATTGGGGGATACATTTCTAGTACTTATGTTCGGTTATATAATAGTACTCCAAGATGCTGCCAACAAGCTTCCGTTATCGTCCAGCGGTTAGGATATCTGGCTTTCACCCAGGAGACCTGGGTTCTATTCCCGGTAACGGAATTCATTTTTTTGTTCTATTTCTATTCAAATATATTCAGATTACGGGAGGAAATGTGAAAAAGATTCACATTTAATCTGTGCCCACTTTGTAAAAATAATTTCAAGCGTACTCGCTTTTCGCATAAGTTCAGTATACGGGGCTGAAGTAGCAAAGGCAATCATGCAAAACTTCAACATTCTAATAGTCGGGCCTAAACTTCAGCTTTAGAGCTGAAATTTTTGTGTTGTAACTGGGAAACTTCAGCTTATGTTGTAACGGAAAACTTCTGCTCTAGAGTTGAAATTTTTATATTGTACATGAAAAACTTCAACTCTAGAGCTAAAGTTTTTGTATTGTACTATGAATGTTTAAGAAACTTTGAAGCAACCCAGAGATCACTAATGTATAACAGTTAACTTCACAACTTCATTTATACGTAAGTGACCTTAGTCATTGAAATATTTTAACCTTCTTTTCCAAGGTCAGTGCAAGTGGGAACCTCCAATTTAAAATTTATTTTTGCACTATGGCATATTGTTTATCTTTTTCTCTTCCCATTTATATTCCAAATAAAAAGAGAAAGTTCGAAAAAGATAGAAAAAGTGATTCTAACACCAATTACAGTACTGATTTATTCCTGAATGACAATTGCAATAACATTAACGTCAAGCAGTGAATTGATGAAAGCCACCAGTGTACGTATAAATTTGGAGAAAAGAGGTTCTTAAATTAGAGTTGAATTTGGAGTAGTTAAATTTCTTTTTTTTTAAAAATTGGTAGTTCCTTATGCATAATGATTATTATTCTTTTTATGGTGGAAGTCTTGCATTTGCTAAGTGTAACTACAGATTGCTGCTTCTCCGAAGTAGAAGAAGAAGAAAAAAATGAAGAAAAAAGAGAAATGGGACTGAAGTTATTTAAAAAGTGAGTACAAGTTAAAAGTTTTTTAAAAGAATGGGTATAGGTTAAATGGGATCGACAAAATAAGGCGTCCCGTGCAATTTTTACACTTTTAAGCCATAAGTTAGAATTTCTAGCTTTTGGCTTGTTTTTGTCATTTTAGCTTCAAAACAAGTGCTTAAAAGCACTTTTTTTTTTACTTTATCCAAACACTACAAAATGGCTTAAAAGCTATTTTGGCTTAAAAACACTTAAAATAGTTCCAATATTTATTAAATCTTTGATAATATTGATACTAGCACGGACCTCCAATTACAACTAGTGGATCAGGGGGCAATTTGGTGTGTTGATATAGAAAGACAAGAAATAAGCAAATCAAACTCAATCCTGCTGTTTCTCTTGAGGCATTTGACTACATTATTTACCTGAAAAATGTAACTTGAGATTGAGGAATAGTTATTGTTGTTTTTGGTGCATTTACAGGACAGTTGAGATTCGAGTCGAATTTACATGTTGCTTTTATGTCCAAAGAGAAGTGACGAATTGAAATCAACTTCAATCACCTTCTACTAGATCACTGAATCAGATATATACTGCAATCACAAAAGCTAAGCTGAAGATCAGTAATTCCTTCTACCAGCTCTCCGTCGAGCCTTCTTCTTCTTGCTCTTAGGGGCAGTAAGCCTGGAAATAGAACGAATTTTTGGAGCTGGTTGATCATCCAAGGCAAGATCTCGATCTGGGGGACTGGTTGGGACGGAACCCTTCTGCACAGTCTCTAAAACCTGAGGCTTTTCCACAGAATGAATCTTGAATTCCTCAAAATTAGTCATCTCTTCCTTCATTCTTTGATAGTAGATTAGAACACCATCTTCAGGCTGCACGTGTCAAAGATGATTTAATGAATTCGAGACATATTACAAGTATCAATTTAGCAATTGAGTAGCAAAGAAGATTTAGCTATTCATCACACAATATGAAGAATATTCATGACTAGCCAAAAAATGCAACGCTAGAAGACAATTGTGGCCTCATCAAAGCCTTTTCCTCTAAGACCACTATAATTATCGATAATGCTTAGTTAGAAGAGATTTTTCAGTATCCAAAGGCACAGTGGGCTGGGGACCAAATTGCCAACAGCCAATGCCAAAGAAAACCATAGACAACTAAAGAAGAAGAAAAGAAGAAAGCACAGAAATCAAATCACGAGGTTATAGTGTCTGTAGAAATCTAAAGTACAAGCTTTCTGCTAGTTGGAACAGTGGGTAGGAACAGTTATATCTCCTTCACTTCAGGTAAAATAGACATCTACTTCCAAAGCCACCAAACTTTTCCAAGGCGATTAGTATTGAGTTTGACTGCTTTCGAGATAGAAGGAACTATTTAACCACCAACTATTACGATCAGAAATTTATTAGTTAACCAAGTAAAAGCAGGAAGTAACAAAGACCGCGAGAGAGATCACTCAGAAGAATGGAACATAAAATAAAATCTACAGGAAAAAAACACATATCCCCTCATTTCACCTACCTAATTTGAAAACCACGACATTAGAAGGGTTAATGATCTATGATGAATGATAAGGCCCATACACAGTACCCAAGAACAACATTAAATTAAGCATAGTGAATCATGTTGAAGTACTTACATTGGTGTTTGTATCCAAAAGAAAGGAACGGTCTTTGCTTTCATTCATATCAGAGATGTTCACCGCTTTTCCACGGCTTGAAGCTGCACCGACAGGCACAGTCATATTATACTCAGATATCAGCTGTGATACAACATCACAAGATTCTACTGGCATTTTGACCCGATTGTCCGGAAGAGAGGCAGAACTTCGAGCTGAGCTGCCCAAAGCATTACATGGTAGAAGTGATTTCAAGTCATCAGTGCTTGAGAACACTCCAGCGTTCTCACGTGTTACCTTGTCAAGTCTAGTTTTAAGCTGGATAACTTGTGACTGCAGAACCCAAATGTTACGGAGTATTTTCTCCAAGGAAGTATCACCATCGGCAGGCTGTTGGTGCAAGTCATCTTGAATCTCAAACTCATCATCAGCATTGTTTTTGTCAGAGCAGATGGCTACAGAATTAAGAAGCGAAATAATAAAATGCACAGAACAACTAGAAGAAAACAAACACGAGAGATTAAGCACATACAACAGATGGAATTTTGTACAGGATCACATTTACGAAAGAAAAGTGTTATATGCTAGACCAACTTCAAAGATGAGATGAATATACACAGTTGGAGGTCAGAATGAATCAAATAATCAACCATACCTCAATCTAAACTAACTGGGTAGGCAGTCGGCTATATCAATTCTTTGCATCCATTTCATTGTATTTGGGCCCACTTATAACAGAAATTTCTCACTTATTCCTACTAAAATATACAAGTTTCTAAGGACACCAAAAATACTCTTAACAAACACAGAACATAATGCACGTGTAAGTGTGTAACACCAACTACCACTAAATCACAACTAAGAAATATCGCCTATATAATTCCTTCCTTCCATTGTAATGTCCTTAACAAAGTCGTATCAATTTCAAGAGAATGCAAGTCTTTTGAAGGGGTTGTTGCCTTGTTGGAACTATTTTCAAAATATTTTTTTACAAGGTAAAAGTTTATTAAAAAGGTATAAAGATGGTACAAAAAGATACAAAGAGCATCCCAACATCACCTACAGTCCTCCTAACAAATCCAGAAAATCAATAAACATGCGCAGAATTACTTTCAGATTATTCCAACATTTCTTCATATTTTCTTTTGTAGTTTTGGGCTGATATGGGTTGTGATCCGGATGAGGGCTCGAAAAGCCTTAGCCCGGTCCCAGCCAAATATGTGGGAGATTAAAAATAGCCAGATTTACCGCTGGTCGTTGAAAAATAGCCAAGTTTCAAAAGTCACCGAAAGATAAATCTGAGCAAAACACTGTTTAAAATCCGAAAAATATGCCCGTAAATTTTACGGGAGTTCCAGCATAAATATGTTTGAGCTCCCTCATATTTTACGGGAATTCAAGCATAACTATGCTGGAACTCCCGCATATTTTACGGGTGTCCCAGCAAGTATAAATGTCCAGTATAATATACTGGAGTTTAGAGCACTGGTGATCCAGTCTCCCGTATCTTATACAGGAGTTATCAAAGTATACCGATCCAGCATAATATGCTGGAGTTCGTACACAAATGCACCAGAACTCCCGTATATTATACGGGACCGGCCCCTGTTGCAGCAAAATAGTGGCTATTTTTCATTGACTTGGTAAACGCTGTCAATTTTTAATTGACCAGTGTGAAAACTGGCTATACCATGATATTTTGACCAGATATGTTTTCCAGGAAAGCCAAGGCCCAATTTATAGAAGTGCTGGTTCGGGGCTCATTTTTATGGGCCAGTTGCTGAGTTTCCTTGCTCTCTTAAGTGTTTTACCACTGTTCCATCTTTTGACGGACTCTCTAGCTGGTTTATCAATTAACACAATATAATCCGCAGTTAGCAAGCACCATTGTATTTCATCCTCGTTGGTTCGCTCATTCTGGCCAGGGTATACAATAACAGCTTAGGGCAGATTCCTAGACCCACGAAACTAGAAAACTCCTCTATATCTCCTCAAATTGGGTTCTCATACTCGTGACCAATCTCTCTGACATATGCTTGATCGCATTTACATATTTGCCATAAATCCCTTTCTTACCAAGCCAAGTCCTTGGCACTTTATTATATGCTTTCTCTAGGTTAATGACTATGGGAAATTCGTCTTACCCTTAATTTTCTGAACAAATATATTGCATATGGTAGATTTATCAATCATTTCAATCTAGTTCTCTATTACCCTTTTGATGTCTCTAGTTTATACTCTTACTAACAGTTTCGCTGTACGTAACTTCCAGGGAAGTGCAAAAGAAAATGCACTGAAGTTGAAGGGGCTCTTCATTCCACTATATTTTTTTAATTTCCTATATAAAGAAGATCAAAACTCATCAATCTCTTCACATCAGGGTTTCTCTTACTTTCATAGATACCGCGATAGATTGCATAATTAAAAGAAAGAAAATTGAAATGAGAGTAATCATTCTCCACTAATTCTCCATTTTTCCATTTAATATAACATTGGATAGCTTGATAGCAGTCCAACCTCCATACGCATTCCATTTCGACCACATGCTTTTCCAATACTCATACTCTCTCGGTATTTCTTTACTTCTATAAAACTAATTTTATCAGTGATGTTTGTCTATCACAAAACGTACCAAGATCTGTAAAGTTATCCTCATAATTACGTCAAGCAATCAATTGAAATAACATCTCCATCTTAGTTGATGCCGCCCTCCCTTTCAGAACTTGTTAAGAAATTATTTCTAATACACCCATTTCAAGGACCTGGCTCTGATACCATGAGAAGAAGTGGACCTTAAGCTTAACTCAAACCCAAAAGTTAGCTCATGAGGTGACCATATAATGAGACCAAGTAACGCATCACCCACCAATGTGGGAACTCAAATTCCCTTGAGACTCAAGGCCTAAAACTACGCCTTTTTATGTCCTATGTGAGTGAGTTATACCTAATTTGGTCTTTTATCTGCATCAACCTAATAATTGTAACTAATTTTACTCCAACAAGCAGCATTCTTCATATGCATGCAAATATTTGTCACCTCAAGTGCCGTCGACCATATGTATGCCACTCCTTTAAAACTCACTCTCTTTTCACTATCTTTAGTTCTTGGTACTTTGTTGTCCTCCGTTTTAGGAATCTTAGCTAAGTATGAGTTTTATACCTCCACCAACCCAGTCCTCTATAACCTAACTAAATGACTAAGAGTAGTTTCAAGCAATCTTGTACCATCAATGAAAGAAATAATTACTTTTAACTGCACAATGGAAGCAAAATAGGACATGTAGCATTTTGGCGGAATTAGAGGCCACAAGATTCAGGATCAACTTCATCAACAAATCTCAGAAACTCAAAAAGGAAAGTACAACGTGAACTTGAAACCTACAATCTTTAACATCTGTGTGCAACATTGAAGATACTTGTACTCAAGAGATAATCATAAATTCTTAATCAAACAGCACGGGTCTCACAAGAGGTCCAATTCATACACATCCAAACATAACCTCTGCTGTGTGTGCAATTGCCATTAATATTGGTGAGCAAGAGACGTGAATAGGAACAATGTATCCATTGCTGTTTTGATGTTATCAAAATATTTTTCCACCAAGAAGCAACACAAAACAACAGCAATTGCAACTCAAGATTAAGAAAAGTTTGCATCCTTACCTATTTTTCCCAGCTCGTTGTCCGGAAAAGAACCATCAGCAATTGAGTTTCTCTTTTCTGCAATTCACAAATATAAATTCATGACTTGCAATTGAAAATAAGAATATCAGGCTAAAGGACAACAAATGAAAATATTACCAAAGAAAGAAAACAAGGGATGATGAGACATATAAGCTGCTGTATCCAGTGTGTCTTCAGTTCTTCTTCTCTTCTTTCTCTTCACAACCTTATCTCTTAAACTATTACAAGAAAGTGGAAGTGACTTCGAACCTAAACCTTCCAATTCAACACTTCCCAGCTGAAGTTGCATCTGACACTTGATATCCCCCATTTGTTTCTCATATTTTCGAGCTCGAGACTGAAGCATATGGAGTTTCAATTCAATCAACTTGCATCGCTGCCTAAGAGGTTGTACAAAGTCTCTCCAATGAGGGGTCACCTTTTTCCTCCTAAAGGACAATAACAAGGTAAATGTTAAGGTTTTTACAGATATTCTCTTACTCTGGAAAGGGACAAAACACCACAAAAAGAACTACAGCAGTACAGCACCCCTTAACGAATGTTGAATCTGACACATGAACCTTGACACAAGTCAACAATGAGACAACTAGTTAGTTCTGACTCTGAACAAGAACCTCAAAAGTCAGTTCATGGCAGACTTGGTTGAACAACTGCCTAGGAGGGTTACCTCGGGGTGGAAAATCTGAGTAACGAAACCAAAGTTCAAATCTTAGTAGAGGTGACACTAAGTGAATTCTATCTATATGCCGAAACCTTGGTGAAGGTAGTATATAACTGGTGAATTAGTTGAGGTGCGCACAAACTAGTCCGACCACCACCGTTATCCAAAAAAAGAAAAAGCTTGGTTTAACAACTAAACCATGCATAGATAATTCTTCAGACAAACCCATTCATTTAATGTAACAAGAAAATTGACTTTAATAGATGTGATGGCGCATGTTCACTGGCATGATTGTGCCACCAGAGCGCATTTTAACAGTAAACAATCATTCTCCATCCACTCATCAATTTCCAGAGTTTATTTCTCTCCTCTATATAACTTTTGCAAACTCCAGCTTTTGTTAGAGTTATACAATAGATAAAATGGCAATCACCATCTTTCTCTATTTGGAAGGTATTACTTTTTTTTTATTTATCATTCACATGTCAGCCAATACTCTATCTCTTTCTCTCAACCTAATTAAATGCCCAAACAATCAGTGACAAACAAGTAAACCCACCACAAAAGCTCTTACAAGGCATGATGGCAATGTTCTCGATTAGCTCATTTTATCACAAATAAGCTATGTTACACGGACTCTCCAACATATTGCCGCACATGTGTCGGATTCTCCAAAAATACACTACTTTTGGAGGATCTGATACACACCCACGATATTTTCAGAGAGTCTGAGCCACATAGCATATAAGGCCATTAAGGTCTAAAATTACCAGCCATAAAATCCTAAAGAAAATACTCACGAAATCATCTTTAGGCTCAATTAATATTATGCAATGGAAAATAAAGATGAGCAACTTTTTGTACATGATTGTGCAAAGTTAAAAACGCTAGTATGAGTTTACCCACCGACAAAATGTCAAGAAAGAGAGCTTGAGTTCTGCAATGAGTTTCCTTTTCTGATGAATGAAGCAATGGATTCTAATGTTTATTCACATATGAATCATCAAATTCAAGCCACCAGAAAACAAAATGCATCCTATAGAGAAAAAAAATAGGGATATCCAAGAAATAAGGATCTTGGAGAAGTAATACATACGTCATCCTAAATATGTCACCAAATCCACTAAATGCTCGTCGCGATGTAGCATCACCATTGTATTCTGATGCACACTCGGCATCACTCATAGTTGTGCAGCAATTCTCTGCTTCGGAAGAAATACTCTCAAAAGAACTTGAACTCTCTGTCAATTCTTCCTTGTCTGATTCCACCAGCACATTACTAGCTGGTCTTGTACATTCTGTAATATCAATTTCATCATCCTCACTGCCATGGACTCCCTTTACTTGTTCAATCAATGAGGTACAGTCTTCATAGTTGCTTACATGACTAGCTTCGAGTTCTTTAGAATCAGTTCCATTCTGCTTCTTTGCAGAAGCCTCCAAAATCATGTCTGTGTTTTGCTTGTTCTCTAATTCAGGTCCCATTTTGCATATCTTGATATTCAACTCATTCTCAGCACAATGAGAGAGAACACTATGCAAATAACCTGCCACAGAAGGGGAAATTGGGAAATTGCTCATGAGAAACTCCAAGACAAGATATACAAGATTTCCTTTCTTTTGCAATATATCCAACTTGTGGGGTTAACCCTTTATTATTTCCAAAAGATAATGAAGCAAAAAGAAGATAATTTATCTGGACAATGCCAAAACCGGGAGAACCAATGATTGCTTCAGGTTTTCAGATGGCATTTACTGTAAGAAAATATCAATATGTTTACCTAGAATGAAAACTCATCTTATTCTAATGAAATAAAAATATATCTACGAATGTTTATAGTTTTGACTGACCATGTGACCAGTGCTTTGGACCTAGAGGCTAGAATAACATGCTTTCTGAAACAAATTAGGCGAATAACCTTACATTCCTCTTGTACTTTGCCTGCATTCGCCTTCTTTCTTTCTCCCCTAACAAATTTAATTCTTTTTCTCCCAGCAGATTGTCCGTCTACCACCTTAGTTTTTTTCAAGAAAAAAAAATCTCTACACATGCTGACTAAATATAGCTCCATACCCAGGCATTCAAAGAAAGCCAGGATCTTTGAATTAAAAACCGAGTCTTAGATTTCTCCTTTTCCCCCTTCTCAATCTACTACTATCAAAACATTTTTCTTTAATATTTATGGAAAATCAGAAACTTCTTTTTGTTGTTAATTTTGAAATTCAATTATTTACCAGCAGTAATTTCGAATTAAAGTAGAATACTCCTAAGTTCTAAAACATAATGGTAGAGCTTAAGAAAACATAAAACCCAAAGATAATTAAACGAGACGCAGACCCTTCTTGAACCCATCAGAAAACCAAATTCAAGAAAGTAATATAAAAAACCGAAACTTCAAGACCCAATTCCAAAATTCTATAGAAAGATGAAGAGAAGGAATCATACATACCACTGTGGAAGTTCCCAAGATCCTTTGCAGCTGCGATTATCAGAAGAAACAGTTTAATTGGAAAGTTTTCAACAGACTCTGTCCTGATTTTTCGTCTTCGCCAAGGGAGTGAAAGTGCCCTGGGCAGGGGTGGGGGTGGGGCTGGGGGGTGCGTCGTGTACGAGGTGGATGGGCTACTGACAGAGAGACGTGTTTCAGTATCTGTCGAATGCTTGAGGAAGAAGCACAAGCTGATTTCTTTTACAGGAAACAAATCTTTTTCAGTGTTACGAAATAATACAAGAATAAGAACAATAATATAACAACATGAATAATAGAGATAAAAGTAAAGAGATGAGTATTGTTATTGATACTTTGGGATGATTTACAATGGGTAAGACCCCTCTATGAAGATAAAAACTTAGCCTTGAAGTAAGACTCTTCTTGTAAGATAGACATTCTATTTGTTGCCTCGTTAAAAACCTTGCAAGGAAAACCCAGTGGGACAAAACCTTGTAAGGGAAAAAGAGTGCAACGCGCATTAACTCCCCCTAAAAAGAACATCAATTCACATCCTTGAACATTCACATTCCAATATTGTGCACTAGCTTCAAGAAATCGTTAGTAGATATTTGATAAATAAATCAACCATATTGACTTGAATGAATATTCCGTACCTTGAAATTATCATTCTTGATAGATATGAACATCTTCATGTAATGTCGTGGAATGACTCTTCAATACTTCCATAGGGATATCCTCGCCATCATATTATCATAGTTATAGCAAGATACATATGTACACAAATTGCACTTAGGATGTGGTACTTCAGGACCAAGAATTGTATATGCTTTAAGCAACTTAAATCTTTCAAGTTAAGTCATATAAGCCATATAATAAACTTTAGATGCACATCAAGTTTTCATGTCATGCTAAACAAATAAAATATCGAAAACTGATTACACATACATTTGACCTTATACTTTCAAGTATTTGAACTACATGTCCAAAACTACATGTCTTTCATATGAAATTAATTCTTCTTGAATTGTATCTTTTCCATTTAGTCAATATTTTGTTTGTATTCGACAAACATAAGATCCTCATCGATATTTAGCGCTATCATAGATGTCGTCGACGATCATTTTATATCGGTTCCAGTAAATTTTCATAAAGACATAACATGGAGATCTGTTCATTCATACATTCAGGTACCTGAATCTCTCATGAGATTTCATGAAGTGTTATGTCGTGTGATCTTTTGGATCACTTGCCTCCTTATTATGATCACTTTGATCATTTGCTCATCTTCTTTATTAAGAAGTTATTTTGAAACCGATTTGTCTATACGTTTTAAGCGTATCCAAGACTTTGTCCTTCTAGGACTTAATATGAGCATTTGCAGTGAGAATATAGTTACTTTCTTTGGGTGTAGCATGCTTTGCAATATGTTGCAATTGAATTATCCTTTTATGAACTTCATGTTCATATTATGATATTCGAGGATCTATATATACAAATGATAATTCATCTCATGTAACCTTTTCTCAAGTGTTCATCATGTCTCCCCCTTATGTTAGGAAAACTAACATGTTTCCTCACCTCTGGGAAATCATCTTTGTGCATTATCATGTCAATATACACAGCACATTAATAATAATAAGATGAAATTATTTGGTTCCTGACCCTGAACCACTTATGAGGGGAGAATATAATATACTCTCGTATACAACGTATATCAAACTGATATATATAACTTTGTTCTCATAAGCAATAGTTTAGCTATTAAGTGGAGGCACTCAATAAATCATTTTGCTAAACCAACTATGATGTAAACCAACTTATTAAGATGAACTATCTTGAATAGACAATCTGGAAATTATGCTCGAAGTTAGATTACTGAGCAATTTACCTCGCAAGCACCGGCCAGGCTGCAGGTTAATAACAATCGCGCATGTAACCATATCATAGATGCATCATATGTGGTATACATGGCAGGTGAATGGGCCCATATTCACCTTTGATATTTCCAGAATTTATGAGATTCAACCCGAACTCTTTAGTTGGTCAATTAATTAATGAGAACAAGTAGTACAAACTGGAGAATGAAGCGGATAGCTTTTCATACACAAATTATCCCGCTACAAGTTGTAGTAATAGAAGATATCAAATCTTTCCTTTATTTATAGTCTCAATATAATCAACCACTTTCACATATACTTTGGAAACTGAATATGTTTCTTTGAGACTTACTACAACACAATACCTTATTGGTAATCAATTGTGTTTCTCCAACATAGTAGTAATTGGCTTTTCTAGAGCTCTCAATTAATTTTGTACTACCACAAATTCATCAACATCCATGTGGTGAATATCTCTTTTAAAGAGAAAGTTATACCATTATGGTCATGTCAAAAATTATATGCAAGATATGTTTCTTGCATTATTGTTGTCCTTTGGTAATCACATTGACAAATTATTTTGGCGTACAATAGGTACGTGACCAATGACCATTCATGCCATAATAATGACATCATCTCAAACCTTCTTCTAGGGGTGAGTGTGGTATCATCTCAAACCTCCTTCTAGGGGTGAGTGTGGTATATTCAATACCAATTTCATGTTCATATTCTTCCAATAATGAATATGTATTCGTGAATCAGATGTAGTCACATAGATATGTGATTTTGTTATCCTTTTCAAATCTGTAAATGCGTCTGGCATTTGATTTGCTATTCTTTGCAAATAGATAATCTTTTGTACCTCTTTTTCACGAATAGAGGTATTTGGATCAAGATAAGATAATGATGCATTTTTCCATAAAATTTCACCAACTTCTCCCCCTAATTTTGGGAAAAGTTGCTTTTCCGGTATCGTGTGTGTGGTACATGAATGTGATGCATAAATGAATGAACATATAGAAGTGGAAACTATATTGTGCAGTAGTTACAAAGGTGCACGCATGTATGTTACGGACATATACACAGGTAATACACTGAATAGATGACAGCGTATCATAAAACTCGAGTAGTGTATGTAATATGTAAAGAATGTGTAAAAGTTATGTGATGAATAATTTAGCACATTATCATGGACGATCACATAATTACAAATTTGGAACTAAGCAATTGACATGAATATGTGAATAGTATAGAAGTGTACATTTATAAGCCAATGCAGACATGTGACAGTACACTGTGTTAATAATATCTCTGTATAGGGTACAATGTTTCAAGTTGAAATGTCATGTAAGTACGTTAGTTGTTAAGTACATTACGAGTGTGTTTGCAAAAGTTGTTTAAATACGTTATGTAGATTAATTTTCTACAAATCAGTGTATTTAATCCGTTGCTTCTTAATTTAAACAATATTTTCAAAATCTGTTGAGGTTATTCGAATAACTGGATTGATAGTCGACTAACTTTAGGGAAGCAGTCATTAGATTATTCGAATAACTAAACCTGATATTCGACTATCTTGCCTTGCGGAAAAATCCAGTTTTAATGCGAAATATTGGTTAGTCGAATAACTAATTAGTTATTCGACTAACTTAGTAAACAGTCATTAGGTTATTCGAATAACTAAATCAGGTTATTCGAATAACTAAATCAGGTTATTCGAATATCTAAATCAGATATTCGAATATCTTAGCTTGCGGAAATTCCAGTTTTAATACAAAATATTAGATAGTCGATTTTATTAGTTAATCGACTAACTTTGCTGGAAAATAAAAATACCATCAAAATTTAAGCATATTGAAACATTCTAAAGAACTAATACTAACATTACATCATAAACTAACTAATACGAGCTGATACTAATGACTATTAGTTTATTCACTAACTAATACAAATAAATAAAGTAAAATCAAACAATTCCATCTTCCTTCATCACAGATCCATCACCGATTAGGTGGTCTATTTTCCCCTCGAGTTGCTCAAAGAAGTCTGCCACATCCAAGTGGGTGATGTCAAAATTGTCGTCAGAGACAAAATTTGTTTCAGGGCCTTTATTCTTTAGAGATGCTTGATAAAGGTCAACCAAATGGCTTGGTACATGGCAAGCTTTTGACCAGTGCCCTTTTCCACCGCAACGATAACATATAGTTTCTGAATTATTTGCCTTTGGATTCTCATCGTATCGTGCTTGGGGCAGAGTGACCAACTTCAGGTTGTCATATCTCTCCTTTAAGCCATTCCACAAGATAGGTGGATCTTTGATTGTGATATATTCAATTTTCAAACCTTCATCAAGGTGATGGCGCAAGAAAATCAAGGCCTTAGCACAGTTTCAAACCTTCATCAAGGTGATGGCGCAAGAAAATCAAGGCCTTAGCACAATCTCATGTCAAATATTACTTTCATAAAGTGAAAGATTATTTTGAGAATCTTTATTATTCTCATTATCACAATAATGACGATTATAATTTCGTCTATTGCCACGTCCACATTCATTGATACCTTCATGGTAATAATTTTGTCTTCTTTCAGACTTATCACATACTGCTACCACATTCTCTAAAGGGAATGGAGCAAATTCAATGGGACGGATTTTCAATTCTTTGCCCACAATCATACATGAATTTGATCATGGCAAGGCATAGAAATTTTACCACTTCATGTGAGTGTAATTTCTTCGAACTCCATTAGAGTTATAATCAAACTTTGTTGTCTTTGTTTGTATATAAAATCAAATCGTAGAATTTCAAGAATTTGAAAGGGAAAAGTAAATTACTTACCTTTAAGGTATACCAATAAATGTTGTGATATCAAATATATCTCTTGTGTAAATTCCTTTCTTTCTCTCACGTTTTTCTCTTTCTGTTTCTATTTCTTTCTTCTTTGTTTTTCTTTCTTTCGTTTCCACTTTTTTTTTCGTTTCTTTTCCTTCTTTCTTCATACTTTCTTTTTCCTTTTTGTCTGTATAGAAATTCTGGAAGAAGGAAGAAATCAAATTCAATTGGTTAGAGACTCGTGCTGATAACGTGTTATGAAATAATATAAGAACAAGAACAATAATACAAGAACAGAACAATAGAGAGAAAAGTAGAGAGAGGAGTATTCTTATTGATACTTTGGGATGATTTACAATGGGGTAAGACCCCTCTATTTATAGGAAGATAAAAGACTTAGCCTTGAAGTAAGACTCTTCTTATAAGATAGACATTCACCTTAAATAGAGTTCTATTTATAACATTTACTACCTTTTTTTATTTTTATTATTTATTTTAATATATATAGATTACATTATTAACATATGCTCTCCGGGTACAAAATTCTAAAATTAAAAAATATTTTAAGACATAACAGTAAAAAAATTAAAATTAAATTATTTTAAATACAAAATTATACTTTTTTAGGATAAAACATAAAACAATATGTCACGTTTAATGAGATAGTGAGAATTTTGTTGTGGGCATTTAAGTACTTTTAGAATTATTTTTTTTCCCAATATGGTGCAACAGATGAGATTGCTACTCTCATAACCAAAAGTTTCGGGTTTGAGCCCGGGTATAGAAAAAATTTTGATAGTGAAGGCTTTCTCCCGAATGGGGCTCTATGCGCTTCGAATTCCGATATAATCAGGCTCCAATGCGAGTACCGGACATAGGGCGGACAAATAAAAAAAATTGTTTTTTAGAATTTGTAAAAGATCTTTTAATAAAAAATGTTTTGCATAGCATTTATTTCTTTTTATGGATCCTGCGCACTCGTTTATAAGAGCATTTAATCCGTGATTAACACAAACGCATTCCAAATCAACAGGAAAATAAATATTTGGTTTACTCAATTTATATTTGTATACCTCTCATGATACGAAATTCATATTTATTAAAAACAAAATTGATTTTATAAAAGAGTTAACACTTTAAAGAAAAGATTTTACACCTTTTCTATTTTTATTTAATTAAAAATAGCATAGAATGTGCAGTCTGCTTGGAAAGAATAACATGAATATTAAAAAAGAAAAAAAAATCATTGCCGGTAATAATGCAGTTGCTTTCGCGGGTGATGTGCCAACCAGAGACGTACTCCACGTAATTTTTGGATCATTTGAATTCAATCTATATATTAATTACATATATTCCTTTTATATTATTTTAGATTCTTTCATTTTTTTTCTTGTCATATTCTTTGTTCTTTTAGGCTATTTATTATAGACTTATAATTACGGCTGTGTATAATTTGTTAAATACCGAATTATCGTACAGGAACCAAAAAATTTGGTCTATTTGATATTTTAGTATTTAGTATGGTATTTGGTTTAAATTTAAAAATTTATTGATAATGGTATAAAATTTGGTATTTTAAAATGAAATATCGATACTGTACCGAAATATATATTATATTATATAATACACATATTATTAGTTATAACATAAATATAAAAATCTAAAATTTTACTTTTCTTTATTCTTTAAATTCATCAATAAACTCTAAGCAAGTAACAAGACATTTCTAATGATCAAATTTATTTTTTTATGTACAGTTTTCTCCCTCTAAGTTGGTATTTGCTAGTTTTCGGCAAAATTTTTATCAACAAATATTTTTGTTTTATACTTTTGAGTATGTTAATTTAGAATATTACAGTCTATGACTCTATGTACTAGTTAGTATTCGAACTGAATAAACCAAAATTACCAAATCTAATAAACCGAAACCAAAAGGAGAAAAATTAAAGTATATCGAATTTAATCAGGTACAATATTAATATTATATTTTAAAAAACTGAATACCAAAAATATCGTACCGTACCGACCGACTAAAACCCCTACTTATAGTGTAGCAAATATAGCATATTTTGTCTTAGTGCCAATACACCTCATATTGCTCCTTAGAGTTCACCAATAAATCTAAAGATATGGAATCTCCTATTGTCTCGAATTACACAAATAGATTTCTATCTTCTACATTTAAAACTAATACATAAATGCTTTTGAGTTGATCTCATTTTAAAATTTCATTATTCTGTTTGTAGTAAAAAAAATGGGTGACCAACGGGTGGGGCGGGCCGGGTCCGGGTCCAATTTTTCTGACCCGTTCGGGTCCGGGCCGGGTTCAATTAGAGGTGGGTTGTTAACGGACTGGGTTGATCCGGGTCGGGCCGGGCCGGGTTTTTTTTTTTGAAATTACGTATAGTATAAATATTAAGTTATATTAATACTTTGTAATAATTGAATGAACACAACAAAAGATGGGGAAAAAATTGCACTTATTGCAAGTGCTACTTTATTTCTTAAATTCAAAATTTCAAAACTAAAATGTATCATAATTAGTTTACAATTTACATCAAATGGTTTGAATTGCAATAGAAAGTTCTTCAAAATTAATATGAACCGAATGACCTTCTTCTGGAGAGTTAAATTCGGATGGGTTTCCGTGCGTTAATATATCTCCAAGTTCTTCGTCTTCCGGGCTATCAAGATCTTCCTTTCCTTGATTTCTTCGTTCAGATCTTATCCAATCTCTTAGACACACTAAGACTTCCAAAGCATTGCTTCCCAATGAGTGTCGTGTGTCTCCAAGTTGTTGTCTTGCTTGGCTAAATGCACTCTCGGATGCAACAGTGGAAATTGGGACATTCAGGACATCCCGCGCCATAGCGAAAAGAACGGGAAATTGCTTTGAATTTTCATGCCACCAGCCTAACGGTGAAAATTCCTTGGTGCGAGGCTCCTTTTGCTTCTGCAAGTAAAATTGAAGTTCATCTATATTCCTGCTACTACTTTGAGTGTTAGAAAAAGTTGAAAAAATATTAAAACTATCAATGCCTTCATCATCATCTTCGACTACATTAGAAGTGCTACATTGCATAGTGGGATTTGCAGCAGTTGAAGCACGAGCATTATCACATTGAGTTGCATAATAAGTATATAGATATTGTAAATGTTCATTTAGTTGGTTCATAGATTCATACAAATTTGGGCTTTCAGTGGGCCCAATCTCCATATAAGTGTATAAAGCATTCATTAATTGTTGACAATCAGACATTTTAATTGAAGGATTTAAAACTGCACCAATTAAGTAAACAGGAGGAATTGGAAAGAAATATTTTTTGAATTTTGCTTGCATACTTGCAACAGCATCCGTATATCTATCTTTCTTCTTAAATTCATATAGTAGCAAAGAAATTTCAGCTATATGTACTAAAGCCAAAGTAATAGTTGGGTAATATGCCCCAGAAAACACAACAGTAGCAGTATAAAATTTATGTAAAAATTTAATCACATCACTAATGACCTCCCAGGTATCAGTTGTTAACATACGCCTAGGATCAGTACAATGTGCATTAACAACTTCTGTTATTGGAAATCTATATTTGTAGCAACATTTTAAAAATATATACGTATAATTCCATCTAGTAACTACTTCGTCGGGCATGAATCTAGGTGTAAGGTTATATTGCATACACTTGTTCTTAAATTCTCTTATTCTAGATTGTCTATTATTTCCCTGAATTACTCCAACTGCTCTTCTAACTAGAGTAATCTCATGTAAAAATAAATCGAGCCCACTTTTAACAATTAAATTGTAAACATGACATGCACATCTAACATGAAAAATATCATCAAGAGGTGGATGTAAATTCATTTTTAAAATTGAAACTGCAGCATTGTTGTTTGAAGCATTATCAAAAGACATACACAAAACTTTTTGGTTTAGATTATAAAATTCGACAACTTCAACAATTGTACTACTAATAAATGCAGCAGTATGACTCTGATCTTCATCATATTTAAAAGCAATAATACGTTTTTGCATACAAGTATTGTCATCTATCCAATGACATGTAATTGTTAAATAATCATTTCCATTTACAGCATGGCCAATATCAGAAGTTAGACATACTCTAGAAGGAAGGTGACTAAACAAATAACGTATGTATGTTTGATATTGGCTGTGAAGTCTAAAGATATCTGATCTACAGGTACTTCTAGGGATACCTTTAAACATAGGATTGTATATCCTTTGAATATACGTAACAAGATAAGAGGAAGAAGCAAATGAAAAAGGTAGACAACCCAAAGCAATCATTTTCGCTAATTCCTCTCGATCCCTCATTTTATCATATTTTAGGAGACCTGCAGTAGTAGGGTTAAGTGTTGTTGCACTTCCATCCCCATTATTTCCCCATTCTATAGGATGATAATTTTGCATATGTCTAATAAGTGTGGCAGTCCCCCCTAAATTACCTCCGGTCAAATGTTTAAACGTTTCATTACAAAGTCTACACTTAACTCTATCACTATCTTCTATCTCATCAAAAAATTGCCAAACAGGACTTCTTTTTCTACGATTAGATTTAGAAGTTTGAGCGACTGGTGGTCTTCTACCCCTTGTTGCACTAGCAACTCCAACTCCAATACTACCAACATTTCCACTAGTAGGTGTAGGTGGTATCTCATCTTCTATTCCAATTTCGTTATCTTCTATTCCGAAATCTTGGTGTAATTGTTCATAATCAATATTTACATCTTGCAAATTAGGCGATGATTCAGAAACATGTGTTATTGGTTCATTATTACTATTACTACCAGAAGCTATATGACTTTTTTTACTACTTCCACTTCCACTTCCACTCCTACCAGTAACTTTTCTACACGCTCTTTTAGCAGCATTCAACATATTGGAAAAATTAATATATAAGCTAAAATCAAATATGCAATTAAAATATTAAATAAGAGAAAGAGTTGGAGAGAGTGCACCGAATTCGACAATAAATTGAGCACTTGATTACGCAAATCCGGTGTTACCACGAACAAACGTCAAGCAAGTATTTCAATGTTGAACACTTGAACTTCAAGAATCAAGCTTCGAATGCCGATTTCCAAATAAGAAATTACGATAAATTAAATTCGGGAAAATAAAGACAATAAAATTATGAAAGTAGAATATGAATTCTTGAAAATTGAAGAGAAGAGAGTGATTGATATTTGCTAATTTGAGAATTGAGAGAGAGATAGATAATTTTGAGTGAGGAAATGAAGAAGAGGGGAGGGTATTTATAGATTTTAAGAAGGGTTAATAATGTAATTTAAAAAAAACAAAAAAAAACTCAAAATTGGCCAAAAATGCAAAAAGTCCCGTTGGGCAACGGTGCTGGACCATTGCCAACGGTCTGGTGGGCCCCACGTTTTCAGGAATTTTTTTTTAAAAAAAAAAAAAAAAAAATTTTACCGTTGGGACCGGTCCGGGCCGGTCCGGGTTGACCGGTTCGCCCGGAATTTTCCTTCCCGGGCCGGTCCGGTCCGGGTCAATTGGACGGAATCGCCTAACGTCCTAACCCCTTTCCCCCCCCCAACCCCCCCCCCCCCCCCCCCCCCCCCCGCTTTCAACCGGCGTGCCGGTCCCGGGTCAACCCGGCCCGGTTGACACCCCTCTGTAAAATATGAAATAGTGACCAAAGTATTATTTTCAAAAACTCCTTTCTAAATTTAACTTTAATATTATCTTTTTTCCAACATCAAGATGTGAACTAAATGTTGTGCCTATAAGTAGGGCGGAGCTAAAAGCTTGGATTCAACTGAACTCAATAATTATTGCTTGGATAATTTATTTGTATAAGAAAATTTATTGAATATGCATATAAATATTAAATTTATAATTCAATTATTATTACTTGACAGGAAGAGCAATTGCCGAAAAGAAACAAAAATGAAACATAGCCACTAGACATAAAAAGTCTTCTGCTATTACATACATTTATTTATTAACATTGCAGAAAATAAGTGTCCACTTCTTCTACAAGAGAAGAGTTTATTAAGGAAAACATTTCAGTTTCCTTGTCAACCACCTATAAGACTGGAACTAACAGCACAAGTCCTAATATTCAACCAGATTGTTAAAACAGTAAGTTACCAAGATATACCATCCAGCAACAAGAAGAAAAAAGCTGAATATACTAATCAGAAACTGCCACCCGACCATTGAATGTCCGAAGCAAACCATGACGATGAAAGGTATAAATGATCTTAAGATTGATGAGCCATTAACCCACTGCCCCTTGGACAGTACAAGAACTCCAACATTAACCATGTTCCAATTCATTGATCCTCCGTAGGATAGCCGGTTCAGGCAATCAGCGACAAATGAGTGATCATTGCAAGTGAAAGGGTTGAAATTTCTATGTTCAAAGCTGAGCGTAGAAGAGTGAATAGCATCATCCCAACTTACTGCTGTCCCGAATTCCGCATGTTGATAACCTTGCTTGCATGTGTGTCCAGAAAGGTTGGGAGGAAAACAGCACTGTTTAAGCATAAGCAAAGGTGACAAAGAAAGTTACCAAAACCTGTCTGTAGAGTTCTAAAGTCATTGAAGGCAGCGGCGGAGCCATCTTTAACCAAGGGGAGGGAATTGACACCCCTTCGCCGGAAAACTACACTAAGTAGCTAGGTAAAAAGATTTTTTTTAATGTAAAAATACTATATGTTGGCTCCCCTTGACTTCTTCATGTGTTTAATTTTTAATATTTTGACACCCCTTACTGAAAGTCCTAGCTCCGGCATTGGTTGAAGGGATCTACTGCAAGTGCCTATTGAACTTTTCTTGCTTCTTTCTTTTTAGGGGGTTGGGGTGGGACTTTGCAATGGATGAAAGTAGTCACGGACACATACCTGCCGTCTATCTAGCTGATAGTATCTGGCTACAGCTCCATATGAGAGATTACCAACAGTAATCATGTTGGATCCAGAAAAGTCTACAACAGTACCATCCTCCCTGCATATGCCAACATGTCCGACGAAAGGTGCAAGCCAAGAAACCACAGGGAGAGGAGTCCAAACAAGGCAACAAGGGAACTTTTCTTTCTTTGGATCAATTTCGTCCAGTGGCCACAAGTCATGCTGAATTCTTTGCAAAGCATTATCCCTTTCAACCACATACCTAAGATTTACATCCATCATAGGAAATCTTCCTGGAAACATATGGCTATGTACAATTTTGTCGTTCCTAGCATTTCAAACTCAGATGACAGCTTCTCGCATTATGGCTCCACTGAACTATTTCTCATTAATCCAGATGAATGAGATTCCCTGCCAAATACTTTATCAAAGAATGAGATTTCTTACAAATAGAAAAAGGAAGAGCTTCTCAGTACAACTTCTAGGCAAAGACTGGGGCTATATCCTCACACTAAAGTTTGGACAGGGGTCACAATTAAAAATAGAGTCTCAACCATTACAGTTCAGAAAAAGAACGATGAGTCAAAAAACAGTCCTAAGATAAATATTACTTAGCTTCCAACTTAGGAGCATAGCCACTTCTTACAGTCTAAAATAAGCCAGAATAAGAGGAACTACAAGAAGCAGGATCTTCTATTCTTGACGTATACATAAATCTATATGCAAATACAGGAAAGATACTTGAAGTAATCTCAGGTATCGCATCCAATCAATCATTCCTCGAGTATAAATCTGACAGAAACAACAATTAAATATCTTATGATTCAGAAAGCTTCTAAAGGCATTTATTCTGTGTTTCAACGCCCTTTAAGTTCAATATAGCATGATTTAATTACAGAGATAAAATGGGTTCAATTGACTACAATGCTTCACAATAACAATATAAGGAGACAAGAGAAGAAATAATCATTGGAACACTGAAGAGGTAGCTTAGGCTGATCGAAATGAATATTACAAGTAATGTACCTAATAATTAATAAACATTGCTGACGCAAATAACTTCCCGCCCACCTATATCCTGTCAGTTTTAACCAGCAATCGTGCCCTCTGTAATTCATATCTCTATTCTTCCTACTATAATAACCATCAAAGTTGGCTTTTACAAAACATTGAAAATATGGAGAACAATAGCACCAGCATTTCTTAAACATCTTGAAAGTAACATAAAGTTGTAGCTTGAAGTTCCCAGTTGGTGGTCAATATTATCACAAACTCAACTAAACTAGATGTTCAGAGTCCTTTTGTGCATTACGGCAATTAAAACTCCTCCTTAACCCTTTTTATGTCACAATGAAAAATAATAACTTTTGTACTAGAAGTTAATACACAAATTCTTTGGTCTATGACAGAAGCTTGAAATGAAACCTATCAATGAAACAGAAAGATTATTGAGCTTGGAGAGTTTGCTTCATATCAAATACCGGTAATTTATCAAACCAAAAAAAGGAAAGAAAAAAGAATCAAATAATTAGTATGTCACATGAAAGTAACCTCTTTAGTAAAGTAAGTTTCCAATGGAAGCAGGTTGCTGATAGATTTTGAATTAACTCAAGAAATGCCTACCACCAAAGACAAGGGGAAAAAGGCCTAAGCATTTAAATTTCAGGCTAGGTCACTCATGCACCATGCTTATTCAAAAAGGAAGCAACCAAGGAGAATAAACATCTGACTCACTTGGCTTAAATCTCGAGTGAAAAGGAAATGACATTGTGTGACAGATAGGGAAGTCGGTAAGATGATATTTCTATAATGCCCAATATCCAAAGGGAAGAAGAAGATGTGGAAGTTCTAACTCACAACACCTGCTGATCATGAATGAAATTTACCCTCCTAAAAAAAGGAAGAAATATAAAGAAAAAAAAGTAGTCATATTGAATAACGTTCCTTATTTTCAATGATATAGTAGTGGATAATTTAATGTTCCCTACATTTGCTTTACCAAAATACAAGATACACTTACATATAGGCCTGACTTACACAATAGAAAATAGAGGGATGAATGTGAAGGATATCTATAAATTACGCATTTATTGCACGGCTTGACACATTCATTATGTCTGCACCTATCAATGCCCTGTTTGGCTTACTAACACAAGCTCATAGTGATGAAACTACTTCAGTCTGAAAACTAATATGGAAAATCAACATTAACGAAATACTACATTCATAACATTTAACAATCACCATATAGTGCCTAGTTGCCCAGAAGAACAATAGGCAGCCTCTATCCAAAATAAATAAATAAAAAGAGTATTGTAGTCAGCAATTAAGACCAACAAACAACCTAAAGAAAAGCAGTGACAGAAGTCTGATATTTTCTGGAAGCAATAGGCTGGTATAAGGCCGGCAATCACTAGGAAGAAAACAGGCTGACAATTGCCAGAACAATTAACCAAAATAAAATGTGGCACATAAATCAGATATCTACCAAGATAATTATTAGAACATTGATCAAACCAATATTAGCAGGGTGATAGATAAAAACAAACATATTAAGATTATCACCAGATTCAGTTTCATTTCATCACGTTTGGGTTAAAATATAGCCATTTAAGTAAAGATCATCTTATGAAATTTAGCTAAAATGGAAAAATCTTACTTCCCCTATTTCAATTTATGTGAACCTATTTCCTTTTAGTACATGCCAAAAAACGGAGGGAGTATCTGTTTTGGATCTTCCGGAAACTATTGGAAAATAAAAGGTTTAAAGGTTAGTGCAAAAGATACTTTCCAAAATGGTTTATCTCTCATAATTAAAAGAAGCTATGCTAATTACATTTTTTAAGAAGGGGTGATAGGGGAATTACATGGCTTATGAGTTTCATGAGGACCGGTGAATATGTTAAAGTTGAGTAGTTCCTATACAAAATGTATGACACCTCAATAAGAAGGGAAGGAACGGACAAGATGATATGGAGGGTGTCGAGAGAATAATTATTTCAGTGACATCATACTACATAGGGCTGCTGGTACAGAATCTGGTTCTTTTAGGGTATGGTTGACAGGTTGTTTCAGAATTCCATCTCTACTAAAAAATCGGGCATAGGAATTTATTCTCATCCAGCTCCTCACAAACAAAAAGATTTAAAAACTGTTAATTTGAAGTAAAATAGTATAGTAAATCTTAAGATGTATACGTATTTAGTGAGATCGAAAATGGGTTTCTTAGAGATTTCATTCAATATATAATAGCTTTTCCCCCTTAATGATGAATTGGATCCTATATAAATGCGGTTAACATAAGGGAAGGCGATAAATCATTATGATTTGGTGCAACTTAGGTAGAGACATGGCGAAGATAGTGATCGCCACATGTTGCATTGTAGTCTCATATCACAATTATGACAATATGTGTTGTCACGATAAAGAAAGACATAACGAGTATCTCTAAAATCCATTCCCCTTCACCATCTCCGGTTTTAGAGAGAAAAAAGTCGGCCCATTTTAGGTAAAGATCATGTCATAAATTGAGCTAACATAGAAAATATTTCCATCTTTTTTTTTCAATATTTAACATTAGTGGAAAAGATAGTAAGCACAAGATATGTGCTTCCGCAAAATGGTTAATTTTTCCTAATTATAGAGAAACTATGATGGCTAATCATTTAAGAAGGCATAGTAGAAAAGTATACGAGACATAAGTTTCACGAGGACGCTATCGCATTGTTACTTAAAGTAATGAGGCAACATAAAGCTAGGGATGTCAGGGGTTAAGCCATGTGCTTCAAATACTGACGCACAAGTGATTAAAACAAAGACCTCGCCTTTGAACATCAACTTTGAGGAGTTAGATTATTTTATGCACTTATTGAATATTGCATATTAAAACTAGCTATTTTATTTGCAATTTGATTACTATAGTATTAAACTCATGTAAATTGGTATTTTTAGTTTTCCATAATTTGTGCAATCCACTTCAATGAATTGTGCACTTTTTTGAGATGGAAAGAAGCATTCACTTTATTTCTCGTTTTTCGCTTCAAGCCCCATATACCTTGTCATTTTTGCGCTTTCACTTTTTAAAAACACTAGGAATAAATAAGGTTAAGGAGTTTCTATAGAAAATATATGAGACCTCACTAGAGAGGGGAGGGATTAACAAGATGATATGTAGGTTGTCGAGGGATAATCATTCACGGTTGCGACAATTAAATGGAGCTATTAAAAGGGATAAAAAGGGAGGTATTGAAAAATATTTTAAATATCAAAATATCAAAGAAAGCAGCTTTTTTCCTTGTTGATAACGTGGAATGAGATACGTCAGTTAATATAAGGGAAGGCGGCAAATTGTTACAAGTTGGTATTACTTGTGTGGAAAAGATCGAGAAGATATTATGCAGCTGATATTGCATTGTAGTCTCATCATAGAACCTTGTGTTGGGTGATAGAGCAAGACAAGCATAGCGCAAAGCTATCATAAGATTATCTCCATAACCAGTTCCTTATGGTTGGTTTATAAAAGAAAAAGCCTATTCATTTTAGTTAAAGATCTTGTAAGACATTTGGTGACATGGAACATGAACTCTTCTATCATTTTTAGATTTTCCAACGCTAATGGAAATAAAAAGCTTCATACTAAAATACACACCATTGCAAAATGGTTAATGTCTCCTTGTAGTTGAGAAACTATGGTGGCTAGTTTTTTACAAAAAGGATGATAGTGAATTGCATGGGTTTTAAGTTTCATGAGAGGCGTTCAAGATTGGAAAAATATAAGGATAATGAAGAGTTCCTGTATAAAATACTCCACCGTTCCAAAAAGAATGGTACTATTTTCTTATTAGTCCATTTAAAACAGATGACACCTTAAATTTGGAAACAATTTAACTTGAACTTTTTCTGAGCCGAGGGTCGATTGGAAACAGCCTCTCCACCCTTTCGGGTAGGGGTATGGCCTGCGTACGTATTACCCTCCCCAGACCCCACCCTGTGGGACTATACTGGGTAGTTATTGTTGTTGTTGTTAACTTGAACTTTTTATATTATACTTAATAAAAAGCTTTTATAGCCACACAAACGTTATGGCATGTTTAAGACCAAAAGTTCAAAAGTCTTACACACACACAATGCTATGGCATATTTAAGACCGCAAGTTTCAAAAGTCTTCACTACTTTCTTAAACCCTGTGTTCAATCAAACTACAGCATAAATTGAAACGGATGGATTATGTGATACTTCAATAGGGAGGAAAGTGATAGAGAAGATAATACGGAGGGTAGCTACATGGAAATCATTCACGGTGAGACTATGCTACATACAACTATTAGAAGGGGCAAAAGATGGAAGCCTGGAAGAATAGTAGAAATACTAGACTACCAAGAAAATAGTTTCTTCTCCCTACTGGTAATTAGGGATGCTAATTCTCCTTGCTTCTCCCTACTGGTAATTAGGGATGCTAATTCTCCTTGCTGGTAACGAGGGATGCTATTTCAATAGCTACTAACTTAAGGTAAGGCAACAATGGCTAAGAGTTGGTATTGTCTATGTAAAACATGGAAAAGATGCAAAACTCCCTCTAACGCACTGCAGTCTCATATCAACTCATGCAGCCTTGCATACTTCCTTTTCTATATATCGGTGGTGTCCGAACACCTTGCACATACTTGACTAATCCATCGAGTAGCTGTCCAGTACACAAGCATAGATTGCCCACATAATTGCGCCCACCATTGTCGGAGGAATGCCACATCGATAGTTGTATCTGGGATTTGAACTTGAAATCTCCAAATAGTTTCTCTCGTGCCTCATCCACATCGAGACCTTTGTGCTTCCAGTTTAATATCATACTGGTGTTTCCTACAAGATGGGATGAAGTACTAACGATCCGGGGTTACAAAAGATTGACAAAAAAGGAAAGGCAGCTTGGCGAACTATACCATTGTGCCATTTTGGATCTATTCTTTTATTTGGGTGGCGCGGGGAAGGGGGGGGGGGGTCTTTGGCTGGAGAAGTGTGTCCTTTAGATTATTTGGGATCGAAAGAAATAGAAGATTGTTCAAAGCAGTAAGAATGATGCAACAAATATAAAAAACTTATTTTTGTTTCAGCTGTTGGTGCAAGAGAAAATTCCTTGTTGTATAGATAGTTCGGTTAACCTTTAGATGAAAGTGGTTAAGCCGCAAACCCAATTTAAACATCTCTTTATATCATCTTGGTGGGTCAACAAAATATTTGTTTCTCAGAAGATATAGATACAAATGTTTCACTAAATATTTTCTCTAACCTATGCTACATCTCCAAAAAGTTAAGTTGTAACAAGTATAAGTGCACGCTAGACAAAATCATCTACCTAAGATTCACATACCTCTAATTACCAACTTTTTTCAGTTTCCAAGTACGAAAACAGTCTGCTTTGATAATTCTGAAGGCAACAAGAAGAAATATGAAGATGAAACACATTACAGATAATTATGTTTGGAATCCAACTTTCACTATTCATTATCAAAATTATGAGGTATAAAGAGTAAATGAATTCACAGATCCTTCTTGCTGAATTACTACAAGCAATTTCATTCTATTTCTTTTGTAAAATTCAAATGACTTCAACATCTGCTGGCAAATTGTAAGTATCAAGTTATCCGAACACCCTTCTCAGTAAAGGACAAAGAAAAGAGAAAAGCGCTTTTGAGCTGAAAACAGTGAAAAGAGATCCCCCCATCTCGTGTAGTTATCAAAGTAGCTGCAGAAATTCTTCATGCCAATTTCATTGAAGAATAAGAGAAAGAGCTAGCAAGGGAGGGTGGTCAATCAAAGGCATGAGCACCAGTGCTCCCCCAACACTAGGTTCTAACAAGAGACTACCAGAAAAGAAAAGTCAACACAATTTTTGAAAAATCTAAAATACTAAACAAGCAGAACTTATAGACAATTGTATTAAAGGCTAATTTAAATTGGTTCAAGCTATTGTTCAAGTCTTTCACTAATTTAGAGCAATGATTGACATCTGCCAACTAGGATACTTAACCTGATTCAAGAAAATGAATTCACTCCCTTGTGTCCTTCCTAAGGTAAGCAGGGATAAAAGGTATTCGAGAAATTGAATTTACAGGACCTAGATTCCAGGGTAAAAATGCAGATGCATTTGCAGTGACATAAGGGTCAAAGAAAGTATAGATCAATTATCGACCTTATTGTATCTTCTTGGCAAACCAAGATGTGTTCTTGAGAATTCCAAAGTCACCTATGTACAGAAAAACCAACACCCAGATAAAAAAAATTAACAAAAGTAAAGATTTAAATGTAGAAATGTAAGTGCATTGAGTAACAAAAATCAACAAATGAAAATAGGGGAAAGATGAAAGAGCCCTGGAACCTACAGAGTATAACAAGCCAAGAACCACAGTGAAGAGACACAATCAGCAACTTAGATATCAACAAAGCATTACAGTTCTGAGAAAGAGGAAAACACAACTAAGAAAGGATAGAAAACAAGAGTGAGTACTGGTCAGATTTTGTTGTCCACTTATCACTTTTTTCTGTTTCTCTTTTATGTCCACTTCTTTTGGTTTACCAAGAAGAAGACGACAGTATTGTGGAGAGATGCATTAACTGAACTAAAATATATGCATCACTTTTTGTCCCTTTATATATGCCACGTGGCATTGGCTTGACTGAGAATCCTAATGTCACAGAGGACACATACTCAATTAGGATCAAATAGACTCTTTCTGTTCAGTTTAGACACCACCGAGCGTTGTAAATGCAAAAACCTATTGTATCATCAATCAAATACTTTTTATCAGAAAAACTAGATATAATTGCTTTGCTTAATTTATACCCTTACCTATTCTACACCTCTAAAAAGATTGCTGTAATGAGCATAAATATCATTCGAGCTAAAATCATGTACCTCCATCTTCACGTACTTCTACTTTTTCATGAACTACTTCTTTCAGAACCCAAGTAGGAAAAGAAGTAATAGGTATTGATCAGGCAACAAGAAAGAAGAATCTTGAAAGTAAGCCTAATTTTTTAATTATGTCCGAAATCCAATGTTTACAGACCATGATCAAATTCAGGGGGAATGGCTCTTTAAAAATAGTGATTATAAGATCCTTAGCATTAGTACAAGGAATTTCGTCCCTTCTCTTTCATAAAACCACATAACAAAATATGGTGGCAAATTAAATATCAAGCACATCTTATTAGATTCTAACAAGTGACTGCCAGGAAGAAAAATTCTACACATCTTCTCAGACATATAAAATACTAAAAAAAACATAACTTGTAGACATTGTATTAAAAGCTAATTTACAATAAGTTCAAGCAATTGTCCAAGTCTTTCACTAATTTTGAGCAACGATTAACTTGGACACTGTAACCCAATTCAAGAAACTGAGTTCCCTCCTTTGAGTCTTCCGTAAGGTAGCCAATGACCCCAAAAAATCAAGAAATTGCTTTACAGAACCTACATTCAGTACCATAAGGTGCAAAAAATAAACTACAGTAAAGATAGATTTTTTTTTACCTAATGTGTCTTCACGGCAACCAAGATGCAATCTTTAGAATTCGAGTCACCTATGTACAGAAAATAAACGAAGACCCAGATAAGAGAAAGAAATGCAAGTACATGTGAGCAACTAAAATTGATTGATAAATTAAAAAGGGGGGGGGGGGGGGGGGGGATGAAAGAGCAATGAACCTAGAGAGGATAATAAGTCAAGTATGAAGCACAATCAGCAACTCAGGTATCAATGAAGCGGTTACGGTTATGAGAAAGAGGAAGACCAAACAAAGGAAAAACTATACTAGTACTAGACAACAAGAGTAAATGCTGGTCAAAAATTTATTTGTCCCTTTTTGCTTTCTGTTTCTCTTTTTTGGAGAGATGCATGAACTGTTGTACACTTGTATTAAAGTACTACTTATGTCATCATTTTTGCTATTTATATATTTAACGTGGCAGAGCACTGATTGAGGCCAATGTTACGAATCACCTCAGTATGATATTAGTGTTTTGAAGTACAAAGTCACGAATCCCCTCACAAAATTAAGCAAAGGAATTGATGATTTGAAGTACATGACTCGAATGAACTTTTACTTTAATTTTTATAGATATATAGTGTCGTGGGAATCGCTAACGCTTTGGGAACAGGCCTTCATGTGGAGCAAAGGTTGATATCTTATGTATTATAAATAAATATTTTTGAAAAAAATTATCTCATATAGTTATTTATTTTTGTGGCAAAATATTTATTTATGACTACTTTCTACCTTTAAGCCATTAAGGCCTCATTTGTTTGCACTTAATGAAGGTCTTAATCTTAATTATTCATATCTTAAACGTTAAATGCGTTTGTTTTTAAAATATGAATCTTAATTATTCAGATCTTAATCATTAAGTGTGTTTGTTTTTTTTACTACACAACCACTTAATGAGTCTGAATAGATCTGTATGATTAAGATCTAACAGATAATTAATTTCATTAAGATGCTATCACATATTCATTATTAATTGTCGTCACCGCCTACCATTATCAACTACCACCCACCCACCACCTCCACTACGCCACCATCATCCTCAATTATAGTCGTCATCATTATCGACCATCACCACCTACAATCCTCATCACTCCGGCCATTATATTTCTCACCCACAATCAACACTCATCCACCTCAACTACTACAACTCACTACCCTATCACCATCAACAACCACATCCAGCAGTGTCCATCATTATAACCTATCACCATCCACCCACCACCTTCCTCAGTCACAACTACTACCACCACCCGCCATTATTAACTATAACCACTCACCACCACCATTCCCAACCATAATCGCCACCACTATCAATCACTACTAGCTACTAGCATGAACCACCATCGTCAATCAAAACTACCACCAACCAATACATCGAGTCAGCATTCATCTGTAAGCCATCACCACCAATAATTATTATATTTAAATAAATTATATATTTTATTGATAGAATATTATACTAATTAGTATTTCATTTGAATTTTATGTTTATTAATTTTCAAATAAAGATAAATTTTATATATTCAGATGTTAAAAATCAGACAGCCTTAATTATTTCTATTTTGATCTAAATACACATCTTAATATATTCAGATTCAGATGTCTTAATCTTAATACATATCTTGATATTCAGATGTGTATTCAGATTCATACGTCTTAACCTTAAAAAAACAAATACGGCCTAAGTATGTTGTGTATTATTTTTCTTTCTCCTTCTTTCTTTCTTTTTTTTCTCTCTCACAAAATTGCCGTATACGAAGTAAACTTCTCTCTCCCTCTCTCCTCCTTTCTTTTTCATCTTTCTTCTTTTTTCTCCCGTATTTTTTCCTCCCATGCTTTTAGAAACCCTAGCAGAGGTTGTGTTTTGCCAATGACATATCCGGTTGGCTATCACTTCCCCCTTTTTTATTGTGTTGCATTCAACTTTTTTTGCTCTAAAGAATTGTAGTAAGTAGAAACAAAGATCTAGAAAGAAAAAAAAAAGATAAAGGAGAAATTAAGATATGGAGAAATACAAGTGCAAATCTCAAATTTTCAAAGCATAAATGGAAAATTCATTACCTGGACAGCTCAAAGGCGCTGGTACCGGCGGCGACCTGGATATTGGTGGATAGGGGACAGAGTTTAGGGCCGAGGAATTTGAAGAGTCTATTACATTTCATATGTGAAATATATTAATGAGTTTTATTGCTCTATCTTTTCAAATAAGATGACATTTTAGACTTATTTGTATTTTGAAGTCAGTGGCGAAACCAGAAATTTTCTCAAGGGTATTCAAATTTGAAAGAAGTAAAAAAAAATATCCCAGACAAAGAATTTTTGGTATATTTTATATACCTCTAAAACCTAATATTATATATATATATATATATATATATATATATATATATATATATATAGAGAGAGAGAGAGAGAGAGAGAGTATAATCCTTTGATAAAGGGTGGTCAATTGACCATCCTTTAGAGAATGTAGCTTCGCCCCTATGTGAAGCAAGTAACTAATTTGAGGAGAAATTAAGCACTTACTAAAGTGAGTTAAAAATGATAAATCATAAATAAGGAATTTCAGTTTCTTACTTGTCTATAGCATTATTACTGTCTTTTTAGAAAAATAAAATTTATTGTTAAAAATAGAGAAAATTATAACTCTCGCATTATATATTAAAGTCAAATATGGCTTGTCATCTAACAAGAATATGCTTTTTTTAGAAGGTAAAGTGTTCAGTATATTCAAAAAATCATTAGCACAAACTTTGTGTTGGAAGCGAAAATAGGTAATTACAATACGGAAAAGCAAAAATATAGCCCTTATTCTTCTTACAAGGAACTCAAAACATCTAGTATTGAATCAGGATTCTCTACAAATTCTGATTTACACAAAAAATAAAAAAGAAGAACATACTTCATCTTAATCTTTTATAGAGAATTGGTTGTATTTTCAAAGCATCTCAGGTTCCTTTCTTTCCAAATTGTCCATCAAATAGTTGTTGGGACAATTTTTTATCTGTGGTAAAGTCTACCTTTGTGTTATAGCATAATAAAAGTTCGGAGGTTCTCCCTGCATTATTCATCTAGCACCTCTAAGATTAATGAATTTTCAAAGCATAAATGGGAGATTCATAACCCGGACGACTCAGAGGGTATTGGTACCAGCAACGACCTGGATATCAATAAATTGGGGACGGAGTTTAGGGCTGAGGAACTTGAAGAGTCTGTTAACTTTTATATGTGGAATATATCAACGAGTTTTACTGCTTTATCTTTTCAAATAAGATGACATTTTAGACTTATTTGTATTTTGAAATCAGTGGCGAATTCAGAAATTTCCTTAAGGGTATTCAAACTTGAAAAAGTAAAAAAAATCCATATAGAAAATGTTTAGTATATTTCTTTCAAGTTTGAATATATATACACACACATAATATATAGTTCTTTGATAAAGGGTGGTCAATTGACCATTCTTTAGAGAATGTAGCTTCATCTTTGTGTGAAGCAAATAACTAATTTAAGGGGAAATTAAGCACTTACTAAAGTGAGTTAAAAATGATATATCATAACTAAAGAAGAGACTTCAGTTCCTTACTTGTCTATAGAATATCACATTGTTATTGTCTTTTTAGAAAAATAAAAAAAATAGAGAAAATTATAACTCTCGCATTTTATATTAAAGTCGAAGATGTTTTGTCATCTAACAAGGATATGCCTTTTTTAGAAGGTAAAGTGTTCAGTGTATTAAAAAAACATCAGCACAAACTTTGTGATGGAATCTAAAATAGGAAATTACAATATGGAAAAGCAAAAATATAGTCCTTATTCTTCTTATAAGGAACTCAAAACATCTAGCATTGAATCAAGATTCTCTACATATTCTGATTTACACCAAAAATAAAAAGGACTAATACACTTCATCGTAAGAGAGTTGGCTGTATTTTCGAAGCATCTCATGTTCCTTTCTTTTCAAATTGTTCACCAAATTGTTGTTAGGATAATTTTTCATCTGTTTTTGTTTGTGGTAAGTCTACCTTTGTGTTCCAGCATAATAAAAGTTTTAGAGGTTCTTCCTGACATTACTCATCTAGCACCTCTGAGATTAATGAATTTTCAAAGCATAAATGGGAGATTCATTACCTGGACGACTCATAGGGCACTGGTGCCGGCGGTGACCTGGATATCGGTGAATTGGGGACTGAGTTTGGGGATAAGGAACTTGAAGAGCCTGTTACCTTCTATATGTGAAATATATCAACGAGTTTTATTGCCTTATCTTTTCAAATAAGATGACATTTTAGACTTATTTGTAAAGTCAGTGGCGAAGCCATAAATTTCTTCAAGGGTATTCAAACTTGAAAAAAGTAAAAACATTCTCAGACAGAGAGTGTTTGATATATTTTATATACCTCTAGAACCTAATATTTTACATATATATACAATGTAATTCTTCGATAAAGAGTGGTCAATTGACCATCTTTTAAAGAATGTAGCTTCGCCCCTGTGTGAAGCAAATAACTAATTTGAGGAGAAATTAAGCACTTGCTAAAGTGAGTTAAAAATGATATATCATAAATAAAGAAAGAGACTTCAATTTCTTACTTGTCTATAGAATCACATTGTTACTGTCTTTTAGAAAAATAAAATTTATTGTTAAAAAATTGATAAAATTATAACTCTCGCATTTTATATTAAAGTCAAAGATGGTTTGTCATCTAAAAAGGATATGTTTTTTTAAAAGGTAAAGTGTTCAGTGTATTCAAAAAATCATCAGCACAAACTTTGTGCTGGAAGCCAAAATAGGCAATTACAATATGGAAAAGCAAAAATATAGTCATTATTCTTCTTACAAGGAACTCAAAACATCTAGCATTGAATCAAGATTCTCTACATATTCTGGTTTACATCAAAAACAAAAAAGAAGAATACACTTCATCTTAATATTTTGTAGAGAGTTGGTTGTATTTTTAAAGCATCTCACGTTTCTTTCTTTCCAAATTGTTCACCAAATTGTTGTTGGGATAATTTTTCATCTGTTTTTGTTTGTGGTAATGTCTACCTCTATGTTCCAACATAATAAAAGTTCAGAGGTTCTCCCTCACATTGCTCATCTAGCACATCTGAGATTAATGAATTTTCAAAGCATAAATGGGAGATTCATTACCTGGACGACTTAGAGAGCGATGGTACCAACGGTGACCTGGATATCGGTGAATTGGGGATGGAGTTTGGGGCTGAGGAACTTGAAGAGTCTGCTACCTTTTATATGTGGAATATATCAACGAGTTTTATTGCTTTATCTTTTCAAATAAGATGACATTTTAGACTTATTTATTTTTTGAAGTCAGCGGCGAAGCCAAAAATTTCCTCAATGGTATTCAAACTTGAAAGATGTAAAAAACATTCTCGGACAAAGAGTGAATAGCATATTTTATATACCTCTAAGCCAAATATTTTACATATATATACAATGTAATTTTTCGATAAAGAGTGGTCAATTGACCATCCTTTAGAGAATGTAGCTATGCCCATGTGTGAAGCAAACTACTAATTTGAGGAGAAATTAAGCACTTACTAAAGTGAGTTAAAAGTGATATATCATAAATAAAGAAAGAGACTTTAGTTTCTTACTTGTCAATCGAATATCACATTGTTACTATCTTTTAAAAAATATATGACGACCCGGCCCGTCGTCACGTGAGTTACCGCCCCATTTTCCTCATACTATGCTCCACTTTGTTTCAATATCAGTATTTGAGTTGGTTGGATAAAATTGGATTGGTTTTAGTTTGAAATGAGACACTTAGTCTCTTAAAGGAAAGCTTATTTTGAAAAAGTCAACTGGAAGTTGACTATTTAGTTAGAGGGCTCAGATGTAAATTCTGATGATTCGATCAGCTTCGGGGATGATTTGTGACTTATGAGTGCAATCGGAATTGAATTTGGAGGTCCTGTGTAGAATTAGGCTTGAATTGGCTAATTTTAAATTTTGGTGAATTCCGATTGATCGGTGAGATTTTGACCCGAGGGTCGGTGTTGCAATTTGCTTTGTTAGGTGATTTTGGATGTGTGCACAAAATTTTAGTTGATTCGGAGGTGTTTAGGTCGGGTTATTAATTAAATGTATGTTTCAGAAATTTTAGTTTGACTTAGGATTGAATCCGCGATAATTTGATGATTCTTGTGTTGTTGGATGTGTTTTTAAGATTGGAACATGTTTGTGTGAAATTTTAGTATGGGTTGGCACTTTTGGTTGAGGTCCCGGGGGCCTCGGGCTGGTTTCGGGCGGTTAAACGGAAGGTTTTTGGCTTTTGGGAGTTGCAAAAATGCAGCGGAAATGTTGCAGAGGAATTGCTCTATGCGATCGCATATAGTTAAAAAAAAATTCATGGGCAGAATAGTTTTAAGTGTTATTTCATCCGTGATCCATATCATATTTCCTTCATTTTTACTCCGCCTCAAGAGCTTTTAGGTAGATTTGAAGAGGGTTTTCGACGGGTATTGATTGGATGTAAGTCCTATGGCCTAGAAACGTCATCTAACTGTGATTTTAACATCTAAATTCATGGAATTTGAGTAAAAAGGGATGAACTAGGGCTTGTGTTTTCTTAATGAGAAATTGGATTTTGAGGGAGCATGTGAACTCCAATTTTGATAAAATTTATATGTACGGACTTGTGGCGAGACGAGGAATTCGATGATGTAAATTTTGGATTTTTTTCGAGAAGTGGGCCTGGGGCTCGGATTTTTCAAATTTCGTGATTTTAGTGTTTTTCGAGTAATTTTGATTAGGTTATGTTTCTTTGGCATATAGTAATGTATTCATTGTGGTTTTGACTAGATTCGACGCGCAAGGAGGTCGATTCAAGAGGAAAAGGCATTGCGGACTAGTCTACAGCCAGCTTGAGGTGAGTAATAGATGTAAATGATGACTTGAGGGTTTGAAACCCCGTTATCTCACACTGTGACGCTATATTTAGGCGAGACACGTACTCTACGGTGATTGCGGGATCATTTGTGGACAGGGACTATGTCTTAGTCCGTCCGAGTGATGTTCATACTGTGTTAATGCTTAGAGATTGACTATTAAACGTCCTGTTTGGATTGTTATGAGCATATTTAGGCTACGTGCCGATTATTTAGATCCCTTAGGGATTGTTACCACTGTTTACATGATATTGAACATGTTTCCATGGCATCAGTCCTGAGTTATATATTATCTAGAAATGATTAGTAAACTTCTAAGGATTTTAAAATAATTAAGCTATAATACATGATAAAAGGAACTAAAAATGGTAAACTTGATTGTGCATGTGTGGCTTGCATGCATATAATTGGATTGATTGTGGATGGACTGCACATCGGAATGAATGCTACGATGATATTGCACTCGGGCTGTAGGTGCCATCCCGAGTCTGAACCTCCACAGTGAGCCCGGGTACCCAATGGACCGGGATGTACGCCGCAGCGGTCATATGCATTGCGTTTCATTCAAACATTGATATCTATCTGTCTGTCTGTCATTGATTTATTGTTGTTTCATCGTTGAATGTGCTAAGTGGATAGTTTCAACTTTACATTATGATATTTCGGGATTTTTTACTTCCGGTCATTATACATGTCCATTACCACTGAGTTGGAAGTACTCACTTTACTCCCTACACCATGTGTGCAGATTCAGGTATCCCGAAGACTTAACTGAGCAGTTGCTGTCATCCAGAGTTTTATCAGAGTTATCGAGGTAGCTGCCTGACGTTCGCAGGACCCGACATCTCCCCTTTATTCAGTTTTATTTCTGCATTCTAGACTTATGTATTTTCGAATATTGTTACTCAGTTGTTTAGAGGCTCTAGACTCGTGACCCCGGATTCTGTTGTGAGTGTTTTGTCGGATAGTTTGGTCTGTTCCATATTGTTTTTATTATAAATATCGATTTATTGTTTTATACTATTAATTTCCCTTAAATTGTAGGTAATGAGTTATCAGGTTGGGTTCGTGAGTGATAATTGGTCAGGATTGCCTAGCTATATGGTTGAGCGTCATCACGACCAGGTTTGCGTCGTGACAAAAAATAAAATTTATTGTCAAAAAAATAGAGAAAATTATAACTCTCGCATTTTATATTAAAGATGGTTTGTCATCTAACAAGGATATGCTTTTTTAGAAGGTAAAGTGTTCAGTGTATTCAAAAAATCATCAGCACAAACTTTGTGTTGGAAGCAAAAATAGGAAATTACAATGTGAAAAAGCAAAAATATAGTCCTTATTCTTCTTACAAGGAACTCAAAACATCTAGCATTGAATCAAGATTCTCTACATATTCTAATTTACACCAAAAACAAAAAAGAAGAATACACTTCATCTTAATATTTTGTAGAGAGTTGGTTGTATTTTCAAAGCATCTCACGTTCCTTTCTTTTCAAATTGTTCACCAAATTGTTGTTGGGATAATTTTCCATCTGTTTTTGTTTGTAGTAAAGCCTACCTCTATGTTCCAGCATAATAAAAGTTTAGAGGTTCTCCCTGACATTACTCATCTAGCACCTCTACGATTAATAAATTTTCAAAGCATAAATGGGAGATTCATTACCTCGACGACTTAGAGGGTGTTGGTACCGGCGGCGACTGGATATCAGTGAATTGGGGAGGGCTGAGGAACTTGAAGAGTCTGTTACCTTTTATACGTGGAATATGTCAACGAGTTTTATTGCTTTATCTTTTCAAATAAGATGACATTTTAGACATATTTTTATTTTGAAGTCAGTGGAGAAGCCAGAAATTTTTTCAAGGGTATCCAAACTTGAAAGAAGTGTTTAGTATATTTTATGTACCTCTAAAACCTAATAATTTATATATAGATATATATATATATATATATATATATATATATATATATATATATATATATATATATATATATATATACAGTGTAATTTTTCGATAAAAAGTGGTCAATTGACCATCATTTACATAATGTAGCTTCGCCCCTTTGTGAAGCAAATAACTAATTTGAGAAGAAATTAAGCACTTACTAAAGTGAGTCAAAAATGATATAGACTTATGTTTCTTAGTTGTCTATACAATATAACATTGTTATTGTCTTTTTAGAAAAATAAATTTGTTGATAAAAATAGAGAAAATTATAACTCTCATATTCTATATTAAAGTCAAATATGGTTTGTCATCTAACAAGAATATGCTTTTTTTTGGAAGGTGCAGTGTCCAGTATATTCAAAAAAACAGCAGCACAAATCTGGAAAAGTAAAAATAGGCAATTACAGTATGGAAAAACAAAAATCTAGTCCTTGTTCTTCTTACAAGGAGCTCAAAACATATAGCATTGAATCAAGATCCTCTACATATTCTAATTTACTCCAAAAATAAAAAAGAAGAATACACTTCATCTTACTCTTTTGTAGAGAGTTGGTTGTATTTTCAAAGCATCTCAGGTTCTTTTCTTTCCAACTTGTCCACCAAATAGTTTTTAGGACAATTTTCATCTATTTTTATCTGTGATAAAATCTACCTCTGTGTTCCAGCATAATAAAAGTTCATAGGTTCTTCATGGCATTACCAATCTAGCACCCATGAAATTAATGAACAAATCCCATGATTGGCTGGTCACTCTACAATGAAGAAACAGATGGCTGGTTGTCTCATCATCATTCCCACACAAATAACATCTTGAAACTATTGGTATATCCCTCTTCTTTAGATTATCCTAAGTGAGGACAACCTCCATAATTACCAACCAGGTAAAACATGCAACTTTATAAGGCACTTTTACTTTCCATATGTGTTTCTAAGACCATAAACCGAGTTGAAATCCCTCCCAGTTCAAATATTTGTATGCTACGATGACTGAATACATCCCTCTATCGTGTTTTTGCCATCTGAGTGTATCTTCTCCCTCATGTAGTCCACTACATTGTTCTAGTGTTCTGTAAAATTCAATCATTCTAGGCACCTCCCAATCTTGTAGGAATCTTCTGAATGCCAGATTCCAATACTGTGTAGACCATAGTTCCTTCATAGCAACCCCATGTTGTTGATTCAGAGAATAGATGTCAGAATATCGTTGTTTTAGACTTCCAATTCCCAACCAATTGTCCTCCCAAAACAATATTTTCCTTCCATCTTTCACAATCAACTTATCTTTCAAGTTTGGCCACAAATTTCTTATGTATCTCCAGAGACGGGCTTCATAAGGAGTATTACCCCTTTAGTCATCCAAAATCCTTCTTTTTCATATTTTTCCCTAATCATCTCGCCGCGTAGTACTTGCTACTACCTTGAAAACCTCCATAGCCACTTCATCAATAGACTTTTGTTTTGCCTTCTTAAATTACTAACTCTTAATCCTACTCCTTGTTAACTGATAGTCAGGGTCTTCCATTTGATGGATCCCTTTCTTATTTTTGTTTCCTTGCCACATAAATTTTTCTCAAAACTTCCAATCTTTTCTTTATACTTGCTGGTAAGGGAAATAAAGACATCATATAGGTAGGAAGTGCATCCAGAACCAAATTGATGAGCACCAATATGCCTTTCAGGGATAGATAATTGGATTTTCATCTTGCAAGCTTTTTCTCACACCTTTCCAAAACATCACTCCAAATGTCATTGGACTTGTTTTTCGCTCCCAGAGGTATACCCCTGGTAAATGGTTGGAGTTGTTCCAACTTCCCCACCTAAAATATCTACCAACAATTGTATCCTAGGTACCTCATTTACTGAAAATATTTGGCTTTTCCTCCAATTAATATGGAGCCCAGATATAGTTGCAAACAGTACCAAGATAACCTTAAATGTCTTAATTGACTCTCCTCTGCATCACAAAAAATCAAGGTATCATATGCACACTAAAGGTGAGTAATTTCCAGCATGTTTGTTTGAATATTAACCACATTAAATCCAGCTATTTGCATGAGCAATATTCAGCATGTTCAATCCTTCCATAGCTAGTACAAAAAGAAAAGAAGACAAAGGGTCACATTGTCTCAATCCTCTTTTGGAGGGAAAAATCCTTTAGGAAATCCATTTATCAAGATTGAGAACTTGATAGTGTTAATGCAGAACTTCATCTAGTTGATCCATTTTCTGTAAGATCTCTAGTAGAAATTCCTAGTTTATATGATCATAAGCTTTTTCGATATCTAACTTGCACATTATGCCAGGTTTTTTCTCCTTTATCCTAGAATCCAAGCATTCATTAGCTAGCAAAACTGCAGCTGTAATTTGTTTGCCTTTAATGAATATCATTTGATGAGAGTCAACTAGTTTGTGCATCATTTTTTTAAGTCTTTCAGTGAGAATTTTGGAGATCAACTTATAGATGTTGCCGATTAAACTAATAGATCTGAAGTCCCTTAATTCCCTAGCACCATCTTTTTTAGGAATCAAAGCTACATATGTAGCATTGAAGCTTTTTTGAAATATATCATAAGAGTAAAAGTTCTGGATAGTAACCACAATATCTGACTTAACTACCTCCCAACACTTGATAAAACCCCCCATAGAATACCCATCTAGACCAGAAGCTTTGTCGATTGCACATAGCTTTAGACATTCAATGATCTGCTCCTCATCAAAGGGACTCTACAATGCTTGTTATTCTTCTTCAGTGATACTAGAACAATTATGCATACTACAAGAGGGTCTCTAGTTTTCAGTTTCAGAGTAAATCTTAGTGTAAAAATTTGTCATCTCCCTTTTGATAGCTTATGGTTTTTCAATAGTCCCCCCACCAACAACTGGTCAATGTTGTTATTTCTTCTATGAGCGTTGGCCATTATTTGGAAAAAAATTGTGTTACTATCGTCCTCCTTGAGCCATAGAGTCCTGGATCTTTGCCTTTAGGCTACTTCTTCCCTTTTAGCATTTTCTTCAAATTTCATGTAAGGATTTTTCCCTTTTGATCTTTTCCTCTTTATTCAGACCTATTAGTTGTTAGATTGCATCCAATTCAGATATTTGATGCAATATTAAGTTTTTCCTTATCTCCGAATTGCCGTAATTGCTTTGACTCCATTCTTTCAATTTCTTTTTGAGTGCTTTGAGCTTGCATGCAAGAATGTAGTCGGGTCTGCCTTCAAAAATAAAATAAGTCTACCAATTTCTAACTCTATTAGTGAAGCCTTCAGTCTCCAACCACCAATTCTCAAACTTGAAATAGGATTTCTTCTGTTCCCACATTGTAACAGTAGTGGTGTTGGTCAGAGAAAACTTTGGATAAAATTTCTTGTTTGATGTTCGTAAAACAATCATTCCATTCACCTATCAATTTTGGATGAGATCTCCTAATTGTCCCCACAAGTCCAAGTATAAACTCCCCATATCGGTTCAAGATCCACTAGTTCCATGTCTTCAATAAAATCAGAGATTTGTCATCTCTTTGGTGTTTCTTGTGCAAATCCTTTTTTTATAAGGAAATCTAACTATGTTAAAATCACCTCCTACCACCCAAGGACCTGTGAAAAGACCCTTCACAACTCCAATTTCCCACCAAACTTTAACTTTATGTCTCTTTGTTGCAATTTGTAGCATAAACCCCGTTAAAATTCCAAATATAATCTTGAATTTGAGATTCAAATCTACATGTTAGAGAATAGGAGCCAAGTAATAACCACCTTCCGCTTCCAATATTACTATCCCACATCACTAGAATACCCCTAGTTCCATTAGCCTCTAATTGCCCATACTTTACACCCTTATTTCCCGATAGTTGCTTGATAATCTCCTCTATGTCCCCTCAATTTTTGTTTCTTGAAAACAGAAAACACCAGATTTCCATATTTGAACCAAACTATTTACAACCCTTCTTTTTTGAATGCGGTTCAATCCCCTCACATTCCAAGATATGATTTTTACATTCATTGATCCACCATTGAAACTTCTTTTCCCCTATTCCTTCCTCCAGTACTCTTGAAATTCATATCAAATATTCAACCTTTAAGTTCTTGAGTGCCTTTCTTTTAGGAGTTGCCATAATCAAAGGTTCAGTTGCTTGCCTTTTTGCTTGTCTACAACTATATATCTTTATGAATAATGCCAGAGCCTCTTTCTCGTATCCATGGAAATTGACCCCATATTGTTTCCTCAATTTAAGCACATTCTGATGGACCTATAAAAATGCGTCCATTTCCCCTTCTATTTCCTCCTCCTGGAGCTGTACCTTCAAAGGTTCTACCTCATCAATTAGCCAATTATTTGTCTCTGGAGGCATAAGCATCTGCATGTGTCCATTGTAACCTAGAAAGTCAATATGTGCACTTTATTCTTCTATGTTTGTCTTGGCATCAACGTAATATCTACTTCTTCCTGAATCACTATTTGATTTTTCTCTTGAAAATGGGAGGGAGAATCTACCCATATTTCTTTGTCGATGTTTCCAGAACTATGTGGAGACTCCAACGTAGCTAAGTTAATGGATTCAACTTCAATTGCAACTGCGTCCAATATATTAGATGTTCCAATATTGACTTGGGCTTGATTCAAGATTTGGGCTTTAGTAAATAAAATTGATCCCACCTCATTTAATAAAACTGAATCATTCTGAACATTATGTTTTGAACATCTCTAAAAGTTTTAAGCTGCTTAGTTGGCCCAATACCTAAACCCATATTATTAACTCCCCCATTATTACTGCCAAATACCTCATCCCCCTTATCCACCTTTACTTTCAAATTAGGCACATCTTTTGAGGAGCCCACGTGCTCTCCCCCTTTATATCACATCTACTCCTTCTAATATGAGACATAGGGCTCTATTGCCTGTTTTTGGCTCTTTTTGTATCTTCTTCATCTCCAGGAAGAACCATCGTCGGTGATTCACACCAGACGAGTATGATAAAGACTAACCCATTTTCTACAATCGTCACTTCCTTCGGGACATCTTCAACGTTTCCTTTAGCTTTAATTCTCGCCCATTTTAAATGGTTCTTAAGCTTTGTCTCTTCCGCTGTTTCTAGCCAACCTCCACAATGGTCTCAAATGGCTCCGAAGATATTTTTTCGTCTAGAAGTGCAGAGGAAGACCCATTGCTCTTGTTCAAATCTCCTTTTTTGTTGGTTGTCTGAGCAACAATTGGCAGCCGGCGACCACCAATCCAGATGAAATTTTGCTCGTTTCCATCTCCACTCTCCAATCAAGATTTGTTCTGCCATATATTTTGTTGGAAATTCAAAGAGAAAATGACGACCCCCCATCTCGTAAATGTTAACACGGAACGAGTTTTTTCTGGTGCTCACTGACCACCTTCTGATATCCGCTAGTGTTGGCTTTTCGTCCAGGTGTTCCTTGAAATTTCCAACCACACATCTTCCCAACAGTCCATTCTCAGCCAAAGCATCTCCTCCAGATAAAAAGATTCTGTTCTGGTTTTAATCAAATCTGCATTGGATTCTTTCGTTTGCCATTTACTGGTTCTTACAGAAGTTGCAAAGGAAATATTGGGATCTGAAACTCTGGGAGCATTTGTAATAAGAGTTGTTTTGTTTTTATTTATGAAGCGGCTTATCCTAAATGCAATATCCTTCCACCATGCATTAAATGTAATTTCTGCAAAAATAGTTACAGATCTTCTTTCTCCCCGAACTGAAACGATACTTATACTTGTGGGTTTTCCTTGCGCAGAAGATGTTTGATTGTTCTTCCATTAGTTTCCATTAAGGCTGTATCCGGTTCCGGTTCTGGGTCTATTTGGGTCTGGCGGTTTCGGTTCTGGCGTTTCTGGTGGTTCCGGTTCTGGCGGTTCCGGAGCTGGAACCGCTACCATACGGTTCCGGAACCATCCGGTTCCGATTCCGGCGGTTCCGGTTCCGCGGTTCTGGCGGTTCCCGGCGGTTCTGATTTTTTTTTTTTAAATCAATATCTTGCATAGCAGTCATTAGTATATTGTAGAGTATATTTTATATGGTGTACTATGTTATTAGTATAATATATATTGTGTTTGGTAATTAGTATATATTGGGTATAAGTAGTGTATATTTTGTATATAAGCAGTATATATTGTATTTAAGTAGTATATATTGTATATAAATAGTGTATATTGTGTTGTAGTTAGTAATTAGTATAAATTGTATATAAGTAGTATTGATAAAAGAATATTATCATTAGTATATTGTGTTGTATGTCATATATTGTATGTTATATAAATATTCAAGGATTGAAATAGAATTAAAGACAAAGAAATATTGAGACAAAAGATATTCAAGGACATGATAAAGAGCATATTTATTGACCAAAATGGCATATCTTTTTTTATTCTTCCTTCCCCCAATGGAATGAGCACAACATGGTACTAATACCACCATTAAAAGGAAAAAAAACTAAAAGAAGACATGCCAATGTACAAGTTACATCATAGTTTATGTACTATTTCAAACAAATCTCATAAAACCTTCAAGGTTTGGAGGTGGTTGTGTTGGCGGTGGTGGAAATGAAGCTTGTTCATCACCACTTCCGGGTGAAGATGTTTCCTGAGCAAGTTCCGCTAGCATTTCTTCATAGCACTTATCTATTTCTGGTTGTGATTCAGCTAGCCCAAAGTTCCTTCTTTCTGCGCGGATCCAATCTCGAAAAAGCACTGATTTTTCCAAGCTGTCCCGCATCGACGCCCTTTGATCGCCTATTTGTAGTCTTGCTTGACTAAAGGCGTTCTTCGATGCAACAGTTGACGCTTGAATCGACAGAACATCCCGAGCCATCCTTGCAAGAATGGGAAAATGCTTTTCCCTTGCCTTCCACCAATCCAAAAGGTCGAACGAGCCGTCTGGATTCTCATTCTCTAGTCCCTGCGACAAATAAACTTGAAGCTCATTTAGATGGGAAAAATCATCTACATTTTCACCTTGAGTACCCCTGAACTCCGTCCACGATTTAAGAGCTGTTAAGCCAGCAGCTCTTTTAGACGCCTGTGATGTGGACGAAGTAGGGGTTGGAATATTAGGCCTAGCATGCTCTAACGCCTGTTTATAAGCATTATAAACAGTTTGAGCATTCACTGTAATTGATGCTTTCGCATCAGATAGTGTAGCCATTTCTTCTTCTTCAAGATCTAAAGCTTGATAAATAGTAGAATACCAAAAGTTAGGACCTCATACTTTCATAGTAGGATTTAACATAGCAGCCACACCAAATATAGGAGGGATTGAAAAAAAATATTTTTTAAACTTCTTTTTCATTTCAGTAATTGCAATTTCATAAATTTCCCCTCCCTCGTTAAAATCAACAAACAAATTAGCAAGTGCGGCAATATAAACTAAACAGTTAGAAATAGTTGGATAATATTGGCCAGATAAAGCAGTTGTAGCCACATGAAAATGTTCTAAAAAATCTAAAAGAATTTTAACGTTAGTCCAATCTTGATTAGTTAGCATGTCATTATCTTCCTCCCCATAATCCCGAGAATTATAAGTAGCGTTAATTGGGTTTCTATATTCGTACGCCACTACTAAACTTTCGTACATGTAGTTCCACCTAGTAGGGCAAGGTTTAGGAACCTTTCTTTCTCTAAGGCCATATTCGTCACATTTTTTATCCATGAAAATTGACATTATTTTATCACTAAAATAAAAATATCTACATACATCTGAAACAGTGTTAGCAATAAACTTACCCGTGTGCCATGAATTAATTATTCTATATGCAATAATGCGTTTTTGTATTGTCCAGTCTTCGTCTATCCAATGACTAGTTACGGTTAGATAATCACAATCATTTCCGCTTCTACCAATATCAGTTGTAATAGACATACGATTACTTATATGGGTAAATAAATAGCGCAAGTATTGTTCATATTCATGCTTGTATTTATAAATGTCGGCCTTCACTGTGGCGCAAGGCCAACCTTTATATGTAGGATTAAATACTCTTCTAATATAATGAATCCAAGCAGGATTAGAAGCAAAAGAATAAGGCAAACACATAACAGTAATCATTTTAGCTAATTCTTCACGATCCTTATTTGGATCGTAATACAATATACCTCCGGTGACTGTGTTTATTCCTGGTTGAAATAGATTTGAACCAGTACTTGAGTTAACTGTTGTATCAGGACTTGTCCCCCCCTCATGCTGCGCTTTCAATTGGAAATATCTAGCCTTATCGCTAGGGTGTAATTTTATATGTTTAACTAAACTACCTGTGCGGCTACGATCTCCAGTATACCTATGCACAAGTAATTTCCAACAAGATTTACGCTTAGCCTTATTTTGTTCTCTTAGTTGAATAAAAAATTGCCAAACTAATGAAGTTTCTGAACGCTTAGGAGGTTGTCTACTAAAAGAGGGAGTTTGAACGGGTGGGTGGTCCGGTTCATTAGTAGCAGGACTAGTAGGTGTATCATCTAAATCTACCGGAGCTTGGGTTTCGTCATCATCATCATTCTCATTTCCCTCTAAGATAGGTGCATTAGGATAAAGCATATTCATAATATCATCGTCTATTCTATCACCAACTGCTACATCATGTAGAAAATCAACATCGCTAAATTGAAAACACGGGTGATCACTATCAAGGATTCCGAAGGTTTCATTAGTATTTCTAGGTTGGCTACTACTTTGAACTTGTTTATCTTTTCTAGGTCGGGGAGCCGGGGGAGGGGTAGTATTTTGGCGACTACTTTCACCGTTTTAGATTTTCCTTTTCCGAACATATTTTTCAATGAAAATGCCATAATAATTACAATTAAGCAAAATAACAACACACAAAAATATTCTTAGCACGTAAGAGTTGAAACGAGTTTACCGGATTGACGAACAACTTCTTGAAAATTGAAAATCGTTGAAATTGAACACTTGAAAACTTCAATTCAACAACTTCACAATGTTTCACGAATTTGCAACAATAAATTAAGCACTTGCACTAGAAAGATTGAAAGAGAGCTTGAGAGAGATTGAGAGAGATTGAGAGATATTGAGAGATATTGATGAATTGGTGAATTAAAATGAAAGAATGAGGGGGTATTTATAGTTGAGAAATGGGAAATTGTGTAATTAAAAATGAAAGAATGAGGGGGAATTAAATTTTTTTTTTAAAAAATCAGACCGTTGCGGAACCGGTTGGAACCGTATGGAACCGCTTGAACCGGTCCGGTTCCGGTTCCGGTTCTGGCGGTTCCGATTCCGCGGTTCCAACGAGTGGAACCGCCCCATCACGGTTCCGGGGAACCGCCGGAACCGGAACCGCGGAATCGGAACCGGCAGAACCGCTGTTCCGGTCCGGTTCCGGTTCGGAACCGCGAATTTTACAGCCTTAGTTTCCATCTTCTTACATAGTTATCTACATTTCTTGATGCTTCTTGTAGCACGAAACACAGCCACTCCATAGTCTTCCTGCTGAACGTAGTTCTACGTATCAAATTGCGACTCCTTTCCACCCATTCAAACCAGATTTCAACCCTTGAAATGAATCTGGTGATATCGTAGGACTTAAATCCCACAACAAATTAAATCCTGTCTAGCCCCATAAATAACAGCAACCGTTAATTAAGACAGAGAAAAAATTAGAAGATGTCGCCGGAGAACATAAAAACTATTGGTTATTGCCGGAAAAAAAAGACTTTTCTAGCCTCGTAAAATGTGCCTGGGAGCATCTAACAAGAATAGGTTTTGCCATGACAGACTTGACATCTAAAATCAAAATGCACTATTGTTATATAGGTAACATGATTTCACATTTTCTTGACTCGAAATGATTGATAGAGAAAAGAACCCTTAGTTCAATTTTAATTTTAAAAATAAAGTAATTAACTCCAATGTCTAAAATAAGAATAATTTATAATTTGGAATTATCAATTAATCCATTGCTAAATTTCAGTTAAATTACACCTCTAGTTTAAATTGAATAAAATAATATGAAGTTCATAATCTTGTTTTCTCATGGACTAGAACGAGGGACAGATTCCATAGAAGAAGAGGCATTTATGAGGCAATTGCTGTCCCCTTTTCCTCTTACATAATCTTCCAATGTAATAAAGAGAAAAAAAAACCCTATATTCGAACTTATTTCTTTCTTTTTCTTTTATTAGTATTACTAACAAACTGTGGACTAAAAACAACAAGCTTCCGTTATCGTCCAGCGGTTAGGATATCTGGCTTTCACCCAGGAGACCCGGGTTCGATTCCCGGTAACGGAATTCTTTGGTTTTTGTCCCAAAGAAATGTGTAGTTAACGTAAAAAAGAAAGTTGAGAGGAGAAAAAGCGAGGATAAGCAAGCTAATCTTCTCCTTCTTCCTAATAAAGAATTGATTATAGAATAATTTCCCAAAAATAAAAAAGATCAGAGAATAATTTAGGCGTGAGGCCATGAGGAAGGCTGGAACCAACGGAAATTAGCTATGTGCGAAATTCTTATCCGCTCAAGGGCAAATTCCTCCTTAATATACCAAAAATAAACTAACATTTAATTTTTTTTTAGCAGATTATCAAAAGAATGGTTACTCTTTGTCTCTCTTCATCTTCTTCAGTGAAACTAAAGGAAATCTCCACTTTTCATTCTTTTCCAGCAAATGCAAATTTCTTATCAAAACCCTTTTGCGAGAATTTACCGGTCAATCATGCGCTTTATTGTGAGAGGCGATTGCAGCAAGTATCGGAATCTTGGAAGTGGAGGACAAAGGTGTCATTCATTCCGTTTTTCTCGACCAAAAGCAAAGACATTGAGAGCCTTAAGCTTGAGCTTTTCGAAGCCATAGCCCCTCTTGATCGTGGTGCCGAGGCTACTACTGAAGACCAAGAGCTTGTTGATCAGGTGTTTAGTCTCTATTTTCGAATTCCTCGCGCGTAGTTTCTGATGTCGGGAAGTTGAAAATTTGTTTCTGGATTTTAGGTATTTTGGGAATTTATTGTAGTGATAAATTAAATAAATAAAGTGTCCACTTGCAGCGAGTTAAATCTGTTAGACAAGGAGTTCACACAATTATTCAAGATGCTATGGTAGCGCGTAGGCGTTTTGGGTTCATTCTTGGCTCCTCCTATAACCAAAATACTACGACTTGTGCTTAGTTTAGGAAAAAGTATTTGGTCACGGGTGAGGGGTTTATCACAAACATAATTACAGTGTGTCATCTCCAATAATTTAAGCTTATATGGATGGGTCCGTGCAATTCAATAAACATGATTAGGATTATGGTCAGATCAATCAGTTACATTAGTACGTGGACATAATGGACGCGATGAGTTTAGTTTGTGAAGTGTCTTTGATATCCTCCATTGGCCTTAGCAAATTGAATATGGGGGAAAATTGCTGGTTGATATCGGGAAGCCTTTCCGTGCCTATTTCATTGCATTTTCATGCCTAATTGTCTGCAGATTGCAAGTAAACTTGAGGCAGCTAATAAAGTGAAGGAGCCCCTGAAATCAAGCTTGTTGAATGGAAAGTGGGAGCTTTTGTATACCACATCTCAATCAATTCTCCAAACTAAGGTCTGGTCTAATCTTATTCTTTCTTCTGCACATTTCTGTAAGCTAAGATGCTCCTTGTCATTTATCGTCTCCTTTTTTTTTTTCAAATGAGAAGATTAGTTCAATTACTGAAATTGTTAGTTTTACAAGTAAAACTCTATGGTGTGCAGAGAAAGGGAAAATACATAGGTAGTTATTATTCACTTCTACCCTTTTGTTCTTTTATCATAATCAAGTACATAGGTCCTTGCCCATGAATTGGAAAATTTAAAGCAGTTAATTGATTCTTACTTATCTTCCTTGCACTGGACTAAATGAGATACGCAAAGGATGATGTCTACATCTAGTCACATTAAAGTTGCTTCATCTGCACGTGATATCAGTTCCTATAATTGTTTTAGGAAATCAGAAGGTTAGACATCCTTTTGTTGTTTTCTGTTCGTTTTTAGTCTAGGAGATAGTATTGGATCATTTAGCATGCCGTAGTCTAGGTGCACTGATATTTAGCCTCAAGAAAAAGAGTCGGTACTCCAATAGATGGGAAGAACTTCGATTAATGCACCACTGGCTTTTCCATGTTCCCTTTCTCCAACTTCATAAACTACAGTGGAATATTACTTGGTTTATCTTAGTTGGCTTCCATGTTGTGGCGTGCTTCCTCTATTTTGTGATGTCATCAAAATGATATGGTTGATTGGGTGATCATGATTATGATTATGATGAGTGTGTTGTGTGCTTGACTAGTTTTCCAATTCACATAGTCCTTAGTATCGGTTTGCTCCGTTGTTAATGGGATTTATAGTTAAATAGCGACAAAAGTACCTCCATGCTTCCAATATCAAGCATAATAAATAATATTTTTCTATTTTCATTGACTTTGTGGAAATTGCCTTTAGAAAATATTCTTTCTTCTTCTTCTGAGAGTGTTGGATGATCAACTCCTTTTCTATTTTCCTTCTGTTGTTTAAATGTTGGTTTTAGATCACACTTTTCGATTTGTTTTCTTCACTCCAACCTTCAATATTGTGTTAAAGACGTAGTCTACAGTGACAAACGACAGCAAGATTCTAGAAAGGAAAAACTAAAGAAGGCTGTGATATACATATGCGCTATTACTTGCTGAGCTTATGATCAGTATTCTGTTGTGTAATTTCTTTGTTTGATGTGCTTCATTCCTAACTGTAACGACAAAGCTCTTGTTCGGATATCATTTTGGCAGAGGCCCAAAATCTCGAGACCCAATGGAAAAATTTACCAGGCTATCAATGCAGATACATTGAGGGCTCAGAATATGGAGACATGGCCGTTTTTCAATCAGGTCCATTTTTTTTAATCTCGCAGAGAATTAGGAAAGAATCTCGAGTATTTTATCTTCTGCTGTGAAATATTATCCTATTTAACTTGTAACTTGTGAAAATTTCTCTGTTTCTCTAGTTGCTGTTTTAGTAATACTCAGGAAATCTAATCAAGTTTGTTTCATTTTCACTGAAAGGACCACATTCTCTTAACAGGAGTATTAGGCCACATCTCATGGTTCATATGTACACCGTACAAGCACATACCTCTTTTTGTGTGTTTGTAGATTTGGTAATCTGGTTTTCTTCCCTGTGAGTTATATTTCATAAGTATCTCTTTAGTTTAGTCACCTTGATTAGTATATGCAGCTTGCAGATTTCAAGGTCCTCCTCAAAACTATTGTGAACTTTGAAGAAGTTTTCTTTTGCCCGGAAAAAAGATGCGCTCGCGCACACACACACACTCCCACTTACTTTAAGATATGAATTATTTCCATGAATAGGAAGATTCACGGGAAAAAAAAAATACTTGGATCGATAATGATCCCAGTATAAGTATGTGATTTTGTTATAACCTGTTGGAACTACTGCTTTTTGTGGATGTTTGCAATTCCTGTGAAGGGTAAGAGGTAAAAAAGAAAAACTGATGCTTGATTTCAGTCAGGATACATATCATAGGCTGGTTTTTGCTCCTTGAAAGTTATAAAATTAAGTTTTTATCAAGTTGAGATTCTCATTTTCCTGGATTCCAAGAGAGAAATTTGACATATATTTAAGGAAGGGTTATTCATAGATGATATGTGTTTACTGTACGATACCATTACTTGTTATTGTATTTTGGTATTTTGTTTCCTTTGTTCAGATTATTTCTAACGCTATTTATGCTGGAATTTCTATTGCACTAATGATATACTGTTTCTGTTTTGTTTTGTTTCTGTTTGTTTTACTACTGTTTTTCACCTAACCCTATGAGCCGAGGGTCGATTGGAAACAGCCTCCCTGCCCTGTCGGGTAGGGGTAAGGCTCGTCTACATATTACCCTCCCCAGACCCCACCTGGTGGGAATACACTGGGTAGTTGTTGTTGTTGTTGTTGTTATCCTTTGTGAATATTAAAAAGGAAATGTTTCATCTTTGATATTTGCAATAAAGTTGAGGTCAGTTTTCTTACCATCTCTGCAGGCCACTGCCAATTTGGTTCCTATTAATGAACGGAGAGTTGCTGTAAAATTTGACTCTTTCAAGATAGCTGGTCTGGTAGGTGAAACCTTATTTTTTGCTTGGAAATTTAAGTAGCCAGCTGCATTTTATTTTATTCATTAAGGCACATGACTGTGACATCAAGATATTTCCATTTCTACTTACCTGTCTCTCTATTACTGCTTGCTTCATGGCGAATTAGGTAGAAACACTAAACCGAATGTATAAAGCTTTACTTATTAATTTCTCTTGGGCCAATCTTTTCTCTGGCTTGTAGATATCCATAAAAAGCCGTGGAAGTGGTCGTGGTCAACTTGAAATCACGTACCTGGACGAAGAACTAAGGTAAAGAAAAAGAACCCACTCTGTAATCATTAATGATTCTTGTATAGTGGTCTTCCTTATAGGCTAGTCATGTTCAGAGAGCATGACCATTGACAAACTACATTTCGAGCAGCATCAGTTCTCCTATTTAGCTTCAACAACAACAACAACAACCCAGTATAATCCCACGTAGTTGGGTCTGGGGAGGGTAGTGTGTACGCAGACCTTACCCCTACCCTGGGATAGAGAGGCTGTTTCCAAATAAACCCTCTGCATCCTTCTCTCCAAGAACTTCCCACCTTACTCTTGGGGAGACTCGAACTCACAACCTCTCTGTTGGAAGTGGGGGTTGCTTAGCATCAGAGCAACCCCTCTTGGGGAGACTCCTATTTAGCTTCCTCGTTTCATAAAGATCGACTATTTTTTATTGTGCAAGCCCATGCTCTTGCTTCTCTTATTAGCCATGAAATTGCTCTTCGCGTCATGAACCACGATACATCAAGCGTGCTCAGGTGTCTAATTGTACAACAATTCTATGAAAATGAAAGCAATATATTTGAAATGGTAACACTGATGTTTAGTAAGTTGGTATGATAGCCTAGTAATTTGTTGTTCTAAAGTTAAATACATACTCCGAAGGACTTCTTCCCACCCTATCGAACATGATCCATCTTTACATTAGGTTAAGTGGGGTGATTGGGACCGCAGGTTCAAGTTCTTATATGTATTGAACCTGTGACATTTAAGAAAATAATTCCAAAAATAAACTGTCTGCCTGTTGCCTTCGATTTCTGGTTTATTTGTCATCTAATTTCCTTTTCGTGTTTAGTTTTTCTTTTTCATATAACGTCATCATTTACAGGATATCAAGGGGCAACAAGGAAACCTGTTTATTCTAAGAATGGTGGATCCATCATATAAAGTCCCTCTTTAGGCATATTTTCTGTTGATGGTAATTGTCTCAATGTGGTTGCTGTTAGAACCATTGCAGTAGGAATTCAGTATCTCAGCTCATTGCTAGAAACAAGAAATACATCTGAACCTCACAAGATATGCTTTATGGTAGAGTATGTTCCAAGACTCCTAGTGAGCCTACTTCAAATCTTTATTAACCATGATCGTCCATCATAATAGAATAATAGCAAATAAATGTATTCCAACACTCCAACTGAGCCTGCTTCAAATTTTATTTAACTGTGATCAGCCATCATAATTGTAAATAAATGCATTCCTTAAAATCCCATAGTTACTAGTTAGATCATGCATGATTTTTTTAGATCGAATTAGCAATAATACATCATAACTAATGGGATTTTAACCCCCTCCCCCTCTAATTTTTTTTTGTAATATGTGAATGGGTGATCAAAGCCTAAAGTGAATAATTAAACTAACTCGGAGTAATTAAGTAAGTTTATGGTGGATCTGAAGTCAACATTTATGAGCTAAGAAAGTAGCTCTAGATGCCTTTTTGGACTCGTATGTATGACTACTTTGGTTCATCCTCTTGGATTATATAATCGTTGTTGTGATATAATTTTTTCGAAACCAATTTTAATATAACTATCTTAAAAATGTTTTGAGCCGAAGGTCTTTCAGAAACAACCTTTCTACTTCTTCGGAGTAGGGGTAAGGTCTGCGTACGTACTACCTATTTAAACCCTATTAGTAGAATTTTACTGGGTTATTGTATCTTAAAAATGTTTTCAATAGCTTTTCTAAACACTAGTTTTCAGTATCCAACAGGCCACTAAAATAAGTGTTCAAGTTCAACTAACCAATAATGCTGGTTAAAAAAGAGAGAGAGAAACTACAACAATTAACCAATAATTTCCTCAAAATATACCAGTAATATTAAACAGCAGGTTGTGGGAGTGAGCAGGATCTCTGGTTGGAATATTTTGCTACCTGACACCATTATCAAAGTGTATACATTTAATATACACTATCTTTTTTTAAACATGAAAAACCATTTAAAAGAAAAAGAATCTCTATTGAAAGTAACTCCCAATATCTGGCAGAAAAAATATAAAAGGTCAAATACATATACAACCCATCTAACTTGGCATTATTTTTTATTTTGGCACTGTAACTCATTTTGGCCTTCCAACTCTATTTTATATGTGTCATTTTAGCCCTCCAACTCTATTTTTTATGTTCCACTTTAACACAAAAGTTAAAACCAGTGCAAAAAATATAGTGCGTGTGTATACACATATCTAAGGTGTAATAAATATCCAATTAAATGTCGCCGCCTGATTTTTTCATCCATGTCAAACGGGCCAATACTAAAATACTTGAACCCGCCCGTATTTTTGTGGGTTTATTTTATCTAAACGGCCCAAGTATGAAATCGGCATATGATAGCTTTTGGAACTTATAGAATGAAAATATGCCAACAATGCATGAAAAAATACAATCGGGTCCAGGTATTTTAGTATTGACCTGTTTGACATGGAAGAAAAAACTAGGTGACAATATTTAATTGGATATTTATTACACCTTCGATTCGTGTATACATAGGCACTATATCTTTTGCACCGGTTGCAGCTGTTAGAACTCAGTGCGTGCATGAGATGAAAATTTCTAGCTATGGCGGCTACATGAGCTTAAGAAGAAGAAGAGAATGAGAGAAATATTTTATGTATTTTTCAATGTAATAGTACATTGTTTGTATATGTACACATATAATTAACCTCCACTAACAAGATAATGGCCCCCTCTCTATTTCTAACAACTATGACAGTTGTACACTAACTTTCTAACTAACATCCTTCTCCTTCTTGTTAAGTGACTGCATCTATTTGTACACTCCCCCTCAAGCTAGGTGGAGTAAAGATATTCAGCAAACCTAGCTTAGATACTAAGTATTCATGTTGACCTAGCCAATTGCTCTTTAGTTCCCACATATTCTGTCTTGATTAATCCATGTTGAATCTTCTGTCTTATGAAAAGGCTATCAATCTCTATGTGTTTGGTTCATTCATGGAAGACATGATTAGCAACTATTTGTATGACTGCTTTGTTATCCGTGAAGATATTGGCTCATAATTCAAATACCACTCCAATGTCCTTGAGTAGCCCAAATATCCATACTAATTCAGCGATTGTTGTTGCAATGCTTCTATACTCTAATTATACTGAGCTTATAGAAATAATGCTTTGTTTCTTTGACTTCCAAGATATCAGTGAATCCCCATACTTTATAAAGAATCCAGACACAGACTTTCTAGTCAATGGACATGCTGCCCAATCAGCATCACAGAAGGCTGAGATAATACCTTTCTTCTGACTAGAGAGAAGAACTCCTTGCCAAGGGTGATTCTTGACATATTTGACCACCCTGAGTGCTGCCTCCATATGAGATTTCTGAGGCTTCTGCATAAATTGACTAAGAGTTTGAATACTGAATGCAATGTCTGGTCTTGTTACTGTCAAATATAGGAGTTTTCCCAGTAGCCTTTAATAGCAAGTTGCATCTGGTAGAAGTGCATCATCCAAGCTGTTGATTGTACCTGTATGTTCATCATACTGTGGAGTAGTGAGTTTCATATTTGCTTCAAGAGGTGTAGCATCAGGCTTTGCAGCTCCTAAACCAAGTTTAGATACAAGTTCTAATGCATATTTTCTTTGATGCATTAGAATACCTTGTGAAGATCTTGCAAACTCTATCCCAAGAAAGTATTTCAGCTCCCCTAGGTCCTTCATCTTAAAAATCGTCTAAAGTGTAGCATTGGTTTCTTCTACTAGTCTCAAATCAGGTCCTTTGATGAGCATATCATCCACATAGACTAATATAACCACAATGCAGTTTCCAGTACCTTGCACAAACAATGAATGGTCATGTTGACTCTGTAGGAACCCAAAACTGATCGATGCCTATGATAACTTTGCATTCCACTTCCTGGGTGCTTGTTTGAGGCTATATAGAGATTTCAAGAGTCTACTCTCCCCTGACTCTGAAATCCCCGAGGAAGAGTCATATAGATCTCATAAGGCAAGTCCCCTTGTAAGAAAGCATTGTACACATCCATATGGCGGATATGCCAATTTTCAGAAGCTACAATAGAGAGAATGGTCGTAACTGTGACCATCTTAACAACTGGACTGAAGGTTTCCTGATAATCAATACCTTCCTGCTGGCTGAACCACTTTGCCACCAGTCTGGTTTTAAACCTCTCAACCTCTCTTGTAGCCTTATACTTCACCTTGAAGATCCATTTGAAACCAACAAGCACCTTGTCTAGGGGAAGTGAAACAACTTCTGAGGTGTAATTAGCAATCTCATATTGCATAGCCTCCACCCAGTTAGGATTTTGAACAGCCTCAGTATAGGTAGATGTATCCATAATGGAAAAGAAGGCTGCAATGAAGGAATGATAAGAGGAAGATAAGGAGTCACAAGACACATAGTTAGCTATGGAATAAGGTATAGTGGTGGCAGAGGGCTGCGTGACAAAGTTCCTAAGCCATAATGGGGGATGCTTAGGTCTGAGAGACCTCCTCAATATAGGACAAGGCTCGAAGCAATGGACAAAGGATCAGAACCAACAGAAGGAGAGGGGAGAGTGGTAGTAGAAGGATTTATATGAGGAGAAGAAGTAGAAGATTTGTTGTGAGGAGAAGAAGTAGAAGGATATGATTGGATATATCTAGGCACCTCTTCACAACTAGGAGGTGAGTGAATAATAAGGAAAACAAGAGGAGAGTCATTGGAGGAGTCTTTGAAAGGAAATACATTCTCCTGAAAGACAACATCCCTATTGACAAAGAATTGATGTGTAGAGATATCTAAAAGAATATACCCCTTTTGAGTATCTGAAAATCCCATGAGGACTGCAAGTTTGGCTCTAGGCATAAGTTTGTCTGTCTCTTGCACTTGTATAGCAAAACACAAATAGCCTAGAATTCTAATGTGGCCCAGTTGAGGACTCATCTTGTACATCAGTTCAAAAGGTGAGTACCCTTTTAACATAGAAGAGGGTAGTCTATTGATAAGATAGGCAACACTGATGACACAATGATCCCAAAACTTGATAGGAATGTGAGCTTGAAACCTCAAAGCTCTGGTGACTTCTAGGAGATGCATGTGCTTCCTCTCAGCTACTCCATTTTGCTGTGGAGTGTATGCACAATTGGTTTGATGGAAAATACCAAGCTTGTTGAAGAATGTCTTACATATTGAATTTATAAACTCAATACCATTGTCAGACCTCACCATTTTGACTGTTTTATTGAACTGAGTGTGAACAAAAGCTAGAAACTGTGATAATACAACACACACACCAGATTTCAATTTCAATAAGAAAATCCAAGTCATTCTACTGAAGTCATCAACTAGTGTGAGAAAGTATTTATTACCATCAAAGGTTGCATTTTTATAAGGTCCCCAAACATCTACATGAATCAAATAAAATGCACAAGAACTCTTAATACTATTGTGAGGACATGGTGTCCTGGTTAGCTTAGCACAAGGACACACACAACGGTTATTAATTGCATTGGTAATACTGGCTAGCTTAACAGGGAATAGGTTCTTCAAAGTAAGAATAGACACATGGCCAAGTCTCATGTGCCATAAAGCTATATCATTGGAATTAACTGAAAATCATCCTTTGTATTAACAGATGCAAAAGACACAACAGTCAATCTCTTATTGCCATGTTGTTATAGGAAGTATAGTCCATATCTTTCTCTACCAATCTCCTTCACCCTGCCATTGAAGAGCTCATGAAACATACAAAAATCAGGATAGAAAGAAGCAAATCACCTTAGATCCCTTGTCATTTTTTATACTGACAGTAGGTTATACTTGAACTTTGGAACATAAAGTACTTCTTTTAGTGTGTTATTGTGTGATATCTGACTATCTCCAACATGAGTTACTTGTGTGACATCTCCATTTGGCAAGAGAACCTTTCTAAAACTAGGAGGAGCAACTATAATTATCTTATCTAATAAATTGAGGTCAGACACCATGTGATTTGTTGACCCTGTATTAATAATCCATTATTATGGATTATTGGAAGCTAGTAATGCAACACTAATACTTGCTACATGGGCCTGGGATGTAGATGTAGAACTGTTGTTGTTTGTTGAGGCATGACTGACTGTGTTGCTGTTCAAAATCTGCATATTTTTGTCATATTGTTCCTTGGTAAAAGGAAAGGCACCACCTACTTCATGCTGTGGTTGTATATCCATATTGGCAGTATGACTGTTGTGTTGCAAGGTTTGACTAGACCTTGGCTGCATATTAGTCATCTGAATGCTAGGTCTTGGTTGGCCACTAGTATGTATGTAGAGACTTAGTTCAGGTGGTGCAACACTAGAATTATTAGAAGCTGAGCCATATTCAACTACTGCATTGTAAGCACCAGCTCCCCCGTTCTTCTTAAACATGTAGTCAACTGGATACCCAACTATTTTGTAGCAATTCTCTTTGCTATGCCCTTTTAGTTTACAGAAGCCACAGTATGGATTGTTGTTCTTCTTGTGTTTTGGTCTATTATCAATCTTGGAGCTGTAAAGTGTTGTAGATTCATAGTGACCACTAGTGACATTAGGTCCAGCACCTAAAATTCCTGCTGATCCTGCTACATTTCTTTGACTTTCCTCACTCATTAACATAGCATAGGCTTGGTTCTCAGAAGGAACATGTTTCGTCATAAGAATCTGACTACGTGCTTGTGATTATGAGTCATTTAATCCCATAAGGAATTGATATAACTTTTATTTGTGCAAGTGTTCAATGAATTTCTTAGTCCTAGGGCAGTCACAGCCATGATGAGGGACCAGATCTTCAGTTTCATCTCATAGATCTTTGAGTTTAGAATAGTACATAGATATATAGGAAGTACCTTGAGTTAGGGTTGCAATCTCCTTATGTAGATTGTAGCATTTAGTGTCATTAACCTTGTCGAATTTCTCTTGAAAATTCATCACACGGAGCGTGCATTTGTTGCATAGGCAATTTCGCTAATCAATATCGGTGTTACAACATTCATCAACCACGATAAGACTATTGCATTGCATATCTCCCACTGGTACCAGTATTTTTCTCTGAATTTTTCTCTTTTCCACCTTCCGTCAACCATTCCGAGCTTGTTTCGACCTAGAAGAGCAATTTTCATAGATCTATATCACAACGAGAAATTGTATGTTCCTGTCAATCGAAAAGAGATTGGAGAAATTCCACTTGTATCAGTAGATGCCAAATAGAGAGGATGCGTGATTGGAACTGTGATTCCTTCCTCAAATTCATCCTCCGACGAGAGTTTTGTGATGTTTCAGTTACTGCTGCAGGTGTTTCCTGCTCAAAATTGTCATTTATTTGCCATTATTGACCACGATTTAGAGCTTCAGATTTTGGGAAAAGAGATGGAAGAAAGAGAAGATACTTGAGAGAGTAAAGTTCCAGAATTGGATCGATTTGCGAGCTGTAATTCAGAGCTCAAGCTCTAATACAATGTTAGAACTCAGTGCATGCATGAGATGAAGAATTCTAGCTACGGCGGTTACATGAGCTGAAGAAGAAGAAGAGAACGAGAAAAGTGTTTTCTGTATTTTTCAATGTAACAATACATTGTCTGTATATGTACACATGTAATTACCTCCCCTAACAAGATAATGGACTCTACTCTATTTCTAATAACTATGACAGCTGTACACTAACTTCCTAACTAACATCCTCCTCCTTCTTGTTATGTGACTGCATCTATTTCTGCGATAGTTTTGTGTTAAAGTGAAATATAAAAAATAGAGTTAAAGGATCAAAGTGTAACAAGATAGAGATATAGCGTCAACATGAAAAATGACGCCAAATTGAATGGGTTATATGTATCGTTGGCCAAGATAAAAATAGCCGGAGTAGACGTAAAAAGAAACGAATCTAAAAGACTGCAGAAATAATATTTCTTTTCGTATTTCAATTGATCTCCCCGGCAAAACCGAGTTTCATGTCTCAAAACTCACAAATTTGCAGAGCACAGAATAAACAGTTGCATTACGTTGTCATACATGTCATGTCGTACATATAATTTGTTCCAAGAAGCAGTATACAAGCACAATGTATACGTTTGGACAAAACATATACGAATACATATGAAACGTTTTACATACCAAACATCTTCTTCCAATTCTTCATCTTCCTCACAACGTAATCACAAATCAATGTCTTCCCTTTTCCTCTCAAACCCTCGTCCTTTTCGCCCTCCTCTAAACCCTAAGTCCAATCCCCATGTCGTTTTCCCACTTCGTACCCTTAATTTCTCCGCCAATTCTACCCCACCCCCTCCTCCTCCGAACCCCAATACAAAACCATCCACCATCAAAGAACCTCCCTTTCCCCCTCCTCCCCTGGAGGCGGCAGCTGCGGAGAAAAAGTCATTCGCGGTGGCGACCGGCGAGCTTTTCCTTGGCATTGCATCACGAGTTTTGAGGCGTGGGAATAGTATAGTTAATGGTGCAGAAGAGAGTGAATCCTACTTTTGGGAACGGAGAAAGGAAGGGATAGCGACAGTGGTTGAGGACCCGGTTCAGCCGGAGGTTGTGTGGGAGCAGAGGGAAAAAGATGTGGAAGCTGAGAAGAGCATGAAAACGGTGACTAGCCCTGGGTTTAGCTTCTCTGCTGCTGGGCTTTTGTTTCCTTATCATCTTGGGGTTGCTAAGCTTCTTATTGAGAAGGGCTATATCAAGGTTTGGTATATTCTACTTTATTTAGTATTTGGTTGTTGAATAATATTGCTTGTTGTTATCTTGGTTCTGTAGTTGATCAAGTAAGATAATATCAAAAGAAAATCTTTTTGCTAATCCATAACAAGTTTTATTTGACTTTGGAGAAGGGGAGTGGAGGAAGTGGGAATCTAGATGGATGAACCACGATGAGCATAGTTATAGGCTATTGAGCTCGTTTATACATAAAAGAATGTTGCTTGAGCTCCTTATCAGTTATATTTCTTTTGAGAGGTCATGTAAGTATTTTGTTGATGTATGCCAGCAAAATGCAGCTTGGGCAGGTCCGGTGTACTAAGCTCCCACAAGGGTCTATTGTACAAAAATGGGATGCTTCACACAAGGTTCGGAGAAGTGCCGTGCCCCAAGGGTATTGATGTAAACAGGATACCATAATGCAAGCATTAGCGGCTGCTTCCACACCTCGAACCCGTGACCTATAGGTTACACTAAGATAACTTTACCATTGATCTAAAACTCTCTTTTATTGAGGTATAATTGTTTTATACCAGCAAAATGCCGGTAAATACATTCAAAAGGGAGAACTTTATTAGAGAATGTAAATAACTAAGAGTATCTTTATCCATTATATTTTTCAGTTAGTGAATTGATAGTTTGAATATAACAAAATGCATGTAGAGGATTCTTATAGGGGACACTAACTAATTGGGATTAAGATGTAGTTGAAAGATCTTATATAGACTTCTCTAAGAACTTAGTAGTAGTATATTGATACACATTTATTGGATTTAACTATTGATGGGTGAGTGACGTTAATCGAGTGCCAGATGTCCGAGCCAAACTGAGTGTGTATAGCTCACTTCATAGTGCATTGCTCTTTGGAGGAACTTGACGATTTGGGGACATGTATATTAACCCCGCACATCACATAGGAATTAGGATAGATGAAGAAATTGGACAAGTACTTTCTACATCTGTTGTTGGATATTGTTGTTGACCATATGACCCTTGAGATCTGGAGTTTGGGCCTAATATTTGTTGCTATGATGGTACTTCATGATGTATAAGAAAGGGAATTTTACGGAAAGAAGAGAATTAACTATTAATGGGGATAATACTTTGAGAATTTAAGTTGCTATGGACCTTTTCGTTTGCTTTTCTTTATAAGTATATTATTGAGCTTTTGCCATGAATACTCAATCAGCTTGATTTGCTAATAAGCTTATTAAGAGATAGAGGATTAAGGTTAAGATGTTAAGAAACCGTTATACCGGACATTAAACAAAGGTGGAGGGTCTTGGTTGGATATTCATTTTGGTTATAAAATTAGGATGACAAAGATGACTTTTCTCAGTCCGACATATTTCTTCTTGCCCAGGAAACAACGCCACTGGCTGGTTCTTCTGCTGGTGCAATTGTATGTGCAGTGGTTGCTTCTGGTGCGAGTATGCAAGAGGCTCTAGATGCTACCAAAATATTAGCACAAGATTGTCGGCTCAGCGGGACAGCATTTCGCCTTGGTGTAAGTGTCATGGCAGAATTTCTTATTGTGCTGGCTATAAATTCATGTACGTTTCATAATTGTAATCTTTTAAGATAATTGATAGTTTTGATCTCAGTCAAAGTCTATGAAACAGATTTGATCTTTAAATAGTAGTCATTCGTGAAAATGAAATAGATTAATTGATAAATTTAATGTGTTTACCTCAATCAATGTGGGTATCTAAGAGTAAAAGATTTAAGTGACAGGCGTAGAAATTTTGATCATTATTTGATTTGTCCACATAAAATTGTAATCTCTTATTTGGTGACAGAATGCAAATGTTTCTATGTCACTGGAAAATAACTTGACATGTTTAAAATTGGCTTATCTCGTGTCATCAAGATCTAGAGTACTGTTCTTGATGACAAGTATTTAGCCTTTTGGTAGTTAAATGTTAAAGCATCTAAAAAATGTCATTCCGTACCAGGCTGTTCTTCGAGAAATTCTTGAGAAATTTCTTCCAGATGATGCTCATATTAGGTGCAATGGAAGAGTTCGTGGTAAGTGTAGATTAACTTTTGTTCGTGCAAGCTGATATTTTGAAGCTCTTATGCAATACAATATGGTTTATCTGGGTTGAGAATGATGTAGTCATTTCATCCCAGTTGCTGTAACACAGATACTTTGGAGGCCCAGAGGCTTATTGGTTGATCAGTTTGATTCTAAGGAGGATCTTATCAATGCTGTCTTTACTTCTTCTTTTATCCCAGGGTACACATTCTTTCTGGCTTTATTAGCTTCTCTTTTAGCTCACACTCTAATCTAAACCTTTAATCTAAACCTTCAAAGTATCGTGAATCACAGATATCTTGCTCCAAGGCCAGCTACACTTTTCAGGAATAAACTTTGTATTGATGGGGGACTAACACTGTTTATGCCACCTACATCTGCTGCTCAGACGGTAACTTCTGAAGAAATTAATTAAGTAGTCCGCTATATTGCAGATGTCTAGTCATGACTACCTTGCTTTGTCATTTATGTATCCCAGTTGCGAATTGATTTTGCCATTGTATGTCCTGTGCATTGAAATAATCTTTGGAGAGGAAGCACTTTTCAAATAACCAACTTGCAGTTCTAAGGAAAATGCTGTGACTTTGATGAAGTTCATAAAAAAAGGCTAAAGACCTGGTCTATTCACCCGACTTCACTTCACTTTATATTGTAGAGGGTGATGGTAAATCAATCCAACCCATTAAAAGATATTTCTGTTACCTTCTGTACATTTATTTAATTGACTTCGGACATCTATAGTCAAATATTTAAATCAAGTCATCTGATATCTAGTTGTCAACTGAAGCCCTGTCTGTTGTGGCTCTAGAATTAGTTCGGAGTTGCTAATATACACATTATTCTCAACTGTAAATTAGTAGTCTTTCCTGTTTAATAAGTTATCTGAAATCAGAATGCATTTTCCCTGTCCGTATGTTCTCTTATATAGCCTAAAACTAATAGCTGTAAATTCAGCAAATCTCCCTGGGTTGTTGATTGCCTATAATTCTTAAGATTTTATCTGTATGTTTGATTAGTGATCTACTTGTCTTTTCCTCTCATGTTACATCTTCCAGCATTTATTAGCAACATTTTTTTATAATGGTGGTGTTCGGGCTAGCTTACGCGCACCCCGATTGTTACCTGCTACCTCCCACCACATGTAGGTTTAGGTAGAGTGATCACCTAATCTTTTTTGTCTCTGTTAGGACTTGAACCCTGATCTCCAAGGTTTGCCCCCATTGACTGCTAGGCCACACCCATTAGTGCTAACAGTTTATGCTTTTTACCTTTCAGTTCCACAATAGAAACAGCGGTGACTTATCAGGATATTGATTTCTTTTCATCTGATTGCTGGAGGCATTTAATAACTGATTGGTTGTATCCAGGTGCGCGTTTGTGCTTTTCCAGCCAGCCGGTTGGGATTGCAAGGAATTGGGATAAGTCCTGACTGCAACCCTGAAAATAGGGCGACTCCCCGCCAGGTACTTGAACATCTTACAGTCAATAGCCTGGTTCTTCTAGTGATAGACCACTTCCAAGTTTTCTCTCATCCAATTTGGCCACATTTGCAGCTTTTCAGTTGGGCGCTTGAGCCAGCAGAAGATGATATTCTTGATAAGCTATTTGAACAAGGTTACATGGATGCAGCTATGTGGGCTCAGGAGAACCCGGTCGGGGAGTTAGTTCGAGATGATAGTTCTTCAACAGGCAGCAGTCTAGCACAATAGCTTTCTACAGATTAATTTTGTTCAAGAGTGTACGAGATGACACAATGACGTTGCTAGAATCAACTCATTTAACCTGCAAATAAGAGTAGACTATGGTACACTTCAACAATGATGGACCGCTCCTTGCCTTAACAAGGAGCTGATACTGAGGAATATTGAAGAGCGTCAGAAACTGGTGGTTGGTTAATAGCAATGTTTTGTTTTATATATACAGCATTGCTAAGATGTAAAGTTTAAACCAGGGAAGAAAGGAATTAACAGAAAAACAAAAAGAGCATAGGATTTAGGATATATGAGTACAACTTCCTGTAACATTTACTGATGACAAATGAATAGCAGCTTGGTATAAAGCATTATTTTCTCTTCTTGTATAACTCTAGTCACAGTTTACATTTCCCATTGCAAATTGCTGTAGGGAGAAAAAGTTGTTAAATACATATTTTAATATGGAAACTTACAGAAATGTCCCATATAAGTTTCAACTTACCAACCTCTACCCAATATTTCAAAAATTTAAGTATGATGTGTAAAAATAATAGAAAATTCACATGGATAAATATTAAAGAACTAGAAATTTCTTTACGAGTTCTCTTGTATTACTTGTTCTCATTAATGACCAACTAAACTGGAATTGAACCCCATAAATGCTGGAAATATCAAAGGTGAATATGGGTCATTCATCTGCCATGTATACCACATAAGATGCATCTATGAGTTGGTTACATGTGCGATTATTATTTAACCCGCAATCTGGTCGGTGTTTGCGAGGTAACTTGCTCAATAATTTAATTTCGAGCATAGTTTTCAGATTTTTTATTCAAGAAGCTCATCTTGATAAGTTGGTTTACATCACAACTGGTTTAGCACAATAATTTATTGAGTGCCTCCACTTAATAGCTAAACTATTTCTTATGAGAACAAAGTTATCTATATCCGTTTGATATACGTTATATACGAGAGTATATTATATTCTCCCCTCACAAGTGGTTCATGGTCAAAAACCAAATAGTTCCATCTTATTATTATTAATGTGCGGTGTATCTTGATTAATACCATAACACACAAAGATAGATTTTCAAAGTTGAGGAAGAAAGTTAATTTTTCTAACATGAGGGGAGACAAGATACAACAGTTGAGAAAATTGTTACATGAAATGAATTATTATTTATACATATAGATCCTAAAATAAGATAATATGTACTTGAAGTTCATAAAAAGATAATTCATCTGCAATATATTGCAAAGTATGCTAGACGCATTTGCTGACCCAAAGAAAGTAACTATATTCTCATTGCAAATGCTCATATTAAGTCTTAGAAGGACAAAGTCTATGGTACGCTTAAAGCGTATAGACAAATCGGTTTCAATAGAACTTCTTGATAAAGAAGATGAGCAAATGATCAAAGTGATCTAATAAGGAGGCAAGTGATCAAGAAAATCACATAACATAAGACTTCATAAAATTTCATGAGAGATTCAGGTACCTGAAAATATGAATGAAGAGATCTCCATATTATGTCTTTATGAAAAATAAGGAGGTTGGAACTGATATAAAATGTTTGTCGACGACATCTATGATTGCACTAAATATATAAGGATCTTAAGTCTAGAGAAACAATTCAAATAGAATTGGTTTCATATGAAAGATATGTTGTTTTGGACCTGTAGTTCAAACACTTGAAAGTATAAAGTTGATGGTATGTGAAATTAGTTTTGGATATCTTATATGTCTAGGATGACATGAAAACTTGATATGCATCTAAAGTCTATTATATGGCTTGTATGGCTTAACTTATATGACAATCCATGAAGGATTTAAGTTGCTTGAAGCATCTACAATTCTTGATCCTGAGGTACTATTTCCTCAGTGTAATTTGTGCACAAATGTATCTTGCTATAACTATATGCACGATAATGTGAAAGCGAGGATTTTCAAGGTGCAATATATTCATTGGAGTTAATATTGCTGTTTTATTCACCAAAACTCTATGGATTCCAACCTTCAAGAGGCTAGTAGACAAGATTGGAATGCAAAGACTCAAGGATGTTAATTGATGCTCTCATCAGGAGGAGTTAATACGCGTTGCACTCTTTTTCAATTACAAGATTTTGTCCCACTGGGTTTTCCTTGCAAGGTTTTTAACTAGGCAACCAAAAGGCGTATTATTAGATATGTGTACTCTTTTTTCTTTTCTAGAATTATTTTTCAACTGGGTTTTATTTAGTTAAGTTTCTAACGAGACACATTATATGTTGAATAGATATTCAAGGGGGACTGTTATAAATAGAATTCTATTTAATTTGAATGTCTATATTTAGAGAGATTCTAGGGTTTATTACTTAGTGGTTAAGTCACTCTCTCCCTATAAATAAAGGGTTCTATTTCATTATAAATTATCCCATATCAATAAGAATTCTCCTTTCCCTATTTTTTTCTGCAATACTCTTCTTCTTCTTTTATTATTTCATAACACCTACTATTCTAAATAGTTTTTTTTTGGACACATAATTAATAATTTTTTTTAAAAAAATTATGATCCAAAACAAATAAGTTATAAAGTGAATGTGCAATAATGCATCGACAATTCGACATGATTATTATAATCACTTTGATTCTTTCAAATATGTTCTCTAAGATTTTTTAGTTCCTAAACTTATTTATTAAAATAGTTCCAATTTTATATATTACCCGCCGTAAACAAATATTCGTTACAATTTATATACAATCCATTATTAGTGCCTTAAATTATGAGATTTAGTTATACAATGTTTTTTGCTAACCTCTTTCCCTGTTATCTATCGCCTATCTCCATATATACAATCTATTACTAGTGCATTAAAGTAATGAGAATTTATTACCCCCTATAATTAAGTGTTTCATTTTATTACACCAGATAAGATATGTGCCCTATGAATCCAAAAAATACAAATGGAATTGTAATTCAATCCTTTACTTGGTTAAAAATGCACACGTGTGTAGGATAGAATTGATTATCTCTACACTTAGGGGTAGTAAATGGGCGGGTTGGGCTGAATTTAGGCGAGTTAAAATATGTTAGGTCAATAAATGGGTCATTTCTCAGACCAACCCCATCTAAGATGGATTGGGTCAAGATGAACTAAACAATGAGTCATAACTCAAACTGCTCAACTTGACTCATATTTTAGAACCATGTTCATCTTGCATAAGAAAGACTTTTACCTTAAATGGTGCAAGTTGAAAAATATTTTGGGAATGGGGGGATAAGGTGGGTGGGTGATGCAGAAAAATAAAAATAAATTAATTTTTTAGGGGATTAGCATGGGGAGGGGTGTGGTAGGGGTGGGAGTGGGGTGGTAGGGAAAAACAATAAAATTGAAAAAAAAAAATAGTATTCGGGCAACTTAATAAATTTCTAAATAAATAGGGTTGAGATTCCTTTGTTTTGGGTAAGTTACATAGGTTATATTTGAGCTTCTTAATGAGTCAGAATAGACTATAAAAATAATGGGTTAACTTGGGCTCAGCCCAAATAGATCTATGAGCTAAAATATTTGTTGTCCAACCCATTAATCTATGAGTGAGTTAGGCGGGTTGAATGAGATTGGGTTCGAATTTCCAGCCCCTACCCAGATTAAAATAGCACAGTCTATCCAGATTTTGGACCGATCATTCAAAAATAGCCAGCGTTTACCAAATCATTAAAAAATAGCTACTATTTACTGCAACAAAGACCTGTCCAGCATAATATACTGGAGTTCGGTGCACCTGTCTATGAACTTCTAGCATATTATGCTGGACCGATATATTTTGCTGGCTCTAGTATAATATACTGTAGACTGGAGCACCGGTGCTCCAAACTCCAGTATATTATGCTGAATCGATATATTATATTGGAATTCCAGTATATTAGACTGCAGCTTTAGTATATTATGCTTGAGTATTTTTCTGAATATTTAATAGTATTTTTGTTCAAATTTATCTTTACATGAAAAGTGGCTAAATTTCGATTACTTTTGAAAGCCGTAGCTATTTCTAAATGACCACTTCTAAATCTAGCTATTTTTAAATTTGTCCCACCTATCTACACCTCATTCTTATTTTTTGGGATGGATGCTGCTGGAGATTTCATACCAATCAGGTAGTTGCGCGAGGAATACAACAGGCCTTGGCATGAGGTGTCGTATGATCCAGAGGACGAGAAGAATAGAGACTGATCCTAGATGTCGCCAAGGGTAACGCTCTCTTCTGGGCAAGAGAAGGCGTGTTTCCACTAGTTAAACAGTAGAAGAATCATATACATATATATATATATACATATATATATATATATATATACATACATATATACATATATACATATATATATATACATATACATACATATATATATATATATACATATACATACATATATATATATACATATACATATATATATATATATATATATATATATATATATATATATATATATATATATACATATATATATATATATATATATATATATATATATATATATATATATATAAACATTACTAATTCATTTCATTTTTTACATCTTTGTTAAGTTCCCAAAATACATACACTACACGATTTAGTAGAACAAGAGTCCAAAACTCAACATAATTCCTCTGACCTTTCTAGCACCCATACACAACCCATATAATGTCAACAGAGCCTCTAAGAATACAAAAGATAGTTATAATAATGCTGGAAATAATTCTCCGGCTATACCTCAAAACGTGGTAAAAGTATGAATAAAATGTATAGTGCAAGACCCTGGAATGAAATGAGGCTCAACGAGTCTTTTCGGAAGAAGATGCACCACTAGCTGCGATAAACATTGTCTGCTATGGAACCACATGCATCCATTTTAAGATGTGGTGCCCCTGATAATATGGACGTTAGTATTGTCGAATAGTACTGGTATTTATAGCTAAAACATCATCTCAATAGAATGAGCAATAATATCGGGGGGAACAATCATGAGTTCAACAAGAACTTCAAACAATACTAAAACATTGAGTAAGGAACACATGAGTTCTCAAGTTAATTTCTATCTTATTAGGCTGGATAATCTTTATAACCATGTGCCAAAATCCATAATAGCACCATGTTCTTACATAAAGTTCGATATCGATCCGATCGGCTAGGTTATCTCATTTGAGATGTCAACCGTATCCATAATTTCAATTAATCATTTCCAGCACAGTTACCACCATGTGTGCAATATGGCATCTGATCATGGCCCGATCGGCTAGGCCAGTTCACTTGAGACATCAACCTTTCAATCAATTATCTCACTTTATATTTCTTTCCTATCTTTCTACACATTAGCACGAGTGGCCTCATTTACTAAGTTATTCTTGGCACTTGGCTGCATTTCACAATTCAAGTCTCTATTTTTACATAATCAAATAATATTATCATCAGTAACAATAAGGCCTATTATGTAAGACATTTGTACACATAAGGGAAAAACTTGGAAGATTCTAAGCGCATAGTGTCTTTTCATACAAATTGGCATAAAAATCTTTATTCGATTTTTCACATGATATCTTAACTTTTATTTCACATTTTAAAACATATCCTCAAAAGAGCAAGAAGACATGATATATATATATATATATATATATATATATATATATATATATATATATATATATATATATATATATATATATATATATATATATATATATATATATATATCATTCAACTAGGGATAGTCAAGAAGAAGGAGGTTTAACCATACATACCTCGCTTGAGCTCCCTTAAACTTTAAGATGTTCCAGAATATTAGCAACTTTAATATATTTTAATAATATAGAAAAATTGAACAAAATATTAAAGCGATCACAATTCTCACTCACTTGAACACTTTATCAAACATTATGTGTGTATTAGGTTTCATGGCCCTTTTTATGAAAGAGTACACTAACCCACACCCCATTCTTTTCCATCTTTAACTTACAACTTCCCCACATACCATAACAATATATGCATGCAAAGTAAGCACTCCCATCCTCTATGAATTACCTACTAATGGACCATTCTAATTACATTTTGAAATTAGGAGTTTGAATGATAGAACCTTACCTCTTGGGAAGAAGACCTAGATTCGTCTCTTGATAATCTTCAAGGTTTAAGCAAGAATTGAAGAGGAATATTTTATGAAGAACACTTTCTCCCTCTAGGAATCTCTTTCTCACATTAAAGATATAAGAAAAATAGGCTCTAAATGGTCTAAGGTGGGTGTTTTAGAGGGATAGGGTCGGGTTTTAAAACCCTAAAAATGAAGATCTGGAACAGGTTCTGCGGTCGCATATGCGACCATATAAAGATCATATAGCCAGCGAAATGAATGCGAAAGGTGGCCTTGGGAATTGGGTTGGTCTGATTCACTCTGCGGCCGTTCTGCGTCTCGCAGGCCTATTTTACGGTTGCACAATGTACTGTAGAACCTCCCTCAACAAAAATCCAAGGACAATTATGCGACCAAAGTGCGGGCAGTCACATAATTGGTTGTGAAAATGACCTCAAAGTTTGCTAAAACGACTGCTTCACTCTGCGGCCATTCTGCGACTTGCAAAGTGATTATGCGGCAACATAATGGGCTGCCGAAATGCTGAACTTCTAAAAAAAATATTTCCTTCAACTCCCTATCATACTATTCAATCCAAAAAGCCCGAACCGCGGCAAGCTTCTACTACTATTAACCTCTACGCCTAATTCGGCATGACAGAATCCGAGTTTTAGGAAAAAATTTATGGTCCTTACATTCTCCCCCACTTAATATCATTCATCCTCGAATGAGTATCGAGGTCCGCCATAGCACATTATGCAACTCAGTTTTCATACCACACACCATCAGCCCCAAATATGACTAACTCCCTAAATTTACAAAAAAATTGCTAGAGTTCTCTTTGTAACTAAGTCTATCTACCTGTCAAAAATCCCCAGAAACACATCGTACAAATATATGCACAACCCAACGACTAACATAACCTATAACAATACCAACCGTGGCCTCATAAGTAACATATAGTCAAGAGGAACACCTTTTTATTAACTGAACAAGTGATACAAAATTTGTAGGAAGTAACTTCATAGAAGCTATTACATGGATATTCAAACATATGAGGATACTTCTTTTTCATTTCTTCCTCAGCCTCCCAAATAGCCTCTTCAACCTGCTGGTTTCGTCATAGCACTTTCACAGAGGCAATTTCCTTATTCCTCAACTTTCGAATTTGCCTATCAAGAATGAAAACTAGAATTACTTCATCTGAATGTTCATTATTAACCTCGATAGTCTCAACTAGAACAATAAGCGACGGATCTCCAACCATCTTCTTTAACATAGACATATGATATATCGGGTGCACTTGTGACATCTCAGGTGGCATCTCAAGCTTGTACGCCACTTGACCTATCCTTTAAATAATTCTGTACGGCTTGACATACCTCGGACCCAGTTTTCCTTTCTTTCTAAACTTCAATATACCCTTCATGGGGGAAACCTCGAGAATACCCAATAATCTTCTTTGAGTTACAAGTCTCTTCGACGAATATCCGAATAGGATTTTTGATGGATCGGAGTGATTTTCAACCGCTCCTTAATGATCTTAACCTTTTCCATAGCTTGATGCACGAGGTCTGGTCCTATCAATTCAGCTTTCCCAGTCCCGACCACCCAATGGGATATCTACATCTCCTACCATATAGCGCCTCAAACGGTGCCATCTAAATATTAGTATGATAGTTGTTGATGTAAGAAAATTTTATGAGCGGAAAATGGTCATCCCAGCTACCTTTGAAGTCAATAACACAAGCACACAATATATCCTCAAGCATTTGAATAGTCCATTCTGCCTGCCTGTCAGTCTGTGGATGAAAGGTTGTACTAAAATTCACATGTGTACCCAAACCTTGATGAAATTTCTTCCAAAAGGTAGCTGTGAACTGTGATCCTCGATTCCGAAATGATAGAAACTGGAGTGCCATGCAACCTGACTATTTTTGTGATGTATAACTTAGCATATTGTTCCTCTGTGTTAGTAGATTTGAGTGGAAAGAATTCTGGTGATTTCGTGAGTGGATCTACAATCATCCAAATTTAGTCATGCGCGGAGTGCACTGTAACCCTTCAATAAAATCCATATTAATCATCTCCCATTTCCATATTCGGATTTCTATGTTTTGTGCCAACCCACTAGGACATTGATGTTCGGCCTTCACTTACTGACAATATGGACAGCTTGCCACAAAGTTCACCACATTCCTTTTCCTGTCATTCCACCAATAGACATCCTTGAGATCATGACACATCTTTGTAGAACCTGGGTGCACGGAATACCTGGAAGTGTGATCCTCGGTCATGATTCTTTCTCGGAGACCATCTACATTTGGAACACATAGCCTCCCTCAGTATCTTAGTGTACCATCATACATGCAAGCATAACTGCCATAGTCTTATGCTTATGAATCCGCTCCTTCAGCTGTACCAACAATGGATCATTGTATTGCTTCTTCTTGACCTCCGCCACAAGCGATGATTCAACCCTATTCTGTACAATTATCCCTTTTTCATTTGAGTTCGCAAGTCGAACTCCCAAGATAGTCAATTGGTGAGCCTCTCTGGACAACAACCTTTTACACGCCTTCAAGTGAGCCAAACTACTCATATGTTTCTGTCTAAGAACATCCGCCATAACATTGGCTTTGAAAGATCCTTTCACAAACATTAGACCATTGGAATTTAACCACTTTCTGCATTAATTTAGTCAATAGAGAGGCAAGAGTAGAGAACCCCTCTATAAATTTCCTGTAATACCTGGCCAAACCCAAGGAACTACGGATCTATGTTGGAGTTGTAGGTTTAGGCCAAATATTCAATGCTACAATCTTCTGAGGATCAACCTTAATTCCTTCATTGGAGACGACATGATCCAAAAATATGACTGATTTGAGCCAAAATTCACATTTCAAAAACTTTATGTACAAATGATGTTGACGAAGAGCATGCAAAACTTCCATAAGGTGATCAGTATGGTCTTCTTGACTATGTGGATATACAAGAATATCGTTAATGAAAATTATCATAGAGGAGTTAAGAAAAGGCTTGAAAACCCGATTCATTGGTTGCGTGTCTGGCATCACATTAATCCCAAAATCAATCTTACTGTCTGGTGAGATCCAAGGGAGTTCATCCGGAAATTCATCTAGGAATTAATTCATAATCGGTACAGACTCAAGTGTAGGTTCCTCGGCATTGGTGTCCGTGACCCGGACCAAATGATACACCCCTTGTTAATCATCTTCGCGCCTTAAGGTAAAAAATAAACCTACCCTTTGGTACCACATTATCCCCCTTCCATTCAACAACTGGTTTATCTCGAAATTCAAGACTCATAATTCTAGTTCGGCAATCGAGCTTGGAAAAACATTAATAAAGCCAGTCCATCTCCATTATTACATAAAAAACGACCATCCCCAATTCAATGGGATCGGCCACGATGTCCCAACCACATACCATGTCAACAAAACCCCTATAAACTCGTGAAACCATAATGGATTCACCAACTAGAGTAGATACGGAGAACGACTCGTGGAGCTGTTTCGATTCTATCCCGAATTCCATAGTAACATAAGGGGTAGGACAAGATGGAACTGGGATCAATAAGAGCATATAGATCATGAGATTGGATAGTAATTATACCCGTGACAACATCTGGAAAAGCGTATGCACTCTGGAGACCACTTATATCATATAAGTGGTTGTGTCTTCTCGAACTCTATGCACCATCCCTAGCTGCACCACGCCCTGCTAGTACTGGAGTGCCTCGAGCTGGATGGGGTGCTGAAGATGTAGCAGCTGTAGAACTGGATGTCTGTGCTGTGCCCCTACTCACACCTTAGCGGGATGCACAACAATCCCTTTAAATATGACCTCTAATTCTGCACCCATAATATACAGGCAGGTCCATGTAGCAGATTCCCAAATTCATACTCTCACACTTGGGTCATGGGGTCCTCCGCTGCTTCGAGAATCTCCCTCTTGATCAGCCCTACTAGTGTGGGCGGCCTTCTGCCTTGATTAGGCCTAAAATTGCTCCCCTACTGCTTAACATGCCCTACTGGCGGTGCACTGGCTGAAGACTTATGATAGGACTGGGATGGCTCTGACGATCCTCCCCCAAAGGTTGATCTTCCCCCTCCAAATGAATCTTCAGGATTACCTACGGATCAGACCTTATTGCTACCCTCTCTCTCCATCATGTTCTTAAACTTACGGGTCTTTGTAGCTTGATAAAATGCCAATATCTTTTCATAGTTCATATAATAATTTAAGGCAGTTGTGGCAGCCTCATTAATAACCAAAGGGCTAAGACCCTACACAAACCTGCGCACTCGGGCCTCCATAGTGGGCATCATGTGAATAGCATACTTTGAAAAGCGCGTGAACTCCATGTGATACTCCTACACACTCCTACTATCCTGTTTAAGATTCTCAAACTATGCGGCTCGGACTGTTGTAGTCTCGGCAGGTTAAAAAAAGGTCCATGAAAGTGTCAGCAAACTCAGTCCACCTCACTGGAGGGCTCCCCTCCTCTAGAGAGTCCTTCCACAGCTTAGACCAAGAATATGCTACCCCTTTCAGGCGGTAGACGGCCAACTCCACTCCCTCTGTCTCAATAGCTTACATAATTCAGGGAGTCCTATGCATCTCATTAATGAAGTCCTATGGGTCCTCCTTGGGATTGGCACATGTGAACACCGAAGGATCCAACTGCAGAAACCTTTTCACCCTAGAACCAATAGAATCCCCTTGTTGGCTTGAGGAAGTAGGGGAAACATTCGTTTTTGGGCGTGGGAAGCTACTATCTGTGTTAGCATCTGGATAGATCCCCTAAGACCTCCATCAGAAATACCAGGGAAGCTGGGGCTAGAGGTGGAATAAGAATATCGATGGGAGGTCTAGTGGCACCCTCACTAAATGTAGGAGCTGGTACAGTCTGTTCAGGTGCAGTGGAATCAAGCAGTGTAGTAGCCGGGGAATTATTGTCACCCCTTTGGTAATCACCCATGTGAGCATGTAGAGAATCAACATCCAATCCTAGGGTGACATCGACTCCTTGGCCAGTTCTTGCTCTCTTCTTAGGTGCCATATACTTAAAGGAAAACATGAGTTAGAGGAGGAGCATTTGCACAATCATTTATATCGCACGAAAAAGAATATCAAAGAAGGGTATTGTTCCTAAAAGCCCAAGTAGCCTCCAACCTATAGATATGGTCAAAAACACACCGATAACAAGGACTCTACTAGATACGACTTAGAGACATCCTAGGACACTTTAAAACCTTAGGCTCTGATACCAAGTTTGTCACACCCCTACCTCGGGGAGCACGACCAATGCTCAATCGAGTGGACTCGGTCTAGCAAGCCTGTTAGACACTTTTGTGCACGGTGAAATATGCGAGGCCAATTTCTCCTCGACAAAATGCCTCGAAGGGTAATCCTAGAAGCCCGGGATCTCGAGCCAGTCACTTCCCATAAGATCGGCCTGTACCCTGCCAAGGATAATGTCGACCGAAGCCCCGACAAACGCAAAAATCTTCCAAGGAATACCTTAGGTAGATTAGGTCTATTCAAACAACTTGATGTCGGCCCGCGCGTACATCGTAAAGCTAGCGTGTTGTCCCATCCCATTTTTTATTACGCAACGTATCTTGTACTAAGTATGGGCTCCCCCTTTCTATCAAAGGGGAGTCGCTAACACCCTATAAAGGAAGAGCTCCAACTATTCTACTCAAGTGCGATAATATCTTCATTTCTCTTTCTCCTCTCTAACTCGCTTGCCTTCACTGACTCGAGGCCATTGAGCATTTATTGTCTCTTTAGTTATTCTTTATTTATAGCTTGGTATTGCCTATATAGAACTTTTCTTTAACATAACATGGGGCTAAAAATAATAGTGATTATTTTCTTGCTGGTTCCATTGCACAAACAAACATTATGTTTCACACTTTTTCTTGTCCAAGATCCTTTGATTTCAAATCAAAATGTCTAGCTCGGTAAACAGAGTCGAGAACGAAAACCTAAAAAACCATGAGGAAAATGGCGTGGTTTGTCCCGACCAGTGGAGCACCACCATAGAATCCTGATAATGTGCACCGATTCTAGCGGATGCGGATTCACAGGACGCACAACAAGTCGACAAAACTTCTCACACCGACAGGAGCATACGACACAATGACTGACAAGAGCTCGAGAAAGCCCGGACCGGGAATAACATGAAGTTAATCTTCATGTTATTTTTGAAATGTTGTAGGCAAAGCAACTGGCCATTGCCTAGTTGCAAAGCCATCTGAAGACTCCCAGCACAGCGGCACTAGAGATAGCTCCCCCTTGTCGAGCAAGTACCCAAAAGGTCAAGCAATAACGGGTTAGTGGCCGACCCTGCCATAGTGAAGATGCTTGAGGACCTCAAAAAAGGATCGAATAGGGTGAGAAAATGATTGTAGCCAATGATAAAAATGTCGAGACCTACAACTCTAGGATGGAGAAGATCTCGGGAGCACCTCCCATCCTGAAAGGTTTGGATTCGAAGAATTTTATATAAAGGTCGTTCCCCGAGGAAGCGGCCCCAAAACCTATTCCTAAAAAGTTTAGAATGTCGGAACTTCCTAAGTACAATGGTATCACCGACACCTATGAACACGTTACAGCCTATACCTGCGCAATAAAAGGAAACGATATAAAGAATGACGAGATCGAGTCCGTATTGCTGAAAAAATTCGAAAAAATGCTGTCGAAGGGGGCCATGATATAGTATCACAACTTGGCTCACAACTCCATAGATTCATTTACCATGATAGAAGACTCCTTCGTAAACGCACAAGCTGGAGCCATCAAGGTACCAACGAGAAGTCTGATGTTTTCAAAATTACATAAATAGAGAATGCGATGCTGCGGGAATTCGTGTCCCACTTCTAGATGGAACAGATTTATCTACCACTAGTATCCTACAACTGGAAGTGCGTGCCTTCATCTAAGGCCTTAGTGAACGAATCTCAGTGTCTTCGAAATAGTTGAAGCAGAACCTGATCGAATATCTGGCCGTGACCTGGTAGAACATCCACAAGTGGTACCAGTCAAAGATTAGGGCCGAGGATGACCAACTGGGAGCCCCTTTGGATTCAGTGTACCCAAAAAGACTCCTGGGAAAAGAATCGAAACCAAACAAAGAAAGGCACTAACCACACCGCGAAGACACAAGGAACGCCCCAAGCCGAAACCTATCTCACGATGATCGGAGGATAGATCGAGGAAAGGACCCTCGAGGGCTTGTCAACAGTACCAGGTTTGATCATAACATAGCACCAATAAATGCGCCCCACTTATCGGAATACAACTGCAACGTCGATGTATCAGACATTATAACTTAGTGTGTGAGTTCCACAACATGCACAGTCACAGGACCGAGGATTGCCGCCAACTATGAGAAGAAGTGGCTCGAATGCTCAAAAGGGGGAAATAACTCCTTCTCAGAGTAGGGTAACAAATTCATTCACCAGAAACATCCCAAAAACTCGAGAATGGATGCCTTTAAATCAAACGCTCAGACGGCCTCTGGATCGGAGCTCTAATATCACAAAAAACTCAGGTAAGGCAAATCTTCGAGTGATCAACTTCGACCCGATATAGGTCGACTCGACACATCAATGTATATTGTGACAATGGATTGAAGAGTATCTTTCAACATCTCATTCTCCAAACAAGGAAATCCCAGTGTATTCCCGGCAGGAACCCCATAACGGATGCATCCCGAAACATTCAGGAGCTAAACTTCAATAATTTGCCACCCGCATAACCTAGGGTTGGAACTACGGGCTCATGAAGCCCCAACAAAGTAACTCTAAGCTCACAAATAACGGCCTTCGAGCCCAATCAAACTCAATAACTCAGAGACTAACGCAAATAGCCATGCACTGGAAAACCCAAAACTGTAAGACCCCGAGCGGGCACACTCGGTGTAACCAGATATATTCTGCAAAGCAACACAAACTGTAAGACCTTATTAGGAATGACAAACTGTAAGACCTCAACATGCATGACAAACTGTAAGACCTCAAAAAGCATGACAAACTTTAAGACCTCAACAGGAATGAAACTCAAAATCCCAAAGTTTAGGCTCTACGTCGCATTTCTAAGAGTCTCTAAAAAGGCTTACCCTTAGTGTAGACGGCCTAAACAATCACTCGGGGATCAAAAATGGCTCCGGCCAAACACATATGACTACGTTCAAAATGAGAAATACAGCCAAACTGAAGCGACTTAGGGACGCCCGACCGTTGCAAAACAAAAATCGTAGGCCACTACTTCGAATATACTTCGGAAAAAACCGGTTAAAACGGTCTCCCCTCAATTGGCAAAAACGAGCTTTTACCATGTCAGCTCCAAATCACAAGGCTTTGACCTACTCAGCCTATGAGCTACAAACCTTCCAAGGTTCTCAAACATCGCCGATAACGACTTGAAATCAAGGTTCTTCCAGAACGGACTATGGCTTAGGAAAACCTATTTCAAAAGACCTTTACGAGTGAAAAACACAGCCTACAAAAAGCCCAGGGGAAAAACAACGTAAAAACTATTGCCGCCGGCCAAATGAGCCTCCGAGCCGCACACTAAAAGGTCTATTACAGAACAACATAAGAGATATTGTCTCCAGCTTGAAATTTGACAACTTTTGGATTAAAATGAGCTCGAATCGTAACCCAATTCGGAGACTAGATCCAAAATAGTTAACTATGCAAGCCTCTAGGCCACATATTAAAAGGTCTTAACGACCACAACAGTGTAAGAGGCACTATCGTCGGTCTGAAATCAAAAGTACTTAAGGGTCAATTAAGGCACGAGTCGCAACGCGACTTGGAGAATGGACCCAAAATAAGTAAACTGTAATATGCCTAAGGGCAGGACATAAGTGCCACAGCCAGCCGAGTGAGCTTCTAAGCCATGCGCCTATAAGTTCACTTCGACCCGAAACACAAAAGGACTTCGTTGTCCACCCATCCAAGTAGGAAAGAACTTAAGGGTCAATTAAAGCTCGAATCGCAACGCGACTCGGAGACTGGACCCGAAATAGTTGAAATAATAAATGCCCGAGGGAGAGAAATAAAGGCCAGCCTTGTCCGCCCATGTAGGAAGGAAAGAACTCAAGGGTCAAATAAAGTTCGAATAGCAACGCGATCGGAGACTAGACCCAAAATAACTGAAAAAGTAAAGTACCTGAGGGCAAAAAATGAGAAGAATCACCATCTACCTCCACGGGCACAGAAGACCGAAGGACATGCAAGCTCGAATAAAAAGGCCTGGCTCAGAGACAAACTAAATAGTTGGGTAAAGTACAGAGGCCCCAATGCATGCTCGCGTCAAGGATCACACTTAAAGGCCTCCGAGCCTGCCTGATCCGTCTCGGATCTACGAGGATCCCGCCAAAACACAGAAACTAGCCCGCATATTCAATGGTAATACGCGAAGAGATACAAAGGAGGTAAATCTCAAGATTTCTCTCATTTTATATATACGCGAAAGGTGGGCTCTCCATATACAATCATGCTCTATCAACAACAAAATACAAAGTGGCAAATTATATGCTCTATTCCAAAGGATTATGGCCTGCCATCCCTAGCCTGGCTCTCCGTGGCATTGTCAATAAGAAACCGAGCATCACGCTCGACCACCTTCACTCAAGAAAATCCTTCTAGAAGGACGGAACCCCTGAGGTGGGTCTCTTCAAGCACCTTTCCCAAAGATCTATGACGAGCATATCCCTTGAAGGCCCGCTCCAACCCGGCTCGGTCACCGATGGTAGGTCTCCACTCCTTCATCATCCTCAGTCTGACATAGTACTATACCAGTCCGGGCACTGGTTATTCTCAACCCGGACTTTTGAGGAATCAAGCTACAGCTTCACAATCATGTCCACTCAGGTCAAAGCTCGAGCCTACATTTGATACTTCAAGCACTCCTAGCTCGATCGGCTCCACCCTAAGGTACTCTTAAGCCTTCATTTCTATATACAGCAAAAAATAAGCAAAGTCTAAACTCAAGGGTTGAAAAGGTGAAACACTTACCACAAGAAGGCTCCTGCCTCATCAAAAGGCTTCTATAATGCGAGCTCTGATATGTTCCGAACCGCCATTACATCGAATCGACTCCTCCTTCCCCTCGCCAAGAAGCCTACGGGGCCTACTCTCATTCAGGGCCCCCAAAAGAATAGCCCCTTGACAGAACAACTCAAAGCCTGGGTCTGTCGTCTGGAGGAATAACCTGATAAGAAAGGGAAGATCCGTGATACAGAGGAATCATGCTGAAACTCACTACAAAGTGAAGTCTGGAAAACCTACTTGACAACCGAGCACACTCATGGTGGCCCAACCTTTATTGGCACCAAAGAACCGCTGCTCAGAACAAAGCACTACAAGAAAGCCAAACTTGAATAATGCACTCTCCTCAGAAGCACAAGCCCATCTCACCCTGATAAAATCTCTTTCATGAGTATAAAGCGCACATCTCATTTATCGTCGTGCCCGGTATTTTCCATTCCCTGAATAAACAACCGTTAAGGGTATGACCTATTGGCACCATGAAATCAGCAAACCCCGAAGACCCCGCGGGAAGCGGAAGCAATCTAACGATTACATGTGAGATGGGCAAAAATGATTCAGCGCCAACCAAAGGCACCAACTATTTGCACCGCCACTAGGTTCGAGGTGATTCCCAACCCCGAAGACCTCCGTCATAGCAAGACAGAGCTTCACCAGGCCAACAATTACAGCTTCAAAAGGCCTCCGCCAAAGAAGGCTAATTTACAAAGAAATGGGCATATCTAACAAACACCCGTGCGAAACAGGCTCCGGGTGATGACCACGGTGGCCTAAAGCATGGCCACGCCTACATTAAAAGATCTCCTCCAGGAATTCATCGGCATCCCGGGACGGTGAGTCCTTAGGCAAGTCTCTTCTCGAAGTCTATTATGAGGCTCGAAGATATTATCCACACTTTCACGTAGAGAAAGGGGATCGACGGGCCGAGGTTATTGGCCTAACTCGAGTTTAGTTCGAGAAGTCACAAAGGACCTAATGCGAGGCCGTTTTATCAACGAAAGGCCAGGAAGAATACTCGCGCCCGAGGTCAGTATCACATGCGACAAAATAAGATTATGCATTCGAAGGAAGGAATCAAGAAAATATCTTTGTATTTATACAAATGTTCGCTTATAACGACCCTCAGGGGGTCCTTACATATGATTACAAAAGCCCACAGAGGATCCTTATGTAAAACTAAAGAAGTACAAATGGTACGCATACAGCAAGAACCTAAGGACCTAGCCTATTCATGCTGCGTCTCCGTCGTCATCCTTTCAAGCATATGACCTCAAAGACAATATCTTCCAATTCCGATCCCCTCGGGGACCTCATCCTAATCCTCCCAAAATGACATCTTCAAAAGGGAGGGTATAGAAAAGGAAGGCGGGGGAGAAAAGCAAAATGACAAAGGAGAAGCCGAAAGAACACAATAAGTGGTTGGGTGAAAATTTTGGCTAGTACGAACTCCGCCAGTATTGTCATTTTGAAGCCACTTCTTGAGATGGTGCCTCTGCACGGAAGGCAAGATCCAGCAGAGACCGCTGCTACACCCTGCAGGAATCCAAAAGGGGTGTAACATGCCGAGCCGAGGGAGGAGGGTGAGCAGCGGTGTATAATCCAAGCCCCCTCTTAAGTAGAGGTGCATAATCCAAAGTATCCTCACGATCGGAGGAAATCGACCCTTCGCCTTATTACCCTAGACCAACGGAAACTGAAACAACAACAACAACAGCAGCATCACAGCGGCACAACTTCGCCCAACCAAAAAAGGATCGAGAGTTGGGCGAAGGTGCACATGGCATAATATCTTGAAGCTACAGTCCTCAAACATGACGAAATGGCAGAAACTCAAGATTACAGGAAAGGAAGAAAATATTGGTATCAAAGAAAGTTTGAATAAGAAGCCAGCCATGAAAATCCCTATTTATAGGGATGCCAAAGTAACCAACGACACCATTACTGCCGTCGAAAAGCGTAACAGCAAGCGCAATTAATATGTTCATTAAATATGAACTAATAGCAATGGTGTAACTCCGAAGAATGATGAGTCGTGACATTTTCGGTGATCCCTGAGAAACGGAAAGGCGAAGCGCCTCGATACTTGTAAAAAGGGGGATGCACCGTTAGAACAACGTCGTTTTGGAAGACCGAGAATGGGGTGTCAAAATCATTTCTTATCACTTCCCCTTAAGAAATGTGGAGACTATCTGTGCGCGGTGAAATCTGGGAGGCCAAATTCTCCTCGACAAAATGCCTCAAAGGGTGATCCCGGAAGCCCGGGATGTCGAGTTAGTCACTTCCCTCAAGATCAATCGGTACCCTGCCAAGGATAATGCCGATCGATGCCCCGAAAAACATAAAAATCTATCGAGGAATGAATTCGGGGACGATAAAGTCTATTTAAACGGCTCGACATCAGCCCGCGCGTACATCGTAAAGCTAGCCAGTTGTCTAATGCCATTTCTTTTATCACACAACGTATCTTGTACTAAGTTTGGGCTCCCCCTTTCTATAAAAGGGGAGCCGCTAACACCCTGTAAAGGAAGAGCTCCAACTATTCTACTCAAGTTCCGTAATATCTTCTCTCCCTTTTTCTCCTCTCTAACTCGCTTTCCCTCACTCTCGAGGCCATTTAGCATTTATTGCCTTCTTACTTGTTCTTTATTTATCGCTCGGTAATGGCTATATATAGCTTTTCTTGATCATAATCTAACTGTTATCCCATACCTGATTTCCCCCGATAGCTCAAGCTCGACCTAGACATCAATCCCGAGGTCCCCATCGACAAGTCTTACATCCAGGAAACAGGCCCCTCAGTTTGATTACTGCCTCATTTTAGCTTGCGTCTCATATTTAAACATCACATTCTTAGAATCATCTTCTCTAACAACTAGCTCGAGAATAGATCATGTATGTTTAGAATCCCATTTACAAATTTAATTGTTATTACCATTTTTACGGTAAACAACTTCCTACGCAACTCTCTTATGATCAAGAGAAGGTGCATTTCCATCAGTTAAATAGTATAAGGTTCATATATATATATATATATATATATATATATATATCAACATTACTAATTTATTTCATTTTGCTACATAATTGATAAGTTCCCAAAATACAAACACATCACGATTCAATGAAACAAGATTCCAAAACATAAGATAATCTTCTAACCTTTCTAACACCCATACACAACCCACATAGTGTCTATGGAGCCTCTAAGGACACAAAATATAGTTATGATAATACCGGCAACAAGGCCTTGGCTATACCTCAAAACATGGTAAAAATATGAACAAAAGATATAGTACAGGACCCCAGGATCAAATGGGGCTTAACGAATCTGCTGGTAAGAGGATTCACCACTAGCTGCGATCAACAGTGTCTTCTGTGGAACCACATACATCCATTTAAATATTTAGCGCCCCCGGTAAAAGGGAAGTTAGCTCTATCAAATAGTATTAGTATGTAAAGCTAAAACACCATCTCAATAGAATGAACAATAATACAAGGAGGGGGAATATAAGTTCAACAAGAGCTTCAAACAATACCAAAATATCGAGTAAGGATCAGATAAGTTCGCAAGTCAATTTCCATCTTATTAGGTTAAGTAATCTCTAGGGCCATATGCCACAATCCACAATACCACCGTGTTCTTACAAGAAGTATGATCTTGACCTGATCGTCTAGGTCATCTTATTTGAGACATCAACCATATCTACAATTTCAATCAATCATTTCCAGCACAGTTACCACCATGTGTGGCGGCATGGCACCCGATCACGGCTCGATCGTCTTGGTTTATCTCACTTGAGATATCAACCTTTCAATCAATCATATTACTTAATATTTCTTTCCCATCGTTCGATACATTAGAGTTAGTGGACTTATTTATTAAGTAGTTATTGGCACTTGGCTGCATTTCACAATTCAAGTTTCCCTTTTCAGAAAGTCCAATAACATTATCATCAGCTTCAATAAGGCCTATCATGTAAGGCATTTATAAACATAAGGGAAATTTGGAAAATCCTAAGCGCATAGAGACTTTTCATACAAATTGGAATAACGACCTTTATTCGATTTTTGACATGAAATCTTAACCTTTCTTAACACATTCCACATTATTAAACACATCTTCAAAAGGGCAAGAAGACATGATAAGCATTTAAAAGTAAATTCTCTACATATTCTGATTTACAGCAAAAACAAAAAAGAAGAATACACTTTATCTTAATATTTTGTAGAGAGTTGGTTATATTGTCAAAGCATCTCACGTTCCTTTCTTTCCAAATTGTACACCAAATTGTTGTTGGGATAATTAATCATCTGTTTTTGTTTGTAGTAAAGTCTACCTCTGTGTTCCAGCATAATAAAAGAATAGAGGTTCTCCCTCACATTACTTATCTAGCACCTCTGAGATTAATAATTTTAAAGCATAAATGGGAGATTCATTACCTGGATGATTCAGAGGGTGTTGGTACCGGCGGCGACCTGGATATCGGTGAATTGGGGAGGGCTGAGGAACTTGAAGAGTTTGTTACCTTTTATATGTGGAATATATCAACGAGTTTTATTGCTTTATCTTTTCAAATAAGATGACATTTTAGACTTATTTGTATTTTGAAGTTAGTGGAGAAGCCAGAAAGTTTCTCAAGGGTATTCATACTTGAAAGAAGTAAAAAATATTATCAGAGAGAGTGTTTAGTATATTTTATGTACCTCTAACGCCTAATAATTTATACACACACACACACACACATATGGGCGAAGCTACATATATATATATATATTTATCTTCGATAAAGAGTGGTCAATTGACCATCCTTTAGAGAATGTAGCTTCGCCCATAAGTGAAGCAAATAACTAATTTGAGAAGAAATTAAGCACTTACTAAAGTGAGTCAAAAATGATATAGACTTCTGTTTCTTACTTGTCTATAGAATATAACTTTGTTACTGTCTTTTTAGAAAAATAAATTTGTTGTTAAAAAATAGAGAAAATTATAACTCTCATATTCAATATTAAAGTCAAATATTGTTTATCATCTAACAAGAATATGCTTTTTTAGAAGGTAAAGTGTCCAGTATATTCAAAAAAGCAGCAGCACAAACTTTGTGCTGGAAGCCAAAATAGGCAATTACAATATGGACAAGCAAAACTCTAGTCTTTGTTGTTCTTACAAGGAGCTCAAAAAATTTAGCATTGAATCAAGATCCTCTACATATTCTGATTTACACCAAAAATAAAAAAGAAGAATACACTTCATCTTAATCTTTTGTAGAGAGTTGGTTGTATTTTCAAAGCATCCGAGGTTCCTTTCTTTCCAAATTGTCCACCAAATAGTTGTTGGAACAATTTTTCATCTATTTTTGTTTGTGATAAAATCTACCTCTGTGTTCCAGCATAATAAAAGTTCATAGGTTCTTCATGGCATTACCAATCTAGCACCTCTGAGATTAATGAACAAATCCCATGATTGTCTGGTCACTCTATAATGAAGAAACAGATGGCTGATTGTCTCAGCATCATTCCCACACAAATAACATCTTGAAACTATTGGTATACCCCTCTTCCTTAGATTATCCTTAGTGAGGACAACCTCCCTAATTACCAACCAGGTAAAACATGCAACTTTATAAGTCACTTTTACTTTTCATATGTGTTTCTAAGATCATAAACTGAGTTGAGACACCTCCTGGTTCAAATCTTTGTATGCTAAGATGACTGAATACATCCCACTACCGTGTTTTTGCCATCTAAGTGTATCTTCATCCTCATGTAGTCCACTATATTATTCTAGTGTTCGGTAAAATTCAATCATTCTAGGCACCTCCCAATCCCGTAGGAATCTTCTGAATGCCATATTCCAACACTGTGTAGACCATAGTTCCTTCATAGTAACCCAATGTTGTTGATTCAGAGTATAAATGTCAGAATATCATTGTTTTAGACTTCCAATTCCCAACCAATTGTCCTCCCAAAATAATATTTTCCTTCCATCTTTCACAATCAGCTTATCTTTCAGGTTTGGCCACAAATTTCTTATGGATCTCCAGAGACTGGCTTCATAAGGAGTATGTACCCCTTTAGTCATCCAAAATTCTTCATTTTCATATTTTTCCCTAATCATCTTGCCCCGTAGTACTTGCTCCTACCTTGAAAACCTCCATAGCTACTTCATCAATAGACTTTTGTTTTGCCTTCTTAAATTCCTAACTCTTAATCCTACTCCTTGTTTACTGATAGTCAGGGTCTTCCATTTGATGGATCCCTTTCTTATTTTTGTTTCCTTGCCACAAAAAATTTTCTCAAAACTTCCAATCTTTTCTCTATACTTGCTGGTAAGGGAAATAACGACATCATATATGTAGGAAGTGCATCCAGAAGAAAATTGATGAGCACCCATATGCCTCTCAGGGATAGACAATTGGATTTTCATCTTGCAAGCTTTTTCTCACACCTTTCCAAAACATCACTCCAAATGTCTTTGGACTTGTTTTTTGCTCCCAGAGGTATACCCCAGGTAAATGGTTGGAGTTGTTCCAAATTCCCCACCTAAAATATCTACTAACAATTGTATCCTAGGTACCTCATTTACTGAAAATATTTGGCTTTTCCTCCAATTAATATGGAGCCCAAATATAGTTGCAAACAGTACCAAGATAACCTTAAATGTCTTAATTGACTCTCCTCGGTATCACAAAAAATCAAAGTATCATATGCACACTGAAGGTGAGTAATTTCCAGCATGTTTGTTTGAATATTAACCACATTAAATCCATTAATCCAACTATTTGCATGACCAATATTCAGCATGTTCAATCCTTCCATAGCTAGTATAAAAAGAAAAGGAGACAAAGGATCACCTTGTCTCAATCCTATTTTGGAGGGAAAAAATCCTTCAGGAAATCCATTTATCAAGATTGAGAACTTGAAAGTGCTAATGCAGAACTTCATCTAGTTGATCCATTTTCTGTAAGATCTCTAGTAGAAATTCCCAGGTTACATGATCATAAGCTTTTTCGATATCTAACTTGCACATTATGCCATGCTTTTTCTCCTTTAACCTAGAATCCAAGCATTCATTAGCTAGCAAAACTGCATCTGTAATTTGTCTGCCTGTAATGAATGTTATTTGATGAGAGTCAACTAGTTTGTGCATTATTTTTTAAGTCTTTCAGTGAGAATTTTGGAGATCAACTTATAGATGTTGCTGATTAAACTAATAGATCTGAAGTCCCTTAATTCCTTGGCACCATTTTTTAGGAATCAAAGCTACATATGTAGCATTGAAGCTTTTTTGAAATATCTCATAAGAGTAAAAATTCTGGATAGTAACCACAATATCTTACGTAACTACCTCCTAACACCTGATAAAACCCCCCATAGAATACCCATATAGACCAGAAGCTTTGTCGGTTGCACATAGCTTTAAACATTCAAGGATCTGCTCCTCATCAAAGGGACTCTACAATGCTTGTTATTCTTCTTCAGTGATCCTAGAACAATTATGCATACTGCAAGAGAGTCTCTAGTTTTCAGTTTTAGAGTAAATCTTAGCGTAGGAATTTGTCATCTCCCTTTTGATAGCTTATGGTTCTTCAATAGTCTCCCCTTCAACCAACAACTAGTCAATGTTGTTATTTCTTCTATGAGCGTTGACCATTATTTGAAAAAAAATTGTGCTACTATCATCCTCCTTGAGCCATAGAGTCCTGGATCTTTGCCTCTATGCTATTTCTTCCCTTTTAGCATTTTTTTCAAATTTCATTTAACGATTTTCCCTTTTGATCTTTTCCTTTTTATTTAGACCTCTTAGTTGTTAGATTACATCCAATTCAGATATTTGATGCAATATTAAGCTTTTCCTTATCTCCAAATTGCCGTAATTGCTTTGACTCCATTCTTTCAATTTCCTTTTGTGTGCTTTGAGCTTGCATGCAAGAATGTAGTCGGGTCTACCTTCAAAAATAAAAGAAGTCTACCAATTTCTAACTCTATTAGTGAAGCCTTCAGTCTCCAACCACCAATTCCCAAACTTGAAATAGGATTTCTTCTGTTCCCACATTGTAACAGTAGTGGTGTCGATCAGAGCAAACTCTGGGTAAAATTTCTTGTTTTATGTTCGTAAAACAATCATTCCATTCACCTATCAATTTTGGATGAGAGCTCCTAATTTTCCCCACAAGTCCAAGTATAAACTCCCCCTATCAGTTCAAGATCCACTAGTTCCATGTCTTCAATAAAATCAGAGATCTGTCATCTATCTAGTGTTTCCTGTGCAAATCCTTTTTTTAGAAGGAAATCTAACTATGTTAAAATCACCTCCTACCACCCAAGGACCTGTGAAAAGACCCCTCACAGCTCCAATTTTCCACCAAACTTTAACTTTATGTCTCTTTGTTGCAATTTGTAGCATAAACCCTGGTGAAATTCCAAATGTAGTCTTGAATTTGAGATTCAAATCTACATGTTAGAGAATAGGATCCAAGTAATAACCAATTCCCCTTCCAAATATTACTATCCACATCACTAGAATACCCCTAGTTCCATTAGCCTCTAATTTCCCATACTTTACACCCTTATTTCCCTATAGTTGCTTGATAATCTCCTCCATGTCCCGTCAATTTTTGTTTCCTGAAAACAGAAAACACCAGCTTTCCATATTTGAACCAAACTATTTACAATCCTTCTTTTTTGAATGCGGTTCAATCTCCTCACATTCCAAGATATGATTTTTACATTCAATGATCCACCATTGAAACTTCTTTTCCCCTATTCCTTCCTCCAGTACTCTTGAACTTCACATCAAACATTCAACCTATTTGTTCTTGAGTGCCTTTCTTTTATGAGTTGCCATAATCAATGGTTCAGTTGCTTGCCTTTTTGCTTGTCTACAACTATCTATCTTTACGAACAATGCCAGAGCCTCTTTCTCCTATCCATGGAAATTGACCCCATATTATTTCCTCAATTTAAGCACATTCTGATGGACCTATAAAAATGCGTCCATTTCCCCTTCTATTTCCTTCTCCTGGAGTTGTACCTTCAAAGGTTATACATCATACATTAGCCAATTATTTGTCTCTGGAGGCATAAGCATCTGCATGTGTCCATTGTCCCCTAGAAAGTCAATATATGCACACATTTTCGACAATATATGCACTTTCGAATTATTTACAACAACACACAATCCAAGGAATTTTCAATTGTAGCATAATTGGCATTTTCGACATTATTGTAGAAGACTTGTAGAAGTTTTAGTCTTCCCAATCTACAATTTATCTATAAATTATCTATATTTTATCTATAATTTATCTACAATTTAACTATAATTTCTGAAAAATATGTCTTCTTCTTCTTCGACGAGTTTCAATCTGAAATTCAGTCAAAACCAAGTCTAATCTTCACCAAAACCCCTCAAAATTGAGATATAAACTCATAAACATATTTTGAATTATTTACAACAACACCCAGTCCAAACAAATAATGATTTTTGAAAATCCAAATTTGAATTCAAAGCTTTCAAGCTTTTTAATGGCTATCAATGGTGGAAAATATATGGATAAGGAGAGAATTATGCTGCAATGGATTTTCTTCCGTTTTAAATTTCAAAATTAATAATGATAGAATCACATTAAATCTGATTGCTACAAAATTGGCGCTTTTTTAGGGTAGAATTCACTTATTTTTGGTTTGGTAAAATTTTTGTAAACAAACTATGGTCTAGGCGGGTAAATATCAAATAATGAACATTTTTGATAATAAGATTTGTTATATGGTATAGAGATAAAAATTCCTTTAATAAAACTGAGTCATTCTGAACATTATGTTTTGAACATCTCTAAAAGTATTGGGCTGCTTAGTTGGCCCAATACCTAAACCCATATTATTAACTCCCCCATTATTACTGACAGATACCCCATCCCCCTTATCCACATTTACTTTCAAATTAGGCACATCTTTTCAGGAGCCCACGTGCTCTCCCCCTTTTATATCACATCTACTCCTTCCATCATATGAGACATATGGCTCTATTGCCTGTTTTTGGCTCTTTCTGTATCTTCTTCATCTCCAGGAAGAACCATCGTCGGTGATTCACACCAGATGAGTATGACAAAGATTAACCCATTTTCTACAATCGTCACCTCCTTCATGACATCTTCAACATTTCCTTTAACTTTAATTCTCGCCCATTTTAAATGGTTCTTAAGCTTTGTCTCTTCCTCTGTTTCTAGCCAACCTCCACAATGGTCTCAAATTGCTCTGAAGACTTTTTTTAGTCTAGAAGTGCAGAGGAAGACCCATTGCTCTTGTTCAAATCTCCTTTTTTGTTGATTGTCTGAGCAACAATTGGCAGCCGGCGACCACCAATCCAGATGAAATTTTGCTCGTTTCCATCTCCACTCTCCAATCAAGATTTGTTCTGCCATATATTTTGTTGGAAATTCAAAGAGAAAATGACGACCCCCCATCTCGTAAATGTTAACACGGAACGAGTTTTTTCTGGTGCTCACTGACCACCTTCTGATATCCGCTAGTGTTGGCTTTTCGTCCAGGTGTTCCTTGAAATTTCCAACCACACATCTTCCCAACAGTCCATTCTCAGCCAAAGCATCTCCTCCAGATAAAAAGATTCTGTTCTGGTTTTAATCAAATCTGCATTGGATTCTTTCGTTTGCCATTTACTGGTTCTTACAGAAGTTGCAAAGGAAATATTGGGATCTGAAACTCTGGGAGCATTTGTAATAAGAGTTGTTTTGTTTTTATTTATGAAGCGGCTTATCCTAAATGCAATATCCTTCCACCATGCATTAAATGTAATTTCTGCAAAAATAGTTACAGATCTTCTTTCTCCCCGAACTGAAACGATACTTATACTTGTGGGTTTTCCTTGCGCAGAAGATGTTTGATTGTTCTTCCATTAGTTTCCATTAATGCTGTATCCGGTTCCGGTTCTGGGTCTATTTGGGTCTGGCGGTTTCGGTTCTGGCGTTTCTGGTGGTTCCGGTTCTGGCGGTTCCGGAGCTGGAACCGCTACCATACGGTTCCGGAACCATCCGGTTCCGATTCCGGCGGTTCCGGTTCCGCGGTTCTGGCGGTTCCCGGCGGTTCTGATTTTTTTTTTTAAATCAATATCTTGCATAGCAGTCATTAGTATATTGTAGAGTATATTTTATATGGTGTACTATGTTATTAGTATAATATATATTGTGTTTGGTAATTAGTATATATTGGGTATAAGTAGTGTATATTTTGTATATAAGCAGTATATATTGTATTTAAGTAGTATATATTGTATATAAATAGTGTATATTGTGTTGTAGTTAGTAATTAGTATAAATTGTATATAAGTAGTATTGATAAAAGAATATTATCTGTTGTATGTCATATATTGTATGTTATATAAATATTCAAGGATTGAAATAGAATTAAAGACAAAGAAATATTGAGACAAAAGATATTCAAGGACATGATAAAGAGCATATTTATTGACCAAAATGGCATATCTTTTTTTATTCTTCCTTCCCCCAATGGAATGAGCACAACATGGTACTAATACCACCATTAAAAGGAAAAAAAACTAAAAGAAGACATGCCAATGTACAAGTTACATCATAGTTTATGTACTATTTCAAACAAATCTCATAAAACCTTCAAGGTTTGGAGGTGGTTGTGTTGGCGGTGGTGGAAATGAAGCTTGTTCATCACCACTTCCGGGTGAAGATGTTTCCTGAGCAAGTTCCGCTAGCATTTCTTCATAGCACTTATCTATTTCTGGTTGTGATTCAGCTAGCCCAAAGTTCCTTCTTTCTGCGCGGATCCAATCTCGAAAAAGCACTGATTTTTCCAAGCTGTCCCGCATCGACGCCCTTTGATCGCCTATTTGTAGTCTTGCTTGACTAAAGGCGTTCTTCGATGCAACAGTTGACGCTTGAATCGACAGAACATCCCGAGCCATCCTTGCAAGAATGGGAAAATGCTTTTCCCTTGCCTTCCACCAATCCAAAAGGTCGAACGAGCCGTCTGGATTCTCATTCTCTAGTCCCTGCGACAAATAAACTTGAAGCTCATTTAGATGGGAAAAATCATCTACATTTTCACCTTGAGTACCCCTGAACTCCGTCCACGATTTAAGAGCTGTTAAGCCAGCAGCTCTTTTAGACGCCTGTGATGTGGACGAAGTAGGGGTTGGAATATTAGGCCTAGCATGCTCTAACGCCTGTTTATAAGCATTATAAACAGTTTGAGCATTCACTGTAATTGATGCTTTCGCATCAGATAGTGTAGCCATTTCTTCTTCTTCAAGATCTAAAGCTTGATAAATAGTAGAATACCAAAAGTTAGGACCTCATACTTTCATAGTAGGATTTAACATAGCAGCCACACCAAATATAGGAGGGATTGAAAAAAAATATTTTTTAAACTTCTTTTTCATTTCAGTAATTGCAATTTCATAAATTTCCCCTCCCTCGTTAAAATCAACAAACAAATTAGCAAGTGCGGCAATATAAACTAAACAGTTAGAAATAGTTGGATAATATTGGCCAGATAAAGCAGTTGTAGCCACATGAAAATGTTCTAAAAAATCTAAAAGAATTTTAACGTTAGTCCAATCTTGATTAGTTAGCATGTCATTATCTTCCTCCCCATAATCCCGAGAATTATAAGTAGCGTTAATTGGGTTTTTATATTCGTACGCCACTACTAAACTTTCGTACATGTAGTTCCACCTAGTAGGGCAAGGTTTAGGAACCTTTCTTTCTCTAAGGCCATATTCGTCACATTTTTTATCCATGAAAATTGACATTATTTTATCACTAAAATAAAAATATCTACATACATCTGAAACAGTGTTAGCAATAAACTTACCCGTGTGCCATGAATTAATTATTCTATATGCAATAATGCGTTTTTGTATTGTCCAGTCTTCGTCTATCCAATGACTAGTTACGGTTAGATAATCACAATCATTTCCGCTTCTACCAATATCAGTTGTAATAGACATACGATTACTTATATGGGTAAATAAATAGCGCAAGTATTGTTCATATTCATGCTTGTATTTATAAATGTCGGCCTTCACTGTGGCGCAAGGCCAACCTTTATATGTAGGATTAAATACTCTTCTAATATAATGAATCCAAGCAGGATTAGAAGCAAAAGAATAAGGCAAACACATAACAGTAATCATTTTAGCTAATTCTTCACGATCCTTATTTGGATCGTAATACAATATACCTCCGGTGACTGTGTTTATTCCTGGTTGAAATAGATTTGAACCAGTACTTGAGTTAACTGTTGTATCAGGACTTGTCCCCCCCCTCATGCTGCGCTTTCAATTGGAAATATCTAGCCTTATCGCTAGGGTGTAATTTTATATGTTTAACTAAACTACCTGTGCGGCTACGATCTCCAGTATACCTATGCACAAGTAATTTCCAACAAGATTTACGCTTAGCCTTATTTTGTTCTCTTAGTTGAATAAAAAATTGCCAAACTAATGAAGTTTCTGAACGCTTAGGAGGTTGTCTACTAAAAGAGGGAGTTTGAACGGGTGGGTGGTCCGGTTCATTAGTAGCAGGACTAGTAGGTGTATCATCTAAATCTACCGGAGCTTGGGTTTCGTCATCATCATCATTCTCATTTCCCTCTAAGATAGGTGCATTAGGATAAAGCATATTCATAATATCATCGTCTATTCTATCACCAACTGCTACATCATGTAGAAAATCAACATCGCTAAATTGAAAACACGGGTGATCACTATCAAGGATTCCGAAGGTTTCATTAGTATTTCTAGGTTGGCTACTACTTTGAACTTGTTTATCTTTTCTAGGTCGGGGAGCCGGGGGAGGGGTAGTATTTTGGCGACTACTTTCACCGTTTTAGATTTTCTTTTTCCGAACATATTTTTCAATGAAAATGCCATAATAATTACAATTAAGCAAAATAACAACACACAAAAATATTCTTAGCACGTAAGAGTTGAAACGAGTTTACCGGATTGACGAACAACTTCTTGAAAATTGAAAATCGTTGAAATTGAACACTTGAAAACTTCAATTCAACAACTTCACAATGTTTCACGAATTTGCAACAATAAATTAAGCACTTGCACTAGAAAGATTGAAAGAGAGCTTGAGAGAGATTGAGAGAGATTGAGAGATATTGAGAGATATTGATGAATTGGTGAATTAAAATGAAAGAATGAGGGGGTATTTATAGTTGAGAAATGGGAAATTGTGTAATTAAAAATGAAAGAATGAGGGGGAATTAAATTTTTTTTTTTAAAAATCAGACCGTTGCGGAACCGGTTGGAACCGTATGGAACCGCTTGAACCGGTCCGGTTCCGGTTCCGGTTCTGGCGGTTCCGATTCCGCGGTTCCAACGAGTGGAACCGCCCCATCACGGTTCCGGGGAACCGCCGGAACCGGAACCGCGGAATCGGAACCGGCAGAACCGCCAGAACCGCTGTTCCGGTCCGGTTCCGGTTCGGAACCGCGAATTTTACAGCCTTAGTTTCCATCTTCTTACATAGTTATCTACATTTCGTGATGCTTCTTGTAGCACGAAACACAGCCACTCCATAGTCTTCCTGCTGAATGTAGTTCTACGTATCAAATTGCGACTCCTTTCCACCCATTCAAACCAGATTTCAACCCTTGAAATGAATCTGGTGATATCGTAGGACTTAAATCCCACAACAAATTAAATCCTGTCTAGCCCCATAAATAACAGCAACCGTTAATTAAGACAGAGAAAAAATTAGAAGATGTCGCCGGAGAACATAAAAACTATTGGTTATTGCCGGAAAAAAAAGACTTTTCTAGCCTCGTAAAATGTGCCTGGGAGCATCTAACAAGAATAGGTTTTGCCATGACAGACTTGACATCTAAAATCAAAATGCACTATTGTTATATAGGTAACATGATTTCACATTTTCTTGACTCGAAATGATTGATAGAGAAAAGAACCCTTAGTTCAATTTTAATTTTAAAAATAAAGTAATTAACTCCAATGTCTAAAATAAGAATAATTTATAATTTGGAATTATCAATTAATCCATTGCTAAATTTCAGTTAAATTACACCTCTAGTTTAAATTGAATAAAATAATATGAAGTTCATAATCTTGTTTTCTCATGGACTAGAACGAGGGACAGATTCCATAGAAGAAGAGGCATTTATGAGGCAATTGCTGTCCCCTTTTCCTCTTACATAATCTTCCAATGTAATAAAGAGAAAAAAAAACCCTATATTCGAACTTATTTCTTTCTTTTTCTTTTATTAGTATTACTAACAAACTGTGGACTAAAAACAACAAGCTTCCGTTATCGTCCAGCGGTTAGGATATCTGGCTTTCACCCAGGAGACCCGGGTTCGATTCCGGGTAACGGAATTCTTTGGTTTTTGTCCCAAAGAAATGTGTAGTTAACGTAAAAAAGAAAGTTGAGAGGAGAAAAAGCGAGGATAAGCAAGCTAATCTTCTCCTTCTTCCTAATAAAGAATTGATTATAGAATAATTTCCCAAAAATAAAAAAGATCAGAGAATAATTTAGGCGTGAGGCCATGAGGAAGGCTGGAACCAACGGAAATTAGCTATGTGCGAAATTCTTATCCGCTCAAGGGCAAATTCCTCCTTAATATACCAAAAATAAACTAACATTTAATTTTTTTTTAGCAGATTATCAAAAGAATGGTTACTCTTTGTCTCTCTTCATCTTCTTCAGTGAAACTAAAGGAAATCTCCACTTTTCATTCTTTTCCAGCAAATACAAATTTCTTATCAAATTATCTATAGTATAGCTATATACTATTATATGCTTCTGGATCTTTTTTGCGCTGTCTTCAATATTTGTTTTTCCTTTAATAATAGTAGTATGGTACAATATCTTAAAAATGCTTTATAGTTGCGTACCTTTTTGTTTTTCTCTTTATTCCTATCTGTTATATAATAGTAGTATAGTCATTTATAGTTGCCGAAAATTAGCCAGTAGAATTATATACCTTGCGGGTATAGTTATATGTCGTGTTTGTATGATATGGTAGTTGTAATATTTTTAGTTGGCTTAGTTGCATTTTTAAGTGAATTCTATTTCTAAAATTATTTATATGAACATGTTTTGCAGTGTTGGGATTTCCTTGTGCCTAAAGACTTAGATTATAAACCAAAGGTTGATTGGGATACCAACTGCCATGTTATTCATCAATTGAAAGAAAATTTATCAAAGAGGTAACTTCAACTGTTTAAGAAAACATGCTTTGGCTATTTTTTGAATCTGCCACCAGTTATTGTGCAGATTCACGTTATGAATCATTTGCTTATTAAAGAAGTACATCATGAGGTGAAAAATAAGGTGCGGTTTGTAGTGAATGATTCTAGGTTGCGCTTTGGTTTGGATGAATTTGCACTTGTTACTTGGTTGAAATGTAAGGGTGAAACAAGTATATAGAGCATAGCAGAGAATAGGTTGATTTCAAAATATTGTGGGACTGCATCCGTGGCATTGGCCCAACTTGCAGATTCTTTTAAGAAGGAGAAATGGGAAACAGATGATGATGCGTTGAAGATAGCAGTTCTTTATTTTGTGAATAGCTTCTTACTTTCTCAACTCAAAACGAAGGTTATTTCATGGTCTTACATTGACTTGGTTGAATGCGGTGATTTTAATAATTACCCCTGGGGTATATATTTTTATAACACTACAATTGACTCGTGTTCCAATGAATTTCAAAATAAGTAGACTTGGTGGCTTCCCCTTGGTTTTACAAATTTGGTTGTATGAATGCTGCCCAAGTTTGGGTGGTCACTTTGCTAATCATATTTGAAACAAACTTCCAAGAATTTTGAATTGGGTATTCATGGGTCAAATACCAAATGAGTGAGATGTTTTGCGAATGTATAGCTTGCAATGCGAGCAGGTAATTTTCTCATTGTTGTCTCTCTCAATGTTTTGGTACAGTAGTTTAGTTACAGTTGTACCAATATCCCAGTTGAGTGATATACTCTGTTGGTATACATGTATATTATTTTGGTATCATATGGTAATAGGGATCTTTATCTTTCCATACTTGATTATCATTTTCATTTCTAAGTAGTGTGCTTAATAATTGCAGCTAAAGAATATCACTCCAACCAATGATGAGAAGCAACTATTTGATGTGCGTGGTCTAAACTTTGAAATTGAAGTTGAGTGCACTGACAGTCAGCTCGATAGCTTTCAGGTTTTTGCACTCAATTACAAAGCACAAAGTATGCATGAAAGTACCGGAGGTAATTCACAACCTACCAATGCTGAGGTAATGAAGAAGTTACAAGGTTTGAAGTTTTTGTAGAGACAAAGTTTGAGGAGATGCTTACAGATATTGATAGGCAATCAATGAAACTAAAGGAAAATTCAGCAATATTGATCTTTTATATAATATAATGCTATAGTACATTGTTCAAAGATGCAATATATGCTTATAGGATACTATTCCATTCTTTACTTTTAGTACACATAATATTCTTGTAATATGCATAATAATAAAATTGTTAGTTTCTCATTTTTAGCATAAGTAACAGGATAATGATCCTCACTTTCGTGAGATGCATAATGTGTTAGAAAATACGCTTAACGCTAGAGGAGGGGTGAATAGCGTTATAATAAAATTTAGCGTAAACTTGCGGAAATTAAAACTTGCAGAAATAAAAGGAAAGAACGCACCGATATATTCTGGTTCACCACAACACGTGGCTAGTCCAGTCCCTGTGAGACTCTCTCGAGATTTTTCACTAACTCTGTTAAGCTTCCGGGTGCTTAACAAACCGTTACAACTTGAGGACACAAGCCTCAACACTTTTGCTCGGAGATACCACACTCCAAGACTTCAACCAAGGAAACACAAGTTTCTTACAACAAGAGAATTACAATTCTCTTACAAGTGTATACAACACTAAAACACTCAAACAAAATACTCCTTAATGAGTAGATATGAGTAAAAGAAGTAAGCTCTGGATCACAACAACTTTGAACAAGAATATGGCTCTCAAAAGCTTTATGAAACTGAATATAAAATGATAAACAAAAGTATGCAAGCTTATAGCAATGTAATGATCAGTTGTAGTATGTTGTTGTGTTTAAAACACTGAAATGAAGCTGTATTTATAGTTGAAAAACTTGGCATTACCGTTGCCTAGTTGCAATTTAAGAGTTGCTGATTTTACTCACTGACAATCGATTGTCAAACCCCAACAATCGATTGTCTGCCAGTCAGATCAAAATTCAATCCCAGATTTTACGCATGATAATCGATTACTTACAATCCATAATCGATTACTGGCAACGTTCAAAAAATCCTTTCCAGATTTTACCACAAACAATCGATTGTCCAGAATCAACAATCGATTACTTAGCAACGTTCAAAAAATCTTTTCCGGATTTTAATCAAAACAATCAATTATACAGAATCAATAATCGATTACCTGACAGTATTTGAAAACTTTACGACAACGGTCAGCTTCACAATCGATTGCACAAAGTCAACAATCGATTACTTATCAGTTTTTTGAAAATATTTTAGACACTGCCTCTTGACAATCGATAGTTATATACTCACAATCGATTATTTAATAAATTTGAAAATCACTGGAAGTCACTGCCTCAACACAATCGATTGTCATTAGTTCACAATCGATTATTTTGTGACTTTGAAAAATCTGAAGGACACTGTCTCTTCACAATCGATTGTCATTAGCTTCACAATCGATTATTCTGAGTTTTGAAAAACTTTGATGGACACTGCCTCATCACAATCGATTGTCATAAGGTTCACAATCGATTATCATGCAGGTTTGAAGAAACCTGATGTTTACTGCCTTAACACAATCGATTGTCATTAGTTCACAGTCGATTGTCATGCAGTCTTGGCTTAAAACAATCGATTATCATTAGTACATAATCGATTATCTTAGTCCAGTTTTCAGAGGCATTTAAAAATCATTTTGACTAATGAAAATATGCATGATTTAAAATCATTTAGCATTAAATTAAATATGCATGATTTTGGAAAATAGTTTTATGAGAGAAGCCATGTTACGAGTCAAGTTGTAGTATCAAGATCACAATTAAGAATGACTCAATTAAACTATAAAACTTTGTCTTGAGCTTGAATCTCGATGTATATCAATTGTGCGCTTGTTTCTTGAACTTCGTCATATATCAATTTTCGCTTCGTTTGTCATTCATCAAAACCTATACAAAAGAACACACGTTTTAGTATATTGCATTGAGAATGTGTTTCCAACAATTTCCCCCTTTTTGATAATGGCAAACATTAAGCGGGATATGCAATGCAAGCAATTTATATTGACGATTCAAGACAAGTGTATACATGCAACAAGTATGCAATTTGTTCCCCCTCAATATATGAATTCCCCCTGAATTTAAGCTTATAGATATTGAGAGTGCATACCCGTTATCTTCCCCCTTTTGCCATTAGCAAAAATAACATAATAGTAAGATGCTAAAGATGTAAATAAAACTTGTTTATTAAAAAAATAGCAACATCAACCCGAATAATAGCAACATAATCGATTATTGATACTAAATAATCGATTTTTAGACGACGGAAACCGATTGTTGTACGTCAAGCTTTATAATTCCCCTTTCCTTTGGGGCGATACCTGCAAAAATCGTTAGACGTCTCCGACGCTCAAGTTAGAACTCATGTAATAAAATTGCAATGCATGACTTAGATCAACGTGGAGTCAAGGATCCCGAGTTCACTGCGAATTCGGAAGAAAGACTCTTTCTCTAAAGGCTTTGTAAAGATGTCTGCCAATTGGTTTTTGGTTTCAACAAATTCAAATTCGACATCGCCTTTGAGAACGTGATCTCTAATAAAATGATGTCTAATTTCAATGTGTTTCGTTCGCGAATGAAGAACGGGGTTCTTCGTCAAGCATATGGCACTAGTATTATCACATCTAAGAGGGATATGATCAAGACTTAGGTCATAGTCCAAGAGTTGTTGTTTCATCCATAGGATTTGAGCGCAACAACTCCCCGCGGCTACATATTCAGCCTCGGTTGTGGACAACGCAACACTTAATTGTTTCTTGCTAAACCAAGAAACGAGAGAGCTACCGAGCAAATGGCAAGTGCCACTAGTGCTCTTGCGGTCCAATTTGCATCCAGCAAAATCGGAATCGGAGTAGCCAAAAAGTTGGCATGAAGAGCCTTTGGGGTACCATAGACCCACATTTGTAGTACCAACAAGATACCTTAAAATCCGTTTTACCGCAATAAGGTGAGACTCCTTCGGACATGATTGATAACGAGCGCATAAGCACACGCTAAACATGATGTCCGGACGACTAGCAGTAAGATAAAGAAGAGAGCCAATCATACCTCGATACTTTTTGGTGTCGACTTCCTTACCTTTCTCATCTTTGTCTAGATGATCGGATGTGCTCATGGGAGTTGCCATTTCTTTTGCATTGTTCATCTCAAATCGTTTCAGCAATTCTTTGCAATATTTGCCTTGACAAATGAATGTACCTTCTTTCATTTGCTTTACTTGTAATCCCAAAAATAATGTTAACTCACCCATCATAGACATCTCAAATTCGCTTGTCATTAAATCGGAAAATTCCTTGCATAAAACATTGTTAGTAGCACCAAATATAATATGATCTACATATATTTGAACTAACAAAATATCATTGTTTTTATGCTTAATAAAGAGAGTTGTGTCAACTTTTCCCCTAATGAAATCATTTTCCAAAAGAAACTTACTCAATCTTTCATACCAAGCTCGGGGAGCTTGTTTTAAACCATAAAGAGCCTTTTTGAGTTTGAAAACATGATCGGGAGATTTAAAGTTTTCAAAGCCGGGGGGTTGTTCAACAAAAACTTCTTCTTGAATAAAACCGTTTAGAAAAGCACTTTTCACATCTATTTGATATAAATTGAAATTCATAGAAGAGGCAAATGCAAGCAATAAGCGAATAGCTTCTATCTAGCTACGGGAGCATATGTTTCCTCATAGTCAATACCTTCTTCTTGATTATAGCCTTTTGCTACAAGCCTAGCTTTGTTTCTAGTGATTATACCATTTTCATCTAGTTTATTGCGAAAAACCCATTTCGTACCAATTATGGTATGACCTTCGGGTCTTGGCACCAAATCCCAAACGTCATTGCGTTCGAATTGGTTAAGCTCCTCTTGCATTGCCAAGGTCCAAAATTCATCCCCAATTGCTTCTGAGATGGTTTTGGGTTCAATTTGAGAAACAAAAGCAGTATGTTCTAAGGTATTTTTGAGAGAGTTTCGGGTACTTACCTTGTCTCCAACGTTGCCAATTACCTGTTCGAGAGGGTGATCTTTGATTGTCCTCCACTCGTTAGGCATATTCATTTCTTTTTCCAATTGTGGCGCTTCTTCCGTTGGTTGTTCCTCAGTTTCATCTTTATTTTCCTTGGGTGGTTCCTCTTGTATTTTGTCTTTCAAGCTATCTAAGATACCTGCAAGATCAAAACCGGAAACCTTTCTCGCCAAGCGAGCATTATTTTCGGAAAATACAATATGAGGGGATTCCTCCACAATTTGGGTTCTTTTATTAAAGACCCTATATGCTTTACTGCGTGAGGAATATCCAATGAAAATACCTTCATCCGACTTAGCATCAAATTTACCCAATTGGTCTTTGCCATTGTTATGAACAAAACATTTGCAACCAAAAACTCTAAAATGGGAAATATTTGGTTTTCTTCCCTTATGAAGTTCATTAGGGGTTTTCATGAGTATCGGCCGAATTACTACTCTATTTAGAACGTAGCAAGCGGTACTCACGGCGTCCGCCCAAAAATGTTTGGGTATCGTAGCTTCGTCGAGCATGGTTCTAGCCATCTCTTCGAGACACCTATTTTTCCTTTCCACCACCCCATTTTGTTGTGGTGTACGTGGAGCAGAAAAGGTATGCTCGATTCCGAGTTCGTCACAAAAGTCCGCAAAGAGATTGTGATCAAACTCTCCCCCATGATCACTTCTAATTGAAGTGACGGTTGTTTCTTTCTCATTTTGAACACGCTTAAGAAAAAATTTAAAATTTTGAAAGCATCACTTTTATTGGCAAGAAATAAAGTCCAAGTAAATCTCGAGTAATCATCAACAATCACAAAAGCATATTTATTTCTTCCTAGACTTTCAATGCGAGAGGGACCAAATAAATCCATATGAAGCAATTGCAATGGTCTAGAAGTTGAAACAGTGTTTTTAGATTTGAAAGATGCTTTTGTTTGCTTCCCCTTTTGACACGAGTCACAAATAGAGTCATTTTCAAATTTTAAAAAGGGAAGACCAACAACTAAGTTTTGAGAAATCAATTTGTTCAAAAGATGCATATTGATATGTGCTACTCTACGATGCCATAGCCAAGTATCATCCTCTTTACTCATTAGACAATCAACATATTCGGGTGAGGAATTAGCAAGATCAACCATATAAATATTATCAACTCTAAAACCACGAAGTATGATTTTGAAATCACTACGTCTAAGTACTAGGCATTCATCCGAATCAAATAAAGCAAGATTTTCCTTGTCACACAATTGGCTTATGCTCAAGAGATTATGCTTTAATCCTTTAACAAGTAATATATGCTTAATAGAGGATTTTTCATCCTTACCGACCGAGCCGATGCCGATGATCTTTCCTTTATTGTTATCACCGAAGATTACACTTCCTCCTTCTTTGTGCTCTAATTGAAGGAATTTGGATTCATCTCCCGTCATATGCTTGGAACATCCACTATCAAGGTACCATAGTACACTTGATCCCTTCAAGCACACCTACAAAATAAATTAATGTTCTTTAGGTACCCATGCCATCTTGGGTCCTTGGGGGTTAGGCATATTATAATGATGCGATTGAGTAACATGTCTATGACGTGTAAAGCATGCAGGAGCAATATGACCAATACGTCTACAATAATGACAAGTCACATTTGGGTTATGCATCCTTCTAGGTTCATAGTAACTAGACGGATGAAAATTTCTTACTCTGTTTTGAACACTATGACTATTTCGCATTTCATGAGAATTATTTCTCCTACTATGAGCTCTAGGATGGGCAGCATTTCTAGAGTGATTGTTTCTCGGTTGAGGGCCATTGCTAGGTCTTCTAAGGGGTTCAAAAATTGGCCTAAAATATGCATCATTTCTAGGGTGACTATTTCTAGGTGGTAAGTCATTCCTAGGTCTTCTAAAATGTTCAGCATTTTGTCTAGCATGCATATTGGCTCTAGAGTTGTTGTTTCTAGGATAAGCATTTCTATTGTTAATCCTAGGTTGAGCTTTAGGTTGTTGGGGTTTAGCGTCAACCTTTTCTTCATTCTTAAAGCCTATTCCATTCTTGGCTGATTTCAAGTTAACAAGAACATAATTCAAGTATTTGTGCGAGGAATTAAACTTATCTAATGTGCCTTTAAGCCTACTTACTTCATTCTTAAGAAGCAAACAAGAAGTGCAATTTCTAGTAGAGCTTTCGGGCTTATCGGAACTTCTTTTTCCAAAAAACTTGTTTTCCTCTTTCAGCTTCTCTTTTTCTAAAACCAGTTTTTCTAAATCCTTTTCTTTCAAAGAAAGCTGTTTTTGAAAATCCTTTTCTTTTAATGAAGCATTTTCTTTTATGCCCTTAACAGTTTTTGAAGCCTTAATAAACTCAGCATATAATTCATCAAAAGCAGTTCGCATTTCTTCAAGAGTAAAGAAGTTTTTAGACGAAATTTGACATTACCTCATCTTTGTTGTCTTCTTGTGCCATAAGGCAAAGATTTGCTGCTTCGTCTTCTTCTCCTTCGCTTGACTCATCTCCGGAGTCGCCTCCCCAAGAAATGTATGCACGTTGCTTTTTAAAAGGTTTCTTCTCCTTTTTGATGTTTGGGCAATTTGATTTGATGTGCCCGATTTCACCACATTCATAGCACTTGATTTGTTCACCTTGCTTTTTGCCCTTGCGTTCATACTCCTTGCGCATGAACTTTTGAAATCTTTTGATAACGAGTCCAAACTCGTTGTCTCCTTCCTCATCAATTTGCGGTTGGCTTGTGCTCGCCTTTAGAGCTATTCTTTGCCTCCTTTGATCATCAACAAAAGGGTTAAGAATAGTAGATTCATAGGTTTTAAGGTTACCTCTTAGTGCGTCGATGGTGACGTTTGAAACTCCAATGGATTCTTGAATTGCATCGGCCTTTGATCTCCATGCCGGTGTGAGACTTCTAAGAATTTTTCGAACGAGCTCTCTATCCGTGAATGTTTTCTTGAGAGCATGTAAGTCATTTACGATTATTGAAAATCGCTCAAACATTTCGTCCACCTTTTCACCTTCCTTCATGTGAAATAATTCATAAGAATGGGTTAGGAAATCAATTTTTGCTTCCCTTACCTGGTCCGTACCTTCGTACGTGACTTCTAGCTTGTCCCGCATCTCCTTTGCCGTTGTACAACACGATATTTTCCTGTAATCGTCAGCATTAACAGCACAAAATAATAAATTTATTGCTTTAGCATTATTTTGAACCTTTCGGATGTCATCCGCGTCATACTCATCCTCGGACTTGGGAACCCATTCGTTTTCCACCTTCTTTGTTGGAATTTGGTTTCCCTTCATTATCACCTTCCAAAGGTGAAAGCTGTTGGACTGAACGAAGATCTTCATCCTCTCCTTCCAGTACGTGTAATTTGTACCGTTTAATAGAGGTGGTCGTGCGGAGTACTGACCTTCTTCAATTCCTGCAAAAGAATCAAGAGTAGAAGCCATGGATGGTTCTCCCAAACTGTTAAGTTTTCAGAGAGTTGGGCTCTGATACCAATTGTTAGAAAATACGCTTAACGCTAGAGGGGGGTGAATAGCATTATAATAAAATTTAGCGTAAACTTGCGGAAATTAAAACTTGCAGGAAATAATTAAGTGCATTAAATAAATAAAAGGAAAGAACGCACCGATATATTATGGTTCACCACAACACGTGGCTAGTCCAGTCCCCGAGAGACTCTCTCGAGATTTTCCACTAACTCTGTTAAGCTTCCGGGTGCTTAACAAACCGTTACAACTTTAGGACACAAGCCTCAACACTTTTGCTCGGAGATACCACACTCCAAGACTTCAACCAAGGAAACACAAGTTACTTACAACAAGAGAATTACAATTCTCTTACAAGTGTATACAACACTAAAACACTCAAACAAAATACTCCTTAATGAGTAGATATGAGTAAAAGAAGTAAGCTCTGGATCACAACAACTTTGAACAAGAGTATGGCTCTCAAAAGCTTTATGAAATTGAATATAAAATGATAAACAAAAGTATGCAAGCTTATGGCAATGTAATGATCAGTTGTAGTATGTTGTTGTGTTTAAACACTGAAATGAAGCTGTATTTATAGTTGAAAAACTTGGCATTACCGTTGCCTAGTTGCCAATTAAGAGTTGCTGATTTTACTCACTGACAATCGATTGTCAAACCCCAACAATCGATTGTCTGCCAGTCAGATCAAAATTCAATCCCAGATTTTACGCATGATAATCGATTACTTACAATCCATAATCGATTACTGGCAACGTTCAAAAAATCCTTTCCAGATTTTACCACAAACAATCGATTGTCCAGAATCAACAATCGATTACTTAGCAACGTTCAAAAAATCTTTTCCGGATTTTAATCAAAACAATCGATTATACAGAATCAATAATCGATTACCTGACGGTATTTGAAAACTTTACGACAAAGGTCAGCTTCACAATCGATTGCACAAAGTCAACAATCGATTACTTATCAGTTTTTGAAAAACATTTTAGACACTGCCTCTTGACAATCGATTGTTATATACTCACAATCGATTATTTAATAAATTTGAAAATCACTGGAAGTCACTGCCTCAACACAATCGATTGTCATTAGTTCACAATCGATTATTTTGTGACTTTGAAAAATCTGAAGGACACTGTCTCTTCACAATCGATTGTCATTAGCTTCACAATCGATTATTCTGAGTTTTGATAAACTTTGATGGACACTGCCTCATCACAATCGATTGTCATAAGGTTCACAATCGATTGTCATGCAGGTTTGAAGAAACCTGATGTTTACTGCCTTAACACAATCGATTGTCATTAGTTCACAATCGATTGTCATGCAGTCTTGGCTTAAAACAATCGATTATCATTAGTACATAATCGATTATCTTAGTCCAGTTTTCAGAGGCATTTAAAAATCATTTTGACTAATGAAAATATGCATGATTTAAAATCATTTAGCATTAATTAAATATGCATGATTTTGGAAAATAGTTTTATAAGAGAAGCCATGTTACGAGTCAAGTTGTAGGATCAAGATCACAATTAAGAATGACTCAATTAAACTATAAAACTTTGTCTTGAGCTTGAATCTCGATGTATATCAATTGTGCACTTGTTTCTTGAACTTCGTCATATATCAATTTTCGCTTCGTTTGTCATTCATCAAAACCTATACAAAAGAACACACGTTTTAGTATATTGCATTGAGAACGTGTTTCCAACATAATGATTATGACCCGTTTGAAAGAGGACACGTTGGGAATGATCCTGTAGCTATTGGAGATCGCACGCCCAAAGCGCCTTCTAGTATGTAAATCACATATTTTAATTTTTATTGCTGTTGTTTTATTGAAAATACTACTTTTGCTTATACTTTTATATGTTTAGTATCTGGTTTCAGATGGGTTGGTCGAGATGGAGGTGTTACTGGTGTCAATATGAAGAATGTCACAGCAAGTCATGGCGTAATTAATGAGGATTTGCATTCTGGTAAAATGTTGTATATATAATTTTTCTATTCTTTTCTTATTTATTTAGCTCTATGTATTTGTGCGTTCACTAACCTTTTTTAACACTTTTTCCAGTCCCCTACGTAAATGAGCATGATTTTGGCTTGGATTCTAAATTTGAACTGCCTGCATATGCAATTGATCAAATCACCGCCATTACACAACAAGCAACATATAAGCAGTTATCTCATGATGTTAAAAAGTCGGGTCCTGCTCCCCTGTCATCAGAAATCCCTACACAGACACGGGCAAATGTTGTTATTGAGTCTAATACTGCTCCACGTGGTACAATGTTGATGTTACTAATTCTATAGTTAGTATGTAAATTATAGGTTCTTGATAGTTTTTTTATTTAAGTAGTGATGCTGATAATGCCTTTTATATGTTCGGCATCTCGGGTTGATGGTGTTGGTCAAGTGGATGTTGGTGGCAGTAATGTGAATTTGTCTTCTGGTGATGTCTTTCATATATAACTTTTCATTCTTCTTTTTTAAATTTCTTAACTTTGTATATTTGTTTATTCACTTGCATTTTCTAATTTATGCTTCATGTCGACACGGGGGTGATCTTCACTTGGATTCTGATTTTGAATATACTGATTCTCAACTTGATCTAATTGTTGCGATTACACAAGAAGGGAGACGTAATGTAAATCAATCTGGAAATGAACTGATAACTCGTGCTGTAAAATAAGTCTAAACCTGATTACTTGGCATCAAGAAGTATTGTCCAGATACAAACAAATGTTGAAATACTCCTGTAGTTTTCACACGGAAAAGGTGCCATGCAACTCTAAAATAGTCACCGTATAGGAATGACTAGCAATCTGGTGTTAGTGCAGTTGGGGGATCCTCGAAGGTTATCAAATAAAGATTTTCACTTGTAAATGACATTTCAATGGTTGTTGATTATAAGCTTACGACTGCATTCTCAAACTTTGTCGAAGCAAACATGCAATTAGGATAGTGCGTATTCATTTTCATGTACTTTTATTTTCATGTTTTCTTAACTTTTGTTGTTATATTTCTTATCCATGTCTTCTTTTATATGAAATAGGCAAGTGTATTTACCTGGTAATCAAAAGCTAGACCCTTGTTTTGACTTTGAAGTTGAACAGATTGATGATAAGATATTTTTCCATATCTTAAACTATTCTGGCAGGCGGTTGTCTAGTTCGGTATGTGTACTGCTTTTTACTTTTGTTGTTGTAGTAGTTCAATCATATTTTTAGTGTTATTCATGTTTTCTTCCTCTCTTTTTTGCAGCACTTAAATATTATATTCTAGTATTTCAGGAAGAAGGCAAAATATGGAATTAATATGCCAATCAAAGTCACTATTACAGATACTCTATTTAATAATATCATTCAAAAGGTTTTCAGAGAATTTGTAAAAGGTGGGAATTCCCACCAAGATCATTTGATTGATAGATCAAACGATATCACAAAGTACATGAAAGGACTTAGAATGTATTGCAACACTCTATGGCACCAGTTTTATCATGTCCTTTTTCCAATTAATTTGGCAGAAAAGTGGCACTGGATATTGGGTGTGTATCATTCCACAAGAGATGTTTTTGCGTATATGACTTGCTACGTAGTCAAAAGCACAAAAAAAGCTATTCAAAAAGTGGCAGAGGCATACGTTGTGTTGATCCCCCTATTTTAGCATTGAATATTATAACCAAAGAAGTGACATTGTAGTACAAAATGGTCTGCACATGGGAAAGGAGTTGACTGATCCTTTTGAGATTGAACTGATTACAAATCTACCAACACAGTGAAATTCGTAAGAACGGTTACTTTTTTTTACTTTATTTTCCTCATTCATATTAACATTTTCACTTCTAATTATTTTATATTCTATTCATTTGTTTTATTTTATAGATTGTGGAGTATATGCTGCATGCTTTCCTGAGTATATTATTGAAGATCTTCCGATCCTTGTTGCCAATTTTGATGTGGTTGGTCTTTGGTATAATGTTGTGGCACTATGGGAGGAACAAGTAGTTGCATGGCGAATCAAGTGAATCTGAGGCTCCAGTAACACCTAAAAAGACTCATGGAAAGAAATGCAAGTAGTATAGGTCTCTTTTTGGTTTTAGTTAATCGTGGCATGAAAATTTTATAGGATTTTAATAGTTTCTGATAAAGTATGGTATTTTGCATTATTATATTTAAAAATGCTAGATTTTAAAAGTATTTTCTAGGAATACAATTGTAATAGTACAATATGTTGCTATAACTATTTTAATGTTAGAATGTATCTTCAGTTTGTTTTATTGGACTTTTCTTAGGATTCTTCCATAAAGTTGTTGGTTTATTAGGAGTGTCTTTTGGAGACAGAATTTTGTCAGCACTTGAAGTCAAGCCATTAGCGTAGAACATGGATGTTACAGTAGCACTGTTAGTTCTTACTACTACTTTCATTTGTAGTAGGAGAAGCATTATTAGTCGTTGTAATATACAAACAGAAGTTTTTTTTGGAGGTATATTTTTAAGGGAGTTACGATGTTCAAAAAGAGGAACTATATTGTTATTTTATCGATGAACAGGGCGAGCATTAGTTTGAATAAAATGAAATATTTTTAGAAAGTGAAATGGTCTTGAAATTAGTTGTTAGTTGTAGTTGAATCTAAGAAAATATGTGCTTAATTTGCATTGCTGCACCAGTTGTATTCTGCAAAGATTTTGGTTTAGGTATATTAGTGCAGTAGAACTATATACCAATCAGGTATACTGATATATCATTTGGGTATTTGAGTACCTTTTTTCCTGCAGCAACTAGATGTAAGTGCTGACATGAGTTGCAAAGCGCACGCATTTTGGGTATCACGTTGTATTTGGTGCACCATTTGCATTTCTGTGCATATTTTGTTTTAGACATATTAGTGTAATACCACTATATACCATTGAGATATACAAATATACCATTTGGATATCACCTTATAGTTATGTACCTGATGATGTACAATAAGTGCATGTAAATGACTTCCAATTTGTTATACTTCAATACAGATATGAGCTGCAAATCATGCCCATTTTGTTAATGATGTATGTACAATTATTGCATTTGCAGCACCACTTCTATTTCTGCACATATTTTGATACCAATAAGATATATAGATATACCAATAAGGTACACAGATATACCACTTAGGTATCACAATTATATTTTTGCTTCTTTTTTCCTGCAACAAATAGATGTAAATGCATCCCACATTTTATATACTAAAATAGAAAATAAACAGGTTCTTATTGAAAACACAAGTAGACATATAAATTTGTTTTCAAAAAGTAACTTGGCAAAGAATCATCATACCAAATATATGTCTGGTGCAAGAAATGTATTTTTTTTTTTTTGCAATTCAAATGCTATGATTCTACGATATATGAGTTCTATAAAAATATTGAAGTATTATATCAATCTCTCTTTGAAATAATTCAGCATGTTCTCTGGTTGTGTCCTTTTCTCCCAAATAGTGCACATGTAACTGTATTTCCTTCCCAGCCTCCTATGTCTCTCTTCTTTTTAGGTCTTCCAGGTTTGATTTTTTCTTTCTGGTGGCAGTACCACCTACGAAGAGACTGTTCTGGAATTTGCCATATTGTTTCATCAAGCAAAGGATTTACTGGTATCTCATATGTTTTCAGCAAGTACTCTATGTTGTAGCAATCCGAGCAATACTTGAATGAATCCATATGGATTTTTTTTATAATTGCCATTATATTGGATATAGAATATAATCTAGTTGAAACCTCCCACAAGTGAAGTTTTTTTCATGTAGGCACACCACATTTCTTGTTTGTCCATCAATTACTAAATGTAAGAATTCAGTTGATGACAACACCTAGTATAATTTCAATTAAGAAAAATTATTAACCATATGAAGTAATAGTATTTTTCAAATAATAATATTCAGTTGTTTAGTGAAATCACTAAGGTAAAAAGTAAAACTATAGTACATGCAGTGTTTTATGATTTTGAAAATGCATACCATCATCGTCTGTGATAAGATAGTATTATCTGATAAAATTTTCTCATACTTTGCACCAATCTTTAAAAATGATTCCACTGCATCCTTCCGATTTGTGTAATTTTATTTTGAATCAATGTTATCATAAAGTCAAGTAAATTCACAATTGGGAGGTCTCTTGCGTGCTTATTTGCTGTATTTACTGATTTCATATTTGATGTTATGGTCATGGTTCTATTTTCCTTAGAATGCATCCGGGGCCATTTATCATATCCAATATCATCAGTTATGTATTCACTCTACTATCAATAGCTTCTAACTCTGCCATATGCCTATTGAGTTCTTCAATAGTGTATGCTCTTGCTAACGTAAAGTATACTTCTTTGATTTGTTTTTGGCTCTTCCTGAATTTTGTCTTTATGTGGTTCCACAGATGGAACATACATGCACAATGAGGGACTTCTGGATATATAATTGAAGTTGATCTCCATATACCATAATGCCTATATGATACAATGCACATTCACTCTCTTTGTCCATAGGTTTCTCTGAACTGCATGAAGAACCACTCCCTGGATCCATCATTTTCCAAATCAACAATTGCATATGCGATGGGTAGAATTTGTCTTGTAAACCCAAAGAACAAAATATCAATTAAAACACACTATATTAATTTAGCATTTCATAAGTAGTATAGTCATAGGTAGGTGCTGGTGTGTAGCAAAATTACTATATACTCTGTTGGCATATTTGTATACCATAATGGTATCATATAATAATTGAAAATATTTTTTGTTTATTTAACTAAATGTGATTGGATGTAATTGGATTGTACACACAATATTAATTTAGTATTTCATATAGTATTATAGTCATAGGTAGGTGCAGATATATAGCAAAATAATTATATACTCTGTTGGTATACTTGTATACCATACTGGTATCATATAATATTTGAAAATCTCTTTTGTTTCTTTAACTGAATGAAATTGGATTTTATTCTTACCCTCTGCGTCTTTCATGGGAGCCGTGAGTATGGTCCCTCTATATATTGACTTGAAAAAACTTCCATCAACTATAATTGTTGGTCTACAATAGACACATTCTCTAATCGATGCATATATAGCTATGAATATACAAGAAGCCCCCATCTCCTTCAGTGTGTAGTCGTGTCACTAATCCTGGGCTAGCATACTCTTAACATATAAAGATATGTTGGAATTTTCTTGTACGACTCACTTGGTGTTCCTTTTAATAAGTACATTGCTTTTTCTTTTGATCTCTATGCTTGCATGTAGCTTAAGTCCATACCATATGCTTTTTGGATGTCTCACTGGATATTTATTGGTGTATATATAGTTTTCAGATCAACAAGTTCATCTTGTACCATAGCTGCAACAAAAGCTGAGACAGCTTGCTTTTGTGAACAAAATCTCTTATCAGTTAAACAACTGTGGACGGAATTGAAATCCGTCACTTTGAAAAGATTTGATGCTCGCGAGCTTGATGCTTTAAGTTTCCAAGTGCATCATTCATCCACGCATTCAAAGATATACCTGTTTATAATACAAATACAGTTATGTATCATGTTTTATTGATAAAAATACACACAAAATCCGCACAATTATACTCATATTGTATACTGTGTTGGTATACTTATATAGTGTATCAGTATCATATTTTGCTGATAAAAAATATAGACAAAGCATCACAATTCTAAGCTCACATAGTATACTGATTTAGCATACATATATATACTATATTGGTATTATATTTTACTGATAATAACAAACACAAACCAATACAGTTATATACTCGCATAGTACACTAATATAGCATACTTATATACTATACCAATATCACTGATAAAAAACACAAACAAACCAATACAATTCCATACTCGCATCGTATACTGATTTAGCATACTTATATATTGTATAGGTATCACATAATTTTTTTACTCGAAAATATGGAGAAGAACCTTCTTGGGCATGATTTATTAACCCGATATTGACATTTTTCTCTAACGGCATACTGTTTCATAACGAGAGCCAGCAGGTTCTTATCTTTGTAAGTTTGTCCTTTTTCAACATTTTGATAAAATTGATCAATTATGATGTTTGCATCAAGTTATAAAATGGCTTCATCTCCTTCTTGCACATCAAACGTGCTAATCATGTCAGTGCTTTCAAATTGTGCAATTTCTAATAAAATTGGAGCAACATCGAAAGTAGAGGAGCTAGAAACTATAGTGTTTTTAGCAAACGACACACACATGGGAAGTGTTATCATCCTTGCACTTAATTTTTTTCAATTCCATGCAAACACTAACACTCATATCACTGTAAATTATAATTTGTGGATGTCCTTGGGCAATAACATATTGAATAATTATTGTGTTACTGTCCTTTTGCAGCTGCTTTGCAATTTCTCCGAGAAGTTGTTCAAATTTTCAATATGTCTTTATTAGAATTGCATCAACATGAAAATTTATGAAATTATTGTTATCATCCCATTTTCCACTATGCTCCAGCAGAATTGGTATATTTTCCATGATTTTGAAGTTATAATCACTTTTATGTCTAAAATTGAATCTCAACAATACGAATTTCAACAGTGTTGATGTCAAATATTGAATTTCAATAACAGATTTTTTCAAATCAAACCTATAGATCTCCAAATCTCCTAACCTGTATTAGAATTTTCAACTAAAAATTCATAAGTTTGAGCGCTAAACTTCTATAATACTTATTTTTTTTGACATTTTGCTCTCCCAACGAAATTAAAATCCAAAAATAATATGCGAATAAACATCTTCGATCTGTTTGTTCACACTTAGCGATCTCCAAATTAGAGTATATCGGTGAAAATATCAATTTTGTTCACTTATTTTCTGAAATTTTGAGCAACTTTTGGGTTTTTATAGGTAGGACATTAAGCATGAGGTAGTTATTTTAATATTTTGGTTTATTTATTAAATGGGTAAAAAATTATAATTATTTAACTTGTTATGAAATAATATAAAGACAAGAACAATAATGCAAGAATAAGAACAATATAGAGAGAGAATAGGGAGAGAGAGAAGTATTCTTATTAATACTTGGGGTGATTTACAATGGGGTAAGACCCCTCTATTTATAGGAAGAGGAATGACTTAGCTTCAAGCTAAAACTCTTAGACATTCACTCTAAATAGACTTCTATTTTATAACACTCCCCCTTGAATGTCTATTCAATAATGTGCCTCATAAAACCTTAAAACCAAAACCCAATGGGAAAAATTAAAGTAAAGGAAAAAGAGTACACATGTTTGAATATGCGCCTATTGGTTGCCTCGTTAAAAACCTTGCAAGGAAAACCCAGTGGGAAAAAACCTTGTAAGGGAAAAAGAGTGCAACGCGCATTGACTCCCTCCTAATGAGTACATCAATTTATATCCTTGAGCATTTGCATTCCAATCTTGTGCATCATCTTCAAAACGATCTTTGGTAGACGTTTGACAAATCAACCATATTGACTTGAATAAATATTCCGCACCTTGAAATCATCATTCTTGATAAATATGAACACCTTCATATAATGTCGTGGAATAACTCTTCAATATCTGCATAGATGCATTCTCAATGCCATCATGCTTATAGTTATAGCAAGATACATATGTACACAAATTGTACTAAGGATGTGGTACTTCAGGACCAAGAATTGCATATGCTTCAAGCAACTTAAATCTTTCAAGTTAAGTCATATAAGCCATATAATAGATTTTAGATGCATATCAAGTTTTCCATGTCATGCTAGACAAATAAGATAAAGAAAACTGATTATACATACCTTTGACTTTATACTTTCAAGCATTTGAACTATAGGTTCAAAACTACATGTCTTTCATATGGAATCAATTCTTCTTGAATTGTATCTCTTCCATTTAATTACTTTCTTTGGGTCAGCAAATGCGTATAGCATGCTTTGCAATATGTTGCAATTGAATTATCCCTTTTATGAACTTCAGGTTCATATCATGATATTCGGGGATATACATATAGAAATGATAATTCATCCCATGTAACCTTTTCTCAAGTGTTTATCATGTCTCCCCCTCATGTTAGTAAAGCTAACTTGTTTCCTCAACTTTGGGAAATCATCTTTGTGCATTATCATGTCAATATACACGGCACATTAATAATAAGATGAAATTATTTGGTTCCTGACCCTGAACCACTTGTGAGGGGAGAATATAATATACTCTCGTATACAACGTATATCAAACTGATATATATAACTTTGTTCTCATAAGAAACAGTTTAGCTATTAAGTGGAAGCACTCAATAATTATCTTGCTAAACTTACTTTGATATAAACCAACTTATCAAGATGAACTATCTTGAGTAGAAAATCTGGAAATTATGCTCGAAGTTAGATTACTGAGCAATTTACCTCGCAAGCACCGGCCAGGCTGCGGGTTAATAACAATTGCGCATGTAACCATATCATAGATGCATCATATGTGGTATACATGGCAGGTGAATGGGCCCATATTCACCTTTGATATTTCCAGAATTTATGGGCTTCAACCCGAACTCTTTAGTTGGTCAGTTCATTAATGAGAACAAGTGTTACAAGAGAATTCGTAAAGAACTTTCTATTTCTTTAATATTCACCTATGTGAATTTGCACATCATACTTAAACTGAGATGGCTAATACGAACGCTAACTGAACAAATTATCAATATTGGTAAACTTCAAATTTACACCATGATATGTGCACTTATCAATAAACTTCAGGTTTATTATGACATGGGTTTTTATACCAATAGATATCCACTTTATTGTGGCATTCTTTTGTTTGTGTAGTACAAACTGGAGAACAAAGCGGGTAGCTTTTCATATGCAAATTACCCCGCTACAAGTTGTAGTAATAGGAGATATCAAAGCCTTCCTTTATTTATAGTCTCAATATAATCAATCGCTTTCGCGTGTACTTTGGAAACTGAATAAGTTTCTTTGAGACTTACTACAGCACAATACTCAATTGTGTTTCTCCAACATAGTAATAATTGGCTCTTCTAGAGCTCTTAATTAATTTTGTACTACCACAGATTCATCAACATCCATGTGGTGAATATCTTTCTTAAAGAGAAAGTTATACCATTATGGTCATGTCAAACTTATATGCAAGATATGTTTCTTGCATTATCGTTGTCCTTTAATAGTCATATTTCCAAAATACTTTGGCGTACAATAGGTACGTGACCAACGATCATTCATGCCATATATCATCTCAAACCTCCTTCTAGGGGTGAGTGTGGTATCATCTCAAACCTCCTTCTAGGGGTGAGTGTGGTATATTTAATACCAATTTCATGTTCATATTCTTCCAATAATGAATATGTATTCGTGAATCAGATGTTGTCACATTCACTTCGGGGATATGTGGTTTTGTTATCCTTTTCAAATCTATAAATGCGTCAGGCATTTGATTTGCTATTCTTTGCAAATGGATAATCTTTTGTGCCTCTTTCACAAATAGAGGTATGTGGATCAAGATGAGATAATAATGCATTTTTCCACAAAATTTCCCGTTTGGTTTCACCAACTTCTCCCCCTAATTTTGGGAAAAGTGTCTCATCAAATTGACAGTCTGCAAATCGTGCAGTGAACAAATCTCCTGTCAATGTTTCGAGGTAGCGAATAATGGAGGGCGATTCAACCTCAACATATATTCCTAAACTTCTTTGCAGACCCATTTTGGTGCGGAATGGCGATGCTACAGGCACATATACTGCGCATCCAAAGATTCTTAAATGGGATATATTGGGTCCATGACCCAAAACCAATTGCAACGGGGAATATTTGTGTCAATTCGTCAGTCAGAGACGAACTAGCATTGCTGTATGCAAAATGGCGTGAACCCAAACCAAAGTCGGCAGCCGACGAACTAGCATTGCTGCATGCAAAATGGCGTGAACCCAAACCGAAATGGGCAGCCTCGTTTTCATGAAGAATTCAAGATTATTCTCATCTATTGTCTCAATATGATATCCATTTTGAATGATATCTTTAAAACTCAATAAGTTCTTCTTAGACTTGGAGGAGAATATTGCATTCTCTAAGATAAACGTCGTGCCTTTGGGCAGAGTTACAGTTGCTCTTCCGGAGCCTTCAATCAATTTACTTCCCATGGTTTGACATATAAAAGAAAATATACGAACATGAGAATAAACAACTTCAATCCGTTTGTGTCACATAATATTATCAAAATCTGCTGATGTCAGTTGACTAAAATAAATCAGATAGTCGATTACATGTTTTCCATAATCGATTACTATGCAGTTTGAAAATTTCAGTTTAAGCATTTTCATAAAACAATCGATTGTTAAACACACACAATCGATTGTTGAGCATTGACAATCGATTGTTAAACATAGACAATCGATTGTTGACAATTTTTGAAAAATTCCAGATCACACTGTTTTAAGACAATCGATTGTTAAATATAGACAATCGATTGTTGGCTATTTTGAAAAATTCTAGAGCACACTGTCTTAAGACAATCGATTGTTAAGCATAGACAATCGATTGTTGACTATTTTGAAAAATTCCAGATTACACTGTCTAATGACAATCGATTGTTAGACATAGACAATCGATTGTGGATGATTTTTGAAAAATTCCAGAACACACTGTTTTAAAGACAATCGATTGTTAATCATAGACAATCGATTGTTGACTGTTTTTGTAAAATTCCAGATCACACTGTTTTAAAGACAATCGATTGTTGATCATTGACAATCGATTGTTTTGCAGTTTTTATGCGAAATATGAGATAACCGACTAGTTTTTCAGGTTAGTCGATTACCTCTACTGGAAAGTAAAAATATTATTGATATTTGAGCATATTGATACATTCTAAAGAACTAATACTAACATTATATCATGAACTAACTAATACGAGCTAATACTAATGGCTATTAGTTTATTCATTCACTAATACAAACAAGTAAATAAAATCAAACAGCTCCATCTTCTTTCATCACTGATCCATCACCGATTAGGTGGTCTATCTTCCCCTCGGGTTGCTCAAAGAAGTCTGCCACATCCAAGTGGGTGATGTCAAAGTTGTCGTCAGAGACAAAATTCGTTTCAGGGCGTTTACTCTTTCGAGATGCTTGATAAAGGTCAACCAAGTGTCTTGGTATACGGCAAGTCTTTGACCAGTGCCCTTTCCCACCGCAACGATAACATATAGTTTCTGAATCATTTGCCTTAGGATCTTCATGATCCCGTTTCTGCTTTCGGCGGTTATCTCTCCTTGGGGGTTGACGGACTTCATTGGAATTTCTTCCTTGTCTACGTCCCTGGCTATGACCCCGTTTACGACCATGACCATGGCCCTTTTCATGTTTGGCATAATGAGAGTGCACCTTATCTGCTTCAGGCAGTGGTGTAGACCCAGTGGGTCGATTTTCGTGATTTCTCATGAGCAGGTCATTATTTCGCTCAGCCACTAGTAGAAGGGAAATCAGTTCAGAGTACTTTGTAAAGCCTTTCTCTCTGTACTATTGTTGTAGTACCATATTGGAGGCATGAAACGTTGTAAACGTTTTCTCAAGCATATCATAATCGGAGATTTTATCCCCGCATAGCTTCAATTTAGAAGTAATTCTGAATATTGCAGAATTATATTCAGAAACGGACTTAAAGTCCTGGAGCCTCAGATGAGCCCAATCATATCGTGCTTGTGGCAGAATGACCAACTTCAGGTTGTCATATCTCTCCTTTAAGCCATTCCACAAGATGAGTGGATCCTTGACGGTGAGATATTCAATCTTCAAACCTTCATCAAGGTGATGGCGCAAGAAAATCAAGGCCTTCGCACAGTCTTGGGTGGATGCTTTTTCTCTATCTTTGGTGGTGTCTCCGAGACCCATAACATCTAAGTGGATTTCAGCATCCAACACCCATGTCATATAGTTCTTGCCCGAAATTTCAAGGGCAACGAACTTTCTTTTCGTAATGGAGATATGGTATAAGTAAATAAGTTAATGACGTGTTGATTTTCATCATTTTTAACATGTGTGCAAAAACGATGCATGATCGCATAAGAATATGTAAACAATATGTATACTTAAAATTACTGTCATATTGCAGGAACGTTTATACTTATACAGACGCGTTAATAATTTGAACTAGTAAATAAGCAATGTTACATTGACTGATGAACTAAAACTATATATCATATAACATGGTGTACAGATTAGCAACACTTACTGTACACCTATTATTGTACATAACTGTTTACTAGTTGATGTTTAAAAACAAAACAGACAAAGTAGTGATTAATATGTCGCAGACATTCATACTTTTCGAGTATAAAAAGGTAGCTATGTAACATTTATAATTAATGGTAAATTAGAACACTCTATTGTAGTAACAGAATGATCCGATGTTAAAATAAGCTGACTAGAATCTAAAATTGTGTCAAATAATTTTAATACAGACGTTTTGAAATCTTGCATTGGGTACAGAATATCTAAACCACATATAAATTAAATAACAACATCATTGAACAATGAATTAAAGATTATGTGTTTAGGGGGAGAAAAAATACCTTAATTTTCTCAAAGAGATTCTTGAGATAGTAGAGCTTCGTGCTGATAACGTGTTATGAAATAATATAAAGACAAGAACAATAATGCAAGAATAAGAACAATATAGAGAGAGAATAGGGAGAGAGAGAAGTATTCTTATTAATACTTGGGGTGATTTACAATGGGGTAAGACCCCTCTATTTATAGGAAGAGGAATAACTTAGCTTCAAGCTAAAACTCTTAGACATTTACTCTAAATAGACTTCTATTTTATAACATAACTGATAAAATTCTTTTATAGGTAGGAGAGAATAAATAGGTACTCATGTCTTTTCTCCCTTTTCCTACTCCTAAATCAAAATAAAGCCCAATGGGCCAGTCAGACACATCACATGCCCACACATAATTCATGCCGAATGACGACAATGTGGTTTGCCCATAGAAATTTTACGATATCATAGACACATACATAAGCCGAAGTCAAAATTCTGAAAGAGAAGTAAAGCGAATGATGTGTGACAGAGCTAACACGCGCAGGTATGTGTTACTATCACTGCCTTTGATGGTAATGGTACTCGTCTGTTTATTGCGGAAGGGAGAAGCAATATGGTTGACTGTGCCGGCGAGTGGAACAAAGTGTGTTTCCGAAGAACTTCACAATAACGTCGTCGTTTTGGCTGATTACTTTGCTATCTCCGATGATCATTCGAATCCCATCCCCACTATTTCCGTCAAGGTAATGAGGACAATGTCCGAATCAGCAATTTAATTAATTCATTAATTCATTCATTCATATGAGTGACAGCCCCCTAGTACAATAGCTGGTCAACTTGCCCCACGACTACGGGAATTGTCTTAAAACTTGTTTATTAGGCATAATTTCGTTCTTCTTTGTCTATGTAAATCTGTGATATTATTTGCTTACAGGGTAATTTTGCGTGATACCCGTTAGGTCTTATGATTATTACTTCTTTTTAGGATAAGAGAGGTAAAATTTAAGCAGATTGATTTTCGTGAATCTTTTAGATCACCTGGGAAATAGGCTGTTGGAATTTCTGGAAAAAATTGGTTTTTGGCTTATATATGGCCATGCGATTGATTTTTACTTACTAGTAAAATAAAGCAATAGACCCAACAAGTGTTTGCACAAAAAAATGATTTAGATAATGTCTAGGTCGTTGCCAAGTTGTCAAGAAGATTGTTTTGCTGATTTAGAAATCTTATTTTTTATTCCAGAGCATTCATTAAATTAGAATGAGTTATCTTAACTAAGTTAATGTGAGAGAATAATGGAAACATAGGCATCTGTTGTGTGAAGGGGACCACTGGAGCAACACCCACAGGTTACAGGTTCGAGCCGTGGAAGCAGCCACTAATGCTTGCATTAAGGTAGGTTGTCTACGTCACACCCCCTTAGGGTGCAGCCCTTTCCCGAATCCTGTATGAATGCTGGATGCCTTGTGCACCGGGCTGCCCTTTTTGGGCATATGTATTGCTATATGTGATAGATCTTTATAAGGTATACTTTAATACATTCAAGTTTTTGTTGGTTGAAGAATAATCTAAAGGTACTATAATGAAACTATCATTTCTGAAACAGTGAAGAATGATCCTTTGGGTGAAGGACCTTTAATATGAGCAGTTATTAGTTTTTACTAGATTAAGTTGTAAAGAACCCAAAGCACCTACTCTATTCTATGGATAAGGAAAAGGAAGTCGCTTGTGTCGAAACTTTGTGAAGAATATCCAAATTCTACATAGTTCACGCTTAAAGGTTTTCAAAGTGAAGACTTGTTATTGTGATAACATCTTAGGCTCTAGATTCTACATCAAACTTTAAGGTTTTTAGATTGGCGACTTGTCAATTGTCATCATGGGTTCCAAGGCGGAGCTACGGGGCAGACAAGGCTGTCGCTCCCTGAATTTTCACTTTTATAGTATTGTGTCTTTTAATTTTTTTGAAAATTGAGTTTAAGAACACATCTTTGCCCCCAGCCCCCAGATTTTTGCAACATTTCTTAAGCAGGCTCCTCTATGACACAAAACAAGTCTGCCACTATGGACTCCTTGCTTGACCTAGCTCTTGAGCTTGTTTTGTGGTTAGAAAAGCGAGACAAGTGACATCTAATTACTTTGTTGAGGGTGAATTGCATAAACTCCTCTCAAATTTGATCATGTAATTTTTCTTTCAGTTTCAATTTGAATCTTGTTACAGTTAATTCATACATATTTGTCGGCTATGAAGAAGATAATTAGAAAAGTTATACTAAAATGTCCCACTTCATTATAATGTATGAAAAGCTCTTTACTGAGGATCTTTACATTAACCCACTTTTGGGTGAAAATTCACAGCAATTAAAATTGACCATGCTTATTTGGCTGTTATATATTACAAAATTCTAGTCCAAGGAGAGAAAAAAAAACATGTTGTCTAAGTTCAGGAGTCTTTAGTGTAATTCATTTTTATTTGAGAGGTGGGCGCCAAGTTGCTAAAGGCTATTGATAGGAATGTGATTAGTTAGTCTATCTGAGGTGGTGAATTTACTTTTTTGATGCTGATACATTCTTGATTTTCTTTTAAAAAAATAAAAAATAAAAAGTTCATTAATGATAGTATGATACTAATACAGAGTAAAATCCTTATTCTAGCCCATCGAATAAGAAACTTGCTTATAGATACTGAAGTATATTTTCAAAGTTATCATATCACATAAAAAGAGTAAATTAACAACAACAACAACTACCCAGTATAGTCCCACAAAGTGGGGTCCGGGGAGGGTAATATGTAGACGAGCCTTACCCCTACCCGAAAAGGCAGAGAGGCTGTTTCCAATCGACCCTCGGCTCAGTGAAAAAAAAAAGAGAGAGAAGAGAAGAGTAAATTGTCAAAGGTTAATTTCCAAAGCCAACCATAGGCAGATTAAGTTTTCAGGCTTTCAGCTTTCTTTAGAAGACAAAAGACAATCCACACAGCAGTTCTCCTGCCAGTTTGTGTCATGATTATGCAGATTTTAAATGGTTTTGAATGTATTACGAGCAGGCAGGAAGAAGTTGTATTTGCATGAAGAGGGGGGGGGGGGGGGGGGGGGGGCCGGAAGGTATGGATGTGTTAGTTAGCATATTAGAGAGATTCCTTGTCAAGCCTGCAATTTTATTTTTTTGAGAAGCTAATATATTTGTATATTACTCCATATAGATAGACTACACAAACTATGAAGTCACCCATCATTACCAAGAGGAATGCATAGAATACTCCTAATCCTTTGTCTTCTTACAAGGATTATAAAACATCAAAAATGGATTCGTAAGCCGGCAAATTTTTCAATAGTCACACTTTATCAACACACAAAAAAATATAAAAAATCAATAGTCACACCTTAAACTACCCGGCTCTCCCATAATAAGTAAATTGATGGTTGTATTTGAATAGCTTTCGTCACACTTTTTTGTCATTTGATTCCATAGAGCAATTTAAAGGCTCTATGATTATCGTATTCTTAGTTTGGTGGTTTATGTTTTTCTCTTGCCTCGCCTTCTTATTCTATTGTACTACTACATGTCTAGACAGGTCCAATGATACAATGCATCAACTCATTAGTTGGGTAGTGTATTTTGTTTGTATATTCCTGATTGTACACTAAGTATTGATGATATGAAAGCACATGGGCTTGTGCCCTGAAGGCTCAGACGCGCACAAAGGAAATCGTATTGGGGAGGTATTTTAAATTTGAGGAATTTTCTCGAGATTCAGGTTTCTTTACTTTGTTAGGCTAGAACATCTGTGAAAATGCACTTGACATGTTTTCTACTGATGTCATATTTCTTCATTTGTGCTAATATAGTGAATCTTATTCATGTTATTACTTGTGCAGGTCACCTCACCATTTGGGAACAACCTTCACCACAAGGAGAACATGACACACGGTCAGTTTGCCTTCACAACAACTGAGGCTGGTAACTATCTAGCATGTTTTTGGGTTGATGGTCATAATCCAGGAGGTGGGAGCTTAACTGTTAACCTTGACTGGAAAACCGGAATTGCTGCCAAGGATTGGGAATCAGTTGCCAGAAAGGAGAAGATAGAGGTGGGACCTGATTCTGCCCCTTTCAGCTTCTGATCTTTGCTTGTAACATAATTTGTCTGAAACTAAAGTGTGCTCATTTGAAGAAAGTGCAAACCCATTAGGGAGAAAAGGGGACTAAACTTTAGGAATTGGAAGCATGATTTACAAACGAGTTAAAATGGCTATAGCTTAGTAGAAATAGAAATTTCTGACCAAAGCTTGTGTTTTAACTTGCTTAAGCTTGGGCTGTATAGGTGTTATCTCTACCTGTGCAATTGATACTTCCCTAAAGGATTATATGTTGGCTATTCATTCTTTTCCTGATAAATAGACAAATGGATCTTTTCTGGAAGCTATAGAAATTTTACACAAATTTCTGCCTCTAGTAGGGTATTGAACTTGAGTTGAGAAAGCTTGAGGGAGCTGTGGAGGCCATTCATGAAAATTTGATTTACTTAAAGAGCAGGTAACTTTTTAGTATGCTTATGGATGCAGTGCTTGTGGTTTACTTTTCTCTTGTTATTTCACATTTTTACATTCTTCCTCGTGTGCTTTCAGAGAAGCAGAGATGCGGTCGGTTAGTGAAACAACTAATACGCGGGTGGCTAGCTTTAGTATCGCATCCTTGGGAGTCTGCATCTTGGCCTCGGTTTTACAAGTTTTATATCTGAAGCGATATTTCCGAAAGAAGAAGCTAATTTAGACTTCCTTCAGTTGAAACCACATTCTAGATGGCACATTAAATCTTAGGAGTAGCATCATTTGGCACTTTTTATGGAACAGAGAATTTTTTAGTATGTGATATTAGTGGATCAAGCTTTTACTGTATCAGATAATGAAAGCAAAGGTGTTGTGCCTTAGCTTTGAGTGTACACTTGAATTACTTTCTATTACATACCTGCCCTTTCATTTTGTTATTCTCTTCTTCACTTATCATTTCAGTGGACATTTATGTTGTACACTCTGAAGCGTGTGTTTATTCAAGTAGCAGAAAACACTGTATTTTTTCCTCAAGTTGAATCTTTCTTGATATTCCTTTATCTTACAAGTCCTTTAAATTATCCGTGTATGGTTGATATTGCTCCTATAGACATATTGAAGCTATTAGTTATCTCCTGTTTCTGATTACGCACTTGCATTAATGGAGCTTGTTTCTCGCTCGCTCTTGTCCATCTATATTATGCCTCAGGACTTAAAAAGGTTATAGAGAATAAGAACCTGTCTTAACTCTTAATCCTACTCTCGTCTACAGCTGCTAAACTTGAATTGTTTAATAGGTTAATCTTGTTGATTAAATGAAAGAGATGATTCAATAAGTAGTTTCATGTTATGAAATAATATAAGAACAAGAATAATAATACAAGAACAAGAACAATAGAGAGAAAAGTAGAGAGAGGAGTATTCTTATTGATACTTTGGGATGGTTTACAATGGAATAGAACCCCTTTATTTATAGGGAGGTGGTGACTTAGCCACCAAGTAATAAACCCTAGAATCTCTCTAAATATAGACATTCACCTTAAATAGGATTCTATTTATAACACTCCCCCTTGAATGTCTATTCAATAATGTGCCTCGTTAAAACCTTAACTAAAACAAAACCCAATGGGAAAAATTATAGAAAAGGAAAAAGAGTACACATGTTTGAATATGCGCCTATTGGTTGCCTCGTTAAAAACCTTGCAAGGAAAACCCAGTGGGACAAAACCTTGTAAGGGAAAAATAGTGCAACGCGCATTAACTCCCCCTGAAAAGAGCATCAATTCACATCCTTGAGCATTTGTATTCCAATCTTGTGCACCATCTTCAAAACGATCTTTTGTAGAGATTTGATAAATAAATCAGCCATATTGATTTGAATAAATATTCCGCACCTTGAAATTATCATTCTTGATAGATATGAACATCTTCATATAATGTCGTGGAATGACTCTTCAATATCTCCATAGAGGTATTCTCGATGCCATCATGCTTATAGTTATAGCAAGACACATATGTACACAAGTTGCACTTAGGATGTGGTACTTCAGGACCAAGAATTGTATATGCTTCAAGCAACTTCAATCTTTCATGGATTGACATATAAGTTAAGTCATATAAGCCATATAATAGACTTTAGATGCATATCAAGTTTTCATGTCATGCTAAACAAATAAGATATCGAAAACTGATTACACATACCATTGACTTTATACTTTCAAGTATTTGAACTACATGTCCAAAACTACATGTCTTTCATATGGAATCAATTCTGCTTGAATTGTATCTCTTCCATTTAGCCAATATTTTTGTTTGTATTCGACAAACATAAGATCCTCATCGATATTTAGCGCTATCATAGATGTCGTCGACGAACATTTTATATCGGTTCCAGTAAATTTTCATAAAGACATAACATGGAAATCTCTTTATTCATATATTCAGGTACCTGAATCTCTCATGAGATTTTATGAAGTGTTATGTCATGTGATCTTCTAGATCACTTGCCTCCCCATTATGATCACTTTGATCATTTGCTCATCTTCTTTATTAAGAAGTTATTTTGAAACCGATTTGTCTATACGCTTTAAGCGTATCAAAGACTTTGTCCTTCTGGGACTTAATATGAGCATTTGCAGTGAGAATATAGTTACTTTCTTTGGGTCAGCAAATGCGTATAGCATGCTTTGCAATGTTGCAATTGAATTATCCTTTTATGAACTTCAGGTTCATATTATGATATTCGAGGATCTATATATACAAATGATAATTCATCCCATGTAACCTTTTCTCAAGTGTTTATCATGTCTCCCCCTCATGTTAGAAAAGCTAACTTGTTTCATCAACTTTGAGAGTCCATCTTTGTGCATTATGGTGTTAATGAAAATATACACCGCACATCAATAATAATAAGATGAAATTATTTGGTTCCTGACCCTGAACCACTTGTGAGGGGAGAATATAATATACTCTCGTATACAACGTATATCAAACTGATATATATAACTTTGTTCTCATAAGAAACAGTTTAGCTATTAAGTGGAGGCACTCAATAATTATCTTGCTAAACCAACTATGATATAAACCAACTTATCAAGATGAACTATCTTGAATAGAAAATCTGGAAATTATGCTCGAAGTTATATTACTGAGCAATTTACCTCGCAAGCACCGGCCAGGCTGCGGGTTAATAACAATCGCACATGTAACCATATCATAGATGCATCATATGTAGTATACATGGCAGGTGAATGGGCCCATATTCACCTTTGATATTTTCAGAATTTATTGGATTCAACCCGAACTCTTTAGTTGGTCAATTAATTAATGAGAACAAGTAATACAAGAGAATTCGTAAAGAACTTTCTAGTTCTTTAATATTTACCCATGTGAATTCTCTATTACTGCACATCATACTTAAAATGATATGGCTAACCCGAATACCAACTGAATAAATTATCAATATTGATAAACTTCAAATTTACACCATGACATGTGCAATTATCAATAAACTTCAAGTTTATTATGATATGGGTTTTTATATCAATAAACGTCCACTTTATTGTGGTATTCTTGTGTAGTACAAACTGGAGAATAAAGCGGGTAGTTTTTCACATACAGATTATCCCGCTACAAGTTGTAGTAATAGAAGATATCAAATCTTTCCTTTATTTATAGTCTCAATATAATCAATCGCTTTCGCATATACTTTGGAAACTGAGTAAGTTTCGTTGAGACTTACTACAACACAATACCTTATTGGTAATCAATTGTGTTTCTCCAACATAACAATAATTGGCTCTTCTAGAGCTCTCAATTAATTTTGTACTACCACAAATTCATCAACATCCATATGGTGAATATCTCTTTTAAAGAGAAAGTTATACCATTATGGTCATGTCAAAATTATATGCAAGATATGTTTCTTGCATTATTATTGTCCTTTGATAATCACATTGACAAATTATTTTGGCGTACAATAGGTACGTGACCGATGACTATTCATGCCATAACAATGACATTATTTTCATATATCATCTCAAACATCCTTCTAGGGGTGAGTGTGGTATATTCAATACCAATTTCATGTTCATATTCTTCCAATAATGAATATGTATTCATGAATCAGATGTTGTCACATTCACTGCGGGGATATGTGATTTTGTTATCCTTTTCAAATCTGTAAATGCGTCTGGCATTCGATTTGCTATTCTTTGCAAATGGATAATATTTTGCACCTCTTTTTCACAAATAGAGGTATGTGGATCAAGATGAGATAATGATGCATTTTTCCACAAAATTTTCCGATTGATTTCACCAACTTCTCCCCCTAATTTTGGGAAAAGTGTCTCATCGAATTGACAGTCTGCAAATCGTGCAGTGAACAAATCCCCTGTCAATGTTTCGAGGTAGCAAATAATGGAGGGTGATTCAAACTCAACATATATTCCTAACCTTCTTTGCAGACCCATTTTGGTGCAATATGGCGATGCTACAGGCACATATACTGCACATCCAAAAATTCTTAAGTGGGATATATTAGGTTCATGACCCAAAACTCATTGCAACGGGGAATATTTGTGATAATTCGTCGTTCTGAGACGAACTAGCATTGCTGCATGCAAAATGGCGTGACCCCAAACCGAAGTGGGCAGCCTCGTTTTCATGAGTAAATGAGGAATTCAAGATTATTCTCATCTATTGTCTCAATATGATATCCATTTTGAATGATATCTTTAAAACTCAACAAGTTCCTTTTAGACTTGGAGGAGAACATTGCATTCTCTAAAATGTTGTTCCTTTAGGCAGAGTTATAGTTGCTCTTCCGGAGCCTTTAATCAATTTACTACTACCAGAAATTGTAGTAACATCTGCCTTACACATACTTAAATGAGAGTGATATTTCTTCTCTTTGAGTATCGTATGTGTAGTACATGAATCAACTAAACAAATATTTTTACAGTTGGACGTTGATCCAAGCTTGCTTTGTGAGATATCCATATTTGCTTTCCCATGGTTTTGACATACAAAAGAAATACACGAACATGAGAATAAACAAATTCAATCCGTTTGTTTCATATTTAAACACTATTTTCAAAATCTGCTGAGGTTATTCGACTAACTTAGTTGATAGTCGACTATCTTGGGAAGCAGCCATTAGGTTAGTCGACTAACTAAGTTGATAGTCGACTAACTTAGTAAACAGTCATCAGGTTAGTCGACTATCTGATTTAGATAGTCGACTAACTTAGCCTGCGGAAAAATCCAGTTTTAATGCAAAATATTAGATAATCGACTAACTGTTAGGTTAGTCGATTAACTCTACTGGAAAATAAAAATATCTTTGAAATTTAAGCATATTGAAACATTCTAAAGAACTAATACTAACATTATATCATAAGCTAACTAATACGAGCTGATACTAATGACTATTAGTTTATTAACTAACTAATACAAATAAGTAAAATAAAATCAAACAATTCCATCTTCCTTCATCACAGATCCATCACCAATTAAGTGGTCTATTTTCCCCTCATGGTGCTCAAAGAAGTCTGCCACATCCAAGTGGGTGATGTCAAAATTGTCGTCAGAGACAGAATTGGTTTCAGGGCATTTGCCTTTTAGAGATGCTTGATAAAGCTCAACCAAATGTCTTGGTACACGGCAAATTTTCGCCCAGTGCCCTTTTCCACCGCAACGATAACATATAGTTTATGAACTATTTGCTTTTGGATTCTCATCGCATCGTGCTTGTGGCAGAGTGACCAACTTCAGGTTGTCATATCTATCCTTTAAGCCATTCCACAAGATAGGTGGATCTTTGATTGTGATATATTCAATTTTCAAACCTTCATCAAGGTGATGGCGCAAGAAAATCAAGGCCTTAGCACAGTTTCAAACCTTCATCAAGGTGATGGCGCAAGAAAATCAAGGCCTTAGCATAGTCTTGGGTGGATGCATTATTTCTGTCTTTAATGGCGTCTCCAAGACCCATTGCATCCAAATGGATTTCAGCATCAAACACCCATGTCATATAGTTCTTGCCCGAAATTTCAAGGGCAACAAACTTTCTTTTCATAATGTCAGACATAAAACAAAATTACATCAAGAGCGTGTCCATACTTACGGGCTTTATTACAATTATCACATTCACTTCAGGGAATGGATCATAATCATCTGTATGTGCTATATACAATCTCATGTCAAATATTACTTCCATAAAGTGAAAGATTATTTTGAGAATCTTTATTATTCTCATTATCACAATGATGACGATTATAATTCCGTCTATTGCCACGTCCACATCCACTGATACCTTCACGGTAATAATTTTGTCTTCTTTCAGACTTATCACATACTGCTATCACATTCTCTAAAGGGAATGAGAATGAAGCAAATTCAATGGGACGGATTTTTAATTCTTTGCCCACAATCATACATGAATTTAATCATGGCAAGACATAGAACTTTTACCACTTCACGTGGTTATAATTCCTTACAAACTCCATTAGAGTTATAATCAAACTTTGTTGTCTATGTTTGTATATGAAATCAAATCGTAGAATTTCAAGAATTTGAAAGGGAAAAGTAAATTACTTACCTTTAAGGTATACCAATAAATGTTGTGATATCAAATATACCTCTTGAGTTTCCATCCCGTTGCATTATTTTATGATGATACCATCTCTTCTATTTTTTCGTATAGAAATTCTCATATGGAGCAGTAGCAATCGTTATTACACTCTTTTGCTTGGAAATTCGCCTTCAAAAAGAAAACAAAAGTAAACAACGAGAAAGAAAAAAAATTGAAGAATTTCAGAAACCAAAATATCACAAATCTCGTTTCACTCAAATAGAAAAATCCAAACGACGGAACACGGATTAGAGTGGATGAATCTGATTGCAACTCGAGATTCTGAGAGCGATAATTGCTGAATATTAAATTCAATTGGTTAGAGACTCGTGCTGATAACGTGTTATGAAATAATATAAGAACAAGAACAATAATACAAGAACAAGAACAATAGAGAGAAAAGTAGAGAGAGGAGTATTCTTATTGATACTTTGGGATGGTTTACAATGGAATAGAACCCCTTTATTTATAGGGAGGTGGTGACTTAGCCACCAAGTAGTAAACACTAGAATCTCTCTAAATATAGACATTCACCTTAAATAGGATTCTATTTATAACATTTCACTAATTATATACTTGTACAAGTTTTAGTTTTTAGATCTTTTAGAATTCAAAAATTGCAAGAATTATCACTGTGTTATAAAATAGAAGTCTATTTAGAGTGAATGTCTAAGAGTTTTAGCTTGAAGCTAAGTCATTCCTCTTCCTATAAATAGAGGGGTCTTACCCCATTGTATATTACCCCAAGTATTAATAAGAATACTTCTCTCTCTCCCTATTCTCTCTCTATTTGCTCTTGTTCTTGAGTTATTGTTCTTGTTTTTATATTATTTCATAACACGTTATCAGCACGAGACTCTACCGTCTCAAGAAGCATTCTCGAAAAATCTAAGGTATTTTCCTCTTCCTAATTTAATTTTCGATTATGTCTGACATTACGAAAAGAAAGTTCGTTGCCCTTGAAATTTCGGGCAAGAACTATATGACATGGGTGTTGGATGCTGAAATCCACTTAGATGCTATGGGTCTCGGAGACACCATCAAAGATAGAGAAAAAGCATCCACCCAAGAATGTGCGAAGGCCTTGATTTTCTTGCGCCACCACCTTGATGAAGGTTTGAAGATTGAATATCTCACCGTCAAGGATCCACTCGTCTTGTGGAACGGCTTAAAGGAGAGATATGACAACCTGAAGTTGGTCACTCTGCCACAAGCACGATATGATTGGGCTCATCTGAGGCTCCAGGACTTTAAGTCCGTTTCTGAATATAATTCTGCTATGTTCAGAATTACTTCCAAATTGAAGCTATGCGGGGATAATATCTCCGATTATGATATGCTTGAGAAAACGTTTACAACGTTTCATGCCTCCAATATAGTACTGCAACAACAGTATAGAGAGAAAGGCTTTACGAAGTACTCTGAACTGATTTCTCTTCTACTAGTGGCTGAGCGAAATAATGACCTGCTCATGAGAAATCATGAAAATCGACCCACTGGGTCTACACCACTGCCTGAAGCAGATAAGGTGCACTCTCATTATGCCAAACATGAAAAGGACCATGGTCATGGTCGTAAACGGGGTCATAGCCAGGGACGTAGACAAGGAAGAAATTCCAATGAAGTCCGTCACCCCCCAAAGAGAGATAACCGCCGAAAGCAGAAACGGGGTCATGAAGATCCTAAGGCAAATGGTTCAGAAACTATATGTTATCGTTGCGGTGGGAAAGGGCACTGGTCAAAGACTTGCCGTATACCAAGACACTTGGTTGACCTTTATCAAGCATCTCGAAAGAGAAAAGGCCCTGAAACAAATTTTGTCTATGACGACAATGAGGACATCACCCACCTGGATGTGGCAGACTTCTTTGAGCAACCCGAGGGGAAAATAGACCACCTAATCGGCGATGGGTCCGTGATGAAAGAAGATGGAGTTATTTGATTTTGTTCTACTTATTTGTATTAGTTAGTGAATAAACTAATATTCATTAGTATTAGCTCGTATTAGTTAGTTCATAAAGCAATGTTAGCAGTAGTTCTTTAGAATATCTTCAATATGTTCAAATATCAATAATATTTTTATTTTTCAGTAGGGGTAATCGACTAGCCTGAAAAACTAGTCGATTATCTACTATTTTCGCATTAAAGCTGAAAAACAATTGATCAACAATCGATTGTCTTTGGCTAACAATTGATTGTCGTTAAGACAGTGTAATCTGGAATTTTTCAAAAATCATCCACAATCGATTGTCTTTGGCTAACAATCGATTGTCGTTAAGACAGTGTAATCTGGAAATTTTCAAAATAGCCAACAATCGATTGTCTTTGTCTAACAATCGATTGTCTTGAAACAGTGTGTTCTGGAATTTTTCAAAATAGCCAACAATCGATTGTCTATGCATAACAATCGATTGTCTTGAAACAGTGTGCTCTGGAATTTTTTTAAAATAGCCAACAATCGATTGCCTATGCATAACAATCGATTGTCTTAAGACAGTGTGTTCTGGAATTTTTCAAAATAGCCAACAATCGATTGTCTATGCATAACAATCGATTGTCTTGAAACAGTGTGCTCTGGAATTTTTTTAAAATAGCCAACAATCGATTGTCTATGCATAACAATCGATTGTCTTAAGACAGTGATCTGAAGTTTTTTCAAAATAGCTAACAATCGATTGTCTATGCATAACAATCGATTGTCAATGTTCAACAATCGATTGTTTGTAAGTAACAATCGATTGTTTGAAGAAAACGTTTAAACTGAAATTTTCAAACTGCAAAGTAATGGATAACATATCTGATTTTGTTAGTCAACTGTTAGCAGCAGATTTGAAAATATTATGTGACACAAAAGAATTGAACTTGTTTATTCTTATGTTCTTGTATCTCTTTTGTATGTCAAACTATGGGATAGCAAATATGGATATCTCACAAAGCGAACTTGGATCAACATCCAACTGTAAAAGTATTTGCCTAATTGATTCATGTACTACACATACAATACTCAAAGAAAGGAAGTATTTCTCTCAACTAAATATGTGTAAGGCAAACGTTACTACAATCTCTGGAAGTAGTAAATTGATTGAAGGCTCCGGAAGAGCAATTGTAACTCTGCCCAAGGGCACGACGTTAATCATAGAGAATGCAATGTTCTCCTCCAAGTCTAAGAGAAACTTGTTGAGTTTTAAAGATGTACGCCGGAATGGCTATCATATTGAGACAATGGATGAAGATAATATTGAATATCTCGTCATCACAAAGAATGTCTCCGGCCAAAAGAGGGTTATTGAGAAATTCCCGTCTTTATCTTGTGGCCTGTATTGGACAAGAATTAGTGCAATTGAGGCACATTCAACAGTTAACCAAAGGGTTACTGATTCCAATACCTTTGTACTCTGGCATGATCGATTGGGACACCCAGGATCGGTCATGATGAGACGGATTATAGAAAGCTCATATGGGCATCCGTTAAAGAATTTCAAAATTCTTTCGAATAATGAATATCCTTGCACTTCGTGTTATCAAGGCAAGTTGATTATCAGGCCATCACCAACAAAGGTTGGGACTGAGTCACCCACGTTTCTGGAACGTATACAAGGGGACATTTGTGGACCTATTCACCCACCTAGTGGGTCGTTTAGGTATTTCATGGTCTTGATAGACGCATCCTGTAGATGGTCTCATGTGTGCCTATTGTCATCACGCAACCTTGCGTTTGCGAAATTAATGGCACAAATAATTCGACTACGAGCACAATTTCCAGATAATCCAATCAAGTCCATTAGACTGGATAATGCTGCTGAGTTTACATCCCAAGCATTTAATGATTATTGCTTATCAATCGGGATAAAAGTTGAACATTCTGTAGCTCATGTTCACACTCAAAACGGTCTTGCAGAATCGTTAATTAAACGCCTGCAATTGATTGCAAGGCCATTACTTATGAGAACGAGGCTGCCCACTTCGTTATGGGGTCACGCCATCTTACATGCAGCAATGCTAATCTGTCTTAGACCGACGAATTACCACAAGTATTCCCCGTTGCAATTGGTTTTGGGTCATGAACCCAATATATCCCATTTAAGGATTTTGGATGCGCTGTATATGTGCCTATTGCACCGCCATCCCGCACCAAAATGGGTCCGCAAAGAAGGTTAGGAATATATGTTGGGTTTGAATCGCCCTCCATCATTCGCTACCTCGAAACATTGACAGGCGACTTGTTTACTGCACGATTTGCAGACTGTCGATTTGATGAGACACTTTTCCCAAAATTAGGGGGAGAAGTTGGTGAAACCAAACGGGAAATTTTGTGGAAAAATGCATCATTATCTCATCTTGATCCACATACCTCTATTTGTGAAAGAGAGGTACAAAGATATAAAGCACGCCTTGTTGCACAAGGTTTTTCTCAAAGGCCTGGTGTCGATTATGAAGAGACATATTCGCCTGTAATGGATGCGATAACCTTTCGTTATCTCATAAGTTTTGCTGTCCATGAAAAGCTTGACATGCACTTAATGGATGTGGTTACTGCCTATCTTTATGGCTCACTTGATAATGAGATATACATGAAAACTCCCGATGGACTCAAGATGCCAAACGCGCATAACTCAAAATCTCGGGAAATGTTCTCAATTAAATTGCAAAGATCCTTGTATGGTCTAAAGCAATCTGGACGAATGTGGTATAATCGTCTTAGTGAGTACTTGTTAAAAGAAGGCTATATAAATGACGCCATTTGCCCGTGTGTTTTTATAAAGAAAACAACATCGGAATTTGTTGTACTTGCCGTATATGTCGATGACATAAACCTTATTGGAACCCCTAAAGAACTCCAAAAGGCAATTGATTATCTAAAGGATGAATTCGAGATGAAAGATCTCGGAAAGACTAAACTATGTCTTGGTTTGCAAATTGAATATTTGGCAAACGGAATTTTTGTTCATCAATCTACCTATACAGAAAAGGTACTGAAACGGTTTTACATGGATGAAGCACATCCTTTAAGTACACCGATGGTTGTTCGATCACTTGATGTGAACAAAGATCCATTCCGACCACAAGAAAGGAATGAAGAGCTACTTGGTCCTGAAGTACCATATCTTAGCGCAATTGGCGCACTAATGTATCTTGCAAATACTACAAGACCTGACATATCCTTTTCAGTTAATGTCTTAGCAAGATTTAGCTCGGCTCCTACGAGGAGACATTGGAATGGGATCAAACACATATTGCGGTACCTAAAGGGAACTACCGATATGGGCTTATTTTATGGCAAGAATTGCAGCGCGGATCTTGTTGGTTATGCTGATGCTGGATATTTGTCCGACCCACACAAGGCTCGATCTCAAACGGGTTATGTGTTTACCTATGGAGAAACCGCCATATCTTGGCGATCGACTAAGCAATCAATTGTGGCTACTTCATCTAATCATGCCGAGATAATTGCTATTCATGAAGCAAGTCGGGAATGTGTGTGGTTAAGGTCGATAATACATCATATCCAAGACAAATGTGGTTTGAAGTGTGATAAACTACCCACAACTTTGTATGAAGACAATGCAGCATGTATAGCTCAATTGAAGGGAGGATTCATAAAAGGAGATAGAACGAAACATATTTCACCAAAGTTATTCTTCACACATGATCTTCAAAAGAATGGTGATATCAATGTTCAACAGATTCGTTCAAGCGACAATATGGCTGATTTGTTCACAAAATCTCTACCAAAGTCAACCTTCAAGAAGCTAGTTCACAAGATCGGGATGCGAAGATTTAAGGACATAAATTGATGTTCTTATCAAGGGGAGTTAAGGCGCGTTGCACTCTTTTTCCCTTACAAGGTTTTGTCCCACCGGGTTTTCCTTGCGAGGTTTTTGACGAGGCAACCAATAGGCGCATATTCAAACATGTGTACTCTTTTTCCTTACTTTAATTTTTCCCATTGGGTTTTGTTTTAAGGTTTTAACGAGGCACATCATTGAATAGACATTCAAGGGGGAGTGTTATAAAATAGAAGTTTATTTAGAGTGAATGTTTAAGAGTTTTAGCTTGAAGCTAAGTCATTCCTCTTCCTATAAATAGAGGGGTCTTACCCCATTGTATATTACCCCAAGTATTAATAAGAATACTTCTCTCTCTCCCTATTCTCTCTCTATTTGCTCTTGTTCTTGAGTTATTGTTCTTGTTTTTATATTATTTCATAACACACTGTATGTATTCTTACTATATAACGGTGTTTTTTTTAACAATTTAGTAAAACGAGGTGCCGTTTTATAATAACATATTTTTATGACTCTTCGTAATTTTTTGCCAAAACGTGTATTCCTATTCCATATTATATTCGCCGCGTACAACGACGACGACCCAGTAATCCACATAATTATATGCAAATTTTCCTCAAGTTACAGGGTAGTGTTGTGCAGAACAAAGTAATCATACATTTGTATTAGATAATCCAGAATTTTACAGAGACATGTTTTCTTGTGCCAATTATAGAATGAGCCTTAGTGGCATAGGTTATGATTTTGCTATAAAGATTGACTGAAGCTAAACTTCTCAAGAACATCGAGGATTTTATAATTTCTAGAAAAACAATCGTTCCATTTCCTTATATTAAATAAGGAACTCATCAATGATCTTTTCCAAGTACATAACAATGACCTCTAAGTCTGGTTAAAAAATGTAAGCTACATAAATCAAAGCACAAACTTGTCGGAACTTACAAGGAAATGGTCCAAGATATGTTCCTATCAAAATCAACAGGAGGAGGATCCCTCCTCCCATGAAACCCAATGGTAAGGGGGAAAGGAAAATTTCCAATCATTATTCGATTGAAACAATCCTGCGATTCATACGTGTGAATCTGCAAATTTCCTCGAAAAAATCATCTGTACTGCTATGGCTGCTCTTCATCTGAAGAATTTTTATTCTCATCTTCCTCAGCTTCTTTCCATACTGGATTAAAGACTCTAGTGTACTCATTTTCTGTTCAGCATTCAGTGGCGATCGCACAGTAACCACAACCTCCTCAAGGCAAGGGATCATAAATCTGTAGTCCACCTGCAAACATCCAAGATTTTGAATGTCATAGGCTAGTTAAAACAAACATTAAGTGCGTATTTGAACTGTTGAGCAATGAGAAACAGAAGACTCGCATTTTTTAAACTGTTTCTCTGGCAAAGCGCAGCAAACATGGCGCCATGGATGTCAAATTTTGTTAGCTTGGGGTGGCTGTTAAAGAAATCAACAAAGTCGATCTCTGGGAATGGCTGAAGGGAATCAGAATCTCCAGTGAATTCCACCTTCATGAAGAGATGCTTGACTTCACTAGACAATCGAAGCATTTCGTTTACGGCGTCCCAACACCATTGAACTCCTCTCATCTCCAATGACTCAAGTGCCACAAGCTTCCCAAAAACTACACCGTTAACCCGTCCTACAATAAAAGATTGGCTGTTTGTGATACTGTTCTAAAGTAAAGCACAAATAGTGGAGTACCAAAAAATGGAATTTTTCAATACCTGACGTGTTGGAAATGGAAAGGTTTCTGAGTAACCGAGTTTCAAGAACTCTGATCCAACTACAGCCTTGCACTTCAAGATGCTGAATTTTTGGACAATTGAGATAGAGTGAGCAGTTACCTAAGCCATTGAAATCAAGGTTGCACACCTCCAGCTGAGGAAGCTCAATAGAAACATATTTCAGTCCCTCACAACCAAGGAGTAACAGGTTACTCAAATTGGGGCAAGCCCTTAATGCAGCAGAGAGGGTAGCGTCATCTGTTACTGTACCAACTACTTGAAGATCTCTAAGCTTATAGAAAGTGTCCCATTTGGGGCAATGTGTCATATTCACCCCCCAAAGTTTCAAAGATTCCAAATTCATTGCTGCTGTGATACAGTCCAACTTTGAGGGGTTCCTGGAGCCCGGGTTCTGCTCAATGAGGTTGTCATCCATCTTTAGCTCAAGCCTCCGTAGAGAAGGTCCTGCCAATGAAAGCCACGACGCCAGGCCAGAACCAGTAAAGGGGCAGTATACAACAAGTTCTTCCAAACGAATAATTGATGAAACCATGTGCCCAACAATGTCATCAGGAGAGTACTTCTTAAGGTTGTCAAAAACATTACGAGTGAAGACAAGCCTATTGAGATAAGGAATTGACTCCTTCCACCTTCTTGATACACAAGAAGAAGAAGCCACATCTTTTGCATTGGTTATGTTGGATAGGATGCATTGGACAATTGCATCAGGCAAAGAGTCCATTATTCTGGGTACAAATATCAAACAGTTAATGGTCAATTTCAAATCATAACAAAAAAGAAAAGAACAATCCAATTCTCAAGCATCTATAAATTACATAAGCGTTGGATTCATCTGTTAAAGATGCTTGAACAGAAAAAACAAGCAAACATAATCATCATTAGCTAACACGCATTAGTAGATAAGGTGTGAGGGTATGAAAATAAATGGATAGGTACATAAATGAAGTCCATAAGGTATAAAAAATAAAAATAAAAGGTAAGCATTTTTAGCTGAATCAATGAGTAAGCCAGAAGAAAGATCTATCAAGGATTTGAAAGATCTTGAAATTGGTTCTATACAAACTAGACGGGCCTAAGTGGAATGAATAAGAATTCAAATGGACATATGCTAAAACAAATCCATGGTTATGGAGAAATGACCACATTGGAGCACAACTGCAACACTAGCTAACCACAGCTTAGATATCCAGCTGTTTGATGAAACTTAACATAACATATACTGTTACTACAAGGACAATAATACTATCATTCTATCAACCCATGTCAGTCTTAATTTGTACTACTAAGTTCAAAATAGACCAATGCACCGGTTGGTCTTTTATTGACCATAGAATATATATCAAATCAGCTAAATGTTAAAGACGGTGAATCTGTGAATGCACCTAATCCGATTCACTGCCCAAAGTTTCATCTGCCAATGCCAGCAGGGGGTTGTAAAGAAATGCATTGATAATGAATAATTGATAGGAAATTAATCAGATTGCTTAACAGCAAATCAAATGATAAAGAACAAAAGAAGATTAAATGTTAGAATGAGCACATTGACAAAACTGAAAAATCATAGCCAGAAAATTAAGAAAAGCTTACAATGAATAATTCAGTGGAGTTTGTTAGGCTTAACCCGATGAAAAGTTAGATCCTCAGATTTAAGCTACTGCACTCCTTATTCAAGAGAGAGAGAGAGAGGAGAGGAGAGGTGAAACAAGAGTGAGGGGGCGGGTATAAATGGAGCGCTGAGAGCTGTTTTCAAATTTCAAAAAAGTTTAGAGAGAGAAAGTGAGTTATTTTCATGCATGCAAAGGAAAAAACAAATATAGCCCGCTTCGTTTTTGAACAATTTTGAATTTTCGACCGTTCCCTCATTAGAGCCCTTTTTTGATTTTTGAATTAGTGAAATGATTCCAATAGCGCCTACCGCCTACCCACCGCGTTTTAACTTCTTACATTACTATTTCAATTTCGGATCTTACATTTCCTCTTGAAATTTGCAATACATAGTATTTATTAATCAATTAACCAAAAATTAGTTGCATTAATAATTTTGCTATATTCATAGCTTGTTTAGTCAAGCGGGAAAATTTACTTATTTTGAGAAATATTTTTTTATAAAAATATTTTGGTGAGAACAATTTGCGTTTGGCTAATTAATTTGAAAAGTAGTTCTAAATACCAATAAGTGTTTGACTAAACTTTTGAAAAATATTTCTAAATGTATTTTTTTTCAAAAATACTTTTCAAAAAAAGTGTTTCTGGGTTGAAACTATTTTTTTCTGCTTCTACTCAAATATAGTTTTTTGTTTTAAAAGTTTGGCCAAGCATTTTAACTTCAAAAGAAAAAAACGCTTCAAAAAAAATTCAGCTTGGAGAAGCTTGGCCAAAGAGGCTATCAAATTCATTTTACTACAATAAGAGATAACCACACCCCAAATCCAAACGCACTTCCAGCAACACCAGGCAGTCCACGATGTCAACAACCACCCCAATCCAATACCCCACACAAACCAATGGCAAACAGAAGCTGCCAAAAACATAGTTATAACGGCGGCACCAAACATTCCCCATGCACGTGCACTAACACCGACGGAAGAGGGGGAAGACGACGAATGATCATCGACAACAAGACGAATGTAGTACGGCATGATAAGGGACCCAAAGACGCTGGTGTTCAAGGAAAGATGAGAAAAAAGATACATCTTACACTACCCGTACGACTTGAGAAAATTCTCTTATCAATATAAGAATTCTTCAAAGTCCACCGGGAATTTACAAGTATGGGACAGTAATAATCCCAACCCTATACGAGCACTGTTGGATGAACCAGGACAATATGGCATGGGGGAGTCCACACCAAGAGACCCACGGCAGGCAAATGGAGACGTCCCAAACCCTAAATAGATCGATGAGTGTTATGATCTGGAATTGCAGGGGAGCGGGAAATGAGGAGTTTAGGAGGATATTTAGTTCAATCTAGACTATAACAGACCTTTTTTGGTGGCCCTATTGAAAACAAAATTAGCGGAACACCAAGCTTTAATGGTGGATTTTGGGTTCACAAAAATGACTCAAGTGACAGCTCAGGGCAACTCAGGTAGAATGGTTATGATGGGGAATGAAGCTGAGGTGACAGTGGACCAAGCAACAAGCACCGAGCAGGAAATTCACGCCATGGTAAAGATAAATGATTCTGCACACCAATAGCTTTTATCAGTTATTTATGCTAGTTGTTTATTATATACAAAAAAGTACCATATGGAATAACCTAAAAATAGTAGCAAACTCCTTTAAAGGCCCCTTGTTAATCACGAGAGACTTTAATGAAGTGACATGGGAAAATGAAAAAATTGGAAGATTACCTATAAAGAACAATAAGCTTTATAAACTGTATTGACTACTGTGAACTCCTAGACCTAGGATTTAAGTGTCCAAAGTACACCTTGTCCAATAAAAGAAAGAATTCAAAGTCAATAATAATGAAAAAATTATATAGGTTTATGGCAAACACCAACTGGATCAATATATATATCTTGAAGCCCAAATAACACACTTAACCAGACTATATTTGGATCACTGCCCTTTAAAACTTGATTTAAAAAAAATTATGCCCCGAGATAATAAAATATTTATAATATAATCAACGTGGCTATCACAATCCACCTTTGAACCTCTAGTAGAAGCAACTTGGAATGTCAATGAATCTATTCTAACGACTCTTGAAAACTTTACAAAAGAAGTAAAAAATTGGAACATAACCACTTTTGGAAATATCTTCCATAAAAAAAATGTCACGCTAGCTAGGCTCGATGTGGATTGAGAAATCCCCCAAATATTCTTCTGGTCAATTTCTAAGAGACCTGGAATCTTTTTTAACAGAAGACCTTGCAGGTCTATTAAAACTAGAAGAGGAATTCTGAAAGCTTAAGTAAAGAGTACAATGGCTAAATGAAGGGGACACAAGCACTAAATTTTTCCACATTACCACAATGCAACGTAGGGAAAAAAATATAATCCTTAGCATTATAGATGAGGGGTAACTAGGTTTGTGACCAGAGGGAGATTATCCCGTCAATTACTGATTTTTCCAAAATCTCTTAAATACTAGTCATATTTCCTCCATAACTAAACAAACACCTATGTCTCACTATACTACCCTCAGCATTAGGGACCATCTTGCACTAACCACAAAATTTGACCTACAGAAAATTAAGAAGGCACTCTTCTCTTTTAAACCTTATAAAGCACCAGGATCGGACGACCTTCACCCTTTCTTCTATCAAAAGTTCTGGAATGAAACAAAAAATGACTTAATCAACTTCTAGAAAGAGACTTTTAGAAATAAATCAATGACTGAAGAAATGAACAAAACTTACATTTGTTTAATCCCAAAATGTAAGAGTCCAGAAACAATAAAACAATTTAGACTCATAAACCTTTTGCAACATGGCTTACAAAATTATTACAAAAATTTTGGTTAATAGAATTAAACCTCTTCTCTGTAAAGTCATACTTCCTACCCAAACAAGCTTCCTGAAAGGGAGAAGAGCATCTGATAATGTCATTATCATGAACGAAGCAGTATCCTACTATAAAAGAACAGAAGGGGAGAAAGGAAAAATGTCAATTAAAATAGACCTGGAGAAAGCATTCAAGAAAATAAAATGGTCCTTCAATAGATTCTCTCTGATATCTCTAAATTTTCCAAAATATATGATTGATATTATAATGTCCTGCACTTCGACCACTCAAACTTCTATCCTGATAAACGGTCTAGCATGGAATTCTTTAGACCAACAAGGGGGATTAGACAAGGGGGTCCCTTATACCCATACATTTTCATAATCTGTATGGAAATGCTATCTAGACTAATACACCATGAAATTGACTAATGCAGATGGACTCCCATCAAATTATCTAACAAGGGACCTCAGTTGTCTCATTTGTTCTTTTCAGACGACTTAATCTTAATGGTAGAAGCCAACCAGGAAAGTTGTAATTCAATTTAAGTTACTGTATTCATGAAACAGGGGATTACAGCTAGACAGATTTTTGTATTAGAGTGTATTCGACTGTATTTATGGCATGAAACATAGGATTACAGCTTAACAGATTATTGTATTTGACTGTATTCACGGCATGAAACAGATGATTACACTATTTTTAAATAGAAAGTGAATCAATTAACATTATAGACTCCTAGTATAACTCAACAAACTCAATTATAACACATAAATTTTGTATTTCTCATTATAAAAAAAAAGATTCTCAACCAAAAACACCCAGAAAACATAGCAATCTTTAGAGAAATAATATAATACAGCTGAATACATAAATAATATTAATTAAAAGAAGAATTAACCTAAATAGCCGCCCACCTAATTTCTTAAACAAAAAAAAGCCAGTGAACGTATATATATGTTCAATTCATGTATAATATATACATAATTGTGTATATTAATGTATAATCTATGTAGACCGGATAGAAAAGTAAACATTACCAAAATGGATAATAATTCCTACTTATAGAAGAGGAAACTTTTCGGATTTTAGCATTATTGTATCGCCCAATCTTAAGAAATCAACTAATCCAATATAGAGTAGCAATATCATCACACATTGTACATCAGATGCTCCTCTCAGAGCATTTTTATGACAGGAAGTAGATTTATTAAGCAAGGAGCTTATTTTGGCTCGTCCATCGTTTAATATTGTTACAGTAATCACTTCTCAGATTCCACCTTGAGTAGGAATTTAAAGTTTTGTATTAGAAAAGTCATCTAAAAAAGGGCGATCTCACACTTTAATCTTCCTCTATTTACTAAAGCGGTGACCTAAACAGAAGCTTGGTCTACATAAAGTCATAACACATACATAGACCAAGATCCACTTTTATAGGGGAATCCAATTCAGTTAAAATGCTAAAACCCCACCCCTTTTAGGCAGTGAATACAATCAAAATATATTAAATACAATGAGATACATTAAAAAATAATTTTAAAAAAGTAATAAGTACAATGAAATAAATAAAATATAGCGCTATACATTACAAATACACTTTAAAAGAAGGTAATAAAATCTTCAATTTGCTCAAGGGTAAAACAACCACCCTTGAGATTGAATCTTCCGACACAATCGACAATGTGAAAGCCAAGATCCAAGATAAGGAAGGGATTCCCCCATATTAGCATCGCCTTATTTTAGCCGGAAAGCAGCTTGAAGACGGTCATACCCTAGCCGATTACAACATCCAGAAGGAGTCGACTCTTCATCTCGTGCTCTGTCTCCGTCGTGGTGCTAAAAAGAGGAAGAAGAATCGTAATCAGAGAGTGTTGGCGATGACAAAGGGCAATACTCTCTCTTTTGAACTCTCTGAAACCATCCATAAATTTTTTTTAGCACTTATATCAAACAAAGTGAGCTGGCAGTTGGTTGGGAAGAAGGACCTAATGGCTCCTTCTCGACGAAGGCTGCCTATAACATTATCAAAGCCCAGTCACAAGAAGTAGATAACTTGACTGACTTTTCATGGTTATGGAAGCTTGATACCTTAAGCAAAATAAAGTCCTTCTTATGGACAGTTATCCACAATAGATTACCCACCTCTAAAATGTTACATAATATGAAAATCACTACCTCTAGTATTTCAAACATCTACCAAAACAAAGAATAAGACATGGAGCATATGTTCTTTAATTGCAGGCACTCAAACCTATATGGGACCAATTGGGAATTTTTTACAAATACTCGGATCAACCTCGCAATGAGCTTACAATGCATAACTGGCTAAAACCCCATTGCCACTATAAATTACCCTTCAACAGATTCTTATCCAATATGAGATATACTCTCCTTTACCCTTTGGCATATCTGGATACACAGAAATAAATTCATCTTTAACAACAAACAACCTCCACTTTCCTTAAAAATATCGTTAAGAGTGCAACAAAGTCTTTCCAAAAGCCAAACCCCAAGATGCTAATATACATAAAATGGATGCCACGTAATCGGAGAATTAATAAATTAAACATAAATGGATCTAGCTTAGGAAACCCTGTGAGGGGTGGCATTGGAGGAGTTATCAGAGATTGGGAAAGTAACTGGATTATAGGCTTTACTATGTATATCTCTCGCGCTACAAACATATACATGGAAGGCCTAGCACTTATATAGGGTCTAAAAATAGCAATATAACAAAACATTAGGCATCTAGTGGTTGAAACAGATTGCAATATCTTAATTAATATGCTTACTAACGAAAATAGTCCGTATCAAAATTTGATTACTGATTAAAGATGGATGCTTACTATAGCGGCGAGCCTCAGCTCACTCATGTCTTCAGAGAAGCGAATGGTATGGCTGATCTTATGGCAAAATATGGAAGCAACTTGAACTTTTTCGGAAATACTATATTGTACTTCTCCCCGCCCCCTTTGTTATTTCTACTTTTGAACTGGACAAACTAGGAACTTTGTGTCCTAAAAAAATCCCAATTTGTAATAACTCTTAAAACAGGACAGGATAAATATCTTCATTACAAAAAAAAGAAAAGAAAAAAAAGCTTTTAGAATATTACGCTTATCTGCAGTTCCACATAAGACATTTGATTTAATTTCACCTGGTAGAATTGTATGTACGGATTGTTCATTTTAATTCTTAACTGAAGAATTATTGATTCTTAGAAATTTTAGGGAATTAGAATTGATCTACAGTATTTTTTTTCAAAAAAATATCTAGACTTTCTACCATTTATGTCGTGTAACCAACCTTTATTATTTTCAAGCGACAAACAATACTTTCTTGCGAATTTTCTCATTGTGTGTATTTCAAGTTATTTCTATATTTGATATATGGGCTTACAATAAACTCGTTATCCACTACACACGGCAAATGAAATTATTACACAAATATGTTTACCCTAAAAATTAGATAACAATAAAAGTTGTGTGCGAGTTTTAAGGATACGCGATGTAACTTGATACAAATTAAGAAGTGTATACCGTCAAAATCGGGCTTGCACTTTTTGTATGACTAATCGAGACTGGAGCGCGATAAACCAAGGTTCAGCCTCGTATTATATCGAATTATGATGCAAGCTTAGGTTGCCGAGCTCGTGGCCCTGAGACCGATTAAGATCGAGATCGAACAAGATAGAGATCGAAGGAAGCTCACCGAGTCGAATAATGAAAAAATAAAATATCCACAATTGGGCGAGGATCATTGCGCGAATCCCGTCATGTATCAAGAAGAGGCCGATTAATTAGCCAATCATGGGATTTCTTACCTCATATGAAATTGTACTTAGAGTATGACTCCCCTGCTATATAAAGGAGGTGTCTGACAATTTGTATACATCATCATATTCACGCAATACAAAGCAATATACTACCATTCTCTAGTTATCATTGTCTTGTTATTCTATTTTTAATCAAGTTGATACTTATTTGGTTCAAGGGTGAGTGAACTTAAGGGCCAAGGCTGTCCAATTTGTGTGGTTTGCATCTGTTCTTTAATTGTCTATTTCAATACTAATTTATTCTTCTCAATTTGTATAAAGTTATATCACGTATCCTTAAAACTGCGTATAAATTCAATTGTTATCTGGTTCTAGGGTAAACAATTAGGCGCTCCCCGTGAGTCTAATGATAATAGCGATTACATGATACAAACTTTCGTGACACACACTATTTTACACTTCTTCTTTGTAATATCTTTGATTACAGGATATATCACTCTTAGTCAGCACCTCAACACATTGACAATTATCTCGGCCATCGCAGCGAAAATGAGAACATTGCACCAGGAAATAGTGTACCCCATGTTGGCCTCAACAGAATTCCTACTGTAGATCCAATCCCATGTAGACATCAATGGAAATCTGGCTGTCGATCCCGAAAGCAGCGTTTGCGGGGATGCTCGATCAACTACTGAGAGCGCACATGGTGATGAAGATGGCGGGATCAGCCTGAGGGTGATCTTCGTAATGTTGCAGGCTTAGCAGGCAACAATAGCCCAGCTCCAAAACCAAAACCACACATCGAGCAGAGTCAAACTCGAGCCATCCCATGCAATCATATACAGGGTCGAATCAGTTTTGAGGAAATCGAACAAGAAGGAATCGGAGGCCAATCCTGCTATTATAAAGATGCTCGAAGAACTGACAAAACGAATAGATACAGGGGAAAAGAAGATCGAGGAAAATAACAAGAAGGTGGAGACTTATAACTCCAGGGTAGACCAAATCCCGGGGGCACCACCAGTATTGAAATGATTAGATTCCAAAATTTTGTACAAAAACCTCCCCCCCCACCCCCTGAGTGCGGCTCTAAAGCCAATCCCCAAGAAGTTTGCATGTCCAAAATCCCAAAGTATAATGAGACGAATGATCCAAATGAACACTTCACCTCTTACATATGTGCAATCAATGAAATGACTTGGAAGATGACCAGATCGAATCCGTCTTGCTGAAGAAATTTTGGGAGACTCTATCAAAGAGTTTATGATATGGTATCATAATTTACCGGCTAGTTCTTTTGACTCGTCTACTATGCTAGCAGATTCTTTTGTAAAGGCATACGTCGGGGCCATCAAGGTCGAAACCAGGAAGTCAGACATTTTCAATGAAAGGCAGAAGGACAACGAGATGCTCAGAGAAGTATAATTAGTTTTCTCGATGCCTATTCTAGGTACAACCAATTACGGATGAACCTCGGTGACCAAGAAAAAACCTCTTTCATCACTAAATATGGCACATATTGCTAGAGCGTAATGCCATTCGGAGTAAGAAAATAATGGTGCCACTTACCAACGACTAGTAAATCAAATGTTCGAGGAACAAATAGGAAAAACCATGGAAGTTTATATTGACGATATGCAAATTAAGTCCCTGCAATTAGAGGACCATTTAAAGCATTTGTAGGAAACCTTCAGTACATTGAGGAAATACAACATGAAGCTTAATCCAAAAAAATATTTGGGGTCGGATCTGGCATGTTTCTCAGATTCATGGTGTCAAATCAAGGGATCGAGATCAACCCCGATAAGATCTAAGCTATCGAGGATATCACGATAATAGATAATGTGAAGGTTGTAAAAAGCCTAACCGCGTACATTGCAGCCCCGAGGCGATTCATCTTGAGGTCGTCCGATAAAAGTCATCGATTTTTCTCGTTGCTAAAAAATAAAAACAATTTCACATGGACCCTTAAATGTCAACGAGCTTTAGAGGAACTTAAGTGATACTTGTCGAGCCCACCGTTGCTTCACATACCGAGGGTGGACGAATGACTGTAAGCGGTATCATAAATAGCGGTAAGTGGATTCCTATTCCGAGAAGAACAAGGTACGCGATTCCCAATTTATTATGTCAATAGGACCTTAGGTAGGCCAAAATTAGATAGCCTCTCCTAAAAAAATTGGCACTCGCTTTGCCAAGTGCCTCTAGGAAACTGAAGCCATGTTTTTAGTGCCATCCTATTTTTGTTTGTAATAACCTAACCTTTACGAAATATAATGCATAAAGCCAAACTCTCGGGACAATTGGCCAAATAGGCCATAGAAATCAGCGGGTACGATATGGAATATCAACCCCGAACAATCATTAAATCTCAAATTTTGACTGACTTTACACTGGCCCTAATACTCAAAGTCTAAAGGGAGTTATTGGTAAACTCGGGAACATCCACAGGAATCTGGACCCTCTTTACAAATGGTGCCTCAAACGTAAAAGTGTACAAACTTGGCATGGTACTAAAATCTCCCACGGGCAATATAGTTAGGCAATCTATTAGAACTGTAAAATTGACTAACAATGAAGCCGAATATGAGGTCATGATTGCAAGTCTCAAACTATCCAAAGGCTTGGGGATATAGGTGATCGAGGCTAAATGCGACTCCCTCTTTGTGGTAAACCAAGTAAATAGAAAATTTGAGGTTAGAGAAGAATGAATTAAAAGGTACTTGGACAAGCTACATGTAACATTGCATCATTACAAAAAATGGACTATGCAGCACGTGCCCCGAGATCAAACAGTACAATCGATGCCCTTGCGAACTTAGGGTCGTCGGTCGAAGATAACGAGCTCAACTCAAGGGCGGTTGTACAGCTTATGAGATTGGTAGTAGAAGAAGTCACGCCGAAATAAACTCCACAAGCTTCACTTGGGATTGAGATATAAATACATGGAGTACTTGAAGGACGGAAAGCTTCTCTCATATCCAAAGTAATCGAGGGCCTTGCGCACAAAGGCAGCCCAATTTGGCTTATCCGAGGATGAAATCTTACTTAGAAGAACATTTGAAATCCGATAGAAATATGTCTAGGACCGGGTGATACCGAGTATATTTTGAGGGAAGTCCATGAAGGCACGTAGGGGAACCACTCAGATGTTGAATCATTGGTTTGGAAGGTAATAAGAGCCGGCTATTACTTGGTCGATATGGAAAAAGATACGAAAGGAGTTTGCGCAAAAGTGTGATAAGTGAAAAATACATGATCTGATGATTCATTAATCCGGGGATCTGCTACAATCGGTATTATCACCATGGACATTAATGAAGTGGGGGATGGACCTTGTCAGTCCTCTTCCATTGGCACTAGGTAAGGCTCAATTTGTTTTATTTATTGACTGACTATTTCTCTAAGTGGGTTGAAGAACAATCATAGTAGAAGATCAGGGAGAAGGAAGTCATCGACTTTATTTGGGACCACATCATATGTCAATTTGGAATACCATTCGAAATTGCGTGTGACAACAAAAAATAATTTATCGGTGGCAAAGTGACCAAAATTCTCGAAGATCGTGAGATCAAAAGGATCTTGTCATCCTAGTGAGAATGGGATGGATGAATCTACCAACAAAACCATAATCCAAAATCTTAAGAAAGGTTTGACCAATGCCAAGGGAAAGTGGAGAGAGATCCTGCCCGAAGTCCTTTGGGCGTATCGCAAAACTTCGAAGTCTAGTACCAGGGCCACCATGTTCTTATTGGTTTATGTCACTGAAGCTTTAACTGATCGAAGTCAGGGAGCCGAGAATCAGATTCCAATATGCGACAAAGGAATTAAATTATTAGGCCATGAATACAAACCTAGAGCTACAACATGGACGGCGTGAAGCTGCCTTTGTTCGATTGGATGCTCAGAAGCAATAGATCAAAGGGAATTTTGGTCCGAACTGGGAAGGGTCGTACCAGATTCTTGAGATCACAGTGTTGAGGTATGACCCCATTTGAATGCTTTCCAATTATTGACTAACACTTGAAGGTTATCGACAAGGAGCAGCACGAAGCCTTTATGTCTAAAAGAAAGCGTTATACTTTTTTTCCCTTCAATCATTTTTTTCTTGATTGAATTTTTGACAAGGTTTTTAACAAGGCAACAATGGATCATGCTAACTTATAATCGAATGCCGATCACAAATCGATGTCGAAGACAACACTAATAGTATGCAAGGTTCCTCTACAATCAACCTCGAATACTATGGGGCATTGCCCTTGGATGTCAACTTTTTTGCGAGGAAATTACTTCATTATAGCGGGGTCTCCATAAGTGAAATTTGTTGTAAGGACAAATGGTCAAACGAGCCGTGCTTACATAGGTTGCTCGAGCCCTGACACAAAACATGTACGCATGTGTAATCATTTTTCAGAAATAAAGAGAAGTATTTTTCCTTGCAATTATCTTATGTCATAGAGAAAAAATGTCCACTTTAATATTTTATACTTTCGAACTATTATGGAAATGAGCCCAATGACCAATTATAACTAGAGTTCAGATGATCACTCCGACACTCGGAACTATTATGTCATTTTAAAGGCCATGACCATACCCCATTCGGATACTATTATCTTATGCAAGCCTGGATAACTCAGGAAGGCAATCATAGGGAAACACCCGAACTAAAAGGCTACGACCAATTTAACATGGTTCGGAGACGTCCGAAATCCATAACAAAAACAATCCTTCGAAAAAAGAATAAATAAATTTCTTTCATAACTGATTCTAAAGGTTACCCTCGATAGAATCTCAAACTTAAGATATTTTCGGGAGAAAACTTTGGTAACATCGAACCCCGATAACACCTTAACCTAAAAAGGCAATAAAGTCAAGGTTTGTTCGAACCCTCAAACATAGCCTTATTGTTTCATGCCAAGGCATTCCAACCTTTATAAATACAAATGATAAATCAAAAGAAAAAATTTGAAAGCCGAAAGGGAAAGAAAAGCCTTATATTTATATACAATAGTTTTGAACAAGGGCGAAATTGGCCTAATACAAAATCTACAACAACTGAGATGTCCTAAACAGATACAAAGGAAAAGCGAAAAATACAAAGCCCTATATGTCTTAGTCTTCAACAGAGGCGATATCTCCACCCTCAAGATCTTCCCCGCCTTCAGAATCATTTAAACTATCTGAGTCTTCATCGGGAAAGACCAGCTTTCGAGCCCTAGCTTCCTTTGCTTTGGCACTCTTGAGTGCAGTTTGTATATCGAAGCCCTGAGTACAGATGTAAGGCCCCGAAAAACTTCACTATGTAAATTAAGGTTTTGTGGTGTCAATGTAGGCTAATACGTTGCATTTTTGGAGTTTTGGGTTGAACAATGCGTTGTAAAGTTGAACTTTTTCCTCACGGCTAGGCCAAGCTTTAGCCAGGCTGGACCAGGCTTTAAGTTGGCGAGGCCTGGATAAAGCTAGGATAGACCAGGCTTTAGGTTAGCAAGGCCTTTATAAAGCCAGGATATACTAGGTTTTATGTTGGCGACGCCAAGCATGTAGCCTGATCCCTAATCTTGGACTACCCATTCTTCAATTTTTATAAACTGAGCCAACTTCATTTAATACTCGCAATAGGTCATTTTTGAGCAAAAATCTGATGTTATAGAGTGAGAGAGGGAGCCTTAGAGTGAGAAATTGATCTTTATTAAGGCATCCTTCAATTCTTATCTTTGACGATTAACAAGGAAAAATACTCTTGATTTTTATCCTTGAGGTAAGATTCTATACCCTAACCCTTAGTTTCGAATTTTAGCTAAATATGGGTAATTATCAAGAAAGTTTGTGAGTATTGGAGTTATTATCTTGCATGCATATATGATAAAAGGGTATAGGGAGATTGTGAGCTAAAAATGTTAAATATTGGGGTGTGAGATGATGTAATTTTACACAAAAGAGTCTTGAAACACAATGCACCCATAATGTTTGGTAGAATGCTTTAGTGAGCTAGAATTACACATCATTCTCCTAATTTTGGGTCCCATTATGTGATATTGATAAAATAGATTAAAACTTCTAATTCCAAACCCCCCTTTAAAGTATTAAGGAAAGCTCTATTGACGTATGTATGGTTAAACCCCCTTCTTCTAAGAATCGAACCCCTAACATCCATGAAATTAGTGTAAGTCCCTAAATTGATCATGCTATAATCGTTTGCCCTATTGTGTTGTGTTGATAGATTCATGTTCAATGATTGTCTAAATACTTATCATGTCTGATCTTCCTATATGAGTATGTTTTACAGTGTAGAATATGTGCGAGGAAGGTTAAGAACTCATGTCAAAAAATTGAATAAAGGTTTTTATGTCAATTCATATGTGAAGTCTCTATATGTTTAGAATTCATGCACTTTTCCCTTGCGTGTGAATATGCCTTACATGATAGGCCTTATTGTTTCTATGATCATGTTGTTGAATGTGTAAAAAGGGAACTTGATTTGTGAAATGCGGCCAAAGGCCAAGAATGATGTGGTATATGAGGTTACGCGTTCCATGTAATGAAATATTGATAAGAAATGTGAATAGAGATAAACAATTGAAGGGAAGATGTCTGAAGTGAGATGACCTAGCTGATCGGGTCGTGATCGGACACAATGCCGCATACCTGGTGGTAATTATACTGAATTGATTGATTGAAATTATGGAAATAGATGATTTCTCAAATGAGATAACCTAGCCGGTCGGATCGAGATCGGACTCCGTGTAGGAACACGGTGGTATTATGGATTGTGGAACATGGCACTGAGATTATATAACCTAAATAAAATGGGAACTTGTACGGAAATTATGTGATTCTCACTTGATGTTTTGATATGTGTTGAAGCTCTTACAGTATATCATGATTGCCTCCCTTCTTGATTTCTTTTTGTTTCATTGATTGGTCTATTAAGATTGGTGTTTAGTTTTACATACTAGTATCAGTATGATTCCACAATACTAATGCCTTTTTGTCGGGGGGGGGGGGGGGAGGGACACTACATCTTTTAATGGATGTAGGTGGTTCCATAGCTGACAATGTTGATCACAGCTAGAGGTGCTTGCTTTCATCTTCCCAGCAATCTTGGTGAGCCCCAATTCTTCTCGGGGTCATGTAATACATCTTTTGCATATGTGATTGCCATGTTTTGAGGTATAGATGGGTCCTTGTTTCCGACACTTTTGTAGTACTTTCTTTTGTACCAACTTAGAGGCTCCGTAGACATTATGTGGTTTCTATATGGGTGTTGGGAAGGTAAAAGGTTAAGGTTGAGTTTTGATTATTGTTCCACTAAATAGTAAGGTGTATGTATTTTGGAAACTACATGGACATTTAGGAATGTTACCCTTCTTCAGCACTCCAGATCGTGCGATAAAGCCTGACTATAAGATTTTCTTGTAACTCGTGCATTTAGATTTAAGGTAAGTTTAAACACTCTTTCGTCTATTCCAAGTAATGTTATCTTATGGCATGACAAATGGGAAAAGGCATGAATATTAAGGAGATGGAACATGTATCTTGTTGAACGAATGGTATGGGCATATAAGATAATTGTATAGTACCATGAGCATAATTTATTCGAGAAAAGTGTTAAAAATGAATACCACATCAAAAGAAACATCGAATTGATAAGTAATATGTAAGCGTTAATAGCACGTCGGTAGTGTGGGAAGTATGTAATTGATCCTAAGGTGTGAAATAAAATTGGCTATATAAGCACATGATATATGGGAGGCATGACCAGGAGATTAATTATGAGAGTGCAAGTCTCTCATAGGAGACAAGAAGTTATGAAAGTAGAGCCAATTGAACCCACGATGAGAAGAACCCTTTACTACAAACTTTATAAAAATCCATAAATGTACGAAGGGATATTACACTCCTAAAGGATATTGACATGAGGAATTGGAATCCCAATCCCTTGTAGCTGAATAAGAGAAGAGAATTTATGAGGTTAATACTTTGGTGGCTTAAATCTCCCTAAAAGTTGAACATATATATGAGGGATAGAGATATGAGACATATGTCCCTGAAGTTGCTAAATTCAAGACTTGTATCGAAATCCGGGACATTCACCCTAATTGGGGAGGAAGGGCCATAGTGAGGCCACTTAAATACAATGAAGCAAGAGTAAGACCATGTAGCTATGATATTTGAATATTTTGTTATAGACATACATAGTCTAGAAAAGTGATAATGGGTAACGTGATTCTCTAAAAGGATATGTTAATGACAGACCACTAGTACCCCCAAAAATGTGGAAGGTTAAGGAAGGTAAATTCTTCATACATGGGAATATGAATGATAGGGTCAATGATCCTAGAAACTAAGAGTATGTTTGTAAAGGGATTTTATACTTGCCGGAAGGTCAGGAACAACAGAACCTAATGAAATACTATAGGTCAAATGTAGAAGGTTCCGAGTTTTTAGAACGGGTTAATCATAGATTTAGGATTTAACCAAAGTTCCAAGGCATTAAGGAAGGCAATACGAGTGGGAGAAATAAATGTGATGCTATAATAACACAAGAGGGTACTTGAGCTTGATGGAGAGCCTCTAAAGAATCTTACAAGCAAAGAAGTGTTAAGTGATATGAGGATGAACACACTTTCCCACGGATATCCCAACAAGAGTTAAAAGGTGAGCGGGATTTTCACGAACAGGATATCCCACCCTCGGGAGTCGTGATGGCGCCTACTCGTGAAAGCTAGGCAATCCGACAATTTGAAATTATTACCACAATTTTTATTAATCAAACAGAATCAGATATTAGCTAAGCAAAATAATTAAGAAGGCAGAAGTGATATAGCAAACCAACAATCTAATACATAGCTACCCCCAAAGATCGGGTGTCAAAATCCACGAACGACTAAGATTGTTACTACAAATACAAGTCTGAAAGAAGTATAATTATTCTCGAAATAGAAGAGATAGAAGAAACTAAAACGGTGAGAATGGGAACTTCAGGCTCTGCGAACGCCAGAAAATCTGCCTTGCTATCGCTGGACTGAAGGCAACTACCTCAAGCTACTCACATGGTCCAACACCAAAATCTGCACAAAAGAGTGCAGAGTATATTATCAGTACAACCGATCTCACGTATTGGTAAGTGTCAAGCCTAACCTCGGTAAAGTAGTGACGAGGCTAGGACACGACAAACATATGAAACTGTGCAGTTAAATCATATACAAACAGAACAATAATAACAAAAAATAATAAATAGATACGGGAAGGGGACACGCTGCGGGGAATATCAAATTCTAACACTAAACCAATAGAGAAGCATAAGGAACATCATATTAAAATCAACAAGAATTAATGAAACAGCAACATGTGCACAACATCACCATTCGTGCTTTTACTCTCGATCTCACCATATTAAATAACTGAAATGACACGGTATCACCCTTCCTACATTACCTCTCATAATTATAGCACGGTAGCACCCCTCGTGCATTAACTCTCATAATATAGGCACAACATCACCCTTCGTGCATTAGTTCTAAAATCATGGCACGACATCAACCTTTGTGCATTAACACTTACAATATCAGTATGGCATCACCTTCGTGCATTAAAATTCACTCACAATATTATTCACGGTATAACCCTTCGTGCTTTAAACTCTTCCTAACCCAAACAATAGAAAAAATACATCTCATCATGGGAATCAACAATAGAAATAATAACATCCCGGCAAGGGAATCAACTATAACCAATATCATTTCAATAGTTACTTCACAAAATAAATCTCAACTTTACCCAATACTCAACAATGGTCAATTACCAAGAATTTATCATAATTCATGTTCTACGTTGTTATTCATGAACTTAAGCATGGGCAGTACATAACAAGAGTCACAACAATCATGCTATAAAGCTCACGGGCATGCTTGATACCAACGTATAGATACTTGTCACCACACCTATACGTCGTACTAAACACTAACACGTAGCAAATAAAACCTCAACTCATGTTCCCTCAAGCTAAGGTTAGACCAAATACTTATCTCAATTTTGCGGACAAAAATCAAGCCTCAATTACCGCTTTACCTCTCGGCTCCACTTCCAATATGCTTGTATCTAGTCATTGTTTACTTAATAACATTAATAAATGCAAAAAAAAACAATTCCAATGCATGAATATAGATTTTCCAACGTTTTTCCCAAAAAGTCAGATATCTATTCCAGCCCCGCTTGGTCAAAACTTGAAGTTCAAATAAAAGCCCGATCACCCATTCACCCACAAACTCACGTTTGCAATTGGTTTTAAAATCCGACCTCAAATTGAGGCCCAAACCCCCAAAATTTGAAAATCCTAATTTCTACCCAAAAACACTCAATTTCCTATGAAAACACTAGATTTTTAGATGAAATCATGTAAAAAGATGAATTAGATTGAAGAAAATGAGTTAGAAATCACTTACATATGATATGGAGAAGTTTGGACCTTTGAGAAATCAGCTAGGGCTATTTAGGGTTTGAGAAAATTGCAAAATGATCAAAATCCCATCTGAAATACCATTTAACAAGTCGCAGTTATCGAAATTGCAATCAGGGGTTCGCAGTTGTGAACCCCTTGAATTCTGCTACCTTCGCATTTGTGATGATAATGTTGTATTTGCAACAGAGGGCCCTTTGCAATTTTCGGCCAAAGTGTTGCGATGATAATGTCGTATTTTCAACAGAGGTACCTTCGCAATTTTCGGCCAAAGTTCGCATTTGCGATGAGGGCCTGCCCAGGACTGGTTTGCATTTGCGACATACTTGTTGCATTTCCCATGTCTGTTCACTTTGCAATTATGAAGTTGAATCTCGCAATTGTGAGATCAGAGCCTTGTGCAAAAATACTAGATGTATAGATGAGTTTCCTAAGTCAAAATCACCCCGTGGCCTATCCAAAACTCACCCGAGCCCTCGGGGCTTTATACATGCATGAAAGTCTAAAAACATCATACAGACTTGCTTGTACGATCAAATCATCAAAATAACATCAACAACTATGAATTTAACCTCAAATTCATGAAATTCTTCAAGAACATTGAAATTTCCATTTTCTCGACTAAGGGTCCGATTTATATCAAATCAACTTCGATTCTTACCAAATTCACATATTCGACTTAAAAATTATTTTAAACATATACCGGGATCCGGAGCTAAAATACGGGCTCGATACCATCAAATATCACACATAATTTCATTTTCAAAAGTCTTTATATTTTCCAGCAAATAATTTTCTTTAAAAATTCTTTTCTCGATCTAGGGACTTCAGAATTCGATTTCGGGCATATGCCCAAGTCCCATATTTTACTACGGAATCGTCAAATTATGGGTCTGGATCCGTTTACCAAAAATATTGACCAAAGTCAACTTTAATCAATTTTAAAGGTCAAAATCAATCGTTTTCTTAAATTTCACATAAAAGCTTTCTGAAAACACGCTCGGACTACATACGTAAATCGAGGTGAGACAAAATGAGGTTTTACGGCCTCAGAACATAAATTTGACTTCTAAATAAAGAGATGGCCTTTTGGGTCATCACATTCTCCACCTCTAAAACAACCGTTCGTCCTTGAACAAACATAATAAGTACCTGAGTCGAGGAAAATATGGGGATATAGGCTGCCTCAACAGGCTTACCTGTCCACTGCACACCAACTGAAGGGAAATTTTTCGATCTCAACAGATGAACCAGTCGGTCTAGAATATCTACCAGCTCCTCCTCAGATGTCTAACCCTTGTCCAACTGGACACTGCTGAAGTCTAACACGTGGGATGGATCGCCATGATACTTTCAAAGCATGGACACATGAAATACTAGATGCACTGCTGATAAACTCCAACGTAAGTCTATAAGCCACCTCTCCCACTTGATCAAGAATCTCAAAAGAGGTAATAAACCTAGGGCTTAGCTTGCCCTTCTTTCCAAATCTCATCACGCCCTTCATGGGATACACCCGAAGCAACACTCGCTCTCCGACCATGAATGACACATCACGAACCTTACGGTCGACATAACGCTTTTGTATGGACTGGGCTGTATGAAGCCTATCCTGAATGATCTTAACCTTGTCCAAGGCATCATGTACTAGATTTATACCCAACAACCGACCTCTCCCGACTCAAGCCACACAGCTGGCCATTGAAACCGTATACCTTATAATGCCTCACAGGAAGCCATCTGGATGCTCGACTGATAATTGTTGTTGTAGGACAACTCCGCTAACAGAAAGAACTGATCCCAAGAACCTCCAAAGTATGGGTGAGCATAATATTGACTGAACTAAAAAATCGGTCCAACCGTGAATTTTGGTTTTTCAATTTCGGTTTAACCGGTTTTTTGGTCAGTGCACGATTTTCAAATTATTATATTTGTTTTTGTGGTATGATTTACGGTTTTGGTATTTCCATTTTCGGTTTAACCAAAAAATCAAAATTTTGGGTATTATCACTTAATTAGTTTCCAGACTATGTTTGGGCGCAGGAGGTGGAAGATGAGCGTGCCTCTTAGGTATTTCTTGATTTCTTGGTGAAGCTGATTATGGGGTTGGAGGTAGTGGAACCGGCCTTCCATAACTAGATTTTACCACCTTCTGCTAATGTTACTTCTCTATAGCACCACCAACATAAAGTCAATCTACGTACGTGATTCACTTATAACTAGACAAGCCAATGAATTAACTACATGCACAGGGAAATAAAATAAAATTCATAAATTATGGGGTTAATTACTCAATACCGAAATTATGATAGAATTCTGATGTCTTTATATATTGCCTCCTCTAAGAGAACTCTATCTCAAAACATAAAATGCCACTTTACTAGGATGAACATAAAATAAATTTAGTCTTGTTTATTGATGCTCCTACAACCATTTAAAGTAAAAAAAATTAAGCCAAAAATAATCGAACCGAACTTTGAAAAAACTGCACCGAACCGTAAATAGTTTGGTTTGATTTGGTTATTAATATTACAAAATTGAAAATCGATAAACTGAACTGTACTTTCATAATAACCGACCTACACCCACCCCTAATCCAAAGTCAATAACACATGTTCGGAGCATATCCTCCAAAATTTGAATAGTACGCTCAGACTGTCCGTCCGTATGAGGATGAAATGATGTGCTCAGCTCGACCTGCATACCCAACTCATACTGAACTGCCCTCTAGAAATGTGAGGTAAAGTGCATACCTCGGTCAGAAATAATAGACACGAGCACACCATAAAGACGAACAATCTCCTAGATATAGATCTAGGCTAACCTCTCTAAAAAGTAGGAGAATGCCACATGAATGAAAAGCGATGACTTAGTCAGCCTATCAACAATAACCCATATCGCATAGAACTTCCTTGGTGTCAGTAGGAGTCCACAATGAAGGCCATAGTGATACGACCCCACTTCCACTCAGGAATCCCAATCTTCTCAAGCAAACCACCAGGTCTTTGATGCTCGTACTTTACCTGCTGATAATTCAAATACCGAGCTATATAGGCAACAATATCCTTCTTTATCCCCATCCACTATTGGCCCAAGTAAAGGTTAAGTTTTGAATATTGACAAAGGAACTCAGGATGAACCAGGTCCATCCCAGTGGTCCATCCCTCAGGTTCATAAAACGGACAGATTCAAGCATGTGGGATGCACGTGAAGGAGATAAGCTTAACTTGCCGTATTTAATCTCCTGATCGAAAATGTTGCATAATTGATAAGTATGACTCCTTAATCAAAGAGAACACTATCCAATATAGGGAAGGAGTTAGAAGTTGAAATCAACTAGAACTCTTCCACCAAGGAAGAGTTGCATTAGAACTCTAGTTATTTCTTCATCAACTAACTCTATAAATTGCAGGATGTTCTCACATTAGAAGTGTTGCACAAAAATGCAGAAGTGAAACGTAAATTGGGAGCAAAATATCAAGGCTTTTTGCAATCAATTCATGTGTGATTCAAAAGAGAAAACCTGAAGCTACATAAACAAGATTGAAGAACCAACTCCATGGAGACTGTTATGTGTCATTCTTTATTTCCAGTTCAATTGTAGTAGGTGTTTTTATATTGTACCTTTCAGCTTATTTAGAAGCAATTGTAATAGGTACATTGAGTATTCAAGTTACAGTTAACTTGAAGTTGTCGCAATAGTTAGAGACTGGTTTCTACAACAGGATTAGAGGTAATCCTTAGGTTTACATAGAGTTTTTGTAAATACTGTTTTGGCTCAGTGTTTTTAGTGGAAGTTTAGAAAAATCCTACTAAGTAGTATGTCGTGGTTTTTTCACCTTTTGAGCCAGGTGTTTTCCACGTAAAAATCTCTGTGCACTTTACTTTCAATATTTATTATTCCGCAAACTGGTGTAGTTAGAACACTTAGAAGAACCCGGTTCTTCTAAAGAAAAAATTAGGTACCGCACAAATCACCCCCTTCTTGTGTGGTATTGACGTTTACAACATGAAAAGATATCATAGCAGCTTATCCTTGAAGAGGTTAACGCCTTAGGGAAGATCAACATGAATACACCACCTGGTAGCTGGGAAGGACAATCCAGTACTAGGCCTCCACTTTTCAATGGTCTCTACTACTCCTGGTGCAAAAATAGAATGAGAGACCACACTGTGGGTGAAGACTATGAGCTTTGGGACACCATCACTGATGGTCCTTTAGCCATAACAAAGAAGACTACTAAAGGGTTGGATGTTCAAAAGATAAGAGCTGATTGTACTGCAGAAGACTCAAAGAAGTGGGCAAAGAATGCAAAGGCAAAGAAATGGCTAGTATGTGGACTTGGCCCGATGAATACAACAGGATTCAAAGTTGTAACACTGCCAAGGAAATTTGGGAGACATTACAAGTGGCCCATGAGGGAGCACCTCAAGTGAAGAGATCAAGAGGAACATTGATATATTATCAATATGAGAATTTCACAAATGAAGGATGGAGAAACCATCCAAGAGATTTACACTAGGTTCATTACACTGACAAATGAACTTGAGTCTATTGGAAGGATTATCCTGGAAGAAGACAATGTTGAGAAGATCTTAACTAGAGTTCTACCAATTGCTTGGGAAAGCAAAATCAAAGCTATTCAGGAATTCAAGAATACTGCTACCCTAATATTGGATGCACTGATTGGAAATCTTACTGCCTATGAATTGAGAAGGCGGACTATGAAGATGAATGCTCCAAAGAAAGAAAGAAGTTTGGCTCTCAGAATCTCAGAAGGATCAGAGCTTGAAGATGATGAAATGACTATGATTACCAGAGATTTCAAAAAGTATCTTATGAGATGAAAGTGTCCTTTTAGAGGAACAACATTCAACAAACCTAGGTCTCCTGAGAAGCAGACAAATGATGGTTGCTATAAGTGTGGTAAGACAGACCACATGATCAAGAACTGCCCTCAATGGGAGATTGAGTGGAAGAAAGAAAGATATGGACGGAGAAACAGAAAGAAGGAACAAGTCCAACCAAGAAGAAACAAATTTCAACTAAAGCCATGGTTTTTGCATGGGAAGAAACCTCATACGAGGACTCAGACGATGAAGCTGAAAATGAGAAATCCCTTATGGCCATTGGAGAATCAAGGGATGAACATGAGGTAAATTTCCTACGTCTCAAAGAAAAGATTAAATTTCTTTCTAAAGAAAAGTTGGCTGAGCTATTATTAGACTTTATTGATGAGTCTGAAATAATAAACAGTGAGAAGAATATTCTATCTAGGGAATATGTCATTCTAGAAGCAAAATGCAAAAGGTTAGAGTCTAGGTCCGATGAGAGTGACAACATAAATAGTGAAATGAAGAACCAGGTTCTTCAACTTGAAATTAATGTCCTTGAACTTAGATATGAAAATATTAAACTGAAATTAGGGACAGGAAATAAAAAAGATGATCACACACAACTCATTTTAGAAGAAAATGTTGGAAGAGTTGTACAAAAGAGATGAGCAGATAAGAGTCATTAAGAAGGATCTAAACAAGGTTAAGCACGAGCTAGACAAAATATGTAAATGAATAAGTTCTTTGATGAAATTTCATGGCTACATGAACACCATAGTAGCAATAAAAGAGGACTTGGCTACGAAACCCCTGCACCTAAGTGGGATCCCAAAAGCAAGTACCTCACATTTCTTGAGAATATAATTTGCACACACTGTGTAAAATGGGTCATAATAAATATGGATGTATTAGAAAAGAAAAGACTTGTCAAAAGAATAAAAAATTTGTTCAAGGGGAAAATATGCTGCCAGGTTGGGCTAAAAAGAATCCGACTCACCCTTTGCCTATAGAAAGGGACCCAAACTAGTTTGGGTTCCTAAGACTAACCCATAATTTCCTTTTGCGAGTCCAAGTGAAGGGGAGCAGCAAATTATGGTATATGGATAGTGGCTGCTCAAAGCATATGATAGGAAGCAATAACCAGTTCCTTTCACTTGAGGACCTCAAAGGAGGCAATGTATTATTTGAAGATGGGAAGAAAGGTGAGATCATTAGGGTTGGAAAGGTAGGTAAGATTGATTCTCACTCAATGGAGAATGTCTAATTGATAGATGGCCTAAAATACTGCCTAATAAGACAGTCACAATTGTGTGATAAAGGTAACTTGGTAGCATTCACCTCTACCAAATGTTTTGTGATTAATTTTACCACTGATAAAATTGTTTTGCAATAATATATACATTGTAGATTTGTCCACATGTTCAGAAAATGAACTCACTTGCTTAAGTGTTTTGGATAATGATCTCGTCTCTTGGCACAAGAGACTTTGACATTCCAGTCTAAGTCAACTCAATAAACTAGTCTCCAAGGACTTGGTGATAGTACTGCCTAACATTAAGTTCAAGGAAGATAAATTTGTGAGGCTTGTGAAAGGGGGAAGTAGGTAAGATCATCTTTCAAAAGAAAGAAAATGGTAAGCACCACCAGAATGATGGAACCGGTTCATATGGATCTCTGTAGTCCAATGAGAGCCATGAGCAGAGGTGATAAAATATTTGTGATGGTGCTTGTTGATGATTACTCTAGGTTGAGTTGGAAATTATTTTTAACATCTAAAGATGAAGCATTTGACATGTTTACTTCTTTTATTAGAAAATCTCAGAAACAACTAGGTAATCAAATTGCATCAATTAGGTCTGATCATGGAACTAAATTTGAAAATGCTGTTTGCTGAATTTTTGCATGCTACATTATAAGTAGTTGCATGACTAGACCTCTTGTTAAGAAGATTCCCTATGGGTCACTTAAAGGGAGAAAGCTAAATATATCCCATCTTAGGGCATTTAGATGCAAGTGCTTTGTGCACAATAATGGCAAAGACTCGCTAGGTAAGTATGATCCCAGAAGTGATGAGGGAGTATTCTTGGGATATTCTTCACATAGTAAAGCTTACAAGATACTCAGTAAAAGAACTATGTGTGTAGAAAAATGTATATGTTATTTTATTAAAAAACTAAACTTTATGAGAGGCATGAGTAAGATAATGAAGAGATTGGGCTGATAAGAAATTCAAATGTTGAAATCACAGTCCACCTGAATATGCATCATAGGAAGGAACATGTGATGGAACAGGTCCTTCCACTTGGGCAACATGACGGGGGGGAACTGACTAGAGAGTAAATAATCCTTAAGCCTCGAGGGAACCTTCCATGAACCTATTCCTCAGGAACAAAACCACGAAGGAACATCTAAAGAAATTGACACTCCTATTGCAACATCTACGAAATTGGATATAGATGAACCTGGTTCATCTGTTGATCAGAAGTTGTATAGGGGAATGATTGATTGGTTCTCTTTTATATCTCACTACTAGTAGACCTGACATTGTGTGTAATGTAGGCCTTTGTGCTTGATTTCAGAAAAATCCAAAGGAGTCCCACTTGACTAATAAAAAGAGAATATTGAGATACTTGAAAGGCACCACTGACCTTTGCCTTTGGTATCCAAAAGTTAGTAACTTTAACATAGTGGGATATGCTAACACTGATTATGCAGATTTCCTAGTGGATAGGAAGAGCACTTCAGGTATGGAACACTTCCTTGGTTCATGTTTTGTGTCATGGGCTATTAAAAAGAAAATTCAGTGGCCTTATCTACTGTTGAAGCTGAGTATGTTGATGTTGCTTCATGATTGTGCTCAATTATTATGGATCAAGCAACAGTTGATGGATTTTGGTATTGAAGTTGGTTTCATCCCTATTTTCTGTGATAACACTAGTTCTATTAGTATGACTAAGAATCTGGTTCATCATAACAGAACTAAGCCCATAAATGTTAGACACTATTTTTTGAGGGACAACTATTAAAAAAGGGCTTGATAACTATGGAGTTTTGTGCATCTGACAAGCAAATTGCTAACATCTTCACAAAATCCTTAAGTAGAGATCACTTTGAGAGGAAAATGTTGGAACTAGGGATGATTAAGATCACAAGAGAATTATCAGTGAAGAACCCGGTTCATCAAGATAACACGGTACGTATTGTACACTCTGCATAATTAAAATAACTATATTTGGATCATGAGCAGAGTCCAACCAATATCAATGTTCTTTTGAACTTATTCGTTACAAGTGAACCACTTACGTTCAAGACTCCTAACCGTATTAAAATACCTAGATTCTTTTAAGTCTGCTACTCATGGGGAATAAATTGGTTCTTTCGAAATTGAACAAGCATGTTCTGATTCTAAAATTTCTCCCGAGACAATTTCTAATGTTGTTGAAAATTTGAAGAATAGATTTGTAGGATCTATAGTAGGTGTTGAGACTATAGAATCTGGAGAAGTTGGTGGAAAAATGAAAAAAAAAAAGAGCAAGGGTGCTAGGAGTACTGTGAGGGGAAATGGGAAAAGAGTGACTGATTCTTCACCCACTCCTGTGAGTTTAACCAAAGATGCAGGTGCAATGGTTGTTTGGGGAGATGAACCTAGTTCATCTGTAGAGGAAGCCCTCGCATACCTGCTGAAAAACTGACTGAAAGGTATAATCCAGTTTCTTGATTGGGTTACCAATGACACCAAAACTCATACCATTCCCTATGGCTTCATTCTCACAACTGTGCTTACACATTTCAATGTACCTACGAAAAGGTGGGAGGTTAGTATAAGCATGGATAATTTTTGGGTTAATACGGTACTTGCTTGCGATATGAAGTCAATGTCACTCCGAAATAATCCTAGTTCACCCAAAAAGGTATCAGTAAATAGCAAGGTCAGAACCTTGGTGCAGGAAAGTGAGGCTAAGGATGCTGAGATTGAAAGGCTGAAGAAGATGTTGGTTGAGATGGAGACTAAGAAAGATGCTCTCAGAACTGAGCGCAAGAGAAAAAGAGAAGAATTATTTCATTCTTCATGGTGTGTTGAAACTCCTTAAAGTCAAAAACCAAGCACCTAGTTCTTCCCAGCCTTAAGCCTCCTAGCCTAGTGAAGATCAACCAGTGACCCAGTTCGGATCGTTTTGTTTCTTTTGCTCATGTTTTCAATATTTTTATTTCTTCTTATGCTTTGTGGCAGAATCTTATCAATCATTAATGAAATTCACTATTTTTGATCTAACTATTTGTTCATATTTCTTTGATGGTTAAAATTCTTAGCTTGATCTATAATGATTAATCCATGATTGCATTTGAAATAGCCCCATTATCCATGAGTACGTTTTAAAATCTGGTTATCTCACATTTTTATGCAACTTTTCGATGATGCCAAACGAGGGAAAAAAGTTGTGCTTCACAATTTGAACAGTGATGTTTATAACCTAATGTACCTGGTCCTTGATGATAAGTGATAAAAAGGAAAAATGTTTCAAACATTATGTTGATGTTGAGCTGAGTTGAAACAGCTCCTAAGCTTATAAAAAGCACAGAGTTGGTCATCATCAAAGAGGGGGAATTTGTTGGCCCAAGTAAAGATTAAGTTTTTAAGATTGACAAAGGAACTCAGGATGAACCAGGTCCATCCTAGCAGTCCGTCCCTTAGGTTCATAAAACAGGCAGATTCAAGCATGTGGGATACACGTGAATGAGATAGGCTTAACTTGACGTATTTAATATCTCCTGATTTAAAAGATTGCATAATTGATAAGGAGAAGGACTCCTTAATCAAAGAGAGCACTATCCAAGACAAGGAAGGAGCTAGAAGTTGAAATCAACTAGAACTCTTCCACCAAGGAAGAGTTGCATCAAAACTCTAGTTATTCTTCATCTACTAACTCTATAAATTGCAAAATATTCTCACATTAAAAGTGTTGCACAAAAACGCAGAAGTTAAACGTGAATTGGGAGAAAAATAGCAAGGCTTTTTGCAAGTAATTCGTGTGTGATTCAAAAGTGCAAACCTGAAGCTACATGAACCAGATTGAAGAACCAGCTCCATGAAGAGTGTTATGTGTCATTCTTTATTTCTGATTCAATTGTAGTAGATGTTTTTATATTGTACCTTTCAGCTTATTTAGAATCAATTGTAATAGGTACTTTGAGTATTCAAGTTAGAGTTAACTTGATGTTGTCGCAATAGTTAGAGGCTGGTTGCAACAACAGGATTAGAGGTAATCCATACGTTTACAAAGAGTTTCTGTAAATGTTGTTTTGGCTCAGTATTTTTAGTGAAAGTTTGGAAAAATCCTACGGAGTAGTAGATCGTGGTTTTTTTACCTGTGATCCAGGTGGTTTCCACGTAAAAATCTCTTTGCAGTTTAATTTCATTATTTATTATTCCGCAAAATGCTGTAGTTAGAACACTTAGAAGAACCTGGTTCTTCTAAAGCGAAAATTAGGTACCACATAAATCACCTCCCTTCTTGTGTGGTATTGACATTTACAACATCATCCACCAATAATGTTGCTGCAAGTCCTAATACATCTTAGCGGCGCCTGGAGGAATAGAATACCGGAAACTATGGGCCTCCTCTAGAATCAACTCTCAAAGTCCATCCACATTAGGCATACAAACTCGACCCTACATCCTCAAAACTCCATTATATCCCACTCTAACCTGCTTCGCACCATCGTGCCGACTATGTCCCTAAGGACAAGCAAATGAGGATCATCATACTACTGATCTCTGGTACACTCAAATAATGAAGATCGAGTGATTGTGCAAGCTAAAACACGATTGGGCTCAGAAACATCCAACCTCATTAACTAATTGGCTAAATCCTGAAAATCTATAGCAAGCGGTCTCTCACTTACCAGAATATATGCAAGGCTGCCCATACTGGTTGACTTCCTACTCAAATCATCGGCCACTATATGGCCTTCCCTGGATGATATAAGATAGGGATGTCATAGTCAATCAATAGCTCCAACCACCTTCTCTGCCTTAAATTGAGCTCACTTTTCTTGAATAAATACTGCAAACTCTTATGATCCTTGGACACCTCATATGAAACGCCATATAAATAATGCCTCCAAATTTTCAGCGCGTGAACGATGGCTGCTAGCTCCAAAACATGAACTGGATAATTCTTCTCGTAGATCTTTAACTGTCGCGAAGCATATGCAATAACCTTTCCATTGTACATCAACGCTGCACCAAGTCTAATACGAGATGCATCACAATAAACTGTATATGGCCCTGAACCTATGGGCAACACGAATACCGACAACGTAGTCAAAGATGTTTTGAGCTTCTGAAAGCTCATCTCACACGCATCCGACCACCTGAACTGGACATCATTCTGGGTTAACATTGTCATCGGGGCTGCTATATATGAAAACCCCTCCACAAATTGATAGTAATAACACGCCAAACCCAAGAAAATTCGGACCTTTATAGCGGATGTGGATCTAGGCCATTCCTTGACCGCCTCTATCTTATTCGTATCCACCTAAACACCCTCTGTTGATACAACGTGACCCAAGAATTCTTTTGAACTTAACCGAAACTTACACTTCAAAAACATAGCATACAATTGATTGTCTCTCAATGTCTGAAGAATGACTTGAGGATGCTGCTCATGCTCCTCTTAGTTGCGGGAGTAGATCAAAATATAATAAATGAAGATAATCATAAAGGAATCCACATAAGGCTGGTACACCCGGTTCATCAAATCCATAAGAGTTGTATGGGCATTTGTCAACCTAAATGACATCACTAAGAAATCATAATGCACGTATCGAGTGCGAAAAGTTGTCTTAGGGATATTGGATACCCTAATCCTCAACTGATGGTAGCCAGATCTCAAATCAATATTTGAAAACACTTTGGTACCTTGAAGCTGATCAAACAAATCATCAATCTTCGGCAATGGATACTTGTTCTTCATAGTGACCTTGTTCAACTGCCAATAATCTATACACATCCTCATCCACCCATCATTCTTCTTAACAAACAACATCGACTCACCCTAGGGAAAGACACTAGGTCTAATAAAGAACTTATCAAGCAAGTCTTACAACTGCTACTTCAATTTCTTTAACTCTGGTAGGTCCATGTGATATGGCAGAATAGAAATGGGCTAAGTGCTCGGAGCCAAATAACTGCAAAAGTAAATATCCTATTGGGTGGCATCCCCGATAGGTCTGCAGAAAATACTTTAGGAAACTCACGAACAACTGGCACAAAACCCATAGAAGGAACCTTAGCATTAAAATTATGAACATAATCCAAACACCCCTTCTCGACCATAAGCGAGCCTTCATATAAGAGATTACCTTGCTGACATAATGATTGGGAGTCCCTCTCCACTCCAATTGAGGCCACCTCAAAAAAGCTAAGGTCACTGTCTTGGCGTGGCAGTCCAATAGCTTGATAAGGTTACAACCAATCCATCCCTAATATGACATTAAAATCAACCATATCCAAAATTAGAAGATCTATATGGGTATAAAGACCCCCAATAATAACCACACATGAGCGATAGACATGATCTAAAATAATAATATCACCCATTGGTGTGGACAAATATACAAGAGCACTCAAGGAATCACGAGGCATAACCAAATACAAATCAAAATAAGATGACACATAGGAGTATGTAGACCCTGAATCAAATAGAACTGAAGCATATCTACTGCAAACTGAAACCATACTGTGATAACGACATCGGACGCCTTGGACTCACGTCTAGTTGGGAAAGCATAACATCGGGATGGTCCCTACCACTCTTAACTACATCCTCGAGATGTCCTCTCCTGCTGGCTGGCATCCACCTCTAGTGATCTGACCTCCACCTATAACGGCTTGACCTCCACCTCTAACACCTCGACCTTTACATCTAGATACTTGACCCCTAACTTTAGCTAGAAGAGTAGGCGGTGGAACACCCGGTGCCTTAACTATGGCACGAGAACCCTAATGCTCAGAATTTCTCGATATTTGAGGGCAAAATCTAGCAATGTACCTCGGATCGCCACAAGTATGACAAGTCCTCAATTGTTGGGACTGCTGACCCTGAAACTGACCTTGGCGGCCTAAGTAACAACCATAAAAGCTCTGGAGTGGAGGTAAACTGATAGGAGTTGGTACTGCACTGTAGGGTAGCTGATTAAAATACTGCATGTGAGAACAATTGCCACCTGGAGCACCATGAGAATCCTGAAGTGCTGAATGAAATGGTCTTGGAAGATGGCCTCTACCAAAAGAATACTTGCTTCCAGATGAGGCACCACTTAACTTTCCAGAATGTTGAGGCCTCTTGTCAGACACTCTAACCACTCCCCTGTGATAGAACCATCTCAACTCGCCTAGCTACATTGGCTGCATCCTGGAATGAAATCTCATTCCTTGTCTCCTTAGCCATATGCAATATGATAGGCTGATCTAGACCTTCAATAAACCTCATCACCCTCACCCTCTCGGTGGGAAGTATAAGAAGTCCATGACGGGGCAAGTCAATTAATCTAGTCTCGTACTCAACAACGATCATAGAACCCTACTGGAGACGCTCAAACTGCCTCCAATAGTCCTCCTTCTGAGTGATAGGAAGAAACTTCTCCAGAAATAGCTGAGAACTAATCCCAAGTCAATGCAGTGATCCAGCTGGCCTAGACAAGCAATAATCTCTCCACCAAGTCTTGGTGCAACCTGATAGACGAAAAGAAAGGAAGTCAAACCCATTGGTCTCCACTATCCCCGTGTTCCGTAGAACCTCATGACAACTGTCAAAATAGTCCTAGGGATACTCTGAAGATGTACCGCCATATGTGGTAGTAAAAAGCTTGGTGAACCTGTCCAACCTCTACAAGGAATCAACAGACATAGCTTATCCATTACTGGTCTGTGGCACAACACCCGGCTGAACAACTCTAACCGGCTGAGCTAGTGGAGTCTGAAACTAGGGAGCCATATGCTTCGGTGCGAATAGCAGGAGTCTAGTCTCCTCCTCCTCCAACCTGGGAGATAACCGGTGCTACAGGGAATATGCCTACCTGAGTGACACTCTCTATAAGGCCCACTAGACGAACCGGAGCATCCTGGAGTACAGGTGTGGTGATGAACCCCTCTGGAACCTGAGATGGCCCTGCTGGAACTATTTGGGCCGGAACCTCATCCTAAAACTCTACCTAAGGCTCCACCGCTGATGTTGTTGCTCGAGCTCTGGGCTGAGCCCTGCATTTGCCTCGGCCTCTAGCATCACCTTGCCCTCTGTCCCTCGCAGGAGCTGCTACTGGGGGCTTGGGTTGCTGGTCAGTTGATGAAACAACACGTGTCCTCATTATCTGTGAAAGAACATAGTGGAAGTTCAATTAGCATTTGAGAAATCAAGTCGCACGACAGGAAAAAATGAAGTTTTTCCTAAATTTTGTAGCCTCTAGGGATAAGTAAAACGTATTCGTACCGATCCCGCAGACTCTGCCTAGCTTGTTTGTGAATTGTGAGACCTAGGCAACCTAGAGCTCTGATACCAACTTGTCAGGACCCTAATTTTCCACCTTCGGGAGCCGTGATGACGCTTACTCATGAAAGTTAGGCAAGCCGACAATTTACAGTTTTTACCACCATTTTTATTAATCAAACAGAATAAGATATTAGCTAAGCAATATTATTAAGAATGCGGAAGTGATATAGCAAACCAACAGTCTAATACATAGCTACCCCCAAAGATCGGTTGTCACAATCCATGATGACTAAGATTATTACTACAAATACAAGTCTGAAAGAAGTATAATTATTCTCGAAATAGAAGAGACAGAAGAAACTAAAGTGGGGAGAAGGGGGACTTCCTGGACTGAAGGCGGTTACCTTGGTCTCCCTGGACTAAAGGCAGCTACCTCAAGCTACTCAGAAGGTCTAGCACTATTTGCAAGAAAGAGAGCGGGGTATAATATCAGTACAACCAATCTCATGTACTAGTAAGTGTCGAGCCAAACCTTGGTAAAATAGTTATGAGGCAAGTACACGACAACCATATAAACTCTTGAAATTAAATCATATACAAATAGAACAATAATAGAAAATAATAGATAGATATAGGAAGGGAACTTGCTACGGGGAATATCAAATTCTAACAATAAACCAATAAAGAAGCATAATGAATATCATATTTGAATCAACAAGAATAATGAAACAGCAACAGGTGCACAACATCACCCTTCATGCTCTTACTCTCGATATCACCATATGAAACAACAAAAATGGCACGGCATCACCCTTTATGCATTACCTCTCATAATGATGGCATTGCATTACCCTTCTCGCATTTACCCTCATAATATAGTCACATCATTACCCTTCATGCATTACCTCTCAAAATCATGGCACTGCATCACCCTTCGTGCATTAACTCTCATAATATAGGCACGACATCACCCTTTGTGCATTAGCTATCAAAATCATGGAACAACATCATCCTTTGTGCATTTACACTCACAATATCAGCACGTAATCATCCTTCGTGCATTAACACTCACTAGCAATATCATGCACGACATCGCCCTTCGTGCTTTACACTCTTCCTAACCCAAACTATAGAAATAATACATCTCGGCAAGGGAATCAACAATAAAAATATAACATCATAGGAAGGGAATCAGCTATAACCAATATCGTTTCAATAGTTACTTCACAAAATAAATCTCAACTTGAGCCAACACTCAACAATGGTCAATTATCAAGAAATTATCATAGCTCATGTTTAACGGTATTAGTTATCAACTTAAGCATGGGAAGTACATAACAAGAGTCACAACAATCATGGTATAAGACTCACGGGCATGCTTGACACCAACGTATAGATACTCGTCTCCATACCTATACGTCGTACTCAATACTAACACGTAGCAAATAAGTCCATGTGAGCACGTGACTTTTTTCCTATACAAATTACTCCCCGAAAATTCAAAACAAAATAATTTTTTCCACTGTTTGCGATTTTTGTGGATTTTAATGGCATTTTCTGTTATTGTGTGAATATTATATGTGCTTGTTTATTTTATTTAGTAATGTAAAATACAAAAAATTAATATTGTAATTGCTTTTAGAATTTAATTTGATATTTTAGAATTAATTAATAATTAGGTATTTTACAAAATGAAACATTTACAAAAAAATATCATATTTTTTGTATTTTTTTATTTTCTTTTTAATTTAATATTTAATTATATATGATAATTATTATTTAGAGTTAATTAATATATTTAAAGCTAATTTGGGCTTATAATTTAACTCAGAATTTTATTTTTATTTTGAAAAATAGTTTGGGAAATAAATATAAGAGGAAAAGAATTAAATAGAAGAGGGTAAATAAGAATTGGGCCAAAGATCCCCAGCCTAAAACAAAACAAAATAAATACTAGGCCCAAACCGGCCCCAATCCGGCCCAGACCTTTCCCCAACGCGGTTCGTCTCCAGCCTCATCCAAACGACGTCGTTTCATGTGTTTTAATCTGGACTGTTGAATCGGTTTAATCAAACAGTCCAGATTTCCCAACCATTACTCGTCTCACCCACAACCCGAGCCGCTTCAAAATCGACCCAACCCCCACTTAACCAAATGACGACGTTCAGCTCTCCCCCTCAATTCTGACCATTGATCTTGAGTGATCTAACGGTCCGAATTAACCTGCCTACCCCGTATAAATATCCTAACACCCCAACCCCCCTAGAGCCCCTACCTCGTCTCCCTCATTCCTCCTGATCATCAGATGACCCAAACCCTAGAACTAGCCGCTACCCTTTCCCACCTTCCTCCGGTAGCGGCGCCGGCCTCAACCAGTCCCAAATTTGCACCCCGGAACCCCCAAACTCTCCAATTTTCAGATCCGTAGTTAGTATCCCTCGAATATTCCCCTAGTTCTTCGAATCTTAGATCGAAATATAACTCTAAATTCCCAAAGTTACCCCGAATAAGAGGTTATTAAAATTCCATGTCAAGTTTGATTTTTTTCGTGTGTTCTTAATAAGAACACATGGTTAATATCAAACTTGGCCCAGTTTTTAGAAGAATCAAAGATTTCTTCAATTTTACTGTACGAGGTTAATTCAAGGTATTCACTTTCCGTTCTTAATGTTTTTTTATCTTCGTCTATTCTGCTCCTTCCCATGATTCTTTTTTATTTTTTTTTAATCTATTTTTTCTTTCTTTTCCAGAGTTTGTAGTATCTCTGTGTCTAATATTTAGTCTTATTAATAAATTTAATGGATATTTTATCAGTTTAGGTTAATCATAAATTTATAAATCAGCCAGTATTTAGAACTGATTACTATAAGTTTTTCAGTAAATGTTACACTGTATTAATACGAACTAATTACTATAAGTTTAATTCAAGTGTTTACCTACTTAAGAAGTTTCTAGTGGATAGTAGGGTTAAGAATGGATAATTGAGTGGATTATTTAAAAAATAAAAAGTAGAATTGCAAGTGGTGAATGCACTGAATTGAATGCCTATATATACTGAGTTCATACACAAAAGACGGTACTCTGAAATACATAAGAGGAGAACATTCTGAAAATAATTTTTAAAAAAAAAATACTGAAGAGATTTTGAGAGCTGAAATCCAAATTACTATTTGATCAAGTTTTTTTTCTAATTCACATAGATTTAAAATGGTTTGATGTCAGATTGTAGGAAGTTTTGGATGAAGCTGTGGTAAAATTACTGTTTCATTAGACTTATAACTGACTCTGTGGGTTCAAATTACTGTTTAATTTAATTTTAAACTCAAGATAATTTTTGATAGTAGCAGGTGGGATAGTTGGGTTTGATAAGTTAATTTTCTACTATTAAAAGAAAGGTAAAGGAAGATGATAAGAAAAGTTTTTCTTTTGAGAATTTCTACTAGTCATTATTTGCATTACATTCTCATTATGATCTAAAATTGTTTAAATGAGTTGTTAAGTTTTGTGTAGTAGTAATAGCTTTGATTAATTCTCCTCTTTTGTTTAATTAACCAAATCCGTGCTTGGCCATGTGAATCGTTCATACTCTCAGTCACGTTAATTTGATAATAACGAATGTATATGGAGAAACTATTTGGCATTGAAATGGTTGGGACTATGTAATGCTATTCTTTTAGTCTTTTATTTTGCTGATGTGGCATCCAGTTTTATTAATCACGTTTGTCCTCTTAAAGAAAATAGTGAACAATAGTTAAATGTCAACTTCCTCTCAAATTAATACAGTTAGACGTATTAGATTGAATTGTAATCTTTTATTATTTTTTTATAGTTAACTATTTGTAATTGATTGATTACTAAATACCTTTGATACAATAATTTCAAAGTAATCTAGAAAATAATTCATGAATATATGTAGCTTGTTTTAGTTGAGTGAAGCTTTTTGGAATAAGCGGAGGGATACCATGCCAAATAAAAAAACCAAAATACATGGCTCTCGCTTGATTAGTATTTGGATCCTTAGAATTTGAGGATTTTATGTGACATTGAATTTTTCTTAATATCAAATGAAAGCGGTTTAAAGTTAAAATTTGCACATAGGTTCAAAATATTCTTAAATCAGATAATTAAGTCGAATATAACAGTTGAGCGACTGTGCTAGAACCACAATACTGATCATTTGTTCTTTTGTCTATTTAAATACAAATTTATTCTTCTCAAAATTGAACAGCCTTAGCCTCTGAGTTTGATCACCCTCGAGCTAAGAAATATCTCAACTAGTATTAGAACTAAACAGCAAGAAGATGAGAACTAGAAATGATCGGTATATTGCTTTCTTTTTGTGTGTTACAATGTATCTTAAAACTGATCAGAACCCCGTTTATATGGTGGGGGTGTTCTACTTTTGGTATAATTCTATACAAGGTAAACAATCTCATGATTTGCCAATTAATCGGCCTTTTCTCGATACGTGCCAAAATTTCTACCATGATCCTCGACCGATTGCTGATATTTTGACTTTCCGTTATTTGGCTCGATAAGTTCCCCTCGATCTTGCTCGATCTCGATCTTGCTCGGTCTTTAGGTCACGAGCTATACGATTAAATTTTGTGCCTCGGTTTGATATAACCGAGCTCGAGCTTTAACCTGCCATGTTTCAGCCTCAATTGGTCAAATAATGGACGAGCCTAGTTTCGACCATATACAGGTAGTCCCCTCATTTTTTAGAGAGAAGATAACGAGAAATTTCCAAACCTCGCTCCGATAAATTATGACATAAGCAATAAAATGTCACTGAAATGTCTCGTCAATCCAGTCTTCAAGGCATTAAATGCGTGTCAGTGTTGGTTGGCCACTAGTGATATTGAACCGTCATTAACTAACTATAAATATCCCAACTTTCACTCATTCAAACTTTATGTTCAAAAAGCTTCTTCTACTTTTGTTCTCTAAGAATCTCTTTATTCTCCACCTTTTGTGACTAGATTTCTTGAACTTTTTACAACCTTCTCCTTTTCTTCATCTCTGCTAAAAAATGGTGAATACCTCTAAGACTATTCCATAAAAAGAAATAGTCTCTTTATCACGACCTGCCAGTGATGGGACTGTAGTGGAGCCACTCCCTGAGGAGTTTGTTCCAGGAGGGTGCCCGTTCGGTGTTGAATTTAAGATCAAAAAAACTTCCTCGTTACCGGTTCGATGTGAACAGGTCTCGATATATATATATATACACACACACATACATACAATCACTGATGATCTCCTCTCCAGGTCAAAGAGGATTGTAATTGCGCCGATAAACACGTGGTGTTGACCTCGCCCGAGGAATAAATTAATACCCATGTGGAGGGTTTTGTAAGTGTTTACACTTACCCCTTCACGTTAGGTCCTTTAGACCCGGTCATTACTTCCTTATACAGAAGGTACAAAGTGACCCTCAGTTAGATTCACCCCTTTTTCTGGAGGATAATATTTCTCCTTTATTTTTTCGCAAACAAAATCGATGGATGTGCCTTCACCCTCGATCATCTTATGAGCTCGTGCAGTCCCTGTCTATATTTAAGGGTATTAATCAAACTTGTCCACCGGGCCACCAGGGCTCTCTTCTCGAGAATAGATGAGGATCGGGACCGATGATGGATGGGCTAATTCATTCGAGTGATGAACTTGGACCTGATCTCTGCTGAGGATATGCCCTTTCCCGAGAAATGGAATGTGAAGCATAAGTCCAACTTCTCCTTAAATACTTTATTTATTTTTCTTCCCTTTACATCATTCTTATCGGTGTTTTAGTGGTGCAACTGTGTCTCGGATACCAGATGCAGTTCCTCAACTCAACGAGTGGGTCGAGGGCATAGCGTCACAGAGACCATATTCCAAGCGCTCATAGCGCGAATTGTCGAAGGGTCAGTGAGAGGCCCGTAATTATGATAAGTTTTTTCTTATGTAATAACATTTGATTTCCTCTTTGTGTTGTCAAATTCTTATTGGTTCTATTTTCTTTGTAGGTCTCTGCAAATATGTTTCTATGAGGCCTTCATACAATTATAAGGATGTACCTTTCGAGTCCCCTGCTCCGAGCCGTAGTGATGAAAAGAAGAGAAAAAGGGCCACGAGTTCCCCGAACTCGGAAAAGAAAAAACCGAATAAGAGGCGCTCTATCCTCATACTCCATCCATCACCTAAGGGACGAGTCCGAGAAAGAAGAAGAGAGAAATCCAAGCTAGTGGCCAGCGTCCGGGCAGGTGTCTAATACAAGAGCCCTCCGAACCGGCGGATGCCGAAATAAAAAAGTCCCAATATTAGAAGGTCGATGAGGGAGCTTTAGACGAAGTTTCTAACCCAGAAGGAGGCGAGGTCACTCCGCTAAAGCTAAGGGGTCGAGAAGGAGATCAGGATGATACTCTTCGAGCAGGGGAGAGTGCCCCGAAGGATGCGCCTCGAGTGATTGAACTTACCGGGGGTCTCTTCATTTCTCAAATGCCATCCACGAGGCCATCATACTAGAAAGTCGTTCTTATGAGGGGCCTCAGGAGGCTGCAGATATCCACAACTTCTTGGATGGATTAGACTCTGCTACCTCAGAGGACGTCAGCGGGCTCGAAGACTTGACGATGCCAAAGAAACTACCATCGCTAGGACCCAGTGGTAGTGGGTCTTCCTCGAGCTTAAAGTTAGTGGATCGGTTCCCGGATCTGAGTGTTGACCCTAATTGAGAGCGGTTAGTAGTTTCCGCTATCTTGGAGTATGCCCGAGTTTTCTCGTCCCCTGTGGATGTCACTAGCTATCTTCGGTGTTTAGTGACCGAAGAGGACCAAGCTGTGATGGACAAGGTGAAAATGACCCGCCTATTCAATGAAGCTCAACAAGCATTGAATCAGGCAACTTCAAGTGTCTTTTTCATTATGTATTTTAAACTTAAAGTTGTAAACAATCATAACACCTTCCTTTATGTTTGCAGGTCTCGGTACTGCACCATGAGACATTCCTTCCATATTGGGAAGAGCTAACCCCACACGAGGTTGAGGTTTGAGTGCTTTCTGAGAAGAGGGACACCTAAAATCTTCTTAGTGAAAAGTTTTAGGCTGAGAAAAAATCGTCTCTAAGGGAACACGCCAAGATAGTCGAGCAGGTAATTTGAGTACTTTACGATAGTGAAGACGAATTGGACATAATGGCTAACGACCCAATCCTGCAAGTCCGATAGAGGCTTGAACATATTGGGCAGCTCCAGGCACAAGTAGATACGATACAAGATGAGGTTGAGGAGTTCAATAAATATATGGACCTCTTAGCCTCGAAAAGGAAGTTGTACAAGCACAACCGGAGTTGGTCGAAGCCCAGCTTCGGGTTGCAAAAAAGAAATCCTTGGTGCAGGACTAAGAGATCGAGAAGATCCGATAATAGTTGGATTTGGATTTTTCTGGTAAAGAGAATCTGGCCAAGGAACACAAGGCAACTAGATCACAGGTTGTTAAGGCCAAAACCGAGGCTGACGCAAAGTGGCCCAGTTCAAGGTTTACATCGAGGCGATCCAAGCTCATGATAAAAGTATGGTACATCTTGCAAATTGGCAAGTTTGAAGGGAAGCCCTCGAAGGAGTTCATGCTCAAAACTTCAACGTGTTGGCAACTCTAAAACACCACAGTAGAAGAAGCCAGGACTCAGAAGTTGTCCTTTCTCGAGGAAGATTCCGAGAGCTTAAGAAAGTCCGAAGATGAGGAAGATCCCGAGGATGAAAATGCTGCCTGCGATGGGGGCCAGGCCACTTAAGCCTTTATATGTTTATATGTTTTTTGCTTTTTTGCATATTTTTGAGGTCGTCTCAGCCGTTGTTGGTTATTGTATTGGGCCATTCTATCCTTTGTAAAGATTATTCGATATATATTTATGTGGCTTTCATTTCCCTTTCAGCTTTTATATTTTTCCTTTACCTTATAATTTGTATTCACGAAGGCCGGGATGCCTTAGCATAAAATAACTTAGGTTATGTATAAAAGTTCTAACAAACCTCTCTATTACATTTCTCTATATTAAGCCTCTTGGGGGTACGGTGTTACCGGAAACTCTTTTCCCAAAATAAGTAGCCAAGATCGTAGTTCTTTGAGTGTAGCCTTTAGAATCGGATATGGGAAAAAAAAATCTTTTTCGAAGGCCTAGTTTTTGTTATGAGTTTCAGACGTCTCTGAACCATGTCAATATGGTCGTGGTCTTTTAGTTCGGGAGTATCACACTGGACCTGCTTTCCCGAGCAATAGGGCTTGCCCAATATAACAGTCCCCAGGCAGGGTGGCCGTGGCCTTTAAATATGGGGTTGCCTAGTAGGTCTCATGCCCCCGAGGCCTTGTTACTTGGGTTGTTCGAGTTTATTTTTAGATGATAGTCCCCGAGTGCGGGAGTGATCATTCAAACTCTGGTTATATATGCCCCTTGAGCCTGTTAACATTAGGAGATCGAAAGTACAAAAAAATTTAAGGAATGTAAAAAGGAAATTTTTCTAAGACATAAGATAATTGCAAGGAAAGTGCTTCTCTTTATTCTTTTGCAAAACAGTTATACATGTGCACATGTTTTATGTTAGTGCTCGAGAAATCTATGTGGGAACGATTCATTTGATCATTTGGCCCTTACAACAAATCCTACCTATCGAGACCATTCTATTACGAAGTAATTTCCTCGCAAAAGTCGATATTCGAGGGTAATGCCCTCAGTATTCGAGGTTGATTGTAGGGGAACCTCAGATACTGTTAATGCTATCTTTGACACTGATTCATGATCGACTTTGATTCTAAGTTAGCACGATCCACTGTTACCTCGTTAAAAACCTTGTTGAAAAACCCATTTGGGACAAAATCGGTTCAAGGGAAAAAGAGTGCAACGTGTGCTTTCAGACCTAAAGACTTAGTGTTGGTCCTTGTCGAACACCTACAAGTGTTAGTCCGAAAGTAAAAGGAAATGAAATAGGTTTGTAACTAAGCAGTAATATCATTTTAGGTGAGTTACATTCCAATTGCTTGGTGGTTGTTTTCCGTTCATCATTCCGAGCTTATAGGATCCTTTCCCCGTGACCTCAATAATCTGGTACGTTCCTTCCTATTTCACACCCAATTTCCCTTCACTCGAATTTTGGGTGTTTACTATGACCTTCCTTAGTACTAAGTCCCCAACATTTAGGTATCTAAGGTTGGCCCTTTGATTTTAGTACCTCTCGATATGTTACTTTTGGGCAGCCAATCTAACAAGGATGGCTTCACGCCTTTAATCAATAGCTCCAGGACCATATTCATGGTCTCGTTATTTGATTCCTTTGTGCATATCAAAATTTGATACTTGGCTCCCCGACTTCGACTAGTATTAGAGCTTCGTTGCCATAAACCAATGACAATGGGGTAGCCCCGATACTGGACTTTGAAGTTGTGCGATATGCATAAAGAACTTCGGGCAGGATCTCTTTCCATTTTCCCTTGATGTCGGTCAGCCTTTTCTTAAGGTTTGAGATTATGGTTTTGTTGGTTGATTCGGCCTCTCACTAGGGTGATAGGTTGTCGATAAGATTCTTTTCATCTTATGATCTTCGAGAAACTTGGTCACTTCGCTGCCGATAAACTATTTCCCGCTGTCACATACAATTTTGGATTGCATCCCGAACTGACATATAATGAGGTCCAAAATAAAGTCGATGACTTCCTTCTCCCTGACCTTCTCTTATGCATGTGCTTTAACCCACTTAGAAAAATAATCACTCATAAATAAGATAAATTGATCCTTACCCGCTGCCCATGCAAGAGGGGCGACGATGTCCATTCCCCACTTCATGAATGGCCATGGTGATAAGATGAATGCAAAAGTTCCCCGGGTTGGTGAATCATCGGAGCATTCATTGGCACTTGTCACATTTTTCATACGAACTCTTTCACATCCTTTTCCATGTCAATCCAGTAATAGCTGGCTCTGATCACTTTTTGAACCAATGATTTGGCGCTTGAATGATTTACACATGTGCCCTGATGACCTTCCCTCAAAATATCAATTGTATCTGTAGGACCTAGACATATTGCTAGCGGTCCATCGAACATTCTTCTAAACATGGTTCCATCATCGGGCAAGCTGAATCGGGCTGCCTTTTTGTGCATAGCCCTATTCTGGATCTGATGGAAGTTTCCCTGTCTTCAAATACTCTACGTATTTATTTATCCACTCCCAGGTTAAGCTCATGGAATTTATTTTGGTGTGAACTTCTTTTACTACCAACCTCATGAGTTGTACGACTGCCCCCAGGTTGAGCTTGTCGTCTTCGACCGATGAACCTAAGTTTGCAAGGTCATCAGCCTCACTATTTTGATCTCGAGGCATGTGCTGCAAAGTCCACTTTTTGAACCGATGCAATGTTAACTATCACTTATCTAGGTACCTTTGCATTCGTTCTTCTCTAACTCTGAACATTCCGTTGACTTGTTTCACTATAAGGAGAGAGTCGCACTTAGCTTCGATCACCTTCACCCCCAATCTTTTGTCCAATTCAGGACCTACAATCATGACCTCATACTCGGCCTCGTTGTTAGTCAATTTCACAGTTCTAATGGATTGTCCAACTATGTTGCATGTGGGTGGCTTCAGTACGATGCCAAGTCCGTACCCCTTTGCGTCCGGGACACCGTCCATAAAATGGCAGATTCTCGAAGACATCACAACTCTCTTTCGACTTCGGTTATTAGGGTTGGTGTAAAGTCGGCCACGAAATCAGCCAAAATTTGAGATTTAATGGTTGTACGAGGTTGATATTCGATATCGCACCTGCTGATTTCTACGACCTATTTGGCCAATCGTCCCCAGAATTCGAGTTTATTCATTATATTTCCTAATGGGTAGGTTGTCACAACACATATAAGATGACATTGAAAATATAGTTTCAATTTCTAGACGCACTTAGAAAAGCGAGTGCCAATTTTTCTAGGCGAGGATATCTAGATTAGGCCTCACCTAAGATCTTGCTAACATGATATATTGGAAAGTACGTACCTTGTTCTTCCCGGACTAGGACTCCACTTACTGCTATTTTCAATACTGCTAAATAAAAGTATAATCGTTTGTCTACTCTTAGTGTGTTAAGCAATGACGGGCTCGACTAATATTTCTTAAGTTCTTCTAAGGCTCGTTGGCATTCCGGGGGGTCCATGTGAAGTTGTTTTTCTTCTTCAGCAATGAGAAAAATTGATGGCTCTTATCGGAAGACCTTGAGATAAATCACCCCAGGGCCGTTGTATGACCTTCACATTATCCACTACCGTGATATCCTCGATAGCTTTGGTCTTGTTGGGGTTGATATCGATTCCTCGATTGGACGATCATCGATTCCGAATGTACATTTTTTCTAGATTCATCTTCACGTTCTACTTTTTCAATATACTGAAGGTTTCCTACAAATGCGTTCAACGGTCATCTGCTTGCAGGGACTTAACTAATATTTGTCGATGTAAACTTCTATGGATTTTCCTATTTGTTCTATGATCGGTTTACTAGGCGTTGGTAAGTGGCACCAGATTTTTTAATCCAAATGGCATTATGTTATAGTAGTATGTGTTATACTTAGTGATGATGAATGAGGACTTTTCTTGATTATCCGAGTTCATCCGTATTTGGTTGTACTCGGAGTAAGCATCGAGAAAATTGAGGATCTTATGGTCGGTCGTGGCATCGATCATGCGATCGATGTAGGCAAAAGGGAAGAGTCTTTAGGGCATGCCTTATATAAATCGTCATAATCCATACACATTCTTAGTTTGTTTCCTTTTTAGGTACTACTACTTTGTTTGCTAACCATTCCAGGTATCTGACCTCCCGGATGGACGCTATTTTAAGGAGTTTAGTTATCTCGTCCCTGATGAAGGTGTGCTTGATCTCAGACTGGGGTCTCATTTTCTGCTTGATAGGGTGGAATTTCGGGTCCAGACTCAGCTTGTGAGTAGTGATCTCCGGTGAGATCCCTGTCATATGGAGATGGGACCAAGCAAATCCATGTTAGCTATAAGAAATTGAACAAGTTTTTTACTAAGCTTGGGAGTTAATCCCGTGCCCATCTATACCTTTCAATTGGGTAGATGTTCGGTCAGTACAACCTGCTCCAGCTCTTCGACCATTGATTTGGTAGTGTCAGAATCATCAGGAACTATAAAGAATCAAGGAACCCCATAATCATCATCTTCATCAGTCCCCTACTTCTCCGATTGGATCGAGGATGGCATCGGTGGTTGCTATTTGGCTTCCTGTATTGCTTTCAAATCTAGATCCTTTATTCATGAGAGAGTTTATATCAAAATTACTTCATCGACGACAAGTATCTCCTTTGCAGTGGGTTGTTCCCCGTAGACCGTCTTGATCCCTTCCGGTGTTGGAAATTTTAATAGCTGGTGAAAGGTCGAGGGTACATCCCTCATGTTGTGGATCCTTGGCCTCTCGAACAGGGTGTTGTAGCTCATGTCCCCTTTGATCACATAAAAGGAAGTCTCCTGGATGGTTACGGCAACGTTTACTGGTAAAGTTATTTCTCACATAGTAGTTTCGCAAGCCATGTTGAATTCTTTTAGCACTCCGGCCACATGCACGATTTAGTCCTTTAGGCCAAGTTGCTCTATGATCCTCTATTGAATGATATTGGCCGAGCTACCTGGATAAATTACGCACGTTTAAATTGAGTTTTATTCATGAGTACAAGTATTACCACTACATCATTATGGGATTGCATGATTCCTTCTACATCCTTGTCGTTGAAAGATAAAGTTCCTTCTAGTATGTAATCAGGGGTTCATTTTTCCCTTGTGATTGATACTTTGGTGCGCTTTAACATCGCACCTTGAGGAATATCGACCCATCCAATGATCATATGAATGACATATTGAGGTTTGTATTACTCATTTTGTTTATTGGAATCCGTGTTTCTGAAATAATTCTTGGCCCGGTCACTCATAATATCCCGAAGGTTCCCGTTGTTGAATAACCAAGATACCTCTGCTCTCAATTGTCGACAATCCTTCAATTTGTGGCCATGAATGCCATGATATTTGCATATTTGGTTGGGATCCATTTGGGTTGGATCTTAAAGGCCGAGGCCATCTGGTATCTATGAATCATCCGATAGCCGATACGATGGCAGCCGCATCAACATTAAAGTTGCACTCTGATAATCGTGGTGCCCCTTTAGGTCTGATAAGTCCGTCGAAGCAGTTCTTGCTCATGAGCCCTTGAGAGCTTTGACCTCGATCACTTCTCCTTTCATTTCATGCAGAATTTTGCCTGGATCCTCTCCTCCTACGATCTCCATTATACGTATGATATCGATCTCTATTTAACCTCGATTCTCGGTTAATATTCCTCTTGATTCTATCGACGAGTCTAATAGGATAAACGGATCCGGAAGGGTCCCCAAGTTGATCGTCTTCGACCCTGATCGTTGATTGATACTAATTATGCATATCAGCCCAAGTAACAGCTGGGTATTCTATCATATTCTGCTTCAACTGCTGTGAAGTCACTAAGCTTCGAACATTGAGTCCTTAGGTGAAAGGTTGAACAACCCCATAATCAGCAACATGTGGCAAGTCCATCCATTACATTTGGAATCGAGACACAATTTCTTTGAGCATTTCGTTGTCCTTTTGCCTTACCTTGAAAAAGTCTGACTTTTTCGTTTCGACCTTGATGGCCCCAGCGTGTGCCTTTATGAAAGAATCTGCAAGCATAACAAATGATTCAATAGAGTTAGGTGGTAAATTATGGTACAATATCATAGCTCCCTTTGATAGTGTCTCTTAGGATTTCTTTGACAAGACAGATTCAATCTCGTCATCCCTTAGATCATTCCCTTTGATAGCACATGTATAAGAGGTAACGTGCTCATTTTGATCGATCGTTCCATTATATTTAGGAATCTCAGGCATCCTAATCTTCTTGGGGATCGGCATAGAAGCCATGCTCGGGGGGAAATGTTTTTGCATGAATTTTTTGGAGTCCATACCCTTTAATATCCGTGGTGCCCCCGGGATTTGATCGACTCTATAGTTGTAAGTTTCTACCTTTTTGTCATTTTCCTCGATCTTCTTTTTCTCGGACTCAATTCGTTTTGTCAGTTCTTCGAGCATCTTCATGATTGTAGGATTGGTCTCCGATTCTTTCTCGTTCGATTTTCTTGAAGCCAATTCGAGCTTCGTACAACTTCCTGGGACCGCTAGAGCTCGACCCTACTCAGTGGGTGATTCTGGTTTTGGAGTTGGGCTATCGCTGCCTGCTGAGCATGCAACATTTCGAAGATCACCCGCAGGCTGATCCCGCCATCTTCGTCGCCATGTGTGCTTTGAGTGGCTGATCGAATATCCTACGTCCGCTTCCCTCAGAATTGAGGGTTAAATTTGCGTTGATGGCTACATGTGAGCTGATGTAGATTGAATCTACAGCCGGAACTCTATAGGGGCCAACCGGGGGGCACATCGTTCCCTGGTGCTATGTTATCATTTTCGTCGTGGTGGCCGAAATATTTGTCAACGTGTAGAGGTGCTGACTGAAAGTTAAACATTTTGGTCTTGGAACCAAAGAACAAGTGTAAAATAGTGGGTGATATGAAAGTTTGTACTAGGTAATCACTATTATTATTAGCTCCACGGTAGGTGCCAAACAGTTTACCCATAAATTTGGATAACAATTCAATTTGTATGTGGTTTTAAGGATACGCGGTATAACTTAATACAAATTAAGAGGAAAGATTAATATTGAAATTAACAATAATAAAATAAATGCAAATCACAAAATTGAATAGCCTTAGCCTCTGAGTTTGATCACCCTCGAGCCAAGAAATGTCTCAACTAGTATTAGATTTGAACAACAAGATGATAGGAACTAGAAATAATCATGATATTGCTTTTTTTTTTTTGCGTGTTACAATGTGTCTTACAAATAATCAGAAAGCCCTTTATATAGTGGGGGTGTTCTACTTGTGGTAAAATTCAAATACAAGGTAAAAATCTCATGATTTGCTAATTAATCGGCCTCTTCTCGATACGTGCCGAGATTTTCACCGTGATCCTCGATCCATTGCGGATATTTTGGCTTTTTTTTATTTGGCTCGATAAGTTTCCCTCAATCTTGCTCGGTCTCTGGGTCACGAGATCGACGATCTAATTTTGCGCCTCAGTTCGATATAATCCAAGCTCAAACGTTGACCTGCCATGTTTCAGCCTTTGATTGGTCAAACAATGGATGAATCTAATTTCGACCGTACATAAAATACTAATTAAATATAAAGATATAATGCATTTAATTACCAAATAATTTATATTTGATAAATAATTTACAATTCTTTCGTGACAAATGAAACCTATAAGTCACAAATAAAATATCGAAAAATTAAGCTAGATGATGTCATTGCTCTACTTCACACGTAGCTAGACATAATGAATCATTACTGACTTCCTATCTCCGAATAAATTGGAATCAGCTATATAAATCCTCATTTCTTTTATTAAAATACATAGTAAGCATCCCACCAAAAACTAACTCAAGTTTACTAGTGAAATAGCTCAAGAGCATTAATACGTATTTAGGAACCATGTACACACTAAGTTTGAAATAATTATTTTTTTTCTCAACACGTTCGCTTGAGGCTTCTTGCTATCTGTCTGTCAATAAAAGGATGTATGGTCAAACTCTAAAATTTGCTTATTTTCTAAAATCAATTTATTTTAAAAAGTATGTTTTCTAAAATTTGCTTTTAAACAAAATATTTTTAGTAAGATGCAGTTTATGTTCCACGAATTAGTTTAAAAAGCATTTTAAAGCAGAATCATGGTTTGACCAAACTTTTAAATATATTTTTTTCAAAAAGTACTTTTAAGAGAAGCTATATTGTTTTGCTTTTCAAAAACTATTGTCTCTACTCAAAATCACTTTTTTAATTTAAAAGCGGGCCAAAACACCTTAACCTTAGAAAAAATATTTTTAGAAAAAAAATAAACAATAATATTTGGCCAAAAAAAACTTTGATCAAACATGCTATAAATATTCTTTGCTTGATGGTACAGTGGCACTTCTTCTCACTGACTTTTCTTTTAAGAAGAATTCATTCTCCTTTACTCCCTTTGCCTACTTTGATACTACTTAATTGGGTTGGTCAAATAATTATGTTCGGGATCATATGATATCTTTTTCATCAACTTCAACTTAATTTATTGGTTAATTGTCTTATTTTTGTTATTGTTAGAACAAACACATGATTTAGAGACACAAACTATGAGAACATAATTTTGGCACAAGATTTAACGAGGTTAATTTGATAGTGATGCTTATATCTAAGATTAATTTTTTGCTTTACTTGTTTGTTTAATGAACTTGGTATATCTCTTCTAGTTCTATTGTCCTTCGACGTCGTGTAATATAAATAATCAAAGTTTCAATCTTCACATCGTACCTAAAATATTTTTAGGTAAATTAATTTATTCTACAATTATGGGTGGGAGGATTAGGAGGGATGTAATACATCATAATCAGATCCAATTAAAAGGAATATGAGATTAGTAATCCAATAATAAGATTCTCGTGCTAGTAAAGATGGACTTTTAATCTTATAACTAAAGATATATGGACTTGTAAATAATTAATGACATTAATTATACATGTTTGTATTGCTACACAGTAACTATAAGTCTATAACATAGATAAATTACATTATATAACCTAGTCATTTAATGGGCTGTTTAAATTATTTTCTTATTGAGATATTTATTTGAAAGTTGGAACCAACCTAGTACGTGACTTCAACCTTGTCCAAAATTTTTAGTATATATTAACCAAACACAGGATACTTTAAGCATATCTTATTTAATTTGGAGATATCAGATGGAACCTTGCTCTTTAGGTGACCAAACAAAACCTGTTAATTAATGTCACCTAACCAAACCAGTCCATGGATTTTTTTTAATCAGTGTACAATTTATTTAAAAAGCATAGGTCCAACAACATTTTAAGGAAAAAGTATTACAGTTCTAAACAACATTTTTTAATTATTAAATCCTCTAATTTTTCCTAAAATAAATTTTCTAACTTCTTTTTCATTCCATATTCGTTGTTTGTCATTTTTTTTACAAAGAAATTTTTTAACTTATAATCTTTTCTAAATCTTATAAGGATATTTTAGTCATTTTAACAAAAGAATAACTTTTCAATATTTTTCTACCAAACACATCAACTGCTTATTATCAGTTTCAGCACGTCTATCCAAATACGTAAATGCTTATTTAAATAATTAATTTCAGCACTTCAACCTTATGAACAATTTACCATCAGTTAATCCAAACAGGATCTTAATATGAAAAAAAAGAATTACCTAAACATTTAAAATCATTTCAAGTGCTTAGGAATCACGAAAATAATTTAGCTAGTTCCCATTTGCAACCCAATGAACCAAATATTGTCATTTAATAAAGGGACCTGGACTATTAATGCGAGAACTAAAAAGGTATCAACCAAATATTGCATTATTGATGTAAGAAATTAATACAAATACTATTTCAAATAATACACTACTATTAAGATAACGTTACTTACTTTTTCGTTAGTTAACAGCTTTTGTAAAATTTATTGAAGGAGTCACGCAATTAGCCATCTTAATAGCTATGTGACTTTCTTTTTAAACTGTTTAGGTTGTAGAAACTTGGTACAGGTAATAACTAACATGTTATAATAAGTTAAATTAAATTAATAGTCTAAGATCTTTACACTATAAATATGAATAACTTAAATTCATTTTTCTTTTGCATTTTGAACCTCAAATTTGAGTCTGCCCTTGGGGATTTTGGTGTCTTTGCCGTGTAGGAGATATCGAAGTAACTAATTCAGTTGGTTACTTTGTTCTCATTGTTAGAGTTAGCAAAACTGAAATTTGTAGCATATAGTTTGTTACTATAACATTTGCGATAAAAGAATATATATTAGGTAAAACAACAACAACAACAACCCAGTATAATTTCACATAGTGGGGTCCGGGGAGGGTAGTATGTACGCAGACCTTAACTCTACCCTGGGGTAGAGAGGCTGTTTTCAAATAGACCCCCGACATCTTTCCCTCCAAGAACTTTTCACCTTGCTCTTGGGGAGACCCGAACTCACAACCTCTCGATTGGAAGTGAGGATTGCTTACCATCAGAGCAACCCATCTTGTCGATATATATATTAAGTAGTTTCAAAATTAAAATTGCATTATACACGTACAATATTATACCAAATACAATTTTTTTAAAATAAAATAATGCACTATGCGCACGCCGTAGAGGCAATATATGTGAGTTTCGTGAAGTGAAAGAAATAATTAGCGTTTTCAAACTTTAACCTCATAAAGTTATCAAATATATTGTCACCAAATCGATAATGATCGTCCTATCGGAATTTGATTGTTAATATACCTATATTTGAATTCATTACTCTAAAATATATCATCAAGAAATTATTTACTATCACACATGAAATAATCATCAAATTCCAAGTGTATGCATGTAAATGGCCAAACCTTTTTGCATGTCAATAATCGATTAATAAAATTCAATCCCAACCACAACATGTTGAGTAACTCTCAAAAAGTGAAAATCAATAAATAATCATAAAAAGCGCACATGCAAAAAGATAAAGTGAAACGTCGAAAAATATTAACAATAATAATAATAAAGGAAAGAAGGATCATCATGAAAATGTGAAGGAATAAACAATTCAGATTCTGTTTATTTAAGGTTTAATTTGATAAATAAAGTTATTTGGTACACATACTAGTAATTAGTGATAACAAAATTCACTAAACTAATTCTCGTGGACCTCATATTCTTTGCATAAAAGAGAGAAATAGTATAATGCAGGCTCAACAATATTATCTCGCATTTTCACATTATTTTTGCTAAATTAAAATTGAATTTGGTGTAGAAAATTTAATGGGCAGAGTGTTGACTACTCAAGAAATTGTTCAGGAAAATAAAAGCAGCAAAAACGAATATGTCGAAATGGGTGTGTGAATACTAAATATACCATGAGAGATAAAATTAAGGATGAAGATATTCGAGACAAGGTGATAGTAACACAGATGATAAGATACGGAAAGTGAGGCTAAAATGGTTCGGGTATGTGAAAAGGAAAGAGACAAATATTAATGTCCCAATAAGAAGGTACGACAGATTGACCTTAGTGGATCCGATCAGCGGTAGATGTATGCCAAAAAAATATTGAAGAAAGGTAACTAGGCATGAAATGACGCAACTCCAACTTACCGAGGACATGACCCAATAAGGGAATATGAATATCGAAAATTAGGATAGAACCATTTGTAGATAGTCAAGTGTATTTCTTTTCATACCAATAGTATTAATATTATTCTTATATTTTCTAATTCTTAATTACTACATGTTGCCCCTTTTGCTCCAGCTATCTTATTATCTCAAAGTTTTTGATTATTATATTTCTATTACTTCATGTTTTTTTCCTTCACTCCAATTATTTGCTGTTATCATTACTTGTTATTTATTTCTTTTTCTGTCTTTTCTTGAGCCGAAAGTCTGTCAGAAATATTCCTTCTATCTTCTCAAGGTAAGGGTAAAAATATGCATATACACTAATCTCCCCAAACCTTATTTATATTATGACATTAATTTTTTTGTTATTGTTTGGTATAGAAATTTAACGTTTTAATAAATAAAAAATATGTATTAATACCTATTATGGGAGAAATTCAAAAATAGTTAGATTTACAAGTGATCATTCAAAAATAGACATAGTTTTAAAAGTAATCGAACTTTAGTCACATTTCATGTAAAGATAAATCTGAACGAAAACATTATTCAAAATCCGAAAAAATACTCTAGCATAATATACTGGAGTTCTAATATAATATACCGGTCTAACATAATATACTGGAGTTTGGAGCACCGATGTTCCAGTCTCCAGTATATTATACTGAAAACAGCAAAATATACGGTCCAACACAATATGCTAGAAGTTCATACATATGTGCACCGAACTCCAGTATATTATATTGGATCGGTCTCTGTTGCAGTAAAATAACTTGGCAAATACTGACTATTTTTGAATGACCAATCCCAAAACTGGCAAGAACGTGCTATTTTAACACCTATTTTCTAACTCCAATTTGCGTAGTCTTAATTATTTTGTAAAAAAATCTTAGAGGACAGCTAATATATACACCCAAAAAAGAAAATTTAAATGGAGGATTATTTTTTCACCTTTTAATCGCAGTATGCTAATATTTTTCTCAAGAACACCCCATCCGCTCCTTTTTCTGTTACTTCCTTTCTCTTTCACCTTTGCTTCTGCCCAACGCTTGCTTTGCCCAATCATTCATTTTCTAATCCAATTAAATAAATATTCACTTGAAAGCTTTTTAGCTTAGTGGGAGTGAAGTGTAATGGCATTCATTGTACTAGTATTAATTTAGTAGTAATTTGTGAAACTAAATAAACAAAAGAAAGGCATATGCTCACCTTGAACCCATACTTGGCTTTGAGTAGACCCAGTTGTCAATCCAGCTTATAGACAGAGAAAATTCTTAGAGAGAGAAAGAAAGTATAGAGTAGTGAAATTCTTACATAGATAGGGAGAAAAGAGAAAGAGACACATTCTCTACAGATGCTCTGGACATGGGGAAATTGCAAGGACAGAGACTGCCTTTGCAGCAGCAGCAGCAGAACATCGATGGTTCTAGAACCTTCTTCTGTCGGAGATGTTGGATGGGTCTTTCTAGAATCTTCAGTTTCAAGTGTATCGTTGTTTTGATACTGAGTATTGCCCTTTTTCTGTCTGCCCTATTCTCGATCCTTCCACATCGTTCTAAGCCATCTGGATTTGACGCCAGAGAGGCAATCAAACTTGCCGGTGAGTTTCTTAGTACTTTTAGGCTTTCATCATAATATTGCAGAATTCTTTTTAGTTTGCTGTGCAATTAGGTTTCATGGATGTATTAGGATAAACGCAATTAGGGTTTTTAGATGAGTTAGTTTTGGATTAAGCTGTAGTTGACTGATCGATTGGCTGATTGTTCTATCTCCTTGTACCGTTTCAGTAGCAGGATGTTTTTGGTTTTATTTGGCTTATTTATACATGTATGTAGGCTCTGTTGTTTTTGTTTAGCAGGATTGTTGTATTTACGGTTTGCTGCTTCACAGAGTTTTAATTTTGTTAGATATGTACTTGTATGCATTAATCTCTTCGCTTCTTGCTCTTGAGCCGGACATGCTCAAATGTGTAAGTTGTTCACATCTCACCACATTCAGAATACTGTTCGCTTCCTCTCAATATTCGTTCAAAATATTTCAACTGTTCACACTCACCAAAAAATATGAGAAAAGCACATTATTTTGCTTGACGGCATTCTTCTGCTAGTAAAAATCTAACGAAGAACTTTCTCCTTAGCTGCTTAGGATGTTGGTGATGCTTTATGACGGGTTGCCTTCAATGAAAAAGGGTAAAGGAGAGAAAATACTAATCAAGATAGATGGATCCCTATCTTATCTTGCTTTTATATCCGGAAGTCCTAATTTCTTTCTTTGCAGCACAGAAGTAAAAGTTAATCTTTCTTTTTTGTTTTTTGGGGGCTACTCTTGATTGTTCCGATAATAGCCGGGGAGTGGTGCTGTAAGGTCTGCCTCACAATTTTATTCCTTTCTGCAAAAGTTTGGACCGCAAACAGTCAATAGACACTGAATTACCTTCATGCTTCCGCTGGCTGGTGGAATTCTATTTGAAAGTGGAAATGCTCTTGACCTTGCTTGTATCTGTGTTGATTATAGTCTCAGTATTTTCCTATTAGTTTACCAGAGGAATGATAGTGTCCTATTTAAATTTTACGTGTTATGTGACTGATTGATGTGGATAATCTCTAAGAATTGGTGACCTTTCAGATCTTGGTAGCTGCGGAGACTGATTTCCCATTCATTTATTTACCGCCTTTGGTATTTTAACCCATCATCAGTTCTTATTGCTGTGTTCCTTTGTTTTCAGCCACTACTCAAGCATACTTCAGATTGGAGAAGCCAGTTTCAGATATTGTTCCCCACATTGCAAGACTGGAGTATGATATTTTGGAAGAGATTGCTATCCCTGGCATAAAGGTTTGCAACCTTCTTCAAAATTAAAACCATTGTTTACATATGCTGTCTTGTTTCGGTAGAGTGCAAGTCAGCTTGACAACGGGAATTTTCAGGTCGCAGTCCTATCTGTTCATGGAGCAGGTGTGGCTAACCAGACTGACATAACATTTGGTTTTCTTCCGGATCCAGTTGATTCTTCTATTTCTCCAGTGTCCTTAAGTCTGTTGAAGTCTGCTTTATTAGATCTATATATTCGAGATACCAATTTGACACTGACTTCCTCGATTTTTGGACGGCCGTGTTCATTTGAGGTCTTGAAATGTCCTGGTGGAATCACTATGATGCCTGAGCGCTTATCCATTTTGAACCTACCTGATATCCTCTTCAATTTTACTCTCCATAATTCTACCGATGAAATAAGGGAAAATTTTATTGAGCTGAAGGAACAACTGAATTTTTACTTGCGTCTCAGGACGGATGAGGTATATCATAATTTGTATGAAATCTCTTTTTCTTTTCGAGTTGATGTTTCTGGATGAGCTGTAAGGGCTTAGATGTTGGAGGCTTCTGAAAGCTAAGACTTGGGCATACTTTAGATAGAACAAAGGCAAGAATGCAAAGCATTTATGCCGAGCAGTTTGACCATGCTTTGTCTACCTAATACTTCCTCTCTTAGGTCTAGCTTAGTCCTTTTTCATGGCTTAGGAATCACCTTAACACTTGGTCGTTGCATTACTGTTATGTTAGCTTGTTAACTCAACAGATTAGTTCTGTGATACTTTTTGGTCTCATTCTCAAAATGTTCTATGGTTCATTTTTATGGGAAACAAACACATGAAAAGACATGCAGTGTTATTTCATGATTTTTCATTTGGTCCATGGTGCACATGCTTGCTCTTGATTTTTTTATTTCCTTTCAAGGATTTTCATTTTAATAGTTTTTTCTTCATCTTTTAGAATGAGTTTCTTTACTTATTTGCTTACAAACTGTGTATTTTTCCTCTGCTGTGTGTTATCCACAGATGTTTTAATAGTAGAGAATATGCTGGATATATGTCAGAGATCTTGGTGTATCCGGTTTTAATAAGATTTCCCTGTCCGAAATTTGTGTCATGTGTGTACAATAGATCTGTTAGGAGTTTCTAGAAATATTTTTCGTTTGCTGAGGCTGTCATAAGCTGTTCAATGTTACTGAAAATGATATAGAAAAGAGGTAATGCGATGAAAATATACTTTCTTAATATTTTATAGACATTTGGTCGTAGATAAAACTGCATGAGATAGTTATATAATTTCTGCAACATTTGCGCGGATTTTTTTGAGAGTCATATGATAACATTGAAAGAAATTTAGTTAGTCATGCTGGCATCCCAGCCTCGGTCATTCATTTCCAAATATTTGGAACAAGCTATATCAACTATCTGCCACCCTGTACCCTATGGGCAAGTTGATATGTTTTTGTGCTAGGAACATCAATTTTGCTGCTTTTCCCCATCCTATTTTTCATTTTTCCTTGTCTCGAAAATATAAAAGTGGGTGCAGATGTTACTTGCTTCTTTTCGTTCATGCTGTTTACCATAGTACATTTGTGAATTTGATTATCATATCTGACTTGTTTTTATTTTATTTTCTGTCAGCATGTATTTTTACGGGTAACAAATAAAATTGGCTCTACTAAAGATCCCCCAGTTACTGTCGAAGCTTCATTATATTCAGACTCTGGGAGAATACCGACTCAGAGGTTACAACAATTGGCTCAAATAATTATGGGATCTGTTCCTGCAACTAATCTTGGCCTTGATCACTCTGTTTTTGGTAAAGTGAAGCAAGTAAGTTTATCTTCCTTTCTAAACCGTACTGGTGACGCTGCCCCACCAACTCTTCCTCCTGCTCCAACTCCAGCTCCTTCTCCAAATGAACCTTTGTGGCCATCACCTTCCCCATCACCAGCTGTTTCTTCATCTCCAGCTCCAGCTCCCTTGCCCAACTGTCATGGGTTCCTACGATCACACGATAGGCTTCATTGTAGCTTAACTCGTGGAAAAGAGTCTAGCAGTTCATCTCCCATGGTTGATCCACCTTCTCCTGTGACAAATACTAGTCCACGTTCAAGTAGTTCCAGAATTGCAGCAAGCCCATCACCATATACTCCCAGTTATCCTCCTAAATTAAGTCCCGGGTTGAAGCTGTCTCCTGGTCCTTCTCCTTTATCTGCTGAATCATATGGCTCTGGTAGCATGAGGAATGTAAGAGGTGACATATCTCCTCCACTAATGTCTTCCTCAATCTCATCTTCATCATCATGTAAGTTTCTCCTCTTTATTGATCTTTATATTCATGCAATCACATGATTCATTGTTGTCATTTTGACTTGCTTTTACCCAGCGGTAGCATCTATCATTTGTTTGAACTGTTAAGGAATTGGTGACTTTAAGATGTCTCAAGTGAAATCTCTTTAGCTATAGCAGATTCTGCTTTAGAGATAGCGAGAAATAAAGTGAAAAAGGAGGAAGCTCTTTCATGGCAACCATGTTATGACCATGTCCATGCGGACCTTGTGATATAGTATTGTAGGAATCTGTTGTATATTTGTGCCCCTCATTAGCTGTTTGTTTTCATTTCAAGTATCCTATTGACGTTTTTTTTCTTGCAGCTTTTGCACCTGGCTTTTCTTATAAGGAGCTTTGCTTATTCTGGTCATTCGGATTGACAGTACTTCATATCCTTAGTTGAACATGGTGACAATGTCATGTTCTCTTTCTACAAGAAATTCTCATCTTCAAAGAAAAAGAGAGAAGTATACTTGGCAACAAACAACTTTATTTGACTAGGATTTTAGCATCTTTTGCCGATTAGATTGTGGTTACCATGAGAAGCCATGTTAACCCTATATGAACAGAAGAAATCACAGGTCAAAGCCAAAAGGTGGCAGGCCTCTAATTGACACAGTTACTTCACATGAAGACATTAAAAGATGTTTCTTCCCGAAGGGAATGACTACTCAGGAAAACAACAGTTTCAGATACATGGTCATGTGCAGGTTTTCAAGGAGATACCAGTCGTAAGATGTGTTGGTTCTTCTTGAACAAGCTGCAAAACCATGTAACTACGCATTATATAATCTCACTATACATCATGTGTATTCTTACTTTAATATGTAATTAGCTGCTTTTGATGTGCTGATCTTCAATCACATAAAATAGCAGCCTTTTGGCTCTCTGTCTGATGTTCCAAACTGCTGATTGGTATCGTACTTTTTTCTGGGATTACCGAGAAATCTACGGTGGCACTCTCTGTTGGCTTAGTTCGGAAACCGACACTCTGAACGTTATATGGTCAATTAAGCATTTAAAAATAGAGAAATTTATGCTATATATCTATCAAAGACAAACTAATTATCCGCTTTTACCTACTCTCAAAAGTATTACACTATACGCCTAGCCGACCAAAACTATTTACTCGTGTATCCATTTTTCTTATTTATTCTTCTACTGTAACTGTGCAGTTTAAAGTTGCCTTGTACTTTTTCTTTATATTTTTCTTTTTTCTTTCTCTAATTGAATTATATCCCTCCCTATAGTCTCTTATTAATCCCCTTTTTCTATCTTCTCTTTTTCATATATTTCAGAAAAACAAAGCTAGAAAACAAATCTATAAAAAAATTAGGGCTTCAATAGTTTCTTCGATAGATTTTGAATTTCTGTATATGAGATTTTTATTCAACGTCACGCGTGATCCTCGTACTAATAATCTAAAAATACATGATTATTTAATTGGATGTTGTGTTCAAATATTTTTCTAATGAAACTATATAATGAAATTCCATGGAGGTATTATTCATTGCATAAGCTATCAATGAATTAACTAAATTATATGGCAATTGATATTATTTCAGTTTAATAATTAAATTAAAAAAAATTGAACTCTTTGCGTACAATTATATACTCTGTTGGTATAGTTATATACTATACTGATATCTTATGTTAGCTGAAATATTTTTTGGTTGTATTAGTTATATTTAATTGGTACACTATTTGATTTTTCTTTAGTAACAGTAGAATAGTATACTATCTTGAATTTTTTTTTAATTTTGAGTCAGTTTGGACGAGACTTAGAGCTGATTTGAGGTGATTGAGATCAAAATTTTGAGTTGAAAATCGAAGAAGAACACAACTACAATAATAATCAAAGAAGAACATTGTTACCTAACAGTATACCGCTACAGTATACTATATGAATATATAGTTATACCATAACAGTATACCGCTATAATATACAAATATATGGTTATGGTATACTGTAATAATATGCAAGATATTGTATAACAACATGCTGTAATAATATACAATATACTATAATAGTATACTTATTACCGTAAATTCACTTGCCTTTTCCCTTTTAATTTGTTTTAAGCTTTTACCTAGCGTGAGCAGCAAATTGAAAATGCAAAAATAAAATAAAAATATAGTATGCTATATAATGTAACGGTATACTCTTACAATTAAATCCGTTTATAATTTTTTAAAAGTTTTATTGATAATTGAATCAAACTTTTTTTAACTCTTTGCGTATAATTGTATACCATGTTGGTATAATTATATACTATACTGGTATCAAATGTTAGTTAACATTTTTTGGATGTATTAACTATATTTAATTGGTACACAATTTAATTTTTCTCTAGTAATTATATATATAATTAAAAATAATAAATGAAATTAGATTATGAAGAGAAAAAAAATATAAAAAAAGAAGTTAAATGAAATTAGAATCGGAAAAAGAAAAAAAATAAGAAGAAAACGATAAAAAAGAAAACGAGAAAAGAAAAAGAGAAGAGAAAAAGGAAAGAAAAAAAGCATAGAAATAAAAAAGAATTATAGAATAAAGAGAAAATTCCTCACAAAACTACTATGGATAGAAAATATAATTAATTTACGGGTAGAAAAATAAATGAATAGATAAGAATAAATAATTTTATTTTTATGGGTAACTATGTCAAACCCACCCCTTTCAAATAATCTGGTTCATAATGTGAACCAAAATTCACAAACTCAATTAAGGCATCCGAACTGGCAAAATACCTCGTAAGAATAAGGATATTGACATTTGAAACAACAAAATATTGAACATTTAGTAACTGGATTATTTTACAAATTGATGTACTTTAAAGTCTCATGATGAAAGTGTAGATTGAATAATCGGAATAGGGCCAAAAATATTTCTAAACTATGGTATATAGTTCAGGTATGTCCTTCTTTAGTAAAGTAGGCCAAAAAATATCCTCGCCGTTAGTAAAGTGGGCCAAAAATGTCCCTCAACTTAACGGGGTATTTGCAGCCATACCCATTTTTTGTGCCACATTTTAACTTGTGCCCGCTTTGTCTTTTGTTTGCAAGCATACTTATTTTTTCAACACACTTCAGCTGTTAGGCTAAATTGTTCCTCCTTAATTGGCTAGTTCACTTCGGCCTAGCGGCGGAAGTGCTTTAGTTGTTTATTAAAAACTTCGGCTGTTAGGCTTATGTTGTCCAGTTATAAAATAAACACTTAGGCCGTTTCCAGTTATAAAATAAACACTTAGGCTGTTTCCAGCTTAAGTTGTCTAGTTATAAAATAAACACTTCAGCCCCGTGGGTTGAAGTTATGTGAAAAAGTGGTTACGGATGCAAACAAAAAGATAAAATGGCTATAGGTTAAAAGGGGGCGCCCAAATTGGGCGTCCCGTGCAATTTTTAGCAACTTAACGTCCCGTGCAATTTTTAGCAACTTAACAGCCTTCCACACAAGCCATTTTAATCCTACAAGGCATCCACGTAGCTATGATATGGCAGCCACATAAGCGGACAACCCTCTAAAATGGACAAAAAATGTCCCTCAACTTAATACAATGAGCCAAAAATATCCCTCAACTTAACACAATGGGCCAAAAATATTCCTCAACTTAACAGCCTTCCACAGAATCCACTTTAATCCTACATAGCATCCACGTGGCTGTGACATGGTTTACAGAGGCGGACAACCCTCTAAACCCGCTCCAACTCATTTATAAATAAAAAACTTTTGTAATATTAATTATCTTTAAACTTAATTATCATTTTATTATTAATTAAAAATAGTATGATTTTAAAACTATAAGAATATTTATAGCATATTTTAGACCGCAAGGTAGTAAGGGTACTGGAAACAACTTCTCTACCTTGAGCCGAAGGTCCACCGGAAATAGCCTCTCTTTACCTTCACGAGAAAGGAGTAAAAATATAAGAAGAAAAAAGTAAGTATCTTTTTAGGTTCGACAAATCATATGTTAAGTCAGAAATAATATTAAGGTATTTTTAAGGACTCCCAACTTTAATAAAGTTTAAGAAAATATCTAATTTGTTTACTCTGTATCTGATATGAATAATATGAAAGAACTAGAATAACTAACTTTATTATTCAATGATTCAGGTACAATTAAGTTAGTTCTTTAGCAAGAACAGAACTAGAATAACTTCATCACACATAGATCAAACAACTAGACAGCTTTGGACAATTAATGTTACTGCATTTTTCAAAAAAAAAAACTGGACAGTTTGGACAGTGTTTCATCTTTAGCAATTTTTGTGTAATATTACAACAATTTTTTGTTTGTAAATGGGTTGGAATGGGTTTAGATGGTTGTCCGCTTATGTGTAAACCATGTCACAGTCACGTGGATGCCATGTAGGATTAAAATGGTTTGTGTGGAAGGCTGTTAAGTTGAGGGATATTTTTGGCCCATTGTGTGAAGTTGAGGGACATTTTTGGCCCATTGTGTTAAGTTGAGGGACATTTTTGGCCCACTTTAGAGGGTTGTCCGCTTATGTGGCTGCCATGTCACAGCCACGTGGATGCCATATAGAATTAAAGTGGCTTGTGTGGAAGACCGTTAAGGCGAGGGATATTTTTGGCCCACTTTACTAACGGCGAGGATATTTTTGGTTCACTTTACTAACGAAGGATATAACTGATATACCACAGTTTAGGGATATTTTTGGCCCTTTTCCGTTAAATAACAGACCAACAACAATCTAAATTAGGTTAACAAGAACGTCGACATTTGCCTAAAAACCTAAATAATGACAGGTAAACAGACCAAATTTCATGAACTCGATTAAGACACCTGAACTTGCTAAGTACCTCGGAAGGAAAATGGATTCTCTTCCACCCATTTAACTAAGAATAAGATATTGGCATTTGAAACAAAAAATATTGAACATTTAGTAACTGGATTATCTTACAAATGGATGTACTTTAAAGTCTCATGGTGAAAGTGTACATTAAATAACAGACCAACAGCAATCTGAATTAGATTACCAAGAACCTCGACATTTGCCTAAAACCCTAAATAATGACAGGTAAACAGAGGTGCAATACAGCTTATCAGGCCTCCATCAGTAGTTAATGAAGAGACTCGAAGTATGACCTCTAGTTTGCTCCTTAATTTTTTCTGGTCACATCGGCCCTGTTCAGAGGCAAACTACATACAGCACAGACCTGTGAATTGGATCATTACCACAAGTGTATGAATGAATGGATGCCACTTTTTCGTATGTACTGGAAAATCAGTAAAATTGCTCGTAGTCAAGGCTTGAGTCACATTAGCTAGCAGTTGAATAGTAGGGATTATGACTTGTCCCTTTTAGTTCGAACAATAGAGAAAATTGGTGCCTCGTCAGCAAAAACTCGTCGTCCTTCACTGGAGATGAATTGAATCTTCCACGCTGGGCCAAGAAGCCATGAAGCTGCTGCTCCTCCTATTAAGCCTCCAAGCTGAAATGTTCATGAGAGAACACTTAGAAAGTCTCACAAACATTAAAAACATATTCCAATGTTTTTTTTTGTGAGAACATATTTGTATATTAATAACAAACTACACAAAGGGTGTGTAGTCCCCCATATTTACAAGAATCAAAACAAACTCCTAATCCTTAGTCTTCTCATGAGGATTCTAATACATCAAAAATAGATTCAAATTCTTCTAAGACTTCTTGTTTACACCAAAAATAGAGACATTTCATTTTCAATTTTTGGATGCTACTGACCTTGCCCTCAAATCATCTTTGATTTATTTCTTCCCAAATTGTCCACCAAATGCAAGCATGGACAATCCCCCATCTCTCTTTCTCTAGGGAAGAGATACCCTCAATGTTTCAGCATGTTAGCACCTCAAATATTCTTCTTGGCACAGTCCACCTGATGCCCCTCAAACTAATGAACATCTTCCATAACTGAGTTGTCCATTGACAATGTAAAAAGAGATGATTTATTGTCTCTGCCTCTTGTCCACATAGGTAACACTTGGAACAAAGTTGATAACCTCTCTTGATAAGGTTATCCTGAGTCAACACTGCTTCTTTGCCAATAAATAACCATGTAAAGCGGGCAACTTTGTATGGAATCTTAACTTTCCATATCATCTTCCATGGCCAACACCCAATTTGATTTTTTGAAAAATTGAACTCTTTGTAGGCAGATTTAACTGAAAACTTTCCTTGCCTATGCCCTTGCCATATAATGCAGTCTTTTCTAGTTGAAGTCCCTTTAAACTACTCTAGAGTGTTATAGAACTGTGTTACTCTACCAATCTTCCAATTATTTAGAAGTCCTCTGAAGGTTAGGTTCCAACCTTGGTTTGCTCATACGTCTCCAACCGTTGGAGCTTGTTGTTGATTTAAGGAGTGAATGTCTGGAAAAAGTTATTTCAAAGCCCCTTGACCTAGCCAATTGTCTTCCAGAAGGATATCTTCATTCCATCCCCAACTCTGGCTCTAGACTTGATCATCATTTAGGCCACAAATTTCTAATAGATCTCCAGAGACACGATCCCATATAGATTATTAACTGCTTTGGTTGTCCATTTTCCTTTCATCTCATTCTTTAATCACAAGTTTCCATAGTGGCTGATCTTCTGCTGCAAATCTCCATAGTCATTTCATCATCAAGCTTTGGTTCAAGACTTCAAAATTCTTAATCCCAATACCCCCTTCCTTTTTGCTAGCTAAAAGAGAAACCCATTTAACCAAATGGATTTTTTTATTTTCGTTGTTACCTTGCAATAAGAAATTTCTTTGTAATGCATCTATCTTTTTTCAATACATTTGCTAGAATGGGAAAAAGAAACATCATATAAGAAGGCATAGCACGCACAAAATTAATTAGAATTAATCTATTCCCCAAGGACATGTACTGATTTTTCCAATTTGTCAGCGTCTTCTCACATTTCTCTAACATTCCATTTCATATCCCCTTTGACTTACTCTTGGCCCCTAACGGCATCCCCAAATAAACTGTTGGCAACTCCCCAATCCTTCACGAATTCCAGGCAAGCTATGAATTTCTTCCTCCTCATTAACGAGATATATAATACTTTTGTTCCAGTTAATGTGCAATCCAGATGTGGCTTCAAAAGAATGAAGATCACCCTCAGCATCATCAGTTGGTTCTTATCAGCTTCACAAAAGACCAATGTATCATCCACATATTCAAGATGAGATATCACTAAATTGCTACCAACCCTGGAACTCATTTGAAACCCTTAATCCAGTTGTTGATTTGAGTTGCCTGTAACATATGATTTAGTCCTTCCATGGCAATGATAAAGAGGAAGGGGGACAAAGGATCCCCTTGTCTCAAACCTCTTTGTGAAGGAAAGAAACCAGCTGGAGAACCATTAACTAGTATTGAGAATCTGACCATGCTGATACAAAATTTGACCCAATTAATCCATCTCTCTCCAAAGCCCTTTTTCACGAGAGTTCCTAGTAGGAAATTCCAATTTAAGTGATCACATGCCTTCTCAATATCCAATTTGCATAATATCCTAGGTTCTTTGCTTTTGGTTCTTGTATCTGCACATTCATTTGCTATTAAACACAACAACAACGACCTAGTAAAATCCCACTAGTGGGGTCTGGGGAGGGTAGTGTATATGCAGACCTTACTTCTACCCCGAAGGAGTAGAGAAGCTGTTTCCGGAAGACACTCGGCTCAAGAAGACAAAAAGACAAAGGGAGACAATATTAGTAATACCACTGAAATAGTATATACATATATATATATATATATGTATATATGTATATATATATATATATATATATATATATATATATATATATATATATATATATATATATATATATACATATATACATATATATATATATATATATATGCTAAATAAAAATAACATGAAAATAAAAGGATGATATAAAGCAAAAGCAGAATAGTATCCCTACCAAACTAGTCTCCCAAAGATATGGCGTAAGGCAAAACTCAACTACCTCCTATTTTATAACCCTAATATTCGACCTCCACATGTTCCTATCAAGTGTCATGTCCTCGAAAATCTGAAGCATTGCCATATCGTGCCTAATCACCTCCCCCAATACTTCTTGGGCCGCCCTCTACCTCTTCTCGAGCCTTCCTCAACCAGTCATTCGCACCTTCTTACCGGAGCGGCTGGGCTTCTTCTCTGCACGTGCCCAAACCACCTGAGTCTTGCTTCCCGCATCTTGTCCTTAATGGAAGCCACGCCCACCTCTCCCTAATAGCATCGTTCCTGATCTTATCCATCCTACTATGCCCGCACATCCACCTCAACATTCTCATTTCTGCTACCTGCATCTTCTGGGTATGTGATTTCTTAACCGGCCGACACTCAGCCCCATACATCATGGCCAGCCTGACCACCGCTCATTTGCTATTAAAATAGCATCCATAATTTGCCTGCCCGTTGTGTATCCACTAGCTTATTTACCACTTTCTTAAGTTTCTCTGTCAACAACTTTGAGATGATTTTGTAGGTATCAATGCTAGAAAGGTAACATTAAAGCTTTTTCGAATAGTCCTAGAGAATAGAAATTTTGAACAGCAGCTACTAACTCATTGTGAATCACTTCCCAACAATGGCTAAAGAAAGCCATAGAATAACCATCTGGTCCAGGAGCTTTGTCCCCTGCACATGCCTTATCACTTTCCCATATCTCATGTTCATGACTTTGCAGCATTTGATTCTCCTCAGGGGTAATCATATGGCAATCCGTAAGATTATCTTGTGGTCTCCACACTTCTGATTCTGTATATAACTTCGGGTAGAATGTGACTATTTCTCTTTTGATGTCAAAAGTGTTCTCCACAAGTACTCCTTCAACTATCAGCTGGTCAATATTATTATATCTTCTATGAGCATTTGCAGTTATGTGAAAGAATTATGTGTTCTTGTCACCTTGTTTCAACCAAAGAACCTGAATCTTTGTCTCCAAGCCACCTCACCTCCTCTTGTTTAGCAATCTCCTCAAATTCCATTGACAAGGCAGTTTTTGTGTAGATTTCTTCTTCATTCAAGTTCCTTTGATCCTGTAACTCTTCCAATTTTGCTAGTTTATTGAGAATATTTGCCTTTTGTAATTCCAGATTTCCTTGAATGGTTTTGCTCCATTCTTTAAGCTTCTCCTTCAAAGCTTTCAATTTAAAAGCTAAAATAAAATCGGGCCTCCCTTCGCAAATAAAGACTCCACCATACTTCAATTCTATCTTTGAAACCATCAGTTTGCAGCCATGAGCCACCAATTTTCAAACTTAAAATAAGACCCAACAGGTTCCGAATTTCCACATTGAAGCATCAGGAGTGTATGATCAGATGTGATTCTATGGAGTGTAGTATGTTTGATATTTTTGAAAGCTTCATTCCAGTCCACAGAGATCAAAAACCTATCCAATATTGCTGATATATCATGCCTATCACCTTTCCTCCATGTGTATGTCCCTCCTGCCAAGGTGAAGATCCACCAATTCCATGTCCTCAATGAACTCTGAGAACTCAGCCATAGCCCTATTAATTGTGTTGCAGTTCTTCTCTAATGGGAATCTAATAGTGTTAAATCCCCACAAACCACCCAAGGCCCAGAAAAAAGACCTTTGGCACTAGCCAACTCCTATCAAACTTTTTCTCTTTCTCTTCTATCGTTTAGAGCATATACACTAGATAAATGTCAAGTAAAATCTTGGGTTTACCAGAGAATTTACAAGTAATTGAATAAGAACCTAAACTATGGACCTCCCCTTCCCAAATTCTGCTATCCCGGTGTACTACAATTCCCCTTCTAGTCCCACTAGCTTCCAATTGTGCAAACTTTCCCATCTATTTGCCCCAAGTTCTTTAATAATTTCCCTAATATCCCCTTCTAACTTGGATTCTTGGAAGCGATAAACATCTGCTTTCTAACTGTGAATCAAACTCTTGATCAACAATCTTTTCAAGTAGCGATTTAGCCCCCTCACATTCCATGAGACAATATTCACCTTCATTGATCATGAATAATAATTCTTTCCCCTACTTCTGGTACCATTGCTCTCATTTAACTTCTTTTTTTTTTATTTCCACCGGGTGTCTGAGTCTCTTCGAGCCCCGACTAATCCCGGGGATGCACAGGCCCTCGGCAAGAAGTTTCCCGCAAGTGCACCACGGTTAATTCCGGTTTTACCCAGTCCGATGGCTCTCAGAAATTGTTTGCACCCAGTGATATATGTATATACTTATTAAACACTTCTACATGCATTTAAAACAAAGTGGAAGGGCAGAAAAACACAAGGAAAACAGAACAAGAGAGAGCGGAGGGGGAGGAGGAAGTATGAAGAAGAAGAAGAGAAGGACGTGACCATAAGAGGAATGAGATATCTTCCCATATTACTTCCTTTTCTTTGAATACAGATTTAGTAGCAAGCATGGACCTTGCAAAATGTACTTCAATAAGCGGAAACCGCCTTTACAAGATGAATAATCCTTTTTCAAATCATAAGAGCCCCAAAGATTTTGCATCCTCGAAATTGAAGCTCTTAAAATATGGCTTGCCGAATGGTTAAAGTTTATAGTTTACGGGCAGAGATCTTGATTTCATGTTGTTCTTTTCTCTTGCTGAGAATTAAAAAGAGCAATAGAATGGAAGAGAAGACAAGTTACTCCTCAAAAAGAAAGGGAAGATGATGTAGGAGATGCTGGAGTGCCACTGATTGTCACTATAAATCAAAAGCAGGCCCATCCAGTAATGTGGTAAAAGCTCGAGCTTTGCTGAACAAAGGGCAGCCCCGTGCACAAGGCATCCGGCATTCATGCAGGGTTCGGGGAAGGGTCGCACCCTAAGGGGTTATGTAGACAACCTACCCTAATGCAAGCATTAGTGGCTGCTTCAGCAGCTTGAAACCTGTGACTTATAGGTCACAACGAGACAACTTTACCATTGCTCCAAGACTCCTCTTTGCTTTGGTGAACAAAAGACATCAATATTGAGAAAATGATGATGAAGTTAAATATTGATATACTTACATGTCCCCAGTTGTCAATCCCTTTGTTCAGTAGTCCAATAGCCTGCAAGAGAAATGGTTGCCAGAAGTTGATGAACAAGGACAATATATATATATATATAAAGAAAAGAGATCAGACTTGACACCTGTGAATCGGTAAACATGCAAGTATTATGATACCGAACACAGATATGAGCAGCCCTCAAGAATAATCTGATATTACTTTACATCCTTAAACCACTAATTAGCATCCTCAACCTATGAAAGTTCACAAGAATATACACTTTTGGAGAATATGCTTAATAATAAGATATGCGCTCTATCACCCGCATGGTGAATGCCAACAAAAGGGCCTGGAGCTGAATAGATGATATAGTACTTTACCATATTTAATACAATCACATTTGCTTTATATCGAAGATCCCCCTCAGTGCCTTTTACCATGCCTCTATGCCTCAAAACAAATACTGCAAAAGATCCAACCTGGCAATGACACAAAAAGATGGATATCAGTATTTCATAACCTGATAAATGAAAAAGCAAGAAGTCTAATTATTTAATTTCCTCGACTGCTCTTGTGACAAAGAGATCCTTGTAGCGGCCAGAAACATAACTTCAGTATTCCAAGTACTCTCATGATGACTGAAACGAATGAGGCATTATTTTTCATAAACTACATACAACTAGAAGGCAAGTTAATTTTCCCGTAAAATGCCAACGGGATTTACACATCAAGTGTACGGAAAACAATTACATAAAAATGAGTGCACATAAGCAGATATATTTAGAGATCGAAGAGTTGGACAATGTAAGTGATAAGAAATCATGAAATAGCATGAGATTGTAACCCCAGCTGCATGCACTGCAATAGCAAGTACACTAGAACTGCAAAAGAAAAGCAGAACTTACTAATCCCGAGATTGCCCCTGAGGCACCAACTGCAGGTGCCTTGCTAAGCCAGTAACTCACTGCTGAACCTAATCTCTTTCAGAAGATGCAATCAGAATCACTGTATAATAGGAATTACTTCTTTGAAATACGAATATATCTTATATGGTGACGTGTTATTACTTGCAATTGCAGATGTCAAATACAAAACAACATATCTTCTAGGACCACTGATTTTTTCAACACCAGGCCCAACAGAATTCAACGAATAACAATTAACCTGAAAAGAAGCCACATCTGCTTTAAAACCTTAAGCAAAGATGGATTTAGGAATCCAGAAAATGTGAGTCAAGCCAAACCATGAGATGGCCTATATTTGCATGCAAGAATGAAGAAGTAATCAGCCTCCATAGTTGCCCTTTGTTAATAAGACTATTAATCTGCAAAACATATCAATCAACCATGTGAAAGAAAATATTGTTGATATGGAAGAAATTATGTCAGCAATTTTACACTTTTAATCCAGTCTAACCTTGCTCCCCAAAATAAAAGCTTTCCATCAGTTGCAACTTGTTCAATATAGACCCTGTAGTGAGATAGAAATTGTTAGTTCTCTGTGTAACAATAAACTCTTTGTTCCTTATACCAATCAAAACCACTCAAAAGGCAGCCTTTTTCTGGTTTTACTTTTTCCGGATATTTGCAAGAAGGCCTTTTTCTTCATTCTGAGTGGTGAAAGGGAAAAGATCGAATTGACTTATATCAATATTAATCCAAGATAAAAACAATATCATCGTATTTGCTCCATTTTGGTTAAGAATACTAAACTTACAATATGTTAAGAGCAAGGAATATGTTGGTCCATTTTCTTTCACTAGAGAAGAATGATCTAGACGATTTTGAGGATGACTTCTGAAATTGTTTGAATTCCCTTCTACGATCATCAGCATTGAAGAATAATAAGTTCGTATGGGTGCCAGATAAGACATCCTGTGACCATTGAAGGATATTGAATCCAGTAACGTCAATGGTCCATTTATGCCATACATCCTTCAATTTAGGCCCATGACCATGACAATAAATATGCTGTATAGCAACCAAATGGTGGTTAAGAACTTTGCATTTCCAGAACTGCTGGGATAAGGAGACATGTATAACATCAAAGCAAATCACACGATGTTTCAACCAAGGTAAGAACTTTTCAAGCAGAGCTAGTTTACAAGAATCCTATCCAAATATATTTTTGTAACAATAGTTAAGAGAAAATTCAGCTATATGTGTTGAAGTTTGACAAAAATTTGTCCCACACCGGTGGGTTGTTAAGTTTGGTGGGAAGTTTCCCCTATAAAAGAAAGCCTAATGTTTAGGATTTAAATACACCTTTTTTTTTTTTTAAGTTTAACATTGGCTTCTATTGATATCAACAAATGTACATAAGAGTGTTCTTAGTGGTAGTATAGACTAACTACCACTTCCTAAACAACTATACTGCTATTACAAATCAAACTAGGAACTAGGGATAGTAATTAAGTTGTCGCAGCCCCTTTAACCATTTCTTGCATCTTCTGCCACGTGCATGAATAAGAATTGCAATCTCTCGGCACACAAGATTGTTATCAAATGGTTTCTTCTCAAATCTAATATCATTCCTGCACCTCCAAATCAATGATACAGTAGTAACAAAAGCACTGGCTATCACAGCCTTTTTAAAGTGTTTACTCCTAGCATTGCAGCATATCCATGTCAACTCATTCTTCCAGCAACCAATTCTTTTATTGTAGCCCAGCCAGCAACAAATCCTGGACCAAATCCTACTGGTAACTGGGCAATCAAAATACAAGTGCTCAAACTCTTCAATATTTTGATTGCAAAATACACAGGCTTCATCAACACTGATGCCAAATTTGAGTAGTCTGTCAACTGTTGGCAATCTACCATGGGCAGCCATCCACACAGTAAATTTATGTCTAGGCAAGACATTTGTGATAGCCATCAAGCTCTTCCACTCCATTCTAGGACAAACTGGAAGTAAAGAAAGGTATAAAGAATGGATTTGGAATTTTCCAGACTTACATAAACTTGAAAGTCTAGACAGGAGATCTCCTTGCAGGTTGTTAGCATCCATAACATGAATTCTGCAGTCAATAATCTTCCTAGTTATCCAAGAAGCATTTTTTGGACTAACCATTGTTTCAATGTCTTCATTCTTTATGTAATAAAAATGAATCCATTTGATCCAAAGGCAGTCCTTTTTTCTTGCTAGATCCCAAAGTAACTTAGATACAGCAGCTTTGTTCCAAGTCTGAATGTCAATGATATTTAAACCACCAGCAGTAACAGGTCTACAGATTTTATCCCAAGCTATCAGTGATCTTTTGGATACTGTTCCATTGCCTGTCCATAGGAATGATCTGCAAATGGCTTCAATTGCTTTCACCACCTTCTTTGGAAATATAAAAATCTGGGACCAATATGTTTGAACTCCAAACAATACTGATTTGATAAGTTGACATCTGCCAGCATAGGATAAGAATTTGGCAGACCAACATGTAATTCTATCAGTGATTTTCTCAATCAAAGGCAAATAGTGATGTATACTTAGCTTCTTTGAGTGTAAAGGAATACAAGTACTTGAAAGGGAGATGCCCTTCACTGAATCCCAAGTCCTCAAGAATAGCCTCTTTTTCAATCTGAGAAATGCCAGCAAAATATACAGCACTCTTAGACTTGTTGGCTGAAAGTCCAGATGCTGCAGAAAATGATAAGAATGCATCATGCAGTAATTGAATAGATGTTAGATCAGCTCTACAAAATAGCAACAAGTCATCTGCAAAGCAAATATGAGAACAGTTGAGCTTCCTGCATCTAGGATGAAAGTTAAAATCACCATTCTTATGTAATTGATTAAGGTTCCTGTTGAGATACTCCATTGCAATAACAAATAGGTAAGGAGACATAGGGTCTCCTTGCCTAATACCTTTCATTTGCCTTCTCATCTGTTTAAGGAATTTGTATTTTCTCTCTTAGTATTATTTCACTTGTATTTTTGGAGTGGAATAAAATATTGGTTGTGTCCGAGGAGTAGGCAAAATTGGCCGAACCTCGTAAATTCTGGTGTTCCTTTTATTGTTGTTTTATTGTCTTATTTATTATTTAGTGGCTGCCATATTTTTTGGTATAGTAGTTGTGACTCATTCACACTATATACATTCGGCTTCCGCAACAATTGGTATCAGAGCCAAGGTATGCTCTGTGGATTGCAGCATAATGTGATCTTCCACACCAGAAAAGATATATCTTGGTAACTGAGTCAAGGTTCTGTCTCAGTATGCTCTGTAGTTGCAGTTTAGTCTGATCTTCTACATCAGAAAGGAAATAATCTTGATTTGTGTCGTCAGCTATTAAATAATATTTGTGTCAAAATGGAAGACAATAAACAAGAAGAATCTACATCAAATGTCAGCAATACGTCATCATTGGCATCTTCGCTTATAACAAGAATTGTGTCAAATGCGAAATTAGCGGTAGAAATTTTTTACGGGTCCAGACACTTTGGGATGTGGCAATGCGAGGTTCTATATGTCCTTTTTCAACAAGGACTAGATCTGGCCATTGAAGAAAAGAAACCAGATGTTATTGGAGAAGAAGAATGGAAGATTCTCAACCGTATTGCTTGCGGTACCATTCGATCCTGTCTTGCTAGAGAGCAAAAATGTCCATGCATAAAGGAAACTTCTGCAAGTAGATTATGTAAAGCACTAGAGGATAAATTTTTGAAGAAAAACAGTCAAAATAAATTGTACATGAAAAATAGACTGTTTCACTTCACCTATATTTCTGGTACCACGATGAATGAACATATCACCAGTTTCAATAAGTTGGTCAAAGATTTGCAAAATATGAATACAACTTATGATGATGGTGACTTGACCTTGATGTTATTGGCGTCACTTCATGATGAGTACGAGCACCTTGAAACTACCCTACTCCATGAAAATGACGAAGTTTCTCTCAGAGAAGTTTGTTCGGCTTTGTACAGCTATGAACAAAGAAAGCGAGAAAAACAGAAGGGCGGAAAAGGAGAAGCACTATTTGTGAGGGGTCGTCCTCAAAATCAAGCGAGAAAAAAAAAGGGGAGATCCAAGTCAAGATCTAAATCCAACAAAGATGAATGTACCTTTTCTCGAGAAAATGGGCACTAGAAGAAAGACTGTCCGAGGTTGAAGAATAAGGCCAAAACATAACAATGGAAAGGCCATTATAGATTCAAATGTAGCTGATTGTGATGATTCAGACTTCTCATTAGTTACAACAGAGTCATCAACATCAACAAACATATGGTTGATGGACTCGGCTTGTAGCTATCATATGTGTCCCAACAGGGACTGGTTCGTGGAATTTCAAGAAGGAGAATATGTTGTTATCCACGCAGCAGACAACAGCCCTCTTACCCCATATGGCATTGGTTCAATATGATTAAGGAACCATGATGGAATGATCAGAACTGTTAGATATGTAAATATAGTAGAACTCTAGTTATAGTAGAACTCTAGGTTATTAGTATTATATATGGGCTCATTGTATTATGTTTAATCTCAGTTATATTCTTCTCCCGTGCTTTCTCACATGGTATCAGAGCCAGGCCCATCCCAATTATTGATACCGATGTTGGGCCCCCATTTATGTTGTCCACGCTCCAGAGATCTGGGCGTGATGGGGGGTGTTGAGTTGTCCCACATCGGAGGGATTTGAGGTCCTTGATCTCCTTATATGGCTTGGACAATCCTCAACCATTATCGTTGTGCGTCATTCCAACGGCATCCGGGAAGAAATAACTCGGTCACCGTGCAATTTTCCGGTGACCTAAGTGACTAATTACGTCAAAGTCACTAATTATTAGTGTTGTGCAAAAACCAACACCACCACAAGACTCGGAATAGAATTCCGACCAAACCCCAGAAATTTCTCCGGCAGACTCCCCGTCACGCGCCGCCACAGCTGTCGGCGCGTCAGACCACGCGCCGGCGCGTGGGCTGTTTCCGGCCAGTTTTTGGCTTCGCTCCAGAAGGACAGTTTGGTCGGCCTTAATTTCCGACCCTACCCATCCTTGTTCCGTTCGATTCCGACAACTTTCAGTTTTTCCGGCGACTTTTCCGGCAGCTACAGAGACTTTCCGGCCAGAATTTCAAAAAGTTTCTTCAGGACAGTATCATCGCCCTCAAATTCCGAGCCTACTCATGTTTTTTACTTTTCAATTCCGACAACTTTGAAGTTTTTCCGGCATCTACAGTGATTTTCCGGAAGGAAAAAAAAAAAAGTTTTCCTTCATCTGTTTCAGCAAATTTTCAACGATGTCTTTGTGAATCGATGCTTTCGGGTCTAGAAACCTGGGTTCGATGTTAAACTACATATGTAACAAGCTCGGTACATATGATTTATATGCACCAGCTTGAGGGGGAGTGTTAGATATGTAAATATAGTAGAACTCTAGTTATAGTAGAACTCTAGGTTATTAGTATTATATATGGGCTCATTGTATTATGTTTAATCTCAGTTATATTCTTCTCCCGTGCTTTCTCACAAGAACATTAACAAATGTTCGATATGTACCGGATTTATAGAAGAATCTTATCTCTGTGGGAGCCCTGGAATCAAAAGGGTTCAAAATCGTTGCAGAAAATGGAGTGATGAAAGTATACTCTGGTACACTAGTGGTAATGAAGGCTAATCGGAAGAACAATAACATGTACCGCTATCGTGGTAATACAGTTATTGGGACAGCGACAGTGACGTCTAGTGACGACAAAGAGGGAAAAGCAACCAGGCTATGGCACATGCGCTTGGGACATGCTGGAGGAAAATCCTTAAAGACTCTATCCAATCAAGGATTGTTGAAAGGAGTAAAGACTTGCAACTTGGAGTTTTACGATCATTGTGTCAAAGGAAACAGACAAGGGTTAAATTTGGTACATCAATCCATAATATAAAGGAATTTTGGATTATGTACACTCTGATGTTTGGGGTCCTTCCAAAACACCTTCATTGGGTGGGAAACACTATTTTGTAACCTTTGTTGATGATTTTCCCCGAAGAGTATGTGTGTATACAATGAAGAGCAAAGATGAAGTGCTGGAAATTTTTCTCAAATGGAAGACGATAGTGGAGAATCAAACAGGCAGGAGGATCAAGTGTATTCGCCCAGACAATGGAGGTGAATACAAAAATGATCATTTCAATAAGATCTGTGAAAATGATGGCATCGTCTGACACTTCACTGTCAGACATACACCACAACAGAATGGAGTGGCAGAACGCATGAACCAGACCTTGCCGGAGAAGGTACGTTGTATGTTGTCCAATGCTGACTTGGGCAAAGAATTTTGGACTGAGGCAATTACATATGCATGCCACCTCATTAATCGTCTACCATATGCTGCTATTGATGGCAAGACACCGTTTGAAAAATGGCATGGAAAGCATGCGGTAGATTATGACTCTTTGCACGTGTTTGGCTCAACTTCATATTGTCATGTGACAGAGTCAAAATTGGATCCAAGGACAAAGAAGGCTATTTTTATAGGGATTACTTCTGGAGTCAAAGGATATTGCTTGTGGGGTCCTATGACAAAGAAAGTAATATTCAGCGGGGATGTTACCTTTGATGAATCTGCTATGGTAAATGTGAGAAGGCACGGGAGAAGAATATATAATTGATATGTAAACATGATACAATGAGCCCTATATATAATACACATAACCTAGCCTACTCCTAATACAGTTTAGACTAGACTTCTAATACAGTTAGACTTCTAACACTCCCCCTCAAGCTGGTGCATATAAATCATATGTACCGAGCTTGTTACATATGTAGTTAATACGAGGACCAGTGAGGGACTTGGTGAAAATGTCTGCAAGCTGATCATTTGACTTTACAAACTTTGTAGCAATATCTCCCGAGAGTATCTTTTCTCTGATAAAGTGACAGTCAATCTCAATGTGCTTAGTTCTCTCATGGAACACTGGATTTGACGCAATATGAAGAGCTGCTTGATTATCACACACAAGTCCCATCTGACTAACATCACCAAATTTCAGCTCTTTGAGCAACTGTTTGACCCAAACAAGCTCACATGTCGCCATAGCCATTGCTCGATATTCTGCTTCTGCACTAGACCGAGCAACCACATTCTGTTTCTTGCTTTTCCAAGATACCAAATTTCCTCCTACTAAGACACAATATCCAGAAGTAGAACGTCTGTCAGAAGGCGATCCTGCCCAATCAGCATCGGAGTATCCAATAATCTGCTCATGGCCTCGATTCTCAAACAATAAACCTTTACCTGGAGTTGATTTTATATACCGAAGAATGCGAACAACTGCATCCCAATGACTATCACATGGCGAACCCATAAACTGGCTCACAACACTCACAGGAAAGGAAATGTCAGGTCTTGTCACTGTAAGATAATTTAGTTTACCAACTAACCGCCTATATCTTTCAGGATCGTTAAGAGGCTCCCCCTGTCCTGGAAGAAGTTTAGAATTCGGATCCATTGGAGTGTCAACAGGTTTACAACCTGTCATTCCTGTCTCCTCAAGAATATCTAAGGCATACTTCCGTTGTGAGATCACAATACCAGAGCTAGACTGTGCGACCTCAATACCCAGAAAATACTTTAGTGTGCCCAGATCCTTAGTCTGAAAGTGTTGAAAGAGATGCTGCTTCAATTTAGTAATACCATCCTGGTCATTGCCGGTAATAACGATGTCGTCAACATAGACCACTAGATAAATACAGAGACGTGAATCAGAATGCCGATAGAATACAGAGTGATCAGCTTCACTCCGAGTCATGCCAAAGTCCTGGATAACAGTGCTAAACTTACCAAACCAGGCTCGAGGAGACTGCTTTAGACCATAAAGTGACCGACGCAAGCGACATACAAGGCCACGAGACTCCCCCTGAGCAACAAACCCAGGTGGTTGCTCCATATAAACTTCATCCTCAAGGTCACCGTGTAAAAATGCATTTTTAATGTCCAGCTGATACAGGGGCCAATGGCGAACAGCAGCCATAGAGAGAAAAAGGCGGACTGATGCTATCTTAGCCACTGGAGAGAAGGTATCACTGTAATCAAGCCCAAATATCTGAGTATACCCCTTGGCCACAAGACGAGCCTTAAGACGATCAATCTTACCATCTGGACCAACCTTGACTGCATACACCCAACGACAACCAACAGTAGATTTATCCGAAGGAAGAGGGACGAGCTCCCAAGTACCACTCGCATGTAAAGCAGACATCTCGTCAGTCATAGCCTGTCGCCACCCTGGATGAGACAATGCTTCACCTGTAGACTTAGGGAGGGCAACAGAGGACAAAGAAGATAGAAAAGCATAATAGGGTGATGACAAACGATGATAACTTAAACCAATATAATGGGGATTAGGATTAAGGGTGGTCCGTATACCTTTCCGAAGTGCAATCGGAAGAGACAAGTCCGCAGAAGGAGCAGGGTCAGGTGCAGGAAGTGAATCAGCCGGGCCGGATGCTGGGCGAGGACGACGATGATATGTCAAGAGTGGAGTGTCTTGTGCATGGAGTCTAGGAGGAGCCACAGTAGGTGGTCCAACGTTCGGAATGGGTAAGACTTCTGTAGCGGAAGGTGAAGGAGGAGATATAGACTCCCTAAAGGCCGGTATAGGTAAAACTTCAGATATAGCCAGATGGTCAGAATGGTCAGAAGAGGTAAAGAAAGGCTTAGACTCAAAAAATGTGACATCGGCTGACATAAGGTACCTACGAATATCAGGTGAATAACAACGATAGCCCTTCTGAACACGAGAATAACCAAGGAAGACACACTTGAGAGCACGAGGAGCTAACTTATCTTTCTCAGGAGCTAAGTTATGAACGAAACAAGTGCTCCCAAACACACGAGGGGGGACAGAGTATAAGGGTGACTGAGGAAACAATACCTCATGCGGAATCTGATTTTGGATGGGAGATGAAGGCATCCGATTAACCAAATAACAAGATGTGAGAACTGCATCGCCCCAAAAACGCAGCGGAACATGAGATGCAATGAGAAGTGTGCGAGCAGTCTCAATAATGTGCCTATTCTTTCTTTCTGCAACCGGACGGAATCTAGAGTGACAGAGGGTAGAGGAGTTGCTTGTCCAACTCCTTTTGCTTTAGTTTGAGACCCATTAGCTAAGGTAACGTTGGGAAGAAACTGTGAATACGTAATATCTGACAAAAGGGATTTATTACCAGAGATATGATCAGAAGCAGCTGAGTCCACCACCCATTGTTCAAGAGGACTAGACTGGGAAACACAAGCAAAAGAATTACCAGCAACAGAAGTATCAGGCTGAGCAACAGTGGCTACTTGTGGAGACGTCTGCTTACTTGCTCGATATTTAAGGAACTCATTATACTCCCTTTCAGATACAGAAAATCCCTGGTTACCTGTAGGCTCGGTCTGAGCAACATAAGCATTTTTTGTTGGTCGACCATGTAAAGAATGGCACACATCACGAGTGTGACCAAGTTTATAACAATAAGAACACTTGGGTCTAGATCTTCCAAAACGACCTCCTCCTCGTCTATACTCCATAGTATGAGAAGCCCGATTGTCCACGGATTGGGAGACGAGGATAGATGAATCAAGTGTCTGTGATGAGCTCACTGGGTGACTTGGTGCTGCAGCAAGGCGAAGTAAGCGAGAAAATAATTCATCAACTGTGGGGACAGTCGGACTAGCCAAAATCTGATCGCGTACTGAGTCAAGATCATTAGGAAGCCCAGCAAGAGTAAGAACTAGAAACAGCTTTTGTCGTTGCTCTTGCTGCTTTGCAACGCTAGCAGAAACTGGCATCAACGTCTCAAATTCCTCCATAACTGCCTGCACTTGACCCAAGTAAGTAGACATATCCAATTCCTGTTTCTTCAAATTTGTCATCCGCGATATCACGTCATAGAAACGAGATATGTCATTAGTGTATAAAGTACGAGCCTTTTCCCAAACCAAATAACATTTTTGGAATGGACGAAACAAGGGCATCAACTTGGAATCAATAGATCGCCACAAAATACTGCATAACTGAGCATCAATCTTCTCCCAATGTGCTTTGGCTTTTGCATCTCCGTCACCAGACTCTTTGGTTAGATGATCCTGAACACCTTGGCCTTTACACCACAACTCGACAGACGAAGCCCAAGCTAGGTAGTTTGAACCTCCCATTAAAGGTTCTGAGGTAATCATAATACCGGAACTGCCAGAACCCTGGTTTTTAGGCCCGAAAGCATCTAGTCCCAAAGACATCGTTGGATTATCAACTGAAAACTCGCTGAAACTGAACAGAGGACTGAAAACTGGTGCTACCGGAAAACAGGAACACTGTAGCTGCCGGAAAGGCACTGTAGCTGCCGGAAAAGCACTGTAACTGCCGGAAAAATTCAAAGTTGTCGGAATTGAAAAGTAAAAATATGGATAGGCTCGGAATTCAAGTAGGAGCAAACTGTCCTGAAGAAATATTGGCCGGAAAGTACTGTAGCTGCCGGAAAAATCACTGTAGGTCGCCGGAAAAAAACAAAGTTGTCGGAATCGAACAAAAAGTGGATGGGTAGGGTCGGAATTATATTCTGACTAAACTGTCCTTCTGGAGCGATCGGAAAAAAGTGGCCGGAAAGGCTCTCACGCGCCGGCGCGTGGGCTTCACGCGCCGAGGGTCCTGCCGCGCGTGGGGGCGCGTGAAGCGTCGGTTTCCGGTGATTTTTTCTGGGGTTGGTCGGAATTCTCTCCCAAACCTCGTGGTGGTCTCGGATTTTGCACAACACCAACAGAAAAGGTAGTTTAGGTTACGGACAGCCTGTTAAGTCGCCGGAAAATTGCACGGCGACGAGGTCTTCTTCCCGGAAATAGCTGGAATGACGCACAGCTATACTATTCTCACCAAAGCTCTGATACCATGTGAGAAGGCACGGGAGAAGAATATATAATTGATATGTAAACATGATACAATGAGCCCTATATATAATACACATAACCTAGCCTACTCCTAATACAGTTTAGACTAGACTTCTAATACAGTTAGACTTCTAACAGTAAATAAGGTAACAAGTGAAGATACCAAACAAGATGATGGTGCTTCTAAGCAGGTGGAGAATGAGGGAAAATTTATTTTTCCTGCACAAGCAGCAGAGGAGGAAACAAATGAAGATTACCCTCTAGATGGAGAGACAGTTGCTTGTGCAACCTCAGTTAGTTGGAAGTCTACTTTGCCGTCAACAGTTGCTTTGTCTACAATAGAGGCAGAGTACATGGCTATTACAGAGGCTGTGAAGGAGGCAATTTGGCTTCAAGGATTTCTAAAGGAGCTTGGTGTTGAACAAAAAGGTACCACAATTTTTTATGATAGTCAAAGTGCTATTCAATTAGCGAAGAACCAAGTTTATCATGCAAGGACGAAGCAATTGATGTTCGGTATCATTTCGTACGAGAAATCATTGAAGAAGGTGGAGTCACGGTGAAGAAAATTTATACTACAGAGAACCCTGCTGATATGCTGACAAAAGTGGTGACTGCGATCAAGTTTCAATATTGCTGGATTTGATCAACATTGTTGAATACGGAAGATTGAAGATGAAGACACAACTAAAATTTGTTATAAAGAGAAAATTGAAGATGTGGAGTTTTTGCCAAGGTGGAAATTTGTTGAAGTATGACAAAAATTTGTCCCACACCAGTTGGTTGTCAAGTTTGGCGGGAAGTTTCCCCTATAAAAGAAGGCCTAATGTTTAAGATTTAAATACATGCTCTCATTTGCCTTCTCATCTGTTTAAGACATTTGTATCTTCTCTCTTTACTATTATTTCACTTGTATTTTTGGAGTGGAATAAAATTTAGTTGTGTATTTTGCCGAACCTCATAAATTCTGGTATTACTTTTATTATTGCTTTATTACCTTATTTATTATTTAGTGACTGCCATATTTTTTTGGTATAGTAGTCATGACTCATTCACACTATATATATTCTGCTTTCGCAACAATATGCACTATGGAAAATATTTAAAGTATATACTTTTATGCTGAATTGGCACCCGTTGTCACAAAGCATTAGTGTGTGCAGCACCAATTAGTTATTAATCCAATATCCCAAGTGATTAACTAATTATATCATGAATTTGAGCAGTATAATCACATTGAACTGAGTTTAATCAAATTAATGGAAACCACACAAGAAAAAAAACATTGAACTTGACAAATACTGCAAGGATCAACAAGCCACAGCAAATTCATAAGAAACGCAATTCAAAGAGTTACCTTGATAGAAGTTTGAAGAAGATAAGTGAGGCGGGTACGGCGGTGGAGGAAGTCGCCGAGGCGGAGAGCGGCGGCGTTGGTGATGAGGTGGCTGGTTGTGGTTCGGGCATGTGGGTAAACTTTGGATTATTGGATGGTAGAGCTGCCCAACCCGACATTTCCATTTTGCTCCGTAAAATTCTTAAACCCGAACCACAGACCCGCTATTTTAACGAGTGGTATTCGAGTTAATTGCTCTACCGTCCCTCCTAATTTGTTATAATTGCAGATGCCTCCGTATAGTTCTATTGTACTATTTGTAATCTATCTATCTATATAAATATATAATAAGAGCTGGTTACGTGGCACTCCCATTGGGCAGGAAACACATTTTTCTGCCTCTACACTTTTTCACTTTTAATGTACCTTGGTGTATGCTATTTGCTGATGACATAGTCTTGATAGACGAGACGAGAGGCGGTGTTATTGAGAGGCTAGAGGTATGGAGACAAACTCTCGAGTCTAAGGGTTTCAAAATAAGCAGATCTAAGACAGAATACCTGGAATGCAAGTTTAGCGCCGAGCCGAGCGAAGTAGGCAGGGACGTGACGATTGGCTCCCACGTCATCGCCAAGAGGGACAATGTCAGATATCTTGGGTCGGTGATTCAGGTGAACGGAGAGATTGACGGGGACGTCACTCATCGAATAGGAGCGGGGTGGTCAAAGTGGAGGCTTGCATCAGGAGTCCTGTGTGACAAGAAAGTTCCACAGAAACTCAAGGGGAAATTTTATATAGCTGTGGTTAGACCTGCCATGTTGTATGGGGCGGAGTGCTGGCCAGTGAAGAACTCTCATGTTCAGAGAATGAAGGTTGCGGAGATGAGGATGCTCAGGTGGATGTGCGGTCTCACTAGGTTAGATAAGATTAAGAATGAAGTTATTCGAGAGAAGGTGGGGGTGGCCCCGGTTGATGAGAAGATGCGAGAAGTGAGGCTGAGGTGGTTCGGGCATGTGCAGAGGAGAAGTCCTGATGCCTCGGTGAGGAGTTGTGAGCGGCTGGCGATGGTCGGCGTACGGCAAGGCAGAGGGAGGCCTAAGAGGTATTGGGGAGAGGTGATTAGGCACGACATGGCTAGAATACGGGTTTCCGAAGACATGGACATTGATAGGAAAGTCTGGAGGTCTAGTATTAGGGTTGTAGGATAGGGGCCCCTAGAGTTTTTCGTACTCCTCACCCGGGGTTGGGTGATGCTTGACAGGGCTATCCATAGATGATTTGTGCATTGGATTGAGTCTCCCTTATGACAGTTATTTATGGTAGTTACTGTCTGATATATTTGCATGCTATTTTATTTATGATTCTTATGTTTAGCTAATTATTTACGCTATTTCTGCTGGAGTTACTAACGTTCTGTTGTTTTTGTTTTTGTTTTTCCCTTTCCTTCACTGAGCCGAGGGTCGATTGGAAACAGCCTCTCTGCCCTTTCGGGTAGGGATAAAGTCTGTCTACATATTACCCTCCCTAGACCCCACTTTGTGAGACTATACTAGGTAGTTGTTGTTGTTGTTGTAACCACTCAACAACAAAAGATTCCTCACGCTACAACTTTACCGGTTCACACACACAACCGCCTCTTCCCACATGCCACAACCATAGTTTTCTTCCCATAAGGATTTGTTACTGACTGTTGCCCTACTTATCTCACTTTTCATACTCTATCGATTCATCTGTAATCTTTCATCTCTAATTTTAGTTTCCTTCTACAACTTCCCGCTACCTTGACCTTTGTTAAAATTCTTCAAACACAACTCTCGCTAACTTCTTTGTTCTATTTATTTTCTTAGGGGAAATAAAAATCCAGTTTGTTCACTGCTAACCTCTAAATTTTTCCCTCGCCACAGTCTTCCTCACCAAATGCTATGAAGTCTAGGAAACAGAATATATGTTCGCCCACTGTTTGTGATTCTTTCAAAGTTAATATTACCATTTATGTTGTTTACTTATTCTACTAAAATTGTTTACATCCTAATTGTATGGGTCAAAACTTGACTCCACGATAATCAATGAAATTAACCCGTCCTTAAGCTTAATTGCGACTAATAAATAGTACGTTCATTTGTTAATAATGGAATCTGAGGATTACCCAGTCTACCCGCCACTACAAAGGCATCCCCTCAATGTGGTCGCAGCTATTCAGTGCCAGCTCACCCAACTCACAGCTATAAATATTAAGCGAAAGAACCCTCGAAAGGAGGCTGTTGCTTCTTCTTCTTCACCACTACTACCAAGAAAAAGGGAGAGACACAATCAGAACATCTATGAGGGACATAAAGCATAATATTGTAAGGCTCTGAACCTCTCCATCGAGAGACAAACCAAATCGATCTCATCAATAAAAACCCTCTACATATTTCTCCTTACTTACAATTCTTGTTTTTCATGTCTTTCGTTTGGTCTTTGAATTTATTACGATCTGCTATAATTGGCCCTTGATTTATTTCGATTGTTTTTATTCTTGCAAAGTGTATCATAACTGTTTGGAGAGGCTATGTAAATACTTATTAGGCTCAAGAGCAATAAAAATAATGAGGGTTAATCGGAATCAAGAGTAATATGAACTAGAGAAAATCGTATGGCTAAGATCTGTAATAACAGTAAAGATATCCTTAGATGTAAGAACAATGAGGCAAGTAATAATCTTTGCACAAGAGAGAGAGAGAGAGAGGGAGAGAGAGAGAGAGAGAGAGAGAGAGAGAGAGAGAGAGAGAGAGAGAGAGAGTTGTATATTCTGAATAGCAAAATACACATGAGTCTTTACAAAGGGAAGGTCCCCTTTATATATTAAGGGACCTTCCTCGAAATAATCAAAGAAAAGTTTAATGGTTGGTGGTCTCAGTGTACGGGGGAGTCAGAGCTTCAAACGACATCATCTTGAGTCACATCACTCAGTCCGTCCACTTTCAGGGACCGACCTTACTCGAGCCGGCCTCAGTTAGGCCGCTCTCTATGCCAAGGGCGTGCGTAGATAACTTGAGAACATAGGGAACCAAATTTGTCCAATACAGATAGTCCCTCCATTTGTTGGGGACGTAGCCAAGAGACGTCTTCAACGGACGGACATACGTTCTTGACCTTTCTAGAAATTTGGTCGTACCTGTAGATATTGTGGAAAAAGGGCGTGATCATATGCGGAGGTGTTATGCCGTTGACATATAACCTCTTTTTAGGGCTCCTTTTTAGGATGACATCATCGATCATGTGCATGATCATTACTTTTTCTCCCGAGGCGGTTCAAGACATGATGTGACATTTTGGTTTCCCGCACTGATTTTCGGATCATGCCTTTTCGATTTTCGTGTGACTTTCCTTATAAATAGAGGAGAGGTTGAATCCAACTCAACTTTCGAACTTTTTAGAGAGCATTTTCTCAATCTTTTCCTCGTATTTTTCTGGTACTTGTTGATCTTTTATGTTAAAATCTTCATTCCCGGGAATCGAACCATGTGTCCCTAAAGCACCTTTATCTCATAACTTCCATCATGGTTAAGCGTTGCCATGATAGTACCATGACCAAGGGTGACGCCCTCTCTAGGGTTTCGTCGTCTTTAGATGATGGGGAAGCCGAGGAGGTTCTCGTTCCTCTATCAATGGCCAATATTCTTCCACTGGATATGGTTACATAGAGGGATTTTAAGAACAAGTGTAAACTTCCCCCTTGGGAGCTTAGTGAACTGACGCCATCTCATTTGGCTACTCTCAGGGAGTCGTACGATATCCCTGATTATGTTGAGATGGCTCCCGCTGGGACGGACTATGCCAATGTGCACAGGCCTGGGTATTGCACATTCTACGAGTATGCTTTTCGGATTGGGTATAGACTCCCGCTCAATCATCTGGCGGAGGAACTTTGCCGTTTGTACGGGGCGTATCCGGCCCAACTTACCCCATACGCGCTAAAGGTGTGTAGAATTCTTACTAGCCACGCGGCTAAGGCTGAGAAGGAGGTCACTGTCCACCATCTCTTGAAAATGTTCGGCGCGAGCTTCATGAGAGGCTCAATGCTCCAGTTCGTACGTCGGGGCAAGAAGAGTTTTGTGGTGCAAGCCGATGACAAGGCTTGTTGTAAATTTTGGAAGAGATTTTTCTACGTGCGTACTAAACATCTAGTGTCTAACCCCGAAGGGTTCCCGGAGGCATGGAATGCAGCATGTAAGCATTCATGTACATAGTCTTTTACGACAACCATATCTTGTTGGCTTTAACCATTTTAGTTCTTTCTTACCTTTATGTAGTGACGGCTCGTACTCCTCGAAGGATTGACGACATTAGGTCGTGGGTGAGGGCGTTGATACTGTTTGCGGAGGAGTGCCGTACCTGGCCGGAATTCCTCAAGCTCTATAGCCCGACAGGTAACGACCTTGCTTGGTTTTTCCTTTCCGTTCTAACTTGGAGGCTCCCCTAAATTTTCCTTTCTCAACTCATACATGTTTTGGTAGGTCGGGGCGCTTCTAAGAAAGCGCAGAAGAAGAAGAAGAAGAAGACTATGGCCGGACCTTCTAGGGCGGTGTCCAATTCTGACGAGGAGGATATGATCCTCGTAGGTACATCTAGGGGCATTGCTTCTCCCCCCTCAAGACAAGAGGCTGATCGGCGACAGCTCCCGAGGAAATATATGAGGCAACGCCTGGGGCCGTGCTTGAAATGACGCCCGAGGAGGTATTGGCGGCTGTGCCCAGGATCGTCCCCGAGGTTGCCCCCATAAGGACGCCTACGATCGAATTGATGCCATCTGAGCCCGACTCGCGTCCCACGGAGGGGGACCTTGAAGAGGAAGAGTCATTGGAGAGGAAGAGACGTCGGATTTGTACTGGCAAGGCGGTGGTCACACATGCAAAGAAGGTTAAACCACCCCGCCCCGAATCTAGGCCGGTCTTTATGGCTGAGGCCATTCGCTCTGGGAGGTCCGGTCTTAGAAGGGAGGCCGCTAGTAACCTCCGCTCGGCATGTACTCGGAATGGCGGGTCGCGGGAGCCTGCAGAAAGAAGGGGCGAAAGCGTGGATGTGGCGAGCCCGGAGATCGCCATTGAGGAGGCGGGCAGAGAAGGCGGGTCCTTAGATCAAGTGGAGATGGTGGCTGGCCAGTCTTTTCGTCGCATAATGATTCCTAGCCATTATAATTTGTTGGAAAATTGCAAGGAGGCGGCCACCAGCATGACACTTTTCTGTGCGGGTGCTGAGAGCGCGACCCTGGCAGAGAGCAACGACAAGGAACTGGCCCGAAGAGTAGCGGGTGTGGCCTTGCAGGTATGTCTTTTGACTTGATTGATGATTTTTTCTTTTGCATTTGTGGAGGGTGATTTTCCCTGCGCTTACTTTTCGATTTTTTCCAGACACTTATCTTAGAGGCGGAGAGGGGTCGACGCCTGAAGAAGAAGGTGGTCAAATATAACAGGTTGGTGCAGAAATACAACAGGACGCGTGAGGCACCAGACCTTGGCCGGTATGTACAAACAGGACCCTAACTTCAGGGTAATCCGTGAGGGCCTCGTGCAGTCTGAGGAGCAGTTGAAGAAGAGGGTGGCTGAACTGGAGAAAGTTGATGAACAACTCATGGCCGCTGTTGCTCGGACTGTGGATATGGATGTCCTTATTTAAGCTAAGGAAGAAGAATTATAGCTCGGTCGCATAGCGGCAGAGGAGGCGACGGAATTGCGCACTCGGGTTGCGGCCTTAACGGCGGAACTTGATGCCAAGAAGGCCGAGGTGGAGGACCTCAAGCGGGCTTTTGCACAGGCCGATACATCTCGTGAGGCACACGAGATATGGGTGTATGCAGAGGCCCGACTAGTCATGCTTGAAGAATTTTTGGTGGTCGGGCAAGCATCTGAGGCGGAGGTTGAGAGCCAACGCCAATTGGTTAGAGCTGCCCACAAAGCGGCCGGCTATAGTCCCGAATCACCGGCCCGGAGGGGGATAACTCTGCAAACGTTAACCGTTTGGAGTCCAGCTCTTGGATTTCCAAGGCGTATCCTCCTGGGAATGAAGACGGGTCACATGAAGGTCAGGCGGGGCAGGATAATCATAGTGGCAGAGGCCTTTAGGATTTTTGTAAATATGTTTGTAAATATCGATTTTTGTATCATGGGTGTTGACTCTTTTGAAGATAAAGACATATGACTTTTGCCATAGATAATTTTTTTCTATTTTTTGGAACCTTGTTGCATTATTTTTTTTTTTTGCTGTAGTTGAAGCTAAGAGGGTCGTCGGTGGCCTTGACCGTGTTGAAATGATGGCTTCGGCTGCGTAAATTTTTACAACTTAGTTACATGAAAAAGTGGACTTAGCCGTATAGAACAATGGCCTTTAGCTATGTAAGATTCATCGGCCTTAACCGTGTAAAAATGATGGTCGTAGCCATGTAAAATTCGACGGCCTTGGCCATGTAAAAATGGTGGCCGTAGCCATGTAAAATTTGACGGCCTTAGCCGTGTAAAAATGGTGGCCGTAGTCATGTAAAATTTGACGGCCTTAGCCGTATAAAAACGATGGTCGTAGCCATGTAAAATTCGACGGCCTTAGCCGTGTAAAAACGATGGTCGTAACCATGTAAAATTCGACGCCCTTAGCCGTGTAAAAACGATGGTCGTAACCATGTAAAATTCGACGCCCTTAGCCGTGTAAAAATGGTGGTCGTAGACATGTAAAATTCGACGGCCTTAGCCGTGTAAAAATGATGGTCGTATCCATGTAAAACTCGACGGCCTTAGCCGTGTAAAAATGGTGGCGTAGCCATGTAAAATTCGGCGGCCTTAGCCGTGTAAAAATGTGGCTGTAACCATGTAAAATTGACGGCCTTAGCTTGTAAAAATGATGGCCTCAACCATGTAAAATTCAACGGCCTTATCCGTATAAAAATGGTGGTTGTATCCATGTAAAATTCAACGGCCTTAGCTGTGTAGAAACGATGGCCGTAACTATGTAAAATTCGATGGCCTTAGCCATGTAAAAAAATGGCCTTAGCCTTTTCGCGCATTGGAGATGGTCGTAGCCTTTTCATACATTCGGAGATGGTTGTAGCCCTTTCACACATTGGAGATGGTCGTAGCCCTTTCATACATTTGGAGATGGTCATAGCCCTTTCATACATTTGTAGATGGTCGTAGCTCTTTCATACATTTGGAGATGGCCGTAGCCTTTTCATACATTTGGATATGGCCGTAGACCTTTCATACATTTGGAGATGGCCGTTGCCCTTTCATACATTTGGAGATGGTCGTATCCCTTTCATACATTTGGAGATGGCTGTAACCCTTTCATACATTTGGAGATGGTACTAATCCAGTCCATGTATCATGTCGGGCTTGGAGAGTACACAGAGAGGATTATATGATACACTTGTACTGCAAACATCTCTAGGTGTCCCTTTGCCTCCTTTTTAAAAACCTTCCCGAGAAAACCCATTGGGACAAAACTGGGGTAAGGGAAAAAGAGTACGACTTAGGGGACGCCTTTTAGAAGTGGAAATGTTTGAGGTGAGCGACGTTCCAGTTGTTCTGGAGCATTTTTCCCTCCATTGTCTCTAGCTGGAATGCTCCTTTACCGGCTGCCGATGTGATCTTGTAGGGTCCTTCCAAGTTTGTGCCCAGTTTTCCTTCATTTGGGTCTTTGGAGGCCAACATCTTGGCTTTGAGGACATATTCTCCTACTTTGAGTGGCCTTATTTTTGCCCTTTTTGTTGTAATATCTTTCGATTTGTTGTTTTTGGGCTATCATCCTGATGTGGGACATTTCTCTTCTTTCTTCGGCTTCATCAAGATCTTGAAGTCTGCTGGTATCGTTTTCTGTTCCACTGGTGTGCGAACACCCTAGGTTGGGTTCGCCTACTTCGACGGGTATGACTGCGTTGGTTCCATAAAATAGTGAGTATGGGGTTTCCCCGGTGTTGTCTTGGGTGTAGTTCTGTGTGCCCACAAGACTTCAGGCAGTAGTTTGGGCCATAGCCCTTTGGCTCTTCAGGCTTCTTCTTCAGCATGTTTAGAATTGTTTTGTTGGAGGACTTTGCTTGGCCATTGGCGGCGGGGTGGTATGGCGTGGATAGTATTAGGGGTGTGCAGTCGAATCGGTTTATTGATAAATTGAATCGATTATTTGGTATCGGTTTATCGATATCGCTTTATCGATTTATCAATTTCGATTTCGATTTCGAAATTTTCCTTATCGGGTTATCGATTTCTATTTCGATTTTGTCCTTTTCGGTTTATCGATAAACTGATAAGATACACTATTTTTTTAAAAAAAATTTAAATTTTTTTTTTACCCTTATTTTATAATACCCTTTCCTTTACCCTAAGTCCCTAGCCCTATTATTTCCTCTACTACATTTAAGGAATGATCATATTTAAAGCTCAAGGGAATGAAGTTCAAATTAATGGAAAACAGAATTAGCCGTGATGATGTATTTTATTTATTTTTATATCGTTTGAGTGTTAGTGGCATACATTTGATCCCTTACTTTAGTTTCATTTCATGTGCTTGTTGACACAATATTTATGTTATAAATGGTGCTCTTCTTATTTTAGCTTCTTTTTGTACATATTAGTTAGGCGTATTTGTAGCGATATACTTTCCATGAAATCCCAAAAATTTTCTTATTGGTGTAATCGATAATCGAATCGATAAGCCCCAAAAATCGATAAATCGAAATCGAAAAAATCGAAACCTTATTGAAACAATAACAATAAGCATATGTTCAAATCGATAATTGATAAGTAGTTATCGATAAGGGTCAAAATCGAATCGATAAATCGAATGCACACCCCTAGATAGTATCCTTGTGATGCGCCATTTCTCGAAGAAATCAGTCATTTCTGACCTATGAACTGACGCCCGTTGTCACAGCTGATTTCTTTGGGGATGCCAAAGCGGCATATGATGTTCTTCCATATGAAGGCGATGACTTCTTGTTCGCGTATTTGCGCGTACACACCTGCTTCCACCCACTTGGAGAAATAGTCAGCTAAAACAAGTAAAAATCGTACCTTCCCTCGTCCTGCGGGTAGTGGGCCGACTATATCCATTTCCCATTTGATGAATGGCCAGGGGGAAGTGACGGAATGGAGGGGTTCTCCTGGTTGATGTATCATTGGGGCGTACTTTTGGCATTGTTCGCATCAGCTGCCTCTTTTTTCATGGTGGTCCAGTAGTAGCCGACACGTATGATGCATCGCACAAGGGCGTGACTGCCAGTGTGAGCGCCGCAATGGCCTTCGTATACTTCTTCGAGTACCGGCCTCGTTTGGTGCGGCCCTAAGAATTTGGCTAGGGGGCCACTGAACGTCCTTTTATAAAGGTCGTTGTTGATCATGCAGTAACGGGCGCCTGTATGCGAAGCTCATTCGCCTCTCTTTTATTGGGGGGTAATGTCCCGTTCTGTAGATAAGATATGAACTGGTTGCGCCAGTCCCAAGTCAAGTTTAAGAAAAGTACCTCGGTGTGGTCAATGGCCCTTATATTTTGGTATAGCTTTATATATAGTTTAGTGTTATGGTGTTTAGACTGTACCAAATTTGTATTATAGCCTTATATTTTGGTACTACATAGTAGTTCAATTTTCTACTTCTCTTCGTCTAAAAATCATGCATTCAATAATAATATGTTTAAATAGTTTTTATATATAGTTTACGGATATGAAGTTTAGATTGCCTTAATTTTTTATCGTAGTCTCAGAAATTGATATCGGATAGTAGTTCAACTTCCTCCTCTGTTATAGCATTTCTTTCTCCACACGTTTATGCTCTGCTTATATATATATATATGCACACCGAATTTTCTGTGAATAATTATCAAAGGTAGATTTTTATGCATGGTGCATTGCATTTGTCACTATAAACAAGTACAACTGAGATCCAATATACATGAAAGAGTTTACCCGATTAATAATGCAAAGATTGACTTTCAATATATTGCATATGTAAAAATTATTATTATGTATGTTATTGGATTTATGACTTTTGAATTACATTATTATGGATAAATAATTTATAGGTAACTTTACCAAGAGAATAGTGTGACTTACTCTTGCAATAACTTATTCTGCATACAATTGTTTGGTTATCTTTATGTCAAGGGATATATATATAGTGGACTGAACAACTATATAATCCTATATATATCATTTTCACTGTATGCAAGCCAATTTCATTCTAACTATGTGATTTAAATAAACTAAGATTATCAAATGTTTACTTTTACAAATTAAAGTATGTTGCCATGTGTTTGCAGATTCGGTTTATTTTAGAACTCAGTTAGTTCAATTGGTAAACAACTTAATGTTCACGGTTTGCATGTTAGGATTTATTTATAGTCGTTGTTTATATAAATTCAGATAGAAACTTTTATTTGTAGTTAATCTTCTGTTGCTCCTTTACCTTCCTCTCTTCCTATTATTTTTAATATAACTACTTTACAATTTAAATATGTATTGCTACGTAGTAAAGCATTGTTCAATAATACTTCCTCCGTTTCAATTTATGTAAACTCATTTTACTGGGCATGGAATTTAAGAAAAGAGAGAAGATTTATGAATTTTTTGTGTAAAATGAAGCACATATATTTTGTGTGGCTATAAATCATTGCGTAAAATTAAAATGTTTCCAAATAGAGAAATATGTCATTCTTTTTGGCACGAATTAAAAACAAAATAGGTTCGTATAAATTGAAACGAAGGGGAAAGTATATTTTTCTGTTGTCTGATGCCTATATGACACGAAATGTAGTGGGAGATTGGCCATATATAAAGTGCCTTTGTAAATGGATGTCCCATTCTTCTGACATTTATTGTTTTCTATCTTCAGGAAAATATGATAAAGCTGCTTGAGGAGTATGTCTTTGCTATTGTAAAAGAAGTTCATTACATGTTTGTAGCAGTGTTAGACTATGAGTTTAGATTGATTCTTTTCGGTTTTTCCTATTTTTTTTTTTGTTTCCCTCTCTTTTAAGTTTTTTATTTGAGGGAATTGAAAAATATCAAATATATGAAACATAGGTGTGAGTTATTAATAGCAAGAAATTAAATATCAAGAAAGACGCCTTAGAAAAATAACGAAAGCAAGCGACATCTTAATTAGGTTTACATTCCCATGCTTTTACCTTATACAGTAATTTTTTCCATTTTAAATTTTGCTTTTCCCCAATTCAAGTCACATATATTGTTCTAATAATTTTAAGTCATGGGTTGTTTCAGATTTTACCCGCAATATCAGTTCCATCAAAAAATATTTATATAGGTTTGAAATAATCATGCATGGAAAGATTTGTTTCTATAAAAATTTCATCATATAAATTTAAAAGAAATATGAAAAGATGGTAAAATCACGTAAACATGGTTGATTAGAATTTCATTTGTTTAACAAAATTATAACATTACCATTTAATCATGTTCTTGTTATGAAACAATAAAAGAATAAGAGTAATATTGCAGAAAAAGAGAGAGAGAAATTCTTATTGAATTTTGGGATGATTTTCAATGGAATAGAACCCTCTATTTATAGGGAAAGCTTGACTTAACCACCGAGTAATAAACCCTACAATCTCTCTAAATATAAACATTACCATAAATAGAATTCTATTTATAACACTCCCCCTTGAATGTCTATTCAATAGATAGTGTGCCTCGTTAAAACTTTAACTAAAAGAAAACTCAATGGGAAAAAAATTCTAGAAAAGGAAAAAGAGTACACATATCTAATAATACGCTTTTTGGTTGCCTCGTTAAAAACCTTGCAAGGAAAACCCAGTGGGACAAAACCTTGTAAGGAAAAAAAAATGAAACACGCATAACTCCCCCTGATGAGAGCATCAATTCACATCTTTGAGCCTTTGCATTCCAATCTTGTGCATTAGCTTCTTGAAGGTTGACATCGGCAGAGTTTTGGTGAATAAATCAGCCATATTAACTCCAATGAATATATGCACCTTGAAAATCCTCGCTATCACATTATCATGCTTATAGTTATAGCAATATGCAAATGTGCACAAATTACACTTAGCATGTGGTACTTCAAGACCAAAACTTTTATATGCTTTTGCGGTTTAAGTCCTTCAAGGATTGTCATATAAGTTAAGCCATATAAGCCATCTAAAAAGGCTTTAGTGCATATCAAGTTTTTATGTCTTGCATAGACATATAAGATATCGAGAACTGATTGTACATACCATTGACTTTATACTTTCAAGTATTTGAACTACATGTCCAAAACTACATGTATTTCATATGGAATCAATTTTACTTGAATTGTATATCTTCCATTTGGCCAATACTTTTGTGTCTATATTCGATAGACTTAAGATATTCATCTATACTTAGCGCTATGATAGATGTCGTCGACGAACATGTTTTTATCGGTTCCAATAAATTTTCATGAAGACATAACATAGAGATCTCTTCACTTATATATTCAGGTACCTGAATCTCTCATGAGATTTTATGAAGGGTTATGTCATGTGACCTTCTAGATCACTTGCCTCCTTTATTATGATCACTTTGATCATTTGCTCATTTTCTTTATCAGGAAGTTCTATTTAAAACCGATTTGTTTATACGCTTTACGCGTACTATAGACTTTGTCCTTCTAGGACTTAACATGAGCATTTGCAATGAGAATATAGTTACTTTCTTTGAGTCCACAAATGCGTATGGCATGCTTTGCAATATATTGCAAATGAATTATCCTCTTATGAACTTCAAGTTCATATTATCCTATTCGAGGATCTATATGTATAAATAATAATTCATTCCATGTAGCTTTTTTCTCAACTGGTGTAACTTGTCTCCCCCTCATGTTAGAAAAACTAACTTGCTTCCTCAACTTTGAGAATCCATCTTTGTGCGATATGGTGTTAATCAATATACACCGCACATCAATAATAACAAGATGAAATTATTTGGTTCCTGACTCTGAACCACTTGTGAGGGGAGAAAAAAATATACTTTCGTACCTATATCAAACTGATATAGATAACTTTGTTCTCATAAAATATAGTTTAGCTATTAAGTGGAGGCACTCAATAAATTATTGTGCTAAATCAATTGTGATATAAACCAACTTATCATGATGAACTTCTTGAATAGAAAATCTGGAAATGATGCTCGAAATTAAATTATTGAGCAAGTTACCTAGCAAAATACCAAGTTGCAGGTTAATAATAACCGCACATGTAACCATCTCATAGATGCATCTTATGTGGTATACGTGGCAGGTGAATGAGCTCATATTTACCTTTGATATTTTCAGAATTCATGGGATTCAACTCCAACTTTAGTTGGTCAATTAATTAATGAGAACAAGCAATATAAGAGAATCCGTAAAGAACTTTCTAGTTCTTTAATATTTACCCATGTGAAATCTCTATTATTTTTGCACATCATATTTAAATTGATATGGCTAAACTGATTATGCCAACTGAATAAATTATCAATATTGATAAGTTCACGTTTACACCATGACATGTGCAATTATCAATAAACTCTATATTTATGATATCAGTTTTTATATCAATAAACATCCACTTTATTGTGGCATTCTTTTGTTTGTGTAGTACAAACTGGAGAATAAAGCGTGTAGCTTTTCACATATAGATTATCCCGCTAGTAGTAATAGAAGATATCAAATATTTCCTTTATTTGATGTCTCAATATAATCAACCGCTTTCACGTATACTTTGAAAACTAAATAAGTTTCTTTAAGACTTACTACAACACAATTGGTAATTAATTGTGTTTCTCCAAAATAGTATAATTGGCTCTTGCATAGCTCTCAATTAATTTGGTACTACAACATATTCATGAACATCCATATGGTGAATATCTCTTTTAAAGAGAAAGTTATACCATTATGGTCATGGTCAAAATTATATGCAAGATATGTTTCTTGCATTATTGTTGTCCTTTAATAATCACATTGCCAAAATATTTTGGCGTACAATAGGTACGTGATCAATAACGATTCATGCCATAATAATGATATTATTTTCTTATATCATCTCAAACCTCCTTCTAGAGGCGAGTGTGGTATATTCACTACCTCTAGCACGTTCATATTCTTCTAAGAATGAATATGTATTCATAAATTAGATGTTGTCACACTCACATCATGAATGGACCACAATCATCTATATGTACTTTATAAAATCTCATACTGTCAAATTTATGACAAATATTACTTTCACATAGTGAAGGATTATTTTGAGAATCCTTATTATTCTCATTATCACAATGATGACGATTATAATTTTGTCTATTGCCACGTCCACATCCATTGGTATCCTCACGGTAATAATTTTGTCTTCTTTCAGACTTATCACATACTGCTATCATATTCTCTATAGGGAATGAGAATGAAGCAAATTCAATGGGACGGATTTTTAATTCTTTGCCCACAATCATACATGAATTTGATCATGGCAAAACATAGAAAAATTACCACATTGGGTGGTTATAATATCTTTCAAGCTCCATTAGAGTTGCAATCAATATTTACCGTCTTTACTTGTATTTAAAATTAAATTATAGAATTACAAGAATATGAAAGAGAAAGGTAAAATACTTACCTTAAATCCAAAATTTAATCTTGAAGGAAGTTCATAGAACAATTAACAATTATTATGCTCAATCCCAAAACTTCTACTCAATTGTTTAGAGTCTCGTGCTGATAACGTGTTATGAAACAATAAAAGAACAAAAGCAATATTGCAGAGAAAGAGAGAGAGAAATTCTTATTGAATTTTAGGATGATTTTACAAAAGAATAGAACCTTCTATTTATAGAGAAAACTTGACTTAGCCACCAAGTAATAAATCCTAGAATCTCTATAAATATAGACATTCACCATAAATACAACCTTCTATTTATAACACTTCTTATATTTTTTATAATCGTGCAAAGCGCGAGCAAATATACTAGTGTAATATAATTTAAAATTTAGTTCCAGTTTTTTTAATCATATTGTTTTTCTATGAAACCAAATATGCACTAATTTAACACAATTGAATACTAAAAATTCCGTCTGGCAATTTAAATTGTATTTGCTTTATGAGGTACTCACTGAGAGATCCAAAATTTTAAAATCATGAGTGCTTAATTATTTTTAATGGTGTTGCTAATACTCATATTAAGACCCGCGCACGGCGCACCCGTTGCGTTTCTGAGAATTGGGTGCCGGATAACTCTATGTGCAATATTTTACTATTATTTTTTGTGTAAATTACGTGTTTGAGTCAACGGAATTGGGTGCTAAGCACCTACCGTGGTGCATTTTGATATGAACAAATCTCATACACGTATGATGTATACGTAACATATAAAGAAGAACTATATAGTAATTCGGTTTTTAGGTACATTGTATATATTTTTTCATAAATCAATCTTAAGAAACATGCTTAATTACGTTATAAAACACGCGATTTATTAGATCACAAGATTTTTAATTTGAAATTGGTTAATCTATTCCTTCACCTACCACAGCACACATGTTACCTAATTAATATTTGTTTTTTCAGTAGTTCGTCATCATTCCTTTTAGAAAAACAAGCTTTTAGATTTAGATTTACCTGTTGAATCTTTTAATTTGATCTCATGCTCAGGTACATTCCATGCACATATTCATAATGATAATGATATATTAAGTTGTAAACATACCTGCTTTAATGCCTAATGAAGCAAACAACGATAAAAGCAACGTACTATATGCACAGTTCCTAAATGGAATAAAGAACCAATTCAGCTGCAGCAACCATTATCAAGGAAAAACCCAAGGGTTCCACCAAGCTCTCCCTGTCCAAAAATCAAATATTTTTCTTTAGTAAAAAAATTAGATCATTGTAAGTCACATTTTTTGCCTTTCTTGGAAGGGGTTGCTGGAATTAATCACACGTAAGTAACTATGAGAGTTTCAGATCTTGAATAAAGAGTTGCGGCATAAAATTTTTCGATATTATCATGTCACCTAAAAGATAAAAAATAGCTAATTATTATCCAAAAAAAATAAGGGAGTTAACTTGTACACTAAAAAAGTAAAAATTTACATTCCTTCACTGAGCCGAGGGTCGATTGGAAACAGCCTCTCTGCCCTTTCGGGTAGGGGTAAGGCTCGTCTACATATTACCTTCCTCAGACTCCACTTTGTGAGACTATATTGGGTAGTTGTTGTTGTTGTTTTATAAAGAAGCAAAAAAGGTAATGAGGATGGAGAGACTAAGAGAGTATTTACAATATCTGACCTCTACGAGAAGTTGTAGTCTCAAAAGGAAATAAGCTGAGTCCAACCCCCAAATTAGAGGATTCCTCATGTTCTCCTCTTCGTCTTCATTAAATTCATTTGTGTAAGTGTAACCATGTTGGTGTTCATTGTTTGAAAACCTTCTAGCTGATATCGACAAACTGGACACGTATTATGCATTCTAAGCCATGGAACAATACATTCAGAATGATAAAAATGTTTGCAAGGAAGTTCTTTAACTTCTATCCCAACTTCAAATTCATCTTTACAAACAGGACAAACAGAGTCATTTGCCAAATGGTTTGCATTTGGCACAATTCTTGGCAATGCATCAATTGCCGAAGATGGCGCTGGAGGCGGCCCTGGCCTATCGTTCTGAGTCAATTCTTGAATGTATGGCAAAGAAAGCACGTTTTCATGAGGAGAGACAGGTCTAATAGGTTGATCATTAGGGCCAATAAATTGGAGAATGACACGAGTACGTTGTCTAGTACGATGATTTTGATCAGTATTATCGTTTTGTTGTCTGATTGATGGATCAGTCATGAGTGTCAATGCATCAAGAAGGCGAGAATTCGACGATGGTTGTGGTTGTAGCTGTAGCCTTGTGACATCAGAAAGTATTGGCCTAGGTCTTGTAATATCAAGTTCATAGTGAACTTGGCCAAAACAAGTAGGACATAGAATTTCAAATGGATTGGCTGATGTTGTCCTGATTGATCTTTGAAGGTTTGAAGAAGAGAAAGGAAGGAAGAAAAAGGATAGTTTTTTTGAAAATGCTTTGCATGGAAATATTCTTTCTTCTCGTCCTCTGGAGAAGATATTTCTACAGCTTCCAAAAGTAAAGTATAAGATTAATGTATTTGCAACATATAATGGTATTCTCAATTCGAATACACGAAGAAACCCATTCACAAGATTCTTTTTTTCATAATTTTTTTTTATTTTTTAATATGATATATCAAGTAAGTGGTAACTACGAATCTTGCGAGATGAATCATTAATTGTCATTTTAAAATGTTTGTAGAATACTTATAAGAACAACGAAAATATGGAATACACTAGGAGTAACACTTTTTATTATGTTAATGGGTAGTTATTAGGTACTTTTAAGCCATTAGGCTTTAAAGTATAAGAGCGTGAATTGAAAATGGAGGAAAAATAAAAATATAAAGAAGTGAGCTTTGTCTTGCACTTTGTCCCTCATTGGTAGGAATAACTATATTTGTGTGCTTATATATAGAATCACTTCGTAAAACTCTTAAAAGAAGTTGAAGAGAATGAACCCTCGCGCCGAGTAGTTTGTATTGTCACCGTTGTAGGAAGGTTTATTCCGTTTTATCCGTGGGGGGTTAAAATTCCTTAAAGACGCACAAGAAAATTGTGGACTCGAAATATTTCTTATTCTTTATTTTTTGATAAATTTCTTTATTTTTCTAACAATTTTTCTGATTTTTTGTTTGAACACAATAAAGTTCACAAACTTTCAAGCGTATAAGCGCAATCAAGTACGCCATAAAACTTCATTGAGAATTTTGAACTTCTAAAGGGATGTTTACGTGATATTTCTACGACGGCCAGATGGTAATCAATGTTACGTTAGAGGAAATGGAATATTATAGCCATTTACAACATTGAAATTAAGAAACTGATCTTTTAAAATCTTTTATGTGTAAAAATAATAGTAGTGATGCACCGATTTTCACACTAAGGGGTCGTTTGATGTGATGCATTAGCATACATTAGCGTTGTGTATTAATAATACATTGTTTGATAGACATTTTAAACTTATGCATTAATTATACATGTATTAGTTATACATCCTATTTGATATTATCCTATGCATAACTAATGCATAGAAAATAATGGTATTAGCCAGAGGCGGACCTAGGATTTGAAAATAATAGGAACACCATTGTGAAGAACTTTATCGATAATTGTTGGGTCCCGCCTAATGCGGACAAATTTTCAGTGATGATTGACATGTATGAATGAATGAGGAGGTGAAGTTGGGTATGGAATTTGGGAAAGGAAAGAGAGAAGTGATTTGAAGCTTTTAAGCCAGAGGTTTAATCGAAACAAAAAAGAGTTGGAAAAAAATTAAAAGAAAAAGGGGATTTTTCTGGGGTGGGGGTTAAAAAGGCAAGACATAAATAATCTAGCCTGCAGTTAATGTTTCAGCCTAAAAAAAACTATTTAGGGTTAGGGAGCCAAGAATCGAACCAAAGACATCCCCCAGAAGTGCAACAATATGTAGAAGATTCGACCAGTGCCCCAAGCAGACTTGTGTTTTAGGGTGCCTAATTAAATATAAAGTCGTTTCTCAAGGTATATATATATATATATATATATATATATATATATATATATAACAGAATTTTTTTCAAAATTTACGGGGTCCGGTGACAAAATTAGGTCCGCATCTGGTATTAGCAATGCAATGAGTTTTCATGCATGCATTAGCTTAGTTGAAGACAATTTTATCCTTCAAAATTTATGCTTGATTAAATATGCTAGTTAGTATATTAATGCAAGTTCAAAATAATTCAAATAGTGAGAAATAAAATTATATCCCTAGTAAATAAATAAATACCTATCATAATTATTTTTTTATAAATAAATATTTAATTTTATTTTACAATACAAGTAGACAAATAAAATAATTTTTTGAAAATTTTTCATACAAAAACATTTCTCAACATATGTTTTTTTTTTAAAAAGTTAGAGTGTGGACTACTTTTGAGGGTATTTTTTGAAAATAAATAATTCTTTTAAAAATTGTACAATTCTTTAATACATCAAACCATAATGGATAAGAAATATGTCAGCATAATTAATACCAACATAACTAATGCAAGCATAACTAATACCAGCATTGTTAATACACCATATTCAACATTATTCTTATGCACCTACCAAACGACCCCTAAGTTTTACTCGTAACAAAAAATAGTCTAAAGAAATGGTCCAAGAATGAAAATTTACTTTATGAATTTCTATTTGCTAACATTTTCTCACAATCATTTATCTAATTACAATAAATGTAACTTTTAATAAAAGAGATTGTCATTTTTATATAATTATATTTAGCATCAATTTTGTTAATATTTTTAGATCATCATCTTGATTTATATTATCATTAAGAATTTTTTCACACAATCAAAACTTTTCACATGTTTTTTGTGGTTTTGATATACTATTTTATTATTTTCTTTGTCTGCCTAATTCATTATTAGTTTATGTTATAACTATTAGCTCAAATAGCTAAAACACCAATTTTATTAGAATCATGATGTAATACAACAACAACTACCCAGTATAGTCCCACAAAGTGGGGTCTGGGGAGGGTAGACGGGTCTTACCCCTACCCAAAAGGGCAGAGAGACTGTTTTCAACCGACCCTCGGCTCAGTGAAGGAAAGGAAAAATCAAAACCAAAAACAAAAACAAAAGAGTCTTAGTAACTCATGCGGAAATAACGTAAGTAATTATCTAAACATAAGAAACATAAATAAAATACCATGCAATAATATCAGACAGTAACTACCATAAATAACTACCATAAGGGAGACACAATCCAATACACAAATCATCTATGTATAGCCCTGCCAAGCCTCACCCAACCCCGGGTGAGGAGTACAAAAAACTCTAGGAGCCCCTATCCTACAACCCTGATACTAGACCTCTAGACTTTCCTATCAAGGGACATGTCATCGGAAACCTGCATTCTAGCCATGTCATGCCTAATCACCTCTCCTCAATACTTCTTAGGCCTCCCTCTGCCTCGTCGTACACCGACCATCGCCAGCCGCTCACAACTCCTCACCGGGGCATCAGGACTTCTCCTCCGCACATGCCCGAACCACCTCAGCCTCGCTTCTCGCATCTTCTCATCCACCGGGGCCGCCCCCACCTTCTCTCTAATAACTTCATTCTTAATCTTATCTAACCTGGTGAGCCCGCACATCCACCTGAACATCCTCATCTCCGCAACCTTCATTCTCTGAACATGAGAGTTCTCCACTGGCCAGCACTCTGCCCCATACAACATGGCAGGTCTAACCACAACTCTATAAAATTTCCCCTTGAGTTTCTGTGGAACTTTCTTGTCACACAGGACTCCTGATGCAAGCCTCCACTTTGACCACCCCGCTCCTATACGATGAGTACGTCCCCGTCAATCTCTCCGTCCCCCTGAATCACCGACCCAAGATATCTGACACTGTCCCTCTTGGCGATGACCTGAGATCCAATCATCACGTCCCTGCCTACTTCGCTCGGCTCGGCGCTAAACTTGCACTCCAGGTATTCTGCCTTAGATCTGCTTATTTTGAAACCCTTAGACTCGAGAGTCTGTCTCCACACCTCTAACCTCTCAATAACGCCGACCCTCGTCTCGTCTATCAAGACTATGTCCTCAGCAAATAGCATACACCAAGGCACATCCCCTTGAATATGTCGGGTTAGAGCATCCATCACCAAGGAAAACAAGAGAGGGATAAGCGCCGATCCTTGATAGAGCCCCATAACCACTAGAAAATGGTCCTAGTCGCCACCCACCATCCTAACCCTAGTCTTAGCTCCACTGTACATGTCCTTGATTACTCTGATGTAGGCTTCTGGCACGCTCTTCGTCTCCAAGCACCTCCAGAGCACCTCCTTTGGGAACTTGTCATACGCCTTCTCCAAGTCGATGAGCACCATGTGCAGGTCCTTCTTCTTATCCCTGAACTGCTCCACCAGCCTCCTGACACGGTGGATAGCTTTTGTGGTGGAGCGACCCGGCATAAAATCGAACTGGTTCACAGATATAAATGTCATCTCCCTTACCCTCGCCTCGATCACCCGCTCCAGAACCTTCATGGTGTGACTTATTAATTTGATACCCCTATAGTTGTTGCAGCACTGGATGTCCCCTTTGTTCTTGTACAAGGTCACCACTGTACTCCACCTCCACTCCTCCGGCATCCTTTTGATCCAGAAGATCCCATTGAACAACCTGGAGAGCCACTCCGCTCCTGACCTACCCATGCATTTCCAGAACTCCACCGGGATCTCGTCAGGCCCGGTTGTTCGACCCCTACTCATCCTACGGAAAGCCCCCATGACCTCCTCCGCCCTAATGCGCCTGCAGTACCCATGGTCTCTATGTTTCTCTGAATGCCCCAACTCCCCTAGCTCTATGCTACGATCCCCCTCCTCATTAAGAAAGTCTCGAAAGTACGCCTGCCACCTCTGCTTGACTTGAGACTCCCCCATCAGAACTCTACCATCCTCGCCCTTGATGCACCTAACTTGGTCAAGATCGCGCACCTTCCTTTCCCTTGCTTAGCTAACTAGAATAACTTCCTATCCTCCTTTCTCCCTAATTCCTCGTACATGCGACCAAACGCCGCGTTTTTAGCTTCCGTAACTGCCAGCTTTGCTTCTTTCCTTGCCATCTTGTAGATCTCCCTGTTCGCTCTCCGTTCTTCCTCGCTTGTGCTCCCTGCCAGCTTAGCAAACGTCGGCTTCTTCACCTCCACTTTTCCTTCGACTACATCGTTCCACCACCAGTCACCCTGATGTTTGCCTGAATAACCCTTGGCTACCCCGAGCACATCCCGTGCTACCTCCCTAACCAAGTTCGCCGTCTATGACCACATAGCGTCCGCTTCCCCAGAACTTCTCCAAGCTCCGCCCTCAGCTAACCTCCTCTCCAACTCATGTGCTTTCTCCTTAGGCAAAACACCCCATCTATTCCAGGGTTGTCCCCGACCACCCCTCCACTTCCTCCTCACCCAGAGACCGACATCCATCACGAGGAGTCTATGAAGAGTTGAAAGGGACTCTCCCCGAATAACCTTGCAGTCCTTGCACATACCCTTATCGCTCCTTCTGAGGAGGAGATAATCAATCTGAGTCCTCGCCGCCGAACTCTTGAAGGTGACCAAATGCTCCTCCCTCTTCTGAAATGTCGAGTTTGCAATCAGAAGCTCGGAAGCCTTGGCGAAATCAAGTAGTGACGTGCCTCCTCCATTCCTAACCCCAAAGCCGAAGCCACCGTGCACCTCACATAACCACCAGCATCAGCCCCAATATGATCATTAAAGTCCCCTCCAATAACTAACTTCTCAGATTGGGGAATACTACTCACCAGATAATCCAAGCCCTCCCAAAAGCGCCTCTTATCCTCCTCGTCCAAGCCCGCTTGCGGAGCGTAAGCGTTGATAATGTTGAGGACGCAACCCCCAAGAACCAACTTAATAGACATTAACCTATCATTCACTCGCCTAACCTGGACCACAGACTCCCTTTGATCCCTATCTACCAAGATGCCCACTCCATTCTTACCTCTCACGACCCTATAATACCACATACTCTTAAACATGTCTGCGTTCCTCGCCTTCGACCCTTTCCACCTAGTCTCCTGGACACAAGCTATGTTAACCCTCCTCTTCTGAAGAACCTTCGCCAACTCAACGGACTTACCCGTCAGAGTGCCTATGTTCCACGACCCAATCCTTAGTATATGAGCGTCCGCTACCCTCTTCCCACCCTTACCTACCGCCCTACCCGCAGGACCACTCCCTGCCCCCTACTCACCCCCGCCACTGCCCCCACTCCCCGAGGACATGACCTTACACTATCATCCCCCGTCGCGGCCACTATCTCTCCAACCGACTATGGAGAATAGTGACGCACACACGCACTATAGCGAAATACGCAAAAAGATGCAAACGAGATAGCAATAGAGTAAACCTCACATCGAATGCTAGCTAGAATACGTAAAAAGGTGTACAGAGTAAACAAGAGAGCGGTAGGTACCAACTCCCGGTGAAAAAACCTGAAAGTAGGCTTTGGTGCACCCGAGGTCAACTACTACCAACTCTTGCACGTCCCGGCCGGTGTTGCTTAGCTCCTCATTTTAAAACGCCGCAAACTGGCCTCGCAGTCGCGACTAGTACCTGGGCCAAGTTTTTCTAAAGATTATCTGAACGGGTAGTTCTGTTGCGTCCTGCCGAAAATCTGAACGGGAGTCGCCGGGAGAACTGTAGCTTGCCGGAAATCCTCGCCGGAAAAATAAGGCACCTGTCAAAGAAAACAGAACACACCCCCACACACCCACAAAAAGCAGAAGAGAGAATAGGAAGAAAAGGAAAAAAAGCGAGCGGGGAAAAAGAGAACAGAGCAGGGGTCGCCGGAAAAATCGCCGGAGAATACAGAACGTAAAGAAAAATAATAAAATCAACTAGAAATTAATTCTGGGTATCAATAAACTAAACAAAAAAGAGAACGATTAGAGAAGAACCCTAAATCATAAACTATTTATAGGGAAAATCAACTTTTTAAATATTTTTTGACAAAATCAGGAGAAATCGAAGAAGAAAAATGAAGAATTACCAAAAAAATAATTAATTTACAAAAACAAGGAGAGTTAGAACAGATCTGGTGAAAATAGAACAGATCTGAAACCCTAACTTTGGAATTCGATTTTCCGAACGGCCAAAGCCAAAAATGGTATCGATTGATAGAGGAAGAAAAGAATTAGATGAATCGGAGATTGATTTGAAGAAATAGAGGAAAAATCGAGGTGGATTTGAGGGAGGAAGGAGGCAGGTATAAAAGAAATCGTTCAGTAATTATCTAAATTCTTGGGAACAGTTGGTATGTCAAAGTTATCTTGTGACTTATCTAAATTCTTGTAAATGAAGCAGCAAACATTGACTAATATCTAACCAATTGAAAAAACAAATCAACAAAACGGCACCGAAAAATTAGGAAAAAAAATGCAGCATAGACTGACCTCACTTGCAAATAATCAACTGGAAAATGAATAATCACATCTTGACTACTCTATATATTTTTTGGTCAACGTATCAATAAAAGATCCAAACCTTCAAAATAAATTCTCATGCTTCAAACGTACTCAATGTATATATTAAAACTTGACTCGTAATAATTAATAAGATTAATTGTCTCTTAAGTGTATTTGGCTAACAAATGGCATAATTATTCGTTAATAATAAGCACTTAAATATCACTCAACTTAATGAGGCCACGGCCTGTTCACTATTGGCGGGCGTTTTCCTGACATGACCACAACCATCCAACGCCAGTTGGCAAGATACATAGCTATAAATACAAAGAAAAAGAGCCCCAAAAAAAGGGGGCTGCTTATGCTTTTTCTTCTTCTTCACCATTACTCTTCAAGCAAAGAGAAAAATCATTGTAAGGCTCTGAACCTCTCCATAGAGAGATAGGCCGAACCAATATTACCAATAAAAGATCTTTACATTTGTCCCCCTGATTAATAACACTCGTCTCTTATGTTTTTTCATTCAGTCTTTGATATATTACGATCTGCTATGATTGGCCCTCCATTTATTTTAATTGATTTATGCTTATAAAGTGTATGAGAACTTTGAGCTAAACAATTTGGCGTCGTCTGTCGGGATTTCACAGCAGAATCGCGTAGTTCATCTTTGGACCAAAAAGGGAAAGAGAACACCCAAAAGGGAAAGCAACACAACTCGAATGAGCCAAGGTAGCACATTGGGTGAATGGAACTCGAAAGCTCCGACAAGAGTCTGAAGCCCGACTTCCCCCCATTCTCAAGAGAGCAAATAAAGAAGTGGAAGAAGAAGAAGCAGATACCCCCCTCCCTCGCCCAAAAAGTTCAACTATGAGCTGAACTAGGACTCAGGCTATGTGCCTTCGACCTCAAAAAATTGCAAAGGTTCAACCACGGTTGAACAGCAGCTCAGGCTACGTGCGCTCGCCCAAAAAGTTCAACTATAAGTTGAACTGGGATTCACGCTATGCGCCTTCGACTTCAAAAACTGCAAAGGTTCGACCACGGTTGAATAACAAGTCAGGTTACGTGCCTTCGCCAGAAAGCTCAACTATAAGTTGAACTAGGACTCAGGCCATGCGCCTTTGCCGAAAAAAATTACAAAATTCAACTACGGTTGAACAACAACTCGAACTACGTGCCCTCACCGAAAAGTTCAAGTATAGGTTGAACTGGGACTCATGCCATCGCCACCATTACGGCTAAAGACAGGGGAAAGGTACAAAACAAACACCAGACAAAACAGAGGAAAATAAAATCGCATATATTTACATCTTCAATCACAATGGGTCATCACTGCTTACACCCGGCCAATGCCGGTATATAAAAGAAAAAAACTATAGTCCAACGGGAACAACAACTAGAAAAACAAAATAAAACCAACACCAGAAAACTTTTTTATTCGGCTCTACCTGCGCCACCATCAACACCGCAAGCGCCCTTGGCGCCATCGTCAGCTCCTGGAGTGGACGGATCAAAGCCATAATCGACACGGGCCTCACGAGCTTTTTAACGAGCTTCTTCATAAGAGGTTTCAGGCACAAAGTCGGCCTCCCATAGTCTCTTGTACACATCGAGCTGAGCCTCGGGAAACGTCCATAGGTTGCGAGCTGGGACGAAAGAGGCAGCCTGATCCCTCAAATGCTGATTCTCGGCCTCTAAGGCCGTAATACGATCCGCCGCAGCCTGGGCATCCCGTTCATAAACACCAATACGTTCCTCCAGCGCTCCCACTCGAAAGGCCGCAGCGGCGCTCTCTATTTCTCGTTCCCGTTCACGGACACGGTACGCCGTCTCCAACATCTCGACCCTCAATACGGCATCCCTTGCCTGTAGCCTCAAGGCAGCAGAATTGGTCCCCAAAGCGGCAACCTGCTTGTTCAAAGCTTCAAGGGCCTCTGGCGCCCTGGCTTGATCTTGGCGTACCTTCTCAGCAGCAGCCCGCCTCTTAGCCTCCGTCTCCTCATCTTTACGACGAAGTTTCTCCTCAAGAATATTGAACCTACCAAAGGCCTACTGCATTTGAAGTTCCCGCCTCGCCAGCTCTTCAATAAGGTCCCGATTTCAGGGTCGTTCCTCATGCGCTCGCGTACCTCACGACACCAGTCCCGGTAACAACGGTATTTTTCTAGCACCCGCGAGCAAATCCCGAACGGACGATGGCTCGGTGGATGCTCTCCACCTCCAACAGAAAGAGCTACAATAATAAGGCAATAATCAGAACAGAAAAATAGACAAAGTAAAACAAAGAAAAAAGAAAGATGAACCAAAAGTAACTACACATATTCAAGCTCTACGCGGCCACCTCGCCCATCAACCCAACGTCTGAAATGCCCCTCAGCGACGTGCTTTATGCCTCTGAGCATAGTACCTCGAACAGCAGCACCAAATTTTACTATTGAAGCAACAAGTTCTGGTCCATTGGGATATCGATGTAACGAATCCACCCTTCAGATGCACCGTCATGCGAGTGTGACCGTCCTGAAGCATGCGGGCGTCGTCATGATCCAGGTCGGAATCAGAGTTCGACCCTTCACCCATGGCACCCCTCCCTCCGCCCGCCGCTCGGGAAGTTAAGGCTCCCATCCCCGCCAACACCATGGTGCCTGATTCTCCAACCAATGAGGATGCTGAGGAACTACCTCCCCTCTCAGAAATCTGAACTGATAATTGAACCGTGAAACGGTAGTGTCACCTTGGCCTGAGCCAACTGGGGCAACCCCCACTGAATTCCCGCCCTCAAGGGAAGGCATCGCTGCTGGAATCCCTTCCACGTTCGATGGCAGAGAGTCCAATTTTATTACCACCGGAGCAGGCGTAAATTGAACCCTACGCCTGACCAGTGGCCTCTCATCTTCCTTCTCATCCTCGCTCAGAGCCAACTCCTCACTAGGGCGTACGATCCCTGAAGGCTTCTCGACCCGAGGTGACGATTGTGTTAGGGAATGGGCCATCGAGGATTCAACTGAAGCAGCCCTCAATATTGAAGGATGTGCCGACATTGTTACAAGTCTCGCAGTCGCGCTTGGCTTGTGAAAAGCTAATTGAGGCGCCCTCACGCGACGTGCCCTCTCTGATCAGAGGAGAAATGAAAGTTAAAAAGAATCAAACAAGAATAAAACGAAGACAGAAGAAATCCATAATCCTCACCCAAAGCAGGCCTACTACTGTGCCTTTCCCAGAAAGATGGCCACGTGCGAATCCCTGCTGTGTGAGGGAGTACGGCTTCGACCCATTCGCGAATGCCTGGCAGTGGAGCCAGCGGCAGTTGTTCAGCTACGAACAAAATGAAAGGTTAGCACTTCTAAAAAAAGAGGTGGAATGTAGACAATGACGAAGAGAAAGACTTACATGCGTGGTTCCACGTCTCTGGGAATCCAGTGGCGCACGCCACCAGATGTTCAGTCCTGATGTAGAAGAAGTTTTCATAAGCGTGAGGCTCGACCGCATCATCTAACTCTGCGGTCAGGACATTCACCCCACGAGGGATGGCCAAAGTCATCGTACCACGAACCCTATGAGGAGCATTGAGGGTCAACACGTGCTGCAACGTGATCTCTCTCCGGGCCAGCTCAGCATATTTTATGAGCATGACGAAGAGCTTGTAAAAGGAAGGAACGAGTTGGCTAGGACATACTCTGTTATGATTGCAAAACTCCACCACCAACATCGGAGGGGGATCCTAAACCCCAGCCTAAAAGGATAAGCGTAGAAAATGCAATACCCTTTGCGGTCGGTATGGACCCTCTCCTTACGCCTAGCAAGGGATATATCGGCAAAGCGGGGGATGCACCACTGCACCCGTATCTGGCCGATACCCACTTCCCCCATCAGTGGGGCCTCATCCACCTAATCCTTCCCCTCATCGGCAGTAAAATCAGTCGCAGGGCTTCCGGGCAAGGATAGAATATCGGCCATCAACGGGACCCCCCCCCTTATTTTAGCCGATTCAGCGGCTCTCCGATGCTAGACGATCCTTCAGCCGCCAGAATAGTCATCAGAGCAAGGGTAGCACTATAAATGCTTGCCATTTTTGACAGATAAATGAAAATAGAACGAGATTCACGGAAAAGAAAGCGAAGATGATGTCGAACGAAGAACAACAACGAACAAGAGAGAAGATGAACTGATAAGTAGGAAGCTTCTCCAGAGATCTCACTTAGGCAATAGATGGAAATTTGAGAAATGAATGACACAACCCCTCATTTATAGGCAACTCTAGTGGCTTTTACGAATTCCAATAACTATCATTAACTGCATGGCCAATAGCAAAACAGTTCGGTTCTATAGAAGCGTGCGTCATTATGATGAGCATCAGGAATGGCTTTTCACTCGCAAACTGACGCTTTACCTTTGAAGCGGTTACAACGACCTGGGGTTACCGAAAAGACACTCCCTATGCCTGCGAGCTTTGGACGTCACTAAGTTGCATGCCATGCGCATCATTACTCTTTTCGGCCACACGACATGTATATCGACCACCTGAGGTAAGGTTGACACCATACAAGGCCGGAGGTCATCAGTATGAATATGCCGCCCTGCCCTAAAGCGGTAATAACCACTGCACTTATGCATACAAGGCTACGGCCATCTCCAGCAAGTAAACGGCGAAGGTCGTCCGCAAATTTAAGGCTACGACCATCTCCGGCAAGTAAACGACTAAGGTCATTTTCAACGTTAAGGCTACGACCATCTCTAGCAAGTAAATGGCTAAGGCCGTCCGTAATGTTAAGGCTAAGGCCATCTCCAATAAGTAAACAGCTAAAGTCGTCTGCAACATTAAGGCTACGGCCATCTCAGCAAGTAAACGGCGAAGGTCGTCCACAACGTTTAGGCTACTGCCATTTCCAGCAAGTAAACGGCTAAGGCCATCTGCAATGTTAGGGCTATGGCCATCTTCAGTAGGTAAACAGTTAAGTTCGTCCAAAGAATTAAGGTTATGGCCGTTCCCAATGAATAATTGGCTACGGCCACCCTCAACGTGCATGCAAACGATTCGACTACGGTCGAACTCATTCGCATGGTCGAGGTCATCAACACAAAAAGGCTAAGGCCCTCCACCTTAACGGCATGACCTACCACATAAAAACGGCTAAGGACATCATTGGCCTCGACCGGAACTATGCCCGGACAAGTCCTCTCATCGAGCCCGATCAAGGCACGACCTCGATAAGCGGAGGAACTAACTATATGGGTCAAAACTTGACTCGTGATAATTAATAAGATTAATTGGATCTTAAGTGTATTTGGGCTAACAAATGGCATAATTATTCGTTAAGAATAACCACACAAAGATCACTCAACTTAATGAGGCCACGACCTGTTCACTATTGGCGGGCTTTTCCCGACACGACACAACCATCAAACGCCAGTTGGCAAGATACATAGCTATAAATACAAAGACAAAGAGCCCCAAAAAGAGGAGGGGGCTGCTTCTGCTTCTTCTTCTTCTTCTTCACCATTACTCTTCAAGCAAAGAGAAAAACCATTGTAAGGCTCTGAACCTCTCCATGGAGAGGCAGACTGAACCAATATTACCAATAAAAGATCTTTACATTTGTCCCCCTGATGAATAACACTCGTCTCTTATATTTTTCATTCAGTCTTTTGATATGTTATGATCTGCTATGATTGGTCCTCCATTTATTTTAATTGATTTATGCTTATAAAGTATATGAGAACTTTATGCTAAACACTCAACGTGCCAATAAGCATAGTTAATTTTTTTTATCATATATGCTTCAATTGTATTCAATATTACCTTCTGTTTTTATTCTTTTAATTATTATTAATATTTATTATTTATTAATTTAGGTTGCATATACTAATGCAATATATAAATACATTTTTTTGAAAATGCTGATCTATATATCGATGTATATATAAAAACAAAGACATACGTATAATCATAATAGTAATGTATCACCAAAAATAAATCACAATAGTCATGCATATAAGTTAGTATACCAAAGGAAAAAAATGCAAACAAAATAAAAACGCAAAATAATCTTTAATTTGCATAGTGTTCTTAAAATTGTGAATTAATGCCAAACAAAGAACTCTTGTACATTCATAATATATTTGATCATTTCTTAAATAGAGATGTCTCATATCATTACGTAGCAATGACATGCCATATATAAGGCCATCACAAAATTCATAGCGCTTGACAAACAATTATTACTTGTGCTAGCACAAAACTACAAAAGCATAAAATGTGTTATTCTAACCAAAATAGCATTTTGAATACTGAGAAAAGATCATAATTTTATTCGCATAAATTATTCAGGGTAGAAAAAAAATTGAGAGACTAACATGAAAGTTTGTATAGTATTACAAGGTTAAAATCCAAATATATAGTGTTCTACGTATGCTTATGTAGAATGGATCTTGATCATAAAATTATTTTACCATATATGTCATTTGATTGTTAATCAAGTATTCACTTCCATGTATTAAACGTGAAACTTAAAATACAAATTAATTTTTCCATACTATTATTTTTTGTGACGACCCAAAAGGTTATCACTTATTTTAAAAATAAATTTTATGCTCCAAAGCCTTACAAATCTCTGTCTGTCTCACCTCGACTTGCGTGTGTAGTCCGATCGCGTAGTCGAAAAGCCATTATATGAAAATCTGTAAATAAAATGATGAACTTTGACTTAAAAATAAATTTAAGTTAACTTCAGTTAATATTTTGGGTAAACGGTCGGACGGGTAATGGAACTTAAGTGTATGCCCGGAATCGAATTCAAAAGTCTCGAGCCCAAAAAATAAATTTTTGAGATAAATTATTTTGCTTAATTAATTATGAAGTAAAGAAAAGAATTTGTGTTTGAAACCATTGTTATCTGGCCCGTATTTTGGTTTCGGAGCTCAGTACATGTCTTATATATGATTTGGGTCGAGCATGTAAAATTTGGTAAGAAACGAACTTGAAATGACGTGAATCGGACCTTATTTGAGAAAAATTAGAAATTTTTTGATGTTTTTATATTCATGTGCATGTTTAGTTTAGAGCCTCAAGGGCTCAAGTGAGTTTTGGATAAGCTAGGGGTGGAATTTGTACTCGGAAAAATTGCAGGTTTTCAGCTGGTATAATCAGGTCAGCATGTGAAGCCTGGCTCGCAAATGCGAACAAAGGCCTGGGCAGGCCTGATTGCAAATGCGACCATTTGGCTCGCAAATGCGGAAGGCCCCATTCGCAAATGCGACGCCTGCTTTGCAAATGTGAACCACTCGTAAATAAGGTGTGGTAGAGAATGCGATAAATATCTTCGCAAATGCGATCATAGCAGAGCCTGAGTTCGCAATTTTGCGATACCTGCAACCTGTAAATTCACACTTAGATGCATTTTCAACTATTTTTCGTATCTTCTCAAAACCTAAACTCTCTTGGGCGATTTTCCAAAGAAAATTTCTTCTCCAAATTAATTGTAACTTGTAAGTCATTTCTAACTAGTTTTCTTTAATTTTTAACATCTGTTCACATGATTTCAACTCAAAATCAATAATTTTCATGAGGAAAATTAAGTGTTTTGGGTAAAGCCTATGTTTTTCAAATTTGGGGATTGGACCTCAATTTGAGGTTCGATTTCAAAACAAATTATGTATTTAGGTTCGTGGGGGAATGGGTAATCGGGTTTTGGTTTGAACCTCGGGTTTTGACCATGTGAGCCAGAGGATGATTTTTGACTTTTTTGGGTAAAACTTTGAAAACTTATTTTAATGCATTAGAATTGATTCTTTTAGTATTTATTGATGTAATTAAGTAACTTTTGGCTAGATATGAGCGAATCGGTGGTGGAATCAAGAGGTAAAGTGTTAGTTGAGACTTGATTATGTTCGTGGCATCGAGGTAAGTGTTTCGTCTAACCTTAACTTGAGGGATTGGGAGTTGAGTCATATTTGGTATGGGGTATTTGTTGAATACGACATATAGGCATGGTGACTAGTATCTATATGTTAGTTTCAAGCATGCCTATGAGTCTTATATTATGATTATCATGATTTAGTTGTATTATTCATACCTTGGTGATGATTTCTACTGTTGGGTAAAGTTTGTGGAAGTAATAGTGATATTTGAACATTGAGGAGAGTTCATTCAAGTTGTACAATGAAAGGTAAAAGAATAAGTGGCAATTGAATCCTTTTAGAGCATTGTCTCAAGTTGTGAAGTGAGTTATGAAGTAAAGGTGAAAAAAACAAGAGAATCATTATACTGCCTCCTTGCTCTTAATTCTATCTCCCTTGTCGGGATGTTGATATTTTTTATGGTGTTCCCTTGTCGGGACTTGATTGTTGAACTATTATTCTCTTTGGCTGTAGGGTTGGGATGGCTTTCTGGGTGCCGGGATTCTTATTGTAATTTTATTTATTTTCTTGCACGATTGTTTGTGATTGTTGTTTGGGCGAGGAAGAGTATTAAAGCACGAAGGGTGATGTCGTGTATTATTTTGTAAGAGAGTGTTAAAGCATGAAGCGTGATGCTGTGTATGATTTGTGAGGATGAGTGCAAAGAACAAAGGGTAATATCGTGTCGCACGATGTACAAATCTGTGCCGATTATATTTATTATATAGCGAGGATGAGAGTAAAAGTACGAAGGGTGATGCAGTACGATTTATATTGATTCTTTGGTGAGGCCGAGAGTAAAAGCACGAAGGGTGATGTTGTATCCTTATTGATTCCTGATTCTTGTTGATAACTGACATATGGTGTTCCTCTTATTTACCTGTTGTATTTCTATTCTTACTTGATATTTCCCCGCAACATGTTTCCCCTTTCCATACTTGACTGTACATTATTGTCCTTCTTTTTCGTTGCATATGGTTTAAACTGCACAAGTTTATTTGGTAGTCTGGTCCTAGCCTCATCACTATTTTCCCGAGGTTAGGCTAGACACTTACCAGCACATATGATCGGTTGTGCTAATACTACACTCTACACTGTGTGTATATCCTGGAGCAGCAGCTTTTGGACCTTAGCTTGGGTGGTTGTTTTCAGTCCATACGGAGATCCAAGGTAGTCCTGTAGGCTTCTGCAGGCCCTGGCGTCTCCTTCTATCCCTACATCCTGTTTCATTTACGTATTTCCAAAAAAAATATTATTTATCGTTCAGACTTTGTTTGTAGTAATCTTAGACCGTCTGTGAAGTTGTGACTCCAGTTTTGGATAGTCTTGTTTAAATAGTTGTATTCGTTATATTTAGTTGTTTTATTATTTTTCTTCTACTTGATATAAATTATGTTGTCTTTAAGTTATTGCTCATAATTGTTAAAGAATTTAAATGGGAAGAAGGTAAAATGATCAAACAATCAGCTCGCCTAGCTCACATTGGTAGGCGCCATCATGACTCTCTAAGGCGGGAAATCCGGATCGTGATGAGGTTGTATCAGAGCTCTAGGTTACATGGGTCTCACAGTTCACAGACAAGCTTCGTAGAGTCTAAGGGATCGGTACAGAGACGTCTGTATTTATCCCCAGAGGCTGCAAAGTTAGGAAAAACTTCACATTTATTCCTTCATGTCGTGCCGTTTGGTTTCTCAATGCTAATTTAATTTCTACTATGTTCTTTCGTAGATGGAGAGAACACGCGCTTTCTCATCCACCGACCGCAGCCCGAGCCCCCAGTAGCAGTTCCCATGAGGGGCAGAGGGCAAGGATGTGCTAGAGGTCGAGCTATGGGTAGAGCTCAGCCCATAGCAGCAACACCAGCGACGGGGCCTCAAGTTGACTTTGATGATGAGGTCCCGACCGCGACAGTTCCGGTGGGCCTAGCTCAGGTCCCAGAGGGGTTCATTACTACCCCAATATTCCAAGATACTCTGGTCCGTCTAGTGGGCTTTATGGAGAGTGCCATCCGGGTAGGCTTGCTTTCTGTAGCCCCATCCGTCTCTCAAGCTGGAGAAGGATCCCATACTCCTGCTAATCGCACTCCGAAGCAGATGGCTCCCCAATTTTAGACTCCAGCCGCTCAGCCAATTGGAGCAATTTAGCCGAGTGTGGTAGCTTAGACCAGTGATGGAGCAACTATGTCTGCCGATGCTTTGTGCAGGTTGGATAGATTCACCAAGCTCTTCACCACTACTTTCAGTGGTGTGTCTTCTGAGGATCCCCAGGATTATCTAGACAGTTGTCATGAGATTCTACAGAATATGGGGATAGTGGAGACTAATGGGTCGACTTTGCTATTTCCGCTTATCTGGATCTGCCAAGACTTGGTGGAGAGATTATTGTTTGGCCAGACCAGCCAGATCACCAGCTTTGACTTGGGAGCAGTTTACTCAGCTATTTCTAGAGAAGTTTCTCCCAATCACTCGGAGAGAGATCTGTCGAAAGTAGTTTGAGCATCTCGAGCATAGTTATATGACTATTACTAAGTACGAGGCAGATTCATCGACTTAGCATGTCTTGCTCTTATCATATTAAGAAACTATAATAATTAGTTAAGAAACAGTTATTTTTTTTAAAAAAAAAAGAAGATATCATTCAGTTTGAATTGCCCTTTAATTTTGCCATTGGTAATGCTTAAAAGTCTGCTAAGTGCTAAATATAGATATTATAATTAGCTTTTAGATCAGAATTTAAACTCTATTGATTTAATTGATTCTTTCCCAAAAAAGATATCTACTGATAACTAGGGGTTTTGATATATTTTGTACTCGTTCTTGCATATTTTTGATAAAAAATTCATACAAAATAGTCTCAAAAGACTCACAAGTTGTGCTTGATTGCATGTTTGATCAACAAAGTGACAAGATGTCAAAAATCAGCTCAAAATGAGTAAAAATTGCACAAGTACCAAGACAAGATAAAGCTCAAACAAAACAAGGCCAGTGCGGCAACTACATTTTGTGTGGTCCGCACTATGAGGTTTAGAGAGCATGACATTCAGGCACAAAGGCAACACGGCCGCACTAGGATTTGTGTGGTCCGCACTGAGATCAATACGGCCACTCGATTTCGTGCGGTCCACCGTGAGGAGAATCAGAGAGCTGCAAATTCCAAGTGTCAAGCCAATGCGGTCTATACTCCATTTTATGCGGACCACACTAGAAGCCTCCATGACCGCAGTCCATTCTTTGTGGTCCCGAGTTCAGAGAGTCAGATTTTCAAGTTCAGAGCCCTAGTGCGACCACACACTATTTTGTGTTGTCCGCACCAACCCCCCAGGGGTATTTTTGTCCAGATTTTTAGTTTAGTATAAATAACTTCTTTTTTCATTTTTAGGGTATCAGATAGTTCTTAGTTGTAACTACGCTCGTGGGTTCGAATATTTTAGCCATTTTGGGCAATTTTATCTACATTTCACCATTGAATCTTGTTATTTATCTTAGTAATTAATTAATACGTGTTTCTCTTCATTTATTTCTTGCTTTTCTTCTTTAATTATGAGTAGCTAGACCCATAAATTAGGGTTGTGGCTCAACCCTAGTGTGAGTAATTGATGGGTCTTGTACTTTAGGGCTAGATTGGCTATGGGTATTTGATATTTGCGCTAATTTCATGTTCAATTGCTGAGTTAGTGGTTGAAAATACTAGTTTGTGTTTAGTTGACTTGGGTCCTTCTTGAGAAAGAGTCACGACCCGGATTTACCCACCATCGGGAGTCGTGATGGCGCCTACTGTCGAAGCTAGGCAAGCCATCCTTTATAGTTATTTTCACAATTTATATCTAAAAACATTTAAATACTAGAATAATTAATTAAAGTATGTAGAATACTTTTAATAACCATAATAATAAAACAAGATGTGGAAACTGACAACCAGTCTCTACCCAGTATCTGGTGTAACTGCTCACGGACAACTAAAGAATACTAAAAATAATAGTCTGAAAGAAAATAAGACTGGAGTCTGCTTGATACAAATATAACAAACTAGAAAAGATAGAGGAGACTCGGGGCCCGCAAACGCTAGCTAACTACCTCGGAGCCTCTGGACTGAAGGATCACTCCCGTTCTAAAGCTGCTGTCCGTAAACTGGGTCCTGACCTGTGCACAAAAAGGAAGAGAAGCGTAGTATCATCACAACCGACCCTATGTGCTGGTAAGTGTCCGGCCTAACCTCGGCGAGGTAGTGACGAGGCTAATTGGACCTACCATAAACAACCTGTACAGATATATATACGATAACAGAAAAGGAAAACCAGAATTTAAACAACAAAAAGGGAAAGGGACATGCTGGGGGAAATAGCAGTTCAAATATAACTTCTACAATTAAGAGATGGAACTGAAATAGATAACTTTTAAATAAGAGAAAACCAATGAATCAACAACTAAGGAAGGAACACGAGATAAGGGACACCAAAAAGATAACCCAATCAAACAATGTTGCACGACACCACCCATCGTGCTTTTACTCTCATCCTCACCCAATCAATAGCACCACTCCATCTCGTGGAGGAAATCAATAAATTCCACTCCATTTTGTGGAGAAAATCAATATGTACCACTCCATCTTGTGGAGGAAATCACCACTCCATCTTGTGGAGGAAATCAATAAATACCACTCCACCTTGTGGAGGAAATCAATATATACCACTCCATCTTGTGGAGGAAAACACCACTCCATCTTGTGTAGGAAATCAGTAAATACCACTCCATCTTGTGGAGGAATCACCACTCAATCTTGTGGAGGAAATCAATAAATACCACTCCACCTTGTGGAGGAAATCAATATATACCACTCCATCTTGTGGAGGAAAACACCACTCCATCTTGTGTAGGAAATCAATAAATACCACTCCATCTTGTGGAGGAAATCAATAAATACCACTCCATCTTGTGGAGGAAATCAATATATACCACTCCATCTTGTGGAGGAAAACACCACTCCATCTTGTGGAGGAAATCAATAATTATACGGTATCACCAATCGTGCTTTATGCTCACCTCACCCAAACAATGATCAAAAATAGGGGAAAAGGAGTAAATAACAAGATTAACCATCCCGGCAAGGGAAACAATTTAACAACAAGTCCCGGCAAGGGAAACAATTAACAACAAGTCCCAGCAAGGGAAACAATTAACAAGTCCCGACAAGGGAAACATTTATCAACAACTCAGCTTTAGTTCATTTACTTCTCATCTTTCATTTCATAGCTCTCATAACAAGCATTTATCTCATTTATTCACTTCTTTCACACTTTTTAATGACAAAAAGGATAACACGGTCATACTTGACTCGGGCACATAGGTAACCGTCACCATACCTATACATCGACTCCACATAGCACATAACAATTAACAACCTAATCCTATTTCCTCAAGCCAAAGTTAGATCAAACACTTACCTCGAAAGCTTCCAACTCAACTCACACCACTAGAATAGCTTTACCCCTTGGATTCGCCTCAAAATTGGTCGAATCTAACCATATTTTACTCAAATGTATTTACAAATGCTGATTAAATCGATTTGGATGCATAAGAATGAAATTCCCAAAGTTATACTCAAAATTTCCAAAATGCCCCTGGGCCCACGTGGTCAAACCTCGAGGTTCGAATCAAAACCGGGTTACTCATTTCCCCACGAGCTCATATCCATAACTAGAATGGAAATCGGACCCCAAATTGAGGTCCAAACCCTCAATTTTATGATAACCTAGGTTCTACCCCAAATCCCAAATTCCCATTTTTGAAAATCTTTGTTTGATGTTGAATGTATGTTAAAATGTTAAAGAGTAGAAAAATTAAGATATAAATCACTTACCAATCATTTTGGAGAAGAAAAGTTTATTAGAAAATCGCCTCTTAGGTTTTTGGGTTTGTGAACAGCGGAAAAATGGCTGAAATTTCGAATTTATAGGCCTTTCTGGGGCCCTGGTGCGGACCGCACAGAAATGGCATGCGGCCGCGTGGCCTCAAACTCAGCCATGCGGACCGCACTTAAATGGAATGCAGACGCGTGGCCTCAGACTCAGCCATGCGGACCGCACAGAAATGGCATGCGGTCGCGTGGCCTCCAGGCGGACCGCATGGAAATGGTATGCGGCCGCACTAGTGCATGCAACCCTGAACCTGATATTTTTCCTAAGTTTAATCCACCCCGGACCACCTCCAGAACACACCCGAGTCCTCAGGGCTCCAAACCAAACATGTACACTGACTCGAAAACATTATACAAACTTATTCGTGCGATCAAATTGCCAAAATAGCACCCTTTACATAGAATTAAGCCTAAAAATAATAGTTTCGCTCTTCAACACTTGAAACTCAAAATTTGCATTTTCAAGTACAAAACACGTCAACTGACGTCCGATTCAAATGAAACTTAGCAGATAGTGCTTAGCAATTATTTATGACCGGTACCGAGCGTCGGAACCAAAATACGATCCCGATACCATTACCTTTTGCTCATTTTTCTAATTCATTCTCCTTAAGCGTTAACAGGAATCAATTAAACTGAAAAATTATTTTTCTCGGCCCTGGGACCTCGGATTCCGATTCCAGGAATACGCTCGGGTCCCAAATTTAATTACGGACCCTTCGGGACTATCACACCACGGGTCCGGATCTGTTTACCCAATACGTTGACAAAGTAAACCATATAATCATTCGTATCAAAATTCATAGTTTTTAACACGGAGTTCAAATATATTAACATAAAAATTTTCCGGCTTCGCGTCTGGACTGTGCACGCATATCGAAGTAACCCAATAAGAGGTTTTCAAGGCCTCAGAAACACAAGGAAAGGGAGAATTGCGATTATGACCCTCTGGGTCGTCATAGAAAGAGATTTAAATCTCCGAAATTGGTCCAACGAAGAATTGGGGAATACTCAAGAGATTGATAGTCCCAATTAAAGGGTTAAACCTCGAGAGAGTAATACGCGACTTTAACCCTAGTTGCTTGTGCAAATCTGCATACCCAATTGGTCTTGAGAAAGTCAATGGGCAAAATCACTCGAACCATCGAGAGTTGTAGAGTGGATAAAGTCATGCAAATGTTATATCATACTCCCCAAATAAGTCAACCGTGACTTAGATTCAAGTACCCGTCAATTAACCACTTAGGCGGAAGTCACTACCCTAGTGCCTTTTAAACCATTTGATCAACCCGTAGCATTTAACTCTTAGCTTAATCTCGTTGCACTTGCCATTTGTAGTTTGATAATAGTAGAAGTAAAACAAAAACCCCAAAAATAATTAGAAGTGTAATTTGGAACACATACGCAACCTTAAACTGGATATATACTCGATTCCAAATTCTAACTCTCTGTGAATATTGATCCCGATCCTAAATCAGGCAGAGTAGGCCGCGATTACCTACCATAATTGAATTATACACAAAATTCAATTAAAGAGACCTATAGTAATGTATATTAAGCACAAATAAAGTCAGATACAAATAACAATAACAACAAAAAACCTAGTATTATCCCATATTGTGGGGGTCTGGGGATACAAATAAGGTCAAATACAAATCTTGTACTAAATAAAGAATTATTATTTCAACATAAATCGATGTGTAAGATACAAAATAAAAATGTAATTGATTCTTTCTAAAAAAAGATATCTACTATAACTGAATTATACACAAAAGTTTAATTAAATATACCTACAATAATACATATTGTACCCAAATAAGGTCAGATCAAAGCTTGATCAATTAAATACATAATCATTATTTTAACTTAAGATTAATGTGTAAGATACAAAATAAAATTTAATTGATTCTTTCTCAAAAAATGATATCTATCATAACTCAATTATACATAATTCTTTAGTTAATACTTACAGTAATTTAAAATATACCGAATTAAGGTAAGATACAAAGCTTAGTCAATTAAAAATACTTCATCAATCTTTAATTGAATAGTCAACAGATGTCCCTACCATAATTCTACAAAAAAAAGAAGGATTAACTAATTTATACTACTCAATGCTATTTTTTTTCAAATCTAAAAATATATTTAATAATATTGCGAAGGACCGATAGGTCATATAGAATTTTAACCCTTAATTATGTGTTTCAACATCTCAAATAACTCATTTTATCCTTTCTCAACTTGTGTGCACAGTTCGTATCTTTTTTCGGAAGGCATTTATGTTAAAAATTGATTAAAATGTGTATTCGTGCCATAAAATTTATTTGAGATGACTTAGGTCAATGTATTAAGCAAACAGACACAAATCCGTATTTGATGGTCCCCGAGGATCTGTATCGTGATTTGAGACTTGGGCATATGCCCGAAATCGAATTCAGAGGTTCTTAGCTCGAGGTATCGCAGTTTGTTGAAACTTTGGAGTTTAAAGGTTAAAAGAATTTATAAATTTGACCGAAGTTTGAATTTTTGCTACCAGATTTAGATTTTGGTTTCAGAGCTTGGTATGAGTTCATTACTATGTTTATGACTTGTCTACAAATTTTGGTGCAAAACGAAGTTGATTTAACGTGATTCGGACGTCCGTTTATTAAAATGAAAGTTCTTAAGTTTTATTGAAAATTTCATTCGTTTGGTGTCTGATCCGTAGTTCTAAGAGTTATTTTGGTATTTTAATCGCACGAGTGAGTGTTCATATTTGGTTTGGAGTCTCGATGGCACGAGTGAGTTTCAGATAGGCTACAAAAGTTTTTGAACTTAGGAATTCTGGTTTCTTTAGCTTCTGTTGTCATCTGGTGTTTTCTTCTTCGCGGTCGTGAAGGTTCTCCCGCGATCACGAAGAGTAAAATGGGATGGGGTGGATTTTTCCTCTATGTGAACTGAGAATGTGAAGCAATGGTGGGATTAGCATTCGCGAAGGCGTCCAGCACTACGTGAACACGATGAGTAAGGGGTCTAGGTGGGGAAGTATGGGTTTCTTCTACGCGGACGCAAGCCCAGGCTCGTGGAAGCGACTGCCATGAGGGACAGACCATCGCGGACACGTGCAACCCCTCGCGAATGCGAAGGCCATTTTGGCCGCTGCACTTCGCAATCGTGTCAGGCCCTTCTCGAACGCGAAGAAGACCTGGTGAACCATGATTTAAATATTTCAAAATACGGGTTTTCACCCATTTTTCACCATATTTCCACTAGAGCTCGGTCTAGAGGCAATTTTGAAAAGAAAACTCATCACCAATTGATAGGTTAGTATACTTTAACTCATTTTTTTTCCATTTCTATCTAATGCTATCTTCTGGCCCGGGCCTAAACAGGCCTGACGGGCCGGGCTTCGCGGTCCCGGGCTTCGTGTGCCATGCATGGCTGGCCTAGCGGTCCTGGTGGTTGAGACCGGCCCGTGACAGGCCTAAGCCCACAGTGGTCCTAGGCATGGCTGTCCGGGCCTGATGGGTCTTGCGGTCCTGACGGGTAATTTTTTTTAAGGCAATGTCTTGTATAGTAGTTATTAGTATAGTGTAGAATATATTTTATATGGTGTACTAAGTTATTGGTATAGTATATATTGTGTTGTAGTAATTAATATATATTGTATATTATGTATATATTGTGTTGTAGTAATTAGTATATATTGTATATTATGTATATATGGATATATATTATGTATATATTGTGTTGTAGTAATTAGTATATATTGTATTGGATATATATTATGTATATATTGTGTTGTAATAATTAGTATATATTGTATATAATGTATATATTTTGTTGTAGTAATTAGTATATTGTGTTGTACTAATTAGTATATATTGTATATATATATATTATATCTCTTATGTATAATGTGTATATATTCTATTATATATATTGTATCTTATGTATATATGTTATTACTTATCTATTTTCTTGTAGTTTAGGTTGTAAGTTATGTATATATATTTTCGTATATATTTTATTGTAGTATATATTGTATGTTATATATATATATATATATTCAAGGATTGATATCGAATTAAACACAAAGAAATATTGAGAAAAAAGATATTCAAGGATATGATACAGAGCATTTTTATTGACCAAAATGGCATATCTTTCTTAGTCTTCCTTCCCCCAATGGAATGAGCACAACAAGGTACTAATACCACCATTAAAAGGAAAAATAAACTAAAAGAAGATGTGCCAATGTACAAGTTACATCATAATTTACATTGTATCTCTAACAAATCTCATAAATCCGTCAAGGTTGGGAGGAGGTTGTGTTGGTGGTGGTGGAAATGAAGCTTGTTCATCACCACTTTCAGGCGAAGCCGATTCCTCAGAAAGTTCTGCTATCATTTCTTCATAAGCTTCATCTATCGCCGGTTGTGATTGTACAATGCCAAAGTTTCTTCTTTCCGCGCGGATCCAATCTCTAAAAAGCACCGATTTTTTCAAGCTCTCCCTCATCGCCGATTTGTAGTCTTGCTTGACTGAAAGCGCTCTCCGATGCAACAGTTGAAGCTTGAATTGATAAAACATCCCGAGCCATCCTTGCAAGAACGGGAAAATATTTTTCCTTGACTTCCACCATTCCAAAAGATCGAAAGAGCCGTCTGGATTCTCCTTTTCTAGTCCCTGTGACAAGTAAACTTGAAGCTCTTTTAGATGGGAAATTTCATCAAAATTATCACCTTGAGAACCTCGGAACTCCGTCCAAGATTTAAGAGCTGTTAAGCCCGCTACTTTTTTAGACGATTGTGAGCTAGAAGAAGTAGGGGTTGGAATATTTGGCCTAGCATGCTCTAATGCATGTTTATAAGCATTATAAACAGTTTGAGCATTAATTTTAATTGATGCTTTTACATCAGCAAGTGTAACAATTTCCTCTTCTCAAAAATCTAAAGCTTTATAAATATTAGAATACCAAAAATGAGGACCTCCTAATTTCAATGTTGGATAACATTGCAGCTACACCAAAATAGGAGGGATAGGGAAAAAATATTATTTAAACTTTGTTTCATTTCACTTATAGCAAGTTCATAAATATCACCACCCTTGCTAAATTCAAAAAACAAATCAGCTAGTGCGGCAATATAAACTAAGCAGTTTGAAATAGTAGGATAATAATGCCCAAGAAATGCATTTGTAGCAACTTGAAAATGTTCTAAAAAATCTAAAAGAATTTTAACATTAGTCCAATCTTGGGTAGTTAGCATTTCATCATCATCCACACCACCTACCCGAAACGTAGCATTAATTGAGTTTCTATATTCATATACAACTACTAAACTTTCATACATGCAATTCCATCTAGTCGGGTAAGGTTTAGGGACATTTCTTTCTCTAAGGCCATATTCGTCACATTTTTTAAAATATTTTCTAAGTCTAGTTCTACGGTTTGAATAAAATAGTCAATTAAGAGCCATTCTAACATTTTCAATTTCTATGTTTAATATTCGCATGCCATCACCAACAATTAAATGATAAATATGACAAATACATCTAACATGGAAAATATTACTAAATGCAGGATTAAGAGTTTGTGTTAGCATGCCTATTCCATTAGTGTTACTAGAATCATTATCGATAGAAATTGCCATTATTTTTTCGCTAAAGCAAAAATATCTACATATATCTGAAACAATATTAGCTATAAACCTACCCGTGTGACGTGAATTAATTATTCTATATGCAATTATGCGTTTTTGCATTGTCCAGTCCTCATCTATCCAATGACTTGTAACAGTTAGATAATCACAGTCATTATTACTTCTACCAATATCAGTTGTAATAGAAATACGATTAGGTATATGAGTAAATAAATAGCGCAAATATTGTTCATACTCATGCTTGAATTTATAAATATCGGCCTTAACTGTTGCGCGAGGCCAACCTTTATAAGTAGGATTAAAAACTCTTCTAATATAATGAACCCAATTAGGATTAGAAGCAAAAGTATAAGGCAAGCACATAACAATAATCATTTTTTCTAATTCTTCACGATCCCTATTTGGATCGTAATATAAAATACCTCCGGTGATAGTGTTAATTCCTGGTTGAACTAGATTTGAACCTGTACTAGGGTTAACTTGAGAATCTACACTTGTCCCCTCTTGATGCGCTTGCATTTGAAAAAATCTAGCCCTATCTCTAGGTGTAATTTTATGTGTCTAACCAAACTACCTGTGCCGCTACGGTCTCTAGTATATTTATGAACAAGTAATTTCCCACAAGTTTTACACTTAGCCTTATTTTGTTCTCTTACTTGAGTAAAAAAATGCCAAACTAATGATGTTTCTTGACGTTTAGCAGATTGTCTACTAAAAGTTGGAGTTTCTACAGGTGGGTGTGCCGGTGCATTACTTGAGTTATGAACAGGACTAGTAGGTGTATCATCTAAATCTGGTGCTTGGGTTTCATCATCATCATTATCATCCTCGTATAGGTTCATTAGGATAAAGAGCATTCGTAATTTCATCATCTAATCTATCACCTACTGCAACATCATGTAGAAATTCACCATCGGTAAATTGAAAACAAGGGTAATCACTATCAAGCATTACAGGAGGCGGATTAGGACGTCTAGGTTGGCGACTACGTTCAATTTGCTTATCTTTTGTAGGTCGGTGATCCGGGGGAAGGGTAGTATTATGGCCACTACTTTCACCAGTTTTACCTTTTCCTATACCGAACATTTTTTTCAAAGAAAATGCCATACTAATTAGAATTATGCAAACTAAACAACACAAAAATATATTATTAACACGTAAGAGTTGAAACGAGTTTACCAGATTGCCGAACAAATTCTTGAAAATTGAAAATCGTTGAACACTTGAAAACTTCAATTCAACAACTTCACAAATTTTCACGAATTTTCAACAATAAATTAAGCACTTGTAGTAGAAGATTGAAAGAGAGCTTGAGAGAGATTGAGAGATATTGATGAATTGGTGAATAAAAATGAAAGAATGAGGGGATATTTATAGTGAGAAATGGAAAAAAGTGTAATTATATAAAGTTTGGGGATAAATTAAAGTTTGAGGCCAAATGGCTATTTTACAAAGTTCCAACCAGCTATTTTTGAAAATAGCCGTTACTGATTTTTCAAAAAAAAAATTAAAAAATAGTCGTTGGGCCCATATGGGCCCTCTAGGCGGTCCCGGGCCTAGCGGTCCGGGCATGATGGTTCAAACAACAAGACCAGCCCGTCACGAGTTTTTTGGACCGGTAGGACCGGGACCGCCAGGACCGGTCCAGCAGGACCGCCAGGCCCGCGGTACCGGTCCAGTCCCGGGTCTGAACCGGCCCACCAGACACCCTTATTTCTAACATCACCTATTAATTTTTATCCTTAATCTTTGTTCTTCTATAGTAAAAAACTAGGAATCTGTGAAGAATTGTTTTTTTTTTTTTTGCAAATTCGAGATTTAAATCTCAATTTAGGGTTGAATTTTAGAACTAATTATATAGTCAGGCTCGGGGGTGAATGAATAAATGAATTTGGTCTGATTCTCGGCTTTTGATCATACGGGTCCAGAATTGACTTTTTTGACTTTTTGGAGAAAGTGTAAAAGTCCTGATTCTATGTATTTTAATTGATTCCCTTAGCATTATTTAACGTTATCGAGTCGATTGTGCTTAGATACGATTAGTTTGGAGTCAGATTCCTGGGAAAGGACCCGGTAGAGCTTTGAGTTGATTGCGAAGTGAGGTAAGTGTCGTGGTTAACCTTGACTTGAGGGATAATGATTTGTTTGTATATTTGCTACGTGTTTAAATATTTGGGTACAACGTCTATGTGAGACGACAAGAACTTATGCATTGTTGTTGGGTTAAAGTATATTGGCGAGACTTGTTTCCTCGTAAATTGTTGCCCTTTTAATTATGATATCCACACTTATATTAGTTTATTACTTACTTGATCGTTCTTTCCGCATTTATAAATTAATCGTGATCTTGAGTATTTTGGAAGTTGAGATTTGATATTTTGGAACCATTATTGACGTAAGATTTATTCTTACTTATTCTATCTCCAAAATTTTCATATTCATCACTATATGCTAAGGGCGAGTATTAAAAGCACGAAGGGTGATGTCGTGCCATATATTGATTGATGCATGGTGAGGAAGAGAGTAAAATTACGAAGGATGATGTCGTGTCGTATTTATCGTTTCATGGAGAGGTGGAGAGTAAAAATACGAAGGGTGATGCCATGCCGTTTTTATTGATTCAGGGTGAGGTTGAGAGTAAAAGCACGATAGGTGATGTTGTGCCATCTTTATTCATATGTTTATCCGTTTTCATTGGTTGATGGTTGACTGTCTTATATTTTCATTCCTGTTATTGCTATCGTATCTTGTTCCCCTTCGCATGTCCCATCCCAATTATACGTGTTTAATCTCTATTTGTTGTTATGTTGCACATATATCTCCATTTATACAGGTTAAATCACTTGAGTATCATGTCATAGCCTCGTCACTACCTCGTCGAAGTTAGGCTCGTCACTTATGGAGTATATTGATCGGTTGTACTCATACTACACACTACACTTTTTGGGAAAATTTAGAAACTAGTCCTAGTCGTACATGAGGTGTATCAGCTCGGATTAGCACATTTAGACTCGAGGTATATGCTGGTGCATATACAAACCTTGTAGTCCCCTATCTCTTTCCTCGTTTATTGTTTATTTCATTCGAAATAATTGTATTTTGTTCAGATTCTATTTGTAGAATGTCTAAAAGCACGTGTTGTCATGACCCAAACCCGATCGTGATGGCGCTCGGCCGCGAGGCAGGGCAAGACCTACCAAACAACAACCAAGAAAGACAGTTCAAGCCAACAAAAGCAATTTAGGATAACACAACGAATTTAATATCAAACTTCCAACCATGGATAGACAATGCCAATAAAAAAAGAAGCAACTAAGTAAGAACAATAATCCTCCCAAAGGCGAGTAGTCACGAGTACAAAGCCTCTAAAAAAACAGGATACAAGTCTGAATGGAAGTGATACACAGTCTGACAAAATAGAAAAATAAACATGACTGATAGAGACAGAGTAAGTGGTCCTGCGGACGCTGGGCAGCTACCTCAATATTCTGAATTGCTCGGGAAATCGACAGCAATCGCACTAGGTCTTTGAAGCACCTAGATCTGCACACAATGTGCAGGAAGTGTGGGGTGAGTCTACCAACTCAGCGAGTAATAAGCATGTATATAAACCCGAAGATAAGAAAACGGGAAATAACACAAAATGAAGCTATCTAGCAGTTCTATAGAGTACCAGTCTCAGAGATATACAGAATAAGCAACAATAACTAGATGTATGAGATGCAATGCAATGCATGAACACTACGGAACGTGCAGCCCCATCCATATGGGTACCCGTGCTCACTGTGGGGTTCAGACTTCGGAGGGGCTCCTACAGCCCAATCGCCATATCATACAATGTCAATAGTTACCACTGTTTCCAATACAATATACTGTGCCAATTATTACCACCGTTTCCATTAATAATACACAGTGCCCATGGTTACCACCGTTTCTATTTAAAATACACGGTACCCATAGTTACCACCATTTTCATTTAACATACACGGTGCTCATAGTTACCATCGTTTCCATTTAAAATACACGGTGCCCATAGTTACCACCGTTTTCATTTAAAATACACGGTGCCCATAGTTACCACCATTTCCATTTAAAATAATGTATAGTCCAGAAATAGTGAGATAGTACTAATCAGCCCGAATTATCATTTAAAAATCATTTGAGTTTTTAAAACGTATAAATATGGCTGAGTTTGCAAAAATAATAATTAAACCTGGACTCAATTCAAATAATATGCAAATCATGATAATTCTGAGATAACGATCCCTGAAGGATTCTACAAGTCAGCACAAGGACCTAAGCATGGCATCAAGCCCAGATATCATCAAAATAGTATGTGAAGCGATCGCCAACATAGTACAATCTATCCCTGAGATTGGACCGAGTCACAATTTCCAACATATACGACCCCGCACTAGACATGGAGTGCATGTCTAGCCTCATAATAGCGTCACGATGTGATATACCGGGGTTTCAAATCCTTGGATCATAATCTACACCCATTAGTCACCTCAAGCCGGCCGCAAACTAGCTCGCAATGCCTTTCCCTCGAGAATCAACCTCTGCGGATGCCAAATCTGGTCAAAACCAATAAGAATACATCACAATAGGCTAATGGAACATAACCCAATCAGAATAACTCGAAATACACCCAAAGACACGAAGTTGGCAAAACCTGAGCCCTGATCCCACTTCTCGAAAAATTACGAAATTCACATTTTCAGAAATTTCGTCTCGCCACGAGTCCATACATATAAAATTTACAAGAATCGGAGTCCATTTGACCTCTCAAATCAACACTTTAAGCTCACTTGGGTTTCAAGCCCTAACCACCATTTTTGACATTAAAACCTTGAATTCCTTGTGTTTAATCCATGATTTTAAACAATAATGACATACTTTAGGTCTAAGAGTTCTTACCTGATGAATTCCCTCAAAAGTCTCTCCAAAAATCGCCCACAATCGCCTTAGCCCAAGGTTCCAATGCTCTTCTCTTTTAAAATTTGAAAACCTGTTGTTTCATTAAACCAGGCCGACTTTCTCTTCTGCGGTCGCACTTCTGATTCAGCGGCTTCCACCTACGCGACAATTTGACCGCTTCTGCGATCCAACTTATAAATCCCATCGACTGCTTCTGCAGTCATTGACCGCTTCCGCGTTGACCGCTTTCGCGGTTTCCAAACCGCTCCAGCGGCCCCAGCCTTTTACCCTTGGCCGCTTCTGCGGCCCATCCGCCACTTTAGCGGACGCCGCCTATGCGACCCATTGACCGCAAACGTGAAAATACCAGAAGGCAGACTCCCAAGTCTGAAACAACTCCAAAAATTCTCGTTTAACCATCCAGAATCACCCCGAGGCCCTCGGGATCCCAACCAAAACCACCAACCTACTCCAAAACATCATACGAACTTGCTCCAATAATAAAAAAACCCCTTAAACACAAAAATCATCAAATCATGGCGGATTCAAGCCTAAGTTTCAATTATAACTTCTGAAACTAACAGTTTAACAAAACCCAACCAAACTACGTCCAAATGACCTAAAAATTTGGAGACATATCAGAAATCACCTAACGAAGCTACTGCAACTCTTGGAACTCCATTATGACCCCCGGATCAAAGTCTCGCCTATCAACCGAAATTCGCCGAAATTCAACTTAGCCAATTCAAGCCTAATTCTACACCGGACCTCCAAATTCAATTCCATTTTTCTCTACCAAGTCACAAATCACCATCCAAATCTAGTAGAATCACCGAAAATCTATTACAAACCCTCTAACTCACAAGTCAATGTCTGATTGACTTTTCCATCTTAAGCTTTCCTTAAAGAGACTATTGGTCTCATTTCTAACCAAATTCCACCCAACACACTTCAAACTCACCAAACAGATATATCAACACACGGGGAAGCATAATACTGGGATAACGGGGCTGAAAAACAAAAGACGACGGGTCGGGTCGTCACATCCTCCCCAACTAAAACAAACTCTCGTCCTCGAGCGGATCAAGCAACATACCTGGAGCCTCAAACAAACGAGGATATCTGATCCGTATCTCCTACTCGGTCTCCCAGGTGACCTCTTCAACGGGCCGACCTCTCCACTGCAACTTCACCGAAGCTATGTCTTTAGATCTCAAATTCCGAACCTGACGGCCCAAAATAGCCACTGGCTCCACATCATAGGTCAAATCCTCATCCAGCTAAATCGTGCTGAAGTCTAAAACATGAGATGGGTCTCCAACATACTTTCTAAGAATAGAAACATGAAACACCGGGTGAACCCCCGACAAACTAGGTGGCAAAGCAAGCATATGGGCCACCTCCCCAATCCTCCTGAGAATCTCAAAAGGTCCAATAAATTGCGGACTCAGCTTCCCTTTTTTTCCAAACCTCATCACGCCTTTCATAGGCGAGACCTTCAACAGAACCTTCTCGCCCTCTATATAAGATACGTCCCGAACCTTCCGATCCGCATAACTCTTTTGACGCGACTAAGCTGTACGAAGTCTCTCCTGGATAACTTTCACTTTCTCCAAGGCATCCTGAACTAACTCTGTCCCTAATAGTCTAGCCTCGCCGGGCTCAAACCAACCAACTGGAGATCTACACCTTCTCCCATACAAAGCCTCATACGGTGCCATCTGAATGTTGGACTAATAACTACTGTTATAAGCAAACTCTGCAAGCGGCAAGAACTCAGCCCAAGAACCTCCGAAATCAATAACACAAGCACGCAAAATGTTCTCCAATATCTGAATAGTACGATCGGACTATCTGTCCGTATGAGGATGAAAAGCTGTGCTCATCTGAATCTGAGTGCCCAACTCCCGATGAAAAGTCTTCTTCGGGATATCCATCTGCTGAAGTACACCACCGGTTCTCTGGTGCTCATATTTGACCTACTGACAATTGAGACACCTAGCCACATAACTGACAATGTCCTTTTTCATTCTCCTCTACCGATAATGCTGCCTTAAGTCCTGGTACATCTTCGCGGCACCCGGATGAATAAAATACCACGAGTTGTGGGCCTCCTCTAGTATCGTCTCTCGGAGACCATCCACATTGGGCACGCAAATTCGACCATGCATCCACAACACACCATCGCTATCAATAGTCACATCTTTGGCATCATCATGCTAGACCCTGTCCTTCAGGACAAGCAAATGCGGGTCATCATACTGGCGCTCCATGATGCGATCATATAAAGAAGACCGGGAAACCACACAAGCCAACACCCGACTGGGCTCTGAAATATCTAACTGCACCATCCAATTGGCCAAAGCCTGAACGTCAACTGCAAGGGGTCTCTCCCCAACTGGAATGTACGCCAAGCTACCCATACTCACCGCCTTTCGGCTCAAAGCATCGGCCACTACATTGGCATTCCCCGGATGATACAATATGGTAATATCATAGTGCTTGAGTAACTCAAGCCATCTCTACTGCCTCAAATTCAGATATTTCTGCTTGAACAAGTGCTGAAGGCTGCGATGATCTGTATACATCTCACAAGATACTCCATATAGATAGTGCCTCAAAATATTTAATGCATGAACTATAGCCGCCAACTCTAACTCATGAACAAGGTAGTTTTTCTCATGGGGCTTCAACTGTCGGGAAGCATATGCAATCACTCTACCCTCCTACATCAGAACACATCCAATACCAATCCTCGAAGCATCGTAATATACCGTATAAGAACCTGAAGCTGCTGGAAATACTAACACAGGAGCCGTAGTCAACAATGACTTGAGCTTTTGGAAGCTCTCCTTGCACTCATCACACCACACAAATGGTGCATTCTTCTGCGTCAACTTCGTCAAAGGCAAACCAATAGATGAGAAACCCTGAATGAACCTGCGATAATAACCCGCCAACCCGAGGAAACTCCAAATATCAGAAGCTGAGGACGGCCTGGGCAAACTCTGCACCACCTCGATCTTCTTTGGGTCAACATGTATACCATCACTGGACACCACGTGTCCCAGAAAAGCAACGGAACTGAGCCAGAACTCACACTTGGAGAACTTTGCATACAACTTATCCTCTCTCAACCTCTGCAATACCACCCTCAAATGTTGAGCGTGCTCTTCCTGGCTATGCGATTAGACAAAAATATCATCGATAAACACAATCACAAAAGAATCCAGATACAGCCGAAATACATTGTTCATCAGGTGCATGAATGCTGCTGGGGAATTAGTCAGCCTAAATGACATAACCAGAAACTCATAATGGCCATATCTCGTCCTGAAAGCTGTCTTCATGATGTTAGAATCCCTAATCTTCAGCAGGTGATAGCCTGAACGGAGATCCATCTTGGAGAATACCCTTGCTCCTAGAAGCTGGTCAAACAAATCCTCAATACGGGGCAGTGGATACTTGTTCTTTACTGTCACTTTGTTCAGCTGTCTGTAATCAATGCACATTCTCATTGTGCCGTCCTTCTTCTTAACAAATAACACCAGTGCGCCCCACGGCGACACACTCCGGAAAATGAACCCTTTATTTAGGAGTTCCTGCAGATGCTCTTTCAACTTCTTTGGCTCTGCTGGTGCCATGTGATAGGGAGGAATAGAAATGGGCCGAGTGCCCGGCACCAAATCAATACCAAAGTCAATATCCCTGTCCGGCGGCATGCCTGTCAGATCTGCTGGAAATACATCAGGAAACTCCCTCACCACGGGAACCGAATCAAGACTAGGAGACTCAGCTCCAACATCCCTCACAAATGCCAGATATGATAAACATCCTTTCCCAACAATCCAATGGGCCTTTAAGAAAGAGATAACCCTGCTGGGTACATAATCAGTCGTACCACGCCACACGATCCTCGGGATACCCAGCATAGCCAAAGTGACCGTCTTGGCGTGACAGTCTAGAATAGCATGGCACGGTGATAGCCAATCCATGCCCAGAATAACATAAAAATCTACCATGCTCAATAGCACCAAGTCAGATCGGGTCTCCACACCCTCAATAGTAACATGACAGGACCGATACACGTGGTCCACAATAATAGTATCACCCACCGTGGTAGATACCTGCACAACCAATGCTAGACACCCTCGGGTAGTCCCCAAATAATGAGCAAAGTAAGCAGATGCATAAGAATACGTAGACCCGGTATCAAACAAAATAGAAGCATCCGTGTGCAAACTGAGATAATACATGTGATCACTGCATATGAAGCAACAACATCTCTCCTATCTGGGACTGCATAGAAACGAGCATGACCACCGCTCGATCGCTCTTCCCTCCTGGGGCGGCCTCTAGATGACTGACCCCCACCCCTACTAGACTGAGATTGTACTGAAGAAGGTGAAGAAGAAGAGGAGCGATGATCCCTCTACTGAAACCTACCACCACGAAGTCGAGGACATTGTCTCTTCAAATGATCAAACTCCCCACACTCGAAACAACCGACTGAAGCTGGAGAAGGGGACTGAAGGGAACCCCTCGCCGAAGATGAACCCTGGGCTGACAAAACGGGTGCAGAACTCTGAGCTGGGAGGGCACTGAGTGAAGACTGGCCCTGATGGTGATCCTGAAGGCCACGACCGGAAGAAGCTCCGTCGTACTCTGGGCGGCCAAACTGAGGAGGCCTAAAAGAACGACCTCTGCACTGATGAAACTGGTCCCTAGATGGAGTGCCACCATAACTGCCCAAACCTCGAGGCCTCTTGGCCTCCCTTTCCTCTTGCTCCAGATGGCGAGCCGTCTTAATATCGCGGCCTATATCTACCGCCTTCTCAAAGGTATGACTCAGGACCCTCTCTCGAGTCATCAGAATACGAATGGGATAAATGAGTCCATCCATAAATCGTCTAATCCTCTCCTGATTCGTCTGGACCATCCACGGAGCATAACGAGCTAACTCTGCAAATCTTATCTCATACTGCGTCACAGACATATCCCCCTGGTGAAGCAACTCAAACTGCCTGTGTAACTCCTCCCTCTGTGACCTAGGTACCCACTTCTCCAAAAAGATAGTGGAGAACTCCTGCCAAGATAACGGTGCCGACCCTGCCGGCCTACGCCGCTCATATGCCTCCCACCAGGTGAAGGCTGCTCCTGATAACTGAAAAGTGGTAAAAGATAACCCGCTAGTCTCCAAAATCCCTGCTGTCCTGAGCATGCGTCGACACTTGTCGAGAAACCCCTAGGAATCCTCGCCCGGAACACCGCTAAAAGTCGGGGGTGAAAGTCTACTGGACTTATCCAGACGACGTTGCTCGTCATCTGGAATCACTAGTACCCCATCACACTGAACTGGAACAACTGGCTGAACAGGGGCAACTGGCCGAACAGGTGGTGCCTCTGGGTTTGCAAACCATGTGCACCCTGCTCTGGAGTGCAAGCTGCGGGGATATGATGACCACCCCCGGTCTGAGAAGTAGCCGGTGTAGTGGTAGCTGATACCACCTGAGCTAACCCGGTGCAGACGGATAAGATCTGAGCCAACGTCTCCTGGAGACCAGGTATCACAATGGGCACTGCTGGTGCATGAGTAGGTGTTACTGGAGCCTCAACAACTGGGGGATGATCCTTAACAGGAGCAACAAGTGGGTCAACTGCTAGTTCCCCTACTGCTCTACCACTACCACGTCCACGACTTCTAGTTGGTGGCAATGGGGGTCGTCCGCCACGTCCGGTAGCACGAGTTCTCTCCATCTGCGAGAGAATAGAATAAGAAGTTTCAGTTCTCAAATCAACAAAGCCACACGAGGATAGATACGGACGTCTACGTATCGATCCACGAGACTCTACCAAACCAACTCATAACTCATGAGGCCTAGTAAAACTAGGCTCTGATACCAACTTGTCACAATCCAAACCTGGTCGTGATGGCGCCTGGCCGCAAGGCTGGGCAAGCCCGACCAAGCCACAACCAAGAATGGCATTTCCAGCCAAAAGAAGCAATTTAGGATAACACAGCGAATTTAATATCAAACTTCCAACCAGGGATAGACAATGCCAATAAAAAAGAAGCAGCTAAGTAAGAACAATAATCCTCCAAAGTCAAGGAGTCACGAGTACAGAGCCTCTAACAAAACAGGATACAAGTCTGAACGGAAATAATATACAGTCTGACAAAATAGCAAAATGAACATGACTGATAGAGACAGAGTAAGTGGTCCTGCGGACGCTGGGCAGCTACCTCAATACTCTGAATTGCTCGGGAAATCGACAACAACCGCACTAGGTCTCTGGAGCACCTGGATCTTCACACATGGTGCAAGGAGTATGGGGTGAGTCTACCAACTCAGCGAGTAATAAGTATGTATAAAAACCCGAAGATAAGAAAACACAAAATAACATAAAATGAAGCTATCTAGCAGTTCTATACAGCACCAGTCTCAGAGATATACAGAATAAGCAACAGTAAATATATGTATGAGATGCAATGCAATGCATGAACATTGCAGAACGTGTAGCCCGATCCATATGGGTACCCGCACTCACTGTGGGGGTTCAGACTCCGGAGGGGCTCCTACAGCCCAAGCGCTACATAGTACAGTGTCAATAGTTACCACTGTTTCCATTAAAATACACGGTGCCAATAGTTACCACCGTTTCCATTTATAATACACGTTGCCCATAGTTACCACCGTTTCTATTTAAAATACACGGTGCCCATAGTAACCACCGTTTCCATTTAAAATACACGGTGCCCATAGTTATCACCGTTTCTATTTAAAATACACGGTTCCCATAGTTACCACCATTTCCATTGAAAATACACGGTGCCCATAGTTACCACCATTTCTATTTAAAATAATGTATAGTCCAAAAATAGTGAGATAGTACTCATCAGCCCGAATTATCATTTAAAAATCATTTGAGTTTTTAAAACGTATAAATATGGTTGAGTTTGCAAAAATAATAATTAAACCTGGACTGAATTCAGATAATATGCAAATCATGATAATTCTGAGATAACGATCCCTGAAGGATTCTACAAGTCGGCACAAGGCCCCAAGCATGGCATCAAGCCCAGATATCATCAATATAGTATGCGAAGCAATCGCCAACATAGTGCAATCTATCCCTCGGATTGGACCGAGTCACAATTTCCAACATACACGACCCCGCATTAGACATGGAGTGCATGTCTAGACTCATAATAGCGTCACAATGCGATATACCGGGGTTTCAAATCCTAGGATCATAATCTACACCCATTAGTCACCTCAAGCCGGTCGCAAACTAGCTCGCAATGCCTTTCCCTCGAGAATCAACCTCTGGGGATGCCAAATCTGATCAAAACCAATAGGAATACATCACAATAGGCTAATGGAACATAACCCAATCGAAAAAACTCGAAATACGCCCAAAAATACGAAGTTGGCAAAACCCGAGCCCCGGGCCCACTTCTCGAAAAATTACAAAATTCACATTTTCAAAATTCTCGCCTCGTCACGAGTCCATAAATATAAAATTTACAAGAATCGGAGTCCATTTGACCCCTCAAATCAACACTTTAAGCTCACTTGGGTTTCAAGCCCTAACCACAATTTTTGACATTAAAACCTTGAATTCCTTGTGTTTAATCCATGATTTTACACTATAATGACATACTTTGGGTCTAAGAGTTCTTACCTGATGATTTCCCTCAAAAGTCTCTCCAAAAATTGCCCACAATCGCCTTAGCCCAAGGTTCCAATGCTCTTCTCTTTTAAATACCTACTGTTTCATTAAACCCAGGCCGACTTTCGCTTCTGCGGTCGCACTTCCGCTTAAGCGGCTTCCGGCGACGCGACAATTTGATCGCTTCTGCGGTCCAACTTAAAAATCCCATCGACCGCTTGCGCGGTCATTGACCGCTTCCGCGATTTCCAAACCGTTCATGCGGTCCCAGCCTTTCACCCTTGGCTGCTTCTGCGACCCATCCGCCACTTCAGCGGACGCCGCCTATGCGGCCCATTGTCCGCAAACGCGGAAATACCAGAAGGCAGACTCCCAAATCTGAAGCAACTCCAAAAATTCTCGGTTAACCAGCCGGAATCACCCCGAGGCCCCCGGGACCCCAACCAAAACCACCAACCTGCTCCAATACATCAAACGAACTTGGTCCAATCATAAAAACACGCCCTTAAACACAAAAATCATCAAATCATGGCGAATTCAAACCTAAGTTTCAATTATAACTTCCAAAACTAACATTCGATCAAAACCCGACCAAACAACGTCCGAATGACCTGATAATTTGCAGACATATCCAAAATCTCCTAACGAAGCTACTGCAACTCTCGAAATTTCATTCCGACGCCCGGATCAAAATCTCACATATCAACCGGAATTCGTCGAAATTCAACTTAGCCAATTCAAGCCTAATTCTACACTGGACCTCCAAATTCAATTCCGTTTTTCTCTCCCAAGTCACAAATCACCATCCGAAACTAATCGAATGACCGAAAATCCATTCCGAACCCTCTAACTCACAAATCAACGTCCGGTTGACTTTTCCATCTTAAGCTTTCCTTAAAGAGACTATTGGTCTCCTTTCTAACCAAATTCCTCCCAACACACTTCAAACTCACCAAACACATATATCAACACACTGGAATGCATAATACGGGGATAACGGGGCTGAAAAATAAAAGACGACGGGTCGGATCGTCACACGTATACTTGTGGCTCCATATCCGTGTTGTACTTAGATATGCTGGTTATTATGCCGCTTCGTACTTCATTTTAGTTTCATTTCAATCTAATTGGTTTATTTATTTGAATTGCTTAAAAATTAGCTTAAGAATTACTCTAACGTTGGCTTGCCTAACGAGTGAAATATTAGGCGCCAGTGGAAATTTCTGATCGTGACAATATAATATATATTCTGATTAGTCAACGAACGTCAAATATATTTCCTATCATAAATGAAAAAATAATTCTTATTGAATTACTACTTCTATTAATATATTTATATTTATATTTTAAATTATTAATATTATCTTAAAATTACTTGCTATTTGGCTTAACCACATATTCCATTACCCAACTTTTAATATAATAGGGTATTTCTTACGACTTCTTAGAACTTAGAAGTCAATTTATTTTTTTGAGCTTCCCGCTTGCCAATTTTGTTTTTCTCTATATCTTATTTTTCACAATATGTCATAATTTAGTAAAGTTTCACAAATAACATCTAAATCAAAATTAAGATGGAATCATTGCTCCTCATATATGAATCATGTTAAATTAGGACTTATTTATTATTTTTATAGTACTTTTATTGAATAAAGAAATCGTGGCCATCCATCCCCTTAGCCTACCTTCCCTTGGCCCACCAACCACGAAAAAAAAAGGCAAGTAACTTTAAATAAGTTGATTTAGCATTTGGAGCTTGGGGTTTAAGAGGAAAAGCAAAGGGTGAAGGCGGAGGAGTTTAATCATACGCAGTGGATTGGGTTTGTCGCGTAGTCGGCTAATTTTCTCCTCTTCATCTTCAAAATCTCACCCTTTCGTTTCTCTCTTTCTCTCCCTGCCCCTCAACGACTGCAGTTTGCTCTGAGAGTTCCATACCTCCATGAAGAAAATCTTTACTTAAATTTTCTTCCTATCCAAACAAGAAAAAGTTTGAGAAAAAGAGAAGAAAATGTCTCATTCAGTATTTCAAACAGCACAAATCATGCCTATCAATACCCAAATCATCCCTTCTTCTAAACCCCACTTATCTTCAAAACCCTTATTGCCCCCTTTACTCTGCCGCCCTTCTGTTTTTGCCGGCAAAGTTCGTAAAACCAACGGTGTTATCATTAAGGCTACGGCTTCCCCGGCGGTCGATGGCGACCCTATTGCCGCCTTGGAACGCTGCTTTCAAGCTTCACCTTCTATCGATTCTCCTGCGTCTTCGTCGTCTCCTTCGGTTATGTACGCTCCGGTAATGAAGGGAGGAAAATACGGTGCGTTTGGTGCGGCTACGTTGGAAAAATCGAAGCTTGATTTGACCCAGCAGAAGCAGACCAGGTCTAGCCCTGAGGTTTGTTGCGTTTTCCCCTTAATTTTCCGTTTTTTTCTTCCAAATTTGTAGCTCCAGCTGATTGGTAAAGTGGGAGGTAGAAATAATATAGTGATAGTTGAAAAAGCTCTGCCTAAAATAAGAGTTTTAATGTTAGAGTCAGTGAGGTTCTTTTTAAGCTGAAATTAATGTAAAAAACTTAAATGCTTGGAATTTAGCAAGTTCCAGTGTTTTGGACATTTCCCAACTAGCTTGGATTTTGAGGCTTTGTTGATTGATAAATCGATCAATTGATTGATATAGCTTTGCCTTAGGCTCGCCATTTGTCATTTTATATTATTCTCATAACAACAGAAGGCTCTTTCTATCATTAAAGCATGTTTACCAAAATTAAGTTGATATTCAAGATTTGACTGGCTGATGCCATAGAAATGGAGCGATAAATTTTCTTGTATTACCACTGTTATTTTCATACTTAAGTCGTAATTTAGTATATTGCTAACAAAGGTTGAAGTAGGTGTAGAGACACTGCTATGTGTATGGAATGAATAGTGTATAGATGTTTCTGTTCTCTCCCCACGTGTTATGCTGGAGACTGGGAATGAAGAGGTTTTCTGGGTGCGATTTCAATTGCCATTCGCAATTGATTGACAAAGGTCTGGCCAACTCTGACAACTAGCAAACTAAAATGCAAAGTTTGTTAAAATTGACTCTGCCTAAAATGGTAATGTGTCCAACAACAACAACAACAACTACCCAGTATAGTCCCTCAAATTGGGGTCTGGGGAGGGTAATATGTAGACGGGCCTTACCCCTACCCGAAAGGGCAGAAACGCTGTTTCCAATCGACCCTCGGCTCAGTGAAGGAAAGAAAAACAAAAACAAAAGAGCATTAGTAACTTTAGCAGAAATAGCGTAAATAATTATCTAAACATAAGAACCACAAATAAAATAGCATGCAATAATATTAGACAGTAACTACCATAAATAACTACCACACAAGGGAGACACAATCCAATACACAAATCATCTATGGATAGCCCTGCCAAGCCTCACCCAACCCCGGGTGAGGAGTACGAAATACTCTAGGAGCCCCTATTCTACAACCCTGATACTAGACCTCCAGATTTTCCTATCAAGTGCCATGTCCTCGGACACCCGCATTCTAGCCATGTCATGCCTAATCACCTCTCTCCAATACCTCTTAGGCATTCCTCTGCTTCGCCGTATGCCGACCATCGCCAGTCGCTCACAACTCCTCACCGGGGCATCCAGACTTCTCCTCCGCACATGCCCGAACCACCTCAGCCTCGCTTCTCGCATCTTCTCATCCATCGGGGCGACCCCCACCTTCTCTCCAATAACTTCATTCTTAATCTTATCTAACCTGGTGAGCCCGCACATCCACCTGAGCATCCTCATCTCCGCAACCTTCATTCTCTGAACATGAGAGTGCTTCACTGGCCAGCACTCCCCCCCATACAACATGGCAGGTCTAACCACAACTCTATAAAATTTCCCCTTGAGTTTATGTGGAACTTTCTTTTCACACAGGACTCCTGATGCAAGCCTCCACTTTGACCACCCCGCTCCTATACGATGAGTGACGTCCCCGTCAATCTCTCCGTCCCCCTGAATCACCGACCCAAGATATCTGACACTGTCCCTCTTGGCGATGACCTGAGATCCAATCATCACGTCCCTGCCTACTTCGCTCGGCTCGTCGCTAAACTTGCACTCCAGGTATTCTGTCTTAGATCTGCTTATTTTGAAACCCTTAGACTCGAGAGTCTATCTCCATACCTCTAACCTCTCAATAACACCGACCCTCGTCTCGTCTATCAAGACTATGTCATCAGCAAATAGCATACACCAAGGTACATCCCCTTGAATATGTCGGGTTAGAGCATCCATCACCAAGGCAAACAAGAGAGGGCTAAGTGCCGATCCTTGATGGAGCCCCATAACCACTAGAAAATGGTCTGAGTCGCCACCAACCGTCCTAACCCTTGTCTTAGCTCCATCGTACATGTCCTTGATTACTCTGATGTAGGCTTCCGGCACGCTCTTCGTCCATAGCACCTCCCTTGGGACCTTGTCATACGCCTTCTTCAAGTCGATAAGCACCATGTGCAGAGGTCCTCTTCTTATCCCTGAATTGCTCCACCAGCCTCATGACAAAGTAGATAGCTTCTGTAGTGGAGCGACCCGGCATGAAACCGAACTGGTTCACAGATATAAATGTCATCTCCCTCACCCTCGTCTCGATCACCGCTCCCAAACCTTTATGGTGTGACTTATTAATTTGATACCCCTATAGTTGTTGCAGCACTGAATGTCCCCTTTGTTCTTGTACAAGGGCACTCCACCTCCACTCCTCCGGCATCCTTTTGGTCCTGAAGATCGCATTGAACAACCTGGAGAGCCACTCCACTCCTGACCTACCCATGCATTTCCAGAACTCCATCGGGATCTCGTTAGGCCCGGTCGTTCGACCCCTACTCATCCTACGCAAAGCCCCCATGACCTCCTCCGCCCTAATGCGCCTACAGTACCCAAGGTCTCTATGTTGTTCTGAATGCCCTAACTCCCCTAGCTCTATGTTACGATCCCCCTCCTCGTTAAGTAAGTCTCGAAAGTATGCCTGCCACCTCTGTTTGACTTAAGACTCCCCCATCAGAACTCTACCATCCTCGCCCTTGATGCACCTAACTTGGTCAAACTCACGCGCCTTCCTTTCCCTTGTTTTAGCTAACCGGAATAACTTCCTGTCCCTGTCTTTCTCCCATAATTCCTTGTACATGCGACCAAACGTCGCGTTTTTAGCTTCCGTAACCGCCAGCTTTGCTTCTTTCCTCGCCACCTTGTAGATCTCCCTGTTCGCTCTCCGTTCTTCCTCACTTGTGCTCCGTGCCAACTTAGCAAATGCCGTCTTCTTCACCTCCACTTTTCCTTCGACTACATCGTTCCACCACCAGTCACCTTGATGTCTGCCTGAATAGCCCTTGGCTACCCCGAGCACATCCCGCGCTACCTCCCTAACCAAGTTTGCCGCTTCCCCAGAATTTCTCCAAGCTCCGCCCTCAGCTAACCTCCTCTCCAACTCCTGTGCTTTCTCCTTAGTCAAAATACCCCATCTAATCCGCGGTTGTCCCCGAGCACTCCTCTTCTTCCTCTTCACCCAGAGACCGACATCCATCACTAGGAGTCTATGAAGAGTCGAAAGGGACTCTCCCGGAATAACCTTGCAGTCCTTGCACATACCCCTATCGCTCCTTCTGAGGAGGAGGTAATCAATCTGAGTCCTCGCCGCCGAACTCTTGAAGGTGACCAGATGCTCCTCCCTCTTCTGAAATGTCGAGTTCGCAATCAGAAGCTCGGAAGCCCTGGCGAAATCAAGCTGTGACGTGCCTCCTCTGTTCCTAACCCCAAAGCCGCAGCCACCGTGCACCTCACCATAACCACCAGCATCAGCCCCAATATGACCATTAAAGTCCCCTCCAATAACTAACTTCTCAGATTAGGGAATACTACTCACCAGATCATCCAAGCCCTCCCAAAAGCGCCTCTTAACCTCCTCGTCTAAGCCCGTTTGCGGCGCGTAAGCGCTGATGACGTTGAGGACGCAACCCCCAATAACCAACTTAATAGACATTAACCTATCATTCACTCGCCTAACCTCGACCACGGACTCCCTTAGATCCCTATCTACCAAGATGCCCACCCATTCTTACCTCTCACGACCCCAGAATACCACAGCTTAAACCCGTCTACATTCCTCGCCTTCGACCCTTTCCACCTAGTCTCCTGGATACAGGCTATGTTAACCCTCCTCTTCTGAAGAACCTTCGCCAACTCAATGGACTTACCCGTCAGAGTGCCTATGTTCCACGACCCAATCCTTAATCTATGAGCGTCCACTACCCTCTTCCCACCCTTACCTCTTGCCCTACCCGCAGGAACACTCCCTGCCCCCTTACTCACCCCCGCCACCGCCCCTACCTCCGAGGACAAGACCTTACACTATCATCCCCGCCGCGTCCACTATCTCTCCAACTGACTATGGAGAATAGTGACGCACTCACGCACTATAGCAGAATACGCAAAAAGATGTAAACTAGATAGCAACAGAGTAAAACTCACGCGGAATGCTAGCTACAATACGTAAAAAGGTGTACAGAGTAAACAAGAGAGCGGTAGGTACCAACTCCCGAAGGAACCCGAAGGAAAAACCTGAAGTAGGCTTTGATGCGCCCGAGGCCAACTGCTACCAACTCTTGCATGCCGGTGATGCTCCGCTCTACTCGGCCGTACGCCTCGCGCTTGCCTGGGCAGCCGCAACTAGTTCCCTGGAGAATCACTCACAACCACCACGAAACCACTATGGGGGCGGCTGTCACCCGGTCGCCGGGGTGGACCTGGACAAAGTCGAAAAGGGAGGGGCAACAAGGGGGGGGGGGTTGCCGGACAGAGGTCGCCGGCGAGGGTTTCGGGACTAAAATTCGAGCTCAAGAAGGGCTGGGGAAAACGATCAGCAGGGAGAGAGAGGTGGTGGGTTTATGGAGGTAAGAGAGAAGAAGGGAGTGAGGAGAGGAGAAGGGAGACAGAGGAGAGGCGCTTGAAGGTCGGCGGCCAGAAATTCCGGTGATGAAACAGAGAAAAGAGAGAGAAAGGGTGGAGAAAAGAGAGAAAAGGGGGTGGAGAAGAAAGAGGAGGGGGGAGGAGAGAGGAAGGAGGGAGAAGAGCAGGAGAGAGAGGATGACTTACCTGGGGTTGCCGGTGCCGGAAAATCAGAAAGCAGCATGTTTGCACTAACAGGGAGAGAGAGACTTGAGGAGAGAGAAAGAGCCGTTATTCAAAAACCTCCAACTTTAACTTTCACCCAAATTAAAATGGTAATGTGTCCAAGAATAAATAATTCTGAATTTGCTTACTAGATTCGAGATGTGTCGTATGTCTTTACCAAAGGCATCTTGCTGCTATTATTTTCTGTTTTAAGCATCTTTTCTTTCAATGAAATGGAAAAGTGAAAAAAACAAGAGAAGATATAGCATTCTTCTTGAATGCACTTCTTAGCTGGGTGTCGCTTCTGCTGCTATATAACATATAGCATTATAATCCATCTGTGTTGAGAACGATGCTGTCTCTCTCTCATGATCTTAAGCTTCATTGTTAGCCTTGTGCTACTATTTAATAAACACTTGATTGAGCAAATTTGCTAATAACTTGGCCACATCACAGCTTTCAACTGGCGGAGGAGGTGGAAATATGGGAAAGAATCTAAATCATGGTGGGGGTGATGGAGGTGATGATGGTGGTGATGACGATGATTACTTCGATGATTTTGATGATGGTGATGAGGGAGATGATGGTGGACTCTTTAGGAGGCGAATGATACTGCAGGAGGTAAGAGGCCTCTGCAAGTGGATACTGTTTCTACTTATTCTGGGTTTATTCTACAGGGTTTATTGTACAGTATCATGTCACTCATAATTTTTCCATGTTGCCCAGTTGTTTGATTGTAAATTTGTTGATGCCGTGCTGAACGAGTGGCAGAAGACAATGATGGATTTACCAGCTGGACTTCGGCAAGCCTATGAAATGGTAAATTACTCTACTGAGTAGTTTTATTTGGTTGCATTATTTCTATGTCTAACTTTAGTTTCTGCTTGTTCATCCAGGGATTAGTCAGCTCTGCCCAAATGGTGAAATTTCTTGCTATCAATGCTAGGCCCACCATGGAGAGATCTATTTCTCGGTTACTTCCTCCAGGATTATCCAGGGCATTCATTGGCAGGTAATATATCATTATTACAGTACTCAAAACACCCCAGGACAATTACTTGGACAAAATCCTGTCTGCTAGATACACAGTATGTAATGGCATGTCAGTAATATCATTGCTGATCAGAGTAGTTATTTTGTCTGTTTAAATTAAGATCGTCTCAAATATCTTGCATCTTCAAGTACGTTTCTTAAGTGGGGATCTTAGATTCTTAGTAGCTCAGTTGGTTATTATCCGAACTTTCACCTTTTGGTAACGGTTCGATTCCCCACTTCGTAATCCCCTCCCCTATTTCCCCTTCCCTTACCGCTACCCCCTATGTATTATAATGATTTATTTAAAAGTACGTTTCTTACCATTTCTGCCATTACTTCAAAGCCTTATGATGTTGTTAGCTTCACAAGCTGTTTCATGAAGGTCAATTCCTTTTCACTAACTGGCCGCTAAATGAACGAGATATGAAGACTCTCTGAATGTACTTAGAAGAATAATGAAATGAATCGAATGGAGGGGTGAAAAGATATCAACCCAATACCATTTCCTGGGCACTCAGCTGCCAGGGGTTGCCAGGCTTGTTCGAGATTGTGAAAGATCTTTGAATGAAGCAGAACTTTTTTTATGTCCGAGAAATCCATCTGTGGCCGGCCTTTAGAACCATCCGCAGCCTACGAAACTCGGGCATAATGGGCCCGCCCCTCTACCTAGCTCCACTTAAATACTAGGCTTAGTTCACATGGTGCAGAACTCGAAGCTGTGACCTAAATCACAAGTTCCTCACCCTTTCCCATGCATTCAATGAAAGAGCTGCTACTGCAGTAGTGAACCAAAGAAGGCAAAGTGCCAAAAGGAACTTTCATTCTTCATAATTCTGCAGCCAAAATGTGGTTTTATTATGGGATTCCTATTATGACATGTGATGAGCTGGCAGGATTGTGTTTGATCTGCCCATGAAGGAGCAGCAGTCTTGTTTTTTGTTTCAAAAACTTGAAAGGAAATTGATAGCACCAATTTTGGACGAAGATCAAATCAAACCAGCAAAACCTATAAGATCTAAAACTCTGCAGGATGGAAGTTGCTCTGCCTATATCAGTCCCCAAACTTTAATGCTTTGTAAATCTATGGAGCAGTTTGACACCTTAGGCTATGTCATCTAAGCTTTTCAGATTTTAAATGTTGCCTAATATTTTGCTGTCTAAACCATGTCTTGAGTATTCAAGTTTTTTACCACATATTGAAGCCAGTATTTCCAGTTTCCTTATTTTTTTCTGGATTGTCTTTCTGTGACAGGAAGATCGCAGATCCGGCATTTGTGTACAAGCTGCTTCTGGAGCAGGCAACTACAATTGGTTGCTCAGTGTGGTGGGAGATCAAAAACCGTAAGGAAAGGTACTTTGTTTTTTTTCCTTTTCTTTTAATATTCTATTGGTTAAATTTTTTTATTTGGGTGGGGGTGGTGGGTCTTGACGGCTTTCTTCAAGCCACCCTACCTTGGGCGATCTTACCTGGTTCAGAAATGTTAAAAGCAAATAAAACTCTCTACAAGAGGATTGACTTAGTGCACATGTTTTCTTTTACTCTGATCTAGGATTAAACAGGAGTGGGATCTTGCACTTCTTAATGTTCTAACTGTAACGGCTTGCAATGCTGCTGTTGTTTGGACACTTGCTCCGTGTCATTCCTATGGGAATACATTCCGCTTCGATTTGCAGAACACATTACAGAAGCTTCCGAACAATATCTTTGAAAAAAGTTATCCTTTAAGAGAATTTGACTTGCAGAAGAGAATTCATTCTTTTTTCTATAAGGCAGCAGAGTTGTGTATGGTTGGACTCAGTGCAGGAGCAGTGCAAGGGGGTCTATCAAATCTTCTTGCCAGTAAAAAAGAGGGAAGGTAAACATTTTTTGGCAGATGGGTCATTTAATTTCTCCATTCAAGTTTCATTCATGTAAGGGAAATGTATAAGTATGTCATTGCTGATGGCTTCTTTCTTCCATTCACCAGGTTATCAGTGAGTATCCCATCTGTGAGCAGTAATGCACTTGGTTATGGGGCCTTCCTTGGTGTTTACGCAAACCTGCGTTACCAGCTGTTGAATGGATTTGACAGAGCTGTAATTAGTTACTTTGATGTTATTGGGGTGGCTCACTTCTTCAGCACTGCCATGAGGTATTTAGCTTTGAAATAGATGATATCATTGCATTTTGCAAACCGCAGTTTTATCACAGTCAATTTCATGTTTTGGTAGTTTACTCAGAAAATTCGTTTTTTCCCTTTTCTATTTCCTTCCTTTTCTAATATTGATACTGTTGAGTTGTCCCACATCGGAGGGATTTGAGGTCCTTGGTCTCCTTATATGGCTTGGGCAATCCTCACCTCATAAGCTAGCTTTTGGGGTTGAGTTAGGTTCAAGGTCCATTCTTATCATGGTATCAGAGCCAGGCCCATCCCAATTATTGTTACCGATGTTGGGCCCCCATTTATGTTGTCCACGCTCCAGAGATCTGGGCGTGAGGGGGGGTGTTGAGTTGTCCCACATCGGAGGGATTTGAGGTCCTTGGTCTCCTTATATGGCTTGGGCAATCCTCACCTCATAAGCTAGCTTTTGGAGTTGAGTTAGGTCCAAGGTCCATTCTTATCAGATACAAAAGACGATTACCCCTGTGACTAAGGCTATAATTTGCACTTCAGTCAGGTCTATAGTATTTTCTGAGTTCTTCAGATGCAGTACTTAATGACTGCAGTTTTAAGAGCAATTTCTGTTTCTGTAAAAGAAAGATCACCATCTGTATCCCAAGACTAGATGAAATTATATGCAATATCTTGGATTAGAGATCAGGATATATTTGTGTGTATATCGTTGATCTTGTAATAGTATTGGTGTTTACTTGATTTGATCTTTTCCAGCACTATAATATTTTTGTATTGTTATACAGAGCCTTGAATGTTCAAGTAGGAGAGGCATCAAGGCTAGCTTGGCTTGGTGTGGAGGTGGATCCATTGGCTCATTCAGATGATGTCTTGAAGGCATACAGTCGGCCTACTGAAGGTCTCGAGCAGTCATCATCAAAGTGGTTCATATCCAAGAACGCCATTGTTTCCGGGCTCGGGCTTCTTGGTATCAAACAGGGTCAGAGTAACTCGACTGAGGGTGAAACACCAGCAGCTCCCAAGGCTCGGAGGAAAAGAGTAGTCAAGAAAAAGGTAGCAAGTCGAGCCTAGGTAGTTGATATAGTAGGCCATCAACTGCTCAATTTTTGCGAACCTGAGTCTTGGAATGAGGATTTTTGGTCTAAAGCATCAAGCAAAGAAGCTGAGATGCAAGTCCAATTATGATCACTACAGTTGGAAGTGATTCAGTTGTTCCAGGAAGCTGGGAATGCTGCTTCTAGATTTTTATAAAAGGAGGACAAGATTTAAGATTGAAGTTTGCAAATCTTTTCAATGGCTAGGTGTGGTAGGTATATTGCCGATCATTCTTTTTATTTTCATATGCTTATAGTTTCATGGCTAAACCTTTTCTTTTAACTTTCTTTTTGTCGCTGGTAATGCATGGCACTAGAGCTCTATTATGAGAATCACGTAATTTGCTTGCAAAAAGTTTACCATTCTTCCGCCCTTCCTCCTAAACCAGATGACAGGGATGAGCAAAAGTGAAACGAATTAAACTAATATATTGAAATTAAACAAAAAAATTAATAAATTGAAGAAATACACTAACGATCTACAGTAAGTAAATGCTAATTATTTATATGTTGTTCTTTGCTTTGATGTAAACATGTAATTCATCTATCTCCATTTTTTTAGTTTGTTAAAAAATAAATAAATTTGGGGTACCATAATTGGCGAAAAAGGAAAAGGAAAATGAAGCCATGTGCTCATGTTCATTTTTTTGAAGGGATGACGTGTCGCTTTAGATGCCTTACAATCCCCCTATCGGAAATGACACAAGTCAAATTTCCTTGTTGCTGACTTGCCGGATATGGGGATCAATTCTATAGTATTATCTCGTTATCATCTCAGCTTCGAAATATATTAGATAACCTCAGAGCTCCATCACCTCCATTAATATCGCCGGCGGTCGGGCGGTCGGCGGCGAAATGGAAACTCTGTACTCCACCATTCACTATTGGCTAGTTAATCATCCAACTATCACAAAATTCCAGTGGAAAGAAGGTTCCACATTCGGTGCATCGCCACTGTTCCTCACACTCACAGTCCTCACTCTCACTTTCTCTTTCCACCATTTCCCTCTTCTCCCTCCGCCTCATCTCAGCCGTCCACCCAATGCCGAAAAATGACTGGACTTGGGTCATCTGCTTCCCAGCCAATCACACTCCTCCACGTGGACCTGTCTTTTTCTGGGCTTACATTTTTTACTTCTCCAAGATTCTTGAATTTGTGGACACCCTTTTGATCATTCTAAGTGGGTCTCGAACTAGACGTTCCTTCACGTGTACCATCATGCGGCGGTGGTTGTCATGTGTTATTTGTGGCTTTCTTCTTCTCAGACTCTGTTTCCTGTGGCGCTTGTTACCAAAGCTTCAGTTCATGTGCTAATGTACGCTTATTATTTTCTGTGTACCTTGGGAGTACGGCCATGGTGGAAGAGATTGGTCACTGACTTTCAAATTATCCAGTTTGTGTTCAGCTTCTTGATTTCGGGTTTAATGTTGTACTATCACTTTACCGGGTCGGGTTGCTCTGAATCCAAGGATGGTGCTTCAATGCAGTTTTCAATGCTTCTCTTTTGGCGCTCTTTCTTGATTTTCATTCTAAGAATTATGCCAAGAAAACGAAAGATTATTTAGACAAGAATAAGCTGTTGTTAGAATATATTATAAGCCATGCGTATTGATATAGTATTCTTTATAAACAATTATTTATTTACTTGTTTAAATTCAATAAAGTTTTATTTTAAATAGATCATGTGTTGGTTTGTGCGTTCATTGCTTACAACATACTAGATGATTTAGTGTATAGAGTTTAGCTTATACACGAAAGATTAAATCATCAATTTTTGTAAGACATAAAAGTTAATATTCACAGTCTAATGATGGAATTGAACAAATCATCGGATTGATTGTAGCATAAGATTAAATATAATGTATCTTGATTATGGGAATGATTTAATTCCAACTTCTTGTGCTAATACATTTTGTATGTATTGAATGGATCAAGTAGAGATGAGTATTTTATACTGACTTTATAAAATAATTTTTCTAGTCCATTTAATGTACTTATACTCTTAATCCTGATATAATTATTATTAGATGTGTATGTCACTTGTTTTGATTTATTAAAAGGCGAGATTCTTTCGCGAGTCAATAAGCCTGGTAAATTGGATAACATTGGCGAAGTAATAATTAGTTGATGGAATCTATGTCTCGATTTTGAGATTGATGATACTCCTTTATGAAAGCTTATAAGTTTTTATGTGTAAACCCGGCCGGTGGATTTTGTATCCGACACATGAAATAAAGTAAGTGTAAGTATAAAGGAAGTAATCGATAAATTAAATAGTCAGTAATTTAATTTGATTCATTAGTATCTGAATCTTAACATGAGGAGTTAAATAAGGTTTTATATAAGAATTTTGAAATTGAATTAAGGAGTGCAATTACGAATTTTTAGTGGAATAATTCGTAATTTATTATGATGGAAATTAATTTCAGAATTTCGAAATTAATATCATAATAGGAAGCATTGTTAATTAAATTTTGTGGTCCCTACTGTGCCTAAATAATAGGAAATAGTGGAAACTGTTACTGAGTGGGAAATAAAATGTGGAAACCGGCCCTTAGTGGGAGAAGAAAACCTAACAGGTTTTGGAAACGGTTTTGGCCTAAAAAATGCAGCTATAAGGGCTGGACGTTTTTGATACAATTCTGACTGCGGTTTCTACTAGAATTTTGTCCACCCAAAATTCTCTATTTTCGGTTATTATTTGGGTAACACAGTAGAAGACTGTGGAAAGATGCTGGTACTTTTTCAACCGAGGAACTGAAGAACGACATAGATTTATTGTGTTTACGCTTCAAGAGGTAATCCTAAAATCTCCATACGTGCTAGTTGTTTAGACTACACATGAATAAGATTCTATTATTGCTTCCGCTGTGGTATATATTCCATCAATGTCTAATTAAATTATTAGAATAAACCATAAGGATAAATATCATGTTCTATATGCAAGTTTTGAATTACATGCAAAGTTTGTTTTTCTGAAAACCTGCACTGTTTTTGGTGTGATTATCTGTTATGGGTAATATAGATTATTCTAAAAACTTGACGTATCCTTTTAATATTGGTGATTTTGCGTTAGAATAATCTGAAAGTCGATTTTTATCATGTAAAACGGGAAAACAAGTTTTGCCGAATTAGGGTAGAAAATCGGAGGTCAAAAAGTTGACAAACTTCGATTGACCTGAAATTTGGCAGGTCCTTGCGAAACGGCCCAGTGAGCAATAAACATGGATTTCTCATGACTGAAGCCGTTTTTTGGGCTTTCGGGGTCGTTTAGATGGTGTTTTTGCTGTTTTTCTAAAATTCTGAAATTTTTTGTTAGTTATTTTTAATTCCAGTAATTGTGGGGATCAATTCCCTTGGTCCCCGGGCTTAAAAATTAGTGATATAATATTTTTACACGTTGACGTAGGTCTTCTTCCATATCGGATAAAAATATTATTAATAATCACTATGTTATACTAGTCATTGATTATTTGTATTTACTCTCCATCTGAGTATGCATGTTAGTTCAATGGAACTAATATATGTTGAATGTTGATATTCATTTGGCTTAAATTAACAGTTTACTCTCCATCTGAGTATGACCTGTTTAAGTTTATGGAGTGAAAATCTGTCATTATATATGTATATTGCAAGAATAGCTTCTTTCCCATCGAAATTTGTTGTTCAAGGTGCATAGATTGTATATATATAATGTGTTTTGAATTTTAATGTTCATAATACAAACTGATTTGATCTACTTAAATATTTAATGTCTCCCAGATTGACAATGACTGCTTTCAATCCCCTTACTGCCATTCTTACCCAAAACAAACTTGAGGGTCCAAATTATGTTGATTGGAAACGAAATTTGGATATTGTTCTAATTGTTGAACAGTACAAATTTGTGCTCGATGAGGTGTGTTCAGAAAAACCTGGAGGTGATGCCACAGATGATGAACAAAAGGCTTACCAGAAATGGATTAAGGCCGATGAGATGGCGCGGTGTTACATTTTGGCATCCATGTCGAATGTTCTGCAACATCAACATCAGTCGATGGAATCTGCTTATGACATTCTTGAAAATCTCAAAGAAATGTTTGGAGATCAGAATCGTGCGGCTAAGCAGACTGCCATGAAAGCCCTTCTGAATACCAAAATGGTTGAAGGTTCATCGGTAAGTGACCGTGTTCTGAAGATGATGAGTCTTCTGCATGAACTGGAAGTCATTGGAGCTAACATTGATTAGGACACCCAGGTTGAAATAATCCTGCAGACTTTGCCTGACAGTTTTCAGCAGTTTCGCCTGAATTATAACATGAACAAAATGGATTTGTCCCTTCCGAAATTGCTGAATGAGCTGCAGTCGACAGAGACTATTATCAAGTCCCAAGCTCCTCCCCTGGCATTGAATTTTGAGGCAGGTTATTCTTCTAAGCCGAATGGCGGGCAGAAAAGGAAAAAGGTTCAAAATCCCTCTGTTGGTGGCGTGACTGCTGGTGTGAAAAAGGCTAAGGGCAAGTGTTATCACTGCAAGCAGCCCGGGCATCATAAGAAGCAGTGTCCATCTTATCTGGCAAAGCTGAAAAACAAACCAGGTGATTTACATCTACTTGACGTTGAAACATTTTTAGCGGCTGTTTCTACCATGTCATGGTGTGTATATTCGTGAGCCACTAATCATATCTGCACTTATTTGCAGGGGTTTCAGGTAACGCGGCGGCTAAGTAGAGGAGAAATAATGTTTATCAAGCAGACGGTTCAGCAGCCCCAGCTTTACAATTAGGAAATATTAGTATTTCGTTTGGTAGTGGTAGAGTTTTAGCTTTAAAAGACACATTATATGTACCTTCCATTAGAAGGAATTTAATTTCGGTTTCTAGCGCTATGAGAGATGGTTATGATTTTAATTGTCATGACATTGATAAATGTGTTATTACTCACAATAAGCATTATCTCTCTTCGACTACATTAATTAATGGTCTTTTTGTTGTTGACTCTATTCCTAAACCGTTACCGCCTAAAGAACTGAATAATGTTGATTTACCAAGTAAGAGAAAACGTTCTTTTGAATTGAGTGAAACATATTTATGGCACTTGCGTTTGGGTCATATAAATCTAAACAGAATTTTTAGGCTGGTCAGGGATGGACCTTTAAGTTCATTGAAAGTGGAGGCACTACCAACTTGTGAATCTTGTTTAGAAGGAAAAATGACAAAACAAAATTTCCCCTCAAAGGAAATCGGACAAGTGATAAATTAGAGTTAATTCATTTTGATTTGTGTGGTCCAATAAATGTCCAAGCAAGAGGTGGTTTTGAGTATTTTGTGACTTTCACAGATGATTACTCAAAATATGGATATATTTATTTGTTGCGTCGAAAGTCTGAATGTTTTGAAAAGTTCAAAGAATTCAAGATTGAGACTGAAAAGCGACATAATAAACATATCAAGACACTACGATCTGATCGTGGTGGGGAGTACCTCTCTATGGGCTTCATTGGTTATTTATCAGAATGTGGAATTACATCTCAATTATCTGCACCTGAAACTCCACAACAAAATGGTGTAGTTGAAAGAAGAAATAAGACTCTTATGGAAATAGTTAGATCAATGATGAGTTATTCAGATTTGTCTTCGTCTTTTTGGGGACATGCCTTAGAAACTTCGAATTGCGTTCTGAACTTAGTTCCTTCAATGTCAGTACCCTTGACCCCTACAGAATTATGGACTGGGCGGAAGCCTAGTCAGCGGCATTTTCGAGTTTGGGTTGTCCAGCACATGTGCTAAAGGGGAAAACGGATAAATTGGAGGCAAGAACAGATGTATGCGCGTTTATAGGTTATCCAAAAGGGATGAAAGGTGGTTTATTCTATTGTCCTAAAGAGAAAAAGGTAATTGTTAGCACAAATGCCAAATTTATTGAAAAGGACTATTTGATGAACCATGTTCCTAGAAGTAAACTCGTTTTATAGGAACTTATCAAAGGAATGGAAACTCAGTCATCTCAAATCAAAACGACCATATCCAAACCCTGAAATCGATTTGACATACCATTTCACCTTAGTAGTGGGAGAAATGTCAATAGACTAAATGTCCCACAAGAACAAGTACCCGAAGTCATACTACCACAAAGTAGTGGGAGTCATGTTGAGCAGACTGCACAACAGGAAGAAGTCGTTGATATCCCCGTGGATAGCATGGAGATTCAGGTTCCTGATGATGTTGTGGTTCAACCACAAAATCAAAGTGATGTAGTTGCAACTGATGTAGTGCGTAGTCGTAGTGGGAGAGAAATAAGACAGCCAGTTCGTTATACGCTCTTGGGAGAATCATATGATAGGATCCCCGAGGAGCCTACCTACGAACCTGTCAATTACGACCAAGCACTACATAATAAGGATGCCGATAAGTGGGTTGCTGCTATGAAATCAGAGATGGAGTCTATGTACTCTAATCAGGTCTGGGAGCTTGTAGAACCAGGTGATGGGGTTAAATCCATTGGATGCAAGTGGATCTATAAGAAAAAGAGAGGTGTAGACGGAAAAGTACAAACTTTTAAAGCAAGGCTTGTAGCGAAAGGGTTTACTCAGAAAGAAGGGATCGACTATGAGGAAACCTTCTCGCCGGTAGCCATGCTTAAGTCTATATGGATTCTCTTATCTATTGATGCTCATTATGATTATGAGATTGGGGAAATGGATGTCAAGACAGCTTCCTTAATGGAAGTCTTGATGAGTGCATCTATATGATGCAACCAGACGATTTTATGGAAAGTGGCAAAGAACACATGTTGTGTAAGCTTAAAAGGTCCATTTATGGACTAAAATAGGCATCTAGGTCATGGAACACTTGTTTTGATAAGGCGATTAAAACTATTGGTTTTGATCAGTGCCTTAACGAATCTTGTGTATAAAAAGTGGGATGGGGACAAAGTGGCATTTTTGATCTTATATGTAGATGACATACTGCTCATAGGAAATAATGTGGGCATGTTGAATCCAGTTAAGCAATGGTTGTCCACACATTTTGATATGAAAGATTTGGGAGAAGCGGCTCATATCCTTGGGATCAAACTCTTGCGAGATCGCAAGAAAAGGATATTAGGATTATACCAAGGTCTTTATATTGATACAATACTCTCCAGGTTTAGCATGCATGATTCAAATAAATGATTTCTTCCTTTCACACATGGAATTTATCTATGTAAAGATCAGTCTTCTAAGACTGATGAATAGATAGAAAAGATGAAGGCGGTCCCTTATGCATCAGCTGTGGGGATCCTCATGTATGCTATGTTATGCACTAGGCCTGATATCTGCTTTGCCGTTGGCATTGTCAGCAGATTTCAGTCTAATCTTGGGAAAGAGCATTGGACATCGTTTAAACATTTATTCAAGTACCTGAAAAGGACTAGGGATTACATGTTGATCTACCATTCGGATGACCTCGTACCTATTGGATATACCGATTCGGATTTCCAATCAGACAGAGATTTTAGAAAGTCTACCTCAGGTAATGTGTTTACTCTTGGAGGTAGAGCCATAAGTTGGAGGAGTATCAAGCAAACTTGTGTTGCTGATTCCACCATGGAAGCCGAATATGTGGCAGCCAAAGAGGCAGTTTGGCTTGGTAATTTCCTGAGAGAGTTGGATGCGGTTCCCTCAATTCAAGCGCCAATTACACTTTACTGTGATAATAGTGGTGCGGTTGCAAATTCAAAGGAGCCATGAAGCCATAAGAGGGCAAAGCACATTGAGCGTAAATATCATTTAATTCGTGATATAGTGCAGAGAGGGCATGTAGTGGTCACCAAGATTGCGTCAGAGAACAACTTGGCAGATCCGTTTACTAAGACCTTACCACAAAAGACTTTTGATAAGCATGTAGAGGAATGGGTGTCAAAATTGTAGACGCATGGTTATTAGTCTAAGTGGGAGATTGTTAGAATGTACTATAGGCCATGCGTATTGTTATAGTATTCTTTATGATCAATTATTTATTTACTTGTTTAAATTCAATAAAGTTTTATTTTAAATAGATCATGTGTTGGTTTGTGCGTCCATTGCTTACATAGTAGATGATTTAGTGTATAGAGTTTAGATTGTACGCGGAAGATTAAATCATCGGTTCTTGCAAGACATAAAAGTTAATGTTCACAATCTAATGATGGAATTGAATAAATCATCGGAATGATTGTAGCACAAAATTAAATATAATTTATCTTGATTATGAGAATTTTTAATTCCAACTTCTTGTTGTTAGTATTTATGCCCGTCACTAGAGGGGGGGGGGGTGAATAGTGCGGCACGAGAATATTGATAAATATTGTGGAATTAAAAATTGCAGGAGTAAAGTAAATGCGGTAATTAAAATAGTAAGGAAAGAACACACCGAATTTATCCTGGTTCACCACAACGTGTGGTTAGTCCAGTCCCCGAGAGACTCTCTCGAGATTCCACTAACTCCGTTAAGCTTACAGGTGCCTAACAAACCGTTACACTTGCTCGTAGATGTACACTCTACAAGACTTCAACTTGCTCGAGGATACCGCACCTCAAGACTTCACCTTGCTCGTGGATACCGCACCACAAGACTTCAACCACTAAGATTGAGGGTACTTAGCAAACCCGACAATCAATGAGAAGATATGGTCTTCTCAAACACCTTTCTCTTTTACAACAAGAACTCTCTCAAAAGAGTAGATAAAGAGATACAATATTAGCTCTATGAACAACTCAAAGTTGTCTCTCAAATGGCTCAACAAAAGCTCTATAATGATGCACAAATGATATCAATATGTATATGAACAATGAGAGGTGTTGTGTGTCCCAATTCAGCTCAAAAGACCTCTATTTATATGTGTTATAAGTTGTATGTCCGTTGCTTAATTGGCAATCAATTATGCTGATTTTATGCCAAGATAATCTATTATCAGATTTGGATAATGGATTATCAGCTTACCGTTACAAAATTGGAAGCTGATTTTATGCAACATAATCGATTATTGTGATATGCATAATCGATCATGTTGTTACAGTGTTCAAAAACTGGCAACGGATAATAGAATAATCGATTATGCTCTTCTGATAATTGATTATTTTGCTGTTTTGTAAATTCCGGTTTACACTGTCTTAACATAATCGATTATCAACATGACATAATCGATTATTTCTGTCCAGCTTGGAAAGACATGTTTAAAGTTCATTTTGGCTAAAATGAAAATGTTTGAAATCATTTTGTTTGAAGTATTTGAAATATGATTTGATAAAATGATTTTATGCATATTTATGATGACCTATGTTGAGCCAAAAGACGAGATAACTTTAAACGTTGCTCTTACATTTGTTCTACCTAACGACCTACGCCTTGGGTCTTCGGTCTTGAACTTTTGAGCTCGTCTTTGGCTTGTCTATGCAATTCCGTCATCAATATGTTTCTTGGCATTCAATCTTGATTGATTGATTCATCACCATTGATTCGTCAACCATCTCGATTGTTTGCTAATGCATCTTCGTCGTTTGTCATACAATATCGTTGTTTGACAATTGACTTCATTGTTTGTCATTCATCAAAACCTATACCTGGAAATCATGCTAATACAACCAAAGCACACATGTCAAATATATCAATGATTTCCAAACGAGGTTAAACGAGGTCTTACAATTTCTCCCTTTTTTATAATGGCAAACAATAGGTGATATGCATTATAGGAGATAACAATTGACTTCACTGTTTGTCATTCATCAAAACCTATACCTGAAAATCATGCTAATACAACCAAAGCGCACATATCATGGATAGAATGATTTTCTATAATTTTCCCCTTTTTGATAATGACAAACAACAGGAGATATGCATATCGGATTCCCCCTAAATTCATGCTATATCTCAACATACAGTTCATGCAAACTATTCCCCTTAATGATAATTCCCCCTCAAATAAGGCATACTGTAACGTAGATTCATTCCCCCTTATTTGATGCATATCGCCTAATTTCTTCTCCCTTTTGGCATTAGCAAAAAGAGAGTATACAAAGGCTATTATCCCCTTTCAACACTTTCCCCTTTTGGGTATATCAATTGTTAGTGTCAAATATAAGATAGGAAATACAATGAGGAATATACATTGACGATATTTAAAAAATCATACCAACATGAAATAATACCAAATGTTAGTAAAAATATAACAACCGTATCAAAGGTTATTTTTAGCGAATATACCAACTGTTACAAAAATATATCAATCATTATTTTCAAAATGATACCAATTGTTATAAAAACATGATAACATCAATTGGTTACCAATTGTTAGGAAAAACAAAATAAACATCTGTTTTTTATTAAAAATATACCAACATTAAAAAAATATCTACTGTTAATTTTTTAATAAATCAAGAGTTGTATTAAAAAATAAATCATTTATTTTTCAAGAATATACCAACTGTTATTCAAATCAAAACTAATATTCATCAAAACATGAATGAAATGTTTTTAACAAAAACATGCTAACAGTTAATACATACCAACTGTTACCAACTGTTAAATAAGACAAACATTTCAAATGTTATTTTTATCAAAAAGATACTAATTGTTAACACATATCAACAATTAGGTTTTTATCAAAAAAATAACTAATATTCGTCAAAACATGGATCAATCATTATTTTTAACAAAAATAATTGATACCAATTGTTATTCAAAATAAAAGTTATCAAAACATGAATAAAAAAAAATTGATACCAATTGTTAACAAGACATATCAATCGTTAACACATATCAACTATTTACGTTTTTATTAAAAATATGATAACTAACCGAAATTCCCCCTCGATGCAATAAGGTTTCGTGCTTGGTGCATCTACTACGATATTGTAGTCTTCAAGCACACCTGCAAACGTACCTAAAAATAGGTTTTAGGTACCCAAACACTTTTGGGTCCTTGGGGGTTAGGCAAATAATAATCATAGCCATACGATAAATCTCTATGTTTTTCAAAACATACGAGTGCTATGTGTCCTACCCGGTTGCAATAATGACATATAATGTTCGGGTTGTGCATATGTCTTGGTTGAGCCAAAAACGTTCTAGGTGATCTAAAGTCGTTATTCCTAGACGTATTACGATTCCTAGAGTTATTTCTAGGTGGTCTAAAATGATTCATTTTAGACTCATTATCAAAATTCCTAGAGTTGTTTCTAGGTGGTCTAAAATGATTCATTTTAGACTCATTACCAAAATTTCTAGAGTTGTTTCTAGGTGGTCTAAAATGATTAATTTTAGACTCATTAGTGAAGTTCCTAGAATTATCTCTAGGTGGTCTAACTTCATTTCTATCATCCTTTCTAATATTCTTCTTAATTTCTTCAATTGTTTTAGGATCATCAACACTACGTTTTTCTAGTGTGTTTCTAAGTTCAATGTTCTCTATTTTCAAAGACTTACAAGAAGAACAATTTGAACTTTGATCAATTGAAGAGGCTTTAGTCATCTCCTTAATTTTATTTCTAAGATCAATATTGTCATTTTCCAAAAATTTATTTTTCTCTTCTAAAACATTAATTTTAGCCTTGGCCTCTTTGGAGATTTTTGAAGTCTTTTTCAATTCACCATATAAGTCATGAAAAGCTTCTTGTAATTCTTCAAAAGAATAAGAGTTAGAATTACTTACCTCTTCTTCCTCGTTGGCCATGAGGCATAATACGGCAGTTTCATCGCCCGAGCTGTCCGAATCCCATGTCACGCGCCTTTGGTGTTTCTTCTTTTTCTTGTCCTTGGGTTTTGGACAATGTGACTCGGTGTGGCCAAGTTTTCCACACTTATGGCATGAAGGACTTGGTTCTTCCTTCTTTATTTCCTTTTTCATAAACTTATAAAACTTTTCGATCAAGGCATTGGAAATATTATCATCATCACCATCCGAATCGCTTACCTCTTCTCTTTTAGAGGATGAGGCTTTGAAGGCAATACCTGGACCTTTATTTCCAAGATAAGGATAAAGAATAGTGTTTTCATAAGTTTTGAGGTTACCTCTTAGTCCATCAATTGTGACGTCCGTGATTCCTATCGACTCTTGGATGGCATTGGCTTTGGATCGCCATTCTGGAGTGAGACTCCGGAAGATTTTTCGAACTAGATCTTTGTCCGAATATACTTTTCCGAGAGCATGGAGATCGTTGATGATCATTGAGAACCGTTCGAACATAATATCGATGCTTTCATTCTCCCTCATTCTAAAGAGTTCATATTCATGTGTTAGAAAATCAACTTTAGATTCTCGGACTTGAGGCGTACCTTCATAAGTGATCTCGAGTTTATCCCACATCTCCTTGGCGGTTGTGCAACACGAAATCTTCCGATAGTCATCCGGATTCACCGCACAATATAATAAGTTGACGGCCTTTGCGTTATTTTCAACTTTCTTGACGTCCTCGGCATCATATTCATCTTCCTCCTTTGGAACCGTGGTTTCCCCAACTTTCTTTGTTGGCATTTGTTCACCGTTCTTGATGATTTGCCACAAGTGAAAGTTATTTGATTGGATGAAGATTCTCATCCGCTCTTTCCAATATGTGAAATTTGTTCTGTCAAATAGTGGAGGCCTACAGGTGGAGTGTCCTTCGCTCATCATTCCTGCGCTCAATATTCTCAAAAAAATATATTCGTTCTCTCAACCGGTTAAGGCTTTCAGAGAGTTAGGCTCTGATACCAATTGTTAGTATTTATGCCCGTCACTAGAGGGGGGGTGAATAGTGCGGCACGAGAATATTGATAAATATTGCGGAACTAAAAATTGCAGGAGTAAAGTAAATGCGGTAATTAAAATAGTAAGGAAAGAACACACCGAATTTATCCTGGTTCACCACAACGTGTGGTTAGTCCAGTCCCCGAGAGACTCTCTCGAGATTCCACTAACTCCGTTAAGCTTACAGGTGCCTAACAAACCGTTACACTTGCTCGTAGATGTACACTCTACAAGACTTCAACTTGCTCGAGGATACCGCACCTCAAGACTTCACCTTGCTCGTGGATACCGCACCACAAGACTTCAACCACTAAGATTGAGGGTACTTAGCAAACCCGACAATCAATGAGAAGATATGGTCTTCTCAAACACCTTTCTCTTTTACAACAAGAACTCTCTCAAAAGAGTAGATAAAGAGATACAATATTAGCTCTATGAACAACTCAAAGTTGTCTCTCAAATGGCTCAACAAAAGCTCTATAATGATGCACAAATGATATCAATATGTATATGAACAATGAGAGGTGTTGTGTGTCCCAATTCAGCTCAAAAGACCTCTATTTATAGGTGTTATAAGTTGTATGTCCGTTGCTTAATTGGCAATCAATTATGCTGATTTTATGCCAAGATAATCGATTATCAGATTTGGATAATGGATTATCAGCTTACCGTTACAAAATCGGAAGCTGATTTTATGCAACATAATCGATTATTGTGATATGCATAATCGATTATGTTGTTACAGTGTTCAAAAACTGGCAACGGATAATAGAATAATCGATTATGCTCTTCTGATAATCGATTATTTTGCTGTTATGTAAATTCCGGTTTACACTGTCTTAACATAATCGATTATCAACATGAACATAATCGATTATTTCTGTCCAGCTTGGAAAGACATGTTTAAAGTTCATTTTGGCTAAAATGAAAATGTTTGAAATCATTTTGTTTGAAGTATTTGAAATATGATTTGATAAAATGATTTTATGCATATTTATGATGACCTATGTTGAGCCAAAAGACGAGATAACTTTAAACGTTGCTCTTACATTTGTTCTACCTAACGACCTACGCCTTGGGTCTTCGGTCTTGAACTTTTGAGCTCGTCTTTGGCTTGTCTATGCAATTCCGTCATCAATATGTTTCTTGGCATTCAATCTTGATTGATTGATTCATCACCATTGATTCGTCAACCATCTCGGTTGTTTGCTAATGCATCTTCGTCGTTTGTCATACAATGTCGTTGTTTGACAATTGACTTCATTGTTTATCATTCATCAAAACCTATACCTGGAAATCATGCTAATACAACCAAAGCACACATATCAAATATATCAATGATTTCCAAACGAGGTTAAACGAGGTCTTACACTTGTGCTAATACATTTCGTATGTGTTGAACAGATCAAGTAGAGATGAGTATTTTATACTGACTTTATAAAATAATTTCTCTAGTCCATTTAATGTACTTATACTCTTATTCCTGATATAATTATTATTAGCTGTGTATGTCACTTGCTGTTTTGATTTATTAAAAGGCGAGATTCTTTCGCGAGTCAATAAACCTGGTAAATTGGGTAACATTGATATACATTGTCGAAGTAATAATTAGTTGATGGAAGCCATGTCTCGATTTTGAGATTGATGATACTCATTTATGAAAGCTTATAAGTTTTCATGTGTAAATCCGGCCAGTGGATTTTGTATCTGACACATGAAATAAGTTAAGTGTAAGTCTAAAGGAAGTAATCGATAAATTAAATAGTCAGTAATTTAATTTGATTGATTAGTATCTGAATCTTAACATGGGGAGTTAAATAAGGTTTTATGTAAGAATTTTGAAATTGAACTAAGGAGCGCAATTACGAATTTTTAGTGGAATAATTCGTAATTTATTATGATGGAAATTAATTTCAGAATTTCAAAATTAATATCATAATAGGAAGCCTTGTAAATTAAATTATGTGGTACATACTGTGCCTAAATAATAGAAAATAGTGAAAACTTTTACTGAGTGGCAAAGAAAATGTGGAAACTGGCCCTTAGTGGGAGAAGGAAACCTAACAGGTTTTGAAAACGGTTTGGACCTAAAAACGCAGCTCTCTCTCTCTCTCTCTCTCTCTCTCTCTCTCTCTCTATATATATATATATATATATATATATATATATATATATATATATATATATATATATATATATATATATATATATATATATACATACATACATATAGGGGCTGGACGTTTTTGATACAATTCTGTTTGCGGTTTCTACTAGAATTTTGCCCATCCAAAATTCTCTATTTTCGGTTATTATTTGGGTAACACAGTAGAAGACTGTGGAAAGCTGCTGGTGCTTTTTCAACCGAGGAACTGGAGAACGACATAGATTTATTGTGTTTACGCTTCAAGAGGTAATCCTAAAATCTCCATACGTACTAGTTGTTTAGATTACACATGAATAAGATTATGTTATTGCTTCCACTGTGGTATATATTTCAAGAATTGCATATTTGCATGCATGGGAAATAAGTTTCATCTTAATTAATCTTGACATGAGCTTGACTTTTGCTTTGCATTATTTTGTGATAGGCTATTACTCATTTCAGAATAGTTGAATTTGCTTATGAAATGAATGAGAATTAAATGGGCAAATTAGCTCTGCTTGTTGTCTACTTAAATAAAGATTGAACTGGAAACTGACTGAGCAAAATCCTATCTCTTTTACCTGTTTGTCAATGAAAATTTGTGACTAACAACGGGAACGTAAGTAACTACAGAAATGCGGGGGCAATGATAGAGACATTTTTTAGTAATCTGTTCCCAAATAAAAAATAAAAAAATAAAATCAAAGTGTAAAAACATTTTTGTAAAAGATCAAGTATATATACAACACACCAGCATCGCTTGAAAATAATGCAAAGTAAATAATAATTTGAGATAAAAGTAAAGTGGAAATCAAAACCAATTAAAAGTTAAATTGTGACAATAGACTGACACCACTTCTATAAAATTCTACATAGGCGCGTGCCAATTGAGGAAGTTGGGAGGTGCTTCATCGAGTTATGTTCTAAATCTTATACTATGATTTAGTACTAGGACAAGGAAAAGATAAATGAAATATACGTAGTTACTAGTGTGATGACCCAAAAGGTCATCATTTATTTTTATAATGAATATACGTATTGAGGCCTTAAAAACCTCTTTTAGCATCATTTAGATTTGCATGCGTAATACGGACGCGTAGCCGAAAAGCTATTACGTGAAAATCTGTGAAAATGATAAGTTTTGACTATAAAATAGATTAAGTTGACTTCGATCAATATTTTGGGTAAACTGACCCGGACCCGTGATTTCACGGTCCTGGAGGGTCCGTAGGAAAATATGGGACTTGAGCATTTGCCCGCAATCAAATTTTGAGGTCCCAAGCTTGAGAAATGAATTTTTAAAGAAAATTATTTTCTGAAACTATTTATGAGATTTGAAAGTGAATTGTGATTAAAACTTGATGGTATTGGGCCCTATTTTGGTTCCGGCGATCAGTACATGTCTTATATGTGATTTAGGATAAATCTGTGAAATTTGGTAAGAAACGGACTTGAAACGACGTGAATCGGATCATTTTTTAGAAAATTGGAAATTTGAAGTTCTTAAGGAAATTTCATGATTTTAATGCTAAATTCATAGTTGTTGATGTTATTTTGGAGATTTGAATGCACAAGCGAGTCTGTATGATGTTTTTAGGTTGGTGTGCATGTTTGGTTTGGAGCCCCGAGGGCTCGGATGGATTTTGGATAGGCCACGGGCTGGATTTAGGACTTGGGAATATTGCAGGGTTTGAGCTGATATGAACAGGTCTGCAGGCTTCGGAATGCGAAGCCTGGCTCGCAAATGCGAACAAAGACCTGGGCAGGCCTGATCGCAAATGCGACCACTTGACTCGCAAATGCGACACTTGCTTCACAAATGCGAAGTTCTCATTTGATGCCTGAAGTCGCTAACTCGACCCAATCTTCGCAATTCCCAACATAGCACAGGTCGGGGTTCTGCGACCTGTAACTTTTATACTTAGCCGAAAATCAACCATTTTTCATATCTTTTCAAAACAAAACTCCCTTGGGCGATTTTTCAAGAACAACTCTTCTTCCAAATCTATTATAAGTCAATTTTAACTCGTTTCCTTCAATCATTAACATGTTTTAACATGATTTCAACTCAAAATAAATGATTTTCATGGGGGAGAGTGGGTGTTTTGGGTAGAACCTACGTTTTTAAAAAATTGGTGATTTGAACCTCGATTTCAAAATAAATTACATATTTGGGTTCGTGAAGGAATGGGTTATCGGGTTTTGGTTCGAACCTCGAGTTTCAACCATGTGGGCCTGGGGGCGATTTTTGACTTTTTGGGTAAAACTTTGGAAAACTCATTTTTATGCATTAGAATTGATTCATTTAGCGTTTATTGATGTAATTAAGCAACTTGTGGCTAGATACGAGCAAATTGGTGGTGGAATTAAAGGGTAAAGCGATAATTGAGACGTGAATTGTGTTCGTGGCATCGAGGTAAGTGTTTGGTCTAACCTTAGCTTGAGGGATTAGGAGTCGATTCCTGTTTGCTATGTGGTGTTTGTCAAGTACGACGTATGGGCATGGTGACGAGTATATCTATACGTTGGTGTCAAACATGCCCGTGAGTCTTATGTTGTGATTTTTATGACTTCGTCGTATTGTTCATGCTTTGGTGATGATTCTATTGTTGGCAAGGTTTGTGAAAGTAATTGTGGCACTTGAATATTGAGGAGCGTTGGCTCAAGTCGTATGATGAAATGAGAAAGTGTAAGGAGTAAATTGAACCCTATTAGAGCATTGGCTCAAGTTGTAAAGCGAGTTGTGAAGTAAAAGTGAAAAGAGAAAATAATGTCTCCCTTACGGGGATATGGTTGTTGTTTTGATGTTTCCCTTGCCGGGACTTGTTGTTGGATTATTGTTACCTTGCCGAGATTTCTTATTGAAATTTCATTATTTCCTTGCCCAATTATTTATAATTGTTGTTTGGGTGAGGAAGAAAGTTAAAGCACGAAGGGTGATGGCGTGTATTATTTTTGTGAGGAAAGAGTGTAAAGCGCGTAGGGTGATGACGTGTATGATTCGTGAGGAAGGAGTGTAAAGCACGAAGGGTGATGTCGTGCCGCGCAATGTACCATTCTGTGCTGATATTATTGACTATATGGTGAGAAAAGAGAGTAAAAGCACGAAGGGTGATGCCGTGCACATTTTCATTGCATGATTGCTTTGGTGAGAACGAGAGTAAAAGCACAAAATATGATGTCGTGCTTTATTGATTTCTGTTTTTTTGTTGATATCCGAGATATATTGTTTCTTTCATTTACCTGTTGTCTTTCTATTTGGAATTGATATCTCCCCCATAGCATGCTACCCCTCCCATATTTGACTATTTATCTTTGTTCTACTTTTCCGTTGTATATAGTTGAATTGCACAAGTTTGTTTGGTACTCTGGTCCTAGCCTCGTCACTACTTCGCCGAGGTTAGGCTAGGCATTTACCAGCACATGGGGTCGGTTGTGTTGATACTACACTCTGCACTATGTGCAGATCCCGGAGCAGCTTTTGGACCGTAGATTGGGTGGCTACCTTCAGTCCACGCGGAGATCCAAAGTAAACCTGCAGACATCCGCAGGCCCTGGTGTCTCCTATATCCTTTATTTCATGTTTCATCTCTTTGGTTCAGAAACAATGTATCTATTATTTTTCAGACTTTGTATTTAGCACTCTTAGATCGTTTGTGACACTGTAACACCAATTCTGGGTGGTTAAAGCTTAATCAGTTGTAATAGTTACATGTTCAGAAATTTTATTTCTTTCTTCTGCTTTTTCTAAATTTTTCGTTATTTACACATTATTGTTTTATAAATGTTAAAGAGTATAAAATGGGTAAAAAAAAGTAGTTAGTTCAATATTTGGCTTGCCTATCTAACATTAGTAGGCGTCATCACGATTTTTGAGGGTGAAAATTCCGGATCGTGATAACTATGAACTCGGAAGCATTCATCCCTGACCCTAGAAGTCCCATGAACTCCTAGATCTCAATTAGTTGGGAGGCCAAAGTATGGAGTTAACAAAAATGAACAGCCAATTAATGTGACTCCTAAAAGAAATCCCACAGTACATGTATTTAATAACGGAAAATTAGATATCACGATTCTTGCACCTTTATGCTAATATTGAATATTAAAAAAATAGGGCACTAGTAAAATAAGAGAGGGAGAGAGACAATTGTAAGGAACACATAAGGGTAAAAAATGGTGGGAGATAAGGAATAATGACTTGATTTAAGGAAGAAGAAAGGAAGCCTGGCCACAGTTTCTAATGTTCACTCTCCATTGCACGTATTCTTCTCTTAACTTTTATTTTGACATCTTTTGTTCTTCTTATAAACTCACTTCTTTCACTATCAACTCTCATGGCTTCCCACTTCACTTCATCTTTCAAACTTTGGTTTCTCTTCCTTGCTATTGCCTTAGGTAACACATCATCTCTCCTTCCTTCGCTTTTCTAATAAGAGACGAAAAAAGTTAGCTCCCTTTTTGTGTTTCATGCTCAAGGGAGGATTGGTGTTTCCTTTTCTTTACAATTTTTGACCATTTTATATTTGTGAGTTTTGACACATTTTTGTGTGACAGGGGTAAACTTGTCCGAGTGTGTAAATATTACCATTATAAACTATTGTAAAGAGACAGTATGGCCTGGAATTACACCTAAAAACAATTTCAGCGGAGATGGTTTTGAACTAAAACAAGGCCAATCTGCCGTTTTTACCGCCCGGCAGGGTGGAGTGGCCGTATATGGGGTCGAACCGGCTGCGACTTTGACAAGAACAATAACGGTACGTGCCAAACCGGTAGATGCAGAACCGGTCTAAAATGTAACGAACCGGGTCAGCCTCCAGCTTCAATTGCCGAATTTACCCTTGGAGAAACAGATTTTTACGACAGTTAGCCTTGTTGATGGATTCAACGTGCCTATAATAGTAAAACCTGTAAATGGCAAAGGAAATTGCAGTTCTGCTGGTTGTGACAGTGATCTTAGGCCCAACTGCCCTTCTAAGCTAGCTCTTAAGCTGAACAACAAGACGGTCGCTTGCCGGAGCGCGTGTAACGTCTTCGACACCGATGAATATTGCTGCCGGGGCGGATTTAGTAGTCCAGTTTCATGTTTGCCTACAAATTATTCAAGGATTTTTAAAACAGCATGTCCTGTGGCTTATAGCTTTGCCTTTGATGATCCAACTAGTGTCATCACTTGCTCTTCTACTGACTATATTGTGTCATTTTGTTCTTCAAGGTAAGCAATTCTAAATCTTCTTAATTATAAGTCCTTTTTTCCGTGGAAACAATTTCTCGCAAAAAGTAGGATAAGACTGCATACAATAAACCTTTGTGGTCCGACTCTTCTCCGGACCCTGCACATAGCGAGAGCTAACTGCACTGGGCTGTCCTTTTTGGTGTCAGATAAGCTTGTGCACACCTTAACTATTTTACCAATACAAAGTTTGGTAACTCCTCCACTAAGGTTTAGGCAGATTGAAAGAAATAGCTCTGCGCTATGTGTCATTGTTGGAATTTGAACCATAGTCTAATGTAGTTTTTATCCCACTTCATTGACTGTTCGACCAACAAAGTTGGATGAAGAAATCTTTTCTTTCGTTGAAATTGCAGGAACCAAACACAGTGTACTAATCATGGCAAAAACGTAACATGTAATGGAGCATATGGATTGAAGTCACTCTTTCAACCAATGGAAATATTGCTGGTTGGATTGACAACAATGATTAGTCTTGGAGGGGTGATGTTTTGACAGAATCTTGTGCAGATTCTAACTTTTTGACTATCTGTTGGCAACTACATTACTTTTCTCATTCATTTTAAGGATTTTGATTGCTTTTCATAGTATTTTGAAATTTTGTTCACAATGTCGAGAGCAGTCTTCAAAAGTGTGAAAACATCAAAATTTGGCCATTTACCCAAAAGTGCATAAGAATTCAAATTCTCAGTAAAACTGCATGTCTATGATATTATTCTTTTATCCCACCCAAATATTACTGTTATTAAGACCAAAAATGTTTTTCTGCTTCATCTTCAACCTGTCATTCCTACTGCCACCACTAACTAGCTGGATAAAGATCAAAGACGAGAAAAGAAAATACCTAGAAGAAGATTTACAATAACCTACTGCTTTAGCTGTTTTTCTGGTTTTACTACATCATTATTGGGATCCTTTCTTTGGCTTGGTGCATCGGACTCATCATCCTCAAATGGTAGCACGACAACTGGAGTGGCAGGCACCATGTCCCACCGCTCCTTCAGAAGGCTCATGAATCTCAAAACCATTTGCCTTCGGAAAGTAAGTTCTCGGGTGAATGCATCAAAAATCAGGAAAGCGGCTATGTACTTGAATGGAACAATTAAGAGAATGGTTGCACCAAATAGTAGCGCCAGAGCAACTTCCATCGTAATCTGACAGATTTTCGAAAATAAACTCAATTTAAGCGAAGACTAAATTGAGTATTAGATAAGAAATAACATTATTATCCGAAATTCAAGCATATATAGTAGTAGACTCAGCATTAAGCATTTATGATCCCTAAAATTATTTCAAAAGTGGACCAAGATAAATAATTAGGACAATAATATCTGTAAATCCAGAACATGCAGAATCGATCACCTAAAACAATTAAAGAGATCCAGCATAGCCACTTTTGGTCCCTCAAGAAAAATGATTCAATTTAGGTGATTGGATTTCTGAAAGGTGTTGGCATTAGGGATAGAGCTGCAAGTGGTTGGGGATGAGAAGGTTCATGTGATGATGAGCGGACAAGGGGACTACAGTAAGTTCCCTAAATTTAGCCATCGAGAAGGAAATGATTTAAAGAAAAAGGAACCTTCTGATTTTTAGGTATATTCATTAGCAAGTATGATTAGAAAAAAAGTTAAAACACTAGAGTATGTTTAAAAAGAGGAAAAGAGTTAAATGATTTAACAAACAGATTTTCTAGCGGTAATAGTGGTGTGCAGGCCACCGTGTATGCACCTCTAATAATCCACGGATGCCTTTGCTACTTCCCACTAGCACAGGTACATAGTAATTAAGTCCACTACGCTTAGACAAGTGAGAAGCATTCACCTACTGTCGCTTGCTTCTACTGGGATTAAGATCGATTTAACAAATAGATTGGCTAGAATAATATTTACTTCATTAAAGAGTTAGAACACTAAGAGCAATTTCCCCTTTTGTTCAGAACAAGAACAAAAAGATATATCACCTAAGCAACCAGACACCTCGGACATAATAATAATTTTTTTTTGAAGTAATTCCAATTGCCCGTCAATTTTTTGAAGAAAACAAATGATGTCTCTGCTACTATGTTAGGTAGTTTGAGAGGGCTTACATAATCTATCTACTTCATGTGATCTAGTATCCTTCAAAAATAGCTATAATGATTCAAATAATTGAAGGGATTTACCCTTCCAGAGGATATTTAAAAGTTCCACTCCCAAGCTATTGTTATCTGTCCTTAGCAGGCATATTTTGGATAGCACACATTTTAGGCACAACGTAAAGAAAAGCAATATTTTCTCTGGCCACAGAAAGACAGACCTGATTCGTAGCAAGTCATGTTAAATGGAAAATAACAAGCAGTTACGAAATTTCTCCGGAGATACCTGAGGCTGGCCAGCAAGAATGATTGCTCGAATCTTGAGCAGCGACACATTGAGGCTCTGCAGATATCTTTCCACTTCACGCAAGGCCTCTTTAACTGCGATAATTTTCTGTAGTGTGTTTGATGGTGGTTGATCACGTATTGTTACCTTTCCAAAATATCTTCCAAGCCGACCTTGTTCCTTGAGCCCCTTAAGTAATAACATGCCACCAGCCAAGACAATCAAGATTGCTGGGAATACATAAGACAGCATATTCCTGGTCCAAAAAACTGAGTGCTAAGTCGCTGATTTTTTTTTTTTTTTTTTGTGAAGTAAGTGATTGAAATTAAGGTAGATAACTTAGCAAAAAAGTCAGGAGCATGCTCACAAAATAAAGTAACTAAGTTAACACAAGTGAGCAACAAATTACTGTGATCCATCCAAAATATGTATAGTTATTCATGGGCCATATTTTTTGCACATTGTGTCCTTTAAAATAAAGTAACCAAGTTAACACCAGTCAGCAACAAATCACTGTGATCCTTCCTGAATATATATAAATATTCATGGGTCATATTCACTGCACATTTATTGGCAAAAATTTGAGAGTACAACAGATTGTAGCACTTCCCATGAACATCCACAACCTGCAACAAGAACTCTCCAGAATGGTGTATGAATATGGTTTTCAGAAACTGACTAAGTTCTAGATGATAAATTCTGTAAAGACCATATGGGAGTTTTAGAATTGTAACTTGTATGGTCTCTCTAATTGGCATGAATCTAGTGTAAAAATTGGATGCAAGATGGCAACAATCCTAGAAAATTGCAACTTCATATGATTCAACAACAACAACTACCCAGTATACTCCCACCAGGTGGGGTCTGGGGAGGGTAATATGTAGACGAGCCTTACCCCTACCCGAAAGGGCAGAGAGCAACTTCATATGATTCAAGAAAGATAAAAATCATTAAGACCAGTAATGAAATTATTTATCCACAAGAAATTTCCATGCCAAGAAAATTATGCATTCGGACTTTGTGGTCATGTACGTATTCTATGCTTCCACATGTCTCATCAAACATTAAGGTGTACAGGCAAACAAGATATCAATGTACGTAGACTTCTCGACATGTGGCAATGCACTTTACCTGAATATAAGCGTATATGCAAGTGCAAGAGAAGAGGCAGTCAATAGGGGATCCTCCCAACGCCTAAGTTTCTCAAAGTTTTTTACCATAACTGTTAAAGGAAGCACAAGTTCCTGTCAAGAAAGGGGGGAAAATAATAATCAATATTATTGATAAAAGAGTTAACTTGTGTTAGAATTAGAAAACAGAGACAAAATACACAAGGCTGAACTTGTAGAACCACAGATTAAGCAAGATATTGCAGCCAATTTTCTTACAACAAAAACAGAAATCAATATTAGATCCTGTCAAAAAGGGGGAAATTTTATAGCCAACTGCTGATGAAAGAACTTATCTGTGGTTAGAAAAACAAAGACAACATACATGATACAACAAGGCTGCATTTGTACAACCACAGAACCCAACAACATATTCAGGCCAATTTCTTCCAAGAGAAAAAGAGAACTATCATTAGCAGCACAAACCAAGTACATTTCCATGTCTCTATCACATTACGCTCCGCGTGCAGTATTCTTCCACGTAGTCACTACGAAAAATGCCAGATTACTGTAATAATGGCAATTACTACTATGTTAAGAGGAAAAGTGCCAACGTACCTCTTTGAAATCTAGTGTCTCCAAACAGTACTGCCTCCCCAGACCATAAACCAAAATGAGAGAGCCAGTCAAATCCATCTAGGTTGGTTGAGGCTAAAAATGTTCGCAGCTTATAACAAATGATATATAATTCTTACGTTGTGAAATCTTGGTAGAAGCTTCTAAGGTTGTTTTTCCCACTGAAACTCATGGTTGGAAACCCTTTTTCTTTTATCATTTTCAAGTCATGGTAGATTCCAAAAACAAAAGAACAACCCATTTCTTCTTGAATGGAGAAGTAGCCCTGGCTAGATGTTGAGCCACCATGTTTTAACATCCAATATAATAATGAAGTAAAAGAAGCACTGATGGAGGTTCTCCACTGAAGTCAAATCCTTTAAAATTTCAGTTTACAAGAAAAGAGAGAAGAAAAGCTGTCTCATTTGAAGCCATAACCACAAAAAAATTGTCCGTGAAAAAGTAAACAATAGTCATAACTAGTAAGGCTTTTATAGTTTCTCTTTTTAGTTTATATTACTGGACTCCGGGGTAGCTACATGAAACTTCACTATTTCATCGCTACTTGTATCTTCCCACAGTACAGATATCAGGTAACTCTTCCCGACAAGATTAAGAGAAAGCACATTTTTATTTAATTATTTGTCTCAATACAACCCCTCACATGCGCGTTTGATTCTTTTTTATAAGCCAAACACGTGAAAATTCATCTTGAAAATGCGTGACAGTGGGACTTGAATCAAGTCCTGCTCCTCTGATATCCTATTGAAGTGTGTGACCGTCTCATTTCATAACTTAAGCTGTCAGAGAGAGCATAATTTTATTCACTTAACTATGTCTTTAACAGGAAAATTGGCCTAAATAATTTTGTCTCTACTCAGATTTTAACCTTGATTTCCCATAGTATTCTTTCCAACTTCATCAACCGCAAGGGCACACCTTTGGGTACAGTGAGGCTTCTATAACTTTTTCAAGCACAAGATAATATCAACATATCAGCCTACCTTGTGCAAAAACAAATAGCAAAGCTCTCAAGTTATCCTCGCCGACCATTCAAGTGCAAGTCCTTTTGGAGAATTTTTTTTTTTTTTTTTTACAAAATTTAACATGCTTATCATGGGCATCGCCAAGAGGGACAGTGTGAGATATCTTGGGTCTGTGATCCAGGGGGACGGAGAGATTGACGGGGACGTCCCCCATCGGATAGGAGCGGGGTGGTCAAAGTGGAGGCTCGCTTCAGGGGTCCTGTGTGACAAGAAAATTCCACACAAACTAAAGGGGAAATTCTACATAGCCGTGGTTAGACCTGCGATGTTGTATGGGGCGGAGTGCTGGCCCGTGAAGAACTCGCATGCTCAGAGAAAGGTTGCGGAGATGAGGATGCTTAGGTGGATGTGTGGGCACACCAGGCTGGATAGGATCAAGAATGAAGTTATTCGGCAGAAGGTAGGGGTGGCCGCGGTGGACGAGAAGATGCGGGAAGCGAGGTTGCGGTGGTTCGGGCATGTTCGGAGGAGGGGCCCCGATGCCCCGGTGAGGAGCTGCGAGCGGTTGGAGATTGTTGGTGGTCGGCGAGGGAGAGGGAGGCTTAAGAAGCATTGGGGAGAGGTGATTAGGCAGGACATGGCCAGAATGCAGGTTACCGAGGACATGACCCTTGATAGGGGAGTCTGGAGGTCTAGAATCAGGATTGTAGGTTAGGGGCTCTTAGGTGATTAGTGTTTTAGTATGGTAGTACTGCTTGTTATTATTGCATGCGACTGTATTTATGTTGCTTATGTTTTCATAATTATTTACGTTACTTATGTGGGAGCACCTATGCTTTATTATTTGGTTCTGTCTTGCTCGTGTTTCTAATTTTACCTCTGTTTCTTAATGCAGCTTTCCCATTGTTATCCTATTCGCCGAGGGTCGATTGGAAACAGCCTCTCTGTCCTTTCGGGCAGGGGTAAGGCTCGTCTACATATTACCCTCCCCAGACCCCACCTGGTGGGAGTATACTGGGTAGTTGTTGTTGTTGTTGTTTAACATGCTTATCATCCTAAATAACCAAGCATTTAAAATTGTAAACCTATGAATAATTTCAAAAAGGTTCTTAATTTTTTTTCTAAAGAAAAGGTTGTTAATTGTTCTAGAGATATGAGATGTATATATGCAGGCTAATCAATCCAAAAGTCAGAAAAATTTGCAGATAGAAAGAAACAGAAAAGAAAAGAGGCAAGACAACCTTAAAAAGGTCAATGTTACTAGGTATCCCTTCAATCATTGCGGCGTCAATTGTGGCTTGTGTTTTCTCTGCTACTTGATATTTATCTCTACAGGTCACTGCTGCTTTTTCAATCAAATTCATATCAGCCACAACAAGATTTTTACTGAAAACTATCCCCCGTTTCGACAGGGAGTTCTTCCAAAAAGCAAGTGAAGCACTAGAATCCCATGATGGAGACTTCATCCACTTTCGCAGATACACGCTTCCATCTATGTCAAACACATGGTCACTACTTTCTGTTGCCTCGTTTGTGGATTTAGGTGATCCCCCTGATTGATACTCTTGATCAGTCACTTTTGTAATCAATGGTCCACCCCAACAATTAACTGCTAGAGTTTGCAATACAACGTCACCATAAGGTGCATTTTGCAAATATGAGAACTGAACCAATTTAGTTGGCTCCTCCAAGAGCTTTTGAGCATATTGAAGAGCCTGAAGTCTCCTAACGGCATTGGTAGCATAAGAAATTGCTCTTGCCTTTCCATTCAGGGCACCATAGACATTGTACACTGATTGATCTCCTTCCTCCGGTCCAAATTCTCGTATGAACTTGTATACCGCAATTACTTCACTGATGCATGCATACCACACATCCCGTCTCATTTCTCCTCCCCAGTCCACAAATTCTAATACCCATGTGTCCAACCTGATACGAGTAGAATAAATTTAAAACAGAATATATCTATAAGCATTTTTGTATCAGCTAAAAGAAAAAATACACTACAAGATGCAAAACCATCTAAGAAACTGAATAAGTCAAAGAGTCAGTAAAATTAGCCATTATTTTTTGTAAAGATAAAAGTAGTCATTATTACAAGTATGAATGCAGGTTACAGCTTCAAGGAGGAGGGGTTGGATATTTTATACAGCAATTCCCACTCTTAATAGAAAAATGAAACACAAAGAAAAATAAGAGCACATAAATGAAACGATAACTATTGTCCAGAAGGATGCTGCAGGGAGAACTTGACATCAAAACAAAAAGAAAATAAACGAACAAAAAAAAAGATGTCATATGAAACTATAATTCCAGTCAGAGAACTTGTATAGCCATCTAAGACGGGAAAGGGCAAATGATTTTAGGATCATCTACCTTGCAAATCTAGGCTTGAATCAAAGCATGAAATTTGTCTGCAGTAATTGGGAGAAAGAAGAAACAAGGGAACATCTCTGTTCCAAGGCCGAAATGACTTTGAAAAAGTGCCTGATAAGATAAATCGAGTGGTATAAGGATTCAGATCGGATGCAAATTACTAGTTAGTCAATTCAGAGGCTGATCTAGGATTTCTAGAATATGAGTGCACCGCTAAAGAAGGGAGAGGGAAAATAGTAATAAGTGAGAATTGATCCTTGTTCCTTTGGGTAAATAATTCAGTATTCAACCAAGTGCACCATTCAACCTTTTGGAGCATGGGGCCAACAGATAATAGAATAATTCTAAAAAATACATAATTTGGCATAGAGACCATGGGTTCACGTGCCCCATAATCTGGGCTATAAATCTGCCCATGTTAGTCAAATTTTGGTGATTAGTTAATGTACTTCCATTTAAGATTGGCATGAATATGTGAAACTTGAAGTTAGGATGCAACTAAGAGCATTTCCAGGCCTACTTCCTTCTGTCCTAAATGGGATTGTCTCAGTTATGGCTCCTGGTTTCTATTAACGAAATGGAAAGGTTAAGGAAGTCAAAATAATACATCAATTACCAGTAAAATACAATAAGGAATACTATAACATTTAAAACTACATTCGAAAAAAAAAGAAGAAGAAAAAGACATCCCCAATCCCAATCTGACCATTCCCATCAACACATAGTAGAATACAACAACAACCCAGTATAATCCCACTCAGTGGGGTCTGGGGAAGGTACAGACCTTACCCCTACCCTTGGGTAGAGAGGCTGTTTCCAAATAGACCCCCGACATCCTTACCTCCAAGAACTTCCCACCTTGCTCTTGGGGAGACTCGAACTCACAACCTCTCGGTTGGAAGTGGGGGTTGCTTACCATCAACACATAGTAGAATGTTTGTTTTATATGCAATACTCATCCAGAGGCGAAGCCAGGAATTTAAGTGTATGGGTGCTGTCGTTTTGAATTTTAACACAGGTCTGCGACCTCAAGCTAATATACACAATTATAATACTAAGAAATGAGTACTAATATTTGTTTTTGAAAAGTAACGACCACTTAGCATTATAGTTATAATTATACTTGACGACTTGTCAGGTTTTTGTAAACAAAAAATGATCACATCATTAGGCAAGTATTTAAGTTTCAACATTTTATTACGAAATGGAAAGGTTAAGGAAGTCAAAATAATACATCTATTACCAGTAAAATACAATAAGGAATACTATAACATTTAAAATTACATTCGAAAAAAAGAAAGAAAGAAAAAGACATCCCCAATCACAATCTGACCATTCCCATCAACACATAGTAGAATATTTGTTTTATATGCAACACTCATCCAGAGGCGGAGCCAGGAATTTAAGTGTATGGGTTCTGTCGTTTTGAATTTTAAGACAAGTCTGCGACCTCAAACTAATATACACAATTATAATACTAAGAAACGAGTACTAATATTTATTTAAAAAGTAACGACCACTTAACATTATAGTTATAATTATACTTGACGACGTGTCGGGTTTTGTAAACAAAAAATGATCACATCACTAGGCAAGTCTTTAAGTTTCAACTATTTATTCTCTATATAACAAACTAAACAATCATTCAAAAAGTTATCACCAGTGCAAAACTTCATAAAACTAAAAGTTCTTTCTACAGTTGCAGTAGCCAAAGAAAATATCAAATATTCACGAGATATGGAGATTTGTTTATTTGCTTGAAAATATCAAAAATACCAAATAGTCATATTTTTCTTCAAGGTCCATCTTTGCTATTCCATCTTCTTTTCTACTTTTATTTCTTTGCCTTCCTTTTATCTTTTGATTTTTTAAGTAAATATTAACTTGGTTTTACAAATTTTGATTCCAAATATTCACGAGATATGGAGATTTGTTTATTTGCTTAAATTTAATATTTTCCTTAGCTACTACAATTGTAGAAAGAACTTTTGGTTTTATGAAATTTTGTACCGGTGATATCTTTTGATTTTTTATGTAAATATTAACTTGATTTTAAAATTTTTGATTCCAAATATTCACGAGATATGAAGACTTGTTTATTTGCTTGAAATTTGATATTTTCTTTGGCTACTGCAATTGTAGAAAGAACTTTTAGTTTTATGAAGTTTTGCACTAGTGATAACTTTTTGAATGATTGTTTAGTTTGTTATATAGAGAATAAAATGTTGAAACTTAAAGACCTGTCTAATGATGTGATCATTTTTTTTACAAAACCTGACAAGTTGTCAAGTATAATTATAATGATAATGTTAAGTGGTCGTTACTTTTTAAATAAATATTAGTAGTCGTTCCTTAGTATTATAATTGTGTATATTAGCTTGAGGTCGCGGACCTGTCTTAAAATTCAAAACGACAGAACCCATACACTTAAATTCCTGGCTCCACCTCTGAAACCAAGTTAATGTTTACTTAAAAAATCAAAAGATATCACTGGTACAAAACTTCATAAAACAAAAAGTTCTTTCTACAATTGTAGTAGCCACGGAAAATATCAAATTTAAGCAAATAAACAAATCTCCATATCTCGTGAATATTTGGAATCAAAATTTGTAAAACCAAGTTAATATTTACTTAAAAAATCAAAAGATAAAAGGAAGGCAAAGAAATAAAAGTAGAAAAGAAGATGGAATAGCAAAGATGGACCTTGAAGAAAAATATGACTATTTGGTATTTTTGATTTTGATCTTAAACAATGACAAAACTTTCTAAAACCTTAACTCTTTCCCTTACTTTTCTTTTGATTTTGTTTGGGGAATAGCTCTCTCAAAGAAGTGGACAGCTGGGACTATTTTGGAGCTTGTCTTTTTCTTTTTTGTCTTAGCAATAAGTTTGTGGTTTCTTCCCAAGAAAGGAAAGGAAACGTTGTTAGAAAAAGTAAAATTGTAGTGCTTCTGTGCAGAATCAAACCCGTATGGTGCACTCATAAACTATATCCGAACTCAGAACCCTTACCACTGAACCCAAAGCCCTTTTGTTAGTGGGTTCGCTGTTCTATAGTTATATCCTTACGATAAATTTTTCAATGCAAATACAAGGTCCAAGAAAAAGTCACTGGGTTCGCCCGAACCCACACTCACTACTGTAGCTCCGCCCATGCACTCATCTATACACACAATAAATAGTATGATAACTTCAGTAGTATAGTATTGAGCAATGCCTAAAGTTGAAGGAGTAATCACGTTTCGGAAGACCGGGAAAAGTTAGTTTGTTTCCTAAAATGGGTGGAAGTGCTTTCATTGATAGGTTAGTCAAGAATACGTAACTCTGTGTGTGTTGCACTCCCTAATTCCTGCGGGGTACATTGAAGTTCAGGCGAGCTTTGAAAAGAATTAAGAGAAACTGAACTATGAAATTTTCTCCATGAATTTGTGCTTAAATCTAAAGGTATGAACTCCTAGATTAGTCTCTTCCATTCAAGTAAAATGTATAACGAATGAATTTAATCAGGGGTTTAAAAGAAGAATTATTCAAGGTATGGGATCAGAATGCATTGTGATAAACTTAAGGCAAGAAAACTTGAAAACCCATGCAGAGTTTAGTCTTGTTCTGTAGTTCAGTGAAGTGTCCTAAATAATATATTTTTTCATATATTTATCAGTCATATTGTCAGATTCTTACTTAATACTTATCAAAAGAAAGAAAAAAAGTTAGTCAGATTCTGTTATGGTTCAAAGTAAGATTAGATGAACCGGTTCCTCTTCTTATCTGGATCTTCTTACAGAAAATAATGGTTGACATAGTCTCCCTTCTTTTTCTCTATGAGATGTGACAATGGTCTCTCCTAGACATGATAAAACAGGTAGAAGTGTAAAGTAAGCATAATTTTTGGAAAGCTTTAGGTTCTGAGGAGGGATCTTTCTATATAGAATGTGATCTTAAGAAGATGAAACAATTGACAGGTAGCCACTAAATGTATGTGCTGCTGTCATGAAGGCCTAATTTGAGGCTCTACTTAAAGCTCGAGAGATGCCAAGAAAACTCCAGTTCGAAAAAAAAAAAAAGAGGAAATGATACAGTCAAAAGGGATTGGTTGGAGAAGCTTACTCACTGAGAACCTGAGGTGACAGATACAGCAGAATCTAGAAGGTCAAATCCCAGCGGCCCAACTCTTGTTCTCTTTATGAGTGAACCTTCTACTGTAAGATCCAATCTTGATGCATTTCTTTTTCCCATCAAACCAACTGCCTGAAAGACGCCAGAATTGATTTATAACCATTGTGCATACTGATCAACTAGCCAAATTAATCGAATTTCATCGGCCATTTGGCTCAATTATTAGGAGTATAAAGGAAAAGTATCAACTAAACTTTACACGCAAGGATGAAGTACTTTCATTACCAGAAAGATACGTCCATCGGCAGCGATGGGTTAGGACACCTCATGAGACCTTTACACTTTCTTTGGAAGTATATAATTATTAATGAGTACCTCAAAGTAAAGGGCTCTATCAGTCAAAATTAGTTTTCCAGGCCATGCCATATTATTCTCCCATTTAAGAACAGGGTGTTTCCCGCCAGAAGCAATGCACAAGATTCTCTCATTATGGAGCTGGGCGAAATCATTAAATTGGTATGACTTCCTTCCTTCATGCACTCTAAAATAAGAAAATAAGTATCAGAAAAATTATATTGGTAAATTCCAAATTTCAAGCTTAGTCAAGAGTTTCTTCATAAGTACCTTCTAATAAATAGGAATAAGAATAAGAATTAATAATAAAATTTCCCCCGTTACTGAAAAGGATAGGACTACTCAAAATATTAATAAAACCAAACAACTAGAATGTTAAGAAAATGAAAGAAATTGCAGGAGATTTACCAAATGAATATTCTGAAGCTTTTGTATTCATCCGAATGCTAAATACTTGCCCTATTCAATTTTTTGTGATACGCTCATTTCTCATAGTCAGGTGGACTAATTTTCTGGCATATTTGTTAACATGGATTTAACATTAGTTGGGATGGGGGTCTACGATGTGATACTACAGTATGACCGGGGGAGATACATGCTAACTATGGGTAGGAAGAAGGAACCATTATGTAAAAAAAAATAAAATAATAATAATAATAATAATAAAAATAAAAATAAAAATAAAAGACAGTTACTTAGTGGTATGTCAAACTCTTATTGAATTGTAACAGTATGCCAAATTGTCAAGAATCCTGCTTCTGCTTTTGATTTGTCAAATTAATAATTAATAAACTAGATATTCTCTAAGAATTACGACTTTCTGTGTATGTGAGCTGAGAATCTACCATAAATTTGTCTTGCGCAATCACATGCACATAACATAATAATGCTTAACTTTGGTAAAGGAAACTAAAAAGAGATGGTTCTCACTTGAGAAGTTCAACGATATATGTGGACCATGAGGTAAATGAGATGCCCTGATCGTTCCCAGCAAGAGCTTTGAAAAGGTTGTGTGCTGTTGTCCAATCAGCTATACCAGCAACAGCAGGAGCAATACGAACAAAAGCCTCTTCTCCAACTAGTCTTTTCTTTAGCTTCAGCAGGAACAGAAATATTTAGGTTACAGCAAAAGAAGTATATGCAACAAAGCCTAGAAAAATAAATTAGTCTTTTTCAAACACGAAGAGGCTTGACATCATATATTTGTGTTCAAGTATTCCAGTGAAATACAATCATGAAATACTCAGTTGAATATAATAAATGAATAATGGAGAAGCCATCTTTCCAAGATTGCAAATATAAAATATCCCAGCAGATTAAGGAGAACTTTTTATCTTTGATCGTCAGGGAAGCAATTAGGATACATGGAAAGCAAAAGTGAGGTCTGCACTAAATATGACTGAGAACCAATAGATTTTGCTCCTCACTGCATTCAGCTCCAGCCTATCCATTCCTACCTTCTTCATTCTCAGCAATTTCTTCTGTAAATTTTAATAGATAAATATATACTAGTCACTGATATTGCCACCGAGGGGTATCCACCTATACATCCTTCAGAGATACAAAAATGGTTTAGAAAAAAGAAAACCAACTGTTCTGTACACAATGCAAGGTTGTCCAAGAGATTCTACAAAACGAAATAGTAGTAATAAGCCCAAGTCTCCTACTCTCCTTACACCAGCCTGAAAAAGTGGCCCCGAGATAGAATTGAATCTAGTCTGTAACAGCACAGCCCGCTAGTTTTATTGTCCACTCTGGACCTAAGCCCTCACGGGTTTAAAACGTGTCACCAAGGTCTAAGGCTTGTTAACTTATATACCCAGTCTCTCTCTTGTGTTTTGGACAAGAGGGGCTTGGTCTGATGGTAACCAACCCTCACTTACAACCGAGAGGTTGTGAGTTCGAGTCTCCCCAGGAGCAAATTCTGGGGATTTATGCCGGGGGTCTATTTGGAAACAGCCTCTCTACCCCAGGGTAGGGGTAAGGCTGCGTACACACTACCCTCCCCAGACACCACTGAGTGGTATTGTACTGGGTCGTACTTTTTTCTCTCTTGTGTTTTGCCGATGTGCGACTCTATCTAAAGTCTGGGGTGTTACATACACCCCCTCTTATGGACTCACTGTCCTTGGTGAGGTTTGCCCCACCGCATGGGATTCACCTAGACTCAGCACTGAGGTTTGCCCAGCCTAACAGGGGTTTGTCTAAACTCGGTTAAATTCTGAACCACCATCAGCATGGCTGACACAAGAGTGGCCCCGATACCATCTGTAACAGCCCTACCTGCTAGTGATATTGTCCACTCTGGGCCTAGGCCTTCAGGGGTTTAAAACGTGTCACTAGGTTCTAAGCCTTATTAACTTATATACTCAGCATCTCTCTTATGTTTTGCCGATGTGGTATTCTGTCTAAAGTCTGGGGTGTTATATAACTATACCTTCACTTTCGTTCATATTTAAAACTATGTCAAGTATTTCCAGTTTATCCACCCCTAAAATGCACTATAATGACTGCAAAGGATTTTACCATCCACCATTTTACAGCACATTCACGCATAAACTATTCACTGTTTCAGTTATATTAAATGTTTGAGGCTGTCCTTGGAAAAAATCAAGCAGCCTCCACATTATACTCAGTTAAGTGGGAAGTTTGTTAAACTTCAACAGTCGCACAAAGAAGAACAAAACTTTTTTCCCATCTCTCCTGCTCAAAAGAAGATATTGTTAGCAGTACTCCAATCTATCAAATCCAAGTTAGAAATCTAGGGAGCACCACCAGCAAACCTCAGCTTACTTGATTAAACAAGCATCTTTACTGAAATAAACGAACAATAGAAAAGAATAGAGAAGGTTGGCATATAAAGAATATCCTACCCTTCACACCACCAGAACAAACTGAGGAAAGAAAAGACAGAATATATGTGGATGCTTGGCAGAGAGGTCGAAAAGATGGTATCAACTAACCATATCAGTTCTAGAGCATATACATCCCCAGAAGTTTATCTTCTTTGGCAGATCATAAGAAGAGTAATGTAAGGTTCCATACAATTGTAGCTGATGCTATCTTATTTATCCATCAGCGCACTTTTTAAAATGCATCTTTAGTTAGATTAACAGATTAACACTAACAGCCTAAAGCCAACAACCTAGGCTTAAAGACCCACTCACATACAACCTATCATCAAATCTAAAGATCGGAGAAAAAACCTGGAGAGAATGCTTCTCTGAAACTTTAGTTTGGGAGTCTCCTCTGCTCCTATATGGTCGCTCCCAGGCAAGCATAGTTACGAAAATCAGTCTCTGGAATGCAGATTCCTGCAATCACATCTTAAAATATTAATAATGAATAGATATAAATCTTAAGTTTTATCACTCATTCCTATCTAAAAATATTGAGTTAGTATTTTGTTTAAGCAAAATTCTAGAGACACTTCAGGCATGGAAAAGAAAACTAACTGGAAAAGTTCCTATTCCTAGAGGACCAAGGAGAGATCTCAAGGTTTCTATCTTTGTTATTCTTCTTCTCTTCTTGATCTGAATGTTTCAAACCAACATTTAACTGATCCTATACTACAGCTTTCAGAGCATGCTGAATCAACACAGCAGCAAAATTTAGTTCTACATCATCAAAGACAAAATATCCAGCAAGATAATGAAACTTCTTTTAGAAACAAAACAAAAAGTAGAATTAAAAACATTATAACATACATATATAAAGAGATGATGACTACCAGGATCACAAAGATACTTCAAGCCAACTAAGAGTTACATGTTCTCTACTTCAGTTTTGGTTTGTCTTTTGTTAAATCATCAAGAAGAAGAGATCACTCTAAGGAATAGGGCTTAACCGGACAAGAAACTTTTCAACATATTTTAAAGCTAAGAAATGGAATTGGACTGGAGGGGTGGGATTCCGATTCAGGAGCAAACTGAATATAAGACTTCTAGCTCCAAAAAGAATTTCAGTTTCACAAAGGCAAAGGATAGATGTTATGCTCATCAAAAAGCTAATGAAAGACTAGAAAGGAAACATGTTAAGCCAACAAACCTTCAGGCAAGGATGAAGGAGAGAAGAATCCTTTGACAGAAACCTAAAGCAGCAGTATTCAACCAGACTGCGAGCATCACTAAAAACAGATTCAGGACCAATTGCTTTGAATATCTTCTGCATTTTCTTCCCAGTCAATCCGTTCATCCTGCACATCTATCATATGTCGTATACAAGTCCAGAGTTTAATTAAAAAAAACACATACAGTACTCATCATTGGTTTGTCCAGCATTGAAGCTAACCACAGATATAAAAAATGGTAAGCTCAACTCCACAAGTTTTAACACTCAATCGCAAGAATGACTTCCTGTAAGGAGTGAAGGTTGCAAGGACAAGGATTTACAAAAACTTCTGCATCACCTAACTCCAAGAGGATTAAGAAATATGTTTCACCATATCATGATAATTTTTACTTTAATTTTTGCTGGATTTTTTCCTTAAACCAATTAAGCTCCCTCACTCCATTTCCCCCTCTCTACAATAACAATACAACTACCTTCAATCCCAATCTAGCTAGTTGGCTACATGACTCCTCTATATCCATTGTGCTTTTTCTAATGCCAACAACTTAACTTTTAAGACAAATTATGGTTTTCTAAAACTAAAGGTTCTCTAAACATCACCCTTATCCCTAAACTGACATATAAATCTCTAACCAAACAATACAAACTCCTGACAAGCACCAAAGCAAATATACCTGTCCAACACCAACCAAATCTATATCTCAAGTCTCAACTAGTCAGTATAGCCTATATCAATCCTCTGCTTCCACTGTGTTCTTAAGTAACTTTGCATGGATTTCAAGGATAATGACCAAACCAAAAATTGTGATTAGAGTAGACGTCGAGAATTTTAGAAGTTTCGCAATCCTAACCTAGTATGTCCCAACGACGCCCAAGATTTGGATGAGCTCAAATGTGACACATAATGAGAGGCTAAATTTTTTTTACCCCCTCTGTCGCATTTTATTCAACAGAAACTGAATGTGCACAAAGCTTAACAAATTAAATCAACCGATTATGCCTTTTACGTTATAATTCTTAGTGAAGATATTACCATTCAAATTATATTGGAAATGCATTAACGTAAAAATTAAATTTTTGTGTAACTTGAGGAAAACATGACATCATGTATTCATGTTAGAACTTGGACTATTAATTCAATTGCAACTCTTTCAAAGATATGAAATTGTATCAAATACTACTCCTTCTATTTCGATTTATATGAGTCTTTGATTTTGGATGTTCCATCAATTATATCATATTACACAAACTTTCATAAATTTCACAATTCACATTAACTAGCCAATCAAACTTTAATGTGATGTTTTCTTGTCAAACAAACATTGCATGTATCGCCTAAATAGCAACTACCACTTATACTATATACAAGTCAAATGAACATCTTGAATTTCATGCCCAATCAAATGGTGCCAACTAAAATTGATATGAGGGAGAATCAATGAAAGTGACTTACATAAAAAGAATGAGCATCAAATATTATAGATGTTTCAAAATAGAAAGTGTGATGGAGGGAATACAATTTTTTTCTTTCTTAAGGCCTAGTTCATGTCAGCACATGCCAGCATGTTTACAAACAAACATACCATTTCTTTCATGTTATTCAAACATCAAGAACGCACTTCCTATATGAAAAAAGAGGCTGCTATTTTATTCATTATAGCAATTTGTTCCCATTAGAAGTGTGTTTGGTAAGCAGGAAAATATTTTCCAATTTACCATGTTTGGTTGGCTTAAATGTTTTGGAAAATATTTTCCTCATGAACTCATTTTCCTCCAATGGAATATTTTTCCAAAACTCTTCTTCAAGCTTCCCCATCCCCATCCCCATCCCTACCAACCCCCAACCCCCACCCTACCCTAACCTCATCCAAAATAGAAATATTATTAAGAGTACTTTCTTTTCATGATGTAGATAGAGTACTTTATTTTTAATTTCAACAAAATGAGTATTTTCTTTTCATAATGTAAAAAGGTTTTTTCATTCATTTCAACAAAAAAAAGTACTTTCTTTTCATGACGTAGAAAAAGTATTTTCTTTCATTTCAATAATAAAATGATGTAGTATAAAATTTTTCTTTCATTTCGACAAAAAAAGTACTTTCTTTTTATGAGTATTTTCTTTCATTCTAACAAAATGATGTAGTAAAAAGTATTTTCTTTTATTTCAACAAAATGAGTATTTTTTTTTTCATGATGAGAAAAATGTTCTAAAAAAAGTACTTTCTTTTTCAAACAAAAAAAATTGTATTTTCTTTTTGTTATGTAGCACAAATTTAAACGTTATTTTTGTGTGAAAAGGTAAAGCAGCACATTAGTCTCTTAGGGTCTGTGTGAATTTTTAAAAGAATAATTAAACTCTTGAAGAAAATAATGTCCTCAAACGTTGGATATTTTGGGTTTGGAGGGGGGAGCATAGGAAACATGGGAATTTGGGGTAGAAGGGCAAGGAAAGTAGTATAAAAAATTATTTTCCTAAAAAATATTTTCTAATCTCTAAACAAACACTAAAAAATATTTTCCAAAAAAAGTTATTCACTCACCAATCAAACAAAGGAAAATAAGTCATAACTCATTTTCCAGGAAAACATTTTCCTTCGTACCAAACACACCCTAAGTAAGCTATGTAATTAGATTATATCCAGTCACATATACGAATATACTCCTCATCCAGAATACCTAATGGTTTAGCTAGAATACTGCATGGTTCGATACATACAACAGCTAGTATCCATCATTTAAAGTTAGGACTATTGGAGTATCTAATCCCATTCGCTCCACTAACTTGTGTCTCTCAGTGTTAAGAGTTTTGCCATTGGTGTTCTTTCTCATCTTTACGCATTTAAACACTCAACCAAAAATTCTCTCTACCCCTACCATACTCCAGTTTTTCTTCTGTATTCACCCATTCAGAACATTTCGTTAATTAGCTTAAGTACATTCTTGAAGGACTTTATCTGAATGAATTGTCTCCTAAAAGAACTCTTTGTCAACAGAGATAGGACCGCTAAAGTGTCCAGAGAGGACTTTCTGAAGAGTCCATGCCCCTGAAGAAAACCTTGGAGAAAATTGCCTGAGTAGCTTTCTAAGAGATTTCTCTATAACCCTTATCAAAAAAGAGAATTTCTCTAGAACCAATCAAGAAAAGAAAAACGGGGGGGGGGGTGGGGGGGGGGGGGGGCGCAAGAAGGAGACTTCTCTAGAAACCAGTTTAGTCTTAATAACATGCTCAGTGACAAACTTTTCAAACTGAACTATTATAGGAGTATGATTCCTGTTACTGACTCGTCTAATAAAGAGCCTAAAATGACCTTTTAAGGGTCCGTCAACTCAGGAAAAATTGACAAAATAACTTTGTGGAATATCGTTTAAGAAAATATTTCTCTTCTGTACAAATAAGGTTCTAGCACATGCTCAACAAACATAAAGAAGAGGACTCCTTGGCATGAGGAGGTGTCCCAAATTAACTTAGATCTAACGGGGGCCCTGCCATTTTGGCAGGATATTCACCACGAACTCAAAAAATCACATTCAAAGCAGGCACTTCCAAGTTCCAAGATATATACAGTACATAAAATCAAGCAGTTTGATGAAGAAATAAGTGGTTCCAATTAATTTGACCACAAAAATGTATCTTACCAGCTAAATTGCTCAACGGAAAGAATAGCAGCAACAGAAAGATCACCATTCGGTGTTTGGCTATCAACAGTCTGCTCAGCCATGAATGTGTCCTCCATATCTTGAGTATCATTATTCACACTGATTCTTTTATCATTTACAGTTTTTACCAGCGGTGAAGCAACTTCATTGAAAAAGTTTTGCGTCTTTGACAGCCAGTGATTTACTGATTCTTGCACTCTACCTGTAACAGGAGGTGACTATATCTGAGCAAGACTTAATAAGCTCAGAGAGCTACTTGTTGGAAAACTGAAATAACCAATCTAATAACTGTTTAGTTGCTAACCTAACAGGAAAGGTGAACCTAAACTATCAGCAGTTTTTGTTTTTGTTTTTTTGAGATATAGTTTCTCATGTAAATGTCAAGAAGAACAAAAAGTTACCTTTGATTATTACTTCAACTCTTCTGCATAATCAGATAGCACAAAACATGACATCTTAAAGTAGCTCATTACATCTGTGAAGCTTAATTACAAACATAATAAAGCACTAGAACTACCACCCCCAAGCCATAGAAGGGGGAAAAAATGAATATTGGTGAAAACATACTGTCAATAACCTCAACGGATTCAATCTTCAATCAATTTCCACTTTTGCCGAGGCCTGAGGGTGCGTCAAAGTCATTTACAGTTGATATTCTGAAAGTTGAGTGTGATAAACTAATCCCAGTGAAAACTTCTGCTTCAATAAACAAAGGAAGAAGTTTGTAGTTTGTACCCAACCCCAAAGCATTTGAGGAATAGAGGCCAGACATAAGCTAACTAAAATGACACTGGACCTAATCAAATGAACCGTCAAATTATAAATAAATAAATAAAAAGACAGAGAAGAAATATATTGAAGTAAGGGGAATGAAATTGGTGAACTCACTGGTATCAATATCATTGAACTTCCACTTCCTATCACCCACAAAATTGAACTTGAACTTATGGTCCGAAGATGAAGAAGAAGAAGAATTGTTGGTGCAGCACAGAATCTTGGGCGAAAATGGATGATGAGGGCGGTAATGGAGAGCATAAAAAGCTGGTGATGGGCTAACTAGTTCTACTCCTGCAAGTAATTTGCAGTGCATCTTTTTTGTCCTTTTGGCTCTGAACTTTCAAGAACCATTTAGTTTTCTTCTCATTATTCTGAGAAGGAAGATTATTTGTGGAGTGTTTTTGTAGAGAACTGAAGACAGTGGTCTTTCTTTGTTTTTCCTCTTCTTTTTTTTTTCTATTTATTTTTTGGATCTAACATCGAAATAATGCATCGTACGGTCTGCTTGCTTTATGGATGAAGTTGGCGGGTCAAAGCTCGTTAGCTTTTCATGTTAAAATAGCACACGACTAGCTATTTTTGGGATAGGTATTTGTAAAGTTATTGAAAAATAATTACAATTTTATTATAATATAAATCATAAAAAATAATTATTATTTTGCTACAATAGTAATCGATTTAGCGTAATATACTAGAGATTGGTACCCTCTATATGAACTTCCGGCTTACACGTAAAAAGTTCCAGCATAATATACCAGAGATTGGAGTACCTGTGTATGAACTTATAGCATATTATTCTGGACCGATATATTATACTGGAACTCTAATATATTATGTTGTAGTTCTAATATGTTTATGCTGTAACTCCATTATAATATCAAGGGCGTAGCTACCCTTGTTCGAGAGGTGTGTAGATAGGTATTTTTTTAAAAAAATTAAATATATACAATGGGTTGACAACCCTTGACACAAACCAAAATCCTGGTCTAATGGTCAAGGGGTGTCAAAAATAATAAAAAGCCGCAAGTTGCCAAGTTCTATTTCCTATCACAGCATAATTATGCCGAAACTCCACTATAATTATAAATACGTTATTTTTGAATTTCTCTCGCTTTTCATATTTGGGAACGTGTAAATAATTCTTATGGGCCTCTTTGAAGACTTATAAAGTTGTGGAAACTAGCATTTGGTCCCCTAATTTCCAACCTTGGCTATAATCTCATAATATGGAGTATCTTTTTTTCATAAATTCCGGCTTCCATGCCAAGCTTGTGTTTTTAATATAATTCACATGGGGTCTTATTTAAGTGTACATAAATTTTTCTGGGTGAATTTCTTCTACTTAATTTGAAAATTCAGATTCCAGGTGATTCACATGTAGTTTATTTTGTCTCAAATTATCTTCTTCTCCCTTGGTGTGCTCATTTTCCACGTTGCTAAATCTCTGGTATGTGTTATTATCAAGGGCACTCTAGTCGGTCATAGCACTTATCATTGTACTTGTAATAGTATCACTTTTGATAGAATTCCCAAGGAAAGCATTTTGATTCATTTTTATATATTACAATACGAACTAAATACTAGAAAAAATAAATAGTAAATATGACCGCTATTTGTGTAAAAATTCCTTTTCCAAAACGGTAACAAGGATATTTATTCCGTTCATATAGAATTCAACATCACGTATGGGTAATAATTAAAGAATTTTACTTAAACTAGTAGCAACATTACAAACTGAAACATTAGAGATTTAAATCTTACTGATATGCAACAACAACAATACCATACCAAGTATTATTCCACCCTGTGGGGTCTAGTATGTACGCAGATTCTATCCCTACCTTGTGAGGATAGAGAGGTTGTTTACAATATACCCCGGCTCGGGAAAGAGGATATTAAAAAGGGAAATTACCAGTTATGTCCATTTAGAAATAACTCATTATAAAATTTGGCCAATTAATAAAATATTACTAATATTAGCCAAAATGGCCAATTAGCTATTTGTAGCAAAAAAATCAAATTTTTACTTTCTTTTGAGTGGGTGCTATTAAAATAGATTGGGTATATCTTAAGGAGCTTGAATCTCAGTTTTGGGATGATTTGGTGAAGTTTTGAGGTGGTTTGAATTGAAAATTCAAAGTAAAAACTAAATATGAAAAAAATGATGTGTATCATACTGTGTATCACATATGTATCATATTTGTATCGATTGTGTATCACATATATATCTGTATGTGAGAATTGAGATACATGCGTGATACATGTGTCAACAAATAATTTTTTTGACATCGATTTAATTATGAATTTTGATACAAAACCAGTCCAAATCACCTCCAATCTTCCTCAAATTTTGTATATTAACTTATCTATATGTTTTCAGTGAATTTAGACTATACCCATTAAAAAAATTTCTTTTTTGTTTCGATTGATATGCCAAAATAAACTATTCCAATTGAATAAAGTATCAATATTGATGAGTTCAGTTTTATACCGTGACATGTGCAATTATCAATAAACTCCAAGTTTATTATGATATGAGTTTTTATATCAATAAGCATCCACTTTATTGTGGCATTCTTTTATCTGTGTAGTACAAAATGGAGAATAAAGCGGGTAGCTTTTCACATACATATTATTCCGCTACAAATTGTAGTAATAGAAGATATCAAATCTTCCTTTATTTATAGTCTCAATATAATCAACCGCTTTCGTGTATACTTTAGAAACTGAGTATATTTGGTAATCAACTGTGTTTCTCCAAAATAGTGGTAATTGGCTCTTCCATAGCTCTCAATTAATTTTGTACTACCACATATTCATCAATATCCATATGGTCATATCTCTCTTTCAAGGAGATTATACCATTATGGTCATAGCCAAAATTATATGCAATATATGTCTCTTGCATTATTGTTGTCCTTTAATAATCACATTGCCAAAATCTTTTGGCGCATAATAGGTACGTGACCAATGACCATTCATGTCATAATAATGACATTATTTTCTTATATCATCTCAAACCTCCTTCTAGAGGTGAGTGTGGTATATACGCTACCACTAGCACATTCATATTCTTTGAAGAATAAATATGTATACATAAATCAGATGTTGTCACATTCACATCATGAATGGACCATAATCATTTATATGTGCTATATAAAATCTCATTTTAAATCAACGACAAATACTACTTTTATAGAGTAAAGAATTATTTTGAGAATTCTTATTATTCCCATTATCACAATGATGACGATTATAATTTCGTCTATTGCCACATCCATATCCATTGATACCTTTACGATAATAATTTTGTCTTCTTTCAGACTTATCACATACTGCTATCACATTCTCTTAAGAAAATGAAAATGGAGCAAATTCAATGAGACGAGTTTTCAATTCTTTGCCACAATCATACATGAATTTGATCATGGCAAGACATAGAAATTTTACCACTTCGAGTGGCTATAATTTCTTACTAACTCCATTAGAGTTATAATCAAAATTTATTGTCTTTGCTTATATTTAAAATTAAATTATAGAATAAAAGAGAAAACTACGGTAAAATACTTATCTTAAATCCAGAATTTAATCATGAAGGAAGTTCATGGAATAATTGACAATTATTATGCTCAATCCCAAAGCTTCTACCCAATTGGTAGAGTCTCGTGCTTATAATGTATTATGAAATAATAAAAGAAGAAGAGTATTGCAGAGAAAGTAAGGAGAGGAGAATTCTTATTGATATGAGATGATTTACAATGGAATAGAACCCTTTATTTATAAGGAGATTGTGACTTAGCCACCAAGTAATAAACCCTAGAATCTCTCTAAATATAAACATTCATCTTAAATAAAATATTATTTATAACAGTACGAAGGAAACTATATCATTTATACGTAACATTACATTCTTATTTATATACTACCTGTGCGACGTAAGCACAAGTTAGTAGTCACTACAAAAGCATATTAAAATATGGTAATGCTATTAATCCAACAGCACCTTAGGTTCAAATAGGATTTGCTTTTCTACTGTTATGCTGGTTTTTGATTCTTCTTAATTAATCAACATGGTCTTGGAAAAGTTATTTCAATGGTGGGAGATGGAATGCAAATTAAAATATGTGCAGGCTCTCAAACAAGCAATTAATATTAGAATCATAAAAGCAGTCTCGAAGGTAATTATAGGAATATGCATTAGAATCGGTTTGTCGATAAATCTATTGAAATTAAAATCGAAAATATCGAAACCTTATTAAAATGATAACGACAAGCATATGTACAAATCGATAAGTAATTATCGATAAGGGTCAAAATCGAATCGATAAATCGAATACACACTCCTAGACTGTAGACACTTGTTAAATGAGTAATTACCTATTTGTGTAGATTAATATAACATGCAGAAGTTATATATATTCCACTACTATTTTTGAAAGCGGCTATACAATATTATTTTCCATAATCTATACAATTTCCTTTACCCTAAGTCCCTTACTCTATTATTTCCTCTACCACATTTAAGGAATGATCATATTTAAATATCAAGGGAATGAAGTTCAAATTAATGGAAAACAGAATTAGCCGTGATGATGTATGTTGTTTTGTTTTTTTTATACCGTTAGAGTGTTGGTGGCATACATTTGATCACTTACTTCAGTTTTGTTGCATGTGCTTATTGGCACAATTTTTATATTATAAATGATATTCGTCTTATTTTAGCTTCCTTTTGTCCATATTAGTTAAGCGCGTTTATAGCGATATACTTTCCGTGGAATCCCGCAAATTCTTTTATTGGTGTAATCGATAATCGAATCGATAAGCCCCAAAATCGATAAATCGAAATCGAAAAAAACTAAAGCTTTATTGAAACGATAATGATAAACACATGTATAAATCGATAAACGATAATTAATTATCGATAAGGGTCAAAATCGAATCGATAGATTGAATGCACAGGTAATCAAACTTTCGGTAGAATACGCCTAGGCTACTGTTTGGCGTTGTGCTTTAGCTGTTACATCATAATTTCTATAAATAAGTTACAAAATTTAATTTTATATTTGCATAAATTGGCCTAAGATGCGTTTAATTGGATAAACATAATCGACGAGAATTTATAGAGTCGACTCTACTCGTTTAAATTGTGGTGTCCTCGTACTGCATGCATGCGTAAATTGATAATAACTTTAAAAGGTCGCTTAAATAGATGGAGCGGATGCGTGCCGCGGAGTTCAAATTTTATTTAAGCCGCACCTAACTAAAGTAATATCCCATGCTGCAAGCCGCAGCCTATGATAGGCTTTGGTAATTTATTATAAATATTTGGATAGCTCTACAGTTGCAATTGCAGAGATGGGTAACATTCATTTCTCTCTGAAAATATTGGTATCTAACTAGTCACATACCATATAATATTGGTATACTCTCATATTGTCTATAGAAAATTTCAGCATATATAGTAGGTACTGGACTCCATCTACACAAGTAAAATCATTCAAGAAATCCAGGTGATTTTGTACCATGTGATGAAAATGCTTTACTTAATTAGTTTTTCAGTATAATTTCCCTGCAACACATAGTTTTCCACTACTTCTTAGGCCTGATAATATCTTATGTACAAGGATTTTTAATATGAATTTAACCCCCATAAATTTTCTTAGAATGGAATCGTGCTGCATTAATCAGTTTCTTGAAGGCAAGATCATTTTCATCACTGGTGCAACTGGCTACCTAGCAAAGAGTACTTTTTCTCTTTCTCTTTCTCTCTCCTATATATAGGTTGCACTAACAGTGCTTCTTGAGGAGATGATAACATAGATGAAATTTCTAGTGCTTTATTTGTTACATATTAATGTAGTTCTCATCGAGAAGATACTCCGTGTCCAGCCAAATGTGAAGAAGCTCTACTTGCTAATTAGAGCTCCAGATTCAAATTCAGCTAAAGAACGTTTTAACAATGAGGTACTACCAAACTATTACATAACCAATAATAGTAGCAGTAGAAATAATAGCCATCGTATTAGACTATATAGCTCCAATCCATGTGAGCATCCAAGATTTTCAGAGTTAACGAATATGTTTTAATTGCAGGTCATAAAGACAGACCTGTTCAGAGTTCTAAGGGAGAAGTTGGGTGCCAACCTACATTCCCTTATAGAAGACAAGGTTTTCCCAGTTCCTGGTGATATAGCTTGTGATAGTTTGGGGATAAATTCTGAGATGAAAGATGAGATGTGCAGAGAAATAGACATAATTGTAAACTCAGCTGCTACGACTAGATTTGATGAAAGGTAGTTCTATAGAATAACAATACTATTCCTTAAAAAAGAATAGAATAACTTACTCCATTTTTTTGCAGATATGATACTGCAATAAGGATCAATGCGTTGGGTACCTTGAATGTTCTCAAATTTTCCAAGCAGTGTTCAAAACTAAAGATGCTTCTCCACGTAAGCACAGGTCAGCTCCATATTCTTCTTTGTGCTTAATTAACCAACTTTCATTATCATGACTTTGGGCCCGCGTATTGAGTTAACATAAAGACTGATTCTTTTCAGCCTATGTTAGTGGAGAAAAGGAAGGATTGATAGAAGAGAAACCATTGTACTATGGTGAGATGCTTAGTGGAAACTCTCACTTAGACATAGAAGTGGAGCAAAAGGTTGTTGAGGAGACACTAAAAGACCTTAAAGCTAGGAATGCCACTGAAAAAGAAGTAACTTCAGCTATGAGACTTCTAGGTATTGAGAGGTACACATTTCATAAAGTCTCAGTAATCTTTTGAAGCTTTATAGGGTTTAGTCCTACCTTTCACATCAATTATGATTCTTCAGGGCAAAGATACATGGATGGCCAAACACATACTCGTTCACAAAAGCAATGGGAGAGATGCTTTTGGGACACCTGAAGGAGGATCTCCAACTCATAATCCTTCGGCCAACAATTATATCAAGCACATACAAGGAGCCATTCCCAGGATGGAATGAAGGACTGAGGTAATGACTATATACCATTCATGCATGCACACATGGAAAAGAAGAATAAGTCTTAGCAAAACCAATTTGATTCTCCTTCCACAGAACAATGGACACCTTCATCGTTGGCTATGGTAAAGGGAAACAGAATGTTGCAATGGGTAATAGAGAGTCAATACTGGATGTGGTATGTGACTCATGTGTATACCTTATCTCATAATGGAATGCGCAAGTTTCTCTTATTTGCATCAGCTGGTCTTACTTAGTTCATCATCTACACTTCGAGTTCCTAAGTATTCACACTTCCTTAATGCCATCTTGCAATTTTGCCCAGATTCCAGCTGATATGGTTGTGAACTCAGTCATCGCGGCTATGGTAGCCCATAGAAATCGATCTTCCCATTCGGCTATTTACCATATTAGCTCCTCTAGGACGAATCCACTAAAAAATACTGATGTTGTGCAATTTTCCGCTGAATACTTCAAGAAGAATCCATGGATTAACGAAAGAGGAATGCCAGTCAAAGTCGGGAAATTTCATTTACTGGATAGCATGGCTAGCCTTCACAAATACATAGCTATCCACTACATGCCATTATTAAAGGTTAGTTTCCATCGTAATGTCTTCTTAGATAAACTGTAAAATTTAAGCCTTTTTGGCTTCACTTGACCACGAAGTAGACAGTACTAACTTGAATTATTTGTGCTTATAGATGCATTTATTGGGAAAATATGGGACAGCACATTTAAATTTCAACATTTCTAACATAGAACTCTAATTAATTAGCAGTAGCGGAGCCAGAATTTTCGTTAACGGGTGTCAAAATATATAAAAGTAAACATACAAGAAAATTAAGGGGAGACAATACATAGTATATATACATATAATTTATTTATTTTATCTACCTATCCAGTGTATTTTTTTCGCAAAGGGGTGTCATTTGACACTCTTTCCTATAAGTTGGCTCCACCAATGTCAGTTAGACTAAAACTCACTTTCGTTGAAAATCAGTTGGTATAAACTAGAAAACTCGTGATAAATACAGCTAAAAGAGGAAAAGACCATGGTATGCAAGAGAGATGTATCAAAAAAACAGACACGGTGTTTATGAATGTTGACATGCACTTGAGCATTGATAGGTTACACTGGTTATGTTTATATTTTAACATGTTTCAGATATTAAAGTGGGCAAACTTGATACTTTGCCAACATTTGCAAGAGCTGCATACAAACTTGGAAAGAAGGATCAATCTCGTCATTCGACTAGCTGAACTCTACAAACCCTATACATTATTCAAAGGAATGTGAGTTCATTAGTATTATGTGATATTAACACATTCAAGTAGTCAACAACAGCTCGTTTCAGTATTTATTAATTAATCAAATTTAAAGGTATGCCTAATTGCTATTCTAATACCATTACTGCTGATTTTTACCAGTTTCAATGATGCCAATGCTGAAACATTGAGAATGGCAACAAGAGAAAGTAATGCAGATGATACATTTAGTTTTGATCCAAGAACCATTCAGTGGGAAAAATACTTCAAGGAAATTCATATTCCCGGATTAGTGAAATACGTTTTCTAAAAAAAAGAATTATGGGAATAAAAAAGGCTGATATGCTACTCTGCTTAAAGCTGTGCTGCTGCTTAAACTCCATTATGAAGTTGTTCGAATGACAATATCAGTTCAAGAAAATATTGGCGGTATTATATGTAATTGAAAGACCAGTTTCTCTGTTTCACATATGATTAACAGTAGTAATAAATATTTACCAGCAAACTGAACTCAAAGATTGGGTTCTTTTTCTTGTACATATATGTTACGGCTTTCATCATAAGAATAAGTAGCTTTTATATACCATACACATTTTATATGCTGTCGATTAATTTCTCCATTTCTTTTTGTTTCTGATTGATAATTTATTCCAATACATCAACAATTTGATCCATCCCTTATTTGATCATTCTTTCTTCTTTTTTTCAGCTATAGCAACCGAAAATTGCTTTAACTAATTAGAAAACAGATTAAAGAAAAATGTCCAAGGATCAGATACTTATTTATGCAATTTTCATCCACCATAATTCAAGAGTTAAACAAGGAGAACAAGGACTGACACATTAATAATTTAGCAAATAGAGTCCAATATGAAGAAACAGATAATTAATTACCAATCTCTCAAGAAGGATGAACCTTGTTAGAGCTGTGAGAAGAAATGGCTTTAATAGCAGATTTCATAGAGGCACCAGCAGAACTAACAGCACTTTCAATATACTTTTTAGCAGCAACTGTAGCCACTTTTTCCATAGTTTTCCCCATTTTTCTTGCTCTTTCAGCAACACCCACTAAGCTATCATACTCAGCTTTAGCCATTTGGTTCATTTCTTCCTCGAAACGACGGAACTCTTCCATGGCGTCCTCCATGGCAGTGTTGAGATGATCCTCTGCTTCTTTCATGTAATTCTCAGCTTCTTCAACTTCTTTTTCTTGATCTAATTCCATAGCTGCCCAAGCCTTATAAGCTTCCACTTCGAAGAGTTTCATGAGATCGTCTTCTATGGTGTAAGGATCGAAGTTCTTGTCACAAAGAGCTTGATCTGAAAGAATGGTGAATTGAGCAAAAAGAGCCTCCATTTTTTCTTGTGTGTGTGTTAGTGTTGTGAATTTGGGAATGGAGAAATGGGGTTTCAGAATTTCAGTGGTGAAGGGAATTTATTCATTTGGATTTGATGATTGGAACAACAGTGTTTAGATAGACGAAAGCTACTTTGGTAAAGGAATGGTAGATTAGGGCCCCAATATTCTCCTTCAAAGCACACTAACGGTTCAGTTGAATTTAGGCACTATCTTGCTTCTCTCTCTCTCTTTTTAATTCTTTTTTTATTTATAGAAGTACCTTTTTCTTAGTACTTTTTCTTTATTTCCTTTTTTGTTTTGTTTAGTAGAAGTTTACACATAAAAATTGTAATTTTTGAAAAAAATAGTATTTGAAGTTAAGTTCAAAAATAATATTTAGAATTTTAGAATTGGGTTTGGACGTATGTATTTCACTTAAAAAAAATATTTGTGGTGCTTATGTTTTCCGAAGTCGTTGGTCTACTAAAAACAATTTTTCTATCCTCACAAAATAGGGGTAAGGTTTACGTAGACACTACTCTTCCAGACCCCATTAATGTAAGATAATACTGGGTATGTTATTGTTGTTGAAAAAATATAGAATTTTGTGAGTGGGGCAAAAAATTATGAAAATTTTGATTTTGAAAATCTCAATTTCGAATTTTTTTTAAGAACATACAAAATTTTATGAACAAACACATTTTTAAAAAAAAATATCAAAAAAACAAAGAATGAAATTTTTTTTATGGACAAATGGGTCCTTAATATATTGAATTGTGAAACCGTAACACTATAATATAAACGGTTACTTCTATAATCATAAAATAACTATAATTGAATTTGTTATTAATGGAAGAGGAAATTTCAAAAGTATTACGATTTTATATCAAATTACAATTCGCATTTATTGTTTCAATATTTATCGTTCGTAGCAATTCTTCCCTTGCCAGACGTCTTTATTCACTTTATTGGTTCTCACAACTAATACTAATTGTGTCAACTATGTTTGTTTGCACAACTAATATAATTACATTAACTATATTTGTTTGTGTGACGAATACAAAAATGCAAGGGTATATATAAGGATGCGAACAATCAAACTACAATATATTGGTACATAACACAAAATACTGTCAAACATATATAGAAAAAAAAAATCTCATACTTGCGAAAAAAATACAGACATGGTACAAATCAAGGCAAAATACAGAAATACATGATTTTGCCAACAAATTTCTCTCTCAGAAATACAAAAAATACATGTATATATGCTATAAAATTCAAATATATTTATCAATGATAATTTTATAAAAGTATAGTTATACATAATAAATCCAATGCATAAATTAGTTACGCCATGTAATTTTTATTTTAATGAAAATGTCGGAGGGGGTGGTGAAGTGGGCCACGAGTGTAGCATTTTGTCAAAGCCATCATCTATCTTCGGGACAAATAAATGTGGGTAGTACTAGTCTTATAATTATGCTTATGTTATGAAATAATATAAAATACAAGAACAATAATATAAGAACAAGAGCAATAGAGAGAATAGAGAGAGAGAAGTATCCTTATTGATACTTAGAGATTGTTAGGGATGGTTTACAATGGTAGAAGACCCCTTTATTTATAGGGAGGGGGATGATTTATCTACCAAGAATAGAACTCTAGAATCTCTCTAATTATAGACATTCACCTTAAATAGGAGATTTCATAACACTCCCCCTTGAATGTCTATTCAACAATGTGCCTCGTTAAAAACCTTAAAACCAAAACCCAATGGGAAAAATTAAAGAAAGGAAAAAGAGTACACATGTTTGAATATGCGCCTATTGGTTGCCTCGTTAAAAACCTTGCAAGGAAAACCCAGTGGGACAAAACCTTGTAAGGGAAAAAGAGTGCAACGCGCATTAACTCCCCCTAATGAGTACATCAATTTATATCCTTGAGCATTTGCATTTCAATCTTGTGCATCATCTTCAAAACGATCTTTGGTAGTCGTTTGACAAATCAACCATATTGACTTGAATAAATATTCCGTACCTTGAAATCATCATTCTTGATAGATATGAACATCTTCATATAATGTCGTGGAATAACTCTTCGATGCATTCTCAATGCCATCATGCTTATAGTTATAGCAAGATACATATATACACAAATTGTACTTAGGATGTAGTACTTCAGGACCACGAATTGCATATGCTTCAAGCAACTTAAATCTTTCAAGTTAAGTCATATAAGCCATATAATAGACTTTAGATGCATATCAAGTTTTCCATGTCATGCTAGACAAATAAGATATCGAAAACTGATTATACATACCTTTGACTTTATACTTTCAAGCATTTGAACTATAGGTTCAAAACTACATGTCTTTCATATGGAATCAATTCTTCTTGAATTGCATCTCTTCCATTTAGTTACTTTCTTTGGGTCAGCAAATACGTATAGCATGCTTTGCAATATGTTGCAATTGAATTATCCCTTTTATGAACTTCAGGTTCATATCATGATATTCGGGGATATACATATACAAATGATAATTCATCCCATGTAACCTTTTCTCAAGTGTTTATCATGTCTCCCCCTCATGTTAGAAAAGCTAACTTGTTTCGTCAACTTTGGGAAATCATCTTTGTGCATTATCATGTCAATATACACGGCACATTAATAATAAGATGAAATTATTTGGTTCCTGACCCTGAACCACTTGTGAGGGGAGAATATAATATACTCTCGTATACAACGTATATCAAACTGATATATATAACTTTGTTCTCATAAGAAACAGTTTAGCCATTAAGTGGAAGCACTCAATAATTATCTTGCTAAACCAACATTTGATATAAACCAACTTATCAAGATGAACTATCTTGAGTAGAAAATCTGGAAATTATGCTCGAAGTTAGATTACTGAGCAATTTACCTCGCAAGCACCGGCCAGGCTGCGGGTTAATAATAATTGCGCATGTAACCATTTCATAGATGCATCATATGTGGTATACATGGCAGGTGAATGGGCCCATATTCACCTTTGATATTTCCAGAATTTATGGGCTTCAACCCGAACTCTTTAGTTGGTCAGTTCATTAATGAGAACAAGTGATACAAGAGAATTCGTAAAGAACTTTCTAGTTCTTTGATATTCACCTGTGTGAATTTGCACATCATACTTAAAATGAGATGGCTAATACGAATGCTAACTGAACAAATTATCAATATTGGTAAACTTCAAATTTACACCATGACATGTGCACTTATCAATAAACTTCAGGTTTATTATGACATGAGTTTTTATACCAATAGATATCCACTTTATTGTGGCATTCTTTCTTTTGTGTAGTACAAACTGGAGAACAAAACGGGTAGCTTTTCATATGCAAATTACCCCGCTACAAGTTGTAGTAATAGGAGATATCAAAGCCTTCCTTTATTTATAGTCTCAATATAATCAATCGCTTTCGCGTGTACTTTGGAAACTGAATAAGTTTCTTTGAGACTTACTACAGCACAATACTCAATTGTGTTTCTCCAACATAGTAATAATTGGCTCTTCTAGAGCTCTCAATTAATTTTGTACTACCACAGATTCATCAACATCCATGTGGTGAATATCTTTCTTAAAGAGAAAGTTATACCATTATGGTCATGTCAAACTTATATGCAAGATATGTTTCTTGCATTATCGTTGTCCTTTAATAGTCATATTTCCAAAATACTTTGGCGTACAATAGGTACGTGACCAACGATCATTCATGCCATATATCATCTCAAACCTCCTTCTAGGGGTGAGTGTCGTATCATCTCAAACCTCCTTCTAGGGGTGAGTGTGGTATATTTAATACCAATTTCATGTTCATATTCTTCCAATAATGAATATGTATTCGTGAATCAGATTCACTTCGGGGATATGTGATTTTGTTATCCTTTTCAAATCTATAAATGCGTCAGGCATTTAATTTGCTATTCTTTGCAAATGGATAATCTTTTGTGCCTCTTTCACAAATAGAGGTATGTGGATCAAGATGAGATAATGATGCATTTTTCCATAAAATTTCCCGTTTGGTTTCACCAACTTCTCCCCCTAATTTTGGGAAAAGTGTCTCATCAAATTGACAGTCTGCAAATCGTGCAGTGAACAAATCTCCTGTCAATGTTTCGAGGTAGCGAATAATGGAGGGCGATTCAACCTCAACATATATTTCTAACCTTCTTTGCAGACCCATTTTGGTGCGGGATGGCGGTGCTACAGGCACATATACTGCGCATCCAAAGATTCTTAAATGGGATATATTGGGTCCATGACCCAAAACCAATTGCAACGGGGAATATTTGTGTCAATTCGTCAGTCAGAGACGAACTAGCATTGCTGTATGCAAAAGGTTGAGTATTAATTATTTGGTAGAAGTTCCTTTACATTGGTTACACAAGGAAAGTTTGGGCTTGGTTAAATTTCTTCGCGTTACGACTTATATTTATGTAAAAGTCTTTATTATTTGATAAATTTTTCTTGCCTTTTTGACCTGCACACAAATTTACTTTATATAATTCCTTTCATGTGTCAAATTGTACATCATGATACTTCTATAAAAGAAATTGTCATAATTTAATCGTCAAACTTCGTTCTATTCCAACATCGCAATTTCATATTTTATTTCTTTTACTAATATCAACACCTTTTGCTAATTCATATTTTACAAGAACATTTGCATGCAGCAGTTTTTAGTGTTGCATCAAAAATTATCTTTTGTGTTGCATCAAGAAATTTTTGTTATATAATATTTTGTTTCATGTTTTGGACTTGGCTAATTTCAAATCTCACGTAATTTATAATTTTAATACAAATTATTGAACAATTGCAATTCATCACATAAAATCGGTTAGACATTCGATCCAAGTCTTATTACTTAAGTATTAGTGTTATTTTTTGTTTGTTGTATAATTAATAATACATATTGATATGCCAGTTCAAGCTGCTTGTTATATTAAAAGCACGAAGGCTCTTAGCGGAATGTCGTTCGCCTTTTTCACCCTTTAAAATTTGATTTTACGTTTAGACGAAGTAGTGATTTAATATTTCCTAATACCTGAGAATAAAAATTTAATTATTTTAATCAATTACTTCCCTAATATTTAGGATTTCATTCCATTATTTTTAGGTTTTGAAGTCCTTTTTTCCTTATAGTTTAACCTATTTACGCATTCCTTTCTGTTAACATTCGCCCACTTTCAACTTTTTGTAAGATTTAGGAGCCCCCCGCCCCGCCAGATTTCTGCCATATAGCTATTTATATAAAAGATATATGCGTATTATGTTATTTTTTTGCCATAAATAATCATAAATTAACTATATCATTAAATTTGAGTCATGATCTTTCAAAACTAATATAGCATGAACATGAAGACGTCATATTTCATATTTGTAAACTTTCAATCACAATCTAAGAATGCTCGTCTTCTTTCTTTTTCTGGTAGGAGAAAGAAATTATTTTTTCCAGTTATTTGTTTGTTCCCGTTTTCGATATAGTTCTTTTATCTTATATGCCACTTCTTAAAAATATAGTTATAATGCACTTTTGGCGACTACGACCATATTAATTTATTTGATGTTTTATTTCTATATTATAATTATATATTACAAAAAAAACATATACTATTGATATGCACGTAAAGTCAGAAATATTTTCTATGTTTAAATAAAGTATAAGCAAATTAATAAACAGAATTTTTGATAGATAATTGAAAATTAAAAGGATGTCAGTTATGTTTTTTTTTATGATATCTCATGTATGATTATTAGTTTAAACAGACATATTTACAAATTTTATACATGTTATTTGGATCATTTGCATTCTCTAATAGAAAATTGGTGAGACATTCTAACATATATCAATGAAGTAAAATAAAATTTTCATACAAAATATTTTTAGAAAATAGACAGGCAAATATTTTTTTGTAAATTATTTTTCGTAATTTTTTTTAAATAATATAAAAACTAAAATATTATTTTTATTAAATAATACTTACTTTTAATCCAAATTTAAATGAGAACTGATTATGCAGACATAACAAAACTAAAAACTATATTTATGAGATTTGGTTGAAAGAATAAATTTTAATTTTGATTTTAATATAAATTTCATATTTTTACTCCTTCTATAAAATTATTAATATAGTCCTTTTAGAACTCGTCAACTGCAAGTAATTCAATTTTAATTATCGATTCTTACTCCATGAAAGGACAGTATTCGGATGCATCCAAATAAACACATTAATATATAATGAAAAGAACGTTTTCTCCAAAACGAAGAAATAGTGATTTCTTATTTTCTAATCTGTTGAAAATAATTTTTAAATTATTTCTTTTTGATAAAAGAAATTGAACAATTTGAATTTTCTTTGCAAGAAAAATAAAAGAGGACGTCTTTTGCCAGTTAGTTGATGCTCTTTGTATCTTCGAAAATATGTACAAATCCCTATCTATAATTAGTATTTATTATTTTTAGAAGCATATAATTGTCTTTTAATTTTTAATTTAAAATACAAATACAACTTTAAATATTATTTTTAAATAGATATTATCAAATAATATATACTATACTAAAAGCACAAAGTCCTATAGTAAAATATTTTTAGCCTTTTTACCTATTAAAAATATAGTTTGCACTTAGAAAAATAGTAATTTAATTATTGTTTTCATTAAAATCAACTAAATTTTACATATTAAATCTTTTTTACCTATCAAAATCTTGAATTTAACCATATATAAATGATAAACAAAAGGGAATAATGAAAAAGATCAAAGAAAGAGGAAGTATGAGGTTTTGAATAATAACATAGGTATTAAAGTCTTTTTATAAACTTTGTACGTTCAGATTTATATGAGATAATTATCAGTTATTGCAGAAAGATAATTTATGAGACATCTTAACATTAAATTTAGATGAATATAAGTAGGTTTCTTGACAACAGTTACGGCTTTGCATTTGATTTAGAATTTATTTATTGTGTATAATGATTGAGATTTACAAAGTATTTTTTCTGGGAACATATCATTCATGGATGACTTTTTTACCTAATTGATTTTTTATTAATTGAAGAAAAAAATCTTATTGAATAAGAATATAACTACATTTAAATACTTAAAATTTGGCATCAGCTAATACTATTGAATTACCCATATCACTTGAATAGTGATACTTCAAAGCCAACTACACAATTCTAATTTCAGTCATTGAAATAATTTTCAAATTGAATTGTAGACTGATAATTAAATATTTATGTTGAACCATTATTTCATTATAGAGTTAATTATACACAATCATCGTTCATCATTTTTAGAAATTTATACTTTTATTTGATAACTCAAAGATAAATTTTAAATAAGTTTTTACTCGTTGGGATAGGGTACACGCACAAAGCGCGTACTCTAAGACTAGTAACTTCAATAACTGTGAAGCTATCTTTATATTTTCATTGAATACTTAAAAGTATCATGTGATGACCCGACCCGTCGTTTCATGTATTCCCATCTCATATTCCCCTTTTTATTCTTATTCATGTTTCAATATGTGTACTTGGAGAATTTGAGTCAATTCAGATCAAGTTTGGTAGGAAATGAGACAATTAGTCTCTTTAAGGAATGATTGGTTTGGAAAAGTCAACCGGATGTTAACTTATAAGTTAGAGGGCTCGAAATTAAATTCCGATGAATCAGTTAGTTTTGGGGGATGATTTAAGGCTTAGGAGCGCAATCAGAATTAATTTTGGAGGTCCGGTGAAGAAATTAGCCTATTTTGGAGAAGTTAGTATTTTGGCGATTTCCGGTCTATATGTGAGATTTTGATCCGGGAGTCAGAATAGAATTCCGATAGCTCAAGTAGCTTCGTTAGGTGATTTTGGACGTGTGTGAAAAATTTCAGTTGATTCGGAGGTGTTTAGGCCGGGTTTTTGATTGAATGTGAGCTTTGAATGTTTTAGTTTAACTTAAGCTTTGATTTGATGAAAATTGATAATTTTGATGTTAACGATAGAGTTTTTATGGTTCGATCAAGTTTGAATGAGAAAATAGAACATATGCTTTTGGTTGAGGTCCTGGGGGCCTCGGGTGTCTTTCGGGTTGTAATTACGCTCTTATTTGATATTTCAACGCCGTTTCATTAAACATAAATGCGTACCATATTAAGAAAATTAGCTCCAAATTCAGTTTTGTTTGAACTATTAGATCCGTATCAAAATTTCGGAGCCATAGGAAAAAGAATCATCGAATTTCGACATTGTATGAGGAAGTTATGCTTATTTTCGTGTCGGAAAAACTGCTGCTTCTGGTTGCTTCGCAATTGCGAAGAAAATGCTGGGAATTGCGAAAACACTGTAGCTGGGGCAAAGTGTAAAAAAAACATTTCAGTCGCGAACCCAAGCTCATTTCCACCATTTTTGGGCGAGCTTTGTCACGACCTGAATTTCCCACCATCGGGGATCGTGATGGCGCCTACTGGGAGAAAAAAAGGAAGAATTTACGCAATTTATTTTCTAAGAAAGAGATCATAGTGATTGATGGCTCTTTCAATCCGCCGAAATGGATAGGAGCTAGGCAAGCCAAATCTTACTTATATTTTTATTTTTAACAATACTTATTTAAATCTATAATCAACAATATTAAAATTTCAGCGGAATAAATAAATTTAGCGGAAGACTTAGAAAATTTTACTAGATGCGATACTGAAATCCCAACGTAAAACACTCCCTAAGAACTGGTGTCACGATACTCATTAACTTCTAAGAATAATACACATAACCGTCTGAAAGAAATATAATACTGTTTGTCTCGAATATATGAGATAACAGACTGAAAGTAAGGATAGAGGAGACGCCGGGTCCTGCGGACACCTGAAAGGCTACCTCGGTATCTCGATGATCAAAAGCTAACACCGGCACTACTGTTGCTGCTGCTGTCCATAACCTATATCTGTGTAAAAAGAGCATAGAGTGTAGAATCAGCACAACCGACTCCATGTGCTGGTAAGTGCCCGGCCTATCCCGACGAAGTAGTGGCAAGGCTAGGACCAGACATTCACATAAACATGTACAGTTCATAACGTATAAAACAATAGGAAACAAATAACAATAATGGAAACAATGATCAACCAATAATATAAATAGCAGGCAACAAGAACACCAAAATTACTTCTCAATAAGTAATAAATACAAGTACAATCAAATAATCAAGTCCTTCCAATATAAATCTTTCGCCGATAAATTCTTCAAGTAATATTCTCTATGATAATATGCTTTTCAATAAATATATTTCAAATATATTTCCTTCAAATAAGTATCTTTCGAAAATCATTCTTTCGGGTAAAGGTCACCTTGTGACACCTGTAGACACGTGATTTTTTACCCTCCCCAAAATTTTACCGAATTTTAGCGTAAAATATTTTATTTAGGTTTAATATAGTTATTTCAACTACTTTTGGCTCTTTTACATTACTTTAAGAATAAAATTGAAAATTACAAAAATAGTTTTATATTTCTCTACTTAGTTCGCGTATTAGATAGTTTTAGGAGGATATATTACTTTAAGCCTATTTTATTTTAATATAATCATTGAAAATACCAAAAATAGTTTCAACTTTAATTTTTAGTTTTATTTTTAATACTAATACTTTATCAAAATTAATGTAGAGTTTTTATAGGTATTTAATTTGAATTTTTAGTTATTTTGGCCCAATTTTGTATAATTTGAATCCCAAATATGAACCCAACAAGACATAGGCCCAAACCGAATTCTTCCAACAAAAAAAAACACACAACAAAACCCTAGTCTTATTCTTCATGGAGAACCATATCAAGAAGACACTAAGCAAACCCTAGGATACTTCTAACAAAGCAGCCGCTCGCCCCGTTCACCTCTTCATCTTCTTCCCGTTCCCCAGCCCCTCCGCTCCACCAGCTCCAAACGACTCTCCAACTCCAAACGAATAGAGCCTCCATCTTCTTCAACCACCATTCCAGGCCCAACGAGCAGCGAGCTGCCCCGTCATCAACCACCATCGTTGTTTCTTCTTCTTCGTCCTTCAGCGCAGAAGCTCACTCCACTTTTTCTCAAAAAATGAAATCTGAACTCCCATGGCTGAACTCATATCTCCCATATAACCTTTTCCTTGGAAAGAAAGTAGCTAAAATCACCATAACCACGAATTATCACTTTCTTTTCTTGAAAGGTTAGGGTATTTGTAGAAATTTTCTAGCTCCAGATCAGTAGAAGCGAATTCGAGCAGCAACCCTATCCTTCACCGAAAATCGATTCATATAAGCTCAGTTTTGTGATTGTTTGTTGCTGCTTCTGCCGAAACTGCTATGCCGGGTTTCATCTTGAAAGATTCGGCTGGTATTTTAATTTTTTTGCAAGGTTGTCGTTGAGGCTTTAACAGTCGCCATTGAGTCTTGCCTGTTCACAGCCATTTAGAAGCTTTTACGGCCATTGTACAAGTTATGGAGAACATGTATTCAAAAATAGAGTATACTAGAAATGGATTGAATTACGAGTTTGATTTCATGTTATTCCAATGCCAATTTTTAGTTTTGTCCGAGATTGTTTGTTGATTAGAGTTCAAGGTGCGGTTTGCGGTGCATGTTCGAAGTCCGTTGTTGAATCTTGTTCGCGGTTCCTTGCTCGGAGTTGTTTCTGTTTTCTCGTTATCAAGGTTCCCCATCACCTTACTTTTGTTAATTGATGTTGCAGTAGTTTAGTGTGAAAAATGCTTACTATTGATTCCGTTGAATTCACGCTAGATAAAATGTGAAAATGCTTGTGTTTGTTTGTTTGAGTTACTCGATTGAGATTGTGAAGTTAGTTATCCCTTTATAATCTAGGTTAATTAAGAAATTGAATTGTTTGTCGACACAAGGAATTTGGGTATTAAATGAAAGGAGATTTGAACTTAAATCTTGCCTTTGTTATTTCCTTTATCCGCTAGGACCATGCTTAGGCCGGCAACACTTGGGTAGGAAATTATAGGATTTTTCAATTTGCTTTTGGTTTTGAGGTGAGAGGTCGTTCCCGATAGTTAAATTTGTCCGGGGAATGCCCCGAAGTATTTGTACATATTTTAACCCGGGGAATACTATCCTCGTCGTCTATCTTAGCAACGGGCATTAGTTACTAGTTATTGCTAGTGCATGTCATTCATCTTTTGGTTGTTATGTTTCTGTTACTATTATGGTTTCTACTAGAGTGACTAATGAATTGTCTTCCTTTTGTCTTCTTCTCTTCTTCCTTTTCTCTGAGCCGAGGGTCTTTCGAAAAGAGCCTCTCTGCCCTATCGGGGTAGGGGTAAGGTCTGCGTACATATTACCCTCCCCAGACCCCACTCTGTGAGATTTGACTGGGTAGTTGTTGTTGTTGTTGAATGCCCCGAAGTAAATGTAAATGGAGGTCGTGGCATTATAAATGGAGGCGTAGTATAGGCTATCAAGACTTATTTCATTTTGTTTTATTTTTCTTTTATTAGGTGGGGACGACCTCGAGCCTCTTGTGTGTTTATTTTATTTCTGTGTGGATTACCTCAACTTGAATGTTTTGAAAGCCAACTAGATCAAGTACGCAACCGTACTAGCTACGGGACTTGGGGAAGGCCTAATATCTTCTCCCCGAGTCAAATGAACCCCCTTACCCGAATCTCTAGTGTGGACTTAGTTTTAGAGTGTTAAGTGTTTTAAAAGGAAAAATATTTTCTAGAAAAAACCAGTGACCAGGCACATCGAAATCAAATGTCAGGTGGCGACTCTGAGTTTATTTCCTTTTGAACATATTTTGTCACCTTTCAATTGAAAACCCTTTTCAAGTTTTTTACTAAAATCTTTTTATTTATTTAAGAGGGTTTAGTAGAGTTTTGTTAAAAAGGGGTGTGGCATCTCTGGCGACTCCGCTGGGGACTTGCGGGTTCGAGCTAGTACTTGATCTCGTTGGCTTTTAGAATTTTTTGTTGAGGTTTTTATGTGTTTTGTTTGTTATATTTGATTTTTATTTTGTTTATGTCTTTTTATTATTTGCTAGCTGCTTATTTGTTTACAGTTTTTCCTTTATTGTTACTGCTTTATAAATTGTCATCATTTTGCATAACCATGGGTCTTTTTTCTGCAACAAGTCTTCCGGAGTACATTTGAGCGTACACGGTCTTTGTGTGAGTCACCCGTGTCTTTAGGGGGTGGCGTGGGAGCGTGGAGTGGGCGGACAACTAGAGCAGCCGCCATCGACCACGTGCCGCCCCGAATTGCCTTGTTAGTGAACCACAAACTTAGGTCAGCCTTTAGGTCATTTTATTCGCATCATGTCATTCACACCTAGTAGGGCTCGGTCCCAGGTACCGTGTCCCTTTGTAAGGAGCCTGTCCAAATTTTGTCAAAATGAGCCCGTGGCCCAAAATGACATTTAATCATCCTATGTGCTAAATTTTGCATCTTTGAGGGTAAAATGGTCACTTGGCGGACCGATGTTCGGGAAAGAAGGGTGCCACATTTTTCTTTCATAGTTTTCCAAAAAAAAAAAATGAAAATTAGAAAATTCAAAAAGATTTTACACTCTTCCATTATTTTTCAAAAATTCAAAAAAAAGTAGAAAAATGAAAAATCCAAAAAGATTTTACACTCTTCCATTATTTTTCAAAAAAAAAAAAGTAAAAAATAAAAAATCCAAAAAGATTTTTACATTATTTTTCAAAATTCAAAAAGTAGAAAATGAAAATCCAAAAAAGATTTTTTACTTTTCCATTATTTTTCAAAAATAAAAAATTCAAAAATATTTTACACTTTTCCTTTATCTTCCAAAAAGGGCAACAAAAAAAAAAAAGAAAATCCAAAAAAAGATTTTTACGTTTTCCCATTATTTTCCAAAAAATCCAAAAAAAGGTTTTACATTTTCACATAATTTTTCAAAAATATTAATAAAAGAGAAAAAGAAAATCAAAAAGATGTTGCATTTTCCATCATTTTTTCCAAAAAAAAAAGAGATTCTTTTTTAAAAGTAGATGCATTTTTTGAATTTTATCCTATATTTAATCTTCCTGAACTACGTGAACCTGATTCTCGTCTTTCGGGGCGAGATACGTAGGCAACCCATTTGGGGTCCAGTCTTCCAAGTCTTAGGTTCTTGGCTTTGCGGGGTCTTAGCCAAATCTTGCATGTCTAGCCACTTGTGGCCATATCGGCCATTATTGCAAAATGGGGTCAATTTTCGCAAAAGTGTCTCAATAAATAGTGTTTTAGGATCTTGAGTACATAATTAGGTGTCATGTTAATTTAGGGACTATCTCTTTTGAATTTGCATCTTTAGCCACTTCTGGCCATATCGGCCGTTTTTTCGAAATAGGTTATTTCTGCAAATTAATTTTTGGGCCATGATATTGGGAGTTTGAATCCATAAAAGTCTTAGTTATTCATTTGCCATGTCCATGAGGTCAATTTTGTTGAGTTTTTATTAATAGCCACTCTTGGCCATATAGGTTAATTTTTAAAAAATAGCTCAATCATGTCTTGCATGTGTCCAATAGAAGATGTTGTGGCGTCGCATGTGTCTTGAATCACTAACTCTATTTTATATTATTTTCTTATTCATGTATGGACTAATTTTCTAGAGTTTGAGCATGACTAATACATAGGATCATTCTAGTCAAGACCATTGCAGGCACCGACTGCTTGAGAAAACTTTCTATTTTTTAGTTTATCTTATGTTATCTTTTAATTTTTAGTCTTGTACAATACTATCGAGTCTGTCAATCTAGTTAAGATTTTCGAATCTTTTGTTATATCACTTCTTCTTTTATAATTGGAAAATAAAAAAAGGTTATAAATGCAAAATCCAAAAAGATTTTTGTCTCTTAATTTATTTTTCATCACTTTTAAGAACTACGCTTGATCTCATTCATGAGGGACATGATATGTAGACAACCTACATAAAAGGAGAAAAAAAGAAAAAAAGAGATGAAATTGTGCATGTGAGAAATGAGAGAAAAAAATAGCAATAATCAGAAAAAAAGAGGGGGGGAAAGAAATGAAAAATCAAGCGGCGTTAAAAGTAAAATGAAGAAGGAAAAGGGCCAAAAAAGCAAAATTGGGATAATTCCATATGAACTTCGTACCCTCGAAGTCATTCTAGAACCGTTAATGGTTGATAAGGGGCATTGCACGCAATGTGATATTTCTAATTGATAAATGCTCTAACCCTAACATGTTGGCTTTGTTTTGTTCCTCTTTGTTACTTTCTTTGTTATCATAAAAGAAGGTAGTTAGTTTGTGGCACTTTGGCAATTCATCCGGACAACACAAGGTCAAAAAGCAAGTGGCCATGGCTAGCAAAGAAACATACACTAGGGTTGTAGACCCACCAAGGGAGATTGTAGAATCAGTATCAGAACTGAAAGGGGAAGTCCAAAGGTTGAAACAGCAGATGGCAGAAATGCATCAGTCTTGGATTAGGGGGCATCCTCCACCTTCATTTCCCACTAACTACATAGAAAACCCTGCAACCATCCTGCGACTCTCCCAATCCCAGATGCCCAATACCATTGATCTTTCCCCACAACCCGCACCAGGCTTCACCCCTTACCACAATTACCAAGGCACTTCCTCCCAAACCTTTCATGCTCCACCATCCAAAAAAACCTCATACCCTGCTCCGTCATCTGCTCCTATTTTTGTAGCTCCTCCACAAGCTACTCTTCCTCGATCCTCCAGTGAGACTGTGTCCAAAGTCCCTGATGCCCAAGGAAAGGAACCCAAGGAAGACTTTAGGGAGTTTTGGTTAAAATGGAACGAACAGGTTGCTGGGATAAGTCCTCCAATTGATAAAAAAAATGTTGTCGAGCCCAGCCAACAACAAAATCCAGTGAGCATTCCTGCTAAATGATTTCAGCCTCTACCCCGACCCCAACTCCAAACCTATCCCAGAGCTCCACATAATCCACCTCACTGTTATCCTCCGAACAATGTCCAGTTAGTTGTTCAACCACTAGGTCACCTCAAAGGGCAAGCGCCAGCACCGCGAAACCTCCACCTGCCTTTATAAAATTTTCAAGCGCCCCATAATCCACATCCAAGCCCGAGGTGTAGAGGTAAACAAAGGTTGAAAGATGATTTTACACTGATAGGAGAGTCATATGCAAACTTGTTTTAGAAACTAAAGCATTATGATTTGATTGCACCTGTTCCTCCGAATCATGTGGACAAGCGTGCAAGAAGCTTTGACCCTTATAAAAGGTGTGAATACCATTCCAATGACCAGGGGCACAATGTCGAAAGTTGTCAGGATTTGAAAAGAGAGATAGAAAAAATGATCCAGGAATGGATAATTGTGATCCAGGACAGTGACACACAGAAGATTGCACAGAATCTTTTACCTGCACATGATTATGCACACTTTGGTGACATGCTCATTGAAGTTAACTATATTGAGATTGGTGAAGGTCCCAGAAATTTTGATGTGCAATCTAGTGGCTAAGATGTTGAGCTTGGTGATTGGAAAGACACTCCTTTCTTGGATAGCCAAAGAGGAGTTTTGGTGGTTTATTTTGTTGTCATTTCTGTTTGTCCGGGTTATTTCAGGGTTGTAATCCAGACATTGTCTTGTGGTTCAAATTCTTTTTTTTTCCTAGTTTGTTTTATTGTATTAACTTGTCCAGTGTTTTAGGTTGTTCCATGGTTATAGTCCATGTGTATTTTGCTTGTTCTGTTCAAACTCTGTTCACCATCTGTGTAATGCAATCTCATGTTTTCTGTTAGTTCTAGTCAGTTTTTGGTTTAGGTCACTTTTCCTTTTATGGTTCTTTTTGCACTAACTCTAGTGGCATGACATGCACACATGTTTCTCAACCTGATCTTTAAATTTAGTCTAATCATAAAGCAATGACACAATTTTGAACATGAAAAAAAGATAATTTGAGGAAACAAGTAAAGATTCAAGCATTTGAGATAACCTAAAGGTGAAATTAAGTGAAACTGAGGCAGTAAGTCTGGGAAATCGAGAGGTTGATAAAAGTATGAAACAAGGAAATGTCTCTCAAGCGGTTTGAGGTAAATCATTCAATGCTAAAATGCATTCTTTCGCGTCAAGATAAGATTGAGTCAAGTATGCTTCGAACTGGCCAGAGTCATTCATTGAGACAAAGGTATTGCCCATTGGTACTCTTGGTTTGTGTTGATTCCATCAATACTATGTATGATTTGTTTGCTTATCTTCAATTGCATGTTTGTATTTGACATCTTTAATTTTGGTATGACGAAGGCATTTTATTCGGCTACCCAAACACTTTTCATCCTTTGCTACCCATTTTGAGCCTAGTTTTTACCCCTCTTGTGGAATCAGAAATAGAGTTAGAAAGTAGATAAAGGATAAGAAAAGGAAAAAAGGAAAAAAAGAAGAAATAAAATAAGAAAGAAAAGAGAAAAAGAAAAAAAAAGGAAAAAGAAAAAAAGATAGAAAAGGAAAAGAAAAAAACAACTTTGTCTTTTGAACTACGTTAGACCTGATACGTAGGCAGCCTCACGGTTCTGTCACACTAATTAAAATATTTCATAATCCCCGAAGTCAAGAGTGGGGCAATTTTTCTTAGAAATCTCATCAAAGCAAAAAATCAAAAAAAATCCTCAGACTCATGAAAATGGGGCAGAAGTTTTAATTTTGTCAAAAAAACTGATTCCAAAAGTTGTAATTTTGAACCCTTTCCATCTTAAATTATTTTGAGTCTTCATACCACCCTTTCTTTCTACCCCTATCCAAAAGCCTACATTATATTCCAAGAAAAGACTTCTGACCAATATCTAAGGATGCCAAATCAAGTGTGTGGTGAAAGTATCATCTTCCTATATCATGGGTGGTATCTTTGTTCTCGGCACAATGAGACCAAATGATAAAATGAGAAAGTGTTATCGGTGAAAACCCTCAGGGGCACCATAAGGTGACAGTGAGCTGAGAAAAGAGAAAAATGAGAGAGGCTTGATGGTGAAAACTCTTCAGGGCAATACAAGTTGACTGAGGATTGTGGACTAAATAAGACAATTGGAGTGATGAAGCCCAGTTTCACATCTTAGAAGCACAACAAGAGCTGAATATTAGACTCACTTGAGAGATTAGGCCACTTAATCCAAAGGTGCATGTCATGGTATTTAGAGTTGGTATCCACATATGATAAGTTTCTACTTTGTAATTTTCTTGTTAGGTACCATCTCTTTCCCTTGCCTCTGATTTTGTTCTTCTTATTTTCTTGGAGTCCCTTCTTGAGTCTGTTTGGTCTGAATAAGTGAGAAATGACGTCAAAATTTACTAGCAGCTTTCCAATTGCACAAAGATCAGTCTGGAAAGCATATCAAAATGACATAAGATACAAGGGTATAGTGTGCATATTGGGCTGGTAATAATCAACATGCTTTGGGATTCATGTGAAATACAAGGATCCAACAACTTTCAAAATGAAAACACAATGCAACAAGTGAGTGTGAGGGACTCAGGTCATGCAAAGATCTCATGGTCTAATGTCAGTCAAAAGATCAAACAACTCCTTGCTAGCCCAAAGCAGCTAATCAAAATGAAGCATGGCAGTGGTGGAAGTAGACGCTCAGCAATGATGCCGCAAACTAACCACCATGTTTTCAAGCTAACAAGATTTTATTTGTTTGAAGAAGGGGCAAGAAATATTTAAGTCCACAGGGACCTCCCATGAAAAAGCATGGTTCAGGAGCAAGAAATTCTGTTCAGAATCCTTCAAGATGACAACGTGGCTCGAGTAAGTTCATTCTCAGTTCTCAGGACCCTCCTGGATAATGGGATTTAGTTTTAAAATTCTCAGGACCCTCTTGGATAATGAGATTTAGTTTTTAAACTTCTCAGAACCCTCCTGGATAATGGGATTTAGTTTTTAAACTTCTTAGGACCCTCATGGATAATGGGATTTAATAAAATTTTCAGGACCCTCCTGGATAACGGGATTTAATTTCAAAAGAGTTCTCAGGACCCTTCTGGATAATGGGATTTAATAAAGTTTTTTGGACCCTCCTGGATAATGAGATTTAGCTTTAAAATTCTCAGGACCCTCCTGGATAATGGGATTTAGTTTTAAAATTCTCAGGACCCTCCTGGATAATGGGATTTAGCTTTAAAATTCTCAGGACCCGGATAATGGGGTTTAGTTTTCAAAATTCTCAGGACCCTCCCAGATAATGAGATTTAGTTTAAAAGTTTCAGGACACTCCTGGATAATGTGATTTAGTTATAAAATTCTCAGGACCCTCCTGGATAATGAGATTTAGCTTTAAAATTCTCAGAACCCTCATGGACAATGGGATTTAGGTTTTTAAAATTCTCAAGACCCTCCTAGATAATGGGATTTAGTTTTAATATTCTCAGGACCCTCCAAGATAATGAGATTTAGGTTTTAAATATCTCATGACCCTCCTGGATAATGGAATTTAGATTTTATATTCTTAGAGTTCTGTAGGCGATATGATCCGATTAAAACTCACAAATATGCCCAGATCCCAAACTAGGGCAGAAAAAGTTTCTTTTATTTTGTCTGTTTTGTTGCAGTATCAGGCACCCATCTGGATAACGAGGGAATACATGTCATGTTTTAGCAATCAGGCGCCCACCTGGATAACGAGGGAATATATTTCAAGTTTTAGCAATCAAGCGCCCACCTGGATAATGAGGGAATACATTTTAAGTTTTCGCAATCAGGCGCCCACCTGGATAACGAGGAAATACATTTCATGTTTTAGCAATCAGGCGCCCACCTGGATAATGAGGGAATATATTTCATGTTTTAGCAATCAGGAGCCCATTTGGATAACGAGGGAATACATTTCAAGTCTTTGCAATCAGGCGCCCACCTCGATAACGAGGGAGTACATTTCAAGTTCTTGCAATCAGGCACCCACCTTCATAACAAGGGAATACATTTCAAGCTTTGCAATCAGGTGTCCACCTGGATAACGAGGGAATACATTTCATGATTTAGCAATCAGGCGCCCACCTGGACAACGAGGGAATATATTTCAAGTTTCTGCAATCAAGCGCCCACCGGGATAATGAGGGAATACATTTTAAGTTTCGCAATCAGGCGCCCACCTGGATAACGAGGGAATACATTTCATGTTTTAGCAATCAGGTACCCACCTGGATAATGAGGGAATACATACCATATTTTAGCAATCAGGAAACCATCTGGATAACGAGGGAATACATTTCAAGTCTTTGCAATCAGGCGCCCACCTGGATAACGAGGGAGTACATTTCAAGTTTTTGCAATCAGGCGCCCACCTGGATAACGAGGGAATACATTTCAAGCTTTGCAATCAGACGCCCACCTGGATAACGAGGGAATACATTTCATGCTTTAGCAACCAGGCGCCCACCTGGACAACGAGCGAATATATTTCAAGTTTCTACAATCAGGCGCCCATCTGGATAATGAGGGAATACATTTCAAGTTTTGCAATCAGGCGCCCACCTGGATAACGAGGGAATACATTTCAAGTCTTTGCAATAAGGTGCCCACCTGTATAACAAGGGAATACATTTCAAGTCATTGCAATCAGGCGCCCACCTGGATAACGAGGGAATACATTTCAAGGTTTCGCAATCAGACGTCCACCTAGATAATGAGGGAATACATTTCATGTTTTTGCAATCAGGCGCCCACCTGGATAATGAGGGAATACATTTCAAGTTTTTGCAATCAGACGCCCATCTGGATAACGAGGGAATACATTTCAAGTTTTTGCAATAAGGCGCCTACCTGGATAACGAGGGAATACATTTCAAGTTTTTGCAATCAGACACCCACCTGGATAACGAGGGAATACATTTCAGTTTTTGCAGTCAGGCGCCCACCTGATAACCAGGGAATAGATTTCAAGTTTTAGCAATCAGACGCACACTTGGATAATGAGGGAATATATTTCATGTTTTAGCAATCAGGCGCCCACCTGGATAATGAGGGAATACATTTCATGTTTTAGCAATCAGGCTCCCACCTGGATAACGAGCGAATACATTTCAAGGTTTTGCGATCAGGCGCCCACCTGGATAATGAGAGAATATATTTTATGTTTTGGCAATCAGGCGCCCACCTGGAGAACAAGGGAATTAATTTCAGTGTTACTTCAACTCACAAATTCAAGAAGCATCAGGTGCCCGCCTGAAGAGCAGGGTCCATTTTTTAGTTACATATTGAAGATCAAGTAGAGGTCCAAGGAAGATTCCAAACAAGAAATAGATAGGATCTTGTATTTTTCTTTTACTCTTGATGTAATTTTCCCTTTTATTAATGATGTAATGGCAAGAACCGCGGACTGGAACCACGAAGGCACCTCGACTGGCTCTCCACCTCGGTACTCCATCATCTCATTCACTTATGAACTACACATGGCCTGATTCCTTTATAGCCAAGGATATGTAGGAAGCTCAGATAACAGGGCTCGGTCACACTCTCTTTATTTCTCTTAGCGTTTAGTCTCTCCAAATAAGGGTCGGATCAAAAAACCTGTCTAGTCGTTCTTTGTCTGAAAATACTTAGCATTTCCAGTCAAAGAGGGGCATATGTAGACACGTGATTTTTGACCCTCCCCGAAATTTCACCCAATTTTGGCGTAAAATATTTTATTTAGGTTCAATATAGTTATTTCAACTAATTTTGGTTCTTTTACATTACTTTAAGAATAAAATTAAAAATTACAAATACAGTTCTATATTTCTCTACTTAGTTCGTGTATTAGATACTTTTAGGAGGATATATTAATTTAAGCCCATTTTTATTTTAATATAATCACTGAAAATGTCAAAATTAGTTCCAACTTTAATTTTTAGTTTTATTATTAATACTAATAGCTTATCAAATTTAATGTACAGTTTTTATAGGTATTTAATTTGAATTTTTAGTTCTTTTGGCCCAATTTTGTATAATTTGAATCCCAAATATGAACCCAACAAGACATAGGCCCAAACAGAATTCTTCCAAAAAAAAAAAAAAACACACACACAACAAAACCCTAGTCTTCTTCTTCATGGAGGACCATATCAAGAAGACACTAAGCAAACCCTAGGATACTTCTAACAGAGCAGCCGCCTGCTCCGTTCACCTCTTCATCTTCTTCCCGTTACCCAGCCCCTCCGCGCCACCAGCTCCAAACGACTCTCCAACTCCAAACAAATAGAGCCTCCATCTTCTTCAACCACCTTCTTCTCACCACCATTCCAGTCCCAACGAGCAGCGAGCTGCCCCGTCATCAACCACCATCGTTGTTTCTTCTTCTTCTTCGTCCTTCAGCGCATCAGCTCACTCCACTTTTTCTCAAAAAATGAAATCTGAACTCCCATGGCTGAACTCATATCTCCCATATAACCTTTTCCTTGGAAAGAAAGTAGCTAAATTAATATAATCACTATAACCACGAATTATCACTTTCTTTTCTTGAAAGGTTAGGGTATTTGTAGAAATTTTCTAGCTCCAGATCAGTAGAAGCGAATTCGAGCAGCAACCCTATCCTTCACCGAAAATCGATTCATATAAGCTCAGTTTTGTGATTGTTTGTTGCTGCTTCTGCGAAACTGCTCTGCTGGGTTTCATCTTGTTAATTTTTCGGCGAGGTTGGCGTTGAGACTTTGGCTGTTGCCGTTGAGTCTTGCCGCAACCATTTAGAAGCTTTTACGGCCATTGTACAAGTTATGGAGAACATTTTTTCAAAAATAGAGCATACTAGAAATGGATTGAACTACGAGTTTGAGTTTGTGTTATTCCAGTGCCAATTTTTAGTTTTGTCCGAGATTGTTTGTTGATTAGAGATTGAGGTGCAGTTTGCGGTGCCGGTTCGAAGTCCGTTGTTGAATTGTGTTCACGGTTTCTTTCTCAAAATTATTTTTGTTTTCTCGTTGTCAAGGTTCGCCTCACCTTACTTTTGTTAATTGATGTTGTAGTAGTTTAGTGTGAAAAATGCTTATTATTGATTCCGTTGAATTCGCGCTAGATAAATTGTGAAAATGCTTGTGTTTGTTTGTTTGAGTTACTCGATTGAGATTGTGAAGCTAGTTATCCCTTTATAATCTAGGTTAATTAAGAAATTGAATTGTTTGTTGGGACAAGGAATTTGGGTATTAAAATGAAAGGAGATTTGAGCTTAAATCTTGCCTTTGTTAATTCCTTTATCCGCTAGGAGCATGCTTAGGCCGGCAACACTTGCGTAGGCAATTTTAGGATTTTTTATTTGCTTTTGCTTTTTCAATTTGAGAGGTCATTCCCGATAGTTAAATTTGTCCGGGGAATACCCCGAAGTATTTGTACATATTTTAACCCTGGGAATGCCCCGAAGTAACTGTAAATAGAGGCCGTGGCATTATAAATGGAGGCGTAGTATATGCTAGCAAGACTTATTTCATTTTGTTTTATTTTTCTTTTATTAGGCGGGGACGACCTCGAGCCTCTTTCGTGTTTATTTTATTTCTATGTCTTTTACCTCAACTTGAATGTTTTGAAAGCCAACTAGATCAAGTACGCAACCGTACTAGCTACGGGACTTGGGGAATGCCTAATACCTTCTCCCCGAGTCAAATGAACCCCCTTACCCGAATCTCAGGTGTGGACTTAGTTTTAGAGTCTCAAGTGTTTTAAAAGGAAAAATATTTTCTAGAAAAAACCGGTGACCTAGCACACCGAAATCAAACGTCTGGAGACTCTGAGTTTATTTCCTTTTGAACATATTTTGTCACCTTTCAATTGAAAACCCTTTTCAAGTTTTTTACTAAAATCTTTTTATTGATTTAAGAAGGTTTAGTGTGGTTTGTTTTTTAAAAAAAAAGGGGTGCGCCTCATTTCAAAATCATAATAATATAAATCTCTACCTACTTTCGTATTTCTACTGCATCTTGTGCCCATATTTATATTACGACATCACAGACAACTCACGTGCAATTAAATAAAACTATAATATTTTCGCGGCACCTTGTGACAACATATTTCTATTTCACAATGCAAAAAAATATTCTCATGTTACCCAGTTCACAGGGTCCATAGCTCAATACAATTAAGAAAGTTCAAAGAGCCTCATTTACTTAACATAAAGTAGAATGAACCTTCTAAACCAATTATGAAATCAACAAGAAAAGATGAAGTTATTTTTAGAAATCATTTGATAAAGAAAATACCTTTTTCAATTAAAGTACAATTATTGAAGCTTGAAGTATTGAAATGTATATATATATGTATAAATGCGGTGACATAATGCAAACACTGTAGGTTCTAACACGAAGTGTCACAACAGTAAGGGATTCAAACAGTATAAACACTTGAATTGATAACAACAAATAAATACAACAGTAGAAAGTGCACGGCACCACCATTATAAGGAATCAAAACCAAGCCACTAACAAGAATAAGGAAAAACACAGAACAATTCTACATATAGAGGAACATCAGTTAAGGAGTATAGGTAAATAAAAATCTGCACGGCACTAACCATCATGCTTTTACTCTCATTCTCACCAAATAATAAATTAAGATGTACGACATCACCCATGATACTTTTACGCGCACACTCTCATATCAAGGCACGGAAAGACCCATCGTGCATAATCACTCAAAACATAGCACGGAAAGACCCGTCGTGCATAATTACTTTTTCTCGCAAATATGTCACCGTCAACTATGGCCAATAACAATAATCAATATCTATTAAAAATGCTGCGTGCATCCCGACCCTTCCGATATGTCACCGACAACTATGGCCAATAGCCGTAATCAATGCAATATATTACCGGCAAAAAACTAATATCTTTTAAATCAACAATATAAATATTACCGGTATGAAACCAATAATCTTTTAAATCAATAATATAAATATTGCCGGTATGAAACCAATAATCCTTTAATCAACAATATAAATATTACCGATATGAAACCAATAATCTTTTAAATCAACAATATAAATATTACCGGTATGAACCAATAATCCTTTAATGAACAATATAAATATTACCTATATGAAACTGATAATCTTTTAAATCACATAATCACATCAGATTTTTAAAAGTTTAATCAATTTAAGACCCACGGTACTGCTCGACCCCCTACGTATAGATACTCGTCACCATGCCTATTCGTCGGACTCCAGACATAACAATTGGCACATTACTCAACTCCTATTCCCTCAAACTAGGATAGATCAAACACTTACCTCGAAGGTTAACGGCAAACTCAATCCTTAAGCAATGTCCTTTCCTTTTGAATTCGGCTATAATTCAATCGTATCTATACACAATTGATTTAATATCATTAATACTACTCAACAAAATAATCCAAATGGCTAAATATAGCTCTTATAACATTCTTCCCGGAATAGTGAAAATCGACCCCGGTCCCATGTGGTCGAAACACGAGATTCAAACCAATTTACGACAACCCATTCATTCACGAGTTCAAATATATAACTTGTTCTTAAGTTCGACCCCAAAACGAGGTCTAAATCACAAATTATTTGAAAACCCTAACTATACCCAATTCTCTAATTTTCTACCTATTTTTACATGTCTAGGCTTAAGAATTCAAATAATATTGAGGGAAGATGAAGAAAACGAGTCAAGGATCACTTACCCAAGAAGTTTGGTGAAGAATAGCCCAAGAATCTCTCAAAAATGGTGTTGGAGAAGAGAGAGTTGAGAAATGGGATGAAAATCCCGTAAGTGTTATGTTTTTGGACTTAAAAACCTATTTTTTTTTGTATTACCGCGCCGCGTGGGGTGTCCCGGGGCATGAGGCATTAGTGCAAAATGATTCCGGAGATGAAACTTCGGATCCTACTGGATTTTGTACAGGCGCCTCGCGCCTTGCGCCGCAAGGGGCGCCGCGGTAGTGCAATTGTTTTGCGCTGCTTTGGTAATTTGATCATAACTTTGCGTAGGAATGTCCGAATGACGAACGATTTGAAGAGTTAGAAACTAGACTCAAATATATTTAATTTGATATGTTTTTCATCACACAAAACGTTATATAAAGGTATATATTTTCTTCCAAAGTGAGGTCAAGTGCGTACTCATTTGTAACTTTAGTCTATTATGAATTTTTCCAACTTGGCTTAGACATAGGACTTTCCTCAGACTCGATATGTCTTATAGTACACCTCGCTTGTTATCATATCCATTTGCTATCAATCATGGTAATAGACCTCTTTCACTTATAAGATAATATAATTATAACACGCCAACTTATTATTCGCCAAAATGCGTCGAATTGTCCCTTGGACTTCTAAATTCATATTCGGGCATACGTCCTAGTCCGAAATCACCACACAAAGATATTGACAATATTAAAATTCTATTTTGGATTCGTTTATTCATATTTCACCTTACGGTCAATTTAATTCAACTTAAGCTCTCTTCATGGAGACTAAGTGTCTCAATCCTTTTCAAAAACCTTTCCGAAGTGAACCAATTCTCTTGGCAGGTTACATATGAACCGTGAAGCATGGATTTAGTAGTATATGGGGAGACAAAGTTGTACTTATTTAAAACGACATGTGGGGTCGTTACAATCTCCACCTCTTAAGCAAACGTTCGTCCTCGAACGTACTAAGATTATCTTGAGGTTTCAAATTTGATATTTCTACTTTTACATATATACTCGTGGTTGATCCCATTTTACCACGTTCGAAATAAGTCCGACAACACCATGTCAATTGAGATTATTTCCTTTACCATATTTGCAAACTTGAAGACCAAATTTCTTACACTCCAACCATTTTCAGAAAGGTCTGATTTTTTTTTCACGTGAACACACGATATTAGTCTCGACTAGCTATAGCAACTCGTGCCTACGCTGCCATAAAATATGGGGTATTACATACTCTCCCACTTAGGGTCATTCGTCCTCAAATGAGAAGTAGAGTATGTCCTCCAACCCATAAGGTAACTTATCTCTTTCCTTGCACCTCTCAACATCCCAAAATTTTCTATCTCCCAAATGTTTCAGAAATTTTGGCAGAGTCTCCCATGTAATTGGGACTATCCACCTGTTAGAGTAACACCCAACAACGCATAACAATACATCTATAACTCAACAATTCCCCACAATGTATATATCAACAACACTGCTCTCCGCATTACAACCGTGACATTATAATAAAGATATTTGGACACGAAACACATCATATGTATGACCATAACTACATTTCTGGTCTTAATAGTTATTCATGATCGATTACGAATTGCCAGTTAATCTCATGCCAATTAATTACCCGAATTAAGGAGTTACATTTAACGCCACCTAGGCACTCACCCTGTAGGCTAAAACTCAATAACTATAATAAAATTTGGCAATTTATGCACAGAGATATTCATACAAATATTTTTCAATTAAATTTCATAGGCATGACTCCCTATAAGTACTACAGTACAAAATTTTTAAATTCACAAAGGGAGCATTTAAATACATAAACTTTTTACCACAAGGATCTCGTCCTTATATAACAACCACCGCAGATTGTAGCCCGGTACAAATATTTCATATCATATAAAAATGGGAGGATCTCGTCCTCAATTCTGAATCACAAGTATTTTGCACATTGTGCCAACTAAACTTTTCCATTTCCTTCCTTCCTTTTTTCAAATAATTTCCGTCAACTAAAATCACACATATAATGAACCCTCATACCGGTAGGGCATATAATTCACAATTGAAATTAATTATTTAGAAATTACATCAAACTCACCAAAATGATCAACACAAGTCACTTTTGGGCTCACAACTATTTTTAGGGATCAACACATAGTGATAGACATAGTTATCTCCAAATAATTTCCCAACAGGAGTATTCACATAAGTAGATTTTAGAATTATAAAGTTCGCATATAAATGGAGCGCAATATGAGGACTTGCCTCAATACTGAGAACGAATCAAGTTAACAAAATTGTTACTCTACAATATTCGAGATCGTACTTGTAACGACACCATCTGGTGTTGCGACCTCAGCCATACCATAGAAATTATATTAACGGCTGGGTCTCCACCTTTAGGAGTCTCACCTCCACCTCTAGCATCCTGACTGCTACCCTCTGGCTGGTTAGGTAAGCTAAGTATTGACTGCAATGGGGCACGTAGCCTGTGTGCTTTCATAAATAATACTCCTCCAATCTAGAACATTCACAACAATTCCCTTGAGGCTCAGCTAGCTTTTGAACCTGATGACGTATTCGGACACTGTCATGGTGACCTGGCACAACTGTTCAGATCACATATACCACATACTGAAGAGAATTCGGGAGGTAACCTCCTTCAAAACATTTCTCAGAATAGAGTTGAGCAGGTAGTATTGCATTGGCCAGTGTGCCCTCTTCGTAGGCTTGTCACAAACACCGACATCCCATTTGCTCTTTTGCTATGCTAGCTTGACACTGCTGAACTACCCCATTTATTCATATACTCTTTGTTATTCTTTGGGGGCGATTCTTACCCCCTGCAGAGTACCAAACCTTAAATGTGTATAAATTATTTGGGGAACCTTTCCGTACCATATATATACATTCCAAGTCAAAACTCGCATAACACATGGCCATACAGTCCATTCACTAATAGTGGAATTCACCATTTGGTGCTAAGCCAAAGTCACAACATCCGATAATCCACAATATTAGTCCTTCATGACTCAAATAAATCGACCAGACATCAAGGTATGTTGAACCCTTGCATGATTCATTAGGTGATCTCCCGATATGTCTATATCTTCCATTGGAACCACAACTGTTTAGTAGACTCATTACGTTCTCACTACTTCTATTTGCCATCCGAAGCACAGTAAAATAAAACCCCTTACTTTTGACTATTCCCACGTTCTGCACAACGGCCAAGAAAAATCCTGTGGGTTCTCAAAAGATGCACCGCTGAAGACGGTAGCGAAGAGTTTGGTGACACCTATCCGACCTCCGTAAAACTTTTGAAGGCGTAGTTGATCTATCACCGGCCTATGCCATTGTTCAACCGAAGAAGCAGTACGTGACTTCGCCATTCGTGGGAAGATGAGAGTGGAAATTCAATTAAAATTTGAAGAAAAAATTCGCACGACAAGAAAGAATGAAAGTGAAATTTATTCCTAACTCTGTAGCCTCTGGGGGATAAATACAGATGTCTCCGTACCAATCCCTCAAACTCTACTAAGGTTGTTCATCAGTTGGGGGAGCTATGTAACCTAGTGCTCTGATACCAACATGTCACGATATGGATTTCCCACCATCGGGGGTCGTGATGACGCCTACTAATAGGAGCTAGGCAAGCCAACTCTTACTTATATTTATATTTTTAGCAATACTTATTTAAATCTATTATCAACAATATTAAAATTTCAGCGGAATAAATAAATTTAGCGGAAGACTTAGCAAATTTTACTAGATGCGATACTGAAATCCCAACGTAAAACACTACCCAAGAACTGGTGTCACGATACTCACGAACTTCTAAGAATAAAACACATAACTATCTGAAGGAAATATAATACTGTTTGTCTCGAATATATGAGATAACAAACTGAAAGTAAGGGTAGAGGAGACGCCGGGTCCTGCGGACGCCTGCAAGGCTACCTCGGTATCTCGACGATCTAAATCTGAAACCCGCACTACTGTTGGTGCTGTTGTCCAAAACTCGTGTCTGCGCAAAAAGAGCGCAAACTGTTGAATCAGCACAACCGACCCCATGTGCTGGTAAGTTCCCGGCCTATCCTGGCAAAGTAGTGACAAGGCTAGGACCAGGCACTCACATAAACCTGTATAGTTCATAACGTACAAAATAATAGGAAACAAATAACAATAATGGCAATAGTGATCAACCAATGATATAAATAGCAGGCAACAAGAACACCAAAATGGCTTCTAAACAAGTAATAAATACAAGTACAATCAAATAATCAAGTCCTTCAAATATAAATCTTTCGCTTATAAATTCTTCAAGTAATATTCTCTAGGATAATATGTCTTTCAATAAATATATTTCCTTCAAATAAGTATCTTTCGAATATCATTCTTTTGGGTAAAGGTTACCTTGTGACGCCTCATTTTAAAATTATAATAATATAAATCTCTACCTACTTTCATATTTCTACTGCATCTTGTGCCCATATTTATATTACAACCGCACGGACAACTCACATGCAATTAAATAAAACTATAATATTTTTCCCGGCACCTTGTGACAACATATTTCTATTTCACATTGCACAACAATATTCTCATGTTACCAAGTTCACATGGTCCATAGCTCAATACAATTAAGAAGGTTTAAAGAGCCTCATTTACTTAACATAAAATAGAGTGCAACTTCTTAACCAATTATGAAATCAACAAGAATAGATGAAGTTATTTTTAGAAATCTTTTGATAAAAAAAATACCCTTTTCAATTAAAGTACAATTATTGAAGCTTGAAGTATTGAAATGTATATATATGTATAAATGCGGTGAAATAATGCAAACACTGTAGGTTCAAACGCGAAGGGTCACAAGTGTAAGGGATTCAAATAGTTTAAACACTTGAATTGATAACAACAAATAAGCACAACAGTAGAAAGTGCACGGCATCACCATTATAAGGAATCAAAACCAAGCCACTAACAAGAATAAGGAAAACACAGAACAATTCTACATAAAGAGGAACATCGATTAAGGAGTATAGGTAAATCAAAATCTGCACGGCACCAACCATCGAGCTTTTACTCCCATTCTCACCAAATAATCAATTAAGATGTACGACATGACCCATCATACTTTTACTCGCACACTCTCATATCAAGGCACGGAGTAATCACTCTTCCTTGTCACCGAAAACTATGGTCAATAACAATATATATATATATATATATATATATACACACAGAAAGACCCATCATGCATAATCACTCAAAACATAGCACGAAATGACACATCGTGCATAATCACTCTTCCTCGCATTTTATTGTCAACTCAGTTCACAATATGTCACCGGCAACTATGGCCAATAACAATAATCAATATCTGTTAATGATGCGGCGTGCATCTCGATCCTTCCGATATGTCACCGGCAACTATGGCCAATAACCATAATCAATGCAATATATTACCGGCAGAAAACCGATTATTTTTTAAATCAACATTGTAAATATTACTGGTATGAAACAACTAATATTTTAAATAAAAAGTATAAATATTACCGGTATAAAACCAATAATCATTTAATCAAAAATATAAATATTACCAGCATGAAACCAATAATCTTTTTAATCGACGATATAAATATTACCAGTATGAAACCAATAATCCTTTAATCAACAATATAAATATTATCGGTATGAAACCGATAATCTTTTAAATCATATAATCACATAAGGTTTTTAAAAGTTTAATCAATTTAAGATCCATGGTCCTGCTCGACCCCCAACGTATAGATACTCTTCACCATGCCTATTCGTCGGACTCCACACATAACAATTATCTCATAAACTCAACTCCTATTCCCTCAAATTAGAAAAGATCAAACACTTACCTCGAAGGTTTACGGCAAACTCAATCCTTAAGCAATGTCCTTTCCTTTTGAATTCGGCTCCATTTCAATCGTATCTATACACAATTGATTTAATATCATTAATACTACTCAACAAAATAATCCAAATGGCTAAATATATCTCTTTCAACATTCTGCCCGGAATAGTGAAAATTGACCCCGGGCCCACGTGGTTGAAACACGAGGATCAAACCAATTTCTGACAACCCATTCATCCACGAGTTCAAATATATAACCTGTTCTTAAGTTCGATCCCAAAACGAGGTCTAAATCACAAATTATTCGAAAATCCTATCTATACCAATTCTCTAATTTTCTACCAATGTTTACATGTCTAGGCCTAAGAATTCAAATAATACTGACGAGATGAAGAAAACGAGTCAAGGATCACTTACACAAGAAGTTTGGTGAAGAATAGCCCATGAATCGCCCAAATATGGTGTTGGAGAAGAGAGAGTTGAGAAATGGGATGAAAATCCCATAAGTGTTCTGCTTTTGGTCTTAAAAACCAATTTTTTTGTACTACCGCACCGCGTGGGGCGCTGCGGGGCACGGGGCGTTAGTGAAAAATGATTCCAAAGATGAAATATCGGAGCCTGCTCGATTTTGTACAGGCGCGGTGCGCCTCGCGCCGCAAGGGGCGTCGCGGTAGTGCAATTTTTTGCGCTGCTTTGGTAATTTGATCATAATTTTGCGTAGGAATGTCCAAATGACAAACGGTTTGAAGAATTGGAAACTAGACTCAAAGATTTAATTTGATAGTTTGTTCATCATACAACTCGTTATATATAGGTATATATTCTCGTCCAAAGTGAGGTAAGTGCGTACTCATTTGCAACTTTGGTCTATTATAATTTTTCCAACTTGGCTTAGACATAGGACTTTCCTTAGACTCCATATGTCTTATAGTACGTCTCATACACTTTTTATGATGTACATTTGGTATCCATTATGGTAATAGACCTCTTCTACTATTAAGATAATATAATTAGAACACGCCAACTTATGATTCGCCAGAATGCGTCGAATTATCCCATGGACTTCTAAATCCATATTCGGGCATACGTCTAAGTCCGCAATTACCATACAAAGCAATTGACAATATTAAAATTCTATTTTGGATTCGTTTACTCATCTTTCACCTTCCGGTCAATTTAATTCAACTTAAGCTCTCTTCTTGGAGACTAAGTGTCTCAATCCTTTTCAAAAACCTTTCCGAACCCAAACCAATTATCTTGGAAAGTTACATAAGAACCATGAAGCATGAATTTAGTAGTATATGGGGAGACAAAGTTGTACTTATTCAAAACGACCTGTGGGGTCGTTACAAGCTTGGGAGCTTTTGTCGAAGGTTTTTGAAGAGTTATTATTGGGAATCGATTTGAGGTAAGTTTTATGAGTTAAATACATGATTTTACTGATGAATCATCCTTGAAATTCATTAAACCATACCCAAATCATATGAAATTATGGCTTGAGATTGAAACTATAAAATGATGATTTGAGGGGCCAAATGAACTCTGATTTTTGTGAAATTTCTATGTATAGACTCGCGGCGAGATAAGGAACATTTTGATGTAAAACATTTTGGATTTCGAGGCGTGGGCCCAGGTCTCGGGTTTTGCGAATTTCGTGAATTTTGATATTTTTTTGAGTCTTTTCGATTGGGTTATATCCCCTTAGCCTATTGTAATGTATTCGTTGTGGTTTTGGCCAGATTCGACGCAGGAGGAGGTCGATACAAAAAGAAAGGGCATCGCGGAGTAGTACTTGGTAGGCTAGAGGTGAGTAATAGATGTAAATACTGTTATAAGGGTTTGAAATCCCAGACTTTCACATCGTAATGCTATGTTAAGGCGTGACACGCATTCCACGATGAGTACAGGGTCAGATATTATTGGGGATTGTGACTTGGTCCATGCCGTATGATATTTATACTACACTGGCAATTAATGCACATATTTTATTGATATTACTGGGCTTGATGCCATGTTTGGGGCTTTGTCCCGACTTGTAAAATCCTTCGAGTATTGATATTACTGCTTAGCATGATTTTCATATCATCTAACTTCAGTCCAAGGTTAAAAATGTTATTTTGCAAACCCAGCCGTATTTCTAATTTTTGAAAACTTAAATGAAATTTAAATTCATTTCGGGCTGGAAACTTCTATTTTGTAAATGCCAAAGGGGCCTACTATGTTTATTTTCTGGACTGATAATAAGGTGACGTGAAATAGTGGTAACAATGACACTGTAATATGTATACTTGAAACAGTGGTAACAATGACATTGTATGTTATACTTGGAACAATGGTAACAATGACATTGTATGATATAAATTGGTCAGGTAACATTGGCTGACCGGTCAGGTAACATTGACTGACCAATATATTGCGCTTGGGCTGTAGGAGCCCCTCTGGAGTGTGTACACACCCCTAGTGAGCGCCGCTGACGATAAATAAATATGGATGGGTCGGGTTGCACGTCGCAATGAATACTAGAATGTACTGTCATTTGCATTGCATTCATGTATTTGTATTTATATTATTGTTTAGCTGCTCAGTTCCATATGTCGCAGTGTATTGGATTTAGCTTACTTTATGTATTTACTGTGATTTCTGATCTTCAGACTGTATTTTATAGTATTACTCACTGGGTCAGAGTTTTTACTTTGCTCCCTGCACCTTGTATGCAGATCCAGGGCAGTCTCAGGAACAGTAGATCCAGTTGATCAGCGGATCCAGCATTTCGGGAGTATCAAGGTAGCTATACGGCGTTCGCAACATTGATTTCTTCCCTCCTATCCTATCCTTTTTAATTCTGTATTTTCATACTTTGGATACACTATGTATCAGTGTGATAATCTGTATTCTAGAGGCTTATTTTAGTGACACCGAGTCCTAGTGAGATTGTGTGGTTTATTTTATTAAAACCCTTTAGTACTTTGATCTTGAATTAATTAATATTTCTTTTTGCTATTTTTGATAAATTAGGTTAAGTGTTGAATAATGGTCTACCTTGCCTAGTAGTGTGCTTGGCGCCATCATGACCTGGATATTGGTTGTGACAAGTTGGTATCGGAGCCTAGGTTACTTGGTCTCACGAGTCACGAGCCGTTTAGTAGAGTCTCGTGGATCGGTACAGAGACGTCTGTACTTATCCTCGGGAGGTTGCAGAACCTTTAGGAAAATTTTATATTCTTGGAATTCTTGACGTGCGACTTTGTTGATCCCAAAAACTGAATTTTGTTGTTATATTCTCTCGCAGATGGCGAGAACACGCGCTAATGGACAGGATGAACGACCACCATTGCCACCTACTGAGTCCACTAGAGGCCGTGGACGCGGTCGTGGTCAAGGAAGAGCCGCAGGGGCAACACCTGTTGACCCACCAGTTGTCCCGACACAAGATCAGGCTCCAGCTGCAGAGATTCCAGCAACACCTGCTCGGGCACCAGCTGTGCCTATTGTTATTCCGGGTCTTCAGGAGGCCTTAGCAGAGATCTCATCAGTTTGCACTGGCCTGGCTCGAGCAGTTTCAGCTACCACTACAGCAGCTACTTCACAGGCAGGGGGGGGAGGCAATCAGACTCCTGCTGCTCGCACACCTGAGCCGGTAGTGTAGGGACTACAGACACCAGAGGCACCACCAGTGTAGTAGGTTTCTCAGTTCAGCCGGTTGCACCAGTTCAGGATAATATGGCTCCATTTATGCCAGACGATGAGAAGCACCGTCTTGAGAGATTCAACAGACTTGTACATCCTACTTTCAGTGGTGCTCAGTGCGAGGATGGCCAAGGTTTTCTTGACAAGTGTAGACGCAGGCTGTGGACAGCAGGGATCTTGGAGACTAACGGTGTATCCTTTACTACTTTTCAATTCTCAGGTGCAGCCTTCACCTGGTGGGAGGCATATGAGCGGCGTAGGACAGTATGTTCAGCGCCCTTGTCATAGTAGGAGTTCTCCACTCTCTTTCTGGAGAAGTGGGTACTGCGATCTCATAGAGAGGAGTTGCGCAGGTAGATTGAGTATATTCGTTAGGGAGATATGATCATATCTCACTACGAGGTGAGGTTTTCAGAGTTAGCTCGTTATGCTCCATGGATGGTCTCGACCAATTGGGAAAGGATTAGGAGGTTCGTGGATGGACTCATTTCTCCCATCAGTATCCTGATGGCTCGAGAGAGGATTTTGAGCCATAATTTTGAGGATGCAGTCGATATAGCCCGAGATTTTAAGGCAGATCATCGTCAAGAGAGAGAGGAGCGGGAGGCCAAGAGGCCTCGTGGATTAGGTAGTTTTAGTGGTGCTTTATCTAGGAGCCAGTCTCAGTAGAGTAGGGGTCGTTCTTACAGGCCTCATCAGTCGACTCGTCTTGAGTATTGTGGGGCATATTTAGGCCGTGGTCATCATGGATTTCAGCAGGGTCAGTCTTCTTTGGGTGCCCTTCCAGCACAGATTTCATCACATGCTCCTTTAGTCCAGGTTTATTCGGTGCCGAGTATATCAGCTAGTCACTCTGGTGCGAGGGGTTCCCACCAGTTCCCTTATCCAGCGTCGGGTAGTTGTTATGAGTGTGTAGAGTTTGGTCACATAAAGAGGCATTGTCCTCGTCTTCATGGCAGTCAGTCTCAGCAGAGGGGCCAATCCTCATCTTCTGCACCATTTAATTCGGCACCCAGCCAGTCAGCTAGGGGTGAGGATCATGTAGCTAGAGGTCGCCCTAGAGGGGGAGGTCGATCGTGCAGTGGTCAGGCTCGATTTTATGCTATCCCAGACAGGACAGATGTTGTTATCACATGTATTATCTCAGTCTGCCACACAGATGCCTCTGTCTTATTTGATCCCCATCCACCTATTATTTTGTATCTTCATATTTTGCTCATCATTTGAGTATGCCCCGGGAGTCTCTTGCTTTACTTGTTAATGTGTCTACCCTGGTGGGCGATACTGTTATTGTGGACCGTGTGTATCAGTCGTGTATTTTGACTATTGGGGGTCTGGAGACCCGAGTTGATCTATTGCTGTTGAGCATGGTAGATTATATTATTCTGGGCATGGACTGGCTATCTCTGTGTCATGTTATTCTGGACTGTCATGCTAAGATAGTTATTTTGGCTATTCTGGGTGTTCCGGGGATCGAGTGGCGTGGTATGAGTGATTATGTTCCTAACAGAGTAATTTCCTTCTTGAACGACCATCGTATGGTTGGGAAGGGTTGTTTATCATATTTGGCCTTCGTGCGTGATGTGGGAGCTGAGACTCCCAGTATTGATTCTGTCCCAGCTGTGAGGGACTTTCCTGATATATTTCCTGCAGACCTGCCGGGCATGCCACCAGATAGGGATATTGATTTTGGTATTGACCTGGTGCCAGGAACTAAGCCCATTTCTATTATGCCATACCGCATGACACCATCATAGATAAAAGAATTGAAAGAGCAGCTTCAAGAACTCCTAGAAAAGGGGTTTATTCGGCCTAGTGTGTCCCCTTGGGGTGCACCAGTATTATTTGTGAGAAAGAAAAATGGCACAATGAGAATATGCATTGATTATAGGCAGTTCAACAAGGTAACAGTGAAAAACAAGTATCATTTGCCTCGCAATGATGACTTATTTGATCAGCTTCAAGGAGCGAGTGTATTTTCTAAGATCGACCTTTGTTTGGGTTATCACCAGTTGAAGATCAGGGATTCAGATATTCCTAAGACTGCCTTCAGGACTAGAAATGGCCACTACGAGTTTCTAGTCATGTCTTTTGGGCTGACCAATGCCCCAACAACGTTCATGCATCTAATGAATAGTGTATTTCTGCTGTATCTGGATTATTTTGTCATTGTATTCATTGATGATATTCTGGTATACTCGCGTAGCCAGGAGGAGCACGCCTGACATTTACGTGTGGTGTTGCAGAGATTGAGGGAGGAGAAACTTTATCCTAAATTCTCCAAGTGTGAGTTTTGGCTAAGTTCTGTGGCATTCTTGCGACACATAGTGTCCAGCGAGGGTATTCATGTTGATCCAAGGAACATAGAAGCAGTGTAGAATTTGTCTAGACCGTCCTCAGCCACATATACCCGGAGTTTTCTTGGGATGGCAGGCTATTGTCGCCGGTTTGTTCAGGGATTTTCATCCATTGCATCTTCCTTGACAAAGTTGACTCAGAAAGGTGCTCCATTTGTATGGCCAGATGAGTGCGTGGAGAGCTTTCAAAAGCTCAAGTCACTTTTGACCACAACTACAGTGTTGGATTGGTTGTGTGCTAATGCAGGAGGGTAGAGTTATCACTTATGCTTCTCGTCACTTGAAGCCCCATGAGAAGAACTATCATGTTCCTGATTTAGAGTTGGCTGCTATAGTTCATGCCTTGAAGAATTGGAGGCACTATTTGTACGGCGTATCATGTGAGGTATTCTCTGATCATCGTAGTCTTCAGCATTTATTTAAGAAAAACGATATTTATTTGATAAAGCGGATATGGCTTGAGTTGCTTAAAGACTATGATATTACAATCATGTATCATCAGGGTAAGGCCAATGTAGTGGCTGATGCTTTAAGCCAAAAGACAATCAGTATGAGGAGTTTGGCTTATATTCTAGTTGGGGAGAGACCTCTTGCAGTTGATGTTCAAGCTTTTGCCAATCAAATGATGCGGCTAGATATTTCGGAGCGTAGCCAAGTGTTGGCGAGTGTGATTTCTCGATCTTCCTTATATGATCGTATTATGAAGCACCAGTATAATGATCCGCATTTGCTTGTCCTTAAGGATAGAGTTCAGCATGATGATGCCAAAGATGTGACTATAAGTGATGATGGCGTATTGATGATGCAGGGCCGTATTTGTCTGCCCAATGTTGATGGGCTTAGATATTTGATTCTTGAGGAAGCCAACAGTTCGCAGTATTCCATCCATCCGGGTGCCCGGAAAATGTACCAGGACTTAAGACAGCACTACTGGTGGAGGAGAATGAAGAAAGACATTGTGGGATATGTGGCTAGGTATCTCAACTGTCAGCAAGTGAAATATAAGCATCAGAGGCCCGGCGGTGTGACGACCCAACCCGTTGTCTTTTGTATTTCAACCCCGTTATTCCCATATTATGCTTCCCCGTGTGTTGATATATGTGTTTGGTGAGTTTAAAGTGTGTTGGGTTGAATTTGGTTAGAAATAAGACCAATAGTCTCTTTAAGGAAAGCTTAAGTTGGAAAAGTCAACTGGATGTTAACTTATGAGTTATAGGGCTCGGAATGGATTCCCGATGATTTGACTAGTTTTGGATGGTGATTTGTGACTTGGGAGAGAAAGCGGAATTGAATTTGGAGGTCCAGTGTAGAATCAAGCTTGAATTGGCTAAGTTGAATTTCGGCGAATTGCGATTGATAGGTGAGATTTCCGAGAGTCACAGTAGCTTCGTTAGGTGATTTTTGATATGTTTGCAAAATTTTCAGGTCATTCGGACGTCGTATGGTTGGGTTTTGATAGAATGTTAGTTTCGGAAGTTGTAATTAAAACTTAGGCTTGAATCCGCCATGATTTGATGATTAATGTGTTAAAGGATGTGTTTATTGGAACAAGTTCGTATGATGATTTGGGGTATGTTGGTGCTTTTGGTTGAGGTCCCGAGAGGCCTCGGGGTGATTTCGAAAGGTTTCCGGGAATGTTTGGACTTAAGAAATGCTGCAAAAAATGCAGCAGCAGTGCATCAGGAGATTGTTGATCGCGATCGCGTGGGTTGGGTCGCGACCGCGTAGGCCTGTGGCGTTATTCTTCGCATCCGTAGGCTATGGGTCGCGTTGCATAGTGGTGGATTTTGGGTGTCCGCGATCACGTGTGGTTGTCCGCGTTCGCGAAGAGGGACTTTTGGACCATTTGGGGTTTCTTATATGCGATCGCGTGAGAGCAGGTCGCGATCGCGTGGTTTCACACCGTAGAGCATTGCAATCACGTGGATCATGCCGTGTTCGCGTAGGGAAATTTTGGAATTTTACATTTTGGCCATCGCGGTCGCGTGGGTTGTATCGCAATCGCGATGAAGAAAGGACTGGGCAGACAGAAGGGTTTTATAACATTTCATCTGCGAGCTATCTCATATTTCCTCTATTTTTGCACAACCTTGAGAGCTTGTGGATGGATTTTGAAGGGGATTTCAACGGGAGTTTATCGGAGGTAAGTCTCGTGATCTAAATACGTCATTTAATCGAAGAATCATCCATTAATAATCTGAAGTTGGGCATAAAAATTGAAGAACTAGGGCTTGAAATTTCAAATGAAAATTGGGGATTTGGAGGAGTTATTGGACTCCAATTTTGATGAACTTTATATGTATGGACTCGTGGCGAGACGAGGATTCCGAAAATGTTAATTTCGTTGTTTTTCGAGAAAGGGACACGAGGCTCGAGTTTTGCCAACTTCGTGTATTTTGGGTGTATTTTGAGTTATTTCGATTGGGTTGTGTTCCATTGGCCAATTATGAAGTATTCCTATTGGTTTTGTTCAGATTTGGCATCCGCAGAGGTTGATTCTTGAGGGAAAGGCATTGCGAGCTAGTTTGCAGCCGGCTTGAGGTGAGTAATAGGTGTAGATGATGACCCGAGGGTTCAAAACCCCGGTATATCACATTATGACATTGTATTGAGGCGAGACACGTACTCTACTGTGAGTGCGAGGTCGATTATGATTGGGGGCTATGGCTTAGTCCGACCGAGGGACATTGTATTGTGTTGTTGGCTACGATAAACCTCCTACTTGGGTGGTTATGAACATATTTTGGATGCGTGCAGGTTATTTGGATCCCGTGAGGATCATTATCATTGTTCCATGAATCATAGCATGTTTTCATGATATCTGTCCTGCATTAGAAGACTGTTTAAAAATAATTTGGCAATTTCTAAGGTTTTGAACACCTAATTCTATAATTACTGGTAAACGAAAATGGTAAGTTGTTGTGCATGTGAGGCTAGCATGCATATAGTTGGACTGATAGTGGCTCGGGCTGCACGCCGCAGCATATGTTACTATGATATTGCACTTGGTCTATAGGAGCCCCTCCAGAGTTTGAACCCCCACAGTGAGCGCGGGTACCCAAATAGATCGGACTGCACGTTTCGCAGTGGTCATGCATTGCATATCATGCATTTATTTACTGTTGCTTTATATGCGCATCTCTGAGGCTTGTGCTGTATAGAACTGCTCGATAGCTTCATTTTGTGTTATTTCGTGATTTCTTATCTTCGAGCTTTTATACATACTTATTACTCGCTAAGTTCGTAGACTCACCCCATACTCCCTGCACCTTGTGTGCAGATCCAGGTGCCTCATAGATCTAGTGCTGCTGCTATTGATTTCCCGAGCTATTCAGAGTATTCAGGTAGCTGCCCAGCATCCGCAGGACCACTTACTCTGTCTCTATCAGTCTCTTCATTTTGCTACTTTGTCAGACTTTTGTATCATTTCCGTTCAGACTTGTATCGTGTTTTTTTGTTAGAGGCTCTATACTTCTCAGTTTTTTGGGAGAATTATTGTTTTGCTCAGCTGTGTTTTAATTGGTATTGTCTATCCCTGGTTGGGAGTTTGATATTAAATTCGATGTGTTATCTTAAATTGTTCCCTTTTTGGGTGGAATGTCATTCTTGGTTGTGGTTTGGTCGGGCTTGCCCGGCCTCGCGGCTGGGTGCCATCATGACCGGGTTGGGATCGTGACAAGTTGGTATTAGATCCTAGGTTGCTAGGCCTCACAAGTTATGAGCCGGTTTAGTAGAGTCTCGTGGATCGGTACGTAGACGTCCGTATCTATCCTAGGGAGGCTGCAGAACCTTTAGGAAACACTTCATGTTCTTGAACTCTTTTCGTGCGGTTTTGTTGTTCCGAGAACTAAACTTCTATATTCTATTCTCTCGTAGATGGCGAGAACTCGTGCTACCGGATGAGGTGGACGACCATCATTTCCACCCGCTAGAGGTCATGGACGCGGTCGAGGTCATGGTCGTGGTAAAGCAGCATGGGCAGTACCAGTTGACCCACCTGTTGCCCCTATTCAGGATCAACCCCCAGTTGTTTAGGCTCCAGCAGAACCCATTCTGGTACCGACATTGCCTATTGTTATTCCTGGCCTTCAGGAGGCATTGGCCCAGATTATATCAGTCTGTACTGGTTTGGCCCAAGGAGTTTCAGCTACACCTGCCGCGGCGACATCTCAGACCGGGGTGGTCATCAGACCCTCGCAGCTCGCACACTAGAGCAGGTTGTACATGGACTTCAGAGGCCATAGGCGCTGGCTGTTCCAGTTTCCCCAGTTGTGCTAGTTGCGCCAGTCCTAGGGCATGTTGTTCCGGTGATGCCTGATGACGAGAAGCATCGATTAGAGAGGTTTAGTAGACTTCAGCCTCCTACATTTAGCGGTACTGAGGGCGAGGACGCCCAGGGATTTTTGGATAAGTGTCAGAGGATGCTTCGTACAGCAGGGATTATAGAGTCCGGTGGGATATCTTTCACTACTTTTCAGTTCTCGGGTCTAGCAGTCACATGGTGAGAGGAGTTTGAGAGGCGTAGGCCCGCAGGAGCAGCACCCCTTACCTGGCTGCAGTTTTCCACTCTCTTTTTAGAGAAGTATGCGCCACAATCCCGCAGAGAGGAGTTGCGCCGTCCGTTTGAGTGGCTAGTTTAGGGGAGATGTAAGTGACACAATACGAGTTGAGGTTTACTCAGTTGGCCAGACATGCTATATGGATGATCCCGATAGATCGGGAGAGGATCAGGAGGTTCATTGATGGCCTCAATTATTCTATTCGTATCTTGATGACCAAAGAGAGAGTGGTAGCAGCATCACTTGAGGAGGTAATGGACATGGCTCGCCAGATTGAGACAAATCATCACCGAGAGAGAGAGCGAGAGGGAGGCTAAGAGGTCTCGAGGTTCGGGAAGTTATGGTGGTGCTCCGTCTAGGGGCCAGTTTCATCGGGGTAGAGTTCCTTCTTTTAAACCTGCTCAGTCAAGTCGCCCAGAGCACAACGGAGCTTCTTCCGGTCGTGTCCTTCAGGGTCACCAGCAGGGCTAGTCCTCACTCAGCGGCCTCCCAGCTCAGAGTTCTACACCCTTTTTGTCAGCCTAGGGTTCATCTGCAGTGAGGGGTTCCCTTCAGTCCCCTTCTCCAGCTCCGGGTAGTTGTTATGAGTGTGGTGAGTTGGGCCACATGAGGAGGCAGTGCCCTCGATTTCGCAGTGGTAGGTATAAGCAGAGGGATCGGCCCTCCTCTTCTTCTCCACCTTCTTCAGCACCATCCCAAACGAGTAGGGGTGGGGACAGTCATCTAAAGGTCGCCCCAGGAGCATTGAGCAGTTGAGCGGCCGTCAGGCTCATTTTAATGCACTTCCAGATAGGAGAGATGTTGTTGCTTCAGACGCATTGATCACATGTACTGTCTCAGTATGCCATAGGGATGCCTCAATTTTATTTGATCCCGGATCCACATATTCGTATGTAACTGCTTACTTTTCTCATCATTTGGGGACTACCCGAGGGTGTCTAGCGTTGCCCGTGCATGTATCTACCCCGTTGGGTGATACTATTGTTGTGGACCACGTGTATCGGTCCTGTTTTGTTACTATTGAGGGTCTGGAGACCCGAGCTGACTTGCTGCTATTGAGCATGGTGTATTTTGATGTTATTCTAGGCATGGATTGGCTATCATTGTGCCATGCTATTCTGGACTGTCACACCAAGACAGTCACTTTGGCTATGACGGGTATCCCGAGGATTGTGTGACGAGGTTTGATAGATTATGTACCCAGCAGGGTAATATCTTTCTTGAAGGCCCAGAGGATTTTTGGGAAGGGCTGTTAGCATATTTAACATTTGTGAGGGATGTTAGAGCTGAAGCTCCTAGTCTTGATTCAGTCCCCACGGTGGGGGAGTTTCCTGATATGTTTCCAACAGACCTGCCGGGCATGCCGCCAGACAGAGATATCGATTTTGGTATTGATTTGGTGACTGGCACTCAGCCCATCTCTATTCTTCCTTATCGTATGGCACCAACAGATTTATGGGAGTTGAAGGAGCAGCTGCAGGAACTCCTAGATAAGGGGTTCATTCGTCAGAGTGTGTCGCCGTGGGGCGAACAGTGTTATTTGTTAAGAAGAAGGATGGCACAACGAGAATGTACATTGATTACAGATAGTTGAACAAAGTGACAGTGAAGAACAAGTATCCATTACCTCATATTGAGGATTTGTTTGACCAGCTTCAGGGGCAAAGGTATTCTCGAAGATTGATCTTCGTTCAGGCTATCACCAGCTGAAGATTAGAGATTCCGATATCCTGAAGACAACTTTCAGGACAAGATATGGGCATTATGATTTTCTGGTTATGTCATTTGGGCTGACTAATGCCCCAGCCGCTTTCATGCACTTGAAGAATAGTGTATTTCGGCCGTATCTGGATTCTTTTGTGATCGTGTTTATTGACAATTTTCTTGTGTACTCGCATAGCCAGGAGGAGCACGCGCAGCATTTGAGGGTAGTGTTGTAGAGGTTGAGAGAGGAGAAGTTGTATGCAAAGTTCTCCAAGTATGAGTTCTGGCTCAGTTCCGTGGCTTTTCTGGGGCACGTGGTGTCGAGTGATGGTATTCAGGTTGACCCAAAGAAGATCGAGGCAGTGCAGATTTGGCCCAGACCGTCCTCGGCTTCCGAGATTCGGAGTTTCCTCAGCTTGCCGGCTTAATACTGCAGGTTCGTTCAGGGTTTTCCATCTATTGCTTCTCCTTTGATGAAGTTGACGCAGAAGAATGCACCATTTTTATGGTCTGATGAGTGCGAGGAGAGCTTCCAAAAGCTCAACTCATTGTTAACTACGCTCCAGTGTTTGTATTGCCAGCATCTTCAGGTTCTTATATGGTATATTGCAATGCTTTGAAGATTGGTATTGGATGTGTTGGGATACAGGAGGGTAGAGTGATTGCATATGCTTCCCGACAATTGAAGACCCATGAGAAAAACTACCATGTTCATGACTTAGAGTTGGCAGCTATTGTTCATGCCTTGAAGATTTGGAGGCACTATCTATATGGGGTATCTTGTGAGGTGTATACGGATCATCGCAGCCTTCAGCACTTGTTCAAGTAGAAAGATCTGAATTTGAGGCAGCGGAGATGGATTGAATTACTCCAGGACTATGATATTACCATATTGTATCATCCGGGGAAGGCCAATGTAGTACCCGATGCTTTGAGCCGAAAGGCGGTGAGTATGGGTAGCTTGGCCTACATTCCAGTTAGGGAGAGGCCCCTTGCAGTCGATGTTCAGCGCTTGGCCAATCGGATAGTGAAGTTAGATATTTCAGAGCCAATCCGGGTGTTGGCTTTTGTGGTTTCTCGGTCTTCTTTGTATGATTGCATCAGGGAGCACCAGTATGATGACCCCATTTGCTTGTCTTGAATTACAGGGTCCAGCATGATGATGCCAGAGATGTGACTATTGGTAGTGATGGTGTGTTGCGGATGCAGGGCCGAATTTGCGTGTCTAATGTGGATGGGCTTCGAGTGTTGATATTAGAGGAGGCCCAAAGCTCGCGGTATTCTATTCATCCGGGTGCTGTGAAGATGTACTAGGACTTGAGGTAGCATTATTGGTGGAGGAGAATGAAGAAAGACATTATGAGTTATGTGGCTAGGTGTCTCAATTTTCAGCATGTCAAATACGAGCATCAGAGACCCTGTGGTGTGCTTCAGCAGATGGATGTTCAAAAACTTTTTAGGAATATTCACAGAGGGTTATTTTGTAAAAACAAATTGAATTCTTTTTTGATTACATAACTGGACACTTAATTTGAACCAAAATGAAAAGTAAATTGGTTAGTTATTATGAATCAGAGGGAGTAATATGGTTGATGACTATGTTCTCAAGTCGAGTAAACTGGTCTTTCCAAGCAAATTAAATGGTGAGGAAAATATTTGACCAAATTGATTTAGTTGTAAGATTAAATGACCTTGTAACACTTCGAATCAAATAAGTTAAGAGCAACAACTAAGAGTACATTACCATTGCTTTGGGAAGATTAAAGCGGCCATCAATAGCTTTTCTTAAAAAGACACTACTATTTACAAGTTAAGAACGCCCTGTCGGCCCAAGTAAATGTTAAGTTTTGAAGATTGACAAAGGAATTCAAGATGAATCAAGTCTATCTCAGTGATCTATCCCTCAAATTCATAAAACGGGCAAATTCAAGTATGTGAGTTTCACATGAAGGAGAGAAGCTTAACTTGGTGTAATTAATATTTCCTGATCGAAAAAGTTGCATAATTGATAAGGAGAAGGAGTCCTTAAAGAGAACACTATCCAAGATAGGGAAAGAGTTAGAATTGAAATCAACTAGAACTCTTCCACCAAGGAAGAGTTAAATTAGAACTCTAGTTATTTGCTTATCTACAAACTCTATAATTACAGGATGTTCTCACATTAAATGTATTGCACAAAAACGTAGAAGTTAAACGTGAATTGGGAGCAAAATAGCAAGACTTTTTACAAAAAATTCGTGCGTGATCCAAGAGTGTAAACCTTAAGCTACATGAACCAGATTGAAGAACCAGTTCCATAAAGAGTTTTATGTGCCTTTCTTTATTTCTAGTCGAATTGTAGTAGGTGTATCATATTGTACCTTTCAGCTTATTTAGAAGCAATTGTATTATGTACTTTGAGTATTCAAGTTAGATTTAGCTTGCAAGTGCCGTAATAGTTGAGCTGTGTGCCACAACGCGATTGGAGTTATTCCTTAGGTTTACAAAGAGTTTTGTAAATGCTGTTTTGGCTCAGTGATTTTAGTGAAAGTTTGGGAAAATCCTATTGAGTAGTAGGTCGTGATTTTTTCACCTTTTGAGCCAGGTGTTTTCCACTTAAAATCTTTGTATTCCTTATATTCTGTATTTATTATTCCGCAATAGCAGTAGTTGGAACACATAAAAGAACCAGGTCCTTCATAAGCAGTTTAAGCGAAAAAATAGATGCCGCACAAATCACCCCCCTCCTTGTGTGTTATTTACATATAAAAAATCAATTGGTATCAGAGCAGGTTATCCTTGAAGAGGCTAACACCTTAGGAAAAGATCAAGATGAGTGCACCACCTGAAAATTAGGAAGGGCACTCCAGTGATAGGCCTCCACTTTTTAATGGCCACTACTACTTTTGGTGGAAAAATAGAATGAGAGATCACATCATCAGAGAAGACTATGAGCTATGGGACATTGTTACTGATGGTCCCTGAGCTACCATGAAGAATAATGTTGAAGGAGTAGATGTGCCAAAAATAAGAGCTGACTGCAATGCTGAGGGCTTGAGAAAATGGAAAAAGAATGCTAAGGCCAAAAAATGGCTTGTGTGTGGACTTGCTCTAGACGAGTATAGCATAATTCAAAGTTGTACCACTGCCAAGGAAATATGGGACACTTTACAAGAGACTCATGAAGGAACTCCTCAAGTAAAGAGATCAAGAGGAACATTGCTATATTCTCAATATGAGAATTTTACCATGAAGGAAGGGGAAACTATCCAGGAGATGAATACAAGGTTCACCATACTGACAAATGAACTTATGTCTCTTGGAAGGGCTATTCTTGAAGAGGACAAAGTTGCGAAAATTTTGACAAGGGTTCTGCCAGTCACTTGGGAAAGCAAAACCACTGCCATCCAGGAATCAAATAACATTTCCACTCTTAAGTTGGACGAGCTAATTGTAAATCTTACAGCCTATGAACTTAGAAGGCAAATCATGAAGATGGATGCACCCAAGAAGGAAATGAGCATGGCATTCAGAATCACTGAAGGTGCTGATCTAGAGGAGGATGAAATGACCATGATCACAAAGGGATTTAAGAAGTATTTAATGAGAAGAAATGGTCCTTCAAGAAGTGGAAACTACAGCAAATCAAGGGTTCCTAAAAACAAACCAATGAGAGGTATTACAAGTGTGGGAGGACTGATCACCACATTAGAAACTGCCCTCAATGGGAAATTGAATGGAAGAAGGAAAGAGCCGAATGAAGGAACAGGAAGAAGAAACAGGTTCATCCCAAGATGAACAAAGGATCAACAAAGGCTATGGTTGCTTCTTGGGGTGAAAACTCAGATGATGACTTAGAAGACCAAGATGAAGATGAACAAACACTTATGGCAATTGGGAAATCCGATGAGGAATCCCAGGTAAGTATAATTCATTTCAAAGACAAGATTAATTTTTTTTCTATAGAAAGTCTCTCTGAGTTACTTCTAGATTTCATTGATGAATTTGAGGTTATAAACAATGAAAAGGAACAACTTTCTAAGGAGTGTGTGATTCTGAAAGCTAAGTGCAAAAAACTAAAACTTAGGGCTAGTGAAAGCGATACTAAGAATGCTGAGTTGAGGAACCAGGTTCATTATCTTGACACCACAGTCCAAGAGCTCAAATCTAAAAATTTAAAATTGAAATTAGGATCTGGTAAAAAGGAATCTGATCACACACAGCTCACTTTAGAAGAAAATATAGGAAAACTGAAAGATGAATTGTACAAAAGAGATGAGCAGATAAGAGTCCTTAAGGAGGATCTAAACAAGGTTAAGCACGAGCTAGACAGAACCTGTAAATGGAATTGGTCCTCTGATGCATTTTCATGGATACATGAACACCATAGTAGCAATAAGAGAGGACTTGGCTACGGGACCCCTGCACCTAAGTGGGACCCCAAAAGCAAGGACCTCACACTTTCTGAGAACATAATTTGCACACACTATGGTAAAACTGGTCATTATAAATCTGAATGTATTGCAAAAGAAAAGGCTAGTCAAAAGAATAAAGAATTTGTTCAAGGAAAAAATAGGCTGCCACATTGGGATAAAAAGAATCTGATTCACCCTTTTGCCTATAGAAAGGGACCCAAACTAGTTTGGATTCCTATGACTAACCCCTAATATCCTTTTGCGGGTCCAAGTGATGGGGAGCAGCCAAATATGGTACATGGATAGTGGGTGCTCAAAGCATATGACAGGAAATAAGAACTAGTTCCTTTCACTTGAGGACCTCAAAAGAGATGATGTCTCCTTTGGAAATGGGAAGAAAGGTGAGATCATTGGGGTTGGAAAGGTAAGTAAGGCTCATTCTCACTCTATTGAGAATGTATACCTGGTAGATGGCCTAAAATACTACCTAATAAGACAATCACAATTGTGTGATAGAGGTAACTTGGTAGCATTCACATCTAAAAAATGCTTTGTGATTAATCTTAACTCTAACAAGATTGTTTTGCTGGGAAAAAGAGTAAACAGTATATACATTATAGATTTTTCCACACTTTCAGAAAATGCACTCAATTGCTTAAGTGTGTTGGACAATGATCCCTTCCTTTGGCACAAGAGACGTGGACATGCTAGTCTAAGTCAACTAAACAAACTAGTCTCCAAGGATTTGGTGATAGGACTGTCTAACATTAAGTTCAAGAAAGACAAAATTTTTGAGGCTTGTGCAAGGGGAAGCAAGTAATATCCTCTGTCAAAATCAAGAAAACGGTAAGCACCACCAGAATGATGAAACTGGTTCTTATAGATCTTTATGGTCCAGTGAGAACATTAAGTGGATGTGGTAAAATATTTGTGATTGGGCTTGTTGATGATTACTCTAGGTTTCGTTGGACATTGTTTCTAACATCTAAAGATGAAGCATTTGACATGTTTACTTCTTTTGTTAGAAAAACTTAGAAACAACTAGGTAATCAACTTGTATCAATTAGGTCCTATCATGGAACTGAATTTGAAAATGCTAAGTTTGCTAAGTTTTTGCATGCTACATTATAAATAGTGGCATGACTAGACCTCTTTAAGAAGATTCCCTATGAGTCACTTAAAGGGAGAAAGCTAAATATACCCCATATTAGGGCATTTAGATGCAAGTGCTTTGTGTACAATAATGGCAAAGACTCCTTAGGTAAGTATGATCCCAGAAGTGATGAGGGAGTATTCTTGGGATATTCTTCACATAGTAAAGCTTATAAAATACTCAGTAAAAGAACTATGTGTGTAGAAAAATGTATATGTTATTGAAAAACTATCATTCTTTATGAGAGGCGGGAGCAAGATAATGAAGAGATTAGGATGATAAGAAATTCGAATGGTGAAACCACAGTCCACCTGACTATGCATCACAGGAAGGAGCAGGTGATGGAACAGGTCCTTCCACCTGGGAAACATGACAGAGGGAACTGACTAGAGAGTAAACAATCCTCAAACCTCGAGGGAACCTATCCATGAACCTATTGCTCAGTAATAAAAATAGGAAGGAACATCCAAAGAAATTGACACTCCTATTGCAACATCCACGAAATTAGATATAGATGAACCCGGTTTATCTGTTGATCATAAGTTGTATAGGGGAATGATTGGTTTTCTTTTATATCTCACTACTAGCAGACCTGACATTATGTGTAGTGTAGGTCTTTGTGCTTGATTTTAGGCAAATCCAAAGGAGTCACACTTGACTAATGTAAAGAGAATATTGAGATACTTGAAAGGCACCACTGACTTTTGCCTTTGGTATCCAAAAGTTAGTATCTTTAACATAGTGGGATATGCTGACACTGATTATGCAGGTTTCCTAGTGGATAGGAAGAGCACTTCAGATATGGAACACTTCCTTGGTTCATTTCTTGTGTCATGGGCTATTAAAAGGAAAATTCAGTGGCCTTATCTACTACTGAATCAAAGTATGTTGATGTTGCTTCATGATTGTGCTCAATTGTTGTGGATCAAGCAGTAGTTGATGGATTTTAGTATTGAAGTTGGTTGTATCCCTATTTTCTGTGATAACACTACTGCTATTAGTATGACTAAGAATCTGGTTCATCATAAGAGAACTAAGTACATATATATTAGACACCATTTTTTGAGGGACAACTGCTAAAAATGCTTAATCACTGTGGAGTTTTGCACGTCTGACAAGTAAATTGCTAACATTTTCACAAAAGGTTTAAGTAGAGATCACTTTGAGAGGAATAAGTTGGAATTAAATATGATTAAGATCACCTAAAAGGACAAGTTCAAGGTTAAATGAAAAAAATTGATAAAAAATATTTGGTTAGAAAGTCTGTAAATTGTGTATAGTTATATTAAATATTGCTTAGTCTCATACTTTTATAGTATACTCTTGTGCCATTTGTTAAAATGACTAATTAATCTCTAATGATATTTTCTGTATTTCGGCAAATTTAGACTTACACAAGAGAATTATCAGTGAAGAACCTGGTTCATCAAGATAACACGGTATGTTTTATACACTCTGCATAATTTGGAATAAATATATTTGGATCATGAGCAGAGTCCTACCAAATACCAAAGTTCTTTTGAACTTATCCGTTACAAGTAAACCAATTATGCTCAAGACTCGTGACAGTGTTAAACTACCTAGATTCTTTTAAGTCTGCTACTCGGGGGGGGGGGGGGGGGGGGAAAAAATTGGTTCTTCCGAAATTGAACAGGTATGTTTTGATTCTAAAATTTCTCCTGAGACAATTTCTAAAGTTGTTGTAAATTTGGAGAATAGATTTGTAGGATTTATAAAAGGTGTTGAGACTATAGAATCTAGAGAAGTTGGTGGTAAAAATGAAAAAGAAAAAAGGAGAGCAAGGGTGCTAGGAGTACTATGAGGGGAAAGGGAACAAGAGTGGATGATTCTTCACCCACTCCTGTGAGTTTAACCAAAGATGCAGGTGCAGTGGTTGTGTGGGGAGATGAACCCGGTTCATCTGTAGAGGAAATCCTCGCAAGACCTACAGATTAAAGTGACTAATAGCTATAATCCAGCATCTTAATAGAGTTATCAATGGCACCAAAACTCATACCATTTCCTATGGTTTCATTCACACAACTGTGCTTGCACATTTAAATGTACCTATGAAAGGTGGGAGGTTAGTACAAACATGTATTATTTTTGGGCTAATACTCTGCTTGATTGTGATATGAAGTCAATGTCACTCCTACAGAACCTAGTTCACCCAAAAAGGTATCAGTAAATAGCAAGGTCAAAGCCTTGGTGCAAGAAAGTGAAGCTAAGGATGCTGAGATTGAAAGGCAGAAGAAGAGGTTGGTTGAGATGGAGACTAAGAAAGATGTTATCAGAACTGAGTTGGCAAGAGAAAAATAGAAGAATGATGTCACTCTTCATGGTATGCTGAAACTCCCCCAAGTAAAAAACCAAGCACCTAGTTCTTCCCAGCCTTTAGCCACCTAGCCTAGTGAAGATCAACCAGTGACCCAGTTCGGGATGTTTTGTTTCTTTTGCTCATATTTTCAGTATTTTTATTTCTTCTTATGCTTTTTGGTAGAATCTTATCAATCATCAATGAAATTTACTATTTTTTCTCTAACTGTTTGTTCATATTTCTTTGATAGGTAAAATTCTTAGCTTTATCTATGATGATTAATCCATGATTGCATTTGAATAGCCCCAGTGTCCATGAGTATGTTTTAAAATCTGGTTATCTCATATTTTTTATGCAACTTTTTGATGATGCCATAAGGGGGGAAAAAGGTTGTTATTTAAACAAGTGATTTTTACACTTTGAACAATGATGTTTATAACCTAATGTACCTGGTCCTTGATGATAAGTGATAAAAAGGATAAATGTTACATTCTGTTGATGTTGAGCTCAGTTGAAATAGGTCCTAAGATCATGAAATCACATAGTTTGTCATCATCAAAAAGGGGAAATTTGTTGGCCCAATTTAAGGTTAAGTATTGAAGATTGACAAAGGAACTCAGGAGGAACCAGGTCCATCTCAGTAGTCCACGCCTCAGGTTCATAAAACGGGCAAATTCAAGCATGTGGGTTTCACGTGAAGGAGATAAGCTTAACTTGGTATATTTAATATCTCCTGATCGAAAATGTTGCATAATTGATAAGGAGAAGGAGTACTTAATCAAATAGAACACTATCCAAGATAGAGAAGGAGTTAGATGTTGAAATCAACTAGAACTCTTCCACCAAGGAAGAGTTGCATAAGAACTCTAGTTATTTCTTCATCTACTAACTCTATAAATTGCAGGATGTTTTCACATTAAAGGTGTTGCAAAAAAAAAACGCAGAAGTTAAACGTGAATTGGGAGCAAAATAGCAAGGCTCTTTGCAAGCAATTCGTGTGTGATTCAAGAGTGTAAATCTGAAGCTATATGAACTAGATTGAAGAACTAGTTCCATAAAGAGTTTTATGTGTCTTTCTTTATTTCTAGTTCAATTGTAGTAGGTGTTTCATATTGTACCTTTTAGCTTATTTAGAAGCAATTGTATTAGGTACTTTGAGTATTCAAGTTATAGTTAACTTGAAAGTGTTGCAACAGTTGAGGCTGAGTGCCACAACGGGATTAGAGTTAATCCATAGGTTTACAAACAGTTTTGTAAATGCTGTTTTGGCTCAGTAATTTTAGTGGAAGTTTGGGAAAATCCTACTGAGTAGTAGGTCGTGGTTTTTTCAAATTTTGAGCCAGGTGTTTTCCACGTAAAATCTCTATGTTCTTTATTTTTTGTATTTATTATTCCGCAACAACAGTAGTTGGAACACATAGAAGAACCATGTCCTTCACAAGCAGTTTAAGTAAAAAATTGTATACCACACAAATTACCTTCCCCTCTCTTGTGTAATATTGATGTATAAATCATCAACAACAAATATTAATTTAGTCTAAATTAGGAGGTATGTATCAAGAGGAATTAATGCAAATGAAGTTTCATAGTAAGGGTGCAAACGGGTCGGTTCAGAACTGGGACCGGACCGGGACCGCGGGCCCGGTGGGCCGGTCCTGGCGGTCCCAGTCCTACCGGTCCATTAAGCCTGTGACGGGCCGGTCTTCAGCTTTGAACCGTTAGGCCCGGGACCGCCTGGCGGGCTTGGGCCGGTCCTGGCGGGCCCAGGAGGGACCAACGGCTATTTTTAAAATTTTTTTTTGAAAAATCACTAACGGCTATTTTCAAAAATAGCCGTTTGGAACTTTGTAAAATAGCCATTTGGCCCCCAAACGTTAATTTAACCCCAAACTTTATTAATTACACTTTTTCCCATTTCTTAACTATAAATACCCCCTCATTCTTTCATTTTTATTAACCAATTCATCAATATCTCTCAATCTCTCTCAAGCTCTCTTTCAATCTTTCTACTACAATTGCTTAATTTATTGTTGAAAATTCGTGAAAAATTATGTAGTTGTTGAATTGAAGTTTTCAAGTGTTCAATAATTTTCTATTTTCAAGAAGTTGTTCGGCAATCCGGTAAACTCGTTTCAACTCTTACGTGTTAATAATATATTTTTATGTTGTTTAGTTTGCATAATTCTAATTAGTATGGCATTTTCATTGAAAAAATGTTCGGTAAAGGAAAAGGTAAAACCGGTGAAAGTAGTGGCCATAATACTACCCTTCCCCCCGCTCCCCGACCTACAAAAGATAAGCAAGTTGAAAGTAGTCGCCAACCTAGACGTCCTACTCTGCCTCCCGTAATGCTTGATAGTGATCACCCTTATTTTCAATTTACTGATAGTGAATTTCTAAATGATGTTGCAGTAGGTGATAGATTAGATGATGAAATTATGAATGCTCTTTATCCTAATGAACCTATCTTAGAGGAAAATGAGGATGATAATGATGATGATGAAACCCAAGCACCAGATTTAGATGATACACATACTAGTCATGTTCATAACTCAAGTAATGCACCGACACACCCACCTGTAGAAACTCCAACTTTTAGTAGACAACCTGCTAAACGTGTAGAAACATCATTAGTTTGGCATTTTTTTACTCAAGTAAGAGAACAAAATAAGGCTAAGTGTAAAATTTGTGGGAAATTACTTGTTCATAAATTTACTAGAGACTGTAGCGGACAGGTAGTTTGGTTAGCCACATAAAAATACACCCTAGAGATAGGGCTAGATTTTTTCAAAGGCAAGCGCAGCAAGAGGGGACGAGTGTGGATTCTCAAGTTAACCCTAGTACAGGTTCAAATCTAATTCAACCAGGAATTAACACTGTCATCGGAGGTATTTTATATTACTATCCAAATAGAGATCGTGAAGAATTAGCAAAAATGATTATTGTTATGTGCTTGCCTTATACTTTTGCTTCTAATCCTAATTGGGTTCATCATATTAGAAGAGTTTTTAATCCTACTTATAAAGGTTGGACTCGCGCAATAGTTAAGACCGATATTTATAAATTCAAGCATGAATATGAACAATATTTGCGCTATTTATTTACTCATATACCTAATCGGATTTCTATTACAACTGATATTGGTAGAAGTAATAATGACTGTGATTATCTAACTGTTACAAGTCATTGGATAGATGAGGACTGGACAATGCAAAAACACATAATTGCGTATAGAATAATTAATTCACGTCACACGGGTAGGTTTATGGCTAACATTGTTCCAGATATATGTAGATATTTTTTCTTTAGCAATAGAATAATCACAATTTCTATGGATAATGCTTCTAGTAACACTAGTGCAATAGGCATGCTAACACAAACCCCTAATCTTGCATTTAGTAATATTTTCCAAGTTAGATGTATTTGTCATATTTATCATTTAATTGTTGGTGATGGTATGCGAATATTAAACATAGAAATTGACAAGGTTTGAATGAATCTTAATTAGCTATTTTATTCAAACCGTAGAACTAGACTTAGAGAGTATTTTAAAAATGTGATGAATATGGACTTAGAGAAAGAAAGGTTCCTAAACCTTGCCCGACTAGGTGGAATTGTATGTACGAAAGTTTAGCAGTTGCGTATGAATATATAAACCCAATTAATGCTACGCTTAATTCTCAGGTAGGTGGTGAGGATGATGATGAAATGCTTACTACACAAGATTGGACTAATGTTATAATTCTTTTAGATTTTTTAGAACATTTTCAAGTTGCTACAAATGCATTTTCTGGGCAATATTATCCTACTATTTCAAACTGTTTAGTTTATATTGCCGCACTAGCTGATTTGTTTGTTGAATTTAGCGAGGGTGAGGATATTTATGAACTTGCTATAAATGAAATGAAACAAAAGTTTAAAAAATATTTTTTCCCTATCCCTCCTATTTTTGGTGTAACTGCAATGTTAAATCCAACAATGAAATTAGGAGGTCCTCATTTTTGGTATTCTAATACTTATAAAGCTTTAGATCTTTCAGAAGAGGAAATTGCTACACTTGCTGATATAAAAGCATCAATTAAAAGTAATGCTCAAACTGTTTATAAGGCTTATAAACAGGCGTTAGAGAATACTAGGCCAAATATTCCAACCCCTATTCGTCTAGCTCACAATCGTCTAAAAGAGCTGCGGGCTTAACAGCTCTTAAATCCTGAACGGAGTTCCGGGGTTCTCAAGGTGATAATTTTGATGAAATTTTACATCTAAATAAGGATGACTCGGGATGTTTTATCAATTCAAGCTTCAACTGTTGCATCGGAGAGCCCTTTCAGTCAAGCAAGACTACAAATAGGTGATCATAGAGCGGCAATGAGGGAGAGCTTGGAAAAATCGATGCTTTTTAGAGATTGGATCTGCGCGGAAAGAAAAAAATTTGGCATTGCAGAATCACAACCGGCGATAGATGAAGCATATAAAGAAATGATAGCAGAACTTTCGGAGGATTCGGCTTCGCCCGGAAGTGGTGATGAACAAGCTTCATTTCCACCACCACCAACACAACCTCCTCCCAACCTTGACAGATTTATGAGATTTGTTAGAGATACAATGTTGATTATGATGTAACTTGTACATTGACACATCTTCTTTTAGTTTTTTTCCTTTTAATGGTGGTATTAGTACCTTATTGTGCTCATTCCATTGGGGGAACGAAGACTAAGAAATATATGCCATTTTGGTCAATAAAAATTATAAGACATATCCTTGAATATCTTTTTTCTCAATATTTCTTTGTCTTTACTTCAATATCAATCCTTGAATATATATATAACATACAATATATAACATACAACATATACTACAATAAAATATATACGAGAATATATATAGATAACGTACAACCTAAACTACAAGAAAATATATAAGTAATAACATATATACATAAGATACAATATATATATAAGAGAATGTATATACATTATACATAAGAGATATAATATATATACAATATATACTAATTAGTACAACACAATATATACATAATATATATCAATATATACATAATATACAATATATACTAATTACTACAACGCACTATATACATAATATACAATATATACTAATTACTACAACACAATATATACATAATATATATAGCAATATATACATAATATACAATATATACTAATTACTACAACACAATATATACATAATATACAATATATACTAATTATTACAACACAATATACAATGAAATATATATTATATATACTATACTAATAATTTAGTACACCATATAAAATATATTCTACACTATACTAATAACTACTATACAAGGTATTGCCTTAAAAAAAACTCCGACAGGCCCAGGACCACTGTGGGCTTAGGCCCGTCACGGGGCGATCTCAACGACCAAGACCGCCAGGCCGGGGGCACGAAGCCCGGGACCGCGAAGTCCCGCCCGTCAGGCCCATTTAGGCCCGGGCCCGGGCCAGAAGACACCCCTATTTCATAGAGTTTGATATGAGAAGAATGCCATAAAAGCACCCATAGATGATTTCATTGTGATAAATCATTTATCTACAAATTAGAAGAGAAAAAACAAGATAAATTGGAAGCAAAATAATTTAAGTTTATATACTGTTCCAATCATCATATTCGAAGGAACAAAGTGATTCACTACTGAAACTCCATTTTTCTTCATTCTCGAATTCACATTAGTAGCAAGAAAATGGAAGCTTTTTCTGAGTATGATTGCTGCCAAAAATTAAAGCAATTTTCTCTCTCTCTAACAAGCTTCGTCATTCTTAAGAGATGGGTAATTAATTATTTATTTCTTCATATTGGCCTATACTTGCTAAATTAATAGAGTCAGTCCTTGTTCTACTTGTTTAACTCCTGGATTTTGGTGAATTAAAATTGCCTAAATAAGTGCCAGATGTCCAAATTCTTTCCTTGGAACAAAATTTTTTTTGTTTATTTTTAGTAATTTGAAGCAATTTTTTCGCTTGCGATAGCTGAAAAAGAAGAAGAAGAAGAATGATCAAATGAAGGATCAAACAAATAATACTTCCATTATTTCTTAAACTGACTATATAGTCATTCAAACAAATACATGATGGAATTTAAACTTCCTTTTAACACATAATCCTTCTTACTCAGATCAGATACTGTATTTCACTCATTCGGGAGTATGAATTTCCTTGAAGTATTTTTCCCATTGAATAGTTGTTGGATCAAAATTAAATGTGTCATCTGCATTACTTTCTCTTGTTGCCGTTCGCAACATTTCGGCATTGGTGTCATTGAAACCGGTAAAAATAAGCAGTAATGGTGTTAGAGTAGCAAATTGGATTAGCATTAAGTTTGATTAGTAGTAATTAGATGCTTAAACAAGCTGTTGCCTATTTGGATGTGTTAATAAAAAACTACTGATATCTTCACTTCTTTTATGGTACAAATCAGCAGTAATGGTGTTAGGCAAATGAGTGGTTCTTTGTTTTATTCAGTTCCCCTTTTATTTCTTTTCAGACAATTTTAGTTTGTACTGGTATATCATGTTAGACTTTAGGTATTGGGATTTAAAGTCTAAGAGTGTGAATTGGAAAATGATAGAAAATAAAATGGAGGAAAATAAAAATTTGAATCAAGTGAACTTTTGTCGTGAACTTTGTACACTATCAACTATACATGTGTGTATAAATATATGATCACTTCTTAGAACTCTTAAAAGGAGTTGAAGAGAATGAACCCTCGCGTTGTCGTCGTCGTTGTCGCTCAGCTTAGATTTAGATTTGTCAAATGGTCCATAAGAATATTTTTGGACAAAATTTAATTAATTATTTAATAATTAATTAAATGCCACTACAATAACGGAATTAACTAGAATTCAAAAAATGCTGCCTTTGCTGAATGTTATTTTCCCTCCTGGACAGACACTTTTTCCTGAACACACATAACACCTCTTCCGATAATGTCTATAATTTCTAAGGCATGGCTTCTTTTTCCACACACTGAAAATCGAAAATTTTCTTCTGAATAATGCATTCTACTTCGTAGTCTCTCTCCCTCACTCTCTCTCTCTCTCTCTCTCTCTCTCTCTCTCTCTCTCTCTCTCTCTCTCTCTCTCAAATTCGTAAGTATGATTTTGTTTCGTTCTTTGAGTTCGTTAGTATCCTGCAGTTTGTATTGCCACTGTTGCATGAATGTTTATTCCATTTTAACCTGGGAAGATTTAATCCATTACCTTGGCAACGTGTGAGGGGGTTAAATTCCTTAAGGACGCACAAGCAAATTGTGAACTCGGAATTTTTCTTATAGTTTACTGTTTTTCCAATTTTTCTTCTAACAGTCTTTCTAATTTTGTGTTTTAGCACATTAGCGACAATAAGCTTAACGAATTTTATATATTAACGTTTCTGTATTAAATCTCTATTTTATATACTAGTTTGGAGACTAAAGCCTTGGTGTTTTCTACTCCGCTATATTTTTTACTCCAATTTAAAGAACATAAAAACTTTGCAGGGGTATTAAATTTGAATACGGTTTGAAGAATATAGGAAACTTCACCATTTATAGTTTGAATGTTTGGTTTGGTGTTCAGTTTGATGATATAAAACCTTCACTGATTTTATAAAGCCCTTTTTGTTGCCAACTTTACAGAAAACTAGCAAATGAGGACCAAACTAATGCTAATGGAACAGGTGCTACTGTTACGAGTGTTGTTGCCTCATCGAGCCGGTCAACTCCTGCTCATGCTATGGCAGCAGCAGAAAAATCCGGAAAGTTTTTCGGTATTGACTTCAAATATTGGCAAATGAAGTTGCTCTTCTATCTTACTACTTTGAGTTTGCAGCGATTCATCAAGGAGGATCCTCTGGTCTTGGCTGAAGGCACTACGGATAACGAACGATTTGTTGTAACTGAAGCGTGGAAACATTCTGATTTCTTGTGCAAAAACTATATTTTGAGTTATTTGGAAGATTGCTTGTACAATGTCCATAGTATCATGGAAACTTCAAAAGCATTATGAAATGCGCTTGAGAAGAATTACAAGACTGAGGATGTCAGATTTAAGAAGTTTGTGGCTGCAAGGTTTTTGGATTTTAAGATGATTGGCATTAGGTCAGTCATAAATCAAGTCCAAGAATTACAGGTCATTATTCACGACCTCCTTGCTGAAGGTATGACACGAATCAATAGTTTTTTTAATAAGATTTATCTTGTAATTAATTACAAATTTATTATTGAATGTATAGTCATAAATGAGGCCTTTCAAGTCTCCGCTTTCATTGAAAAGTTACCTCCGTTGTGGAAGGACTTTAAGAACTATCTAAAACACAAGCGGAAGGAGATGACACTTGAAAACTTGATTGTTCGTTTGAGGATAGAAGAAGACAACAAAAGCGCTGAAAATAAGTCACGTGGAAACTCGACAATAATAAGGGCTAATAGTTTTTAGGAGGCACCATAAAATAAGAAGAGAAAGAAGGCTTCTGGACCATAGAATTACCCAAATAAGAAAAAGTTCAAAGGTAATTGCCACAACTGTGGAAAATCTGGACATAAGGACGTGGATTGTCGTGCACCAAAGAATGATAACAAGAAGAAAAATCAAGTTAACATAGTTGAAAATGCTGAAGAAATGGAGGACTTATGTGCCATGTGATCTGAATACAACTTGGTAGGAAATCCTAAAGAATGGTGGATTGATTCTGGAGCCACCCGCCATGTTTGTGCTAACAATGAGTTATTTTCTTCCTATGCCCCCGTAGGACCCACGAGAAATTTTTCTTGAAAAATTCGTCTACATCCAAAATTGAAGGAGTTAGCAAGATTGCGTTGGAGATGACCTCGGAAAAATTGTGACTCTAAACCAAGTTCTCCATGTTCCAGAAATTTGCAAGAATCTTGTGTCTACCTCACTTCTTATCAAGAATGGATTCAAATATATTTTTGTTTCTAATAGTGTTGTTCTAAGTAAGAATGATGTGTATGTAGGAAAATGTTACCTGAATGAGGGCCTTTTAAAACTAAATGTGATAGCAGTTCCTATCTATAAAGTTAATGCTTCTTCTCACCTACTTGAGTCAAACAATTTATGGCATGCACGCTTAAGTTACATAATATTGCGAAAAATGATAAATTAGAAGTATTGCCAAAATTTGATTGCATTAATTCAAATGTCAAATATGTGTGGAATCAAAGTATGCTAAGCATCCTTATAAGGTTGTTGAAAGGAATTCAAGTCCTTTAGACTTAACTCACACATATATTTGTGACATGAAGTCAACACCATTTCGCAGTGGGAAAAATTATTTTATTACTTTTATTGACGATAGCACGAGATATTTCTATGTTTATTTACTTAATAGTAAATATGAGGGAATTAATGCTTTCAAGCTATACAAGAATGAAGTTGAAACAAAACTAAACAAAAGATAAAAATAATAAGAAGTGATAGGGGTGGCGAATATGAATCTCCTTTTGAAGAAATATGTTTGGAAAATGGCATTATTCACCAAAAAACTACCCCTTACTCTCCACAATCTAATGGAATTGCGGAGAGAAGGAATCGAACGTTGAAAGAGATAATGAATGTGTTGTTAATAAGTTCTGGTTTACCACCGAACTTGTTGTCGGAAGCTATACTTATAGCTACCCAAATAATCAACCGTGTACCTTATAGTAAAACGCAGTCTATTCCTTATGAAAAATGAAAAGGAAGGAAGCCCAGCTTGAAATACTTCAAAGTATGAGGGTGTTGAGCTAAGGTACAAGTTCCTAAACCTAAAAGGGTTAAGATAGGTCAGAAAATGGTTGATTGTATATTTATTGGATATGTAACCAATAGCAAGGCATATCATTTTCTGGTTCATAAATAAGAAAATCCTGAGATTCACGTTAACACGATAATAGAATCAAATAATGTTGAATTCTTTGAAACTCTTTATCCGTATAAAAAGGAAAGTGAATTGAACTACCAAAAGTCAAAACGACATAGGGAGGAAATAATACATGGTATGCCTAATGAGGAAAATTCGAGAAAAAGTAACCGCCAACGGACATCTACTTTATTCGGTCCAGATTTTCTGACTTTCTTGCTAGAAAATAAGCCTCATACCTTCGAGGAAGCAATTTCTTCATCGGAAGCACAATATTGGAAAGAATCTGTCAATAGTGAAATAGAATCTGTATTGAGCACCATACTTGGGAATTGGTTGTGTTAGAAAATACGCTTAACGCTAGAGGGGGGGGGGTGAATAGCGTTATAATTCGTAAACTTGCGGAATTTAAAATTTTCAGGAATGAAATAAGTGCGATAAGTAAATAATAAGGAACGAACGCACCGATGTATCTTGGTTCACCACAACCCGTGGCTAGTCCAGTCCCCGAGAGACTCTCTCAAGATTTCCACTAACTTCGTCAAGCTTACGGGTGCTTAACAAACCGTTACAGTTGCTCAAGGATACCACACCTTAAGACTTCACTTGCTTGAGGATACCTCACCCCAAGACTTCAACCACTAAGACTTTGGGTACTTAGCAAACCCGACAAATGAGAAGATATGTTCTTCTCAAACAACTCTCTTTTACAACAAATACTCTCTCAATAGAGTGGATAAAGAGATACACAATAAGCTCTATGAACAACACAAAGTTGTCTATCAAATGGCTCAACAAAAGCTCTAAAATGGTGCTTGAAAATGATCAATATGTATAACAATGTATGGAGGAGTTGTGTGTTTAAAATCAACTCAAAAGACCTCTTTTTATAGGTAAAAAAGTGGTTCTGACCGTTGCTTAATTGACAAATAAAATCCCTGATTCTGTGCTCAAACAATCGATTGTTTGGAGTAGATAATCGATTGTTTGACCAACGTTCAAAAGACAGATTCCTGATTTTAGGCTAAACAATCGATTGTATGGACTAAATAATCGATTGTATTCAACGTTCAAAAATCAATTTAGGATTCTGTGGGAACGGTCAAAATATAATCGATTGTATGAAAATGACAATCGATTGTTTATGAATATAATCGATTGTATGACAAAAAAAATCAATTGTTTAGATGTTTAAAAACTTCGGTTGCATACTGTCTCAAAATAATCGATTGTTAAAAGTAGACAATCGATTGTTTGCTATTTTGAAAAACTTCAGATCACACTGTCTTAATACAATCGATTGTAGGATTCAAATAATCGATTGTTGAGACCCAGATTTAAAAGACATGTTTAATACCTTCAACATCATTTTGTTTTAACACAAAGATGCATGTTTATGATAAATATGATTTATTAAAATATTTTATGCATGTTTGTGATGACCTAATGTTGAGTCAAAGGATAAAATAACTTAAACATTGTCCTTACATTGGTTCTACCAAACGACCTACGTCTTGGGTCTTCGGTCTTGAACTCTTTGGCTCGTTCATGCAATTCCGTCATCATTGTTTGTCATTCATCAAAACCTATACCTGAAAATCATGCTCATACAACCAAAGCGCACATATCATAGATATACATGATTTCCAACAGGTTGATCTTCCTCCAGGTAACAAAACGTTGGATTCTAAATGGATTTTCAAGAAGAAAATGAAAGATGATGGGTTTATCGACAAATACAAGGCAAGACTTGTGGTCAAAGGATTTAGACATGGAGAAGGTCTTGACTATTTTGACAAATACTCGCCGGTAACAAGAATTACACCCACCTGGATGCTAATAGCGTTAGCCGCCTTGTATGGTCTTCAAATCCATCAAATGGATGTAAAAACAACCTTCTTAAATGGTGATCTAGAGGAAGAAATTTACATAACCAACCTGAAGGGTTCTGAAGGGTTTGTGGTTCCGGAAAAATAAATGAAGGTGTGTCGACTTGTTAAGTCCCTTTATGAACTAATACAAGCACACAAGCAATGACATGCGAAATTTGACCAAAAAATGTCGTCAAATAGCTTTAAGATTAATGAATGTGATAAGTGTGTTTACATTAAGAACTTTCCAAATCATATAGTCATTATTTTCTTATATGTTGATGATATGATAATAATGAGCCAAGACATTGCCAACATTTAAGCTACTAAGCATATGCTTGCTAGTAAGTTTGATATGAAAGACTTAGGAGTTGCCGATGTAATTCTATGAATTAAAATCCAGAGGACTCCTCAGGGTCTAGCTTTGTCTCAATCACATTATGTGAAAATGGTACTTGAAAAATTCAAACACTTGGAATTTAGAAGTGCAAGAAATCCAATTGAGTTAAACCATTATCTTATAAAGATTAAAGGTGAAAGAACGTCTCAAATAGAGTATGCTCGTGTGTTGGGAAGCTTAATGTATATCATGAACTGTATACATCCTGATATAGCTTGTGCAATAAGTAAACTTAGTCGATTCACAAGTAATCCCAACAAACATCACTGGGTGGAAATGAAATAAGGTTTGGGATATTTGGAATATACCCAAGACTATGCTTTACATTACAATAAATATTGCGGTTATCGAAGGATACTGTGATGCAAATTGGATAACCAGCTCAACAAAAACAAAGTCTAAAAGTGGATATGTTTTTACTGTTGGTAGAGGAGCAGTATCTTGGAAGTCTTCCAAATAGACGTGCATCTCTAGCTCTACAATGGAATCAGAGTTTATAGCTTTGGATAAGACCGACGAAGAAGCTGAATGGCTTCAAATTTTCATATAAGACATTCCGTTCTAGCCAAACCCGTTGGCTCCTATATGCAAACATTGCGATAGTGAGGCTGCAATAGGACGGGCAGGGAGCGTTATGTATAATGGAAAGTGTCATCATATACGACGAAGACATAACACCATTAGACAACTACTTTCTAGTGGAATTATCACTATTGATTATGTAAGATCAAAGGATAATGTGGCGGATTCGCTTACAAAAGGCTTAACTGTGAGAATCATCTAAGGGAATAGGACTATGGTTGAGGACAAGTCAACATGGTGGTAACTCTACCTAGAATATTGGATTCCGAGATCTAGGTTCAAGGAGCTCAAACAAAGTTGTGATTGACCGGTTTAACATTGCCAAAATAAAGTATTTGGTCCCTTCTCGTGATGAAGACAATATTCAGTAGCAAGGATAAAACTTTACACATTCTTTAATGATTACCTTAGTTTGATATGGTATTTATCGAATAGTGTCAATCTAAAGGATTTCACATTTAGTAATCACCTATGTAAGTGTGAAGTAGAAGCCGCTTCAGTGAGAATTCTGTAAGGCCAATTCTCTACGCACTTATGAAACCAAGCGGTGTTCATAGCTGAAACGAACACAACAATGAGAACCAAAATACGGTTAAGGGTTTATTGTGTGACATATGGTTGTCTAGGTATACACTAAAGTTCGACGGTTCAAAGATATCAAATCAATCGATTGATCGAGTATATCCGATATATGTTCACTACGAAAAGTTTAAAGGGAAACCTACTTATCCAGATGCAATTAATCTTTATTTGCAGATCAGACAACTTTTATCTATGATCATTCTTGTTACATCCATTTCCATTCATGTGGGGAATTGTTGGACTTCAAGTATTGGGCTTTAAAGACTTTAAGCATTGGAATTTAAAGTCTAAGAGTGTGACTGGGAAATGGTAGAAAATAAAATATAGGGAAATGAAAATTTGAATCAAGTGAGCTTTTGTCATGAACTTTGTACCACATTAGTGAAAGGCAACTATACTTGTGTGCGTAAATATAGGATCACTTCTTAGAGCTCTTAAATGGAGTTGAAGAGAATGAGCTCTCGTGCCATCGTCGCTCGCTTGCTCGGCTTTGGATTTGGATTTAGATTTGTCAAATGATCGATAAGATTATTTTTGGAAAAAATTTAATTAATTAATTATTTAATATTAATTAAATGCCAGTAAGTTCATTAACTGAATTAACTAAACATATCTTTTTCCTGAACAAATATTACATCTCTTCCAATAATTGCCTATAAATTCTGAGGCATGGCTTCTTTTACACACTGAAAATCGAGAATTTCCTTCTGAATACTGCATTCTACTTAGCAGTCTCTCTCTCTTTCAAATTCGTAAGTGTGATTTTGTTCCGTTCTTTGAGTTCGTTGGTATCCTGCAATTTGTATTGCCACTGTTGCTGGAAGGTTTATTTTTTTCATCCTGGGAGAATTTAATCCATTACCTTGGCAATGTGTGACGGGGTTAAAATTTCTTAAGAAAGTACAAGCAAATTGTGGACTCGGAATATTTTTTATAGTTCACTATTTTTCTTGTTTTTCTTATAACAATCTTTCTAATTTTGTGTTATAACATAGTAGAGACAACATATCACTCTTTAAAAAGTTGACTAATGTTAGTTCAAACATCAAGGAGTTTAAACCAAAATGAACTTTGAATTAAAACTTAAAGAGGAAGAGAGCAAGGGGCGCCCAAGATTAAACTCACATTCCTTTGAACAATGTGTAAGGTTTTTAGAGTGTATTGGGAAAAATTGAGTTTACGTTTTGAAAATGACGTATCTTGATACGTGGATCAGTCAAACAGTCAAAGAATTAAAGTTAGCCAAGAAACATGAGCAACAATAGATGCGTGCAAAGGTAACGGAAGAGGCCTGGGCAACTATTCAAGTGACACAAAGCATATACCAATTCAAGACATTTAAAGCTCAATGATCAAGAAGAATAAAGGGAATGAATCTGATAGCCTATGAAAGTCCAAATGCAATATTTAACACGTATCAAATACTAAAATTTTTAGAGAATATTTATTTAATGTAACTATCATGTAATATTTCATTTAATGTCATTAAATACTCATAATAACCTTATTATGATAAAGGTAAGACACATATCTCCAAAATTACTATAAAAAAGAGAATGTTAAACACTTGTAGGACAAGAAATATTATTGGAATATACTCTGATTTACTTGCTTTCTTATCATATTACTATCAAAAGTATTTCTTTATATTCACTTTTGATTATCAGTAACCCGTGTTCTTCTAAATTTCTAGCTTTGACTAAAAACCTATTTTTTGTTAAACAAATTGATTCTGTTACCGGAAAACTGATAATCTATTTTCGTCAACTTTGGCAAACATCAATGATAACACTCAGGGAAACCAGGTAAATCAAAACCCACAGGTTCAGGAGAATCTACAAAATATTAACCTGGTTCCTTCTCCACATGGCTTACCACGGCAATCTCGTGAAGGCACTCCTGATGGATATCATGATAGACTGGGCCAATATAAGAATTTTGAAGGGGCAGATGAGGCTTTTCAAAAACCAATTGTTGCGCATGTCAATAAAGTTGTTCAGGCTCTAGTTAGTTAGTTACTTACTGTACCACCCACACATACACCCATTAACAACACATTGGAAAATCCTCATTCTGGCTTGTTAATTCAGGAAACGGAGAAACCCCCAGTGAATCACAGGAGGGAGAACCAGGTAATTCAACTAATTCTCATTTTCAAAATTTAATACTAACCATGCAGAAGTAGCTCAAGGAGAAAAATAACCATATAGAGCAAATACTCGGGGTTCCACCTGTAATCAAAGGGGTGGATATGGATAAATATTCACAACAATCTTTGAAGCCAAGTGCTGCTCCCCTTCCAATTCCAAAGAAGTTTAAGATGCCTGATATCCCAAAGTATGGTGGAATAACAGACCCACAAGACCACGTGATAGCATTCACAACTGATGTGAAGTGCAATGATTTGACCAAACAGGAGATCGAATCGGTATTAGTCAAAAGTTTTGGTGAAACACTCACCAAAGGGGTGCTAAGATGGAATACTCTCTTGCCTAAAAATTCTATAAACTCTTTTGCTGAGCTTGCAGACTCTTTCATTAAAGCACACTCGGGAGCTCAAAAGGTAGAAAAAAGAATGGAGGATATCTTTAAAATCAATCAAGGAGATTCAGAACTACTTAAAGATTTCGTGGATAGATTTCAACATGAAAGAATGACTTTGCCGCGCGTACTTGACAACTAGGCAGCTATAGCTTTCATATGTAATTTGAATGAAAAAATCTCGGAGGCCACAAGGAGACTCAAGGAAAGCCTTTGAGAATTCCCTGCTACAATGTGGAATGAGTTTTATAATAGGTACATCACGAAGTTGAGATTGAAGAGGAAACTGTTCCATGACTCCAAAAAGAAAAGAAGGTAAGTTCAAGACGTGCAGAAAATAAAAGGAGGATCGATAAAAATATATACGAGCCTTACATGGGACCCATGGGAAAGGACTCATGGTCAAGGAAAGATAATCAAAGGTACGATCACAAATCTAGAAACAGTGAGTCAGGTTCCTCATCAGGATTTAGGAACGAGTGAAGCAATCATGAGTCGCGAGATAATGATAGAAGTTTAAGGGAAAGATTCAGTGGTTACAATTTCAACGTCAGCACCTCCGAGCTCGTGGCTGTTATGAGAAGCATGGGAGATAAGGTCTGATGGCCAAAGGAAATGAGGTCAAATCCAAATTGGCATAACCCTGATCATTGGTGCGAGTTTCAAAAAGACAATGGCCATAAAACCGCTGGTTGCAGATATATACAGAATGGGGTTGATAATTTATTGAAACAAGGTTAAATTACTGAATTGTTCGGTGATAAAGGCAAGGAAGCTTACATGAAAAATAGGCAAGTGCCCCTAAAACCACCATCTCCAAAAAGAACCGTCAATGTCATAAGCGGGGGAGAAGATATCAATGGCGTGACATACACATCATCCAATAAAGTCTCTAAGGTCACTATTACCCTTGGGAAGCGGGTACGACAAGTCTTGGAGGAAGAAAGTATCACCTTTGATGATGTAGATGCAGATGATATATTATCTCCACATAACGACGTAGTGGTAATATCTTTACTTGTACATGATACTAACATGAAACGAGTTTTGATTGATCCAGGAAGTTCTGTGAATATTATCCTACTAAGGGTATTACGTGAAATGCAAGCTGAGGATAAAATGATACCAAAGGCACATACCCTGTCTGGATTCGATAATTCCAATATAGTAACAAAATGAGAGGTAATACAAAAAACTTTTGCAGAGGGTATTGTCAAAGAAGCTATTTCAGGTAGTAGATATGGAGATGGCTTATAACATGATCCTGGGGAGACCTTGGATCCATGAAATGGATGTTATTCCATCAACCCTACATCAAGTTACCAAATTCCCATAGCCTTGGGGAATTTTCCAAATTTGTGGGGATCAGCATGCAGCTAGGAGTATTAATCATGTGACAGATACAAGCACGATAAATGAAGAAAAATAGCAATCACAGGAAGTAGTTGAGGATAAAACAAAAACCTCAACTGAATAGGGACGGACAAATATGGACTCAAGGCTTGACACCATTCAATAACCAGAAGAAAATGAAAACATCAAAACAACAATTGAAGAATTGGAAGCTGTGATATTATTTGAACTATGGCCCGAGTGAAAGGTTTATGTGGGAGCAAATCTGAATCCAGATATGAAAGGTATGATAATTAAAATTTTAAAAGCTAACATGGACTATTTTGCTTTGTCCCATGCTGCTATGACAGGTATACCACCGAAGGTAATGACTCACAAGTAAAATGAAGACCCATCGTACATACCAGTCACACAAAAGAAGAGAAATCAAGGAGCTTTCAAGAATCAGGTAATTTAAGATGAGATACAAAAACTATTAAAAATTGCTTAGCTAATACAGTTGGGGTGACTAAAAAGAATGGTAAGTGGCGAGTCTGTGTATATTATAAAGACCTTAATAAAGCCTGTCCAAAATGTTCTTTTCCATATAGATCAATTAATTGATACTACTACAGGGCATGAGCTATTAAGTATTTTAGAGGCATATTCAGGTTATAATCAAATAATAATGGACCCTGAAGATGAGGAGAAAACTTCTTTCATAACACACAGGGGGGCTTACTATTGTAAAGTAATGCCCTTTGGTCTCAAGAATGCTGGAGCAACATATCAAAGGCTAGTCAATAAAATGTTCCAAGAGCATTTTGGAAAAACCATAGAGGTGTATATAGATGATATGCTCGTGAAAACTCGGCATTCTAAGGATCATATATCTCATTAATCTAGTACATTTCAAATTCTTTGGAAATTTAACACGAAGTTGAACCCCGAAAAATGCGCGTTTGGAGTTGCATCAGGTAAGTTTTTGGGTTTTCCCTTTTCTAGCCGAGGAATTGAAGTGAATCTCGTGCAGATTAAAGCAATAGAGGAAATCCCTGATGTACTGACAAGTAAAAAAGAAGGCCAAAGACAAAGGGGGAGAATTGTAGCCTTGGGAAGATTCATTTCCAATTCATCAGAGAAGTGTTTCAAATTTTTCTCAGCTCTTAAGAAGCAAGATCATTTTGAGTGGAATAAAGAATGTCAACAAGCACTTAGGAATTGGAAAATATATTTATCAAATCCGCCATTACTTGCAAAAGCAAAGGCAGGGGAAATGTTGAATATTTATCTTGTTGTTTCAGAAGTTGCGGTAAGTATTGTTTGTCTGAGAGTACCAAGGTAAACTATCCCATATCTGTTATGTTAGTAAAACATTGATAGATTCAGAGACATGGTATCCGCAATTGGAAAAGTTAGCAGTTGCTTTAATCATGCAATCTATAAAGTTAAGACCATATTTTAAATGTCATCCCATTGCTGCAGTAACTGCTTGCCCACTGCGTAATATATTGCATAAACATGAATTATCAGGGAGGTTCGCTAAATGAGCTATTGAATTAAGTGAATATGAAATAACTTACCAACCTAGAATTGCTATAAAATCTCAAATATTAGCTGATTTCATGGTACATTTTAGCCAAGGGATACAATTAGAAGCGGAAAAAGACTTACAAGTTTTCAATGGTGCAAACCCAGGGACTTGGATTTTATTTACTGGCGGATCGTCCAATGTAAAATGTACAGGTCTAAGAATTGTTCTAATACCACTTACGGGCAAAACCATCACACAATCTATTAAATGTCATTTGATAACTAATAATGAAGCAGAGTATGAAGCTGTGATTACAGGTTTGCAATTGACATGAGAACTCGACATAACCTATATTATAATCAAAAGTAATTCACAACTCGTGGTTAATCAAATGCTGGGACTTACACAGCCAGGGAGGCAAGGATGCAGCAATACTTAGAAAAAGTATGAGAATTGATAAAGCAATCTCATACTTGGAAAGTTGTACAAATACCAAGAGATGAAAATGTTAAAGCAGATGCTTTAGCCAATTTCGCTCATGCAGCTGACGTGGCAAACAATGCAAATGCTTCAGCTATAAATTTATTTCACTCAGTCCTCGAACCTGATAAAAATGAGGTAAATTTTAATAACTTAACCTAGGATTGGAGGAACGAAATTGTTGCTTTTCTGTAGTATGTTATCATCCCTGAGGATAAGAGAAAAGCACACGCACTTCAAAAATAAGCCGCTCGTTACTGTTTAAATTAAGGGAATCTTTACCGTAAAATGTTTGGTGGTCCCTTAGAAATATGTCTCGGACCTTCCCAAACAGATTACATAATGAGAGAAATACACGAGGGACATTGCGAAAATCACGCAGCAGGAAGGTCGTTGGTAAGAACCTTAATTAGGGCAAGTTATTATTGGCATAAAATGAAAGAAGAAGCATAAAGTTTCGTGGCTAAATGTGACAAATGCCAAAGGCACGGTAACAACATGCATAGACCAGCAGAGTTATTGCACCCAGTCATAGCACCATGGCCATTCATGAAATGGGGAATGGATAGCGTGGGTCCATTACCACAAGCTAAAGGACATGTAAATTTTATGCTCGTACTCACTGATTATTTCACTAAATGGGTAAAGGCAGGAGCATTTAAACATGTACGAGAGAAATAATTTAAGGACTTCATTTTGCGGAACATAATATGCCGATTTGGAGTACCAAAAGAGATCGTATGTGATAATGGCCTGCAATTTATAGGAGCCAAAATCACGGAATTTTTTCAAAGTTGGCAAACAAAAGGATAACATTTACACCATACCATCCAGTAGGTAACGGACAAGCAAAATCGACAAATAAGGTCATTATCAACAATTTGAAGAAGCGGCTACAGGAATCAGAAGGAACTTGCCTGAGGAATCTAATAGTGAAAAGATGCGTGTCAATATTGATGTAATCGAGGGAAGAAGAGAAGCTTCACTAATAAGAATGGCAACACAAAAACAAGTTATGGAACAATATTACAACCAAAAAGCACGCCTCAGATTCTTCAAAATCGGGGACTTCGTGCTTAAAAAGGTTTTTCAATCTACAAAGGCTACCAATTCGAGAAAACTAAGTCCAACATGGGAAGGACCCTACAGAGTTCATGATACTGCGGGAAAAGGATCATATGAATTGAATATAATGGACGGGAAAATTCTACCTTCACACAGGAATATTGTTCATTTGAAGAAATACTACTTCTAAGGGAATACCCACGGTCAGGTATCGCCATTTTAAATTTTATTTTGAATTTTTAAGGTTTTACTAACGATTTTAGATGCTAGGAAAACGCTAACCCATACTAAATGATGATTCACGACCTGTACAGCAAAATGGAATACACTAAAATTCCTGGTTAGGGTTACAATTATTCTGAGAGAAATACAAACGGGTTAAGCAGTCTTCATCTATAATCGCACCCCCCGAGTCCCGTATGTTTATCCTTTTTATGAAAAGGACCAGGTGACAGAAACTAACAAGTGCTTGAGGTTTCATACTTTACCACTCAAACACTTGGGGGACTACACAATATACACAGGCACGTGTACAAAGAAGGCAAAAAAATTGCCGAAATTTAAGCCTAGAATAAACAAGTGCGGAGTAAAAGCTATGAAGACACGACATTTATCATAGTGTTCTTTCCCATCAAGCACTTATCATAATGTTATTTCCCATGAGAACAATGGAGTCACTTCTCAAATCCTTCCTAATGTTTCGAAGCTAAAGGGATCCAATGTACCCTCAAATCAGTTAGGGTAAAGACTATGTATTATAACGGGTTATAAGGAAAAATCATGTTTCTATTGTTCTTCTTTTGTAAAAATCTGTTACAAGAAAAAAAGTTACGAGAAAGCTATAGATGTAATTCAAATACATGTAAAGTATTATTCAAAACTTGTCAAGGTTTAGAAATAAAAACTTGTCAAGGTTATTTCAAAAGAAACATGTGTGTTCCTATATTTTTCATCATATAGTAACACCATTATGAAGTTGAGACGTCTTCTTAATTAAGTGACGAAATATAAAAGCGTTATTTAGTCATGAGATTAATCAAAAAAAGTATTTTCAAAGGATAAAAATACAAAATATTCTATAAGTCCTTGAAAATAAAAGGAAAGAATAGAACAAATGGAAGTTTAACGATAGTGACAAAAACTTCCTAATATATTTAAAATCTAAAGACTAAGTATAAATTTAGTCATAAAAATTGTTTGATACAAAATGCCCCAAAACAAGAATTGGGGACTTGTACTTCTAAGTAACCCTTAAAAGAAACTAAGGGTTTGATCACCATCTTCCAAAAAGAAAAAATGAAAACAAGTTCATGCCAAAAAAACTTATCACTAAGAACTGGTCACTGAGAGGTAGGAACATTAGGAGTAACGATTCCACTTTCAACAGGAGCATTCACAGGAAGGGCTTCAGCTTGGCTTGCAATAATAGGTTCGATGGGGTTAGGAAGAATCAAGACACCTTCACTAATTTCAACATTAACTGGAACCTCCGCTTCGGGAGCTTGAACCACGACAACTTCAGCTTCAGGAGCTTGAACCATGAGATCTTCAGCCTCGGGAGCTTTAGCCAAGGGATCGTCGATTGTAGGAGAAGGGAAGTCTAATAGTTACTGAGATTTATCTATGGTCTCCATAACTTTGGCTAATTCTGGATCTAAGTTAAATTTCTCCTGGCTAGCTCCAAGTAAGGCATTACGACGAGAGTTCAGAAAAGCCCAACTCACTTTAACGGCAGTCTTATCTTCAAGAAGCTCATAATCCCGTTCCCACACAGCAATTTCATTCTTAAGTTCTCCATTTTCAGCCAAGGTTGAATCGTAAGAGGTTTGAAGAGAGGCATGAGAACTCTCTAAGGCACGCACCTTGTCAGCAAAAATTCTCAAATCTTCTTGTGCCTGAGTTAGATTCTGCACCAAATCTCTTGCATAAACTTCTTTTTGGTTCAGAAGTGCTCTTAGCTCTCTAATCTCTTCACTTGACTTGGATAATTGCTCCGAGAAAGAGGGTTCAAGATGTTCTTTGTCTTTCTCTACCTAGCTTGAAGAAGCTTTGGCCACTACCAACTCAGAAGTCAATGCTCACACCCGCTGCTCAAGGTTACTCCTATTTTCTTGCAAATCTTTTATAGAAATTTGTGCACTATCAAATTGCCCTTTCCAGTTAGCCTCTTCCAATTGAAACTCACGAGCCGCTTTCTCAGAATCGAGAATTTCCTTTTCAGAGTTACGGGCCACCTTCTCTAGTAGAGAAATTCTACTCATTAACTCTGTACCAATAAGGTTGGCCTGAAAATGATAAGAGAGGGAAATTAGAATCCTAGAAAAAGGATTTTTTTTTCAAAAACAAATAAAGGAGGAAAATACATTAAAAGTGACATGAACTATGTCGGTCATTAATGTCAGGCAGCTATGACTATTCATTTTCTCTTTCTCAATTTGGCTAATCAAAGGCTCAAGACAAATATCTTCCTGACCAGACTTCCTTAAAAGGATGTTGTTGGCAGGAACTTCAATAGCCACACTCCTCATGGCAGGACTTCTGCTCGTAGAACCCACTTCTGTATTGATGAAAACTAGAAGGGGGAACTACTGAAGGAGGAGTAGTAGAAGAAGTGAAAATGGCAGTAAAAGGAATAGGAGCGGATGAAGCTGGTAAGGAAGAAATTACAGGGAGAGGAGAAATTGTAGACACTGGGGTTGAAAAAGAAGAAAGGGTAAGTTCATCTAAAACATGCCCTAACACGCCACTCTCAAAACCACTAACAAAAAGTTGGTTGATGGACTCACAAGTGTCCTAGGGGGTAACATCGTCATCAGAGATGAGATGGATAGGCTTAGTAGGAGAGGCAGGAGGAGAAACTTCAACTTCTTCATCAGACACAATATGTCTGCTAGCTCTTGGCCTCGTCATCAAATAGCTGCCTTCATGTTCTTCCTCAGAGCCATCATCTTCAGCGGGGTTTCTCTTCACAAGAATATCTCAACCTCTACCTAAAGAGATTTGAGTTCCTCAAGAGGAACAAGAGCTCGCGACTGCTTCAGCAGAAACGCCAAGAATTGCAAATCCTGACAAATATAGGGATGAGAATTAAAACAATAAAAGAAAGATTTTACATACGGAAAAAACAAAAAAACTCTTACTATGAGTTTTCACTTTCCAACCGTACTGGTTGGAAATAGATTTCCAAGACCTAGCCTCCATAGGTGCGGTCTTCAACAATTTATCTTCCCAACCACGGAAATTAACGACGGTATCCACAACTCCCATGGTTGCTACCTAAAAGAAGGAGATAGAAAAATCAGAGAAATTGTTAAATTTGAAAGTAAAAAGTACGAGAAGGGTAGAAGACTTACGTTCAAAGTTTCACTTCTCAGGAAGGGAGTGTTTTCCTTACCCACCAAACCAAGTGTGGAGGCAACAACAAATCGGGCATACCAGCCACGATCCTTATCATCTTCTGGGTTTACCAAAACCTTTTTACTCCTAGCTACTAAGGTGAAAACACCATTGTGAAAAAGCATAGGGGAGTACAGATGAATTAGGTGAGGAAAGGTAAAATCAACACATGTCTTGCTGGATAAATCCAATAAATAATCCACAGCCCTCCAAACAAGAGGACCAATTTGTGCTAAACAGAGTTTGAAGAAACGGCAGAAATCGAGAATTCCTGGATCAATAGTTGGTTTAAACCCTAGAGTAAAAAGGTAAGTATAAACAAAAGAAAGTCTAGTTATATAGGAAGTAGTTCTCTGATCTGGATTAGGGATCACAATGGGAAAATTACTACTCCAATGAAAATCTTTGCGTACTATAGGAGCTAAAACTTCTATAATAAAGTAGGGTAAGCATCATCACGATCCAAACCAGCAACTTGGCTTTCAAGAGATTGCCTATCATGATGAAAAGATAAGTCATTAGGAACTATCTCCTCTACCAAAGGTTCCTGCAAAGGTTTCCTTACCCTTAGAGGAAGATATTTGAGTGAAAGAATCTCTAGTTCTTGAACAAGGACCAAAACTAGGAGATGGTACAGAAGAACCACAACCACAGGTAGATCCTAAACTACGAAGTCTACCACCCCTTCTATGTCTAACAGGGCCATTGGGAAAGTTTTCCAAAATAGGAACTCTCCTAGGATTAGGGGTTGAAGAAGACATGATGAAGAGGATCGATGTGAAGAAGAAGTAAATAGTTTTGGGAAGAATAAGGCGTTCAATAAAACTTTATGTAAAAGAAGACAAGAAAGGAAGTTATATTTATATAAGAGAACAACCGCAAAATAGAAAAGTGTAATGATGGAAAGCCTATAATAAAGGTAACGTGGCACTTTGTGAACAGTGGAGCCGTAAAAAAGCCTTGAAAAGGGCTGCAAAGCTGCAGAGCCAATGAGGGAATGACACATGCATGGAGCATTAAATGGAAGAGACAATTGAAGTATCAATCTTGTCATAGCACTAATAATGATAGAAATTCCCTTTCAATGAGAATCCACTTCCCAAATATTCAACTGATTAATAAATAGAAAGTGGGGGGGGGGGGGGGGACTATCTGTATTGGAAAAAATCGAGTTTACATATTGAAGATGACGTGTCATAACACGTGGATCAGTCAAATAGTCAAAGAATTAAAGCTAGCCAAGAAACATGAGCAATAACAGATGCAAGCAAAGATATCAGAAGAGGCACGAGCAATTATTCAATTGATACAAAGCCTGTACCTATTCAAGATATTTAAAGTTCAAAGATCAAGAAAAATCAAGGGAATGAATATGATAACCTATGAATGTCCAAATGCAGTATTTAACGCGTATTAAATTCTAAAAAATATTAGAGAATATTTATTTAATGTAATGATTGTGTAACGTTGTATTTAATGACATTAAATGCTCGTAATAGTCTTATTATGACAAAGGTAAGGCACATATCTCCAAAATTACTATAATAAGGAGAATGTTAAACACTTGTAGGACACGAAATATTATTGGATATACTCTAATTTACTCGCTTTTTGATCATATTACTCTCAAACGTTTTTTTTATATTCTCTTTTGGTTATCAGTAATCCACGTTCTTCTAAATTTCTTGCTTTGACTAAAAACTTATTTTTTGGTTAAACACGGAGGTCAGATAGTCGAATGATGAGAGTGATCCTTTTTTCTAAGTCTATGTGAATCTCTTGCAAATGTCGGCAAAGTATCAAGTTTGTCCACTTTAATATCTGAAACATGTTAAAATATACACTTAGCCAGACGGTACGCTATCAATGCTCAAGTGCATGTCAAAAATATTATTTGATATATCCATATTCTGGTTTACATCTATAAGCATATATAGTCTAGGTTAGTAACAATCCTACTTTTTGGCCAAGTGAAGCCAAAGTATCTTTGCAGTTTTTTCTTTGAAATCAAACCTTTAAAATGGCATGTAGCGGATAACTATGTATTTGTGAAGACTAGCCATGTTATCCAGTAAATGAAATTTCTTCACTTTGACTGGCTTTCCTCCTTCGTTAATCCATGGATTCTTCGTGAAGTAAAAAACAAAAAATTCTATAATATCAGCACTTTTAAGTTGACTCCTTCTGGAGGAGCTAATGTTGTAAACAATTGTATGAGAAGATCGATTTCTATGGGCTACCATTGCCGCGATGACTGAGTTCAACCATGTTTGCTGGAATCTACGCAACATGGCAAAGTGGCATCAAGGAAGTGTGGATTGTGAACACTTTAGAACTCGAAGTGTTAGATGAACTAATTAAGACCAGCTGGCACAAACAAGAGATATTTATGTGCTTCATTTGACATTAACTATGTACACTCACATACCACATCCATTATTGATTCTTTATCAGCCATGCAAAAACTCTGTTTTCCTTTACCATAGGCAGCGATGAAGATGTCCATGGTTCTGTGGGAAGGAAGAATCAGATTGGTTTACTAAAATGGTATATAGTTCTTACTTCATTCCTTCAATCCATCCGGGGAATGGTTCCTTGTATGTGCTTAATATAATTGTTGGTCGTAGGATTATGAGTTGGAGATCCTCCTTTAAGTGTCCTAAAAGCATCTCTCCCATTGCTTTTGTGAACGTGTGTGTTGGCCATCCATGTATCTTTGTTCTGAAGAGTCATAATTGCCGTAAAGATGGGAAGCAACCCTATAAATCTTCGAAAGAATAGTGAGACTGATTTTATGAAACGTTTAGTTACCTCTCAATAACTAGAACTCTCATAGCTAAAGTTACTTGTTTTTCAGTGGCTTCCTATCTTGAAGGTCCGTTGGTGTCTTCTGTACCACCTTTTGCTCTGTGTCTATGTCTAAGTGAGATCCATAGTGCAATGGTTTCTCTATTATCCATCCTTCCTTTTCTCCACAAACATAGGCTGAATTAAAGAATCACAAGTCTCTATGCTAAGTCAATGCGCCCAAAGTCATTATTATGAAAATTGGTTAAATAATATGGAGCTGACCTATGCTAACATGGAGAAGCATATTTCGTTTTGAGAACTGTTTGGAAAACTTAAGAACATTCAAGGCACCCAATGTATTGATCCTTATTGCAGTATCATATCTGCAAAAGAGTGGAGTAAGCTATTCTTTTTCTTTTCTCATTTATAGGTAAAAGATTGATAATCTCTAACTACCTTTCATCAAATCTAGTTGTAGCAACTGAGTTTACAATTATGTCTATTTCTCTGCACATCTCATCATTCGGCTCTAATGTTCTTAACGTCAATATCACATAAGAGGGGTGATTTGTGTGGTACCCAATTTTCGCTCTAGAAGAACCAGGTTCTTCTAGGTGTTCTAACTACTACTGTTTGCGGAATTAAAAGTACATAAAATAAAAAATGAAGACATTTTTACGTGGAAAACACTTCGCTCAAAAGGTGAAAAAACTATGACCTATACTACTCAGTAGGATTTTCCTAAACTTCCACTAAAATCATTGAGCCAAAACAGCATTTACAAAAACTCTTTGTAAACCTAAAGATTAACTCTAATCTCTGTATATCACACAACCTCAATGCGACACATTCAACTTGGCCTATAACTTGAACACTTAAAGTACCTTGTACAAATCCTTCTATGAAAGCTAAAAGGTACAACTTTAAACCATATACTGCAATTGAACTAGAATAAGAAAAAATACAATAGAACTGGTTCTTTCTATCTTGTTCAAGTAGCTTCAGGTGTGCACACTCGAATCACACATAAAATACTTGTAAATTTATCTTGCTCTTTTGCTCTGAATTTTATTTAACTTCTGCATATGTGCAATACCTGTAAACGAGAACAATCACTATTATTTAATGAGTTAGTAATTAGAGTTTGATTAAGACTCAATTGTTGATCTTCCAACGAAGTTGAGTCCTTGATCAATCCTTTATCCGGATTTGTGTTCTCTTCTCATAAGGAGACTTTCCCTCCTTATCCAATATGCAACATTTTCGATCAGTTCAGGAGATATTGCTGCTTGATCAATAGGACTTATCTCCTTCACGTGCATCTCACATGTATAGGCTGACAATCACTGTGCTTCACCTAATGGACATGGTCCATGACTGAGTTCATTTGTCATTCTTCAAAACTTCACTTGTTCTTGGACCAACAAATTTTCCCTTTTTAATGATGGGAAACTCTGCGCTTTTTGCTGATCAGATAACATGAAAGAACTCAACTTAACCATCAACACTTAGCTTAAATTTTTTTTACTTATTATCAATGATCAGGGTTAATTAGGTTATAAATATCACATAATTCAGATTAATGAGTAAAGCAAAATATCTCTTCCCCTTTTTGGCATCATCGAAAAGTTTCTTACATAATGTGAATCCCAGATGTTAAAAACTACTCATGGCCACTGGGGTAACTGCAAGTGAAATCATTAAGCTATTATCAATAATCAACAAACAATTTTAAACTACTAGGATCAAAATCATTATAGAATAAGAGAAAAATAACAATTGTTATTGATAGAGATATGCTTCCACAAACATTCCACAAAAAGAAAGAAAAACTTCCAAAACATGAGCAAAAAAAAAATTCCTAATATGGGTCACTAGGAACTAGACTGGTTCAGAAGAGAAGTGTTGGGAGACCTAAGGCTTGGAGGAACTAGAGGGTTGAGACTGAACAAGCTCAGCATATTCTGAAGTATTCCATCACTCTTCTCCTTTTCTTTTGCTAGATCACTTCTAAGGCCATCTCTCAGCCTCCAATTCAGCCGCACGAGCCTTGAGCCTATCAATTTTACCATTTTTAGTTCCATATTCCTGAAACAAAGCCTTAACCTTTTTGTTGATGGGTGTCCTTAGAGATGAACTAGGTTCAACTTGGATGGCATTGATTGGATTGTCACAAGCCAGCAACGTCTTACCAACAAAATTTTCCTTTCTTGATTCCATCTCTCATTTCTTAAAAGGCACATTAAGCCTGTCCACAACTGTAGTCAATATGAACCCATATGGAGTGGCACGAGCCTTGGAGCCATTGATTACCCTATCTAGCAGTTTGGAAATAAAACAGGTCAGTTGATTTGCATTCCTCTCACCAGGAACTCCATAAGAACCAGGTCCATGTAATTTGCAGTGTGCCTTCTCTCCTATCTGGGCAAGAGACACTTGTTGATAAATTCAAACAAGACCTTGTGCTCAGGTCTCATTTTACTTTTCTGTACAAATCTGGCTTCAGGTACATCTTCAGAGTCACAAAACCTTCTAGTGATTTCAACAGCAGTGGGGGAGAGAATCCAAACATGGCCACCTTTGTCTTGTATAATCATTATACCCTTCAGTAGGTATATCCAGGATCTCACCCAGTTTGAGTGCACCAAACTTCACTTTGACTCCTTTCACCAGGCTAGTGACTACTCCATCCTTCACAACAACATTGGCCATAAATTCAAGTAGTTCATTCCTCACCAGCCTCCCATCCATTTCAAGGACTATTTCCTTCCAACCTTGTTCAGCTAGAGCATCCAACAGTCTCATCATTCCTGGTTCACCCAGGTCCTTCAACAGTCTGCCTTTCAATATATTTCTTTTTCCAAAAATAGCAAATGTATCATGTTCCTTCTCAGATTCCTCTTCTTCTCTACTACACTCATCATCCTCTTCAATAATTTTTACCTGCTTGTCTTTCACTGCAGATCTTGTCCTTTTGGCAAGTGAGGGTTTAGCAGGCACACGTACAGAGGAAGAATTTTTGAAAGAAGTCTTGGACCTTTTGGGTTTGGGTGTGGGAACCTCCACTGTCTTTTTTTCTTGGTGGACCAGTTCCATATCCTCTTCTTCTGCAACCTCAGAGGATTCTTCAACCTTTGCCTTTCCCTTCTCCTTTTTCCTTTTCTTGTTTTTTTTCTTCTAGATCTCTTTGTAGTTAAGCTTCAAATTGTTTTACCTTGCTTCTAATGGCTCTTCCCTTAGGTACTGAAGGTATAGTAGGTTTTTGGGATGAAGTTTTTGCTTTTCTTGGTTGGCTTGGAAGAAATTGGAGCCTTTTGTGAAGTTGCTTTGCGCTTTTTTGGATCATAACTAACCTTAACCTTTTTCAGAAGGTTAGTCAATGTTTTCCCAGAAGATGAAATAGGTTTATCTCTTTGTTTGCTTAGATGAACTAAACCTACTGCTGCCTCCCCAAAGACACTTCCTCCTGACTTAATGCCACTTTCTTCACTAACTCCACATATAGTAGGAACTCAGTTCTTCCCATTTGCCCTCTCTTCATCGCTTTCACCCCCTCTCTCTTTTCCTTTATTTTTACTCCACTCCTACTCATTTCTACCAATTTCACATCTCTAATAGGACCAACTAGGACAAACCTATTTTTTAAATTTTCAACCACAAAAGAACTTACCTCAGCAAGGATTTCTTTAATTTTCTCAGGTGTTAGAAGACCCATGTTCTTCTCCTTCACTAACTTGCTTAAATTATTCTGACTTAGAACTAGAGTCAGATTCTTGAGCTGAGCTTTCTTTAGATTGGCTAGCTTTCAATTTCTTGTTTAAAAGCTTCCTCAATTCTCCAGAGGCTACATATTTTCTAGCCAATATTTTCTTCCTCCGAAACATAGGTTTTGGGGTTTCACTAGGAGGAGTAGATGAGGAGGGATTGGGGAAGATGGTGGTGGAGTATTCCCAGGATTATCTTGGGGGTTAGAAATGGTTCTTTGTTGCTTGGGAAGATTTGGGAGATTTTGAAGAAGAAGGTAATCAGAATTTTGAGATGAGTTTTGACAGTTATTGAATAATGAAGAAGATTAGAGATGTGGTGTGTAGTTAAAGGCAATTAGATATTTACTCAGTAACGACACCTTTTCAGGGGTCAAAGAGAAGTCTAATCAACTTGTAATTCCAGCCCTTTAATGATTATTTGGCTTCCCTAGATGTTAGGGAAAAATCACGGTTTTAGAGTTCTAAATGGACGAAACTGGTTCATGCCTCAACGGATACAATTTTCTAGGAACTTGGAAATGACAGGACTTATGCGCATGCTTGAATTGTTAATCTTTCTAATTATGCAAAGTATTGAAAACATACATGTATTTTCACAAGAACGCATACTGATGAACCGGATTCTTCACACTGAACTCTCTTGAACGTGCCTCAAATGCCATAATAAAAAACACTTTGTAAGAGATCAGTGAGTCATATATACACATGTCACATAAGTACATTAATATATAAAACTGAGTAAGAATTAATATAGATATTTAAAAAAGTTTGATCTCCTAACCTTAATAATTTTTTTTCATTGTGCATTCTGAACTGGACCTATTAGGTGATCTTAATCTTTCCTAATTCCAACCTGTTCCTCTCAAAGTTTTTTCTACTCAGTGTTTTAGTGAAAATGTCATCAATTTGCTTGTCAGTAGCACAGAATCCTATGGAGATCAATCATTTCTTAGTATCCTTTTGACAGCAATCAGGTGAGACCAGCTAGCACAAACAAGAGAGATTTATGTGCTTCATTATGACATTAAATGTGTACACTTACATACCACATCTATTATCGATTCTTTATCAGCCATGCAAAAACTATATTTTCCTTTACCATAGGCAGCGATGAAGATGCCCATGGTTCTGTGGGAAGGAAGAATTGGATTGGTTTACTAAAACTTGTTTTTTTCGTATGTCCATAAATGGTATATAGTTCTTACTTCATTCCTTCAATCCTTCCGGGGAATGGTTCCTTGTAGGTGCTTAATATAATTGTTGGTCGTAGGATTATGAGTTGGAGATCCTCCTTTAAGTGTCCTAAAAGCATCTCTCCCATTGTTGTTGTGAACGTGTATGTGTTGGCCATCAATGTATCTTTGATCAAAAGAGTCATAATTGCCGTAAAGATGGGAAGTGTATAGGTCAAAACTTGACCTCATGATAACTAATAAGATTAACGCATTTATTAAAGCCTATTTTCTAATAAATGGTACAACCATTTATTCACAACAATATCAGGCAATTATCCAATTTGACAACTAAGGCCACGGCTTGGCCGTTCTTATGTGGGCGTCCCTTCTATGTGGTCCCAACCCCCTGGCGCCAGCTGGCAGATCTCCTAGCTATAAATACTAAGAGAAAGAACCCTAAGGGGGGGGGTTGCTTCTTCTTCTTCACGTCTACTTCTAAAAGAAAAGAGAATATATCATTGTAAGGCTCTGAACCTCTCCATGGAGAGGCAGACCAAACCAATATCACTTAATAAAAGATCTCCACCCTCCTTCCTTTAGCTAATATCTACTATCTCTTGCACCTTATTTCTTCGGTCTTTGGATTTATTAGGATCTGGTATGATTGGACCTCCATTTATTTTTATTGTTTTATGCTTATAAAGTAAATGAAAACTTTGTGCTAAACAATTTGGCGCTGTCTGTGGGAATTTCGTAGCAGAATCGCGTAGTTTATCCCTAGGCTGAAAAATGAAAATGAACAACCCAGCTCGAACAAGCCTAAGTGGCATATTGGATCTTAGGAAGTCAAAAACATCGAGATGTTCTTGCTTCCACATCCCCACATCTCCGAGCAAAGGGAAAAAGAAGAAGAAGAAGAAGAAGAAGAAGAAGTAGATCCCCCATCCCTGTGGGGGAAAATAGGCCTAAGGTACCTCACCCCCTTTCCACACGGGATCCTGCCAAAAGGGAGGACAGCATGAAAGCATCTATCTAACTAAGATCTGTAACGGGGTGACCCGAGCGAGCCAGTCAGAAAGACCACAAGCGCAAGTTAGGCAAGATCTAAAACCAAAAGCAAGCCCCAACCCCCAGCACGAGGCGGGTTATGCAAAAAAATACAAAGATCCAACTACGGTTTAATGATAACTCGGGCTATGTGCCTTCAAATCAGGCTACGCGCCTTCAAAAATCACAAAAAAGTTCAACTACGGTTGAACGTCAATTCAGCCTACGCGCCTTCAAATATTATAAAGGTTCAACTACTGTTGAATTGGGACTCAGGCTATGTGCCTTCGACTCAAGCTACACGCCTTCAAATATTATAAAGGTTCAATTACAGTTGAACTAGGACTCAGGCTATGTGCTTCGACTCACGCTTGCGCCTTCAAAAATCACAAAAAATTTCAACTACGGTTGAACGTCAATCCAGGCTACGCGCCTTCAAATATTATAAAGGTTCAACTACGGTTCAACTGGGACTCAGGCTATCTCCCTTCGACTCAGGCTACGTGCCTTCAAAAGTCACAAAAAAGTTCAACTACGGTTGAACGTCAATTCAGGCTACGCGCCTTCAAATATTATAAAGGTTCAACTACGGTTGAACTGGGACTCAGGCTATGCTCCTTCAAAAATCACAAAAAGTTCAACTACGGTTGAGCGTCAGTTCAGGCTACGCTCATTCAAATATTATAAAGGTTCAACTACGGTTGAACTGGAACTCAGGCTATCTGCCTTCGACTCAGGCTACGCGCCTTCAAATATCACAAAAAAGTTCAACTACGGTTTAACGTTAATTCAGGCTACGCGCCTTCAAATATTATAAACGTTCAACTACGGTTGAGCTGGTACTCAGGCTATGTGCCTTCGACTCAGGCTACGCGCCTTCAAAAATCACAAAAAAGTTCAACTACGGTTCAACGTCAATTCAGGGTACGCGTCTTCAAATATTATAAAGGTTCATCTACGGTTGAACTGGGACTCAGGCTATGTGCCTTCGACTCAAGCTACGCGAGCTATGCGCCTTCAAAAATCACAAAAATGTTCAACTACGGTTGAATGTCAATTCGGGATGCGCACCTTCAAATATTATAAAGGTTTAACTATAGTTGAACTGGGACTCACGCCAAGTGCCTCCACCATTATGAATTACGAAAGAATTCAACTATAAGTTGAACTAGGACTCAGGCTACATGCCCCCGTCACAAAAGTCGCAAACTCGACCACGGACGAATCAAAGCCAAGGACACACATCCCCAAGGCTATGGGCCAAACCGCGATTAGGCGAGGACGAGCACTCCCAAACTCCCAAGCAAGTCGAACCCCATATCGGGCCAAGCGCCCCTGCCATTCAAGTAAGTACGACTAGGCTCAAAACTAAAATACCTGCCCGCGTAAAGTTTGGCCAAAGTCGAACTACCAAGCCGCGTTTTTGTTACCACGGCCAGCAGCTCGACTAAGCACGAATTGTGACTAAGGCTATGTGGAAACACTTTCCTAACAAGGCTCTAACCAACCCCCATCTCGCGGAGGAAGGTGACGACCAAAAATGTCTATCTACGGCCAAGGTCATCTGTACCAATTGCCTCCTAAGGCAAAGGGCCGATCATACAATGGTCGAAACCACCTAACCAGTAGAGACTATTAACATACTCACTGGAGAAAGTCTAAACCAAGGCCCTTTTAAAACGAGCACAAAAAGGAATAAAATGTATCCTACACAAAAAAAACTGAAAAGAAGAAAACTGCGTATAGTTACAATATTTACATGGGGTTGCCCCCAATTACATTGGCCCAAGGCCAGCAAAGAAAAAAAAGATAAAATGAGAACTAAACAAAAAAATTACAAATTTTCTCACTTGTTCACTCGGCACCCCCAACGCCCCCTTCAGCATTATCAGTGCCCTTGGCACCATCATCGCCCCCGGGCGTAGATGGGTCAAAACCGCAGTCGAGGTGGGCTTCACGAGCCTTCTGGCGTGCCTCCTTATAAGTGGCCTCAGACACGACGCCGACTTCCCACAACAGCCTGTACACATCAAGCTGGGCCTCGGCATACGTCCAAAGCTCACGAGCATGACCAAAAGAGGCGGCCTAATCACTCAGGCGCTGGTTCTCGGCCTCCAAGGCAGCAATACGATCCGCCACAGCACGGGCGTCCTGCTCACAGACGGCAATGTGCCCGTCCAACGACCACTCTCGAAAATTAGCGGCGGCCCTCTAATCTACGCTCCCTCTCTTGGACACGGTTGGTCGCCTGCAGCATTTCAACCCTCGCCAGGGCATACTCTGCCTGCTTCCTTGAAGCAGCAGCCTCCGTCTTTAGGGCAGCCACTTGCCTAGTTAAAGCTTCAGCGGCCTCTACTGCCACAGTCTGATTTTGGCACTCCCTCTCAATAGCCACCCTTCTCTCAGCATCCATCTCCTCGCTCATCTAATGGAGTTGCCCCTCAAGAGCATTCACCCGGTTAAGGGTCCTTTGCATGTGAAGCTCCCTCCGTGCCAACTTTTCTACCAGCTCCTGGTTCCGCGGGTCGTTCCTTATGTGTTCACGCAAGTCATGGCACCGGTTACGGTAGCGACGGTACTTCTCCAACAACCGCACAAAAACCGTCGAGCAGACATTAGCCCTCCTGATGCTCTCCACCTCAAACAAAAATGACTGTAACAAACAGAGCGGCAGTTAATACAAGAAGACGTACTAAGAAAGAAAACAAACCAAAGTTTTATACATACCTTTATACTCAGGGCGGCCACCTCGCCCATCAACCCGATGTCCGAGATATTCCTCAAGGATGCACTCTCCGCAACAGAGCACAGAACCCCGACCAGCGTCACCAGGTTCTCCTCCTCGAGTAGCAGGTTCAGGTCGTTAGGGATCTTTAAGTACCGGTAATCCCTTTCGGCCTGCGTCGCTGGGCGGGTGTAACCCTCCTGAAACAGACGAACGTCCTTGGGATCCATATAAGACTCCGAATCGCCCACCTCTCCTGAGGCGCCCCTTCCTTCCGACGCCCTAGAAGTCGAGGCCTCTACTGCCTGAGACGTTGAAGCGCCCGCATTCGCCAAAATGTCGATGCCTGCATTCTCCACCAAAACAGTTGCCGAGGAACTACCTTCCCTCTCAGCAACAGGAACACAAACTTGAATCACCGAAGCGATTGTGTCACCTTGGCCTGGGCCAACTGGGGTAACCCCCACTAAGTGCTCACCCTCAGGGGCAAGTTCCGCTGCGTCCTCCTCAACTGCCGATGGCGAAGAGTCTAAACTAATCACCACCGGAAGAGCCGGGGTGAACGCCACCCTGCGCCGAACCAGAGGCCTCCCATCTTCTTCCTTATCTTCATTCGGTGATTGCTCCGCCCTGGAACGCATTACCCTTAGAGACTCCTAAACTCGGGGCACGGGCCGTACCGGAGAGTGTGCAGCTGAGGATTCTACTGAAGTCTCCCTCAGAGCCGGGCGAGGTGTATGCATTATAATCAATTGGGCACTCGCCCCCCGGCCTGTGGAAAGCAAGGTGAGGAGCCCTCCTGCGCCGTGGTCTTTCTGACCAACCAAAGAAGAAGGGTTAGGCCAAAGAAACTAAGTACTCCGAAAAAAGAACAATAAAGAGCAAGTGAGATTCTTACCAGCAGCCGGCCTACGGCCATGGATCTCCTCGAAACACGCCTACGTGCGAATCCCATTTGTAACAGGGAGCACGACCTCGACCCACTCACGAATGCCAGAGAATGGCGCCGGTGGCGCACCTCCCGCTACGGTACAAGAAGAAGATCAATACATATGAACATAAAGCAGGGCATTTAACCAAAGGAAATCAGGGCTAGTGTAAAAGAATCTTACGAGCATGGTTCCACTCCTCTGGGAAGTCAGTAGCACAGGCCACCAAGTGCTCGGTCCTGAAGTAGAAGAAATACTCGTAGCGACGGGTAGCGACCTCGTCATCGAGCTTCGTAGTTAAGCCATCGGCCCCATGAGGGACCAACCAAATCATGGTGCCACGTACCCTCTGAGGGGCGTAAAGATTTAGCACGTTCCCAAGTGTAATCTCCCTCCGTGCCAGCTCCGCATATTTGATCAGCATCGCCAATAATTTGCAGCAAGAAGGGACGAGCTGACCAGGGCACACCCTGTAGTAGCGAAAAATGTCCACCACCAGCATAGGGAGAGGAAGCCTAAATCCCAGCTTGAAGGGTTGGCGTAAAAGACGCAGTACCCTCGGTGGTCAACATGTACCCTATCGGCGCTCCTGGCCAAGACGATGTCAGCAAAGCGAGGAATATCACACTGCTCCTTCAGTTGAGAAATGCCAACTTCCCCCATCAGTGGAGCTTCATCCACTTGATCCTCTCCCTCAGGGTCAGAGAAATTAGTTGCTGGGCCACCGGGCAGAGATAGAATGTCAGTCGTCGGCGGGAGCTGGTCAACATTCGGTGAATCCGTGGTTCTCACCACCGTAGATGGGACCTCAGCCGCCTTAATCGCCACCGTAGCTATATCAGAATGAGAACTGCTCGCCATTATCAGTATAACGAGAGAGAACTGGCAAAATTCACCAAAAAAACAAGAGAATACGAAGATCCGACAAAAATGACGGAGAATGAATTGACGAGGAGCAAAAGACTAGATAATGTATAAACAAGAAGGGTTGTCTCTCTTAGAATTTCACTTAGACAAATATCGAAAAAGTGAGAACTGAACGATACAACCCCTTATTTATAGACGAAGCATAAATGACCTTCGCGAATCCCAAAAGTCACCATTAACTACCTAACCAACCGCAAAATGGTTCAGGCCTACAGTAACACACACCATTATGACATATACCATTGAAAGGTCATTCAACCATCAATCAGCACATCCCCCATAAAACGGTTGTGACGACCACAAGATACCATGGGCACGCCTCATACATCACCATGCACATGATGTCCCCCTTATACACGGCAAGCGTGATCGTATTCTCTCCAGGCATGCGTAAAAATGGTTGCGGCCATCTCCAAAATAAAAATGGCTACGGTCATCTCCAAAGTAAAAATGGCTACGGCCATCTCCAAAGTAAAAATGGCTTTGGCCATCTCCAAAGTAAAAATGGCTACGACCATCTCCAAAGTAAAGATGGCTACGGCCATTTCCAAAGTAAACATGGCTACGGCCATTTCCAAAGTAAACATGGCTACGGCCATCTCGAAAGTAAAAATGACTACGACCATCTCCAAAATAGAAATGGCTATGGCCATCTCCAAAGTAAAAATGGCTACGTCCATCTCCAAAGAACAAAAGTCTACGCCCATCTCTAAAGGTACGAGGGGTTAAAGCCATCTCTGAAGAATAATGGGCTACGATCGTACCCTACGCATAAACAACTACGGTTGTTTGCGGAATCTGCTCATCCAGCTCAGCCTGAGCATGACCTCAATAAGCGGAGGGACTATCTGTATGGGTCAAAACTTGACCTCATGATAACGAATGAGATTAACGCATTTATTAAAGCCTATTTGTGACTAATAAATGGTACAACATTTATTCACAAGAATATCGGGTAGTTATCCAATTTGACAACTATGGCCACGGCCTGACCGTCCTTATGAAGGCATCCCCTCTATGTGGTCCCAACCCCCAGCTGCCAGCTGGCAGATCTCCTAGCTATAAATACTAAGAGAAAGAACCCTAAGGGGGGCTGCTTCTTCTTGTTCACATCTACTTCTAAAAGAAAAAAGAATATATCGTTGTAAGGCTCAGAACCTCTCCATGGAGAGACAGATCAAACTAATATCATTAAAAAAAGATCTTCACCCTCCTTCCTTTAACTAATATCTCTTGCACCTTATTTTTCGGTCATTGGATTTATTACGATCTTCTATGATTGGCCCTCCATTTATTTTGATTGTTTTGTGCTTATAAAGAAAATGAAAACTTTGAGCTAAACAGGAAGCAACCCAATAAATCTTCGAAAGAATAGTGAGACTGATTTTATGAAACGTCTAATTACCTCTCAATAACTAGAACTCTCAAAGCTAATCTTAGTTCTGTTTTAGTGGCTTCCTCTCTTGGAGGTCCGTTAGTGTCTCCTGTACCACCTTTTGCTCTGTGTCTATTGCAAACACGTGATTTTTGCCCTACATGAAAATAATTCTTGAAAATATATCAAAAAAATTTATCAATTTTTTAGGAATTTTTCTTTATTTAGTCTCATTTCATGAATTTTAATATTTTAAAATAAAAATAATAAATGCCAAAAAATATCTTGCATGTCATTTAGGTTTTATCGGAAGTCATTCGGTTTTTATAAAAATTAAAAATCATAAAAATGTGTCATTTCACACCATTTCCTTTTATTGAATTTTTTCTTTTAATTTAGGATTGAGCAATTTTTATAATTTTCATAGTTAGTATAATTTTAGTTGTTTTTTAATTTTAGGATTTTTAGTTAATAAAAAAAGGAAGATAAAAGAAATTGGGCATAAAAATTTGAAGAACATTCCCATATGAGACCTCCTCCCAAAATTATTTCCCCACAAATACCTCCCCCAAATTAATTTTCCTATAAATACCTCCCCCCAAATAATTCTATCACGAACCAAATCCGGTCGTGATGGCACCCAGCCCTACAGCTAGGTAAGTCTGACCAACAATCGGTTCCAATTTAATATAAGCCTCAAAACCGATAAATTAAGAATAATAATCCAAGAATATTAATAGAGTAATATAGATAAATACAAAAAAAACAATAACACACCATAAGATTTGGGGTCACGAGTCCAGAGCCTCTAAACAAAACGGGATAATAATATCTGGATGGAAATAATAAAATCTGGAATGTATATTATAATAATAAACTGAAGAAAAAAAAGAGAGCAGCCAGGTCCTGCGAACGTCATGCATCTACCTCAACGACTCTGGAAATCTCTGGAGACTGTGAGTGTTAGTTAAGCCTCTGGTGTACCTGGATCTGCACACAAGGTGCAGGGAGTAGGGGTGAGTACTACCGATTCAACAAATAATAAGCATAGAAAAATGTCCGAAAGTAAGAAATCCATGAAATGCCACAAAGCAAAGCTAAAACTAACATCCTCTACTTTAGCTACGAACTAACAACACAGCAATATCAAAATAGCAATCAAGTATCAGATACAAATGCAATGCAATGCACATGAATATGCTGCGGCGTGCAACCCGAGCCATCCATATTTATTTAACGTCGACGGCGCTCGCTAGGTGTGTGTACAGACTCCGGAGGGGCTCCTTCAGCCCAAGCGCAATATCAGTATATATAACCGCTGCGGCGTGTAGCCCGAGCCATCTCAGTCCACAGTATGCATGTAAGTCACATAACATATTCAATATGATTCTTTGCCAGTTTCCAATTATTAAGGTGAATATAATTTATTTAGTCAATTTCAGAAACAAGTGACTTAGCATTCGATGACAAAGATTAAGCATAGGACTGAGATCAATAATTATGCAAATCATGTTATCACACATATATTCACCCTAGATGGGTACTACAGATCGGCACAAGGCTCCAAACATGGCATTAAGCCCAACTATCAACAACACAATATGCGTATCAGCTGCCAATAATTTATATTCAGCTCTCGGGATGGACCAAGTCACAATCCCCAACCATATACCATCCCGCACCTTCCAGGGGGTGCGAGTCACGCCCTAACATAGCGTCACGATGTGATAAGCCGGGGTTTCAAACCCTCAGGCCATCATCTATACAAACTACTCACCTCTAACCGGCCCTAGACTAGCCCGTGATGCCCTTTCCTCCTGTATCGACCTCTTCGTGCATCGAATCTATTCAAAATCATAACGAATACATAAATATGGGCTAAATAAATATAACCCAATTTAAATTATTCGAAAAACATTAAAAATCACAAAGTTGGCAAAACCCCCCGAGCCCCGGGCTCACTTCTCAAATAATTCTAAAAATCACATATTTGAATTACTCGCCTCGCCACAAGTCTGTGCATATAAAGAACACCAAAATCGGAGTCCGTTTGACCCCTCAAATCGACCCCTAAAGGTCTCATAACCTCAGGCCCCAAAATCCTATTTTTCTATTGTTTTTCGTGAATTAAAGGCTGGTATTATAGTTTATAATCACCTATAAACTAATTTAAATAATAAAATAACTTATCTCTGCGATATCCACTGATTTTATCTCTTAAAAATCGTCTCGAAAGCTTCTTCCCATTCAAAAATTAGAAGAAAACTCGACCTGCTCGTTATAGGTATACTTTTCACGCATTTTGCTGCTCCCACTGGGTTTCTTGTGAAATTCAAATGAATCTAGGCTTTTAATCACTCGATTTGACCTTATAATAAAGAAGATATGCAGGTTTTAAGATTTGCAAATAGTGCAGGTTTTTAATACGCCGTCAGGGTCAATTTCGTCATTAAATTGAAAAATCTGGGCAAACCTTGGTAAAACGGCCATAAAATCTTCATAGGATGTCGAAATTCGACGATTCTTTTTGCTATTGGTCCATAATTACGATACGGATCTAGTGCTTCATTCAAAACAATAATCGGAGCTTATTTGTTCAATATGATATCATTTATGTTTGAAGAAACGACGTCGAAGCATAAGAAAAACGAGCACAATGCTGCCCAAACCTATCCAAAACTCACTCGAACTCCTCGGGACCACATACGAACGTACTAAAACTTCACATATGATCATTCAAACTTAGTTGCACTCTCAAAACACCAAAACTAACATCAAACACCAAATTTACATCGGATTCAAATCGAAATTCTTCTAAGACTTCCGAAACACGCATTTGATCCAAAACCCGAACTAAGCACCTCCGAATGATCTGAATATTTACACGCATATCCAAAACCACCTAATAGAGCTACTGCAACCGTCAGAAATTTATTCTAACCTCCGGATCAAAATCTCATCTATCTACCGGGCTTCGCCAAAATTTCTAACTTAGCCAATTCAAGCCTAATTCTATACCGGACCTCTAAATTCAATTTCGATTGCGCTCCTAAGTTAAAAATCATCACCCGAAACTAGTAGAATCATCGAAAATCCATTCCGAGCCCTCTAACTCATAAGTAAATATTTGGTTGACTTTTCCAAACTAACCTTCTTATAAAGAGACTAATTGTCACATTTCTAACCAAACTACATCTGAATTACTTCAAATTATCCAAACACATATAATGAAACATATAGAAGCATAAAATAGGGAAAACGGGGCGGACATACCTGAGACGGCGAGTCGGGTCGTTACATTCTCCCCCACTTAAACAAATGCTCGTCCTTGAGCGTGCTCAGAGTTGTACTAGGGGCCAACCAATACCTGAATGACCTTAACAAACATATACCCGGGGTGATCCCATGTCACCCTAACTCACATAGGCCTGATAATACAACACAGCTAAAATTTCACAGTCCATCCCGTTTATTACCGTTGGACCACATTGCACTTCTAAAACCATGCACAAGATCAAAACCTCACATTTATACTCAGAATAAGCTTGAACCGGCTGTAATATCCCATACCTGCAACCTCAAGTGCACTCACCTAATATACCGCATAATCCTAACACTCGAAATGATACTTTATCTCCACAGTAGTTGTCCACAACAACCATGTACCGAATAGAAACCCCTTATTAGCTGGAGTCTTATACCATCACTGCTATACTCTATCAATGATAATGAACACACAATAGACCATAACCATTTCTCATATCAACCATTCACGAAGACATTTCTTCCCCTTTGACTAATACCACAACAGATCTCCGAGCCGAAACTTGATATTAACCTTCCAACAAGCTGAAACCAAATCTGTTCGTACACATTAATGACCCCAAAGGTCTCTTCTGACCAAACACACCATCTTGGTGACATGAAACTTCAATACGGCCTAAGCCACAACTTACATAACACACACCAAAAGAGACGGTCTGAACATGCTCGAGTCATGAAAATGGCTCAAACAAAAGAGCTGCGCCTTAAGCTCATCAATACCGCTACAACACAAGGCTAAGACCCCGTCTCACATAATAGGAATGGAATACATGAACCTTTCCAGAAGGGTATAATCTCCACGTAGCATCGCGATCTCATACAACACCATTCCACATGAATCACCTCGAGTCAATATACTCGAACCTGACAACCACGCACAGATTGATGTCAGAACCCAAGCTATCCATCACACTCACGGTGAAGCGAGTTATATACATCATTCAATCCTGAAAGAACCCAGTCGATGCGCTATTTGCCGAGCAACTCCCAATACGGACTTTCCTCACAAACCAGGAAGCAAGGCATACAAAGTAACACACAGAAACTATCCTCAACGTCACACTATTACGGCGCGCAACCCGATCCAGGTAACAAACCAAGTGGTGGCGTGCCACCCTATCCACTCAAATATCTCACCTAGGGAGATGTACATCGAGCCGAATTTGCTCATTATAACAGAATATCGAGTATCGGTCGTAAGCACACAGAGTGCATAGTCATATCTACTTATGGCGGTGTAAGCTACAAATCTCCACTCCTACTATGAATCTCGATAGCACCGCAATATATGCGCCACTGCCCAAAAATCATAACGTCTCGCAACATAGAAAACAACTCATAAATCTCTCCAGATCGCTGATAAGATGAACAATGGTCGAGTCAACTTATCCCACTACAATACAATTCGGAGCCAACTGAGTCGATTCAGACTTGAACACACATCCGAAAAGTCCCTTATGCCGGAACTGAATCACTGGTAGAAACCTCTACACTGCCTCCCTCATCAAAGGCCAAATTAAGGAAAGAAACTCCTACCAGCCATCTGCTGGTCCTTCGAATACAACAATTCCGCTAGAACATAGTCTGATGCATCTTGCCAAATACGTATAATGAAACATATAGAATCATAGAACGGGAAAAATAGGGCGGAGATACCTGAGACGATGGGTCGGGTCATTACAAATTTCCCCCACATAAACCTTTCCCACACACACCCTCCTACTATATAACACACATGCACACAAAGGGACAACAATAACTACAACAACAACAGTCCAGTGTAATCCCACAAGTAAGGTCTGGGGAGGGTAATATGTATGCAGGCCTTACCCTACCCCGAGGGACATAGAGGCTGTTTCCAGGAGACCCCGTGCACACAAAGGGAACGGACCCCCTTCCCATTGACTGCTTCTTCTTCATTTTCTCAGAAATATAGACAGAGAACAAGCTTTTCTTCTCTTGTTTATTTGGTTCATCGTCACACTCACCAGCGATTGAGGGAGCTAAGGGAAAAGATCGCAAACACAACAAATAACAGCTCCCATTCCTAGGCTCTAACACAAAATAGCAGCTCCCGTTCCTAGACTCTTAACTCAAAAATAGCAGCTCCTTCTCCTTTCCAAAATTTCGAAGGCTGTTTTCTTCGAGTCAGGATAGTCGAGCTGAGCAACAAAACTCCGTCGAAATTCGGTGGAGCTTCTCGTGGAAGTTCTGTTCGAGGTCCCTGATCGGTGGCTTGATTTTGGGCTTTTGGTTCGAAAATTTTCCTTTGGTTCGTTTCATTGTCGATCCTGTCAATTTGAGGTTAATTTCCTCTCCTTCTTTTATATGTTCTTACGTTTTTATATAATTTATTTTCCTTTTATTATTCATAAGTCTTCTGTAGTTAGCAGGTTTGTGAATTCAAATTTGTGAAGTTGTTCTAATGATTTGATCAGTAGCGTTATTGCTCATTGACGCTTTCAAAATGACTAGTCACACCAGTTGGTTTTTCTGATAAATTCAATGCAACTTTATAGCTTTGCCTTGCATGATTAATGTATGTTTGGATCTAATATTTTCATGAAGGAAGACCTATACGTAGTAGTTCCTATTGTAGGATCTGCCAAGTAAATGTTGTTGGGGGGGGGGGGGGGGGTATATTTCATGAATTTTTGTGCTGGAAATTTGGGCTTGTGTGTTTGTGAGTTCAAGGCCAGGATTTGTTTCTGGTAGAACTTTAGGATTCTTCTGTTTGTATTCATTCCATGCCTAGTAAACTAAGTAACCAATTGCTAAATGCACTAAGGTAGGAATTGATACTAAGAGTCATTTATATAATTGGTTGAAATTGATGCTGGAAAGAGAAGATATATTCATAAATTAGTTGGAATGTTCAGTTTAAGCATAATTGATGCGATTCATTTTGTCGAAGACTCGTTAGGTGCAATTCCAACCATGGCATGGTCACAATTTGAATAATAAAATTCCTTGGAATAGTTTGAGGTAAGCCCCGCCAGACAAAAATGTATAAGTTGCGAGGCCCTCGATAAATGTTTATACTAAAAATACTTAGACTTCGGGAAGAGCCGTTTAGCGAATTTCACGGCCTTCCCCAAAGATAATAACGCGTTAGTCGCTTTAGGCACGCTTTTAATAATTTACTGTCTTAAACTCGAGTTTGCATTTATGCGACCCAAATCCAATCTCAACGGAGCCGAAATGTGTCAACAACTAAGGGCGCATTGATATGATGTGGTTCGAGAAGCATTTTCATGACGTTGCAATTATCATTAAAAATAAGTACACAAGCGGTTTATAATTAAAAAGCACATAAGCTAGAACATGCTTTGAAATCAGATAAAATCAAATATGAGAGTTAAGCGACCGTGCTAGAACCACGGAACCCGGGAATTCCTAACACCTTCACACGGGTTAACAGAATTTCTTACTCGAATTTCTGGTTTGCGGAATGTTAACAGAGTCATATGTTCCTCGGAACGGGATTCAACCGGTGACTTGGGACACCATTAATCTCCCAAGTGGCGACTCTAAACTTTAATAATTAAATCCCGTTTTGATTATTCTTTAAGTGAAAAACTCCATTACGCCCTTCCCGGTTGTAGTGAAAAAGGAGGTGTGACAACTCTGGCGACTCTGCTGGGGATAAGAACCCAGAACGTTTTTTCAGGGTTCGGAATTCGAGTTTAGATAAATTGTTGTATTTGGCTATATCTAATTTTCCTACATGTTTCATGCTAAACGTGCTAAATATTTTACCGCTTTGATATTATCTGAACTGTATATAAACTGTGCCGAAACCCTTCTCATCTCACCTCCGGGAATCGCTAACTCGTTGAGACTCCCTATTCTGTTTGTGTAATACCTCGAAATAAGAAAGAGGCGGGACAAGTTACTAAGCCGGATAGCCTTTTGGTTTCCGGTACGTTGCCCCCTCCTCGATTCGAGTTGTCCGCTCGGGTGCACAGTCAAGGACCTATATCCAGGTTTTGAACCTAGAATAACGTGACTTCATGCCGGATCCTTAGTAGGAACGATTATTTGCATCATGTTGCATTTGATTTAGGGGTCTCAACACAGGGTTTGGGTCCGTCTCGAAGTAGCAACCTGAAATGAAAAAGACCATCCTGATGCATCCTACTTGTTTGCCGTGCATTTATCTGTTTCGGGCTTGCATGCTGACCAGCCTCTGGAAATCGGAAATATCAAAAAGTTGAAAAATAAGAGAAAAAGAGAGAAATAACAGTGTAGAGAGCTGATTGCCTAGTTTTAGATAAATCCAATGCTCAAATACTGTCAAAACTCTACTGAAACTTTGAGAAAATAAAAAAGGAAAATATTTTATTTTTAAATAGTTTGTTTTACTAAAAAAGGAGCAAAAAGGAAAAATAGATTGTTTGTTGAAAAAAAAAAAGAGTCTTTATTTTGTCTTGTTTTCAAAAAGGAAAAATAGGTTGGTTATTGAAAAAGAAAAAGAGAGCCGTTATTTTGTCTTATTTTCAAAAAATAGAAAAGAAAAAATAGTTTGTTTTCCATGGAAAATGAAAAAGAAAGAGCCTTGTCTTAAAAAATAGAGTTAGTTTCTTTGCCCGAACTACGCACGTTTGATTCTCACCAGATGTGAGATACGTAGGCAACCCTCATCGGGTTCAATCTCCCCTTTGCAAAAAAAATGTCAAAATCTTAGTTTTTGTCGTAAATAAGTCTGGTGATATCAAATTTGTCAAAAACAACCAAATATTTCCAAATGGGACGCCGGAAGGCTGATTTTGCATAAATAACCACCTTTTGTCATTTTTAGGATTTCTGGATGGTTAGCGAGCGCAATCTTAAAATCTTCATCCCGAGGTGCTGAAAGACCGCGTTTGCAAAACCAGGTTTTTTATTTTAATTTAAAACCCAAGGAAAAGAGTCAGTGGTCAAGGGAATACCGCTTAGATTTTTGGTCAAAATAAGCCGAGCCATATTCTGCAGTGTCTTAAACAGTTCTTGCCGAGATAGCCTTAGAGTATCTTTCAGTTATCAAAAGGCTATTTTCGTAAAATAACAGACAAGTTTGTGAAGTGTCATAAAATAATCCTCGCCGGCCTCAAAATTCATGTGAAATTGGGACGGGGATACATTTGCAAAAATAGCCATTTGGTTAAAATTGGCATGTAGGGAAAAGAATTTGTCAGTTGTTTCTTGAGTTTGTATTTATTTTGATTAGAGTATGTGGGTTGCTTGATTTTCGAGTCTGTATTTTAGATTTTTGTCAGATTCAGTTAGTTTTATTTAAGTTTTCAGTTTTTGAATCATTGTAGACAAAGTTTGTTTTACTGTGAAAAATTGAAAGTTCCAAAATATATTTTATTTTCCTTATTTCTTCATGAACTATGTCCTGTCTGATTCATGCGTAGTCATGATACATAGGCAATATTCATAGAATTGGACCGCAACCAAATAAAAAAATAGGAATAAAAACAAGAGAGGAGAAAAAGGAAAAAGAAATGAGCGGAAAAAACAAGAAAGAAAAGAGAGCAAATAAGAAATAGAGGGAATGAGAGAACCGAAGCAAAGAGAAAACAAAGCTAAGAATTGAAAAAGAAAAAGAGAAGAAAAAGAGAATAAAAAGAAAAAAAAAGAGAAAAAAACAAAGAAAAAAAGAAAGAAAGTTGTCGTTGTAAATAAAAGCCGCGATGACGCACGCAGTCGAGCAAATACATAATAGAATCCGTTAACTGCTTAGGTGCATTCATTCCCCAACGTGCGGTTATCAAATTTGCTCATGCCCTAACCATTAACCAAGCTTTTGTTGATGTTGAGTTCAGGCAGGTGGTTAGTTGTTTGGCATTCTGGCAACCCATTCCTACAACATCCGATCAAAAGATAGGCTGAAAATGACAGGCCAGGAATCTGACACCGGTATTATGGACCCAAAAAAAAGGTAGAGGTGATGGATGTTAATGCAATGAGGGAGGAGATGCATAAATTGAGGCAGCAAATGGCTTAAATGCATCAGGCTTGGTCTATGGGTCAGCCGGCGCTAGTTTATCCCGCCCATCCAACCTACATCGCACCATTGGCTCAGTCTCAGAAGTCTCCTACTGTGAATTCATCTCTAGCTTTATCGTTCTACCAACAGAGTTATTGCACTATCTCATACCCTCCCCAAGCTCCACCTCCCAAACAAAACCCCCATCCACCTATTTCTCATGTCTTTATGGCACCTCCACCTCCCACACTGCAAAGATCTTCCTGTGAGCCCCTGTTTCAAGCTCACGACAGTCAGTATTACCCTCCTGAGCCTAACTTTAAGGTTCCCGAGCCATATACTTACACCTCTTACTTTGAGCTCCCAGTGGAAACTGAAAAACCGCTTAAAAACCTAGAGCAGGAAGAGATGATTCGAAAAGTAAAAAGCTTGGAGCAGTCCTTCAGGAACATGAAAGGGTTGGGTGGCCAAGTGAGTGTAGTCTATATAGATTTGTGTTTATTCCCGGATGTTCAGTTACCCACAAGGTTCAAAATGCCAAAATTTGATCTGTATGATGGGCATGGTGATCCGGTGGCCCATCTGAGGGGATTCTGCAGCAAAATAAGACGGGCCGGTGGGAAAGATGAATTATTGATGGCTTACTTCAGCCAAAGTGTGAGTGGTTCTGCTTTGAAATGGTATACACGTCAGGATCAGGATAGGTGGTATACTTGGGACGACTTTGCACAAGCGTTCGCTTGCCATTTTCAGTACAATCTAGAAATTGTTCCAGATCGCCTGTCACTAGTAAAACTTGAGAAGAAGCATAGGGAAAGTTTCAGGGAGTATGGTTTCCATTGGAGGGAGCAGGCTGCAAGATTCCACCCTCCAATGAGGGAAAGCGAGATGGTCGACTACTTTTTACAGGCTTTGGAGCCAACTTACTTTAGTCACCTGGTGAAGACAATTGGCAAATCTTTTAACGAAGTAGTGAAGATGGGAGCTATGGTCGAGGAAGGCTTGAAATCTGATGAAATTATGAACTATTCAGCGATTCAAGCAAACTTTCTTTTCTCCACGAACATAGGCTAAATCAAAGAATCATAAGTCTCTATGCTAAGTCAATACTCCTAGTTCAGCTGATTATGAAAATTGGTTAAATAATATGGAGCTGAGTTGTGCTAATATGGAGAAGCATATTTAGTTTTGAGCACTATTTGGAAAACTTAAGAATATTCAAGGCACCTAGTGTATTGATCCTTGTTGCAGTATCATATTTGCAAAAGAGTGGGGTAAGTTATTCTTTTTCTTTTCTTTTTTAGGTAAAAGATTGATAATCTCTAAGTACCTTCATCCAACCTAGTTGTAGCAGTTGATTTTAAAATTATCTCTATTTCCCTGAACATCTCATCTTTTAGCTCTAATGTTCTAAACGTCAATACCACACAAGAGGGGGGGGTGATTTGTGTGGTACCCAATTTTCGTTCTAGAAGAACCTCGTTCTTCTTGGTGTTCTAACTACTACTGTTTGCAAAATTAAAAGTACATAAAATAAAGAACACAGAGATTTTTACGTGGAAAATACTTGGCTCAAAAGGTGAAAGAACCATGACCTACTACTCAGTAGGATTTTCCCACTAAAACACTCAGCCAAAACACCATTTACAGAAACTCGTTGTAAACCTAAGGATTAACTCTAATCCCTGTGTAGCACACAACCTCAACTGTTGCGATACCTTCAAGATAGCCTATTACTTGAACACTCAAAGTACCTTGTACAAATGCTTTTATGAAAGTTGAAATGTGCAACTTTAAACCACCTACTACAATTGAACTAGAATTAGAAAAATACACAATAGAACTGGTTCTTCTATCTTGTTCAAGTAGCTTCAAGAGTGCTCTCGAATCACACATAAATTGCTTGCAAAATTTCCTTGTTCTTTTGCTCTCATTTTTGTTTTACTTCTACGTATGTGTAATACATGTAAAGGAGAACAATCATTGTTATTTAATAAGTTAGTAATTAGAGTTTGATTGACACTCAAATGGTGATCTTCCATCGAAGTTGAGTCCTTGATCAACACAAACTCCAACCCTATCCTTTATCCGGATTTGTGTTCTCTTCTCGTAAGGAGACTTTCCGTCCTTATCCAATATGCAACCCTTTCGATGAGTTCAGGAGATATTGCTTCTTGATCAATGGGACTTATCTCCTTCACGTGGATCTCACATGTATAGGTTGACAATCACTGTGCTTCACTTAATGGACCTGGTCCATGACTGAGTTCATTTGTCATTCTTCAAAACTTCACCTGTTCTTGGACCAACAAATTCTCCCTTTCTGATGATGATAAACTCTATGCATTTTACTGATCACATAACCTGTGAGAACTCAGCTTAACCATCAACACTTAGCTTAGAAAATTTTACTTATCATCAAGGATCAGGGTTAATTAAGTTATAAATTTCACATAATTTAGAATAATGAGCAAAGCACAATATCTCTTCCCCTTTTTGGCATCATCGAAAAGTTGCATACATAATGTGAATCACAGATGTTAAAAATTACTCATGGCCACTGGGGCAACTGCAAGTGAAATCATTGTGTAATTATCAATAATCAACAAACAATTTTAAACTACTAGGATCATATTCATCATAGAACGAGAAAACATCAATTGTCATTGATAGAGATATGCTTCCACAACCAGACAAGAAAAAGAAATAAAAACTTTTAAAACATGAGAAAAAAACAAAAAATTCCTAATCTGGGTCACTGGGGTACTAGACTGGTTCAGAAGAGATGTGCGGGGAGACCTAGGGCTTGGAAGAACTAGAGGGTTGAAACTGAAGAAGTTTCAGCATATTTTGAAGCATTCCACCACTCTTGTCTTTTTCTTTTGCTAGCTCTCTTCTAAGGACATCTCTCTCAGTCTCCAATTCAGCCACACGAGCATTGAGCCTAGCAATTTTATCATTTTTAGTTCCACATTGCTGAACCAAATCCCTAACCTTGATGTTGATGGGTGTCCTCTGAGATGAACTAGGTTCAACTGGGATGGCATTGATTGGATAGTCACAAGCCATAAAAGTCTTAACACCAAAATGTTCCTTGATTGATTCCATTTTTCATTTCTGCAAAGTCATTCAGACTGTCCAGAACTGTAGTCAATATGAACCCATATTGAGTGGCAAGAGCTTTGGAGCCATTGATTACACTGCCTAGTATTGTGATAATAAAACAAGTCAGTTGATTTGCATTCCTCTCACCAAGCACTCCATAAGAACCAGGTCCATGTAATTTGCAGCGTGCCTTCTCTCCTGTCTGGGCAAGAGGAACTTGTTGACAAATCAAATTAGACTTTGTGCTCAGGTCTCATTTCACTTTTCTGCACAAATTTGACTTCAGGAACATCTTCGGAGTCACAAAACCTTCCAAAGATTCAACAGCAGTAGGGAGAGAATCCAGACATGGCCACCTTTGCTTGTATAATCATCATACCCTTAAGTAGGTATGTCTAGGATCTCACCAGTTTGAGTGCATCAAACTTCACTTTGACTCCTTTCACCAGGCTGGTGACAACTCCATCCTTCACAGCAACATTGGCCATAAATTCAAGCAGTTCATTCCTAGACAGCCTCCCATCCATTTCAAGGACTATTTCCTTCCAACCTTGTGCAGCTAGAGCATCCAACAGTCTCATCATTCCTGATTCACCCAGGCCCTTCAACAGTATACCTTTCGATATTTTTCTTTTGCCAAAAATAGCAAAATTTTCATGTTCCTTCTGATATTCCTCTTCTTATCCACTCCACTCATCATTTCTTCAATAATTTTGACCTGCTTGCCTTCCACTACTGATCTTGTCCTCTTGGCAAGTGAGGGTTCAACATGCACAGGTACAGAGGATGACTTCTTGATAAAAGTCGTGGACCTTTTGGGTTTGGGTGTGGGAACCTATACTGTCGTTCCTCTTTATTGGTGGACCAGTTCCATCTCCTCTTCTTCTGCAACCTCAGAGGATTCTGCAACCTTTGCCTTTCCTTTCTCCTTTTTCCGTTTCATGCTTTTTTTTTCTAGAGCTCTTTGTAGTTCAGCTTCATATTGTTTTACCTTGCTTCTAGTGACTCTTCCCTTAGGTACTGAAGGAACACTAGGTTTTGGGGATGATGTTTTGCTTTTCTTGGTTGGCTTGGAAGCAATTGGAGCCTTTTATGAAGTGGCTTTGCATTTTTTGGATCATAACTCGCCCCAACCTTTTTCAGAAGTTCAGCCAATGTTTTCTCAGCAGATAAAATAGGTTTATATCTTTGTTTACTTAGATGAACCAAACCCTCTGCTGCCTCCATAGAGCCACTTCCTCCTGACATTATGCCATTTTCTTCAATAACTCCACATATAGCAGGAAGGCATTTCTTCCTATTTCCCCTCTCGTTGCCACTTTCACCCCCCTCTCTCTTTTCCTTTCTTTTTACCTCCACTCCCACTCGTTTCAGCCAATTTCACATCTCTAATAGGACCAACTAGGACAAACCATTTTTCTAAGTTTTCAACCACAAAAGAACTTACCTCAGCAAGGGTTTCTTGAATATTCTCAGTGTCAGAAATCCCATGTCCTTCATCTTCAGTAGTAGACTTAAATGATTCTGACTTAGAACTAGAGTCGGAATCTTGAGCCGAGCTTTCTTTAGACTGGCTAGCTTTCAATTTCTTGTTTCAAACCTTCCTTAATACTCCAGAGGCTATAGATTTTCTAGCCATCATTTTCTGCCTTTGAAACTTATGTTTTGGGGTTTCACTAGGAGGAGTAGATGAGGAGGGATTGGGGGAAGATGGTGGTGGAGTAGTCCCAGGATTATCTTGGGGGTAATAAATGGTTCTTTGTTGCTTGGGAAGATTTGGGAATTTTTGAAGAAGAAGGTAATCAGAATTTTGAGATGAGTTTTGACGGTTATTGAATAATGAAGAAGATTAGAGATGTGGTGTGTAGTTAAAGGCAATTATATATTTACTTAGTAACGACAGATTTTCTGGGGTCAAAGAGAAGTCTAATCAGCCTGTAATTCAAGTCCTTTAATGATTATTTGGCTTCCCTAGATTTTAGGAAAAAATTATGGTTTTAGAGTTCTAAATGCACGAAACTTGTTCAATGCCTCAACAGATAGAATTTTCTAGGAATTTGGCATTCAAAGGACTTCTTCGCATGCTTTAATTGTTAATCTTTTTATTTATGCAAAGTACTAAAAACATACCTGTATTTTCACATAAACTCATATTGATGAAGATGGTCACTTTCATGGTTGTTCTTATAGTTCTTATCTTCCTCCAACCCTTACTTTGATTGTTATTCTTTTTCTTGTGAAGTTAATAGGAACATGGAACCCACGTATGAGGACAGAAAAAGATCGATGATATGATAAAGTGTCTTATGGAACAATACGAAGAGATACAATTGCGGGTACAAAGGCAGGGGCAACTATTCACAACTTGGATGCTCAAGCAAATAAATTAATTGAAACCTGTAAAGCGTAACAAGTTTATATTGTGGATAGTAGCCACTATGAGCATGAATTGGCTGTAGAAATTGCCATTATGATGGAGTATTTAAAAAAATACGAGGATGAGCTAGAGGAAGAGGCTAGAGTAGAACACCAATAATCAATCGCACTAGATTTTGATGATGTCAATATTATAGAAGAGATACTAGAATCAAACAAGGATATTGAGGATACATAATTTGTTGACTATATTATTATTAGTGTTGAGAATGTAGACAATCCCAATGTTCATGTAGTTGAGCACATCGGTCCTCACTCCAAACATTTTTCCACATTGTGTTTAGATGATTATATTGAAATAGAGTCGGCCGAGCCATTTGAGGAGTCAAGAAATGAGGAACAAAGTACTTACATTCTGGAATTCTTCTTGCAAGAAAATCGAGATTACACACCTCATCTAAAGGCCAAGAAGTGCAGAATACTACATTATTTTATTGGGCCAGTTAGATTCACTCCACCACCCCAGGAGCATGATCATAGAGCGGAATCAAAACTTGGGGTCCGATTCATAAGTTCAAAGTGGAGGTAGAAAGTGGTACACGTCATGCCACGACGTTAAATCAAACGCTTGTTGGGAGGCAACCCAGCTTTATTGCTTTCTTTCATTTTTTTTAATTGGATTATTTTTATAGTGTCAATTTTTTATTTTCTAGGAGCATGGAAAGCAAAGGTATTGGAAGGATGCTACAATAAACCAAATGGTTGGAACTAAGTGTAAGGTACCCCCAGGAAAGAACGAGCTTGGGAGAAGTCTGAGTACCCCATGAGCTGTTAATGCGTCAGCCTTTGGCCTACCAGGGATTTTCTTTTACCCTCTTATTAGTATGGTGTGCATTGGGGACAATGCACAATTTTAAGTGTGGGGTGATGAGATTGTTTGGGTGACTTTCTATGCTATTTTAGTTGTATTAGTTTAATTAAATAATTTTTTATTTATTTTGTTAAGAATATAAAAACAAAAAAAGGATTGGACTTTTTCCGACGATGGATTTATCAGATAATTTTCTTGAGGGATTTAATTCTAAAGTAAAAATAAAATAAAAAGATTTTCTTTTATTAGGTAGTGTAGCAATTTCCCCTTGGTTTTTCTTTGTGCCGCGGTTCATTCCAAGGATTTTATTGAACCGGGTGTAGTTAATTTTTTTTAGGAATAGGAGCCATTGTGTTGTGTTTTGAAGTGAATTAATATTTCTTGACTTTGTTATGCCTTGAGAATAGTGAGTACTTAGGTTGTGATGCTTAAGCTCAGTTTTTGACTCTTGTATAAGTACCTTAAATTGTGTGTTCTTAAAATTGCTTAACTGCTTTGACTAGAGCGTCCATGAATCCAATCGTGAGTGAGTTATGTGCCATGTGTGTGTAAGGAATTGTTATATTTTGTGCATTTCATTTGATGTCTAGAACTTGCCCTGTGTGTTTGCAAAACGAAATAGTAGTTTTGTTCAGTCTTGGAAGTGCTATAGGTGTTTCTTTGTTGAGCCAGATATGTATATTTTACCCACCTAATTATTATATATTGTATTTAACCCCTTTGAGATTGTAATCTTGTTTCTTTGGCAACCATATTACAAGCCTTACACATTTGTTTGAATTAACCATCTATTTGAACAATTGTAACCCCTCATGGGCACTTGAATTGATTATGAACTTTGAAAAAGTTATAGTGTGGGGTGGTTGGTTTGGCTTTTGAGCGGAACTAATGAAATAAAGAGAAAGGTGCACTGTTTTAAAAAAGTAAAAGCCACTTGAATTGAAAAAAAAATAGGTAGATTGTTGTGAAAAAACATTCCTTAATAAGTGGTGGCTCATGATATAAGTGTACTTAAAGAAGTATGAGGTAATATATATGGATGTAAAGGTGGAGTTTGGTTTGGCATAAGTATGGGGTTTGAATGTTAGAGTATATGTATTAAAGGGCTTAGGGAGGTGTAGTAACTCTTATATCTAAATGTATCCTACCCGTCCCGTAGCCTATATGACAACCAAGTAAAGTCCTAATTGATCCTAGATTGAATGACCTCGATTAGTGGGGTAGTACACTATGGGCAAGATTATGGTGCATCTTTTGTGGCATATGAATGTTATTTCTGAGAGTGAGTGAATTCTTTCTATCTTGAGTTCTTAAGTGTTCTTAAATTTTATTATGTGGAACTACTCTCTTTTGTTGTGTGAGGGCACTTGATTCATGAAGGAAAGGTAATAGCAGTGACCTCTATGTTAGAGTAAGTAAGTGATTTGTGAATAATGCGTGATACTTGTGAGTTAAATCGCGTTTGGGGGTAAAATTTGATAATTATGTACGAACGAAGACTCGAAGAGGCATATTGCGCACTGTCTAATAAAATTGACATAACGTTTAGCTCAGAACTTCTTTTGGGATCCAATATATATGGTTGGAAAGATAACTCAAAGGGCTATAATTTTCGTATTTCACGTTTTTCCAAACTCCAAATGGCAAAGGGTGAATAACTGCAGTTACTGTAGGACCTTGGCAGAACTGCGGCAGAGGCGGAAAACTTTAGGGGACCAAAGTGCAAAACATTAAATTTTAAGCCCTAAACCCTATATTAAACCAAGGAAGCCGGCCAAGAAAGCAGAGAGGATAGATTTGAGACATAGATTAGACCTAAGGAGGCAAGAACGCATTGGGAGCATGGCGGAGAATTCTTCGACGAGTTTTTCCTTCCTCTTCCTATTTTTATTGTTGGTTATGACTTTTAGTATTGTAGTTTTACATACTATTATAAATAGCTAACTTGTTACCTAGAGTATTGATAGAACCTTTTGTAGGATAAATTCTTGTTAGGTTTTTCTTTAATTGAGTCATAGGTTTCCTCTATTTTTTGAACTACGTTTATATTGTGGTTGGTTCAAGAGCTCTCAATTAGTTGTGCCTATTTAGGATGCATAACTCGAGAGAGAGTGCATATTTAGGTAATTGTTGAACAACACCACTCACAAATTATATGAAGGATCAATAACTGAGGGTTTAAAGGCGGGATTAGGGATAACGAAGCATTGGGTGCGATCTGAAGTGACTCGAACCTACTGTTACACCAAATTCAAGAAGAATGGGAAACACGGGACTTAAAGCTTATACCGTAGCGGCAATGTTTGCATGATCTTTGTCAACGATTTCATTCAATAGAATTCAGGCACATTCCAAGGATACGTAATGAGGTTGCCGATGCATTGGCTACTTTGGCATCAGTGTTGCACCATCCAGATAAGGCTTATGTGGACCATTTGCAGATTCAGGTCAGTGATCAGCATGCTTACTGCGGTGGAAGAAAAACTTGATGGTGATCCGTGGTTTCATGACATCAAAGAATATATCAGGATGGGGGTGAATCCGGTGCAAGCCACAGGTGACCAGAAACGACCAATTTGATGGTTGGCAAGCGGGTTTTTCCTTAGTGAAGGAGTGTTGTACAAAAAGAACTCCAAACCTCAGTTTGTTAAGATGCATTGATGCGAGGCAAGACACATCTATCATGATTGAGGTGCATGCCGGAATTTATGGACTGCATATGAGCGGATATGTTCTAGCAAAGAAGATTCTCCGAGCGGGATGTTATTGGCTCACTATGGAGCAGGATTGCATCAGTTACGTACACAAATGTCATCGGCGGTAAGTGCATGGAGATTTGGTTTATTCTCCACCCTCGAAATTACACACGATGTCCGCACCGTGGCCTTCTGTTGCATAGGGCATGGATGTTATTGGGCCAATTGAGCCAACAGCGTCAAATGGACACAGGTTCATTATGATGGCTATAGATTATTTTACCAAGTGGGTAGAGGCTAAAACGTTCAAGTTTTTAACCAAGAAAGTTGTGGTGGATTTTGTGCATGCAAACATTATCAGTTGGTTTGGGATATCAAAGGTGATCATTACAGAATATGGAGCTAACCTCAATAGTCATTCGATGAAAGAAACATGTGAGCAGTTCAAGATTACCCATCGAAATTCTACCTCGTACCGCCCTAAAGCAAATGGTACGGTTGAGGCGATCAACAAGAATATAAAGAAGATACTTCGGAAAATGGTAGAAGGTTCTAGACAGTGGCGTGAAAAGTTGCCTTTTGTATTATTGGGGTATCGTACCACTGTTCGTACTTCAGTAGGGGCGACTTCTTATTCGTTGGTATAGGGCACCGAGGCAGTGATTCCCGCAAAGGTGGAAATCTCGCCCCTTCAAATTATTGTGGAGGCGGAGATCGATGATGATGAATGGGTGAAAACCCGCTTAGAACAGCTGAGTTTGATCGATGAGAAAAGATTGGCATTAGTGTGTCATGGTCAATTGTACCAACAAAGAATGGCAAGAGCGTACAATAAGAAAGTGCGCCCAAGAAAATTTGAAGTGGTACAGCGAAACTGAGACGGATTTTGCCTCATTAGGCTGAAAGAAAAATAAAATTCGCCCAAACTGGCAAGGGCCATTTGTTGTAACCAAAGTGTTGTCTAATGGTGTACTATTTTTGATAGATGTGGAAGGAAAATGTGTAGAAATGGCTATCAATTCTGATTCAGTCAAGAGATACTACGTATAATTTCTTTATTTTGATTGTAATTGTAGTTGTTTGTATTTGGCATATTTTGAAGATTGAAATGACGAAAGCATTTTGTTCTGATATCTAGATACTTTATCCATTTTCATCCCCTTTGAGCTTTTTTTTTATTTTCTTTCATAACCCTCTTTCGAAATTAATGGCATAATTCAGAAACAAGTGCGGAAGAAAAGAAAAATGAAAAGAAAGGAAGGAAGAAAAAGAAAAGAAAAGAAGAAGAAAAATGAAAAGTGGAAAGAAAAGAAAATAAGAAGAAAAATGAAAAGTAAAAAAAATAAAGAAAAGAAAAACGAAGAAAAAGAAAGGAAAAGAAGAGAAAGAAAATCGCAATAAAGTAGTTTCTATGACGTGAACTACGTTTGACTTGATCCCGAAAGGGTACATAGGCAGCCTCTCTAAGGCTCAGTCATACCAAAATAAAAATCCAAAAATCCCCAAGCAAGAAACCGGGGCAGAAGTTGTGGCTGTTGTGAACGATCAGATTCCGAAAGTTGTAATTTTAACCCATTTTAGAATTGTTTTTGAGCCTTTTATACCCTTTCTTTCTAACCCTGCCAAAGCCCACATTACGGTCCAAAGAAAGAACTTCTGATCAATCTTTGAGAAATGCCAAGCCAAGCAGGTAAAGGTAATTCATGTCTAGGGCAACACTCTGGTTCGAGCAGGAAAGATAAAAATAAGAGAGTCTTATTGGTGAAAACCTTCATAGGCACCGTAAGGCGACGTGAGTCAAGAAAATTTGAAATGTGAGAGTCTTATTGGTGAAAACCCTCACGGGAACCTTAAGGAGTAGGTGAGTTAAGTGAAAAAATGAGAAAAGTCTGTTGTTGGAAAACTATTTCGAGGTATTGCAGGATGGACAAGGTCAAAGTTTGGGTAAAGTAATCAAGTGATGAAAATTCTAGGGAAACAATATATAGTCATTGAAAGCCGGTTAGTTGGACAGATTATGCCGATTAGTCTGAAGTGCATGTCATGACCATTGGTACCAGTTGTTCCGGTCAGATAAGTTTCTTTTCCTTCTCCTTTTAACAGTCATTCGGTTTCGGATTCTTATTATCCTTAACTCAGAAAATCATTGCATTTCATTTGGGGTTGGGGGGGGGGGGGTTTATCTGTCTAAAATGTTTCAGTGTTAGTTTTGTTCAAAGAAAGTGGAAAAAGATTTTTGAGCTCACTACCAAACTTCAGTAAATGGAAAAGCACAATGTGGTCAGAATATGTCAAAGGCAACATAATGTGAGGTGGAATGTAAGGAATCACCGAAAGTTTCATCGGTGGAATGATTGAGAAATGTTGTAGGAAATATAAAGGTTCAAATAAAGGGTTTCGAGGTATGAATCTACAGCATGGATACAGAAAACTCGGGTTGTTGAAAGTCAGGGAGTTGAAAGTCAGGCAGAAGTCAAATGATTCAAGGCCCGTTCAAGGAAGATGCTCAAACAAAGCAATGTTGTGGAAGGATTTGCAACAAGAATGCCATCAACTACCCACCATTTTAAGGTGACGAAATTTTCTTTGATTGACGCAGGAGCAGAAAATTTGGTTGTTCTGGAGGAAATCTCCATAAGGGAAAAATAAAAAGTAATCAAGTTTGATCGCAAAGTGTGGTTTGATTAAAATAGAAGATAGTCATGAGTAGCATCAGGGAATGCAAGTCGGTTTCAAGTTTGCATGTTTAGAATAAATTTCAAGTAGGAGTTTTAGGACCTTCCTCGATAATAGATATAGTTTATAACCCCTTGTAGATGCATGATTTAGTGAGAATAATACTGTTAGAAGACATAACTTAGGTTCGTAATTGTTAGGAATTGTCAGGACCTCCCTGGATAATAGGACTTAGCTTGCAAATTCTTAGTAATAGTTGGTATATGATTCAGTAACACTCACCCATGTGCCTAGCTACCAAACTAGGGAAAATAATTTCCTTGTTTTTGCATGTTTTGTGAAGTCAGGAGCTCACCTAGAGAATAGAGGCATACAATTCAAATTCAGCAGTCAAGAGTCTACCTGAAGAATAGAGACATACAGTTCAAGTTTCAGCACTCAGGAGCCCGCCTGAAGAACAGAGGTGTTACAATTCAAATTTTAGTTTTCAATTGATTTATTTGTATATTTTGAAGTCAGGAGCCCGTCCGGAGAACAGAAGTATACATTCAAGTTTCGAAGTCAGGAGCCCGCCTGGATAACAGAGGAATACATTTTCAAGTTTGAAGCCAATAGCTCGCCAGTATAATAGAGGTATTACATCTCGAGTTTTAGTTTTCAAGTTCTTAATAGTATCTTGTAATGTGATGCCCAGTTTCAAACTGGGGCAGACAATTTTCTTTGTTTTGTCTGTTTTTTGAAGTCAGGATCCCACCTGGAGAACATCGGTATATATTTCAAGTTTCAGAAGTTAGGAGCACGCCTGGAGAACAGATGTCTACATTGCATGTTTCAGAAGTCAGGAACCCACCTGGAAAACAGAGGTATACATTCAAATTTCAGCAGTCAGGAGCCCGCCTGGATAACAGAGGAATACATCTTCAAGGTTTGAAAGAGGAGCCCGCCAGGAGAATAGAGGTATTACAATGCAAGTTTCAGTTTTCAAATTCTTATATCCGGTAACATGTACCAAGTTTCTAAATTGGGGCAGAAAGTTTTCTTTGCTTTGTTTCTTTTGTAAAGTCAGGAGCCCGCCCGTACAATAGAGGAATATATTCAAGTTCAAATTTAGTAGTCGGGAGCCCACCCGTACAACAGAGGAATACATTCAAGTTCAAGTGCAGTGATCGGGAGCCCGCCTGTACAACAAAGGAGATACATTCAAGCTCAACAAATTGAAGAGAATGGACAACATCTCGGTTTACAATTCGAGGCGACAACAATGGATTTCACCAGGAGAACACAAGACAACAGGAAGTACAAGACCAAGTTTGAAGAATTTAGATAGGAATTTTATAATTCATAGGTCATAGCTTAGTTCTAGCTTCATTTATTTTTGATACGGTGTAATAAGGGAGGTCAGCTAGTAGTAGCAACAGTAATCATAGTAAAATCACAGCTCATGGTGGTCCCAACTACTAGGCACCACGAACTACACTGACCTGATTCTTTTTTTGCCAAGGATATGTAGGCAACCTCCGAAGCAGGATGTGGTCAACTTTTTCAAAATACTTCAAACAGAATATTCAAACGGGGAAAAAATTGCTCGTTTCCGCTCACTTATTTTTGCACGAAAACTTGTTGTGTTTTCGAGCAAAGAGGGACAACTGTGAGCACGTAATTTTTGCCCTATATGAATTACTCCGAAAAATTCAAACAAAATAATTTCTTTCATTATTTTACAATTTTGTGAATTTTGTGTTATTTTCTATTAATTGTTTGTATTTTATTTCTGTATTTTAATTCACATGAAAATATAAAAATATATTTGGCATGTTCATTTAGGTTTAATTTTATACTTTAGCATTAATTAAAAAATTAACTGTTTCATAAAAGGAAAATAAAAAGTATAGTGTAGTTTGTACTTTTTTTTTTTTTTTTGAGGAGTATTATGTTAATTTGCTGTGATAATTATTGTTTTTTAGTTTGATTAGTTATTTATTAATTTTATTTAGATTTTTGTAGTTCCAAATTAAAAGAAATTAAAATAACAAAAACAAAATATAAAAAAATAATAACAAAAATGGTCTTTTTACATCTTTAGTTGAAATTTGTCTTAGTTTGTGTTTAAATTAGGAGTTAGTGTAATTGGAAATTAGGAAATATAATTTTTTATTGTCAATTTGGTTTTAAGTTTTAATTTAGCATTTCATAAAATCAGAAAATAAATAAAAGAAATAAATAAAAGAAAATGATTAAAAAGTGGGTTGTTTTAATAAGGATCCCCCATTGGGCCACTGTTAATTGAATTTGCCTAGCCAAAATACACCCGTTCCAGCCCAAACCCACCTCCTCAGACTCGGCATGCCCCCTTTAAATACAAAATGGCATCGTTTTGCAAGGCTTTAATCTGGGCCATCTAGGTTAGTTGATCGGACGATCAGGAAGTGGGATCTATCTGTCACACCTCCTTTTGACCGCCCCCGCAAGGGGCGAAGGAATTTTTTCAATTAAAGGACAATCGATCGGGATTGGTTTATTAAGGACAATCCCAAATCACCTATTTTAATCCCGAATTGAGGAAAAGAATTGACTCTAAATTACAGTCTGCGTACCAGATATCAGGATAAGGAATTCTATTAACCCGGGAGAAGGTGTTAGGCATTCCCGAGTTCCGTGGTTCTAGCACGGTCGCTCAAATGTTATATTCGATTTATTTATCTGATTTTAATAATTATGTACTTAGAGCAAATTGTGACTTCTTACTGCTTTTATTATTATTGTCGTCATTTTTAACGAAGAATTGCAACATCGTGAAAACGTATCTCGAACCACGTCACAATCATTGTACACGTGGTCGTCGACACATTTCGACTCCGTTGAGATTTTGATTTGGGTCACATCAATATACACCCGAGTTTAAGAAGGTAATATTAATTAAGGTCGCATTCCTAAAGAGACAAACGTATTGTTATTTTGGGAAAAAGGTTGTGAAATTAACTGAAACGGCCAATCCCGAATTCTAAGTATTTTTAGTATACACATTCATTGAGGGCCTCGTAATTTTGCATTATATTTTGCTTGGCTCGGCTCATCATTTTCTTTAAAGGCCAATACTAATGTGACTATGGTTTTTTATTTATTTTGTCTCTAAAAAGAATAAAGAAAGGTCCTAATTAATTGGCAATTATTTAAGAACTACTATGTTTGGGCATGTGTTTTATTTATTAGAAATTAGCCAAATTTTGGGCTTCTAATCAAAACAAAATGCCCAATATACAAGGGCTGAATCTTGTAATGCCCAGGCATTCAGGTAACTGCCTTAAAGAAAGATGGGCTTTGCCTCCAAATTTGGGCAGTCCTATACAGTTGGGCCATGGCCCAGATTGCGTAAGCCTCAGCAAACCAGACGAAACTCATCAAGTTATAAAACTAAATTTCACATTATCAGCATGTCCCGGATTAGTTAAGAATCGCCAATTTCTGACTAATTTATCCTATGCAAACTAAATTTCTGAATCCTATGTCAGATTCACGTACATGACTCTCATGGGTGCAACAAAATCTAGCTAAAGAGGCTATTAGGCTAATTTATATCACCACTGAATGCATACCATAGTTGACAGTCTCAAACCGTTTTATTTTATACAATCACACACAAATTGGGACTAAGCTACTTTGAGCAATTATTGAACTATTATATATATATATATATATATATATATATATATATATATATATATATATATATATATATATATATATATCAATCCAAATCAGTTCAAGACAGTCTAGACTATAAGGTCTGAGTTTATGAACGAATCCAATCAAACTAAACTACACTAAACAGTTCTACCCAACATTCACCTAGCTATTCATGTACATTAGTTTAAACAGACAGAGTTCAGGAAGAGATGATTAAGCTTTCACTTCATTTTCAACTTCAAAATTACATCAAGCCACTTTGTAAATGTGTACCACTTAGAAATATACAACTGCAGTTAATACTCCGAGCTTTATGACTCATTTTATTCATGCTTCAAGCTTTCGACTACATTGTGTATCAGTATAAGTCGTGTACTGATTATTGGGATAAAGGAAAGAGGATGGTCAGTAAAGGAAAAGCAAATGCAGGACCGCACAGCTTCAATAACTCACAGATTCCAGCCGAAAATCCCACTAATAGATGAAGAAAACCAAACAGAAAGAGTCCACAATAGATGCACTAGTACTTGAATACCAATATCAAAATTCAGCAACACCCAAATATATACCAGCAGCCCAGAAAGCAAATATCAAACAGAAAACCAAAACTCTCACACCACAAATCCAGTAACACTCCAGATGCACTCACAGTCAAAGCAAAAATGAGGCAGATGCAAGGAAAGCAATATTACTAATTGTGAATACTTAGAGAAAACCATCTGAAACTTTGAAATGAAGTGAAGCCTTAAACTCTATCTTGCTCCCTTTAGCTCTAAATTTGTGGTATCTAGAAAACTCAATTTTGATGTCTAAAATCTGTCCCTAATGAAACAGTGTCCCTTCTATTTATATGCAAACTACAACCCTATTTTTTATTCAGAATTTTCACTTTCAGCCTGTGTATTCTTTCCCATGTGCACCCCTTAAACCCCTTTTATCATTCTGCCCATTAGTTTCTGATTTCCAGCTCTTAAATATTGAAAAGCAATGTCAAATTTTAATTTAAATCCTGTGTTATTCTCTGTTATTCCCTTCTTTTATTATTCAGCCCATGTTGTCACTGATATCCATCTAGCAAACCACTGATTTTATTTTTAATCCCTAAAGTATATGGGCAGCCTGAATATTAAATTCAGGCGTGCCTAACAACACTTGGCCTTCACTCAACCCCCTAATCATATGTTTACTAGTCTGAAACTACCTCTATATGAGTTTGGACGTAACACTGATTTCAGATTAATCTTACAGATTACTTACAATTGTATCCCATTCCTCAATGGTTCAATTCAAAATATCACAGAAGGGATGTTGAATTAATTGGCAGTTCATATACTAGAAGTTGCAATTCATGTCTTTCTTCTTGCTTCAATTTTCAAGTGAGTTTAATTGACGACCATTAATTAATCGACTATATAAGCTATATCAAATAGTTAATAATGAATTAATCAAGGTGTATCTGACATGTTATAGGATTTCGGTGATTTCAAAAATGAACCTAATATGAATAACTCTAAACATGCTAAACACACCACTCAAATTGAAACAAACAACAAAACAAAAGAATTAAATGACCAAATAAAAGCTCTGTCGAAGATGAGAGATTTGGCAGAAAAATAACAGAAAAATCAAATAAAATAAATTATCATGCAAATGAACACATAAATAAGCACAAACAAGAATAGAATGAAAAGAAAGACTTATCTCTGAAAGCTCATGAACAAATGACCCTGTCTCGAAACGGATTCAACCATTTGAGGTCCTACGGACTCCAATAAAGGTGTTCCTAGTTGAGAACAGCTAAACTAGAGTCTATTAGACCTCAATCTCCAATTAATTTGGACAGACCCCATAGTTTTTAGATTTTTTGGGTTCATAGAGGTCGATTTCGGGTTCGACTATTTCTTGTTAGATTCGAACCAAACCAAGCATGGTTTGGTTACTAGGGGAGTCATGGGAGTGTTTGGTGTAAGTTTGGGAGGGTTTGGTGTAACTTGGGTCTAGGCTCGAATCTTCAAATCAAGATTCGAGAAGGTGTGGCTAGATTCGAGTCAAGGGAGTAGGATATTTGGGTTTGGGGTGAGAAGGGGGCCTTGTGGTGTTAAAATGGTGGTCATCGACATTGTTGCCGCCGGGTTTCAGGCGAGAGGAGGCTATGGCGACTAGGGTTTGGTCTGGTTCGTCTTTGAGTTGAAAGAGACGATGGTGAGGAGGGTGGGGTTCGGCTATGGGGGCGTGGTGTGTGAGAAGAGTCTTATATACGACGAGTTTTGATGGATCCTGACAGTTGGATCAAGTTGGATTGATGGCCAGGATCCCTTTGCAAAATGATGTCGTTCCCTTTTAATGAGACTGTGTCGGTCTCAAGGTCAAACGGGTTGGGTGATGGGGGTGGCTCAGGATCGTTGGATTAGATTGGGATGGATGGCCCAGATCAGACGTCCAATACGACGTTCGTTTGAGTTAGTGAAGGGCCGGATCTGGGCCGTTCATTTGACTTGATCAATGCTTCAGGATTGAGGGATTCAAAATGGCGTCGTTTGGCTACGTCCTCAGAGACGCTTGGTCCTTGATCGGGTCAATTGTGCATTGGGCCTGGTTTTCTTTGCATTTTTATCCTTTTTCTTTTCTTTCTCAACTAACCAAAATTAAACTCCTAAGCAATTCCTATAAAAATCAAAGAAATTAAATCACACACATATTAATTAACCCTTCAATAATTAACACACAAATTAGACATTAAATAAAAATCACAAAATGACAAGAAACATACATGCATATATTTTTGTAATTTTCTTTTAACCAAATTATGGTTAATTAATTTCTAAAAATGCACAATTAACTACTAAATGCATGCAACATATATTTTTTTTGGTATTTTTTAATTGACTAAAACAAGGTAAATATTTACGGATAAAATAATTACCAAAAAATATCACGCAAATTCTCAAAATTGTGCCCGAAGGTAACTTGTTTTATATTTTTGATTTCTTTTGGAGTAATTTTCGTGAAGCAAAAATCACGTGCTCACACTATCTGGTATAAAACTATCGGAATCCCCTCACTCCCCTCCCCCCCAGTTCGTCTCTCAACTCACCCCGTTCAATGGCCTGTAACACCGCTACCGGCAATCGCCTTACGGCGCCGGCCCTTCTCCAAACCACCCTAAAAATACACCCTTTGCTCCTCTCCTTCCCCTCTCTCAAAATCCACAACTAAATTCCTTTGAATCCGACCCAAACCTGTCTAATCTTGCACCAAAGTTATTCCGGCCAAGACTCAAAGTTTTCCAAACAACTTCAAATTAACACCATGTCGTTACCTCATCTATCAAACCCTCAAAGGCCCGTCCCTCGAATCTGACCGGAACCCCTCAAATATGAAATCAAAGTTTTCCGGCAAAACCCTAGTTTCTACACACTATACCAAACTGATACTGCATGGCCTTCGTGCTTCCCTCGTGGCAAATTCAGCGTCAATAACGCTCAAATCTCATTGGAGTTGTCCAATTTTTGAATCTGAAAATATCCGGTGAGTTTTCCCTAGTATTTCTTTGTAATTAATTAGTTGCTGGAATTTTGTTTGTTTTCTGTATATTCCGTGCTTATTTTGTTCATTCTGAATCATAATAATTGGTCATTTGAGTTAATCCATCTTGGTTTAGTTCAGTTTAAGTTTAGGTTGTAGATTAATTGTTGTTTTGTGATTATTAGCTTTTAATTCAGTAGATATCACTTCAATTAAATGATTTAGTATAAGAGATGATTAAATTCTGCTTCTACTATTGCTAGCTTAATTGTTGTTCATAGTTAATTCTTTTTGTTTAGCATAATTGTATTGGTGTAGTTAATATTTTTAGTTTAGCATAATCATTTCAGCTAGTTTCAATTAGTCTAGGTGTTTGGATATAGCTGATTAACTCTTAGTTTGGTAGTCAATTGACCATGTTCAGTTAAAAGGATAGTTTAGCTTTGATTCAGGTAGGTAATTTTAGAGGTATTCAATGGTAGTTTAGGTATTCTTCCAATAGATAATAGCACTAGAATTTCCTAGATTCTTCTAGAATATGGCTTAGTTAAGATTTTAGTAAATTTAGGATAGTAACTTGAGACACAAGTTAGAAAATAGAGGACTGGATGAATAAAAATTGAAAAGTAAAGACGGAAAAAAACCCCAAATCCCCTCCCCCCCCCCCTTCCAAAAATCCTCTGTGCAGATCTAAACCTAAAATTGAATTTCAAATCAGTAGAAGTTCAAACTCTTCATCTAGATCTTAATTCCTAAAAAAATCTAAAACAAATAAAATCCAGTAGAAAAATCCAAAAAATACACTGTTTTATTCGATTTCCTAGCTAATTTCTAGTTTTAGTAGCTCATTTGCATTTCCTAGTTCAGTTTCTAGTAATTTGAAGTTTCAGAGGTATTTCTTGTTGATTTCAAATGAGTTTGGGTTTAGATAAGCTGGTTTTGGTTGAGTGTTGGTATGTTGAAAGTTTCAGAAGATATTTGGGTGCATTTTCGAGTCAATTTAGTGTTGTTCAAGTTATTTGGGTTGGCTTCCTACTTTATTTGGTGTTCAATCATTTACTGAATTCATTTGAGATTGTTTATGGGTTAAACTAGGTGTGTCTGTTTTTTCTGTTGCTGCTGATCTTATTTTTTCTCATTATATCGCAATTTCTAGGTATATGCTCATGCTCCAGTGATGCTAAAGATCATATTCATCTGTAGAAAACTATGTTGAAGTTTAAATTATGGAATCAATGCATGTTTACCTCTAGATGTGTTGCTTTTATTTCTTAGTTAGAAATTTGGTTTGATCAATTCATTTGAACCATATCTCAGTTGTAATAATGAGACTATAGACAGTAGCTGGATTGTTTTAACTTGTGGACTGTTAGTTGATTCAATGTCTTCTTATGAACACATGAATGTTGTAGTTAGTAATGTTAGGTTGATTGAGTTTAAAATGCAGGTTTCATGTTACCAGTTGTTAATCCGAGAAGTGGGCATTTCAAAGTAGAAAATATAGTTTGAATCCAGAAATTAGTACAATCCTATGCACGATTTGAATATTATAGGCCATTTGAAGAGATTGAGCGTGTCAATTGAATTGTAATTACTCTTAACCAATTAGGCCGAGTTTGGTTTATTTTATACAACTATTGCTTCAATTGTGCACTAAATTGACGTTGTGTTCTTAAAATGAGACTTCAACATTATTAAGTTACTTAGTTCGTTAGTTCACTGTTATTAGATAGGGGAATTAGATCATTTAGATTTAGTTTGTATTGCTTATCCTGAACATGGGTTGTTATTACTACTAAAATTGTCTCAATTGATAGGCTGAATTTCACAACAACAACTGGGCTACCAAACCGCGAATCTTGGCTCAATCTGGCCCAATTTGCATGAATTCTTGCCATAATGGCACATGACCTATGGTTGGTCGCTTAATTTTGACAAATTGAAGGCTGGCGTACGTCACGACCCCAATCCCGGTCGTGATGGCGCCCGGGCGCGAGGCTGGGCAAGCCCGACCAATCAAAACACAAATGGCATTCCAGCCCAAAAAGAAGAAAACTTAAAAAAAAAAACAGCAAGATTTGATATTAAACTTCCAGCCAGGGATAATTATACCAAGAAAGACACAGATGATCAAAAATCCTCCCAAAACCGAGGAGTCACGAGTAAGAGCCTCTAGTAAGTACCAATACACTAAATGAAAAGAACTACAGTGTCTGACAAAGCAATAAGGGAAAATAGGCTGATAGAGTCAGAGCAACAGGTTCTGCGGATGCTGGCAGCTACCTCAATACTCTGGTACGTCTGGAATAGACAACAACAGTAACTCTAAGCCTTTGGAGAACCTGAATCTGCACACAAGGTGTAGGGAGTATGGAGTGGGTCTACCAACTCAGCGAGTAATAAGTATGTATAAAAACCCGAAGATAGGAAAATATGAAATAACACAAAGTAAGGCTATCTAGTCGTTTTATACAGTACCAGTCTCAGAGATATAGAGATTAAGCAACAATAAGTAAATGCATGAGATGCAATGCAATGCATGAACACTGCGGAACATGCATCCCGATCCATATGGGTACTCGCGCTCATTGTGGGGGTTCAGACTCCGAGGAGCTCCTACAGGCCAAGCGACATATCATACTGTGCCAATAATTGCCACTATTTTCATCACAACACACTGTGTCATTTGTTACCACCGTTCCATTACAATAAGCGGTGTCCTTAGTTACCACCATTTTTATTAAAATCGAGGTGTCCTTAGCTACCATCATCCAATTAAATTACACGGCGTCCTTAGTTACCAACGTTTCTATTTAAAACACACGGTGTCCTTAGTTACCACTGTTTCCACTTAAAATAATATACAGTCCAAAAAATAGCGAAATGGTACTCGTCAGCCCGAAATATCATTTAAAAATCATTTGAGTTTTCAAAATGTATAAATATGGATGAGTTTCCAAAAATAGTATTTAAACCTGGACTGATTTCAAATAATATGCAAATCATGATAATTTCTAGATAACGATCCCTGAAGGATCCTACAAGTCGGCATAAGGCCTCAAAAATGGCATCAAGCCCAAATATCATCAATATAATACGCGAAGCAATCGCCAACATAGCACAATACATCCCTCGGATTAGACCGAGTCACAATTTCCAACTTATACAACACCGCACTAGCCATGGAGTGGGTGTCTAGCCTCATAATAGTGTCACAATGTGATATACCAGGGTATCAAACCCTTGGGTAAACATCTACACCTATTACTCACTTCAAGCCCGCCGCAAACTAGCTCGCAATTCCTTTCCGTAGAGAATAAACCTCCACGGATGCCAAATCTGGTCAAAACCAATGAGAATACGTCAAAACAGTCTAATGGGACATAACCCAATCGAAATAACTCGAAATACTCCCAAAAACACAAAGTTAGAAAAACCCGAGCCTCGGCTCACTTCTCCAAAAATTACAAAATTCACAATTCAGAATCCTCGTCTCGCTACGAGTCCATACATATCAAATTTACAAGAATCGGAGACCATTTTACCCCTCAAATCAACACTATAAGGTTCACTTGGGTTTCAAGCCTTAACCTCCATTTTTGACATTTAAAACCTTGATTTCTTAGTGTTTGATCATGATTTCACTCTATAATGATGCACTTTAGGACCAAGAGATCATACCTGAAGAATCCCCTCGAAAATCTATCCAAAATCGCCCTTGAAAATACCGCTGATGTGCTTCAGCGGTATTTTTGCGCTTCAGTGGCCTTCGCTTCCGCGCCCAAAATCCTTATTCTACGGTCTGGCCCTATCCACAGCGGCTGCTTCTGCGGTCGCTTCACCGCTTCTGCGACCCCCGCATACGCGGTCCCCCTGACCGCTCCTGCTGTCTCTGACCTTCCCCCTTGGCCGCTTCTACGGCTACTCGTCCACTTCTGCGGACACCGCATAAGCGGTCCCTAGCCCTCTTCCGCGAAAATACCAGAAGCGGCCGGTCCTTTTTATGCTTAACTCCAAAAGTTCCTCGTTCTAACCATCCGGAATCACCCCGGGGCCCCCGGTATCCCAACCAAAACAACCAACCTTCTCCAAAGCATCCTATGAACTTGTTCCAATCCTAAAAACACGTCCTTAAACACAAAAATCATCAAATCATAGCGGATTCAAGCCTAAGTTCAGCCATAACTTCTGAACTACAATTCAAACCAAAACCCAAGCAAACGACGTCTATGACCCAAATATTTACAGATATATCCAAAATTACCTAACAAAGCTACTGCAACTCTAAAAATCCCATTCCAACCCACAGATCAAAATCTCACCTATCAACCGGAATTCGCCGAAATTCAACTTTAGCCAATTCAAGCCTAATTCTCCACCGGACCTCTAAATTCAATTCCGTGTTCTCCCCCAAGATATAAATCACCATCCGAAACTAGTCGAATCACCTGAAATTCATTCCGAGCTCTCTAACTCATAAGTCAACATCTGGTTGACTTTGCAAACTCAAGCTTTCCTTAAAGAGACTATGGGTCTCATTTCTAACCACATCCAACCCAACACACCTCAAACCCACAAAACGCATATATTAACACACCGGGAAGCATAATACGGGAATAACGGGGCTGAAATACGAATGACAACGGGTCGGGTCGTCACATCCTCCCCAACTAAAACAAACGCTCGTCCTCGAGCAAGTTAAGAAACATACCTGGAACCTCAAACAAACGAGGATATCTACTATACATCTCCTGCTCAGTCTCCCAAGTGGCCTCCTCCACGGGCCGACCTCTCCATTGCACTATCACCGAAGCTATGTCTTTTGATCTCAACTTTCGAACTTGTCGACCCAAAATAGCCACTGGCTCCACATCATAGGTCAAATTCTCATCCAACTGAATCGTGCTGAAGTCTAATACATGCGATGGGTCTCCAACATACTTTCTGAGAATAGAAACATGAAACACCGGGTGAACCCCCGATAAACTGGGTGGCAAAGCGAGCATATAGGCCACCTCCCCAATCTTCCTGAGAATCTCAAAATGTCCAATAAACCGCGGACTCAGCTTCCCTTTCTTTCCAAACCTCGTCACGCCTTTCATAGGCGAGACCTTCAACAGAACCTTCTCGCCTACCATATAAGATACATCCCGAACCTTTCGGTCCGCATAACCCTTTAGACGCGACTGAGCCGTACGAAGTCTCTCCTCGATAACTTTCACTTTATCTAAGGCATCCTGAACTAACTTTGTCCCCAATAGTCTAGCCTCGCTGGGCTCAAACCAACCAACTGGAGATCTACACCGTCTCCCATATAAAGCCGCATACGGCGCCATCTGAATGCTGGACTGATAATTGTTATTATAAGGAAACTCCGCAAGCGGCAAGAACTCAGCCCAAGAACCTCCGAAATCAATAACACAAGCACGCAATAAGTCTTCCAATATCTGAATAGTACACTCGGGCTATCCGTCCGTCTGAGGATGAAAAGATGTGCGCATCTGAATCGGAGTACCCAATTCCCGATGAAAGGTCTTCCAGATCTGAGAAGAAAACTGAGTACCCCTATTTGAGACTATAGAAACTGGAACACCATGCAACCGTACAATCTCACGAATGAAAATCTCTGCCAACTGTTCTGAAGAATAGGTTGTACACACCAGAATGAAATGCGCAGACTTGGTCAGTCTATCCATAATCACCCAAATAGAATCAAAGTTCCTCGAGGTACAAGGGAGACCACTCACGAAGTCCATGGTAATCTTTTCCCATTTCCACTGCGGAATATCCATCAGCTGAAGTACACCACCGGGTCTCTGATGTTCATATTTGACCTGCAAAAATTTAGACACCTAGCCACATAACTCACAATGTCTTTTTTCATTCTCCTCCACTAATAATGCTGCCGGAAGTCCTGGTACATCTTCGCGGCACCCGAATGAATAGAATACCGCGAGCTGTGGGCCTCCTCTAATATCAACTCTCGGAGCCCATCCATATTGGGAACGCAAATCCGGCCCTGCATTCGCAACACACCATCACTACCAATGGTCACATCTCTAGCATCATCATGCTGGACCCTGTCCTTCAGGACAAGCAAATGCGGGTCATAATACTGGCGCTCTATGACACGATCATATAAATAAGACCGAGAAACCACACAATCCAACACCCGACTGGGCTCTGAAATATCTAATCTCACCATCCGATTGGCCAAGGCCTAAACATCAACTGCAAGGGTCCTCTCCCCAACTGCAATATACACCAATCTACCCATACTCACCGCCTTCCGGCTCAAAGCATCGGCCGCTACATTGGCCTTCCCCGGATGATACAATATGGTAATATCATAGTCCTTGAGTAACTCAAGCCTTCTACGCTGTATCAAATTCAGATCTTTCTGCTTGAACAAATGCTGAAGGCTGCGATGATCCGTGTACACCTCACAAGATACGCCATACAGATAGTGCCTCCAAATCTTCAAAGCATGAACAATAGCAGCCAACTCCAAATCATGAACAGGGTAATTTTTCTCATGGGGATTCAACTGCCGAGAAGGATATGCAATCACTCTGCCCCCCTGCATCAGAACACACCCAATACCAATCCTCGAAGCATGGCAATATATCGTATAAGAACCTGAAGTTGCTGGCAATACTAACACTGGAGCCGTAGTCAACAATGACTTGAGCTTTTGAACGCTCTCCTCGCACTCATCAGACCACACAAATGGTGCATTCTTCTGCGTCAACTTCGTCAATGGTGAAGCAATAGATGAAAAACCCTGAATAAAACCTGCGGTAATAACCTGCTAAACCAAGGAAACTCCGAATCTCAGAAGCAGGGGATGGTCTAGGCCAACTCTGCACCGCCTCGACCTTCTTTGGGTCAACCTGAATACCATCACTGGACACCACGTGCCCTAGAAAAGCCACGGAACTAAGCCAGAACTCACACTTGGAGAACTTTGCGTACAACTTCTCCTCTCTCAATCTCTGCAATACCACCCTCAAATGTTGCATGTGCTCCTCATGGCTACACGAGTAAACAAGAATATCATCAATAAACACGATCATAAAAGAATCCAAATACAGTCGAAATACACTATTCATCAAGTCCATAAATGCTGCTGGGGCATTAGTCAGCCCATATGACATAACCAGAAACTCATAATGCCCATATCTCGTCCTGAAAGCAGTCTTCATAATATCAGAATCCCTAATCTTCAGCTGGTGATAGCCTGAACGGAGATCAATATGAGAGAATACCTTTACTACCTGAAGCTGGTCAAACAAATCCTCAATACGAGGTAATGGATACTTGTTCTTCACTGTCACTTTGTTCAACTGTCTGTAATCAATGTACATTCTCATTGTGCCATCCTTCTTCTTAACAAATAACACCGGTGCGCCCCATGGTGACACACTAGGGCGAATGAACCCCTTATCCAGGAAATCCTGCAGATGCTCCTTCAGCTCCTTTCGCTCTGCTGGTGCCATATGATAGGGAGGAATAGAAAATGGGCTGAGTGCCCAGCACCAAATCAATACCGAAGTCAATATCCCTGTCCGGCAGCATATTCTGCAGGTAAGCTGGAAATACATCAGGAAACTCCCTCACAACGGGAACCGAATCAAGACTCGGAGTCTCACCTCCAACATCCCTCACAAATGCCAGATATGATAAACATCCTTTCCCAACCATCCGCCGAGACTTTAAGAAAGAGATTACCCTGCTGGGTACATAATCACTCGAACCACACCACACAACCCTTGGAATACCAGGCATAGCCAATGTGACTGTCTTGGTGTGACAGTCCAGAATAGCATGGCACGGTGATAACCAATCCATGCCCAGAATAACATCAAAATCAACCATGCTCAAAAGCAGCAAGTCAGCTCGGGTCTCCAGACCCTCAATGGTAACAAGACATGACCGATACACGTGGTCAAGAATAATAGTATTACCTACCGGGGTAGATACATGCACATGCAACTGAGAAACCCTCGGGTAGTCCCCAAATGATGGGCAAAGTAAGCAGACACATAAGAATATATAGACGCGGGATCAAACAAAACAGAAGCATCCATGTGGAAAACTGAGATAATACATGTGATCACAATATCTGAAGCAACAACATTTCTCCTGTCTGGGAGTGCATGGAAACGAGCCTGACCACCGCTTGATTGCTCATCCCTCCTGAGGAGGCTTCTAGATGACTGACCCCCACCCCTACTAGACTGGGGTGGTGCTGAAACAGATGGAGAAGAAGAGGAGGGTTGATCCCTCTGCTGAAACCTACCACCACGAAGTCGAGGACAATGTCTCTTCACATGAACAAACTCCCCACACTTATAACATATGACAGAAACTGGAGAAGGGGACTGAGGGGAACCCCTCGCCGCAGATGAATCATGAGCTAACGAAGTGGGTGCAGAACTCTGAACTGGGAGGGCACTGAGTGAAGACTGGCCCTGCTGGTGACCCTAACAGCCACGACCGAAAGAAACTCCACTGTACTCTGGGTAGCCTGACTAAGGATGCCTGAAAGAACGACCTATGCCCTGATGAAATGGCCCCTAGATGGACCGCCACCATAACTGCTCAAACTTCGAGGCCTCTTGGCCTCCCTCTCCTCTCGCTCCTGACGGCGAGCTGTCTCAATATCGCGGGCTATATCCACCGCCTCCTCAAAGGTATGACTCAGGACCTATCTCAAGTCATCAGAATACGAATGGGATAAATGAGCCCGTCAACAAATCGTCTAATCCTGTCCTGATCCGTCTAGACCATCCACGGAGCATAACAAGCTAACTTAGCAAATCTCATCTCATACTGCGTCAGAGACACATCCCCATGGCGAAGCATCTCAAGCTGCCGGCGTAAATCCTCCCTCTGCGACCTAGGTGCCCATTTCTCCAAAAAGATAGTGGAGAACTCCTGCCAAGATAACGGTGCCGACCCTGCTGGCCTACACCGCTCATATGCCTCCAACCAGGTGAAGACTGCTCCTGAGAACTGAAAAGTGGTAAAAGATACCCCACTAGTCTCCAAAATCCCTGTTGTCCTGAGCATGCGTCGACACTTGTCAAGAAACCCCTGGGCATCCTCGCCCGGAACACCACAAAAAGTCGGAGGTGAAAGTATGCTAATCCTCTCCAGACGACGTTGCTCATCATCTGGCATCACTGGTACCCCATGACCCTGAACTGGAACAGCTGGCTGAACAGGGGCAACTGGCTGAACTGGTGGTACCTCTGGGGTCTGCAAACCCTGTGCACCCTGCTCTGGAGTGCGAGCAGTGGGGGTATGATGGCCACCCACGGTCTGAGAAGTAGCCGCTGCAGTGGTAGCTGATACCACCTGAGCTAACCCGGTGCAGACGGATAAGATCTGAGCCAACGTCTCCTGAAGACCAGGAATCACAATGGGCACTGCCAGTTCCTGATTAGGTGCTGCTGGAGCCTCAACAACTGGGGGCTGATCCTGACCAGGAGCAACACGTGGGTCAACTTGTACTGCCCCTGCTGCTCTACCACAACCACGACCACGGCCTCTAGCTGGTGGAAATGGGGGTCGACCGCCATGTCCGGTAGCACGGGTTCTCGCTATCTGCGAGAGAATAGAATAAGAAGTTTCAGTTCTCAAATCAACAAAGCTGCACGATAAAAATTCCAAGAAAGTGAAGTTTTCCTATAAGTTCTGTAGCCCCTCGAGGATATGATACGAACGTCTACGTACCGATCCGCGAGACTCTACCAAACGAGCTCATAACCCGTGAGGCCTAGTAAACCTAGGCTCTGATACCAACTTGTCACGACCCTAATCCCGGACGTGATGGCACTCGGCCGCGAGGCTGGGCAAGCCCGACCAATCAAACCACAAATGGCATTTTAGCCCAAGAAGAAGAAAACTTCAAGATCAAACACCAAGATTTAATATTAAACTCCCAGCCAGAGATAATTATATCAACAAAGACACAACTGATCTAAAATCCTCCCAAAACAGAGGAGTCACGAGTACAAAGACTCTAGTAAGTACCAATACACTGACTGAAAAGAACTACAGTGTCTAACAAAGAATAAGGGAAAATAGGCTGATAGAGATAGAGCAACAGGTTCTGCAGACGCTGGCAGCTACCTCAATACTCTAGTACGTCTGCAATAGACAACAGCAGCAACTCTACGCCTCTGGAGCACCTGAATCTACACACAAGGTGCAGGGAGTATGGGGTGAGTCTACCAACTCAGTGAGTAAAGGCATGTATAAAAACCTGAAAGTAAGAAAACACGAAATAACACAAAGTAAGGCTATCTAGCAGTTCTATACAGTACCAATCTCAAAGATATACAGATTAATCAACAATAAATAAATGCATGAGATGCAATGCAATACATGAACACTGCGGAACGTGCAGCCCGATCCATATGGGTACCCGCGCTCACTGTGGGGGTTCAGACTCCAGAGGGGCTCCTACACGATGTCCATTGTTACCACAGTTCCATCATAATACGCGGTGTCCTTAGTTACCACTATTTTCATTACAATACGCGGTGTCCTTAGTTACCACTGTTTCCAATTAAATTACACGGTTTCCTTAGTTACCACCGTTTCAATTTAAAACACACGGTGTCCTTAGTTACCACCGTTTTCGTTTAAAATAATATACAGTACAAAAATAGCGAGATAGTACTTGTCAGCCAGAAATATCATTTAAAAATTATTTGAGTTTTCAAAATGTATAAATATGGCTGAGTTTGCAAAAATAGTATTCAAACCTGGACTGATTTCAAATAATATGCAAATCATGAAAATTCCAAGATAACGATCCCTGAAGGATCCTACAAGTCGGCACAAGGCCCCTAACATGGCATCAAGCCCAAATATCATCAATATAATACGCGAAGCAATCGCCAACATAGTACAATACATCCCTCGGATTAGACCGGGTCATCATTTCCAACATATACAACCCCAGACTAGCCATGGAGTGCCTGTCTAACTTTATAATAGCGTCACAATGTGATATACCGGGGTTTCAAACCCTCGGGTCATCATCTACACCCATTACTCACCTCAAGCCGGCTGCAAACTAGCTTTCAATGCTTTTCCCGGGAGAATCAACCTCCGCGAAGTCCAAATCTTGTCAAAACCAATGGGAATACGTCAAAATAGGCTAATGGGACATAACCCAATCGAAATAACTCGAAATACACCCAAAAATACGAAGTTGGCAAAACCCGAGCCTTGGGTCCACTTCTCGAAAAATTATGAAATTCACATTTTAGAATCCTCGTCTCGCCACGAGTCCGTACATATCAAATTTACAAGAATCTGAGCCCATTTGACCCATCAAATCAACACTTTAAGGTTAACTTGAGTTTCAAGCCCTAACCTCCACTTTTGACATTTAAAACCTTGATTTCTTAGTGTTTGATCCATGATTTCACTCTATAATGATGCACTTTAGGTCCAAGAGATTATACCTGAAGAATCCCCTCGAAAATCTATCCAAAATCACCCTCAATTGCCAAGTCCGAAGTTCCAACTCTTCTTCTCTTTCAAAAATATTAAAACACATTGTTTTATAAAAACTGCTTGATTCCCGCTTCAGCGGTATTTTCCGCTTTAGTGGCCTTCGCTTGTGCGCCCAAAATCTCGCTTCTGCGATCTAGCCCTATACTGAGCGGCCGCTTCTGCGGTCGCTTCACCGCTTCCGCGACTCCTGCATACGCGGTTCCCTTGACCGCTCCTGCGGTCTCTGACCTTCCCCCATGGCCGCTTCTGCGGCTACTCGTCCGCTTCTGCGGACACCGCTTAAGCGGTCCTTAGCACGCTTCCGCGAAAATACCAGAAGCAGCACGTTCTTTTTATGCTTAACTCCAAAAGTTCCTCATTTTAACCATCCGGAATCACCCCGAGGCCCCCGAGACCCCAACCAAACCCACCAACCTTCTCCAAAACATCTTACGAACTTGTTCCAGTCCTTAAACACAAATATCATCAAATCATAGCGGATTCAAGCCTAAGTTCAACCATAACTTCCAAACTAACATTCGAACCAAAACCCAACCAAACAACGTCCGAATGACCCAAAAATTTATAGACACATCCAAAATCACCTAACAAAGCTACTGCAACTCTCAAAACTCTATTTCAACCGCCGGATCAAAATCTCACCTATCAACTAGAATTCGCCGAAATTCAACTTTAGCCAATTCAAGCCTAATTCTCCAGAGGACCTCTAAATTCAATTCCGTCTTCTTTCCCAAGACATAAATCACCATCCAAAACTAGTCAAATCACCTGAAATCCATTCCGAGCCCTCTAACTCATAAGCCAACATCCGATTGACTTTGCCAACTTAAGCTTTCCTTAAAGAGACTATGGGTCTCATTTCTAACCACATCCAACCCAACACACCTCAAACCCACCAAACGCATATATTAACACATAGGGAAGCATAATGCGGGACTAACGAGGCTGAAATACGTATGACGACAGGTCGAGTCGTCACAACATACATTTGGGCCTGCGTCCCAATCTATTTGTGTTCTTATGTATTAAACTACTTTGGGCCCAATAGACTAAAAATCATAGATTTAAGGTATTTTTTCCTATCTATACCATATACCAAACCTTATTACCAAAAATGTTCATAATTTGGTATTTACCCGTCTAGTCCATAGTTTGATTATAAAATATGTACCAAACCAAAAATAGGTAGATTATACACTAAAAAGGCGCCAAATTTGTAGGAATTAGACTTAATGGTGATTCTATCACCATTAATTTCGAAATTTAAAATAGAAGCAAATCTATTGCAGCGTAATTCTCTCCTTCTCCATATATTTTCCATCATTGATAGCAATTAAAAAGCTTGAAAGCTTTGAATTCAAATTTGAATTTTCAAAAATCATTATTTGTTTGGATTGGGTGTTGTTGTAAATAATTTGAAATATGTTTAGGAGTTTATATCTCAATTTTGAGGGGTTTTGGTGAAGAGTATACTTGGCTTTGATTGAATTAGAAGAAGACATATTTTTCCAGAAATTATAGTTAAATTATAGAATTGTAGATAAATTGTAGTTTGTTACACCGTTCCAATAGTTACTACTGTTTTCATCACAATACACGATGTCCTTTGTTACCACCGTTCCATTACAATACGCGGTGTCCTTAGTTACCACTATTTTCATTACAATACGCGGTGTCCTTAGTTACCACCATTTCCAATTAAATTTCACGGTTTCCTTAGTTACCACCGTTTCTATTTAAAACACACGGTATCTTTAGTTACCACTGTTTTCATTTAAAATAATATACAGTACAAAAATAGGGAGATAGTACTCGTCAGCCCGGAATATCATTTAAAAATCATTTGAGTTTTCAAAACGTATAAATATGGATGAGTTTGCAAAAATAGTATTTAAACCTGGACTGATTTCAAATAATATGCAAGTCATGAAAATAACGATCCTTGAAGGATCCTACAAGTCGGCACAAGGCCCCAAACATGGCATCAAGCCCAAATATCATCAATATAATACGCGAAGAAATCGCCAACATAGTACAATGCATCCCTCGGATTAGACCGAGTCATAATTTCCAGCATATACAACCCCACACTAGCCATGAAGTGCGTGTCTAGCCTCATAATAGCGTCACAACGTGATATACCGTGGCTTCAAACCCTCGGGTAATCATCTACACCCATTACTCACCTCAAGCCGGCTATAAACTAGCTTTCAATGCCTTTCTCTGGAGAATTAACCTCCGCAGAGTCCAAATCTGGTCAAAACCAATGGGAATACGTCAAAATAGGCTAATGGAACATAACCCAATCGAAATAACTCGAAATACACCCAAAAATACGAAGTTGGCAAAACCCGAGCCTTGTGCCACTTCTCGAAAAATTATGAAATTCAAATTTCAGAATCCTCGTCTCGCCACGAGTCCATACATATTACAAGAATCTGAGCCCATTTGACCCCTCAAATCAACACTTTAAGGTTCACTTGGGTTTCAAGCCCTAACCTCCATTTTTGACATTTAAAATCTTGATTTCTTAGTGTTTGATCCATGATTTCACTCTATAATGATGCACTTTAGGTCCAAGAGATCATACCTGAAGAATTCCTTAGAAAATCTATCCGAAATCACCCTCAATCGCCATGTCCGAAGTTCCAACTCGTCTTCTCTTTCAAAAATATTAAAACACACTATTTTATTAAAACTGCTCAATTCCCGCTTCAGCGGTATTTTTCCGCTTCAGTGGCCTTCGCTTCCGCGCCCAAAATCTCACTTCTGCGATCTAGCCCTATCCTCAACGGTCGCTTCACCGCTTTCGCGACTCCAGCTTACGCGGTCCCCTTGACCGCTCGTGCTATCTCTGACGTTCCCCCTTGGCTGCTTCTGCGGCTACTCGTCCGCTTTTGCGGACACCGCTTAAGAGGTCCCTAGCCCGCTTCCGCGAAAATACCAGAAGCAGCACGTTCTTTTTATGCTTAACTCCAAAGTTCCTCGTTTTAACCATCCGGAATCACCCAGGGGCCCCCTAGACCCCAACCAAAACCACCAACCTTCTCCAAAACATCCTACGAACTTGTTCCAGTCCTAAAAACACATCTTTAAACACAAAAATCATCAAATCATAGCGGATTAATGCCTAAGTTCAACCATAGCTTCCGAACTATTATTCGAACCAAAACCCAACCAAACGACATCCGAATGACCCGAAAATTTACAGACATATCCAAAATCACCTAATGAAGCTACTGCAACTCTCAAAATTCCATTCCGACCCCCAGATCAAAATCTTACCTATCAACTGGAATTCGCCGAAATTCAACTTTAGCCAATTCAAGCCTAATTCTCCACCGGACCTCTAAATTCAATTCCGTCTTCTCTCCCAAGACATAAATCACCATCCATAACTAGTCGAATCACCTGAAATACATTTCGTGCCCTCTAACTCATAAGTCAACATCTGGTTGACTTTGCCAACTTAAGCTTTCCCTAAAGAGACTATGGGTCTCATTTCTAACCACATCCAACCCAACACACCTCAAACCCACCAAACGCATATATTAACACACGGGGAAGCATAATACGGGAATAACGGGGCTGAAATACGTATGACGACGGGTCGGGTCGTCACAACGTATATTTGGGCCTGCAACCCAATCTATTTGTGTTCTTGTGTGTTAAACTGCTTTGGGCCCAATATACTAAAATCATAGATTTAAGGGATGTTTTCCTATCTATACCATATTCCAAACCTTATTACCAAAAATGTTCATAATTTGGTATTTACCCGTCTAGTCCATAGTTTGATTATAAAATCTGTACCAAACAAAAAATAGGTAGATTCTACATTAAAAAGGCGCCAAATTTGTAGGAATCAGATTTAATGGTGATTCTATCACCATTAATTTCAAAATTTAAAACAGAAGCAAATCCATTGCAGCGTAATTCTCTCCTTCTCCATATATTTTTGACCATTGATAGCAATTAAAAAGCTTGAAAGCTTTGAATTCAAATTTGAATTTTCAAAAATCATTATTTGTTTGGATTGGATGTTGTTGTAAATAATTTGAAATATGTTTAGGAGTTTATATCTCAATTTTGAGGGGTTTTGGTGAAGATTATACTTGGTTTTGATTGAATTAGAAGAAGACATATTTTTCCAGAAATTATAGTTAAATTATAGAATTGTAGATAAATTGTAGATAAAATGTAGATAAATTGTAGATAATTTGTAGATAAATTGTAGATTGGTAAGACTAAAACTTCTAAAAGTCTTATACAATTATGTCGAAAATACCAATTATGCTACAATTGAAATGAGAATTGGGGTATTAAAATTCAATGTATTCACTTTGTAGATATCTTGTTTAAAATTTCTACAAATAAAATACAAATCAGTTAAAGTATTGTATAAAGTTGTTGTTTTTAAGAGTGTCTACAAAATTACTACATTTATACTACAATTATACTACAATCTTGTGTCAAAAAAAATTTTGACAACAAAATTTGCTTCATCTACAAAATTTATATATACAAACTACAAGAACTATAGTACGTACATTTAATAAAATTGTTCCATTTAAAAGCTAGGACAAGCACGTTCTTCTTTTCAACTCGCAGCGGATAGTTTAGAGGGAGAAAAATACAATTTAATTTTTGAAATAATTTTAATGAAAATAATAAGAATCTCAGAATCCATGAAACACCACACTGTTAGCTTCCTTACTGCTCAATAAAATATGAATAAGTAGTAAAATCTAATTAAATCAACTATGTAATCAAGTCCATAAAGTCTCAATCCTAACCTTAGGACAAATTATCGTACCAACAATAATTGCTTAGATAATTCTAAAAAGATTGCATCTACCTTAGGAAAACCAAAACTAAATCAACAATGTAGTCAAAGTTTAGGGCCCGCTTATTTAATGTACTTCACAAATTGGAGAATATATGCTCCTAAAATCATGCCTAGAATAAATGAAGCAATAATTATACCCTAAATTTGAAATATGCTATATAAATTGAAATTTGGTATGCCTAAATGTAATAAACACGAACCTTTAACATGGGAGGTAATAAGGTTTGGTATATGGTATACATAGGTAAAACTCCCTAGATTTAAAGGTTTAAGCCCCTTTGAATGATGTTAATAACAATTGATTTGGTAATTGATTAAGTAGGGCTCCTTCTTTTATTATTAGAGACAAATCAAATAGAGAATCATAGTTTACTTTAGGATTGGTCTTTAAATAAAAATGCGATGAACCTCGCCGAATAAATTGCATAAATTGCTGGGCCCTCTTTAGATATAGATATTAAAGTACTTAAATCTAGAAAATGAACACTCTATATGCAAATCTCTACTGAAAAGGAAGTCTCACTGATGTCTTAACTAAGCTATTTTGTACTACTGCAATATTTTTTTTTTCCTTTTGTTTTTTGCATGTGATTTCCATATATATACATTCCCAAATATGCAAACATGGCAAACCATAAAGGAGTCTTCTCCTTCTCTTCTTCTTCCTCCTCCTCCTAACTTCTTCTGTTTCTACTCCCTCTCAGTTAAGTTGGCAGCACACGTGGCATTGAATAAGTTACTATATTTATATTGCATGTAATAATCATATTAAAAGTTGCTATTAAAAAAATGAATTCATTCAAAACAAAAATAAAAAATTTAAAAACTAAATTAGTTTCACATAAAAAGATATCTTTTTGACAGATTAATAAAAAAATACCACACAACTGAAACGGAGGGAGTAGCTAATCAAATCAATGATCAACCTTCATATAAAAAAGTAACTAGCATATCTCTTCATAAAATAGAAGATCCTTACTCTAGCTTGTTTTGTTTAATATTAGCTAGTTGGTCGCCCAATTTTTCACATATTCATCGTAGATAGAACGGAAAACGGCAAAACCGGTCACCTATTGAGTTAAAAATGTCCCCACAGTTATTTTTCTATAATTTCTGGAAATATGTCGTCTTCTTCTTTTTCTTCGAGTTTCAATATGAAATTCAGTCAAAACCAAGTCTAATCTTCACCAAAACTCCTCAAAATTGAGATATAAACTCCTAACATATTCCGAATTATTTACAACAACACAAAATCCAAACAAATAATGACTTTTGAAAACCGAATTTTAATTCAAAAGCTTTCAAGCTTTTTAATGGCTATCAATGGTGGAAAATATATGAAAGAATAGATTTTTCCAACTTTGGGATTTTTGACATGATTTCGTGTAGTTGATAGAGAAAAAGATGAAGAACAAATATAATTTCGACTATTTGAATACTGATGTCGACGAAGAACAATTTTGTATTCTACAATTTGTATTGTGTTGTAGAATTAGTAAAAGCAATTTGATTACTGGAGCTTCTGAAGCTTGCGTTTTTTAGAATTGTAGTTGAATGAGAGAAGAGACAATTATGTTGTAGAAGGAGAGAATTGCGCAGTTTGTTGAATTGCCTTTCCGTTTTAAAATACGTATTTAATGGGGACAGAATCAAACGCAGATTTTGTTCCTTCATTTTAGCGCGTTTAATGGAAAAATCAACCTATTTATGGATTGGTATTTAAATTATAGTAAAAGCGTGGACTGGGCGGGTAAATAACAAATTATGAACATTTATGGTAATAAGGTTTGATATATGGTATCGATAAGAAAAAATCCCTTTATTTAATTAGGGCCATGGTTTAAAATTGGTCCAATAAAAAGTTTGGCGCGTGTAATTTAAGTAAAGGTTTTTTTTTAATTTTGGCATTGACCATTATTTGTTGAGACATAAGTGAGCTAAAAAGATAACGATGAGGTCATTTTTGGCTCAATAGGTGAATGGAGGGTACATTTACCAAGTCAAATGGTTTGAGGGAAAGTTTGGCCCTTTTTCGTAGATAGAATTAAGTTATGTAAACTGACCCTTTAAGAAGTTTTTACACAACCAAATATAATATAACTAAACGAAATAGGTTATTACCTTATTTCTAAGTTATCAAATTTTGCTACGAAGAAGAATTATCTATTGTTGCACCTTTTATTTAACTTTATGTGTTTAAAGTCATTGGAATTAGTTTGTAAGATGGAGGAGAGTCAGAGAAGATGGAATTCGATATAATTGGAACAACACATAGGAGCAAAACATAAAGTGGTAAGGAGGTCTTTACTATATGAAGTACAAGTTCGAATGAATTCAATAGTTTTTGCAATTTTATATTTGTATTAAAATATTTATTAAAAACGTATAACTATTTAATGACAAACTTCGTAATTAAGACGAATTAAAAAGTTAGTGGCAAATTTAGAACTCATAAAATTATACGTCCACACTCCATCTCTTGAACGAAAGGGGTTCTATCTTGCATCCAAGACCTTTATATATACTTTCCTTCTCATAATAGATCCTTCATCATCTATAGAAATATAACAAACTACATCGATCTCCTCAACATCTCACAAAAATGGAAAATCTTTACGCCATAGTCCATTACTGGCTAGTTGGTCACCCAATTATCAGCCAATTTGAGTTTAAGCATGGTCAAACTTTTGGTACCACATTGTTATTTCCCATAGTGTCAATGTTCATGTACTTATCTTTCACTATATTATCTCTCCTTTTCCCATCACTCCTTCCCATGATTTCCACCGCCACCCTCCGTCGTATCACCGCCACCCACAGCCTCATCCTCTGTATCCTCTCGCTTCTCATAGTCGTGGGTTGCAGCCTCTCGGTGGTCCACCAAGTGGCGGCCCACGATTGGACTTGGGTCGTCTGCTATAGCAGGTTAAATAACTACACTAATATCATCCCACGAGGACCGATTTTCTTTTGGGCTTACGTGTTCTACCTGTCCAAGATTCTTGAATTTATAGACACTTTTAATAATCCTAAGTAGTTCAAGATCACGGCGGCTCTCGTTCCTCCACGTGTACCACCATGCAATGGTGCCACTATTGTGTTACATGACTTTAAAAAATAGCCAGTCGATGTTGCATACTGGAGTGATCGCTAATGCTTCTGTTAATGTACTAATGTACACTTATTACTACCTATCTGCTATAGGAAAAAGGCCATGGTGGAAAAAACTGGTCACTAACGTTCAAATTTTGCAGTTCATATTTTGCTTTTTGTGTTTGGGTGCAGTGATTTACTATCACTTGACTAGTGAGTTTGGGTGCTCGGGAATTGGTGTCTGGTTCTTCACTATCAGTTTTAATGTTTCACTTTTAGCACTTTTTCTCAACTTTCATTTCAAGACGTATGCCAATAACGTCAAGAAAAACCGTCAGGATAAGCTGGTTAAACAAAAATAATATTTTATTGTTTTACTTTTATATGCCTTGGAGTATATGCACATGTATTCATAAATAAGAATCCTGATTTACTGGAGTGATATTTAAGGAGAGGTTATTTAATTTAACGTTATATTGAACTTTTCTAATCATTCATAAAAGTTTAAATGCTTAGTTGCTTTTATGTATTTTCTAACCAGTTATTGTACATTGTGTGTTGTACATATTTCTGTCTATATCATATTTGATAAATTTGATATTTATAAATATAAACCTACATATTTTGAAAATAAAAGCTTGAGTCATTTCACCTTACCCCCAAAAACGTTCGTTTGAGTCGTTTTATATTAAAGTGATATTTAGAGTCAGGATAATAGACGACACAGCCAAATAAAAAAGAAATATTAATTGATTAATTTTCCAGTCTAATTTAAATATTTGATACTTATAAAAGAAAAATAGTTACGGCCTAGTTCAGAGGCGAAGCCCGAATTAGAAGCTTGTGGGTTTAGGATTCTAGTTCGTTTATGTTATTGGGTTTTAATTTGAGTCATTTCCACTAACCTTCGGAATCATTGGGTTGTTTCGTTTTTATATTAAAGAGATATATCTGTTAGAGTCGTGAAAATAGACGATGCAGCCAATATATATATATTACCCTTCTTGTTTAATCATCTTTTACCACCTTAACGAAACAAGAAATGGAAGCTTCTAATTCTAAAAGAAGTTATATATATAATCCGCAACTGAATTATTCCTTTTATTTGTCAATAATCATCTATTATATTTTTGGGGGTTTGGATAATAAAGAAATTATCCTACCGCCAAAATTTCATGACTGGATCGAAACAAAAAAAATTGAAAAAGATAGAAAACTAATCAAGAATATCGTCAGATTCTAAGAGGCAAATTTAAAATTTAAGTTCTACGAATTCAAGCTTTTAGCATTGAAGATTTGAAGTTAAGAGTTTATATTTATAATTTGTTGTAACTTTATTACTCTTTCTGTTTCAATTTATGTGAACCTATTTCTTTTTTAGTCCGTGCCAATGTGACGATCCGCCCGGTCGTCTTTGGAATTTATACCCCGTTTCCCCATTAATTGTTTCCCCTAAGTTTATTTCTACTATTTTGATTTGCCAGGACGTTCGGTGATAGAATTCAGAGTATTTTGGGACACTTAGTCCCTAAATGAGAGCTTAAGTGTTGGAAAGTGGTCGTAATTGGAACAGTGTGAAGACGACCTCGGAATGAAAATCTGATAGTTCCTAGCTCCGTTAGGTGATTTCGTGGTTGGGAGCTTATTCAGAATGTATTTTGGATGTTCATAGCTCATTTAGACTAGAAATGCCGAAAGTTAGAATTTTGAAGTTTTCAGTCCGAGAGTGAAATTTTGATTCGAGGGTCGAAATGGGATTCTGGAAGTTGCTGTAGCACCGTCATGTCATTTGGGACGTACTTGCAAAGTTTCAGGTCAATCGGACGAGGGCTATAGGTTTTGAATCGAAAGCGTATTTTGGATGAACTTGAAGTTCTTATGCTTGAATCTTCGATTTAATCGAGGTTTTGGTGTTGTTTTATGTGTTTTATGGATTGGTGTAAGTTTGAATAAGGTAAAAGGTTATGTCGATGTTTTTGGTTGAGGTCTCGGGGGCCTCGGGATGTATTCGGGTGGTTAAATGGAGATTTCGGAGGTTGTTGCATAGTTTTGTTCAGCTACTTCTGTTGTTTCCACATCTGCGGAAAAGGAGTCACATAAGAGGTTCCGCAGATGTGGCATCTGTGGTCGTATAACGGTCAGAGAAGGGAGGCTTGGATCGCAGAAGCGGAAGGGAGCCCACAAAAGCGGTCCTGGATCGCAAAAGCGGTCCATGGGGGACTTTAGTTAAACCGCAAATGCAGTTGATTTTCCGGACAAGGGGGACCGCAGAAGCGGTCCTGGACCGCAAAAGCGGAAATCACTGTGATGTTGAAGGTTTATCCGAGGCTTAATTTTCAAATGTTGGAAAAATCAAGTTTGAGCTCGGGCAAAGGCAATTTTGAGAGGGTTACGAAGAGGAGATTTTTGGGTAACGTTTCTATGATCCTTCTTAGTTATATTTCATCGTTAGTTGTTAAATCCATCATTTAAATTCGAATTAAGAATCAAAAATAGAAGAATTTGGGTGAAAGTTTATTGACTAAATATTAGGTTTTGAGGGGCATTCGACCTCCGATTTCAGAGATTTTATACAGTTAGACTCGTGAGAGTACGAGGTTTCTGAAAATGTGAAAATTATTCGGGTTGGAGACGTTTTCTTGTGGGGTGTTTTGGTCATTTTACTTATTTTTGCGCCTTAGCTTCAATTTTAATAGTGGAATTGATTGCTTGCGATGTTATTTACAATATGTAATTAGTTTGAATAGATTTGGGCCACTCGGAGTCGGATACTCGTGGCACGGGAATCATTTCTTAGTGATTTTGTACCGGTTCGAGGTAAATGACCTGTCTAACTTTGTGTGGGGGACCTCTCCCTTTAGAATATCTTGATTGTTGTTTGGAGTGCCTTATGCGCGAGGTGACGAGCATGTACTTGTGCTAATTATTGAAAATTCACCTTACTTGACTTATTTAGAATGTGTTCTTCATGTATTTAACTGTTATAAATGCAAATTTCACTTGTTTTAACTTAGGGAAAACATGCTAGTTAGCTTACTTGTTCTATTTGGTTAAATTGCAATATCTGCTCTTCATGAAGCATTCTCGACTCTAGATTCTACGTGTTGTCTTTACTTAGCATTTGTACATTATTGAAGTGCTATGATGTGTTTACGATTGGGTCTACGGGTTCAATTCCCGGGAGATCCTCAGATATTGGTATGATAGCCTACGGTTTCAATTCCGGGGAGATCCTCATATATTGGTATGATGGACTACGGGTTCAATTCCCAGGAGAATCCTCACATATTGGTATGATGGACTACGAGTTCGATTCCCGGAAGATCCTCCAGATATTTGGTAAGATGGACTACGGGCTCAATTCCCGGAAGATCCATATGGCACCCTGATATTGAGTGATACTTAGTTGTGTTATTTTCCTTATTTAGCTTAATTGTTATTGACTTGCAGCTTCTATACTATTTTATCATTGCTTTTCCTGTGCATTTTCTGCCTTACCCTATTCCCTATTGTTGTTATGTTTATTCTCATTAGGGCCCTGACCTTCCTCGTCACTACTCAACTGAGGTTAGGCTTGGCACTTACTGAGTACCGCTGTGGTATACTCACGCCTCTTCTGTGCATGTTTTTCATGTGCAAATCCTGGTACTTCTGGTTGAGCGCACTATCTGTGATCCATGAGCTATACTCGGAGACTTGAGGTATGCATCTGCCACGTCCGCAGATCCGGAGAGTCTCCCTCTCATTCTACCTATGGTTAGCTAGTTACTATTTTGTTCTCTTGTATTAGACTATTCTGGTGTTTAGAGCATCGTACGTTTCCTATAGCATGTGTTGCCCGTGGGTTTCTGGGTCTTGGAGGTTGTTTCAGTATTTTGTGTTGATGTGTATGTGCCAAGCGGCAAATCTACACATTTCCTTATGTTATTCAGTATTTTGTTATTGTTTTTCGTACAGATTGTTGAATTTCGCAATGTGTTAGGCTTACCTAGTCGCGAAGACTGGGTGCCGTTATTACAAGTTCACAATTGGTGAACTAGGGTCGTGACAAGTTGGTACCAGAGCTCTAGGTTCATAGGAGTCACGGGACACAAGCCGGTTTATTAGAGTCTCGGTGATCGGTACAGAGACATCTATACTTATCTACGGGAAGCTATGTAACAGTTTAGGAAAAATATTAACTTCATTGAATTCCTTGTCGTGCTATGTTTTTGACATCGACTCTAAACTTCTGTTCTCTATTCTCTCACAGTTGGTGAGGACACGCACGACCCAGGATAATCAGGCACCCGCACCCCCTCCTGCAGCCGCTAAAGGTAGAGGACCGGGAAGGGGTCGTGGACACGCGCGGGGTTCAGCTAGAGCACCTGCGCAAGCTCCCGCTGAGGTACCACCAACGGATCCAACCAGGACTCACGCACCTGACACGCCCACAACCACCACTACTCCAGCTATTCAGGAGCAATTGACATAGTTTATGAGCATGTATACTACGCTGTCACAAGCAGGGTTGCTCTCCTTTCCTACAGCCACATCCCGTAGCCCGCACTCCAAAGCAGAAGGTGTATATGGGATAGATCCAGATATTATCCCTGTCCATCCTGCAGTATCGGTTCTGTCCGGGGATGGGGCACCTGCTTCGAAGGATGAGCAGCGTAGACTGGAGAGGTTCAAGAAGTATGACCCTCCTGCTTTCAGCAGGCTAGCTACAAATGATGCTTTGGGGGGTTTTTGGAGGATTGTCACCGCATCTTTTGCACCATGGGTATTACTGCCTCCAGCGGGGTTTCTTTCGCAGCTTTCCATCTTCGGGGAGCAGGCTATGACTGGTGGCGCACCTTTGAGTTAGATAGTCCGAACGAGGCTGCCTCCCTGACATGTACTCAGTTTTCAGATACGTTTGAGAGGGAGTTTGTTCCCTAGAGCCTCCGAGATGCATGACGCATGGAGTTTGAGCATTTGCACCAGGGCCCTATGACTGTCTCTGAGTATGCCATCTGTTATACTAGGTTGGCCAAACATACACCGGCTTTGGTGGCTACTGTTCGTGAGAGGTTTCGCCGGTTTATTAAGGGTCTTATTTCTCTCATCAGGTCTGGCATGTCTCGAGAGTTGGATATTGATATACCCTATCAGGAGATAGTGAGCATAACCAGGAGGATAGAGGGTATGCATGCTAGAGAGCGAGAGAGGAAAAAAAGGCCAATAGGTCTCGAGACTCGGGTCATTACTCTGGTACCCATACATTTGCAGCAGGACATCATGGTAGGGGCTATACGGGTCGCCCAGTTCACTCAGCTCTTCATTCATCCAGCTGTACTCCAGCCCCCTAGATCTCAGGAGCCTATTATGCACCTCCGGTTTCTAGTGTGCCTCCTGCGTGTGGTACTTCCAGAGGTCAGTCTAGCGGGGGTGGGCCCAGTCATTCATAGCCACCGCACTCTCCCAGAGCTTGTTATGAGTGCGGGGATACCCTCCACCTGGTTAGAGAGTGCCCCAGACGTGGGAGGGGTGTGCCTTTCTCAGACTCCACAGCCTCAGCATGCTCCACAAGGTCAGTAGGCCATCGTTCCAGCTCCAGATGCCACTCCACTTGCCCAGCTAGCCAGGGGCGAAGATCAGGGAGATAGAGGTCTCCCTCGAGGGAGGTGCCGGGCTAGATTTTATGCTATTCCTGATCATGTAGTGGTTGTCGCCTCTGATTCTGTTATCACATGTATTATATTGGTTAGTCACAAAGAGGCATCAGTTCTATTCGATCCAGACTCTACTTATTCTTACGTGTCATCTTATTTTGCTTCGTATTTGGGTACAGCCCAAGAGACCTTGAGCTCTCATGTTTATGTTTCTACTCCCGTGTGTGATTCCCTTATTGTGGACCGCATATATCGATCATGTTTTGTTACTATTCGTGGTTTTGAGACCAGGTCAGATCTTTTATTACTTGATATGGTTGATTTCGATATTATCTCGGGCATGGACTGGTTGTTGCCCCTGTATCCTATTCTTGATTGTCACGCTAAGACCGTGACGCTGGCTATGCCAGGTATTCCGTATATTGAGTGAAGTGGTACTTTTGATCACACTCCCAGCAGGGTTATATCTTTTCTTAAATCTCAATGTATGGTTGATAAGGGGCTTGCCGCATATTTAGCTTATGTAAGAGATGTCAGTGCTGATACCCCTTTTGTTGACTGTGTCCCAGTAGTACGGGATTTCCCCGATTGTGTTTCTAGCTGATCTTCCAGGCATGCCGCCCGATCGGCATATTGAAATTGGTATTGATTTGTTGCCGGGCACTCAGCCCATATCAATTCCTCCTTACCGTATGGCTTTTCCTGAGTTGAAGGAGTTGAAGGATCAGTTGTAGGAATTGCTTGATAAGGGTTTTATTCAACCCATTGTTTCACTATGGGGTGCTCCTATCTTGTTCTGGAAAAAAAAGGATGGTTTTATGCGTGTGTATCGATTATCGTAAGTTGAACAAGGTTACACTGAAGAACCGATATACTTTGCCTCGTATCGATGACCTATTTGACCAGCTTCAGGGAGCACGAGTGTTTTCTAAGATTGATTTGCACTCAGGTTACCACCAGTTAAAAATTCGGGAGCCGAATATCCCGAAGATTGCTTTTAGAACTCGGTATGGTCATTACGAGTTCCTTGTCATATCATTTGGGCTGATCAATGCCCCAACAGCTTTTATGCATTTGATGCACAGTGTATTCAGGCCTTATCTCAACTCGTTTGTCATTATTTTCATAGATGATATTCTTGTATACTCCCGACTTTGGGAAGGTCATGAGCAACACCTGAAGATAGTGCTTCAGACCCTGAGAAAAAACAAATTATATGCGAAGTTCTCAAAATGTGAGTTTTGGTTGAGTTCGATGGAATTCCTAGGCCACGTGGTGTCGAGTGAGGGCATTCGGGTAGATCCGAAGAAGGTGGAGGTCGTGCAGCCTAGGCCCCCCTCAGCTACAGAGATCCGGAGTTTCTTAGCATGGCAGGGTATTACCGTCGTTTTGTTGAGGGGTTCTCATCGATTGAAGCCCCTATGGCTAGATTGATCCAGAAGGGTGCTCCCTTTAAGTGGACAGACGAGTGTGAGGTGAGGTTTCAGAAGCTCAAGACGGCTTTCACTTCAGCCCCTATTCTGATTTTTCCTATTGGTTCGGGGTCCTATGCAGTTTATGATGCTTCACGAGTCGGACTTGGAGCAGTGTTGGTGCAGGATGGTAGGGTGATTGCCTATGCGTCCAGACAATTGGAGGTAAATGAAAAGAACTATCTTGTCCATGACCTTGAGATAGCTGCTATTGTTCATGCCTTGAAGAGCTGGCATCGTATTTGTACAGCATGCCTTGTGAGAATTACACGGATCATCGGAGTTTACAGCACTTTTTCAAGCAGAAGGATCTGAACTTGCGCCAGAGGAGATGGTTGGATCTACTGAAGGGTTATGATATTACTATTCTTTATCACTAGGGCAAGGCCAATATGGTAGCCGATGCCTTGATTCGCCGGGCGGAGAGTTTGGGGAGTTTGGCATATTTAATAGCTTCAGAGAGACCTATAGTGATGGATGTTCAGGCTTTAGTCAGTCAGTTCGTGAGATCTGACCTTTCAGAGCCCAGTCGGGTTCTAGCTTGTGTGGTTTCTCGGTCTTCATTGTTTTATCGTATCAGGGAATGACAGTATGATGACCCTCATTTGCTTGTCCTTAGGAACACAGTTGAGCATGGCGATGCTAGGGATGTGACTATTGGAGATGACGGGATATTGAGGATGCAGGGTCGGATCTGTGCACCCGATGTTGATGATATTCGGGAGTTAATATTGATAGAGGCCCATAGCTCGTGGTACTCCATCCATCCGGTGCCCCGCGAAGATGTATCAGGATCCAAGGTATCATTACTGGTGGAGGCGAATGATGAAGGACATAGCAGAGTTTGTAGGTAGATGCCTCAACTGTCAACAAGTAAAGGCTGAGCACTAGAGACTGGTAGGGTTACTCCAGCAGATGGAGATTTCGGAGTGGAAATGGGAGAAGATCTCTATGGATTTGTGAGTGGTCTCCCACTGACGGTGAAGACATTTGATTCTATTTGGGTTGTTGTGGATCAGCTGACCATGTCCGCTCATTTCATTCCAGTGTGTACTTCTTACTCAGTAGAGCGGTTGGCGGGGATTTATATCAGGGAGATTGTCCGTCTGCATGGCATTGCAGTTTCTATCATCTCAGACAGGGGTTCAGTGTTTACATCACGGTTTTGGAGGGCTGTCCAACAGGAGTTGGGTACCCAGCTGAATATGAGCACAACTTTTCACCCTTAGACGGAGGGACAGTCCGAGCGCACTATTCAGATTCTTGAGGATATGCTCCGTGCATGCACGATTGAATTTAGAGGGTCTTGGGATCAGTTCTTGCCATTGGTTGAGTTTGTGTACAATAATAATTATCAGTCTAGTATACAGATGGTGCCATATGAGGCCTTATATGGTAGGAGATACAGATCCTCGGTGGGTTGGTTCTATCTGGGTGAGGCCAGGGTAATGGGCACTGATTTGATACAAGATGCGGTCGAGAAGGTTATGGTGATTCAGGATAGACTCCATACGGCCCAGTCAAGAAAGAAGAGTTACACAGACCGGAAGGTTCGTGATGTTTCCTTTATGGTTGGTGAGTGGGTTTTACTTCGGGTCTCGCCTATGAAAAGGTGTCATGAGGTTTTGAAATAAAGGAAAGTTGAGCTTGAGGTTCATTGGCCCATTTGAGATTTTGAAGCTAGTTGGGGAGGTTGCTTATGAGCTTGCCTTACCTCCCAGTTTGCCGGGGTTCATCCGGTATTTCATGTTTGGATGCTTCAGAGGTATAACGGTGACATGTCTCACGTGTTGGAGTTCAATTCAGTCCAGTTGGACAATGACTTGTCCTATGTTGAGAAGCTAGTGGCAATATTAGACAGGCATGTCCAAAAGCTCAGGTCAATGGATATAGCTTCAGTAAAGGTTCAGTGGCAGTGTAAGCCGGCCAAAGAGGCGACTTGGGAGATCAAGCGAGATATGCGCAGCCGATACCCTCATCTTTTTGCTACTTCAGGTATGTTCTCTATGCTCGTTCGAGGATGAACGAATGTTTAATTGTAGGAGGATGTGACGACCCGGCCGGTCATCTTTGGAATTTATGCCCCATTTCCCCATTAACTGTTTCCCCTAAGTTCATTTATGCTATTTTGGTTTGCCGGGATGTTCGGTGATTGAATTCGGAGACTTTTGGGACACTTAGTCCCTAAATGAGAGTTTAAGTGTTGGAAAGTGGTCCGTAATTGGAACAATATGAAGACGACCTCGGAATGGATATCTGATGGTTCCGTTAGACCCATTAGGCGATTTCGGGGTTGAGAGCATGTTCGGAATGTATTTTGGATGTCCGTAGCTCATTTAGGCTAGAAATGCCGAAAGATAGAATTTTAATATTTTCAATTCGATAGTGAAGTTTTGATCCAGGGGTCGGAATGGGATTCTGGAAGTTGTGGGTAGCACCATCATGTCATTTGGGACGTTCGTGTAAAGTTTCAGGTTAATCAAACAAGGGATGATTAGGTTTTGAATCGAAAGCGTATTTTGGGTGAACTTGAATTTCTTATGCTTGAATCTTCTATTTAATCAATGTTTTGGTGTTGTTTTTGGTGTTTTAAGGATTGGTGTAAGTTTGAATAAGGTAAAAGGTCATGTCGGTGTTTTTGGTTGAGGTCCCAGGAGCCGCGGGATGTATATGGGTTGATAAACGGAAATTTCGGAGGTTGTTGCATGGCATTGTTCAGCTGCTTCTGTTGTTTCCGTATCTGCGGAAAAGGAGCCGCATAAGCGGTTCCATAGATGCGGCATTTGTGGTCGCATAAGCGGACAGAGAAGGGAGGCTTGGACCGCAGAAGCGGAAGGGAGCCCGCAAAAGCGGTGACCGCAAAAGCGGTCCTAGATCACAAAAGCCGTCCCTGGGGGACTTCAGTTAAACTGAAAATGCGGTTGATTTTCCGCACAAGCCGGACCGTAAAAGCGGAAATCACTGTGATATTAAGGGTTTTTCCGAGGCTTATTTTCAAAAGTTTGGAAAAAAAAGTTTGAGCTCGGGCAAAGGCGATTTTGAGAGGGTTGTTTGGCGTAACATCGATTTAAAGGTTTAATAACAGCCAGTATTTAAAGCTAAAGTGGATTTAGCCGTGCACTTTATCCGCTCCAGGCAGGTGGCCGTTATGCGGTGTTGTGGTGCTTAAATTGGCTTGGGATCCTTACCTGCTTTACTTACTGCTACTGATATTGTACCTTTAGCCCACTGTTATTCCATTCCCTTCCCTTTTGGTATCTGAGCCTCAGTATCAGATTAGTACTATTACTACTTTCCTAAAATCTTGCCAAAGAAAATTTAGCTAGTCATAGTATTACGCACCTTATTTTGCTCCATTATTTCCTTAGTTGATGCTAGATTTTTGCAAGAGTAAGAGTATGTGAGAGAGAGTGTCAAGAGTGATTTTATTATACAAGAGTAAGAAGAGTTGATGCCTCCCTTCTCTTTACAAAGTCCTCTATATAGGCAAAGAATAGATACTCCCCTAATCAAGACAAAAAACTTTTCCTAATAAGACTAAAATCTTTCCTAAAAATACTACACTTCTTGAAATAATACAAGACTAAAAAATAAAACTTTTAATCAATACTAAGAAACAAAACTATTAATCAAGACTAGAAAACAAAATTATTAATCAAGACTAAAAGATAAAACTAAAAGACAAAACATTGAAAAATGCTAGCCCAAATACTACATTTGTCTTGGAATTTGTTAGCAAGACTTATACGAAAGTTGCTTTAGTCTTCAATTTGCTTGTCTTCAATTTGCTTGTCTTCTTCTTCTTTTTCTTTTTCCATAGTTGGTGGCGGATAAACTTTAGGAATGTCTTCTTTTTGATTGCAATATCTGCAATGGTGTAGGTTGAATAAATCCTTTAATTGTTGACATAGTAGATATTTTGTCTTTTGTGTCAGCTGCTTCGAATATGTTCTTACTGCATTAGTTGTTGGTGTAGTTTCCCAATTTGCAAGGGTAGTAATCCACCTTGGTAGTTCTTCTATGTCTTTTGTCGTCTTGGCATTTGAGTAGATAATTGTGCTATTTTTGCTGTTGTAGATCCACTTTCCTCCTTCTTCATAACTGCTTATTAGCTCTTGAATAATAACTTTGATCATAATAGCTCTTTTGTTTTGTAGAAATTCTACTATTTCTTGAATAGTTAGATCAGGTTGTTCTATAGGCTCTTCACACATAATTGTTCTTGTTAATCCTATCTTCACTGCTGTGATAGAATGATATATTTCTTGTGGTGTAACTTCACAGGGTGCTGAATAAATCCTAATAAATATTAAGTCTGCTTTGGTAATTTCCAAGTATTATTTTACTACTTGGTATAATTCTGGTATATGTTGTAGGTTATCTCCATCTTGTGTATATACTGCATGCAATAGTCCATAGTTATACATAGTTTGTACTAATTTTGGATCTGATTTATTTAGGGCAATTAATTTATTATATCCTTTCAGAGGTTTAGTTTGCCATCCAATTAATTTTTCTAGGTTAAAGTCTGGCGATTGTATATTTTTATTTAGGTAATTGGCAACTTGTATAAACTGGTTGAGGTAGTTGTATATCCTTTGTACAAATTGGTTTTGTGTAGGTTTTTTGGTAATTTCACTGTAGGTATTTGTTTGGGGTTTTGGTAGTTGGTAAATAAAGTCTGTCCTTTTTGGAATAGGTTGTTCTGGTCTAAGTTGGATATTGAAAGGTTTAAGTTTTTTGGTTTGGTGAGTAGTAACTTCTAATCCTTTATCTTTTTTGTCATATTTTTCTTGGCTAATTGTTATCTCTTTAAATTCTTGTAGATCTATTTGTTCTTTTTTGCTATCTTCCATTTGGCTAATTCTATTTTCCAGCTTTTCAATATTTTTCTCCATACCTTTTAAGTTTTGTAATATGTCTTGTAATAGCTTTTGTACTATTTCCCCTTGTTCAGGTTGTACCTGTCAATCATAATAAAATGCTTCTTTATAAGCTCATAGTTATTCCTGTATCATATGTCTAGATAAGAAATCTGCAATAAAATTGTCTTTAGTACTAATTAGTTCGATATCAAAATTAAATAAAGATATTTGACATACTATATTTCTAATATTTCTGGTAGTAATTGATTGATTCTTTAAATCCTTTGTTAACCAAAATTTAACTTGGGTATTATCTGTTCTTAATATAAAATGTGTATGTGCTATATATATCTCATAGTATAATAATGCTTTTAATACGCTCAATAATTCCTTTCTATTTATTTCCCATTTTATTTCATTTTCTTTGAAAGTTCCTGAATTGAATGATGTAATATGTTGTGTGTTATTTTCCATATTTACATATGTTAACATACTTCCAAAAGCATAATCTGATGCATCTGTATAAACTATCCATTTTATTTTTTCAACATAAATCTAGAAGTAATGGATAATGAAACAGTAATGGATTTAAATGCTTGTTTGTATGCTTACAATAAAATACTTGTTTATACTGGAGACATAGAATTTGCAAATGTTACAAGAAAATTAATGGAAACATATCCTATTACTTTCCAGATTGGATTAGCAACTACTCCTTATTTGCATCAATTAGAGAATAACTTTGGAAAATTTTTAATACACTTAAAGGGTGGAATAGAATATTTAGGTATACATCAAATAGTTAGAAAATATTTAGGAACCCGACCTAGACATATTGGAATAACTAATGATTATTTTACATACTGTCAAAGTATATTTAGTTTCCTTAACCTACAGGATAAAAATAAAGAACATAAGATTAAAGAAATATTTCATAAATATTTTAGAAATCATAGAGTAGACGAAAAAGATATAAAATTTTTCATTGATATTATTTATAAATATACTTTAGAAAAATTAACTATGGATGAAAAAGGTGAAGATAAATTAGTAGAAGAACATATAGAAATACTATGTAATATTATAGAAAATATGGAACATAGAGATGACACCACTACCTCAGTATCTACTGAAGACTACCTAAGTGATGGTTAAAATGGAAGCCATAAATAATAAAATAGAAATAATAAATAATAATATTTTGGAATCAAATAAAGTAACATTAGAACAAATAAAAGAAATAAGAAAAAGGATAGAAAATATAGAAACAGAAATTAAAAATATAAAGTTAAGAATATTACAAGAAAATAATAAAAAAGAAAAAGAACCTATAAATAAAACTGGCTATGTTAATATACCAGGATTAGGATGGATGCCAATTAAAGTACCAATAACTACTGAAAAAATAAAAGAAGAATTATGAAAAGAGGAGAATATGAAAAAATTACATATATGGATAATAACAAAATAAAAGAAATGTCAAATTTGAATAGAATATTTATTAAGCTAAATGATAATTATAGACTTATGCAAAAACAAGATAATACTATAGAATCACCTTTAGAACAAATAGTAAGATTAACCAGAGAAAATAATGAAGAAAACAATAACGAATCATATAGTAATAATAGTGATAGTAGTACAACTAGTTATGACATCACTAAAAGAAAAAATATGAGAAAGAAAAAGTTAACCATGGAAGATATTTATGATAAATTAGATAAAATGGATAAAAGAATACAAAAATTAGAAAAACATGTATTTAAAAAGATAAAACAAACAATAAATTCTGACCCTGAAATATCTAGAAATAGATTAGATTCAGATACAACAACAAATATAAGTTCAGAAGAAGGAAAAACTGATAAGAAACTAGTAGAAGAAATAAATAAAAATAAAAGAAAAGGATTAACACATATAAGTAAAATCTTTGAACCTATCCTAAAAGAAATACCTAGGAAAGAACAATTATATATACAACCTAACCAAAACCAAGACTTAAAATTAGTAACTCATAATTTAGAGCAAAGAAGAAATCTTCTTAATAGAAGTATGAGCAGAAGGAATCTAAACATAATACCTAGAATTAGGAAAAATATATCAGACCAATATTATGAAAACCAATATTATATAAAAGGAAAAATAATAAGAAATGGAATAAGAATACTAGTACCAATCTTAATTGCTACTAATGCAGGAGAAAATTATATAGCTGAACAACGAATAAGTGAGATTGACAAGATAGAAGAAAGTAATCACACATATACTAATTTTATTACACAACAAGAAGTAACAAGTATGGGAAAAATAAATAGCCCAATAGAAATAGAAGGATTATTATTCAACATAAATCTAGAAGTAATGGATAATGAACCAGAAATTATACTAGGAATTAAATGGTTAAATATGGTAGAACCATGGAATCTAACAGAATCAGAATTAGAAATAACAGTTAATACAATAACAATTAATATAAAAAGAGAAACAATTAATGCTATAAATATAATAAAAGAAAGTATATGAGTCATGAAGAAATACATATCTTAATTAAAGTAAAATGTGAAGGATATAACAGTAGATATTATACAGCATACATAGATACAGGAGCTGGAACTAATATATGTAGAAGAAAAGTATTACCAGAAGAATATTGGAAGGAATTAAAAAATCCAATTATAATTGCTGTATTTAACCAAGAAGGAAATCTAGTCCGACACAAAGCAACAAATATAACAATACAAATATGGGATAAAGAACTAGTACTAAATGAATTATACCCATGTGAGGAAATAATTCATGATATAATAATAGGTTATAAAAAATTCTTAAAAAATTATGAACCCTTTACAATCACAAGAAATTATTTATTATTAACTACCCTTGTAAGCAAAAAATAATAGCTAAAAGAACCTTAGAAAAACAAAGTGAACTGATACCTTGGATTAAAGGAGATAGTAAAATTAAACAATCACTACCTTGTAAAAGTAAAAATAATAAATTACAAATAAGTGAGATTAGTATTGAAGAAGAATTAACTAACGAATTTAAAGAAGTATTTAGCGAAGACCCATTAAAATATTGGCAAAAACATAAAACCCAAATACCAATTAGATTACTAAAAGAGGATGTTTATAAAAAACCTATGAAATATACTGAAGAAGATATGATTCAATTCAAATTACATATAACAGAATTATTAAAAGGAATTTTATTAGATCTAGTGAATCTAAACATAGTAGTCCCGTATTCATAGTAATGAAACACAGTGAACAAAAAAGAGGAAAATCTAGAATGGTAATAGACTATAAAGACTTAAATAAAAAGACAGAAACATTAAATTATCCAATACCAAATAAAGCAGTGATATTAAACAAAGTTAAAGGTTATGAGTGGTTCAGTAAATTTGATTGTAAATCAGGATTCTATCATATTAAAATAATAGAAGAATATAGACATTTAACAACCTTCTCAATACCCAATGGATTTTATGAATGGAATGTATTACCCTTTGGATTTAAAAATTCCCCAGGATATTTTCAAAAATTTATGGATACATATCTTGGAAATATAGATGGAATTATTGCATATATAGATGATATATTATTATTCACTAAAACGAAGGAAGATCATATAAATTTATTAAAAAGATTTAAGAAAATAATAAAAGATGCAGGAATAGTTCAAAGTGAAAAGAAAGCAGAAATATTAAGGAATAAAATAGAATTTTTAGGAATAAAGATAGATAGAAATGGCGTAGAGATGCAAGAACATATATTAAAAAAGATTGCAGAACACATGGAAGAATTAAAAGAAAAGAAACAATTACAAAGTTTTTTAGGATTAGTAAATCAAATTAGAAATTATGTACCTCATTTAAGTGAAAAATTAGTACCGCTACAAAAGAAATTGAAAACAAAAACAACAGTATTTGAATGGACTATGGAGGATAAAGAAAACCTGAAAAAAGTAAAGGAATATTGTAAGAAATTACCCAAATTACAAATCTCTGAAATAAATGAAAAAATAAAATGGATAATTTATACAGATGCATCAGATTATGCTTTTGGAAGTATGTTAACATATGTAAATATGGAAAATAACACACAACATATTACATCATTCAACTCAGGAACTCTCAAAGAAAATGAAATAAAAGGGGAAATAAATAGAAAGGAATTATTGAGCGTATTAAAATTATTATTATACTATGAGATATATATAGCACATACACATTTTATATTAAGAACAGATAATACCCAAGTTAAATTTTGGTTAACAAATGATTTAAAGAATCAATCAATTACTACCAGAAATATTAGAAATATAGTATGTCAAATATCTTTATTTAATTTTGATATCGAACTAGTTAGTACTAAAGACAATTTTATTGCAGATTTCTTATCTAGACATATGATACAGGAATAGCTATGAGCTTATAAAGAAGCATTTTATTATGATTGACAGGTACAACCTGAACAAGGGGAAATAGTACAAAAGCTATTACAAGACATATCACAAAAATTACAAGGTATGGTGAAAAATATTGAAAAGCTGGAAAGCAGAATTAGCCAAATGGAAGATAGCAAAAAAGAAGAAATAGACCTGCAAGAATTTAAAGAGATAACAATTAGCCAAGAAAAATATGACAAAAAAAGATAAAGGAAAAGAAATAGAAGTTACTACTCACCAAGCCAAAAAACTTAAACCTTTCAATATCCAACTTAGACCAGAACAACCTATTCCAAAAAGGACAGACTTTATTACCAACTACCAATACCCCAAACAAATACCTACAGTGAAATTACCAAAAAACCTACACAAAACCAATTTGTACAAAGGATATACAACTACCTCAACCAGTTTATACAAGTTGCCAATTACCTAAATAAAAATATACAATCACCAGACCTTAACCCAGAAAAATTAATTGGATGGCAAACTAAACATCTGAAAGGATATAATAAATTAATTGCCCTAAATAAATCAGATCCAAAATTAGTACAAACTATGTATAACTATGGACTATTGCATGCAGTATATACACAAGTTGGAGAAAACCTACAACATATACCAGAATTATACCAAGTAGTAAAAAAATACTTGGGAATTACCAAAGCAGACTTAATATTTATTAGGATTTATTCACCACCCTGTGAAGTTACACCACAAGAAATATATCATTCTATCACAACAGTGAAGATAGGATTAACAAGAACAATTATGTGTGAAGAGCCTATAGAACAACCTGATCTAACTATTCAAGAAATAGTAGAATTTCTACAAAACAAAAGAGCTATTATAATCAAAGTTATTATTCAAGAGCTAATAAGCAGTTATGAAGAAGGAGGAAAGTGGATCTACAACAGCAAAAATAGCACAATTATCTACTCAAATGCCAAGACAACAAAAGACATAGAAGAACTAGCAAGGTGGATTACTACCCTTGCAAATTGGGAAACTACACCAACAACTAATGCATTAAGAACATATCTGAAGCAGCTGACAGAAAAGACAAAATATCTACTATGTCAAGAATTAAAGGATTTATTCAACCTACACCGTTGCAGATATTGCAATCAAAAAGAAGACATTCCTAAAGTTTATCTACCACCAACTATGGAAAAAGAAAAAGAAGAAGAAGACAAGCAAATTGAAGACAAGCAAATTGAAGACTAAAGCAACTTTCGTAGAAGTCTTGCTAACAAATTCCAAGACAAATGTAGTATTTGGGCTAGCATTTTTCAATGTTTTGTCTTTTAGTTTTATCTTTTAGTCTTAATTAATAATTTTGTTTTCTAGTCTTGATTAATAGTTTTGTTTTTTAGTATTGATTAAAAGTTTTGTTTTTTAGTCTTGTATTATTTTAAAAATGGTAGTATTTTTAGGATAGATTTTAGTCTTATTAGGAAAAGTTTTTTGTCTTGATTAGGGTAGTATCTATTCTTTGCCTATATATAGGACTTTGTAAAGAGAAGGGAGGCATCAGCTCTTCTTACTCTTGTACAATAAAATCCCTCTTTAAAAAACACTCTCTCTCACATACTCTTACTCTTGCAAAAAACTAGCATCAACTAAGGTAATAATGGAGCAAAATAAGGTACGTAATACTATGACTAGCTAAATTTTCTTTGGAAAGATTTTAGGAAAGTAGTAATAATACTAAAATGATAATGATCCTGTGAACACCGGGAGTTCGGCGTAACATCGATTTAAAGGTTTAATAACAGCCAGTATTTAAAGCTAAAGTGGATTTAGCCGTGCACTTTATCCGCTCCAGGCAGGCGGCCATTATGCGGTGTTGTGCTGCTTAAATTGGCTTGGGATCCTTACCTGCTTTACTTACTGCTACTGATATTGTACCTTTAGCCCACTGTTATTCCGTTCCCTTCCCCTTTGGTATCTGAGCCCTCTTTGAAAAATACATTCTCTCACATACTCTTACTCTTGCAAAAATCTAGCATCAACTAAGGAAATAATGGAGCAAAATAAGGTACGTAATATTATGACTAGCTAAATTTTCTTTGGCATGATTTTAGGAAAGTAGTAATAATACTAAAATGATAATGATCCTGTGAACACCGGGAGTTCAGCGTAACATCGATTTAATGGTTTAATAACAGCCAGTATTTAAAGCTAAAGTGGATTTAGCCGTGCACTTTATCCGCTCCAGGCAGGTGGCCGTTATGCGGTGTTGTGGTGCTTAAATTGGCTTGGGATCCTTACCTGCTTTACTTACTGCCAAAAACAACAGTATTTGAATGGAATATGGAGGATAAAGAAAACCTGGCTCTGATACCAAAAGGGAAGGGAACGGAATAACAATGGGCTAAAGGTACAATATCAGTAGCAGTAAGTAAAGCAGGTAAGGATCCCAATTTGCAAGGGTAGAATCCACCTTGGTAGTTCTTCTATGTCTTTCGTCGTCTTGGCATTTGAGTAGATAATTGTGCTATTTTTGCTGTTGTAGATGCACTTTCCTCCTTCTTCATACCTGCTTATTAGCTCTTGAATAATAACTTTGATCATAATAGCTCTTTTCTTTTGTAGAAATTCTACTATTTCTTGAATAGTTAGATCAGGTTGTTCTATAGGCTCTTCACACATAATTGTTCTTGTTAGTCCTATCTTCACTGCTGTGATAGAATGATATATTTCTTGTGGTGTAACTTCGCAGGGTGCTGAATAAATCCTAATAAATATTAAGTCTGCTTTGGTAATTCCCAAGTATTTTTTTACTACTTGGTATAATTCTGGTATATGTTGTAGGTTATCTCCATCTTGTGTATATACTGCATGCAATAGTCCATAGTTATACATAGTTTGTACTAATTTTGGATCTGATTTATTTAGGGCAATTAATTTATTATATCCTTTCAGAGGTTTAGTTTGCCATCCAATTAATTTTTCTGGGTTAAAGTCTAGCGATTGTATATTTTTATTTAGGTAATTGGCAACTTGTATAAACTGGTTGAGGTAGTTGTATATCCTTTGTACAAATTGATTTTGTGTAGGTTTTTTGGTAATTTCACTGTAGGTATTTGTTTGGAGTTTTGGTAGTTGGTAAATAAAGTCTGTCCTTTTTGGAATAGGTTGTTCTGGTCTAAGTTGGATATTGAAAGGTTTAAGTTTTTTGGCTTGGTGAGTAGTAACTTCTATTTCCTTTCCTTTATCTTTTTTGTCATATTTTTCTTGGCTAATTGTTAACTCTTTAAATTCTTGCAGGTCTATTTCTTCTTTTTTGCTATCTTCCATTTGGCAAATTCTTTTGTTTTTTAGTATTGATTAAAAGTTTTAAAAAAATACCAGGCAGGTGGTTTCAGAGCGTCAGTATCGGATTAGTATTATCATTATCGTCCTAAAAACTTGCCTTATTGAAAAATTTGGACTTGTCAAAATATTTGATTTAATTTTGCCCTATTAATTATTTTGACATGGATTTAAATGCTTGTTTGTATGGTTACAATAAAATACTTGTTTATACTGGAGACATAGAATTTGCTAAAGTTACAAGAAAATTAATGGAAACATATCCTATTACTTTCCAGATTGGATTAGCAACTACTCCTTATTTGCATCAATTAGAGAATAACATTGGAAAAATTTTAATACACTTAAAGGGTGGAATAGAATATTTAGGTATACCTCAAATAGTTAGAAAATATTTAGGAACCCGACCTAGACATATTGTAATAACTAATGATTATTTTACATACTGTCAAAGTATATTTAGTTTCCTTAACCTACAGGATAAAATAAAGAACATAAGATTAAAAAAATATTTCATAAATATTTTAGAAATCATACAGTAGACGAAAAAGATATAAAAGTTTTCATTGATATTATTTATAAATATACTTTAGAAAAATTAACTATGGATGAAAAAGATGAAGATAAATTAGTAGAAGAACATTTAGAAATACTATATAATATTATAGAAAATATGGAACATAGAGATGACACCACTACCTCAGTATCTACTGAATACTACCTAAGTGATGGTTAAAATGGAAGCCATAAATAATAGAATAGAAATAATAAATAATAATATTTTGGAATCAAATAGAGTAACATTAGAACAAATAAAAGAAATAAGAAAAAGGATAGAAAATATAGAAACAGAAATTAAAAATATAAAGATAAGAATATTACAAGAAAATAATAAAAAATAAAAAGAACCTATAAATAAAACTGGCTATGCTAATATACCAGGATTAGGATGGATGCCAATTAAAGTACCAATAACTACTGAAAAAATAAAAGAAGAATTATAAAAAGAGGAGAATATGTAAAAATTACATATATGGATAATAACAAAATAAAAGAAATGTCAAATTTGAATAGAATATTTATTAAGCTAAATGATAACTATAGACTTATGCAAAAACAAGATAATACTATAGAATCACCTTTAGAACAAATAGTAAGATTAACCAGAGAAAATAATGAAGAAAACAATAACGAATCATATAGTAATAATAGTGATAGTAGTACAACTAGTTATGACATCACTAAAAGAAAAAATATGAGAAAGAAAAAGTTAACCATGGAAGATATTTATAAAAAATTAGATAAAATGGATAAAAAAATACAAAAATTAGAAAAAACATGTATTTAAAAAGATAAAACAAATAATAAATTCTGACCCTGAAATATCTAGAAATAGATTAGATTCTGATACAATAACAAATATAAGTTCAGAAGAAGGAAAAACTGATAAGAAACTAGTAGAAGTAATAAATAAAATGGAAAATGATTCAGATATTAATATAGACAAAGATAGCAATTCGGATACATATACTGACTTGATAAAGAAAACAAATAAATTATATATAGAAACTAATGATTTAAAAGATACAATTAAAGATGAAGATATAATAACAAATCATATAAATATGACTAAACCAGATGGCCTAGAAAATAGAAAAGGATTTTATACAAATGTCGTAACAGGAAGAGATAAAGCCTATAAAAAAAGAAGTTATTATGAAAAAACAGATTATTCAAAACAACATAGGAACGATAAAATATGGGGATCAAAATTAATAAGAAGAATAGCAGAAATGGTAAAAACATCTACAGGAGAAAATACTAACTCTTTTTTAGACTTAGACTGCTCTGAAGATATAACTAAAGAAATACAAAAATGGTCAGCAAAAACAGAGAAAACGATTTTAGAAACAAAATTACCCATAGATAAAGTAGGACAATATATTGTAACCACCTTAGTAGGAAATGTTAAAGAATGGTATGAAAATTTAGGAGAAGAAATGATAAAAGCATTACATGCAGCTACAGATGCTAATGCACAGCCTACAACAGATGTGAGTAAAATACTTCAAAAATTTGTAATATCAATTACAGCCGAATTTAGTACGCCAGGAGCAGAAAATTCATTGATTTGTAAAAATATAGAAAAAGCAAGAAATAACCTATTAAATTTAGTTATTTGTGATTTATGCTACTATGAAGAATACGTATGTGAATTTAGTAACTATTTTCATGAAGGAAGATTTAATAATAATGAGAAACCTATGATCTTAGACTTATTCCTACATAAACCTACCATATCCAACTAAATTATTAGCATTTAAAGATTATAAAATAGAAGCTAAATCAATAGATACCTTAGGAACTAGGATAGAATATGTAAGAAATTGGATAAATGATAGATGTACTCAAGCAACAAATCTTAGAAATTTATTACAATCAGATATACAATTATGTTGTGCAAAAGATAAACCAAGTAAATACGGATGTAGTAAAAAATACCCTAAACAAATAGGAAAACACTACAATAAAAGAAATAAGAAATACATTAGAAGAAATTACAATTTAAGAAATTTTACAAATAATAACAAAAAACGAAGATATATAAATAAAAGAAAATATAGAACATACTTCAAAAGGAATCCTAAAAAATGTAAATGTTATAATTGTGGAAAAATAGGACACATATCCACAGAATGCAAAGAACCTAGACAAAAACAAATAAAAGAAATTCATTTAGATAATGATGAATTTATAGATATAGATATAGTTAAGTAAGAAATAGATACGGATAACTTTTCTACTGAAGATGAAATAATTGAATCAGATATAACAAGTGAAGAAGAAAATGAATCAGACTAACATAGGAGAAACAAGTGACAAAGATATAATAATAAACTATACAAAAGACATAGATTATAAGAAACAACAGATAATATTTGATGAAAAAATTTATGAGAAAATTAGAAAAGAAGAATTAGACCTTACACCAGACTTAGTTTTCAAAAATCAATTTTGGAATGAAACCTTAAAAATTAAAAAACAAAATTATTATATAATCACTAAAAAGGAATTTGTATTAGACATAAAACATTTAAATGAAAATACAATGATACCTTTAGTATCTAAACATCTAATTGGAGAAGAAACTAAAAGTATTAAAAATAAACATAATCTAAGATATTGTTATTTTGGAGGAATACAGATTATGTTATATGCACATTTTAAAGAAGGTATAGATACACCAACAGAAATATATTTAGCAGATGATAGAATAACTCATCCTATAGAACAATCTATATTAACACAATTAACCGGAAATCTAATATACCAAAAAGCTAAATTCTTATTTAAACCTGATTTTAATATAAGTATGGCAGAACAAAATATAGACAAAGCATTAACAATTTATTGGAAAATTAATGGAATAGAAATGCTACCAGGAAGTAAAGTACTAACTATCAAAGCAAAACAATTATACGTATTAAGCAATAAACCAGGAATAAATAAAAATAAAAGAAAAGGATTAACACATATAAGTAAATCTTTGAACCTATCCTAAAAGAAATACCTAGGAAAGAACAATTATATATACAACCTAACCAAAACCAAGACTTAAAATTAGTAACTCATAATTTAGAGCAAAGAAGAAATCTTCTTAATAGAAGTATGAGCAGAAGGAATCTAAACATAATACCTAGAATTAGGAAAAATATATCAGACCAATATTATGAAAACCAATATTATATAAAAGGAAGAATAATAAGAAATGGAATAAGAATACTAGTACCAATCTTAATTGCTACTAATGCAGGAGAAAATTATATAGCTGAACAACTAATAAGTGAGATTGACAAGATAGAAGAAAGTAATCACACATATACTAATTTTATTACACAACAAGAAGTAACAAGTATGGGAAAAATAAATAGCCCAATAGAAATAGAAGGATTATTACTCAACATAAATCTAGAAGTAATGGATAATGAACCAGAAATTATACTAGGAATTAAATGGTTAAATATGGTAGAACCATGGAATCTAACAGAATCAGAATTAGAAATAACAGTTAATACAATAACAATTAATATAAAAAGAGAAACAATTAATGCTATAAATATAATAAAAGAAAGTATATAAGTCATGAAGAAATACATATCTTAATAAAAGTAAAATGTGAAGGATATAACAGTAAATATTATACAGCATATATAGATACAGGAGCTGGAACTAATACATGTAGAAGAAAAGTATTACCAAAAGAATATTGGAAGGAATTAAAAAATCCAATTATAATTGCTAGATTTAACCAAGAAGGAAATCTAGTCCGACACAAAGCTACAAATATAACAATACAAATATGGGATAAAGAACTAGTACTAAATGAATTATACCCATGTGAGGAAATATTTCATGATATAATATTAGGTTATAAAAAATTCTTAAAAAATTATGAACCCTTTACAATCACAAGAAATTTTTTATTATTAACTATCCCTTGCAAACAAAAAATAATAGCTAAAAGAACCTTAGAAAAACAAAGTGAACTGATACCTTGGATTAAAGGAGATAGTAAAATTAAACAATCACTACCTTGTAAAAATAAAAATAATAAATTACAAATAAGTGAGATTAGTATTGAAGAAGAATTAACTAACGAATTTAAAGAAGTATTTAGCGAAGACCCATTAAAATATTGGCAAAAACATAAAACCCAAATACCAATTAGATTACTAAAAGAGGATGATTTAGTTTATAAAAAACCTATGAAATATACAGAAGAAGATATGATTCAATTCAAATTACATATAACAGAATTATTAAAAGGAAATTTTATTAGATCTAGTGAATCTAAACATAGTAGTCCCGTATTCATAGTAATGAAACACAGTGAACAAAAAAGAGGAAAATCTAGAATGGTAATAGACTATAAAGACTTAAATAAAAAGACAGAAACATTAAATTATCCAATACCAAATAAAGCAGTGATATTAAACAAAGTTAAAGGTTATGAGTGGTTCAGTAAATTTGATTGTAAATCAGGATTCTATCATATTAAAATAATAGAAGAATATAGACAGTTAACAGCCTTCTAAATACCCAATGGATTTTATGAATGGAATGTATTACCCTTTGAATTTAAAAATTCCCCAGGATATTTTCAAAAATTTATGGATACATATCTTGGAAATATTGATGGAATTATTGTATATATAGATGATATATTATTATTCACTAAAACGAAGAAAGATCATATAAATTTATTAAAAAGATTTAAGAAACTAATAAAAGATGCAGGAATAACTCTAAGTGAAAAGAAAGCAGAAATATTAAGGAATAAAATAGAATTTTTAGGAATAAAGATAGATAGAAATGGCGTAGAGATGCAAGAACATATATTAAAAAAGATTGCAGAACACATGGAAGAATTAAAAGAAAAGAAACAATTACAAAGCTTTTTAGGATTAGTAAATCAAATTAGAAATTATGTACCTCATTTAAGTGAAAATTAGTACCACCACAAAAGAAATTAAAAACAAAAATAACAGTATTTGAATGGACTATAGAGGATAAAGAAAACCTGAAAAAAGTAAAGGAATATTGTAAGAAATTACCCAAATTACAAATCCCAGAAATAAATGAAAAAATAAAATGGATAATTTATACAGATGCATCGGATTATGCTTTTGGAAGTATGTTAACATATGTAAATATGGAAAATAACACACAACATATTACATCATTCAACTCAGGAACTTTCAAAGAAAATGAAATAAAATGGGAAATAAATAGAAAGGAATTATTGAGCGTATAAAAGCATTATTATCGAAGAGAATATTTTTGGGTAACGTTTCGATGATTCTTCTTAGTTTTATTCCATCTTTTAGTAGTTAAATCCATGATTTAAATACAGATTAAGAATCAAAAATTGAAGAATTTGGGTGAAAGTTCATTGACTAAATTATTGGGTTTTGAGGGGGCATTCGATCTTTGAGACTTTTATATGGCTAGACTCCTGCGAGTATGAGATTTCTGAAAATATGAAAATTATTCGGTTCTGAGACGTTGACTCGAGGGACATTTTGGTCATTTTACCTATATTCGCGCCTTAGCTTCAATTTTAATAGTGGAATTGATTTCTTGCAATGTTATTTACAATATGTAATTGGTTTGAATAGATTTGGGCCACCCGGAGTCGGATATTCGTGGCAAGGGCATCTTTTCTTTGTGATGTTATACCGGTTCGAGGTAAGTGGCTTGTCTAACTTTGTGTGGGGGACCTCTCCCCTTAGGATATATTGACTGTTGTTTATAATACCTTGTGCGCAAGGTGACGAGCGTGTACTTGTACTAATTATTTAAAATTCACCTTACTTGACTTATTTAGACTGTGTTCTTCACGTATTTAACTGTTATAAATGCAAATTTCACTTGTGTTAGCTTAGGGAAAGCATGTTAGTTAGCTTACTTGTTCTATTTGGTTAAATTGCAATATTTGCTCTTCGTGAAGCATGCTAGACTTTGGATTCTACCTGTTGTCTTTACTTAGCATTTGTACATTATTGAAGTGTTGTGTTCTGTTTTTGATTGTTCTACGGGTTCAATTCAAGCGAGATCCTCAGATATTGATATAATGAACTACGGGTTCAATTCCTGGGAGATGCTTATATATTTGTATGATGGACTGCGGGTTCAATTCCCCGGAGATCTTTAGATATTGTCATGATGGACTACAGATTCAATTCCCGGGAGATCCTCAGATATTGGTATGATGGACTACGGGTTCGATTCCCACGAGAATCCTCAGATATTGGTATGATGAACTACGGGTTCGATCCCGGGAGATCCTCCAGACATTTGGTAAGATGGACTACGGCTTGGTTGTTTTACTGATATTGAGTGATACTTGGTTGTGTTATTTTTCTTACTTAGCTTAATTGTTATTGACTTGCAGCTTATATCCTATGTTATCGTTGCTTTTCCTGCTAATTTTCTGCCTTACACAGTTCATTATTGTTGTTATGTTTATTCTTAGTAGGGCCCTGACCTTCCTCGTCAGTACTCACCGAGGTTAGGCTTGGCACTTACTGAGTACCGTTGTGGTGTACTCACGCCTCTTCTATGCATGTTTTTCATGTGCAGATCCAGGTACTTCTGGTTGAGCGCACTATCAATGATCCATGAGCTATACTCAGAGACTTGAGGTATGCATCTTCCGCTTTCGCAGATCCGTAGAGTCTCCCTCTCATTCTACCTATAATTAGCTAGTTACTATTCCGTTCTCTTGTATTAGACTACTCTGGTGTTTAAAGTATCGTACATTTTCTATAGCTTGTGTTGCCTGTGGGTTTCCGGGTCTTGGAGGTTGTTTCACTATTTTGTGTTGAAGTGTATATGCCAGGCGGCAAATCTATACATTTTCTTATGTTATTCAGTATTTTGTTATTATTTTTCATAAAGATTGTTAAATTCCGCAATGTGTTAGGTTCATCTAGTCGGAAGACTGGGTGCCGTCATGACAGCTTCACAATTGGTGAATTAGGGTCGTGACAGCCAAAAAGAATGATCTCTTATCCTTTGGAAATATTTATCTTTATGCAATAATTTATAACCAAACAAATATATATAATTTCATTTTACACCAAAAATTTAAAAATTTTCTCTCTTTAAATTAAAACGGAGGGAGTAGATTTTTACATATAAGCAGATGTCACCACACTAAAATCTGCCTCTGCCGATTCTAGCAGCTGGTGGCTGAAGTCATCCGAGAGATCTTTAAAATTGACCTATGATGTAAACACTTACACTAGTCAAAATATTTTCCCTCTGGAATACAATAGTCATTCGTGAGTATGTCACAAGGAACTATAGTTTCACAAGAGATGATATATAAGTAGAAAGGGGTTTTGCGGCATGGATATACTAAGTCATGTAACAGACTTACTTTTTCTGTCCAAATAATAAAGTTGTTAAGATGACCATTGCATGTTTTCCTTTATAACTTAGGATACTTCAAACACGTTTGCACACCTAAAACAATGAATAAAATACATGATTTTTAGAGCCCGTTTGGCTTAGCTGATTTAGAATAGCTGATAAGCATTAGGTGCTGAAACTGATTTGAAAAATAAGCAGTTACATATTTGGATAAAAGTGTTAAAATTAATAATAAGTAGATGAAGAACTGAGTATACAAAGAGTATTATTTTAAAAAGAAGTATTTTAGAGATAAAATAGTAAATATTTTGGTCAAACTTAAAGTGCTTATAAGCTGAAATTTGATAAGTTGGAGGAGACCAAGAGCCCGTTAGGCTTATCTGATTTAGAGTAGCTGATAAGCATTAGGTGCTAAAAAGAACTTTTAAGTGCTGAAGCTGATTTAAAAAATAAGCAGTTACGTGTTTGAATAAAAGTGCTGAAATTTATAATAAGCAGCTAAAGAATTGGATATTCGAAGAGTTTAGTTTTAGAAAAAAGTATTTTAGGGATAGAATAGTAAATATTTTTGTCAAACCTAAAGATATAAGCTGAAGTTTGATAAGTTGGGAGAGGACAACTGATAGATTTTGACTTATTTTTGGCTTATAAGCATTTTTAATTTTACCAAACGCGTAGATAAGCCAAAAAGTGATTATAAGCCAGTTTGACCAGCTTATAAGCTTAGCCAAACACCCTCCAACTTATGACTTTTGGCTTATTTTGGCTTATAAGCACTTTTAATTTTACCAAACGCGTAGATAAGCCAAATAGTATTTATAAGCCAGTTTGACCAGCTTATAAGCTTTATCCAAACACCCTCTTAGTAACTACTCCGTATATATCAAAGTTCTATTTGACAAAAAGTATGAAACCTTTTGTTAAGCTAATTAAATAAGAAGATAATGGGTAAATTCTAGTAATACATAATAAATTCTAGATCTGAAACGTGTTTATACAAATAACGTATGACTGCGTTGAAGCCTATTTAATGTGAAGAATATTAAATGATACTGTTATGACTGAGACGTGAATAATGATAGGCAATAAATAAACTAAATGGCACTAAATATAAATAGAGAAAATAATTCACCCAAATATGTAATGAGGTAGATGATTCTTCTCTCTAACAATGATGTAAGACAAATGAACGTGGGAATATAGAGAGATTTCTCAGATCTGGTGCGATAAAATGTGGGATAAATAGCAAATCGAATTGTTACGGAAAGGCAAAGTTTGTATTTTACTTGAGAGTAATGAGAGTTCTTATCATATAAAATATTACAGCCCATTTTCTTCTCTATACCTTTCTACTTATATGGGACATATCCCTTACCTAATATAAAGTACAAGTACAGAGACTGTAAATCTAAAATATCTTGGTACAAAACTAGCCGTTATGGCCGACCTAAGTATTTGATCCCAACCCCGGTTACTCAGCTCGCCAATAGATTCCTTCTATCTTGAGTACGACTTCGTCCTAATCGTCTCTTAGTAGTCTATCTTTGAGCAAGATTCCCGTGGTCAGATTTCGACCCGTACAGTTAGTCTCTCTACCTGCCAAGGTTATTTTTTGGACGAGCTCGGTGGGCGGACTTCACCATTTGCAACTTGAGAAATCTGGGTATGGCAGTCGAGTGGCAACATTTTTATGATGAGGTGACGACGTGGTTCTTCAAGAGCCACATCTGACCGTTACATCAGTTTGAGATGACATCATTTCATCATGTGTCATTATGGTGCATGTTCCCGATACGTTACGCCGCGTCGTCCCTTCCGTTTCGAAATCAATGTGGCGACGCTTGGTTTTCTCGATCAAGGTACTAGTATTCTTATAAATATGGATGGGAGCTCCCTATTTGATTTGTTGCACATCAAAAATCTGAATTTTCAAGCCTTATCTTCTTCTTCTCAGAGTTCTTGCATCTTTATTTCTCTCCATTTTAGCGCTTTCTGTCATTACCCCTTTCGTATTTGCAATTTCTTCGTATTTTCACGATAAAAATGGCTAGTGCGTATTATAACTTTGAGTGAGCTTCTGATTTGCTTCCATTAATGGTCTACACACCTTCTCATGATGAAGGAGAATCCATGGACGCGGAAGATGAGTGTTTTCTACTGTGGATGAGATAATTCCACGCTCAGGAAGGGACAGGTCAGACTTCTCGAAGCGGCCTGAAGATGATCCAGGGTTTATTACCTCTAAGATGGATACGACGGCCCTTGTTAAATTTTGGGCTAAATGGAAAATCTCATACAATATCGACCTCATCCTGGTTGGTAACAATGTGGTACAAATTCATCGCCCCAGATACTGCGTGTTCTACGCGTATCCATTTATCGTCGGCTATACGCTTCTTTTTCCTTCCTTGGCGGAGGACTTCTGGCGCTATTATGGCATTTTTCTGGCTCAGCTCTCCCCATACATCTATAAGCTTTTCCTTATGCTTATAAATTATGCGGAGCTAGCCAACCGTGGGATCTCTCTCTCTGTCATCTACTTCATCTCTTCGCCCCAAGTGTTTATAGGGGTACGATGATACACCTCTGCCACCGAGGGACCAAGGTACTGGTGGTAAAGATGGATGATAAAACAAATCGTATTTTTTGTTTTGACTTATTCTACGTCAAGACAGAGCACGTGGAGTCGAACCCCAACGGATTTCTTGAGGAGTGTAACTTTGCTCGTAAGTGTTTTTGCAAACCGACTATTTATTGCTTCTCTTTGGTGACTTATTCTATCTTCACCATTTCTTTTTCTTTATATGCATCCAAGAAATCTCCTCCTTTGTTGGTCGTCGATATTCGCAGTTGGGTAAGCTAAATTTACCTGACACGGTGGGGATCGTGACTGATTGCAGTTCAATAAGAAGTTTGGACATTAGCCTTCTTCGACCAGTGAGTCATCTTGTTTTTATCTTAGTTGCTTCCACCTCCATGCCGTTTTCTCTTCTTTTTTTTACTTGTCATTCTTTGTTGATAGGTCAGAGGGCTCCGAGGAGGGATAGGAATCCTACTCCCGCTTTTTGTCAATCAGGTGCCTCGACTGTGCCTCTACTCGCTACGACTTCAAGCGAGTCTATTTAGATTGTTGTTCCTTCTCGGCCCCCGCCCTCGTGTAGACCTAGTCGTCAAGTTGCTGCCCCACCAGCGGAGACTCTGACTTCTTCTTCAGTATGACATTTACTGGATGAGTCATCTCAGGGTGAGGAGGAAGTGTCTCCACTAAAAAGGCAGAGAATAGAGGTTGGCGGCGAAGTGACAAAGAATAAAGGCTCAACAGGGGGTGATCCCGAGCTGACCATAGCCGAACCAGAGGGCGGCATGGCTTTAGATGCAGAAACTATGCTCCCTTTGAATGTGGAGATTACTTTCTTTCTAGGGGTCTTCGTGGAGAGAGTAGGGCAATTAGAGCAGCTAAAGTCATTTTGAGGAGTGATCCATATTTAGAAGCGGGCCAATGTACATACGTTGCCGAAGAGAGGGGGGAAAATATTGTCATGGATGGCAACGAGTCCATTTCTAACATCGACCATAAATAGATACAGATGTTTTATTCGGGGTTGACTCGGGTAAAGGTGAGAACGAAGGGATCTGCTCATGCTATAGTCATTCATTTGGACTGTAACGTATTGATGAACACGAAAAGCGTAGTTCCTTATTTTCTCCCCCTTTGCACTAACACCGAGAACATGACCATACAGACATTCAAGGATGTCGACCTGTCATTAGGCATATCTGGAATGGCCGTAAGGGTAGGTTTCTAACCTTTTCGAGTTTTTGAACCTTTTTCTCCTTTATTTCTCATTGTTTGTTTTTGCTGGCTGCTTTTTGCTCTCTCTCTTTTCTTTGTTTATCAGACCCTCATTTTGGAAATTCAATGCACCCGACAAAAAGAGAAGAAGAGGGATTTTTTCAATAGGATGGAGTCCAAGTACAATGAGTATCATGCCAAGCACCGTGAGTTATATCGCCGATTCAGTGCGGACAATAATTTCAAGTCTCTCAGGGATGAGCTAAGGAGAAGGAAGGTTAGCTCGTGAGAGTCATCGGTAGATGCAACGAGCTTGAGGGAGTGCTCAGGGCTAAGGGTGATGAGATTGAGGTGAGAAGGGAGGTTCCAGTCGAGTGCGTTGATCTAGAATCTCAAGTAGCATTCTTGCGGGTTGAGCTCGAGAAGAGTTTGATTAGAGCCAATGACCTGAGTGTCGAGTTGACTAGGAAAATGGAGGAGCTAGAGAGTACCAAGAAGGCCAGGACGACAGCTTTGGCAAGGATGGCGCCATTTGAGGAGATTATCCGCGTCCTTAGGTCGACGGGATAGTAAAGCAGAAATGGCCGTGCTCAGGGAGGCACGACTCGATGAGCGAATTGGTGGGATAGAGACTGAGGTTTCAAGCCTTAGAGAACAAGTTGCTGCTCTCGAGGCCTAGAAGGCGCAACTATTAGATCGATCATCCTCCTCTCATACTTCTACTTTCCCTGACATTCCGCAGCACCTGTACGAGATATGAATCCACACTGAGGCTCAACCAGACATCCGCAGGAATTTGATGATGGCGGGGAAGGTTCACGAGGCCAATTTTGAAGATGCTCGTGCGGCTAGGATTGCTTGTGGTTATGACCCAGCTACTCCAAGGGCCGACGACAATGAAGGGGAGGAAGAATTGGACGAGCTTGAGCAGGATTCTTGGTAAAAAGATGAATATCCTCAAGGCAATGGTGGAGATGGCATTGTTGGGCTGGGTGGTGAAGGCGATGGCGATGAAGGTGGGGACAGCGTGGAGTACTACTTTTTTATTAGTTTTTTTTTCTTCTTTTTTTCTCCTTTTTTTGTATGTGCGTCTTTCTGGACCCTTGTTAGACATTGGAATGGAATGATTATTAACCTTTTATTGTATTGGGTCTTTTATTTTTCTTCGAATCTTTCTTCAAATGGTCACTTTAGTAGAATTGTGTCGGCATGTGCTATCTCGAACATGGTCGAGTATACCTTTGATTGAATCTGGGTGAATTCCCATGAAATCGTAATTATCTTAAACGAAGTTAACTTGTAAATTGAACTCAAGTCATGTTAAGTATTAGTTGAATTCGAGTGTGGTCAAATACAATTCTCTTACTAATTCGAACGAGGCCGAATATAAGTTGATTCGAGAAAGGTCAAATGTGAGTTGATTCGAGCGAGGTCAACTTATCACTTTAATTATTTTGAGAAAGGTCAAATATGAGTTAATTCATGCATGCTCGAATATCACTTTAATTATTTCGAGCAAGGCCGGATGTGAGTTAATTCGAGCGAGGTCGAACATGAGTAAATTCAAGCGAGGTCAAAAGTGAGTTGATTCGAGTCTATTCAAATGTGATTTAATTTGAGTGAAGTTGAATGCCGCATTAATTAATTCGAGCAAGGTCAAATGTGAGTTAATTCGAGCAAGGTCAAATATCACTTTAATTAATTCGAGCAAGGTCGAATGTGAGTTAATTCGAGCGAGGTCGAATGTCACTTTAATTAATTCGATCAAGGTCGAATGTGAGTGCATTCGTTAGTGCAGAGTCAAACATGGTAGAGAGGAAACATCATTTGTTTTGTATGTTTTGCTTACATCTATACATTGGAGAAGTTTACACATTTTCCAGACCAGTGGGCATTCCAGCCCAGTCTATCTAGTCCCTTTATTGGTCGACTGGAGAAGTATTGAGAGGTCGGGCAATGAACATATCAGTCTGCACATTCGATGTAATTTAACTCGAAACATCCTCCTTGTCACCTCATTAAAAACCTTCCTCATAAAACCTAATTGGGACAAAACTCAGGTGAGGGAAAAAGAGTACGGTTTTTCGGAGAACATTTTTCCTTAAAGTTAAAGTACTTAAGGTGAGTGATGTTCCAGTTGCTTGGCAGTAGTTTCCCTTCCATCATTTCCAGTTGGAATGACCCTTTGCTTGCTGCTGCTGTGATTTTGTATGGGTCATCCCAATTAGATCCTATCTTTCCTTCTCGTGCGTCCTTGTTTGCTTGTGTTATGGTTTTGAGTATGTATTCCCATATTTTGAGCAGTCTGACCTTGGCTTTCTTATTGTAGTATCCCTCTGCCTGTTGTTTCTGAGCGACCATCCTTATGTAAGCCAAGTCTTTCCGTTCTTCGACCTCATCAAGGTCTTGTCTCCTGCACTCGTCGTTAATCGGCCCACTCTCGTGTGAGCACCTCATACTTGGCTCTCCGATCTCGACCAGTATTACTGCATCAGTCTTATATACCAGTGAGTTTCTCCTGTGCTCATTTTTGGCATTGTGCGGTATGCCCATAGCACTTCGGCAGCAATTCTGGCCATCGTCCCTTGGCGTTCTCGAGCTTCTTTCTTCAAGACGTTCAATATAGACTTGTTGGAGGCCTAACTGTTGTCCACATTATGACGTGGAGATTATGTTTTTTATGTGCCATTTTTCAAAGAACTCGACGGTCTTTTTTGCAGTGAATAAGGGCTCGTTGTCATAACTTATTTCTTTGGGAAGGCAGAAACAACATATGTTATTCCTCCATATGAAGGTGATCACTTCTTGCTCGCGTATTTGGGCAAATACACCTGCTTCCACCCACTTAAAAAATTAGTCAGTTAAAACCAAAAGAAATTGTACATTACCTCGTCGTGCTGGGAGGGGGCCGATGATGTCCATCCCCCATTTGATGAAGGGACAAGGCGAGGTGACGGAATGAAGAGGCTCACCTACTTGATGGATCATGGGTGCGTATCTTTGGCATTGTTCGCATTTTTTCACAAAGTCAGTGACTTCCTTTTTCATTGTGGGCCAATAGTGGCTTGCTCGTATAAGGCATCTAACTAGGTCTCGATTGTCGGTGTGAGCCCCACAGTGACCTTCATGGACTTCTTCTAGTACACATCGTGTTTGGTTTGGTCTTAAGCACTTTGCTAGAGGGCCATCATATGTCCTTTTGTACAGGTCGTTATTGATGACGCTATACTTGGTTGCTTGCATTCAAAGTTTTTGGCTTCTTTCTTGTCATTTGGAAGCACATCGTCCTGTAGGTAAGTGACGATATGATTGCGCTAGTCCTAAGTTAAGTTAATTGCGCGTACCTCAATTTGGTCGATTGATGAGTGAAGGAGAGCAACAACGTTCCCTTCTCCAGCTATCTCTTAGTGTCCACCGCCAGTTTGGAGAGACAGTCCGCTTCGATGTTCTGCGCTCAAGGTATTTGATGGAGATGGCATTCGCCGAACTCGGGTAACAGTTTGCAGATTTTGTCCTGGTATTTCGGTAGTCGTTGTTCCTTGATTTGGAAAGTCTATGTAAGTTGATTGACGATGAGTTAGTAGTCACATCGTAGGACTCTTGTCGTGCTCTGTACTTGAGTTCCAATTTTTATCCTGCAATCACGACCTCATTGTTAGTCATATCAGGGTCCCATATGGACTGGTAATTGTTTCGCCTGTTGGGACCTCGAGTACGAGTCCCAGTCCAGATCCTTACGTGTTATAAGTGCCATCGGTGTATAGAAACCATAGGTCGTGCATTTTGTTCGAAGTACTGCTGGCTTCCCCTTTGACTTCGGGCATTATATTTGCACTAATGTCGGCATCAAAGTCAGCAAGTACTTGAAACTTTATCGCCTTTCATGGCTGATATGTAATATCGTGCTTGCTCAGCTCTATGGCCCATTTGGATAATCTACCCAACAGTTCAGGTTTGTGTAGGATACTTCTTAGAGGAAAGGTTGTGACCATTGAGATGTGGTGACATTGAAAATAGGGTCTAAGCTTTCGTGAAGCTACGACCAAGGCTAGGGCTAGCTTCTCGGGGTGGGGGTACCTCATTTCAGCGTCAACCAAATTTTGTCTAATATAGTAGATTGGAGATTGCGTACCTTTGCTCTCTTACCAGAACTACACTTACCGCAATATCGGACATGGCCAGGTAGATGAAGAGACATTCTCCGTATTCTGCCTTAGCAAGTAGCGGGGGAGAGGACATGTATGCCTTTAGTTCCTTCAAGGCGTCGACACACTAAGAATACTATTAGAGTCTGTTTATTTTTTAAGTACGCCAAAAAATTTTGTGGCACCTATCAGAGGACCATGAGATGAACCTCGACAGGGCGGCTATACGGCCGATCATCTTCTGTACCTGCTTCTTGCTGGTCAAGTTCTCTTGTATTCCTTCTATATCTTTGATTTGGCGAGGTTGACCTTGATGCCTCACTGAAATATTAAGAAACCAAGGAACTTCCCCGAGGTTACACTGAAGACAAACTTCTCAGGGGTTAAATTTCATGCCATACCTCTTGAGTATGTCGAAGACTTCTCTCAAATGGTCGATGTGGTCTTCCTTTCTTTTCGAGTTGGCCAACATGTCTTCTATATATAATTCCATGGTTCTTCCAAGTGGATCCATTAACATTTTTGGTTACCAGCCTCTGATACGTCACCCATGTACTTTTCAATCCGAACTGTATAACCCTGTAGCAGTACATTCCCTAGTGGGTGATGAAAGTGGTTTTTCCTAATCCTCTTCCTCCATGAAAATATGGTTGTAGCTTGAATAGGTGTCTAAGAAAATTAATAGCTCGTGCTAGGTTGTTGCATTGATGAGCTGGTCAATATGGGATAGTGGGAATGAGTCCTTCGGGCATGCTTTGTTCAGATTTGTGAATTCTATGAACATTTGTCATTTCCCATTTTTCTTCTTACTATGACCACGTTGGTGACCCATTGGGGATATTTTGACTCTATGATGGAGCCATTCTCAAGCAATTTTCCCACCTCCTTGCAGACAACATCATTTATCGTGGCATTGAATTTTCGTCTAACTTGCCGCACTAGGGGTGTTATTGATCGACATTCAATTTATGTTTTTTATCTCCTTCTGGATGCCCGACATATCTGCATGGTAAAAAGCAAATAGTTCTATGTTATTTTTTAAGAACTAGCAGAATTTGCCTATTTCTTGAAGCTTGTGGCCGATGAAAGCTTTCATGTTGTGGTCATTATCATCGAGTCAGACAGGATCGAGATCCTCTACGGTTGATCTTGTGGATTATATAAGGTTCTCTAATAACGACTTTCCCTTCATCACCATCCGACCCCGACTTCGTTAATTGCTATGCCTCCTTAGCTTTGCCCTTCAGTTGTTGGGTGTATGTGCAGTCTTGGGCAATACTATAGCACTCTCGAGCAGTGCATTGCTCTCCTGGGATGCTGAATACTCCCCAGGGTGTGGGAAATTTTATGCTGATATAAGCTGGAGGGGACGACTTTCATGGTGTGTATCCAAAGTCGACATATGATTCCGTTATACATCGTATCCTAGTCCATGATGTAGAATATGGTCTCTAGAGTGACACTATCAGCCAGGACGGGCAGTGTGATTTCTCCGGATGTCCGCTCAATTGCATTATTAAAACCCATTAGTGTGATGCAGCGTGGTACTATCCAATCCTCAAGCTTTATTTGTGTGAGAACTGGAGGGTGGATGATGCATTTGCTGCTCCCATGATCAACCATAATACATTTTACATCAGTGTCTAAGATATGTAAAGTAATGAAAAGAGCGTCATAATGAGGAAAACCCAAACCATGGGTATCCGACTTATCGAAGATGATACTCTCTTCGAGTTCATCATACCATTCATGAGTGATTAATAATTTGAGTTTGTGGGTGTGGTGAACTTTATGATGTTGACTGATGCTTCGTCGCCTCGTCTAATGATCATTTAAATGGTTCGAGCGGGGAAGGTGGTTTGGGCGGTCCCTGGTGTTGTTCACGTCCTCGGGCGAAGTTAGCTCTTCTCTGATTGCTTATCGGCTCTTTCAAGTGCCCTTGGTGATGCATGTTTATGACTTCCTGTCTTAGATTGATATAGTCCTTAGTTTTGTGACCCCGCTCCTGGAAGAATTCACAGAGGGCATTTGACTTTCTGGTGCTCGGGTCGAACGGATTGGGTCATCACATTCTCCACCTCTAAAATAAATATTTGTCCTTGAACGAAATTAGAAAACACCTGAGCTGGTGAAAAGGTGTGGATATCTACTCCACATCTCCGACTCGGACTCCTAGGTAGCCGCCTTAGTCAGTTGAGCTCTCTATTGCACCCGAGCTGAAGGATAACTCTTAGATCTCAACTATCGGACATGCCGGGCTAGACTAGCTATTGACTCCTCCTCATAAGTCAAATCTTTCTCCAATTGGAATGAGCTAAAGTCTAATGCATAAGATAGATCACTATGACATTCTTGGGTCATGGATACATGGAACATCAGATGAAATGCTGATAAACTAGGTGGTAGTGCAAGCCTATAGGCTACATCACCCACCATTTTAAGAATTTCAAAGGGTCTGATATACCTATGGCTCAACTTGCCCTTCTTTTCGAATCTCATTACACCTTTCATAGGTGAAACCTGGAGCAATACTCTTTCTCCCTTCATGAATGCAACATCATGAACTTTATGGTTAGCATAACTCTTTTGTCTAGACTAAGCTGTGTGAAGCCGATCCTGAATAATCTTGGCCTTATCCAACGCATTCTGCACCAAATATGTACCCAACAACCGAGCCTCTCCCAGTTCAAACCATCCAACCAGCGAACATCATCGCCTCTTGCATAATGCTTTATACGGAGCTATCTGAATGCTTAACTGGTAGATGTTATTATAGGTAAATTTTGCAACTGGCAAGAATAGATCCCAAGAAGCCCTAAAATCTATAACACAAGCACGGAGCATATCCTCCAATATCTGAATAGTGCACTCGGGCTGTCAATCTATCTTGGGATGAAATATTGTACTCAACTCAATCCATGTGCCTAACTCATGCTGTAAAACCCTTAAAAGTGCAAGGTGAACTGCGTACCTTGATCTGCAATAATAGAAACAGGCACATCGTGAAGGCAGACAATCTCGCAGATGTAAATATCAGCAAACCGCTCTAAAGAATATATCATTGCCACAAGAATGAAATGTGCTGACTTGGTCAACCTGTCCACAATGACTCATACTACGTCAAACTTCCTCTGAGTCAGTGGAAGTCCAACAACAAAATCCATAGTGATACGCTCCCACTAACAAAGAGAAATTTCTAACTTTCGAAGCAAACCACCAGGTCTCTGATGCTTGTACCTGACTTGCTGACAATTCAAATATCGAGCTACATATGCAACTATATTCTTTTTATAGTTGGTTTTGAAGATTGACAAAGGAACCTAATGAACCAGATCCATCCATAGTGTACACAGATACAGGTAGAATCAAGCATAAGGGATACATGTGAAGGAGATAATCTTAACTTGTTATATCTGATATCTCTTGATCGAAAAGGTTGCACAATTGATAAGGAAGGACTCCTTACTCAAAGAGGAACTATCCAAGATAAGGAAAGACTTAGAGGTTAAAGTTAACTAGAACTCTTCCACCAAGGAAGAGTAGTATTAGAACTCTAGTTATTTTCTACTCTACTAACTCTATAAATTGCAAGATGTTCTTACTTTATAAGTACGCACAAAAGCAGAAGTTAAACGTGAGTTGAGAGCAAAATAGCAAAGCATTTTGCAATCAATTATTTTGTGATTCAGGCATGTGAACCTAAAGCTGCATGAACTAGATAGTAGAACCAATTTCAAGTGTCTATCCTTTATTCTAGTTCAATTGTAGTAGGTTTTTTCATATTATACCTTTCAGCTTTATACTTGTGTTCTTTAGTTTTCACGTGAAATACATGTGTTCTTTACTGTCCACATTTATTATTTTTGCAATAGTAGTTTAAGGAATACATAGAAGAACCATGTCCTTTTATAATATGTGCACGCAAATATTGGGAACCACACAACCCCGCCTCCCCATGTGTGGCATTGAAGCATATAACATCAATTGGGATCGGAGCAGGTTATCCTTGAAGAGGCTAACACCTTAGGAACAGATCAAGATGAGTGCATCACCTGGAAAATGGGAAGGGCAATTCACTGCTAGGCCACCACTCTTTAATGGCCATTACTATTCTTGGTGGAAAAATAGGATGATAGATCACATCATATGGCAGGACTATGATCTATGGGATATTGTTACCGATGGTCCATTGGCTACCTTGAAGAAATATTGACGGAGTAGATGTGCCAAAGACAAGAGTTGATTGTATTGTTGAAGATTTGAGGAAATGGGAGAACAATCCCAAAGCCAAGAAATGGCTTGTTTGTGGACTTGGTCTAGATGAGTACAGTAGAATCTAAAGTTGTTTCACTGCTAATAAATTTGGGACACTCTACAAGTGGCCCATGAAGAAACACCTCGAGTGAAAAGGTCTAGAGGAACTCTACTATATTCTTAAAATGAGAACTTTACCATGAAGGAAGATGTACACAAGGTTCACTAAATTGACAAATGAACTATAGTCTTTTGGAAGGATTATTCACGAAGAAGACAGAGTTGAGAAGATCTTCACAAGGGTTCTGCCTATTAATTGGGAGAGAAAAATTAGTGTCATTCAGGAATCAAAGAACATTTTCACCCTACCATTAGATAAGCTAATTGGAAATCTTGCTGTAGAAAATCACTCTATCTATGATATGTGCGCTTTGGTTGTATGAGCATGATTTTCAGGTATAAGTTTTGATAAATGACAAACAATGAAGTCAAGTGTCAAACAACGATATTATGTGACAAACAATCAAGATTGAATGCCGAGAAGCATATTGCTGACGGAATTGCATAGACAAGCCAAAGACGAGCTCAAATGTTCAAGACCGAAGACCCAAGGCGTAGGTCGTTAGGTAGAACCAATGTAAGAGCAATGCTTATGTTATCTCGTCTTTTAGCTCAACATAGGTCATCATAAATATGCATAAAATCATTTTATTAAATCATATTTATCATAAAAATATTTTATTAAATCATATTTCTCATAAACATATTTTAAATACTTCAAACAAAATGATGTTAAAGGTTTCATCTTAACCAAAATGGTTTTTGAAGTAAGTTTTCAAATCTGCCACAGAATAATCGATTATCAAAACTGCATAATCGATTATGCTGTAGGCCGTTGCCAGTGTTTGAACACTGCCACAGAATAATTGATTATGCAGTATCTGATAATCGATTATTCAGCAGAAAATCAGCTTCTGATTTTCTGAACGTTGGAGAATAATCGATTATCCTGTTCTGCATAATCGATTATCTTGGCACAAAATCAGCATAATTGATTGCCAATTAAGCAACGGACATACACCATTTTTCACCTATAAAAAGAGGTCTTTTGAGCTGATTTTAAACACACAACACCTCCCAATATTGATATACATATTGACATTATTTGAGCATCATTTTAGAGCTTTTGTTGAGCCATTTGAGAGACAACTTTGAGTTGTTCATAGAGCTAAATTTGTATCTCTTTATCTACTCTTTTGAGAGAGTTCTTGTTGTAAAAGAGAAGGGTGTTTGAGAAGAACATATCTTCTCATTGATTATCGGGTTCGCTAAGTACCCTAAGTCTTAGTGTGTGAAGTCTTGTGGTGCGGTATCCACGAGCAAGGTTGAAGTCTTGAGGTGAGGTATCCTCGAGCAAGTTGAAGTCTTGTAGAGTGTACATCTACGAGCAAGTGTACGGTTTGTTAGGCACCCGTAAGCTTAATGGAGTTAGTGGAATCTCGAGAGAGTCTCTCGGGGACTGGACTAACCGCAAGTTGTGGTGAACCAGGATAAATTCGGTGCGTTCTTTCCTTGTTATTTTAATTACCGAATTTATTTTATTCCTGCAATTTTAATTCCGCAATATTTATCAATATTCTCGTACCGCACTATTCACCCCCCCTCTAGTGACGGGCATAAATCCTAACAATTGGTATCAGAGCCTAACTCTCTGAAAGCCTTAACCGGTTGAGAGCACGACATATATTTTTGTTGTTGAGAATATTGAACGCAGGAATGATGAGTGAAGGACACTCCACCTATAGCCCTCCACTATTTGACGGAACAAACTATACATATTGGAAAGAGCGGATGAGAATATTCATCCAATCTAATAACTTTCGATTATGGCAAACCATCAAGAAAGGTGAACAAATGCCAACAAAGAAAGTTGGGGAAATCATGGTTCCAAAGGAGGAAAATGAATATGATGCCGAGGACATCAAAAAGGTTGAAAGAAACGCAAAGGCCATCAACTTACTATTTTGTGCGGTGAATCCGGACGACAATCGAAAAATCTCTTATTGCACAACCGCAAAGGAAATGTGGGATAAACTCGATATCACTTATGAAGGTACGTCTCAAGTCCGAGAATCTAAAGTTGATTTTCTAACACATGAATATGAAATTTTTAGAATGAGGGAGAATGAACCCATTGGCATTATGTTCGAACGATTTTCAAGAATCGTCAACGATCTTCATGCTCTCGGGAAAGTTTACACGAACAAAGATCTTGTTCGAAAAGTCCTACGAAGTCTCACTCCCGAATGGCGTTCCAAAGCCAATGCCATCCAAGAGTCGATAGGATTCACGGATATCACAATTGATGGACTAAGAGGTAACCTCGAAACTTACGAAAGCACAATTCTTAACCCTTATCTTAGAAGTAAAGGTTCGAATATTGCCTTCAAAGCCTCATCCTCTAAAAGAGAAGAGGTAAGTGATTCGGATAGCGATGATGATATTATTTCCAATGATATAATTGAAAAGTTTTGTAAGTTTATGAAAAAGGAAACAAGAAAGGAAGAACCAAGTCCTTCATGTCAAAAGTGTGGAGAACTTGGCCACACCAAATCACATTGTCCAAAATCAAAGGACAAGAAAAAGAAGAAACACCATAGGCGCGTAACATGGGATTCGGACAGCTCGGGCAATGAAACTGCCGCATTATGCCTCATGGCCAACGAAGAAGAAGAGGTAAGTAATTCTAACTCTTACTTGTTAAAAGAAATGAAAAATGCTTATGATGAATTATATAGTGAATTTGTTAAAGCTTCAAAAACCATAAAAGAATTGAAGAAAACACTTTCTTTGCAAGAAAAAGATTTTGAGAAAACACTTTCTTTGCAAGAAAAAGATTTTGAAAAATTGACTTGTGACAATGAAAAACTAAAAGAAGAAAATGATCTTTCAGAAAATGAAAATACTGGTCTTAAAAATAAAATCAAAATTTTAGAAGAAGAAAATAGATTTTTGGAAAATGACAATGTCGATCTCAAAAATAAAATCAAGGAGATGAATGAAGCCTCTTTAATTGTTCAAAGTCAAATTGTTCTTCTTGTAGTTCTTTGAAGATAAAGAACGTAGAACTTAGAAATACACTAGAAAAATGTAGTGTAAATGATTCTAAAACAAGTGAAGCAATTAAAAAGGATGATAGAAATGAGGTTAAACCACCTAGAAACAACTCTAGGAATTTTGTTAATAAGTCTAAAACTAATCATTTTAGACCACCTAGACACAATTCTAGGAATTTTATTAATGAGTTTAGAATGAATAATTTTAGACCACCTAGAAATAACTCTAGGAATTTCAACGCTTCTAGGAATAACAACTTTAGATCACCTAGAACGCATTTGGCTCAACCTAGACATATGCACAATCCTAATGTCATATGTCATTATTGTAACCGGGTAGGACACATTGCACCCGTATGTTTTGCTAAACATAGAGATTCATATTTTGATTATGATTATTATTTGCCTAACCCCCAAGGACCCAAAAGAAGTTGGGTACCGAAAACCTATTTTTAGGTACTTTTGCAGGTATGCTTGAAGACTACAAGATTATAGTAGATGCACCAAGCACGAAACCTTACTGCATCGAGGGGGAACGTCAGTTAGTTATCGTATTTTCGATAAAAACGTAATAGTTGATATGTGCTAACAATTGATATTAATTATTGATTCATGTTTTGATAAGTTTTATTTTGAATTGGTATCAATTATTTTTATGTTAAGTGATTGATTCATGTTTTGATGAATATTTTTAGCTTAAATAACAGTTGGTATATTTGCGAAAAATGACCGTTATTATGGTTGATACGTTTTTACTAACATCTGGTAGTATTTGATGTTGATATAGTTTTTTTTAACAATAGGTATCGTCAATAGTTTCAATAAGAATTGGTATATCCTTTTTGCTAATGCCAAAAGGGGGAAGAATTTAGGCAATATGCGTCGAATAAGGGGGAATGAATCGACGTCATAGCATGCCTTATTATGCCTTATTTGAGGGGGAATTATCATTGAGGGAAATTATCTGCATAAATTGTATGTTGAGATATAGCATGAATTTAGGGGGAATCCGATATGCATATCTCCTGTTGTTTGTCATTATCAAAAAGGGGGAAATTGTAGAAAATCACTCTATCTATGATATGTGCGCTTTGGTTGTATGAGCATGATTTTCAGGTATAAGTTTTGATGAATGACAAACAATGAAGTCAAGTGTCAAACAACAATATTATGTGACAAACAATCAAGATTGAATGCCGAGAAGCATATTGATGACGGAATTGCATAGACAAGCCAAAGACGAGCTCAAATGTTCAAGACCGAAGACCCAAGGCGTAGGTCGTTAGGTAGAACCAATGTAAGAGCAACGCTTATGTTATCTCGTCTTTTAGCTCAACATAGGTCATCATAAATATGCATAAAATCATTTTATTAAATCATATTTATCATAAAAATATTTTATTAAATCATATTTCTCATAAACATATTTTAAATACTTCAAACAAAATGATGTTAAAGGTTTCATCTTAACCAAAATGGTTTTTGAAGTAAGTTTTCAAATCTGCCACAGAATAATCGATTATCAAAACTGCATAATCGATTATGCTGTAGGCCGTTGCCAGTGTTTGAACACTGCCACAGAATAATTGATTATGCAGTATCTGATAATCGATTATTCAGCAGAAAATCAGCTTCTGATTTTCTGAACGTTGGAGAATAATCGATTATCCTGTTCTGCATAATCGATTATCTTGGCACAAAATCAGCATAATTGATTGCCAATTAAGCAACGGACATACACCATTTTTCACCTATAAAAAGAGGTCTTTTGAGCTGATTTTAAACACACAACACCTCCCAATATTGATATACATATTGACATTATTTGAGCATCATTTTAGAGCTTTTGTTGAGCCATTTGAGAGACAACTTTGAGTTGTTCATAGAGCTAAATTTGTATCTCTTTATCTACTCTTTTGAGAGAGTTCTTGTTGTAAAAGAGAAGGGTGTTTGAGAAGAACATATCTTCTCATTGATTGTCGGGTTCGCTAAGTACCCTAAGTCTTAGTGTGTGAAGTCTTGTGGTGCGGTATCCACGAGCAAGGTTGAAGTCTTGAGGTGAGGTATCCTCGAGCAAGTTGAAGTCTTGTAGAGTGTACATCTACGAGCAAGTGTACGGTTTGTTAGGCACCCGTAAGCTTAATGGAGTTAGTGGAATCTCGAGAGAGTCTCTCGGGGACTGGACTAACCGCAAGTTGTGGTGAACCAGGATAAATTCGGTGCGTTCTTTCCTTGTTATTTTAATTACCGAATTTATTTTATTCCTGCAATATTAGTTCCGCAATTTATCAATATTCTCGTGCCGCACTATTCACCCCCCCCTCTAGTGACGGGCATAAATCCTAACACTTGTTACTTTTGAACTTAGGAGGCAACCCATGAAGATAGATATACCTAAGAAGGAAAGGAGCATTTCCCTCAGATTCACTGAAGGTTCTGATTTAGAAGAAGATGAAATGGCTATGATCATAAAGGACTTCAGTAAGTACCTAAAGAGAGGAAAGGGTCCTTCAAAAAGTGGAGCTACATCAAGCCCAACGTTCCAAAAAAGTAAACCAATGAAGGATGCTACAAGTGTAGGAAGACTTATCACCACATCAAGAACTGCCCTCAATTTGAAATTAAATGGAAGAAGGAAAAAGCTGAACGAAGGAATATGTTCAACCCAAGAAAAGCAACAGCAAAGGATCAACAAAGGCTATGGTTGCTACTTGGGAAGATACAGATGTTCATGATGATGATGAACGAGAACTTATGGCTATAGGAGAATTTGATGAAGAATTTGAGGTAAATGTTTCTCATCTTAAAGAAAAAATTAAATTTTTGTCTAAGAAAAGGTTATCTGAGTTGCTCCTAGAGTTAATTGACGAATTTGAGGATGTAAACAATGAAAAAAAACAACTGTCAAAAGAGTGCACAGTTTTAAAAATAAGTGTAAAAATTTGGAACTTAGGGCTAGTGAGAGTGAAAGTAAAAATTTTCTGTTGAAGAACTAGGTTTTGAACTTGACACTACTGTCCTAGAGCTTAGATCTAAAAATCTAAAATTAATATTAGGAATGGGTAAAAAGATAGTTGATCACACACACCTCACATTAGAAGAAAATCTAGGAAAAATGAAAGATGGGCTACACAAAAGAGATGAGCAGATAAGAGCCCTAAAGGATGACCGAAGCAAGGTCAAGTATGAGCTAGACTGTCATGACCGAATTTTCCCTCCGTAAAATGTCGTGACGGTACCTAGTATCTACAACTAGGTAAGCCTAGAATTTGTGAAATAATTAAATGATAACATAAATTTAACAACTAACTGCAACAGTAACAACATAACTGAATACTTTGCTTCTTGGCATGTACAATAACCAACTACTCTGTACTACACAGTATGCCCAAAACTCAGAACGTCATGAGTTACAAACTACAGAAAGAAAATAGTATCTCTATAATCTAGAGTCTAACAAAAGGAAATATAGGAAGTTTTTCACATGGGGAAGAGTAGAAAGGGATTCCGCGGTCTGCAGGCGTGACAGATATACCTTGAAGTCTCCAAAGCTGTCACGACTCACTGATAATGCGGCTGATAAGCAGTACCTGAATATGCACACAAAAATACACGTATGAAAGGGCATGAGTACACCATAATGGTACCCAATAAGTGTCAGACCTAACATCGATCGCGTAGTGACGAGGTCAGGTCGGGGTCCTACCGGTAAATATATAATAAGAGCAAGACAGAATGAAATATTGCAGTAAAATTGAGATTAAAATTTAACAAGAATGAAATCATAGAAAAGTAACAGCTCAGTACCCAGATAACAATATGGGATATTTCGTGATACTGTCTCGTAGTCTAAAACGTAAATATGCAGGGGGTCTCCCGGGATACCGTCCCATAGTCCCAAAGTATATGTATAGGGGGTAACCCAGATATCGTTTTAAAGTCCCAAAGTAAATATGCAAAACAGGGGGTCTCTCGGAATATCGTTTCATAGTCCCTAAGTAAATATGCAACTCAAACAATAGGATAACAGTTATATCAAGAAAACCTACAGCTTAGACTAAGTACAAAGTTTAGATAAACAATTAAGGCAAATAGACATGCTAATCTAGGCTAATCAGGATACTACGCGTGCTGACATAATTCAAATAGGAAGAAAACAGGCTATTACTCATTAAAAATGGGATTTTTAAACAATTAGACCGTGCACGCACTCTTCACCTCACGTACACGGCACTCACATATCAAATAGTACCAAATCTTTAGGGGATTCCCCCCTCCCCTCCCCCACAAGGTTAGGCAAGCCACTTACCTCGAACCAAGCTCAAATCAATCCATAACAATGCTTTTTCCATGAATATCGGACTCCAAATGGCCCAAATATAGCCAAAATCAATTACATATCGTAAATATAACTATAAGAAACCAATCTAGTTAATGAGATCAAAGCTAAAGCGAGAAATTAGAAAATCGCCCCAAAAAGTCTCCCAAGGACCACGTCTCGAAATCGGGTAAAAGTCATAAAATACGAACACCCGTTCACTCGCGAGTCCAACCATACAAGTATTTTTAAAATCCGACCGCACATCGCCTTCCAAATCTCAAAAACTTAGTCTAGTAAGTTTTTACCATTTTTACCCAATTTCCAACTCAAATCCTTAATTAAAGGGTGGAATCATCTATAGATTAATAAGATATAACCATAAAAGATTTAATAATTTCTACCCACTAGCTTTATTTGAAAATCCCTCGAAATTTTGCCTCAATCCGATCTCTCTAGGTCCAAAAATGGAAAATGAAATCAAACCCTCGCACTTAGCCCTTTTCTGCCCAGTGATCTTGTACCCGCGGGCAAAGAATTGCACCTATAGAATTTCCATAGCAGGTGCAGAAATGAATTAAATGGGTCGGGTCTACATCTGCGAGCAATGGGCCGCACTTGCGCGCCCACCCCTGTGGATTTCTTCCGTTTCTGCTGTCCCTCACGCCCTGGCCCCTTTCCACTTATGTGCTCCATCTTCTGCATCTGCGGATGCACATATGCAATTATACCTCTGCACTTGCGACTTCTCGTTTCTTCCTTCCAAATCTCACCTGCATCCATAGGCTCGCACCTGCGGTCAATGTAGCGCAGGTGCGATTACACTAGGTTCAACAGCCTCAACTATTCTTCCAAAGCCAAATTCAATCTTTTAACTATCTGAAATCAACCCGAGGCCCGCGTGACAAACATACCAACAAGTCCTAAATTATCATACGAACTTAGTCGATCCTATAAGTAACATAAAAAATGCTAAAAAACACGAATCACCCACCAAATTCAAACTTAATGAACTTGAAACTTCAAATTCCTACAACTGATGCCAAAACCTATAAAACCATGTCCAATTGACCCAAATTTTGTACACAAGTCAGATTTTATATTATGGACCTACTCCAACTTTTGAAATTAGATTTCGAACCCAATCACAAAAAGTCCACTACCAGTCAAAATCACCAAAATTCAACTTTTTCCATTTCAAGCCTAAATTAGCTACAGATCTCAAAAACACAATCCGGACACGCCCCTAAGCCCAAAATCTCAATAGAATTGATGGAACTCTATTCCAAAGTCGTCTTCACACAGCTCGACTATGGACAAAATCCTAAGACTTAAGCTTCGGTATAAGGAGTAAGTGTCCCAAACACTCCAAAATCAAAAACGAAACCTCTTGGAAAGTCACATAAGCTGAAATGGATACGGGGGAAGCAGTAAATGTTGATACCAAAATTTTTCCTATATATTTTTATACTCAAAATACTTTAGAATATCGTGTATATGCATACATAAGCATCCCCAAAGGTTTTGGTATTTTTCCCAAACTTTTAAGATTTTTAAAACCAATTTATGGCATATTTTGCACTATAAAATCCAATAATTATTCCCAAAACTTGTAATTTTTGGTAAATAATTTATTTTATTCTCACATTTACACAAAACATAATTTACATGATTTTTACATAATTTTACAAGTCCATTTGGTATTTTTAAACTAAAATTGCATGAAATTATAATTTTAGCCTATTTTTCGATTTAATAGCATTTTTAATAACAATATAATTTCCAATATTTTTAAATTAATACTAGCATATTTTTTTATTAACCTAGCACTTTTAACTTGGGTTTTAAACATTTTTCTGCTATTTTTATAAATTCAAAAAAAAGGAAAAGTGGCTATTTCAATTTTAGCCTCATTTGCTTTCAATTATTGCCTGATTTGCACTCCAATCCACCACCATAATTAAACGACCTAATTTCATTTCCTACCTTATCCAGACCCAATTAAACGAACCCGCCCGGACTCCATTTTAAATCGTGGTCGTTGATTGTTTTAATCAACGGTCCACGTTTGCCCTTTCCTTTTTTAACACAGCCGACCCCCCTAACCCTAGTCATTCCTACAAAGCATCTGCCTTTGAATCCCTTCGTTCTCTCAATCTCTCTCAACTCCTCTCCGAAACCCTAGCCTCTTTCCACCGGTTTCCACCTTATGTCAGCGGAAACCATGGTATTTCAGGCCTTGGGTGGCCTGTACTCACCCCCAGGTGCCCTTATACTCCTGCTACGTGAAGTTTCAAGGTTCGACCTTGAATATCCTGGCTCATAGTTCCTCCGACTCAGGTTCTATGACCATCTCCGGCTCATCTTCGGCGTGTCCTAGCACTACGATATCATCTCTTACTTGTTCGACTCGGACCAGCCCTTTCCAGGCCTTTCTCATTTTTAGGGTTTCTCTAAAACCCTATGCAATTTCGAGGTTTTCTTCTTCCTCTCTAAATCCACTTTAGATCCCTGCTATTTCTGAGGTTTTCAAAGTATTTCTTATATCTTTTTCGATTTTTGCTTTCAAAACTGTTCGTCTTATCGAACCTATGGTTTCCTTGATTTTTTTATTTGTTCTACTGTGATTTCTTACTGTATTTGGCTTTGCTATAACTCCTAAGTATTTTCACTATGGTTTCTATGTATTTTTGCTTTTACTGTATTTTTAGGTTCCTTTGATTTTCTGAGTTTACTTTGCCTGATTTTCTATGCTTTCGTCTTTACATTTAATCCATGGAGGAAACCTTAGATTTTGGGGGTTTTCAACCACATATGTGCAATTGCTTTGCTTCTTGTGTTGCTTCCTGTTTGATTTCAAAAACCCTTATATTTAAGCTCCTCTCATGTTCTCTGATTCTTGCTAAGCTTTGCAAGATCTTCTGATTTCTCTCATGGCTATGTTCTTCTACTTTTGATTGCATGGCCACTTTGTTTGTTTAATTCTAGCCTCGTATGTTTTAAGTTAGGCACTCTTTATAGTCATACCTTTCTCTTTCAAAAACAACCCAAATTTTTGGGGATTGATTTCAGACCACCATTATGTGTGCTTATTTGATTCTTTCCTTGTCTAATTTGGACCTACTTTCTGACTTGATTCATTATTGAGTTCGAATCTTTAGTTACTTGATTTACTAGGTGATAGTTGATTTACCTCTTACCTTATTTACCTAAACAGTGTATTTTTAAAACTTCTCTTACGTATTTACCCTTCATTGCACAATGTGTATTGATTTTCTTTCCATAAATAAAACCCTGCCCTTTACTATTCAAGTTCGATTCCTTAATTAAAGGAATTCCCCTTTCTTGATTGATTCTGATTGACACTGAGTTATTTCTTGCCTTGCTTACTTGCTTGTTTTCAAACTATAAATACCCTACTCCTTTTCTTTAAAACACACGAACAACTGAGTTCAGAAACACACACACACACACACACTCAAAGCTCTCTTCTCTGCATTCTACTAAGCATTCTACACTGCCTGCTCTTATACATTTGGGAGTTTTCTTGAGTTTGTTCCTGTTTATTTCTGGCTGTCTGTTTGCTGCTGTTAATATGCTACCCTAGAATTATAAATGGTATGCCCTTCTATGTTCTATAAGCATCCTTTTCAATTTCTCTACTTCTACCCCTTTCTTTGTGTGTTCATTTATGCTTTCTTGCACTATTTAATACTTTCAAGCATGTTAATCCCTCTCACATGTTCCCTTTATATGTGAGTTTGTCATGGGTCATAACAACATTATGAATTGATGTATGTAATTCTGGACTAGACTCTTTTTGATTCTCTACCCAACTGCCTTCCCATTCCCTTTCCCCCAATGTGCTGAGCTCTAACTTGGGTCTGTTGATGTCCGGATCATCATTCAGGCCTGAGTTTGACTCTATAAGAGTCTGCTCTTATTTGTCTCAATCTAAGTGGGAGGTTAGGGGTGTGCCAGTCTATGCCGTGACTGGGTATGACCACCTCCTGCTGAGGTTTCTCTCTCATATTACACCTACTCTTAGCTCTTAAGTTCTACCCCCCATGTTAAGCCATGCTTAGGGACCCTAGAGTTCCCTCTGAACTTGGATGTCTTGTTGATACTCAATTTTCCCCTATGTATTTTTGTACCCAAAATATTCTCAAAATAGCTTGTGAATGCATATATAAGCATCCACAAAAGTTTGGTATTTTTCCTATATTTTTCAAGTATTTAAAACCAATTTACAACTTATTTTGTACTAGAAAATCCAACATTTAGTATCAAATCTTGTTATTTAAATAAATAATTTATTTTATTCTCTCATCTACATAAAAATATATTTGATGTAATTTTAATAGAATTTTTACAAAGTCATTAAGTATTTTTAAACTAAAATTTTATTAAATTGTAATTTTAGCCTATTTCTCAATTTAATAAAGATTCAAGTACAAAACTGTTCCTAATATTTTTAGTTAATTCTTGAACGTATTTTATTATCTCAGTATTTTTACCGGATTTTTATAAAAGTTTTTACTATTTTTACAAAATTAATTAGGGGAAAATTGGGCATTTAAGTTATAGCCCTTTAATGTTTCATTCTTGGCAATATTTCAACCCAATTCAACCCCCCCCCCCCCCAATCATGACCCAATTACAAAATTACCCGACACAAACTTATTTGGACCAGCCCACCCGGATCCCCGTTTTAAATAGTGGACGTTGATCATTTTGATCAACGGCTCATAGTTAACCTTGCCATAATTAAACCCCTAACCCCTTTACCCTAACTCACTTTTCTAAATTTTCTGCCCTTGTATCCCCTTTCACTCCCAAACACTCTCTAACCCTTTGTTTCTCTAGAACCTTCTGGTTCTCTCTTTCATCTCCGATGAAGATCATCGCCTCTCCGGCTCACTCCTCCCTCACTTTTCTCGACTTTCAGCAGTCATGGAGTCCTTATATCGTGGTTTCCTCTCTCAAGTTTGAAGCCTAGCAGCTTTCGCCATGAAATACGGTCACTGAAGCTCTATTGGGTTTGTTTCTGGCTTTTCTCAAGTGGTCTTTGTACGATGATGCCTTCTATGGCGTTGTATACGAGTTTCACAGCCAGGTTCTTCATTTTCCCTAATTTGTTTGAAAACCCTAATTTTACTCTTTAATCTCTACTCTTTTAAAACAACTCTTAGTTTGATTTTTGTTTTCTATTTTTATTTAGTATTTCCGGTTATTTCAAAATTTTTTTTGATGATTACCACTCTTTCAGATTAGGGTTTCTGACTCCTTCTTCACAAATCGTCTCTTCTATCCTTCTGAGTGCTATGTATTCGTTTGTGTTTATTTATTTCAATTGTTCGTTTGTTTGCCTTGTTAGCCTGGGTTTTATATTGTAATTTCTATGGGTTTCTTAACCCCCTTCGAAAATACTTTACTTTTCTGATTTTAGCACTAATGTGTGGCTCTCAGTACTTCTCCCAAAGTATTTTGTTAAAATCTGATAAAAAAGCCTAACCCTACATGTTTGTATATGTATTTGCCTATTTGCATGTTTCTTCTGGTTTCTTCTATGAGCTCCGTGCCCTTTACGTTGATTTTTGTTGCTAATGTTTCATTCCCATACCATGCTGTTGTTCTTATCTTGAGGTTTTTTTGGTTGTTTATATGGTGATTTTATAATGACTCTTACAATCTCTTTAAGGCTGTGATTACTGGCTTTAAAATTGTGATTTTGTATTCTCTTTACAGTTTGGTATTGATTTTCTCAATCAGTGGGATACATTCCCAATTAATAATTTATTTCCTAGGTTTTCAATCTCGAAAATTGTTTTCCAGAATTAAAATGGTACTTTTCCTTATATATGTGTACAAGTATGTCAACTTATTTGCTCGACAGATTTCCCTGGTTAAAGTCTCATGTACCTAGTCTACATTGTATACCTTATACTATTTTGTTTCCTTATGTGACCATGCCATACTTTGTGATTCTTTTCCATTTAAAAATAACTGCTTATTATTATTTGAGTATGATTCCTTAATTAAAGGAGAGTCCCTATACTTATTTAATTATGATTGATATCAGTTCCTTAAATATGGATTGATACCTCATTGGTTTACTCGTTTCAGTGCGATAAATACTCCTCACCTTTCTCTTTGACAACCAACACACACTGCTCTCACAATCTAAAAATCTTTTAATTCTCTCTTTCTCTGCTATTACTATACTCTCTCCTTATCTTCTTTGAACACTCAATTGGATAGTAGCCAAGATTGAGTAACTGGGGTTGATTACTTTCCACTATTGGGATCTATTTGTTTGGCTACATTGGGTCTGTTGCTGCTGTTACTTCCACATTCCTGCTGCTATTTTTTATACTGTTGCTATTCTCTCTGCTGCTTACACTCTCTACTCACCTTGTTCCTTGTGCATTATTGTTATTGTATCCTATTACCTGCAACTGGTATGTCACCCCTTTAAGATACAGTTTCCACAACAACATGTTTCTATTGGTTTTGTATTTCATAATGTTTCTTGTATGATTTCACCTATGGTTCTGTTGCTATCTTTGTCACTAGCATGTTACTTACTAGTCTACCTAATCTAACTTAGCATGTTTTTCCCTATCACCCATATCCTTGCATGTTTTCCTCCTCCATGTGCACTACTAGCATGTATTCAAGCCTTCTTGGCTGCTTAACAGCCTTGAAGCCTCTCCCTGAGGTTGATTATATTTGGGGTTTGGTACAGTAAGAACCAAACCCTTTTCTTAACAATCATGTCTGATTATTTTTCCTCCAATATGTTTGTCTGTATGCCTGTAGTTCGCTTTGCTTATTTGTCCTCCTTTCCGTTCCCCCTGTTTGTGTGATGCCATGTTGTTCTAAAGCTGGTCAGTCTAAAATAATTTCAAAAGAACCTATTCAACTCTTTCAACTGTTTCTTAAAACTACCTCAATATTTCAATTTTTCCAACTGTTTTCTTAAATTGTCTCTCAACTGTTTTCAACTCTCTCAATTGCAATCTCATTCTTAGAGCTTTAGGGTCTGTCCCCTTAGTATAAGCACTGTCATGGGAGCCTTGAGCACCCATGGAACTCTGATGCACAAGGCTGGCACTTCCAATGTCTGCACTTGTCTAATTGGGACATTTTTGGGTGCTTGGTATTGGCCAGGGGTTCAAACGAACCCTTAGGGAATTTTGACGCACCCAAGTCTTGGTAATGAATGTGAAACTCGAAAGGAGTGAGGTTGGAGATGCTTGGGCCTGGATGAAGGCTCCCTATAGAATAACTTCTTATTTTCCTTTAATCACTATTGTATTTTTAATTACTTGGATGTAATAATTTGTAAAGAACAATGGGGATTATAGTGAAATTGGGGAGGGTTATGCATGCTTATTAATGGTATGGGTAGAAAGCATGTTATAGGGATTTACTTATCTATTTGCGTAATAGAAACCATGTATAGGACATGCATCTAAAAATCATGTTCTTAGGTATTTTACTTTCAGCTTGTTAATTTTCAGTTAATAATTAAAATTACCGCCCTGCATTTAGATACCATGCTTTAGGGCCTTTATATGCATTAGATATCATTCGCTTAGGGTCTTCCTTTTGAAACTGTTGAATGCCTCAGTAATCTCGCTAAACAAAATGTAAAACTGGTTAACAAACTCCTCATTAAAAACTAAAAACCATTGCATGCTCACCATTTTTAATAACGCCTAAGCAAACCTTAGACTAGATAAAAAGATAAGATGGGCTAATCATTTTCAAGTTTGTGTTCAAACTAATTCGTCTCTGTCTGAATTCGTTTATTTCTGAATCCCTCTCTATTCGTTTTACAAACCTCTGCCACATTTTTTTAACCTTCTCTACAAAAGGTTTCTACTGCACTTTCTTGTCCAGATTTGAACCACTATTTCAAATATTTGAGTACTAATTGTCAAAGAACCTGTGTGTTTGCTGTATTGCTTTACGCTTCTGCAATCTCAAAAAACTGCTTTTGTTCTTTTACCTCGTCTGACTAAAATTGTCTTACTGGGCATTCCAAATTGTTTTCTAAACGACTTTCTGCAGATTTCTAAAACTTCTACTGCCTCTTTTTCTGAACGTTTCTCTCTTACATTTATTTTGCCTCTGCAACTCTCTCGCCTTGGTTTCATTTAAACTCCAGGTTTTAAAACTCTCTCTTCCTCAGACCATACATGTGTTTGAGACGTGCTAATTATGTGTTCTCTTATAGAGGGTTATTTGAACCTTTTATATGTTATATGTGATTCTTTTACATGCAAGTCCTACTTGTTTTTGAATGTCGCTTAGTATTTTAACCTTTAAACTTAAGGGTTCCACCTAGTTCCTACCTCATAGGAATAGCGATCCTAAATGCCCTCTAGGATCAATAGGACGGGATGAGTAATAGCACACAATAAGCATTTGTGACCAATTCACACGCTTAAATAACCTTTAAGGGGTGGGAAGGGTAGAATATGGAGATTATAAAGATGCGATAATAGCATAAAGCGACCCCTCTTTGGGAATATGTGCGGGATATGTCATCGAATGATCCATATTGTAGTTAAACCTAGGACCCTTCTCTCTTTTGCTTGTTTATTCAAATGTTCTTCATAGTAATGCTTTCAAAATCAACTCTCTTTTATTTGCATCTTCTTTCAAGCTTCTCAAGTTATATGAATGTTCTATTTGTAAGCCTTACTTGTATAATCGCTTCATCTTTCATTAAGTCACAACTGACACGGTCGGGAACCACACTAGTGGATCTTGAGGGGTGCCTAACGCCTTCCCCTCGAGATAATCTCAAGCCCTTACTCGAACTCTGGTTTTCTTTTCAAAATAATCTCTCTTAAGTGTCCTAATGCACTAAATAATTAGGTGGAGACTTTTCCGATTCCATAACCCAATTCCCAAACGAGAAATAGAGTTGTTTTGCCCATAATGTCATAATTATTTTAAGGAGGGGAAAAGGGGGTGTCGACATGTCTAAAGGCTGGTAATTCCACACATTGCACCACTCTGTTAAAACTCTGCATCTTTAGAGTGTAAGCATTGCTTGGGATTTTGAACCCTTAGAACTTTGAAACACTCTACGAGAAGGCTTTGGAATCTGGAGTTCAGATTTGGTGAAACACATGTGTTGGATGTTGAACATTGCATTGAGCCTCCTTGGGTCTGACTTTAGTGTTGATGTACTTATTTCAGTCTTTTTTTCTTTCCAGTTTGTAATAATTATGTAATAAAACTCGGGGAAAATATTAGTAAATGGTGTAGGATGGGTTTATGTTACCTGCATAAGTTAAAGAGTAGAAATCCTGCTTATAGGTCTTTTATGCTTTGATTTATTTAGAAATCATGCCTATAGGATTTTCTAATGCTTAAAATCATCTAGTACCATGCCTATAGGACATTTACTACTTCAAGTCACCTAGACAACATGCATATAGGGTTTAACGTTTAATCATGCCGCAAATCATTAGAGATCCTGCCTATAGGACTTTAAGATTCGCCTAATCAATTGCATACAGAAACCATATTCATAGGAAATACATATGCGTTAGGCAAACTGTAGGGTAACTAAACACTCATCTATTTATCAACTCTTTAACCGGCTTAAAATAAAACTCCATCTCAACTTGTTTGATTCGTTTTAAGCAACAACAGTCCATTAACTGGCCCTTAATGTCCCAATGTATATTTTTCAATAAAGCCCTTGTAAACCAGAATGCTCTTTTTATACTCTTCAAATCTGCATCTTTTTCTAAACAGTTCTTTTAAACATTCTGCCTAAACATTTTACTCAGTCCCTGAAATTGTCGTTTAAAAATAGTCATGTAACTCACTCCTTTTTTTAAGATATTCCTACCTCTAACAAATCTTTCGCAACTCTTCTGCATTTTTTTACTCAAACAGTATGCTGATTTCAAATCCATTTAAAAATTTACTGCAATTTTTACTTTCTTTTAAACTCTTCTGCATTAAGACCTGAATAACTAATAATCAGACCCGAGGGGCTTGATGCAGACTTTCATCCAACTTTATGAGTCAAACTGATTCATTCGCCTAACTTTAAAGACCAAATCAGTACGTGCAAGTCATGATAAACTAATTGTTGTGTGATCTACGGAGTTTGTATGAGCCTTTAGGTGTTGCCTTGTACCCCATTTATTTGCTATCTGATTTTGATCGACGCCTCAGTATTTTATCCTTTTAAACTCCATATACGCCTCTATCCCGTTTCTTCCCTTTTAGGATTAGAAGTCCAAATACCCCGGGACTGATAGGTTGGGACGGGTATTAGCATACAATAAGTAAACAAGACTAATCACGTTTAAATACCTTAACGGGGTGGAATGGGTAGAATATGAAGATGATGACGGCGCGCTAATATCTCGTATGAGAATGATTGTTGGGTATTGCACAGAATGATCCGTATTATAGTTAAACCTATGACCTTTTTTCTTGCTTTTTCCTTTATTTAAATTAATGTTTTTTTTTCAAACTAAGCTCTCTTTTTACTTTTGCCTTTCTTCTTCAAAATTGTCAACTTGTTTATATTTCTTATGTGCAAACATTGCTTGTCTACTCCTGCTCCTCTTAATGTCACAATTAAGCAAGGCCGGGAACCATACTAGTGGATCTTGAGGGGTGCCTAACACCTTTTCCTCGAGATAATCTCAAGCCCTTACCCGAACTCTGGTTTTCTGTCAAATCCTTCTTCTTTTCCCTAAAAGTATCCTAATGCACTATAATCATTAGGTGGCGACTCTCCAAACTCTATAGCCCGAATTTTCCAAAAGGGAGATAAAAGAGTCATTCCACCCATAATGTCATAAACCCAATTTTTCCTCAGAAAAAGGGGGCATCGACCGCATGGCGACTCTCCTGGGGATTTTATTTAAGGCTTTTACCATTACTTGCTTTTGTGACTTTATCGCTTCCTTAATTACATTTATTTCTTGTCCTTGTTTATGTCATCATAGTTACTAACTTGGCTCTTCATGTTTTTTCTTTGGTTTTAATTTTCGCCTTTACTGCCTTATTATTTCAATTCAATTGTAATTTTCGAGCATTTATTGTAATCTTATTTCTATGAATGTGAAAATACATGTAATTTATTTCATTATTGTAACTGCATTCGTCAACATCATATTCCACTCGTGCCAAAACAAATCCTTTAGCAACGCTTATAATAAGTAGTTGCGCCATTCCGATATTATAAACCCCTTAAATGTGGCAAAGGCATATTTGTGGTAAAACCAGTCGATCAATGGTGTAGTCAACGGTTCCGCGCCTTTCCCTATTGAGTTGTCCGCTCAGGGTACCTTGTCTAGCACTTCAAAAGTAGAAACCCTATTCCAGTAAACATTTCATGCATCATGGTCAAGCCTAGCCGAGTCATTTATGTTGTCCGCGTAATGACTCATTAAGATAGCCTATATCAAAGTCCATCGGGTTTCCTGAAACCCAAACGGACACCTACACATTATGTACATTTATTTGGAGAACTAAATGCCTTTAGTTAATTAATCATTTAAATATTAGAGTCTAGTGGGGTTAAGGCCTAACACTTTGTTTTGCAGAAAATGAGGCATGAGGTCCACAAATTCGGTATGGTATCCAACATTCACCCAAGGTTGCTAAGCTGGTGGAAAGATCTTCATGGCAGCAATCAAACCCTCATCCGCGAGTACTTAGGGAATTTTCCCTCACTTTTGGAAATCCAGCCCAACAACAAGATCATAGAGGCTGCCACTTTGTTTTGGGATAGTGATCGATCAGTGTTCCATTTCGGAGACTTGGAAATGACACATTTTATAGAAAAGATAGGGGCCTGCTGGTATCCCTTGGGAGACTTCGGGTTTGCTTATGTCGGTACACTGCAAAAATATAGGCTTTCTTAAGATGATGGGACTCAAGAAAAATCCCGGCCTCTCTTGCTTGAAGGACTCATGCATACCATTGGACTTTTTGTATGAGAGATATGGCCACAGCAAGTCCTATCGCACCTACATGGACGAATTCACTCTCACTTCTTTGGGACATATACATAGAAGGGTCTTTGTGTTCATGTTTTGCTTCTTGGGCATGATAATTTTTTATGTGCCGGAGAATTTCGGCACATTTCAATATGAATTGCTTAGATTCTAGCTTGTTTAAATGCAATTATAACTGGGACTCATGTAGATTTATTGTTTTAACAGCATAAGAGTAAGGGAAGCTCAAGGACATGAAAATGGAAGCAAAACGAGAAGAAAAGAGGTAAATATTGCACAAAGGCTGATCTGCGGTGGCAGATCACACATGCAGACCACATTTCGAGTTTGTCAAATCGCAAAGCAAAATAGAATCTGGAGCTAAAATTCACTTCAGGAATGCGGTGCACTCTGAGATCGCAGAAACAACATGCGGACCGCAGATGTACCGCAGAACAAACAAGAAGAAAATTGAGGGTCAAAGATGCGATGGAATCTGCGGCCACATAACTCAAATGTGGACCGCATAATGGAAATGCGATGCAAACTTGACAACTAGGGTTTTGATTCTGCGGAGAAGCTGCTCAATATGTGGACCCATACTTGTTCTGCGAAAAGAATGCGGTCGCAGACGTGACCTGAAAGGGCAATTTTGTCCATTTTTTCCCAAATTTGGTCCCCCCTATAAATAGTCTTAAGAAGCCTTTATGGAGTCATCTTGTCTTACTTTTGAGCTACATTCCAAGGCATTAATATTCCCTCTTTTTGGAAGCTTTTGAGTGAAGATTCTCTTCTTTGTAGGCATTTATGACATTTAATATTAGTCAATTTTTGTGTTTTAGCATGTGTAGCTAACTTTAAATACTAAGGTTGTTGACCCTAAATGGGTGTTTAACATTGAATATACGAATAATAGTTGGTTGATATTTATTTACTTCTCATTCTTTATTTATTGTTGGTGGTTGCAAACATAAACAAAAGCCATTAAATTCTTGCTTTGCTTGGGAAAGTGGGTTAGAATTTGGTGGAAGTAAATATCAATGACTCTAGGCTTTAAACCTTCTTTGATAAAATTGCTTAGGAACAAGTGGGTTTTAATTGGCACTTATTGATGATTCTTAATTTCAACTCTTTTATATTTGGAAAAATTATTAAGATGAAATCTACTTATTTATTGGTATATAGTGGGTAGTACCTTAGACATCATTTGCATATCTAAATAACCTTCCATTAGAAATATATCATATTAACACCTGTTGACATTTCACTTCATTAAAGGGGACACAACTTTGGCTGCTTTATTCTATTTGTTTACTCATTAATTATTGTAATTAGTTATTCTTTCAAATCAAACACCATACATACTCTTGTTACTATAAACCATTCTCTCTTGTTACTATTAAGACCGAACTTTAGTCGAGTAACACACTGAACAAGTAACCCTTTCACACCTATTCCCTATGGGATTCGACCCCAACCTTGTTGGGTTATTATATTTGAAATCGACCGCCTTACACTATTTATTAAAGTGTAATTTTATCGTATTAAATTTTGGTGCCGTTGCCAGGGAATACGGTTCTTGAAATTACTATTTAGTGTGTACTTTACTTAAGTTTATTTCTATTCCATCACACTTTGCTTGCTTTGCTTTGTGTTGATAGGAAACATGTCCGATTATGAGGATGATGTGGAGGGAGAAATACGAGAAAATCCTTTTGCAGACATTGAACAATACATTGAGGACACCAATGCCATTGTGCCTCTGGCCGTTGGAGCGGCTACATTTAAGATGGAACATGGTTTATTCCTGATGCTTAAGGCAGAAGGGTTTTTTTGGAACTCCATGGTTTATTCCTGTCTAAGTGGTTCCCGCAAAGCGAAAAGTCTGAATTGCGGGACAAGATTTTTTTCTTCAAGCAGATTCGAGGGGACTAGTTTCATGAGGCATGGGAGTGATTCAAATTATACTTTGTGAGGTCTCCAAACCATGGTTTCCCGGATTCCGTGTTGTTGGAAAATTTTTACATGTGTTTGGATCTTATGAACCAAGTCATCGCCAAGAATGCAGCTAACAGATCTTTCATGGACAAATCATTTGCTAGAGTGAAGCAAATTTTGGACAAGATGGAAAAGCACAACCAAGCATGGCATTCAGAAGATGCTACCAGAGGAATTTCATACGGGTTCCCTTCTTTGACCACTTTAATAAAGGAAAATCAGGAAAGAGACCAAGTGATTGCTGGGGTTTCCAGTAATTTGAAGTTTCAGAGGTATTTCTGGTTGATTTCAAGTGAGTTTGGGTTTAGATAAGCTGGTTTTGGTTGAGTGTTGTCTGTTGAAAGTTTCAGAAGATATTTGGGTGCATTTTCGAGTCAATTTAGTGTTGTTCAAGTTATTTGGGTTGGCTTCGTACTTGATTTGGTGTTCAATCATTTACTAAATTCATTTGAGATTGTTTATAGGTTAAACTAGTTGTGCATGTTTTTCTGTTGCTGCTGATCTTATTTTTTCTCATTGTATCGCAATTTCTAGGTATATGCTCATGTTCCAGTGATGCTAAAGATCATATTCATCTGTAGAAAACTATGTTGAAGTTTAAATTATGGAATCAATGCGTGTTTACCTCTAGATGTGTTGCTTTTATTTCTTAGTTAGAAATTTGGTTTGATCAATTCATTTGAACCGTATCTCAGTTGTAATAATGAGACTATAGACAGTAGCTGGATTGTTTTAACTTGTGGACTGTTAGTTGATTCAATGTCTTCTTATGAACACATGAATGCTGTAGTTAGTAATGTTAGGTTGATTGAGTTTAAAATGCAGGTTTCATGTTACCAGTTGTTAATCCGAGAATTGGGCATTTCAAAATAGAAAATATAGTTTGAATCAGAAATTAGTACAATCCTATGCACGATTTGAATATTATAGGTCATTTGAAGAGATTGAGCGTGTCAATTGAATTGTAATTACTCTTAATCTATTAGGCCGAGTTTGATTTATTTTATACAACTACTGCTTCAATTGTGCACTGAATTGACGTGGTGTTCTTAAAATGAGACTTCAACACTATTAAATTACTTAGTTCGTTAGTTCACTGTTATTAGATAGGGGAATTAGATCATTTAGATTTAGTTTGTATTGCTTATCCTGAACATGGGTTGTTATTACTACTAAAATTGTCTCAATTGAAACGCTAAATTTCACAACAACAACTGGGCAGCCAAACCGTGAATCTTGGCTCAATCTGGCCCAATTTGCATGAATTCTTGCCATAATGGCACATGATCTATGGTTGGTCGCTTAATTTTGACAAATTGAAGGCTGGCGTACGTCACGCCCTAATCCCGGTCGTGATGGCGCCCGGCCGCGAGGCTGGGCAAGCCCGACCAATCAAAACACAAATGGCATTCCAGCCCAAGAAGAAGAAAACTTCTAAAACAAACAGCAAGATTTAATATTAAACTTCCAGCCATGGATAATTATACCAAGAAAGACACAACTGATCAAAAATCCTTCCAAAACCGAGGAGTCACGAGTACAGAGCCTCTAGTAAGTACCAATACACTAAATGAAAAGAACTACAGTGTCTGACAAAGCAATAAGGGAAAATAGGCTGATAGAGACAGAGCAACAGGTTTTGCGGATGCTGGCAGCTACCTCAATACTCTGGTACGTTTGGAATAGACAACAGCAGTAACTCTACGCCTCTGGAGAACCTGAATATGCACACAAGGTGCAGGGAGTATGGGATGGGTCTACCAACTCAGCGAGTAATAAGCATGTATAAAAACCCGAAGATAAGAAAACACGAAATAACACAAAGTAAGGCTATCTAGTAGTTCTATACAGTACCAGTCTTAGAGATATACAGATTAAGCAACAACAAGTAAATGCATGAGATGCAATGCAATGCATGAACACTGCGGAACGTGCATCCCGATCCATATGGGTACTCGCGCTCACTATCGGGGTTCAGACTCCGGAGGGGCTCCTACAGCCCAAGCGACATATCATACTGTGCCAATAGTTGCCACTATTTTCATCACAATACACGGTGTCATTTGTTACCACCGTTCCATTACAATAAGCGGTGTCCTTAGTTACCACCGTTTTTGTTACAATCGAGGTGTCCTTAGCTACCACCATTTCCAATTAAATTACATGGTGTCCTTAGTTACCACCGTTTCTATTTAAAACACACGGTATCCTTAGTTACCACTGTTTCCATTTAAAATAATATACAGTCCAAAAAATAGCGAAATAGTACTCGTCAGCCCGAAATATATTTAAAAATCATTTGAGTTTTCAAAATGTATAAATATGGATGAGTTTGCAAAAATAGTATTTAAACCTGGACTGATTTCAAATAATATGAAAATCATGATAACTTCTAGATAACGATCCCTGAAGGATCCTACAATTCGGCACAAGGCCTCAAAAATGGCATCAAGCCCAAATATAATCAATATAATACGCGAAGCAATCGCCAATATAGTACAATACATCCCTCGGATTAGACCGAGTCACAATTTCCAACATATACAACACCGCACTAGCCATGGAGTGCGTGTCTAGCCTCATAATAGTGTCACAATGTGATATACCAGGGTTTCAAACCCTCGGGTCAACATCTACACCTATTACTCACTTCAAGTCCGCCGCAAACTAGCTCGCAATTCTTTTCCCTGGAGAATAAACCTCCACGGATGCCAAATCTGGTCAAAACCAATGAGAATACGTCAAAATAGGCTAATGGGACATAACCCAATCGAAATAACTCGAAATACTCCCAAAAGCACGAAGTTGGAAAAACCCGAGCCTCGGCCCACTTCTCGAAAAATTACAAAATTCACATTTCAGAATCCTCGTCTCGCTACGAGTCCATACATATCAAATTTACAAGAATCGGAGCCCATTTTACCCCTCAAATCAACACTTCAAGGTTCACTTGGGTTTCAAGCCCTAACCTCCATTTTTGGCATTTAAAACCTTGATTTCTTAGTGTTTGATCATGATTTCACTCTATAATGATGCACTTTAGGACCAAGAGATCATACCTGAAGAATCCCCTCGAAAATCTATCCAAAATCGCCCTCAAAAATACCGCTGATGTGCTTCAGCGGTATTTTTCTGCTTCTGTGGCCTTCGCTTCCGCGCCCAAAATCCTTCTTCTGCGGTCTGGCCCTATCCACAACGGCCGCTTCTGCGGTCGCTTCACCGCTTCTGCGACCCCCGCATACGTGGTCCCCCTGACCGCTCCTACTGTCTCTCACCTTCCCCCTTGGCCGCTTCTGCGGCTACTCGTCCGCTTCTGCGGACACCGCTTAAGCGGTCCCTAGCCCTCTTCCGCGAAAATACCAGAAGCGGCCGGTCCTTTTTATGCTTAACTCCAAAAGTTCCTCGTTCTAACCATCCGGAATCACTCCGGTGTCCCCGGGATCCCAACCAATACAACCAACCTTTTCCAAAGCATCCAACAAACTTGTTCCAATCCTAAAAACACGTCCTTAAACACAAAAATCATCAAATCATAGCGGATTCAAGCCTAAGTTCAGCCATAACTTCCGAACTAACATTCGAACCAAAACCCAACCAAACGACGTCTGAATGACCCAAATATTTACAGATATATCCAAAATTACCTAACGAAGCTACTGCAACTAAAAATCCCATTCCAACCCCCAGATCAAAATCTCACCTATCAACCGGAATTCGCCGAAATTCAACTTTAGCCAATTCAAGCCTAATTCTCCACCGGACCTCTAAATTCAATTCCGTGTTCTCTCCCAAGATATAAATCACCATCCGAAACTAGTCGAATCACCTGAAAATTCATTCCGAGCCCTCTAACTCATAAGTCAACATCCCCGTTGACTTTGCCAACTTAAGCTTTCCTTAAAGAGACTATGGGTCTCATTTCTAACCACATCCAACCCAACACACCTCAAACCCACCAAACGCATATATTAACACACCGAGAAGCATAATACGAGAATAATGGGGCTGAAATACGAATGACGACGGGTCGGGTCGTCACATCCTCCCCAACTAAAACAAACGCTCGTCCACGAGCAAGTTAAGAAACATACCTGGAGCCAAACAAACGAGGATATCTGCTCTACATCTCCTGCTCAGTTTTCCAAGTGGCCTCCTCCACGGGCCGACCTCTCCATTGCACTTTCACCGAAGCTGTCTTTTGATCTCAACTTTCGAACCTGTCGACCCAAAATAGCCACTGGCTCCACATCATAGGTCAAATTCTCATCCAACTGAATCGTGCTGAAGTCTAATACATAGGATGGGTCTCCAACATACTTTCTGAGAATAGAAACATGAAACACCGGGTGAAACCCCGATAAACTTGGTGGCAAAGCAAGCATATAGGCCACCTCCCCAATCCTCCTGATAATCTCAAAAGGTCCAATAAACCGAGGACTCTACTTCCCTTTCTTTCCAAACCTCATCACGCCATTCATACGCGAGACCTTCAACAGAACCTTCTCGCCCACCATATAAGATACATCCCGAACCTTTCGGTCCGCATAACTCTTCAGACGCGACTGAGCCGTACGAAGTCTCTCCTCGATAACTTTCACTTTCTCTAAGGCATCCTGAACTAACTTTGTCCCCAATAGTCTAGCCTCGCTGGGCTCAAACCAACCAACTGGAGATCAACACCGTATCCCATATAAAGCCTCATACGGCGCCATCTGAATGCTGGACTGATAACTATTATTATAAGCAAACTCCACAAGCGGCAAGAACTCAGCCCAAGAACCTCCGAAATCAATAACACAAGCACGCAACATGTCTTCCAGTATCTGAATAGTACACTCGCATTGTCCGTCCTTCTGAGGATGAAAAGATGTGCTCATCTGAATCTGAGTACCCAAATCCCGATGAAAGATCTTCTAGAATTGAGAAGAAAACTGAGTACCCCTATTTGAGACTATAGAAACTGGAACTCCATGCAAGCGTACAATCTCACGAATGAAAATCTCTGCCAACTGTTCTGAATAATAGGTTGTACACATCGGAATGAAACGCGTAGACTTGGTCAGACTATCCACAATCACCCAAATAGAATCAAAGTTCATCGAGGTACAAGGGAGACCACTCACGAAGTCCATAGTAATCTTTTCCCATTTCCACTCGGGAATATCCATCAGCTGAAGTACACCACCGGGTCTCTGATGTTCATATTTGACCTGCTAAAAATTTAGACACCTAGCCACATAACTCACAATGTCTTTTTTCATTCTCCTCCACTAATAATGTTGCTGGAAGTCCTGGTACATCTTGCCGGCACCCGGATGAATAGAATACCGTGAGCTGTGGGCCTCCTCTAATATCAACTCTCGGAGCCCATCCACATTGGGAGCGCAAATCCGGCCCTGCATTTGCAACAGACCATCGCTACCAATGGTCACATCTCTAGCATCATCATGCTGGACCCTGTCCTTCAGGACAAGCAAATGCGGGTCATAATACTGGCGCTCTATGACACGATCATATAAATAAGACTGAGAAACCACACAATCCAACACCCGACTGGGCTCTGAAATATCTAATCTCACCATCCGATTGGCCAAGGCCTTATCATCAACTGCAAGGGTCCTCTCCCCAACTGGAATATACGCCAATCTACCCATACTCACCGCCTTCCGGCTCAAAGCATCGGCCGCTACACTGGCCTTCCCCGGATGATACAATATGGTAATATCATAGTCCTTGAGTAACTCAAGCCTTCTACGCTGTCTCAAATTCAGATCTTTCTTCTTGAAAAAATGTTGAAGGTTGAGATGATCCGTGTACACCTCACAAGATACGCCATACAGATAATGCCTCCAAATCTTCAAAGCATGAAAAATAGCAGCCAACTCCAAATCGTGAACAGGGTAATTTTTCTCATGGGGATTCAACTGCCGAGAAGCATATGCAATCACTCTGCCCTCCTGTATCAGAACACATCCAATACCAATCCTCAAAGCATCGCAATATACCGCATAAGAACCTGAAGTTGCTGGCAATACTAACACTAGAGCCGTAGTCAACAATGACTTGAGCTTTTGAACCCTCTCCTCGCACTCATCAGACCATACAGATGGTGCATTCTTCTGCGTCAACTTCGTCAATGGTGAAGCAATAGATGAAAAACCCTGAATAAAACATGCGGTAATAACACGCTAAATCGAGGTAACTCCGAATCTCAGAAGCTGAGGATGGTCTAGGCCAACTCTGCACCGCCTCGATCTTCTTTGGGTCAACCTGAATACCATCACTGGACACCACGTGCCCTAGAAAAGCCACGGAACTGAGCCAGAACTCACACTTGGAGAACTTTGCGTACAACTTCTCCTCTCTCAATCTCTGCAATACCACCCTCAAATGTTGCATGTGCTCCTCATGGCTAAGCGAGTAAACAAGAATATCATCAATAAACATGATCATAAAAGAATCCAAATACGGTCGAAATACACTATTCATCAAGTCCATGAATGTTGCTGGAGCATTAGTCAGCCCAAATGACATAACCAGAAACTCATAATGCCCATATCTCGTCCTGAAAGCAGTCTTCATAATATCAGAATCCCTAATCTTCAGCTGGTGATAGCCTGAACGGAGATCAATCTTAGAGAATACCTTTGCTAACTGAAGCTGGTCAAACAAATCCTCAATACGAGGTAATGGATACTTGTTCTTCACTGTCACTTTGTTCAACTGTCTGTAATCAATGTACATTCTCATTGTGGCATCCTTCTTCTTAAATAATAACACCGGTGTGCCCCATGGCGACACACTCGGGCGAATGAACCCCTTATCCAGGAGATCCTGCAGATGCTCCTTCATCTCCTTTAGCTCTGCTGGTGCCATACGATAGGGAGGAATAGAAAATGGGCTGAGTGCCCGACAGCAAATTAATACCAAAGTCAATATCCCTGTCCTGCAGCATATTCGGGAAGTAAGCTGGAAATATATCAGGAAACTCCCTCACCACGGGAACCGAATCAAGACTAGGGAGTCTCACCTCCAACATCCCTTACAAATGCCAGATATGATAAACATCCTTTCCCAACCATCCGCCGGGACTTTAAGAAAGAGATTACCCCGCTAGGTACATAATCAGTCGAACCACACCACACAACCCTCGGAATACCAGGCATAGCCAATGTGACTGTCTTGGTGTGATAGTCCATAATAGCATGGCACGGTGATAACCAATCCATGCCCAGAATAACATCAAAATCAACCATGCTCAAAAGCAGCAAGTCAGCTCGGGTCTCCAGACCCTCAATGGTAACAAGACATAACCGATACACGTGGTCAACAATAATAGTATTACCCACCGGGGTAGATACATGCACATGCAACTGAGACACCCTCGGGTAGTCCCCAAATGATGGGCAAAGTAAGCAGACACATAAGAATATATAGACGCGAGATCAAACAAAACAGAAGCATCCCTGTGGCAAACTGAGATAATACCTGTGATCACAGTATCTGAGCAACAACATTTCTCCTATCTGGGAGTGCATAGAAACGAGCCTGACCACCGCTCGATTGCTCATCCCTCCTGGGGAGGCTTCTAGATGACTGACCCCCACCCCTACTAGACTGTGGTGGTGCTGAAACAGATGGAGAAGAAGAGGAGGGTTGATCCCTCTACTGAAACCTACCACAACGAAGTCGAGGACAATGTCTCTTCACATGAACAAACTCCCCACACTCATAACATATGACTGAAACTGGAGAAGGGGACTGAGGGGAACCCCTCGCCGCTGGTGACCCTGACGGCCACGAGCGAAAGAAACTCCACTGTACTCTGGGCGACCTGACTAAGGATGCCTGAAAGAAAGACCTGTGCCCCTAGATGGACCGCCACAATAATTTCTCAAACTTCGAGGCCTCTTGGCCTCCCTCTCCTCTCGCTCCTGACGGCGAGCCATCTCAATATCGCGGGCTATATCCACCGCCACCTCAAAGGTATGACTCAGGACCTATCTCAAGTCATCATAATACGAATGGGATAAATGAGCCCGTCAACAAATCGTCTAATCCTGTCCTGATACGTTTAGACCATCCACGGAGCATAACGAGCTAACTCAGAAAATCTCATCTCATACCGCGTCACAGACACATCCCCCTGGCGAAGCATCTCAAACTGCCTGTGTAAATCCTCCCTCTGCGACCTAGGTACCCATTTCCCCAAAAAGATAGTGGAGAACTCCTGCCAAGATAATGGTGCCGACCCTGCTGGCCTACGCCGCTCATATGCCTCCAACCAGGTGAAGGCTGCTCCTGAGAACCGAAAAGTGGTAAAAGATACCCCACTAGTCTCCAAAATCCTTGCTGTCCTGAGCATGCGTCGACACTTGTGAAGAAACCCCTGGGCATCCTCGCTCGGAACACCGCAAAAGGTCGGAGGCTGATTAGGTGTCGGTTCCTCATTAGGTGCTACTGGAGCCTCAACAACTGGGGGCTGATCCTGACCAGGAGCAACACGTGGGTCAACTGGTACTGCCCCTGTTGCTCTACCACAACCACGACCACGGCCTCTAGCTGGTGGCAATGGGGGTCGACCGCCATGTCCGGTAGCACGGGTTCTCGCCATCTTCGAGAGAATAGAATAAGAAGTTTCAGTTCTCAAATCAACAAAGCCGCACGATAAAAATTCCAAGAAAGTGAAGTTTTCCTATAAGTTCTATAGCCACTCGAGGATATGATACGAACGTCTACGTACCGATCCGCAAGACTCTACCAAATGAGCTTATAACTCATGAGGCGTAGTAAACCTAGGCTCTGATACCAACTTGTCACGACCCCAATCCAGGTCGCGATGGCGCCCGGCCGCGAGGCTGGGCAAGCCCGACCAATCAAACAACAAATGGCATTCTAGCCCAAGAAGAAAACTTCAAGATCAAACACCAAGATTTAATATTAAACTCCCAGCCAGAGATAATTATATCAACAAAGACATAATTGATCTAAAATCCTCCCAAAACAGAGCAGTCACCAGTACAAAGACTCTAGTATGTACCAATACACTGACTGAAAAGAACTACAGTGTCTAACAAAGCAATAAGGGAAAATAGGCTGATAGAGACAGAGCAACAGGTTCTGCGGACGTTGGCAGCTACCTCAATACTCTAGTACGTCTGCAATAGACAACAGTAGCAACTCTACGCCTCTGGAGCACCTGAATCGGCACACAAGGTGCAGGGAGTATGGGGTGAGTCTACCAACTCAGCGAGTAAAAGCATGTATAAAAACCCGAAGATAAGAAAACACGAAATAACACAAAGTAAGGCTATCTAGTAGTTCTATACAGTACCAATCTCAGAGATATACAGATTAATCAACAATAAATAAATGCATGAGATGCAATGCAATACATGAACACTGCGGAACGTGCACCTGATCCATATGGGTACCCGCGCTCACCGTGGGGGTTCAGACTCTAGAGGGGCTCCTACAGCCCAAGCGCCATATCATACAGTGCCAATAGTTATTACTGTTTTCATCACAATACACAATGTCCTTTGTTACCACAGTTCCATTACAATACGTGATGTCCTTAGTTACCACTATTTTCATTACAATACGTTGTGTCCTTAGTTACCACTGTTTCCAATTAAATTACACGATTTCCTTAGTTACCACTGTTTCTATTTAAAACACACGTTGTCCTTAGTTACCACCGTTTCCATTTAAAATAATATACAGTACAAAAATAGCGAGATAGTACTTGTCAGCCAGAAATATCATTTAACAATCATTTGAGTTTTCAAAACGTATAAATATGGCTGAGTTTGCAAAAATAGTATTAAACCTGGACTGATTTCAAATAATATGCAAATCATGAAAATTCCGAGATAACAATCCCTGAAGGATCCTACAAGTTGGCACAAGGTCCCTAACATGGCATCAAGCCCAAATATCATCAATATCATACGCGAAGCAATCGCCAACATAGTACAATACATCCCTCGGATTAGACCGGGTCATAATTTCAAACATATACAACCCCACACTAGCTATGGAGTGCGTGTCTAGCCTTATAATAGCGTCACAATGTGATATACCCGGGTTTCAAACCCTCGGTCATCATCTACACCCATTAGTCACCTTAAGCCTGCTGCAAACTAGCTTTCAATGCCTTTCCCTGGAGAATCAACCTCCGCGGAGTCAAAATCTTGTCAAAACCAATGGGAATACGTCAAAATAGGCTAATGGGACATAACCCAATCGAAATAACTCGAAATACACCCAAAAACACGAAGTAGGAAAAACCCGAGCCTTGGGTCCACTTCTCGAAAAATTATGAAATTCACATTTCAGAATCCTCGTCTCGCCACGAGTCCATACAAATCAAATTTACAAGAATCTAAGCCCATTTGACCCCTCAAATCAACACTTTAAGGTTCACTTGGGTTTCAAGCCCTAACCTCCATTTTTGACATTTAAAACCTTGATTTCTTAGTGTTTGATCCATGATTTCACTCTATAATGATGCACTTTAGGTCCAAGAGATTATACCTAAAGAATCCACTCGAAAATCTATCCAAAATCACCCTCAATCGCCGAGTCCGAAGTTCCAACTCTTCTTCTCTTTCGAAAATATTAAAACACATTGTTTTATTAAAACTGCTCGATTCCCGCTTCAGCGGTATTTTTCCGCTTTAATGGCCTTCGCTTCCGCGCCCAAAATCCCGCTTCTGCGGTCTAGCCCTATCCTGAGCGGCCGCTTCTGTGGTCGCTCCACCGCTTTCGCGACTCCCGCATACGCGGTCCCCCTGACCGCTCTTGCGGTCTCTGACCTTCCCCCATGGCCGCTTCTGCGGCTACTCGTCCGCTTCTGCGGACACCGCTTAAGCAATCCCTAGCCCGCTTCCGCGAAAATACCAGAAGCAGCACGTTCTTTTTATGCTTAACTCCAAAAGTTCCTCATTTTAACCATCCGGAATCACCCCGGGGCCCCCGAGACCCCAACCAAAACCACCAACCTTCTCCAAAACATCCTACGAACTTGTTCCAGTCCTTAAAACACATCCTTAAACACAAAAATCATAAAATCATAGCGGATTCAAACCTAAGTTCAATCATAACATCCGAACTAACATTCGAACCAAAACACAACCAAACGACATCCGAATGACCCAAAAATTTACAGACATATCCAAAATCACCTAACAAAGCTACTGCAACTCTCAAAATTCCATTCCGACCCCCAGATCAAAATCTCACCTATCAACTAGAATTCGCCGAAATTCAACTTTGGCCAATTCAAGCCTAATTCTCCACCGAACCTCTATTCAATTCCGTCTTCTTTCCCAAGACATAAATCACCATCCTAAACTAGTCGAATCACCTGAAATCCATTCCGAGCCCTCTAAATCATAAGTCAACATCCGGTTGACTTTGCCAACTAAAGCTTTCCTTAAAGAGACTACGGGTCTCATTTCTAACCACATCCAACCCAACACACCTCAAACCCACCAAACACATATATTAACACACAGGGAAGCATAATACGGGACTAACGGGGCTCAAATACGTATGACGACAGGTCGGGTCGTCACAACATACATTTGGGCCTGCAACCCAATCTATTTGTGTTCTTATGTATTAAACTGCTTTGGGCCCAATAGACTAAAAATCATAGATTAAAGGGATTTTTTCCTATTTAACCATATACCAAACCTTATTACCAAAGATGTTCATAATTTGGTATTTACCCGTCTAGTACATAGTTTGACTATAAAATATGTACCAATTAAAAAATAGGTAGATTTTACACTAAAAAGGCGCCAAATTTGTAGGAATCAGACTTAATGGTAATTCTATCACCATTAATTTCGAAATTTAAAATAGAAGCAAATCCATTGCAGCGTAATTCTCTCCTTCTCCATATATTTTCCACCATTGATAGCAATTAAAAAGCTTGAAAGCTTTGAATTCAAATTTGAATTTTCAAAAATCATTATTTGTTTGGATTTGGTGTTGTTGTAAATAATTCGAAATATGTTTAGGAGTTTATATCACAATTTTGAGGGGTTTTGGTGAAGATTATACTTGGCTTTGATTGAATTTCAGATTGAAACTCGTCGAAGAAGAAGAAGAAGACATATTTTTCCAGAAATTGTAGTTAAATTATAGAATTGTTGATAAATTGTAGATAAAATGTAGATAAATTGTAGATAATTTGTAGATAAATTGTAGATTGGGAAGACTAAAACTTCTACAAGTCTTATACAATTATGTCGAAAATGCCAATTTTACTATAATTGAAATGAGAATTGGGGTATTAAAATTCAATGTATTCACTTTGTAGATATTTTGTAGATAAAATTTCTACAAATAAAATATAAATCGGTTCAAGTATTGTATAAAGTTGTTGTTTTTAAGAGTCTACATAATTACTACATTTATACTACAATTAAACTACAATCTTGTGTCAAAAAAAATGTTGACAACAAAATTTGCTTCATCTACAAAATTTCTATATACAAACTACAAGAACTATAGTACGTACATTTAATAAAATTGTTCCATTTAAAAGCTAGGGCAAGCACGTTCTTCTTTTCAACTCGCAGCAGATAGTTTAGAGGGAGAAAAATATAATTTAGTTTTTGAAATAATTTTAATGGAAATAATAAGAATCTCAAAATCCATGCAACACCACACTGTTAGCTTCCTTACTGCTCAATAAAATATGAATAAGTAGTAAAATCAAAGTAAATCAACTGTGTAATCAAGTCCATAAAGTCTCAATCCTAACCTTAGGGCAAATTATCATACCAACAATAATTACTTAGATAATTCTAAAAAAATTGCATCTACCTTAGGAAAACCAAAACTAAATCAACAATGTAGTCAAAGTTTAGGCCCGCTTATTTAATGTACTTCACAAATTGGAGAATATATGCTCCTAAAATCATGCCTAGAATAAATGAGGCAATAATTATACCCTTAATTTGAATTATGGTATGTAAATTAAAATTTGGTATGCTTAAATGTAATAAACACAAACTTTAAACATGGGAAGTAATAAGGTTTGGTATATGGTATACATAGGTAAAAATCGCTAGATTTAAATGTTTAAGCCCCTTTGAATGATGTTAATAACAATTGATTGGTTAATTGATTAAGTAGGGCTCCTTCTATTATTATTAGAGACAAATCAAATAGAGAATCATAGTTTACTTTAGGATTGGCCTTTAAATAAAAATGCGATGAACCTCGCCGAATAAAATGCATAAATTGCTGGGCCCTCTTTAGATGTAGATATTAAAGTACTTAAATCTAGAAAATGAACACTCTATATGCAAATCTCTACTGAAAAGGAAGTCTCACTGATGTCTTAACTAAGCTATTTTGTACTACTGCAATATTTTTTTTTTCCTTTTGTTTTTTGCATGTGATTTCCATATATATACATTCCCAAATATGTAAACATGGCAAACCATAAAGGAGTCTTCTCCTTCTCTTCTTCTTCCTCCTCCTCCTAACTTCTTCTGTTTCTACTCCCTCTCAGTTAAGTTGGCAGCACACGTGGCATTGAATAAGTTACTATATTTATATTGCATGTAATAATCATATTATTCAGCTAGTTATTAGTCGTTTTCTTGTTAATCAATCTTTTAATATCATCTCCCAACTAAAAAATATTTATTTGTAGATGTAGATCGTTAAAGGCAGAGAAAGAATCGTAACCAAGTCGCTTATCTCAATTAGTGAGTTAAACTTGTAAAACTCGTTGGAATTTGTAATGGCAGCTACAATGTAATTAGGTAACTTTAACTAATTAACAGTAAAAGGGTTGGGCGTCAATTCTCTCTTTGTGAAAATTGTGATAAGATTGAAACAACAGATTGGAGCAAAATAAAGTGTGGTGGAGCTCTTTCCTATTAAATCTTATCTCGAAGGGGTTCCATGATCCACGATACATATATATATAGAAAAACATAAATTATAAGATTAAAAAAATTTAAAAGTTGCTATTAGAAAAAATTAATTCATTCAAAACGAAAGGGTTCTACCTTGCATCCAAGATTTTTATATATACTTTCCTTCTCATAATTGATCCTTCATCATCTATAGAAATATAACAAACTATATCGATCTCTTCAACATCTCAACAAAATGGAAAATCTTTACTCCATAGTCCATTACTGGCTAGTTGGTCACCCAATTATCAGCCAATTTGAATTTAAGCATGATCAAACTTTTGGTGCCACATTGTTATTTCCCATAGTGTCAATGTTCATGTACTTATCTTTCACTATATTATCTCTCCTTTTCCCATCACCCCTTCCAATTATTTCCGCCACCACCCTCCGTCGTATCACCGCCACCCACAGCCTCATCCTTTGTATCCTCTCGCTTCTCATAATCGTGGGCTGCAGCCTCTCGGTGGTCCACCAAGTGGCGGCCCACGATTGGACTTGGGTCATCTGCTATAACAGGTTAAATAACTGCACTAATATCATCCCACGAGGACCGATTTTCTTTTGGGCTTACGTGTTCTACCTGTCCAAGATTCTTGAATTTATAGACACACTTTTAATAATCCTAAGTAATTCAAGATCACGACGGCTCTCGTTCCTCCACGTGTACCACCATGCAATGGTGCCACTATTGTGTTACATGACTTTAAAAAATAGCCAATCGATGTTGCATACTGGAGTGATCACTAATGCTTCTGTTCATGTACTAATGTACGCTTATTACTACCTATCTGCTATAGGAAAAAGGCCATGGTGGAAAAAACTGGTCACTAACGTTCAAATTTTGCAGTTCATATTTTGCTTTTTGTGTTTGGGTGCAGTGATTTACTATCACTTGACTAGTGAGTTTGGGTGCTCGGGAATTGGTGTTTGGTTCTTCACTATCAGTTTTAATGTTTCACTTTTAGCACTTTTTCTCAACTTTCATTTCAAGACGTATGCCAATAACGTCAAGAAAAATCGTCAGGATAAGCTGGTTAAACAAAAATAATATTGTATTGTTTTACTTTTATATGCCTCGGAGTATATGCACATGTATTCATAAATAAGAATCCTGATTTACTAGAGTGATATTTAAGGAGAGGTTATTTGATTTAACGTTATATTGAACTTTTCTAATCATCATAAAAGTTTAAATGCTTAGTTGCTTTTATGTATTTTCTAACCAGTTATTGTACATTGTGTGTTGTACATATTTCTGTCTATATAATATTTGATAAATTTGATATTTATAAATATAAACCTACATATTTTGAAAATAAAAGCTTGAGTCATTTCACCTTACCCCCGAAAACGTTTGTTTGAGTCATTTTTATATTAAAGTGATATTTAGAGTCAGGATAATAGACGACACAGCCAAATAAAAAAGAAATATTAATTGATTAATTTTCCAGTCTAATTTAAATATTTGATACTTATAAAAGAAAAATAGTTACGGCCTAGTTCAGAGACGAAGCCCGAATTAGAAGCTTGTGAGTTTAGAATTCTAGTTCGTTTATGTTATTGGGTTTTAAATTAAAAATTTATACACACACACACACACACACACACACACACACACACACACACACATATATATATATATATATATATATATATATATATATATATAAACAAATATAGGTTTTGAACCAAAATTATTGAGTTCGGTCGAATCCGTAAATTCTCCGCGCCGGCAGCCTACATAATTTGAGTCATTTCCACTAACCTTCGGAAACATTCGTTTGTTTCGTTTTTATATTAAAGAGATATATCTATTAGAGTCGTGAAAATAGACGATGCAGCCAACATATATATATATATATATATATATATATATATAAAAAAATATATATATATATATATATATATATATATATATTACCCTTCTTGTTTAATCATCTTTTACCACCTTAACGAAACAAGAAATGGAAGCTTCCAATTCTAAAAGAAGTTATATATATAATCCGCAACTGAATTATCCTTTTATTTGTCAATAATCATATATATATTTTTTGGGGTTTGGATAATAAAGAAATTATCCTACCGCCAAAATTTCATGACAAGATCGAAACAAAAACAATTGAAAAAGATAGAAAACTAATCAAGAATATCGTTAGATTCTCAGAGGCAAATTTAAAATTTAAGTTCTATGAATTCAAGTGTTTAGCATTGAAGATTTGAAGTTAAGAGTTTATATTTATAATTTGTTGTAACTTTATTAGTCTTTCTGTTTCAATTTATGTGAACGTATTTCTTTTTTAGTCCGCGCCAATGTGATGATCCGCCCGGTCGTCTTTGAAATTTATACCCCGTTTCCCCATTAATTGTTTCCCCTAAGTTTATTTCTGCTATTTTGATTTGCCAGGACGTTCGATGATAGAATTCGGAGTATTTTGGGACACTCAGTCCCTAAATGAGAGCTTAAGTGTTGGAAAGTGGTCCGTAATTGGAACAGTGTGAAGACGACCTCGGAATGGAAATCCGGTAGTTCCTAGCTCCGTTAGGTGATTTCGAGGTTGGGAGCTTATTCGGAATGTATTTTGGATGTTCATAGCTCATTTAGGCTAGAAATGCCGAAAGTTAGAATTTTGAAGTTTTCAGTCCGATAGTAAAATTTTGATCCGAGGGTCGAAATGGGATTCTGGAAGTTGCTGTAGCACCATCATGTCATTTGGGACGTGCTTGCAAAGTTTCAGGTCAATCGGACGAGGGCTGATTAGGTTTTGAATCGAAAGCGTATTTTGGATGAACTTGAAGTTCTTAGACTTGAATCTTCGATTTAATCGAGGTTTTGGTGTTTTTAATGTGTTTTAAGGATTGGTATAAGTTTGAATAAGGTAAAAGGTTATGTCAATGTTTTTGGTTGATGTCCCGGGGGCCTCGGGATGTATTCGGGTGGTTAAATGGGGATTTCGGAGGTTGTTGCATAGTTTTGTTCAACTACTTCTGTTGTTTCCACATCTACGGAAAAGGAGTTGCATAAGAGGTTCTGCAGATGCGGCATCCGTGGTGTTATAACGGTCAGAGAAGGGAGGCTTGGATCGCAGAAGCGGAAGGGAGCCAACAAAAACAGTCCTGGATCGCAAAAGCGGTCCCTGGGGGACTTTAATTAAACCGCAAATGCAGTTGATTTTCCGGACAAGCGGGACCGTAGAAGCGGTCCTGGACTGCAAAAGCGGAAATCACTATGATGTTGAAGGTTTATCCGAGGCTTAATTTCAAAAGTTGGAAAAATCAATTTTGAGCTCGGGCAAAGGCAATTTTGAGAGGGTTACGAAGAGGAGATTTTTGGGTAACGTTTCTATGATCCTTCTTAGTTATATTTCATCGTTAGTTGTTAAATCCATCATTTAAATTCGAATTAAGAATCAAAAATAGAAGAATTTGGGTGAAAGTTTATTGACTAAATATTGGGTTTTGAGGGGCATTCGACCTCCGATTTTTGAGATTTTAAATAGTTAGACTCGTGAGAGTACGAGCTTTCTGAAAATGTGAAAATTATTCGGTTTCGAGATGTTGTCTTGAGGGGTATTTTGGTAATTTTACTTATTTTTCGCCTTAGCTTCAATTTTAACAGTGGAATTGGTTGCTTGCGATGTTATTTAAAATATGTAATTAGTTTGAATAGATTTGGGCCACTCGGAGTTGGATACTCGTGGCACGGGGATCATTTCTTAGTGATTTTGTACCAGTTCGAGGTAAATGACATGTCTAACTTTGTGTGGGGGACCTCTCCCTTTAGAATATCTTGATTGTTGTTTAGAATGCCTTGTGCACGAGGTGACGAGCATGTACTTGTGCTAATTATTGAAAATTCACCTTACTTGACTTATTTAGAATGTGTTCTTCATGCATTTAACTGTTATAAACGCACATTTCACTTGTTTTAGCTTAGGGAAAACATGCTTGTTAGCTTACTTGTTCTATTTGGTAAAACTGCAATATCTGCTCTTCGTGAAGCATTCTCGACTTTAGATTCTACATGTTGTCTTTACTTAGCATTTGTACATGATTGAAGTGCTATGATGTGTTTACGATTGGGTCTACAGGTTCAATTCCCGGGAGATCCTCAGATATCGGTATGATGGCCTACGGGTTCAATTCCGGGGAGATCCTCATATATTGGTATGATGGACTACAGGTTCAATTCCCAGGAGAATCCTCAAATATTGGTATGATGGACTACGAGTTCGATTCCCGGGAGATCCTCCAGATATTTGGTAAGATGGACTACAGGTTCAATTCCCAGAAGATCCATATGGCACCCTGATATTGAGTGATACTTGGTTGTGTTATTTTCCTTACTTAGCTTAATTGTTATTGACTTGCAGCTTCTATACTATTTTATCGTTGCTTTTCGTGTGCATTTTCTGCCTTACCCTATTCACTATTGTTGTTATGTTTATTCTCATAAGGGCCCTGACGTTCCTCGTCACTACTCAACTGAGGTTAGGCTTGGCACTTACTGAGTACTGCTGTGGTATACTCACGCCTCTTCTATGCATGTTTTTCATGTGCAGATCTTGGTACTTCTGGTCGAGCGCACTATAAGTGATCCATGAGCTATACTCAGAGACTTGAGATATGCATCTACCACGTCCGCAGATCCGGAGAGTCTCCCTCTCATTCTACCTATGGTTAGCTAGTTACTATTTTGTTCTCTTGTATTAGACTATTCTGGTGTTTAGAGCATCGTACGTTTCCTATAGCCTGTGTTGCCCGTGGGTTTCTGGGTCTTGGAGGTTGTTTCAGTATTTTGTGTTGATGTGTATGTGCCAGGCGGCAAATCTATACATTTCCTTATGTTATTCAGTATTTTGTTATTGTTTTTCGTAAAGATTGTTGAATTTCGCAATGTGTTAGGCTTACCTAGTCGCGAAGAACGGGTGCCATTATTACAAGTTCACAATTGGTGAACTAGGGTCGTGACAAGTTGGTACCAGAGCTCTAGGTTCATAGGAGTCACGGGACACAAGCCGGTTTATTAGAGTCTCGGTGATCGGTACAGAGACATCTATACTTATCTACGGGAGGCTATGTATCAGTTTTGGAAAAATATTAACTTCATTGAATTCCTTGTCGTGCTATATTTTTGACATCGACTCTAAACTTCTGTTCTCTATTCTCTCACAGTTGGTGAGGACACGCACGGCCCAGGATGATCAGGCACCCGCACCCCCTCCTGCACTCGCTAAAGGCAGAGGACGGGGAAGGGGTCGTGATCACGCGCGGGGTGCAGCCAGAGCACCTGCGCAAGCGCCCGCTGAGGTACCACCAACGGATCTAACCAGGACTCACGCACCTGACACGCCCACAACCACCACTACTCCAGCTATTCTGGAGACATTTGACATAGTTTATGAGCATGTATACTAGGCAGGGTTGCTTCCCTTTCCTGCAGCCACATCCTGTAGCCCGCACTCCATAGCAGAAGGTGTATATGGGATAGATCCAGATATTATCCCTGTCCATCCTGCAGTACCGGTTCTGTTTGGGGATGGGGCACCTGCTTCGAAGGATGAGCAGCGTAGACTGGACAGGTTCAAGAAGTATGACCCTCCTGCTTTCAGCGGACTAGCTACAAATGATGCTTTGGGGGGTTTTTGGAGGATTGTCACCGCATCTTTTGCACCTTGGGTATTACTGCCTCCAGCAGGGTTTCTTTCGCAGCTTTCCATCTTCGAGGAGCAGGCTATGACTGGTGGTGCACCTTTGAGATAGATAGTCCGAACGAGGCTGCCTCCCTAACATGTACACAATTTTCAGATATGTTTGAGAGGGAGTTTGTTCCCCACAGCCTCCGAGATGCATGATGCATGGAGTTTGAGCATTTGCACCAGGGTCCTATAACTGTCTCTGAGTATGCCATCTGTTATACCAGGTTGGCCAAACATACACCGGCTTTGGTGGCTACTGTTCATGAGAGGTTTCGCCAGTTTATTAAGGGTCTTATTTCTCTTATCAGGTCTGGCATGTCTCGAAAGTTGGATATTGATATACCCTATCAGCAGATAGTGAGCATAACCAGGAGGATAGAGGGTATGCATGCTAGAGAGCGAGAGAGGAAAGAGAGGCCAATAGGTCTCGAGACACGGATCATTACTCTGGTACCCATACATCAGTAGCAGGACATCATGGTAGGGGCTATACGGGTCGCCCAGTTCACTCAGCTCTTCATTCATCCAGCAGTACTCTAGCCGCTTAGATCTCACGAGCCTTATTATGCACCTCCGGTTTCTAGTGTGCCTCCTGCGTGGGGTACTTCTAGAGGTCAGTCTAGCGGGGGTGGGCCCAGTCAGTCATAGCCACCGCGCCCTCCCAGAGCTTGTTATGAGTGCGAGGATACCCTCCACCTGGTTAGAGAGTGCCCTAGACATGGGAGGGGTGTGCCTTTCTTAGACTCCACTGCCTCAGCATGCTCCACAAGGTCTGTAGGCCATCGTTCCAGCTCCACATGCCACTCCACTTGCCTAGCTAGCCAGTGGCGAAGATCAGGGAGATAGAGGTCGCCCTCGAGGGAGGTGCTGGGCTAGATTTTATGCTATTCCTGATCGTGTAGTGGTTGTCGCCTCTGATTCTGTTATCACATGTATTATATTGGTTAGCCACAAAGAGGCATCGGTTCTATTCGATCCAGACTTTACTTATTCTTACGTGTCATTTTATTTTGCTCCGTATTTGGGTACAGCCCAAGAGACCTTGAGCTCTCCTATTTATGTTTCTACTCCCGTGGGTGATATTATCGTGGACCGCATATATCGATCATGTTTTGTTACTATTCGTTGTTTTGAGACCAGGGCAGATCTTGTATTACTTGATATGGTTGATTTCAATATTATCTTGGGCATGAACTGGTTGTTGCCCCAGTATCCTATTCTTGATTGTCACGCTAAGACCGTGACGCTGGCTATGCCAGGTATTCCGCATATTGAGTGAAGTGGTACTTTTGGTCACACTCCAACAGGGTTATATCTTTTCTTAAATCTCAATGTATGGTTGAGAAGGGGCTTGCTGCGTATTTAGCTTATGTAAGAGATGTCAGTGCTGTTACCCCTTCTGTTGACTCTGTTCCAGTAGTACGGGATTTCCCCGATTGTGTTTCTAGCTGATCTTCCAAGCATGTTGCCTGATCGGGATATTGATTTTGGTATTGATTTGTTGCCGGGCACTAAGCCTATGTCCATTCCTCCTTACCGTATGGCTCTTCCAGAGTTGAAGGAGCTGAAGGATCAGTTGTAGGAATTGCTTGATAAGGGTTTTATTCAACCCATTGTTTCACTATGGGGTGCTCATATCTTGTTCTTGAAGAAAAAGGATGGTTTTATGCGTGTGTATCGATTATTGTAAGTTGAACAAGGTTACAGTGAAGAACCGATATCCTTTGCCTCGTATCGATGACCTATTTGACCAGCTTCAGGGAGCACAGGTGTTTTCTAAGATTGATTTGCACTCAGGTTACCACCAGTAAAAAATTCGGGAGCCGAATATCCCGAAGATTGCTTTCCGAACTCGGTATTGTCATTACGAGTTCCTTGTCATGTCATTTGGGCTGATCAATGCCCTAACAGCTTTTATGCATTTGATGCACAGTGTATTCAGGCCTTATCTCAACTCGTTTGTCATTGTTTTCATAGATGATATTCTTGTATACTCCCGAATTTGGGAAGATCATGCGCAACACCTGAAGATAGTGCTTCACACCCTAAGAAAAAAAAATTATATGAGAAGTTCTCAAAATGTGAGCTTTGGTTGAGTTCGGTGGCATTTCTAGGCCACGTGGTGTCGAGTGACAGCATTCGGGTAGATCCGAAGAAGGTGGAGGCCGTGCAGAGTTGGCCTAGGCCCCCCTCAGCTACAGAGATCCGGAGTTTCCCTGGATGGCAGGGTATTACCGTCGTTTTGTTAAGGGGTTCTCATCGATTGAAGCCCCTATGGCTAGATTGATCCAGAAGGGTGCTCCCTTTCAGTGGACAGACGAGTGTGAAGCGAGGTTTTAGAAGCTCAAGACGGCTATGACTTCAGCCCCTATTCTGATTTTGCCTATTGGTTCGAGGTCCTATGCAGGTTATTGTGATGCTTCACGAGTCGGACTTGGAGCAGTGTTGGTGTAGGATGGTAAGGTGATTGCCTACGCGTCCTGACAATTGGAGGTACATGAAAAGAACTATCTTGTCCATGACCTTGAGATAGCTGCTATTGTTCATGCCTTGAAGAGCTGGCATCATATTTGTACAGCATGCCTTGTGAGAATTACACGGATCATCGGAGTGTACAGCACTTGTTCAAGCAGAAGGATCTGAACTTGCGCCAGAGGAGATGATTGGATCGACTGAAGGATTATGATATTACTATTCTTTATCACTAGGGCAAGGCCAATGTGGTAGCCGATGCCTTGAGTCGCCGTGCGGAGAGTTTGGGGAGTTTGGTATATTTAATAGCTTCAGAGAGACCTATAGTGATGGATGTTCAGGCTTTAGTCAGTCAGTTCGTGAGATCTGACCTTTCAGAGCCCAGTCGGGTTCTAGCCTGTGTGGTTTCTCGGTCTTCATTGTTTTATCGTATCAGGGAATGACAGTATGATGACCCTCATTTGCTTGTCCTCAGGGAAACAGTTGAGCATGGCGTTGCAGGGATGTGACTATTGGAGATGACAGGATACTGAGGATGCAGGGTCGGATCTGTGCACCCGATGTTGATGATATTCGGGAGTTAATATTGATAGAGGCCCATAGCTCGTGGTACTCCATCCATCCGGTGCCAGGAAGATGTATCAGGATCCGAGGTATCATTACTGGTGGAGGCGAATGACGAAGGACATAGCAGAGTTTGTAGGTAGATGCCTCAACTGTCAACAAGTAAAGGCTAAGCACTAGAGACTGGGAGGGTTACTCCAGCAAATGGAGATTTCGGAGTGGAAATGGGAGAAAATCACTATGGATTTTGTGACTGGTCTCCCGCTGACGGTGAAGAAATTTGATTCTATTTGGGTTGTTGTGTATCGGCTGACCATGTCCGCATATTTAATTCCAGTGTGTACTTCATACTCAGTAGAGCGGTTGGCGGGGATTTATATCATAGAGATTGTCCCTCTGCACGGCATTCCAGTTTCTATCATCCCAGACAGGGGTTCAGTGTTTTCGTCACGGTTTTGGAGGGCTGTCCAACAGGAGTTGGGTACCCAGCTGAATATGAGCACAAGTTTGCACCCTTAGACAGAGGGACAGTCCGACCGCACTATTTAGATTCTTGGGGATATGCTCCGTGCATGCGCGATTGAATTTAAAGGGTCTTGGTATCAGTTCTTGCCGTTGGTTGAGTTTGTGTACAACAACAATTATCAGTCCAGTATTCAGATGGTGCCATATGAGGCCTTATATGGTAGGAGATACAGATCCTCGGTGGATTGGTTCTATCTGGGTGAGGCCAGGCTAATGGGCACTGATTTGATACAAGATGCGGTCGAGAAGGTTATGGTGATTCAGGATAGACTCTGTACGGCCCAGTCAAGAAAGAAGAGTTACACAGACCGGAAGGTTCGTGATGTTTCCTTTATGGTTGGTGAGTGGGTTTTACTTCGGGTCTCGCCTATGAAAAGGTGTCATGAGGTTTAGAAATAAAGGAAAGTTGAGCTTGAGGTTCATTGGCCCATTTGAGATTTTGAAGCCAGTTGGGGAGGTTGCTTATGAGCTTGCCTTACCTCCCAGTTTGGCCGGGGTTCATCCGATATTTCATGTTTCGATGCTTCGAAGGTATAACGATGACATGTCTCACGTGTTGTAGTTCAATTCAGTCCAGTTGGACAATGACTTGCGCTATGCTGAGAAGCTAGTGGCAATATTAGACAGGCATGTCCAAAAGCTCAGGTCAATGGATATAGCTTCAGTATAGGTTCAGTGGCAGTGTAAGCCGGCCAAGGAGGCGACTTGGGAGATCGAGCGAGATATGCACAGACGATACCCTCATCTTTTTGCTACTTCAGGTATGTTCTCTATGCTCGTTCGAGGACGAACGAATGTTTAAGTGTAGGAGGATGTGACGACCCGGCCGGTCATCTTTGGAATTTATGCCCCATTTCCCCATTAACTGTTTCCCCTAAGTTCATTTATGCTATTTTGGTTTGCTGGGATGTTCGGTGATCGAATTCGGAGTGTTTTGTGACATTTAGTCCCTAAATGAGATCATAAGTGCTGGAAAGTGGTCCGTAATTGGAAAAATATGAAGACGACCTCAGAATGGATATCTGATGGTTCCGTTAGATCCATTAGGTGATTTCGGGGTTGAGAGCATGTTCGGAATGTATTTTGGATGTCCGTAGCTCATTTAGGCAAGAAATGCCGAAAGTTAGAATTTTAAAGTTTTCAGTTCGATAGTGAAATTTTGATCCGAGGGTCGGAATGGGATTCTTCAAGTTGTGGGTAGCACCGTCATGTCATTTGGGACGTGCGTGTAAAGTTTCAGGTTAATTGGACAAGGGCTGATTAGGTTTTGAATCGAAAGCGTACTTTGGGTGAACTTGAATTTCTTATGCTTGAATCTTCTATTTAATCGATGTTTTGGTGTTGTTTTAGGTGTATTAAGGATTGGTGTAGTTGTTGTTGTTGTTGTTGTTGTTGTTGTTGTTATTTACAATATGTAATTGGTTTGAATAGATTTGGGCATCCCGGAGTCGGATATTCGTGGCAACAGCATCTTTTCTTAGTGATGTTGTACCGGTTCGAGGTAGGTGGCTTGTCTAACTTTGTGTGGGGGACCTCTCACCTTAGGATATCTTGACTGTTGTTTATAATACCTTGTGCGCAAGGTGACGAGCGTGTACTTGTACTAATTATTGAAAATTCACCTTACTTGACTTATTTAGACTGTGTTCTTCACGTATTTAACTGTTATAAATGCAAATTTCACTTGTTTTAGCTTAGGGAAAGCATGTTAGTTAGCTTACTTGTTCTATTTGGTTAAATTGCAATATTTGCTCTTCGTGAAGCATGCTAGACTTTGGATTCTACCTGTTGTCTTTACTTAGCATTTGTACATTATTGAAGTGTTGTGTTGTGTTTTTGATTGTTCTACGGGTTCAATTCCAGCGAGATCCTCAGATATTGATATAATGAACTACGGGTTCAATTCCCGGGAGATGCTTATATATTGGTATGATGGACTGCGGGTTCAATTCTCCGGAGATCCTTAGATATTGTCATGATGGACTACGGATTCAATTCCCGGGAGGTCCTCAGATATTGGTATGATGGACTACGGGTTCGATTCCCACGAGAATCCTCAGATATTGGTATGATGAACTACGGGTTCGATCCCGGGAGATCCTCCAGACATTTGGTAAGATGGACTACGGCTTCAATTCTCGGAAGATCCATATGGCACCCTGATATTGAGTGATACTTGGTTGTGTTATTTTTCTTACTTAGCTTAATGGTCATTGACTTGCAGCTTATATCCTATTTTATCGTTGCTTTTCCTGCTAATTTTCTGCCTTACACAGTTCATTATTGTTGTTATGTTTATTCTCAGTAGGGCCCTGACCTTCCTCGTCAGTAGTCAACCGAGGTTAGGCTTGGCACTTACTGAGTACTGTTGTAGTGTACTCACGCCTCTTCTGCGCATGTTTTTCATGTGCAGATCGAGGTACTTCTGGTTGAGCGCACTATCAATGATCCAAGAGCTATACTCAGAGACTTGAGGTATGCATCTTCCGCGTCCGCAGATCCGTAGAGTCTCCCTCTCATTCTACCTATAGTTACCTAGTTACTATTCTGTTCTCTTGTATTAGACTATTCTGGTGTTTAAAGTATTGTTCATTTTCTATAGCTTGTGTTGCCCGTGGGTTTTCGGGTCTTGGAGGTTGTTTCACTATTTTGTGTTGAAGTGTATGTGCCAGGCGGCAAATCTATAAATTTTCTTATGTTATTCAGTATTTTGTTATTATTTTTCATAAAGATTGTTAAATTCTGCAATGTGTTAGGCTTATCTAGTCGGAAGATTGGGTGCCGTCATGACAGCTTCACAATTGGTGAACTAGGGTCGTGACAGCCAAAAAGAATGATCTCTTATCCTTTGGAAATAATTTATCTTTATGCAATAATTTATAACCAAACAAATATATATAGTTTCATTTTACACCACAAATTTAAAAATCTTCTCTCTTTAAATTAAAACGGAGGGAGTAGATTTTTATATATAAGCCAATGTCACCACACTAAAATCTGGCTCTGCCGATTCTAGCAGCTGGTGGCTGAAGTCATCCGAGAGATCTTCAAAATTGACCTATGATGTAAACACGCACACTAGTCAAAATATTTTCCTTCTGGAATACAATAGTCATTCGTGAGTATGTCACAAGGAACTATAGTTTCACAAGAGATGATTTATAAGTAGAAAGGGGTTTTGAGGCATGGATATACTAAGTCATGTAACAGACTTACTTTTTCTGTCCAAATAATAAAGTTGTTAAGATGACCATTTCATGTTTTCCTTTATAACTTAGGATACTTCAAACACGTTTGCACACCTAAAACAATGAATAAAATACATGATTTTTAGAGCTCGTTTGGCTTAGCTGATTTAGAATAGCTGATAAGCATTAGGTGCTGAAACTGATTTAAAAAATAAGCAGTTACATGTTTGGATAAAAGTGTTAAAATTAATAATAAATAGATGAAGAACTGAGTATACAAAGAGTATTGTTTTCAAAAGAAGTATTTTAGAGATAAAATAGTATATATTTTGGTCAAACTTAAAGTGCTTATAAGCTGAAATTTGATAAGTTGGAGGAGACCAAGAGCCCGTTAGGCTTAACTGATTTAGAGTAGCTTATAAGAATTAGGTGATAAAAAGAACTTTTAAGTGTTGATGCTGATTTAAAAAATAAGCAGTTACGTGTTTGGATAAAAGTGCTGAAATTAATAATAAGCAGCTAAAGAATTGGATATTCGAAGAGTTTAGTTTTAAAAAAAAAAAGTATTTTAGGGATAGAATAGTAAATATATTTATCAAACCTAAAGATATAAGCTGAAATTTGATAAGTTGGGAGAGGACCACTTATGGATTTTGACTTATTTTTGGCTTATTAGCATTTTTAATTTTACCAAACGCGTAGATAAGCCAAAAAGTGATTATAAGCCAGTTTGACCAGCTTATAAGCTTAGCCAAACACCCTCCAACTTATGACTTTTGGCTTATTTTGGCTTATAAGCACTTTTAATTTTACCAAACGCGTAGATAAGCCAAAAAGTATTTATAAGCCAGTTTGACCAGCTTATAAGCTTTATCCAAACACCCTCTTAGTAACTACTCCGTATATATCGAAGTTCTATTTGACAAAAAAGTATGAAACCTTTTGTTAAGCTAATTAAATAAGAAGATAATGGGTAAATTCTAGTAATACATAATAAATTCTAGATCTGAAATGTATTTATACAAATAACGTATGATTGCGTCGAAGCCTATTTAATGTGATGAATATTAAATGATACTGTTATGACTGAGATGAGAATAATGATAGGCAATAAAGAAACTAAATGGCACTAAATGTAAATAGAGAGAATAATTCACCCAAATATGTAATGAGGTAGATGATTCTTCTCTCTAACAATGATGTAAGACAAATGAACGTGGGAATATAGAGAACTTTCTCAGATCTGGTGCGATAAAATGTGGGATAAATAGCAAATCAAATTGTTATGGAAAGGCAATGTTTGTATTTTACTTGAGAGTCATGAGAGTTCTTATCATATAGAATATTACAGCCCATTTTCTTCTCTCTACCTTTCTACTTATATGGGACATATCGCTTACCTAATATAAAGTACAAGTACAAAGAATGTATATCTAAAATATCTTGCTACAAAACTAGCCGTTATGGCCGATCTAAGTATTTGATCCCGGCCCCGGTTACTCAGCTCGCCAATAGATTCCTTCTATCTTGAGTACGACTTCGTCCTAATCGTCTCTTAGTAATCTATCTTTGAGCAAGATTCCCGTGATCAGATTTCGACCCGTACAGTTAGTCTCTCTGCCTGCCAAGGTTATTTTTCGGACGAGCTCGGTTGGCGGACTTCACCATTTGCAACTTGAGAAATCTGGGCATGGCAGTCCAGTAGCAACATTTTTATGATGAGGTGACGACGTGGTTCTTCAAGAGCCACATCTGACCGTTACATCAGTTTGAGATGACATCATTTAATCATGTGTCATTATGGCGCATGTTCCTGATACGTTACGCCGCGTCCTTGCCCCTTCCGTTTCGAAATCAATGTGGCGACGCTTGGTTTTCTCGATCAAGGTACTAGTATTCTTATAAATATGGATGGGAGCTCCCCATTTGATTTGTTGCACATCAAAAATCTGAATTTTCAAGCCTTATCTTCTTCTTCTCAGAGTTCTTGCATCTTTATTTCTCTCCATTTTAGTGCTTTCTGTCATTATCACCCCTTTCGTATTTGCAATTTCTTCCCATTTTCACGACAAAAATGGCTAGTGCGTATTATAACTTTGAGTGAGCTTCTGATTTGCTTCCATTAATGGTCTACACACCTTCTCATGATAAAGGAGAATCCATGGACGCGGAAGATGAGTGTTTCCTACTGTGGATGAGATAATTCCACGCTCAGAAAGGGACAGGTCAGACTTCACGAAGCGCCCTAAAGATGATCCTGGGTTTTTTACCTCTAAGATGGATACGACGGCCCTTGTTAAATTTTGGGCTAAATGGAAAATCTCATACAATATCAACCTCATCCTGGCTGGTAACAATGTGGTACAAATTCATCGCCCTGGATACTGCGCGTTCTACGCGTATCCATTCATCGTCGGCTATACGCTTCTTTTTCCTTCCTTGGCGGAGGACTCCTGGCGCTATTATGGCATTTTTTCTGGCCCAGCTCTCCCCATACATCTATAAGCTTTTCCTTATGCTTATAAATTATGCGGAGCTAGCCAACCGTGGGATCTCTCTCTCTGTCGTCTGCTTCATCTCTTCGCCCCAAGTGTTTATAGGGGTACGGTGATACACCTCTGCCACCGAGGGACCAAGGTACTGGGGTAAAGATGGATGATAAAACAAATCGTCTTTTTTGTTTTAACTTTTTCTACGTCAAGACAGAGCACGTGGAGTCGAACCCCAACGGATTTGTTGAGGAGTGTAACTTTGCTCGTAAGTGTTTTTGCAAACCGACTATTTATTGCTTCTTTTTGGTGAATTAATCTATCTTCACCATTTCTTTTTCTTTGTATGTAGCCAAGAAATCTCCTCCTTTGTTGGTCGTCGATATTCGCAGCTGGGTAAGATAAATTTTACCTAACACGGTGGGGATCCGTAAGTGATTGTAGTTCAATAAGAAGTTTGGACGTTAGCCTTCTTCGACCAGTGAGTCATCTTGTTTTTATCTTAGTTGCTTCCACCTCCATGCCGTCTTCTCTTCTTTTTTTTTACTTGTCATTCTTTGTTGATAGGCCAAAGGGCTCCGAGGAGGGATAGGAATCCTACTCCCGCTTTTCGTCAATCAGGTGCCTCGACTGTGCCTCTACTCGCTACGACTTCAAGCGAGTCTATTTAGATTGTTGTTCCTTCTCGGCCCCCGCCCTCGTGTAGACCTAGTCGTCAAGTTGCTGCCCCACCAGCGGAGACTCTGGCTTCTTCTTCAGTATTACATTTACTGGATGAGTCATCTCAGGGTGAGGAGGAAGTGTCTCCACTAAAAAGGCAGAGAATAGAGGTTGGCGGTGAAGTGACAAAAAATAAAGTCTCAACAGGGAGTGATCCCGAGCTGACCATAGCCGAACCATAGGGCGGCATGGCTTTAGATGCAGAAACTATTCTCCCTTTGAATGTGGAGATTATTTCCTTTCTAGGGGTCTTCATGGAGCGAGTAGGGAAATCAGAGCAGCTGAAGTCATTTCGAGGAGTTATCCATCGATGTAGAAGCGGGCCAATGTACATATGTTTGCCGAAGAGAGGGGGGAAAATATAGTCATGGATGGCAACGAGTCCATTTTGGACATCGACCATGAAGAGATACAGATGTTTTATTAGGGGTTGACTCGGGTAAAGGTGAGAACGAAGGGATCTGCTCATGCTATCGTCATTCATTTGGACTGTAACGTATTGATTAACATGAAAAGGCGTAGTTCCTTCTTTTCTCCCCCTTTGCACTAACACTGAGTACATAACCATACTGACATTCAAGGATGTCGACCTATCATTAGGCATATCTGGAATGGCCCTAAGGGTAGGTTTCTAACCTTTCGAGTTTTTGTACCTTTTTCTACTTTCTTTCTCATTGTTTGTTTTTGCTGACTGTTTTTTGCTCTCTCTTTTTTTGTTTATCAGACCCTCATTTCGTAAATTGAATGCACCCGATGAAAAGAGAAGAAGAGGGCTTTTTTCAATAGGATGGAGTCCAAGTACAAAGAGTATCATGCCAAGCACCGTGAGTTATATCGTCGATTCAGTGCGGACAATAATTTTAAGTCTCTCAGGGACGAGCTGAAGGAGAAGGAAGATTAGCTCGTGAGAGTCATCGGTAGATGTAGCGAGCTTGAGGGAGTTCTCAAGGCTAAGGGTGATGAGATTAAGGTGCGAATGGAGGTTGCAGTCGAGTGCGTTGATCTCGAATCTCAAGTAGCATCCTTGCGGGTTGAGCTCGAGAAGATTTGATTAGAGCCAATGACCTGAGTGTCGAGTTGACTTGGAAAATGGAGGAGCTAGAGAGTACCAAGAAGGCCAGGACGACAGCTTTGGCAAGGATGGCGCCATTGGAGGAGATTATCCGCGTCCTTAGGTCGACGGGCTAGTAAAGCGGAAATGACCGTGCTCAGGGAGGCACGACTCGATGAGCGAATTGGTGGGATAGAGACTGAGGTTTCAAGCCTTAGGGAACAAGTTTCTGCTCTTGAGGCCTGAAGGTGCAACTACTAGATCGATCATCCTCCTCTCATACTTCTGCTTTCCCTGACATTCCACAGCACCTGTACGAGATGTGAATCCACACTGAGGCTCAACTGGACATCTGCAGGAATTTGATGATGGCGGGGAAGGTTCACGAGGCCAATTTTGAAGATGCTCGTGCGGCTAGGATTGCTTGTGGTTATGACCCAGCTACTCCAAGGGCCGACGACAATGAATGGGAGGAAGAATTGGACGAGCTTGAGCAGGATTCCTGGTACAAAGATGAATATCCTCAAGGAAATGGTGGAGATGGCATTGTTGGGCTGAGTGGTGAAGGCGATGGCGATGAAGGTGGGGACGGCGTGGAGTATTACTTTTTTATTAATTTTTTTCTTCTTTTTTCTCCTTTTTTTGTGTGGGCGTCTTTCTGGACCCTTGTTAGACATTGGAATGGAATGATTATTAACCTTTTATTGTATTGGGTCTTTTATTTTTCTTCGAATCATCTTCAAATGGTCACTTTAGTAGAATTGTGTCGGCATGTGCTATCTCGAACATGGTCGAGTATACCTTTGATTGAATCTGGGTGAAGTCCCATGAAATCGTAATTAACTTAAACGAAGTTAACTTGTAAATTGAACTCAAGTCATATTAAGTATTAGTTGAATTCGAGTGTGGTCAAATACAATTCTCTTACTAATTCGAACGAGGTCGAATATAAGTTGATTCGAGAAAGGTCAAATGTGAGTTGATTCGAGCGAGGTCAACTTATCACTTTAATTATTTTGAGAAAGGTCAAATATGAGTTAATTCAAGCAAGCTTGAATATCACTTTAATTATTTCGAGCAAGGCCGGATGTGAGTTAATTCGAGCGAGGCCGAACGTGAGTTAATTCAAGCGAGGTCAAAAGTGAGTTAATTAGAGTCTATTCAAATGTGAATTAATTTGAGTGAAGTTGAATGTCGCATTAATTAATTCGAGCAAGGTCAAATATGAGTTAATTCGAGCAAGGTCAAATGTGAGTTAATTCGAGCAAGGTCAAATATCACTTTAATTAATTCGAGCAAGGTCGAATGTGAGTTAATTCGAGTGAGGTCGAGTGTCACTTTAATTCATTCGATCAAGGTCAAATGTGAGTGCATTGGTTAGTGCAGAGTCAAACATGGTAGAGAGGCAACATAATTTGTTTTGTATGTTTTGCTTACATGTAACATTGGAGAAGTTTACACGTTTTCCAGACCAGTGGGCATTCCAGCCTAGTCTATCTAGTCCCTTCATTGGCCGACTGGAGAAGTATTGAGAGGTCGGGCAATGAACATATCAGTCTGCACATTCATTGTAATTGAACTCGAAACATCCTCCTTGTCACCTCATTAAAAACCTTCCTCATAAAACCTAATTGGGACAAAACTCAGGTGAGGGAAAAAGAGTACGGTTCGGAGAACATTTTTCCTTAAAGTTAAAGTACTTAAGGTGAGTGATGTTCCAGTTGCTTGGCAGTAGTTTCCCTTCCATCATTTCCAGTTGGAATGACCCTTTTCTTGCTGCTGCTGTGATTTTGTATGGGTCATCCCAATTAGATCCTATCTTTCCTTCTCGTGCATCCTTGTTTGCTTGTGTTATGGCTTTGAGTATGTATTCCCCTATTTTGAGCAGTCTGACCTTGGCTTTCTTATTGTAGTATCCCTCTGCCTGTTGTTTCTGAGCGACCATCCTTATGGAAGCCAAGTCTTTCCGTTCTTCAACCTCATCAAGGTCTTTTCTCCTGCACTCGTCGTTAATCGACCCACTCTCGTGTGAGCACCTCATACTTGGCTCTCCGATCTCGACCAGTATTACTGCATCAGTCCTATATACCAGTGAGTTTCTCCTGTGCTCATTTTTGGCATTGTGCGGTATGCCCATAGCGCTTCGGCAACAATTCCGGCCATCGTCCCTTGGCGTTCTCGAGCTTTTTTCTTCAAGACGTTCAATATTGACTTGTTGGAGGCCTAAATGTTGTCCACATTATGACGTGGAGATTATGTTTTTTATGTGCCATTTTTCAAAGAACTCGATGGTCTTTTTTCTAGTGAATAAGGGCCCGTTGTCATAACTTATTTCTTTGGGGAGGCAGAAACAACATATGTTATTCCTCCATATGAAGGTGATCACTTCTTGCTCGTGTATTTGGGTAAATACACCTACTTCCACCCAATTAAAAAATTAGTCAGTTAAAACCAAAAGAAATTGTACATTACCTCGTCGTGCTGGGAGGGGGCCGATGATGTCCATCCCCATTTTGATGAAGGGACAAGGCGAGGTGACGGAATGAAGAGGCTCGCCTACTTAATGGATCATGGGTGCGTATCTTTGGTATTGTTTGCATTTTTTCACAAAGTTAGTGACTTCCTTTTTCATTGTGGGCCAATAGTGGCTTGCTCTTATGAGGCATCTAACTAGGTCTCGATTGTCGGTGTGAGCCCCACAGTGACCTTCATGGACTTCTTCTAGTACACATCGTGTTTGGTTTGGTCTTAAGCACTTTGCTAGAGGGCCACCATATGTCCTTTTGTACCAGTCGTTATTGATGACGCTATACTTGGTTGCTTGCATTCAAAGTTTTTTGGCTTCTTTCTTGTCATTTGGAAGCACATCGTCCTGTAGGTAAGTGGCGATATGATTGCGCTAGTCCTAAGTTAAGTTAATTGCGCGAACCTCAATTTTGTTGATTGATGAGTGAAGGAGAGCAACCACGTTCCCTTCTCCAGCTATACTCTTAGTGTCCGCCGCCAGTTTGGAGAGACAGTCCGCTTCGATGTTATGCGCTCAAGGTATTTGATGGAGATGGCATTCGTCGAACTTGGGTAACAGTTTGCAGATTTTGTCCTGGTATTTCGGTAGTCGTTGTTCCTTGATTTAGAAAGTCCATGTCAGTTGATTGACGACGAGTTAGTAGTTGCATCGTAGGACTCTTGTCGTGCTCTGTACTTGAGTTCCAATTTTAATCCTGCAATCACGACCTCATTGTTAGTCATATCAGGGTACCATATGGACTGGTAATTGTTTCGCCTGTTGGGACCTCGAGTACGAGTCCCAGTCCAGATCCTTACGTGTTATAAGTGCCATCGGTGTATAGAAACCATAGGTCGTGCAATTTGTTCGAAGTACTGGTGGCTTCCCTTTAGACTTCGGGCATTATATTTGCACTAATGTCGGCATCGAAGTCAGCAAGTACTTGAAACTTTATTGCCTTTCATGGCTGATAGGTAATATAGTGCTTGCTCAGCTCTACGGCCCATTCAGCAGTTCGGGTTTGTGTAGGATACTCCGTAGAGGAAAGGTTGTGACCACTAAGATGTGGTGACATTGAAAATAGGGTCTAAGCTTTCGTGAAGCTACGACCAAGGCTAGGGCTAGCTTCTCGGGGTGGGGGTACCTCATTTCAGCGTCAACCAAATTTTGTCTAATATAGTATATTGGAGATTGCGTACCTTTGCTTTCTTATACCAGAACTACACTTACCGCAATATTAGACATGGCCAGGTAGATGAAGAGACATTCTCCGTATTCTGCCTTTGCAAGTAGCAGGGGCGAGGAAATGTATGCCTTTAGTTCCTTCAAGGCGTCGACGCACTAAGAATACTATTAGAGTCCGTTTCTTTTTTAAGTACGCCAAAAAATTTGTGGCACCTATCAGAGGACCATGAGATGAACCTCGACAGGGCGGCTATACGACCGATCAGCTTCTGTACCTGCTTCTTGCTGGTCTTGTTCTCTTGTATTCCTTCTATATCTTTGATTTGGCGAGGTTGACCTTGATGCCTCATTGAAATATTAAGAAACCAAGGAACTTCCCCGAGGTTACAGTGAAGACAAACTTCTCAGGGGTTAAATTTCATGCCATACCTCTTGAGTATGTCGAAGACTTCTCTCAAGTGGTCGATGTGGTCTTCCTTTCTTTTCGAGTTGGCCAACATGTCTTCTATATATAATTCCATGGTTCTTCCGAGTGGATCCTTTAACATTTTGGTTACCAGCCTTTGATACGTCACCCCTGTATTTTTCAACCCGAACTGTATAACCCTGTAGCAGTACGTTCCCTAGTGGGTGATGAAAGTGGTTTTTCCTAATCCTATTCCTCCATGAAAATATGGTTGTAGCTTGAATAGGCGTCTAAGAAAATTAATAGCTCGTGCTAGGTTGTTGCATTGATGAGCTGGTCAATGTGGGATAGTGGGAATGAGTCCTTCGGGCATGCTTTGTTCAGATCTGTGAATTCTACGAACATTTGTCATTTCCCATTTTTCTTGTTACTGTGACCACGTTGGTGACCGATTGGTTATATTTTGACTCTATGATGGAGCCATTCTCAAGCAATTTTCCCACCTCCTTGCAGACAACATCATTTATCGTGGCATTGAATTTTCTTCTAACTTGCCGCACTAGGGGTGTAATGGATCGACATTCAATTTATGTTTTTTATCTCCTTCTGGATGCCCGACATATCTGCATGGTAAAAAGCAAACAGTTCTATGTTATTTTTTAAGAACTAGCAGAATTTGCCTATTTCTTGAAGCTTGTGGCCGATGAAAGCTTTCTTGTTGTGGTCATTATCATCGAGTCAGACGGGGTCGAGATCCTCTACGGTTGATCTTGTGGATTATATAAGGTTCTCTGATAACGACTTTCCCTTCATCACCATCCTACCGCGACTTCGTCAATTGTTATGCCTCCTCAGCTTTGCCCTTCAGTTGTTGGGTGTATGTGCAGTCTTGGGCAATACTATAGCACTCTCGAGCAGTGCATTGCTTTCCTCGGATGCTGAATACTCCCCAGGGTGTGGGAAATTTTATGACTTGATATAAGCTGGAGGGGACGACTTTCATGGTGTGTATCCAAGGTCGACCTATGATTCCGTTATACATCGTATCCTAGTCCATGATGTAGAATATGGTCTCTAGAGTGACACTGTCAGCCTGGACAGGCAGTGTGATTTCTCCGGATGTCCGCTCAATTGCATTATTAAAACCCATCAGTGTGATGTAGCGTGGTACTATCCTATCCTCCAGCTTTATTTGTGTGAGAACTGGAGGGTGGATGATGCATTTGCTGCTCCCATGATCAACCATAATACGTTTTACATCAGTGTCTAAGATATGTAAGGTAATGACAAGAGCGTCATAATGAGGAAACCCAAACCATGGGTATCCGACTTATCGAAGATGATACTCTCTTCGAATTCATCATACCATTCATGAGTGATTAATAATTTGAGTTTATAGGTGTGGTGAACTTTATGATGCTGACTGATACTTCATCGCCTCGTCTAATGATCATTTGAATGGTTCGAGCGGGGAAGGTGGTTTGGGCGGTCCCTGGTGTTGTTCACGTCCTCGGGCGAAGTTAGCTCTTCTCTGATTGCTTATCGGCTCTTTCAAGTGCCCTTGGTGAAGCATGTTTATGACTTCCTGTCTTAGACTGATAGAGTCCTTAGTTTTGTGACCCCGCTCCTGGAAGAATTCACAGAGGGCATTTGACTTTCTGGTGCTCGGGTCGAACGGATTGGGTCATCACATTCTCCACCTCTAAAATAAATATTTGTCCTTGAACGAAATTAGAGAACACCTGAGCTGGTGAAAAGGTGTGGATATCTACTCCACATGTCCGACTCGGACTCCTAGGTAGCCGCCTTAATCCGTTTAGCCCTCTATTGCACCCGAGCTGAAGGATAACTCTTAAATCTCAACTATCGGACATGCCGGGCTAGACTAGCTACTGACTCCTCCTCATAAGTCAAGTCTTTCTCCAATTTGAATGAGCTAAAGTCTAATGCATAAGATAGATCACTATGGCATTCTTGGGTCATGGATACATGGAACATCAGATGAAATGCTGATAAACTAGGTGGTAGTGCAAGCCTATAGGCTACATCACCCATCATTTTAAGAATTTCAAAGGGTCTGATATACCTAGGGCTCAACTTGCCCTTCTTTTCAAATCTCATTACACCTTTCATAGGTGAAACCCGGAGCAATACCCTTTCTCCCTTCATGAATGCAACATCATGAACTTTATGGTTAGCATAACTCTTTTGTCTAGACTAAGCTGTGTGAAGCCGATCCTGAATAATCTTGGCCTTATCCAACACATTCTGCACCAAATATGTACCCAACAACCGAGTCTCTCCCAGTTCAAACAATCCAACCAGCGAACATCATCGCCTCTTGCATAATTCTTTATTCGGAGCTATCCAAATGCTTAACTGGTAGATGTTATTATAGGTAAATTATGCAACTGGCAAGAATAGATCCCAAGAAGCCCTAAAATCTATAACACAAGCACGGAGCATATCCTCCAATATCTGAATAGTGCACTCGGGCTGTCAATCTATCTTGGGATGAAATATTGTACTCAACTCAACCCATGTGCCTAACTCATGCTGTAATACCTTAAAAGTGCAAGGTGAACTGCGTACCTTGATCTGAAATAATAGAAACGGGCACATCATGAAGGCAGACAATCTCGCAGATGTAAATATCAGCAAACCGCTCTAAAGAATATATAATTGCCACTAGAATGAAATGTGCTGACTTGGTCAACCTGTCCACAATGACCCATACTACGTCAAACTTCCTCTGAGTCAGTGGAAGTCCAACAACAAAATCCATAGTGATACGCTCCCACTTCCACTCAGAAATTTCTTTCGAAGCAAACCACCAGGTCTCTGATGCTTATACTTGACTTGCTGACAATTCAAATATAGAGCTACATATGCAACTATATTCTTTTTAAAGTTGGTTTTGAAGATTGACAAAGGAACCTAAGCATGAACCAGATCCATCCATAGTGTACACAGATACGGGTTGAATCAAGCATAAGGGATACACGTGAAGGAGATAGTCTTAACTTGTTATATCTGATATCTCTTGATCAAAAAGGTTGCACAATTGATAAGGAGAAGGACTCCTTACTCAAAGAGGAACTATCCAAGATAATGAAAGAGTTAGAGGTCAAAGTTAACTAGAACTCTTCCACCAAGAAAGAGTAGTATTAGAACCCTAGTTATTTTCTACTCTACTAACTCTATAAATTGCAAGATGTTCTTACTTTATAGGTACGCACAAAAGCAGAAGTTAAACGTAAGTTGAGAGCAAAATAGCAAAGCATTTTGCAATCAATTCTTTTGTGATTCAGGCATGTGAACCTAAAGCTGCATGAACTAGATAGTGGAACCAATTTCAAGTGTCTGTCCTTTATTCTAGTTCAATTGTAGTAGGTTGTTTCATATTATACCTTTCAGCTTTATACTTGTGTTCTTTAGTTTTCACGTGAAATACGTGTGTTCTTTACTGTCCGCTTTTATTATTTTTGCAATAGTAGTTTAAGGAACACATAGAAGAACCATGTCCTTTTATAATATGTGCACGCAAATATTGGGAACCAACTCCCCCCCATGTGTGGCATTGAAGTATAAAACATCAATTGGGATCAGAGCAGGTTATCCTTGAAGAGGCTAACACCTTAGGAACAGATCAAGATGAGTGCATCACCTGGAAATTGGGAAGGGCAATTCACTTCTAGGCCACCACTCTTTAATGGCCATTAGTATTCTTGGTGGAAAAATAGGATGATAGATCACATCATATGGCAGGACTATGAGCTATGGCATATTGTCACTGATGGTCCATTGGCTACCTTGAAGAAAAATATTGACGGAGTAGATGTGCCAAAGACAAGAGTTGATTGTATTGTTGAAGATTTGAGGAAATGGGAGAACAATTCCAAAGCCAAGAAATGGCTTGTTTGTGGACTTGGTCTAGATGAGTACAGTAGAATCTAAAGTTGTTTCACTGCTAGTAAATTTGGGACACTCTACAAGTGGCCCATGAAGCAACACCTCGAGTGAAAAGGTCTAGAGGAACTCTACTATATTCTTAAAATGAGAACTTTACCATGAAGGAAGGGGAAATCATTCAAGAGATGTACAAGGTTCACTAAATTGACAAATGAACTATAGTCTTTTGGAAGGATTATTCCTGAAGAAGACAGAGTTGAGAAGATTTTCACAAGGGTTCTGCCTATTAATTGGGAGAGAAAAATCATTGCCATTCAGGAATAAAAGAACATTTCCACCCTACCATTAGATGAGCTAATTGGAAATCTTGCTACTTTTGAACTTAGAAGGCAAACCATGAAGATGGAGATACCTAAGAAGGAAAGGAGCATTTCCCTCAGAATCACTGAAGGTTCTGATTTAGAAGAAGATGAAATGGCTATGATCATAAAGGACGTCAGTAAGTACCTAAAGAGAGGAAAGGCTCCTTCAAAAAGTGGAGCTACATCAAGCCTAAGGTTCCTGAAAAGTAAACCAATGAAGGATGCTACAAGTGTAGGAAGACTTATCACCACATCAAGAACTGCCCTCAATTTGAAATTAAATGGAAGAAGGAAAAAGCTGAACGAAGGAATATGTTCAACAAAAGAAATGCAATAAAAAAAGGATCAACAAAGGCTATGGTTGCTACTTGGGAAGATACAGATGTTCATGATGATGATGAACGAGAACTTATGGCTATAGGAGAATTTGATGAAGAATTTCAGGTAAATGTTTCTCATCTTAAAGACAAAATTAAATTTTTGTCAAAGAAAAGGTTATCTGAGTTGCTCCTAGTGTTAATTGACGAATTTGAGGATGTAAACAATGAAAAAGAACAACTGTAAAAAGAGTGCATAGTTTTAAAAATAAGTGGAAAAATCTGGAACTTAGGGTTAGTGAGAGTGAAAGTAAAACATTTCTGTTGAAGAACTAGGTTTTTGAACTTGACACTACTGTCCTAGAGCTTAGATCTAAAAATCTAAAATGAATATTAGGAATGGGTAAAAAGATAGTTGATCACACGCACCTCACTTTAGAAGAAAATCTTGGAAAAATGAAAGATGGGCTACATAAAAGAGATGAGGAGATAAGAGCCCTAAAGGATGACCGAAGCAAGGTCAAGCATGAGCTAGACTGTCACGACCCAATTTTTCCTCCGTAAAATATCGTGACGACACCTAGTATCTACAACTAGGTAAGCCTAGAATTTGTGAAATAATTAAATGATAACATAAATTTAAGAAGTAACTGCAACAGTAACAACATAACTGAATACCTTGCTTCTTGGCATGTACAATAACCAACTACTCTGTACTACACAGTATGCCCAAAACTCAGAGCGTCATGAGTTACAAACTACAGAAAGAAAATAGTATCTCTATAATCTAGAATCTAACAAAAGGAAATACAGGAAGTGTTTCACATGGGGAAGAGTAGAAAGGGATTCCAAGGTCTGCAGGCATGACAGATATACCTTGAAGTGTCCAAAGCTGTCTCGACTGACTGATAATGCGGCTGATAAGCAGTACCTGAATATGCACACAAAAATACACAAATGGAAGGGCATGAGTACACCATAATGGTACCCAATAAGTGCCAGACCTAACATCGATCGCGTAGTCACGAGGTCAGGTCGGGGTCCTACTGGTAAATATATAATAAGAGCAAGACAGAATGAAATATTGCAGTAAAATAGAGATTAAAATTTAACAAGAATGAAATCATAGAAAAGTAACAGCTCAGTACCCAGAGATAACAATAGGGGATATTTCGAGATACTGTCTCGTAGTCCCAAACGTAAATATGCAGGGGGTCTCCCGGGACATCGTCCCATAGTCCCAAAGTAAATGTATAGGGGGTAACCCAGATACCGTTTTAAAGTCCTAAAGTAAATATGCAAAACAGGGGGTCTCTCGGGATATCATTACATAGTCCCTAAGTAAATATGCAAATCAAACAATAGGATAACAGTTACATCAATAAAACCTACAGCTTAGACTAAGTACAAAGTTTAGATAAACAATTAAGGCAAATAGACATGCTAATCTAGGCTAATCAGGATACTACGCGTGCTGACATAATTCAAATAGGAAGAAAACAGGTTATTACTCATTAAAAATGGAATTTTCCAACAATTAGACCGTGCACGCACTCTTCACCTCACGTACAGGGCACTCACATATCAAATAGTACCAAATCCTTAGGGGTTTCCCCCCCCCCCCCCCCCACAAGGTTAGGCAAGTTACTTACCTCGAACCAAGCTCAAATCAATCCGTAACAATGCTTTTTCCATGAATATCGGACTCCAAATGGCCCAAATATAGCCAAAATCAATTACATATCGTAAATATAACTATAAGAAACCAATCTAGTTAATGAGATCAAAGCTAAAGCGAGAAATTAGAAAATCGCCCCAAAAAGTCTCCCAAGGACCACGTCTCGAAATCGGGTAAAAGTCACAAAATACGAACACCCGTTCACTCGCGAGTCCAATCATACAAGTATTTTTAAAATCCGACCGCACATCGCCTTCCAAATCTCAAAGACTTAGTCTAGTAAATTTTTACCATTTTTACCCAATTTCCAACTCAAATCCTTAATTAAAGGGTGGAATCATCTATAGATTAATAAGATATAACCATAAAAGATTTAATAATTGCTACCCACTAGCTTTATTTGAAAATCCCTCGAAATTTTGCCTCAATCCGATCTCTCTAAGTCGAAACATGGAAAATGAAATCAAACCCTCGCACTTAGCCCTTTTCTGCCCAGTGATCTCGTACCTGCGGGCCAAGAATTGCACCTATAGAATTTCCATAGCTGGGGCAGAAATGAATTAAATGGGTCGGGTCTACATCTGCGAGCAATGGGCAGCACTTGCGCGCCCACCCCTGTGGATTTCTTCCGCTTCTGCTGTCCCTCACACCCTGGACCCTTTCCACTTTTGTGCTCCATCTTCTGCATCTGTGGATGTGCATATGAAATTATACCTCTGCACTTGCGACTTCACGTTTCTTCCTTCCAAATCTCACCTGCATCCATAGGCTCGCACCTACAGTCAATGTAGCGCAGGTGCGATTACACTAGGTTCAACAGCTTCAACTATTCTTCCAAAGCTAGATTCAATCTTTTAACTATCTGAAATCGACCCGAGGCCCGCGTGACCTCAAACAAACATACCAACAAGTCCTAAATTGTCATACGAACTTAGTCGATCCCTTAAGTAACATAAAAAATGCTAAAAACACGAATCACCCTCCAAATTAAAACTTAATGAACTTGAAACTTCAAGTTCCTACAACTGATGCCAAAACCTATAAAACCATGTCCAATTGTCCTACAACTGATGCCAAAACCTATAAAACCATGTCCAATTGACTCAAATTTTGTACACATGCCAGATATTATATTATGGACCTACTCCAACTTTTGAAATTAGATCCGAACCCAATCACAAAAAGTCCACTACCAGTCAAATCACCAAAATTCAACTTTTTCCATTTCAAGCCTAAATTAGCTACAGACCTCAAAAACACAATCCATACACGCCCCTAAGTCCAAAATCCCAATAGAATTGATGGAACTCTATTCCAAAGTCGTCTTCACACAGTTTGACTACGGACAAAATCCTAAGACTTAAGCTTCGGTTTAAGGACTAAGTGTCCCAAACACTCCAAAATAAAAAACGAAACCTCTTGGAAAGTCACATAGGCTGAAATGGATACGGGGAAAGCAGTAAATATTGATACCAAAATTTTCCCTATATATTTTTATACTCAAAATACTTTTGAAATATCATGTATATGCATACATAAGCATCCCAAAGGTTTTGGTATTTTTCCCAAACTTTTAAGATTTTTAAAACCAATTTATGGCATATTTTACACAATAAAATCCAATAATTATTCCCAAAACTTGAAATTTTTGGATAATTTATTTTATTCTCACATTTACACAAAAATATAATTTACATGATCTTTACATAATTTTACAAGTCCATTTGGTATTTTTAAACTAAAATTGCATGAAATTATAACTTTACCCTATTTCTAGATTTAATAGCATTTTTAATTACAAAATAATTTCCAATATTTTTAAATTAATAGTAGCATATTTTTTATTAACCCGGCACTTTTAATTCGGGTTTTAAACATTTTTTTGCTATTTTTATAAATTCAAAAAAGGAAAAGTGGCTATTTCAATTTTAGCCTCATTTGCTTTCAATTATAGCCTGATTTGCACCCCAATCCACCACTATAATTAAACGACCTAATTTCATTTCCTACCTTATCCAGACCCAATTAAACGAACCCGCCCGGACTCCATTTTAAATCGTGGCCGTTGATTGTTTTAGTCAACGGTCCACGTTTGCCCTTTCCTTTTTTAACACAGCCGACCCCCCTAACCCTAGCCATTCCTACAAAGCATCTGCCTTTGAATCCCTTCGTTCTCTCAATCTCTCTCAACTCCTCTCCGAAACCCTAGCCTCTTCCCACCGGTTTCCACCTTATGTCAGCGGAAACCATGGTATTTCAGGCCTTGGGTGGCCTGTACTCACCCCTATGTGCCCTTATACTCCTGATACGTGAAGTTTCAAGGTTCGACCTTGAATATCCTGGCTCATAGTTCCTCCGACTCAGGTTCTATGACTATCTCCGGCTCATCTTCGGCGTGTCCTAGCACTACGATATCATCTCTTACTCGTTCGACTCGGACCAGCCCTTTCCAGGCCTTTCTCATTTTTAGGATTTCTCTAAAACCCTATGCAATTTCGAGGTTTTCTTGTTCCTCTCTAAATCCACTTTAGATCCCTGCTATTTTTGAGGTTTTCAAAGTATTTCTTATATCTTTTTCGATTTTCGCTTTCAAAACTGTTCGTCTTATCGGACCTAGGGTTTCCTTTATTTTTTTTGTATTTTTTCTACTGTGATTTCTTACTGTATTTTGCTTTGCTATAACTCCAAAGTGTTTTCACTATGGTTTCTGTGTATTTTTGCTTTTACTATATTTTTAGGTTCCTTGGATTTTCTGAGTTTACTTTGCCTGATTTTCTATGCTTTCGTCTTTACATTTAATCCATGGAGGAAACCTTAGATTTTGGGTGTTTTCAACCACTTATGTGCAATTGCTTTGCTTCTTGTGTTGCTTCCTGTTTGATTTCAAAAACCCTAATATTTAAGCTCCTCTCATGTTCTCTGATTCTTGCTAAGCTTTGCAAGATCTTCTGATTTCTCTCATGGCTATGTTCTTCTACTTTTGATTGCATGGCCACTTTGTTTGTTTAATTCTAGCCTCGTATGTTTTAAGTTGGCACTCTTTATAGTCATACCTTTCTCTTTCAAAAAACAACCCTAATTTTTGGGGATTGATTTCAGACCACCATTATGTGTGCTTATTTGATTCTTTCATTGTCTAATTTGGACCTACTTCTGACTTGATTCATTATTGAGTTCGAATCTTTAGTTACTTGATTTACTAGGTGATAGTTGATTTACCTCTTACCATATTTACCTAAACCATGTATTTTTAATACTTCCCTTACGTATTTACCCTTCATTGCACAATGTGTATTGATTTTCTTTCCTTACATAAAACCCTGCCCTTTACTATTCAAGTTCGATTCCTTAATTAAAGGAATTCCCCTCTGTTGATTGATTCTGATTGACACTGAGTTATTTCTTGCCTTGCTTACTTGCCTGTTTTCAAACTATAAATACCCTACTTCTTTTCTTTAAAACACACGAACAACTGAGTTCAGAAACACACACACACACACTCAAAGCTCTCTTCTCTGCATTCTACTAAGCATTCTACACTGCCTGCTCTTATACATTTGGGAGTTTTCTTGAGTTTGTTCCTGTTTATTTCTGGCTGTCTATTTGCTGCTGTTAATATGCTACCCTGGAATTATAAATGGTATGCCCTTCTATGTTCTATAAGCATCCTTATTCAATTTCTCTGCTTCTACCCCTTTCTTTATGTGTTCATTTATGCTTCCTTGCACAATTTAATTACTTTCAAGCATGTTAATTTCTCTCACATGTTCCCTTTATATGTGAGTTTGTCCTGGGCCATAGCAACATTATGAATTGATGTAAGTAATTCAGGACTAGACTCTTTTTGATTCTCTACCCAACTGCCTTCCCATTCCCTTTCTCCCAATGTGCTGAGCTCTAACTTGGGCCTGTTGATGTCCGGATCATCATTCAAGCCTGAGTTTGACTCTTTAAGATTCTGCTCTTATTTGTCTCAATCTAAGTGGGAGGTTAGGGATGTGCCAGTCTATGCCGTGACTGGGTATGACCACCTCCTGCTGAGATTTCTCTCTCACATTACACCTACTCCTAGCTCTTAAGTTCTACCCCCCATGTTAAGCCATGCTTAGGGACCCTAGAGTTCCCTCTAAACATGGATGTCTTGTTGATACTCAATTTTCCCCTATGTATTCTTGTACCCAAAATATTCTCAAAATAGCTTGTGAATGCATATATAAGCATCCACAAAAGTTTGGTATTTTTCCTATTTTTTTCAAGTATTTAATACCAATTTACAACTTATTTTGTACTAGAAAATCCAACATTTAGCATCAAATCTTGTTATTTTAATAAATAATTTATTTTATTCTCTCATATACATAAAAATATATTTTATGTAATTTTTATAGAATTTTTACAAAGTCATTAGGTATTTTTAAACTAAAATTTCATTAAATTGTAATTTTAGCCTATTTCTCTATTTAATAAGGATTTCAAGTACAAAATTGTTCCTAATATTTTTAGTTAATTCTTGAATGTATTTTATTATCTCAGTATTTTTACTGGATTTTTATAAAAGTTTTTACTATTTTTAAAAAATTAATTAGGGGAAAATTGGGCATTTAAGTTATAGCCCTTTAATCTTTCATTCTTGGAAACATTTCAACCCAATTCAACCCCCCCCCCCCCCCAAATCATGACCCAATTACAAAATTACCGGACACAAACCTATTTGGACCAGCCCACCCGGATCCCCGTTTTAAATCGTGGACGTTGATCATTTTGATCAACGGCCCATAGTTAACCTTGCCATAATTAAACCCCTAACCCCTTTACCCTAACTTACTTTTCTAAATTTTCCGCCCATTTATCCCCATTCACTCCCAAACTCTCTCTAACCCTTTGTTTTTCTAGAACCTTCTGGTTCTCTCCTTCAGCTCTGATGAAGATCATCGCCTCTCCGGCTCACTCCTCCCTCACTTTTCTCGACTTCCAGTAGTCATGGAGTCCTTATATCGTGGTTTCCTCTCTCAAGTTTGAAGCCTAGCAGCTTCCGCCATGAAAGACGGTCACTGAAGCTCTATTTGGATTTGTTTCCGGCTTTTCTCAGGTGGTCTTTGTACGATGATGCCTTCTATGGCGTTGTATACGAGTTTCACAGCCAGGTTCTTCATTTTCCCTAATTTGTTTGAAAACCCGAATTTTACTCTTTAAGCTCTACTCTTATAAAACAACTCTTAGTTGGAATTTTGTTTTCTATTTTTATTTAGTATTTCCGATTATTTCAAAAAAATTTGGATGATTACCACTCTTTCAGATTAGGGTTTCTGACCCCTTCTTCACAAATCGTCTCTTCTATCCTTCTGAGTGCTATGTATTCGTTTGTGTTTATTTATTTCACTTGTTCGTTTGTTTGCCTTGTTAGCCCGGGTTTTATACTGTAATTTCTAGGGTCTCTTAACCCCCTTCGAAAATACTTTACTTTTATGATTTTAGCACTAATGTGTGGCTCTCAGTACTTCTCCCAAAGTATTTTGTTAAAATCTGATAAAAAAGCCTAACCTTAAATATGGATTGATACCTCATTGGTTTACTCATTTCAGTGCTATATATACTCCTCACCTTTCTCTTTGACAACCAACGCACACTGCTCTCACAATCTAAAAATCTTTTAATTCTCTCTTTCTCTGCTATTACTATATTCTCTCCTTATCTTCTTTGAACACTCAATTGGATAGCAGCCAAGATTGAGTAACTGGGGTTGATTACTTTCCACTATTGGGATCTATTTGTTTGGCTACATTGGGTCTGTTGCTGCTGTTACTTCCACATTGCTGCTGCTATTTTTTATACTGTTGTTATTCTCTCTGCTGCTTACACTCTCTACTCACCTTGTTCCTATATGCATTATTGCTATTGTATCTTATTACCTGCAACTGGTATGTCACCCCTTTGAGATACAGTTTCCACAACAACATGTTTCTATTGGTTTTGTATTTCATAATGCTTCTTGTATGATTTCACCTATGGTTCTGTTGCTATCTTTGTCACTAGCATGTTACTTACTAGTCTACCTAATCTAACTTAGCATGTTTTTCCCTATCCCCTCCTATCCTTGCATGTTTTCCTCCTCCATGTGCACTACTATCATGTATTCAAGCCTTCTTGGCTGCTTAACAGCCTTGAAGCCTCTCCTTGAGGTTGATTATATTTGGGGTTTGGTACAGTAAGAACCAAACCCTTGTCTTAACAATAATGTCTGATTATTTTTCCTCCAATATGTTTGTCTGTATGCCTGTAGTTCACTTTGCTTATTTGTCCCCCTTTCCATTCCCCCTGTTTGTGTGATGCCCTGTTGCTCTAAAGCTGGTCAGTCTAAAATAATTTCAAAAGAACTTATTCAACTCTTTCAACTGTTTCTTAAAACTACCTCAACTTTTCAATTTTTCCAACTGTTTTCTTAAATTGTCTCTCGACTGTTTTCAACTCTCTCAATTGCAATCTCATTCTTAGAGCTTTAGGGTCTTGCCCCTTAGTATAGGCACTGCCATGGGAGCCTTGAGCACCCATGGAACTATGATGCACAAGGCTGGCACTTCCAATGTCTGCATTTGTCTAATTGGGACACTTTTGGGTGCTTGGTATTGGCCAGGGGTTCAAACGAACCCTTAGGAAATTTTGACGCACCCAAGTCTTGGTAATGGATGTGAAACTCGAAAGGAGTGAGGTTGGAGATGCTTGGGCCTGGATGAAGGCTCCCTATAGAATAACTTCTTATTTTCCTTTAATCACTATTGTATTTTTAATTACTTGGATGTAATAATTTGTAAAGAATAATGGGGATTATAGTGAAATTGGGGAGGGTTATGCATGCTTATTAAAGGTATGGGTAGAAAGCATGTTATAGGGTTTTACTTATCTATTTGTGTAATAGAAATAATGTATAGGACATGCATCTAAAAATCATGTTCTTAGGTATTTTACATTCAACTTGTTAATTTTCAGTTAATAATTAAAATTACCGCCCTGCATTTAGATACCATGCTTTAGGGCCTTTATATGCATTAGATATCATTCGCTTAGGGTCTTCCTTTTGAAACTGTTGAATGCCTCAGTAATCTCGCTAAACAAAATGTAAAATTGGTTAACAAACTCCTCATTAAAAACTAAAAACCATTGCATGCTCACCATTTTTAATAACGCCTAGGCAAACCTTAGACTGGATAAAAAGATAAGATGGGCTAATCATTTTCAAGTTTGTGTTCAAACTAATTCGTCTCTGTCTGAATTCGTTTGTTTCTGAATCCCTTTCTATTTGTTTTACAAACCTCTGCCACATTTTTTTAACCTTCTCTGCAAAAGGTTTCTACTGCACTTTCTTGTCCAGATTTGAACCACTATTTCAAATATCTGATTACTAATTGTCAAAGAACCTGTGTGTTTACTGTATTGCTTTACGCTTCTGCAATCTCAAAAAACTGCTTTTGTTCTTTTACCTCGTCTGACTAAAACTGTCTTACTGGGCATTCCAAATTGTTTTCTAAATGACTTTCTGCAGATTTCTAAAACTTCTACTGCCTCTTTTTCTGAACATTTCTCTCTTACATTTTTTTTGTCTCTGCAAACTCTCTCGCCTTGGTTCCGATTTAAACTCCAGCTTTTAAAACTCTCTCTTCCTCAGACCATACATGTGTTTGAGACGTTCTAATTACGTGTTCTTTTATAGAGGGTTATTTGAGCCTTTTATATGTTCTATGTGATTCATTTACATGCAGGTCCTACTTGTTTTTGAATGTCGCTTAGTATTTTAACCTTTAAACTTAAGGGTTCCACTTAGTTCCTACCTCATAGGAATAGCGATCCAAAATGCTCTCTAGGATCAATAGGATGGGATGGGTAATAGCATGCAATAACCATTTGTGACCAATTCACACGCTTAAATAACCTCAAAGGGTGGGAAGGGTAGAATATTGAGATGATAAAGATGCGATAATATCATAAAGCGACCCCTCTTTGGGAATATGTGCGGGATATGTCATCGAATGATCCATATTGTAGTTAAACCTTGGACCCTTCTCTCTTTTGCTTGTTTTATTCAAATGTTCTTTCATAGTAATGCTTTCCAAATCTCTTTTATTTGCGTCTTCTTCAAAGCTTCTCAAGTTATATGAATGTTCTATTTGTAAGCCTTACTTGTTTAATCGCTTCATCTTTCATAAAGTCACAATTGACATGGCCAGGAACCACACTAGTGGATCTTGAGGGGTGCCTAACGCCTTCCCTCGAGATAATCTCAAGTCCTTACTCGAACTCTGGTTTTCTTTTCAAAATAATCTCTCTTAAGTGTCCTAATGCACTATAATAATTAGGTGGAGACTTTTCCGATTCCATAACCCAATTCCCAAACGAGAAATAGAGTTGTTTTGCCCATAATTTCATAAAACCCGATTTCGCTTTATTTTAAGGAGGGAAAAAGGGGGTGTCGACATGTCTAAAGGCTGGTAATTCCACACATTGCACTACTCTGTTAAAACTCTCCATCTTTAGAGTGTAAGCATTGCTTGGGATTTTGAACCCTTGGAACTTTGAAACGCTCTACGAGAAGGCCTTGGAATCTGGAGTTCAGATTTGGTGAAACACATGTGTTGGTGTTGAACATTGCATTGAGCCTCCTCGGGTCTGACTTTAGTGTTGATGTACTTATTTCAGTCTTTTTTCTTTCCAGTTTGTTATAATTATGTAATAAAACTCGGGGAAAATATTAGTAATTGGTGTGGGATGGGTTTATGTTACCTGCATAAGGCAAAGGGTAGAAATCCTGCTTATAGGTTTTTTATGCTTTGATTTATTTCGAAATCATGCCTATAGGATTTTCTAATGCTTAAAATCATCTAGTACCATGCCTATAGGACATTTACTCAAGTCACCGAGATAACATGCATATAGGGTTTAACATTTAATCATGTTGCAAATCATTAGGGATCCTGCATATAGGACTTTAAGATTCGCCTAATCAATTGCATACAGAAACCATATTCATAGGAAATACATATGCGTTAGGTAAACTGCAGGGTAACTAAACGCTCATCTACTTATCAACTCTTTAACCGGCTTAAAATAAAACTCCATCGCAACTTGTTTGATTCGTTTTAAGCAACAACAGTCCATTAACTGGCCCTTAATGTCCCAATGTACTGTTTTCAATAAAGCCCTTTTAAACCAGAATGCTCTTTTTAAACTCTTCAATTCTGCATCTTTTTCTAAGCAGTTCTTTTAAACATTCTGGCTAAACATTTTACTCAGCCCCTGAAATTGTCGTTTAAAAATAGTCATGTAACTCACTCCTTTTTTTGAATATTCCTACCTCTAAAAAATCTTTCGCAACTCTTCTGCATTTTTTTACGCAAACAGTATGCTGATTTCAAATCCATTTAAAAATTTACTGCAATTTTTACTTTCTTTTAAACTCTTCTGCATTAAGACCTCAATAACTAATAATCAGACCCGAGGGGCTTGATGCAGACTTTCATCCAACTTTATGAGTCAAACTGATTCATTCGCCTCTTAATTTCTTAACTTTAAATACCGAATCAGTACGTGCAAGTCATGATAAACTAATTGTTGTGTGATCTACGGAGTTTGTATGAGCCTTTAGGTGTTGCCTTGTACCCCATTTATTTGCTATCTGATTTTGATCGACGCCTTAGTATTTTATCCTTTTAAACTCTATATATGCCTCTATCCCGTTTCTTCCCTTTTAGGATTAGAAGTCCAAATACCCCGGGACTGATAGGTCAGGACCGGTATTAGCATTCAATAAGTAAACGAGACTAATCGCGTTTAAATACCTTAACGGGGTGGAATGGGTAGAATATGAAGATGATGACGGCGCTATAATATCTCGTGTGAGAATGATTGTTGGGTATTGAACCGAATGATCCATATTATAGTTAAACCTAGGACCCTTTTTCTTGATTTTTCCTTTATTTAAATTAATGCTTTTTTTTCAAACTAAACTCTCTTTTTACTTTTGCCTTTCTTCTTCAAAATTGTCAACTTGTTTATATTTCTTATGTGCAAACTTTGCTTTTCTACTCCTACTCCTCCTAAAGTCACAATTAAGCAAGGTCGGGAACCATACTAGTGGATCTTGAGGGGTGCCTAACACCTTTTCCTCGAGATAATCTCAAGCCCTTACCCGAACTCTGGTTTTCTGTCAAATCCTTCTTCTTTTCCCTAAAAGTGTCCTAATGCACTATAATCATTAGGTGGAGACTCTCCAAAATCCATAGCCCAAATTCCCCAAAAGGGAGATAAAAGAGTCATTCCACCCATAATGCCATAAACCCGATTTTTCCTCAGAAAAAGGGGGCGTCGACCGCATGGCGACTCTCCTGGGGATTTTGTTTAAGGCTTTTACCATTACTTGCTTTTGTGACTTTATCGCACTTAATTACATTTATTTCTTGTCCTTGGTTATGTCATCATAGTTACTTGGCTCTGTAGAAAATCATTCTATCTATGATATGTGCGCTTTGGTTGTATTAGCATGATTTTCAGGTATAGGTTTTGATGAATGACAAACAATGAAGTCAAGTGTCAAACAACGCTATTATATGACAAACAATCAAGATTGAATGCCGAGAAGCATATTGATGACGGAATTGCATAGACAAGCCAAAGACGAGCTCAAATGTTCAAGACCGAAGACCCAAGGCGTAGGTCGTTAGGTAGAACCAATGTAAGAGCAACGCTTAAGTTATCTCGTCTTTTGGCTCAACATAGGTCATCATAAATATGCATAAAATCATTTTATCAAATCATATTTATCATAAACATATTTTAAATACTTCAAACAAAATGATTTTAACGTTTTCATTTTAATCAAAATGGTTTTTGAAGTAAGTTTTCAATTCTGGTATATTCTGGTATATTACATAGGTCATCATTAATATGCATAAAATCATTTTATTAAATCATATATATCATAAACATTTTTAATATACTTCAAACAAAATGATTTTAACGTTTTCATTTTAACCAAAATGGTTTTTGAAGTAGGTTTTCAATTTTGGTATACTGTGGTATACTTAGTGTATATCAATAGTATACAATCGATTATAATTTTTAAATAATCAATTATCTTGTACCCGTTGCCAAAGTTTTGAATACTGGAACAAAATAATCGATTATGCCATCCAAATAATCGATTATTCTTGAGCAGAATCTTCCGATTTTGTAACGGTAAAAGGATAATCGATTATGCAAATCCAATAATATAATCGATTATCCTTGCATAAAATCAGCATAATTGATTGCCAATTAAGCAACGGACATCCACCCTTTAACCCCTATAAAAAGAGGTCTTTTGAGTTGATTTTAAGCACACAACACCTCCCAATATTGATATACATATTGACATTATTTGAGCATCATTTTAGAGCTTTTGTTGAGCCATTTGAGAGACAACTTTGAGTTGTTCATAGAGCTAAATTTGTATCTCTTTATCTACTCTTTTGAGAGAGTTCTTGTTGTAAAACAGAAAGGTGTTTGAGAAGAACATATCTTCTCATTGATTGTCGGGTTCGCTAAGTACCCTAAGTCTTAGTGTGTGAAGTCTTGTGGTGCGGTATCCACGAGCAAGGTGAATTCTTGAGGTACGTATCCTTGAGCAAGTTGAAGTCTTGTAGAGTGTACATCTACGAGCAAGTGTAACGGTTTGTTAGGCAACCTAAAGCTTAACGGAGTTAGTGGAATCTCGAGAGAGTCTCTCGAGGACTGGACTAACCACAAGTTGTGGTGAACCAGGATAAATTCGGTGTGTTCTTTCCTTGCTATTTTGATTACCGAATTTATTTTATTCCTGCAATTTTAATTCCGCAATATTTATCAATATTCTCGTGCCGCACTATTCACCCCCCTCTAGTAACGGGCATAAATCCTAACAATTGGTATCAGAGCCTAACTCTCTGAAAGCCTTAACCGGTTGAGAGCGATATATATTTTTGTTGTTGAGAATATTGAACACAGGAATGATGAACGAAGGACACTCCACCTATAGCCCTCCACTATTCGACGGAACAAATTATACATATTGGAAAGAGCGGATGAAAATATTCATCCCATCAAATAACTTTCGATTATGGCAAATCATCAAGAAGGATGAACAAATGCCAACAAAGAAAGTTGGGAAAATCATGGTTCCAAAGGAGAAAATGAATATGATGCCGAGGACAACAAGAAGGTTGAAAGAAACGCAAAGGCCGTCAACTTACTATTTTGTGCGGTGAATCCGGACGACTATCGGAAAATCTCTTGTTGCACAACCGCAAAGGAAATGTGGGATAAACTCGAGATCACTTATGAAGGTACGTCTCAAGTCCGAGAATCTAAAATTGATTTTCTAACACATGAATATGAACTTTTTAGAATGAGGGAAGATGAAAACATTGATAGTATGTTCGAACGATTCTCAATGATCGTCAGCGATCTTCATGCTCTTGGAAAAGTATACTCGAACAAAGATCTAGTTCGAAAAATCCTACGGAGTCTCACTCCCGAATGGCGCTCCAAAGAAAATGCTATCCAAGAGTCGATAAGAATCACGGACGTCACAATTGATGGACTACGAGGTAATCTTAAAGCTTATGAAAGCACAATTCTTAATCCTTATCTTAGAACTAATTCGAATATTGACTTCAAAGCCTCATCCTCTAAAAGAGAAGCGGTAAGTGATTCGGAAAACGATGATGCTATTACTTCCAATGATATAATTGAAAAGTTTTATAAGTTTATGAAGAAGGAAATAAAGAAGGAAATAACGAAGGAAGAACCAAGTCCTTCATGTCAAAATTGTGGAGAACTTGGCCACACCAAATCACATTGTCCAAAATCAAAGGACAAGAAAAAGAAGAAACACCATAGGGGCGTAACATGGGATTCGGGCAGCTCGGGCGATGAAACTGCCGCATTATGCCTCATGGCCAACGAAGAAGAAGAGGTAAGTATTTCTAACTCTTACTCGTTTGAAGAAATACAAAATGCCTATGACGAATTATATGGTGAATTTGTTAAAGCTTCCAAAACCATAAGAATTGAAGAAAACACTTTCTTTGCAAGAAAAAGATTTTGAGAAAACACTTTCTTTGCAAGAAAAAGATTTTGTAAAACAACCTTCTTTGAAAGAAAAAGATTTTGAAAAATTGACTTGTGATAATGAAAAGCTAAAAGAAGAAAATGATCTTTTAGAAAATGACAATACTGTTCCTAAAAATAAAATCAAAATTTTAGAAGAACAAAATAAATTTTTGGAAGATGACAATGTCGATCTCAAAAATAAAATCAAGGAGATGAATGAAGCCTCTTTAATTATTCAAAGTTCAAATTGTTCTTCTTGTAGTTCTTTGAAAATAGAGAACATAGAACTTAGAAATACACTAGAAAAATGTAGTGTAAATGATTCTAGTGAGGTAATTAAAAAGGACGATAGAAATGAGGTTAAACCAGCTAGAAACGACTCTAGGAATTTTGTTAATAAGTCTAAAACTAATCATTTTAGACCACCTAGACACAATTCTAGGAATTTTATTAATGAGTCTAGAATGAATAATTTTAGACCACCTAGAAATGACTCTAGGAATTTCAACGCTTCTAGGAATAACGACCTTAGACCACCTAGAACGTTTTTGGCTCAACCTAGACATATGCACAATCCTATTGTTATATGTCATTATTGTAACCGGGTAGGACACATTGCACCCGTATGTTTTGCTAAACATAGAGATTCATATTTTGATTATGATTATTATTTGCCTAACCCCTAAGGACCCAAAAGAAGTTGGGTACCGAAAACCTATTTTTAGGTACTTTTGCAGGTGTGCTTGAAGACTACAATATTGTAGTAGATGCACCAAGCACGAAACCATACTGCATCGAGGGGGAACGTCGGTTAGTTATCGTATTTTTGATAAAAACGTAATAGTTGATATGTGCTAACAATTGATATTAATTATTGATTCATGTTTTGATAAGTTTTATTTTGAATAACAATTGGTATCAATTATTTTTATGTTAAATGATTGATTCATGTTTTGATGAATATTTTTAGTTTAAGTAACAGTTGGTATATTTGCGAAAAATGACCGTTATTATGATTTGTATGTTTTTACTAACATTTGGTATTATTTGATATTGATATGGTTTTTTTATCTAACAATTGGTATCGTCAATAGTTTCAATAACAATTGGTATACTCTTTTTGCTAATGCCAAAAGGGGGAAGAAGTTAGGCGATATGCATCGAATAAGGGGGAATGTCTTCACATTCTAGTATGCTTTAATTGAGGGGGAATATTCAATTAAGGGGGAATTATATTAAATTGTTTACATGAATTGTATGTTGAGATATAGCATGAATTTAGGGGGAATCAAATATGCATATCTCCTGTTGTTTGTCATTATCAAAAAGGGGGAAATTGTAGAAAATCATTCTATCTATGATATGTGCGCTTTGGTTGTATTAGCATGAATTTCAGGTATAGGTTTTGATGAATGTCAAACAATGAAGTCAAGTGTCAAACAACGCTATTATATGACAAACAATCAAGATTGAATGCCGAGAAGCATATTGATGACGGAATTGCATAGACAAGCCAAAGACGAGCTCAAATGTTCAAGACCGAAGACCCAAGGCGTAGGTCGTTAGGTAGAACCAATGTAAGAGCAACGCTTAAGTTATCTCGTCTTTTGGCTCAACATAGGTCATCATAAATATGCATAAAATCATTTTATCAAATCATATTTATCATAAACATATTTTAAATACTTCAAACAAAATGATTTTAACGTTTTCATTTTAACCAAAATGGTTTTTGAAGTAAGTTTTCAATTCTGGTATATTACATAGGTCATCATTAATATGCATAAAATTATTTTATTAAATCATATATATCATAAACATTTTTAATATACTTCAAACAAAATGATTTTAACGTTTTCATTTTAACCAAAATGGTTTTTGAAGTAAGTTTTCAATTTTGGTATACTGTAGTATACACAGTGTATATCAATGGTATATAATCGAATATCATTTTTAAATAATCGATTATCTTGTATCCGTTGCCAAAGTTGTGAACACTGGAACAAAATAATCGATTATGCCATCCAAATAATCGATTATTCTTGAGCAGAATCTTCCGATTTTGTAACGGTAAAAGGATAATCGATTATGCAAATCCAATAATATAATCGATTATCCTTGCATAAAATCAGCATAATTGATTGCCCATTAAGCAACGAACATCCACCCTTTAACCCCCTATAAAAAGAGGTCTTTTGAGCTGATTTTAAACACACAACACCTCCCAATATTGATATACATATTGACATTATTTGAGCATCATTTTAGAGCTTTTGTTGAGCCATTTGAGAGACAACTTTGAGTTGTTCATAGAGTTAAATTTGTATCTCTTTATCTACTCTTTTGAGAGAGTTCTTGTTGTAAAAGAGAAAGGTGTTTGAGAAGAACATATCTTCTCATTGATTGTCGGGTTCGCTAAGTACCCTAAGTCTTAGTGTGTGAAGTCTTGTGGTGCGATATCCACGAGCAAGGTGAAGTCTTGAGGTGCGGTATCCTTGAGCAAGTTGAAGTCTTGTAGAGTGTACATCTACGAGCAAGTGTAACGGTTTGTTAGGCACCCGGAAGCTTAACGGAGTTAGTGGAATCTCGAGAGAGTCTCTCGGGGACTGGACTAACCACAAGTTGTGGTGAACCAGGATAAATTCGGTGTATTCTTTCCTTGCTATTTTGATTACCGAATTTATTTTATTCCTGCAATTTTAATTCCGCAATATTTATCAATATTCTCGTGCCGCACTATTCACCCCCCCTCCTAGTGACGGGCGTAAATCGTAACAGGCTCTTCATGTTTTTCTTTGGTTTTAATTTCCGCCTTTACTACCTTATTATTTCAATTCTATTGTAATTTTCGAGCATTTATTGTAATCTTATATCTATGAATGTGAAAATACATGTAATTTGTTTCATTATTGTAACTGCATTCCTCAACATCATATTCCACTCGTGCCAAAACAAATCCTATAGCAACGCTTATAATGAGTGGTTGCGCCCTTCCGATATTATAAACCCCTTAAATGTGGCAAAGGCATATTTGCGGTAAAACCAGTCGATCAATGGTGTAGTCGACAGTTCCGCGCCTTTCCCTCTTGAGTTGTCCGCTCAAGGGTACCTTGTCTAGCACTTCAAAAGTAGAAACCCTATTCCAGTAAACATTTCATGCATCAGGGTCAACCCTAGCCGAGTCATTTATGTTGTCCGCGTAATGACTCATTAAGATAGCCTATATCAAAAGTCCATCGGGTTTCCTGAAACCCAAACAGACACCTACACATTATGTACATTTATTTGGAGAACTAAATGCCTTTAGTTAATTATTCATTTAAATATTAGAGTCTAGTGGGGTTAAGGCCGAACACTTTGTTTTGCAAAAAATGAGGCATGAGGTCCGCAGATTCGGTATGGTATCCAAAATTCACCCAAGGTTGCTAAGCTGGTGGAAAGATCTTCATGGCAGCAATCTAACCCTCGTCCGCGAGTACTTAGGGAATTTTTCCTCACTTCTGGAAATCCATCCCAACAACAAGATCATAGAGGCCGCCACTTTGTTTTGGGATAGTGATCGATCAGATCCATTTCGGAGACTTGGAAATGACCCATTTTCTAGAAGAGATAGGGGGCCTGCTGGTATCCCTTGGGAGACTCCGGGTTTGCTTATGACGGAAAACTGCAAATAGCCTTCTCGCGAATTCCCTATAACTATAAAATTTCTTAATATAAGAAAGGAAAGTCGAATCCAAGGGGCATATCTTTACTAGGTTATGCGAATAGAGGCTTTCTTAAGATGATGGGACTCAAGAAAAATCCTGGCCTCTCTTGCTTGAAGGACTCCTGCATACCATTTGACTTCTTGGTTGAGAGATATAGCCACAGCAAGTCCTATCACACCTACATGGACGAATTCACTCTCACTTCTTTAAGACATATACATAGAAGGGTCTTTGTGTTCATGTTTTGCTTCTTGGGCATGATAATTTTTTATGTGCCGGAGAATTTCGGCATATTTCAATATGAATTGCTTAGATTCTAGCTTGTTTTAATGCAATTATAACTGGGACTCATGTAGATTTATTGTTTTTACAGCATAAGAGTAAGGGAAGCTCAAGGACATGAAAATGGAAGCAAAAAGAGAAGAAAAGAGGTAAATATTGCACAAAGGTTGATCTGCAGTCGCAGATCACACATGCAGACCACATTTCAAGTTTGTAAAATCGCAAAGCAAAACAGAGTCTGGAGCTAAAATTCACCTTTGGAATGCGCTGCACTCTGAGATCGCAGAAACAACATGCGGACCGCAGAACACACAAGAAGAAAATTGAGGGTCAAAGATGCGATGGAATCTGCGGCCACATAACTCAAATGTGGACCGCATAATGGAAATGCGATGCAAACTTGACAACTAGGGTTTTGATTCTGCGAAGAAGCTGCTCAATATGCGGACCCATACTTGTTCTGCGACAAGAATGCGGTCGCAGACGTGACCTGAAAGGGCAATTTTGTTCATTTTCTTTCCCAAATTTGGTCCCCCCTATAAATAGTCTTAAGAAGCCTTTATGGACTCATCTTGTTTTACTTTTGAGCTACATTCCAAGCATTAATATTCCCTCTTTTTGGAAGCTTTTGGGTGAAGATTCTCTTCTTTGTAAGCATTTATGACATTTAATGTTAGTCGATTTTTGTGTTTTAGCATGTGTAGCTAACATTAAATATTAAGGTTGTGGACCCAAAATGGGTGTTTAACATTGAATATATGTATAATGGTTGGTTGATATTTATTTACTTCTTATTCTTTATTTATTGTTGGTGGTTGCAAACACAAACAAAAGCCATTAAATTCTTGCTTTGCTTGGGAAAGTGGGTTAGAATTTGGTAGAAGTAAATATCAATGACTCAAGGCTTTAAACCTTCTTTGATAAAATAGCTTAGGAACAAGTGGGTTTTAATTGGCATTTATTGATGATTCTTAATTTTAACTCTTTTATATTTGGAAAAATTATGAAGATGAAATACTACTCATTTATTGGTATATAGTGGGTAGTATCTTAGACGTCATTTGCATATCTAAATAACCTTCCATTAGAAATATATCATATTAACACATGTTGACATTACACTTCATTAAAGGGGACACAACTTTGGCTGCTTTAATCTATTTGTTTACTCATTAACTATTGTAATTTAGTTGTTTTTTCAAATCAAACACCATACATACTCTTGTTACTATAAACCATTGTCTCTTGTTATTATTAACTTAACAGAGACCAAACTTTAGTCGAGCAACACACTGAACAAGTAACCCTTTCACACCTATTCCCTATGGGATTCGACCCCAACCTTGTTGGGTTATTATATTTGTAATCGACCGCCTTACACTATTTATTAAAGTGTAATTTGAGCGTATTAAATTTTGGTGTCGTTGCCAGGGAATACGGTTCTTGAAATTACTATTTAGTGTGTACTTTACTTAAGTTTATTTCTATTCCATCACACTTTGCTTGCTTTGCTTTGTGTTGATAGGAAACATGTCTGATTATGAGGATGATGTGGAGGGAGAAATGGAGAAAATCCTTTTGCAGACATTGAACAATACATTGAGGACACCAATGCCATTGTGCCTCTGGCCGTTGGAGCGGCTACATTTAAGATGGAACATGGTTTATTCCTGATTCTTAAGGCAGAAGGGTTTTTCCGGAACTCCATCGATGATGATCCAACACAACACCTTAGGAATTTCTTGGGTGTAGGCGCAATGCACAAGCAGAACAATGTATCCGACGATACCCGGAGGTTGATATGCTTCAAGTATTCTTTAGCTGGGGATGCAAGAAGATGGCTCCAGAATCTACCTCCTAACTCTATCCATTCATGGTCCGAGCTTGTTCGGCCGTTTCTGTCTAAGTGGTTCCCGTATAGAAAAAAGTCTGAATTGCGGGACAAGATTTTTTTCTTCAAGCAGATTCGAGGGGACTAGTTTCATGAGGCATGGGAGTGCTTCAAATTATACTTGGTGAGGTCTCCAAACCATGGTTTCCCGGATTCCATGTTGTTGGAAAATTTTTACATTTGTTTGGATCTTATGAACCAAGTCATCGCCAATAATGCAGCTAACAGATCTTTCGTGGACAAATCATTTCCTAGAGTGAATCAAATTTTGGACAAGATGGAAAAGCAAAACCAAGCATGGCATTTGGAAGATACTACCAGAGGAATTTCATACGGGTCCCCTTCTTTGACCACTTTAATAAAGGAAAATCAGGAAAGAGACCAAGTGATTGCCGGGGTTTCTAGCAATTTGAAGTTTTAGAGGTATTTCTGGTTGATTTCAAGTGAGTTTGGGTTCAGATAAGCTGGTTTTGGTTGAGTGTTGGTCTGTTGAAAGTTTCAGAAGATATTTGGGTGCATTTTCGAGTCAATTTAGTGTTGTTCAAGTTATTTGGGTTGGCTTCCTACTTGATTTGGTGTTCAATCATTTACTAAATTCATTTGAGATTGTTTATGGGTTAAACTAGTTGTGCCTGTTTTTCTGTTGCTGATCTTATTTTTTCTCATTGTATCACAATTTCTAGGTATATGTTCATGCTCCAGTGATGCTAAAGATCATATTCATCTGTAGAAAACTATGTTGAAGTTTAAATTATGGAATCAATGCATGTTTACCTCTGGATGTGTTGCTTTTATTTCTTAGTTAGAAATTTGGTTTGATCAATTCATTTGAACCATATCTCAGTTGTAATAATGAGACTATAGACAGTAGCTGGATTGTTTTAACTTGTGGACTGTTAGTTGATTCAATGTCGTCTTATGAACACATGAATGTTGTAGTTAGTAATGTTAGGTAGATTGAGTTTAAAATGCAGGTTTCATGTTACCAGTTGTTAATCCGAGAATTGGGCATTTCAAAGTAGAAAATATAGTTTCAATCCAGAAATTAGTACAATCATATGCACGATTCGAATATTATAGGTCATTTAAGAGATTGAGTGTGTCAATTGAATTGTAATTACTCTTAATCTATTAGGCCGAGTTTGGTTTATTTTATACAACTACTGCTTCAATTGTGCACTGAATTGACGTTGTGTTCTTAAAATGAGACTTCAACACTATTAAGTTACTTAGTTCGTTAGTTCACTGTTATCAGATAGGGGAATTAGATCATTTAGATTTAGTTTGTATTGCTTATCCTGAACATGGGTTGTTATTACTACTAAAATTGTCTCAACTGATAGGCTGAATTTCACAACAACTACTGGGCTGCCAAACCGCGAATCTTGGCTCAATTTGCATGAATTCTTGCCATAATGGCACATGACCTATGGTTGGTCGCTTAATTTTGACAAATTGAAGGCTGGCGTACGTCACGACCCCAATCCCGGTAGTGATGGCGCCCGACCGCGAGGCTGGGCAAGCCCGACCAATCAAAACACAAATGGCATTCCAGCCCAAGAAGAAGAAAACTTCAAAAACAAACAGCAAGATTTAATATTAAACTTCCAGCCAGGGATAATTATACCAAGAAAGACACAGCTGATCAAAAATCCTCCCAAAACCGAGGAGACACGAGTACAGAGCCTCTAGTAAGTACCAATACACTGAATGAAAAGAACTACAGTGTCTAACAAAGCAATAAGGGAAAATAGGCTGATAGAGACAGAGCAACGGGTTCTGCGGATGGTGGCAGCTACCTCAATACTCTGGTACGTCTGGAATAGACAAGAGCAGTAACTCTACGCCTCTGGAGAACCTGAATCTGCACACAAGGTGCAGGGAGTATGGAGTGGGTCTACCAACTCAGCGAGTAATAAGCATGTATAAAAACCCGAAGATAAGAAAACACGAAACAACACAAAGTAAGGCTAACTAGTAGTTCTATACAGTACCAGTCTCAGAGAAATACAGATTAAGCAACAATAAGTAAATGCATGAGATGCAATGCAATGCATGAACACTGCGGAACGTGCATCCCGATCCATATGGGTACTCGCGCTCACTGTGGGGGTTCAGACTCCGGAGGGTCTCCTACAGCCCAAGCGACATATCATACTGTGCCAATAGTTGCCACTATTTTCATCACAATACACGGTGTCATTTGTTACCACCGCTCCATTACAATAAGTGGTGTCCTTAGTTAGCACCGTTTTTGTTACAATCGGGGTGTCCTTAGCAACCACCATTTCCAATTAAATTACACGGTATCCTTAGTTACCACCATTTCTATTTAAAACACACGGTGTCCTTAGTTACCACTGTTTCCATTTAATATAATATACAGTCCAAAAAATAGCGAAATAGTACTCGTCGGCCCGAAATATCATTTAAAAATCATTTGAGTTTTCAAAATGTATAAATATGGATAAGTTTGCAAAAATAGTATTTAAACCTGGACTGATTTCAAATAATATGCAAATCATGATAACTTCTAGATAACGATCCCTGAAGGATCCTACAAGTCGGCACAAGGCCTCAAAAATGGCATCAAGCCCAAATATCATAAATATAATACGCGAAGCAATCGCCAACATAGTACAATACATCCCTCGGATTAGACCGAGTCACAATTTCCAACATATACAACACCGCACTAGCCATGGAGTGTGTGTCTAGCCTCATAATAGTGTCACAATGTGATATACCAGGGTTTCAAACCCTCAGGTCAACATCTACACCTATTACTCACTTCAAGCCCGCCGCAAACTAGCTCGCAATTCTTTTCCCTGGAGAATAAACCTCCATGGATACCAAGTTTGGTCAAAGCCAATGAGAATACGTCAAAATAGGCTAATGGGACATAACCCAATCGATATAACTCGAAATACTCCAAAAAACACGAAGTTGGAAAAACCGGAGCCTCGGTCCACTTCTCAAAAAGTTTCAAAATTCACATTTTAGAATCCTTGTCTCGCTACGAGTCCATACAAATCAAATTTGAATCGGAGCCCATTTTACCCCTCAAATCAACACTTCAAGGTTCACTTGGGTTTCAAGCCCTAACCTCCATTTTTGGCATTAAAAACCTTGATTTCTTAGTGTTTGATCATGATTTCACTCTATAATGATGCACTTTAGGACCAAGAGATCATACCTGAAGAATCCCCTCGAAAATCTATCCAAAATCGCACTCGAAAATACCGCTGATGTGCTTCAGCGGTATTTTTCTGCTTCAGTGGCCTTCACTTCCGCGCCCAAAATCCTTCTTCTGCAGAGCCCTATCCACAGCGGCCGCTTCTGCGGTCACTACACCGCTTCTGCGACCCCCGCATACGCGGTCCCCCTGACCGCTCCTGCTGTCTCTGACCTTCCCCCTTGGCCGCTTCTGCGGCTACTTGTTCGCTTCTGCGGACACCGCTTAAGCGGTCCCTATCCCTCTTCCGCGAAAATACCAGAAGCGGCCGGTGCTTTTTATTCTTAACTCCTAAAGCTCCTCGTTCTAACCATCCGGAATCACCCTGGGGCCCCCGGGATCCCAACCAAACAAACCAACCTTCTCCAAAGCATCCTACGAACTTGTTCCAATCCTAAAAACACGTCCTTAAACACAAAAATCATCAAATCATAGCGGATTCAAGCCTAAGTTCAGCCATAACTTCCGAACTAACATTCGAACCAAAACCCAACCAACGACGTCCGAACGACCCAAATATTTACAGATATATCCAAAATTACCTAACGAAGCTACTGCAACTAAAAATCCCATTCCAACCCCCAGATCAAAATCTCACCTATCAACCGGAATTCGCCGAAATTCAACTTTAGCCAATTCAAGCCTAATTCTCTATCGGACCTCTAAATTCAATTCTGTGTTCTCTCCAAAGATATAAATCACCATCCAAAACTAGTCGAATCACTTGAAATTCATTCCGAGCCCTCTAACTCATAAGTCAACATCCTGGTTGACTCTGTTAACTTAAGCTTTCCTTAAAGAGACTATGGGTCTCATTTCTAACCACATCCAACCCAACACACCTCAAATCCACCAAACGCATATATTAACACACCGGGAAGCATAATACGGGAATAACGGGGCTGAAATACGAATGACGACGGGTCGGGTCGTCACATCCTCCCCAACTAAGACAAACGCTCGTCCACGAGCAAGTTAAGAAACATACCTCGAGCCTCAAACAAACGAGGATATCTGCTCTACATCTCCTGCTCAGTTTCCCAAGTGGCCTCCTCCATGGGCCTACCTCTCCACTGCACTTTCACCGAAGCTATGTCTTTTGATCTCAACTTTCGAACCTGTCGACCCAAAATAGCCACTGGCTCCACATCATAGGTCAAATTCTCATCCAACCGAATCGTGCTGAAGTCTAATACATGCGATGGGTCTCCAACATACTTTCTGAGAATAGAAACATGAAACACCGGGTGAACCCCCGATAAACTTGGTGGCAAAGCAAGCATATAGGCCACCTCCCCAATCCTCCTGAGAATCTCAAAAGGTCCAATAAACCGAGGACTCTGCTTCCCTTTCTTTCCAAACCTCATCACGCCTTTCATAGGCGAGACCTTCAACAGAACCTTGTCGCCCACCATATAAGATACATCCCGAACCTTTCGGTCTGCATAACTCTTCAGACGCGACTGAGCCGTTCAAAGTCTCTCCTCGATAACTGTCACTTTCTCAAAGGCATCCTGAACTAACTTTGTCCCCAATAGTCTAGCCTCACTGGGCTCAAACAAACCAACTGGAGATCAACACCGTCTCCCATATAAAGCCTCATACGGCGCCATCTGAATGCTGGACTGATAACTATTATTATAAGCAAACTCCGCAAGTGGCAAGAACTCAGCCCAAGAACCTCCGAAATCAATAACACAAGCACGTAACATGTCTTCCAATATCTGAATAGTACACTCGGACTGTCCGTCCGTCTGAGGATGAAAAGATGTGCAAAACTGAGTACCCCTATTTGAGACTATAGAAACTGGAACTCCATGCAACCGTACAATCTCACAAATGAAAATCTCTGCCAACTGTTCTGAAGAATAGGTTGTACACACCGGAATGAAATACACACACTTGGTCAGTCTATCCACAATCACCCAAATAGAATCAAAGTTCCTCGAGGTACAAGGGAGACCACTCACGAAGTCCATAGTAATCTTTTCCCATTTCCACTCCGGAATATCCATCAGCTGAAGTACACCACCGGGTCTCTGATGTTCATATTTGACCTGCTAACAATTTAGACACCTAGCCACATAAATCATAATGTCTTTTTTTATTCTCCTCCACTAATAATGCTGCCGGAAGTCCTGGTACATCTACGCGGCACCCGGATGAATAGAATACCGCGAGCTGTGGGCCTCCTCTAATATCAACTCTCGGAGCCCATCCACATTGGGAACGCAAACCCGGCCCTGCACTCGCAACACACCATCACTACCAATGGTCACATCTCTAGCATCATCATGCTGGACCCTGTCCTTCAGGACAAGCAAATGCGGGTCATAATACTAGCGCTCTATGACACGATCATATAAATAAGACCAAGAAACCACACAATCAAACACCCGACTGGGCTCTGAAATATCTAATCTCACCATCCGATTGGCCAAGGCATGAACATCAACTGCAAGGGTCCTCTCCCCAACTGCAATATACGCCAATCTACCCATACTCACCGCCTTCAGGCTCAAAGCACCGGCCGCTACATTGGCCTTCCCCAGATGATACAATATGGTAATATCATAGTCCTTGAGTAACTCAAGCCTTCTACGCAGTCTTAAATTCTGATCTTTCTGCTTGAACAAATGCTGAAGGCTGCGATGATCCGTGTACACCTTACAAGATACGCCATATAGATAGTGCCTCTAAATCTTGAAAGCATGAACAATAGAAGCCAACTCCAAATCGTGAACAGGGTAATTTTTCTCATGGGGATTCAACTGCCGAGAAGCATATGCAATCACTCTGCCCTCCTGCATCAGAACACACCCAATACCAATCCTCGAAGCATCGCAATATACCATATAAGAACCTAAAGTTGCTGGCAATACTAACACTGGAGCCGTAGTCAACAATGACGTGAGCTTTTGAACGCTCTCCTCGCACTCATCAGACCACACAAATGGTGCATTCTTCTGCGTCAACTTCGTCAATGGTGAAACAATAGATGAAAAACCCCGAATAAAACCTGCGGTAATAACACGCTAAGTCAAGGTAACTTCGAATCTCAGAAGCTGAGGATGGTCTAGGCCAACTCTGCACCGCTTCGATCTTCTTTGGATCAACCTGAATACCATCACTAGACACCACGTGCCCTAGAAAAGCCACGGAACTGAGCCAGAACTCACACTTGGAGAACTTTCCGTACAACTTCTCCTCTCTCAATATCTGCAATACCACCCTCAAATGTTGCATGTGCTCCTCATGGCTAAGCGAGTAAACAAGAATATCATCAATAAACACGATCATAAAATAATCCAAATACGGTCGAAATACACTTTTCATCAAGTCCATGAATGCTGCTGGGGCATTAGTCAGCCCAAATGACATAACCAGAAACTCATAATGCCCATATCTCGTCCTCAAAGCAGTCTTCATAATATCAGAATCCCTAATCTTCCGCTGGTGATAGCCTGAACGGAGATCAATCTTAGAGAATACCTTTGCTACCTGAAGCAGGTCAAACAAATCCTCAATACGAGGTAATGGATACTTGTTCTTCACTGTCACTTTGTTCAACTGTCTGTAATCAATGTACATTCTCATTGTGCCATCCTTCTTCTTAACAAATAACACTGGTGCGCCCCACGGCGACACACTCGGGCGAATGAACCCCTTATCCAGGAGATCCAACAGATGCTCCTTCAGCTCTTTTAGCTCTGCTGGTGCCATACAATAGGGAGGAATAGAAAATGGGCTGAGTGGCCGGCACCAAATCAATACCGAAGTCAATATCCCTGTCCGGCAGCATATTCGGCAGGTAAGCTTGAAATCATCAGGAAACTTCCTCACCACGGGAACCGAATCAAGACTAGGAGTCTCACCTCCAACATCCCTCACAATGCTAGATATGATAAACATCCTTTCCCAACCATCTGCCGAGACTTTAAGAAAGAGATTACCCTGCTAGGTACATAATCAGTCGAACCACGCCACACAACCCTCGAAATACCAGGCATAGCCAATGTGACTGTCTTGGTGTGACAGTCCAGAATAGCATGGCACGGTGATAACCAATCCATGCCCAGAATAACATCAAAATCAACCATGCTCAAAAGCAGCAAGTCAGCTCGGGTCTCCAGACCCTCAATGGTAACAAGACATGACCGATACACGTGGTCAACAATAATAGTATTACCCACCGGGGTAGATACACGCACATGCAATTGAGACACCCTCGGGTAGTCGCCAAATGATGGGCAAAGTAAGAAAACACATAAGAATATATAGACGCGGGATCAAACAAAACAGAAGCATCTGTGTGGCAAACTGAGATAATACATGTGATCACAGTATCTGAAGCAACAACATTTCTCCTGTCTGGGAGTGCATAAAAACGAGCCTGACCACCACGATTGCTCATCCCTCCTGGGAAGGCTTCTAGATGACTGACCCCCACCCCTACTAGACTGGGGTGGTGCTGAAACAGATGGAGAAGAAGAGGAGGGTTGATCCCTCTGCTGAAACCTACCACCACGAAGTCGAGGACAATGTCTCTTCACATGAACAAACTCCCCACACACATAACATATGACTGAAACTCGAGAAGGGGACTGAGGGGAACCCCTCGCCGCTGGTGACCCTGACGGCCACGACCGAAATAAACTTCACTGTAGGCGGCCTGACTAAGGATGCCTGAAAGAACGACCTGTGCCCTGATGAAACTGGCCCCTAGATGGACCGCCACCATAACTTCTCGAACTTTGAGGCCTCTTGGCCTCCCTCTCCTCTCGCTCCTGACGGCGAGCCGTCTCAATATCGCGGGCTATATCCACCACCTCCTGAAAGGTATGACTCAGGACCTATCTCAAGTCATCATAATACGAATGGGATAAATGAGCCTGTCAACAAATCGTCTAATCCTGTCCTGATCCGTCTAGACCATCCACGGAGCATAACAAGCTATCTCAGCAAATCTAATCTCATACTGCGTCACAGACACATCCCCATGGCGAAGCATCTCAAACTGCCTGCGTAAATCCTCCCTCTGCGACCTAGGTACCCATTTCTCCAAAAAGATAGTGAAGAACTCCTACCAAGATAACGGTGCCGACCCTGCTGGCCTACGCCGCTCATATGCCTCCAACCAGGTGAAGGCTGCTCCTGAGAACTGAAAAGTTGTAAAAGATACCCCACTAGTCTCCAAAATCCCTGCTGTCCTGAGCATGCGTCGACACTTGTCAAGAAACCCCTGGGCATCCTCGCCCGGAACATCGCAAAAAGTCGGAGGTGAAAGTCTGTTGAACCTCTCCAGACGACGTTGCTCGTCATCTTGCATCACTGGTACCCCACGACCCCGAACTGGAACAGCTGGCTGAACAGGGGCAACTGGCTGAACTGGTGGTGCCTCTGGGGTTTGCAAACCCCGTGCACCCTGCTCTGGAGTGCGAGCAGCGGGGGTTTGATGGCCACACCCGGTCTGAGAAGTAGCCGCTGCAGTGGTAGCTAATACCAACTAAGCTAACCCGGTGCAGACGGATAAGATCTGAGCCAACGTCTCCTGAAGACCAGGAATCACAATGGGCAGTGCCGGTTCCTGATTAGGTGCTGCTGGAGCCTCAGCAACTGGGGGCTGATCATGACCAGGAGCAACACGTGGATCAACTGGTACTGCCCCTGCTGCTCTACCACAACCACGACCACGGTCTCTAGCTAGTGGTAATGGGGGTCGACCGCCATGTCCGGTAGCACGGGTTCTCGCCATCTGCAAGAGAATAGAATAAGAAGTTTCAGTTCTCAAATCAACAAAGCCGCACGATAAAAATTCCAAGAAAGTGAAGTTTTCCTATAAGTTCTGTAGCCCCTCGAGGATATGATACGAACGTCTACGTACCGATCCGCGAGACTCTACCAAATGAGCTTATAACTCGTGAGGCCTAGTAAACCTAGGCTCTGATACCAACTTGTCACGACCCCAATCCAGGTCGCCATGGCGCCCGGCCGCGAGGGTGGACAAGCCTGACCAATCAAACCACAAATGGCATTCTAGCGCAAGAAGAAGAAAACTTCAAGATCAAACACCAAGATTTAATATTAAACTCCAAGCCAGAGATAATTATATCAACAAAGACACAACTGATATAAAATCCTCCCAAAACAGAGGAGTCACGAGTACAAAGACTCTACTAAGTACCAATACACTAACTGAAAAGAACTACAGTGTCTAACAAAGCAATAAGGGAAAATAGGCTGATAGAGACAGAGCAACAGGTCCTGCGGACGCTGGCAGCTACCTCAATACTCTAGTACGTCTGCAATAGACAACAGCAGCAACTCTACGCCTCTGAAGCACCTGAATCTGCACACAAGGTGCAGGGAGTATGGGTGAGTCTACCAACTCAGCGAGTAAAAGCATGTATAAAAACCCGAAGATAAGAAAACACGAAATAACACAAAGTAAGGCTATCTAGCAGTTCTATACAGTACCAATCTCAGAGATATACAGATTAATCAACAATAAATAAATGCATGAGATACAATGCAATACATGAACACTGCGGAACGTGCAGCCCGATCCATATGGGTACCCGCGCTCACTGTGGGGGTTCAGACTCCAGAGGGGCTCCTACAGCCCAAGCGCCATATCATACAGTGCCAACAGTTATTACTGTTTTCATCACAATACACGATGTCCTTTGTTACCAGTGTTCCATTACAATACGCAGTGTCCTTAGTTACCACTATTTTCATTACAATACGAGGTGTCCTTAGTTACCAGTGTTTCCAATTAAATTACACGGTTTCCTTAGTTACCACCGTTTCTATATAAAACACACGGTGTCCTTAGATACCACCGTTTCCATTTAAAATAATATACAGTACAAAAATAGCGAGATAGTACTTGTTAGCCAGAAATATCATTTAAAAATCATTTGAGTTTTCAAAATGTATAAATATGGCTGAGTTTGCAAAAATATTATTTAAACCTGGACTGATTTCAAATAATATGCAAATCATGAAAATTTCGAGATAACGATCCCTGAAGGATCCTACAAGTCGACACCAGGCCCCTAACATTGCATCAAGCCCAAATATCATCAATATAATACGCGAAGCAATCGCCAACATAGTATAATACATCCCTCGGATTAGACCGGGTCATAATTTCCAACATATACAACCCCACACTAGCCATGGAGTGCGTGTCTAGCCTTATAATAGCGTCACAATGTGATACCGGGGTTTCAAACCCTCGGGTCATCATCTATGCCCATTACTCACCTCAAGCCGGCTGCAAACTAGCTTTCAATGCCTTTCCCTGGAGAATTAACCTCCAGCGTAGTCCAAATCTTGTCAAAACCAATGGGAATACGTCAAAATAGGCTAATGGGACATAACCCAATCAAAATAACTCGAAATACACCCCAAAAACACGAAGTTGGCAAAACTCGAGCCTTGGGTCCACTTCTCAAAAAATTACGAAATTCACATTTCAGAATCCTCGTCTCGCCACGAGTCCATACATATCAAATTTACAAGAATCTGAGCCCATTTGACCTCTCAAATCCACACTTTAAGGTTCACTTGGGTTTCAAGCCCTAACCTCCATTTTTGACATTTAAAACCTTGATTTCTTAGTGTTTGATCCATGATTTCACTCTATAATGATGCACTTTAGGTCCAAGAGATTATACCTGAAGAATCCCCTCGAAAATCTATCTAAAATCACCCTCAATCGCCAAGTCCGAAGTTCCAACTCTTCTTCTTTTTCAAAAATATTCAAACACATTGTTTTATTAAAACTGCTCGATTCCCGCTTCAACGGTATTTTTCCGCTTTAGTGGCCGTCACTTCCGCGCCAAAAATCCCGCTTCTGCGATCTAGCCCTATCCTGAGCGGCCACTTCTGCGGTCGCTTCACTGCTTCCGCGACTCCCGCATACGCGGTCCCCCTGACCGCTCCTGTGGTCTCTGACCTTCCCCCATGGCTGCTTCTACGGCAACTCGTCCGCTTCTACGGACACCGCTTAAGCAGTCCCTAGCCCGCATCCGCGAAAATACCAGAAACATCACGTTCTTTTTATGCTTAACTCCAAAAGTTCCTCATTTTAACCATCCGGAATCACCCCGGGGCCCTCGAGACCCCAACCAAAACCACCAACCTTCTCCAAAACATCCTACGAACTTGTTCCCGTCCTTAAAACACATCCTTAAACACAAAAATCATCAAATCATAGCGGATTCAAGCCTAAGTTCAATCATAACTTCTGAACTAACATTCGAACCAAAACCCAACCAAAAATTTACAGACATATCCAAAATTACCTAACGAAGCTACTGCAACTCTCAAAATTCCATTCCGACCTCTGGATCAAAATCTCACCTATCAATTGGAATTCGCCGAAATTCAACTTCGGCCAATTCAAGCCTAATTCTCCACCGGACCTCTAATTTCAATTCCGTCTTCTTTCCCAAGACATAAATCACAATCCAAAACTATTCGAATCACCTGAAATCCATTCCGAGCCCTCTAACTCATAAGTCAACATCCGGTTGACTTTGCCAACTTAAGCTTTCCTTAAAGAGACTATGGGTCTCATTTCTAACCACATCCAACCCAACACACCTCATACCCACCAAACACATATATTAACACACAGGGAAGCATAATACGGGACAAACGGGGCTGAAATACGTATGACGACAGGTCGGGTCGTCACAACATACATTTGGGTCTGCAGCCTAATCTATTTGTGTTCTTATGTATTAAACTGCTTTGGGCCTAATAGACTTAAAATCATAGATTTAAGGGATTTTTTCCTTTCTATACCATATACCAAATCGTATTACCAAAAATTTTCATAATTTGGTATTTGCCGGTCTAGTCCATAGTTTGATTATAAAATATGTACCAAACCAAAAATAGGTAGATTCTACACTAAAAATGCGCCAAATTTATAGGAATCAGACTTAATGGTGATTCTATCACCATTAATTTCGAAATTTAAAATAGAAGCAAATCCATTGCAACGTAATTCTCTCCTTCTCCATATATTTTCCACCATTGATAGCAATTAAAAAGCTTGAAAGCTTTGAATTCAAATTTGAATTTTCAAAAATCATTATTTGTTTGGATTGGGTGTTGTTGTAAATAATTCGAAATATGTTTAGGAGTTTATATCTCAATTTTGAGGGGTTTTGGTGAAGATTATACTTGGCTTTGATTGAATTTCAGATTGAAACTCGTCGAAGAAGAAGAAGAAGACATATTTTTCTAGAAATTGTAGTTAAATTATAGAATTGTTGATAAATTGTAGATAAAATATAGATAAATTGTAGATAATTTGTAGATAAATTGTAGATTGGGAAGACTAAAACTTCTACAAGTCTTATACAATTATGTCGAAAATGCCAATTATACTACAATTGAAATGAGAATTGGGGTATTAAAATTCAATGTATTCACTTTGTAGATATTTTATAGATAAAATTTCTACAAATAAAATATAAATCAGTTTAAGTATTGTATAAAGTTGTTGTTTTTAAGAGTATCTACAAAATTATTACATTTATACTACAATTAAACTACAATCTTATGTCAAAAAAAATGTTGACAACAAAATTTGCTTCATCTACAAAATTTCTATATACAAACTACAAGAACTATAGTACGTACATTTAATAAAAATGCGATGAACCTCGCCGAATAAAATGCATAAATTGCTGGGCCCTCTTTAGATGTAAATATTAAAGTACTTAAATCTAGAAAATGAACACTCTATATGCAAATCTCTACTGAAAAGGAAGTCTCACTGATGTCTTAACTAAGCTATTTTGTACTACTGCAATATTTTTTTTTTCCTTTTGTTTTTTGCATGTGATTTCCATATATATACATTCCCAAATATGTAAACATGGCAAACCATAAAGGAGTCTTCTCCTTCTCTTCTTCTTCCTCCTCCTCCTAACTTCTTCTGTTTCTACTCCCTCTCAGTTAAGTTGGCAGCACACGTGGCATTGAATAAGTTACTATATTTATATTGCATGTAATAATCATATTATTCAGCTAGTTATTAGTCGTTTTCTTGTTAATCAATCTTTTAATATCATCTCCCAACTAAAAAATATTTATTTGTAGATGTAGATCGTTAAAGGCAGAGAAAGAATCGTAACCAAGTCGCTTATCTCAATTAGTGAGTTAAACTTGTAAAACTCGTTGGAATTTGTAATGGCAGCTACAATGTAATTAGGTAACTTTAACTAATTAACAGTAAAAGGGTTGGGCGTCAATTCTCTCTTTGTGAAAATTGTGATAAGATTGAAACAACAGATTGGAGCAAAATAAAGTGTGGTGGAGCTCTTTCCTATTAAATCTTATCTCGAAGGGGTTCCATGATCCACGATACATATATATATAGAAAAACATAAATTATAAGATTAAAAAAATTTAAAAGTTGCTATTAAAAAAAATTAATTCATTCAAAACAAAAATAAAAAGAATAAAACTAAATTAGTTTCACATAAAAAGATATTGTTATGAAATATTAGATTATGGTGGATGTCCATAACTCCTATAACACCCACTACTTTTATCCATTATCTCCATAACTCCCACTACTCCAATACTTATGGTTGTAACTCCCACACCTCCATGATCTCCCCCATGATCTTCCTCCATGATCTCAAAAGCTTAATGACATATTTATGGAATTCTTTTAGTATACCTCTATGTAGTACTATAAATAGAGGATGAGAATTCATTTTGTAATACACTTGGATACATGGAAGAAATATATTCTCTTCTCTCTTTCTCTCTACTTTGTTGTTTATCTTTTGTCTTTGAGCTAAGTTTTGTAACACGTTATCAGCACGAAGCTCTACTATCTCAAGAATCTCTTTGAGAAAATTAAGGTATTTTTTCTCCTCCTAATTTTGTTTTAATTATGTCTGACATTATGAAAAGAAAGTTTGTTGCCCTTGAAATTTCGGGCAAGTACTACATGACATGGGTGTTCGATGCTGAAATCCATTTGGATGCAATGGGTCTTGGAGACGCTATTAAAGACAGAAATAATGCATCCACCCAAGACTGTGCTAAGGCCTTGATTTTCTTGCGCCATCACCTTGATGAAGGTTTGAAAATTAAATATCTCACAGTCAAAAATCCACTTATCTTGTGGAATGGCTTAAAGGAGAGATATGACATAAAAAATATCTTTTTGACATAAAAATATCTTTTTGACAGATTAATAAAAAAATACCATACAAATGAAACGGAGGGAGTAGCTAATCAAATCAATGATCAACCTTCATATAAAAAAATATTATTCCATCTGTTTTAATTTATGTCAACATATTTTATTTTTTATCAGTTTTAAAAAGAATAATTCTTTTTTAAATTTGATAACAATTTAGCTTAAACTTACAATTCTACCCTTAATGAGAAGCTTTTATAACCACACACATATTTTAACCCCTTTTTGACTTATTAAGGACAACAAATTTTAAAAGTCTTTATTTTTTCTTAAACTCTATACCCAGTCAAATTGGTTCACATAAATTGAACATGAATATTTAAATTTAAATTACATGTGAAAATTTTTTATTTCATTTTTAAGACCCCAATTAAATAAACCCACCATTAACCCTTTTTTACCAACCCCAAATTTCGACGTATTTAAACAAGGGATTTTTACATATACATCCCATATACCAAACCTTATAACCACTCATGTTTAAGGTTTGTGTTTATTACATTTAAGTATACCACCTTTCAATTTATGTACCAAAATTATATTTAAGGTTAATAATCAACTCATTAATTATTTGCTTGATTTGTGGAACAATTAAAGGTTTAATTTGTGGAACAAGATCTTTTCATATATTTTTTTTACACATTTATAATGGAAGATCTCAACTTGCACCTTACTGTAACAAACTTCGAATAGTAAGTAAATAATTAGTTCATTCCAGTTATTCCTTTTAATTAGTTTATTCCAGTTTGCTAAAGGGTTAAGCCTCTCACTTTTCATAATTTTCTTTTAATTAGTTTACTCCAGTTATTCACAATAATGTTTTTAAATAATTTAGAAAGTAAAATAGAAAATATTGATTTTAATAATTCAAAAAATAAAAAAAAAGTCGAAAGAAGATTTTGAATTTTTGAAGATGGAGTTTATATACTCAAAGTTCGACGTCGGGTTTCAAAAATGCATTCTTTGTGGAATGCATTTTTCCATTATTTTTCTTAACATTACAATATTTGGCCAAAACTTTTAGAAGGAAAAAACTGATTTTGAATAGAAATAAAAATAATTTTTTAGAGCAGAAAAACTTAACTTTTAAAAATTTTATTTTTATGAAAACTTAACTTTTAAAAATTTTATTTTTATTCGAAGATGTTCTAATATCAGGAGTGTCTGTTGTAATCTTATTTTTTTCATTGTATTTTTCAGATTATCAGTTATTTGTAATCAAATTTATTTTTCATTCTTGTTTTGATCTATTTTTATTATTTTTCTATTTTTTATTATTGTTCTTGCTTGAAGAAGTTGTAAACTTGTCAAGTGCACGAGCCTTGTAATCGTCTATATGTACCTACAAGTAACTACAATTAATTACAAAGTTCATACAACTACAAAAATTTGATTACATTTTAAAAACACACTGGAAACACTGCATATAACCTTAACTACATTTACCTACATTTGCCTACATTTGACTACATTTTAAAAACTCATTGGAAACATTTCGTATAACCTTAACTACATTTACCTACATTTGACTACATTTTTAAAACTCACTGGAAACATCATTAAATAACCTTAATTACCTTAAGGTTATATGCAGTGTTTCCAGTGAGTTTTTATAATATAGTCAAATGTAGTTAAATGTAGTTAAGGTTATATGAAGTGTTTCCAGTAAATTTTTTCGTTTCGTATTTATTTGTTATATTCGTTCCGATAATCTGGAATAACTAAAATATGTTGTGAAGCTCTCACCTACAATTCAAGATCAAAAAGAAAATAATAAGGTGTCAATAAATTAACTATGTTAGCAACAATCAGTTAACTACAAATCAGCTACAAACAAACGGCATATAAACGTTCACTACTATTAACTACAATTATCTACATTTTTAAAACTCTATGTAAATACTTCATAACTACATTTAACTACATTTAACTACAATTATCTACATTTTAAAACTCTCTGGAAATACTTCATAACTACATTTAACTACATTTAACTACAATTATCTACATTTTTAAAACTCTCCGGAAATACTTCATAACTACATTTAACTAAATTTAACTACAATTATCTACATTTTTAAAACTCTCTGGAAATAACTTCAACATCTACAACTTTTTTTGTTTTTTTTTTCCTACACCAAACAAGAATATATTAAACTACGATCTATGTTGAAAAAAAATGTTGACAACAAAATTTTCTATTCATATACAAAATTTCTAGAAATAAACTACAAAATCAATTTTAGTACTGTATAAAGTTGTATTGTTTTTAAGGGTATCTACAAAATTACTAATACTACAATTAAACAACAATCTATGTTGAAAAAAAATATTGATTACAAAATTTTCTCTTGACCTACAAAATTTCTTCAAAAAAATTACAAATAAAGTTATATTATTTTTAAGATTATCTATAAAATATTATATTTATATTATAATTAAACAATAATTTATATTAAAAAAATATTGACTATAAAAAATTTCTTATGTGATATAGAAATGTAAAAAAGCCCCCCAAAAATAGGGTTTCCATATTGATAATAGAGCTACCAATGTGCAGAAACAAAAACAAGAAAAGATGATAAACAGAAAGAAGAGAAGAAGGATTAAAAGATGAAGAAAAGAAAGAAGAGAAGAAGCTGGACAATATGGACGAAAATCACAATTATTTTTGGTTTAGAAGAGATATATAATACATTAAATATGTTACCTTACATGATCTAGACTTTAAATGGTAGAAAATCAATCATTAATTCCCAACCTTAATGTGGGGCGTTATTTTTGGTCTAAATTTATTAAGATTCTGATTTTGTATTAATTGTGTAGTCTTAATTTAGGATGGAAATTTAGTTTGGTACATATTATGTAACAAAAATATGGGATATGAGTGTAATAAACAAACCATGCACAATAATGGTAGTAAGGTTTGGTATATGGGATGTATAGGTAAAAATCCCTTTAAGAGATTTTTACATATCTATACCATATACCAAACATTATTACCTTCATTGTTTAAGGATTGTGTTAATTACATTTAAGCATACTAATTTATCATTTATATACCATAATTAAAATTAAGGGTATAATTATTGCTTCATTTATTCTAGGCGTGATTCTAGGAGCATATGTTTACTTTATTTCGTTTACCGGCCTTTCTTTCCTCCCATTCCCCCCACGTTTTACCTTCAGTTACCCCCCCTCCCACGATTTACCTTCAGTTTTTTGTATATGTTCTGTGTCTGAATCTCTTCTGCTAATATTCCTCTCTTCCTCTACTTCTCTCCTCATCATCGACATCTTCAACCGCACTACAAAATTCACAGATCTCACACTGTTCGTTACACTTCTCTTCTCACACTAAATGCACCTAAGTGAATTTTTCTCTGTTTATATGCAGGAAGTGGAATCAATTTTCCTCTTAATGTATCAAATGAGTTGATCACTGATGTCGATCATCGTTCTTGTATTAAACATCTAGAAAGTTCTTTGGACTAATTTACATAGGCTGATTGAAGGAGTAGTTGGGTTGTGCAATTATAAAGGAAATGATTTTCTCGTGGAAGACAATAAAGTTGACATTATGGGTGCAATTGTAGTTTATTTGTAGTTTTTATGTAGAAATTTTGTAGAACAAGAGCAAATTTTGTTGTTAATATTTTTTTGACACAAGATTGTAGTATAAATGTAGTAATTTTGCAGATACTCTTAAATAAATACAACTTTATACAATACTTAAACTAATTTGTAGTTTATTTGTAGAAATTTTATCTACAAGATATTTACAAACTGAATATATTGAATTTTATTATCTGAATTCCCATTTCAATTGTAGCATAATTGGCATTTTTGACATAATTGTAGAAGTTTTAGTCTTCCAATCTACAATTTATCAACAAATTATCTACAATTTATCTATATTTCTATAATTTATCTACAACTTATCTACAATTTCTGGAAATATGTCTTCTTCTTCTTCTTCTTCTTCGACGAGTTTCAATGTGAAATTCAGTCAAAAACAAAGTCTAATCTTCACCAAAACTCCTCAAAATTGAGATATAAACTCCTAAACATATTCTGAATTATTTACAACAACACTCAATCCAAACAAAATAATGATTTTTGAAAACCCGAATTTGAATTCAAAAGCTTTCAAGCTTTTTAATGGCTATCAATGGTGGAAAATATATAGAAGAATAAATTTTTTCAACTTTGGGATTTTTGACATGATTTCTACAAACTGAATACATTAAATTTTAATATCACAATTCTCATTTCAATTGTAGCATATTTGACATTTTCGACATAATTATAGAATAATTGTAGAAGTTTTAGTCTTCCCAATCTACAATTTATCTACAAATTATCTATAATTTATCTACAATTTTACAATTTGTCTATAATTTCTGGAAATATGTCTTCTTCTTCTTCTTCTTCTCTTATTCTTCTTCTTCTTCTTCTTCTTCTTCTTCTTCTTCTTCTTCTTCTTCTTCTTCTTCTTCTTCTTCTTCTTCTTCTTCTTCTTCTTCTTCTTCTTCTTCTTCTTCTTCTTCTTCTTCTTCTTCTTCTTCTTCTTCTTCTTCTTCTTCTTCTTCTTCGACGAATTTCAATCTGAAATTCAGTCAAAACCAAGTCTAATCTTCACCAAAACCCCTCAAAATTGAGATATAAACTCCTAAACATATTCCGAATTATTTACAACAATACAAAATCCAAACATATAATGATTTTTAAAAACCCGAATTTTAATTCAAATGCTTTCAAGCTTTTTAATGGCTATCAATGGTGGAAAATATATGGAAGAATAGATTTTTTCAACTATGGGATTTTTTACATGATTTCGTATAGTTGATAGAGAAAAAGGTGAAGAACAAATATAGTTTCGATTATTTGAGTACTGATGTCGACGAAGAACAATTTTGTATTCTACAATTTGTATTGTGTTGTAGAATTAGTTAAAGCAATTTGATTACTGGAGCTTGCATTTATTAGAATTTTAGTTGAATGAGAGAAGAGACAATTACGTTGTAGAAGGAGAGAATTGCGCAGTTTGTTGAATTGTCTTTCCGTTTCAAAATACGTATTTAATGGGATAGAATCAAACGTAGATTTTGTTCCTTCGTTTTAGCGCGTTTTAATGGAAAAATCTACTATTTATGGATTGGTATATAAATTATAGTAAAAGTGTTGACTGGGCGGGTAAATAACAAATTATGAACATTTATGATAATAAGGTTTGATATATGTTATAGATAGGAAAAAATCATTTTATTTAATTGGGGTCATGGTTTAAAATTGGTTAAAAAGTTTGCCAGGTGTAATTTAAGTAAAGGTTTTTTATATATATTTGGCATTGACCATTAATTGTTGGAACATAAGTGAGCAAAAAAGATAACAGTGGGGTCATTTTTGGCTCAGTAGAGTGAATGTAGGGTACATTTACCAAGTCAAATGGTTTGAGGAAGATTTTGGCCCTTTTTCGTAGATAAAATTAAGTTATATAAACTGACCCTTTAAGAAGTTTTTACACAACCAAATATAATATAACTAAGCGAAATAGGTTATTATTACTTTATTTTTAAGTTATCAAATTTTGCTACGTAGAATTATCTATTGTTGCACCTTGTACTTAACTTGATGTGTTTAAAGTCATTGGAATTAGTTTGTAAGATGGAAGAGAGTAAGAGAAGATGGAATTCGATATAATTGGAACAACAGATAGGAGCAAAACATAAAGTGGTAAGGAGGTCTTTACCATATGAAGTACAAGTTCGAATGAATTCAATAGGTTTTGCAATTTTATATTTATATTAAAATATTTATTATAAACGTATAAATATTTAATGACAAACTTCATAAAAAGTTAATGAAAAATTCAGAACTCATAAAACTATACGTCCACACTCCATCTCTTGAACGAAAGGGGTTCTACCTCGTATCCAAGACCTTTATATATACTTTCTTTCTCATAATAGATCCTTCATCATCTATAGAAATATAACAAACTACATCGATCTCTTCAACATCTCACAAAAATGGAAGATCTTTATTCCATAGTCCATTACTGGCTAGTTGGTCACCCAATTATCAGCCAATTTGAGTTTAAGCATGGTCAAACTTTTGGTGCCACATTGTTATTTCCCATAGTGTCAATGTTCATGTACTTATCTTTCACTATATTATCTCTCCTTTTCCCATCACCCATTCCCATTATTTCTGCCGCCACCCTCCGCCGTATCACCGCCACCCACAGCCTCATCCTCTGTATCCTCTCGCTTCTCATAGTCGTGGGCTGCAGCCTCGCGGTGGTCCACCAAGTGGCGGCCCACGATTGGACTTGGGTCGTTTGCTATAACAGGTTAAATAACTACACTAATATCATCCCATGAGGACCGATTTTCTTTTGGGCTTACGTGTTCTACCTGTCCAAGATTCTTGAATTTATAGACACCCTTTTAATAATCCTAAGTAGTTCAAGATCACGACAGCCCTCGTTCCTCCACGTGTACCACCATGCAATGGTGCCACTATTGTGTTACATGACTTTAAAAAATAGCCAGTCGATGTTGCATACTGGAGTGATCACTAATGCTTCTGTTCATGTACTAATGTACGCTTATTACTTCCTATCTGCTATAGGAAAAAGGCCATGGTGGAAAAACGTTCAAATTTTACAGTTCATATTTTGCTTTTTGTGTTTGGGTGCAGTGATTTACTATCACTTGACTAGTGAGTTTGGGTGCTCGGGAATTGGTGTCTGGTTCTTCACTATCAGTTTTAATGTTTCACTTTTAGCATTTTTTCTCAACTTTCATTTCAAGACGTATGCCAATAACGTCAAGAAAAACCGTCAGGATAAGCTGGTTAAACAAAAATAATATTGTATTGTTTTACTTTTATATGCCTTGGAGTATATGCACATGTATTCATAAATAAGAATCCTGATTTACTGGAGTGATATTTAAGGAGAGGTTATTTAATTTAACGTTATATTGAACTTTTCTAATCATTCATAAAAGTTTAAATGCTTAGTTACTTTTATGTATTTTCTAACCAGTTATTGTACATTGTGTGTTGTACATATTTCTGTCTATATCATATTTGACAAATTTGATATTTATAAATATAAACCTACATATTTTGAAAATAAAAGCTTGAGTCATTTCACCTTACCCCCGAAAACGTTCGGTTGAGTCGTTTTTATATTAAAGTGATATTTAGAGTCAGGATAATAGACGACGCAGCCAAATAAAAAAGAAAAATTAATTGATTAATATTCTGGTCTAATTTAAATATTTGATACTTATAAAAGAAAAATAGTTATGGCCTAGTTCAGAGGCGAAGCCCGAATTTGAGTCATTTTCACTAACCTTCGGAAATATTCGTTTGTTTCGTTTTTATATTAAAGTGATATATCTGTTAGAGTCGTGAAAATAGACGATGCAGTCAATATATATTACCCTTCTTGTTTAATCATCTTTTACCACCTTAACGAAACAAGAAATGGAAGCTTCCAATTCTAAAAGAAGTTATATATATAATCCGCAACTAAATTATTCCTTTTATTCGTCAATAATCATATATTATATTTTTGGGGGTTTGGGTAATAAATAAATTATCCTACCGCCAAAATTTCATGACTGGATTGAAACAAAAAAATTTGAAAAAGATAGAAAACTAATCAAGAATATCGTCAGATTCTCAGTGGCAAATTTAAAATTTAAGTTCTATGAATTCAAGTTTTAGCATTGAAGATTTGAAGTTGAGAGTTTATATTTATAATTTGTTGTAACTTTATTACTCTTTCCGTTTCAATTTATGTGAACCTATTTCTTATTTAGTCCGTGCAAATGTGGCAATCCGGCAGTTCGCCTTTGGAATTTATGCCCCGTTTTCCCACTAATTGTTTCCCCTAAGTTTATTTCTGCTATTTTGGCTTGCCAGGACGTTCGGTGATAGAATTCGGAGTATTTTGGGACACTTAGTCCCTAAAAGAGAGCTTAAGTGTTGGAAAGTGGTCCGTAATTGGACCAGTGTGAAGATTGCCTCGGAATGGAAATCTGATAGTTTCTAGCTCCGTTAGTGATTTCGAGGCAGGGATCTTATTCGGAATGTATTTTGGATGTTCATAGCTCATTTAGGGTAGAAATGCCGAAAGTTAGAATTTTGAAATTTTCGGTCCGATAGTGAAATTTTGATCCGAGGGTCGGAATGAGATTCCGAAAGTTGCTATAGCACCGTCATGTCATTTGGGAAGTGCGTGCAAATTTTCAGGTCAATCGGACGAGGGCTGATTAGGTTTTTAATCGAAAGCATATTATGGATGAACTTGAAGTTCTTAGGCTTGAATCTTCTATTTAATCAAGGTTTTGGTGTTGTTTTATGTGTTTTAAGGATTGGTGTAAGTTTGAATAAGCTAAAAGGTTATGTCGATGTTTTTGGTTGAGGCCCCGGAGGCCTCGGGATGTATTTGGGTGGTTAAACGGAGATTTCAGAGGTTGTTGCATAGTTTTGTTCAGCTACTTTTGTTGTTTCCACATCTGCGGAAAAGGAGCTGCATAAGCGATTCCACAGATGCGGCATCCGTGGTCGTTTAAGCGGTCAGAGAACAGAGGCTTGGACCGCAGAAGCGGAAGGGAGCCCACCAAAGCGGTCCTGGATTGCAAAAGCGGTCCCTGTGGGACTTTAGTTAAACCGCAAATGCGATTGATTTTCCGCACAAGTGGGACCGCAGAAGTGGTCCTGGACCGCAAAAGCGGAAATCACTGTGATGTTAAAGGTTTATCCGAGGCTTAATTTCAAATGTTGGAAAAATCAAGTTTGAGCTCGGGCAAAGGCAATTTTGAGAGGGTTACGAAGAGGAGATTTTTGGGTAACGTTTCTATGATCCTTCTTAGTTATATTCCATCGTTTAGTAGTTAAATCCATCGTTTAAATTCAAATTAAGAATCAAAAATAGAAGAATTTGGGTAAAAGTTCATTGACTAAACTATTGGGTTTTGAGGGGCATTCGGCCTCCGATTTCTGAGATATTTATATAGTTAGACTCGTGAGAGTACGAGATTTATGAAAATGTGAAAATTATTCCGTTCTGAGACGTTGTCCTGAGGGGTATTTTGGTCATTTTATTTATTTTTATGCCTTAGCTTCAATTTTAATTGTGGAATTGATTGCTTGCGATGTTATTTACAATATGTAATTAGTTTGAATAGATTTGGGCCACTCAGAGTCGGATACTCGTGGCAAGGGAATCAATTCTTAGTGATTTTGTACTGGTTCGAGGTAAATGACATGTCTAACTTTGTGTGGTGGACTTCTCCCTTTAGAATATCATGATTGTTGTTTAGAATGCCTTGTGCGCGAGGTGACGAGCGTGTACTTGTGCTAATTATTGAAAATTTACCTTACTTGACTTATTTAGACCGTGTTCTTCACGTATTTAACTGTTATAAATGCAAATTTCACTTGTTTTAGCTTAGGGAAAGCATGCTAATTAGCTTACTTGTTCTATTTGGTTAAATTGCAATATCTTCTCTTCGTGAAATGTTCTCGACATTAGATTTTACGTGTTGTCTTTACTTAGCATTTGTACATTATTAAAGTGATATGATGTGTTTATGATTGGTCTACGGATTCAATTCCAGGGAGATCCTCAGATATTGGTATGATGGCCTACGGGTTCAATTCCCCGGAGATCCTCAGATATTGGTATGATAGATAAGGGGTTCAATTCCCAGGAGAATCCTCAGATATTGGTATGATGGACTACGAGTTCGATTCCCAGGAGATCTTCCAGATATTTGGTAAGATGGACTACGGGTTCAATTCCCGGAAGATCCATATGGCACCCTGATATTGAGTGATACTTGGTTGTGTTATTTTCCTTACTTAGCTTAATTATTATTGACTTGCAGCTTCTATCCTATTTTATCGTTTCTTTTCCTGTGCATTTTCTGCCTTACCCTATTCACTATTGTTGTTATGTTTATTCTCAGTAGGGTCCTGACCTTCCTCGTCACTACTCAACTGAGGTTAGGCTTGACATTTACTGAGTACTGCTGTGGTATACTCATGCCTCTTCTGTGCATGTTTTTCATGTGCAAATCCTGGTATTTCTAGTCGAGCGCACTATGAGTGATCCATGAGCTATACTCGGAGACTTGAGGTATGCATCTGCCACATCCGCATTTTGTTCTCTTATATTAGACTATTCTGGTGTTTAGAGCATCGTACATTTTCTGTAGCATGTGTTGCCCGTGGGTTTCTAGGTCATGGAGGTTGTTTCAGTATTTTGTGTTGAAGTGTATGTGCCAGGTGGTAAATCTATACATTTCTTTATGTTATTTAGTATTTTCTTATTGTTTTTCGTAAAGATTGTTGAATTTCGCAATGTGTTAGGCTTACCTAGTCGCGAAGGCTGGGTGCCGTTATCAAAAGTTCACAATTGGTGAACTAGGGTCGTGACAAGTTGGTACCAGAGCTCTAGGTTCATAGGAGTCACGGGACACAAGCCGGTTTATTAGAGTCTCGCTGATCGGTACAGAGACATTTGTACTTATCTACGGGAGGCTATGTAACAGTTTAGGAAAAATATTCACTTCATTGAATTCCTTGTCGTGCTATATTTTTGACATCGACTCTAAACTTCTGTTCTCTATTCTCTCACAATTGGTGAGGACATGCACGATCCGGGACGATCAGGCACCTGCACCCCCTCCTGTAGCTGCTAAAGGCAGAGGCCGGGGAAGGGGTCATGGACACGCGCGGGATGCAGCCAGAGCACCTGCGCAAGGGCCCGCTAAGGTACCACTAACGGATCTAGCCAAGAATCACGCACCTGACACGCCCACAACCACCACTACTCCAGTTGTTCAGGAGGAATTGGCATAGTTTATGAGCATGTATACAACGTTGCCACAGGCAAGGTTGCTTGTCTTTCCTGCAGCCACATCCCAGGCGGGGGGAGGAGCCCAAACTCCCGTAGCCCACACTCCAGAGCAGAGGGTGCATATGGGATAGATTCCATATATTATCCCTGTTCATCCTGCAGTACCGGATCTGTCCGAGGATGGGGCACCAGCTTCGAAGGATGAGGAGCATAGACTGGAGAGGTTCAAGGAGTATAACCCTCATGCTTTCAGCGGACTAGCTACAAATGATGCTTTGGGGGGGGGGGGGGGTTTGGAGGATTTTCACCGCATCTTTTGCACCATGGGTATTACTGTTCGAGCGGGGTTTCTTTCGCAGCTTTCCATCTTCAGGGAGCAGGCTATGACTGGTGGCGCACCTTTGAGCTAGATAGTCCGGGCGAGGCTGCCTCCCTGACTTGGACTCAGTTTTCAGATATGTTTGAGAGGGAGTTTGTTCCCTAGAGCCTCCGAGATGCATGGCGCGTGGAGTTTGAGCATTTGCACCAGGGCCCTATAACTGTCTATGAGTATGCCATCTGTTATACTAGGTTGGCCAAACATGCACCGGTTTCGCTCGAGAGTTGGAGATTGATATACCCTATCAGCAGATAGTGAGCATAACCAGGAGTATAGAGGGTATGCATGCCAGAGAGCAAGAGGAAAGAGAGGCCAAGAGGTGTCGAGACTCAGGTCATTACTTTGGTACCCGTACATCGGCAATAGAACATCATGGTAGGGGCTATACTGATTGCCCAGTTCACTAGCTCTTCATTCATCCAGTAGTACTCCAGCCCCTAGATCTCAGGATCCTCATTATGCACCTCTAATTTCTAGTGTGCCTCCTGCGTGGGGTACTTCCAGAGGTCAGTCTAGCGGGGCTGGGCCCAATCAGTCACTGCCACCGCGCCCTCCCAGAGCTTGTTATGAGTGCGGGGATACCCTCCACGTGGTTAGAGAGTGCCCCAAACATGGGAGGGGTGTGCCTTTCTCAGACTCGACAGCCTCAGCATGCTCCACAAGGTCAGTAGACCATCGTTCGAGCTCCATATGCCACTCCACTTGCCCGGCCAACTAGGGGCAAAGATCGGGGAGATAGAGGTCGCCCTTGAGGCAGGTGCCAGGCTAGACTTTATGCTATTCCTGATTGTATAGTGGATGTCGCCTCTGATTCTGTTATCACGGGTATTATATTGGTTAGTCACAAAGAGGCATCAGTTCTATTCGATCCAGACTCTACTTATTCTTACGTGTCATCTTATTTTGCTCCGCATTTGGGTACATCCCGAGAGACCTTTAGCTCTCCTATTTATGTTTCTACTCCCATGGGAGATTCGCTTATTGTGGATCGCATATACCGATCATGTTTGGTTACTATTCGTGGTTTTGAGACCAAGGCAAATCTTTTATTACTTGAAATGGTTGATTTCGATATTATCTTGGGCATGGACTGGTTGTCGCCCCAGAATCCTATTCTTGATTGTCACGCTAAGACCGTGACACTGACTATGCCAGGTATTCCGCATATTGAGTAACGTGGTACTTTTGATCACACTCCTAGCAGGGTTATATCTTTTCTTAAATCTCAATGTATGGTTGAGAAGGGGTTTGCCACGTATTTAGCTTATGTGAGAGATGTCAGTGCGGATACCTCTTCTGTTGACTCTGTCCCAGTAGTACGAGATTTCCTTGATGTGTTTCCAGCTGATCTTCCAAGCATGCCGCCCGATTGGGATATTGATTTTGGTATTGATTTGTTGCCGGGCACTCAGCCCATATCCGTTCCTCCTTACCGTATGGCTCTTCCTGAGTTAAATGAGTTGAAGGATCAGTTGTAGGAATTTCTAGATAAGGGTTTTATTCAACCCAGTGTTTCACTGTGGGGTGCTCCTGTCTTGTTCTTGAAGAAAAAGGATAGTTCTCTGCGTGTGTATCCATTATAGTAAGTTGAACAAGGTTACAGTGAAGAACCGATATCCTTTGCCTCGTATCGATGACCTATTTGACCAGCTTCAGGGAGCACACGTGTTTTCTAAGATTGATTTGCACTCAGGTTACCACCAGTTAAAAATTCGGGAGCCGGATATCCTGAAGACTGCTTTCGCAACTCGGTATGGTCATTACAAGTTCCTTGTCATGTCATTTGGGCTGATCAATGCCCAACAACTTTTATGCATTTGATGCATAGTGTATTCATGCCTTATCTCGACTCGTTTGTCATTGTTTTCATAGATGATATTATTGTATACTCCCAAATTTGGGAAGATCATGAGCAATACCTGAAGATAGTGCTTCAGACCCTGAGAAAAAAGAAATTATATGTAAAGTTCTCAAAATTTGAGTTTTGGTTGAGTTTGGTGGAATTCCTAGGCCACATGGTGTCGAGTGAGGGCATTCGGGTAGATTCGAAGAAGGTGGAGGCCGTGCAGAGTTGGCCTAGGCCCTCCTCAACTACAGAGATTCGCAAATTCCCTGGGCTGGCAGGGTATTACCGTCTTTTTGTTAAGGGGTTCTCATTGATTGCAGCCCCTATGTCTAGATTGATCCAGAAGGGTGCTCCCTTTCAGTGGACAGACGAGTGTGAGGTGAGGTTTCAGAAGCTCAAGACGGCTTTGACTTCATCCCCTATTCTGATTTTGCCTACTGGTTTGGGGTCCTATACAGTTTATTGTGATGCCTCACGAGTCAGACTTGGAGCAGTATTGATGCAGGATGGTAGGGTGATTGCCTACGCGTCCAGACAGTTGGAGGTACATGAAAAGAATTATCTTGTCCATGACCTTGAGATAGCTGCTATTGTTCATGCCTTGAAGAGCTGGCATCATATTTATACAGCATACCTTGTGAGATTTACACGGATCATCGGAATTTACAGCACTTGTTCAAGCAGAAGGATCTGAACTTGCTCCAGAGGAGATGGTTAGAGCTACTGAAGGATTATGATATTACTACTATTTATCACTAGGGCAAAGCCAATGTGGTTGCCAATGCCTTGAGTCGCCAGGCGGAGAGTTTGGGGAGTTTGGCATATTAACCACCTTCAGAGAGACCTATAGTGATGGATGTTCAGGCTTTAGCCAGTCAGTTCGTGATATCTGACCTTTCGGAGCCCAGTCGGGTTCTAGACAGTGTGGTTTCTCGGTCTTCATTGTTTGATTGTATCAGGGAGCGGCAGTATGATGACCCTCATTTGCTTGTCCTTAGGAACACAGTTGAGCATGGCGATGCTAGGGAGTGACTATTGGAGATGACGGGATATTGAGGATGCAGGGTCGGATCTGTGCACCCGATGTTGATGATATTCGGGAGTTAATATTGATAGAGGCCCATAGCTCGTGGTACTCCATCCATCCGGTGCTAGGAAGATGTATCAGGATCCGAGGTATCATTACTGGTGGAGGCAAATGAAGAAGGACATAGCAGAGTTTGTAGGTAGATACCTCAACTGTCAACAAGTAAAGGCTGAGCACCAGAGATTGGGAGGGTTACTCCAGCAGATGGAGATTTCAGAATGGAAATGGGAGAAGATCACTGTGGATTTTGTGAGTGGTCTCCCGCTGTCGGTGAAGAAAATTGATTCTATTTGGGTTGTTATGGATTGACTGACCATGTCCCCTCATTTCATTCTAGTGTGTACTTCTTACTCAATATAGCGGTTGGCGGGGATTTATATTAGGGAGATTCTCCGTCTGCACGTCATTCCAGTTTCTATCATCTCAGACAGGGTTCCGTGTTTACATCACTGTTTTGAAGGGCCGTCCAACAGGAGTTGGGTATCCAGCTGACTATGCACAACTTTTCACCCTTAGACGGACGGACAGTCCGAGAGCACTATTCAGATTCTTGAGGATATGCTCCGTGCATGCGCGATTGAGTTTAGAGGGTCTTAGGATCAGTTCTTGCCATTGGTTGAGTTTGTGTAAAACAACAATTATCAGTCCAATATTCAAATGGTGTCGTATGAGGCCTTATATGGTAGGAGATACAGATCCTCGATGGGTTGGTTCGATCTGGGTGAGGCCAGGCTAATGGGCACTGATTTGGTACAAGATGCGGTCGGGAAGGTTATGGTGATTCAGGATAGACTCCGTACGTCCCATTCAAGAAAGAAGAGTTACACAGACCGGAAGGTTCGTGATGTTTCCTTTATGGTTGGTGAGCGGGTTTTACTTCGGGTTTTGCCTATGAAAAGGCGTCATGAGGTTTGGAAAAAAAAGGAAAATTGAGCTTGAGGTTCATTGGCCCATTTGAGATTTTGAAGCTAGTTGGGGAGGTTGCTTATGAGCTTGCCTTACCTCCCAGTTTGGCCGGGGTTCATCCGGTATTTCATGTTTCGATGCTTTGGAGGTATAACAGTGACATGTCTCACGTGTTGGAGTTCAACTCAGTCCAGTTGGACAATGACTTGTCCTATGTTGAGGAGCTAGTGGCAATATTAGACAGGCAGGTCCAAAAGCTCAGGTCAACGGATATAGCTTCAGTAAAGGTTCAGTGGCGGTGTCAGCCGGCAAAGGAGGCGGCTTGGGAGACCGAGCGAGATATGCGCAGCCGATACCCTCACCTTTTTTCTACTTCAGGTATGTTCTCTACGCTTGTTCTAGGATGAATGAATGTTTAAGTGTAGGAAGATATGACGACCCGGACGGTCATCTTTGGAATATATGCCCCGTTTCCCTATTAAGTGTTTCCCCTAAGTTCATTTATTCTATTTTGGTTTGTCGGGATGTTCGGTGATCGAATTCAGAGTGTTTTGGGACAATTAGTCCCTAAATGAGAGCTTAAGTGTTAGAAAGTGGTCAGTAATTGGAACAATATGAAGACGACCTCGGAATGGATATCTGATGGTTCAGTTAGATCCATTAGGTGATTTCGAGGTTGGGAGCATGTTCGGAATGTATTTTGTATGTTTGTAGCTCATTTAGGCTAGAAATGCCGAAAGTTATAATTTTAAAGTTTTCAGTTCGATAGTGAAATTTTGATCCGAGGGTTGCAATGGGATTCCGGAAGTTGTCGTAGCACCGTCATGTCATTTGGGACGTGCGTGTAAAGTTTCAGGTTAATCGGACAAGGGCTGATTAGGTTTTGAATCGAAAGCGTATTTTAGATGAACATGAATTTCTTATGCTTGAATCTTCAATTTAATCGATGTTTCGGTAATGTTTTAGGTGTTTTAAGGATTGGTGTAAGTTTGAATAAGGTAAAAGGTCATGTCGGTGTTTTTGGTTGAGGTCCCAGGGGCCTTGGGATGTATTTGGGTTGTTAAACAGAGATTTCGGAGGTTGTTGCCTGGTATTGTTCAACTGCTTCTGTTGTTTCCGCATCTGCGGAAAAGGAGACGCATAAGCGGTTACGTAGATGCGGCATTTGTGGTCGCATAAGCGGTCAAAGAAGGGAGGCTTGGACGGCAGAAGCGGAAGGGAGCCCGCAAAAGGGGTCCTAGATCACAAAAACGGTCCCTGGGGGACTTCAGTTAAACCGCAAATGCAGATGATTTTCCGCACAAGCGGGACCGCAGATGCGGTCCCCGGACCACAAAAGCGGAAATCACTGTGATGTTAAGGGTTTTTTCGAGGCTTAATTTCAAAAGTTGGAAAAATCAAGTTTGAGCTCGGGCAAAGGCGATATTGAGAGGGTTTCGAAGAGAATATTTTTGGGTAACATTTCTATGATCCTTCTTAGTTTTATTCCATCTTTTAGTAGTTAAATCCATCATTTAAATTCATATTAAGAATCAATAATAGAATAATTTGAGTGAAAGTTCATTGACTAAATTATTGGGTTTTGAGGGGCATTCGACCTCCGATTTTTGAGACTTTTATATGGTTAGACTTCTGCAAGTACGAGATTTCTAAAAATATGAAAATTATTCTGTTCTGAGACGTTGGCTCGATAAGCATTTTGGTCATTTTACCTATTTTTGCGCCTTAGCTTCAATTTTAATAGTGGAATTGACGTCTTGCAGTGTTATATACAATATGTAATTGGTTTGAATAGATTTGGGCCACTCGCAGTCGGATATTCATGGCAGGGGCATCTTTTCTTAGTGATTTTGTACTGGTTCGAGGTAAGTGGCTTGTCTAACTTTGTGGGGGGGACCTCTCCCCATTGGATATCTTGACTGTTGCTTATAATAGCTTGTGCGCAAGGTGACGAGCGTGTACTTGTACTAATTATTGAAAATTCACCTTACTTGACTTATTTAGATTGTGTTCTTCACGTATTTAACTGTTATAAATGCAAATTTCACTTTTTTTAGCTTAGGGAAAGCATGTTAGTTAGCTTACTTGTTCTACTTGGCTAAATTGCAATATTTGCTCTTTGTTAAGTATGCTAGACTTTAGATTCTACCTGTTGTCTTTACTTAGCATTTGTACATTATTGAAGTGCTTTGTTGTGTTTTTGATTGTTCTACGGGTTCAATTCCAGGGAGATCCTCAGATATTGGTATACTGAACTACGGGTTCAATTCCTGGGAGATGCTTATATATTGGTATGTTGGACTAAGGATTCAATTCCCCAGAGATCCTCAGATATTGGCATGATGGACTACAGGTTCGATTCCCGGGAGATCCTCAGATATTGGTATGATGGACTACGGGTTCGATTCCTAGGAGAATCCTCATATAATGGTATGATGAACTACGGGTTCGATCCCGGGAGATCCTCCAGACATTTGGTAAGATGGACTACGGCTTCAGTTCCCGGAAGATCCATATGGCACCCTGATATTGAGTGATACTTTGTTGTGTTATTTTTCTTACTTAGATTAATTGTCATTGACTTGCAGCTTCTATCCTATTTTATCGTTGCTTTTCCTTCTAATTTTCTGCCTTACGCAGTTCATTATTGTTGTTATGTTTATTTTCAGTAGGGCCCTGACCTTCCTCGTCAGTACTCAACCGAGGTTAGGCTTGGCACTTACTGAGTACCGTTTTGGTGTACTCATGCCTCTTCTGCGTATGTTTTTCATGTGCAGATCCAGGTACTTCTGTCGAGCGCACTATTAGTGATCTAGGAGCTATACTTAGAGACTTGAGGTATGCATCTTCCGCGTCCGCAGATCCATAGAGTCTCCCTCTCATTCTAACTATAGTTAGCTAGTTACTATTCCGTTCTCTTGTACTAGACTATTCTTGTGTTTAGAGTATCGTACATTTTCTACAGCTTGTGTTGCCCGTGGGTTTCTGGGTTTTGGAGGTTGTTTCAGTATTTTGTGTTGAAGTGTATGTGCCAGGCGTCAAATCTTTACATTTTCTTATGTTATTCAGTATTTTGTTATTGTTTTTCATAAAGATTGGTAAATTCCGCAATGTGTTAGACTTATCAGGTCAGAAGACTGAGTGTCATTATCACAGGTTCACAATTGGTGAACTAGGATCGTGACAGCCAAAAAGAATAATCTCTTATCATTCGGAAATAATTTATTTTTATGCAATAATTTATAACCAAACAAAATATATGTACTTTCATTTTACACCACAAATTCAAAAATCTTCTCTATTTAAATTAATACGGAGGGAGTAGATTTTACATATAACCCGATGTCACCACACTAAAATCTGCCACGCCGATTCTAGCAGCAGGTGGCTGAAGTCATCCGAGAGATCTTCAAAATTGACCTATGATGTAAACACGCACACTAATCAAAATATTTTCCCTCTGGAATACAATAGTAATTAGTGAGTATGTCACAAGGAACTATAGTTTCACAGAGATGATTTATAAGTAGAAAGGGGTTTTGAGGCATGGATATACTAAGTCATGTAACAGACTTACTTTTTCTGTCCAAATAATAAAGTTGTTAAGATGACCATTGCATGTTTTCCTTTATAACTTAGGATACTTCATGCACGTTTGCACACCTAAAACAATGAATAACATACATGATTTTTAGAGCCCGTTTGGCTTAGCTGATAAGCATTAGGTGTTGAAACTGATTTAACAAATAAGTAGTTACGTGTTTGGATAAAAGTGCTAAAATTAATAATAAGTAGATGAAGAATTGGGTATACAAAGAGTATTGTTTTAAAAATAAGTATTTTAGGGATAAATAGTAAATATTTTGGTCAAACTTAAAGTGCTTATAAGCTGAAATTTGATAAGTTGGAGGAGACCAAGAGCCCGTTAGGCTTTACTGATTTAGAGTAGCTGATAAGCATTAGGTGCTGAAAAGAACTTTTAAGTGCTGAAGCTGATTTAAAAAATAAGCAGTTACGTGTTTGGATAAAAGTGCTAAATTAATAATAAGCAGATAAAGAATTGGATATTCGAAGAGTTTAGTTTTTAAAAAAAAGTATTTTAGGGATAGAATAGTAAATATTTTGGTCAAACCTAAATTGCTTGTAAGCTGAAATTTGATAAGTCGGGAGAGGCCAACTTATGGTTTTTGACTTATTTTTGGCATATAAGCACTTTTAATTTTACCAAACGCGTAGATAAGCCAAAAAGTGATTATAAGCATGTTTGACCAGCTTAGAAGCTTAGCCAAACACCCTCCAACTTATGACTTTTGGCTTATTTTGGCTTATAAGTTTTTTTAATTTACCAAACGCGTAGATAGGCCAAAAAATATTTATAAGCCAGTTTGACCAGCTTATAAGCTTTAGTCAAACACCCTCTTAGTAACTACTCCGTATATATCAATGTTCTATTTGACAAAAAGTATGAAACCTTTTGTTAAACTAATTAAATAAGAAGATAATGGGTAAATTTTAGTAATACATAATAAATTCTAGATCTGAAACGTGTTTATACAAATAACGTATGATTGCGTTGAAGCCTATTTAATGTGATGAATATTAAATGATACTGCTATGACTGAGATGTGAATAATGATAGGCAATATATAAATAAAATGGCACTAAATATAAATAGAGAGAATAATTCACCCAAATAAGTAATGAGGTAGATGATTCTTCTCTCTGACAATGATGGAAGACAAATGAACGTGGGAATATAGAGAGCTTTCTCAGATCTGATTCAATAAAATATGGGATAAATAGCAAATCGAATTGTTATAGAAAAGCAATGTTTGTATTTTACTTGAGAGTCAACTTTTCATGAGAGTTCTTATCATATAGAATATTACAGCCCATTTTCTTCTCCCTACCTTTCTACTTATATGGGACATATCCCTTACCTTATATAAAGTACAAGTACAGAAAATGTTCTTCTAAAATATCTTGCTACAAAACTAGCCGTTATGGCCGACCTAAGTATTTGATCTCGGCCCCGGTTACTCAGCTCGCAAATAGATTCCTTCTATCTTGAGTAAGACTTCGTCCTAATCGTCTCTTAGTAATCTATCTTTGAGCAAGATTCTCGTGGTCAGATTTTAACCAGTACAGTTAGTCTCCCTGCCTGCCAAGGTTAGTTTTTGGACGAGCTCGGTGGGCGGACTTCACCATTTGCAACTTAAGAAATCTGGGTATGGCAGTCGAGTAGCAACATTTTTATGATGAGGTGACGACGTGGTTCTTCAAGAGCCATAAATGACCGTTACGTCAGTTTGAGATGACATCATTTCATCATGTGACATTATGGCGCATGTTCCCGATACGTTACGCCGCTTCCTCGCCCCTTCCATTTCAAAATCAATGTGGCGATGCTTGGTTTTCTCTATCAGGGTACTAGTATTCTTATAAATAGGGATGGGAATTCCCCATTATTTGATTTGTTGCACATCAAAAATCTGAATTTTCAAGCCTTATTTTCTTCTCCTCGGAGTTCTTGCATCTTTATTTCTCTCCATTTTAGCGCTTTCTGTCATTATCACTCCTTTCGTATTTGTAATTTCTGCCCATTTTCACGATAAAAATGGCTAGTGCATATTATAACTTTGAGTGAGCTTCTGATTTGCTTCCATTAATGGTCTACACACCCTCTCATGATGAAGGAGAATTTATGGATGCGGAAGATGGGTGTTTCCTACTGTGGATGAGATAATTCCACGCTCAGAAAGGGACAGGTCAGACTTATCGTAGTGGCCTGAAGATGATCCTGAGCTTGTTACCTCTGAGATGGATACGGTGGCCCTTGTTATATTTTGGGCTAAATGGAAAATCCCATACACTATCGACCTCATCCTGGCTGGTAACAATGTGGTACAAATTCATCGCCCCGGATACTGCGCGTTCTACGCGTATCCATTCATCGTCGGCTACGCTTCCTTTTCCTTCCTTGGCGGAGGACTTCTGCCGCTCTTATGGCATTTTCTGGCCCACCTCTCCCCATACATTTATAAGCTTTTTTATGCTTATAAATTATGCGGAGCTAGCCAACCGTGGGCTCTCTCTCTCTCTGTCATCTACTTCATCTTTTCGCCCCAAGTTTTCATAGGGGTACGATGATATAACTCTGCCACTGAGGGACCAAGGTACTGGTGGTAAAGATGGATGATAAAACAAATCGTCTTTTTTTATTTTAACTTTACGTCAAGACAGAGCACGTGGAGTCGAACCCCAACGGATTTCTTGAGGAGTGTAACTTTGCTCGTAAGTGTTTTTGCAAACCGACTATTTATTGCTTCTCTTTGGTGACTTAATCTATCTTGACCATTTCTTTTTCTTTATATGCAGCCAAGAAATCTCCTCCTTTGTTGGTCGTCGATATTCGCGGCTGGGTAAGCTAAATTTTACCTCACACGGTGGGGATCCGTGAGTGATTGCAGTTCAATAAGAAGTTTGGACGTTAGCCTTCTTCGACTAGTGAGTCATCTTGTTTCGATCTTAGTTGCTTCCACTTCCATGTCGTTTTATCTTCTTTTCTTTTACTTTTCATTCTTTGTTGATAGGTTAGAGGGATCCGAGGAGGGAGAGGAATACTACTCCCGCTTTTCATCAGTCAGGTGTCTCCACTGGGCCTCTACTCGTTACGACTTCAAGCGAGTCTATTTAGATTGTTGTTCCTTCTCGGCCCCCGCCCTCGTGTAGACCTAGTCGTCAAGTTGCTGCCCCACCAGCGCAGACTCTGGTTACATTTACTGGATGAGTCATCTTAGGGTGAGGAGGAACTGTCTCCACAAAAAAGGCAGAGAATAGAGGTTGGCGGAGAAGTGACAAAAAATGAAGGCTCAACAGGGGGTGATCCCGAGCTGACCATAGCCGAACCAGAGGGCGGCATGGATTTTGATGCAGAAACTATGCTCCCTTTGAATGTGGAGATTACTTCCTTTCTAGGGGTCTTCGTGGAGAGAGTAGGTCAATCAGAGCAACTGAAGTCATTTCGAGGAGTGATCTATCGATGTAGAAGCGGGCCAGTGTACATACGTTTGCCGAAGAGAGGGGGAAAAATATAGTCATGGATGGCAACGAGTCAATTTCTGAAATCGACCATGAAGAGATACAAATGTTTTATTAGGGGTTGACTCGGGTAAAGGTGAGAACGAAGGGATCTGCTCATACTAATGATGGACACGAAAAGCGTAGTTCCTTCTTTGCTCTCCCTTTGCACTAACACCGAGAACATGACCATACAGACATTCAAGGATGTCGACCTGTCATTAGACATATCTAGAATGGCCCTAAGGGTAGGTTTCTAACCTTTCGAGTTTTTGTACCTTTTTCTCCTTTCTTTCTCATTGTTTGTTTTTGCTGACTGTTTTTTGCTCTCTCTTTTCTTTGTTTATCAGACCCTTATTTTGGAAATTGAATGCACCCGACGAAAATAAAAGAAGAGGGCTTTTTTCAATATGATGGAGTCCAAGTACAAAGAGTATCATGCCAAGCACCATGAGTTATATCGCCGATTCAGTGCGGACAATAATTTTAAGTCTCTCAGGGACGAGCTGAAGGAGAAGGAAGATTAGCTCTTGAGAGTCATCGATAGATGCTAGGGGTGTTCAAAACCGATCCGAAACAGAAAAACGAACCGAACCGAAGCTTAATGGCTTAATGGTAACGGCTTAACGGCTTAACGGACAGAACAGATTTTTTTTATTAACGGCTTATCGGTTTGGGGGCGGATTATTCAATTTTCTTAACGGATAATCCGTTAAGCCATTAAGAATATAAATATATATATATATATATATATATATATATAATTTATTTTTACTTACATAATTATATATATGAAATATAAAAACAAAAAATCTTAAAATGAATAAGTATAAGTGTATAAAACTATAATACAAATAAATTAGAAAAACAACCCCCCCCCCCCACCGTCACTTCTGTACTCTATAGTCTATACAGACTACCCATTAGGGTTAGGCCATTAATTTAATTTACCCCTAATTTTGTAATTCCCCATTCGGTCATTTTCCACTTCCAGAATCCAGATCCACTTTAGAGAGAAACCCAAAGTCCCTCTCCCTAACACTGTTAAAGCAGGCGCAGCAGCGACAACCACCAATCCTCTCCAGTCTCCGCGTCTGCTTGCTCGTCGTCGTCTACTTCCACCAGTCGCCGGTCATCCTGTTGCCATCTCGTCTCTCCAGACTCTAGGTACAGGTACTCTTCCTAAACTAAAAAGTTGTGGGAACTTATTAATTTATTTTATTTTGATGTACACCCAGTTTTTATTTCCAATCTTTTTGGTTTATCTGCTCAGTCCTTTCCCTTTTATTTTTCCATTTCTTTTTCTGTTTTTGCTTTTATTTATGAATTTCTTGTGATTTTTCAATTTCTTGAATATTCAGAAGAAAGGAAGTGAATAACTATTGGTAACTTATCCTTTTTGTAGCTGTTGGTGCGGATTTTACTATCTCTAATGTATAACTATTCCAATTTCCAATCATTCATTCTGTTGCATTTTTTCGTTTGGATATTAACTTTTTAATGTTTTTTTGCGATATTTTTGTAGTGAGCGTCCTTTGTTGAATAATACTTTTGCGGCTTCATGAGAATTTATAGACACAAAATGACCAAAATAAAAGCATAAATAGTAACTGTGCAAGTCCTAATTATTACAGTTAGCGGAAAAGTACCCACAGATGTGTAAATCATTGAATATATACAAGTTCTCGAGTCTGAAAATAGTCAAAAAATTGCATAAAGTTTTTGCTTTGACATAATTTAGGAGAACCCAAGTCAGGGTTGATCCTGATCCCTCTCGTCTCTATTAAGAAGAGAATAGTCAGAAGCATAGAATGAAAAGATGAATTTAGGTGTCAAAATCTTTACCTACTGGCTTCATATAATATACTTGATGTCTTTATTCTCATTCCTCTTCTTTTGTTGTTGCAGTGATTCATACATGGCTGAAAATATACAAAGTGATAAGGTGATGATGGGTGAAAGTGGGGCTTCTAATTCAAATGCAACAAGTGAAGCTCAAACAACAGAGTCAAAAATATCCAAAAAAAGAAGAAAAAGGTCTGTTGTGTGGGATCATTTTACAGAATTTATTACTTTTGAAGGGAGTGCAAAAGCAAAATGTGACTATTGTTTTACTGAAGACCCCCAATGAACACCCCTATTAGATGCAGCGAGCTTGAGGGAGTGCTCAGGATGATGAGATTGAGGTGACAAGGGAGGTTTCAGCCGAGTGAGTTGATCTCGAATCTCAAGTAGCATCCTTGTGGGTTGAGCTCGAGAAGAGTTTGATTAGAGCCAATGACCTGAGTGTTGAGTTGACTAGGAAAATGGAGGAGCTAGAGAGTACCAAGAAGGCCAGTACGACAGCTTTGGCGAGGATGGCGCCATTGGAGGAGATTATTCGCATCCTTAAGTCGACGGGCTAGTGAAGCGAAAATGGCCGTGCTCAGGGAGGCACGACTCGATGAGCGAATTGGTGTGCTAGAGACTGAGGTTTCAAGCCTTAGAGAACAACCTGCTTCTCTCGAGGCCTAGAAGGCGCAACTACTAGATCCATCATCCTCCTCTCATACTTCTGCTTTCCCTGACATTCCACAACACCTGTACGAGATGTGAATGTACAGCGAGACTCAACTGGACATCCGAAAGAATTTGATGATGGCGGGGAAGGTTCACGAGGCCAATTTTGAAGATGCTAGTGCGGCTAGGATTGCTTGTGGTTATGACCCAGCTACTCCAAGAGCCGACGACAATGAAGGAAGGGAAGAATTGGACGAGCTTGAGCAGGATTCCTGGTACAAATATGAACATCCTCAAGGCAATGGTGGAGATGGCATTGTTGGGCTGGGTGTTGAAGGCGATGGCGATGAGGTGGGGACGGCGTGGAGTATTACTTTTTTATTAGTTTTTTCTTCTTTTTTTATCTCCTTTTTTGTGTGGGCGTCTTTCTGGACCCTTGTTAGACATTGGAATGGAATGATTATTAACCTTTTATTGTATTGGGTCTTTTATTTTTCTTTGAATTGTTCTTCAAATGGTCATCTTAGTAGAATTGTGTCAGCATATGCTATCTCGAACATGGTCGAGTATACCTTTGATTGAATCTGGGTGAAGTCCCATGAAATCGTAGTTAACTTAAACGAAGTTAACTTGTAAATTGAACTCAAGTCATGTTAAGTATTAGTTGAATTCGAGTGTGGTCGAATACAATTCTCTTACTAATTCGAACGAGGTCGAATATAAGTTGATTCGAGCAAGGTCAAATGTGAGTTGATTCAAGCGAGGTCAACTTATCACATTAATTATTTTGAGAAAGGTCAAATATGAGTTAATTCAAGCGAGCTTGAATATCACTTTAATTATTTCGAGCAAGGCCGAATGTGAGTTGATTCGAGCGAGGTCAACTTATCAGTTTAATTATTTTGAGAAAGGTCAAATATAAGTTAATTCAAGCAAGCTCGAATATCACTTTAATTATTTCAAGCAAGGCCGAATGTGAGTTAATTCGAGCGAGGTCGAACGTAAGTTAATTCGAGCGAGGTCAAAAGTGAGTTAATTCGAGTCAGATCAAATGTGATTTAATTCGAGCGAAGTTGAATGTCACATTAATTAATTCGAGCAAGGTCAAATGTTAGTTAGTTCGAGCAAGGCCAAATGTGAGTTAATTCGAGCAAGGTCAAATATCACTTTAAATAATTCGAGCAAGGTCAAATGTGAGTTAATTTGAGCGAGGTCGAATGTCACTTTAATTAATTCGATCAAGGTCGAATGTGAGCACATTGGTTAGTGCAGAGTCAACCATGGTAAGAGGCAACATCATGTGTTTTTGTATGTTTTGTTTACATGTATACATTGGAGAAGTTTACACGTTTTCCAGTCCAGTGGGCATTCCAGTTCAGTCTATCTAGTCCCTTTATTGGCCGACTGGAGAAGTATTGAGAGGTCGGGCAATGAACATATCAGTCTTCACATTCGATGTAATTTAACTCGAAACATCCTCCTTGTCACCTCATTAAAAACCTTCCTCATAAAACCTAATTGGGACAAAACTCAGGTGAGGGAAAAAGGTTACAGTTCGGAGAACATTTTTCCTTAAAGTTAAAGTACTTAAGGTAAAAGCGATGTTTCGGTTGTTTGGCAATAGTTTCCCTTCCATCGTTTCCAATTGGAATGACCCTTTGCTTGCTGCTGCTGTGATTTTGTATGGGTCAGCCCAATTAGTTCTTATCTTTCCTTCTCGTGCATCCTTGCTTGCTTGTGTTATGGCTTTGAGTATGTAGTCCCCTATTTTGAGCAGTCTGACCTTGGCTTTCTTATTGTAGTATCTCTCTGCCTGTTGTTTCTGAGCGACCATCCTTATGTAAGCCAAGTCTTTTCGTTCTTCGACCTCATCAAGGTCTTGTCTCCTGCACTCGTCGTTAATCGGTCCGCTCTCTTGTGAGCACCTCAGACTTGGCTCTCCGATCTCGACCAGTATTACTCCATCAGTCCTATATACCAGTGAGTTTCTCTTGTGCTCATTTTTGGCGTTGTGCGGTATGCCCATAGCACTTCGGCAGCAATTTCGGCCATAGTCCCTTGGCATTCTCGAGCTTCTTCTTCAAGACGTTCAATATTGACTTGTTGGAGGCCTAAATGCTGTCCACATTATGACGTGGAGATTATCTTTTTGATGTGCCATTTTTCAAAGAACTCGACAGTCTTTTTTCTAGTGAATAAGGGCCCGTTGTCATAACTTATTTCTTTGGGGAGGCAAAAACAACATATGTTATTCCTCCATATGAAGGTGATCACCTCTTGCTCGCGTATTTGGGCGAATACACCTGCTTCCACCCACTTAAAAATTAGTTTGTTAAAACCAAAAGAAATTATACATTACCTCGTCGTGCTGGGAGGGGGGCGATGATATCCATCCCCCATTTGATGAAGGGCCAAGGCGAGATGACGGAATAAAGAGGCTTGCCTACTTGATGGATCATGTGTGCGTATCTTTGGCATTGTTCGGATTTTTTCACAAAGTCAGTGACTTCCTTTTTCATCGTGGGCCAAAGTGGCCTGCTCGTATGAGGCATCTGACTAGGTCTCGATTATCGGTGTAAGCCCCACAATGACCTTCATGGACTTCTTCTAGTACACATCGTGTTTGGTTTGGTCTTAAGCACTTTGCTATAGGGCCACCATATGTCCTTTTATACAGGTCGTTATTGATGACGCTATACTTGGTTACTTGCATTCGAAGTTTTTCGGCTTCTTTCTTATCATTTTGAAGCACATCATTCTGTAGGTAAGTGACGATATGATTGCGCTAGTCCTAAGTTAAGTTAATGGCGCGTACCTCAATTTGGTTGATTGATGAGTGAAGGAGAGCAACCACGTTCATTTCTCTAGCTATACTCTTAGTGTCCGCCGCCAGTTTGGAGAGATAGCCCGCTTCGATGTTCTGCACTCAAGGTATTTGATGGAGATGGCATTCGTTGAACTCGGGTAACAGTTTGCAGATTTTGTCCTGGTATTTCGGTAGTCGTTGTTCCTTGATTTGGAAAGTCCATGTGAGTTGATTGACGACGAGTTAGTAGTCGCATCGTAGGACTCTTGTCGTGCTCTGTACTTGAGTTCCAATTTTAATCCTGCAATCACGACCTCATTGTTAGTCATATTAGGGTACCATACGGACTGGTAATTGTTTCGCCTATTGGGACCTCGAGTACGAGTGCCAGTCCAGATCATGACGTGTTGTAAGTGCCATCGGTGTACAGAACCCATAGGTCATAAGTTTTGTTTGAAGTACTGGTGGCTTCCCTTTTGACTTCGGCCATTATATTTGCACTAAAGTCGGCGTTGAAGTCAGCAAGTACTTGCAACTTTATTGCCTTTCATGGCTGATAGGTAATATCGTGCTTGCTCAGCTATATGGCCCATTTGGATAATCTACCCAATAGTTCGGGATTGTGTAGGATACTCTTTAGAAGAAAGGTTGTGACCACTGAGATTTGGTGACATTGAAAATAGGGTCTAAGCTTTCGTGAAGCTACAACCAAGGCTAGGGCTAGCTTCTCGGGGTGGGGGTACCTCATTTCAGCGTCAACCAAATTTTGTTTAATATAGTAGATTGGAGATTGCGTACCTTTGTTTTCTCTTACCAGAACTGCACTTACCGCAATATCGGACATGGCCAGGTAGAAGAAGAGACATTCTCCGTATTCTGTCTTAGCAAGTAGCGGGGGCGAGGACATGTATGCCTTTAGTTCCTTCAAGGCGTCGACGCACTAAGAATACTATTAGAGTCCATTTTCTTTTTTAAGTACTCCAAAACATTTGTGGCACCTATCAGAGGACCATGAGATGAACCACGACAAGGCGGCTATAAGGCCGATCAGCTTATGTACCTGCTTCTTGCTGGTCAAGTTCTCTGGTATTCCCTCTATATCCTTGATTTGGTCGAGGTTGACCTTGATGCCTCATTGCAATACTAAGAAACCAAGGAACTTCCCCAATGTTACACCGAAGGCAAATTTCTCAGGGGTTCAATTTCATGCCATACCTCTTGAGTATGTCAAAGACTTCTCTCAAGTGGTCGATGTGGTCTTCCTTACTTTTCGAGTTGGACAACATGTCTTCTATATATAATTCCATGTATCTTCTGAGTGGATCCTTTAACATTTTGGTTACCAGCCTCTGATACGTCACCCCTGTATTTTTCAATCCGAACTGTATAACCCTGTAGAAGTACATCCCCTGGTGGGTGATGAAAGTGGTTTGTCCTAATACTCTTCCTCCATGAGAACATGGTTTTAGCTTGAATAGACGTCTTAGAAAATTAATAGCTCGTGCTAGGTCGTTGCATTGATGAGCCGGTCAATGTGGGATAGTGGGAATGAGTCCTTCGGGCATGCTTTGTTCAGATATATGAATTCTACGAACATTTGTCATTTCCCATTTTTCTTCTTACTATGACCTCGTTGGTGACCCATTGGGGATATCTTGACTCTCTGATGGAGCCATTCTCAAGAAATTTTCCCACCTCCTTGCAGACAATATCATTTATCGTGGCATTGAATTTTCTTCTAACTTGCAGCACTAGGGGTGTAATGGATTGACATTCAATTTATCTGTTTTTATCTCCTATTGGATGCCCGACATATCTGCATGGTAAAAAGCAAACAGTTCTATGTTATTTTTAAGAACTGGTAGAATTTACCTATTTCTTGAAGCTTGTAGCCGATGAAAGCTTTCTTGTTGTGGTCATTATCATCGAGGCAGACGGGGTCGAGATCCTCTATGCTTGATCTTATGGATTATATAAGGTTCTATGATAACAACTTTCCCTTCATCACCATCCGACCACTACTTCGTTAATTGCTATGCCTCCTCAGCTTTGCCCTTCATTTATTGGGTATATGTGCAGTCCTGGGAAATACGATAGCACTCTCGAGCAGCGCATTGCTCTCCTCGGATGCTGAATACTCCCAAGGGTGTGGGAAATTTTATGACTTGATATAAGCTGGAGGGGACGACTTTCATGGTGTGTATCCAAGGTCAACCTATGATTCTGTTATACATCGTATCCTAGTCAATGATGTAGAATATGTAGGAAATCATTCTATCCATGATATGTGTGCTTTGGTTGTATTAGCATGATTTCCAGATATAGGTTTTTAATGAATGACAAACAATGAAGTCAATTGTCAAACAACGTTACTATATAACAAACAATCAAGATTGAATGCCAAGAAGCATATTGATGAAGGGATTTCATAGAAAAGCCAAGACGAGCTCAAAAGTTCAAGACCGAAGACCCAAGGCGTAGGTCGTTAGGTAGAACCAATGTAAGAGCAACGTTTAAGTTATCTCGTCTTTTGGCTCAACATAGGTCATCATAAATATGCATAAAATCATTTTATCAAATCATAAATATCATAAACATTTTCATATACTTCAAACAAAATGATTTTTAACGTTTTCATTTTAACCAAAATGGTTTTTGAAGTAAGTTTTCGATTCTGGACAGAACAGCCAGATAATCGATTATCCTTATGTGATAATCGATTATGTTGGATTTCCAGCCAAAACTGGAAATTCTAGCATGGCTGCATAATCGATTATCACAATGAGGATAATCGATTATCTGCCTTTTTCCAGCTTAAACTGGAATTTCCAGAGAGGGTAAATAATCGATTATCCAATAGAGAATAATCGATTATTCCACTGACTGTTGCCTTCCAACGTCTAGTTTTATGAACGTTGAGAAGATAATCGATTATGTAAAGTAGATAATAGATTATCTTGGCATAAAATCAGCATTATTGATTGTCTATTAAGCAACGGACATACAACCTCTACCACCTATAAATAGAGGTCCTTGGGATTCATTTCACAACAACAACATCTCTCATTATTCTTGAACATATTGATAACATTTATACATCATATTTAGAGCTTTTGTTGAGCCATTCGAGAGACAACTTTGTTTTGTTCATAAAGCTTATATTGTATCTCTTTATCCACTCTTCTAAGAGAGTTCTTGTTGTAAAAGAGAAAGGTTCTTGAGAAGACCATACCTTCTCATTGAGCGTTGGGTTTGCTAAGTACCTTCAATCTTAGTGTGTGAAGTCTTGTGGTGCGGTATCCATGAGCAAGGTGAAGTCTTGAGGTGAGGTATCCTCAAGCAAGTTGAAGTCTTGTAGAGCGTACATCTACGAGCAAGTGTAACGGTTTGTTAGGTATCCGTAAGCTTAACGAAGTTAGTGTAAACTCGAGAGAGTCTCTCGGGAGACTGGACTAACCACATGTTGTGGTGAACCAGTATAAATTCGATGTGTCCTCTCCTTGAACATTTAATTACTGCACTTACTTTACTCCTGCAATTTTAATTTCGCAAAATTTATCGACATTCTCGTGCCTCACTATTCACCCCCCCCCCCTAGTGACGGGCATAAATACTAACAGAATATGGTCTCTAGAGTGACATTGTCAGCCAAGACGGGCAGTGTGATTTCTCCGGATGTCCGCTCAATTGCATTATTAAAACACATCAGTGTGATGCAACGTGGCACTATTCTATCCTCCAGCTTTATTTGTGTGAGAACTGGAGGGTGGATGATGCATTTTCTGCTCCCATCATCCACCATAATACTTTTTACATAAGTGTCTAAGATATGTAAAGTAATGACAAGAGCGTCATAATGAGGAAAACCCAAAACATGGGTATCCGACTTATCAAAGATGATACTCTTTTTGAGTTCATCATACCATTCATGAGTGATTAATCATTTGAGTTTGTGGGTGTGGTGAACTTTATAATGTTGATTGATGCTTCGTCGCCTCGTCTAATGATCATTTGAATGCTTCGAGCGGGGAAGATGGTTTGGGTGGTCCCTGGTGTTGTTCACGTCCTCGAGCGAAGTTAGCTCTTCTCTGATTGCTCATCGGCTCTTTCAAGTGCCCTTGGTAAAGCATGTTTATGACCTCCTATCTTAGACCAATATAGTCCTTAGTTTTATGACCCGCTCCTGGCGGAATTCACATAGGGCATTTGACTTTCTGGTGCTCGGGTCGAACGGATTGGGTCATCACATTCTCCACCTCTAAAATAAATATTTTTCCTTCAACGAAATTAGAAAACACCTGAGCTGGTGAAAAGGTGTAGATATCTACTCCACATGTCCGACTCGGACTCCTAGGTAGCCTCCTTAATCGGTTGATCTCTCTATTGCACCCGAGCTGAAGGATAAATCTTAGATCTCAACTATGGGACATGCCGGGCTAGACTAGCTATTGACTCCTCCTCAGAAGTCAAATCTTTCTCCAATTGGAATGAGCTAAAGTCTAATGCATAAGATAGATCACTATGGCATTCTCAGGTCACGGATACATGGAACATCAGATGAAATGCTGATAAACTAGGTTGTAGTGCAAGCCTATAGGCTACATCACCCACAATTTTAAGAATTTCGAAGGGTCTGATATACCCAGGGCTCAACTTGCCCTTCTTTTCGAATCTCATTACACCTTTCATAGGTGAAACCTGGAGCAATACTCTTTCTCCCTTCATGAACGCAACATCATGAACTTTACGGTTAGCATAACTCTTTTTTCTAGACTAAGATGTGTGTAGCCGACCCTAAATAATCTTGGCCTTATCCAACGCATCCTGCACCAAATATGTACCCAACAACCGAGCCTCTTCTAGTTCAAATCATCCAACTAGCGAACAACATCGCCTCCTGTATAATGCTTTATACGGAGCTATCTGAATGCTTAACTGGTAGTGGTTATTATAGGTAAATTCCGCAACTGGAAAGAATAGATCCCAAGAAGCCCTAAAATCTATAACACAAGCACGGAGCATATCCTCCAATATCTGAATAGTGCACTCGGACTGTCAATCTATCTTGGGATGAAATATTGTACTCATCTCAATCCATGTGCCTAACTCATGTTGTAAAACCCTTAGAAGTGCAAGGTGAACTGCATACCTCCATCTAAAATAATAGAAATGGGCACATCGTGAAGGTAGACACTCTCGCAGATGTAAATATCAGCAAACCGCTCTAAAGAATATATAATTGACCCTAGAATGAAATGTGCTGACTTGGTCAACCTGTCCACAATGACCCATACTACGTCGAACTTCCTCTGAGTTTGTGGAAGTCCAACAAAAAAATCCATAGTGATACGCTCCCACTTCCACTAAGAAATTTCTAACTTTCGAAGAAAACCACCAGGTCTCTGATGCTTGTACTTGACTTGCTGACAATTCAAACATCGAGCTACATATGCAACTATATTCTTTTTAAAGTTAGTTTAAAGATTGACAAAGGAACTTAGGCATGAACCAGATCCATCCATAGTGTACACAGATACGGGTAGAATCAAGCATAAGGGATACACGTGAAAGAGATAATCTTAACTTGTTATATCTGATATCTCTTGATCGAAAAGGTTGCATAGTTGATAAGGAGAAGGACTCCTTACTCAAAGAGGAACTATCCAAGATAAGGAAAGAGTTAGAGGTTAAAGTTAACTAGAACTTTTCCACCAAGGAAAAGTAGTATTAGAACTCTAGTTATTTTCTACTCTACTAACTCTATTAATTGCATGATGTTCTTACTTTATAGGTACACACAAAAGCAGAAGTTAAACGTGAGTTGAGAGCAAAATAGCAAGGAGTTTTCAATCAATTCTTGTGTGATTCAGGCATATGAACCTAAAGCTGCATGAACTAGATAGTAGAACCAATTTCAAGTGTCTGTCCTTTATTCTAGTTCAATTGTAGTAGGTTTTTTCATATTGTACCTTTCAGCTTTATACTTGTGTTCTTTAGTTTTCATGTAAAATACTTGTGTTCTTTACTTCTTGCAATTATATTTTTGAAATAGTAGTTTAAGGAACACATAGAAAAACATGTCCGTTTATAATATGTGCACGCAAATATTGGGCACCACACAACCCCCCCTATGTGTGGCATTGAAGCATAAAACATCAATTGGGATCAAAGCAGGTTATCCTTGAAGAGGCTAACACCTTAGGAACAGATCAAGATGAGTGCATCACCTGGAAACTGGGAAGGGCAATTCACTGCTAGGCCACCACTCTTTAATGGCCATTACTATTCTTGGTGGAAAAATAGGATGATAGATCACATCATATGACAGGACTATGAGCTATGGGATATTGTCACCGATGGTCCATTGGCTACCTTGAAGAAAAATATTGATGGAGTAGATGTGCCAAAGCAAAGAGTTGATGTATTGTTGAAGATTTGAGGAAATGGGAGAACAATTCCAAAGCCAAGAAATGGCTTGTTTGTGGACTTGGTCTAGATGATTACAGTAGAATCTAAAGTTGTTTCACTGCTAGGAAATTTGGGACACTCTACAAGTGGCACATGAAGGAACACCTCAAGTGAAAAGGTCCAGAACTGTGTTATTAAAATGAGAACTTTACCATGAAGGAAGGGGAAATCATTCAAGAGATGTACACAAGGTTCACTAAATTGACAAATGAACTATAGTCTTTTGGGAGGATTATTCCTGAAGAAGACAGAGTTGAGAAGATTTTCACAAGGGTTCTACCTATTAATTGGGAGAGAAAAATCAGTGCCATTCAGGAATCAAAAAACATTTCTACCCTACCATTAGATGAGCTAATTGGAAATCTTTCTACTTTTGAACTTAGGAGGCAAACCATGAAGATGGATATACCTAAGAATGAAAGGAGCATTTCCCTCAGAATCACTGAAGGTTCTGATCTAGAAGAAGATGAAATGGCTATGATCATAAAGGACTTCAGTAAGTACCTAAAGAGAGGAAATGGTCCTTCAAAAAGTGGAGCTACATCAAGCCCAAGGTTCCTGAAAATTAAACCAATGAAGGATGCTACAAGTGTAGGAAGACTTATCACCACATCAAGAACTGCCCTCAGTTTGAAATCAAATGGAAGAAGGAAAAAGCTGAACGAAGGAACAGGTTTAACCCAAGAAAAGCAACAACAAAGGATCAACAAAGGCTATGGTCGCTACTTGGGAATATAGCTCAGATGAAAGCTCAGATGTTTATGATGATGATGAACGAGAACTTATGGCTATAGGAGAATTTGATGAAGAATTTGAGGTAAATGTTTCTCATCTTAAAAACAAAATTAATTTTTTGTCTAAGAAAAAGTCATCTGAGTTGCTCCTAGAGTTAATTGACGAATTTGAGGATGTAAACAATGAAAAAGAACAACTGTCAAAAGAGTGCATAGTTTTAAAAATAAGTGAAAAAACCTGGAACTTAGGGCTAGTGAGAGTGAAAGTAAAAACTTTGTGTTGAAGAACTAGGTTCTTGAACTTGACACTACTGTCCTAGAGCTTAGATCTAAAAATCTAGAATTAATATTTTGGAATGGGTAAAAAGATAGTTGATCACACACACATCACTTTAGAAGAAAATCTAGGAAAAATGAAAGATGGGATACATAAAAGTGATGAGCAGATAAGAGCCCGAAAGGATGACCGAAGCAAGGTCAAGCATGAGCTAGACTGTCACGACCCAATTTTCCCTCCGTAAAATGTCGTGACGGCACCTAGTATCTACAACTAGGTAAGCCTAGTTTCTTAAATAATTAAATGATAATATAAATTTAACAACTAACTGCAACAATAACAACATAACTGAATACCTTGCTTCTTGGCATGTACAATAACCAACTACTCCGTACTACACAGTATGCCCAAAACTCAAAATGTCATGAGTTACAAACTACCGAAAGAAAATAGTATCTCTATAATCTAGAGTCTAACAAAAGGAAATACAGGAAGTTCTTGACATGGGGAAGAGTAAAAAGGGATTCCGAGGTCTGCAGGCATAACAGATATACCTTGAAGTCTCCAATGCTGTCTCGACTCATTGATAATGCAGCTGATAAGCAGTACCTGAATCTGCACACAAAAATACATGTATGAAAGGGCACGAGTACACCATAATGGTACCCAATAAGTACCAGACCTAACATCGATCGCGTAGTGACGAGGTCAGGTCGGGGTCCTACCGGTAAATATATAACAAGAGTAAGACAGAATGAAATATCGCAGTAAAATAGAGATTGAAATTTAACAAGAATGAAATCATAGAAAAGTAACACCTCAGTACCCAGAGATAACAATAGGGGATCCTTCGAGATACTTAACTCGTATTCCCAAACGTAAATATGCAGGGGGTCTCCCAAGATACCGTCCCAAAGTAAATGTATAGGGGGTAACCCAGAATACCGTTTTAAAGTTCGAAAGTAAATATACAAAATAGGGGGTCTCTCGGAATACCGTTACATAGTCCCAATGTAAATATGCAACTCAAACAATAGGATAATAGTTACAGCAAGAAAACATACAGCTTAGACTAGTACAAGTCAAAGGAAACAGGGAATCCACTAAACATGTAGCACAAAGTTTAGATAAACAATTAAGGCAAATAGACATGCTAATCTAGGCTAATCAGGATACTATGCGTGCTGACATAATTCAAATAGGAAGAAAATAGTTTATTACTCAGTAAAAATGGGATTTTTCAACAATCAGCCCGTGCACGCACTCTTCACCTCATGTACATGCCACTCACATATCAAATAGTACCAAATACTAAAGGGATTCCCCCCCACCCCCCCCCCCCACAAGGTTAAGCGAGCCACTTACCTCGAACCAAGCTCAAATCAATCCATAACAATGTTTTTCCCATGAATATCGGACTCCAAATAGCCCAAATATAACCAAAATCAATTACATATCGTAAATATAACTATAAGAAACCAATCTAGTTAATGTGATCAAAGCTAAAGCGAGAAATTAGAAAATCGCCCCAAAAAGTCTCCCCACGCCCACGTCTCGAAATCGGGTAAAAGTCACAAAATACAAACACTCTTTCACTCGCGAGTCCAACCATACAAGTATTTCTAAAATCCGACCGCACATCGCCTTCCAGATCTCAAAAAATTAGTCTAGTAAGTTTTTACCATTTTTACCCAATTTCCAACTCAAATCCTTAATTAAACGGCGGAATCAAATATAGATTAATAAGATATAACCATAAAAGAGTTAATAATTGCTACCCACTAGATTTATTTGAAAATCCCTGCAAATTTTGCCTCGATCCAAGCTCTCTAGGTCCAAAAATGGAAAAGGAAATCAAACCCTCGCACTTAGCCCTTTTCTGCCCAGTTATCTCGTACTTGAGGGCCAAGAATTGCACCTACAGAATTTCCATAGCAGGGGCAGAAATGACTTAAATGGGTCGGGTCTACATCTGCGAGCAATGGGCCGCACTTGCGCGCCCACTCCTACAGATTTCTTCCGCTTCTGCTGTCCCTCACACCCTGGCCCCTTTCCACTTCTGTGCTACATCTTCTACATCTGCTAATGCGCAAATGCAATTATACCTCTACACTTGCGACTTCTTGTTTCTTCCTTCAAAATCGCACATGCATCCATAGGCTCGCACCTGCGGTCAATGTAGCGCAGGTGCGATTACACTAGGTTCAGCAGCTTCAGCTATTCTTCCAAAGCCAAATTCAATCTTTTTAACCATCCAAAATCAACCTGAGGCCCCTGTGACCTCAAACAAACATACCAACAAGTCCTAAATTATCATATGAACTTAGTCGATCCCATAAATCACATCAAAAAATGTTAAAATCACGAATCACCCTCCAAATTCAAACTTAATGAACTTGAAACTTCAAATTCCTACAACTGATGCCAAAACCTATCAAACCATGTCCAATTGACCCAAATTGTGTACACATGTCAGATTTTATATTATGGACCTACTCCAAATTTTGAAAATAGATTCCGACCCCAATCTTAAAAAGTCCACTACCGGTCAAAATCACCAAAATTCAACTTTTTCCATTTCAAACCTAAATTAGCTACAGATTTAAAAAACACAATCCCCACACGCCCCTAAGTCCAAAATCCCAATAGAATTGATGAAACTCTATTTTAGAGTCGTCTTCACACAGTTCGACTACGGACAAAATCCTAAGACTTAAGCTTCGTTTAAGGACTAAGTGTCCCAAACACTCCAAAATCAAAAATCAAACCTCCTGGAAAGTCACATAAGCTTAAATGGATACGGGGAAAGCAGTAAATGTTGATACCAAAATTTTCCCTATATATTTTTATACTCAATATACTTTTGAAATAGCATGTATATGTATACATAAGCATCCCCAAAGGTTTCGATATGTTTCCCAAACTTTTAAGATTTTTAAAACCAATATATGGCCTATTTTGCACGATATAATTCAATAATTATTCTCAAAACTTGTAATTTTTGGTAAATAATTTATTTTATTCTCACATTTACACAAAATATAATTTACATGATTTTTACATAATTTTACAAGTCCATTTGGTATTTTAAAACTAAAATTGCATGAAATTATAATTTTAGCCTATTTCTCAATTTAATAGCATTTTTACTCACAAAATAATTTCCAATATTTTTAAATTAATACTTACATATTTTTTATTAACCCAGAACTTTTAATTGGATTTTTAAACATTTTTCTGCTATTTTTATAAATTCAAAAAAAGGAAAAGTGGCTATTTCAATTTTAGCCTCATTTGCTTTCAATTATAGCCTCATTTGCACCCCAATTCACCCCCTAATTAAATGACCCAATTTCATTTCCTACCCAATCCAGACCCATTTAAACGAACTCGCCCGAACTCTATTTTAAATTGTGGCCGTTGATTGTTTTAATCAACGGTCCACATTTGCCCTTTCCTTTTTTAACACAGCCGACCCCTCTAACCCTAATCATTCTCACAAAGCATATGCCTTTTAATCCCTTCGTTTTTTCAAACTCTCTCAACTCCTCTCTGAAACCCTAGCTCCTTCCCACTGGTTTCAACCTTATGTCAGCGGAAACCATGGTATTTCAGGCCTTGGGTGGCGTGTACTCACCCCCACGTGCCCTTATACTCCTGTTACTTGAAGTTTCAAGGTTCGACCTTGAAGATACTAGCTCAGAGTTCCTCCAACTCAGGTTCAATGACCATCTCCACCTCATCTTCGGCGTGTCCTAGAACTACGATATCATCTCTGACTTGTTCGACTCGGACCAGCCCTTTTCAGGCCTTTCTCATTTTTTAGGGTTTCTCTAAAACCCTATGCAATTTCGAGGTTTTCTTGTTCCTCTCTAAATCCACTTTAGTTCCCTACTATTTCTGAGGTTTTCAAAGTATTTCTTACATCTTTTTTCGATTTTTGCTTTCAAAATTGTTCGTCTTCTCGAACCTAGGGTTTTCTTGATTTTTTTATTTGTTCAACTGTGATTTTTTACTGTATTTTGCTTTGCCGTAACTCCTAAGTGTTTTCAATATGGTTTCTATGTATTTTTACTTTTACTGTATTTTTAGGTTCCTTGGATTTTCTGAGTTTACTTTGCCTGATTTTCAATGCTTTCATCTTTGCATTTAATCCATGGAGGAAACCTTAGATTTTGGTTTTCAACCACTTATTTGCAATTGCTTCACTTCTTATGTTGCTTCCTGTTTGATTTCAAAAACCCTAATATTTAAGCTCGTCTCATGTTCTCTGGTTCTTTCTAAGCTTTGCAAGATCTTCTGATTTCTCTCATGGCTATGTTCTTCTACTTTTGATTGCATGCCACTCTGTTTGTTTAATTCTAGCCTCGTATGTTTTAAGTTAGGCACTCTTTATAGTCATACCTTTCTCTTTCAAAAACAACCCTAATTTTTGGGGATTGATTTCCGACCACCATTATGTGAGCTTATTTGATTCTTTCCTTGTCTAATTTGGACCTACTTTCTGACTTGATTCATTATTGAGTTGGAATCTTTAATTACTTAATTTACTATGTGATAGTTGATTTACCTCTTGCCTTATTTACCTAAACTGTGTATTTTTTAAACTTCCCTTACGTATTTACCCTTCATTTCACAATGTGTATTGATTTTATTTCCTTAAATAAAAACTTGCCCTTTACTATTCAAGTTCGATTCCTTAATTAAAGGAATTCCCCTCTCTTGATTGATTCTGATTGACATTGAGTTATTTCTTGCCTTGCTTACTTGCCTGTTTTCAAACTATAAATACCCTACTCCTTTTCTTTAAAACACACGAACAACTGAGTTCAGAAACACACACGCACACACTCAAAGCTCTCTTCTCTGCATTCTACTAAGCATTCTACACTGCTTGCTCTTATACATTTGGGTGTTTTCTTGAGTTTGTTCCGGTTTATTTCTGGCTGGCTGTTTGCTGATGTTAATATGCTACCCTAGAATTATAAATGGTATGCCCTTCTATGCTCTATAAGCATCCTTATTCAATTTCACTGCTTCTACCCCTTTCTTTGTGTGTTCATTTATGCTTTCTTGCATTATTTAATTACTTTCAAGCGTGTTAATTCCTCTCACATGTTCCCTTTATATGTGAGTTTGTCCTGGGTCAGAGCAACATTATGGATTGATGTATGTAATTCAGGACTAGACTCTTTTTTATTCTCGACCCAATTGCCTTCCCATTCCCTTTCCCCCAATGTGCTGAGCTCTAACTTGGGTATGTTGATGTCCGGATCACCATTCAGGCCTGAGTTTGACTCTTTAAGAGTCTGCTCTTATTTGTCTCAATCTAAGTGGGAGGTTAGGGGTGTAGAAAATCATTCTATCTATGATATGTGCGCTTTGGTTGTATTAGCATGATTTTCAGGTATAGGTTTTGATGAATGACAAACAATGAAGTCAAGTGTCAAACAACGCTATTATATGACAAACAATCAAGATTGAATGCCGAAAAGCATATTGATGACGGAATTGCATAGACAAGCCAAAGACGAGCTCAAATGTTCAAGACCGAAGACCCAAGGCGTAGGTCGTTAGGTAGAACCAATGTAAGAGCAACGTTTAAGTTATCTCGTCTTTTGGCTCAACATAGGTCATCATAAATATGCATAAAATCAATCATATTTATCATAAACATATTTCAAATACTTCAAACAAAATGATCTTAACATTTTCATTTTAACCAAAATGGTTTTTGAAGTAAGTTTTCAAATCTGGACTAGAATAATCGATTATGCTGTAGACCGTTGCCAGTGTTTGAAAACTGGAACAGAATAATCGATTATGCAGAATCCAGTAATCGATTATTGAGCAGAAAATCAGCTTCTGATTTTTGAACGTTAGAGAAAATAATCGATTATCACAATCCAATAATCGATTATCCTTGCATAAAATCAGCATAATTGATTGTCAATTAAGCAACGGACATACACCCTTTAACCCCTATAAAAAGAGGTCTTTTGAGCTGATTTTAAATACACAACAGCTCCCAATATTGATATACATATTGACATTATTTGAGCATCATTTTAGAGCTTTTGTTGAGCCATTTGAGAGACAAGTTTGAGTTGTTCATAGAGCTAAATTTGTATCTCTTTGTCTACTCTTTTGAGAGAGTTCTTGGTGTAAAAGAGAAAGGTGTTTGAGAAGAACATATCTTCTCATTGATTGTCGGGTTCGCTAAGTACCCTAAGTCTTAGTGTGTGAAGTCTTGAGGTGCGGTATCCTCGAGCAAGTTGAAGTCTTGTAGAGTGTACATCTACGAGCAAGTGTAACGGTTTGTTAGGCACCCGGAAGCTTAATGGAGTTAGTGGAATCTCGAGAGAGTCTCTCGGGGACTGGACTAACCACAAGTTGTGGTGAACCAGGATAAATTCGGTGTGTTCTTTCCTTGCTATTTTAAGTACCGAATTTATTTTATTCCTGCAATTTTAATTCCGCAATATTTATCAATATTCTTGTGCCGCACTATTCACCCCCCCTCTAGTGACGGGCAAAAAACCTATCAATTGGTATCAGAGCCTAACTCTCTGAAAGCCTTAACCGGTTGAGAGCGATATATATTTTTTGTTGAGAATATTGAACGCAGGAATGATGAGCGAAGGACACTCTACTTTTACGCCTCCACTATTTGGTGGAACAAATTACACATATTGGAAAGAGCGGATGAGGATCTTCATCCAATCAAACAACTTTCGCTTATGGAAAATCATCAAGTATGGTGAAACACCGACAAGGAAATTTGGGGAAATTATGGCTCCAAAGGAGAAGAATGAATACAACGCCAAGGCCATCAACATGCTATATTGTGCGGTGAATCCGGATGATTATCGGAAAATTTCCTATTGCACAACCGCCAAAGAAATCTGGGATAAACTTGAAGCCATTTATGAAGAAACGCCTCAAGTCCAAAAGCATGTGACATGGGACTCGGACAGCTCGTGTGATGAAACGACTGCCCTATGCTTCATGGCCGACGAAGAAGAAGAGGTAAGCACTTCTAATTCTTATTCTTTTGAAGAATTACAGAAGCTTTTAAAGAATTACTTGGTGAATTGAAAAAGACTTCAAAAATCGCCTAAAAGGCCAATGACAAAATTGAAGTTTTAGAAAAAGAAAATAATTTTTTAGAAAACGACAATATTGTTTTTAAAAATAAAATTAAGGTTTTAGAAGAAGAAAATAAATTTTTGGAAAATGACAATGTTGATTTTAAAAATAAAATCAAGGAGACAAATGAAGCCTCTTCAGTTGATCAAAATTCTAATTGTTCTTCTTGTAATGTTTTGAAAATAGAGAACACAGAACTAAGGAACACACTAGAAAAACGTAGTGTAGATGATTCTAAAACAAGTGAAGAAATTAAAAAGGATGATATAAATGAGGTTAAACCACCTAGAAATAACTCTAGGAATTTTGTTAATGAGTCTAGAATGAATAATTTTAGACCACCTAGAAACAACTCTAGGAATTGTATTAATGAGTCTAAAAATAATCATTTTAGACCACCTAGAAACAACTCTAGGAATTTTCTTAATAAGTCTAGAATGAAACAATTTAGACCACCTAGAAATGACTCTAGGAATTTCAACGCTTCTAGGAATAACGACTTTAGATCACCTAGAACGTTTTTGGCTCAACCTAGACATATTCACAATCCTAATGTTATATGTCATTATTGTAACCGGGTAGGACACATTGCACCCGTATGTTTTGCTAAACATAGAGATTCATATTTTTATTATGATTATTATTTGCCTAACCCCCAAGAACCCAAAAGAAGTTGGGTACCGAAAACCTATTTTTAGGTACTTTTGCAGGTGTGCTTGAAGACTACAATATTGTAGTAGATGCACCAAGCACGAAACCTTACTGCATCGAGGGGGAACGTCGGTTAGTTATCGTATTTTTGATAAAAACGTAATAGTTGATATGTGCTAATAATTGATATAAATTATTGATTCATGTTTTGATAAGTTTTATTTTGAATAACAATTGGTATCAATTATTTTTATGATAAATGATTGATTCATGTTTTGATGAATATTTTTAGTTTAAATAACAGTTGGTATATTTGCGAAAAATGACCGTTATTATGATTGGTATGTTTTTACTAACATTTGGTTGTATTTGATGTTGATATGATTTTTTTTATCTAACAATTGGTATCGTCAATAGTTTTAACAATTGGTATACTCTTTTTGCTAATGCCAAAAGGGGGAAGAATTTAGGCGATATGCATCGAATAAGGGGAAATGTCTTCACCTTCTAGTATGCTTTAATTGAGGGGGAATATTCAATTAAGGGGGAATTATGTTGAATTGTTTGCATAAATTGTATGTTGAGATATAGCATGAATTTAGGGGGAATCAAATATGCATATCTCCTGTTGTTTGTCATTATCAAAAAGGGGGAAATTGTAGAAAATCATTCTATCTATGATATGTGCGCTTTGGTTGTATTAGCATGATTTTCAGGTATAAGTTTTGATGAATGACAAACAATGAAGTCAAGTCAAACAATGCTATTATATGACAAACAATCAAGATTGAATGCCGAGAAGCATATTGATGACGGAATTGCATAGACAAGCCAAAGACGAGCTCAAGTGTTCAAGACCGAAGACCAAAGGCATAGGTCGTTAGGTAGAATCAATGTAAGAGCAACGTTTAAGTTATCTCGTCTTTTGGCTCAACATAAGTCATCATAAATATGCATAAAATCATTTTATTAAATCATATTTATCATAAACATATTTCAAATACTTCAAACAAAATGATCTTAACATTTTCATTTTAACCAAAATGGTTTTTGAAGTAAGTTTTCAAATCTGGACTAGAATAATCGATTATGCTATAGACCGTTGCTAGTGTTTGAACACTGGAACAGAATATTCGATTATGCAGAATCCAGTAATCGATTATTCAGCAGAAAATCAGCTTCTGATTTTTGAACTTTAGAGAAAATAATCGATTATCACAATCCAATAATCGATTATCCTTGCATAATATCAGCATAATTGATTGTCAATTAAGCAACGGACATACACCCTTCAACCCCTATAAAAAGAGGTCTTTTGAGCTGATTTTAAATACACAACAGCTCCCAATATTGATATACATATTGACATTATTTGAGCATCATTTTAGAGCTTTTGTTGAGCCATTTGAGAGACAAGTTTGAGTTGTTCATAGAGTTAAATTTGTATTTCTTTATCTACTCTTTTGAGAGAGTTCTTGGTGTAAAATAGAAAGGTGTTTGAGAAGAACATATCTTCTCATTGATTGTCGGGTTCGCTAAGTACCCTAAGTCTTAGTGTGTGAAGTCTTGAGGTGCGGTATCCTCGAGCAAGTTGAAGTCTTGTAGAGTGTACATCTACGAGCAAGTGTAACGGTTTGTTAGGCACCCGGAAGCTTAACGGAGTTAGTGGAATCTCGAGAGAGTCTCTCGGGGACTGGACTAACCACAAGTTATGGTGAACCAAGATAAATTCGGTGTGTTATTTCCTTGCTATTTTAATTACCGAATTTATTTTATTCCTGCAATTTTAATTCCGCAACATTTATCAATATTCTTGTGCCGCACTATTCACCCCCCTCTAGTGACGGGCATAAAACCTAACAAGGGGTGTGTCATTCTATGCCGTGACTGGGTATGACCACCTCCTGCTGAAGTTTCTCTCTCACTTTACACCTACTCCTAGCTTTTAAGTTCTACCACCCATGTTAAGCCATGCTTAGGGACCCTAGAGTTCCCTTTGAACTTGGATGTCTTGTTGATACCCAATTTTCCCTATGTATTTTTGTACCTTAAATATTCTCAAAATAGCTTGTGAATGCATATATAAGCATCCATAAAAGTTTGGTATTTTTTCCTATATTTTTTCAAGTATTTAAAACCAATTTAAAACTTATTTTGTACTAGAAAATCCAATATTTAGTATCAAATCTTGTTATTTTAATAAATAATTTATTTTATTCTCTCATCTACATAAAAATATAATTTTTTTATAGAATTTTTACAAAGTCACTAGGTATTTTTAAACTAAAATTGTACTAAATAGCAATTTTAGCCTATTTCTCAATTTAATAAGGATTTGAAGTGCAAAATTGTTCCTAATATTTTTAGTTAATTCCTGAACGTATTTATTATCTCATTATTTTTATTGGATTTTAATAAAAAAAAATTCTATTTTTACAAAATTAATTAGGGGAAAATTATGCATTTAATTTATAGCCCTTTAATCTTTCAATCTTTGCAACATTTCAATCCAATTCAAACCCCCCCCCCCCCCCAAATCATGACCCAATTACAAAATAACCCGACTCAAACCTATTTGGACCAGCCCACCCGGATCCCCGTTTTAAATCGTGGACGTTGATCGTTTTGATCAACAACCCACAGTTAACCTTGCCATAATTAAACCCCTAACCCCTTTACCCTAACTCACTTGTCTAAATCTGCCTCCCTTGTATCCCCTTTCACTTCCAAACACTCTCTAACCCTTCGTTTCTCTAGAACCTTCTGGTTCTCTCCTTCATCTCCGATGAAGATCATCGCCTCTCCGGCTCACTCCTCCCTCACTTCTCTCGACTTCCAGCAGTCATGGAGTCCTTATATCGTGGTTTCCTCTCTCAAGTTTGAAGCCTATTAGCTTCCGCCATGAAAGATTGTCACTGAAGCTCTATTTGGGTCTGTTTTCGGCTTTTCTCCGGTGGTCTTTGTACAATGATCCCTTCTATGGCGTTGTATACGAGTTTCACAACCAAGTTCTTCATTTTCCCTAATTTTCCTCTTAAATCTCTACTCTTTTAAAACAACTCTTAGTTTGATTTTTGTTTTCTATTTTTATTTAGTATTTTCGGTTATTAATTTTTTTTTTGATGATTACCACTCGTTCATATTAGTGTTTCTGACCCCTTCTTCAAAAATTGTCTCTTCTATCCTTCTGAGTACTATGTATTCGTTTGTGTTTATTTATTTCACTTGTTGGTTTGTTTGCCTTGTTAGCCTGGGTTTTATACTTTAATTTCTAGGGTTGCTTAACCTCCTTCGAAAATACTTTACTTTTCTGATTTTAGCACTAATTCATGGCTCTCAGTACTACTCCCAAATTATTTTGTTAAAATCTAATAAAAAAGCCTAACCCTACATGTTTGTATTTTATTTGCATGTTTCTTCTGGTTTATTCTATGAGCTTTGTGCCCTTTACGTTAATTTTTGTTGTTAATGTTTCATTCCCATACCATACTATTGTTCTTATCTTGAGGTTTTTGTGGTTGTTTATATGGTGATTTTATACTGACTCTTACAATCTCTTCAAGGCTGTGATTACTGGCTTTAAAATTGTGATTTTGTATTCTCTTTATTGTTTGGTATTGATTTTCCTCAATCAGTGGGATACATTCCCCAATTAATAATTGATTTCCTAGGTTTTCAATCTCGAAAATTATTTTCTAGAATTAAAATGGTACTTTTCCTTATACATGTGTACAAGTATGTCTACTTATTTGCTCGACAGATTTCCCTGGTTAAAGTCTCATGTACATAGTCTGCATTGTATACCTTATACTATTTTGTTTCCTTATGTGACCATGTCATACTTTGTGGTTCTTTTCCTTTTAAAAATGACTTCTTATTACCGTTTGACTATGATTCCTTAATTAAAAGGGAGTCCCTATACTTATTTAATTATGATTGATATCAGTTCCTTAACTATGAATTGATACCTCATTGGTTTACTCGTTTTAGTGCTATAAATACTCATCACCATTCTCTTTGACAACCAACACACACTGCTCTCACAATCTAAAAATCTTTTAATTCTCTCTTTCTTTGCTATTACTATACTCTCTCCTTATCTTCTTTGAACACTCAATTCACTAGCAGCCAAGATTGAGTAACTGCGGTTGATTACTTTACACTATTGGGATCTATTTGTTTGGCTACATTGGGTTTGTTGTTGTTACTTCCACATTGCTGCTGCTATTTTTTATACTGTTGATATTCTCTCTGCTGCTTAAACTCTCTACTCACCTTGTTTCTCTGTGCATTATTGCTATTGTATCCTATTACCTGCAACTGGTATGTCACCCCCTTTAAGATACAGTTTCCACAACAAAATGTTTCTAGTGGTTTTGCATTTCATAATGTTTCTTTTATGCTTTCACCTATCGTTCTCTTGCTATCTTTGTCGCTAGCATGTTACTTACTAGTCTACCTAGTCTAACTTAGCATGTTTTTCCCTATCCCCCCTATCCTTTCATGTTTTCCTCCTCCATGTGCACTACTAGCATGTATTCAAGCATGATTGGCTGCTTAACAGCCCTGAAGCCTCTCCCTGAGGTTGATTATATTTGGGGTTTGGTACAGTAAGAACCAAACCCTTGTCTTAACAATCATGTCTGATTATTTTTCCTCCAATATGTTTGTATGCATGCCTGTAGTTTGCTTTGCTTATTTGTCCTCGTTTCCATTATCCCTGTTTGTGTGATGCCCTGCAGTTCTAAAGCTGGTCAGTCAAAAATAATTTCAAAAGAACCTATTAAACTCTTTCAACTGTTTCTTAAAACTACCTCAGCTTTTCAATTTTTCCAACTGTTTTCTTAAATTGTCTCTCAACTGTTTTCAACTCTCTCAATTGCAATCCCATTCTTAGAGCTTTAGGGTCTGCCCCCTTAGTATAAGCACTGCCATGGGAGCCTTGAGCACCCATGGAACTCTGATGCACAAGGCTGGCACTTCCAATGTCTGCACGTGTCTAATTGGGACATTTTTGGGTGCTTTGTATTGGCCAGGGCTTAAAACGAACCCTTAGGGAACTTTGCCGCACCCAAGCCTTGGTAATGGATGTGAAACTCAAAAGGAGTGAGGTTGGAGATTCTTGGGACTGGATGAAGGCTCCGTATAGAATAACTTCATATTTTCCTTTTATCGCTGTTGTATTTTTAATTACTTAGCTGTAATAATTTGTAAAGAACAATGGGGATTATAGTGAAATTGGGGAGAGTTATGCATGATTACTAAAGGTATGGATAGAAAGCATATTATAGGGTTTTGCTTATCTATTTGCGTAATAGAAACCATGTATAGGACATGCATCAAAAAATCATATTCTTAGGTCTTTTACTTTCAGCTTGTTAATTTTCAGTTAATAATCAAATTACTGCCCTGCATTTAGATACCATTCTTTAGGGCCTTTATATGCATTAGATATCATTCGCTTAGGGTATTCCTTTTGCAATTGTTGAATGCCTCACTAATCTCGCTAAACAAAATGTAAAACTGGTTAACAAACTCCTCATTAAAAACTAAAAACCATTGCATGCTCACAATTTTTAATAACGCCTAGGCAAACCTTAGGCCGGATAAAAAGATAAGATAGGCTAATCATTTTCAAGTTTGTGTTCAAACTAATTCGTCTCTGTCTGAATTCGTTTGTTTCTGAATTCCTCTCTATTTGTTTTACAAACCTCTGCCACATTTTTTTAACCTTCTCTGCAAAAGGTTTTCACTGCACTTTCTTGTCCAGATTTGAACCACTATTTCAAATATCTGAGTACTAATTGTCAAAGAACCTGTGTGTTTACTCTATTGCTTTACGCTTCTGTAATCTCAAAAAAATGCTTTTGTTCTTTTACCTCGTCTAAAACTGTCCTACTGGACATTCCAAATTGTTTTCTAAATGACTTTCTGCAGATTTCTAAAACTTCTACTGCCTCTTTTTTTTAACGTTTCTATCTTACGTTTTTTTGTCTCTGCAACTCTCTCGCCTCGGTTTCGATTTAAACTCCATCTTTTAGAACTCTCTCTTTCTTAGACCATACATGCGTTTGAGACATGCTAATTATGTGTTCTCTTATACAGGGTTATTTGAGCTTTTTATATGTTCTATGTGATTACTTTACATGCAAGTCCTACTTGTTTTTGAATGTCGCTTAGTATTTTAACCTTTAAACTTAAGGGTTCCACCTAGTTCCTACCTCATAGGAATAGTAATCCTAAATGTTGTCTAGGATCTATAGGACGGGACGGGTAATAGCACGCAATAAGCATTCATGACCAATTCACACGCTTAAATAACCTCTAAGGGGTGGTAACATAGAATATGGAGATGATGAAGATGTGATAATATCATAAAGCGATCCCTCTTTGGGAATATGTGCGGGATATGTCATCGAATGATCCATATTGTAGTTAAACCTAGGACCCTTCTCTCTTTTGCTTGTTTTATTCAAATGTTATTTCATAGTAATGCTTTCCAAATCAACTCTCTTTTATTTGCGTCATCTTCAAATCTTCTCAAGTTATATGAATGTTCTATTTGTAAGCCTTACTTGTTTAACCGCTTCATCTTTCATAAAGTCACAATTGACACGTCCGGGAACCACACTAGTGGATCTTGAGGGGTGCCTAACGCCTTCCCATCGAGATAATCTCAAGCCCTTACTCGAACTCTGGTTTTCTTTTCAAAATAATTTCTCTTAAGTTTCCTAATGCACTATAATAATAGGTGGCGACTTTTCCGATTCCATAACCCAATTCCCAAACGGGAAATAGAGTTATTTTGCCCATAATGTCTTAAAACCCGATTTTGCTTTATTTTCAGGAGGTAAAAAGGGGGCGTCGACATGTCTAAGGGCTGGTAATTCCACACATTGCACTACTCTGTTACAACTCTCCATCTTTAGAGTATAAGCATTGCTTGGGCTTTTGTACCCATGGAACTTTGAAACACTCAAAGAGAAGGCCTTGGAATCTGGAGTTCGGATTTGGTGAAACACATGTGTTGGACGTTGAACGTTGCAATGAGCCTCCTCGGGTCTGACTTTTGTGTTGATGTACTTATTTCAATCATTTTTTCTTTCCAGTTTGTAATAATTATGTAATAAAACTCGGGGAAAAATATTAGTAAATGGTGTGGGATGGGTTTATGTTACCTGCATAAGGCAAAGGGTAGAAATCCTGCCTATAGGTCTTTTATGCTTTGAATTATATAGAAATCATGCCTATAGGATTTTCTAATGCTTAAAATCATCTAGTACCATGCCTATATGACATTTACTACTTCAAGTTACCTAGGTAACATGCATATTGGGTTTAACATTTAATCGTGTTGCAAATCATTAGAGATCCTGCCTATAGGACTTTAAGATTCGCCTAATCAATTGCATACAGAAACCATATTCATAGGAAATACATATGCGTTAGGCAAACTGTAGGGTAACTAAACACTCATCTATTTATCAACTCTTTAACCAGCTTAAAATAAAACTCCATCTCAACGTGTCTGATTCGTTTTAAGCAACAACAGTCCATTAACTGGCCCTTAATGTCCCAATGTATTGTTTTCAATAAAGCCCTTGTAATCCAGAATGCTCTTTTTAAACTCTTCAAATATGCATCTTTTTCAAAACAGTTCTTTTAAACATTCTGCCTAAATATTTTACTCAGTCCCTGAAATTGTCGTTTAAAAATAGTCATGTAACTCACTCCATTTTTTTAAGATATTCCTACCTCAAGAATATCTTTCGTAACTCTTTCACATTTTTTTATACTCAAACAGTATGCTGATTTCAAATCCATTTACAAATTTACTGCAATTTTTACTTTCTTTTAAACTCTTCTGCATTAAGACCTCAATAACTAATAATCAGACCCGAGGGACTTGATGCAGACTTTCATCCAAGTTTATGAGTCAAACTGATTCATTCGCCTCTTAATTTCTTAACTTTAAAGACCAAATCAGTACGTGCAAGTCATGCTAAACTAATTGTTGTGTGATCTACGGGGTTTGTATGAGCCTTTGAGTGTTGCCTTGTACCCCATTTATTTGCTATCTGTTTTTGATCGACGCCTTAGTATTTTATCCTTTTAAAATCCATATACGCCTCTATCCTGTTTCTTCCCTTTTAGGATTAGAAGTCCAAATACCCCGGAACTGATAGGTCGGGACGGGTATTAGCATACAATAATTAAACGAGACTAATTTCGTTTAAATACCTTAACAGGGTGAGAAGGGTAGAATATAAAGATGATGACGACGCGCTAATATCTCGTGTGAGAATGATTGCTGGGTATTGCACCGAATGATCCATATAATAGTTAAACCTGGGACCCTTTTTCTTGCTTTTTCCTTTATTTAAATTAATGTTTTTTTTTTCAAATTAAACTCTCTTTTTACTTTTGCCTTTCTTCTTCAAAATTGTAAACTTGTTTATATTTATTATGTGCAAACTTTGCTTGTCTACTCCTACTCTTCTTAAAGTCACAATTAAGCAAGGTCGGGAACCATACTAGTGGATCTTGAGCGGTGCCTAACACCTTTTCCTCGAGATAATCTCAAGCCCTTACCCGAACTCTGGTTTTCTGTCAAATCCTTCTTCTTTTCCCTAAAAGTGTCCTAATGCACTATAATCATTAGCTGGTGGCTCTCCGAACTCCATAGACCAAATTTCCCAGAAGGGAGATAAAAGAGTCATTCCACCCATAATGTCTAAAACCCGATTTTTCCTCAGAAAAAGGGGGCGTCGACGGCATGGCGACTCTCCTAGGGATTTTATTTAAGGCTTTTACCATTACTTGATTTTATGACTTTATCGCTTTCTTAATCACATTTATTTCTTGTCCTTGGTTATTTCATCATAATTACTAACTTGGCTCTTCATGTTTTTTCTTTCCTTTTAATTTCTGCCTTTACTGGCTTATTATTTCAATTCTATTGTAATTTTTGAGCATTTATTGTAATGTTATTTCTATGAATGTGAAAATACATGTAATTTTTTTCATTATTATAACTACATTCCTCATCATCATATTCCACTCGTGCCAAAACAAATCCTATAGCAACGCTTATAATGAATGGTTGCGCCCTTCCGATATTATAAACCCCCTAAATGTGGCAAAGGCATACTTGCGGTAAAACAGTCGATCAATGGTGTAGTCGACGGTTTCACGCCTTTTCCTCTTGAGTTGTATGCTTATGGGTATCTTGTCTAGCACTTCAAAAGTAGAAACCCTATTCCAGTAAACATTTCATGCATCATGGTCAAGCCTAGCCGAGTCATTTATGTTGTCCGCGTAATGACTCATTAAGATAGCCTAAATCAAAGTCCATCGGGTTTCCTGAAACCCAAAAGGACACCTTCACATTATGTACATTTATTTAGAGAACTAATTCCTTTTGTTAATTATTGATTTAAATATTCGAGTCTAGTGGGGTTAAGGCCTAACACTTTGTTTTGCAGAAAATGAGGCACGAGGTCCTCAGAGTAGGTATGGTATCCAACATTCACCGAAGGTTGCTAAGCTGGTGGGAAGATCATCATGGCAGCAATCAAACAATCATCCGCAAGTACTTAGGGAATTTTCCCCCACTTCTGGAAATCCAGCCCAACAACAAGATCATAGAGACTGCCACTTTGTTTTGGGATAGTGATCGATCAGTGTTCCATTTCGAAGGCTTGGAAATGACCCATTTTCTAGAAGAGATAGAGGGCATGCTGGTATCCCTTGGGAGACTCCGGGTTTGCTTATGCTGGAAAACTACAAAATAGAGGCTTTCTTAAGATGATGGGACTCAAGAAAAATCCCGACCTCTCTTGCTTGAAGGACTCCTGCATACCATTTGACTTCTTGTATGAGAGATATGGCCACAGCACGTCCTATCGCACCTACATGGACGAATTCCCTCTCACTTCTTTGGGACATATACATAGAAGGTTCTTTGTGTTCATGTTTTGCTTCTTGGGCATGATAATTTTTATGTGCCGGAGAATTTTGGCACATTTCAATATGAATTGCTTAGATTATAGCTTGTTTTAATGCAATTATAACTGGGACTCATGTAGATTTGTTGTTTTTACAGCATAAGAGTAAGGGAAGCTCAAGGACATGAAAATGGAAGCAAAAAGAGAAGAAAAGAGCTAAATATTGCACAAAGGCTGATCTTTGCTCGCTGATCACACATGCAGACCACATTTCAAGTTTGTCAAATCACAAAGCAAAACAGAGTCTGGAGCTAAAATTCACCTCAAGAATGTGGCGTACTCTGCGATCACAGAAACAACATGCTGACCGCAGATGTACCGTAGAATAAACAAGAAGAAAACTGAGGGTAAAAAATGCGGTGGAATCTGCGGCCACATAACTCAAATACGGACGGCATAATGGAAATGCGATGCAAACCTGACAACTAGGGTTTTGATTCTGCGGAGAAGCTGCTCAATATGCGGACCCATACTTGTTTTGCGACAAGAACGCGGTCGCAGACGTGACCTGAAAAGGCAATTTTGTCCATTTTCTGTCCCAAATTTGGTCCCCCTATAAATAGTTTTAAGAAGCCTTTATGGGCTCATCTTGTCTTACTTTTGAGCTACATTCCAAGGCATTAATATTCCCTCTTTTTGGAAGCTTTTGAGTGAAGATTATCTTCTTTGTAAGCATTTATGACATTTAATATTAGTCGATTTTTGTGTTTTAGCATGTGTAGCTAACTTTAAATACTAAAGTTGTGGACCCTAATGGGTTTTTAACATTGAATATACGTATAATGGTTGGTTGATATTTATTTACTTCTCATTCTTTATTTATTGTTGGTGGTTGCAAACATTAACAAAAGCTACTAAATTCTTGCTTTGCTTGGGAAAGTGGGTTAAAATTTGGTAGAAGTAAATATCAATGAGTCAAGACTTTAAACCTTCTTTGATAAAATCGCTTAGGAACAAGTGGGTTTTAATTGGCATTTATTGATTATTCTTCATTTCAACTCTTTTATATTTGGAAAAATTATGAAGATGAACTACTCATTTATTGGTAAATAGTGGGTAGTATCTTAGACATCATTTGCATATCTAAATGACCTTCCATTAGAAATATATCATATTAACACCTGTTGACATTACACTTCATTAAAAGGGACACAACTTTGGTTGCTTTAATCTACTTGTTTACTCATTAATTTTTGAAATTAGTTGTTTATTCAAATCAAATACCATACATACTCTTGTTACTATAAACCATTCTCTCTTGTTACTATAACCTAATAGTGATCGAACTTTAGTCGAGCAACGCACTGAACAAGTAACCCTTTCACACCTATTTCCTATGGGATTCGGCCCCAACCTTTTTGGGTTATTATATTTGAAATCGACCGCCTTACACTATTCATTAAAGTGTAATTTGAGCCTATTAAGTTTTGGTGCCGTTGCCAGGGAATACGGTTCTTGAAATTACTATTTAGTGTGTACTTTACTTAGGTTTATTTCTATTCATCACACTTTTCTTGCTTTGCTTGTTGTTGATAGGAAACATGTCTGATTAAGAGGATGATGTGGAGGGAGAAATGGGAGAAAATCCTTTTGCAGACATTGAAGAATACATTGAGGACACCAATGCCATTGTGCCTCTGGCCGTTGGAGCGGCTACATTTAAGATGGAACATGGTTTAATCCTGATGCTTAAGGCAGAAGGGTTTTTCCGAAATTCCACCGATTATGATCCAACACAACACCTTAGGAATTTCTTGGGTGTGTGCGCAATGCACAAGCAGAACAATGTATCCGACGATACCCTGAGGTTAATATGCTTCAAGTATTATTTAGCTAGGGATGCAAGGAGATGGCTCCACAATCTACCTCCTAACTCTATCTATTCCTGGCCCGAGCTTGTTCGGGCGTTTCTGTCTAAGTGGTTCCCGCAGAGCAAAAAGTCTGAATTGCGGGACAAGATTTTTTTCTTCAAGCAGATTCGAGGGGACCAATTGCTTGAGGCATGGGAGTGCTTCAAATTATACTTGGTGAGGTCTCCAAACCATGGTTTCCCGGATTCCGTGTTGTTGGAAAATTTTTACGTGTGTTTGGATCCTATGAACCAAGTCATCACCAAGAATGCAGCTAACAGATATTTCATGGACAAATAGTTGCTAGAGTGACTCAAATTCTGGATAAGATGGAAAAGCACAACCAAGCATGGCATTCGGAAGATACTACCAGAGGAATTCACGGGTCCCCTTCTTTGACCACTTTGATCAAGGAAAATCAGGAAAGAGACCAAGTGATTGCCGAGCTTGCTACAAATTTGAATGTGCTAACAAATATGTTAATCGAGAATCAAACGAAGAGAAAAAAAAAGCAAATGTAGTGGAAGATGTCCAACTCAACATTGAGGAAAATTTCGAGGAGGCAAATTACATCAACAACCCTCAAGGAGGGTATCAAAGGCAACCCAACCATGGTCAAGGGCAATAAAACCAGTGGAGGCCAAACCCGCAAGGGCAAGGAAACCAACAATGGAGAAGTGACCAAGGTAATTCGTATCAAAGAAATCGGAACAACAATAACACTTTTGCAAATCGGAGCTCCAACCCCTATGTTCCACCAAAGGGTCAATATGCAAATCAAGGGTCATCAAGTGAGTCCAAGTTAGAAAGCATGCTTGAAAGAGTGTTGCAAAATCAAGAGAAGTCAAACGCATCCATGAGAAATATGACCAAATTTGTTAGCTCTCACACCGCATCAATTCAAAAGCTAGAGATGCAAATGAGACACCTTTCAAGAGATCAAAATCCAAAGCAAAAAAAGGGAAACTACCTAGTGATGCCATTGTGAACCCAAAGAGTGGTGGAGGTGGCTCAACTTCTCATGTTCATAGCGATAACTACTAGAAGTGGGAAGGTCTTGCAAGGGGACATTGAGCATAAGGTTGTTGGGGAAGAAGTTGAGCAAGGGGTCAACACCGACGAACAAGAACCTATTGAAGTTTAAAGGGTGCAAGAAGTGATCCCAGAAAAGGTAAAGGAAAAGGAGAAGGACACACCAAAAGCTCCACCTCCCATTTATAGACCTCCTCCTCCTTTTCCCCAAAGACTTGTTAGAATGATTGATGATCGCAAGCCTGAGAAATTTTATGATATCCTAAAGCAATTGTTGGTGAATATTCCATTCTTGGAAGCCTTCCAAGAAATGACAGGGTTTGCCAAATACTTGGAAGATTTGATCACCAAAAAGAGGACCACAAAGAATGAGGTAGTGAATATGACTCACCGGGTGAGCTCCATCATAGCCACAAGCCCCGTCCAAAATAAAGAGGACCCGACAGCCTTCACTCCCATGCACCATCAGAGAGCGTGACTTTGCAAGAGCTCTTTGTGACAATGGGGCAAGCATTAATTTGATGTCGCTTTCCATCTACAAGCAAGCAGGACTAGGGATGCCAAGTCCAACAAGCATGAGGTTACAAATGGCCGATCGATCCATCAAGCGATCAGTAAGAATTGTTGATGATGTGCTTGTGAAAGTTGGGATGTTTCATTTGCCTGCCAACTTTGTGATTCTTGATTGTGCTGTCGATAAGGAGATCCCTATAATCTTTGGGAGACCATTCCTAGCTACAGTAAGAACACTCATTAGGAAAGAAATGAGATTAATTTCTGGGTGAATGATAAAGAAGTCACTTTTCAAGAGAGTAAGGGGATGAAGCTACCCCATGAGTATGAGAGAATTTCCGTGATATAAGTGGTAGATGAAGTTGAAGATGTCGTCAAGTTAAAAATGGAAGAACAATGCCTTGGTGAGGCTTTGGTGGCCATCTTGGTAAATTTTGATGGTTAATACATGGAAGGGTAAATGGAGTCCGTGAATGAATTGGAGGGTCTTGGATCCTACACCTACACACCAGCAAAGCTTTATCTTGACTTGGAAAATAGGACCACACCCCCCGCAAAGCCATCAATCATTGAGCCACCATAACTAGAGCTCAAACCTCTTCCTCCACACTTGTGGTATAAATTTCTTGGCTGTAATGATACTTTACCCGTAATCATTTCGTCTTGGTTAAATGATGTGTAGGTAACTCAATTATTGGAGGTCTTGAAGGAACACATGCAAGCTATTGGATGGACTATCGCGAACATCTGTGGGATTCCCGCGGGAATTTGTGAACACAATATCCAATTGGAGAGCGAGAAAAATCCAAGCGTGGAGCATCAAAGACGGTTGAACCCGTCAATGCAAGAGGTCATGAAGAAGGATATAATCAAATGGTTGGATGCCAGGGTAGTCTACCCCATTACGTATAGTTCATAGATGAGCCCAGTGCAATGTGTGACAAAAAAGGGTGGCATGGTTGTGATTGAAAATCAGAAAAATGAACTCATCCCAACACGAACAATCACAGGATGGTGAGTTTGTATGGACTATAGGAATTTCAACAGTGCAACTTGCAAGGACCATTTCCCTATGCCTTTTATTGATCAAATGCTTGATCGGCTAGCGAGAAGGTCCTTTTATTTTTTCTTGATGGGTATTTCGGTTATAGTCAAATTAACATCGCTTTGGAGGATCACGAGAAAACCACCTTCACTTATGGCACATTTGCTTTTAGCTGGATGCCATTTGGTTTATGTAATGCTATGGCCACCTTTCAAAGATGTATGATGTCCATTTTCTCCGACATGGTTAAGGAGTTTCTTGATCATGGATGACTTCTCGGTGGTTGGTAATTCATTTGAGCACTGTCTTAGCAACCTGAAACAAGTGCTAAAGAGATGCGAAGAAACCAATCTTGTGCTAAATTGGGAGAAGTGTCACTTCATGGTTGATGAAGGTATCGTGCTTGGGAACAAAATTTCAAAGCATGCCATTGAGGTTGACCGGGCAAAGATTGAAATCATTTCAAAGCTTCCTCCGCCAACATCCGTGAAAGGTAAGTTTTCTAGGGCATTTATAGGCCGTTCATCAAGGACTAATCCAAGATTTCTACCCCCATGTGCAAACTCCTTAAAAAAGATGCCAAATTCATGTTTGATGAAAAATGTCTTAAAGCATTCGAGGAGTTAAAGGAAAGGCACACCACGACACCAATTATTGTTACACCCGATTGGTCACTTAATTTCGAGCTTATGTGTGATGCCGGTGGTGTAGTCATTGGGGCAATGCTTGGCCAACGCCATAACAAAATTCTTCACCTGGTATGCAAGTAAGACTCTCAATGGGGCACAAATGAATTACACGGTGACTGAGCAAGAATTGCTTGCTATTGTATACGCCTTTGAGATGTTTTGGGCGTATTTGTTGGGGTCCAAGGCGATACTTTACATGGATTATGCAGCTCTTTGTTATCTCATGGCAAAGAAAGATGCAAAGCCTCGATTGATTCGTTGGGTTTATTGCTACAAGAATTTGTCTTTGAAGTCAAGGATCGCAAGGGAACGCAAAATCAAGTGGCGAATCATTTGTCAAGGTTGGAAGAAGCAGGAAAAACAAAGGGGGATCTTGAAATCAATGATGCATTCCCGGATGAGCACATATTGGCATTGTCTAGCACCTTTGCTCCTTGGTATGCCGACATTGCTAATTGTTGGTGAGTAACCGATAACTGTGAATTATACATGTTTTATGCCCCTTATTACCTTAGCTTTGTGCATAAATTGCCCTTGATTAGACCTGTATTACATACAAGTTGCGCTTGACTGCAGGTTTTAGAGACAAGATGATGAAAACCACAAATTGGCTCAAGAAGGAGTGAAATCTGCCAAGTGTCAAGAAGATGACATAAAATGGGAATTAAGAGACCTACGTGGACCGCACTATTCTGGTATGCGGCTGCGTAGGAAGGTTCAGAGACTGATCAATCACCAATGCTACCTGCGCGGACCACTTGACTTTGTGGTGCGACCGCATGAAATAGTTTAGAGACTTGATAACTTTGAGGGAAACCCACGCGGGCCGCATCCATTTATATGCGGTCCGCATTGATGAAGATTTGGAGGCTAACATATTAAAGGCACAAGACCCACGCGGCCGCACACCAAAAGTAGGCGGTCCGCATGGGCACAATCAGAGAACCAACTATTTGGCAAGTCCTTCTGTGCGGCCGCACATCATTTCCATGATGTCCGCCTGACTCGACCTACGTAGCAGCGGTGAATTTCTATGTGGTCCTCCTATCTCGACCTACGAAACCGCGGTGCATTTTTATGCGGTCTACATCCCTTATCCAGAGGCGACTGAAGTGAAGAAACATTGTCCTAAGCAGCCGTACGCCATTTCTGTGCAGGTCGCACCAGACCCCAGGGGTATTTTCTCCGGGTTTTCCTGTGTAGTATAAATAGAACACTTTACTTTTTTTAGGTTAAGTTGGATGTTCTGAAAAGTTCAACGGTTATCCATATTCCCCATAATTAGCATCCTTATGTTAGAATTCTTTACCCGCTGATTAGCCACCTAGGTGAGTATCACGACCCTTGTGCTCTTCTCTTATTGCTTAAATCTAGCATCAATCATCTTGGCATAACTTTAGATCATAATAGTAGTTGATAACTATATAAAATCCCAAAAATGATAGAAGATCAATTTGAATCTAGAACTCATCTCTAGGCCATACAATGACTCATCTCCAACTTGAAGCTCCCCGAGGAATTATCGACCCCGATATACTATTGGGTTATTAGTTTTCGTGCCCACTCATACTTAGGTGTGAGTTCGCATCGATCACTTTTGGCGCAGTTGCCGGGGAGCTTTACGGTGTTTGACTATTTGTTGGCTAGTGTTGTAATTTTGCTTCTCTTTCTTTCTTTTTACTTATTTTATTTAATAATTTCACTCAGGTACCAATTGCTTTAAATGCAAATGAGCCTCTTAATATTGGAGTGGAGGAGGTGGAAGATGTGGAACAAGATGAGATTTTACCCCAAGCTCAAAGGAGGGGTAGGAATGCTAATGCGAATACGAATGCTAATGACAACATACCAGACCCTCCTCCACCTCCACCAAGGGTGTCTCCACGAGTTCTACCCAATCAAGGGTATGCAAGTGCAATAGTCCCTCCCCGAATCTGGGCGGGGAACTTCCAAATCACCAATGTCATGCTTACTTTGCTCGAACAACAAGGGTATTTCACATGCGATTCGGACCAAAATGCCTACTATCATTTCAAAGGGTTTGTGGATACATGTTGGGGGAGCAAACAGATGAATGTTTTGGAAGATGCACCGAGGCTAAGGCTTTTCCCTTTTTCACTTTGGGGGAAGGCATTAGATTGGTTGGAAAGGTTGCCAAACCATTCCATCCTACTTGAAATGAGTTGGTGGATAAATTCATTGAAAAGTTCTTCTCTCCTAGTCATATGGCGGATTTTAGAGATGAGGTCCTAGATTTCAAGTAAGAGCCGATGGAGCCTTTACATGAGATATGGGAGAGATTTCGGACAATGGCGAAAGAGTGCCCCAACAATGATATGAATGATGTGATGATCCAACATACGTTCTTTCCGGTATAAATACAACAAACCAATGCATTGTTAATCAATTGGCCAGTGATAACTTTATGAATCTTACAACTAAGATTGTAATGTTCTTGACGAAATGGCCGACACTTCTTCGGCATGGCAAAACTGGGCTAATGTTCCTCAAGGTGATCCCAATGTTATACACTTGCATAAGGAGTTGCATGATCACGGTCAAGCCATTACCGAACTTACAACAACAATAAACCAATTGGCTAAGGCACAACTTCAACAAGTTCAAAACCCACGCCAAGTCAATGCCATGGAGGGAGTGAGTATGATGAAAAAAAGGCAAAGAAGGCAACAACAACAACCTCCGAAAATTTTTGACAACTTTGATGATGGGAATGGTGGTTATTGAAATGAGTGTTATGATGACCATAGTGAAGAGGTCCATTATGTGAATAACTACAAAGGTAATAGAGGAAATCGAGAGAATGAACAATGGCACTCTAAAGGCAACCAATGCAATTGGGGGAACCAACAAAATAGTGGAAATTGGAACAACAATTGGGGTAATCTAGGCAACCCAGGCAATTGGGGGAACCAACAAAATAGTGGAAATTGGAACAACCATTGGGGTAATCAAGGAAATCAAGGCAATTAGGGTGGAAACAACAATAATTGGAGCAACAACAACAATGGTTGGTGGAACAATAATGAAGGAGGCAATCAAGTCAATCGAGGGCAAGGTTTTCTAAGGCCCCCGATGTTTCAACAACCAAACAATCCTCCCCCATTCCAATCTCAAGGGTCGAGTTCTTCGGGTCAAGATATGGGTAGAATTGAGAATATGTTTGAACAAATGATGAAGAGGAATCACGACTCGGATGCCAAATTAGCCTCCCACAACACTTTGATCTGGAACTTAGAGGTGCAACTTGGAAAAATATCACAATCTCTCAACACTCGCTCGAAGGGTGCACTACCAAGTGATACGGTGGTGAACCCCAAGGGCAGGCACAACAATTATGTTATGGTGGTGAAACTTCATAGCGGGAGAGGGGGTGATGTACAAGAAAGTCAATCTAGATGATGATGAGTTGTGTGAAGATGATGTCCCATTAGTGGTTGAAGATATTGATGAACCAATTGTGAGGAATGAAGTGAGATTAGATATTGATAAGGGTGAGGAGGAGACTCAAGAGGTCGTGAACCCGTCTAGGGAACACGTCATTGACATTCCAGAACCTACGGTGCCAAAAGCCAAGGCACCTTTACCTAGGCCTCCTCCACCATATCCTCAAAGATTGGCCGAGCAAAAGGGTGACAATAATTTAAAAAGTTTATTGAGATGATGAAGAGTTTGACTATCAATGTGTCGTTGGTGGAGACACTTGAACAAATGCCAGGATATGCAATGTTCATGAAGGACTTGGTTACTAAGAAGAGATCTATGGAGTGTGAAACGATCAAGATGACACATCAAGTGAGCTCCATTGTTCACTCCATGGTTCCAAAGCTAGAGGATCTCGGTGCCTTCACAATATTGTGCACCGTTAGAAGCGCAGATTTTGCAAATTCCCTATGTGACTTAAGGGTAAGTATCAATCTCAAACCTTATTTGGTGTTCAAAACTTTGGGGATCGAGCAACCTCTCCCGACTTTGATGAGGCTTCAAATGGCGGTCTGATCTATGAAGCGGCCCTTGGGTATTATTAATGATGTCCTCATTCGTGTTGACAAGTTTATATTGCCGGCGAACTTCGTGATCTTGGATTGCGAGGTGGATTTCGAGGTGCCTATTATTCTTGGAAGGCCTTTCCTAGCTACAGGGAAGGCCTTGGTTGATGTAGAGGCCGGAGAATTGACTTTTTGCGTTGGTGATGAAAAAGTGGTCTTCCATGTATGCAAGTCTATGCGCCAACCAAATAGCACCGAAGTGTGTTCGTTTGTTGACATTGTCATGGCAGTGATAGTGGATGACACAAGTACAATGGTAAATGTTGAGGTCCACTCGAGGCCGTGATCATAAACATGGATGTTGATGATATTCCGGAGAGGGTGGAGTGTGTGAATGCACTTCATGTCATGGGCTTGTATTACTATGAGCCGAGGAAGTTATCTCTTGATCTTGAAAATCACAAGACTCCACCCACCAAACCATCCATTGAGGAGCCACCGGTGTTGGAGGTGAAACCACTTCCTCCTCACCTCAGGTATGAGTTTCTTGGTCCTAATTTTACTTTGCTAGTTATTCTTTCTTCTTGCTTGACAAACGTGCAGGTGCACGCCACTTTGGCGGTTCTTCAAAAGCGCAAGCGGGCGATTGGATGGACCTTGGCAGATATTCGGGTATTAGCCCTGCGTTTTGCATACACAAGATAAATATTGGAGGAGGATGCCAGGCCATATCTTGAACATCAAAGGAGACTCAGTGAGGCCATGCAAGAGGTGTTAAAAAGGAAATCATCAAGTGGCTTGACGCCAGTGTGGTATATCCAATTTCTGATAGTTTGTGGACCTCTCTAGTTTAGTGTGTGCCAAAGAAGGGAGGAATGACGGTAGTGACCAATGATAATAATGAGCTGATTCCGACTCCTACTGTGACATCTTAGAGGGTATGTATGGACTACCAAAAACTAAATAAGGTTACAAGAAAAGACCATTTTCCCTTGCCATTGTTGGATCAGATTTGACCGTCTAGCATGTGGGGCATTCCATTTTTTTCTAGATGGGTACTCCGGCTATAACCAGATTCTCATTTCTCAAGAGGACCAGGAAAAGACAACCTTCACATGTTCGTATGGCACATTCCCGTTCTCGCGTATGCCATTTGGACTATGTAATGCTCCAGCGACCTTTCAGAGATGTATGATGGCAATCTTCACCGATATGGTGGAGGACATATTTGAGGTCTTCATGGACGATTTTAGTGTGGTCGGGGATTCATTTGGTGAATGTTTGCAAAATCTTGATCGTGTGTTGGCCCGATGTGAAGACACAAATTTGGTTCTCATTGGGAGAAATGCCACTTTATGGTGGAAGAAGGAATTGTGTTGGGTCATAAAATTTCGAAAAGGGGGACAGAGGTTGATAAAGCAAAAATTGAGGTGATCTCAAGACTTCCTCCCCTTATCTCCATTAAAGGGGTGAGGAGTTTTCTAGGACGCGTGAGCTTCTGCTGGAGATTCATCAAGGATTTTTCTAAGGTAGTGAACCCGTTGTGTAAGTTATTGGAGAAGGATGCAAAATATGTGTTTAATGACAAGTGTATGGAGGCCTTCAAGCTTCTAAGACAAAAGTTGATGACTACCCTATCATAACCGCACCCAATTGGAGCTTACCCTTTGAGCTCATGCGTGACGCTATCGATGTTGTGGTGGGGGCGGTCTTGGGCCAGAAAATCAACAAATTATTCCATCTGGTGTATTATGCTAGCAAAACGATGAATGAGGCACAAAGAAATTACACAGTCACGGAGAAGGAATTGCTTGCCATTGTATTTTCCATGGAGAAGTTTCGCCATACCTTATGGGGGCCAAAGTGATTATTCATACAGATCACCCCGCCCTTAGGTACTTGATGACTAAAAAGGACTCAAAAACAAGATTGATGAGATGGGTGCTTCTTCTACAAGAGTTTGAGTTGGAGATAGTGGATAGAAAGGGTAGTGAAAACTAAGTGGCGGACCACTTGTCTTGTTTGCAGGAGGAAGGAAGGCCTTCGGGTGGTCTTGAGATAAATGACTCTTTTCCGGATGAGAAACTCCTCCCAGTTTCTATGCTTGACATGCCGTGGTTTGCCGACATTGCAAATTATTGGTTACCGGTGTGGTCCCGTGTGAGCTCTCTTATAACCAAGAAAGAAGCTCAAACGGGATGCTTTGGACTTCTATTGGGATGAGCCTTATCTCTTCAAAATTTGCACCGATGTTGTAATTCTCTGGTGTGTTCCCGAAGAAGAACAACTAAGTATTGTGGAAGATTGTCATTCTTCGCCCAATGGTGGGCAGCATGGCGGGGAAAGGACGGCAACAAAAGTTTTGAGTTGTGGGTTCTATTGGTCTTCATTGTTCAAGGATGCCGGTGACTTTGTAAAAATATGTCATGAGTATCAACGAATTTCAAAGAAAGATGAGATGCCCCTTAACACGATTCTTGAGGTCAACATTTTTATGTGTGGGGGATAGACTTCATGGGACTTTTTGTGAGTTCTTGTTGCAACACCTATATTTTGGTAGTGATTGACTATGTGTCGAAATACATTGAGGCCGTTGCCTTGCCCAACAATGAAGCTCGTAGTGTAGGGGCTTTCTTGAATAAGAGAAATTTTACTAGATTGGGCACACCCTGTGCCATAATTAGTGATCGCGGCTCTCATTTTTGCAATCGGGATTTTGATTCTTTGCTCACCAAGTATGGGGTAAACCACAAAGTGACCATTCCTTATCATCCTCAAGAGATTGGCCAAGATAAGGTTTCGAACCGCGAAATCAAGTGTATTCCATCCAAAACTATCAATGCAAATAGGACGGACTGGTCAAATAAATTGGATGATGCTCTGTGGGCTTATCATACTGCTTTCAAGACTCCGATTGGTATGTCACCATATCGGATGTTTTTTGGTACGGCATGTCATCTTCCGGTGGAGTTGGAACATAAAGCAATGTGGGTCTTGAGAAAGTTGAACTTAGAGTGGGATGTAGCAGCCAATCTCTAGGTTGAACAATTGAATGAGCTTGCTGAGTTCCGGTTTCATGCATATTCTAGATCATCTTTGTACAAGGATAAAATGAAGTATCTCCATGACAAGTATGTGTGGGGAAAAGAGTTCAAGGTTTATGATATGGTTCTTCTCTTCAATTCTCGGTTAAGGTTGTTTCCGAGAAATTTGAAATCCAAGTGGAGTTGTCCTTTTGAAGTGGTTGGTGTTACTCCTTCTGGTGCTATTGACCTTAAGAACAAGAATGGTGAAGTGTTCCGGATAAATGGGCATAGGGTCAAGCACTATTTGGGCAAATTTTATTATAACCATGTGGTGGCGCTTCTTCACTTGAAATTATCATGATGGTAACACAAGTCGTGCCGCGACATTAAATCAGGCGCTTCTTGGGAGGCAACCCGTGTCTTTTCATTTTCTTTGTTTTTCTTTTGTAGAGTAGGATTTTTGAGCTGATAGTTTGTGGAGTGTTGCAGGGATAGGATTATATCGGTGCAAGGAAAAAATGGAAAATGCACAGTCTCTGTCCAGTGCCCATGCGACTGTACCACAAAACACTGCGGTCTGCATGGGCTTGATTGACTGAAGGAATAAGCTTAAGGGAATCCCAAGGAATAAGCTTAAGGGAATCCCACACGGCCGCATGGCACTTTTGTGCGGTCTGCATGGGCGAGGTGAAAGATGGCCATTCATTAATAAAATTATCACGCGGCCGCGGACAAAACAGGCGGTCCACGTGAAAGTGGCCAGAAATGTCAAGTCACTGAGATTAGCCACACGGCCGCGGACAAAACCAGGCGGTCCGCGTGAAAGTGGCCTGAAATGTCAAGTCTCTGAAGATTACCCACGCGGCCGCAGACAAAAGCACGCGGTCTGTGTGAGCAGTGTGCATCAAGTGCATGGAGGAAACCCCGCGCGGTTCGCATGCCACTTTTGTGCGGCTGCGCAGGTAGGTGAGTACTGGGTCAATCCTTTTAGCAAATTTTCCATCTGAAGCTAATATTTCGTTGTTCATCCTCTCAATTGTGCACCTCATCTCCTTCTCATTATTTCCTTGTAACACTCTATGATTCTTGTTGATTCTTAGTTAATTTCTTAATTATTTTCATTACATTTTGCTAGCTTAACTTCTTAATTCTATTAGTTAATCGATTAGGGTAGTTCTTCTTGTTTTTATTGTTAAATCTTGGGTATAAGCCGGTATTGACCACTTGAGTAGGGACAAACTAGGATACCTCATGTTAAAATTTTAACTTAAGTGCCAAAATGTCCTACCCAGTCCGTCTGCCCTACGCGGCCACAACAATTTTGTGCAGTCTGCGTGAGTTTACTTAACTCATGAGACACCCTCTGCCGTGCCAGCGTGACCACTTCTATGTGGCCCGCGTGGTTCCTTGTGCGGCCGCGGTCCAATTCAGGCAGATTGCATGGCTCGCGTATCAGAGAGGTTGAAATCCTTGAAAATGTCTTGTGCGTTTGTGGTCCAAAATCAGGCGGACCGTGTGGCCTGATAAGCAGAGAGCATGAATTTTTGAAACTGACCTGTATGTATTAGGACCAATTCTGTGTGGTACGCATTCATCCTGTGCGGACGTGAGCCCTAATGATGCGGTCCGCGTGACCTGTTCTGAGTACTGAATGTTAAGGTTGCTTTGCCTGTGCGGACCGCGTGACCTTTTTATACGGTCCGCCTCAACCATGTTTGCAACACAGTGTATGTCAATTGTTTTATCTTTCAACTGTGTATTTCTTCTGTGCTTTCACTAACAATGTTAGATGTGACTCTTTTGCAGACAATGCCTCCAAAGGGTAAGCAAACACAACGTGGGGTGAGAACAAACAACCAGCGAGGGGTGGGGCTTCCAAAGTAAAGACAGTTTGAAGAGTAATCAAACTCAGTAATAAGGAAAAAAGAACATTAAGAAGACCAGAAATATTATACAGGAGGCAGACAAGGCTTCCTCTCATTCTACTGGCTCTGAGTATGCCCCCTCCCGGAGTTTGACTCCAGAGTTCGTGCCCTCACGTATGTCCATAGAGGTCCCAGTGCCAGTGTCATCATCTTCTGAGCATGAGCAGACAAATGTTGCTACTTCTAAGAGGCCAGTAAATAGGATAGTCTCGGATTCGTCTGATGTGTCCGGGGCTAAAAAAGAACCTGATGAAGAATATTCTACCTCCCCCAACATATCATCATCAAGGGAGGGTAAAGGTGGTGGGCCGCAGATTGGGGGGCTCGAGAGAACTAGAAAAAGGAAGTGTGGGAAGACAGATTTGTAAATGAGGTCGCCTTCCACATGTACAGAACATGGTGGCCCAAAAGGAAGCTGATAGTAGAACGGGGATTCATTATCGCTGATTTGCTCCCTCACAAACCTCACATACAAGCTCAGTTCCATACAAGAGAGGGTTGGGAATTCTTCACAGAGAGAGTGGATATGGCTAACGAGCACATGGTGAAAGAATTCTACAGCAATGTTCACCATATGGTTAAGGTTTCCACATCTACGAAGGTGAGGACAAGGTGATACTGTTTGATAGGAAGACTCTAAATGAATTTTTGGAGTTTGCTGAGGAGGACGAGTCTCAGTAGCTGGAGAAACTGACACTTAAAGAAGAAGTTCGCTCGTGGTTAGCCGGGATTATTGCAGCTTCATGTACAGATCCTGAATGGCTAAATGCATTGGCGAGAATTTTTAGAAACACCCAGAACTTTGAAACTAAAAGGTGGTTATCATTTGTGTGCAACAGACTCGACCCGTCCACTCATGACAACTCTGTGCCAATTGAGCGTGCTATTTGTTCCCTCCATTATGGGGGGTTTCCCGTTAATATGGGTAACATTATGCAGAGAGTGATATCCAAAGTGGGGAACAATACTCAGCAAAATTACCCATTCCCCAACACAGTGACCATTTACTTCAATGATATGAAAGTGAAGAACAAGAATTATGATATTGAGGTGCCTCCGGTGGGTTCCTAATCATGGTATGATCAAAAGGTCCGGACAACCCCAAGGGCAGCCTCGACCTCTACTGTAGCTAGCCAGTCTGAAGAGCCAGCTGCAACTGAGCAGCCTTTAGAGCCCACCACTAAGGCAATGCAGCCAGGCTCATCTTCAGCCCCTCCTTCCACTTCTGCGAAGCCGGTGATCCCGGTGTCCAAGACTCATAAATTCATAGCTAATCAGCTGTCTCAATCTCTTGTTAGTTAGAACAATTGGGTGTCGGCTGCGACATCCAAGTTTTCAACATTGACTACGGCTTTTGAGGCTCAGAGGGCACCAAGGACGGTTGAGGTCCCTGCTTCGATCGAGGAGACTTTGAAAAAAATCCTAGAAAACCAGGTAGCTATGATGAAGAAGTAGGATCAGCTAGAAAAAGCAGTCGGGGAGCACAGCAAGGCACTAAAAGAATTGGCCAAGGAGCACACAAAGATCAGAAAAGATAGAGCCTCAAAAGAGTCAGTGATAGAGATGTGGAAAGATGTTGACAGGCTCCGTGTCGATCAAACGCCCCTGGATTTGGTATTTGGGGATCCTATTGCTGAGACAACAACAGCATAGCCACAAGTGGAGGAGAGCAGACCTAGGAAGAAAACGAAGCTCCTGAGCATAGAGGGAGTGGTGATTAAGATAGCACCAGCTCTAGAGGGCCCATCCGGTATTGTAGACATTGAGCCTCCTACAGCACCAGTAAGGGATGAGCCACCCCAGAAGCATACATCTGATGTCCTAGTAGCACAGCAGCAGCAGGCTGGGGACCGGTCTAAGGTCCCCGCCTGTACAGAGGACACAGGATCTATTGGCCAGCAGAGACCTGCTAATGAGGCTTGAGGGGATGCTTCTATATCCTTTACCCCTATTTTTATGGTGTAGTTGATAGTTAGCATTGGGGAGAATGCTAGCTTTTATTTGTGGGGTATGTCCCTACTTTTTAATTTGGATGAGTGTATATATACTATTTACTATTTACTTTCAGCACATTCGTAGTTTAGATGGTTTGTATATAATTTTGGATTCTAAACTCTTCTACTCCCCCTATGTATATATTCATTTGGTGCTCATTTGAGCTTTTTTTGTTATTTTCGTAAAAATTTTCATTTTAGTGAAAAGTTAGGCTCGTAGCCTCCTTTTGGTTTTGGTTGATGTTGCAATAAGTCCTTGGTTTTCTTAATGCCACGGTTCTTTCCAAGGGTAGAATATTGTGTGAACCGGTGACTCTTCCCAATGATAGATAGCGTGACAACTTTCTTAAGGGTTGCGTCATTTTTTTTGTTTTGTGTCTTTTTGATTTTCAAGCTTTTTGTAGATAAGATTACCTCAGGCAAAGTTTCACTTGGGCCTAGCACATTTTCCTTCGATCTCATGGTCAAAGACATCAAGTTGTGTTTAGGAGGGTGAAAGTCATGGCCTTGAGACTCTTGTATTGACCAAGCAATCATCATATGGTCGTGTAGCGCCATTGTGTGTTTTAATCATATCTAAGGTCGTTGTGGGCTCTCGACTCCGTCTTTGGCAATCCTTGAGTGCATGTGCAGTAAGAACTCGATTTGTGAGCCCAAGTGCTGAGCCAATAGTCTAGAACTTTCCCCGAATGTTTGTTGAGGCGAAATCATGGGTGGAACTTGATTTGAGAAATGATTGTACGCTCTCCTTGATCCCAAAATGATATCTTGATTAATCTAATGACCTACAATAGAATGATCTCTAGTTCACCCTTTTGAGACTAAATCTTGTTCTTTCATAAACCAAGTTACAAACCTCTACCCATTCTCAATTAGACCTTTTCTTGGTACCCAAAATCTTCCCTTGGTTATTGGCAATTGCATAAGTTTGGAGGGAGAGACAAGAAAGGAAACAAAGTGGTATAAGGTACAAAAGGAAAAGAAAAGGAAGGCAATAAAAAAGATAAAAAGGAAGTCAAAAAGTGAATAAGAATCAAAAAGGGAATCAAAGTACAACAAAAATGTGAAAAGGGTTGAAAAAGTTTTTAAAAAAAGGAGAAAAAGGCTTGATTTGCAAAAGAAAGAGTGACAATGTGTCTCTCTAACCCCTTTGAAGAGGTGAATTTCCTACTTGAGTCAAGAAAGTGTGCCAAAATGAAACTAAAGAATCGCTTATGGGAATATTGAACTCATATAAACAAATTCATATCCTACCTTTACCCAAAAGCCTTCACAATGAATCCTCAAAATCCCTACATGATATTGAATTAAGGAAAAACGTACATTAGTTGATACTTACATGAAGGGCAAGCATATGGTACTTACAGCCGGACTTAGGGTGTCTTCTTTGTGAGTGTTGAGTGATAGAGCCTTCCACCTCAATTTGTGTGCATATATTAAAAACAAGGTGAGATTCACTTAGGGAGAGTTGAGGATGTGCATTTTTGGGTTCCACAATGACCAAAGTACTTAAGAAAAAGCTCCATGATGAAATGTGTTAACTCTTGAGGTTCTTGTATCACACTTGATCCTAAAGTTTTCAAAATTTTAAATGTGTTAATGATGCATTTGCATTGGAGACAATTGCTAGTCCCAATTGAGAGTTGTTGAGGTTACTTTAGGCAAACAGGAATTACAGGGTTGTTTTCTATTGAGGGGCATGTTTCAGTTTAGTTGCTTGAGGACAAACAAAGGTTTAAGTTTGGGGGAGTTGATAAATGTGAATTATACATGTTTTATGCCCCTTCTTGCCTTAGCTTTGCGCATAAATTGCCCTTGATTAGTCCTGAAATACTTACAAGTTACGCTTGATTGTAGGTTTTAGCGACAAGATGATGAAAATCACAAATCGGCTCAAGAATGAGTGAAATCTGCCAAGTCACAAGAAGATGACATAGAATGGGAATTAAGAGACCTACGCGGACCGCACTGTTCTGGTATGCGGCCTCATAGGAAGGTTCAGAGACTGATCAATCACCAATACCACCTGCGCGGATTGCCTGATTTTGTGGTGATATCGTATGGAAATAGTTCGGAGACTTGACAACTATTAGGGAAACCCACGCGGGCCGCATCCATTTCTACGTGGTCTGCATTGATGAAGATTCAGAGGCTAACATATTCAAGGAACAAGACACGCGGCCGTGCACCAAAAGCAGGCGGTCCGCGTGTGCACAATCAGAGAACCAGCTATTTGGCAAGTCCTTCTGTGCGTCCGCATCATTTCCATGCGATCCGCCTGACTCGACCTACACGACTGTGGTGAATTTCCATGTGGTCCATCTATCTCAACCTATGTGGCCACAGTGCATTTCTATGCGGTCCGTATCCCTTATCCAGAGGCAACTGAAGTGAAGAACATTGCCCTAAGTGGCCGCACGCCATTTCTGTGCGGGCCGCACCAGACCCCAGGGGTATTTTTATCTGGTTTTTCCTGTGTAGTATATATAGAACACTTTTCTTTTAGGTTAAGTTGGACGTTCTGAACAGTAGCTGCGCTGGTGATATTTTATATTACCCTATTTTAGGCAACTTTCTCTTGTAATTAACGTGGATTCAAGTAGATTTAGCATATAGTTAATGATTATGTTCATCTCTTCTATTATATCTGCTTTTTCTACTTCTTCCATGTCTAGCTAAACCTATTAGCTAGGGTTGTGACTCAACCCTAGTGTGGATAATTAATGGGTGTTTTTGCCTAATACTTGGATGTTGTTGGGTGTTTGGTATTTGGGCTATTTGTATGTTTTCACGTTGATTTGTTGGTTGCAAACAATAAGTCAAGCTTAGTGGGTCTTGACTCTTCTTTAGAAAGAGAGTCTATGACCTTACATTCAACCCAACAAGGATTTGGGATGGACCCATGAGAATGGTAGTCCCAAGTAACGGGTTAAATCTTGAGAGAGTAATTACCCCACTTGAACCATATGTTGCTTGGGAAAATTAGCCTACCCCATTGATCTCAAGAGAGTCAATTTGGGCAAAATCGTTCTCTCTACTGAGAGGTGTGAAAGGGAGTGCTAAAAGTGCAACAGTTGTCCATATTTCCCATAATTAGCATCCTTGTGTTAGAATTCTATACCCGTTGATTAGCCACATAGGTGAGTGTCACCCTTATTCTCTTCTCTTATTGCTTAAATCTAGCATCAATCATCGTAGCATAACTTTATATCATAATAGTAGTTGATAATTGTAGTTGATAACTATATAAAAACCCAAAAATGATAGAAGATCAATTTAAATCTAGAACATATCTCTAGGCCATACAATTACTCATCTCCAACTTGAAGCTCCCTGAGGAATTATCGACCCCGATGCACTATTAGGTTATTAGTATTTGTGCCCACTCATGCTTAGGTGTGAGTTCACATTGATCAATGTCCTGATCCGTGACAGATTGGAATCCTACCAAAAGAATAAATTCTTGAGAGATTGTCGGCAATACTATTAGGAGGAGCCATACTTGTTATGTGTCTGTGCTGACAATATTATCCTGAGGTGTATTCCCGAAGAAGAGGTTATGCCAATTCTTAGGGCATGCCATGACTCACCGGTTGGGTGTCACCATGGAGGAAATCGGATGGTGGCTAAAGTTCTTGAATGTGGATATTATTGGCCTTCCATTTACCATGATGCCAATCAAATGGTCAAGGCATGTGACCAATGCCAACGACAAGGTTCAATCTCCAGGAGGAATGAAATGCTAATGCACTCTATGATAGAGATAGAAATATTCGATGTGTGGGGGATCTACTTCATGGGTCCTTTCGTAAGTTCATGTGGGATGAAGTACATCTTAGTGGCGGTGGACTACGTGTCCAAATAGGTTGAAGTCATTTCCTTACCAAACAATGAGGCAAGAAGTGTGACCGCATTCCTGAAGAAGAACATATTCACTCGGCTTGGCACTCCTAGAGTCATTCTTAGTGATGGTGGGTCTCATTTCTGTAACAAAGTGTTTGCGGGGCTATTTGAGAAATATGGTGTCAAGCACAAGGTAACCATACCTTACCATCCACAATCAAGTGGTCAAGTTGAGGTTTCTAACCGGGAGATCAAAAATATTCTAGCTAAAACGGTGAACGCAAATAGGACCGACTGGTCAAGGAAGCTAGATGATGCATTGTGGGCATATCGTACGGCTTACAGAACTCCTATTGGTACTTCTCCTTATCGGCTCATGTTTGGTAAAGCATGTCATCTACCCGTGGAATTGGAACACAAAGCCATGTGGGAATTGAAGAAGTTGAACCTGGAATGGGCTGAGGCTGCAAATTTGAGGTTGACGCAACTCAATGAACTGGAGGAATTTGGGTTCCATGCTTAAGAAAGTGCGGTTGTGTACAAAGAGCGGATGAAAATTGTCCACGACAAGAAGATCTTGAAGAGAGAGTTCAAGGCGGTTGATTTGGTATTGTTCTTTAACTCGAGGATCAAATTGTTTCCGGGAAAGCTTAAATCAAAATTGTCCAGTCCTTTCAAAGTGGTAAATATCTCCCCGTATGGAGCGGTGGAATTAGAATCAACAGATGGATCCCAGACATTCAAGGTAAATGGCCAACGCATCAAGCATTACTTGGGCACTGATGGTGAAAAACATTTGGTGGAGAAGCTGGCTCTCAAAGTTGGTCCTTGCCTGACCACTGAGTGAAATCGAAGGAACATCAATCTCGTCATGCCACGACGTAAAATCAAGCACTTCATGGGGGCAACCCATAGGTGGTAACACCATTTTTGTCTTTTGAACCACAGGGGGTTCAAAAGATCACAACACTTGGTGAAAATGCAAGAGAAAGTGAAAGAAAAGCACAATGTGAAAATTACGGTGGAAATGCGATCGTATAATTGATCTACAGTCCGCAGATCCACCGCAGACATAATCAGAGAGGAGGCAAAAATGGCAGTTGAAAATGCGGCAAAAATGAGAATTCTGCGGTCCGTATGTTAATTCTACGATCGCGGAATGGACCGCATTTGAGGCCTTCTAATTCCTTTCATAACCCACACCGCATAACATATATGCGATCACATAATGTGTTATATGGTACCGCAAAGTGCATCGCAGATTTACCAGGTACATCCCCTTATATCCTTTAATTTAAAACAAAAAAAAGAGAGAAAAGACGAAAACAAAAAAAATAAAACAAAACAGAAAACTAGAAAAAAGCAAGGAAATCTGATCAAACCCAGGTAAGAGCAATCACCAAACTCACCAAAAAATCTCTATTTGACATCAGTGCACCGAGTCTAATATGTATATTTCTTCCCTTCTATTTCATTCAAAACTCGTGTACATAGGTTTTGTCCTAATTAGTTTGTGTAGTTGTTTCTTACTAAATATGGTCGATTTTAGGCTAAGCATGATGTGGGGAGTGGGGTTGAACAAAAAGAGGGTAGCCATTGTAGAAAACTAGGGTTTCTGTTGAGAACGATGAGTTATGCGGTCCGCATGTCTGATATACGGACCGCATTGTGATCGCAAGCTTAACCCTAGATCACCTAGAGAAGATGTAGTAATGCGCTCATTATGCGATTACAAACTTGTAATGTGGTCCGCAAAATGACCGCACAACTAACTCTTTGATTGTCTGAGGAAAATAGTGAAAATGCGGTGGAGATTGCGGTCGCAGAATTGATCTGCGGTCCGCATATCTACCGCATAAGGGATCAGAGAGCTTGTTAAATCTGCATTCTAAAATGTTCATTTTGTGATGATTATGCGGTCCGCATAGTGGTTATGCGGCCGCATTTTTCATTGCAGATTGACCAACTTGTTGGGCATGCATGTCTGTGGTGACTCTACGCTCCGCATAGTGGTTCTGCAACTGCAGAATGGACCGCATTTTTAACTTTTCTTTATATATTCCTCTGTTTCTTCTCTCGAGATCTTGATGTTGCTATTCAACCCTCGTGCAGATATGTCTCCCCGAAAAAACCGAGTAGCGACTAAGCCTCTAAAGGGAAAGAGACAGAAAGTCGAACCCGTACAGCAATACCCCTCCCAGTATGACGAGGAGGGGCTTCGCCCGGAGGTTCATATAATGAATGAAGCCATGCGAAAGCAACAGGCTGAAGTTGTTGAATATCATCTCCACTATGGAGTTGGGGGTCTAGGGAGAGGTACAAAGAAGGGATCAGCAGGAGATCGCTCCAACCCGAGAAGCAATTGAGCTTGAATGGGCTAAAAGAGAAGTACCCTTACATCCTCGCTAACATAAAGAGGAGGAAATAGTTTGCTTTCACTGATTCGCCTACTGAGTACAACGAATCAATTGTATGTGAGTTCTATGCATCTTATGAGGCATCTAGAACAAAGTACCATAAGCGCCATCGGATGTATCTAGAACAAGTGGAAGTTTGGGGATTCCCAGTCAAATGCAGTGCCAAAGCAATAAACAAATTATTTGTTCCAGACTAGAAATAGGGCACAGCAGAATATGATTCCAAGTTAGCGAACAAAAAGGGTGAGTGTGGGTGGATTGCCTCCGTCATTGCCTATGGGACACCTGCATGAATAAACCTAGGGAATAATATATACAAGGAGAGCTTCCCACGGGAGGGTCGCTTCTGGCTTGCAATCCTCGCATCCATATTGATCCATACTCAGAATGAAATAGAGATGGCATTGAGAAGGCTCTTCTGATAGCCTGCATCATGCAAGGCATCAAGATAGATGTGGGGTCGATAATTTTTCAGGAGATGGGTAAAAGAGCCATGCAAGAGGCTACATCTCTTCCATTCCCATCATTGATCATTATACTGTGCAAGCTGGAAATGTCCCGGTAGATGAACGGAAAGATAGAAAGGGTAGGGAGTCAGGGATTATTGATATCAACCGTCTTGGTGACGTTGTGGTACCTCTAGTAGTGATAGTTTAGGAGGATCTCCCTCCACCCAGCCTTTTGTGACTCTTCCGGCCGATGCTGCAGAACCATCCACTCCTCAGATTGCACCTACACCCACCTCTGCTCAACCTACCACTGCTCAGGCCCCACATGCTACTCCAGTAGTCTCAAAGCTTGGTCTATTGGCCCAACATGCGAATGCAAAAGTTGACCAACTTTTGAAGACTTTGCCTAACTTGATCAAGCAAGCACTCACTCCCATGCAAGCGGCCGTGACAGATATTTAGCAGAAGCAATCACCATATATGGAGCGTTTAAAGAGAATTGAGTTGCGAGTGGAGAAGTTAGAGAGAGGTGATGTGAGTGGACTGCCCGAACTCAAGAAGGATGTTGGCTCTATGAAGGTTGAGTTCCACAAGATGCAAAATTTTGAATTCGATCTTTCATCCCTCCTTCCCTCGGAAGGTGATCAGGGTGCAGGCACAACTCCTACAGACTTGGGACTCGATTTCTGTACTCTGATGTCTGATCTTGTTCTTCCTACTCCCGTAGGTTGTCATACCACAGCTCCCACTAGTTCTATTAACATTTCTTCTGATGGGGAGACCGAAGGTTCGGGTAAATTGGAGGGTGATGAAGAGGAAGATAATGAGGATGAAGGCGATGGTTCAAAGTTTTCCAGTGATGAAGCCCCTCAGGATAAGGGGAAGAAGTTTTTTGAGGTTGTTGTTGCCGACAACGTAGAAAGGGTAGAGATACAGATTTCCCTTCAGCGATATTTGATAGATAGAGGGGGTTCTATAGTTCCTGTATCCTCCACATCTACAGTAGGTGCATACAGTAGCTCACAGGTGCCAGCAGATGATGTTAGACCTCCAGCACCAACTCCAGCTGCACCGCCAGTTCCCTCTCCTGCCTCATATCAGATCCCAGCGGAGGAGATCACACCTCAGACTGAGCCATTGTCAGTTCCTCCAGCCACATCAGAGGGCAATCCCTCCGGCACTCAGCTGGTTTCCGACTCCAAAATCACTTAGTGTGCCTCATGGAGCTACCCCTCAAACTTTATTCTTTATTTATATGCATTAGGGACAATGCATCCTTTTCAGTTGGGGGTGGCGGGTAGCATTATATGACTTTTTGTGTATATAGCTGGAAACTAATGCACTTAGGCATATCGTGAATCTGTATACATTGGTATAACTTTGGCATATCGGTGTTTATTTCATTTTTGTTAATATCAGTTTTTTTCGCTTGTATTAATACTAGTAATTAGGAATCAATTCCACTTGGTTTTTATTTCTTTTTTTGGTTCTTTTCTAGAGGTGTAATAGTAGAATCAGGATTATAGGTGTAAATCATTGTGACTAGTTTGGTGTAATTGCCTAGTATCAAGCATATGTATCTGTACATAGCACATACCCTTCTACAATCATTTTTGTCGACTTTTCCCAATGATATATGGATTGACAACTTTCTTAAAGGAATTAGTCTATGTGATCAACTTTGTGAATCTGAGGCTCGCTCTGTGACTCTATGGCAACCCAGAGTTATACTTGTGTATGATGAAAGCTTTGAGTTGCCGAGTGTTTACTTGGAAGTGTCAAATTATGTGAATGAAGCAGCTCATGTACCATGTGGGTGAGAGTTCTCTGTGTGTACATAATTCTTGTGTTTACTTCTATCATGTAGAACTTGCCAGGTTAGTCTTTCAATACTAATGATAGTATGTTTGGTTGGAGGAATGATCTTAGGCATTTGTTGTGTTATTTGCAAAACCTCTTTAGCCTTTCAAGCCTACCCATTGCATAAATGATACCACTAATACCCAATTTGAGCCTTTAAACCTTTCTTTGGCCAACTCATTACAAACCTTTCCCGTTTTGAAAAACAATTCCCTCTCTTGAACCCGTCCCTATTTGAACATTGAGAATGAGGCTAAAAGCCTAAGTTGAGGGTAATATCAAAGTGGAGATCGATAAGGTTGTACATTGAGTTTAGGACAACATGCCTCAAAAGAGTTTTTGAAATTGTTCACGCTCAAAAAAGAAAAAGTGTTAAAAAGCAAAAAAAATGCTTGTATGTTTACAAAATGTAGTCTTGAACAACAATTGAAAGAGGTATGTAAGGTAGCTCTATATCGGAAGCTAGATGAATAAAGGGATATGGGGGTTTGAAAAGAAGTGCAAAACAATGGTAAAATGTGATTAGTGTTCAAAGAGGGTGAAGTCACTTGTACCCAAATGTTATTCCAACCCATCCCTGAACCTACATTACAAGATGAAAAGCCCTTATGAGACCTCCAACCGCACATTCTTGAACAAGCAAAGAATTAAAATAAGGGCAAGCCTATGGTATGACATATCGTAACACATGAAGTTCCTTCTGAGAGTGAGTGTGTTTATAGATTATCCCTTTTTGCTGTCCTTGTAAATATCGTGATTCTGGGACTTTATTTCTGGTGAGGGTATATGAACTTTGGAGTTGAACAGAAGTTGAGATTTTTGAGTCAAATGAAAGTGCACTCAGCTGATGTAACATCTTTTCTCACTGTTTGAGGCTCAGAGTTCACATGTTGATTAGTTTTCTCTATACATACTATGAATGTAGGAAGGGTAAAGAAACTGTGAATGCATGCATGAATGACGAGCAATGAACACCATCCTGAGTCACTAATATTTCGTGTTTGTAAATAGATTTTAAATAGGCTAATTACGTTTTAGCTGCTTGAGGACAAGCAAGAGTTCAAGTTGGGGGTGTTGATGTCCCGAAGAATTTCGGCACATTTAAATACTAATTGCTTAGATTCTAGCTTGTGTTAATGCAATTATAACTAGGACTCATGTTGATTTGCTTTTTTTATAGCACAAGAGGAAGGGAAGACCAAGGATATGAAAATGGAAGCAAAAAGAGAAGAAAAGAGCTAAATATTGCACAAAGGCTGATCTGCGGCCCATTCTGTGGTCGCAGATCACACATGCAGACCGTATTTCAAATTGGTCAAATCGCAAAACAAAACAGAGTTTGGAGCTAAAATTCACATCAAGAATGAGGCGCACTCTATGACCACAGAATCAACATGCAGACAGCAAATGTACCGCAGAACAAATAAGAAGAAAACTGAGGGTGAAAGATGCGATGCAATCTGCAGCCACATAACTCAAATGTGGACCCCATAACGGAAATGCGATGCAAACCTGACAACTAGGGTTTTGATTATGTGGAGAAGCTGATCAATATGCGGACTGCATATTTGTTCTGCGACAAGAATGCGGCCGCAGACGTGACCTGAAAGGGCAATTTTGTCCATTTTTTGTCCTGAATTTTGTCCCCCTATAAATAGTTTTAAGAAGCCTTTGTAGGTTCAGCTTGTCTTCCTTTTGAGCTACATTCCAATACATTAATATTCCCTCTTTTTGGAAGCTTTTGGGTGAAGATTCTCTTCTTTGTATGCATTTATGACATTTAATATTAGTTGGTTTTTGTGTTTTAGCATGTGTAGCTAACTTTAAATACTTGTGGACCCTAAATGGGTGTTATGTTAACGGGTATTTAACATTGAATATATGTATAATGGTTGGTTGATATCTATTTACTTCTCATTCTTCATTTATTGTTAGTGGTTGCAAAAATTAACAAAAGCCATTAAATTCTTTCTTTGCTTGGGAAAGTGGGTTAGAATTTGGTAGAAGTAAATATCAATGACTCGGGGCTTTAAACCTTGTTTGATAAAATTGCTTAGGAATAAGTGGTTTTAATAGGCATTTATTGATGATTCTTCATTGCAGCTCTTTTATATTTGAAACAATTACGAAGAGGAAATACTACTCATTTATTGGGAAATAGTGGGTAGTATCTTAGACATCATTTGCATATCTAAAGAACCTTCCATTAGAAATATATCATATTAACATCTGTTGACATTACACTTCATTAAAGGGGACACAACCTTGGTTGCTTTAATCTACTTATTTACTCATTAATTGTTAAAATTAGTTTCTTCTTCAAATCAAACACCATACATACTCTTGTTACTATAAACCATTCTCTCTTGTTACTATTGACTTAATAGAGATAGAACTTTAGTCGAGCAACACACTGAACAAGTAACCCTTTCACACCTATCCCCTGTGGGATTCAACCCCAACCTTGTTGGGTTATTATATTTGATATCAACCGCCTTAAACTATATATTACAATGTAATTTGCGCGTATCAAATTTTCCTATGAAGAAGGCTAGGATACACACTAGACTATCCATGGTGGCCAAGACTTTAATGGAAGGAATCGACGGGCAGTCTTTCAGCATAGTGCCTATGATCATACTGAAATATATCGAGCCTTGGGAAAGTGTCAGCAAGAGTCTGCTACTTCAACTCTAGCTCATAGAACACCTTCAGAAAGGCGACTATAGACAGGAAATCATATGCATGGATTGGGATGACCATATCGCTTTTTATCACCCAAAGAGAACGAACTTCATACCCAACATGTTCCTCAGCCGGAGGATGCTAGTGGATGGGTAGGGTTGTTCGAGAATCTAAAGGAAGAGCAAGTTTAGTGGATGTTCGAGTGGTTCCCAATAGGGGAGTTCATAGTCTGCTCTCGGGACGCGCCATTTCTCATACTCATCGGTCTGAGGGGAACTCATCCTTATGTCCCTCTCCAGGTCATGAGGCAAGCTGGAAGAAAGTATATCGTACCCTGGATTGAGAAAATTAGTCATTTCACCGGTGACTTTCAAGATGATGATAGCCCGCACAAGTGTCACGCTCAGCATATGTGGCACTGCAAGCTAGTCATAGAGAAGAGGTCTCTTGAACTAGACAAGTATCATGTTGGGTGTGTACCGCACTACACGGGTTGGTTGGAAGATGATCACATTAGTTTGGGTCGTCCAGGATTCGTCCATGTCATAGGATTATTGATGAGAAAACTGAAGCGCAAGTCAAATACAATCAACTGTGCAAGAGAATATGAGAATGCGAGAATGAACATTGGGAAATACAAGAAGCCCACGAGAAGCTGATCAACAAATAGAAGGATATGGCTGTCAACACTAACAACCGGGTGAGGTATCTAGAGCGAGGTCTAGTAGAGTTGGAAGGAAAGTTCTTGAAAAGAATCGAAGACTGCCAGAATGTCGAGGGAAGTGCAGGCGGACATCTGGCCCGAGCCTATTTGCTGTTAGGAATGCTCGAGTTGATGTAGTTGTACGAGGGAGGCAAGAGTACCGAATCTGGGAAAGGTTCTTCTGGGACCAAGTAGCTAGGATTTTATTTCCTGTTTTCTTAATGTAATAAGGCCACTGGCCATTAGTGACGTCTTTATCATTCAGTTGTTTTGTTTTTATCTATAAAATGAGGCATTTAGCATTATAAGTTATTCAAATTTAATTTATCGCTAGGCCTACCTCGGGCAAAACAAAGCACCCAAATTAGGAATTGATTTATATTCCTGCACAATGTGTTTAAATATCGCAATATTATTTATGATAACCCGCACTAACTTGTTACCATTTGTTTTTCTTTTATTTTTTATTCCCTTCCCCAAAGGTTAGTTCGTGCATTCTGGCATCATCAGCATACTCAACAAGATCCAAGGGTCCTCCACCTCCTCCTCCCCCAAGTCCTACCAGAAACAGGAACAAAGGCAAAATGGGAGATATAAGCGCTAGAAAGGAACTTAAGGACACTTCTCAGAATGCTTCAATTGCCAAGGAGATTGCTACTCATCTGGAGAAAACTTTGCTAAGATTTCGAGAGGAATTGGACCAAGTTAGAAACCTGGAAAGCCTTTCAATCAATCTTGTCGCTCCTGGTATTAACACCAGAACCCCACACCTCCACAAAACACCCCACAATCCCTAAATTTTCGTGGCATCTGGATCGGGATACCCCGACATAATGAAGATTGGATCATTTGTTTCGGGGTACCGCCATTGTCACGGAGTATGGGAAGGACGCTCCAATGCAACCCACTCATAACACTCCACTACTCATTCCTGAACCACAAAATACCACAAAAGGCCATAGAATTCCTATCTTTGTGGACACTATACCGCACTACAGTCAGCCAATCACAAGTGCAGTCGAGTCAGATGACAAGAGCTCCCTCATTTAGAATTTGGCCGCTGAGATCAAGAAGTTAACTAGTCGGGTTCAAGGTTTTGAAGGTAACAAAGGTGTCGAAGGGTTTAATTACAAAGATCTCTGTGTTCATCCATATGTTGAGCTCCCGGAGGGTTACAAACCTCCCAAGTTCGAGATGTTTGATGGTACAGGTGATCCCAGGGTCCACATGAAAATGTATTGTGACAAGTTGGTAGGGGTCGGAAGGGATGAGAAAATCCGCATGAAGTTGTTCATGACAAGTTTGAAAGGTGATGCTTTATCATGCTATATTAGCTAGGATGCAAAGAAATGGACTAGTTGGGTGAACATGGCGTCTGACTTTATGGACCGATTTAGGTTCAAGATGTATTATGTATCCAGAATCTCAAGAAGAATCCCACATAGACCTTTCGTGAGTATGCTACTCGTTGGAGGTCAGAAGTTGCTAAGGTAAGACCGGGCTTGGATGAAGGATAAACGAACAGGTTCTTCGTCCGTGCTCAATATCCGCAGTACTATGAGAGACTGATCCTAATAGAGGGCCAAAATTTCTATGACATCATCAAGTTGGGAGAAAGGATTGAAGAAGGAATAAAAAACCGTATGATCACTAACCTCGAGGAATTGCAAGCTACCAACAAGGCTTTATAGTCCGGTGGCTCGTCAAAGAAAAAGGATGTAAATTACGTAATGGCTGCGCAAAGGAACAATTCCCCTATGAACCTACCCTAAACTATCAACCACCATCACCCACTTACCAAATTCCACCACCCATCTACCAATCACCTCCACCACCCACATATCAACCTACCTCACCCAGATATTCCCAACCCGCACCTGTATACCAAGCATACAACTCCCAACCTTCTTACTACCCATCACCACCTACCCGCCAAAACTTTCCTCAGCCCAGACCAAATTTCGACCGTAAACCTCCCAGGAAATATACCGCCAAAGTCGAACCAATTGACCAATTATATGAAAAACTCAAAAAAGGTAGTTATGTTACCTCTATCCCAGCCGTAACTCCAGAAATCCTTCCCAATGGATCAATCTAAACAAGACTTGCGCATACCATTCCGGGATGAAGGGCCATACCATCGACGAGTGTCACTCGTTGAACGACAAGATCCAAAATTTGATTGACAACAAGATCATTAAAGCACAGGAGCCCAATCCTAATGTTCGCAACAACCCTCTGCCTAACCACAGGGGTGGAGGCATCCGTATAATCGAGATTGAAGATGATTGGGATCCCAAAGGGTCAATCGGTTTGATAGTTGAAGGAGACGAACCTAAGAAGCCGCCAATTACCCTCAGTCCCATTATTGTTTAGATTCAGCCCTCTGAGGGCGATGTGGTAAATGTGTCTTTGCCACTCAAGTTTGAAGCACGTTTTACAAAGGCGCCAAAACCAATTGAGGTTGAGTTCGAGGTTCCAAATGCGCATGCACCGTTTGAAGTTATTGTGTTACCTCCCAGGGTACCAATTCTAGTCTCCATGATGGACGTGATCCCGTTCAAGACAAATGCTATACCTTGGGATTACACCATTCAAGCTAGAAGGAAAGGAAAGACATATATTAGGGAAGCAGCCGCACAGGGCATGACTAGGATAGGAAGGGTATACACCCCGAAACATTTAGCTGAGTCCAGCAAGCAAGCTTCCGGGCGGGTAGTTATAACTGGACCCTTTGATCATTGGAAGAAGGTACAAGCCAAAGAGTACTTAGTCATTGAGCAACCAAACAAAATGCCATCATAGATTTCTATTCTGGCTCTTCTGCATAGCTCTGAGGCATATAAAAAAGCCTTAATTAAAATACTGAGTGAATCTTATGTTCCCAGCGACATAACAGGAGGAGAAATGGAAAACATCGTGGGGCAGGTCCTGGAAAGCCATAAGATCACCTTCCACGAGGATGCGTTATCACCGGAAGGGCTCGGTCACAACAAAGCATTGCAAATCACTGCGCAATGCGAGGACCACTTTATCACCAGGATTTTAGTCGACAGGGATCCAACCTCAATATTTGTCCATTGATAACTCTCAGGACATTGTGTAAAGGATTGCATGAGGTCAAAGATAGAGCTATCACTGTCAAAGCTTTTGATGGATCTCCGAGGTTTACCATTGGAGAAATTAGCCTATGACTACAGATTGGACCCACCTAGTTCGATGTTGAGTTCCAAGTCATTAACGTGCCAACATCCTACAATTTGTTGCTGGGACGACCCTGAATCCACGTCGTAGGGACTGTAGCATCAACTTTGCATCAAGCTATAAAATTTAAATGGAATCATTAGGAAGTAATCGTTCATGGCGACAGTAGCAACCCAATATACAGTCGCCATGCCATCCTGATGATCGGAGGAAGAAGGAGAATAGGTGGAGAAACATACTACCACATCGAGCGAGTCAACGCTATAGACAAAGACAAGTGGTGGGATAAAAAAATTGAGAGCATTTTGAAGTGGAGCGGATACGATCCCCCAAAAGGGCTTGGAAAGAATCTCCAGGGCATCACCATGCCTATCAAGTTGAAGAAGCATGGTACCACTTTTCGACTGGGTTATGAATATACTTGGGAGGAGTTTAACCACTGGTCGCCACCATGGCGCGCTCCCTACTACCCAATGGAGCACCCTCTACCGCAGTTAGAGCAGACCTTTCAGCCAGCTGATGTCATATATGGATCAGAGGAATATGAGACACTGGCAATAATGAAGAACCTGTTTCTGTAGGATGATATGGATTGTTGTGTTATCTTCGAGGAGGAAGGCCCTTCAATTCAAACAGTGAACCGAGGGGAACACCTCACCAATTGGTCTGTCCAGACCATCGGAGTCATGAGAGTCTCGGGGTAGCAAGGCTAAACAACGCATATGCATCGCCATTTATTTTTTAGTTGATATTACTTTTCCTCATTGTCTTTACTTTTGAAAAGAGCTCCGATGTTTCAATCAATTATGAGTTTAATCAAAAGCATTTTCTGAGATTATCTTTATATCTTGCTCTCATTACTTTTCTCTACCATTTACTTTATTTTACGCAACATTACTATTACATATCCTGATGATGAACCAACGACTGTAACTTGCAACGAGATGATGTGACAAACGGACATAGATTCAGAAGAGGATGAAATAGCAGAAGAAGTTGTCATAGAGGTCGAGAATTTTGAGAACATGCCTAAGTCCAACTTGGACGAAACTAAGGTTGTTAATCTGGGAGATTTAGAAAATGTCAAGGAAACACGTATCAGCGTACACTTGTAACAACCAGAAAAGAAGAAGTACACATATTTCTTAAAAGAATATGAGGATAGCTTCGCCTGGTCGTATGATGATATGACCGGTCTCGGCACATCCATTGTAGCTCATAAGTTGCTGACAGATCCTGCGTGCCCACTGGTAAAACAGAAACTCGTAAAGTTCAAGCCAGACGTGAGTTTGAAAATCAAAGAAGAGGTTACCAAGCAAGTCAAAGCCAGGGTTCTCAAAGTCGTAGAGTATCCAACATGGTTAGCCAACATCGTGCCAGTACCAAAGAAGGATGGGAGGTCAGAGTCCGTGTCGACTACCGGGATCTCAACCGGGCCAGTCCTAAGTACGACTTCCCTTTGCCAAATATAGACATATTGATTAATAACTGCGCCAAACATGAGCTACAGTCATTCATCGACTGTTTTGCGGGATACCATCAGATATGGATGGACGAAGAAGCTACAGAGAAAATGGCATTCATCACACCGTGGCGAATGTACTATTACAGAATGATGTCGTTCGGTTTGAAGAATGCCGGTGCTACCTACATAAGAGCCATGACCACCATCTTTCATGATATGATACATAAAGAGATCGAGGTGTATTTGGACGACGTCATCATTAAATTCAAGAAAGTTGCAGATCTCATGGAAGATTTGAGAAAATTCTTCACAGAATCCTGCCAAGTGTGCATTCAGGGTTCCTACTGGAAAGTTATTGGGTTTCATTGTGAGTCTCCGAGGTATAGAATTGGACTCGTCAAAGGTCAAAGCCATTCAAGAGTTGCCGCCGCCAAAAAATAAGAAATATGTAATGAGTTTTCTGGGAAGACTGAACTATATCAGCCGATTCATAGTTTAGTCCACTGTCATTTGTGAACCCATCTTCAAGATGCTAAAGAAGGATGTTGCCACTAAATGGATTGATGATTGTCATGGGGCCTTCGACAAAATCAAGGAATATTTGTCGACACTGCTAGTCTTGGTTCCACCCGAGCCAGGGAGACCTCTATTGCTTTATCTTGCAGTATTGGATGGAGCATTTGGGTGTGTTTTGGGACAACAAGATGAAACGGGGAGAAAGGAGCAAGCCATCTACTAGCTCAGCAAGAAGGTTACCCCGTACAAGGCTCGGTATTCCTTATTAGAGCGCACTTGTTATGCTCTAACCTGGGTAGCTCAAAAACTGAGGCATTACTTCTGCGCTTACACACTTATCTCATGTCCAGGATGGATCCATTGAAATATATATTTTAGAAGCCCGTGCCTACCGGCAAGCTCGCCAAATGGCAGATACTGTTAAGTGAGTTCGACATTGTTTATGTTACCCAAAAGGGAGTCAAAGGACAAGCTCCGGTAGATTACCTTGCCGAGAATCCTGTAGGAGGATACCAACCTCTAAAGACATATTTTCCTGATGAAGAGATAGCTTTCATAGGAGAAGACATTGCAGAATCCTACGATGGTCGGAGGATGTTTTTTTACGGAGCCGCAAATTTCAAAGGAGTCAGTATAGGAGCAGTCTCGGTATCAGAAACTGGTCAGCATTACCCAGCATCCCATGCACCAACAACATGGACGAGTATGAAGCCTGCACCTTAGGGCTCAAATTGGCAATCAACATGAACATTCAGGAACTATTAGTGATCGGAGACTCGAACCTACTCATACATCAAGTTCAAGAATAATGGGCAACCAAGAATTCCAAGATACTCCCCTATCTACACCATGTACAGGAGTTGAGGAAAAGATTCTGAAAGACGGGATTCCAGCACGTTCCCAGAACACAAAATGAGTTTGTCGATGCCTTAGCCACTTTATCTTCTATGATCCAGCATCCAGATACAAACTTTATTGATCCCATCCAGGTCAAGATTCATGACCAACCATCTTATTTTGCTCACGTCGAGGAAGAAGACGATGAGAAACCTTGGTGACATGATACTAGAGAATACTTGACAATAGGAGAGTACCAAGAGCTTGCCAATGCTACTCAGAAATCCACACTTCGGAGATTGTCCAACAACTTCTTTCATAGAGGAGGAATCCTATGTAGGAGGACTCCCGATATGGGATTATTAAGATGTGTCGAGGCAGGAAAAGCAACCAAATTACTGGAGGAAGTGCACGCAGGGACCTTCATGCCGCATATGAATGGTTTCGTATTGGCGTAGAAGATACTCCGAGCTGAGTATTTTTGGATGACTATGGAAATGGGTTGCATCCACTATGTATGGAAATGCCACTGTTTCCATATACATGTAGATATGATAAAAGTACCTCCAAATGAGCTTACAGCTACAAGCTCACCATGGCCGTTCGCCGCTTGGGAATGGATGTTATTAGACCAATTGAACCCGCCGCATCAAATGAGCACATGTTCATCCTAGTTTCAATTGATTACTTTACCAACGGGTTGAAGCAGCATCATACAAAGTCGTCACCAAGAAAGTAATAACAGATTTTGTCCATGATCGTATAGTTTGTCGGTTCAGGATTCCAGAATCAATCATCACCGACAATGGTTCAAATCTCAACAGCAACCTGATGAAGGCAATGTGTGAAACATTCAAGATTAAACACAAGAACTCTATGGCTTACAAACCTCAAATGAATGGAGCTGTAGAAGCAGCCAATAAGAACATCAAGAAGACACTAAGGAAGATGATCGAAAAGCACAAGCAATGGCATGAGAAGTTGTAGTTCGCCTTACTGGGTTATCGTACCATGGTCTGCACATCGACCGGGGCCACTCATGTTGGTTTAAGGTACAGAGGCGGTCATTCCTGCTGAAGTAGAAACTCCCTCCTTGAGGTTCATACAAGAAGCAGAGTTTGACGGTGTAGAATGGGTCGAAAATCTCTACGAGCGATTAGCCCTTGTAGACAAAAAGTGAATGAATGTTATCTGTCACCATCAATTATATCAAAATAGAATGTCCAGAGCCTTCAACAAAAGAGTTAAGCCAAGGAAGTTCACGCCAGGACAACTGGTATTGAAAAATGTATTTTCGCATCAAGATGAAGCAAAAGGAAAATTCTCTACCAATTGGAAGGGCTTGTACATGGTTCATCGGGTTCTAACTGGAGGAGCCCTTATTCTCGCAGAAATGGACGGAGAAGTCTAGCCGAAGCCAATCAACTCAGACGCAGTAAAAAGATACTACATTTGATCATATGTTTTTCTTTCATGATGTAATTTGAACTATGCCTGACCTTATTCCCATTTAAGAGGGGATACGTAGGCAGCCCAATGGGTTCGGTCACACTTTAATGAAAATTCCCCATCTTCCCCCGCAATTGGAACTGGGGCAGAATTTTAAGGAGGACCCTCAAAATTCCGAAAGAAGTTTTTCAGTCTTTTCATCAACACCAACATAGTAAACTAGGGCAGAATTTTGAGGTGGACCCTCAAAATTCTGGAATCGATCCATGTTCAATTGTTCAGCACAACCTTCAGCAGCACCAGCCCAGTAAACTGGGGCAGAATTTTGAAGAGGACCCTCAAAATTCCAGAGCAAGCAAGGTCGCCACATCTTGAATCACATTGCCGTTGTTGGTTCATCCAATTGTATATTTGTGTTTGCATTTACTAAGTCATGCACAAATATCATTTGCATCACCAACGTTTAGCAACGCTACCCCCGTGATACGCGACGCCAAGAGCTAGAGGATACGAACTAACGTCCCCTCTACAAAACTCACAATTTTTCTTTGGATGCATGAATACAAGCCATAAATTAAAGTACATTCGCTCTTCAGAATCGAAACCCTCCAAAGGGTCACTATCCACACCCAACATTCCCCAGCAGTCCTTATATCGCAAATCGCCTACCAGCTAAGAGAACTTACTACTATTCATTCTTTTACATTCTTGCATTGCATAAGGCTATTATCTGTCTTTAGAGACTAAGCTCTGTCTCCATCTGCATTTTTTCATAAGTCTACTCTCTGCCTTCTAAGGTTAAGATCTACCTCCATATTTCATAAGGCTACTTATCTGCCTTTCGAGACTAAGCCCTGTCTCCATCTGCATTTTGCATAAGGCTACTCTCTACTTTCCGAGGTTAAGCTCTACCTCCATCTTGCATAAGGCTACTTATCTGCCTTTCCATACTAAATTCTATCTCCATCTGCATATTGCATAATGCTATTATCTGTCTTTCGAGACTGAGCTCTATCTCCATCTACATTGCATAAGGATACTTATCTCCCTTTTGAGACTAAACTCTGTCTCCATCTGCATTTTGCATAAGGCTACTCTCCGCCTTCTGAGGTTAAGTTCTACCTTCATGTTGCATAAGCCTATTATCTGCCTTTCGAGGTTAAGCCCTACCTCCATCCCGCAAGGCTGAAATATCACCATCTGCATTTTTAAAGTCACATTCGACTGAAATATCACCACCTGCATTTACATCTTTACTTCGGCTGAAATATCGCCACCTGCATTTAAGCTCTTACATTTGACTGAAATATCACCACCTGCTTTTTAAATTCATGCTCGGCTGAAATATTGCCACTTGCATTCTAAATTTACTCTCTGGCTGAAATATCGTCGCCCTTTGCATTCATTTGGCTGAAAGATTGCCACATTCTCTTTGTTGAAAGATCGCCAACTTATTCAAAGGCATCATAGTTAGAGGCACCATTTGCATATCCCAAGAATATCATTTCATGGCCTGCAAACCCTTACATTTATGTTCTTCATGGCCCAGGACATCATAGTCTGAGGACGTCATCCTAATCGTCCGAAGACAGCATTCATGGTACAACGGGAACTTGCATCACGTTTAAATCATGCAATATATACGCACATCACCCATTTGCATGTACGCTGGCTGGCTCATGTTTGTCTCGGAAGGAGCAATCCCGCTCAAGTTCTTCGCAGCCTGTCTGATTCCAAGCACCCTCTCAAAGCTAACCATTGCGTCCATCTTTTCGAATTTCCATCGGCATATTCTATCAATGGTTCTTGAACTACATATAGACTATTTCCTGTAAAACCAGGGATATGTAGGCATCTCAAAAACTAGAGCGCGGTCAAAATCCTTTTATAATCGTCGTTTCCGATCAAAATTGGTCATCTTATCTTTATCTGACAACTCTTTCATCCTCCTCGGGTAAAGAGGGGCAGTTGTTGATACTCAATTTTTCCCTATGTATTTTTATACTCAAAATACTTTCAAAATAGCATGTATATGTATACATAAGCATACCAAAAGGTTTGGTATTTTTTCCAAATTTTTAAGATTTTTAAAACCAATTTATGGCCTATTTTGCACTATAAAATCCAATAATTATTACCAAAACGTATCATTTTTGGTGAATAATTTATGTTATTCTCATATTTACTCAAAAATATAATTTACATAATTTTACTAGTCCATTTGGTATTTTTAAACTAAAGTTGCATGAAATTGTAATTTTTGTCTATTTCTCGATTTAATAGCATTTTTAATCACAAAATCATTCCCAATAATTTTAATTAATATTTGCATATTTTTTATCAACCCAGTACTTTTAATATTATTTTTAAACATTTTTTGCTATTTTTATAAATTCAAAAAGGAAAAGTGGCTATTTCAATTTTGACCTCATTTCCTTTCAGTTATAACCTGATTTGCACCCTACTCCCCCCCCCCCAATTAAATGACCCAATTTCATTTCCTTCCCAACCAAGACTCAATTAAATGAACCCGTCCAGACTCCATTTTAAATTGTGGTTGTTGATTGTTTTAATCAACGGTCCTCATTTGCCCTTTCCTTTTTTAACATAGCCGACCCCCTAACCATAATCATTCTCACAAAGCAGACGCCTTTGAATCCCTTCATTCTCTCAAACTCTCTCAACTCCTCTCCAAAACCCTAACCCCTTCCCACCGGTTTCTACCTTATGTCACCGGAAACCATGGCATTTCAGTCCCTGGGTGACATGTACTCACCCCCACGTGCCCTTATACTCATGTTACATGAAGTTTCAAGGTCCGGCCTAGAAGACCCTAGCTCAGGTTTCCTCCAAATCAGGTTCTATGACCATCTTCGGCTCATCTCCGGCGTGTCCTAGCACTTCGAGTTCATCTCGGACTCGTTCGACTCGGACCAGCCCTTTCCAGGCCTTTCTCATTTTTTAGGGTCCCTCTGAAACCCTATGCCATTTTGAGGTTTTCTTGTTCCTCTCTAAATGCACTTTAGATCTGTGCTATTTCATAGGTTCTCAAAGTATTTCTTACATCTTTTTCTATTTTTACTTTCAAAATTGTTCGTCTTCTCGAACCTACGGTTTCCTTGATTTTTTTCACTTGTTCTACTGTAATTTCTTACTGTATTTTGCTTTGATGTAACGCTTAAGTGTTTTCACTATGGTTTCAATGTATTTTTCTTTTACAGTATTTCCTCCTAGAGTTTCTAGTGATTTCCTTTACTGTGTTTTCTTTCATTATGCTTCCATGAAATGTTTAGGTTCCTTGGTTTTTTTGAGTTTACTTTGCTTGATTTTCTATGCTTTCATCTTTGCATTTAATATGTGGAGGAAACCCTGGATTTTGGGGATTGTCAACCACTTATGTGCGATTGTTTTTCTTCTTGTGTTGCTTCCTGTTTGATTTCAAAAACCCTAATTTTTAAGCTCGTCTCATGTTCTCTGATTCTTGCCAAGCTGCAAGATCTTCTGATTTCTCTCATGGCTATTTTCTTCTGTTTTTGATTGCATGACCACTCAGTTTGTTTAATTCTAGCCTCATATGTTTTAAGTTAGGCACTCTTTATAGTCAGACCTTTCTCTTTCAAAAACAACCCTAATTTTTTGGGATTGATTTCAGACCACCATTATGTGAGCTTATTTGATTCTTTCCTTGTCTAATTTGGACCTACTTTCTATTGATTCATTATTGAGTTCGAATCTTTAATTCCTTGATTTACAATGTGATAGTTGATTTACCTAAACCGTGTATTTTTAAAACTTCCCTTATGTATTTACCCTTCATTGCACAATGTGTATTGATTTTCTTTCCTTAAATAAAACCCTGCCTTTTACTATTTAAGTTCGATTCCTTAATTAAAGGAATTCCCCTCTCTTGATTGATTCTGATTGATATTGATTTATTTCTTACCTTACTTACTTGCATGTTTTCAAACTCTAAATACCCTACTCCTTTTCTTTAAAACACACGAACAACGGAGTTCAGAAACACACACTCAAAGCTCTCTTCTCGGCATTCTACTGAGCATTCTACACTGCCTACTTTTATACATTTGGGAGTTTTCTTGAGTTTATTCCTGTTTATTTCTGGTTATCTGTTTGCTGTTGTTAATCTGCTACCCTGGAATTATAATTGGTATGCCATTCTATTCTCTATAAGCATCCTTATTCAATTTCTCTGCTTCTACCCCTTTCTTTGTGTGTTCATTTATGCTTTCCTGCACAATTTAATTACTTTCAAGCATATTAATCTCGCTCCCATGTTCCCTCTATATGTGAGTTTGTCCTGGGTAATAACAACATTATGAATTGTTGTATGTTATTCAGGACTAGACTCTTTTTGATTCTCTACCCAACTGCTTCCCCATTCTCTTTCCCCTAATGTGCTGAGCTCTAACTTGGGTATGTATATGTCATGATCATCATTCAGGCCTAAGTTTGACTCTTTAATACTGTGCTCTTATTTGTCTGAATCTAAGTGGGAGGTTAGGGGTGTGCTAGTCTATGCCATGACTGGGTATGACCACCTCCTGCTGAGGTTTCTCTCTCACTTTAGACCTACTCCTAGCTCTTAAGTTCTACCCTCTATGGTAAGCCATGCTTAGGGACTCTAGAGTTCCCTCTGAACTTGGATGTCTAAGGGCTGGTAATTCCACACATTGCACTACTCTATTACAGCTGTCTATCTTGAGTGTAAGCATTGCATGGTCTTTTGAACCTTTGAAACATTGAAACACTCTAAGAGAAGGCCTTGGAATCTGGAATCCGGATTCGGTGAAACACATGTGTTGGATGTTAAAGGTTGCATTGATCCTACTCGGGTCTGACTTTAGTGTTGATGTACTTATTTCAATCTTTTTCTTTCCAGTTTTATAATAATTATGTAATAAAACTCAGGGAAAATATTAGTAAAGGGTGTGAGATAGGTTTATGTTACCTGCATAAGGCAAAGGGTAGAAATCCTACATATAGGTCTTTTATGCTTTGAATTATCTATAAATCATGCCTATAGGATTGTCTAATGCTTAAATCATCTAGTTACCATGCATATAGGACTTTTACTACTTTAAGTCACCTAGATAACATGTCTATAGGGTTTGACGTTTAATCATGTTGCAAATCATTAGAGATCCTGCCTATAGGACTTTAACATTCGCCTAATCAATTGCATATAAAAATCATGTTCATAGGAGATGCATATGCGTTAGGCAAACTGTAGGGTAACTAAACACTCATTTATTTATCAACTCTTTAACAGGCTTAAAATAAAACTCCATCTCAACTTGTCTAATTCGTTTTAAGCAACAACAGTCCATTAACTGGCCCTTAATGTCCCGATGTATTGTTTTTATTAAAGCCCTTGTAAACCAAAATGCTCTTTTTAAACTCTTCAAATTTGCATCTTTTTCTAAATAGTTCTTTTAAACATTCTACCTAAACGTTTTACTCAGTCCCTTAAATTGTCATTTAAAAATAGTCCTGTAACTCACTCTTTTTTTAAAACATTCCTGCCTCTAATAAATCTTTCATAACTCTTCTGCATTTTTTTACTCAAACAGTATGCTGATTTCAAATCCATTTACAAATTTACTGCAATCTTTACTCTCTTTTAAACTCTTCTGCATTAAGACCTCAATAACCTTCAATCAGACCCAAGGGGCTTGATGCAGACTTCCATCCAACTTTATGAGTCAAACTGATTTGTCCCCCTCTTAATTTCATAACTTTAAAGACCAAACATAAACTAATTATTATGTGATCTACGGGGTTTGTATGAGCCTTTGAGTGTTGCCCTGTACCCCATGTATTTGCTATCTGTTTTTTATCGACGCCTTAGTATTTTATCTTTTTAAACTCCATATACACCTCTATCCCATTTCTTCCCTTTTAGGATTAGAAGTCCAAATACCCCGGGACTGAAAGGTTGGGATGGGTATTAGCATGCAATAAGTAAACGAGACTAATCGCGTTTAAATACCTTAACAGGGAGGGTAGGATAGAATATGGAGATGATGATGGCGCGCTAATATCTCGTGTGAGAATGATTGTTGGGTATTGCACCGAATGATCCATATTATAGTTAAATCTAGGACCCCTTTTCCTGCTTTTTCCTTTATTTAAATTAATATTTTTTTTCAAACTAAGCTCTATTTTCACTTGTGCCTTTCTTCTTTCAAAATTGTCAACTTGTTTATATTTCTTATGTGCAAACTTTGCTTGTCTACTCCTACTCTTCTTATAGTCACTATTAAGCAAGGCCGGGAAACATACTAGTGGATCTTGAGGGGTGCCTAACACCTTCCCCTCGAGATAATCTCAAGCCCTTACCCGAATTTTGGTTTTCTGTCAAATCCTTCTTTGTTTCCCTAAAAGTGTCCTAATGCACTATAATCAATAGGTGGCAACTCTTCAAACTCAATATCCCAAATTTCCCAAAAGGCGGATAAAAGAGTCATTCCACCCATAATGTCATAAACCCGATTTCTCCTAAGAAAAAAGGGGGCGTCGACAGTAAATAGGGGATCGGGACTATAACTCTCAAATGACCGACTGGGTCGCTACATTCTCCCTATCTTGAAATAATTGTTTATACTCGAACAATCATAGAGACATACCTGAAGTGGTGAAAAGATGAGGATAACAGATGCACATATCCTGCTCAGTCTCCCAAGTCGCCTCCTCGGCCGACTAACCTCTCCACTGAACCTTCACTGATGTAATGTTCTTTGACCTCAACTTTTGAACCTACCTATCCAAAATAGCCATTGGCTCCTCAACATAGGATAGATCCTTATCCAACTAGACTGAGCTGAAATCCACATAAGAGAGTCTGCCGTGATACTTTTGGATCATAGAAACATGAAGTACCAGATGAACTCATGCTAGGCTGAGAGGTAAGGCAAGCACATAAGCAACCTCCCCAACTCGCGGCAACATCTCAAAGGCACCAATATACCTTGGACTCAGCTTTTCCTTCTTTCCAAAACTCATAACCCCCTTCATAGGGAAACCCAGAGCAAGACCCACTCTCCAACCTTGAATGCCACATCACAAACCTTACGATCTGCATAACAATTCTGTCTAGATTGGGCTGTGCGAAGTCGATTCGGAATCACCTTAACCTTCTCTAAGGCATATTGAATCAATTTTGTACCTGATAATCTAGCCTCATCCAGCTAAAACCAACGCACTAAAGACTGACACTGCCTACTATACAGAGCCTTATATAGTGCCATCTGGATGCTCGACTGATAATTGTTATTGTAGGAAAACTCGAAAAGTGGAAAGAACCGATCGCACTAACCTCTAAACTCCATCACACATACACAGAGTGTATCCTCTAATATCTGAATAGTGCGTTCAGGCTGTCCATTCGTCTGAGGATGAAATGTCATGTTCAACTGCACTTGAGTACCCACTCATGTTGTATGACCCTCGAGAACTGTGATGTCAATTGCGTACCCCGGTCAGAGATGATGGATACCGGTACGCCATGAAGCCTGACAATCTCAAAGATATAACTCGAGCTTGCTACTCGGAAGAATAGGTAGTCATTACAGGAATGAAATGAGCTAACTTGGTTAGCCTATCAACAATCACCCAAACTGTTCCGTGGAAGTCCAACAACGAAATCCATAGTAATCTGCTCCCATTTCCACTCATAAATCTCTATCTAATGAAGCAACCCATCAGGCCGATGATGCTTATACTTCACCTACTGGCAATTCAGAAAAAGAGCCATATACTCTACTATGTCCTTCTTCATTCTCCTCCACTAATAATTTTGCCTCAAGTCCTGATACATCTTTGCGGCACCCGGATGAATTGAGTACCGCGAATTGTGAGTCTCCTGGAGAATAAACCCACGCAAACCATCCATATTAGGCACACATAGTCTGCCATGCATCCTCAATGCACCATTATCCCCAAGAGTGACCTCTTTAGCATTATTGTGGTGGACCGTGTCCTTAAGGACAAGCAGATGGGGGTCATCATACTGACGCTTACTGATCCGATCATAAAGACAAGACCGAGATACCACACAAGCCAAAACTCAACTCGGCTAAAAAATATCCAATCTCACAAACTGACTGGCTAGGGCCTGAACATCCAATGCAATGGGCCTCTGTTCTGCTGGTAGATATGCTAAGCTCCCCAAATTCTCGATCAAACGAGTTAAATCAGCGGCCACCATATTAGCCTTCCCGAGATGGTATGAATGGTGATATCATAATCCCTAAGTAGCTCTAACCACCTCCACTGACGTAAGTTAAGATCCTTCTGCTTGAATAGGTGGTGCAGACTCATGTGATCAGTGTAGATCTCATAAGGGACACTGTACAAATAGCACTGCCATATCTTCAAGGCATGAACAATGGCTACTACCTCAAGGTCATGGACATGATAGTTCTTTTCATGCATCTTCAGCTGTTTGGATGCGTAGGCAATCACCCTATAGTCCTGCATCAACACCGTGTTGAGACCAACCCACAACATATCACAATATACATTATAAGATCCTAAACCAGAAGGCAATACCAAGACTGAGTTGTAGTCAAAGCTATATTAAGCTTTTGAAAGCTCTCCTCACACTCATCTGTCTATCTAAGCTGAATATACTTCTGCTCAGCCTGGTCAGAGGTGCTGCAATAGATGAGAATCCCTCAACAAACTGACGGTAACAACCCACCAAGCCAAGAAAACTCTGAATCTCTGTGGCTGAGGATGGTCTGGGCCAACTATACACTACCTCCACCTTCTTTGGATCCACCTTGATTCCCTCACTCCATACTATATGACTCAACCATGCCACTAAGTCCAGCCAAAACTCACACTTCAAATATTTTGCGTATAATTTCATTTCTCTCAAAGTCTGGAGCACAGCCCTCATGGTGCTGCTCATGATCCTGCTGAGTTCGGGAATATACTAGAATGTCGTTATTGAATACGATGATGAAAGAGTCAATATAGGATCGGAACACAATGTACATCAAGTGCATAAAAGTTTTTGGGGCATTGGTTAGCCCAAATGACATCACAAGGAACTCGTAGTGATATATAGAGTCCTGAAAGCAACTTCGGTATATTTGGCTCCTAAATCTTCAATTGATGATAACCTAAACACAAGTCAATCTTGGAAAACACTTTGTCACCCTATAACTTATCAAATAATTCATCAATACGAGGTAATGGATACTTGTTCTTCACTATGACTTTATTCAGTTGGAGAAATCAATACACACACACATAGAACCATCTTTCTTTTTCACGAACAATAACGAAGCACCCCAAAGTGACACACTAGGACGGATATAACCCTTATCAAGAAACTTCTATAACTGTTTCTTTAACTCCTTCAACTTAGTAGGAGTGGGCTGAGTGCTCGGCAATAAATCAATGCAGAAATCAATATCTTTATCGGGCGGCATGCCCGGAAGATCAGTTGAAAACACATCTGGAAAGTCCCTCACTATTGGAACTGACTTAATTGTGGGGGTATCAGTGCTGACATCTCTCATATAACGCATTACATCCCTTTTCAACTATTCATTGAGCTTTGTAAAATAAAATGACTCTGCTGATAGCATACTCTAAGATACCCCTCTACTCTAATCGTGGTAAACCTCGCATAGCCAGCATCACAGTCTTGGCGTGACAATCAAGAATAGCATAATGGGGTGACAACCAGTCCATGCCTAAGATAACATCAAAGTCTACCATGTTGCGCAATAATAAATCAGCTCTGGTCTCAAAATCACTAAAAGCAATCAACCATATCTGATACACATGGTCCAAAACAAGAGAATCTCCCACAGAAGTAGACAGATATATAGGGGACTCAAAGAATTCCGAGGTATACCCAAATACGAGGCAAAATAAGAGGACACATAGGAATGTGTAGAGCCTAGGTCAAATAATACCGCTCTATGACAAACTGGGATAATACATGTAATGGCAGAAGCAGAAGCAACTACCTCTGTACGATCAAGGAGAGCATATTATATGGCCTGGCCTCCCCTATAAGGAATCCTCTACCTCCCTGACCTCCACCTCGAGCTGGATGAGCAGGTATAGTAGCAGCTGGTGTTGTAACTATAGCTTGATGACCCGGTGGAGCATGATGGGGCTGAGATGTTTATAGAGGTGCACCCCTCCTAAGTCTGGGGCAATTCCTTATCATATGCTGAGTGTCTCCATACTCAAAACAAGCTTTTGGAAGGCATGGCTGTTGTGGCTAGCTTGGGCTAGGTGTACTGGACTAGCCACTGGGAACACCCCGTGTAGGAGGCACACTAGTCACTGGCAGTGCATAATAAGGCTCCTAGGGCCTAGAAGGAGTTGAAAATCCACTGGCTGCTAGAAGAGCTGAATGAATGGGGCGAATCACATAATGCCTACCATGCTGAGCTGCTGGGGCACGAGCACCAGAATAAGAACTAATCTCTCTAGACCTCTTGGCCTTTCTCTCTCCTCTCTATCCCAAGGAGCATGCCCTCCAATTTGCTGGCGATACTCACAACCTGGTGATAAGGAATATCTATCTCCAACTCCCTGTCCATACTAATCCGGATACTAGGGTGGAGTCCCTCAATAAACCATCAAACCCTCTCTCGAGCTGTAGTAACCAAGCCGGTGCATGTCGGGCCAAATCACTCAAATGGACTGCATACTCTAGCACAATCATAGCACCCTGGTGCAGCTTCTCAAACTTCACGTGTCATGAGTCCCTGGGGCTTTGAGGGACATACTTTCTCAAAAACATGTCTGAGAATTGAGTCCATGTAAGTGAAGCGGCCTCATCCGGACTACTTCGCTCATAAGCATGCCACTACTGATATGCTGCTCTTCTAAGCTGAAAGATGGTAAAAGAAATCCCATTTGTCTCCGCTACAGCCATAGTATGGAGAATACAATGACACTCCTCTAGAAAACCCTGAGCGTCATATGTAGTCAATCTGTTGAAGGTAAGTGGGTGGTACTTTTTGTAACTCTCAAGTCTGAGTTGCTCCATCTCAAAAGTAGCTGCCTAAGTCTTGTGTTGAACCGGAGCTACCAGCTATATAGGGATGAACGCTGGGAGCTGGTCGGCTTGGACCATCTGCATAGGAGTACGAGCTGCGAGAATTTGTGCCCCTCCCCCCGCCTGAAATGTGGTAGGAGTTAGTGGGATCAATCCAACCCGAGATAAGGTGCTGCATATGCTCAGGAACTGAGCTAGATTCTTCTGCAGGGCTAGCGGAGCAATAGGTACCTCAAGGGTATGTCCTCCAACTGGAGCTACTAGAGGCTCTTCTGTAGCAGCATGTGCGGATGCTTTGGCTATGCCACGTGGGTGTCCTCTACCTCTACCCCAGTCTTGGCCTCTAGCAACTTTAGCGGGGGCACGAGTGCTTGGTCGTCTCTGGTTGTACGTGCCCTCACCATCTGTGAGAGAATAAATATAGAAATTCAGAACTTTGAAGTAAAGATATCTTTGTATTAGTTTATATGAGTCCACCAAACTACAAAGTACTTAGTCCTCTATGAGTTTCCACTGAGAATATTATTGAGACAGTAAGGAAAGGAGATACGGGATTTTTACATGAAAAAATCTCACTCAAGGGGACAAAAACCACAACATACACTTGTAGGCTTTCAACTTAACTAACTTGTAAGAACTCTATTATAAGACATTTTGTAATGACTTTATTGCAAGACTTCAACTCAATTAACTTGTGATACACTAATCACAAGTCACTTTGTCACTCGCTAGTTACAAAGACTTCAATTTATGACTAACTCAGTCAGAACACAAACTCAGAAAGTTTATGGTTTTACAAAGAGGTTCCGAAGCAATGCTTCTAGCTAAGCAATTTAGGAATTACACTAAGAACAATCACAAAGTTACAACTCAACTAAGGACAACAAAATACAAGATTTAGGAACTAGTATGTAGTAGCACTTAACTTTGTTCTTCAAGCTCTTAAGAATTGAGTTCACTATTTGCAGAAGACTTGAATGCTCGAGGCAAAATATCTCAAGTGTTCAAGTGATGTTTTTTATATTACTCTTGTTAATACACCCTTGATGACATCACTTGAATGATATAATCACTTGGTAGGTCAAAGGCAAGTAACGGTAAAACTATTGCACTGTGTGTACTATTTCTGTAGTAGTTACTTTTTAGTTATGCATAGTTGAAATTCGTACTGCTATCCGGGAAACACAAGGGATCAGGTCCTAGTATTGTTTCTCCATTTACTACACTAGCAGCATCTTACATTAGCTGGAGTCCAGGTTGGAATCCGTTCATTTGTAATGTGTACCAAGTGTGTCAGGTTCCCTATCTGGTTCTTGACAGTAAGTTTGTTAGATTATCAAAAGATAAGGCAAATACATTGAAACCCCATCAATTTCCTCCTTTTTGATGATGACAAACTTAGACATTAATAACATGTAGTTAGAGCAAAGTTAACTAGGTGAAGTAACAGGAACTTCACACCCATGACTTTATGTTTCCCTCTTAGTCAGATCCTTATTTCAATTATACTTCCCCCTTTTGGCATCACTAAAAAGACACAAGTAGGAAAACAGCATAAAGAAGTCTAGCCTATCTAACTCATGCCACATATGTGTGCACAGCATGATAGAGAAGATAAACCGAAAATACAAGCAATGAGATAAAAAAATTGGATAGATTTTATATATAAGACATATGCCTTTACTTTAAGCAATGGAAAATTGGACTATTCAAAAAAGGGAGCAGTACTGATACATCCCAACCATATCAAAACAAAAGAAACAAAAAACATCAGCCAAATAATAAGAAAAAACAATCCAGAAACTGGTCACCGAAGGGATACTTGGGGGTACTAGGAATAGAGGGCTTGGAAGCTGCAGCAAGAGTTTGGAGAACTAGGTGCAGTTCTGCTTTCAGGTTCTCCACTTGTGCCTTGAGATAAGCATCTTTTTTGTCAAACGAGCCACTTCCTCATTTGACTCCAAAGCCCATTGGGCCTACTGACCTTCCAGGATAGCATTTCTAGCCTTCAACCTTCGAATTTCCTCAATTGCACTATTTTGAGCATTAATGAGTTGTGAGATGGTTGATGTACTGCCTAACCTCCCATTCTTCTCTATGCACTCACATTCTTCCAACGTTGTTTATGAGAAAGTCTACTTCTTGGTTCCTACCTTGACTTGCCCCAACGGCACCTTAAAATTAAACACGTGTGTAAGTAGAAACCCATATGGAAGACCATGATTACCATCTTTGAAGGTTGATACTTTTTACATGTGTTCGATCATGATAGCAGGTAGGTTGATAGGGTTAAATCCATCCAGTTGATCCATTAAAAATAGGCCAGACTTAGAGGTCATGGACCTCCTCTTAGCACGAGGCAATAGAACTTTGTTCACCAACTCGAAGAGCAACTGATAAATAGGGAGTAATGCCTTCTTATGAATTTGGTCCCCCTTTTGGTTAACATTATCCCTTACCATGGAATTCTTGAAATTATACTGACACACATCTTTCACACTAGACACATATCCGTAGGGACCTTTAGAATATCCCCAAGCAAACATACGTCAAACAAAATGTCCAGCCATTCATCATGGCACAGATATGGTCGGTATCAATGGGAAAGAAGCTGGCATAAAAGCTTTGAACTTTATCCTTGTACACTTTGGGTGCATCCATTTAGAATGAATGCCCCAATCATTGAAACTCAGACATTTTAAGAACTTGATGCATACCAACCATATCAAAAATTGTTAGGCCAAAAAAGCAACCCAGCAGGACCTTTTGGTGCCTTAATCGTTCTGAAGAAGAACTAGTTTCACTCCTCAATTTTTTCATTGAACCAGGTTCCATAATGGTTTCAGACTTTCATTTTCCCGATTTCATGTTGGACAATACGCTTTACGCTAGAGGGGGGGTGAATAGCGTTTTAAAAATATTAAGCGTTTTAGTGCGGAATTTAAAAACTTTGCAGAAATTAAAACAAGTGCAGTAGAATAAACTTACACAATGATGTATCCTGGTTGGCCACAAACGTGGTTAGTCCAGTCCCCGAGAGACTCTCTCGAGATTTCCACTAAACTTGTCAAGCTTACGGGTGCTTAACAAACCGTTACAGCTGAGGACACAAGCCTCACCTAGGTGCTCGGGGATCACAATCCCAAAGACTTCAATTGCTCGGGGATACCAATCCCAAAGACTTCAATTGCTCGGGGATAACAATCCCAAAGACTTCAACTGCTCGGGGATAACAATCCCAAAGACTTCAACTGCTCGGGGATAACAATCCCAAAGACTTCAACCGAGGAATCACAAGTTCCTCAACAAACGAGAATCGCAATTCTCTTACAAACACAAAACACACTCACTTTACAAAGCACTCCTTAATGAGTAGATATGAGTAGAAATAGTACGCTCAAGATCACAACAACTTAGCTCAATAGAATGGCTCTTCAAAAAGCTTTATGGATGAATGGAAAATGATGATCAATGTAAGAAAGCTTTTAGCAATGAAAATACTCAAAGTGTATATGTTGTTGTTGTGAAAACACTGAGTTGAAGCTGTATTTATAGGTGAGAAACTCAGTCTTACCGTTGTCTAATTGCCAATTAAGGATTGCTGAAATTACTCAGTGACAATCGATTGTCAAGACTAAACAATCGATTGTTTGCCTATCAGATCAAAAATTCAATCCCAGATTTTACGTCAACAATCGATTACTTCAAATCAATAATCGATTATTTATAACGTTAAGAAATCCTTTCCAATTTTTGGCATAAAACATCGATTGTCCGGAAATCAACAATCGATTATTTTAACAACGTTCAGAAAATCTTTTCCAGATTTTACGCAAAACATCGATTGTTAAATATCAACAATCGATTACCTGACGGTAATTGAAAATATATGACAACGGTCAGCTTCAACAATCGATTATCAAATGGGATAATCGATTATTAATTAATTTCAAAACTCTCTGTCTCATATATAATCGATTATCAAAAGCCACAATCGATTATCATTTTATTTAAAATCACTGGGAGACATTTTTCTCATTCTAATCGATTACCATTAGTTCATAATCGATTTTTATGAGTTTTGAAAACTTTGCCTCAGTTAACAATCGATTATCATAAGTACACAATCGATTGTTATGCAGTTTGCAAAAACCTGATGTTAACTGACTTACTCACAATCGATTATCATTAATTCACAATCGATTGTCATGCAGTCTTGGCTTAGAGATACTCGATTATCATAAGAACATAATCGATTATCTTAGCCCAGATTTTTGAGGCATGTTTGGAAAACATTTTAACAAATGTAAATATGTATAGTTTAAAATCATTTGACACTTAATTTAAATATGCATGATTTTGGAAAAATAATTTTAGTAGAGAAGCCATGTTATGAGCCAAGTTGAGGAATCAAGATCACAATTAATATTGACTCAATTATAACATTTCTAAACTTTGTCTTGAGCTTCTTGTAATGCATCCATTTTGTGCTTGTCCTTGAGCATTGCTGTATATCGCTTTTTGCTTTGTTTGACATTCATCAAAACCTACAAAAGAACACACGTTTAGTATATTGCATTTGAAACGTGTTTCCAACAATTTCCCCCTTTTTGATAATGGCAAACATAAGCGGGATATATGCAATAATTATTTTGATGATCCAAGACAAGTGTAAAGTATGCAATTTGATGTTCCCCCTTAATTCATGTTCCCCCTCACTTTAAGCATAAATGAAGTTGAGAGTGATATAGCATACTTCGTGATATCCCGTTTCTTCCCCCTTTTGCCATTAGCAAAAATATATAAGGGAAGAATATGCAAAAAAAACATATGAAATAAACAAAAGTTTATTTATTGGAAAATAACATTACATGGGTGGAGCCAAACACAATAAAACGAACGACAACTAACCAACCAAGGAAAAACAAATCAGAAACAACAATTTCACATCATCAAAAAGAACAACAATTTCATCATTCATCACCCCCATCCCCTTCATCATCATTGGGAGGCGCTTGATATGGCACCACCTGAGCATAGGCATAATGCACGTGATCAAAGTAACCATGGACCTCACGGGTTAATTGAGTAATTTGGTCAGAGATAGTCCGGAGGGTAGGCTCCTGAGAAGGATGAGCACGACGGGCTTGTCGATTTTGAGGAGGAGCGGGAGCATGATCACCATCATGATGAAAGGAAGACTCCGAAATTTCCCAGATTTTGGTGCTCTTTTTGAGAGAACCATTAGCAATATTGACCCCGGATGCTTCAAGAAATTTCATTATTAAGAGGGCATAGGGGAGAGGTATGTCATCTCTGGTGGCATTGAACATATGAGATTGAATAAGCTTGCACCAATTGATTTTAACACCGGTGATAATGGCATGAAGAAATTTGGCATCCTCTTGGGAAATGGTGGTGTGATTGAGTTTACGGGGTTTGAGAACACGAGTGATGAAATAGAGAATGAAACGATAATTCGGGTCCATACCCTTTATGGTGGGACGACGGGAAGAAGACTCATCATAGGCGACTCCGGCTTGGCGAAAGAGATTAGCTTCATCAATCATGTCCCCGGCATCATTTATGTACTGGTAGATGTCTTCACCATCATGCGGAATGCCGGCAATGAGGTGGAGGTTATCTTCAGAAATTAGAATGGAAATGCCGTTAACATTGGTAACGAGTTCACCCTCATCATCTTTGTGAAGGTTGGAGTAAAAAGCTTCAACCAGAGTAATGTTGTAGTAGGGGTGAGTAAGGAGTAGGAAATTGAAAAGTTGGCACTCTCTTAGCATATTCGCGGCTGGAATGAATGGTGCAACAAGAGCGTTTGTTGAAAAGCGAGGAGGGAGAATAAGGCGTTTCTCAAATTTGGTTAAGAAATGGGTGAGCTCTTCATCGGATTCAAAGAATAGAACCGATCCATCTTGATATGGATGGCGAGAAGAAGAAGCACCTTGTTTGGAACGAGCACGTTTGGAGTTGCGGCTTGACATTTTTTTTGAAAAAGATGTGCTAAAGATAACAAGATAATTTGATGCTTGGGAGGCTTGAGTGAGTATACAAGAGCATATGTGCAGCCTATATATAGAGAAGGAATGAATCTTACACTTATTTGAAAAGATTTGAAGAGATTTGAAGAGCTTTGAAGTCTGAAACGGTAAAAATAAATTCATTGACCGTTCAACAATCGATTGTTTGAATAGAATAATCGATTGTCATTAATGAAAATGATCTGACACATCGATTACACGCCAGAACGGTAAAAAATTTGAAAAAGATAGTCGATTGTCAAACTTGGTAATCGATTGTTTTTCATATTTATGACCTGACAGGAATCGATTGTAGAGCCAAAACGGTAACATAAGTTTAAAACAGATAATCGATTGTCAATATATAGTAATCGATTATTTCACTCACAGAGAGTTTGGATTTTGGCAAATAATCGATTGGCAGAACAAATAATCGATTGTTTGGAAGGGGGATGCTAAAATGATGAGACTTAATTCTATCAAGCAATGTAAACATTCAACAAGATTTCATGAAAAAAAATTGAATCAACAAATAATCGATTATTGATACTGATAATCGATTGTAAGAATAAATAATCGATTATGATCGATTTTTCTTGTTATCAAGACAATTTATACTTTCCTCTTACCTTTTGGGGGATACCTGCAAAATAGAATTAAACATCTCCGACGCTCAAGTCAGTAATCTATAAATGAAATAATAACTTTGAAACTGGTGTAGTCGGGTGAAAGACGTGAACTCTTAAGAATTTTGTCCTAAGATGTTCTTAAGAGGGTTTAGGGTACTTACCTTTCCTTCGACTTTGCCAATTACCTGATTTTGAACATCCTCCGTTCATTTTGGTCTTTTGGCTCATTCTTCAATTTAAGAAGCTTCTTCCACAATTTTGCCTTTGTCTTCCTTGTATTTTGTCTTTTAAATTTTTCGAAAATACTTCCGATTTTGAAAATGCCTAAATCGATTTTTCCGTCTCTTCCTCCTTCTTTGTGCTTTTATTGAAGGAATTTTGAATTCGTCTCCCGTCAAGTGTTTGGAGCATCCACTACACTTGATTCCTTCAAGCACACCTGCAGAACAAATCAATGCTCTTTTGGTACCCATGCCATTTTGGGTCCTTGAGGGTTATGCATACTATAATAATATGTTTGAGTGGCATGTCTATGTCTAGTAAAGCATGCGGGAGCAATATGACCAATTCGTCTACAATAATGACATGTCACATTTGGATTATGCATGCGTCTAGGCTCATAGTAGCTAGAATAATGCACATTGTTTACTCTATTTTCATTTCTCCTAATTTGAGCACCATAGTCATTTCTAGGTTGAACATTTCTGGATCTTCTAGCATGATCACTGTTGTGCCTAGAATATGCATCATGTCTATGGTGACGATTGCTAGGCGGAAGGTCATGTCTAGGTCTCCTAATATTTTGTCTAGCATGCATGTTTGTTTTAGGAAAGGCATTTTTGTTATTAATCCTAGATTGAGCTCTAGGTGGTTGGGTTTTTGCATCAACCTCTTCTTCATTTATGAAGCCTATTCCATGCTTGGTTGATTTCAAGTTATCAAGCACCACATTCAAGTTTTTATGAGAGGAGTTGAATTTATCTAGTGTGCCTTTTAATCTACTTACTTCATTCTTAAGGTCTACACAAGAAGCACAATTTTTTTTAGAACTCTCGGGCTTGTCAGTACTTCTTTTCCCATAAAACTTGTTTTGTTCTAGTAGCTTCTCATTTTCCAAAACCAATTTTTCTAATTCTTTTTCTTTTAATGAAAACTGTTTTTGAAAATCTTGTTCTTTTAGAGAAGCACTTTCTCTTAAGCTAGTGACGGTTTTTGTAACTTTGAGAAATTCAGCATACAATTCATCAAAGGCATTTCTCATGTCATCAAGAGTATAAAAATTTTGAGAAGAGATTTGACTTACCTCACTTTGATTTTCTTCCTGTGCCATGAGGCAGAGATTTGCCGCTTCTTCATTTTCTTCTTCACTGGATTCGTCTCCGGAATCTCCTCCCCAAGATATGTATGCTCGTTGCTTCTTGAAGGGTTTCTTCTCCTTTTTAAGTTTTGGGCAGTTTGTTTTGATATGCCCTGTTTCACCACATTCATAACATTTAACTTGCTCACCTTGCTTTTTCCCTTTGCGGTCATATTCTTTTCGCATGAATTTTTGGAACTTTTTGATGATGAGTCCGAATTCGCTATCTCCATCCTCTTCAATTGGTGATTGACTTGTGCTCGCCTTTAGAGCAATCTTTTGCCTTCTTTGTTCATCAATAACAGGGTTAAGAATAGTGGATTCATAAGTTTTAAGATTACCTCTAAGAGCGTCTATGGTGACGTTCGTGATTCCGATTGACTCTTGAATCGCATCGGCCTTTGATCGCCATGCCGGTGTTAGACTCCTAAGGATTTTTCGAACTAGTTCTTTGTCTGTGAACGTCTTCTTGAGCGCGTGGAGATCATTCACTATTGATGAGAACCGCTCGAACATCTCGTCTACCTTTTCGCCTTCCTTCATATGGAACAATTCGTAAGCATGAGTTAAAAAGTCAATTTTAGCTTCTCTTACCTGGTCAGTCCCTTCGTAAGTGACCTCAAGCTTGTCCCACATTTCTTTCGCTGTTTTGCAGCAGGAGATTTTCCTGTAATCATTAGCATTAACAGCACAAAGTAATAAATTAATAGCTTTAAAGTTATTTTGAACCATTCGATTATCCTCGGCGTTGAATTCCTCTTCTGATTTTGGCGCCCATTCTTCTCCCACCTTTTTGACAGGAACCTCATTTCCTTTGGTGTACACCTTCCACAAGTAAGGGCTGTTTGATCTGACGAATATCTGCATCCTTTCTTTCCAATATGAATAATTAGTCCCGTTAAACAAAGGAGGTCTTGTGGGGCACTGTCCTTCATCAATACCTGCAAAAGAGTCTAGAGTAGAAGCCATGGAAAGATTCTCTCAAACGGTTAAGTTTTTCAGAGAGTATGGCTCTGATACCAATTGTTGGACAATACGCTTTACGCTAGAGGGGGGGTGAATAGCGTTTTAAAAATATTAAGCGTTTTAGTGCGGAATTTAAAAACTTTGCAGAAATTAAAACAAGTGCAGTAGAATAAACTTACACAATGATGTATCCTGGTTGGCCACAAACGTGGTTAGTCCAGTCCCCGAGAGACTCTCTCGAGATTTCCACTAAACTTGTCAAGCTTACGGGTGCTTAACAAACCGTTACAGCTGAGGACACAAGCCTCACCTAGGTGCTCGGGGATCACAATCCCAAAGACTTCAATTGCTCGGGGATACCAATCCCAAAGACTTCAATTGCTCGGGGATAACAATCCCAAAGACTTCAACTGCTCGGGGATAACAATCCCAAAGACTTCAACTGCTCGGGGATAACAATCCCAAAGACTTCAACCGAGGAATCACAAGTTCCTCAACAAACGAGAATCGCAATTCTCTTACAAACACAAAACACACTCACTTTACAAAGCACTCCTTAATGAGTAGATATGAGTAGAAATAGTACGCTCAAGATCACAACAACTTAGCTCAATAGAATGGCTCTTCAAAAAGCTTTATGGATGAATGGAAAATGATGATCAATGTAAGAAAGCTTTTAGCAATGAAAATACTCAAAGTGTATATGTTGTTGTTGTGAAAACACTGAGTTGAAGCTGTATTTATAGGTGAGAAACTCAGTCTTACCGTTGTCTAATTGCCAATTAAGGATTGCTGAAATTACTCAGTGACAATCGATTGTCAAGACTAAACAATCGATTGTTTGCCTATCAGATCAAAAATTCAATCCCAGATTTTACGTCAACAATCGATTACTTCAAATCAATAATCGATTATTTATAACGTTAAGAAATCCTTTCCAATTTTTGGCATAAAACATCGATTGTCCGGAAATCAACAATCGATTATTTTAACAACGTTCAGAAAATCTTTTCCAGATTTTACGCAAAACATCGATTGTTAAATATCAACAATCGATTACCTGACGGTAATTGAAAATATATGACAACGGTCAGCTTCAACAATCGATTATCAAATGGGATAATCGATTATTAATTAATTTCAAAACTCTCTGTCTCATATATAATCGATTATCAAAAGCCACAATCGATTATCATTTTATTTAAAATCACTGGGAGACATTTTTCTCATTCTAATCGATTACCATTAGTTCATAATCGATTTTTATGAGTTTTGAAAACTTTGCCTCAGTTAACAATCGATTATCATAAGTACACAATCGATTGTTATGCAGTTTGCAAAAACCTGATGTTAACTGACTTACTCACAATCGATTATCATTAATTCACAATCGATTGTCATGCAGTCTTGGCTTAGAGATACTCGATTATCATAAGAACATAATCGATTATCTTAGCCCAGATTTTTGAGGCATGTTTGGAAAACATTTTAACAAATGTAAATATGTATAGTTTAAAATCATTTGACACTTAATTTAAATATGCATGATTTTGGAAAAATAATTTTAGTAGAGAAGCCATGTTATGAGCCAAGTTGAGGAATCAAGATCACAATTAATATTGACTCAATTATAACATTTCTAAACTTTGTCTTGAGCTTCTTGTAATGCATCCATTTTGTGCTTGTCCTTGAGCATTGCTGTATATCGCTTTTTGCTTTGTTTGACATTCATCAAAACCTACAAAAGAACACATGTTTAGTATATTGCATTTGAAACGTGTTTCCAACATTTCACACCACTTGATTTGTTTTCCTTGAGACTTGACTAACAAATCCTCATCAATAATGGAGAGTCACTCACAACATCCTTCAACTTTGAACTTAGGGTTGTAACAATCATTATGGAAGCAGATTCCTTCTCTCCTGGGACCTTCTCACTAGGGAACTAGGTTCCTCATTTGTTTGCCCCTCAAGCTCCACCACCGGAACATCCTTATCACACACTATAACATTGTCTTTCAGAAATCTCCTCATTTTTGTCTTATTATTTTTTCTACTCTTTTGAAGGGAAGAGTCATAGGCTACCTTTTCTTGCAACCTAGCAGTAGGTTGCTTAGTAGAAGACTCGGGAGTGGACACTACCCTTCGCTTGACTATGAAAACATCAAGAGCAACATTTTCTAGATCCTTCTCATCAGTAGATCTCATCTCAGGGACTTGAATGTCCAAGGGCGCAATAGCAAATGCAGGAGCAGAAGTGTCCTGGGAGTGAGGACTCTGACCTGTCTCCTCCGGAGAGGGGTCAGGTTCCTCACGAGAGGGCCCAGTAGTTTCTACTAGTGCAGAGCCCTCAACAGCCTCTATGGATCATGCTTCCCCATACCATGTATCTCGTTCCTATGAGAAATTATCTCATGTAAGACACCATTGGCAGATACCACAAAGATGGTCGCGACATTTGTTTCCTCAATAAGCTCCATGGCCACCACAGAGTCTGAAGCAATAATGTTGGAAACCTCTGCGACCTCAGGACTTTGACCTTGTTCTCCACTTTTTCCTTGATCAATGGGAAACTCAAAAGATAAAGAGGACGGATAACCAATTTTAGGGGTTTATTGGATAGTCAAATTAAAACTGGAGGGAGACAGGGAATGTGGGTTAGAAGTGATTGCAGAGATATGAACAGGAGTGGTTACAGAAGACTCATTGGGGATGGAGGACTCCATGGGATTTTCAGTATTAGAGACGACTGAGGCAGGGATTTCGGAGTTTTTGTTAGCAATTGAAGAGATAGAGAGAAAGTCCTTTGGAGAGGTTCTAATGGAGGAATATGGTTTGTGAAGCAAGGAGAAAGGTTATAATGAGAGTGGATAATTATAAAGAGAGAAATAGGAACCGATTCTGAAAAGGCAGTTGTGCTTGGAGAAATGCAACATTTCAGATGGAGATGGAATGATCTGAAGTAAAGGGACATGACAGCAGGGTCTGAAAAGATGAATGACAAGGTAATTTATACTTGTACCTTTTCAAGACGTGCATTAAAGAATGCACATAACTACTAACCTTTTGTACAAGAACCAGGTTCTTGACCTATTATTGAAAATTTCAATTCTCTTTTATCTTCCATGCAATGTATTTACAACTTCAATACTCATCATGTGTGTTTACCTACAACGATATTGAAGTGAGTTAAACTTGACCAAAAAATACATTAACTAGTTTTACCTGAAGGTGATTTTCATAGCCAATTGATGAGGAATTAGGTTCTCAATTTGGCTTCAATAGCCCCAGCTTCACCCTGTTTCTTTCAAAATGGACCATACTCAATAGTTTAGTGAAGATATCTGCAATTAGGTCTTCTGTGCTGTAGAACTTCATACAGATCATCCCTTTCTCCACATTGTCCATCAGAGAATGATGTCTCATATCAATGTGCTTGGTTCTTTTGTGTTGAACTGGATTCTTATCTGTTAGAATATACGCATAACACTAGAGGGGGGGTGAATAGCGTTATAATATAAAACAATATAAACTTGCGGAATTAAAAATTGCAGGATTGAAATAAGTGCGGTAAGTAAATAATAAGGAACGAACGCACCGAAATTATCCTGGTTCACCACAACCTGTGGCTAGTCCAGTCCCCGAGAGACACTCTCGAGATTCCACTAACTTCGTTAAGCTTACGGGTGCTTAACAAACCGTTACAAACTGAGAACTTGAGTCACACAAGCCTCAACAACCTTTGCTCGAAGATACCACACTTCAAGACTTCAACCGAAGGAATAAAAACGTTCCTTCTTACAACCACAAGGGATTAACACTTCCCTTCAAGTGTATACAAACACTTAGCACTCAAGACAAGACTCTCTTTAAGAGTAGATATGAGTAAAATAAATACGCTCAAGAACACAACAACTTCCCTCAAGAGTTTGGCTCTCAAAAACTTATGAAATGAATATAAAATGATGTATATGAGAGTATGCAAGCTTTAGCAAGAATATGATCAGTTGTTGTACTTAGAAGACTGATTTTGAGTTGTATTTATAGTGTTCAAAACCCCCACAACCGTTGCCTAATTGCCAATCAAGAATTGCTGATTTTGTGCTAAGATAATCGATTATCTGATTTGCATAATCGATTATTTTCCAATCGTTCAAAAATTATTCCCAGATTTTAAGCAGAATAATCAATTATCCAAATCGTATAATCGATTACCTGACAACGTTCAAAAAATCATATTCAGATTTTACTTAGCATAATCGATTATCAGATTGTGTATAATCGATTATCTTCAGAGTTTAAAAAATACTTTGGCAACGGTCATTTGCATAATCGATTATGCTATAAGGATAATCGATTATCTTTTATATTTTGAAAACTTCGGACTACACTGTCTTAACATAATCGATTATCATAAAGTACATAATCGATTATTTTACAGTCTTGTAAAATTTGATAGACACTGCCTTAACATAATCGATTATCATAATGTGCATAATCGATTATTTTATAGCTTTGAAAAATCTGATGGACACTGCCTCAACATAATCGATTATCATATGGTACATAATCGATTATCTTGTAGCTTTGAAACATCTGATGGACACTGCCTCAACATAATCGATTATCATAAGGTACACAATCGATTATCTTGTAGCTTTGAAAAATCTAATGTACACTGCCTTAACATAATCGATTATCATAAGGTACATAATCGATTATTGTTCAGCTTTGTAAATCTGGTGTACATTGTCTTAACATAATCGATTATCATAAAGTACATAATCGATTATCTTTGTCCAGATTTGAGAGGCATGTTTAAAAATCATTTTGGCCAAAATAAAATGTTTGAAAATCATTTTGCTTTAAATAAATATGCATGATTTGATAAAAATGATTTTACGAGAGAAGCCAAGTCTTGAGTCAATTGTCGGATCAAGATCACAATTAAAGAACGACTCATGTATAACTTTGTTTCTTTGCTTGATCATGATCTTTGTTCGTCTTGTGCTTGAACCTCGTTATGTGTCAATTGCGCGCTTGTGCTTGGACCTCGTCATATGTCAATTGCGCGTCCTTTGTCATTTATCAAAACCTACAAATATGAACACACGTTTAGTTTAGTGCCTTGAGAATGTGTTTCAACAATTTCCCCCTTTTTGATAATGGCAAACCAATATCGGGATATGCATATTAGATAATTCATAATGACGATCCAAGACAAGTATATAAATATGCAATTAGTTCCCCCTCAACATATGAATTCCCCCTCAATTTATGCCAATAAATATTAAGTGCATAGCCCTTATTCTTCTCCCTTTTGACATTAGCAAAAAAATAAGTAAATAACTAGTTTAATGATTAACCAATATTGCAATTATAAAAGGGACAATATAATGTCAACATAATCGATTATTGATACTTGATAACCGATTATGTACTTAAGAGAAATCGATTATTCTTAAAAGAGATCGATTATTCTGCACCAGTGCTTTATAACTCCCCCTGTCTTTGGGGCGATACCTGCAAAACAGAATTAGGCATCTCCGACGCACAAGTTAGTAATGAAAAGAAAAAAATGCAATGCATGACTTAGATCAACGTGGAGTCAAGAATCTCGAGTTCACTACGAATTTGGAAAAAGGACTCTTTCTCTAAAGGCTTTGTGAAAATGTCGGCCAATTGAGATTTGGTTTCAGCAAACTCAATTTCGACATCACCTTTGAGAACGTGATCTCTTATAAAGTGGTGCCTAATTTCAATGTGTTTTGTTCTTGAATGAAGAACGGGGTTCTTCGTCAAGCTTATGGCGCTAGTATTATCACATCTAAGAGGGATATGATCGATACTTAGTCCATAGTCCGAGAGTTGTTGTTTCATCCAAAGGATTTGAGCACAACAACTCCCCGCGGCTACATATTCAGCCTCGGTTGTGGACAACGCAACACTTACCTGTTTCTTACTAAACCAAGAGACAAGAGAGCTACCGAGCAAATGGCAAGTGCCACTAGTGCTCTTGCGGTCCAATTTGCAACCCGCAAAATCGGAGTCGGAATAGCCAACAAGTTGGCATGAAGAACCTTTGGGATACCATAGTCCCACATTTATAGTACCAACAAGATACTTCATTATCCGCTTAACCGCAGTTAGGTGCGACTCCTTCGGACATGATTGATATCGAGCGCATAAACATACGCTAAACATTATGTCCGGTCTATTAGCAGTAAGATAAAGAAGGGATCCGATCATACCTCGATACTTCTTGGTGTCGGCTTCCTTACCTTTCTCATCTTTGTCAAGATGATCGGATGTGCTCATTGGAGTGGCCATTGCTTTGGCGTTGCTCATTTCAAATCGTTTTAGCAACTCTTTGCAATATTTAGATTGACAAATGAAAGTTCCTTCTTTCATTTGTTTCACTTGCAACCCCAAGAAGAAGGTTAGCTCACCCATCATCGACATCTCAAATTCGCTTGTCATTAAATCAGAAAATTCCTTTTGTTCAATGTCGCCAATTACCATGTCGAGAGGATGGTCTTTGATTGTCCTCCACGCGTTGGGCAGTTTCGTTTCTTTCTCCAGTGGTGGCGCTTCCTCCGATGATTGTTCCAAGATTTCATCTTGAATTTCCTTCGGATTTTCCTCTTGTGCTTTGTCTTGAGGACTTATTGTGTTTAAAATACCTGCACGATCAAAACCAGAATCCTTTCTCGCCAAGCGAGCATTATTTTCAGAAAACACAATATGAGGGGATTCTTCAACAGTTTCGGTTCTATTATTGAATACTCTATATGCTTTGCTACGTGATGAATAACCAAGAAAAATTCCATCATCCGATTTGGCATCAAATTTTCCCAAATTATCTTTTCTGTTGTTATGAATAAAGCATTTACAAACGAATACTCTAAGATGGGAGAGATTAGGTTTCCTTCCCTTATAGAGTTCATAGGGAGTTTTCATGAGTATTGGCCTTATGACTACTCTGTTTAAAACGTAGCATGCGGTACTCACGGCATCCGCCCAAAATTGTTTGGGAATCTTAGCCTCATCGAGCATGGTTCTAGCCATCTCTTCGAGACACCTATTTTTCCGTTCCACCACTCCATTTTGTTGTGGTGTACGTGGAGCAGAGAAGGTGTGCTCAATACCGAGTTCGTCACAAAAGTCCGCGAAGAGATTGTGATCGAACTCTCCCCCATGATCACTTCTTATGGAAGTGACGGTTGCGTTCTTTTCATTTTGAACACGTTTAAGAAAACATTTAAAATTTTGTAAAGCCTCACTTTTGTGAGCAAGAAATAGTGTCCATGTAAATCTAGAATAATCATCAACAATAACAAAAGCATAACGATTTCTACCAAGACTTTCAATGCGAGATGGTCCAAAGAGATCCATGTGAAGAAGTTGCAATGGTCTTGTAGTTGAAACAATATTCTTAGATTTAAAAGATGCTTTTGTTTGCTTCCCTTTTTGACGAGAATCACAAATAGTGTCATTTTCAAATTTCAAATTTGGAAGACCAATAACTAAATTTTGTGAAACCAATTTGTTTAAAAGATGCATGTTGATATGAGCTACTCTACGATGCCAGAACCACATATCATCTTCTTTACTCATAAGACAATTCACATACTCTGATGAAGAGTTTTCAAGATCAACCATATAGATGTTATCAATTCTAAAACCACGAAGAATAATTTTAAAATCACTACGACGAAAAACTAAGCATTCTTCCGAATCAAACAAAACAAGATTTCCCTTGTCACATAATTGACTTATGCTCAAGAGATTATGTTTTAGACCTTTAACTAGCAATATATGCTTAATGGAAGAAGATTCATTCTTACCGACCGAGCCAATGCCGATAATTTTTCCCTTGTTGTTATCTCCAAAAATAACGTTTCCTCCTTCCTTGTGTTCTAGTTGAAGGAACTTGGATGCGTCTCCGGTCATGTGTTTGGAGCATCCACTATCAAGGTACCAAAGTACACTTGATCCCTTCAAACATACCTACAAGACAAATTAATGAGTTTTTGGTACCCAAGCTGTTTTGGGTCCTTGAGAGTTAGGTGTAAAATGCTGTTGTGCTTGACATGCAGTTAAGTGTCTGTGTCTAGTAAAACAAGCAGGAGCAATATGTCCTATTCGACTACAATAATGACAAATGACATTAGGATTATGCATTCTTCTAGGTTGGTAGTAGTTGGAGGTACGAAAATCGTTTGCTCTATTTTTGACAATATGGCTATTACGCAATCCTTTAAAATCATTTCTCCTACTGTTTGTTCTAGGATATGCTAGGGGTGTTCAAAACCGATCCGAAACCGAAAATCGAACCGAACCGAAGCTTAATGGCTTAATGGTAACGGCTTAACGGCTTAACGAACGGGGAACGGATTAAAATTTTTTTATTAACGGCTTATCGGATTGGGGGCGGATTATTCAATTTTCTTAACGGGTAATCCGTTAACCCGTTAAGAATATATATATATATATATATATATATATATATATATATATATATATATATATATATATATATATATATATATATATATATATATATATATATATATATAAAATTTATTTTGCTGCCTCAGAAGATGAGCTAGGATTTATGAGCGAAAGAGCAAATCCTAGATATTTAAGCACTTGAACAAGTTACGTGTATGAGTCTTTTGCCATCAAGTAGACAAAATGCATGCACCGAATGAAATCAAACAGTTTGAGCATTACTCTGATTTCTGAAAAGGAAAAAACATTACACTTCTATACAGATAAAAAATATTATCAGGAGGACAACTGCTACACCAAAAGCGAATAAGCATGAGTAACTAAGAATTGGAATAATAATATGGAGTTTTGACAATTTTCCAGCCATGGTAAATTTTACAGGGCAACAATAAATAGCTTCTCATCACATTAAGTAGATGTTCAACGCATACAAATTATAAGCACTAAAAGATCTCAACAGTTTGAGAACAAATGAACAGGTTCTATCTTTTCCAGACGGGAAAAAATAGTTGTACGAAAAGCATAAACGAGGACACAATCTGTTTCAACTTCTGGTAGCATAAACTACTTTATATATTGAGAAACCCACTTAAATCCATCACCATACCCCATTTTACGTACAATACTGCACATAAACACCTCCAAGGGATGAACACTAGAATCAGCAACACTCACCTTACCCTTGCCAGTAGTGATACCAGTCAAGCCAAGGTGATAGCGCAACTCATCTTCTGAGGCGTGAGCTACTGAGCTTGCAGCCTTGCATTATAAATTGAATGCAGTGTGCGAACAGAATACATTTGAGCCCTTAGGTATTAAACCGATAAACTGCCCAGTAACCGCCCGATAAGAGCTAACCCAATACCAATCTGCCCGATATCTTATCGGGTGGCTAACGGATGAATACATTTAAAAGCCGATAACCGTTAAGCCAAACCGTTAGAGTAAAAAGCCGCCCAATCCGCCCATTGAACACCCCTAGGATATGCAGCGTTTCTAGAATAATTGTTTCTAGGTCGAGTATGTCTAGGTTGCGATTGTTGAAGGTCATTTCTAGGCGTTCTAAAATGTTCAAAGTTTCTTCTAGTGTTTGGTCTAGGATGCATATTGATTCTAGGATGGTTATTTCTAGGATGAATGTTTATTTTATTTATCCTAGGTTGAGCCTTGGGTTGTTGGGAGATGGCTTCAACTTTTTCATTAGGCTCGTTTTTGAAACCTATGCCATGTTTGGTCGATTTCAAATTGACAAGAACATCATTCAAATTTTTATGAGAAGAATTGAACTTATCTAGGGTGCCCTTAAGTCTTTCTACTTCATCTTTTAGATGCATGCAAGAAATACAATTTTTACTAGAACTCTCGGGTTTGTCGGCGCTTCTCTTGCCGAAAAATTTCTTTTCTTCTTTCAACTTCTCATTTTCCAAAATCAATTTTTCCAAATCTTTTTCTTTCAAAGAGAGTTGTTTTTCAAAAGCTTTTTCTTTCAAGGAGGAATTTTTCTTTACGTCTCTAACAGTTTTGGAAGCTTTAATGAATTCACTATACAGTTCATCAAAAGCGTTTTACATTTCCTCAAGAGAATAGAAATTTTTTGGAAGAAATTTGACATACCTCTTCTTGATTGTCTTCGTGTGCCATGAGACATAGATTTACGGTTTTGTCTTCTTCATCGTCGCTTGATTCGTCTCCGGAGTCACCTCCCCAAGATATGTATGCTCGTTGTTTCTTGAAGGGTTTCTTCTCCTTTTTGACATTTGGGCAATTTGATTTAATGTGCCCGATTTCTCCGCATCCATAGCACTTTACTTGATCTCCTTGTTGTTTGCCTTTTCGTTCATACTCTTTTCGCATGAACTTTTGAAACCTCTTAATAACGAGTCCGAACTCGTTATCTCCGTTGTTTGAGTCCTCATCATTTTGAGGTTGAGCCGTGCTTGCCTTGAGGGTGATTCTTTGTTTCGTTTGATCATTAAACGGAGGGTTAAGTATAGTAGATTCATAGGTTTTAAGATTACCTCTTAGTCCGTCGATGGTGACATTTGAAACGCCGATAGACTCTTGAATCGCGTCGGCCTTGGAGCGCCATACCGGAGTGAGACTTCGGAGAATTTTTCGGACAAGTTCCTTATCCGTGAAGGTCTTCTTAAGAGCATGTAGGTCATTGACGATTTTTGAAAATCGTTCGAACATGTCATCGATCCTCTCGCTTTCCTTCATGTGAAACAGTTCATATGCATGGGTTAGAAAATCAATTTTAGCTTCTCTTACCTGGTCCATACCTTCGTACGTGATTTCCAGCTTATCCCACATTTGCTTAGCCGTTGTGCAACATGATATTTTTCTGTAATCATCAGCATTTACAGCACAATATAATAAGTTGATGGCTCTAGCGTTGTTCTGCACTTTTCGGATATCATCCGCATCGTATTCATCTTCGGATTTTGGAACCCATTCATTTTCAACCTTTTTGGTTGGATTTTGTTCTCCCTTCATTATAACCTTCCATAGATGAAAATTATTCGATTGGATGAATATTCTCATCCTCTCCTTCCAGTACGTATAGTTTGTGCCATCGAATAGTGGTGGTCTGGTGGAGCATTGTCCTTCACCTATTCCTGCATTAAAGTCACGAGTAGAAGCCATGGATTGTTTCTCTCAAACGGTTAAGTCTTTCAGAGAGTTGGGTTCTGATACCAATTGTTAGAATATACGCTTAACGCTAGAGGGGGGTGAATAGCGTTATAATATAAAACAATATAAACTTGCGGAATTAAAAATTGCAGGATTGAAATAAGTGCGGTAAGTAAATAATAAGGAACGAACGCACCGAAATTATCCTGGTTCACCACAACCTGTGGCTAGTCCAGTCCCCGAGAGACTCTCTCGAGATTCCACTAACTTCGTTAAGCTTACGGGTGCTTTACAAACCGTTACAAACTGAGAACTTGAGTCACACAAGCCTCAACAACCTTTGCTCGAAGATACAACACTTCAAGACTTCAGCCGAAGGAATGAAAACGTTCCTTCTTACAACCACAAGGGGTTAACACTTCCCTTCAAGTGTATACAAACACTTAGCACTCAAGACAAGACTCTCTTTAAGAGTAGATATGAGTAAAATAAATACGCTCAAGAACACAACAACTTTCCTCAAGAGTTTGGCTCTCAAAAACTTATGAAATGAATATAAAATGATGTATATGAGAGTATGCAAGCTTTAGCAAGAATATGATCAGTTGTTGTACTTAGAAGACTGATTTTGAGTTGTATTTATAGTGTTCAAAACCCCTACAACCGTTGCCTAATTGCCAATCAAGAATTGCTGATTTTGTGCTAAGATAATCGATTATCTGATTTGCATAATCAATTATTTTCCAATCGTTCAAAAATCATTCCCAGATTTTAAGCAGAATAATCGATTATCCAAATCGTATAATCGATTACCTGACAACGTTCAAAAAATCATATTCAGATTTTACTTAGCATAATCGATTATCAGATTGTGTATAATCGATTATCTTTCAGAGTTTAAAAAATACTTTGGCAACGGTCATTTGCATAATCGATTATGCTATAAGGATAATCGATCATCTTTTATATTTTGAAAATTTCGAACTACACTGTCTTAACATAATCGATTATCATAAAGTACATAATCGATTATTTTACAGTCTTGTAAAATTTGATAGACACTGCCTCAACATAATCGATTATCATAATGTGCATAATCGATTATTTTATAGCTTTGAAAAATCTTATGGACACTGCCTCAACATAATCGATTATCATAAGGTACATAATCGATTATCTTGTAGCTTTGAAACATCTGATGGACACTTCCTCAACATAATCGATTATCATAAGGTACATAATCGATTATCTTGTAGCTTTGAAAAATCAAATGTACACTGCCTTAACATAATCGATTATCATAAGGTACATAATCGATTATTGTTCAGCTTTGTAAATCTGGTGTACATTATCTTAACATAATCGATTATCATAAAGTACATAATCGATTATCTTTGTCCAGATTTGAGAGGCATGTTTAAAAATCATTTTGGCTAAAATAAAATGTTTGAAAATCATTTTGCTTTAAATTAAATATGCATGATTTGATAAAAATGATTTTACGAGAGAAGCCAAGTCTTGAGTCAATTGTCGGATCAAGATCACAATTAAAGAACGACTCATGTATAACTTTATTTCTTTGCTTGATCATGATCTTTGTTCGTCTTGTGCTTGAACCTCGTTATGTGTCAATTGAGTGCTTGTGCTTGGACCTCGTCATATGTCAATTGCGCGTCGTTTGTCATTTATCAAAACCTACAAATATGAACACACGTTTAGTTTAGTGCCTTGAGAACGTGTTTCAACATTATCCATGTTTAGTGCACTGGTGTTATCACATAGAAGAGGCACACACTCAGTAAATACCCCCAAAATCCTCCAGTTGATGCTTAATCCATAGGAGTTGAGCATAGCAGGATGCTGCAGCTACATATTTTGCTTCATCTATTGAAAGAGCCACTGAGTTTTGCTTATTTGTGCCCCAAGATATAAGACATGATCCTAGAAAGTGAGCCATTCTAGAAGTGCTTTTCCTGTCTACAAAATAACCTACATAGTCAGCATTAGCATACCTAATAAGATTAAAACTGTCACCTGAGGGGTAATACAAGACCAGGTCATGTGTACCCTTAAGGTATCTCAAAATTCTTTTGGCAGCCCTCAAATGAGATTTCTTGGGATTTGATTGAAACCTTGCACATAGCCCTATACTAAACACAATATCGGGTCTACTGGCAGTGAGATAGAGAAGAGACACAATAATGCCTCTATACATAGTTTGATTCACATGAGATCTAGTTTAATCCATGTCCAGTCGAGTAGCCATTGCAATGGGAGTGTATATCACTTTTGATGCTTCCATATCAAACCTTGTTAGTTTATATGAGTCCACCAAACAATAAAGTACATGGTCCTCTAAGAGTTCTTACTGAGAATGCTAATGAAACAGTAAGTAAATATGACACGAGATTTTTACGTGGAAAAATCCCAAGTCAAAAGGGACAAAAATCATGACCTACAATTGTAGGCTTTCAATTTCACTAACATGTAAATAGCTATTACAAGCCACCTTGTAATTAATCCATTACAAAGTTTTCAATTCAACTAAATTGTGATACTCGTACCACAAGCCACTTTGTCACTCTATAGTTACAAAGACTTTAACTTATGACTAACTCTAGTCACAACACAAACTCAGAGAGTTTATGGTTTTACAAAGGGGTTCCTAATCGACGCTTCTAGCTAAGAAATTTTGGAATTACAATAAGAACAATCACAAAGTTACAACTCAACTAAGGACAACAAAATGCTAGATTAAGGAACTGGTCTGTAGTAGCGTTTAACTTTGTTCTTCAAAGCTCTTGAGAATTAAGTTCACTATTTTGCAGAAGGCTTGAATGTTTGAGGTGAATTCTCAGGTGTTCAAGTGATTTATTAATATAATCTTCTTTTTAATACACCTTGATGATATCACTTGAATGATGTAAGTACTTTATCTAGTCAAAGGACAAGTTACCGCTGGAAACAGTGCAATGCAGGCAGTCACGTCGCTTTTCAGCTGTGTCCAATTGACTCCGTACTGCTATAACGGAACCAGAAGGCTATCGGGTCCTTTTTTGGTTCTCTATATCCTGAAGCTATAGCAGTTCACATTTAGATGGAATCCTTTGGTTTGCAATGTAGCCCAAGTGTGTCAGGTTCCCTATCTATTTCTTGACAACAAGTTTGTAGAACATCAAAACATAAGGCAAAGACATTGAAAACCCATCAATTTCCCTTTTTGATGTGACAAACTTAGACATTGATAACATGTATTTAGAGAAAAAAACCAGATAAAACAACATGAGCTTCAGAAGTTCCTCCCGACTTAATGCTTCCCCCTTAATTAGATCTTTAATTCAAATTATACCAAATCCTTGATTCGAATTATATTCCAAATCCTTGATTCAAATTATACTTACCCTTTCGGCATCACTAAAAATACACAAGCAGTAAAATATCATAAAGAAGTCTAGCCTAGCTAACTCATGCCACATATGTGCACACAATATGATAGAAAAGAGAAGAAGAAAATTCAAGCAATGCGATAATAAAAGAGGATAGATTTTACATATATATAATAAAATATGCCTTTTTAAAAAAATCAAAGGCGGAGTTTGACTGTTAAACACGGGAGGAGTATTGTTACATCCCAACCACATTAAAAAAAGAAATTAACATCTGCCACGAAAAAAAAAACTTAAAAGAGACAATCCAAAAACTAGTTAATAAATGGGTACTTAGGGGGGAACTAGGAGTAGACGGCTTGGAAGCTGCAGCAAGAGTTTGGAGAACTAAGTCTATTTGGGAATTTACCGACTTTTGCTCATTGAGTATTTCTGCTTTCAAGTTCTCCACATGTGCCCTGAATCAGCATTCTCTTATGTAAAACGATCCACTTCATCATTTGATGTCGGAGTCCCTTGGGCTTGCTGACCTTCCGGGATAGCATTCATAGCTTTCAACCTTCGAATCTCCTCATTTGCATTATTTTGGGAATTAATGAGTTATGTGATGGTCAATGTACTTCCTAAACCCCCCCCCCCCCCCTTCTTCTCTATATGCTCATGTTCTTCTAATGTTGTCTGTGATAAAGTCTGCTTCTTGGTTCCTACCTTCTTTGCCCTAGTGGCACTGTGAAAATTTTGAACATTTGAATAATTAGAAACCCGTATGGAACACCATGATTGCCATGTTTGAAGGTTGCTACCTTATGCATATGTTTGATCATGATAGCAGGCAAGTTCATAGGGTTGAAGCCATCTAGTTGTTCTATTAGAAACATATCAGATGTAGAAGTCATGGACCTCCTCTTAGTACAAGGCAACAAAACTTCGTTCACCAACTCAAAGAGCTACTGATAAACAGGGAAAAATGCCTTCTTGTGAATCTGGTTCCTCTTTTGGTTCTAATTATCCTTTATCACAGCATTCTAAAAGTTAGATCCACATGCATCATTCACACTAGCCACGGCAACTGTAGGGACCTTAAGAATATCCCCAAGTAGACTCACATCGAACACGACATCTACTCCATTCTCCAAAGCACAAATACGGTCCGTATCAACAGGAAAGAGGCTAGTAAAGAAGCTTTGAACCTCATCCCCATACACTTTTGGTGCATCCATTTTGAACAGATGCCCTCGTCGTTGGAACTCAACCATCTCAAGAACTTGTCATATACCATCCATATCAGATATTGTTGGGTCAAAAGTACGACCAGTAGAACCTTTTGGTGCCTTAGGCGTTCTGAAGCAGAACTACTTTCATTCCTCATCTTTTTTGCGTAATCAGGTTCCTTAACCATTTCAGCCTTTCGTTCTCCATACCTCCCACCTTGATTTATATTTTCCCTTAGACTTTACTAAGGCCTCGTTTGTTTTTATTAAGATTAAGATATCTGAATCTGAATAGATATCTGAATATGAAGATGTGTATTAAGATCCAAACGTCTGAATCTGAATACACAACTGAATGATTAATATGATGTCTCTAGGACTAAAAACTGAATGATTAAGACTGTTTGTTTTTAGTATTTGATTTTGTACAATTTATCTATATTTAAACATACCATATATAAAATTCAAACAAATAGTTAATTAAATATTTTTCAAGTTCTAATATTCAAACACTAAAAACATATTTCTAATAACAAAAATACAAACTATCAAGTATTTCCTCTTCCTTGCATTAGCTGAAGTGCAAGTTCTTCACGCATATTGATCATAAACTGTGAATCTTCAACTGTCCAGCTAGGTCCACTTGTTTCATCCAATTCTTGTTCTCCTTCTCCCTCTTCCTCAAATATTACTTGAGGTAAATCATATTGATTAAACAAGTCATCATTTAGACGCTCTTTCCTGATAAAATTATGAACTGCAAAACATGCAATAACAACATCTCTTTGGACATCAATAGGATATGAAGCCATCTTGTCCAATGTTGGAAACCTCACTTGTAAGACTCCATAAGCACGTTCAATAATATTTTTGAGTCGGGCATGAGCGTGATTAAACTTTTCCTCTTTATTTATGGCCCGTCTACGATGATAATCTCCTAACCAATATCGAATATTACGATATGGCGCTAAAAATTCTCGAGTGTTGGGATATGCCGCGTCACATAAATAATATTTTCCTGTTATCAAAATAAAAGAATAAATGGACATAATAAACATCTAATTTATTATTTCACAATAACTTAATAAGTTGTATCACTTACTAGGAGGAGGAAATGGAAAGCCATTATTTGGATTAGATGCGATCTCTGTTAGAACATGTGCATCATGTGCTACTCCTTCCCATCCACCATAAGCATAAGTGAAGATCATGTTAAAATCACATATAGCTAAAACTTTCTGATAACATTTACCCTTTCCTCTTCCTCTGAAAACAATTTGTTGATTAGCTAGAATAATTGCACGTACTAATGTCCCATCGAGTGCACCTATTGCTCCCTGCAAATAAATAAATAATAATTTTTACGTTAAAAATTATGAAATTTTTTTAATGAAAATATACAATAATTTTGAAATACATAATTCCTTGAAAAAATTTCGTAGATTTTTATGAGAACTAGGACTATGCAAATTTGAATCAGATATTGTCGATGATATCTCCTCTTTGGCAAATTTCATTATTGTTTTGTGAACTATTTGTGAACAATGTTGAAATCTTCTCTTTTGATAACCACAAAACGCTCATTATGACTTATAATAGTCAAAAATATTGCAAACTTTTCTTCGACAGAAATATGTTTGCTATCAACGAGCCATCCTTTATGTCTAAAATACTAACATAATCGAACATACGCATCACATGACATGCGCATCAATTCTAAGCATTGTCGACTAGAGCCGGACAATAATTCTAATGTGTACTTTTCACCAGACAAAGACGACTTTAATTCTTTATTTCTTTGGACATTCTTGAGTCTAAAATGATTTTTATACCAATACAAGCACAACAACCATAATATTTGTTCTCTGGTGTCCATGTCTAAACTATTTTGACAAAGAGAATTTATAATACATGATAGTAAGCATAACATTGTATGTAAACAAAAAAGGTTACATAAACACAATAAATTAATCAGCAAAACAATACCATAGACATCAACCATATGTCAAACAAGAAATTAGGATATCACAGAAAAAAATGTTACATAAGCATAATATAATTTTAAAAAAAATAAAAAAGCATAATAGATACTAGTTTAATAAAACAGCGGAGGCTCCATATTATTAAAAAATTAAATAAGCATAATAGATACTACTTGGAAAAAGCAAAGAAGGTTCCATATTACTAACATATACCGAATATAATTTTAAAAAAAAATAAAAAAGCATAATAGATACTAGTTTAATAAAACAGCGGAGGCTCCATATTATTAAAAAATTAAATAAGCATAATAGATACTACTTGGAAAAAGCAAAGAAGGTTCCATATTACTAACATATACCGAATAATCTAGCTAACTAGTAAAATCAAAGAACTACCAATTTTTTTCCCATGGCCTTAATCCAACTCTTTAACTTGTCGTCCTCTAGAATTTTCATCCACGCTTTTCTGTAGATGTCACCTTCACAAAGTATACTAATAGTTGCACTGTATAATAGTTCTTCCCATCCAAGTACTTCTAAGTTTTCCATACATTTCTCAATGTCAGGTCCATTATTATTTTTAATCAATATATCTAATGCAGTACTCATCTTCTCATCAATTTCCAATTGAGACGATGAAGATTTCTTTTTCTTTCCCAAAGGTTTCCTTTCACTTGGAACTAGAGATTGAGATGGATAACTAGTAGGAGCTCCATCATTTTTATTACCAACTAGATGTTTGACGCTATCAAGTGTATCTATATCTATACTAGCAGATACAGAAGAGATAACAGGACGAGGATATGTACATCTTGGACTCCAACCATGAATTTATGTTGTTGTAGAACCCTCAAAAAGTTTAGTACAAAGATCAGGGAAGGGTAGAGGTGAAGTTGCCTTTGCTTTTGGATGAGCCTATAATAAAGAAATTTTTAATATGCATGTCAATCCTTTTTTTTCACGGAAAAAAGAAAATAAGAGGCTAAATTACTAGATAATGATCTAACCTTTATGTATTCATCCCATTCATTATTAAAAATTAGAATGGTATTGGTTACTGGGTCATAAATATTGTCAGTCTTTTTAGTTATTGGCAACCAGTCTTGATACTTTTCTTTTAGTTAGTCATAATGATTCTTCGTCTGCTTTTGTGTGACACTAAAGCCATGAGTAGTCTCCAAAACTAGTTTAACCTTGTTCCATGAATCTTCCTTCAAACTACTTCCAAGTCTCCCGTTTAAGGATATCTCTTGAATACAACTTTCTAAAAACGTTTTTACTACGTCCATATTTTTCCAAATCGCTCTTCAATTTTCACTAGATTGTTCCACAGCTGAAATATAAAATAATAATAAATATAGAATATGACTAATGAAAATAGAAGTAGCAGACCAAGGAAATCTATACAAAAAATAAAAAATAAAAAAGATTTATATTTAGCAGAAAAAATCTGTAGAAGCAGACACAACTTTAATACAACATATCACAACTTATTAGATACTAGTGAAGTCTCACAAATCCAAACTATGGTTATTTCATTAACTGCATAATTCTTCATCTTTACTCAAACAACTTTCCAATATCCAAATAAAAGAGAGCAACAGTATACCACAAAGGCTTTACTAAAAGGTGTTTTTGTTCATTTAATACTTATTGGTCCAACATCCGTGACTTTGAGACCATGTAGAACATCAATATGAATTAAATGCTCCCGCTATATATGTTCCTAGCCTATTCATCACTAAGAATCAACCATTCTCTTGTCTGTTTCTAGTTTCTCTTCAATAGAAAATAATGGCTTAGAGCAGGAAAATAAAAGGCTGTACATTGGAGTTACGAGTAAGCAACAACAACAACGACACTCCAATAAAATCCCACAAGGTGGGGTTGGAGATGATAGAATGTACACAGACCTTATCCCTACCCCCAAGGATAGAGATGCTATTTTTGAGTTGGCTCAAGAAGAGACTACTTTCGAAAGTTCATTATGCAACTCTAAAGGAACATAATACATTTATGATAAAGGATAACAAGCAATAAGTAAATTGGAACAATGAAAACACCAACATAAAAATAGTGTTTACACATTATAGAAGCAAAGAATATGGAGTATTTCTTCTCATCAATACGAAAGATATAAATAAAGCAACATCTTGAAGAATTTTACAAAATATCAATTAAAGTTATCCATCAGTAAAAAAAATGAAGTATTCTTGTTAACAAGAAACTAAATTCTACATGACTAATCAATACCAATACTGATATTAGAATAATCAAGAACTTGAAAAATAGATTGAAAGAGAATTTCTAAACAACTACCAGTTTGAAAATATTAGACCAATGGAGCTTGATGGCTCAATTCCACATATGCTACATTTTCCTCATTTTAAGCCACACCACTTGCTTTCTAGACAAAGATTGTCTATTTTCCACAATTTCTAAGAATCTGCCAATATTTGAAAATAATTTACAACTTTCATAAATCTCTTGAATTTTAATTTCTTAGATGTGTGAATATTTATATCTTACTTCAAAAAATATTTATATCGTGTAATCACAAATACGAGGTTCCATTTACAATGAGGAAGTCAGATATCCTAAAAATATGAACATATTGAAACTTGAAAAACTAAACGTGTGTCACATGCAAAAATAGAGTTATTGCTCAATATGAATAAAGAATATAGATATCTTGTAAAATTCAAAAACTAATCAAAGCGAAGTAAAAGAAACAGGTAATACTAGGTAAAGGTGTCAACCGGGCCGGGTTGACCCGGGACCGGCACGGACCGGCACGGTCAAAACCGGCCCGGCCCGGACCGGTTTAGCGCGGGGGGGGCCGGGCTGGGTTAGGGGGGGGAAGGGGGTTGGGACGTAAGGCTTTACCGGGCAATTAACCCGGACCGGACCGGCCCGGGAAGAGAAATACCGGGCGAACCGGCCAACCCGGACCGGCCCGGACCGGTTATAACGGTAAAATTTTTTTTTTTTTTTTTAAAAAAAATTTTTTAACTGCTGGGGTAATTTAGGGGGGACTGGCACACTAATTAGACATATGCAAAATTATCATCCTATAGAATGGGGGGTTAATGGGGATGGAAGTCAAACAACCCGTAACCCTACTGATATTGGCCATGCTGTAAATGGAAATGATTATTTAACAATTACATGTCATTGGATAGATGACAATACTTGTATGCAAAAACGTATTATTGCTTTTAAATATGATGAAGATCAGAGTCATACTGCAACATTTATTAGTAGTACAATTGTTGAAGTTGTCGAATTCTGGGGCATATTACCCAACTATTACTTTGGCTTTAGTACATATAGCTGAAATTTCTTTGCTACTATTTGAATTTAAGAAGAAAGATAGATATACGGATGCTGTTGCAAGTATGCAAGCAAAATTTAAAAAATATTTCTTTCCAATTCCTCCTGTTTACTTAATTGGTGCAGTTTTAAATCCTTCAATTAAAATGTCTGATTGTCAACAATTAATGAATGCTTTATACAATTATATGGAGATTGGGCCCACTGAAAGCCCAAATTTGTATGAATCTATGAACCAACTAAATGAACATTTACAATATCTATATACTTATTATGCAACTCAATGTGATAATGCTCGTGTTTCAACTGCTGCAAATCCCACTATGCAATGTAGCACTTCTAATGTAGTCGGAGATGATGATGAAGGCTTTGATAGTTTTAATATTTTTTCAACTTTTTCTAACACTCAAAGTAGTAGTAGGAATATAGATGAACTGCAATTTTACTTGCAGAAGCAAAAGGAGCCTCGCACCAAGGAATTTTCACCGTTAGGCTGGTGGCAGGAAAATTCAAAGCAATTTCCCGTTCTTTACGCTATGGCGCGGGATGTCCTGAATGTCCCAATTTCCACTGTTGCATCCGAGAGTGCATTTAGCCAAGCAAGACAACAACTTGGAGACACGCGGCACTCATTGGGAAGCAATGCTTTGGAAGTCTTAGTGTGTCTAAGAGATTGGATAAGATCTGAACGAAGAAATCAAGGAAAGGAAGATCTTGATAGCCCGGAAGACGAAGAACTTGGAGATATATTAACGCACGGAAACCCATCCGAATTTAACACTCCAGAAGAAGGTCCAGAGGTTCATATTAATATGGAAGAACTTGCTATTGCAATGCAATCCATTTGATGTAAATTGTAAACTAATTATGATACATTTTAGTTTTTCAGTTTGAAATTTTGAATTTAAGAAATAAAGTAGCACTTGCAATAAGTGCAATTTTTTCCCCATCTTTTGTTGTGTTCATTCAATTATTACAAAGTATTAATATAACTTAATATTTATACTATACGTAATTCAAAAAAAAAAAAAAAGATAAACCAGGCCCGGCCCGGCCTGGACCGGATCAACCCAGCCCAATTGCAACCCGCCCCCAATTGAACCCGGACCGGACCGGCCCGGACCCGGACGGGTCATAAAATTTGGACCCGGACCCGGCCCGGCCCACCCGTTGGTCACCAATAATACTAGGTCATCGACAAGTACAGACTTGTAGTGTACTCCCATTTGTATAGAAGAACAACATGCCTTTTCCAGAGTCTCGATATGAGAAAAAACAGCTTGTATTTTGCAGTACGCTCAATATGAATATGTTACTTGTAATTTAAAATGGAAAGCTACTGCAACTTTTGAAGAGTTTTGCAACAACTTTTTTCTTGATTTGTCAATGCAGAAGTAACTATTAGAGAATACCAATTGAAATCTTGAAACTCCCAAGTATATTTTCACAAAATAATAGGCAAGAATTTTGCGAATTTCAAAATATAATAATAAAACACTTTCTAAAAGATTTTAGAATTTTACTTGTTCAAGGGAAAACAAGCTTGAGTATATGATGATCGATGAAGAGTGGAGAGAGGCGTGATACATATATGTAGAGAAGATGAAGAAAGAGTGAAACTTTGCTAAAATAAAGCCTTACCGTTGAGCGAATCTTTGCAAAAATAAAGTTGTATCGTTTTTTCAAAGAGTCTGAATGCTAGTAGGACTTTGTTATGGATATGACCGAATAATATCCTTTCAGACCTATCAAGCGCTTTTAAGAGAGAAAAGATAAATAGACTTAATGGGCTGCATCTGAATAATTAGGGTTAAGATTTAAAAAATAAATGCACTTAATGGGCTAGATCTGGATGATCTAGATCCATACCTCTATTAGGTGCAAACAAATGAGGCCTAACAATTCCTCATCAGAGATTGAGGGCTGAGGGTTGAAACTTTCTCTACTTAAGCATCCATCAACTTGGAACTGGGGGTTGAAACTTTCTCTACTTAAGCAGGCTGCTTCTTTTTCTAGGACTGTCTCACCAAGGAACCAGGTTCCTCTGGTGTTTCCTCTTCCACTTCTACCACAGGGATAGCCTTATCACACACTATCATATTGTCTTTCACCAATCTCCTCCTTTGCTTCTTACTAATTTTTCTGCTCTTTCGAATGGCAGAGTCATAGGCTATCTTTGCTTGCAACCTGGTAATAGGTCACTTGGTGGAAAACTCAGGAGTGGACACCACCCTTTGCTTGACTATGAACGCATCAAGAGCAAGGTTGTCTAAATCCTCCGCATTCCTAGACCTAATCTCAAGAGCTTGAATATCCAAGGGCGTAACACCAAATGTAGGAGCAGCCTGGAATGAGAACCCTGACCTGGGTCCTCTGAAGAAGGGTCAGATTCCTCATGTGAAGGCCTAGTAGTTTCTGCTAGTGTAGAGCCCTCAACAGTTACCATGGCTCCTTCTTCTCTCATACCTTGTACCTCGTTTCACTGACATATTATCTCATGTAGGGCACCCTTAGCAGATACCACAAAGATGGTTACGATATTTTCTTCCTCAATTGGGGCCATTGCCACTACGAAATCTCTCATAACAATGGTGGAACCCTCTGCGACCTTAGAACTTTGGCCTTGTTCTCCACTTTTTCTTTGATGAGTGGGAACCTCAGAAGATACAAAGGACGGATCAATAATTTTAGGGGTTTTGGGATGGAGAGAGATGGGGAATTTGGGTTAGGTGTGATTTCAGCGGGGAGAGAAGGAGTGGTTACAGATGACTCAGTGAGGATGGAGGACTCTATAGGGTTTTTAGTATTAGAGATGACTGAGGCGGGGATGTCGAAGTTTGTATCATCCGTTGAAAATATGGAGTGAAGGTTCTTTGGAGAAGTTCTAATGAAGGACTTATGGTTTGTGGAAAAAAGAGAAGGATTTTATTAAGAATGGGTAATTATGAAAAGAGAGATAGGAACCAGTTATGAAACGACAGTTTTGCATGGAGAAGTGCAACGTTTCAGAGGGATATGGAACGATTCGAAGTGAAGAGACGTGATAGCAAGGTCTGAAAAGGTGGATGACATGGTAGTTGATTTTTTTACCTTTCCAAGACGTGTATTAAAGAATGCACAGAAATACTAACCTTTGGTACAAGAACAAGGTTGTTGACCTGTTATTTGAAAATATCAATCCTCTTTTATCATATATGTATGGAATCTACAGCTTCTATACTCACTATGCGCGTTTACCTGCAAAGGTATTGAAGTGAGTTAGACTTGGCCGGAAAACACTTTAGCTAGTTTTACCTGAAGGTGATTTTCATAGCCAAATGATGAAGAATCAGGTTCTCAATTGGGCTTCAAAAGCCACAGCTTCACCCTGTTCTTTCAAAATATTTCCTACCCAATGCTTTGGTAAAGATATTTGCAATTTGATCTTTTTTGCTGCAGAACTTCACACATATCAACCCTTTCTCCACATTATCCCTCAGAAAGTGATGCCTCAAATTAATATGCTTGGTCCTTTTATGTTGAACTAGATTTTTGGCCATGTTGAGTGCACTGGTGTTATGACATAGAAGGGGCACACTCTCAGTAAGTACCCTAAAATCCTCCGGTTGCTGCTTAATCCATAGGCGTTGAGCACAGCATAATGTTGCAGCTAGATATTATGCTTCGGCTGTTGAAAGATCCATTGAGTTGTGCTTCCTTGTACCATAAGAGATGAAACATGAACCTAGGAAGTGAGCCATTCCAAAAGTGCTTTTCCTGTCCACAAGATAACTTGCATATTCAGCATTAGCATACCCAATGAGACTAAAATTGTCACCTGAGGGGAAATAAAGGACCAAGTCCTATGTTCCCTTAAGGTATCTAAAAATTCTTTTGGCAGCCTTCAAATGAGATTTCTTGGGATTTGATTGAAACCTTGCACACAGCTTGACACTGAATACAAATTAGGTCTGCTGGCAGTAAGATAGAGAAGAGACCTAATAGTGCCTTTATACATAGTTTGATTCAAAGGATATCCAGTTTCATCCATGTCCATTCGAGTGGGTGTAGCAATGAGAGTGTCTATCACCTTTAATATTTCCATGTCAACCCTCCTCAAGAGCTCCCTGAAGTATTTTTGTTGACAAATGAATGTACGCTTTGAGGACTGCTTTACTTGAAGGTCCAAGAAGAAGTTCAGCTCCCCCATCATGCTCATTTCAAATTCACTTCCCATGAGCTTTGCAAATTCTTCACACAAAGAATCAATTGTTGCCGGAAAAATGATATCATCAACATAGACCTGAACAGCGAGCAGGTTCGTGCCCCGTTTCTTTAGGAACAAGGTGTTGTCAATTTTTCCTCTTTTAAACCCATTTTCTAAGAGGAACTTTGAAAGCCTTTCATACCAAGCTTTAGGATCCTGCTTCAACCCGTACAATGATTTGTCTAGTTCAAAACACATATTCAAGGTGTTCATGACATTCAAACCCTGGAGGTTGCTTCACATAGACTTCTTCCTTAAGTTCATTCAAAAATGCACTTTTGACATCTATTTGGAATAAGGTGAATTCCATAGGAGATGTAAAAGTGATTAGGATTCTAATATCTTCCATGCGAGTGACTAAAGCAAATGTTACGTCATAATCAACCCTTCCCCTTGATTGTAACCTTGAATCACTACCCTAGCCTTGTTTCTTGTGGTGTTTCTATGTTCATCAAGCTTGTTCCTGAATACTTACCTGGTTCCTATAATGGTTTAATCTGAGGGTCTAGGTACCAAATGCCAGACGTTTTTCCTTTCAAACTTATGCAGCTCATCTTGCATGGCTGCAATCCAATCTAAATCTTTTATGGCTTTCTTGATATTTTTGGGTTCTATTTGGGAGAGAAAGGCTGAGAAGGCAAGTGAATTTCTAGCTTTTGATCTTGTTTATACTCTGAAATCTAGGGTAGTAATTATGTTGTCAAGAGGGTGAGAACTTTTGTGTTTCCAGTTAGCCATATGAGGTTCATTTGTAGAGGAGGTGGGTATATTTAACTGGTTCTCTTGTGTTCTTCTCTCGGGTACTAGCGGAGTACCCTGGACTGCATTAGCCACTCTTTCTTCAGCTTCAATGGTTATAATTGAGGTACCTGGTTCCATTAAAGAAGAGGCAGCATTGTCTTCACTCGGCTCTTTTACTTGGCTCATCATATCTGTCTTTTATTTTGTCATGTCAATGACTTCACCAGGGACTAGTAAGGGTTCTCCATCTTGATCATCTTCAGCACTCTTCTCACATGAGGGATAGGGCTCATCAAAAATAACAGGAACACTTTTCTCAACACATTGAATCCGCTTGTTGTATATCTTATAAGCTTTGCTTTGAGAAGAGTAGCCCAGAAATATTCCTTCATCACTCTTGGCATCAAATTTACCAAGTTGATCCTTTCCATTGTTGAGAACATAGCATTTGTACCCAAATCTTCTTAGGTGAGACAGCTTGGGTTTCCTTCCATTCAAAAACTCATAGGGGATTTTGTCCAAGAGTGATCTAATCATCCACCTTTTCACCAAGTAGCATGCAGTGTTGACCACTTCAGCGCAAATTTTTTTGGCAATTCCACTGTCGATCATCATTATTCTTGCCATTTCTTTAAGAGTTATATTCTTCCTTTACACTACTCCATTTTGCGGAGGGGGGGTTCCTAGGAGCTGAGAAATTATGAATAATGCCATTTTTGTTGCAGAACTCATCAAATTTGGCATTGTCAAATTTTGTTCCATGATCTGATCTAATACATGCGACTATAGACTCCATCTTCACCTGGATTTTCTTCACAAAAGCCACAAACACCTTAAAGTTTTCATCTTTAGTTCTAAGAAATAGGGACCATGTGAATTTGAAGTAGTCATCCACTATCACAAAAATGTATCTTTTTCCTCCCCTACTTTGCACTCTCATAGGGCCACATAGGTCCATATGCAGAAGATCGAGTGCGTTTGAGGTGCTTACATCGTTTTTAGACTTAAAAGAAGACTTCACATGCTTTCCTCTAACGCATGCATCACAAACTTTATGTGCTTTGAACTTTGACATGGGCAGACCATGGACCAGGTCCTTCTAAATTAGTTTGTTTAGGAGAGAGAGGCTTGTATGTCCCAATCTTTTGTGCCAGAGTGCATCATCATCATCAAGAAATTTCAGACAACTTAGATCACCACTTCGTAAGGACTCGAAATCAGCAACATAGATGTTCTTGTATCTCTTGGCCACAAGTACCACTTCACCAAATTAGTGACTTGTACATATATTGGAAAAAAATTCCACCTTGTTTCCTTTATCACAGATCTGAGAGGCACTCAAAAAACTGTACTTAAGACTATTGACATAGTACACATTCTCAATAGAGTGAGTGAGTGATTTCTCGACTTTTCCAACTCCAATAATGTACCCGTATTTCCTATTGCTAAATAATACACTCCCTCCTTGTAGGGCTTTTAGTGAAAGAAAGTCCATAATTAGATTAGATTTTGCACAGTCTCATACTTTCATAAGTACACTCTTGTTCCACGTGACTCATTAATCTCTAATGATATTATCTTTATTTTGTTGGAAAATACAGACTTATACAAGAGATTTTTCAGTGAAGAACCCGATTCATCAAGATTATTTGGTATGTATTCTCCACTCTGCATAATTTAAAATAATTATGTGTATCATGGTTAAGAGAGAAGTCCCATTCAATCCCATATCCTTTTTGGACTTATCTGTTACAAAAGAATCGGTTCTCTTCAAAAGAAGTCCTAACCACATTAAGTGCCTAGATTCTAGGGATAGACTCCAACGTCTTTTAAAATTGAAATTCAGTTTGATTAGACTTCTGAAAGTCTGCCGTTACCCCATTAATCACTTCTCTTTAAATTGATTAGGCTTAGTGTCTTCTTCACTTCACCTTTCCAAGCCGTCAAAATACTCTCCATCTTCTCTCATCTTCCAAACATGATCTAGCTCTTTTTCTCTCATACCTAAGCACAAAAATGGCTAACAGCTATGAGAATCCTTCATCACCAACACAGGAAACCACTTCCACACATTCTGCCACCTCTTCAACCACACCAACCTCTAAGAAAAGTACGGTAAAGATGATGGCTTACAAGGTTATTGCTGGTGGGGAGCAGATCAAGAAAATAAACGAACAATTGAAAACGGTAGGGAAGAAGAACCCTAGAAATCTGCTGAGTCTTTCAAATCTGCTATTGAGGAGAAGAAATCATTTCTTTTGAGACTGAATAGGTAACATTTGGCCCTAAAGTCTCTCCTGAATCTATTTTTGAGGTTGCTATGAATTTGGAGAATAGGTTTGTGCTGTTAGGATCTATAGCAGGTGCTAAAATTACTGAGTCTGGAAGGGCCGATGGTAAAAATGGAAAAAAGAAAAGAAAAAAAGAGTGAGGGTTCTCGGAGTACTGTGAGGGGCAATGGGAAAAAGAATGATTTGTTCTTCACCAACTCATATTGGTCTAACTAAAGAATCAGGTGTTATGGTAGTTTGGGGTGAGAAATTTACTAAAATAGAGGAGAGTGTGAAAGCCTTGAAAGAAATTAAAAAGTTGTTGCTAAGGGCAAGAAAAAGATGGTTGAGCCTGTTGAGGCTGTTGAAATTGATGGAATAGACCTGGTCCTTTGTGATGAAGATGAGACACAAGAAGTGGAGGTTTTGACTCCTAAAGCTAAGAAAGCTAAGACTTCCATAAAGAAGTCTATTTCAAAGTCAAAATCCGGTGAACCATCCCTTTGGCTAAAAGAACCAGGTCTACTATGAAATCAAGAAGGAAAGGTTAAATACTGGAGGAAAAAGAATAGAATGGAGAAAAAGAAGTAGAATCTGATGTTGAAAAGGACAAGATGGTTAAGTTTGGTAAAAGAACCATTTTGAAAGGTAGACTCCTCAGGGAGTTGAAGGAGGAAAGAATGTTACTGATGTTAGGGAAGTTACAGTTGCAAGGTTTGGAGGACATGGTCTTTCAAATGGATGGAAGACTTGCCAGAACTGAGATTGTAGAGTTAATGGATAACTGTGAGATCAAAGATAGTAGGGTCACCAGTGTGGTAAAAAGGGTGGCTGTGACTTTTGATGATAAAGAACTGGAGAAATTTGGGGCTACCTTCTCATGGGTATAATGACTATAAGAAGTTCAAATGGCCAAGTCTAGAGAAGCTCCCTATTGTCCTTGCCATTAATAGGAAATTTGGTGACAATAAAGAGGAACTTGAGCCCAAGGCTATTTGCAAAAGTAAGATGAAGCCATCCTACAAAGTGTCATTTGAATTTGTAAAAAATATGTGCTTCCAAGGTATGAAAGGAGGCACATTACCATATTCATGGACCTGATCCTTATGGAATATTTGGATAGTGGGAGGTAAAGCAATTGGCCTGGGTTTATAATTCAGCTTCTTGACACAGTTCTAAATGGCACCAAGACTCATGTCATACCTTATGGTGTTATTCGCACGATTTTACTTGCACATTTCAAGGTACCCATCAAGAAATGGGAAGTTGGTACAAGCAAGGATCATTTTGGGGAAACACTCTAAATACTTGCGATTATGAAGTTCAAACCACTCCCAAAGAGCCTGGTTTATCCAAAAAGGTACCAGTGAACAACATTGTGTGAGCTTTGGTGCAAGAAAGTGGAGCTGATAGGATAAATAAGAGGTTGGCTAAAGTGGAGACTGAAAGAGATGCTCTCAGAGCTGAGCCGGCAAAAGAAAAATAGAAGAACAATGGCATTCTTCAGAACATGCTGAAACTGCTCCAAGCCAAAGACCAAGAACCTGGTCCTTCCTAGCCTTAAGACTCCTAGTCTAGTGTAGATCAACCAGTGACCCACTTAGGATTTTTTTGTTTCTTTTGCTCATGATCTATTGTTTCTTTTTTTATGTTTTGTGGTAGGATCTTATCAATCAATGAAATTCCCTGTCTTTTGTTCTAACTGTTTGTTGATATTTCTTAGATGGCTAATATCCTTAGATTGATAGATGATGCTTAAATCCATGATTTTATTTGAAGTAGCCCCAGCAGTGAGTAACTTCTATTAAAATCTAGTTATCTCACATAATTGTGCAACTTTTTGATGATGCTAAAAGGGGGAATTAGGTTGTGCTTTTACTTTGGACTGTGATGCTTATAACATAATGAATGTGGTCCTTGATGACTACTGACTTTAAAAAAGAAAAATGTTCATGAATAGCACAAAGTTTGTCATCATCAAAAAGGGAGAATTTGTAGGCCCAAGTGAAGTTGGTTTTGAAGATTGACAAATGAACTCAAGCATGAACCAAGTCCATCCATAGTCTTTACAGACATGGGAAAAATCAAGCATAAGGGATGCACATGAGAGAGATAAGATTAACTTGTTATATTTGATATCTCAAGATCGAAAAAGTTTCATAACTGATAAGGAGAAGGACTCCTTACTCAAAGAGAACGCTATTCAAGATAAGGAAGGAGTTAGAGATTGATGTTAACTAGAACTCTTCCACCAAGTAAGAGTAACATTAGAACTCTAGTTATTTTCTACTTACTAACTATATAAATCACAGGATGTTCTCATTTTACAGGTACGCACAAAAGCAAAAGTTAAATGTGAGTTGAGAGCAAAATAGCAAGGCATTTTGCAAGAAATTCTTATATGATTCAGGTGTGCCAACCTGAAGCTACATGAACCAGATAGAATAACCAGTTCCAAGTGTCTATCTTTTATTCTAGTTCAATTGCAGTAGATGTTTTTATATTGTACCTTTCAGCTTTATTTAGAAGCATTGTAATAGGTACTTTGAGTATTCAAGTTAGAGTTAACTTGAAGTTGTCACAACAGTTAGATGTTGTTTGCCATAACGGGATTCGAGGTAATCCTTAGGTTTACAAAGAGGCTTTGTAAATGCTGTTTTGGCTCATTGATTTAGTGAAGTAGGAAAAATCCTACTAAGTAGTAGGTCCTGATTTTTTTACCTTTTGAGCCAGGTGTTTTCCATGCAAAAATACTTGTGTTCTTTACTTTTTGCATTTATTATTTCTACAATAGTAGTTTAAGGAACACATAGAAGAACCGGGTCCTTCTATAATCTGTGCAAGTAAAAATCAGACACCACACAAATCACCCCCTTTTGCTATGACATTGAAGTATAAAATATCAAACAGGACCACGACTCCCTGAAGCACCATGAGATGCCTGGTGTGGTGACTGAAACGGCCTAGGAAGATGGCCTCTACCTAAATTACCCCTGCCTACAGACGAGGCACCGCTGAACCCACCGAACTGAAGAGGTATCTTATCAAACTCATGTCCCCTTTCCTGAGCAAGAACCATTTCTATCTATCTAGCAATATTTACAGCTGCCTGAAAGGAGGTATCACTTTCAATCTCCTTGGCCATCTGAAGTCTGATAAGGTAAGTGATTCCTTCATTGAATCTCCTTACTTTCTCCCACTCAGTAGGGAGCAAGATATTATCATGGCGAGCTAGATCCCCAAAATGGGTCTCGTACTTAGTAACAGTCATACTACCCTGCTAGAGATGCTCAAACTACCTACGGTAATCTTCTCCAGTGTGACAAGGAGGTACTTCTCTAGAAATAGCTGGGAGAATGATCCTAGGTAAGTGCATGCAACCCAGCTCGTCTGGTCAACATATATTCTCTCTGCCACCTCTTGGGAGAACCCATCATCCGAAATATAGCAAAATCCACCACATTAGTCTTGACTATACCCATGTTCTGCAACACCTTATGGCAACGGTCAAGATAATCCTATGGGTCCTCAGAAGGTGCACCACTGAAGTGAAGAGCTTAGTAAACTTATCCAGTCTTAATAAAGCCTCAAAAGACATGGTGGGCCTACACCGTCCTGTGCGAAATAATTGGCTGAATCACCCCAACTAGCGGGGCTGCTGGAGCCTGATACTAGGGAGTCATCTGCTCCGGAGCGGGAGTAGTGGGTGTCTATGCTCCACCCCTAACTTGTGAGATGGCTGGTACAATTGAAAATGTATCATTCTAGGCCACACCTTCCATAAGGCCCATCAAACGGATTAGGGCATCCTGATGCACTGGAGTAGCTATGAATCCTTTCGAGACTTGATTTGGTTCAACAGGTACAGTCTGAGTTGGAACCTCCGCTTAAAAATCCACCTGAGGTTCTACAGCAGGTGCTGCTGCTCGAGCTCTAGACTGAGCTTTGCTTCTACCTTTACCTCGTCCTCTAACGCGACCTCAACCTCGGCCTCTTTCCCTGGTCATAGTATCCACCTGGAGCTCTATCTCATGTCCGGTGGTAGATGTAATATGTGTTCTTTCAAACTGCGAGAGAATAATAATAGAATGGTTCAGTCATCGATGATAGAACAAAATCACACGGTAGAATAATATGAAGTGATATTGTTGTTCCAAAACTTCATAGATTTTAAAAGATAAGTATGGATGACTCTGTTTCGATCCTTCAGATTCTACTAGGCTTGCTCGTGACTTGTGAGACCTAAGTAACCTAGTGTCTGATACCAACTTATCACGATCCAAATTTTTCACATTTGTGACCGTGATGGTGCCTAACATTTCACTTGCTAGGCAAGCCAATGTTACAATAATCCTAACCATTTTTACACAAATCAAATTAAACAAACGTCAATTACTGAAACAAAATGTGGAAAACCATAACAGCTGAATCATCTAAATACATCCCCAAATCTAGTGTCATAAGTGCACGAGCTGCTAGAATAATACAAATAAAACTCTGAATAAAAGTAAAGATGTCTGAAAGAGATTACACATCTAAGATAAAGTTGAAGGGGACTTCAGAACAACAGACGATGTGTGGTTATACCTCAAGTCTCTTCTGGGTATCTTAATCCTAGCAAGTCTATGGTACGTCGCTAGGACCAACTTCAAAATCTGCACAAGAAGTACATAGTATAGTATGAGTACAACCGATCTCATATACTCCATAAGTATCGAGCCTAACCTCAACAAAGTAGTGATGAGGCTATGATAAGACACATACGTAAACTACTCGTGCAAGTATAACATATACGAAGCAATATACTGAACACAATAATTAATAAATTCTTAAATTTGAGAGGAAGCAGGCGAAGGGGGATACTATAATAATTCCAGCAGGAGAAGTGTCATATAACAGTTAAATAATTCCTCAACAATAAAAATAGTAAGTCGAAATATAAATATGGCACGTTAT